>OY728136.1:467679436-472679436 GCA_963277665.1 Viscum album
ATATGAAATTCATGGTGGGGTCAGTAGTGATATAGTATAATCATGTGAAGGTTATTTATGGGTGAAACATCCCCTTGGATAATGTGTTATGAATTCATGGCATCCTTGAGGAGAGTACATGGGAGTGAAAGATGTTGATGTGTTTCTAGTACCTAGAGCTATTTTGAGTTTTTCATTTATATGTTTTGTTTTATTGATATGTTTATTGATATTATTGTTTTATGAGATGTTTTGTTTCTTATTAATGTGTTATGTGTGTTGTGTGATAATGATTTGGACATATGAAAATGTGAGTAAATGAATCATGATCAAGATTCATCATGCACTAAGAAGATTAAAACAATTTGGGTGTGTTAGTTACACCTAAAAAATAAATTATCATAAAATGGAAGATGGAATGCCCCAATTTCTTTGCTCAAGAATGTTTTTTTGTTTGCTATGAATGTGGTTTTTTGGGCTATGTGGAGGTTGAGATGTTGATGTTGATGGCTACATTAAATGTTATGGCATGTTGATAGTACAAGTTTTTGGTTTTGTACTCGATGAGAGGTTGTGGTGTGGTGGTGTAGTGATGTGGATTCATGGTGTATCATCACAACACGAAACATCAGGTCTATGAAAGAGTCCCATATGGCCTCATGTGTTCCTCCCCATATGTAAGAGACTTATGACTAGCAGTTATGGTCTATGTTTGTTAGTGGAGAAACTATACCCTTTGTGTAATGTCATTGGATAAGTGATAATCATAAACTATATGATAATAAATAAATAATAAGATTACATGAGGTAATCTAATGGTTATATATGTGTCATACAAATAATACTACTCACAATTAGGAAATACCAAATAGAGTAAAAAGTGCAGATAAATAAGTAAATAAATATAAGGGTCCTCTGGTGTCCATCTTGGTCTGCTAGCAGCTCCATGCTTCCCTAATCAGCCATCCACCATATGTGTGTTTCTATTAACCAGATGTCTAGTCATGAAATATACGAGGACATAAAAATTCCCAAGTATGTTGTAAGTACATGACTTAGTAGGACACCACCAATACGTCCTTAAAATGGTGTTCTCAAGTATACAAGTGAATTTCATAATAATAAATTTTTTTAAAGGCATAAACATATAATTAAAAACTGAGCAGTAATATGCTAACCAATATACCACAAACCCCTAGATATACCAACTTTGCCTCCATTCCATAAGATAATATAATGAGTTGGATGAACCAAAATATTCTATCCCTTATATTGAAACCTCACAACATCATGAAGATGAAACTCAGTGTTATCTATCCCTAAAGAGGACCATGTAACCTAGAGTCATTTAGATTGAGAATATTGAGTACAACCATTTATCTTGATATCTCATAGTGAGTGGAACCTGGAAAATCATGTCTACCTCAAGCACACCCTCGAAATGACACCATGAATACCTTAAACTGACTCATATTCTCAAGTCCCTCTTTATCATCATCGCATAACAAGTGCAATTATCCACTAAGGAATAATCATGTCACGAAAATCCGCCTATCTCAATTACCTCTAACAACCACTAAGGAATGGTAACACACATATGGGGTGTATCATAAAAGTTTGCATGTCAAATGATTATTAGTATGTATTATCACATATAAAATCATGCGACCACAATCAAAATTTTCAATAAATTTCACTAATAATATTCAAGGAATCAAAATATCACAATAGATATCACATGCTACATGCACAACCACATGTAATCAGGATCTAGAATTGCTTAAAAATATGCCAACATATATAATAATTATGGAAACATGTAAAAATGTTATCCCAAGAGGCAAAAAACTTCTTACCTCAAATTATTTGACATCAATGACAAGGATAAACCACCTAGTGTGGTTTGATAGCTATATTGAAAACGTAAATAGTCAAGAATAACTCCTCATGAAATTATTATCATAATCATCAACATGTAAATTCTCAAGGATTTTCAAAGGCTCATAGAACCAAAACCGACTATTTTATTTCAAGAATAAATAAATTATCACAAGAGATTATATTTTCTCTCACCTAGATAATTTCCAAATTGTCATTTTAGGCCAACATATGTGCTAGAAATATTCTCCATAATAATAATTATGTATATTTTTAATTTATTATAAATTATAATTTTATAAATATCTCTTGATTATTTATGATAAATTATCCTTGTATAATTATAAATTGTTAATTTATCATAAATTACCACTTTATAATTATCTTGTGATAATTATTTCATAAATTATTCATTCATAATTTTCATATGATAACTTTTCATATGTTTTCATTTCAAAAATATCATCTGAAAATTTTTATAAAATATACTTCTAAGATTATCTGATGAAAATTTCATTTATAAATTATCCTTTAATAATATGATATTTTATATTTTGATAATTATTCATGAATTATATTTTGATAATTTGATATAATTATCATTTGATAATCACAGATTTTTTTAAGAATTATCATTGGATATTTTTTTTATTTATTATCCATTAATAATTTCTCATAATATATCCTTTTCTAATTTTCCATAAATTATCCTTTTTTAAAGTGATATCATTATCATTGATAACAATTTATTATTGTTTTCTCATAATCTCCTGCAATTAAACTTTTATAATACATTAGAACTATCATTTAAATATTTTTGATAATTCTCATTGGATAATTTGTGTAATTATCCTTTGATAATTTTTTTAAGAATTATCCTTGATAAATATAGGTTTTTTCCATTTATATTTAATTCTACTATTTTTTAAATTAATTAAGAAAAAAGTAACTCTGTAATAAAATAAAACTAATAATTATAAAACATACCAAATTTTTATTTATGCACAATGCATGTTTTTTTTTTGGTTTGAGAATAGACCCCACACATAAGAATAAAAAGAAAAAAAATTCAATTAGATATTGGAGACTTATATGATTTCACATATAGGAGATCTGAGGTGTTTCAAACTAAATAAGATGAACCATAATGAGATGATTTGGCTATTCAGACCCCCAAAACCATGTCACTCAAAACCCATAATTAAAAAACCCATTTCAATCCATTATTCAATGAAAATTCAGAAAAACGTCATTAATTCTACATCATTATGGGGTTTCTAATTTAAATTGGTCAAAATAGTGAGAAATCCATGCTTTTGAATTTAATTAGAATTAAAAATGGAGGTTTATCTAGTTAAAGTATATGGGTTATTAAAAAAGGAATATAATTAATTAAATTCATAATAATAGTATAAGTAAATATTAAAAATTTATGATCATGTGTGGTGTTATAAAAAAACACAATGCATATAACTGTTATGTCACGACCTTGTAAAACCTCACATCCTAGACCTTACAGTGCTGCTGAATTTCTTATAGAACACACTATATGAGAGATATTTGATTATTTTATGAAAATTATATAAAAAAAAATCTTAAATACATTATTATCATGGGTGATCTGACCAAACTCCAAACACACAAAAATGTTATGATGTGCCTAGGGTAAACCTTTTCATCCCCAACCTAATGGTGTTATCAAATTTGTTATATGAGACACCATTTGGGAAATATTAAATTATTTAGGAAAATATTGAGTGTGAGTAATATAATATATTTAATATTTTTATTCCATCTTAAAAGTGATTCAACAGGCCTCGGAATCCCATGATATCTCAACACCAAATTAAAACAAAATCCATAGATTATTTGAAGGAGTTAACTAGTATTTTACCTGAACAAAAATCCATTTAAATTAATTTATTTAATAATTTTTATTGAAACTTCAATTATTTTCATAAAAGTATTCATAATTATTAACAATGGGGATTTTTATTATCTTTATGAATTTAGGATATTATAATTCTTCCCCTATATCGACTTCTAATCCTTGAGAAGTATGTATAGAGTTCTTTTTTGTACATCACTAGTCACTGGGCTCTAACATCAGAGTCACACTCCCACATCTCCTCCTAGAACAATCCATGCTGCCATGGAATCCAGACTAGTGGTACCAGATTTTCACACAAAACCTTCTAACATTGGTCTATTATATGAACCAGATGATCTACATAATATTTATTCGTCTCAAGATCCATTTCCTCATAATAAATAACATGTGCTGGTTTGGTTATGTACCTTTAATGATGTGAAATCTAGAGCACATCGTCCATACCTAAATAAAGAGAAGTGAGGTCTCAACAGTTTTCTCCTACCCCTATATACTTAGTGATATCAAATGGTCCAACAAAACATGTATTTTTGTTACCCTAATTCCCCATACATCCATTCAATAACTGAGGAGTCACTCTCAAGAAAACATGATCTCTCACTACAAAATCCAAGAATCTCCTCATATGGACGACATAAGATCTATGTCTGCACTAAGAAATGATTAAACACTTCTGTATCAACTGTACTCTCTTGGAGGACACCTGAACCATGCGGGGGACAACAAATGATTCATCACCCCCTTATTCAACTAGAGTAGTGAGTATCAAAACCTTCCATAAATAACCTCATAAAGTATCATACAAATCAAATATTGATAACTATTATTTTCTGTGAACTCAATCAAGGATAGGTGATCATCCAATGCTCCAACGATGTCTGGAATAATATATCAATGCATATCCTCCAATATGTGTATAGTCCGCTCAGACTATCTGTCAGTCAAAGGATGGAGAACCACACTCAAAATTAGCTGAGTCCCTATGGATTTCTGTAAGAAATTCCAAAATAACAATGTAAAACATTCATCTCTATTTGAAACAATGGTTAAGGTTACTCCATGTAGGCATATAATCTCTCAGACATAAATATTTCCGTGATCCTTCCCTGAGCAGGTCTATATAATTGCTAAAAAGTTAGAAGACTTCATTAGTCGATCGATAATCAACCAGAATATATCAAGACTCTTTAAGGTCTTGGGAAACCCCATCAAAAATACAATCATGAGTATTCACACTTACACATAGGTATTATAATTGGCTACAACAAACCCACATAGATGTTGGGGCTTGACCTTCACCTGGTGATAGAAAAGGAATCGAGAGATGAAACCAATAATGTCTCTGCTCATCCTCGGCCACCAGAACAAGCATCTGTTGTTTTGGTACATATTCATTTCTCTAGGATGTACATTCAATTTAGTGTAATTTTAATCCCTCATTATCTCATCCCTAATAAGGGTAGGGAAAACTAATCTTCCATGTGTTATAATCAAATCATCATCGCTACAAGACCAAGTGGTTATCATACCATCTCTAGCCAATTGTTCCCTCATTACAAAACACAACAGGTCTAAATCCAGACCAGCCTTCACCTGATCCACAAGTGATGAAATTTTCATAAAAGTGGAACAATTAATATATCTATAATCATTTCAAGCATCCAACATCCATTTTACTAATAAGCTCATCATGCATCACTTCTCTTATGAAGGCCTCTCACTATGATCCTTAAAAACCAGTTTCTTATGGATAGTGAATCCACAATGATGTTAACTTTCACTAGAGGCAAAAAAATATAATGATTGAATGTATTTAGATACTCAACCCAACACTTATGCCTCATATTTTGGTACCGATGTGTAAAGATATAGAAAAAAATTTTGTGGTCAATATAAACAAATAAATATATTACCAAAGAGATAGTGTTTCAAAAACTTCAATGTATAGACTATAACTAATAACTCCAGTTAATTTTTACGGTAGGTCTTCTCATGGTATAATAGCTAATGATTCCCATAGGCTACAACCTTCTCTCTCTATCTAGAATCGCTCCCATACCAATGCATGATGCATCACAGTACACTGTATAACCAATCCTAGGCTTATGGAGTGTTATTACTAGAGATATCATCAACCATACCTTTTTCTCAAGAAGCTACACATCACACTGGTCCAACCACTATAATTTCAATCCCTTATTTTTCAGTGATGTCACAGATGTTGATAGTTTGGATAAATGTTGGATAATATGTTGGTAAAAGCCTGAAAAACACATAATTCTCTTAATATAAAACATGTTCTAAGGAAGGGTCCCGGAAATTAGTTCCTTAACATTATTTGGGTATAGAGATATATCAGTCTCAAAATAATGCCTTTGGAACTTCAAATATACAATCTTAATGTCACATTTTGAAAACATGGCATAACTTCTCTATGCTCAAAGCATACTCTGGAATCTCTCTATATTCTTGGATTATGGATATTTGTGTTGGTAAGTAAATGAGGATATTTTCAATTAACACAATGAATAACGATCCAAAATATGGAGATTAGATAATTTTCATTTGGTCCATGAACACTTCCAATTTGTTCATCATAACAAATTGAATTATAATGTACTCTTACAGTCTATACATGATCTGAAATGATGTCTTCTGAATTTCATCCTCTCTAACATGAAACTGATGATAAATCGATCTAAGATCAATCTTAGAGGACCACTAAGATTCCTATAAGTGATAAGAAGGATCATATATCATGGGTAATTGATATTTATTCTTCACTATCAACAAGTTCATATTCTAGTAGTCAAATCATACCCAAAGACTACCTCTCACATTCCTAAAAAACAAAACAGATATACACCGTGGTTATGTACTAGGTCTGATAAATCAATTTCCCACTATGCCATATAGATATACCCTAATCTCTTATAGAGTGGTTATAGATATACAATATGGGGTATCAAAATTGAATAACTTGTACATGAGATCAATGTCAAATTGGATTGTCTATCCTTCTGAGTCTCTACTTTGTACAAGATTCTATCAATGATTTATAATACCTTACCCAGTATCCTGAGGTCATCTTGTTCCATGATAGGATAGAGAATACTAGAATTAAAAGAAATGACATGCCTAACCATAGATGTAGAATCCTATACATTGTTCACACAGTAAGAGAAGGACTCCTGGCCGAGGTAGCTATACTACCCTAACCACATAGCTGGTACAAGAGAAAGCTCAATTGTTTTCTATTATTCTTATAGTTCTAATTCTAAAACCTAATCCCTTGAAGAAGTATTCTGTCCTTCTTCTAAGTAGTCTCATAATACTAAGTATAGAATAATTATTCTATAATTTTAAGGAACACACTTCAGAAAATAAAACATAGTCGTTAAGATAAAACCAAATTAGTCTATGAGATCACATAAGGTTCTTATAAGAGTCTATGGGATCACACAAGGTTATCCAAGGAGTATACACTAAACTCAAAGTATAATCCTTGTAGTAGTGACCCTTGTTTCCAACCCTATATGTTAGTCACAATCACAATACATATAATAAAAAATAATTCATAGTTTGATAAATTAATTTCAAAAAAGCTATATCACAATAGAATGAAACAAATATATATCATAAAAAGAGAAACTATCCTAAATAGATAAGACTAATAGATGCATTTAATTTATGAAATACCATTCAAAACAACCACATGTATATATATGGAATGTCAACCTATATCCATAGTCATGATGTATTAATACCCAAAAAATTCCATAAATAACATTTAAACATCATATCCATCACCAAAGGTGAATTTACTCAATGGTAACAAAAAAACATAAATTAACCACTTTATAGAAACATGAAGATACACTATATAGTGTTTTCTAGGAATTTTCAAAGTCCCCTTACCTGATTATCAGCCTTCAAACCCCATAACTAAAAATTTACAACTTAATTAATGGAGGAAACAAATTTAGTGAGTCCTGAAACTATGATACCATTGAAAAGAATCCTAACCAGAACCATCGAGGCTGATCCAGAGTGCCAAAAGACTCATACAAACTTCCTCATATGTAAGAGGATACTAAAAAAATGAGTGTCTAAGTCTGTTATTAGGGAGACTATACCCTTTGTATCAAGTCATAGGATCCATAATAATCAAAAAAATATTATAAATAATAAATAATCAGAATTACATTTGGAAATCTAAAAATTAAAAATGTGTCATAAAAATAAAACTTCTTCCAATGTGAAAATACCAAAAGAGTAAAAAGTGAAGACTAATAAATAAATAAATTGGAAGGTAATTAGGAATCTTTCTTTTTTTCTTTCTACCAATTCAATGGTCCTCTACTCAGCCATCCACCAGAAAACCTTTTCAGTTCACCAGATCGGTAGTAATGAAATATACAAGTGCATACAAATTCCTAAGTAGGTTGTGAGTACAGTAATCACTAGGAAACCACCAATGCATCCAAAACCTAATGTTAAAGATTATAAAAGTTTATTCCATATTAAAAATAAATACATAGTAGAATAAAAATAAAATCATATACAAAGTTTTAGTGAACTAACAAATCCTATACAAACCCATAGTGGTATATTATTTAGTTCCATGATGGAAGATATTATAATGATTTGGAAGAAGAAAACTAGTCCGAACCCTGTATGGAATCTTCACGATGTCGTGGAGATGTTACATGATTCCATCTATTTATCAAGAGGACCATGTTTCCTAGTGTCCTCTAGATTAAGAATATCAAGTACTACCATCAATCAAGAAACCTCATATTGAGTAGCACCTATAAAAATGAGGAAACCACAAGCACACCCTCAATATGATACCACATATAACACGTACCTCCACTGTATTCTCATGTACCTTGTCGTCATCTTCACATATCAAGTGAAATCCCCCACTAAGGAATAATCATGGCATGATGGTCCAACTATCACAATTACTTTCTAATAACAATCAAGGAGTGGTAACACACATTCGAGGTGAAGCATACAAGTAGGAATATCTTGTCATCATGAGTATATAGAATCACACATATAATTATTAGATTAAAATAAAACAAGTCAATAAAACACACTAGTAACACACTAATAGAAAATGACAATATGCCCACAGTTTTAGAAAACACCATGGGTATAGGTCACCCCTACATCCACATAGGTACCATTATACCCACAGTTTTGGGAGAACCATGGGTATAAGTTACTCTGGAAAAAAAATTTCCACAGGAAGAACCTATACCAACATTTCAAAAAAATGTGGGTATAGGTCATCCCTATACCCACAATTTTCTTAAACCGTGTCAATAGAATGTCTGGAAAAAACATTCTTAGGTAAAACTATACCCAAAATTTTTTCAAACCCTGTGTATAGGTTGTCCCATTATTACTCAATAATAATAATAATAATACATAATTTAATATAAATGTTTTTTTACATATAGATACTTATATATGTGTGTATTTGTAATAACATAAAATTTTTTGTAGGATAGTCGTAAAGTCGTTTGTAGGTAGGCGGAAGATGCATGGATCATATCCCAGAAGAGCACTTTTTTAAAATAATCACTTATACCCATGGATTGGTCAAACCGTGGGTATATGTGTTTCCATTGAAATTTCCTATCCTAATGATTTAAGAACTCTAGGTATATGTGTCTACATGCACATTTTGGAAAAACCATGGGTGTAGGTCAATACTGATAACTCGAGCACCTACGATTCATAAAAAAATGGATGTAGCCTATACCCTTAGTTTTCTCGGATATACCCATGGTTTTCAACTATGGGTATAGATAAATTTTTTGGTAGTTATAGTCATGGAATAAAAAATCTCACAATATATATCACGGGAAACATGCACACTCACATGCGATCACAATTAAGAAGAGTCTAAAAATATGACAATCCAAATAATCATCATTGAAACATGTGAAAAATTAGATCCCAAGAGGTAAAGAACATCCCAACTAAAAGCTTCCCATGTCAATGGAAAGGATAAACCACCCTGTATGGTTTAATAGTTAGATTGAAAACCTCAAAATACCTCATTGTGACATTATTATCGTAATCATCGACATGTCGACACTCCCGGTTCTTCGAAGGATCTAAGACAAAAACAAACTATTTTATGTAAAAAATAAATAAAATATTACATATGATGATATTTTTTCTCTCCTAGATAATTTTTAAATTGTAATTTTAGGGCCACATATGTGCTAACAACATTCACAATAAAAATAATTATTTGATGAAAAGTTATTATAAATTATCCTTTAATAATTATCTCTTGATATGATATTGTAAATTATCCTTTTATAATTATATCTTGTTAATTTATCATAAATAATCCTAGTATAATTATATTGTGATAATGTTTTAGTAAATTTTCCATTCATAATTATTTTATGGTAATTTTTGATAAATTAACCATTCAAAATTATCTTATATTAGTTTTTATAAAATATCATTTCTTGATTATGTTATGAAAATTTTATTTACAAATTATCCTATAATAATTCCATATTATATATTTCAATAAATGTTGTTGAATTATCCTTTTATAATATGATATAATTTTTTTATAATCCCTAATTTTCTAATAAATATCCTTTGATTATTTTTTATAGATTGTCCTATTCTAATTTCTCATAAAACATCCTTCTATAATTTTCAATAAATTATCCTTTTTTAAACTAATATCATTATCTATGGTAATTATTTATTATTATTTCCCAATAATATCTCATAATTATCATTAGATAATTTTTTGGAACTAATACATGATAATGTTTAATAATTATCATTAAAAAATTTGCGCAATTATCCTTTGAATATTTGTTTTAAAATAATCCTTAAAAAATCATAGTTTTATTATTTATATTTAATTCCATAATATATTTTCAATGGGTTATGAAGGAAGAAATTATGTAATAAAATAAAACTAATAATTATAAAAAGATGATTTTTTTATGTGGAATGCCTATTTTTTTGGGAATAAGATAATGAACACCATGTATTAGAATTATAAAAAAAATGATGATCAGATCCAAGTGGATTATTTGATCATTTGTTGAGGAGATCCATGGACATCTGGACTAAACAAGATGAACTATAATGGGAATCTGAGATGGTTCACCTATTTAAAACCTAAGAATAATAGAACTCAAAACCCCTAATTTAAATATATGTTTTAATACACTATTAAACCAAAACATATTGAATGATTCATTAATTATTCCCCTTAAGGCATTGATAATATAAAATGTTCAAAACAGTGAAAAATAAAAGCTTCTGAATTCAATGAGGGTTAAAAATAGAGGTTTATCTGATTGAAGAGGACAAGTTATTAAAAAATATTTTAATTAATTAAATCCATAATAATACTATGAATACATATTAAATAATATTCATTGCATGCGATGTTGGGAAACAACAAACACAAATAAATATAATTTCATTCCTTGGGTAATCCCCACATCCTGATCCTAATGGTGGTATCATATTTTTCAAATGATGCACCATTTGGTAGATGGTCAATTATTTTTAGAAAAATATATAATAAAAATATTAAATAAGTTATCCTCACTTGTGATCTGACCAAATAGTCAACAACCAAAAATATTATGCCATTCCTAGAGTAAACCCCTCATCGTAGACCTAAAATTGGTCTTAGATTTACTATAATAGACACTGTTTTGGATATATTGAATTATTTTTAAAAATATCATGCTCGCGTAAGATAATATATTTTATATTTTTGTTCTTTCTGAACTGAGGCTCCACAAGCCTTGAATTCCCATTCTATCTTAGTTATCAACTCTGAAAATATTCAATAGAATATTCTTACGTGTTAACAAGGATTTCACCCTTATAAAAATTTCTTTAAATAAATCAATTAATTTTTTTCTAGAAAAATTAAATTTTTACATAATGATAATCATATTCTCATCGAGAGTTTTTATTATCCTTAAAAATTCATTAAATTACACATGAGGTTTTTCACTAGTGTTTTAGTTGGCATGTTCGATTTTGAGAATTTGAGGTGTAACAAGTTCATTAAAAGGTATCTTGTGGGTGGTTATTAAAACCCCTTTACCTTTCAGGATTAGTTTTGTTTATCAATAGAATGAATCATTTAAGAGGTATATAATGAAATGGTATTTACCTTCATATCCAATTACATTTATGGTTTGGTAGTTAATGTGTACTTGGAGGAGGATAGAGGAGGTTTTGTGGAGTTGGAGCTATAAAAGAAGTGAAACATACATTTTAAATAGTAAAATAAGAGTTTACAGTATACATATGTATAATATGAATTACCAAGAAAACATCTTATAACTTGCGTGTGGTGAGGGGATACAACATGATAAGAGTTTACACCATAAGAAATGGTTTTATTATGTATGGAAATTATAGTCTTAAGATCCATTGTTTTAATGAAAAAAGAGATTAGAAGCTAATGATTTGTTTTACAGTATTATGAAATAGTGTTTTCATATATAGTTTTTACATATATATTGATGAACATACATTACATAACATTTGATCCATTACATAATTGTCTAGGTATAGGGCCTTTAGAAACATGGACCCAAAAAAACTTGTTCATAAATTATCTCTATCATCTCCCAATATGTTATTCATAACTAGAACCCTTATTAAACACATCATTTCGAAAACAATTCTTCATAACACTAGGAAAAGAAACATAAAAAAGGGTGAAATAAAATTATTAGTAAGGGAAATTAATCGATATATTAACAATCATGTTATCATAATATGAGAATAAGGGATAGAGAATATGAACTTAACATTTGCGATCAACACCCTACATGTCTTAGATCAAAATCTTGGGTTATGGAATAAATAATGATATTTTATAAGATATTAATCATAAAATAATCAAATATCATTGGACATGAGAGAATAAAATTTACATAATACATGGATTTATGGAATACACATAAATTTATAACATTGTGAACTTGTATAAATAGATACATGTTCACTCATTAAGTTATGGACATGAAATAAAGGCCTCATATAATCTTATGTATGTGAAACTAGGACCACACATAATATCACAGACTTGAAATATAGATCCATGCAAAAACTTATAGACATCGAACTAAGTCCACACATGATCTTATGGACATAAAAACTAGGTCCACGTATACAATTGTGAACAAGATATCAGAATCACACATAACATATTTAACTCATGAGTTATAAAAATTTACCCAAGGAATTGGAGTGAGATATTGGTCCCAGTAGTCACATAAATAAATCATTTATAGACATGAAAAAATATAATAAAGTATTCATTATATCATAACTCATTAAAATAAATGAATTTTACCAATGTATAACTGGTGGAAAATGGAACGGTTTTCATCCACATCCTCTCATCATAAATATAATAATTCTAGAAAAAATAATATGGATGGTATACTTGGATCATATCCCTAGTAATGTTTAAGTATCATCATGTTATATCATCTTATAAGGAATTTGTTTTGAATGATCACATTGAATAATTCTTGAGGAAAATAACCTTTTTATTTGAAATCATTTTTTTCTTAAAAACCATGAAATTATAAAGGAAAATATTTTCCATGATTATAAACTTGTAAAATATTAATGGAAGATTCAAATTATTATGGTTTCATGATGATAATAAAATAAAATCATGTGTCATAATTTTAAAAAATATTTCATTCATATGTTTTGTCTGAAAAGTCACAAAACACCTCATTTGCAAAATGATAAAAAGATTCCCTTCAAATCGATTTATTAAAATTCAAACATGCGTAAAAAATTATTTTATAAAATTGTAGGTGAATATTATTTTTTTTTGTTTTTTATAAAACATGTACATTGAAGGGAAATATTTCTCAGTAGAGACTTAAACATAAAAAATCTTGAAAAATGATGAGATTGTGAAATCAACCCTTACCTGAAGTCTCTCTATTATTTGTTCTCTATCAATCCCTTTTTATAAAAATATGTATTTATTATAAATTTATCCCATAAAAATATATCTATCACAAAATGAATGATTTACTTATAACTTATTATCAATGTTTTGTTATTAAATTGTTAATAAAATAACTATTCTGGCTGATAACTGCTTCGTTTCCATGCATGTTTTTATACGACAATCTCGGTCCTTATACTCTGATCAATGTACCATAATTTTAAAATTTTTAATCATTTAATAATATTTATATATATTCACTACATACAAATTTATAATAATTCATAATATTTAGGTATTGAAAAATGAATTACACATTCATAGAGATGGTAGGCCGTACGTACTCATGAATGATACTTCTATTTTTCAACTGATATAATGAAAGAAAGGTAAATAATAATTAATTTTTTTGAATCCTTATTATATCATATGTATAAAATATATTAATAATATTCAACCATATTACCATCCATTTGTAATATAAATGAAAACATATTCACATCATGGTGTGGAGATGGTAGTCCATATATACACATGAGCGACATTATTGTTTCTAAAAACATTAGATGGTAAGATGGTAGGAATGATATTATAATTACAGGAGTATAATTATTTCATAAATATCATATATAAACATTAAACCCATCATAATTATGATCCATAATATATGGTGATGATAAATTAATTGTATCACTATGTGGAGACGGAATGCCGTACGTATGCATAAGCGATTCTTTCACTTCTTATATGATGAGAAAGATGATGTATAATGGTTTCTTAAAAATCATAATAACATTTCATCATATTTAGGATTATGATTTTATAATTTTATTATAAATATGATTGTTTTATATGAGGTAAATAAGAGTATAAAAATAACGTGAATGGATATAGAGATTACCTCTTCTATGAAACGACTCATTTAGATCTCCTCTAAAGGCCTACAGGGTTGGTATTTTAGAATACCATAACCTATATAATGTAGATAGTGAAGTTTATAAGATAAAATTTCATAGTATGGTTTTTCTAGAAGGTACTATGCGGTCTAAATAAGTGAGGAGGGAAGTTTCCTTTTATAATTGAGGCAAGGGGAATTTTTGGAATTTCATTAAAAAAATCAAATATATCAAGGATATTTTAGAGTTAAATGTACACCCCAAAATATTATGGTGTGTCTATTTTTAAATTTAATTTCTTTGAAAGCATAGGGTTGACACAACACCATGCTTAAACGAACAAAGATATATAATTAAATATATTTTTTTAACATGACTATTATAACTTAATCATTAAATTGGTGGAAATGAATATTATTAACCTAATTATTAAATTTATATATAATATATTTAATCAAATGTTTTTAAATTCATTAAAATGATTTAATGTCTTAAAATAAAAATGAATCCAATTTTATCCATTAAAAGGATATATTTTTCTAAATGCTTATTTACCACCTTTTAATAGAGAACTTGTTTTAAATATAAAATTTTACAACTTTAAAAATTATATTATAAAAAATAAATATTATTTTTTATATCTTAATATCAACATTTTATTTGGATACATTTTTGGTAATTCTATGATCTGTTTGATTTTTGACGAATAGTAATGTGACTGTTGGAATAGTAAGGTAACCATTATGATTAGTAATATGAAAAATAGAGTATTAACTTAACCTTTGAAGGTATAAGTAAAACTTATACATCTTATTAATGGTAATATAGAGTAATTATATAATATAATAAGTAAATACATGTTTTAGAAATTAAAAATTAACTGTTGATATTTTTATAAAACATAAATGATTATTTTCAAATTTATAGTTAATATAATGATTTAAAAGAAAATTAATTTTCATAAAACATATTAAAAAATTAATTGTTTTGTTTTATTATAGTAATCCTATTTTATGAGACTAAAATAAAATTTTCAATGTGTTATAAAATCAGATATAATTTAAAATTGGTATTTTTTGAGTAAATGTTGGTTTTAATTAAAAATTAAATTTATCATATCTGGAAAGTTATTTTCATAAAATAAAATAAATTTATGAATTTTACATATCAAAAAATAGTTATGGTTAATTTTCATTATTTTTCTCAAATAGTAGAATTATTGGTGAATAGTGATATGTGATAATTTATGGTATAAGTAAATAAATGAATTATTGAGTTATAGATGATATATGGATGAGGTAATTGTCACGACCCGTCCTCGGGGCCCGTGCCGTGACTACCCCAAGCCCGCCTTCCATAGGCCAGGGGCTGGCGACTAGCACCAAGGCGTAAAATCCCAGTAAACAGGGAAGGCATTGCCTTTATAAGTAACAACCACACAGAGTCAGCAAGCGGAAAGTAAAGTGCAGAAAAGAAAAGGGGCCGGAAATACAAGCCCAACTGTAAAGTACAACTGAAAAGTAAAGTACAGCAACTGAAGAAAAGACGGCGGCCTCGTGTCGTCCACTGGCAATCCCACCTGAAGGGTGGGTACAGATAGCCTCCAGGCTCCTCGGGTCCCACGTCCGCTCCGAGCACGTCCCGCCCAGTGGTCCACCTCCAGGTACCGTCCTGCTCTACGCCCCAACCGTGATCAGCGCTGTCCGTCGTCTGCAACCAACACAACAAGGTGCGGGCATAGCCCGTGCAGGGGTGAGTACAAGCTACTCAGTAAGGACCCCGAGACCCCCGAAGGTCTCCCGAAATCCACAAAGGATATAGCACAAAAGAAAGATGCAATCACGAAGTAACATCTGACTTGACTTAGGTATATGCCCATACATATACCTAATTCCCCACTTCTAGCTCTGCTCACGAGCTCAAGAACAACTCAATCCACAAAGGAAAGCAAGACTCAAATCCACAAGGAGAGTAAACAGTAAAATCCACATAGGATAGTTCAACACAATCCACAAAGGAGAGTAACATAAGATTCAGCTCAACCAGGTATACTTTTTCAGATGACGTCAAAGATGATCACTGATCCATCTAAGTCGTCGGACCCACAAAGGATCGATAGGTACTAACCCCCGCAGAAGACCCACACAGGATCGGGCTCACACAGAACCTGTAGGCAGTGGCTCACACAGAACCGGTAGTAAGGACCCACATAGGATCGGGCTCACACAGAACCTGTAGCACTGATCCACGTAGGATCGCAGAGTGCAGTAGTCGACGCAGTCCACTGAGGATCTCTGCACAGTCGTCGCCGCAGTCCACGAAGGATCTCTGCTCTGCCGTCGTCGCAGTCCACGAAGGATCTCTGCTCTGTCGTCGTCGCAGTCCACGAAGGATCTCTGCTCTGTCGTCGAAGTCACAGCCAGCGCTAGGGTTCCCGCACAAAGCGAGCTCGTTTAGGAGGGTCCGCTCCACGAGCCGAGAGGCTGATACATCAACTGACACGTAGTCCGAAGTTGATGTATCCAAAAGTTCCGTATCGACAACAGGATCTCAACGCGACAGACGGCGCGTCAAACGGACGCCCGGTCTGAGAGTTATTGGCATTTTCGTCCCAGGGGCCCGGTTGGTTTTTAGGGAAAAACCAACCCGGCCGTACTCCGCCTGTATCCGATCCTCGGGCGGAGCATGCCAAAAGTTCCGTCTCACTTAGAGGAAACTACCACAGCTGACGGTACGTCGATCGGACGTCCGTAGCTCAAGTTATGAGCGTTTCCGCTCCGAGGGCCCGGTTGGTTTCGTGTACGAACCAACCCGGCCGAACCCAAAGTCTTCCGAAACCTTGAGTATAATATACCGAAACGACCGTCTTGATCCAAGGATCGCGTAGCCGCTGACGGTTCGTCAATCGGAGGTCCCAGGCCCAAGATATGGGCGAAAGACCGAAGAGGGCCCGAAAACGGGGGTTCTGGGCCCGGGGCGACCCGGCCCGAACCCCCCCCTGGGGTCGGCCGAACCGGGTCGGCCGGGTCCGGTCCGGCCTGGGCGCGGCCCGGCCGACCGGACCGGCCGGCCCGGCTTCGGCCGAGCGGCCGAGGGAGCCGCCGCCGCGGGTCAAACCCGCGGCTCAAACGGAACGCGGCCCCGCGGGGGGCCGCCTGTCACGCGGACGCGGCCGGGCCGCCGCGTCCGTTCCCGGTTCCGCGCGGCCGCGGAACCGGCTGCCGTTGCCGCCGCGGCGGACTTCCTCCACGGCGGCGCGCCGGGCGCCGCCGCCTCCGGTCGCCGGCGCCGCCGCGCCGGCGACCCGCGCCGCCGCCGCCTTCCGCGGGCCGCCGGAGATGCTCTGGTGGCCCGATTTGCCTCCCGTCTGCGCCGTTGCCCCTCCCGGATGCCGACCTTCACTGCGGGATCAACGGATCGCCCCTGCCGCGCGGTTTGTCGTCGTCGTCCGCCATATCCGCACAACAAAATAGATCGGCGGAGGGTTGCCGGGTCTTGTTCGTTAGACCCGCACCCTCCGCGTTAGTCATAAACGTCACCGGGAGGGAAAATCAACAACAATTTTAATTAAATTAAAATTTTCGGAGATTATGTTCTTTACTTAAAAAGAATAAACACGGGGAAAAAGATAAAACAATCCAACATCCCTTACCTTGTCGTCGTCGTCGGACGAGGGGTCGTCGCGGAATCGCTCGTCGCGGAGGAAGGAGATCGTCGCGTCGTCGCGGTATCCGGCGTCGCGTCGCCAATCTACGGATCAAGAACAAACGGATTTAATTAATTAAATCCGTTGTTATTGAAATTTAAAAAAAAGGGAGAAATAAAAGATTCGATTCTCACCTTTGTTGCCGATCGCACGTTCGCCGCGGAAGAAGAGGCACCGAAGAAGAAGAAGAAGAAGAAGGTCGCGGAAAAGTTGTCGACGTCGCGGATCGTGCGTCGTCGAATTCCGGTTCCGGCGTTCTTCGCGTTCTTCGTGTTCTTCGCGTTCTTCGCGTTCTTCGCGGAGAGGGTGGAGGCTCAGAGGAATAGCAATCCTCCAAAATAGACAAGTTTGTCTATTTTATTATTTTGCCAACAAACGCAAAACGCGTAAGTAACGACCCACTCAATTCGTTGAATTAATTCAACGAATAAAACAGCCCATTTAATTCACGAAAGAAACAGCCCAATTAAATGGTCTGTTAAGAATTAAAGAAAACGCGTCGGTTGACTTTTCAGTTACTTTGACGGGTTTTCGCGGGTGCGTTACTTAGCGAAAGAAACGGCGGGGCTCGTGCGGGCCCTGCCTCACAAATATCCTACCAAGGGGTAGGATATTTCTGGATAGAATCCTTTCCAGTTCAACTCAGTTCAAGCCGCCTTTAAGTGACTTTAAGTGGCTTCCAAGCAGTTTAAGTGAAATAAAATAAAGTTGTCGCACAAACTTTATTTTATTTCTGACTTAAAGCCGCAAAATTTAAAAACCACGTCTGAGCAAACGCAACTCCGGAAGAGGAGTTTCTAAGCAAATACCGGCGCTGCGATTTCATCGGTGCCCTCAGAATTTGATTCCGGGCACCGGTTCAAAAGATAGAAAAACCCGCTCGTCCGTTCACTGAACGTACCCGAGCCAAACTTCGGAAATTGATTCCGGGCACACCGGGCCTCGGAATCAGGTGCCGTCTGAAGCTGCGCTCTTGTAAAATTCCAAAGAAAATTAAGAAAAAGAAAAAAAAAATTTCCTTGAAATTTGCGGGTCTTTACATTACTCCCACCTCAGGGCTTTACGTCCCCGTAAAGATTCATCAAAACTAGGGGAACAAATGGGGGTACTGAGCACGCATCTGAGCCTCCCGCTCCCAAGTGCTCTCCTGGAGGTTCCCGTGCTTCCATCTGATGCGCACAAGAGGAATCGACCGCCCACGTAGGACCCGCTCCTGTCGATCCTCGATCTCCACTGGGACCTCCGCAAAAGTCGCCCCATCGTCCACGTCCAGCTCCCCAAAGTCGATGATGTGCGTCGGGTCGTGCACGTATCTCCTCAGCTGAGACACGTGGAAGACGTCGTGCACCCGGTGCAACTGAGGTGGTAGAGCCAGGCGATAAGCCACCTCTCCTATCCTGCTGAGGACCTGGAAAGGCCCGATGAAGCGTGGAGACAACTTGCCGCCTCGGCCAAATCTCCGTAAACCACGTCGAGGTGAGACACGCAAAAAGACGTGGTCGCCATCCTCGAACTCTAGTGGCCTCCGCCTCCTGTCAGCATATGACTTCTGCCGGCTCTGAGCTGTCCTCATCCTCTCCTGGATGATCTGGACCTTCTCTGTCGTGGCTCGGACCATCTCTGGTCCCACGAGTGCTGACTCCCCAGGGTCTGTCCAGCACAACGGTGATCTGCAGGGTCTGCCGTACAACGCCTCGTATGGTGCCATCCCGATGGTGGAGTGGTAGCTGTTGTTGTACGCGAACTCCACCAAGGGTAGGTGGTCCTCCCAGCTGCGACCAAAGTCGAGGACACATGCACGGAGCATGTCCTCGAGTGTCTGTATGGTCCTCTCCGTCTGACCATCCGTCTGAGGGTGGAAGGCTGTGCTCAGATGGAGCCGCGTCCCGAACGCCTCCTGCAACCCCTTCCAGAGCCGGGAAGTGAAACGAGCATCTCGATCGGAGACGATAGATGATGGCACACCGTGAAGCCGTACGATCTCCTGGACGTAAAGACGTCCCAAGCTCTCCACTGAGCCCTGCTCTCTGATGGGTAAGAAGTGTGCCGACTTGGTAAGTCGGTCGACAATCACCCAAATGGAGTCGTGACCTCTGGAAGTGCGTGGAAGTCCAGTCACGAAGTCCATAGATATTCTATCCCACTTCCACTCCGGGACCTCCAAGGGCTGTACCAAACCTGCTGGTACCTGATGCTCTGCCTTCACCTGCTGGCAGGTGAGGCATCGTGAAACGAACTCTGCCACAGCTTTCTTCATGCCCGGCCACCAGTGCTGTCGTCTGAGATCCTGGTACATCTTCGCCACTCCGGGATGTACCGCCAAGGGAGAAGTGTGAAACTCTCTCAGCACCTCCTCTCGTAAAGCAACTGGTACGAAGGTACGCCCCCTGAAAAGGATGTCGTGCTCTGCTCCAAGGGAGAAACCATCAGGCGCCTGACCTGAGGATATCAGTGCACGCCGGGTCTCACAGTCAGCGTCCTCACGCTGAGCCTCTCTGATCCGCTGTAGAAGTGGAGGAGAGACTGTGAGAGACTGAAGAAAGGCTGCTCCGTCTCTATCCACGAAGGATATCTGCAAGGAGGCTAGCTGCTCCGTCGCCTCCTCAAGCAGCTGAATGCCCGTCCTCCTGCTGAGGGCATCGGCTACCACGTTCCCCTTCCCAGGAGTATAGACTATCTCAAAGTCATAGTCCTGGAGGAACTCAAGCCATCTCCGTTGTCTCAGGTTCAGGTCCTTCTGAGAGAAGATATACCTGAGACTCTGGTGGTCAGAAAAGACCGTGAAGCGCTCGCCCATCAGATAGTGCCGCCACGTCTTCAGAGCGAAGACCACTGCTGCTAACTCCAGGTCATGAGTGGCGTAGTTCTGCTCATGCGGCCTCAACTGACGTGATCCGTAGGCGATCACGGCCCGCTCCTGCATCAGGACGCACCCGAGTCCAGTCCCTGATGCGTCGCAGTAAACTACGTATCCAACTCCCTCCTCAGGCAACCTCAAGATAGGTGCGCTGGTCAATCTCTGCCTCAGCTCCTGGAAGCTCTGCTGACATCTGTCTGACCACACGAAGGGTTTCCCCTTCTTTGTCAAAGCTGAGAGTGGTGCCGCAACTCTGGAGAAGTCCGGCACAAATCTCCGATAGTATCCTGCTAGGCCCAAGAAGCTCCGCACCTCTGTCACGCTCCTGGGTGGCTCCCAAGCTAGCACTGCCTCGATCTTCGCGGGATCCACTGCAACTCCCGCCTCAGAGATGACGTGTCCCAAGAAATGGACCTCACGTAACCAGAACTGGCATTTTGAGAGCTTTCCATAAAGCTGGTGCTCTCGGAGCGTGTCTAGCACAACTCGCAGGTAGTAGGCATGCTCCTCCTCAGTCGTCGAGTATACCAAAATGTCGTCAATGAAGACAACGACAAATCGGTCGAGGTATGGCTGGAAGATCCTGTTCATGAGGCTCATGAACACTGCTGGAGCATTGGTTACGCCGAACGGCATAACCAAGAACTCATAATGGCCATACAGACACCTGAAGGCCGTCTTCTGTACGTCCTCGTCTCGAACTCTGAGCTGATGATAGCCTGACTGGAGGTCTATCTTCGAGAACCACCGCGCTCCCTTGAGCTGATCGAAGAGGTCATCAATCCGTGGCAGCGGATACTTGTTCCTCACTGTCACCTGGTTCAGGCGACGATAGTCGACACATAGTCGCAAGCTCCCGTCCGCCTTCTTGGCGAACAAAATCGGGGAAGCCCAGGGTGAAACACTGGGTCGGATAAACCCCTTGCTCTGCAAGTCCTCCAACTGTACCCGCAGCTCTCGAAGCTCGGCGGGGGCCATCCGATATGCTGGAGTAGATATCGGGGCTGTCCCGGGGTACAAGTCGATGTAAAAGTCTACCTCTCTACGAGGAGGTAGCCCTGGAACGTCGTCGGGAAAGACGTCCACGTACTGGTCCACCACTGCAGGAAAAGCTGGACTCCGCACGTCCACTGCTCCTAGGATGAGGCTAGCCAACTGATAAGAGATGGGCTGCACTCTCCTCCGCGGAAGTCCATCCTGTGCTGCAAAGGTTCCCTTCTCGCCGGTGAAGGTAAACCTGCTCCCGTCGGTACGAACACATCGCACCTTGCGCCTAAAACAGTCGATCTGGGAATGAACCGTGGATAGCCAATCCATGCCCAAGATGACGTCGTAAGGCCTCGACGCCGCTACAAGGAGATCCCAGCCGAAGCTCTCGCCTCCTAGAGTTAGCTCACACTGCCGGCACCAGTGCGTAATCGTCGAGTCTGCTCCCGTAGGAGTCTCTAGCCGTAAGGATCGAGCCAACGGCTCAGTCGGAATCTCCGAGCTCCGAACAAGGGCAGAGGCTATGAAAGAGTGACTCGCTCCTGTGTCTATAAGTACTGCAGCAAGGGTGGAATAGACACAGATCGTACCTCGAATCATCTCTGGCAAGTCGGGGTCGTAGGCCTCCACTGCCTGGAGCTGGGCCTGTCCCTGCCCGCCAGCTCCATGTGGTCGAGGTGGCCCTCCTGGTGGTGGTGGGGGTAGAGCCTGGAAGCGTCGCCCACCACCCGCTGCTCGGCCAGCTCCTCTGCCTCGTCCGCCTGGGTGGCCCCTCCACCGTCTGCTGCTCCTCTGGTCGGCGAGTCGGGCAGTCACGAGCCATGTGACCCTGCCCGCCGCAAGAGTAGCACAGCCTACCTCTCGAAAGGCTGGCACTCCGCTGTGTGCCTCGTACTGCTGAGCCGGTGTCCTGAGGCCGTCTGCGTGGGGGTCTGGTCTGCCTGGACCCGTGAGTCATCCGTCGGCTACCTGCTGCCGAAGACTCAGCTACCTGCCGCCCTGCGCTAGGTCTCGCCGCTGAAGAAGGCTCTGCCAGGAAGCTCTCGATCAGGAGGGCTCGCTCCAGCACTCCCGCCTGGGTCGGAATGCTGAGGGAGATCAGCGACGCCCGAATCTCCTGTCGCAAGCCCTGCTCGAAGGTCCGGGCCCGGAAGAAGGGGTCCCGTTCCATGTCGGTCGAGTAGCGAGATAGGTCCGTGAACCTCGCCGCGTACTGAGCGACCGTCATGCTTCCCTGGCGCAGCTGGAGAAGCTCCTGGATGCGCACCGCTCGGAGGGTGGCCGGGACGAACTCAGAGCGGAAGAGGCTCTCGAAGTCCGTCCAGATCAGGGATGCCTCATCGTGAACCTGGAGCATCAGGCTCCACCATCGTCCTGCCGCCGCCTGCAGGAGGCTCGCTGCGAGAATCACCATGAGATCCGCTGGTGTCCTCACTAGCCTGAAGATCCGTACCACCGCCTCTAGCCAGTCCTCGGCGGCCTGGGGGTCCGCCTCACCGCGAAACCTGGGCGGTCGCTGGCTCTGAAACTCATGCAGTGCCCTGAGGCGACGTGCATCGTCAGCGTCTGGTACTGGTAGCATCGGTGGCTCGGCGGGTAAAGCTACCGCCGGTGCCACAGCTGGCAAAGGGCCCTGCACCGAGGCCTCGTCGCTCGGTGGGCTGCCGTCGCGCCCTACACTCGGAACCCTAGCTGGCAGTCGTCGCGGGGCCATCCTGAAAAGGAGAACAAGAGCACCACAGTCAGAACAGTATACCTGGTGAGCTGGCACAAGTAATCACAAGGAAAACTTGAGACTTTCATAAAGCAGATCAGTATACCCGGTGAGCTGACACAAGTAATCACAAAGAAAACTCGAGACACACACGCAATCAATGTTTTCATGCATTAAGTCGGAAATCAGGAGTCAGGGTCCTGGTGTACGGATACGTCGGCCGCCGCACCAACACTGGGCTCCCTGAACTGATAACCACACTAAATACACTAAACACTATTGCTTCACATAGAAAGAAAGGACGATCAGAGTCTGCGGTAGAACCGACCACCTCTGATACCAATTTGTCACGACCCGTCCTCGGGGCCCGTGCCGTGACTACCCCAAGCCCGCCTTCCATAGGCCAGGGGCTGGCGACTAGCACCAAGGCGTAAAATCCCAGTAAACAGGGAAGGCATTGCCTTTATAAGTAACAACCACACAGAGTCAGCAAGCGGAAAGTAAAGTGCAGAAAAGAAAAGGGGCCGGAAATACAAGCCCAACTGTAAAGTACAACTGAAAAGTAAAGTACATCAACTGAAGAAAAGACGGCGGCCTCGTGTCGTCCACAGGCAATCCCACCTGAAGGGTGGGTACAGATAGCCTCCAGGCTCCTCGGGTCCCACGTCCGCTCCGAGCACGTCCCGCCCAGTGGTCCACCTCCAGGTACCGTCCTGCTCCACGCCCCAACCGTGATCAGCACTGTCCGTCGTCTACAACCAACACAACAAGGTGCGGGCATAGCCCGTGCAGGGGTGAGTACAAGCTACTCAGTAAGGACCCCGAGACCCCCGAAGGTCTCCCGAAATCCACAAAGGATATAACACAAAAGAAAGATGCAATCACGAAGTAACATCTGACTTGACTTAGATATATGCCCATACATATACCTAAGTCCCCACTTCTAGCTCTGCTCACGAGCTCAAGAACAACTCAATCCACAAAGGAAAGCAAGACTCAAATCCACAAGGAGAGTAAACAGTAAAATCCACATAGGATAGTTCAACACAATCCACAAAGGAGAGTAACATAAGATTCAGCTCAACCAGGTATACTTTTTCAGATGACGTCAAAGATGATCACTGATCCATCTAAGTCGTCGGACCCACAAAGGATCGATAGGTACTAACCCCCGCAGAAGACCCACACAGGATCGGGCTCACACAGAACCTGTAGGCAGTGGCTCACACAGAACCGGTAGTAAGGACCCACATAGGATCGGGCTCACACAGAACCTGTAGCACTGATCCACGTAGGATCGCTGAGTGCAGTAGTCGACGCAGTCCACTGAGGATCTCTGCACAGTCGTCGCCGCAGTCCACGAAGGATCTCTGCTCTGCCGTCGTCGCAGTCCACGAAGGATCTCTGCTCTGTCGTCGTCGCAGTCCACGAAGGATCTCTGCTCTGTCGTCGAAGTCACATCCAGCGCTAGGGTTCCCGCACAAAGCGAGCTCGTTTAGGAGGGTCCGCTCCACGAGCCGAGAGGCTGATACATCAACTGACACGTAGTCCGAAGTTGATGTATCCAAAAGTTCCATATCGACAACAGGATCTCAACGCGACAGACGGCGCGTCAAACGGACGCCCGGTCTGAGAGTTATTGGCATTTTCGTCCCAGGGGCCCGGTTGGTTTTTAGGGCAAAACCAACCCGACCGTACTCCGCCTGTATCCGATTCTCGGGCGGAGCATGCCAAAAGTTCCGTCTCACTTAGAGAAAACTACCACAGCTGACGGTACGTCGATCGGACGTCCGTAGCTCAAGTTATGAGCGTTTCCGCTCCGAGGGCCCGGTTGGTTTCGTGTACGAACCAACCCGGCCGAACCCAAAGTCTTCCGAAACCTTGAGTATAATATACCGAAACGACCGTCTTGATCCAAGGATCGCGTAGCCGCTGACCGTTCGTCAATCGTAGGTCCCAGGCCCAAGATATGGGCGAAAGACCGAAGAGGGCCCGAAAACGGGGGTTCTGGGCCCGGGGCGACCCGGCCCGAACCCCCCCTGGGGTCGGCCGAACCGGGTCGGCCCGACCCGGCCCGACCCGGCTAGGCCGGGTCCGGTCCGGCCTGGGCGCGGCCCGGCCGACCGGACCGGCCGGCTCGGCTTCGGCCGAGCGGCCGAGGGAGCCGCCACCGCGGGTCAAACCCGCGGCTCAAACGGAACGCGGCCCCGCGGGGGGCCGCCTTTCACGCGGACGCGGCCGGGCCGCCGCGTCCGTTCCCGGTTCCGCGCGGCCGCGGAACCGGCCGCCGTTGCCGCCACGGCTTCAGCCGCGGCGGACTTCCTCCACGGCGGCGCGCCGGGCGCCGCCGCCTCCGGTCGCCGGCGCCGCCGCGCCGGCGACCCGCGCCGCCGCCGCCTTCCGCGGGCCGCCGGAGATGCTCCGGTGGCCCGATTTGCCTCCCGTCTGCGCCGTTGCCCCTCCCGGATGCCGACCTTCACTGCGGGATCAATGGATCGCCCCTGCCGCGCGGTTTGTCGTCGTCGTCCGCCATATCCGCACAACAAAATAGATCGGCGGAGGGTTGCCGGGTCTTGTTCGTTAGACCCGCACCCTCCGCGTTAGTCATAAACGTCACCGGGAGGGAAAATCAACAACAATTTTAATTAAATTAAAATTGTCGGAGATTATGTTCTTTACTTAAAAAGAATAAACACGGGGAAAAAGATAAAACAATCCAACATCACTTACCTTGTCGTCGTCGTCGGACGAGGGGTCGTCGCGGAATCGCTCGTCGCGGAGGAAGGAGATCGTCGCGTCGTCGCGGTATCCGGCGTCGCGTCGCCAATCTCCGGATCAAGAACAAACGGATTTAATTAATTAAATCCTTTGTTATTGAAATTTAAAAAAAAAGGGAGAAATAAAAGATTCGATTCTCACCTTTGTTGCCGATCGCACGTTCGCCGCGGAAGAAGAGGCACCGAAGAAGAAGAAGAAGAAGAAGAAGGTCGCGGAAAAGTTGTCGACGTCGCGGATCGTGCGTCGTCGAATTCCGGTTCCGGCGTTCTTCGCGTTCTTCGCGTTCTTCGCGTTCTTCGCGTTCTTTGCGGAGAGGTTGGAGGCTCAGAGGAATAGCAATCCTCCAAAATAGACAAGTTTGTCTATTTTATTATTTTGCCAACAAACGCAAAACGCGTAAGTAACGACCCACTCAATTCGTTGAATTAATTCAACGAATAAAACAGCCCATTTAATTCACGAAAGAAACAGCCCAATTAAATGGTCTGTTAAGAATTAAAGAAAACGCGTCGGTTGACTTTTCAGTTACTTTGACGGGTTTTCGCGGGTGCGTTACTTAGCGAAAGAAACGGCGGGGCTCGTGCGGGCCCTGCCTCACAAATATCCTACCAAGGGGTAGGATATTTCTGGATAGCATCCTATCCAGTTCAACTCAGTTCAAGCCGCCTTTAAGTGACTTTAAGTGGCTTCCAAGCAGTTTAAGTGAAATAAAATAAAGTTGTCGCACAAACTTTATTTTATTTCTGACTTAAAGCCGCAAAATTTAAAAACCACGTCTGAGAAAACGCAACTCCGGAAGAGGCGTTTCTAAGCAAATACCGGCGCTGCGATTTCATCGGTGCCCTCAGAATTTGATTCCGGGCACCGGTTCAAAAGATAGAAAAACCCGCTCGTCCGTTCACTGAACGTACCCGAGCCAAACTTCGGAAATTGATTCCGGGCACACCGGGCCTCGGAATCAGGTGCCGTCTGAAGCTGCGCTCTTGTAAAATTCCAAAGAAAATTAAGAAAAAGAAAAAAAAAATTCCTTGAAATTTGCGGGTCTTTACAGTAATAAACCATTTATTAGAACTCACATGAATTAATTTCTATATTTAGTCATGTAATAATCACTATTTCTTTTCTTGGGCCAAAATAATAAACTAATGAATAAATTATTCACAAAACCACCCTCTCATCTAATATAAATACCTCCTCTTCTCCTAACACCTTCCATGTATTGAGACATATAAAAATTCTTCTTAATGATCTTCCCAAGTATATTCCCCAATTTTTAGAGCCTTTTTTATAAATAAAATACTAAACTCAACTCTCTCAAGGAGGTTCTCAGGGAGAAGAATGAAAGATGTAGAAACCTCTTTCCGTTGCTTTTAGTTTCATATCTATTTTTTTTAATTCTATCCTCATATAAATTTATTCAAGTGTAATGATAACTCTAGTATCATTTATGCACATAAAATATATCTTGTTAATGTATGATAAATCATCAAGCTCTTTTCTCTCTCTCTCTCTCTATTATATAAATGAAAACATAGCCTTTTATGTGTCAATTTAGGGACATCATGACCGATGAATTTTCATTTTCCATTAATGACTTCCAAGATGGAAATAAAACCATTTTATAGTTAAAAAATATTATAATATATTTACTACAACCTTTTAATGTTATATAAAAATTATATATACATGATATTAAATAATAGAACCAAACTAGTTCGTGATGATCAAGAAACAGCCAAATTATTCTTAACGATTGTCATCAACATTTTATCTATCTATTCATACTAAAAAGAATATAAAAATTGGATTTCATTAAAATATAATATTTTACATTTTCATTACTAATATATAAATTTAATTATGGAAAACTGCTCAAATTTTACATGATTTTCAATACATGTATACAAGTAAACCGATAATGAAAACCAATGAAGCGAACGCTCCCAAACCATAAAAATGTATCTTATAAATCATAAAAAAAGATATAAATGTACATAATAAAATTTTAATAAATAAAATAAATATAGAAAATTTTCTTAATCAACAAATTAATGGATTAAATATGATTATATGGGACATTTAGATCAAGTGTAGAACACATTCAGACATAAGGTAAGGGGTTTATCATTTCACCTTTATTTATGTGAGATTTCCATTATTCACCACTTATTTCTTGTATTAAGTGTATGTATATAGCCATTTGATATATAATATCATGAATCTATTTATATTCATGGTATTATGTGTTTCATTTGATAATTATTAATTTTTGGGCATATGATTTGATTGATTACCAAGTTGTATGGGATTCTCCCCAAATCTCCATTTTTCATTCGGGTTACTCTCTCTCTCTCTCTTTACACCAAGGTAATTATTGTTGTATAATCTTTGTAATTTCTATGTTCATGTTGTAAATATATTTACCTAACACCATTCTGATTTATTTTATGAGAAATACATGTTTTATAAGTATTTCCTTTTCAATTCATCTTAATAAGAAATCAAAATTTAAGGGAATTTCCCAATTACATACACATTTTCATGTACCAACCGTAATCTATTTTAAACTACAAATATTTTTATAAAATCAATATTTCTTCTTTTATACAAATAATTATGTATTTTTCCATTTTAATGACTCTAATATTTTCCCTTAATCTGCAATAAAGTGTTCATTTCTCAAGATTCTTAAAAACTCCATTTAAAAGTTTTCATTCAATTTAGACATCATTTACACCTCAAACATAATTTTATTGTCCTTATATTTTCCAATATAAGTATTACATTCTTATAATTTAATTTTCTGATCAATATAAACTATTTCCCAGAAGAAATATTATTTAAAAAGTAAAAAAGGGTTTTCTCATCTCATTTGTACTTGGGATAGATTTATTAATTATTCACCACTTATTTTTTATTTGTGGTGTTTATACGACCCTTGATATATCATATCATGAGTCTTATTATTCTTAATATATTATAAATTGTTTTTTAATTTTATTACTTCCTAGGGATTATTATTTAATTATTTCAAAGTGGTATAGGACCCTTTGGTATGTTTAAAGAATATTTTCCTTAATAAATTTTTATGGTCTCATTTAAATATATCTTCATCTATGTTGAATATTACAATCAATACATATATTTTGATACAACATAATTTTATTGAATATAATATATGTATGAAGAATTATTTGAACTTTCAGTTATGGGTGGAGCATGCTATAACCCCTAGATGCATTGACAAGTCTCATGAGATTAACATGTTAGAGACAAACCCTTTATGTTTGTTTTCAAAAAGAAATAGATGGGATTAAACCGAAAAGGTTAAAAAATCTTGATAATATAATTTTTTATGTTATGGATTCATGAATTCCAATAATAAATAATTTCCTTCATTCAATAATCTATTGTTATTTTCAAGTGTATTTTCACTACGAAAAAATATATGGATTTATTTTCATTCTTAGTGTATTGATGGCATGTTTTTTATATTATTTTCCATGACATAATTTCTATGCATTATTGAATTTACTTCCCAAATTATTGTTTCATATAATTATTAATGATTAGTTTATCTAAACCTTATTATGTTTCTTTTCCTTAGGCGATGATGAAGAAATATTTGAATAATCTTTGAAGGATGTAATTTATTTCATTTTATTATGTATCATGTATTAATTTATTAATTTATTTACCCACTATATTATGGGTATCATAAATGTAATATAGTATTTGAATACTGATAAACTGATTAGTTATTTACGATTTGGTTCATTGTTATCATTCCAAATTAATAAAACAATGCACCAGCTCTAGCCTTCTGGGGTCGGGGAGTTACAATTGGTATTAGAGGAAGTTTAGCAGCAACCATGGAAACTAGATTTATAAAACATATATTAGAGAAAATAACCCAAAGATATACTTTGAGGATAAGTGTAGAATAAAATCCTATAATTTTGGTAAGGGAGAGATTATTTGGTTCTTCTTAGAAATATATATATCTCTGTATAATACAAGTGTACATTGTTTTGATGCAGATATACCTAGGGGTAACAACTCCAATAAGGTGTCTCAGGCTTGACTTAGGGTAAAATGGAGAATGACAGTGAGCCTTACTATGCACATGGTTTTAAACTCCTAAGGGTATGCTTAGGATAATTTAAATTCTAATTACAAACCATTAGAAAGGATTTAAAAGTAAATATTTCTCCAAAGAAACCATTTTTAAGATAATGAGATTATCTTCACATAGAATTTTCTATTTATGTTAAGTATTTAACTAGTTTTGGGAATTTACATTATGTTTTGTAATGTTGTGATCTTATCTAGTGAAATCCATTATTTAGAAATTGATCATAGTGGAAGAAATTGTAACCATTTTAATGAACATAATCCAAATTGTTAGAATAATTGTATCTTTAAGGGGTTTAATCCATTCTTTCAAACAGAACTAGTGTATCAAAAATTATCATCATTTGAGGATATAATATCATGTGATAATGAGACAAATAAATAATTATATATGAGTTATGGTTTATGGGGATTCACATTAATAAAAGTTCAACTCAGAATAATTTTGATAAAGGAAAGAAGAGAAAGAAGTATTTTCCTATATACGATAATTGTGGAAAGAAACACCTTGGTACTTACTTAAAATGAATGTGAGTTTTTTACTAGTGAGAAGTGAAATTAAACAATGATATTAATTTCAAAGGAAAAGAAAATGTTTCTAATGTATAATTCTTAGACTAAAAGGATAATGGGAACTTTGAAAATCAATATTTCAAGCGTCAAAGGAATATATCCCATAAGAGGATAATAGATCGTGGTCAAGATTATGATACTACCAAAAAAAAGATGTTAGATTAATATGCCTATTTTTGGATGAAATAATTATGTTGTTCTAGTATTTTATCAATAATCTATGGTTATAAGAATCATGATATGTATAAGGATTGTACTTCTATACTTCTTCTCTAAGGAATTGGAAGCATGTGATGAAGATGACCTGTGATCAAAAGAAGTGATTCAATTATAGGTTGATCTATTTTGAAACATATGTACTGGGAAATATAACCCTAAATATTTTCTTTATGATGAGATAATAATAAATAGATATTTATGTTGTAGTATTGGTGACCATAAACATGGTTACAGATATGACGATTTAAGGAACAACCTGATATATTACTCATAGAAACATGAATGTTTCAAAAATGAATAATATAGATTATGGTATTAATATATTGGGTATTTTGAAATAAGAGATACATTTTTTACAGAATCTTTTTTTATGTTTGTTTTATAAATTTAGTGAAATTACATCTAAATTATTTGTCATTTAATGTGGACATACATGTTTTAGTAGAGTCTTACGATTAACAACTTATATAATGGATCATGTAAACATTTGTAAATTATTATTCATTGACAACATGTGATAACCTTTTTGGTTATTTTAAAAATTTAAATATATCAGAAATTACTGATGAACCATATGATTCATTAAAAGTTCTTCAGGTGTGAAAATTTCATTTTGAACATTCATTTCTAGGTGTAAGGGATGAAGTAAACATTGAACAAAGCATAACCAAAGGATGAAGTTATACTTATGAAATGAAATGTAATAAAGTTTGTTCTTTTCTCATGTTCTTATCTGAATAATAAAATAATCCCTCAATGATTGGTAAAATATTTTGGAATAAAAACATTACATGTTTACTTTTTTTGGGAAATCAATGGTCTTTTAACTGATCACAAATTTATAGTTTTGTGATGGTTTACTTTATAATAACCATATTTTCTATCACCCTCCATCAAAACATGATGATTAAATTATTCTTCCATGACCATATGTTCACTTCTCACCAACATTATCCTATTTGAATATCTCATCTTCTGGAAATATCTTCGTTTCAATTTCCAAATTATTAAGAGGATATTTCATTAACCATATTTTCAATGTGGGTTTCCAATAAAATAATTTTCATGTATCAACCTATGAATTTTTAAGTATAATTTAAAATTGTGAGGAAAAATTTTATTACATGAGGGGAGAATGCAACACAAATAAATTTTAGGGAATATATATTTTTAAGTTTAATTTCTTAGAAAACATAGCTTTCACATAGAAACAAGCTTAAATGAACAATTATATACAATTAAATTTAATTATTTTAAAACAAATGTTATAGTATAACTATAAAATTGGTAGGAAAAAATAATATTAAACAAATTATGAAATTTATATTTTATATATTTTATCAATTTGTTTACATTCATTCAAATTAATTTATAGACATAAGAGAAGAATGAATCCAATTTTACCTATTAAAAAGCTATATTATTCTAAACAAAGTTTTACTACCTTTCAATGGTGAAATTATTTTATATTTAAATTTTACACTTTTATAAATTATATTTGTAAATATAAACATTTTTTTTGAAATTATAACATTAATATTCACTTGGGTTAATCTTTTGGTAATTTTATGATATGTATCATTTTGATGAATATTAATGTGATTTTTGGAATAATAAGTTGACCATTAGGAATAGTAATATGAAAAATAGAGTGTTAAGCAAACCATTGGGAGTATAAGTAAAATTTATACAACTTATAATTGGTAATATGATATAATTATATCATAATATAAGTAAATAAATTTCTAGAAATTGATAATTAAGTGTTGATATTTTTATAAAATAGTAATGTTTATTTTGAATATGATAATAAATATAATGATTTAATAAAATTCATCTTCATAAAATATATTCAAAAATAAATATTTTGTTTTCTTATGATTATAATAATATTTTAAGAGACCTTAACTACGTTTTCAAAGTGTTATAAAAGCATTTATAATTTTGAAATTGTTATATTTTGAGTAAATATTGATTTTAATTAAAAATTTAATTTCTCATATGTAAAAAATTATTTTCATAAAATATAGATATTTTTTTTACAAATCAAAAAATAGTTACTGTGATTTTTTTGTATTTTTCTAAAATAGTTGAATTTGGATGAATAGTGTAACATGATAATTTACAGAATAAGTAAATAAATGAATTATTGATTCATGAATTAGTTACTTTATTTGGTCATGGAATAATCATTATTTCTTATTTTTATCCAAAATAACAAACTAATGAATAAAATATTTAAAAAACAACCATCACCCCCACTATAAATACCACCCCTCACCTTCCTTTCTCATCACATCTTAAAAGATTTAAGCCTTGTCCAAAATATTCCTAGTATACATACCAAGTCTACCCCCCCCACATTCGAGATCCTTTTGTCTTAATAATAGACCAAACTCAAGTCTCTAAAGGAAGTTCTCACGGAGAAAAATTCAATAGGTAAAAACCTATTTTATTTTCTTTTAATTTCATTTCAATTTCGTTTATTTTCTTATTATATCCTAAAATAATTTTATAAAAGTATAATTATAATAAAAATTAAAATTTATATACTAATAATATATCATGTTAATATAATATCCATCATCAAACTCTATTTCTTTCTCTATTTTATTCTATTAATTAATCATAACCTCTGATGTGTCAATTTATCAAAATCATGAATGATGCATTTTCATTTTCCATTAACACCTTCATGGATGGTCATCAACCCATTTTATGGTTAAACTATATTATAATATATGTACAACATCCTATTTAATTTTATGGAATAATTACATATACACGATATTTTATAATAGAACAAAACTTGTTTGGTATGATCAAGAAACTGGAAAATTAGTCTAAATGATTATCATTAATGTTTTATTTATTGATTTATCCTCACCACAAATAACAAAATTGATTTTATAAAAATTTAATCTTCTATATTTTTATTAATAAGATCTAATTTCAATTCTAGATAACTATTCTCATTTTACATGTTTTTCCATACACGTATAAAATTAAACCGATCCTGAAAACCTATGATGAAAACACCTCCCAATGATAAAATTGTATCTTATAAATCATTAAAAAGAATATAAATGAACATAATAAAATTATAATAAATAAAATACATGTATAATATGTGATTAGTTAATTAATTAATTGGTTTAATCTAGTTTTCCAGGACATTAAGATCAAGTGTAGAACATATTCATACATAAGGTAAGGGGTTTCTCGTGACACATTAATTTTTGTGAGATTTCCCTTATTCACCATTTATTTATTCTACAAGGTGTATGTATACATAAATTTTTTATATAATATAATAAATCTATTTATAATAATTTTATTATGTGCTTAATTTTATGATTATTAATTTTTGGGCAAATTATTTGATTGATTACAAAGTGGCAAGAGATTCTCCAGGAATCTCTATTTTTCATTGTGGTTACTCTCTATCTCTCTCTCTATTTAACCCAATGTAATTATTATTATGTAATATTTATAAATTCTATGTGAATGTTCAAAATAAAATTTACCTAACTCAATCATCCTTTATTTTTTGAGAAATTATTTTTTTAGAATCATTTCCTTTTCAATTCCTCCAGATAAGTAAGCCCGATATAAGGATCATCCCAATAACTTACACATTTTCAAGTACCACCCAAAACATGTTTTAAAATACAAATATTTTTATAAAATCACTCATTTATCATGAGAATTTATATTTTTTTATTTTTTTATAAAAACTATTATTCATTTTCTATTTTAATGACCCTTTAAAATTTTCCCCTAAACCACACTAAAGTGTCCATTTATCATGTTTTTTAAAAACTCCATTTTAATATTTTTTAATCCGGTTGGACATGATTTATGTCTAAAAAATAATTTCGCTGTTAATAAATTTTCCATTATGAGGATTATATATATTCAATATAATTTTCGGGAAAATACAGATGATTTTCCAAAAGAACTCTTCTTTCCAAAGAAAAAAATGGTTTTTTCTCATCTCAATTTTAGTTTAGAGAGATATATGCCTCGTTCAATAGTTATTACTTATGTGTGGTGTATGTACAACCCTTGATATATCATATCATGAGTATTATTATTATCAAGATACTATAAGTTTCTTTTAATGTTATTTTTTCATATGGATAATGATTTCAATGTTTCAATGTTGTATGAGACACTTAGGAATGTTTAATGATTTTTATGAAGAATTTATTAATAGTACCATTTAAATATGTCTTCATCTATGTTGAATCTTCCACTCAATATATATATTTAGATAAGTTATACTTTTAAATAATTTAATTGACGTTTGAATAATGCTTTAGACTTGAAGGTCCCATGTCCAATTATAAGAAACCTAATATTAAACAAGTTAATCTTATGGAAATTTCAGTTGGATTCTCTTAGGGAATGATTCTACCTTAAAGCATAAAGAATCTTATTAATCAGAGTATACAAGTATAATAAATTATAAAAAAGTTATACTTAATTTATTTAAAATAATAAAATGGAATTAAAACTTTTAATAAAAGAAAGTAAACATGTAGGAAATTTTTATCCTAATGAAAATGGTATACAATAACCTTGGATAAAGGTATCTTGATTTATACATTCAAGGAAGTTTGTCTTACTAACACTAGGGAAAGCCCTTGATAAAAATATCAAAGTCTGTCTTGCTATCCCCGCAAGTACTAGAACATTAAGGTAGTCAACACCTATGTATTTCTATACTCGGAAGCCATCGATCTTTAAGGTAGTAGGCACCTTCGTCTTCCTATCCCCAAAATCCCTCGATTGTACACAATAATAATCAAAGTCGCACTAGGCTGAACAAGTTGTTCACAACTGAATGAGATGTTCACAGATTGCACAAAGCATGAGAGTATTTATATCTTGAAATCATTTCACAACATGTAATCTCAAGGATAATCAATAGATATTGAGCTCATTAAAATGAGATCCTATTTACAGGAAAAATCTTCCACAGTTAGCTCCTCCTCCAATGGTCATATTTTCCCATGAATCTCAGAGTGAACTGGATAAGTTTCACTCATCCAATAGTTAGTAAGAAATAGATTGTACGACATCATTTCATTGTGAAAAAATCATGAATAAGGAAATTTCATCATGAAAGGAAAATAGTCTTATGTTTAAGAAACATAAGTAAAATAGGATCTAAAAAAGATGGAAAAATACTTTAAATAAATGAAATAACTACAAGAAAAAATTTTAATTTGATTACTAAGGAAGTGAAAAATAGAGTCTAGAGAAATTGATATTCAAATTCGGTTTTACAAATAATTTGGAGTCTGTATTCTGAGGGATTCAGAGTCTGAATTCTGAGGAGTTTAAAGTCTAAATTTCAGAGAATTAGGATTCTGAATTTCAATGAATTCAAAGTCTGAATTTCAGATAATTTTTATTGTTAATTTCATAGAATTTAGAGTCTAAATTCATGAGAATTCTGTGTCTGAAATTTAGAGAATTTAGAGTTTGGATTTCAGGGAATTCAGAGTCTGAAATTTAGAGAATTCAGAGTCTGAATTTTAGAAAATTCAGATTCTATAAAACTTTATTATTTTTTGATTTTAGATAAGGATACAAATTTTTTACTTAAGATAAATATTAATCTTAGCATAAGAAAAAATTAAATAAGACATAGAAATCCACTGGTAAAGTTAAAAATTTTCTTTAAGAAAATCATTCTTAGAGAAAGATAATTTTCTTTAAGAAAATGTGTTTGTGATTTTCAAAACATAGTGGAATGAAAAAGTCATAAGGAAACCTTATTGACTCATCAAAGGCTTCTTGAGTCGGAGAATTATATTAAATAATTGAAAATTGGCATGAATTCAAATCTAGGGAAGTATAAAGTTGAAATTTCATCATCCAATAATATTTTAATAGGTTTATGTTATATTATAAACCTTATCTTTTGGTTTAACCTCTTAATTAACCTATTTTAACATTAAATATTTTTGTATATTTTTCACATTAAAATGCATATAATTTTTAATATAATGTAACTATTGAATAAAAAATGGCTAAGGGATGAAATTTTATACAATTTATTTTCCCCATTTTCCTTATTAAAATTTTTATTATTCTTAAACAATTTAATAAAATTTCATTATAACAAAATATTATTGTTGCCAATTTTGAAACTATTTATTAAATTGAATTTAATAACCTCATGAAAACACTTATAATATGAAAAAAATATCTTAAAAATTATCCAATATGGCACAAGAATCTATAAAATTCATGTATAAACTTAATTATATGAAATTATGGTAATTTTAAAATTTTTAGTATCATTTATTTTAATTTTCCATTAATTTAATAACTTTTTCATCAACTTTGTGTAATTATTTATGGTAATTATTTAATTCTAAAAAAATGTTAATAAATTAACATAATTAGTATTACTTAATTAGGCACAAAATTAATATTTTTATTCATTTATAACTATTTTTCCTTATTGTGACTCATAAATGATAATTAAAGCAAAGAGAGTGACATTTTTTAATTTCCTTTAGTTTAAATAATATATAAGTCATTTTTATGGAAAAATATCCATTAAATAACTCAATTTAAAAAATCAGGTGATACTATTATAATTTTATTTATATAGTATCAATTATGATGGATAATTATGGTCTTATAGCTTTTTTTACCTTGATTTTCCCAATTTACCCTTTTCTGTGGTGATGATTTTTAACGTAGTTACTATTCATGTTGACCAAAAATTAAAGTGGAATGCTTAAAATATTTTAAATTAATAATTCTAAATATAGAATAAACTTTTAAGGATTCAATTTTTATATGTTACATAATTTTATTTTAATATAAATGCATAAAATTCAAAGAAAAATAGTTTTTATAAAAATGTGTTCGTAAGAACAACAATATACTTACACAAAAATCATATATAAAGACGATTCAAATGATTTTTTTTTATTATATATAATTATGTAAAACTTTTGTTAATTTTATATCAATTTTAAATTTTAATGATACCTAATATGAAAATAAAAATGATAGTTTTATAAAAATCATTATTTTTCACTATTATATGAGAAATTAATTTAAAAAAAAACCAAAATTTCACTAAAATAAAATTTTGATATACTGTTCTAAAAAATGTAGTTCATTTTTTTAAAATATATTTTATAAATGTTCTAAAAATTAATTATAATATTTTCTCATAAAAATCAATAAAAATAATTTTTAAAGAAAACATATTTTTGATGAATAAAAGGAATTTATTAAAAATTAAATGATTAATTAATAAAAATTTGTAATGAGTTGGGAATTTCTATATAATTAATAAATTATGTTATAATTTTAATACCCTAAAATTTGATATATATGTGATAATAATATTTAAATTTTATTTCATGGTCCACCTAATCCAATTGTTTTATATAACCCAAGCTATGAAGGAATATAAATATATTTGAAAGAATACTTTCATAGAATATCAGGAAATTATACTCTCACCCCCTTTAATAAATTATGTCCTCACAATTTTTTCTAAGTAATAAATTTTTTTTATTTGAAAACCCCATTTTGGACACCTATATATTAACAAGGCTAAACAAAACATTCTCTTTATAAGAGAAAAAGGGGTGTAAAATGGTCATCTAGAATAAAACATAAATAGGTTTATAAATAAGAGAACATATTTGTGAAGTAAAACATGGAAATAGAGGAAAACATAACTCCAAAGGATTGATAGAAAGTGATATAGATCATGGTATGAACAATTATTACCATCAGAAAATTTTAAATCTGTGATGGGTTAAAAGACCATTGATTTCTCATTATGAAGAAAAAGTAAATACTGATTTTATTTCAAGGTCATTTTCATGTATTTAAGGTATTATTTTATAATATATATAACATAATCAATAAAATAAACCTAATTGATTTATTTATATTTCCTAAGAATAATTTTATCTTTTTTTGTGCTTAAATCTGTTTTGATATGATCTCTTACTCTTATAAATGGATATTCAAGATGAAATTTTCATACCGTAAGATTCATTAATTGAATCATAATACACATAAGTCATTCCTTTAACAACTAAATATTTACCAAAATCAAATATTTTAGTTCAATATATGATTTATCATAACCTATCCTTAAGAAAAAATATCCAAATTTTCTACTTAATTTTCTAAACAAGTTTTTAACCTTAAGAATCCTCCCAAAAATTACTTACCATATTAAAAAACTAAAAATAATTCGATCACATATCCCTCTATGATCCACAAAAAATATTTTTAATTAATCATAAGGGATCAAAAAAAAATCTTGATATTATATTCTACATGGTGTAACAATCATTTCCCAAAAGTCTATAATAATATATGCTTCTAAATGATAATTCACCCAAAAAATTATTTAAATATGAAATTTTCCTAGATAAAAATATTTCCATTAGAGGTTTCAGTTCATCCATGTATTGATAGATATTCATAGGTTGATATTAAATAACATATAAAATCTTTATTATATAAATATATATTAATATTCTATAAAAAGAGATCTAATAAAGTCTCAAAATAAAATTAAATATCACTAAAAGATAAGATTTATATTGTTCTTATTCATACTAATTTAAAAATGGAATAACCTATTATACATTGAGGGATAAATGTTCCATAATTATCCTGATACTCTTAAATTATGGTTATTTCATAATATTTCACTTTTTCCCTTTTACTTAAAAGGTTTTGGGGACTTATTATCTTCAATATACCTACGATTAAGACATTAATTATCATAGTTCAAAAAATATTTTCATTTTTTTGAAAAAAAGTCTAAATGATTCACTTTTCTCTCTCTCTCCCTATTCATTTCACTGACTGAACTCTTCATATCAATTGGATATTATTTTACTTGATGTTTATGATTCCCACAGTTGAATCATTTTATAATTCCTTTTATATATTCAAGTATGTTTTTTTGCTCACATTTTTGGCAGGTATGAGGTTGAAATTTTTTCTTCCATCCATGTGGAAAAATAAAGTTTCCATGAAGCTCCATATTTCTTTTCATATCACTAGAACCCTAAGGTTTTTTATATTCCATTTACAATTAATTGAAAAATAAATAATTTAATCATAAAATCCAAATTTCTTTATGGATAATGTATTTTGAAAACTTTGATTCAATCCACTAATGAATCGATCAGCTTTTTTAGGGATGATGAATAAACCTAAAGCATACATTGAAAATCTTGAGAAAATTTCCTTATAGGCACCAATGGATTCATCATCCTTAATATTAAGAACAAAAAATTACTACCCCATTTTTTACACAAAATATAATGGAGGTAATTTATGAAAAATATTCCCTTAAACTTCTCCCATACCATAGAGATAATTTCAATTTTTTCTTCATATTCGGAAAAAGATTCCACTATTGACCTACTTCACCTAAAAAATTACAAATATCAAGGAAATATTTTTCATAGTCTAATAATTTATGAATGGAAAATATATTTTTAATCACATTGATCTATTTATAATCAACTAGTGGATTAGAAGTCCCATATAAGGATGGTGGTCATTGTTGCATAGAAGATTCAATAACACGTTGCTCCCTCCATCGTGCATTCAAATGTTTAACATGATCTATGTTTCTGAAAATATATTGAGAGAGTTGAGTGAGATAGTTACAAGATATTTCATCCCATATCTCGAGATAAATGAATGCTCACGAGTATATTAATTTCACTTCCTGTCATATTCATTTTTCACACGATTCCTTCTGGTTTAATTCATTTACTAAAACCAAAATAATAGTGTGATGAATGGTAATCATAGTGAAAAAACACATAATCATAAAACACCCATAATTGGGTGTTCAAATTATGAAACATCCTTATCAAAATAAAAATCATAGGTTTATCATTGTTCATCCATAATCATAACATTTATGATGTTATCCTATTCTTAGACATATACAAAAAGTTAATATTAATGTTTTATCATCCTAATTCCCAAAGTTTAACTAAACCCGGCTTTGATACCAACAATAAAAGCACAGAATTTTCATACATAGTTATTACATCTAAGTAAATTAATATTCATTACATAATGTCTTGATCTGTTCCAAAATCATACAGGTCTATCACATTTGGAAACATGGACACACAAAAAACTGGTTCATAAATGATTTATATCATATACCAATTAGTTCTTTATAACAAGAACAATTCTTAGAAACATAACTTATAGAACATTTCTTCATAACATGGGTAAATGAAACATATTTAAGGTAAATCAAAGATTATTAATAAGGGTAAATAAGGGATATATCAATAATCACATAAGTATAACAAGTGCATAAGGGTGTGAGAACATGAACATAACATTTCAAACCTACACCCTATATATAAAAGATCATAATATTGAGTTATGGAATAAATATTGGATATTAATAAGACATGAATCATAATAGATTAAAAAACGTAAGCCATAATATCATAAAATTGAAAAAATACATGGAGTTGTGGCATACACATAAATTTATATCTCCGTGAACATGTATAAATAGAATCATGTTCACCCATTATGTGAAGGACATTTAATCAGGCCCTAATGTGAACTTATTAATATAAAACCAGTTACATGCTTAATATTATTGATATGAAATCTATTTCCATGCATAAAATTAGGGACATGCAACCTAGTCCACACATGATTTTATGTACATCAAAACCAGGTCCACAAATAAAATTGTGAATATGAAATCGGTTTTATACATAACATATTTACAACATGAGTTATCCATATTTACCCAATGATTTGGAGGTAGATCTAGGTAACACCCGTCACATAAAAAAATCATATATACAAGTTTCACAAGATCACAACACAATTATTATCTCATATATCATAAAAATAAATGAATATCATTAAAGTATAACCTATATAAAAAGGGAATGAGTTTTATCAACATGTTGTCATTATAAAAATAAACCATAAAAAATAAGTATGATATCCTTTGATCATATCCCTAATAAAATTTAATTATCCTCACATAAATTAATTATATTTAGAAAAAATTATTTTGAAATATCTCTTAGAATAATTCTTGAGTACAATTATCATTCCATTTTTAAATCATTTCTTTTTTTAAAAAAATACACAATTATAAAAGAAATAATTTTCATGGGAAAAAAATTTAAAATTGTAAAGGAGTCATAAAATTATTATGGCACTAGGAGAATGGGAAAATATTCTCATTTCATTGAAGTTAAAAAGTTTCCTTTGATTTTTTTTCAGAAATGTCATAAAGTACCTCTTTTGAAAAATGAGAAAAATATTCCATTCAAACCGTTTTGTAAAAATTCAAACATGGCTAAAAATGATAAGAAAGGGATAATAGTAAAAATATTTTTGATTTTTTTTGAACAAGTGGAAATTGAAAAGAAATATTCTCTAGTAGATTTAAAAAAATAAACAATCCCAAATAATGATGACATTTCGAAATATACCCCTACCTCAAGTATCGCAATTCCATTTTCATGTTCAAACCTAAAATATAGTAAATATGGAGAAATTATAAATATATTTTGTAAACATATATTCATCATAACATGCATTATTTATTTATATTGTCACCTATTTATTAATTTATTTTATTAAAATCAATATTCTAGGTGATAACTACTTTGTTTTCCAAGTTTTTTTCAGTATGAAAATCCTGGTACTTATACTTTGATAATGGTACCTTAATTTAATTTTTTTATGATGGTATAAAAATTATAAATATTAATTATATATATATTTATAATAATTCAAAAAAATTAGAGATTGAAAATTAAATTACACCGTTCATGGAGGCGGTAAGCCGTACGTACTCATGAACACTATTACCATTTTTTATCTGATAGAATGAAAGAAATGTAAATAATAATTCAATTTTATAGAATAATTATTATATCATATATATTATATATATACCTAAAATTAAACCTTATTACTATCCATTTGAAATATAAATGAACAAAAATAACAACGCATCATGGAGATAACAGTCGATACGTACGCACAAGCGAAATTATCATTTCCCAGTGGATTAGATGGTAAGAAGTTAGACTTGATATTATAATTAAATACATAAAATTATATCATAAAAATAATATATTACCATTAAACCCATCATAATATACATCCATAAATGATAGTGACAAAAAATTAATTCTATAGCTATATGGAGAAGGTAAGCCATACATATGCATGATCGATAATTTCGTTTCTTATTTGATGGGAATGAGGGTTCAAAAATATGTTTTAATAGTAATAATATAATTTGATAATATTGATTATACTGAATTTATTATTTTACAATTAATATAAAATATTTATAGGTGGTAAAGAAGAGTAGAAAAATAAATTGATCTCTTTGAGTGATTACCTCCTCTTTGAAATGACCCCTTTATATCTCATCTAAAGGCCTATATGGATGATTTTTTTATTAAAATAATATCTAGAATGAGGATATGGAAGTTTATAAGAGAAAATTTTATATAATTTTCAAAATACAGGGCTCCAATTGGTGTAAATATGTGATGGAGTAGGTGTCCATTTATAATTTAGGTGAGGGGTACATTTTTAATTTTATAAAAAAATATAACTAGTCTACTCTTGATAAAAATACTTAAAAATAGTAATTAATTTAAACCTAGGGTATGATATGGTTGAAATATAATTAAAAAATAAAATTTTAATATTATTAAGGGCAATTTTGAACATTATCTTTTGGTTTTATCCCTTAATTAACAGATTTTATCATTAACCCTGGCAACACATGTTTTACTCTTAAAAGTATATAATTTTATATAAGGTAACCATTGACTCATTAATTAATAAGGGATGAATATTTAGACCATATATTATCACCTTTATCATTATTAAATATTTTTATGACTTTTAAAAAAATTAATAGAATATTATTTTCATAAAATGTCATTATTTTCAATTTCAACACTATTCATCACATTGACTATAATAACATCAATAAAGCAATTATAATTTCAAAAAATTATTTCAAAACATTCGAAAAATTTTATGGTCATCTATAAAATTCTTTTATCTCCTTAATTAAATAAATTATAATACTTTTAATATCTTTAGATCATTTATTTGATCATTCCATTAGTCATATAATTATTGCATAAACGTTGTGTAAGTATTTATGGTAATTATATAATTCCTAAAAATTATAAATAAATTTCCATCATGAATATAAATTCATTAGTTAAAAAATTAATATTAATATTGTTCATAACTGATTTTTATTCTTATATGAACACATAAATGATATTTAAAACTAATAGAGTGACATTTTTTCAATTCCATTAATTTAAATAATATATAATTCATTTTCATGGAGTGTCAATTTAATTACTAAATTTAAAACCATAGGTGTTTTGGGTCAGATTTAATTCATCAAATAAAAATTTGGATGAATAATTATATCCACATCACTTAGTTTTAACATAGATTTACTATATTTTCCCTTTACCGAGTTTATAAATTCTACAAGAGTTACTATTATTTTTTACCAAAAAATGAGCCTATTATAAAATTTATGCCTCATAATTCTAAATATAGAATCAATATTTCAATATTAAATATGTATAATTTTTTTAAATTAATTTTAATATATATACATAAAATAAAGGGGTTTTGTTTTGGTTTGTGGACGACATAGGGTTTTGGGGGGTTCGCTTGCTTCACTACCATGGAGATCTAGATCATTCGTAGGGTTTTCAAAGCCTATTATGGAATATTTGGGTCTTGTGTTCATGTCTGGTGATTGAGAATCAACCGATAATGAGGGATTACAATGTTCCAGCAATAGTACACATCTAACAGACCTATCTGTCATTCATAGTGATGTCATAGTGAAACAACCCATCCCAGATGATGATTGTGATGCCTAAAATAGCACCAATCGTCTTGGATGAATGAGAAGATATAGGTAAAATCCCTAGTTTTCTTCATAATAATCATATGACCTCTCTATTCATGATGTACACAATGTTTAATTTGATGCACACCTAAAATCGATCATCTTGGAACTGGGTAAGATTATCCAAAATGATGTATCAAAGTCCCCAAATGAATGTTTGAATGTGCAGGTGCCGAATGACAGTTTCTATGTGATTAAGGACCTACCGTAACACCCCCTTTTACATCTTTCATTGATTACAATTCTAGAAAAATTCTCCAAAAGGGGTCATTAGCCCATGTTGAGCCTAAATCTGATGCATTTTATGAGGGAATTTCAATTATAAATAATTCCCTAATTGTGCATCTTGGTCTAATAAAGTGTGAGAAGTACTTTATATTTGATAATTTAGTCTGGAAGATATTGTATTTTTGGGACTCTTCTGATTAGAAATTCATCTCTCTTGGTCATGGTTTTTTCGCTGCATCTTTCCTTTAAATTCCTTCAAAATACATGTATGGATTATCAGATCTCTATCTCTAAATCATGGATAGATTCACCTTCATTAATGGTCCCTATATTTCAATTCTGTTCATGAAAGGAATGAATTTACTCAAGGTTGGGTCAGTTTTCTTGGGATTAACCGCGTGATTAGGAATCAAAATATTTTTCATGATATTGGCATGAAAATGGGGACTCCCATATGCATTGACAAGGAAACTGAGGTTGTTCAGTTTGGCCACTTTTCTAAAATGTTGGTGGGGATTGATATTCTCTTAACCTTTACTGATTAGGTTTCTCTCTTCCCTCCCTCTAATTATATCTACATCAATGTTGATTATGAAAGAAATCATATCTTCTATAATGAATTCATGGCTATTGGTCATTCTTTGGAGCTATGTCGAATGAAAATTTCTTACGAAAGATGTGGGATGAAGTGTCATCGATCTTATATTTATAAAAGGAAACTAGATAAGAATCATGTGGATTTATCAAAGTCTATTGATCATAATAGATATGGCCTCAAAAATCCATCCACTAAGGATGACATGTTTGAATCTAAAAAATATTCTCAAGTGCCCAATTTGAAAGGAAAAAGTCTAATTGGGAATAAGCCCCCAATGAGAGATAATAGTGGTTCCTCTAAACATGTTGATTTTAGTAATGAGGTTATATATAATGATGATCATTTTTCCACTCTTATTAATATTAGAGAGACTACTAGTCTCACTATTACTAGGTATCCTCTTTTTACTCACCCTCTAGATGCTTTTCCTGGTGTTGGTTCACAATGTGATGGGGCTGTTGATTTGCATTATTGCAATGGTGATTATCAGTATGTTGATTATCATTAGAAGATTCATAAAATTTTCAAATATTATTGGATTTTTGTGAATTGGGGTAATATCTTTGAATTGTAATGGATGGATAATTGTACCACCCTGAAGAGAACAAACAAAGGTGGTCATGCCTCTTTTAATGATGCATTATTAACTATAAAAGAGAAGGTAAGTGAAAGTATGGATTTCATTCCTTATCCTTTGATGTGAATGATGAGAAAATAATATTATAACATACCTCACACTGTGTTAATATTATATACTTCTAGGTTATCATGATAGTTTAATCGTAATATTCCTATGATATATAAAAAGAGTAATTCACAATCTGAGTGGGAAACTACTGGTGATTCTGACTATGGGAATGACAAGTATTATTAGGATCTATAATATTTTTTTTTGATGGATAAGAGAAAGTCCCATTATTTAACCCCATCCATCTCCACTATAAATTTTCTATTTTTATACTAAATTATTAGAATCTTATCTCTTGTCTAAATTTTTTGGGTATATGCATAAAATGCAAGGAAAAAAAGTTTTTAGAAAAATGTATTTTTAAGAATAAAAATACACTTATAACAAAATAATGTATAATAATTATTAAAATAAATATAATTGTATTATATATGATTAAATTATACTTATTTTACATTTAAATCAGACTAAAATCATAAGTATATGTTAAATAAAATAAAATGATGGTATTTTTATTAAAATTTATATTTTTCACTATTTATGAAAAATCAGCTTTTTCAAAAAAAAATCACCTAAGATAATATTGATACTAATATTTCAAAAATAATGTTAATTTTATGAAATATAATTTATAAATGATACAAAAAATAATTATAATATTTTCTTACAAAAAACCATAACAATACATTTACGAAGAAAACATATTCGTGAAAAATAAAATAACTTTACAATAGAATTTAGTGATTAATTTATAATTGTTTATATTGAGTATGTCTTTTTTATATTATTCCTAAAATATTTAATCCTATTCATACCCTCCAATTTAATAGATAAGTGACTATAATATTTTAAATAGTATATCACGATACACTTAAACTCAGAGTTGCGTGTAACATAAGCTATCAAAGAAGTTAAAAATATTTGAAAGAAACATTTCATAAAATATTATGGTGTTTCATAAGACATAAAATATAAGGGACCATATAATTTAATGTGTAAAATATTAATTTACACTATAAATCAGGTGTGTTATAAATTAATTATAAACATAGTTCAGTGAATTTTTCATTCATTCGGATGCCTATTTCTCTATCATTTATGTATAATCCTTAGAACGTTTTAGTGTCTTTTCCATCCCCTTCCTACATTAGTGATCCTTGAGTTCCATTGGTTTCTAGTTGGAAATAATTGGCGTGTTATCTTGAATTATTTCATTATTGTCCACTATTATTTTCTTAGGAATTCAGTAAAATGTTATTGGATTTTTAGAGATAGGTTGGGCCACATTTTTTATAACTATATTAGGAGGGTCAGGTTGATGGAGGATTATCTTATGCATTTTTGGTTTTCAAGTTGATTCTTTTTCACCTTATGGTGCACAATGAGATCAGAAAGAATATTTTTGATAGTGGATCCTCACTCTCACCTATTTATATTCTTTTTGTTGTATTTTTATACCTTTTATTTGATTTTGGGGGATAATAATGGTTAAAGGAAAAATTATAATGTAATGAAATATTTGAAATTGGTGGGTATGGAGAGAAATTTCATGATTTATTGATTTGATATATGTTTTTGATGATATTTCACATAGTTATTTCCAATAAAAAAATAAAAACTATTGGGATCCTTGATTTCATAGTAGATGATATATCTTGAGATCCTTTCTATCTTCTTGTGTGATTTCACTCTAAAAAAAGGATAAATAATGTATATATGGAAAATAAAATAGTTTCCCATGCAGTCAGTTTTGTGTTATATTAACGATGATAATAATTTAAGTAATGTGATGAAAATCCTTAAATAAAGAGCCTAGAATGTGTTTCTATTTTTTACAGTTTCTTTCTTCAGTAGCATTGTGGCTTGTAGGCCATTTTTTTGGTGGTGGTGGTGATCAAATAGGCTCTGTATTGTGTAAGGATGTGGTACGATAAGGTTTGTTGGAATGGATGCGATGTAGGTAGTTTTGTGATATGGTATGCATAATTTGTGGTGCCTAAAGGTTATGGTGGGAAAATTTTGTAGTGCATAGAGATTTTTTTGTATAAAATATAAATTCTGTGTTGCTGTAATGTGTGGAAATGAAGTATAGTGGTGGTGGTGGTGGGGATGTGTTGTTGTTATGTGTGGTGATAGAGTTGTGAGATATGTTTGGTATGAGCGATGTGTGGTTGATGTGGAGAAATTTATTGGGTGTTGTAAAATGGTAATGATGGTGGATGTGTGATGCAGTGGTGATAGTTGTTGGAGTTGGGCTAGTTGTTGTGTGGTATAGTTGTGTTAGTTTCACATTTGGTGATGGAATAATTTATGATGCTAATATTGAATAATAGGTGTTGGTAAATATATAAAGAATGAAATGATAGTTAATGTGTGTTAATTTTCTTAAATAAATTGATTGAAATATGTGCTGTGTAAATGTGAATGAAGCAGCTTAGTAATGAAAATTAGTGAAAATTAATATATCTGGAAATTGATGAAATCTATAATTGAAAGTGGGAAATATAACGTGTTCATGTGTGGTGGTGTGATTTATTTCATATAGTGGTGGACTTAGTTGTGATGGTTGATGTGTGGTATGGTAGTAGTGATATGGTGTATGCTTGTTCGGTTGTTGGGAACCCAAAATTTGCGTAATTTTTTCTATCTATATATCATGTATCAATTTGTTATTTTTATATGATTTCCAACCATATTGGATACCCATAAAAATACTCTGATGTTATAGGTTTTGAGTTTTTCCCTAACATCCAATATAGTGGTGAGACCAATGGAGGGATACAGTCCCTTCCCCACTTTTGATTCAGCAGTGATGTCCTAGGTGTTTTCCGGAGAGATGTGTAGTGATGGACAATGTTTTTCCGGGTGAATAATAATGTGATGGGTCAGTGATGTGTTGTGATTTTGGGTGGGGTTCATAAATGGTTGGACGATGGATCAATGTTTATTTGTTTATGTTCATGTATCCCCACTACTCTATCTATGGTAGGATATGTGGTGTGATGTCCTGACTATATTCAAGTGAGATGAGATGTGAGATTCTAGGTGTATTTGGGTGAGAAATGTTGTGGTGATTCATTATGCTAGAATAAAATTGTAGACATTATTGGGGTTGGGTTGGAAGGGATAAATACAAACCCACATCAGAGATGTATTAGGTGTCGTTGGGTAATATATGATATGATGTAATGTGATGTTATATGCATGGAATGGATGAGAGCATATGATGTTCAATGTTAGGGTGTGAGAGAAGAAAATTTGCAGTTAAGAGGATGTGAGAAGACTTACTATGTTATGATTTTGACGTTATATTAAAATATCTATTGTGTGATTCGGTGAATGATCCATGGTGAGGATCGGTTTGGTTAGATGACCTATGATTGCAAATTACATTTTTATTTCAAAAGAACTTTTGAGGAGAAAGTGGGAAACTAGTGGAGACCTTGGTTTTGTCCCTACTGAATATACTTATTGTGATCACCCTATGTATATAAAAAATATTTCAGGTTTCTTGGAAGACATTGGGGTCCGTGATAGGAATTATTAACTATGTTGGAGTTATTATTGAGTCACAATCATAGACTTGACTTTTGGTATAAATTAGAGACTTTTATAAGTATAAATTTTACAATATTAATTATTCATGGGATGGTTTTTGGTTTACCATTATTTTATCTACTACATTAGGTTGTATCTTTTTTATCCTATCTCCTAGTATTATTTTATATTTTAAAGGTCAATCCTTCCCATTTTTGAGATACTTAGACAGTTAGTGCTAGTCATATACCTATGGCCTACTAGAGGCGGGACTCGAGGGTCATTATGTCTCTATCTTCATTGAATAATAATTGGTTGGAGGGGGTTGTGACACTTTATTATTTCATTCCACCAGTTTCATATACATATAATCAACAATATTCCCCATATATTAGTGGTAGAAATGATATCCTATTCTATTTGGTGGATAACCTATAAATATACCATCAACAACACTTCTTTCACATTTTCTCATATTATCACCTTTAACATTGATATTTCATGGGATGAAAAACACAATTAAATTCATAAATGTTATATATTTCTTTTAATACGTATCATATGATGTAATATCCAGTTTTTTTCTATAAATATAGTGATTCAATTTATAAACCATAGCTCAAATATCTTATCCCTGAAAAAAGAGTTGTCTCGTTATTTAACAATATAGATTGATCCAACTCCATAAGACTTATATTATTTCACTTTACCACAAAATTTTATTGAGGTGTGTATGATATTCTATGTTCATGAAGGATTCCAATATTTTTAATATAGGTTTAAATCTTCCCTAGGTATACTCAATAAAATTATCTATTCAATTTTTTTATGGAGTAATGAAAATAATTCTCATTAATTATCCTAAAAATTTAAAACCTATGCAATGTCTCTGATTTTCACTTCATAAAAACTATAATATAATGTTAGAATATTTATAAATAAATGAATTAAAATAAATATCTCAATTTTTCTATTTCTTCTTCATGGTCTTTAAAATGATTGAGTTAATTAACCCTAAAGGCTAAGTTAAATTTAGTTCAAATCCAATTTTAGAGTATTCAAAATTTTTTCACTTTTTAAAAGTGTAAGTCATATAATTTATTTCTCTTTTAAGCATAGGAACATCTTGAAAATTATCTCTCTGAATAATCTTATATATATTATTTTTTCCAAGTGACCACATATTTGATGTGACAATTGATTTTCTTCTTTTATACTTAAATAAGTATATTTTCCATTATCACAAAATTGAAACAAATTTCCTTTTAAATTATTTCCTATTTTCAAGATAAATCAATAATTAATGATCTAAAAATCCCCATATTTATAAATAATAACTTCATTTACAAAATTAAATAATTGATACACACAATGAATATTTTCTTTCAGTTGTTCAATATATAATGTTCTCTTAAATTTCAATAGATATCTGCCAATAAATTCAAATTGAATACCATTGATTTTGAGTGACCCATCATTTTTAGATTTTCTCAATACTTATTATTATTATTTTATTATCCTTGGGAAGATACATATTTCCTGTCATATGTGAGAAACAATTACTATATAATATCAAAGTAAATTCCACTTTGGATGCTTTGTAGAAAACTTGAAAAAAATCATTCTCTTTTCCGTTATTAGTCCTCCTCAAAATATTCTAATAATTATCACTTAGGAATATTAAATAAGTATGTATAATAAGAAATAATTTATCATTATGAACATGTTTATAAAAATTTATATAAAAATATTCCAATTATTGAAATATATTCTCAAATTGTAACTAATATTCCTCAGGTAGTCTCTATATTTTTCTCATTTGAATGAGGTTACCACCCCAAAATTTAATTATTTAAACCATCTAAACTGATCATTATTGTAACGACCCATAAATTTCAAGGAATTTTTTTCTTAATTTATTTGGAATTTTACGAGTGCGGTGTTTTTTACGGCACCTGATTCCGAGACCCGGTGTGCCCGGAATATTTTTCCAAAGATTAGCTCGGGTACGTTCAGTGAAAGAACGAGAGGGTTTTTTTAACTTTTGAACTGGTGCTCAGAATCGAAATCTGAGGGCACCGAGGAAACCGCAGTTCCGGTAATTTCTTAGGAAGACTTTTCCTAGAGTTGTGTTTGCTCGGGAGGAGATGTTAAAAATGCGAGGAATAAAAATAAAATTGTTTTAAAATTTATTTTTATTTCTTTACCGATGTTTAAACATTGTGAAAAAGGAAGATTCAAGGAAGTTGGGGTGGGGCCCACACGAGCCCCCACCTCCTTCAATTTTCCCCAACACCCCATTTATTTCCCCTCCAGCAATTATTTTGTATCTCCTCCACATTAATATACAGGCCAATAAAATGCCTCATTAATTGAACAAACCACGTTAATTAATTCGTGAATTCAATTTGATTTTCAAATTAATGTTGGCATGTGTGTGTGAATAAAATAAGACAAGGTCTTATTTTATTGTTGGAGGATTCGTTGTATGGAACAAAGAAAAAACTCTTGTGCTCTGAAGAACATCTTCTTCCTCATCGAAGAACGCGAAGAACGACGAGTCTACGACGAAGAACTCCATCACCGCTAGGGGAGATCACCATACCGTCTCCTCTCCACTTCGCAGCTGGTGAGAGACGCCTTCATCGGAGAACGAATACGCACCACATCCTTCATCGGGCGAACACCGAAGACACCTACGGAGCCTCGTTCCGCAACGCCGTCTTCCGAAACGTCTTTTTCCCGCAACGATCCTCATTCGACGACTTCTTCAAGGTAGGGTTTTTAAGTTAAAATTTAATGGATTAAATTTGTGCTCGCTTGAGTATGTAGATTTCATTGGGCCGCCTGTTTACAATTTAACGGGAGGAGGTCGGACCGCCCGAACACGGCCGATCCACCTCCCCAACTGTTGTTGTATTCGTTGTGGCTCGAACGAAGGCGGCGCCGTGCAATGACACCGTGCGGAAACAAGGAGGAACTTGGCGAAGAATCACGGTGCCATTGCGCGGTGCCGTTGAGGCCGAATGAGGCCGCAGCTGGAGTGGGGCCGCGGCAGAAGAGCGCGGCGCCTTCGCGCTGCGACGAATTAGGGAGCAGCGGCCGGAACCACCGGCCGCCGGCGCTTGGAGGCGGGACCAACCGGTCCCGCGTGGTACACTGGCCGGCCGTTATGGCCGGAGAGATCCGGAAAACTCTGGGTTTGACCCCCGGTCATCGCGGTAGGGCGGACCCCCTGCGGGTCTGCCGTTCAGTACGAAGGGGTGGCAGCTCCCCCCTTCCGCGCTCACGCGGCGCGCGGCGCCCTCACCGGGCCGACCGGCTGCCCAGGTCGAACTGGATGCCCGCGCCGGGCCGGGCCACACCCTAATGGGCCGGACCCAGACCCGGGTTAGGTCGACCCGGTTCGGGACGACCCAGGGGGTCTCGGGCCGGGTCGGTCCGGGCCCAAAACCCCTAAAAACGGACATGTTTATTCAAACACCCATAACATAGGCTACGAACCTCTGATCGATGCACCGTTGGTTGCGTTGAGATCCTTCGATCGAGGCGGTCATTTAGGTAAATTAAACTCAGGGTTTTGGAGAACATTGGGTATGGATGGGATGGTTCGAACACGAAAACAAACAGGCCCTCAGAGCGGAAACGCCAATAACTTGAGCTCCGGACGTCTGATTGACATGCCGTCGACTTTGTTGGATTCCACTTCTTGAGATGAAACTTTTGGCTTACTTCGGTAGAGGTTTGGAAGTAGTTGGAGTACTATTGGGTTGGATTTGACTTAAAAACCAACCAGGCCCCTGAGACGAAAAAGCCAATAACTCTCAGACCGGGCGTCTGATTGACGCGCCGTCTGTCGTGTTGAGTTATTATCAGTGAGACAGAACTTTGGGATACATCAACTCCAGACTACATGTCAGTTGATGTATCAACCCCTTGGCTCGTGAAGCGGACCCTCCTGGAAACGAGCTTGTTGTGTGCGGAAACCCTAGAGCTGGCTGCGACTGCGACGACGACTGTACTGAAATCCTCCGTGGGTTCGGCAGTGATAACGACTATTCTAGGATCCTCCGTGGGTTCAACAGTGATGACGACCATACTGAAATCCTCCGTGGGTTCGATGGTGATGACTACTGTTCTTGTATCCTATGTGGGTCTGGCAGTACTACTGTTCTTGTATCCTACGTGGGTCCGACAATATTTGACTATGTACTTGTATCCTACGTGGGTCTGACAGAGTGGCTGGTCTAGTATTCTACGTGGGTCTAATATCTTAGCTGGTCTAGTATCCTACGTGGGTCCCAGCTAGATGAATCAGTGGATACATCTGATCATCTCTATCACCTTACAAAGAAGTATACCTGTGTGAGCCGAGTCTTGACTTTCAATCATTATCTTCGATATGATTGACTTTCTTTCCTATGTGGATTAGGTTGTTCTTTCCTATGTGGATTGGGTTGTACTATCCTGTGTGGACGTGATCAAACATGGGCTCTGATGTTGGAGGTGAACTGGAATTTATGACTTAGGTGTATGTATGGGAATATACCTAAGTAGTGTTGGATGTTACTTCGTTATTGTATCTTTCCTTTGTAGATTATCCTTTGTGGATTCTGGAAGTCCTTCTGGGGTCTCAGGGTCCCTAATGAGTAGCATATACTCACCCCTACACGGGCTATGCCTGCACTACATTGTGTTGGATGCAGACGACAGACAACGCTGATCGTCGTTGAGTCTTGTGGAGCAAGTCGGTACCTGGAGGCGGACCACTGGGCGGGACGTACACGGAGCAGACGGCTGGACCCGAGGAGCTGAGGAGGAGGCTATCTTTACCCACCCTTCAGGTGGGATTTCCAGTGCACGGCTCGGCGTTGCTGCTTTACTTTTCAGTTTCTATACTTTCTATTTAGTTGTACTTTACTTCAGTTGGGTTTTTATTCTGGCCCATTTACTTTCCAGCACTTACAGTTGTACCCAGTTTACCTTAGTGTTTACTTCATCTTGTTTACTATGTGGTGTTTGTTTACTTTATAAAGGCAATGACTTCACTTTTTATAAGGATTTACACCTTTGGTGCTAGTCTCCAGCCCCTGGACTATGGAATGCAGGCTTGGGGTAGTCACGGCACGGGCCCCGAGGATGGGTCGTGACAAATTGGTATCAGAGGAGTTCGGTTCTACCACAGAACTCGGGACTCTGATCTTTGTTCTATGTGACATAATAGTGTTAAGGGTATTGAGTGTGGTTATCGGTCCTGGGAGTCCAGTGTTGGTGCGGCGGCCGACGTATCTGTACACCAGGACCCTGACTTCTTATTTCCGACTCAGTGCATGAAAACAATGATTGCATGTGTGTTTCAAAGTTTTCTTTGTGATTACTTTGTGTCTGCTCACTAGGTATACTGTATTGACTGTGGAACACCTATTTCTTCTCAGGATGGACCCACGACGGCAGCCAGCTAGGGTTCAGAGATTTGTACGAGATGACATCCCACCGAGCGACGAGACCACAATGCATGGGCCTTTTACAACGGAGGCACCGGCGGTGCCTCTACCCGCCGAGCCGCCGATGCCACCAGCCCCAGCTGATGAGAGTGCACGTCGCCTTAGTGAATTGCACGAATTCCACCATTAGAGACCGCCTAGGTTCCGCGGGGAGACAGACCCTCATGAAGCCGAGGATTCACTGGAGGCTGTAGTTCAGGTTTTCAAGCTAGTGGGGACACCTGCTGACCTCATGGTGATCTTTACAGTGATCCTCTTACACGCGGCAGCAGGCAGAAGGTGGATCCTGATGCTCTAGGTGCACGACAAGGAATCTCTCCTCTAGACAGACTTTGGGAGCCTCTTCCGCTCAGATTTTGTCCCAGCCACCCTACGTGCGGTGCACATTCATGAGCTACTACAGCTGTGGCAGTGCAGCATGACAGTAGCCCAGTACTCTGTGAGATTTACCGATCTCTCATGCTATTCGATAGACATGGTACGAGACCCATTATTCCGGGCCCAAACCTTTGAGTAGGGACTGAGGTATGAGATCAGGGCATCGATTATCTCCCTCAGCATTCCGACGTAGGCATGAGTACTGGAGAGAGCCCTTATCATAGAGAAATTTCTTGCTGAGCCTACACCAGTAGTGAGACCTACCACAGGGCGGCACATAGCAGAGTCTTATGTAGCTGGCAGTCAAAAGACGTCACAGGGGTCCAGGAAGACCAGACCAGCAGGCGAGAAACCTCAGGACACTGGCACAGAGGTGCGGGGCACACGACCTAGAGCCAGTATTACGAGGAACATATAGTGCTATGCATGCATCGGGCAGGGCCCCATGGCTCGTGGATTCTCGACCCACTGTGCGGAGAAGCAGCAGACGGTTGAGGGGCCACCCAGACAGAGGCAGAGGGTCGAATGTGGCGGTCCGTAGAGAGAAGGTGGACGAGGAAGGGGAGCTCGCCGAGCAGTAGGTGGTGGGCGACGCTTTGAGGCTTTACCACCCCCACCACCAGGAGGTCCACCCCGACCACAGGGAGCTGGCGGGTAGAGGCATGCTCAGTTTCAGGCAGCGGAGGCCTACGACCACGGTGCGCCAGAGATGATTCGAGGTACTATCTGTGTCTACTCCACCCTTGCTGCAGTTCTTATTAACATAGGAGTGAGTCATTATTTCATTACCGCTTCCAATGTTCGGAGCTCAGAGATTCCAATGGAGCCGTTGGATTGATCCTTACAACTAGAGACTCCTACAAGAGAAGAATCGATGATTACGCACTGATGCCGGCAGTGTGATCTTACTCTAGGAGGTGAGAGCTTCAGCTGGGATCTTCTTGTAGAGGAGTCGAGGCCTCATGACGCCATCTTGGGCATTGATTTTTAAGGGTTGGTGTCCTACAAACCAATTGTTTTGTACTTTGATTACATGAATGTTCACTTATTATATATTGTTCATTTTTCTGCATGACTATAATATAATAATGTCCTAGAATATTTGTTGCATTAATAAGGTCATAGTAGATCCCTACTATGACGAGAAACTTGAAATTCTATAACAATATTCTTAAATAAAGTTCTGTGGTTGGATGACATACTATGATAGGACACATAGTATACATACCGTCATGTGCGAGTACTCGTAAGAAGACGAGACTCTCTCTCATGGAGTTCGCACTTTGTAATCTCCAAGATGGGAGATTATGAGAACAGACCCGCCAATAGTAATTCTGCATGTCTTGGTGTCATCATATATTACTATCTGCGAGCATGTGTAATGGTCCTTAGACTGGAAGATTATCATTAACTCATGTCATGACTCACGCACTTAGATTTACGGACGAAAACCATCACACAGATAGTTGGCGGGAAGTAGGGTATGTTGGGTGCATCACGAGTGACATGTTGTTAATGGATAAGTCTAGGAAGGATTTGTCCTGTATATTTATGGAATTTGATATCATGGACCTTTGATTGAAATAGAACTGTCACATTAAATTCCTTGGCCATGGTGTGAACGACGAGTTTATTTCAGGTAGTCAAAGAACGACGAATCAAGCATATAGGTTTATGAAACTGCCATGAAAACTGCTTGATGAGATATCGAGACGAAGGGATTAAATTACATAGTAAGCGTTCATATGAGGTGATACGTCAATGCTGCACCAAATTCTTTCTCTTGGGTGCCTTGACCCATTGCTAGACAGTAATCTTGGACATTTGGCAAGCCCAGCTAATGCCAAAGAGAAAGAGGCCTAGAGGGTCACACACTAAGTGTATCCAAGTATCTCATGTTGAATAAAGATTATTCCCGTACGTGGTTTAATAATTATTCAAGGAAGCCTATATCGTTTTGATGATAGAGGAATAAGGAAATGAAAAGCAATATATACACGTCGTGTATTAAAGATTACAAGCTGTGTAGTTTTTCATGGAAAACAGGTACACGCCGTGTATTAATAATTACACTCCATGTAGTTTTCTTTATGGAAAGGAAATGAATAAATGAAAAAAAGATATACACGCCGTGTACATTAAATTTACATGCCGTGTAGTTTTAAATGAAAAACAAGTACACGCCGTGTAGTTTTTCCAGTCGGGATTTTAAGGATATAATATTGTTTAAAATGATATTTATTATAATCAGCGTGGACGCATGTGAAGGAATTAATTATTCAACATGGGGGTTTTAAATAAGAGTCAATGAAATAAATTAAAACACGTAATGTGTTTATTTATTGTCATAACTCTACATCCTCAAACCTGATTATAAATATCCTCACAACCCCAACTCTTTTCCAAGACCTAAGAGAATCGTTGTGTACAATAACTCTGGAGAATTCTTTCAAGGCCGAAAGAACCTCTTCCTACAAGAAATCTCTCAAGACCGAGAGATATCATCTTCTATCGGATCAAGACGATCTAAGGCGGACAACGCAAGCAAAGGTTTCTCCACGCTAGCACCCGGAGACTCCTTTGGTGACATCCCGAGATACGAGGTACACGTGTGGATCACCGCTAGAGGGTGTCTACACTTGGATTCTGTGACGCAATGATGAATCACATTGGAACGTGATTAAGAACATCAACGAAGAAAGAAAACCCTAAATTCATTTCTTTTCAAATGATTAAATTAATTATAATCAACTTGTAATGATCCTTGTTTGTGGTTCTGGGAAAAACCTTCTTCTTTGTCTTTTTCTATGATTCGATCCATGGAGACCGGAGTTTATAATCATATTGAACCCGGATTGATCATTGCTAATGAAAAAATCCTAGTGGTAACATCCACCCACGCGCTTCCGCTGCGCCTGGAACCTTCAAATGGTATCAGAGGGAGGGTACAACATTGATTATAGTTATTTAATTTTCGTTGATAATTTACACATTTATATTTGATTCAATTTGAAATATATCGGTCTATTAATATGAATAAATGAGATCTATTCCTCCACCTTCGTTTCTCGATTCATATCACAGAAACGACCTTTTAATTTTAATTTTTGATTAAAATAAAAAAGAGGAACTCATCTGGAGGATCCGCTCTTTCTGTCTGTACAACACGGGATTACATACCATGTAATTAAAAATATATGCAGTGTACTTATGTTCAATGAACCTCCACTGGTCCGCCAAACCATGCCGTGTAAATTGAATATGCCTAAGTATTAATCACTCCATGTTGACCAGAAGTGAACGACACATGGAACCAGAATACACGACGTATATGTTGGAGCACCACACCGTGTAGTCCGTTCCAGCCCAGGTGAAACCGTGTTCAAGGATATGCCGCGTACCGCGTACATGGGATAGCCAAGATGGTTACCGCGTAACAAGGAAGTACATACCATGTATGACTTATCTACATGTCGTGTACTCCAAAATTTCCAAAGTACAGAAAACACGCCAAAGCCCCGACATGTACATTGGATAAAAAGTGAAAAGAAATACACGCCGTGCAATTATAAACTACACACCATGTACATTCCAGAAATGGAATTTCATCAGGTTTTCTCCAATGTACAAAGACCCGTACAAGTAATATGGATGAGAATAATCTCAAGGAAATTCAAAAATAAATTTAAGATAAAGAATTTATTAATTATAAGATCACAATTAATTAAATTCGAGCGCAACTTATCTTAAATGAAAGGACAATTAAAAGAATTTGAATTCTAAATATGCATAAATGTCGTTGCATGCTATGGATGATCATGAGCTAGACCAAAGACCCTTTGTATGTATATGGTTTCATTTAAATTTATTTAATTTAAATTTTTTGTCATGTGAGGCTTCTTCCAATAAAATGTTGGGCCTGCGTGCCCATGGTTTCTTTACTGTAAACCCATGAAATGGAGGATCTCCACAAGCCAGAGGAGACGGTTCAAATCTCGAAGCCGAGGCGAAACCGACGCAAGAAGATACAAAGGTGGACAAGTGGGAGATGCAAATCACAATCCATCAGGTTCAAGGAGTTTTCCCTAGGTCATGGTTAGCTTATCAAAATATCTAGATAAACTAACCAATAGAAGCTCATGATCATGACATATTATTTTATTTCTGTCTAAATTGCATGGTATATTTATTATGTATGTGTTTTCGTGATCACATAGTTAATAAAATGAACAAGCATGCAAATATGGAATAAAATAAAAATCGGACTATGCGTAAACATTATCAGAACATGGTTAATCACTTAAGAAAGAATCACTTTATATTAACAAGCATGTGATAATGCAAAACTATGAATAAAGAATAAAATCCCTCAAATACCATATTTAGTCAGACCAAGCCTTCCATTACTTGATTAAGGGCAAGACTCAATAAAACTATGTGTTTGACCAACCCTTGTTGGGATCGTTACTTTTATAAAGGAAGACCTTATGAAAGGTTTCGGGTTAACTTAACCATATTACATCATGAGGAGTAGCCCTTGATAGACTTGATGTAATATTTGAGGCAAGAGTTGAGGAAATCCAAGTCAGGATTTCAGGATTGGGGAGACCACTCAACAGATCAAGGAACTGTAAGCTCACAATTGGCAAAGACCTGCCTACCTAAATACCTTCAAATAGCTTGAGCAACCCTTTTTGGGGTTATGTGAAGGGAAATATGGATCCTTGCCACTAGAATTTTAAAGAAACTGGAAATTCCGAGTTCAATGGTGAGGGCCATTGGTACTTGATAAAATAATGGGAGAATTAATTAATTCATTTATTATTTCTCATAAAAATGTAATCAATAAAGTACTGATAAATCTACTCTTTTAATTTGAAGAATCTAAATGACAAACTCATCAACCACATTTTCTCTGCGATCAACACTGGATAATGACAATATCCTCATCGGCAGTAATTTTTAGGAATGGTTTAGGCGCCTTCGGGTTATCCTACGCCATGAATGAAAGTTTTATGTTCTGGAGTCCTCACTTCCTGATTATCCTACCCCAGGGGCGAGTGATGAAGATTTTATGGTCTATGATCAGAATTTGAATGACACTCTCGACGCTCAATGTTTGATGCTATCATCGATGTCTAGTGATCTCATGAAGTCTCATGAATACATGGATGCCTATAGCATGGTCGAGTACCTTCGTGGTTTATACTAGGAGAGAGAAAGACAGAAAAGGTTCGAGATCTCCAAGGCTATTTTTCAGAGCAAGCTTGGAGAGGGTGCCCCAGCCGGGCCTCATGTAGTCAAGCTCATTGGCTACATTGAGTGCTCGGAGGTTCTAGGGTTTAAACTCCCCGAAGAACTGGGTACCAATCTCATTCACGAATCACTCCCCCAAAGCTTCTCAAACATTGTTGTGAACATCAATATGAACAACATTTAGATGTCTCTGGCTGATCTTCTTATCCTTATTCACCAAGTGGAAAATGACATGAAGCATAAAATCCCTCAGTCCTCATAGTGAATTCAAGGAAAGGTAAAGTGAAGATCTTTAAGACAAAGCTTCTTCAAGACCTTCCAAGAAAAGGAAGATCAAAGGGGAGGAAAGGGAACATGATGTTGTTTGTTTCGCATGTGGAAAGAATTTCCACTGGAAGAAAAACTACACCCAGCCAAGGAAGAAAGGGGAAGCTTCAGGTGCATTTTTTATCAAATGCAATCTACCTATTTCTACTAATTGGGTATTAGATACTTCTTGTGGTTCTAACATCTGTATCCAAATATAGTAACCAATTAGATTAAAGAAGATTGATCGAGGGGAGGTAGATCTACGAGCAGCCAATGGAGCCAGACATGCTGCTGTAGCTGTCGGATACTACCACCTCACATTTCCAACCGGAATGATCTTGGTTTTAAAGGGTTTTTATTATGTGACTTCTGTTACTGAAAAAATTATTTCTATATCCAGATTAGATACTGATGGATTCATGTTCAAGTTTCGAAATGAATGTTGCTACTTTTATAAAGATAGAATTTGTTTTGGTAGGGCACATTTATATAATGGCCTTTATGTGTTAGACTGCACAAACCAAGTAATGACAATTGATAACAAAGTTAATTGACATGACTCATACCACACCCAACTTTGGATTCACCGGCTAGGTCATGTCAGTGAGAAAAATTTGACAAAATTACATCAAGATGGGTATTTAAATTCTTTCAAACTAAAACCACTTGGTGTATGTCATGCGTTTCTACAAGGCAAAATGACCAAAGCCCCATTTAGTGGGAAAGGTGAAAGAGCTAAAGAGCTTCTAGAATTAGTTCACACAGATGTGTGTGGACCATTTCCAGTTGAAGTAAGGGGTGGGTTCTCGTACTTCATAACTTTTACTGATGATTTTAGTAGATATGGATATATCTACTTAATGTGGTATAAGTAAGATTATTTTGATCGGTTCAATGAATACAAGAATGAGGTTGAGAACCATCTTGGTAAGAAGATTAAGAAACCCTGCTCAGACAGAGGAGGAGAATATCTTAATTAGGACTTCATTAATTTTTTACGGGATTTTGGGATTCTATCTCAACTCACTCCTCCTTACACACTACAGTGGAATGGTGTAAGTGAAAGGAGGAACCGCACCCTGTTGGACATGGTGAGATCAATGATGAGTCATGCGAGTCTTCCATTATCCATTTGGGGATATGAATTACAAATAGCAGCACACATACTAAACCAAGTACCAACTAAATCAATAAATGGTATTCCATTGGAGTTATGGAGTGGACGCAAATCCATGTTATCAAATTTACATGTGTGGGGTAGAGAAGCATTTGTTAAGGTCTCTTCAGGTAACAAACTTGCACCTTGAGGGACAAAGTGTATCTTTATAGGATATCCCAAAGAAAAAAAGGGATATTACCTATACAACCCCTCATACAAAAAGGTTACAGTGGCAAGACACTCCATATTCCTTGAGAGGGAACACATCTCCAAAAGAGATAGTGGGAGTGAGATAGACTTCGATGAAGTCAAGGCTCAAGATACACAAGAGTTGGTACAAGAATGGATTCCAAAAATCCCTGTGGAAGAACAATCTGTTCCAGAGACACAAGAACTGCGTAGAAGCACGAGAGAGGTGAGAGAACCAGAATGATATGGTTTTCTTGTCACCGAGGATGGTGACTCATTATTGGTGGAGAATGATGATCCTCTTACCTACAAGGAAGCAGTTGAAGGCACAGACGTTTCCAAGTGGAAATAAGACATGAATTCTGAAATGGATTCCATGTACCAAAACCAAGTCTGGATTTTGGTAGATCCTCCAGTGTATGTAAAGACTATTGGTAATAAATGGGTATTCAAGAAGAAACTGGACATGGAGGGGCAAGTCAGCACCTATAAGGCACAACTGTTTTCAAAAGTTTTAGACAACGTCAAGGAATTGACTATGATGAAACCTTTTCACCGGTTGAGATTCTTAAATCCATCAGAATCCTATTGGCCATTTCCGCTTACCATGACTTTGAAATTTTGCAAATGGATGTCAAAACAGCATTCCATAATGGGAACTTCTAGGAAGATGTCTACATGATGCAACCTGAAGGGTTTGTGACTCCAAAGGATGCCAACAAGGTATTAAAGTTTCAGAAATACATTTACGGATTAAAGAAAGCATCAAGGTCATGGAACATTAATTTTGATGAAGCTGTAATAGAATTATGATTTATTGAGAATGAATGTGAGCCTTGTGTCTACAAGAGGTTTAGTGGAAGTGCAGTCGTTTTCCTAATAGTATATGTTGATGACATATTACTAATTGGAAATGAAGTACCTGTCTTATAGTCAGTTAAGGCATGGTTGTATAAATGCTTCTCCAAGAAAGACTTGGGAGAGGCATCCTATATTCTTGGGATCAAGATCCATCATGATAGATCCAAGAGAATGCTGGGCCTGAGTCAAAGTACATACATTGACAAGATACTGAAGGGATTTAGTATGGAACAGTCCAAGAGGGGATTGTTGCCAGTATCACATGGCATTCATCTTTCCACGAAAATGTGTCCTTAGAAACATGAGGAAAGAAATAAAATGGCAAGGATCCCTTACGCATCTACGATTGGGTCAGTCATGTATGCTATGCTATGTACGAGGCTAGATGTTACTTACGCATTAAGTGCGGTAGGAAGATATCAAGATGATCCAGGAGGCCACCATTGGATGGCAGTCAAGACTATCCTTAAGAATCTGAGACGTACTAAGGATACATTCCTGGTTTATGGAGGAGATGAGGAACTAGTCATCAGAGGACATGTAGATTCTAGTTTCCAGACTGATCAAGATGACATGAAGTCGCAGATTGGATACATCTTCAGTTTGAATGGAGGTGTAGTGAGCTGGAAGAGATCAAAACAAAGTGTGGTGGAAGATTCTACAGTGGAGTCCGAGTATATCACAGCTTCTGAGGAAGCTAAAGAAGAATTATGGATGCAAAGCTTCGTCCAAGAGCTGGATGTTGTACCGAGCAGTAAAGATCCTATCACACTCTATTGTGATAATACTGCAGTGTTGGAACTTGCAAAAGAGACATGGTCACATTAGCGGACAAAGTATATACTTCGGAGGTATCATCTCTTGAGAGATTTTTCTTAGAGAGGTGAAGTTGTAGTGAGTAGTATTTCCATGGAAGACAACGTGGCAGACCCATTGACTAATGCCTTGACTCAGTAGAAACATGATCATCATGTGAGGTCTAGCGGACTAAAAGTCATCGGTTTTTGGATCTAGTCCAAGTGAGAGTTTTAAGGGTTGGTGTCCTCAGAACCAACTGTTTTTTACTTTGATTACATGATTGTTAACTTATTATATATTGTTCATTGTTTTACATGACTATAATATAATAATGTCCTAGATTATTTGTTGCATTAATAAGGTCATAGCAGATCCCTGCTATGACGAGAACCTTGAAATGATATAATAATATTCTTAAATAAATTTCTGCGGTTGGATGACATACTATGATAGGACACATAGTATACAGACCATCATGTGTGAGTACTCATAAGAAGATGAGACTCTCTCTCATGGAGTTCGCACTTGGTAATCTCCAATATGGGAGATTATAAGAACAGAACCGCCAGTAGTAATTCCGCATGTCTTGGTGTCATCAGAGATTACTATCTACGACCGTGTGTAATGGTCCTTAGACTGAAAGATTATCATTAACTCATGTCATGACTCACAAACTTAAATTTACTGACAAAAACCATCACACAAATAGTTGGCGGGAAGTAGGGTACGTTGGGTGTGTCATGAGTGACATGTTGTTAATGGATAAGTCGAGGAAGGATTTTTCCCTTCCATTTAAGGAAGTTGATATCTCGGCCCTTTGATTGAAATAGAACTGTCACATTAAATTCCATGGACATGGTGTGAACGATGAGTTTATTTCAGGTAGTCAAAGAACGAGAGATCAAGCATATAGGTTTATGAAACTACCATGAAACCTGCTTGATGAGATATCGAGAAAAAGGTATTAAATTACATAGTAAGCACTCATATGAGGTGATACGTTAATACGACATCAAATTCTTTCTCTTGGGTGACTTGACACATTGCTGGACAGTAATCTTGGACTTTAGGAAAGCCCGCCTAATGCCAACGAAAAAGAGGCCTAGAGGGTCACACACTAAGTGTATCCAAGTATCTCAAGTTGAATAATGATTATTCCTGTACGTGGTCTAATAATTATTCAAGGAAGCCTAAATCGTTTTGATGATAGAGGAATAAGGAAATGAAAAACAAGATATACACGCCGTGTATTAAAGATTACACGCCGTGTAGTTTTTCATGGAAAACAAGTACACACCATGTATAAATAATTACACGCCATGTAGATTTCTTTATAGAAAGGGAATGAATAAATAAAAACAAGATATACATGCCGTGTAAATTTAATGTACATTCCATGTAGTTTTCAATGCAAAACAAGTACACACCGTGTATTTATTAATACACACCGTGTAGTTTTTCATGTCGGGATTTTAAGGATATAATATAGTTTTAAATGATATTTATTATAATCAGTGTGGGCGAATGTCAAGGAATTAATCATTCGACATGGGGGTTTTAAATAAGAGTCAATGAAATAAATAACACACGTAACACATTTATTTATTGTCATAACTCTACAACCTCAAAACTGATTCTAAATATCCTCAAAACCCCAAATATTTTCCAATACCTAAGAGAATCATTGTGTACAACAACTATGGAGAATTCTATCAAGGCTGAAAGAACCTATTCCTCCAAGAACACTCTCAATACCGAGAGAGATCATCTTCCATCAGATGAAGATGATCTAAGGCGGACAATACAAGCAAATGTTTCTCCAGGATAGCACCTAGAGACTCCTTTGGCGATGTCCCAAGATACAAGGTACACATGTGGATCACCGCTAGAGGAAGTCTACACTTGGCTTCTGCAACACAATGACGAATCACATCAGAACGTGATTAAGAACATCAACGAAGAAATAACACCCAAAAGGTATTTCTTTTCAATTGATTAAATTAATTATAATCAACATGTAATGATCCCTGTTTGTGGTTCTGGGAAAAACCTTCTTATTTGTCTTTTTCTGTGATTTAATCCGTGGAGACTGGCGTTTATCATCGTATTGACCCCGGATTGATCATTGATAATGACAAAAGGCCAAGTTGGAACATCCACCCATGCACTTCCGCTGCGCCCGGAACCTTCATTTATGACGTCATCTTGGGCATGGATTGGTTATCTGTAGTCCATGCTCAGATCGACTGTATTAGGTGCAAGGTGCGGTGTGTCCGCACCGATGGGAGCAGGTTCACCTTCAATGGAGAGAAGGGAGCCTTTGTAGCACAGGATGGACTCTCGCAGAGGAGAGGATAGCTGATCACTCATCAGTTGGCTAGCCTCATCCTAGGAGCAGTTGATGTGCGGATTCCGAGTTTTCCTGTAGTGGTGGATCAATATGCGGACGTTTTTCCTCACAACGTTCTAGGACTACCTCCTCGCAAAGAGGTATAATTCTATATTGACCTGTACCCTGGGACAACCCCGATATCCACTCCAGCATATCGGATGTCCCCCACTGAGCTTTGAGAGATACGGGTACAATTGGAAGACTTGCAGGGCAAGGGATTCATTCGACCCAGTGTTTCACCCTAGGATTCTCCGATTTTGTTCGCCAAGAAGGCGGACAGGAGCTTGCGGCTTTGTGTCGACTATCGTCGCCTGAACCAGGTGACCGTGAGGAACCAGTATCCGCTACCGAGGATTGATGACCTATTTGATCAGCTCAAGGGAGCACGGTGTTTCTCGAAGATAGACCTCGGGTCAAGCTATCATCTACTCAGAGTTCGGGACGAGGACGTGCATAAGACGACCTTCAGATGTCGTTATGGACACTATGAGTTCCTGGTTATGCCATTCGGCATAACCAACGCTCCAGCAGTGTTCATGAGTCTCATGAATAGAATCTTTCAGCCATACCTTGATCGATTTTTCGTGGTCTTCATCGACGACATATTGATATACTCGACCACTGAGGAGGAGCATGCCTACAACTTTCAGGTTGTACTGGACACACTCCGAGAGCACCAGCATTATGGTAAGCTCTCGAAGTGTTAGTTATGGTTACGTGAGGTCCACTTCTTGGGACACGTCATCTCTAAGGTGGGAGTTGCGGTGGATCCTGCGAAGATCGAGGAAGTGCTAGCTTGGGAGCCACCCAAGAGCGTGACGGAGGTGAAAAGTTTCTTGGGGATTGCTGGGTACTACCGAAGATTTGTTCCAGACTTCTCCAGAGTCGCGACACCACTTTCCGCTTTGACAAAGAAGGGGAAACCCTTCGTGTCGTCAGATAGATGTCAGCAGAGCTTCCAGGAGCTAAGACAGAGATTGACCAGCGCACCTATCTTTAGGCTATCGGAGGAGGGAGTAGGGTACGTAGTAAACTGCGATGCATCAGGGACCAGACTCAGATGTGTCCTGATGTAGGAGCAGGAAGTGATTGCCTATGGATCACAACAGTTGAGGTAGCATGAGTAGAACTACGCTACCCATGACTGGAAGTTAGCAGTAGTGGTCTTCACTCAGAATATGTGGCGGCACTATCTGATGGGCGAGTGATTTACAGTCTACTCTGACCACCAGAGTCTCAGGTACATCTTCTCGCAAAAGGACCTGAACCTGAGACAATATTTATGGCTCGAGTTCCTCTAGGACTATGACTTTGAGATAGTCTATACTCTTGGAAAGGGGAACGTAGTAGCTGATGCTCTCAGCAGGAGGACACGCATTCAGCTACTTAGGGAGGCGACGAAGCAGCTATCCGCTTTGAAGATATCCTTTGTGGATAGAGATGGAGCGTCCTTTCTTCAGTCACTCACAGTCACTCCTCCACTACTGCAGCGGGTCAGAGAGGCACAGCGTGGGGACGCTGACTGTGAGACGTGAGGTGCACAGATTTCCACAGGACAGGCACCAGATGGTTTTTCTATTGGAGGAGAGAATGGTGTCCTTTTCAGAGGACGTACCATTGTACCATATGATTTGCAGGTGGAGGTGCTGAGGGAGTTTCACAATTCCCCATTAGCGGTACATCCAGAAGTGGTGAAGATGTACCGGGATCTCAGATGACAGCACTGGTGGCTGGGTATGAAGAAGGTTGTGGCAGAGTTCGTTTCTCGATGCCTTACCAGTAAGCAGGTGAAGGCGGAGCACCAGGTACCAGCTAGATTGGTACAATACTTGGAGGTCCCGGAGTGGAAGTGGTATGGGATTTCTATGGATTTAGTGACTGGACTTCCACGTACTTCCAGAGGTCATGACTCTATTTGGGTGATTGTCGACGAACTCACCAAGTCGGCCCACTTCTTACCCATCAGAGAGCAGGGCTCAGTGGAGAGCTTGGGATGCCTCTACATTTATAAGATCGTGTGGATTCATGGTGTTCCATCATCTACAGTCTCTGATCGAGAGGATCGCTTTACATCCCGGCTTTGGAAGGGGTTGCAGGAGGCATTCGGGACGCAACTACGTCTGAGCACCGCCTTCCACCCTCAGACAGATGGTCAGACAGAGAGGACCATTCAGACTCTCTAGGACATGCTCCGTGCATGTTTCCTCGACTTTATTCGTAGTTGGGAGGATCAACTACCCTTGTTGGAGTTTGAGTAGAAGAAAAACTACCAATCCACCATCGGGATGGAACCATACGAGGCATTGTATGAATGACCTTGCAGATCACCTCTGTAGTGGACAGACCCTGGGGAGTTAGCACTTGTGGGACCAGAGATGGTCCAGGCCACGACAGAGAAGGTCCAGGTCATCCAGGAGCAGATGAAGACAGCTCAGACCCGACAGAAGTCTTATGATGATAGGAGGTGGAGACCACTAGAGTTTGAGGATGGCGACCATGTCTTCTTGCGGGTCTCACCTCGACGTGGATTACGGAGATTTGGCCGGGGCGGAAAGTCATCTCTGTGCTTCATCGGACCATTCCAGGTTCTCATTAGGATAGACGAGGTGGATTCCCACCTGGCTCTACCACCTCAGTTACACAGGGTGCACGACGTCTTCCACGTATCTCAGCTGAGGAGATACGTGCACGACCCGACGCATATCATCCACCATGGGGAGCTGGACATTGATGATAGGGTGACCTTTGCGGAGGTCCTGGTGGAGATCGAGGATCAACAGGAGCGGGTCCTACGTGGGCGGTCAATTCATCTAGTGCACATCAGATGGTAGCACGGGAACCTCCAGGAGAGCACTTGGGAGCGGGAGGCTCAGATGCATGCTCAGTACCCTCATTTGTTTCCCTAGTTTGTGATGTATCTTTACGGGGATGTAAAGCCCTGAGGTGGGAGTAATGTAAAGACTCAAAAATTTTAAGGAAATTTTTTTTCTTAATTTCTTTGGAATTTTTCTAGTGCACTATTTCTGAAGACACCTGATTCCGAGGCCCGGTGTGCCCCGAATATTTTTCTGAAATTTAGCTCGGGTACGATCAGTGAACGAACGAGCGGGTTTTCCAAACTTTTCAACCGGTGCTCGGAATCGAAATCTGAGGGCACCGATGAAACCACAGTGCCAGTAATTGCTTAGGAAGACTTTTCCTGGAGTTGTGTTTTCTCGGGAGGAGATGTTAAAAATGTGAGGAATAAAAATAAAATTGTTTTACAATTTATTTTTATTTCTTTACCGATGGTGAAGCGTTGTGGAAAAGGAAGATGCAAGGAAGTTGGGGTGGGGACCACATGAGCCCCCACCTCCTTCAATTTTTCCCAACACCCCATTTATTTCCCCTCTAGCAATTATTTTGTATCTCCTCCACATTAATTTACATGCCAATAAAACGCCTCATTAATTGGAAAACACACGTTAATTAATTCATGAATTCAATTTGATTTTCAAATTAATGTCGGCATATTGTGTGTGTGAATAAAATAAGGAAAGGTATTATTTTATTGTTGGTGGATTCATTGTGTAGAACAAAGAAGAGAACTATTGCGCTCTGAAGAACATATTCTTCCTCGTCAAAGAACGTGAAAAACACCGAGTCTACGACGAAGAACTCCGTCACCGCAAGGGGAGATCGTCGTACCATCTCCTTTCCTCTCCACAGCCGGTGAGAGACACCTTCTTAGGAGAACGACGACGCTCCACATCCTTCATCGGGCAAACACCGACGAGGCTTATGGAGCCTCGTTCCGCGATGTCTTCTTCCGCGATGTCTGTTTTCCCGCGATGATCCTCGTTGGACGACTTCTTCGAGGTAGGGGTTTTAAGTCTAAATTTAATGGATTAAATTTGTGCTCGCTTGACGATGTTGATTTCTTTGGGCCGCCTGTTATCAATTTAATGGGAGGAGGTCAGACTGCCCGAACATGGCCGATCCCCCCCCTTTGTTGTTGTATTCGTTGCAGCTCGAACAAAAGCGGCACAGTGCAACAGCACTACGCAGTAACAAGGAGGAACGCGGAGAAAAAGCGTGGCGCCGTCGCGCTATGCTGTTGAGGCCGAAAGAGGCCGCGGCCGAAGCGGGGCCATGGAGGAAGGGCGCAACGCCTTCACGTCACGCCATTCGGACCAAGCCTACGAACATTGGCCACGTCGGTGCAGGGATCCGTAGCCGGAACCGCCGGCCACCGGCGCTTGGAGGGCGGGACCAACCGGTTCCGCGTGGTACACTGGCCGACCGTTACGGCCGGCCAGATCCGGAAAATCGGGTGTTTGATCCCCGATCAACATGGTAGGGCGGACCCCCTGTGGGTACGCCGTTCGGTCCGAAGGGGTGGCAGCTCCCCCATTCCGTGCTCATGCGGCGCGCGGCGCCCTCGCCGGGCCGACTGGCCGCCCAGGCCGGACCGGCCGCCCGCGCCGGGCCGGGCCACTTGCGCCGGGCCAAGCCGCGCCGGCCGGGTTTGGTCACGCCAGCCAGGCCGGGCCGCACCTTGATGGGCTGGACTCAGACCCGGGTCGGGTCGACCCCGTTCGGGCCGACCCAGGGGGTCTCGGGCTGGGTTGGTCCGGGCCCAAAACCCCCTAAAAACGGATAGGTTCGTTGAAACGCCCGTAACTTGGGTTACAGACCTCCGATCGACGAACCGTCAGTTGAAATGTGATCCTTGGATCGAGAAGGTAGTTTCGGTATATTACACTTAGGGTTTTAGAGAACTTGGGTATGGCCAGGTTGTTTCGAACACGAAACCAACCAGGCCCTCGGTGCGGAAACGCCTATAACTTGAGCTCCGAATGTCCGATTGACGTGGCATCTACTTTCTTGGATTACTATTAGTGAGATGGACCTTTTGTCTTAAGCCGCTCAAGGATTGGATGTAGTTGGAGTATGGTCGGGTTGGTTTTGATTTAAAAACCAACCGGGCCACTGAGACGAAAAAGCCAATAACTCTCAGACCGGGCATCCGATTGATGCGCCATCTGTCTTGTTGAGTTCCTATCGATAAGACGGAACTTTGGGATACATCAACTATGGAATACATGTTAGTTGATGTATCAACCATTTGGATGATGGAGCGGACCCTCCTGGAAACGAGCATGCTGTGTGCGGAAACCCTAGAGCTGGCTGCGACTGCGACGATGAATGCACTAAAATCCTCTATGGGTTCGGCAGTGACGACCAATGTACTAGGATACTCCATGGGTTCGATAGCGACGACGACCATACTGAAATCCTCTGTGGGTTCGACAGATATGACTACTATACTTGTATCCTTTGTGGGTCCGGCAGTACTACTTTTCTTGTATCCTACGTGGGTCCGACAGTATTTGACTCTGTACTTGTATCCTACGTGGGTCCGACAGAGTGGATGGTCTAGTATCCTACATGGGTACGATAGCTTAGCTTGTCTAGTATCTTATGTGGGTCCTAGCTAGATTAATCAGTGGCTAAATATGATCATCTCTATCACCTTACAAAGAAGTATACCTGTGTGAGCTGAGCCTTGACTTTCAATCATTATCTTCGATATGATTGAATTTCCTTCCTATGTGGATTAGGTTGTGCTTTCCTGTGTGGATTGCGTTGTACTATCTTGTGTGTACGTAATCGAACTTGGGCTCAGATGTTGGAGGTGAACTGGAATTGATGACTTAGGTATATGTATGGGCATATACCAAAGTTGTGTTGGATGTTACTTCATGATTGTATCTTTCCTTTTTGGATTATCCTTTGTGAATTCTGGGAGACCTTCGGGGGTCTCAGGGTCCCTACTGAGTAGCGTATACTCACCCCTTCACGGGCTATGCCCGCACTACGTTGTGTTGGATGAAGATGATGGACATCGCTGATCGTGGTTGAGGCTTGTGGAGCAAGTCGGTACCTGGAGGCGGACCACTGGGAGGGACGTACACGGAGCAGACGGCTGGAACCGAGGAGCTGAGGAGGAGGCTATCTGTACCCACCCTTTAGGTGGGATTTCCAGTGGACGGCTCGGTGGTGCTACTTTACTTTTCAGTTGTTGTACTTTCTATCCAGTTGTAATTTACTTCAGTTGGGTTTGTATTCTAGACCATTTACATTCCAGCACTTACAATGGTACCCAGTTTACCTTAGTGTTTACTTCAGCTTGTTTACTCTGTGGTGTTTGTTTACTTTATAAAGGCAATGCCTTCCCTTTTTATCGGGATTTATGCCTTTGGTGCTAGTCGCCAGCCCCTGGCCTATGGAAGGCGGGTTTGGGGTAGTCACGGCATGGGCCTCGAGGATGGGTCGTGACAATTATATTAGTAATTAAACCAAAATCTCCTTATCATATGTCCAAAACCTCATAGTTCCAACAACAACCACAAAAAAGTATATTTTCTTTTAAATCCATCATGATATATAGAACTATGAACCTATATTTCATCCTTATTTTCAGTAGTAATTTTGGAACATTATGAAAACCATAATTAGTTAACACCTAATTTATTCTTCTACACATAAAACTTATTTTTATATCTTTTACTTCCCTATTTTTTGTAGTTTTCTCATTAATGTATATGCACTCATAATTTCTTGTATGTGGAAAGTTACATGATTTCACTAAAAACTTGGTCTTCTTAATTTGATTATTTATACTTGAGATGAAACAAGGTATAATATTTGTTTTATTTTCATTTATTAATTATCTTTTTTTATGTCCATGAGACTCATTATTACATTAGTTTTCCTCATATTAAAAATAATGATATGGAAATTTAAGTAGAAATTTTCATTTTCATTTTCCATACTCACCATTTTTTTAAAATATAGAACTCTTTATCTTTATATTTCACTCATTCTATATTTTTTCTTGAAATATCTTATTAAATAAAAATAATATTCAATAAATAAAAATTATTTATGCAATGTTGATGTATCTTAAATATATATTGATTCATTGGCTCTATAATTTTCATTTTTCTTTCTTTATTTTTTTGTCTATTTATCACATATAAATATCATTGAGAGACACATTTTGAATTTTTTCTTTTACCATAATTGTTTCACTGTATCTTTATTTATCTTGACTTTACTACATCATTCAATAGTTAATTTTATTTCATTAATCTTAGTACTGATAAAATTTTCAATAATATCTCTTGACATATCCATTTACCATTCTACATCACTAATATCTATAATTTTAAAATTAGTTAATAAATTTCCCTTCCTAAATTTGGAGAAATTATTACTCATCCCTTAAAAACATATCATTGGGGTTTTATACTATGATGACCCATTCTTAAAGAATCTCCATCATTCTTCTTCATCTTCTTCCCTGAATCCCTCACCTTTTAACTTAGTATTATTTTCTGAAAAATTTCCAACATCACCATAAATGAATCATTTTAAGGATGTTTTCCCTTCAACCATCCCTTTCCTTTTATCAAATTTTTATATATTATTGAAATAAAATTATCAAAAATATATTTTGAAATAAAATTAGAATCAGAATAATAAACATATTCTTCATTAATATTCATTTTTATGCATGAATTTCAGGGGGACTTTAATAAATATTAATTTTTGATACTTTATTTAATTTTTGATAGAATTTTCTTTTCACATTTCATAAGATATTAAAACATTGTGAAAATTATAAATAAAAATATTCTTTGGATATTTTTATTCAAAGCAGAGTAATTAGAATTAGACTTATATAGTATGATACATGTAACATTTTCAATAATATTAGTGTATTTCATCTTCTTGTCATAACCTTTTATTGTTCTCATAACTTTATTCACCCTTGTGAATATGTTATCAATAGTTTCAACCTCAAGCATTTAGATATCTTAATATATTAGAATCCTAACAATAGTTTAGCATTCTTCACTTTATTCATTCCCTTATAGATGTTTTAAAGTATATAAAATATATATTTTTAGGTTTTGAGTACTTGGAGTTTCAAAATCTCACTTTCTGAGAATAATTATAGAATAAAAATATTTACATGACGTTCATTTCTAAAATTCCCCTTATATATTTCTATTATAGTAACACGTTCCACTCAGGGAACAAACACATTATTTGTAACTTTTAAAACATCTTAAATGATAAATAAATGATAAGGAAACATACTCTCATTGAAAAAGTGGTATATTTTTGCATCAAATTTTTTTAATCCGATAGTGATTTATTTAATTATAATTGACTTTATAATATACCCTAAATTTAATACAAAACACATTGAATAGAGAGAAACCCCTTCATTAAATTTAAACATTTAATATCTAATGAGGATAACATATCCTTAAATACTAATATAAAAGTCACCACCTAGGTTAGTGAAGATTCAGGGGAAACTACAAAAAACAGGGTGATTAGAAGGGGTACTTTTTCATTTATAAGAGCTTTTAACCCCTTTTAATAACTTTAGTGGCAGAAACCCATAACCGCTGCTAAAGTAGCTGCCTACGTTATTTGGAGGCGTTTATGGATACGAGTTGGTCAAATCTACATATGTTTAGTGGTGGTTAGATTAGAGGGGGTTATAACCCCTTCTAATTTCACTATAAATTCATTATATTCAGGTAGATTTTGGGCAGTCATAACTGCCCCTATTTGACAGTATGGGGTAAACCAAGTTTAGGGGTGGTTCCGGTAATCGCTCATAAACCATCACTTATATATATATATATATATATATATATATATATTTCACCCAGCGCCCTAGATAGAACCCAATCACCAATGAAACCATCACCCTAACACCCACTCGGACACCCCTTGATTCACATATCTGGTACCCCTAGACACACACATTGGAACCCCTTGACAGCAGCCAGTCACCATAGAAACCCTCACACTGACACCCACCCAGACACCCCTTGACACACCCCACCTGATACCCCTTTGACACACATGATGACACCCCCTAACAGCTGGTGAGACACCTTGACACACCCCACCGGGACCGCTTGACACACACCTTGACACGCCTTGACACACACCCCAGTGAGACCGATTGACACCCACCCTGACTCCCCTGAACAACCACCTTGACACCCACCCCGACACCCCTGGATAGATGTAAAACCCAAGAATACCTTACACCGCATACAACAATCCTGGAACCTCCCCACCCGACCTAGGGGCCCAATCCCATCCGTTGGCCCATAACCGTAGAAGGACCGCTTGATCCATGCCCATAGTAAAAATATTTGGCGTGATTGCGAGTCAAACACCAAACCGTCTAGACTAAGACCAACGTTCTTTCCACTATGCTCCACCGCTTTTGGTATATAGTATACAGTTTTGTATATTTATTTCTACACCAAAAAATTGTGATATATATATATTAATGGTAATATAAATAATATCACATTTTTTATATTGTGAATATCTTAATATATATATATATATATATTTATGTGTATAATATATATATATTTGCGTATAATATAATATATGTATAATATATATATTTGGGTAGATATTATAATATATATATATATATATATATATTTGTATAATATATATTGATAAATAATTATATCTAGATATATAAATATATATTTATACATATATTCGTAAATAAATTTATATTTATGTGTTTATTTATGTATTTATATGATATTTATAGTTATGATATAATTATAATATATATAAAAAATTATTTTTATATATTTTTATATATGTATGCGTGTGTATTTGTAACAGTATTATTATTATTACAACTTTTTTTAAAGTTTAAAAATTATATTTTGTTTTTATAAATAATATACATTTATACATTTTATGATTTATTTTATACATATATTATATCATATATAAATGTACACATAAAACTAAACACTTTCATATAATTGGAAATATATAATATAGATAAATTTAGTAAATAAATAAATAAACACATATATATTAAATTAATCTTTAATTAATATGGTAAACTACAATATAAATAAAATGATTATATAATATATATAAATTTATATATAATTAAATATTTATAATATTATATATATAATAAATTTATATAAAATATATATGTGTATTTATATTTAATTTTTTCAATATTATATATTTTTATACATAATATAATATAAATGTATTTATATATAAATATCATATAAAAATGTATTTTTATAATATATGTTTAATATAAATCATAATATAAATGTATAATATTTATAAAAACGTATATAAATTTTATAAATTTAAAGAAATATAATTACAATTACATTTATTTTATATAAACCAATATTTATATATGTATATATATTTTATATGTATAAGAATTAATTTAATGTATTTATATAATGACTATATATATATATGTGTGTGTTTATAATGTATTTAAATACATTTATATAAAGTGTTTATGTAATATAAATATATACACCCATGTGCGTGCACACACACATATTATAAAATTTGAATTTTTAGGAGATTTACTTTGAAAAATAAAAAAAATTAGAGGGTCTTTAAAACCCCCTCTAATCATAGGGAATAACAGTGGTACAAAACCCCCCATAAAAGTTCTTAAAGAAGAGGGGGTTGACAACCCCCTATAATTCCATAAATAATAGGGTCTTCAAAACCCCTTTATAATTTCATTAACTAGAGGGGGTTTAAAACCCCATCTAATGTCATCAATTAGAGGGGGTTCAAAACTTCTTATAACTTCATGAATTATAGGGGGTTCAAAACCACCTCTAATGTTATGAATTCGAAAGGGTAAAAATACCCTCTAATTTCATGAGTTAGTTGAGGTTTAAAACACCCTATAATTTAATAAATTATAGGGGGCTCAAAACCCACTCCAATTTAATCAATTAGAATGAGTTGTAAAACTCCTATAATTTATTAGATTGAAAATGGTTCAAACCCCCTGTAATCTAGCAGATTAGAGGGGTTCATGAACCCCCAATTATTTCTTAAATTAGAAGGGGTTGTTAACCCCCAATATTTAATTTTTAAAAAACCAATTATATATATATATATTCTCTAAAATCCAACAGAATATATAGTGTCACTAATAATTAAATCAGTGGTGGTTTTAACATAATGTCCTCTAAAACAAAAACAAATATATAATAAATATCGCTAAAAAATTTAGAGGGGGTTGTAAATCCTCTGTAAACATTATTATTAGAAGGGGTTGTTCATAACCCCTTATAAAATGAATTTAGAGGGGGTTGTTCATAACCCATTCTAAAAAACCACTAGTAATGTGCAGTTTATGTAGTGTGTGTGTGGGGGGGGGGGGGTAATTACTGATTTAGTTCTTTTTTATGTTTTTTTGTGAAACAACCCTCACCAATGATTAAAGTGAGTCTTGATCATTATAAACCACACACACATGAAAGGAAAACACCTTTAATAGTTGTTCCAACTAAAATAAGATGGATAGTCTTTAGGGTGATCCATATTTCATTGAGACCATAATACCCAATAGTTTCAAAATTTTGGTACAATGTGCAGGTTTTATCCTTATCCTCATGTTATAAAAAGTATCTAGTCTATGATAGTGATTCACATACTATTAAAATGATAAATAACTTGATATAGAAAATCCTTCCAAACATAGCCTTTATTTTTTGATTCAGTTCTACTCCCCATATTCTTCTTCATCCTATATAAACTTAGGTAGAATACATTAACTTTGTGAATAGTTTCACAACCACTTCTTATTCACCTCATTTTCTAAATATTTCTCCATATCCATATTTTTACTTATCATCTTATTTTATTTATGTAAATTCATTATTTTTATAAAAGTATTAAGAAAGTTTATGATCCAATTAGAAATTTTGAAATTCAAATTCAGACCTTCAACCTCATCCAACCTACTCAGTTATTTACACTTTATTTTAATTCATTAGATATGTTTTATCTTCTAGATATCATTGGTACTGCTAAAATTTACCTTATAAATCATGTTATTCATCCCTTGAGTCATAGATAAATACAATACACCTAGAATTTTCAAAAGAGAAATGATCCTCCATAAATGTCTTTCCCCATAACTTGAAGAATAATACTTGGTTGATTTGAAAAAAAACCCTAAGTACAATGAACATGGTCCTCCTGCTTTTGGAAAATTTGGAATACTACTCCACATTTCGACAAAAAATTTTCCTATCATGGGTGTAGTATCCTACATCATGTTATTTTACTGTTTAACCATTCTTATAAAACAAGTCATTTTCTACCATGGTTAGGGTCCCATACCTCTACCTATTTTGGATTTCTACTCCACCTGTTCACCATAGCCACCTTTATTCACCACCATTGGAATATTTTATTCAATATTTCACGTTGGAAAAATTTATAACCATAATGGTGACCTCCATAGGTGTGGTCCCATTAGTTTTACCATTTTCTGATATGAACCTCTCAACACATACAACTCTATGGGAATGAAATTTGTTGGAATCTTCAACACTGATTCCACCATGGGTGTGGCCTTTAAGGATTGGCCATGTTTCACACAACAAAAACCCTTTTCTATTTCATTCTTTAATATTCATAAAACACTAAACTATAATAACCCAATCCGGATATTTAATTCAATAAGGAACACCTTACATAACAACAATTGATTTATCTTTGAATTCGATTTATGTATTGATTATAAAATAAAACACACTCAATCATAATAAATTCTAGAACTCTACACTATCATGTTTTTTCAAAATAATAGTATTCAAAACTATTGGGATGTGTAATCTTCCCCAATGGATTTTTTTTATCAGTCAAGGAATATAAAAAATAGTGAAAAAAGAAAAAATTGGAATGGATCACCATTAAATAATTATAAGTCTTCATGAGAGAACATGGTATAAAAAACAATAATATAGAATAAATAATAAAACAATCTATATACGATAGTGATATATATGAAGATTATATGAATCAAACTAAAGAATATTTAATCATAACTTCATCACATTATCTTAATAATTCCAAACATGGAAAAAAATTATACAACCACATTCACAAAACTATTAAAACTGTTTTCACATGATGAATTAACATATTACCCCTTTTAAAAAATCCTTTAAAATATATTCTCCCTATATATAGATGAATCATAGAAACATATACCCCCATTATAAATATTTTCTGTTCTAACTAATTATATGATGATAAGTTAAAAAAATACTTATGTTTTTATTTCTGCATTTTTGAAAACAACATACTATGAAAAAATATAGAGGGGATGATAAAACCATAAAATATATCTATAATGAATGAGGATGAAAATATAACTTAATCCTTAGATCCTGAAATTATTATTTTTATAGTGTCTTGGTGAACAAATCATCAATATACACATTTTTCATAACAAATTCTAATGTTAACTTATTATTTTCTAGTAGATATTATTTGTAGTGATATTTTATGTAAATATTCATGGATATTGAATTCTAAAATTTAATATTTGAATGATTTAAAAGACCTTGAATATCACAACCCAATATTAGTGGAAACATCACTTTATCTTTTAACTCATCTAATTGAGTCTTCATACATACATGTTGTCTTGAGGTATGGATGGTTGCCACATATTTTTATTCGATATTACTCAAGGAGACTGAATTATTCTTTCTCGAATTAAAAAAAACACATATTTATACATGGTAAAAATATCCAGAATATTTTGACCACCTATGATAAACACATCCCACCAAATCTAGATTTATGTAACCAAATAGATCAATATTCCTTTTAGTGTTAAATTTCAATCTATAGTTATATTTTTCTATGATGCACCTAAGTGTTTGATTTGTATCCATTAATTGAGATATTTTTTTATACATTGATATGTCGAAAAAAGTTGAACATCATACATTATATCATGTTCTAAAGTGGTCATGTAAATTAAACTTCAAATCGTCTTATATAATTTTCATGGAACAACTTCAATTACTTGCTAATATTTTATTAAACTTTTACCACAAAAATTTAGGTAGAAATAATATTTTAATTATACATGCCAAAAGTATTCAATACTTCATTATAATTTTTCTCTTGAGATAAGAAAATATAATCCTTGTTATTTGGAAATATTTTATCCATTAAAGTATTGCATATCACCAAGAAGAAAAATTTCTGAAATATTATTCATTTCTCTAGAAAACTCATTATAAAATACTTCACCATTTTTAATAAAAATATATTATCATTTACATAAACAATAATAATGATAAATACCTCATTTTCAACTTTAATGTAGAGATTGCGGTCAACTCTCAATTTTAAAAATTTCATCTTCTTTAAGAGGGTGTTAAGCCCAGAATACCATGATCTTGGAGTACTATTTTTCACATATGAATCATTTTTAAACATGAAAACAACATTATCATATTCAAAAAGTAGGAACCCACATGGATGTGTAATATACACATCCTCATCAAATTAACCATTGAAGAAAAATGTATTTAAATCTAATTTAAAGATCTTTCATTACCACTACGATGAAATGGTATGAATAATTCTTATGGTTTCAAGTCATCCAACTATATAAAGTACAAATTGAGTAAAACTCCTTCAACCATTGAATACCCTTTATACACTAATATTTATTTTATTTCACGCCACTTAATTTCTGTTATTCATTTAGTTTTAAAACACCAAATTTTCTCAATAATGTTTATTTATTTTGGATGAGGTTCCAACTCTAATGATTTGTTATTTTAAATATAATGTAACTCAATATCCATTACATATTTCCACTCCTCATGTTTTAATGTTTATTTCTCATATATTATATGAAATTGAAAAATATAGATATTTGAGAGATTTTCATCAATGTTATTCTAGTTTAAATATGTTTTCATTGGTTTGAAATGATATTGTGAACTTGAATTTTTCTTATTATCCTTGGATGATGTTAAATATTGTTTTCTTTATCACTCGAATTTTCTAAATCATCTTATTTAACATGAACTTCTTCAAAATTATCACTTTTTTAATCCTCTCCTTTCTATTTCTTGAAAATAGATTCATTATTTAACACATGGACCATTATTCTTCATGTAACTTTAGTTTATTTGCATGTTCTATAATTTTTATATCAAAAGAATAACAAATATTCTATTTATATTATTTTTTATAATGATATCCCCTTATATTTGGTGGATAACATAGGATGATATCATCATCAACCCTTCATTAAAATTTTCCAAGATTTTCACCTTTATCATTCATAATTGAAGTGGTACAAAACACTATTATATTATAAATAATTATATATTTTAGTAATACATATCATATGATGAAATATCATAATTTTTTGTATAAATTAAGTTATTTTTAATTCAAACTACTTATCTAATAACTTATCTAAAAAAAAACGAGCATTATACTCTGAAGTCATAGTTTAATCAATTTCCTCAAGAATAATATTCATTCATTGAATAACATGTTTTTTTGAGGTTTGAATGGAGTATTAAGTTTATGATGGATTCTATTTTTTCACGATAATATTTAAATCGTTCACTATTTTACTCAACACCATTATATGTTCCAATCAAATTCAAGGAATAACATCACTCTTTCCCAGAAATTCTCCTAAAACTCATGAACCTATTCAATGCCTTTGATTTATTCATCGAAACTATAATACATGTAATGAGAGTTAATTATTAAATATCGGAAATAATATAATTATGTCTTTTTTTTGGTTTTTTTCTCATTTCCCCACTACTGGAAGAGTGATACTAATCTAATGGATGAGTACATGGTATTTCAACCTTCTTGTGTGTATTATTAAAAAAATTCTATTGTTTTAAGTGGAAAATATATAAATCATTTCTATTTTCCATATTGGAATTTAGAAAATATTATCTCAATGAATATTCTTTTAAATATTTTTTTTGGAATATAACACCATGTATTTGATTCCGAAATATATATTCTTCTTTCTTACTTAAATAGCTTGTATTTACAACATCAAAAATCAAATGAAAATTTTTCATTATACATTTTCCCAATGTAAATATAAATCCAACTTTCACGATCTTAAAAAAAAGATTTTTCAAAAAACTCACTTAATTTTTATTCATCTTATATCTATGACATGGTAAGTGAATATTGTTTTATTCCATCAAAATTCAATGTGATATTAAATTTCAATTTATCATTACAAATCAATGATGACCCAAAAACCTTGATTTTTAGCGACCAATTATTTTCAAAGGTTATAGATCCTTATCTAAACTTTTTAAAATTCATGGGTAGATTGGAATATTCTATACTATGTGAGGAAAATATGCTATTCAAAATATAGTTAATTCTTATTCTAATTTCATGTAGAAAAATTCACAGACATATTTTTCTATTTTCCATTCTCCATTTACTTCCATGACTTCTCATCACTATTTATAGATTAAATACCAGATAATAGATTAAAGGGGTGCTAATTTTAAAGATTATATGGTTTCTAAAATTGTTCCCAAAAATATTCTAATAGTTGAGAACTATTTAAAATTTTCATTTTAGATTTATCTAGGCTATCTATCCATTTTTCTCCATTTAATGAGGTTACTAGGCTTCAATTTTTATCTTCCAAACAATATAATCTCATCATTTTATGGGTAATTAAATCAATATTTCATTTTAATGTTCCCAAAACTTCTATGGTGCCAATAATAACCATGAAAAATCATATTTTACTTTAAAATAATCTTTCTATCAAGAATTGTGAACATTTATTTCAAATGCCATTCCACCATTAATAATTATATTTTTATTATATTTTTTTTTCAACTTTTTAGTCCTTATTATTCACATAAAACTTTTTTTAACATTTTTGTCCCCATTTATAGTATTTTTTTCATTAATGTAGATGCACTCATAAATTCTAAAATCTATGAAATCACGTGATTTAACTTCAGTCATAGTCTAATTGTTTTGATTCATATTACCAAACACCAAACAAGTTCTTTAGTGTTTTCATATTAATTTATCATTTATTATTATTGACTTCCATAAGGCCCAAATTTACAAAAGATTTTATAAAAACCAAGAATAGAGTTTTGTAAATACATCCATCATTTTTCATTATTTATTATATAGTTAATAATTTTTTTTCATAATTTTTTATAATTTTTTTTTCTGTTTCACTCTTCCCATATTGATTATTGAATTATTTTTCTTAAAATAACATTATTCCATTCATGGACTAGTTTATGAATCAATAATTTATCTTCAATATAAATTATTTCATTTCTTATGGAATATTGATTTTACATATGTATATTTTTATGCCTTTTTCTTACTACATAGTATTGAGAGACTTTCCTTGAGTCCTTTTTTTATAGACAAATTATTTATTTGTTTTTTTATTTTAATTGACTTCTCTATAAAATTTTAAAGTGATTTATTCTTCATTCAACTTAAAAATGTGTTATTTTCATGAATATATCTTTAAATATCCATTACCCAATCTTCATCACTACAATAACTACATTCAAAAATAGATAATAAATTTCCCCTATTAGATTTAGAGAAATTATTTCTCTTTCCATTAGAAAAATCCCACATCTTTTCAGAAATTTTTGACCCCCTCTTATAAAATTTCATTTGTTATTATTATTCTCCATCACTAACTCTATATAATTTTAGCAGTGTATAGTTTACAAATTTTTTTCAAATAATCCAAAATAGAATCATTTTAGTGTAATATTCCTTTAAAATAACCCCTATATCTTCTAACATTTATAGATATTAGTGACATCATCTTATGAAAATTATGATCAGAATCAGAATCAGAATCAAAATCAGAATAATAAATATCTTATTCATCCACCGTCTCATTATTTATTTATTTCATTGAGACCTAAAAAGAGAATTATTAATTAAATTTACCTTCCTATTGATATGAGCATCATTACTTATTTCCGAAGATATTAATGCAATATAAAAATCACCAAGAGAAATATTACTTGGGTCATTTTCTTCCTTGGAAAATACATTATAATCAAACATATATAGAAATATACATGTTATATTATCAATAATATCAATATCTTTCAACTTATAACCCTAGAACTAGATTTTTATTATAACATAATTCACTATTCTGAATATACTATTAATTGTTTCATCATCATGAATCATAATGTCTTCAATCAAAAGCCTCAAAAACTAAAATGTATCTCGCTTCACTTTTTTATTTACTTCATATATTTTATGATGTTTATACTAGATATATATATTTTTGGATTGAGTTTGTTTGTGTTAAAAAAATACATTATAAGGGTTAAGAAATAATAAAATAATTAGCACAATCATTGTTTTACATGTTCCAATTATCTATTGTTGTCATAGCCACGCATTTATATTAGGGGAAAACCCATCAATTTTTACTTCGAATACATTATAACTGATATATAATAGGTATGAAAAATATATTTCATTACATATGTAATATATTTACCATAAAATGTAATAATAGTCTTGTTTTTTGATGAATTATTATTTTCTATAACATACACCAAAAATATGTGATGAACACATCAAGCATAGATAAAATTATTCTCAAACATCAAACCCAAAATAACCAGTGAGGGGAACCTATCATTTGATACCACATGAAAAGACAACTCTTAGATAATTAAAGAATCACTAAGAGGGTGAGGGATTGCGGTGAATTAGTGACTCATTTTTTATGTTTCATTGGTGGAATAATCCTAATTTGTGATTAAATTGAATATTTATCTTTGTAAAACACACAGGCACATGAATGTAAAATAATATTTATAAAGTTCATATCTAAAAATGAGAAGGATTGTTATCTCTATGATATAGATCTCTTTTAGTCAATACTACAAAAAGTTACAATATATAGTTACATTGATTAGGGGTTATCCATGCAATCTTTTGATAAAAATTATCCTGACTATGATAGATCTTCCCACATTGTAATAATTATAAAAAAATTGATATAAATAAATAAAACCCTTCTAAAGACAGAATTTATTTATTGATGTAGTGTTAGTATACCTATCATTCTTCAACCTATAGAAACATTGGTAAAATCCATTAACTCTATGCCAATTTTCAAAGACCCTAATTTTTAAATTTATTTTATTCCTCTTTGTATCTATACCACTTTAATATTAGACACTTCTTTTCTTCCTAGAAAATCAATAATTTTACAATAGTAGTAAAAAAGTGTATGATCTAAATCTGATTTTTCAAATTAGAATTCATACCTTAAACTTTCTCCAACTAACTCAACTAACCCTATTTATTTTGAGATTTGGATATTTTTATCTTCTAGATACCATTGATTTTATTAAAAAATGACCTTATAACCCACATTATGGAGCCCTTGATTCATTCCTAAATCCACAACATAAAATATGCTGAAAACACTAAGATTTCTCCCAAAATGTCTTGCACCATGGAATGGTAAATAAAAACAATGTCTTTTTTCCTTCAAATTAATGATCACCATATGCATGGTCCTCTTGATTCTTGTGGTTTTGTATTTATACTATACTTATTGACCATGAATCATTATACCATGGGTGTGGTATCGTTATTTTTTTTATTTTGTAATGTTACCCTATTTTTAGACCATGACATATTATACCACAGGTGTGGTCTCCTTCATCATCCCAAGTTGTCTTCCTACCCCACCAGTCGACCATGAACACCTTCAGGAACCACCTAATACAAACTTGATTTCCCTTTTTTCACATTTATAATGGAATAACTCCATAGGGACCCCCTTTTACAAGATCTCTTTATGGATTCCCATTTTGGAATGGACTTCTCAAAAGACCCCGTGATATGGGCATGGTCATTCCAATAATTTTCATTTCCCCTTTTACCATAGGCATGACCATCCTACCTTATACATGTTCCAATAAACACACCCATATTTCTATAACCTTCTTCAATATTTATAAAAATCAAGAATTATTATAATTCAATCATGATATTTATTTTAACGTGTATTATCTTACATAGAATTGACATATTTATATTTATATATGATTTTCATAATGACAAAAGAATTATAACAAACACAATAATACCATCAAAACCAATTCTTTGAACTCACATTATACTATTACCATCTCATCAACTCTTTTGTTCAATAGTCATGATACAAAAATATAACTTGATTATCTTTATCGATCCATTTTCATTACAACCACAACCTCGAGTAAATAACCCATCATCTTAGTGAACTACCCATGCATTCCTTGAATCATTAAATATCATCCTCCTTTTATGGGAATAATAATCACTTTCCTTATAAATTAAAAATTTTAATATGTTCTTTAAATTAATTATCTAGATCAGTCTTCTATGAATTCCACCACATGCATAACTCTTGGGTTGCAATTTATGGGGATGGGAACCTTCAATATTCAATCTCATGATCGATAATATTCCACGGTCTCTAAATTATTTTTAAAATTTTATTATCTATATATAAATCTCATTCTGATTATATATAATCAGTCTAAAGGGATTTTAATTTAATTTTAGATCATGTTATACCATTTGAGGAATTTGGTATTTTTATCCTTGTGGCGCAAATGTTTTTAAATTCCGGGTTCAACTACATGAAGGAAATCCATGGTTGACTGAAATCAACCTTGGGTTGATCTTATGACACAATTACATAGAAATAAATCATTGATGGCATGTTGTTGTTTTTGGAAACTCATATAATTCATTCACATGTGTGAAATGATCAGTTGGGAGATATAGTTAATCTTCATATGTTTAGTTAGAATCAATATATGGTTAGTTCAATCATTTTTAAAATTTTTAGCATGATCTGTAAAAAGGAATGGTCAACCATGCTGTGTATTTAGTCATCCATTTATTTAGAATCAAAATGAGGTTAATTTAGTTGTCTGTGCTTCCCATACAAATTTTTTATAAATTTTCAGTATAATTGGTTAAATGGAATGATTGATCATCCAATAACATAAATGTGGTGTCGAATGGGGCTCATTGTGACTCATAGAAAAGTCCTAGTAGAAAAAATGAATTCAAAATTTCATTTTAGGATTTATTCATTTTATGATCAGAATGAATATAAATAATTTTGAATGTTATTAAAAGATTTTAAATTGTGAAATTTTAATTCACTATATAGATTCACAATTAAATATGAGAAAGGAAAAAAAATTAATAACCAGTAATTTTTAAAATAAAAAATTATTTTCCATAATTCCAAAAGTATCAAAATCAATGATTTTATAGGTTTTATCTAGACTAAGGGTAATTTTTTGTTAAACTTAAGAAAAAATTGGTTCTAATCGCTCCCCCACAAATAAAACATTGCATTATTGGGAAATAAAATGAATTTAATTAAGTTTTTTCTAAAGGATTCATTCCCATTTTCAAAAACTCATACAAAAATAGATGGAAAATTAAATAACCTTCTATTTTTAGAAATTTCACCCCACTTATATAAATCAAAAAAATTATCCTCACTAAACATTATGAAAACTTTATTATTCTATGATTTTAAAAAAATATATCCTAATGGATTCAACATATCTATAAGCGACATCACCCTATATCTCTTTTACCGAAGATTTTATTTCTATAAAAACCATTAGTTTTTTTTGGGTGGATTATAGGGCCAATTTTTAAGATCTATTTGAATATTTAAAAATATAACTTATATAGATCATCATACACAAATTCAATTTGATTTTTTAGTAGGATTATCAAGGTTAAAGATGTTTTAAAAAATACTTAATATATCTTCTATAAAATACACCATGGATAAAAAAAATATCTTATGAGTGTCATAGTGGTGGAGTATGGTAGTTTATAAACTATCCCAAATTTTTTATCATCTACTTAAATCCCATGTTTGGAAATTTTTTTGCCAAAAATTTCTTATATCTACCAAAAAATAACATTTCTATATATTTTCAATGTATATTTTATCAATGAATTTAATTAAAAATATTTCATATTTTCAAGATAGATTTAAAATAACAATCCAAAATAATTAATTTCATTCATAAATACCTCAAATTAGCTTTTAATTTGAAAAGATATGACACTTAACAGACATCACTGAAAATTCTCATGAAAATGAATATTTCAAAGGGAATCATTAAATAAGAAAATGTAACATAGGGACAGGTGAATGTTGTATTTTATTGATGTCCTGGATCTATTGGAACTAAAAAATTAAAATAAAATACACCAAGGAAATAATAGTGACCCTTCCCAACTTGCCTCTCTAAAATTTTGTCTGCAATGTGAATGGGGAAGTAGTCTTTTTGGTCACATGATTTAGTTTTCTATATGCAATATAGTCCGTATAGAATTTTAGAATCCTTTTAGGAACTACCTTATTGGTGTCATTATATTTAATGATGAATCTTATTTTCCTTTGTATAATTTGGGTGGGAATCAACCATTAGGGGTATTGGTTGGGGCATAAAATTACAGATCCTAAAAATATCTCATTCTTTACAACTTCTATGTGGGGTGGATTGAGATTATGTTAGGGATTACACATAGTTTTATGGTTAGGTTATAGAAATACTTAGTGTAATATCTAGTGAGCCCAATCCAAGGATGTTTCTAAATGACCATACTATTGTCGTAGATTTTTTCTTCCAAATGTTCAGCAGTTGGTACTCTTTATAGGGTTATAGTTTTTCTAAAATTATTACATGTAGTTTTTTCATGTAAAGGGTATTTTAGGTTTGAGGGTGAAAAATTGAATTAAAATTGATATGTAATTATAATTATATTTTAATCTTAGTGATATCCATAAATTCAGTTTATGTATATATGGTAATGTTGTTTGTGGAAGTTGTGGGTAAATCATTATAATATTCCTCACTTTTTTTAAAACTATTAAACATAAAAAATTGATTCCAATTAGAGATCATTTTAAAAAAGGTATTCATTAAAATAATTAGGTAATGAAAAATATTCATCTAATTAAATTATTTCATAAATTTTTTTAATATATTCCTTAAAAAATTTTCTATTTCAAATGTTACAATGTAAATATATGTTTTTCATCATTTGGGTATTTCATTGAATCAATGATTATAATGTTTAACATTTTCTCCCATAGGCCATGTAAAGTTTTCCTTCAGATAAATTTATTATTTTATTAGTAGTCTTAAGGAATTTTTTCCCTAGAATAGTAGCAGAGTGGGATTTACCAATTTATTTTTTCATGTTTGAATTGTTAAAATCATAAAAGAGAAACAATCCTTCCACTGATTCCAAAAAATATCTAAATATCCAGTAGGGTAGGAAGAATCTTAGTTTTCATTTTTTAAAACCAATTGGGTAAGCTTGAGTTCTCATATTTTCAAGGAAGAATAAATTGATTACGAAATTATTTTAATTTTCTCTAGAAAATCAAAAAATGCATTTGGAAAATTTAGTTCCCATATGGTGAAAAGGAATGTGAAAGTTCTTGGTTTATAGAATTTCATAGGTAATTATAGTGTAACAATGGAATATGTATTTATTCCTAAACAAATATATGCAAGACATTGATGATTCCTATTCTTTGTAAATATCTCAATGAAAAATCCCACATTCCTTGGGATTTAGTGGATTATTGCTATACAAGGGTTACTGATATCCACCCATTTGATGGACTCAAAGTATTTATCTTCTAATAATACTTCACTAAAATTCTGGGTTAGTTTTATACTAGATAATAAGGTAGTTTTGGGGTATGTGGGTGTTCAAAAATAGACTTTTCCTTGTATTTATTTTCAGTTTTTTTATCTATAGTCACTTACTAATAATGTTCTTTTCTAGGAAATATTCTATGTGTTTTTTAGATTTTCTACTTCTAGATTCAACATCCCTTAGCGATTCATCACTATTTTTCAACACTGTTTCACTCATTATATGTATATGACTATCATTTCCCTTAGGGTTATGAATTTTGTAGAATATAAGCATACCTAAACATTAGTTTACAAAATCTTTTAGAGTCAACATAATCTGGCTTAATTATCCTTTTGGTTATTTCATCTTTGATCCATATGTTATTAGTGTAGATTATTTAGTGGTTTTACCTGCCACCAACATTTTTAATATGACCTTATTTGACTTTTGATAATGTTTTTTAACTTAAAAATGGTTGATAAGTAGGTAACTAAAATAGTGGTGGTAGGAAATATTATAAAAATTGATTATTGAATGTGGGTCTTTGAGGATATTGGTTTCTATATACTAAATGTGTACTGTAATAATATCTAAATACATAATTGTAGGGTTTTTATAGTATTACTTCTGTTATATGGATTAAAAATTTTCATTTCAACCAACATTTGGATTTCTCTAAATTTTGTACTCTAAAGGGTAAAAAATTTGGAACATACTCAAGGGTGTGGTAGGTGATACTTCCGGAACACTGTTCAAATATAACTATCTTACAATAGATGTTTTTTTATAAAATTTTATTTTCATGTAAAAGAATTTTTATAAATCATTACACAATGCAATCCCATAGTTATGGTAATATCATTGAAATGTAAAATGTTTGGGGAAATAATCCATATCAGTTCTCTGACATCAGTAGGGGATTTTTCAATCAGTTATTCTATGATGTCCTAGCCCAGATGCCACATAAACAGTGCCCCGAGCTCGTGGGACACATGGACTCATGCATGAATCCCTATATTCCAGAGGATTTTGACTTGTATTGAATGCCAAAGTGTGTCCATGGAGAGAGTATACCCTCTGCTTAGATTAGCACAGTGGAATATTGAATTGATAAATTGTGGAATCTCATTAGAAATTGAAAAGACTATGGAATAAAGAATAAATACCCATGAAATGAATAACCATCAAAATAAGTAAACAAAATATTTTATAAAAGATGATGATATCTTGTCTCTAAAAAATAGGGAAAACATTAATACATGATGGAAAGCAATGAACAAAGTACAAGATATACAAAAACAATAAAATTCTAAAATCTATCCAAGCATTCAAAGCTCTAGTATGGTCATCGACTACCACAACCACATCCGATTTCATGAAATATCTCATGTATCCATACGAGGAAACTTCCCCTTACCTATACCTACATAATATAATCTTCTCAGGTACTATCAGTTGCCCAGATAGGGTGCGAGATAAACTAAGTTGGCCACCGAAAAAAATATCTATAAATATCCGATTAGTGAATATAATATGGTGGTGTAAAGATATAATAAAGAAAAGTAGTAATAATAAATATAAATGGTTTCCTTTGGTTCCTGAAGAAATCCAAGCTCACACGACCTAATTCAGCCCATGATGGAATATCTCTGAACATATAACCATGAGTATACACATATATGGATTGTATACATTATGATTTTTACATCCATATATATATATTTCTACTACTAGTATCCTATACCTTAGATGTAACTCAATATTACATAAGCTATAATATGAGTATCACAAGTATCAAAGGATGAATTTCCAAATATCACATAAATAGGGGAATCTATGCACAGTACCATGAGATTAATGGATGTGATGCCCAATATCATAGTAGTAGGGGACAACATTCCCACTATCACGATAACAAGAACACAATGGCCATATTATACAATAATTGTGGACACCATTCCCAATTTCATATCATAAGGGATGCCACCAAGTCATAATATCATAAGGGACACCATTCCCAATAACACCTGAATAAGGTATGTCATTCCCAGTATCAAAACAGTAAGGGAAACCATGCCTAATATCATAGTAGTAGGGGATACCTTTCTTAGTATCACATTAATTTATGGGTGCCATGCTAGTATAACAATGCATCAGGGCCTCCATTCCTATTAAGAATAATTAACAAGGGTCTTCATACCCATTATAATTCACAAGTAATAAATAGTTATATAAGATTTACAAATATTTAAATTTCATTCTATCAAGGGTGTTTTCATTTTTCCATTTAATTAGGTGATGTGGTTGTACAAACACCTCGGTTCAATTCAACATCAATTTATACATGTGTTAGCCATGTTATCCCACTACATTCATCCATTATCAACATAATTATCATTTAAAAGTAAATAAAAACACATAAATATTTTTTTTGGTTATATTACCCTAGAATACCATTATAAATTTAATGGGAACACCCATAGGGGTGACATACATTGATGTTAAAGACCTCACATGTTTCATGGGACCTAATAAGGTCATTAGGTTCCTGAACATGGAATCAAATTTATAGAAGATTCAATTTAGGGGAAATGCATAGTGGAACTAGTGTGAAACAAAAAACCTATATGATAAATCATCACAATTTTAATAAATAAAAACTAGACCACCTACATTATTTTAATGGAGGATCTCTCATCCAGTATCTCTTTTAGTTTTCTCTAGATTGAGAGAAATTATCAAAATGGATGAAGGACATGAAAATAAGGCATAAGAGTCAACAAAAAAATAACTCCTTAGAGGAGTATAGAAACATTTAAAGGCACAAGATAAATGAATAAATCACCTAATGAAATCCAACATCATAGAAATATCTATAATTGGAGTCCGGATGGTGATGAAATCAAAGAACCAATCTTTGGGACGCATGGGGCTCAAATGAGAGGATCTTCAAAGCTTGGGAGGGAAAAAAGAAAGGATTTGAAAAAAGGGGTTTTCCCTTTAAAAATATTTCCCAACATTTACATGACATGTATATGATTTACACATTGTGTATTGATTAGGAATTCCCTTACCATGAAAGTTCATTAAATTCTGTGAACTATCCTCCTAGGCCATTACATGTCATTTATTGAATACGTTCTATGTATTTGGCATGCAACCAACTTACAAAATCCTTTTTTTATCCTTCCTAATACATGAAAACTTTAGGATCTAAATATGATGTAGATGCTTAATATATGATAGCGGGGGGGGGGGGGTGGTGAATTTTATCTTTTAAAAATTCTTTTGGAACCTTTAAAGTTGGTCAAAACTCTCTATTGATTAAAAAAGTTAAACAAGGTAAATTCCCAAGACCTCTTATTTCTAAAAACTTTCTATATTCTGGAAATATCGTTCCAAAAATGAAATATAAGAAAATTTTACAAGGACAATGATTCTACCTTAAAGCATATAGAATCGTACTAATCAGAGTACACATGTATAAGAAAGTATAAGATAGTTATACTTTCCTTATTAATCAAAATGCAGTGGAAAAAAACTTGAAAAAATACAAGTAACAAGTATGAAATATTTTATCTCAAAGAGTAGGGTATCCAAAAACCTTAGATAAAAGTCCCTTGATTTATACTTTCAAGAAAGTCCATCATACCCACACCAGGGTTAACCCTTGATAAGAATATTAGAGTTTGTATTGCTATCCCTACAAGATCTTGAACATCAAGGTAGTCAGCCCCTCTGTCTTCTTTATTAAGTAAGTCCTCAATCTTTAAGGTAGTTGGAACCTCTATCTTATTATCCCCGAAGGCCCTTGATTTACAAAACAACAATCGAATTCATAAAAAGAAATTTGAACAAGATGTTCTATACAAACAAGGCATGAGAGTCTCTCTCTAGAAATAACTTCAGCATGTAATCTCTAGAGTTATAAAATAGTGTGTTGGGCTCATTCAAATGAGATCTTATTTATAGGTGTGTTTCCAACAGTCGGATCCCTCCTCCAATGGTCAAATGTTTTCTTGAATATCGGAGAGACCTATACATGTGACACTGAAAGAATCATTGGTTAGAAACAGAATGCACGACATCACTTTAAAACTATATCAAGAGTAAGTAAAATATGGTAGCTCAACCAAATTCATTTTTTAGAGTCAATGGAAGAATAAAAATTAGGAGTCTATGAAAGTCAAAAATTGGAGTCTATATTACAAGGATATTAAGATTCAATTTTTCAAGGAATTTAGGATCAGAATTCTATAGACTATAGAGTCTGAATTCTGAGGAATTAGGAGTCTGAATTCTAAGGAATTTAGAACATGAATTCTAAGGAATTCAGATTCAGAATTATAAGGAATTCAATGTCTTAATTCTAAGGAATTCAAAACCTTAATTCTAAATAATTGAGAACCTGAATTTTAGAGAACTCAGAATATGAATTTCAGAGAATTCGGATTTGGATGTTTTAGAGAATTAAGAGTTTTATTTTTTGAGAATTTGGAGTATGAATTTATATGAATTCAGAGTCTGAATTTCATAGAGTTAGTATTTTGAATTTCAAATAATTTAGAGTCTGAATTTTAGAGAATCTGGAGTCTGAATTTTAGAGAATTTAGATTTTGAATTTTAGAGAATTCAGAGTCTGAATTTTAGTGAATTCAGAGTCTGAATTTCAAAGAATTCAAAATCTAAATTCAGATCTTGAAAACAGTATACTCTATATCTATGTATTTATCGCATTCTGAGGTTTTAGATGTGAAACCAAATTTTTTACATAGTAGTAAAAATAGTTAGATTTAGAGAGACTAAAATATGGGGAATGAAAAATAGGTTAGAAAAAATTTTCCTTGGGGAAGAAAAATTTTCCTTATTAAGAAAAATAATAGGGAAAATGAAATTTTCCTTAAGATATGGTGTTTGTGATTTTCAAAACATGAAAGAATGGGAAAGCCATATGGAAACCTTTTTGACTCAACAATATCATCATTTTTTGAAAGCATAAACATCCTCATAAAAAAGAATATAAGGACATAGAAATTTTATGGGCTTGTAAATAAATACATATCTCCCTTTACTTATGGATCAAAGTGAATACGACTAACTCCCCCTTATGATTTGGAAACCCTAAGGATCATATTCTGAATTTCCAAAATTAGTTTTTTCATTTTCTTGCATATGAAAATATTAATGATGAAAAACCCCCCTTAGATGAACTCCCCCTAACTTAGGGAAACTTATTATTTAATAAGTATTATTTTTTGACATTCCTCCCCCCTTTTTTATTTTAAAAAATAAATATAAGGAATTTAACGGAAAATATGGTACCTGAAATATTAGTACTGAACAACCAAAAAAAATATAAAGAGCCACTATTAATATATTATGTTTGAAAGAATTTGTACAAGGAAAGAAATACAACAAAAGATCAGATTTGGAAAAGAGTATCCTTCCTTCTCCTTCGGAATCATCTTAATCACTATGGTTTTCAAATTCTTGAGCTTCTTGTGATCCTCTTATGCATGATTGAAAAACTGATCATGATCTCTTGTTTTTTTCTCTAAGGCATTAATTTTCTCTTCTTAATCCTTAAGAGATTCTTCCTAGGACTTCAGAACTTCTTCTTACTTAGAAAGCTTATCTTCAATCTCAATTCTAAGATCCCTTTCTCTTTTCCAATTCATGGCCATAGAATTTAGCTTCCCATTCAAATCCTTAAATTCGTTCTTCTGAGAAGTATGTTCAAGAGTTAAATTTTCCCAAAAACTATTAGTGAGATCCTTGATCTTCACATCTTCAGTGTTAAAATCATCCTTGAAACTATCATGAAATTAATCTAATATTATCATTTCTTCAATTTTACTCCTTGAATAGCTTGTCATTTTCTTGCAAGATCATATATGATCCTTGTAACCAATGAGAAAGGGCGTGAAGTTTTCCTCGAGACTGAAAAATTTATCCATCACCAAGGATACTGAATCCAATTTTTTATTTAACGTATACTGAATCATCTAAAATCTTGAGTCTATACTAGAGAATAAGGGAATAGTTCCAACAAAATTTTTCAAAGACTGAACAACAATGTCACGACCAAGAGAGGACGATTCTGAATCCGAGACTTTGGTTGGTGATGATTTTTTATCAATCTCAGCAGGCTTCCTTTTGGACGAAGAACCAAATTATTTCTTCTTTACCATATTTTTTCTAGGTGTATTGACTACCACCTGTTTTCCCTTACTATATTTCAGAATTAATTCTTTTTGATTAGGAGATTCATGTTCACTATCTGATAGCTGAACAATTTTATCTTCATCAACTTCTTCCTTCTCAGCTCCTGCCTTAACATCCCCTGGGTGAATGAAATCATGATTGCTACTTTCATTTTCAGAAAACTTATCACTTCTTCCTCACCCTTGTCATCTTTTCTTGGGGTAGCATGTTTTGAAGACTTGGCTTCAGATGATCAGATTGATAACTTCTCAGAAGGGCTTTCCTTCTCATGGAAATTCTATACTTTCATTATCAAGTCCTCAATATCACCACAGCATTCTTCTTCTTATTCTTCTTAAACTTCTTCTTCTTTAACTATTTCTCTTTCTCAATGTCATTCCAGAATCACCAACTTCTTTTCCAGAGTCTCTGGTAATGGTTCTATAAAAAACAATTCTAGTACATGAATTTTTTCAGATACTTTCTCAACATCTTTGAAAAGTTACTGTATTATCTCGGCATCCAATATCTTATTCTTTTGCTTATTTTATTTTTGTTGCTTCTCAAGCTCTTTAACAGCCCTTTCCTTTAACGCTTTTTCCTCAGTAGGGTCCAAGACAAACTTAGGCTCCCCTTATTTTTTGTTTCTCTCATTCTCTCTCCAATTTGAAACTACCTCATCAGGATAATATTTTTTCTTATTTGGATTTGGAGGTACTGACTGAGTTTCCTTCTTTACATGTGTTATTTCTTTTCCTTCTGGTTCCTTGACATTCCTCTTCCTTCCACCATTTTAAGTGGTTTCATCCAGTTCCGTATTTTTTGATAGATTTTCATCTTCTACTTCTGATAAATCATGAAATTCTCTTGATTGACTATTAAATCCAATTTTCATCCTCCTTAAAGTATAATCACTCAAAAGAATCACCTTACAGTTTCTTATCTTAGAACTATAAAAAATATTGAAATACTGAAGACAAAAAACAATGATCTTTGAATTAATGGCCCGATACATGATTATTTAAGACTTCAGATTTCCATTCTTTATATTCTCAAAAGTTACCAAGATATTCTTAACCAGATTTATATTTCTTAGGTTCACCAGAAAATCCAAAACATACAAATCTCTTTTCTTCAGAGTATCTTTGTGTCCTTTTCTTAGAATGAGAAAACCTTAAACCCATAGCTAAAGAATCTGAAGATTTGTAAAGAGATGAATAATTTTTGGAGTCTTTACCTCTAAAAGACCAAGAAAAGCTAGAGCCTTTCCTTGTCAAAATATCCTATTACATGAGGTTTCTTGTGTGAGAAAAACTCTACTTCCCCTTCATAATAAATTCCTATCAGATTTTCTGCCAGCTTATAAGAAAGAGAGTGTGTCTTTCCATAGCTCTCGAATGAAAATTTATCTTTTCCTCCTTTATTGAAAAAACTAACTATATTATTGAATTCAACCATTAATTTCGAATACACTGGATCCTGTGATCTTTGTTTTGATATATATACACTCTCCCAACTATTCATCTTGATATTCATAGAAACAATGGAATCATACTTGGCATAAAACATCGGATTGAATAACCTTTCTCGGTAGATCTTTCACTCAGAGATTTCCTTAATAGTTGACATTTCATTCTAAGAAGACGCTTCAACAGACATTCGGAAGAAAGGAAACTTTAAAAATCTAGAACAGATATAAAAACATAGGAATATATTCAACACATGAAGGATTTTTAATTTGATGTAGGATGACTATTCAGGGTCCTTTATATAGGCAATTGAAGCAACATTTCAACATTGCTGATTGATCCAATAGTTAAAATCTTCTAGAGAAGATCTGACGGTTGAGATGATAACCGAAGAATGATTTTGATAGATTCTGATCTTTTGAGGTTTTTAAGAAAAACATTCAGATTTATGGAAAAGTGAATCTGAAAATTTTACAAACAAAAATAGAATTCCAATAAGTAAAATAAGATTACGAAAATTTTGGATGGGAAACATACCTTTTGAATTGCCAGGAAGATTATTTGTAATAAAGAAAATTTTTCTTGAATAACTTTAGATTCTTAAAAATTAGATTAAGAAAAAATTCGACTGCGAAAATTTTAACAACAAAAAATTTAACTATGAAAATTTTAACTACAAAAATTTTAACTATGAAAATTTTAAGTATGTAAATTTTGACAATGAAAATTTTAACTACAAAATTTTTGGCTAACAATAAAATGTACCCCCCCTATTAAAAGGAGGTCCTTACTGTAAGGAGATAGGTTTCAACAAGAAGTTAATATGAAAGATTAACTTATGGTTATCATTCGTAAATTCAATTTTATGTATTCAAATCTATGAGATGGTAAAGATTTTTTGAAAATATCAGCATGTTGATCTTGTGTTCTAATAAATTGAAGAATGATATCACTTTTTTGTTGTGGTCCCTATGAATTTGATGCCTAATAGCTTTATGTTTTCCATGAGAGTGATGTGGAGGGTTTTTACTTAAGGTAATGGAACTAGTTTATCACACAAAAACTGTGTTTTGGTAAAACTCATACCACAGTCTGTGAGTGTGAGTTGTATCCACAATACATGTGCACAACAACTTCCAGCTGCTATATATTCATCATTAGTAGTGGGAAGTGCTACTGAGTGTTGGTTTTTTCAAGACCACTAAACAAATGAATCTTTTAAGAAATGAAATGTTCTATATGTATTTTTCCTATCCACTATACATCAACCAAAGTCAGCATCCGATTTTATTTAAATAAAATTAATTTCGAGAAGTATAAAAGAATCCTAGATCTATTGTTCCCTTTAAGTAGTGAAAAATCATTTTCACTGCCTTTAAATGAGATTCCTTAGGATTTGATTGATATCCTGCACATAAGTATACCAAAAACATTATGTCTGGATGACTGGCTATCAAGTAAAGTAGACTTCCAATCATACCTCTAAAAGATGTTTGATCTACTGGTTTCCCAGATTCATCAAGATCAAGTATATTTGAGGTGCCAATGGGAGTAATTATACTATTAGTGGTGTCATATCCACACTTTTTAAGAAGATCATTAATATAATTATATTGGGATATATATATTCCTTCTGGTTTTTGAGAAATTTGAAAACCATGGAATAATGTTAACTCAACCATCATACTAATTTCAAACTAATATTTCATTACATCCCCAAAGGAATCAGTTAAAGATTGCTGAGTTGAACCAAATATAATTTCATCAACATAAATTTGAACAATAAAAACTTTTTTCTTATCTTTCTTTATAAAAAGGGTTGGATCAGCATTTCCCTTAACATTTTTTTGATGAAGAAATCTTGTAAGTCTATCATACCTAGAACTTAGGGCTTATTTATGTCTATATAAATATTTGGTAAGTTTGAAAACATGTTTAAGATGTTTTGTATCTTCAAAACTAGGAGGTTGTTTAACATAAAATTTCTCTTGAAGATAACCATTAAAAAAGAACATTTTACATCCATTTAAAAAAGTTTGAAATTAAATAATGTTGAAAAGGAAAGTAAAATATGAATAGATTCAAGTCTAGATACTAGAGTATAAGTTTCATCATAATCTATTCCTTCTTTTTGATTATAGCCTTCAGCAACCAGTTTAGCTTTATTTCATACAATGATTCCATTTTCATCACACTTGGTTTTGAAGACCCATTTTAATTGAATAACAGAAGTTTCCTTAGGTCATTCAACTAAAGTTCAAAATTTATTTCTTTTGAATTCATTTATCTCATCTTTCATAGATTTAGTCCAATTATCATCACCTAAAGCTTCATCATTTCATTTTTTTCTAATTAGGAAAGGAATTTTTGATGGTCTACTTTATTTCTTAAGGAACTTTTAGTCTTTACAGGTTGATTTACATCACCAATGAATACTATAAATTAGATAATTCTTTAGAAACAACCGATTTGGGTTTTTTGAAACCTGTTCATCAACATATGGTAGGAAATATTCTGGGGTAAATGCTTTAGAAACATTTTCATGAACATTTTTCTTATTAGAACGACCTTCTTTCAAGGGTTGATAATCAGTTTTTGAAAACACATCTGAAGTTGTATGTTGAGGATGTTTAAAAAAAGGACCAGTTTCATCGAATTTAACATGTATTGTTTCTTCAATAGTACATGTATTTTTATTGAAAACTCGATAAGCCTTAGAAGTTGTAGAGTAGCCTAAAAAAATTCCTTCATCCGATTTTGGTGAGAATTTGTGTAGATTATCTTTAGTATTCAGAATGAATACCTTGCAACCAAAAACCATGAGGTAAGAATATCTATGTGACAACCGGGTCCCGGTGACAGCACAACCACCCCGCCTTAACATGGCCGTCGGGTCCTGGCCTACCAGGTACCACCAGTTGCCCCCGCAGACACGTGGGGCCCACCCCAGGGTCCACCCACGTGCCCGAACGGGTCATATGACTAATGACATTCCCCACAGGCCAACACATGTCCTTTCCAGTGTGCTTTGTCCTCACTCACACACATCCTGGGTAACTTCCCAGAAGGTCACCCATCCTGATCACTACTCTAGGCCAAGCACGCTTAACTGTGGAGTTCTAATCAGATAGGCTCCCGAAAAGGAAGATGCACCTTGTTGACATGAGTCATATCATTTAGTCATTTAACCCTTTATCATTTGGGGATGTTACAATCACCCCCCCCTTTAGGGCACAACGCCCTCGTTGTGGGCCCCACATCTCAACCCAGGCAGTGCACCGCACTTAAGGCCGGGTTCCTCCTCTGATACCAAATGTGACAACCGGGTCCCGGTGACAGCACAACAACCCCGCCTTAACATGGCCGTCGGGTCCTGGCCTACCAGGTACCACCAGTTGCCCCCGCAGACACGTGGGGCCCACCCCAGGGTCCACCCACGTGCCCGAACGGGTCATATGACTAATGAAATTCCCCACAGGCCAACACATGTCCTTTCCAGTGTGCTTTGTCCTCACTCACACACATCCTGGGTAACTTCCCAGAAGGTCACCCATCCTGATCACTACTCTAGGCCAAGCACGCTTAACTGTGGAGTTCTAATCAGATAGGCTCCCGAAAAGGAAGGTGCACCTTGTTGACATGAGTCATATCATTTAGTCATTTAACCCTTTATCATTTGGGGATGTTACAATCTAGGTTTTCTACCATTATATAACCCATAAAGTGATTTATTAAAAAAGGTCTAATTAAAACACAATTTATAGTATAAAAATCAGCAAATACAACTTCATCCCAAAAATGTTCGGCTACCGAATATTCACTCAACATGGTTCTTATTATCTTTTGAAGAATTCTATTTACTCTTTCAATAACACTATTTTGCCGAGGTGTTCTTGGTGCTGAGAATTTATGAGTAATGCATTTTCTACTAAAAAAAGTTTCAAAATAAATTTTTTGAAATTCTCTTCTATGATCACTATGAATAGTTATCAATGGAAGGTTTTTATAATTTTTAACTTGGGATCTAATACTTTTGAAATAAGAAAAAGCTTCATATTGCTTCACTAGAAAATAGGCTCATGTAAATCTTGTGTAATCATCAACTAAGAAAAATACATAAAATTTGCCTCCAATGCTTCCAGTTTGTGTTGGACCAAAAAAGATCCATATGCACCAACTGTAATGCATAATTATTTGAGACTTCACCGATTGATTTAAAACTTTATTTATGTTGCTTTCAATATTTACAGGGATCACAAACTTTTGAAGAATCAAATCTAAGCTTCTGTAGATCCTTAACTAGTATTTTCTTAGAGAGTTTTCATAGTTTCATAAGGTTACAATGTCCTATCCTTCTATGAAATAACCAAGAATGATCTTACATTACACTAAGACAAGGTATATCTTGGCTCCTAAGGTATTCGAACTTTAGTGTGTATAAATTATCTTTCATATGGGTAGAAATAATAAACTCTACCTTAGAATTGTGTAGTAAGAACTTTTCCTTCCTAAAATTCCCAAGGTAACCATCATCACATAATTGAATTATGATAATAAGTTTGTGGTTAAGACCTTTAACTAAAAAAACATTTGAAATCAACGGTTTTCCAAGAAGAACAATGTTACCTATACCAATAATTTCTCCTTGATAATTATCTCCGAATGTTACTTTTCCTCCATTCGTCTTGACAATCTGTTCATGGAAGTTTTTTTTATTAGTCATGTGCCGAGAACATCCACTATCCTTGTACCATGTATTTCTATTAGTACTATTTTTACTTTCATGAAAATAAGAGTGTTAGGCTTTGGGAACCCAAACATTATTGGATCTAGAAACTTCAGAAAGAAAAATTTTAGGAATCTAAATTTTCTTTGAAAAATAAGCTTTATGAAAACATAAAGACTGAGTTTTGTTTAGGGAACAATTTTTTTCTTGATGCCCACCACACTGACATTTAGTGTAGAATAGAGCACTTTGAGGAATAAAATAATTGTTACTAAAAACCAGTTTTGAATGAGTATAACCAAAACCATAATTAATCCTTAGAAGTAAAATTTGAGAATACATCTTATAAAAATTTTCCTTAACAAAGATAAAGTTTAATAAACACTTCCTCAAGGAAAATATTTCTGATTTTAGTCTAATAACTAATTTTGTATCCTCAAAAACGTTTGTTTTAACACTAGAGTTCGTCTCGAAAACATTTTTCTTAGAAATTACTTTTTCCAGATCCTTATAATGTTTATCCTTCTCAGAATTAACTTCCACAAGGTTTTTTGAAATACATTCAAAATCAAGGGTTTTCTTATCAATATCATTAGAAATACATGATATTTTCTTAGTAAGAATAAAAATCCTAGACCTTTCCTCATCAAGCATTTTTGTGACTGTTGAATTTTCATTCTCAAGGAGTTTAAAAAATCTAGAAACTTATTCACAAGTAGGTGATGTATTATATTTATCTGAAGAAGATTCTTTATCAAAAGATTCATAATATTTAGTATCACTATACATAGCTCGTAAGGATACATTGTTTATGGATTTAGCATTGGGAACCGTGGACATTAAATAATGATTTTCAATAGGTAATATGGATATTTAACCAAGATTCTTCTGACACAAAGATTTGTACTCTAAGGATTCTTTAGAAAAGTCACCACCACTGGTATTCTAGGTGTCATTGTCTATTAAATCTTTCTTAGATTTAGCCTTATAGTACTTCTTTCTATTCCTCTCAGAATACTTTTCCTTTCTGTCTTTTTTCTTAAGAACATGACAATCGAGCCTTATATGCCCTGCTCTCTGGAATTTATAACAGCCGACTTCAGAGTATTTATTATCCTTTCTTTCCTTATTATTATATCTATACTGAAAGTCTTTCTTCCCAACTATCTTGCTCATCCTTCGAGAAATATTAGCTAGTTCATACTCAGAATGTTCACTTTCACTTTATTTAGATAAAAAAACTACTTTCTTCGATTTAAATCTTTTAACTCTCTTAGGAGTCATGGATATCATATGAATTGAAGTAGTTGTAAAATCAACACTTCCATTCCCATTATCCTTCTTATTTAGATCATCATCTCTTTTCATTCTTGTCTCATGTTGAAAAAGAGTTCCAAAAATCTCATCAAGAGTAATCTGTGAGACTTCACTATTCTCATCTATAGATATTCTCTTTGATTCCCACTGATTAGGTATGATGTCTATAATCTTGTCCACAAGTCCCTCATCATCTAATCCTTTTCCCCCATAGATTGTAGACTGTTAAAAATAGTCATAAACCTCTGTTGTGTCCTACACACTGGTTCTCTATAAGGAAAGAAAAAACTATGATACATAGCTTTGAGTATAGCTCTTCTAGTTTCAATAAATGTGGAAGTTCCAAAATGGGTAACCTCCAATTACATCCAAATACAATTTTCAGATTCATAATAAGAAATCTAGCTGTATATATTCCTGGTCATGGAACATAACAATGTATTGCGTACCTTATAGTTAAGTTGATATTCTGACTTTTCTTGATTAGTAAAAGTTCTGACTTCCTTATCAGTAATCTTGTAATCTCCATTAAGCATGATGAAGTTGTCCACTCCAGTGTTAATGAAAAAAGTCTTCATATGATCTCTCCAATATTCATAATCATTCCCATCAAATGTAGGTGGTTTATTAGGATCAATGTTGTCAATTTAACCAACATTCATTCCTATGATATCAAAGAAAATATATTTCCACAAAAACTAGTTAGTAATAAAAGCTTGTAAACAAGGATAAAAATCCTAATGAAAATATGGAACAATGAAAAATTGAGGAAGAAAACTTATATGTGAATATAAGTATTTCAGAGATCTGCTCTGATACCAATTGTAGGATCGAAATATGGTTTAGATTCTCAATATACAGGGGGGGGGGTTAATTGTATCCTTTAAAAATTTCTTTGGATCCTTTAATGTTGGTTAAAACATTCTATTTTTTAACAAAGTTAAACACGGTAAATTCACAAGACTTCATAGTACTACAAACATGCTAGATTCAAAAATGTTGTTTCAGAAATGAAAAATAAGAAAAGTTTACAAGGATAATGATTCTATCTTAAAGCATATTGAATCTTACTAATCAGAGTACATAAGTATGTGAAATAATAAGATATTTATACTATCCTTATTAATCAAAATACAGAAGAAAAAAAATTGAAAGAATACTAGTAAAAAGTATGAAATATTTTAACCCAAATAGTAGTGTATCCGACAACCTTTGATAAATTTCATTTAATTTATACATTCAAGAAACTATGTCTTACCCACAACAGTGTAAGCCCTTGATAAGAATATCAGAGTCTTTCTTGTTATCCCTGAAAGCCCTCAAACTTTAAGGTATTGGGAACATCTGTCTTCCTTATCAAGGAAGTCCTCGAACATTATAGTAGTCAACACCTTTGTCTTCCTATCCATGGAATCCCTAGATTGTACACAACAACAATCAGAGTCACACAAAGCAATCTGAACAAGATGTTTAGTATGCAAAAAGCATGACAATATCTCTCTCTAGAAATCACTTCAACATGTATTCTCTAGAGTTATAGAACAATGTCTTGGGCTTTTTCAAATGGGGTCTTATTTATAGGTGCATTTCCAACAGTCGACTCCCTCCTCCAATGGTGAAATTTTTCAATGAATTTCAGAGGGACCTGTACACGTGTCACTCAAACAATAGTTTGTTAGAAATATAATGCCGGAAATCAGTTTAAAAATCTAACAAGAGTAAGTAAAATATGGTTGCTCAACCAAATTCATTTTTTTTGAGTCTAAGGAAAAATAAAAAATTGGAGTCTAAGAAAGTTAAACATCAGAGTCTATATTATAAGGATATTCAGATTTTGTTTTCAAATAATTTAGAATCAAAATTTTATAGATGTCAGAGTCTGAATTCTGAGGAATTCGGAGTCTAAATTCCAAGGAATTTGGTGTCAAAATTATAAGGAATTCAGTATCTGAATTCTAAGGAATTCGGAACCTGAATTCTAAAGAATTTGATTTCTGAATTCTATGAAATTCGGTGCCTTAATTATAAGGAATTCGGAACCTAAATTCAATGGAATTCAGAGTCTGAATTCCAAAGAATTTGGTGTCTAAATTCTAAGGAATTCAAGACTTGAATTTCTAAGAAATTAAGAACTAGAAATTCAAGGAATTCAGATTTTGAATTTCAGAGAATTCCGATTCTGAATTTTAGAGAATTTGGAGTCTGAATTTCAGAGAATTCAGAGTCTGAATTTAAAATAATTCGAAGTCTGAATTTCCAAGAATTCAAATTTATAATTTTAGAGAATTTTGAGTCTGAATTTTATAGAATTAAGAGACCTAATTTCAGAGAATTTGGATTCTAAATTTAAGATAATTTAGAGTCTGAATTTCAGAGAATTCAGAGTCTCAATTTCAGAGAATTCAGAATCAGAATTCAGATCTTGAAAATAGAATACTCTATATCAATGTATTTATAGAATTATGATGTTTTAGATGTGAATCCAAAATTTTCACTTCGGAGTAAAAAGAGTTAGTTTTAGAGAGACTAAAATATAAACAATGAAACACAAGTAATGATAAATTTTTCTTGGGGAAGGAGAAGTTTCCTTATTAAGAAAAATATTAGGGAAAATAAAATTTGCCTTATGATATGGTGTTTGTGATTTTCAAAACATGAAGGAATGGAAAAGTCATATGGAAACCTTATTGACTCATAAAAAACCAGACCTATGGACTGATATTTGGATTTATCTAAAAAATAGAACATAACATGGATTTGATAAAAATTAAAAATAAAACGGAAGGGAAAATTGGGTTCTTATTGTCTTCCCCCTTAAGATAACTCATCCTCATGGTTCCCTTCCAAGGATTGTAGAATAATTTCTAAGAACAACTCCAACCGTTGAGCATGTATGTCACCCTCCCACTCACATGTCTCATCTTATACATGTTTGTGATTCCATAACACCCATACCTAAGGGACATAACTGTCTCATAGAGACTTCATTATCTAGTCAATGATGCATATAATAAACTCATCATAAGAAGCATCAAAATTTAATTCAACATCATCAGGATAAAAAGAATGAGATGAGTCGAAATGATATCATTGAAGATGTGAAATGTGGATGTTTTCACAGATGGAATGATACCTATTAGTTAATAAAAACTGATATGTTACTAACCCGAATCTCTAAATAATATCAAACATCCTGAAATAATGATACGACACATTCCTTTTCCTCCATATCTATCTATTCCAAATTATGGGTGAGACCTATATGAAAACCCAACACCAAACCATGAACTCTATAGGTCATCGATGATGAATGGAATAAGATTTATGTCTAGAGTAAGATGTAGAAATCCCCTTCTTGATTAGTTAAACGTACTCTGAAATATCCTGATTGAGATGATGATCCAATTTCACTTACTCTCCTACCACTATCTAGGGCAAGAGAGAATGAAACGACCTACTGTATATGTCCTCAAAGGGTGACATCAGAATTTTCACTATAAATATATTATTATAGGTGAAATAAACAAGAGGGATATGATACCACCAAGAACCTTTGAAATCAAGGACACATTCCCAAACAATTTCTTCTAACACCTACATTTTTGTTCTGAATTTTTATTAGAATGAGGTTGAAATGTTGTACTTCGAACCACCTATGTACCCAAATATTTTAGTAACCCCTTGTAGAACCATGATGTGGAAGGAGAATACATATTTAAATTATAGTAAAAGGGAATCTGTGCAGCTATATAAACCCACAAACATAAAAGTTTACTAACTATCAATTGATAAATTATCTCAGGTAGAAAAGAAGTTGGATACTTTCATCCGTATATTCAAGACTACCAAAACCACATTGCTACCTTGATTTTCCTTTGGTAATTCGACTATAAAATACATTGAAACATCTTCTAATTTCCATTCTATGATAGAAAACTACTGTGACAAACCAGTAGGTCATTGGTGCTTCATCTTCACCTACTAATAGGTGGAATAACTATTTATACAAATTTCAATCTGAAATTTCGTACCTAGACACAAATACTATCAGTGACTGTAATGATACATCTTTTAGAAACAAAGGTGAATTTCCCACTTAGAAGAATGTGAGTCTCACATCATCTCATCTCTCATGTATTGGGTAACCAAGATACACCAACGTATACATAGGATTCCATCATCATTTGATGACCAACTAGGAGGCAATTCCTCCCCATAAACACTCTATTATAGGAGGAATTCCTTTTGGTCTAAAAACTATCTAATATTCACTTTCCACAAAAGTAAATTGTTCTTAGATAATGATAAAATTATAGACTATACATAATGATAAAGAATGTCTTTGTGCATCTTAGAAAACAAATCCAAAATCATTCATTCATTTTTGGCCTTCTGAACAATCTACATCTTAGTCCCCTTTATCAGAGCATCAGAAATATAATTTCTATTCCTAAGGCTATAGGGAAACTCAAATTTAAAGGATTATATATATCCATCCCATATTCACTACCTAACATTCATGTCACAAAACAAAAAAATATACTTGATGAATTCGTGATCTTTGAACACCAAAAAACACTCTCTCATTGAATAATACCTCTAACAATAAAATTCATGTACAAAAAATTACAACTCAAGATCATGAGTTGGGTAATTATTATCTATATAACTCAAATAAAACAATTTTAATAGAAAACATACATCCTTATACATCAAAATTTCAATTATACTAATACTTGATGAATCACAATAGTATGTATAGCTCATGATTGCAGATTTCAATCTCCTTTTCAACTCCTGAAAAGATTTATCATAGGATTATGACCATAAACATTTTAAACCCTTCTTATTCAAAATCATAAGTGGTGATTCAAATCATGATAATTAGTGTATAAAATTTAGGTATAAATAAGCTAAACCTGTGATACTTTATATAGACAACACATTCTTGTGATACTCCTAGATGACTATGATACTCACCTTCTCTAGGTTAACTGAAACTACCACCTATGAGATAATATAACGCAATAAGTGGACCTTCTACATCCAAAAATCAAATTTTCTATGCTTATCATACATCTGGTGCTCCATCAGTGTATTGAAAATGATCTCAAGATAAGTGGCATGGTCTTTTTGAGCATGAGAATACACCAAGATGTAATTTACGAAGTCCACCACAAAGGAATCATAATTAGAATGAATAAACCTATTCCCAAAATCCTTGAATATTTCATGAATGATTATGATACCAAACAACATAATGAGATACTCATATAAATCATACCGAATGTGGAAAGCCATATGTCGAATATATGAAATCCGGAATTGAACCACATGATAACTTGATCTTAGTATGATCTTCAGGAATGACCTTGATCTTTTGAGAATGTCAAAATGATCATCTATATGAGTTAAGAGATACTATTTTCTACCTGTAATATGTTTCATATTCTGGTAATCCATACAATGCCTATGGGTTCCATCTTCCTTCTAGGTTAAATAAATCTATGATCCCAATACAGAAGTTCTGGGATATATAAAACCTTTGTCCTATAAATCCTCTTGAAACCTATTGAGTTCATGTAACTCATTAGTATCCATATTGTATGGAGGAATAGACACCATTGAAGATCCAAACACTAGATAAATTGTAAACTCTACCTATCTCTTAGGCAGCAGTCTAGAATAGTTATTAGTGAAAAAAATTCCTCAATTGATCAACTATATTAGGGTACTCCACCTGACATGTTACCCAATCATCCATATAAAGGATAACAATATGGGAGGTCACTCCACCTATCTTGGGATTATATATTCTATATTTACTAGAATAGACATCCCATTCACACTTATGAGTATATTTATAGTCATATGGTGATGTAAATGAGACCCTAAAAAGAAAAAAATCCACATAGACATGATATAGAACCAACCAGTCTACCCCGAGAATGATATCAAAACCAGTCAATTCAAGGAAAAAGAGGTCACATAAGAAATGAAAGATACATACCACAAGGTATAATTACCCTCACTAGTATACACTCCCTAATCTAATCCATAACAGAGTGTCACATATCAGTGATATAAGCCTATTTATTTATATTAGATATGTAAGTCAACCAAATTTTTTTTACCTAAGAACAAATAGGATGCCTAAGGCCATCCTTAAATTATCTTTATTTCCCCGACACATGAGAATTATAGAGAAGTGGAAAGTGATAAATTTCTATAAAATGAGATGAATAGTCTATAAATATCATATAGACCATACGTAGGTTCACAAATTCAGTAGAATGATCAACCCTCAGGGTCTTAGGGAAGAAATAGTTAAATAATCTCAATTGGAAATCCCTACAAATCACTTCACAATAATGTATTACCTAGTTCAGAATATCCCACTAGAATATGGCGTATCCTTGCAACATAGATATAACATGTTTCAATATCTTCTCAAAATGTGTCTTATGATTCTTGAATGTTTAAATAATAATCTTGAGATACATCTCTAAAACATGTGGTCCTCCAACCCTTGAAAATGTGGGTGAATGATACTGTTGGAACAATTGAGTCTCTAATATAAGGGGAAGAGAGAGGATATCTCTACATAGTCTTAATAAGCCACATAAAATCTACTCAAAACTATGTATCCTCACCCATGTCATGAATAGAATAGGTTCCACATGTGGCATTATTAGAGGTATCATTTACGGCTTATAGCCCACGTCCTGTGAATAATAGTCTTCACCACCCTGTTGTAAAGGTGTATGAGGATGTCTTGGTGTCATATCTTTACATTTCCAAATTCATCCCACATAGATAATTTAATAGAGATATCATTACAGATACACAAATATGATAGTTACAATGCATCCTATGAAATAATAGCACCACTATTCCATCTCAAAGACCCATGTCTTGATGATTAGAACATTTATATAGGAACAAGAGGTGCTACCCACTTCTAACTACTATGGTCTAGTCTGGGTCATTCTATGTATTTTGAAATTTAATTTTCAACCAAATTAAAATTTATTTTACAATCCCCTTAGAATGGTTAAACCAAATGGCCTACCACCCCCAATCCATAAGGGCCTATAAAAATCTTGAACCAAATTGTATCATCTAATTATTCTAAACCATAACATGTTCCCTTCCATGAAATGAATGGTCCTAGACTCAAAATTCGTTGATTGGCTACTTAGGGTATCTACTATATCCGATGAAGGAAAACACTATTTAGTTCACAATATGAAATTTAAGTACTGGTCATTTTTTCAATTCCTGTATAAAATTATAATCAATTCTTTTTATAGTAGTCAAAGAGCTTATAGAAATCACAAGTAATGTAAGAAACAAAATTCCCATATTTATCATGGAATGTGAACTTATTACAAGGTTCCTAAAATGATGCATCATCGATGGCACATTTTCCTAATCGAATCTGGAAAAGGATTAAAGGTAAACAACAATCATAATAAAATAAACCGTTAAATAGAATTTGAATCACCCAAAATTGGAATCAAATCTATAATAATTGGCATAAAATAGAAAAAAATCCTTATTTCAGGAAACATGGTATTACCCCAATCCTAGGTTAGCTACTCCCAAGCATGAATTATAACCAAATATGGATGTGTTCCTAATATATTTTATATTTTCACTAAATTGTAAGGAAAGAAAAGAAAAACTCTTACATCTCTTTGTGACATCCTAGTCTGGATTCTACTTAAATGGTTCCCCAAGCTGGTGGGTTAACTGGTCTCCAAAAAGTCCTTCTCATACACCCGAGGCAACTGACTAGTAGTGAGGGCCTTGGGTGTATCTGTGGTGAGACTATTTTCTCTGTTCAGAGTAGCACAACTATGAAATCAATAGTAAAATAACCGAAGCATATTAGTAATGGAAAAGACTATGGAAGAAAGAATAATTATCCAATAACCAAATAACCATCAAAATAATTAAACTAAATTATATACAAAAGATTATTATGTCATATATTGACAAAATATAGAAAACATGTATACATAGAAGTTGGTAGTAAAAAACATCACATGATACCCAAAAGTAACAAAAGGATAAAATATATCCTAGAATCAGATGATCTAACTTTTTTATTAGAAACTATTACCCCAAAATAAGTCAAGAAAGCAGTCACACATCCATAAGAGTATTTTACCCTTACCTACACATATAAACATAATGTCTTCTCGGGTACCAATCGAAGTCAATATAGGGTGTGAGATAAAATCAATAGGCCACCACCAATGAAATCCATAAATATCCATTCAGTTAATATAATATGGTTGTGTGTAGAATAAATAATTAAAACCAATAATAATAATGGTAAATAATTCAGATATGATTCTTGAATGAAACTATGATGGTACAACCTACTCCAACCCACGCCATAATATCTCTGAACAAGTAACTATGTGTATACACATATATGGAATGTATACATTGTGACATTTACACCCATATATCTGAATATTTATACTATCATGTACTCGAGGTGTATCTTAGGAATCCATAACACATTATATGAGTATCATAAGTATCAAGGGAAGTAATTCCCAGTATCACATGAATAGGGGACACTATTCCCAATATCACAAGAGTCAGAGACACCATGTTTGGTATCCCTACAGTAGGGTATACCATTCAAAGTAGCACAATAATAGGGACACTATGCTCATATATCCTATGAATAGGGGATTCTATGTCCATTATCATATAATAAGGTATTACAAGACCAAGTCATTAAATCATAAACAAAACCATAACCATTATCACATGAATAGGGGATTCCATTCCCATTTTGAAAAGATTAAAGGATTTCAAAAAATATATTACAGTAGTAGGCGAAACTATGACTATTATCACATTTATAAAGGGTTTCCATCCCCCATTAACAATTAATCAAGGTCACTATTCCCTTTTACCATAATTAAAAAGGTTCTCCATAGACATTATAATTTACCATAAATAAATAATCAAATTATATTTATAACTATTGATATTTCATTCTAATAAGGGAATATCCATTATTCTATTTAATTAGGTGATGCAGTCATAACACACAAATATATTCAGTTAATATTTAATTTATAAGTGCATTATCCATGATACTTCACTACATTAATCCATTATCAACTTAATATATTCAATTAAAATTAAATCTAAACACACAAATAGGTGTTTTGGCTATATTACCATGGAATCAAATTAGTCTTATAAATGGAACACACACATGGATGGAATGAATTTAGGTTGTAATCCTCACATGTTTCATGTGATCTGATAAAGTGAATAGGTTCTAGAAAATAAAAACCAATTTATAACAGATTCAATTTATGTGAAATTCAAGGTGGAACTGGCATGAATCAAACAAAACATGTTATAAAACATCAATAAATTAATGGATAAAGAATATACCAAATACAATATTTCTGTAGTGGATAAGTCTTCTAATATCAACCATTGGTTTGTTCTAGATTTAGAGAAATTAGAAAAATGGTTGAACTCCCTAAATATTGGGCATAAGATCCTACACAAAAATAATCCCATTAAAGAGAAGAGAAATAAATAAATGAACAAGAAGTATGAAGGTATCACTAGAATGCATACATTGTGATATAAAGATATGTAATTGGAGTTTATACATTGAATAAATTAGAAAACCTATCTTAGGGATCCATGGGGATCAAATAAGAGGATCTCTTGTGCATAGTAGAGAAATAAAAAAAGGAAGGACGAGGAAAAAGAAAAGGGTTCTACCCCATTAAAAAAATCTCACAATATTTAAATGGTGTGTAAATTATTTATAGATTATGTAATTCATGGTCTTTCTCTTATGGGTAATGTTCATTACATGCCATGAAATGGTCGACCCATTCTATTAAAAATCATGAATTGGATACAAACCATGTATTCTAAATACACGCCATGTATTTGGAATGTATCCAACTTATATACCCTTTTTTACTTCTTAAAAAAACATACCAACCGACACTAAGGCTCATCTTATGTATTTATCCAAAAATTGAATGTAAGAAGGATTTTATAAATATTAAAAATGACATATATCTAAAGGAAAAACTAGGTTTTTACCGCTCCTCTAATGGAAGTATCTAGAAAATGCTTGTCATTTCCTATCAATTATTAATAAAATAATATCCAGAAGTTATGGTATTCAAATGTATGTTCTTGGTAGGATATTTTTAAAAGCATGAATATATCTCAAAACACATGAAATGATTCCCAACATCCACATTTGATTCTATAAATAAATTTTTTTGATGGGTTCTCTAGGTGGAAGGTTTGGATTCCTGGATAAAATTTTTATGAAATTCATTTTACTTTGTTACTTCTTCAGCCTGTAGATTATAGAGCCACTCCTTCATAAATAATTAATATGTAAAATTAAAAAAAACCATCCAATTAACATGATACTCAAAAAAACATCATAGTTTAAAATTAAAGAAAACATTAGAAATATATATCATGATTTTATTATGATCCTATCCTACTAGGGCTTGATTATTATGTATGATATTGATCATTAAAATTATATGTTCAAAATATATTTTTTTTATATGGATTTGGAAGTATAATATTATTGATTAAATTAGGTTCACATAAATCTATCATTGTAACATTAAAATAAGAAATATTTTTCTTTATTATTTCACTACCTAATGTAACTACAGTGAAATAAGAAGAATATGATGGGTAAATTTTTATTTGGATAGTGAAAAATTTCATTCCTCATATTAAGTGATATCTTGACTTCTATGTCATTAATTTTTTTTCTTCCATCTTCTATATTAAGGAAATTGAGGTGATTTGAACATGGACTTTTCATGTGTTGAAATAATTATAAATGAAATAAAATAGAATAAAAACACACCACTAGTATCCCCAAAAATAAAAATAGGTAAATGATAGTCCTATTAGGGGCTCTCAATAAATAATATTTATGATACCGATTTAATGTTGTATTAGTTGGACTTGGTTGATCACTAGTGAGGAATGTATTTTTTGGACTTTTTTCTTGATTTATGTGGTTTCTACGTGTATTAAGAATTTAAGTGAAATAATGTTAAAATTTAGTGTTTTAAACTAGTGATTGATCATTTTATTTCTCTAAACACATACCAGTGAATAACTATTCAATTTCAATAACTTATTTAATTATTAATTTTTTGAAATCTCCCTAATTAACGTTGCAAGGTGGTTTTTGTTTGAATGTAGAAACATAATAATCAAAATATCCCATTATATTTCATATCTTAATGATTGTAAATCTCTAATCACGATTATATCACCCCACTTCTCATAGTCATAAGTAGGGATACAAATATAAGTGTAATTCTTGTGAAAATACAAGAATTAGATAATAAGAATTGAAATTCAATGAGTAATGAAAACATACACACTCAAAAGTATTTAAAGGATTCTAGAGATAAAAAATAAAGAGTTATTAGTCATGAATGTAAAGTGTATATCACAACAATTTGGAGTTTTCTCCTACGAATGACCACTAATGGACTTGTTTACAATCACTGGAAGAACTAATATAATAGAAAAAGGAAATAAGAATTACAATATAGAGAAAATTATTTTGAGTAAACCTTAATGATCTCATCAACATCTTTATGTGAACATTACCTATTATTATTGGAGCGTTTCAGGGCTCTATGAATAGTTCAATATCTTCATTCACATGTGAGAAACATGGGATTCTCTCTTATCAATCAATGATTTTGATAAATTCCACAAATTCAATTCCTATATAATTTATCTATGATTACCACAATTTGAAGAACTTATGGGTTATGATCGATGAAGTTTGGAATCTTGAATTCACTATCTAATGATTAAAACTCTCACATGATTTCTATATTATTATTTATCTTAAATGTTCCCCATATATATCTTATTCCAATTTTATCAATGTAGTGGAAAGGATATTTTATTTTATTTTAGGTTGAGTAATTAAATTTTAGAATTTTTTTATTTTTATCATTATAACTAGAAATCTAGATAAGTATTGGATCAACCACATGATGTAAATTCACTATTGACCATAATCGAATTTTGGTCAAATTTATTGAATAACCACATAAAATGAAAATGTTTATGGAACAATCATTCATGTGGTCCCTCAAATCAATCAATTTTTTGATAGACTTGGTTGGTTGAGAGGTTTAGTCAATATTCACATGATTGGTTAGAACCAACATGTGGTCAATGCAATAATTTACAGAATTCTATGCATGGTTTGTCAGAAGATATAGTGAATTAGATAGTTGATTCTATTTTTTGTTCAATCATAATCATATTGTGGTCCCTTGAGATAAGTTTGTAAATGACCTCGTCATTATTTTTTTGCCTGATTCATAAGAAACAATGATTGATTGTGTTGTAGTTTAAATGTGTGATCTATTATGGCCCATGTTTTTTTGTTGGAAAGTCCCAAATGAAAATAATGAAGTCTTAATTTAATTTTAGGTTTCATTATAATTATAATCTAAATGACTATAAAAATTAGGAACTAAAATGAAAGACATTAAAAATATGAAATAGTAATCCAATGAATCACTTCTCAATTAAATACATGAAATGAATAAAATATTAAAAACCGAGATTTGATCTATTATAAAATTATGTTATATATTTTCAAAGTTACAAAGAATGGTTTATTTTATTATATAATTATGTTAAATAGTAAAAAATGTGTAGAATAAACATAAGTATTTATTAATATAAATACACATGATTTATTTAATGATATGAGTAATTTTTTTATCAATGAATTATTGAAATATTTATTAATATATTTTTTATTTGATAAAATGATGGTTTCCAGGAGGAACCATTCCAACACCTAATGTGATGGGCTATGTAATTAGTTTCCAAAAAAACATTCTAAATTTGATGTTATATAGAGTGAAATGCCTCATAATAGTGCTTAAACATTGGTCACATGTTATTAATAGTAACATGAACTATATGGAAAATAAAAATTCAACAAAGAATAATGAACAATCCCTTGATGACATCATGCAACAATGACCACCAATATTTAGTTCATCTTTAAATCTAATTTTTGTGGAACAATTTCTCAATTAAATATTTTTTTTTCATTGTTTCATTATTCCAATCAATATATTGGTACTCTAGTCGTTTACCATTTAGAAGTAGAATTTTATTAATGGTATTCTTTGATAAAAAAGTTTAATGATAAAGGTTGAAGATGAATTTTTAGAGTGGGTGGATTTTTAGAAACTATTTTATAAGAAATATCTCCCTTATTCCATTTAAACCAAAATGGAGTGTGAATTTCTAGAGATCAAGTCAAATAAAATTGAATTTATTATAAAATATGAGATTTATTTCTCATGGATTTCATGGTATACATTTATTTTTGTTATCAATGATGATAAAAATAAATATATTCTTCAGTGACTGAAAAAAATATCTAAAAATACCTATCAATCTAAGATTTTATGACTGATTAATAAGTATTCTGGGATTCACTAAAAGCTAAGATAAATTTTATAAATTATTTTGAAATACATGAATAAAATAAAATAAGGATGAATTTATATATTGGAGGGTTGAATAAAAAGGTTTGAGTAATGAAAATCCAACAATCCATAAATGAAAGTTGTGAAACAAAGAACTAGAGGAACTGACTTAGGGGAAATTTGAAATTATTCAATTTTGGACAAGTAGTGTATTAAAAACTATATTATAAGTGGGATAGAAAAAAGGAAAATTAAATCTATAGTGTAAATGATTACTCTACTCAACACACCAGTCATTGATTAATGCTCCGACTAATTGAGACACGACCTCCATTATAGTTCACAAAACCAAAGTTCATAGAGGATAATCAATGCCAATAAACACTAAATCTAAGGGTTAAATAAAGGACATATATCTTTTATAAGAAATAGGTGAAGAAAAAAAAATAAATTGTTGAAATGGATGGTAAATATTCACTCAAGAACAGTGAAAGTTCAATTTTAATCTACTTCAATGTATTCATTTATAACTTATAAGTTTTATAAAAACATTGATTCACCTACCTCATAACCTAATTTATAGATATATTTAATAACACCTAGTGTTATAATTATTACAACCCAAGTGTTTAACTATTCCCCAATAAGATTTTTCAAAATGACACTTCCATAAAATCCAATAATCATTCACTATATGGAATGTGATTCTATGCTAGTCCTGGATTTAATCCCATTATAAAGAGATCATAGAAAAGGAAATGTCATTCCATATCCCAAACTATCCCATGATCATATAAAAATTTAAGGAAGACTATTAATCCTCATTGAAATATAAATCAAAGGTATGATCATTGATTCCCAGTTAAGAAACATATCTTATTGAAGTGATTAAGATCAAGGGAAATTGAAACATTTAATACATGACCATTATATGTGAATATACTTATGGAATTTTCAAAATGTTTCATAGCCTTTTGTAGGAATGTTTGAGAGACTTATCTAGAAAAAATACCTTGAGTGGCCCCAATATTAAAGAGACCCTATATAATAACCATGATAGATATTTGATACATTAAAAATAATTAATATGATTGTTCAGATAATGGGTTTATATACTATTATGATTTATTTTGGGGGATAAACACTACTCTTTTCTAAGAAGATGAATTGTATAATATGGAATTTCAATGATTACTGAAAGCTCAGAAAGATCACCATAAAGTTAATTAAAATGTATTTATTAATTTTTTATCCACATTGAGGTGATCAATAATTCTTTGAAGTGGATAATCATTATTGATATCATAAATTAAATTTGAATAATGGATATATTAAACATATATATTCTTTATATAAGATATTAAAATTATCAGTTAATAGTGTTACCATTTGTACTCAAAAAACTCTTCATTGGTCTTCATATAATGAATTAAAAATTTAGATACTACCTTGATTTTATTTTTGGAGGTATTTAATTATTGTATTATTATATACTGAAATATAAATTAATAAAAATAAGGAAATATTCAGATTGTGATGAAGAATTTAAGGAATGAAAATATGTGTACCTAATTCAGAAAGGGTTACTTATAATGTTTGTGTGTCACTATATCTATGAATGTGATATCAATAAGCAAAAAATATATGATTAATTCAAATAAAAATTCTATAAAATTATGTATTTGACCTAAAAATTTTATATAGATTCATAGTTTTCATTTTTTTGGGTCGGTTCTATTTACGCTTTATGTAAAATTTATCATTATTATCTATACAAATAACTAATTTAATATAAAAGGAAACAATGTTTTTTCAGAAATAATGAATATTAATTAATATTTATGGATCCAAATAATAAGATATTCACTATAGGTTTTTTTAAACATAGATTTTAATATATAATATTTTATAAAAAAGAAGTTAATTAAAAATGATTTGGAAGCCTGTTAGAAGTCAATTAATATTGATTGTTTCTATTATTTTAATGTTTTAAGGCCAATGGAATGACAATGTAAGATGTTTTCTGTGAAATAATTATTTCCTGGGTATAAAGATCACACAAGGAGTGACGTTCTAGGAAAAACAAAAATTCCCATTTCATATTTCTTTATCTGGTATAAATAATGTCTTTCCGTGGAATAATTTTTCATGTACTGGGAAGGATGAACATGTTATGAAGATATTCTGTAAGAGTAACTAGGATAGAGAAAATGATATGTAAGATTTATTTTATATTGTTTGATGGTTGGAAATGATATGAAGAGACATTTTATGATTCTAGTTGTACTATATATTTAGATTATAAAATAATCTAGATACTTTTTATGTTGAAACCTGTTAATAGAAATTGAGGAACATGTTTCGATAAAGAGACTTTTTTATGTGAGGTGTTTTCAAGGTAGAATGCCATGAAGATAGATTTTATTGGAAGTAGGCTCTCATGTTGGATTTGGGAGGACCTTGATATGAATTTTTTGAGTATTGTGAAGATTTTAGGAGATCACACTGTGATATTTCATTGATTTAAATAAGAGATTTGGTTGGAGAATACAAATCTAATTATTGACTAATATCACAGTACGGTAAATGAAATCAGAACACAACATGATAGTTTCTAATAAGTATCATTACCTTATAAAGAGGTTACACCATGAATAATATGAATACTCTGAACCCATCACAGATTTAAATGGATTAATGTTTACATGGTTAAATTAATGGGTAGTTTTAAGGCACAACAATTAGTTGAAATGTTGAATTTTTAATGGAAAATATTTGGTTACATAAATATTTGATTTAGCAAGGGATCTTGGAATATAAAAAAATTAGAAGAAAATATCATTTTTGGAAAAAAAAATAATGGACTACTTTGAGAAGAACCATTGAGGATTAGGTATTACAAGAGTAATATACAAATAATGAAAACACCCTTGTTGGTATGAAATTTATCATCTATAGAGAACCGTTACAAGTGATCATCATATATCATTTTATTATATTTTATTATCTCTAATAATTGCATAATGAAAAAAAAGAAGGAGTTCTCCTAGGATATACAGTACATTCGTCCTAAGCATTGTTAACACATACAATGATTTGTTTTATCCCTTGGAACATCAAGGCACTTTCTAACTATGCCTTTTGGATTATCCCATGGTTATGAACCATGTAAAATATTTGTGTCACAACACCAGATTTCAGAATCTGAATATTGTCTATAATTGATGATTGATTTGTTTTATGTATTTCTTTGTAGCACAAGAATAATATTTTGGGAATAAAAGAAGAGTTGAATACCCCTAATTCAACACTTGTTAGAGAGTGTTGGTTTTTTGGTTTCAACAAGAAATATCAAATCCATAATGTTATTATATAATGAATCTATTATTAAAAGCATACTGAACTATAGAATATATTTAAATCAAAAGGAATTCCTTTGTTCAAGTGTTTTCATTTCTAGATATGGAATAATCATAGGATTTTTCACTCATGATCTATTAAAAAAATTCTCATTAAACTCATAGATTATAAATTTAAATCAAAAGGAATTCCTTTGTTCAAGTGTTTTCACAAGTTTGGAACATGGTTTTCCTAACCATGTGGCATAACCTTATGTGTGCCCCCACTCTACAATAGAAGAAGCATGGTTATAACACATTTCCCAAACCATGCGGCCAAACCGTGTGACGCCTTTTTTGGGAAAAATTACTAAATTTACCTTAAATGATCTAATTAGACAGCCTAATTCCTCTATTTATCACACCAATAGAAATCATCCCTGCATTAATCATTTTTGGATCTATTTAAATCCTATAATAGATTTTGATCCTCAGCTCCCATCTGGTTTCCATTTTGATCTCCATTCATCTTATTGGATCCACATTAGCAAGTTCTTAATTAATTTTTAGCATTTCATCTTTCTTATTTCTATTGAAGATACAATTTAGCTGAAGTCTCATATACCCTATTTTCAAGGAATTTGTTTGTTCATTAGATCTATTCCAATCTAGGACAAAGTAGAGGATGATTATAGATGAGGACAGTCATATGAGTACAAGGAATGTGGTCTATAACTCATGCCTCAAGATTCATTATTTTATAAGATTCCACATGAATGCATCAATTTTATTGGGTGTTACCAGTATAATTGAGGTGCCTTTATTATAATCGTTAGAAGCACATTATAAGACTCATGTTATTAATTCTATCCATCTTCGTAAGTTTTAATGTCAATGATGACCACCCCATCTAGTGTAATTTTTCAAAATTAGTATGTAATGGTTTTTATGACTTTTTAAACACCGTTTGGGTGTGTGGATTTAAAATTCTTTTTGTAATCCCCTTTAATTAAAGAAATTGTTAATTTAAAAATGTCTAGTACTAGGTTTTTTCTTAAGTGACCCCTATAAAGTGGGTTATTTAATTTGTGTAAATCAATCATAAATTAAAATGACCAGTATATTGTATATATATGGAATTGACTAACTGAATATAATTTAATGGGTTGGTTTCATGTCTATAGACCCCATTTCCATGTATAATGGAAGGTATTAGAGTGAGCCTTATTAAATGATTATGACTTAAATTTATTGGTAAATGGTTTCATTCATAGTTATAATTGTCACACTAATTAAAGACTTGTCTTGAAACAAATGAAATTATTAAATGGAATGACTACTACATGGAATTAATTATTAAATGGATAAATGTTAGGGAGAATAATTATACATGGATATTGAAATCATTATAGGAGTGTTCATACTCGAGTTAGCTTTGGATTCCCAAGAAATTTCTTTGAGCACTCATGGATTCTATTCCAATTTATAGATTCTAATTTCCAAGGGTGAGACCCACCTTGGATCCCAATCAACGTCTATTAGTGGATGCATAGAATTACATCATAATATACCTTCATTTCTATTACAGGTTGCCTTGGGTACATTCCTTGGATGCAACATGAAATATATGAACATGATGTGACTTGGTTGCAACCTTATCCCTAGACATTGCTTATCCCATTTTGCATTGGATGACTTACTTAGACTCGATAAGAATAATTATTGTTGAATTACTTTGATGAAACTCCTTGGATTACACTCTAACCCATATAGATACTCTTTTGTCATCTCCTGAGTCAGATCAACCCCCAAGGTTAAGGCTTCCTTGTTTATAAACTTGGAAAATATTCATTATTAATATCATTACAGAATTCCTTCTGATATATTGGATCCTTTACTTTTATTTATCATGTCAGGATGTTAGTTCTGGTAATACCTCATGTGCTCTGTATAAATAAAATAGAAATTAATTAATCAGTTAACTTGTTACATGTTCAGTCACCAATCGAGTGATGAAAATGGTACTTGGGTATTTATGTCACCATACTACTTTACTTTATATAAGCATGTTGTCACATTGTTTCTATTTACATTACATGTATTGGATGTTATAGAAATCATAGGTGGTGGGATACTAAGATTTATCTCACACCCTATCCAGGATACCATTGTTATCCGAGTAGACAATATGTTTGCAGGTGTTTATAATGGAAAGTGTACCATTTTGGACACTTGATTGCTTGATTTCTTAGGATGGAGTAGTTTATAGATGACCAAGCTATAGATCATGATGCTTGGGATAGTTTATGGATTTCTTTGTGTTAATTTTGTATTACATGTATTGTATGCTTCTTTGTATCCATGTTTTATATCTTTATATATACATGACATATATCAGAGTTAGCTATGGAGTATTTATATATGTTGTTCCTATTGTTTATTACTTCTTCCAAGTCCATATTTGCCAAATATTTATATAGATTCAAATATTTACCTATTATATTATCTTTATCAGTTGTGTTACACTATTCTAATGAGGTAATAGTCTCTTATAGAAAAAAACCTAGGCCCTCACTACTAGTTAATAACATTTTGTGTTTAGGGAGATACTCTTGAGGTGATGTGTGCAACTAGGCTTGGGGCACCACTGAGTGGAATCCATGTCTGGGAAATCAAAAATTATTATTAGAGAAGTTACATTCTTACTTAACTATTTAGAGGAAATATTCAATAGGTTATGAATGTAATGGAACCTGGCTATGAGGCATTCTAGGGTGTAGATAACCCATGTTTGGGGTAAATTTTCTGTTTCAGGAATTATGATTCTTATTCTATTATTTCATATTACATTTTATACCCTTTCACCATTGGGTAACACACATGATATTGTGTGGTTGTTATTATTATTATAATTGAGACCATTATTTCATTTTAAGCCTAATGATATGAGGATTAATATCATTGTTCCTGCATCATTATAGGCACCTAGAGTTTACATGTCATGCATATTGCTAGATTATATAGGTGCCTTCTACTACATGCATTGCATGACATGTTTGTGGTTTTTGGGTGAGAATTAATTATTTATTGTGTTTGTTATCCTCTTTAGCAATTGTTGATTGATTTACTATTTTAATTCATGAGGTGTAAAGACCCTCATAAGATGGATTGAGTAATTTAATGAGAGAATCCATTTATTATAATTTAAATGGGTGTGGATCTTAGATATAAGGTGTATGGGCTTTGAGACTCCAGTCTTACAACTAGGAGTTTCAATTGAAGTGCTGAATGTTGTACCTAATCCGGGAACTAATTATATGCTTCATGATAGGTTACTATGTATAATGACTTATATGAAAGTTGCAACATGACCTAAACCCACGATGGCTAATCTATGTCATGGGTCTCATCTACAGCATCCTCCAACCATCCAAGGGGATGATAGATCACTGGCTATTGTGTCTTGGATGGAGAGAACCATGCATATCGTTTAGAATCTTGAGACACTACCAGAGTGGTGCGTAAATCTTTCTACATACATGCAGCGTGATTTTATCAAGAATTGGTTGGATGTGATTACCCAGGATAGTAACCATCATGGACTGGTATTGGGTTACTTCTAGACTATCTTATATGAGTATTTAATTCCTCAAACACTGATATCTGACTAAGATAGAGAGTACATTCATATCAAGCAGGGTCCGATGTTAATCACAGAATATTCAACTCGTTTCACTAAGTCCCACCAATTTTCATCGCTTCTAGCTTATGAGAAACATTTCATGCTTGTTGCTTTAGGGATGGGCTCATGTATGGAATCCAAACTGAGTTGAATGTATTTAATCTAAGAACTTTATATGAAATAGTCAATTTGTTTTTTATCACTGAGCACAAACTTAGGTAATGTGACAGTACTTGTCATAAATAAGTTGTGTCGTGGTAGAACAATAGTTATTTTGGTATTAGGAAACATTCCCTAAGTTTTCTTATCAGGGAAGTGGAACTAGAGTACCCAATATGGAATCTCTATGGTTTACATTAGTGTGGACAATAAGGGGAGATGATTTTTTAGTGTGATAGAGACCCTTGAAAGTGTTATGACTGCACCATATGAGGCATAATCATAGATTCAATCAGACCATTCCATTATCTCCTAGTGGAAGGGGATTAACACTAGATCCACCTTTGGGAGTAATTTCAATTATGCAGTATCAGATGGGGAGTGTGAGTATCATTGACAGAACTAGATGAGGAGGAGTTAATGGTTGTGGTATCTAGACTACAGATCCTCAGAAGCACATGCAGATTGGTCATGATCTTGGTAGTCCAACTATTGCATAGGGTCATGGACCAGGTCAGTTTCATTCATTATAGATGGTTCCCAAGGATTAGATTGTAGGATAATATGTAGTATGAGGTACTATTATAGTATCATCTACTATAATATCTGATTTTTTGATATAGGTGCATCACACTTCTTCATCTCCTAAACTTATATGCAAATTCTCCGGCTAGAAATACACTATTATTGTGGGGGTAAATATCCTTAATACACCATTGTGATTATGGTTAAATGGAATAAACCAATGCAAGGATTTACCCATTGAGGTTAGATATTACCATTTATTAGGGGACCTCTTTTTTTTCAGGATGATGGGCTTCAATTTCATTCTCAAGATAGATTGGTTGGTTCTTTATAATTCCTTTATAGACTACTATCAATATAGGGTGTCATTTAAATTTCCATAGGGAATAATTTACCTACAGAAGGATGAGTGGGGTGTCCAGACTAGTAGAGTTGGACCAAAGCATCACGAGATATGTGTATTGATTATCCATATGTATAATCTCTTCATTGAGGACCTAATCTTAAATATGTTCTAATTCCCTCCAATAGTAGATAATTTTAAAGACAACTTACCTGAATATTTTTTTGTATTACCTCCTAAGAGAGAGGTAGAGTTTTCAACTGAGATCATTCAAGTCGCTGCTATAGTGTCCATTCCTATGTACAAAAAGGAACCTACATAGCTCAAGGATCTCAAGAGTCATTTTGAGGATCTTGTTTATAATGTTTTTATTCAAACAATCACTCACTCTTGAGGATATAACATGGTTTTAACTAACAATGTAAATGGGAACCTTCATTTATAAATGGATTACAGTTGGTGTAGCAAGACTATGGTCAATAACCAATTACCAATACCTCAAATGGATGATCTTTGTGAACATATTTAAGGAGCTAGGGTGTTTTCCAAGATTAACCTGGGATCAATCTATCATATGGTTCAATTCAAGCCATCAGGAATAACTTGTACAAAATTCCATTGAAGGTATGTTATTAATGTGTATATCATTATTTCGTTTAGTCTCATAAATGTTCCCACCATTTTCATGACTGTTATGGATAGGGCGTTCCATCCCTATATGGATTCCTTTGTCATAGTATTTGGGGAAGATATATTGGTCTACTATCACACAAGTAGTGACCATGATATGCACCGTGAGATCATTTAGAGTACACTGAGAGAGCATAATATATAAGCCATGATTTTTATGTGACACTTGTAGATCAAAAAATTTCTCTACATGGGTCATGTTGTCTCAGAATTAAGAGTAAATATTGACCTAGATAATGTGGGTGTTGTGGTTTCCTAAGAGTATCCCAATAACGTGTTTGAAATATGTAGTTCCTTGGAGTGGTTTGAAATTACAATAATTTCATATATGAAATATAATGTATTTATCCACCCTTTCTGGTGTTACAACAAAGGTTGTTAAGTTACCATTGTCAGAAATGTGTGAGAAATTATTTCAAGAGTTGAAAAGAAGGCTTGTCTCGACACCTATTATGATTTTTCTAGACCCTTGAAGAAGCTATATAGTTTACTATTATTAATTAATAATTTTAAAAGGTTCAATGGTGATATCAGAGGATTGATTTGTTACATAAAGATATAATTAGTTTATGCCTTATGAGAGGAATTACCAGACACAAGGCCTCGACTAACAATAGTTGTCCATGTCTAACATATATTGAGACACTATCTGATGGGCATTTACATTTGGGTGTATATAGATCACAACATCCTAAAATATATATTTACATAGCATTAAATTAATCTCAAACAGTTGATTTGGGTTTAATATCTTTAGTCAATCGATTTTTATCATTCCTATATGCCTAGAATAGGTAATGGAGTAGCGGATGCGTTGAGTTAGAAAACATAGGTATAGGCTATATGGGAAGCCAGTTATGAATAAAAATTGATAGCCCTATTTTCGGAGATAAATATAAAGTATCATGACCATATTGAGTAGTATTATCATTTAGCCTTGACAATTACCTCTTACCTCTTTGAGAATGTGAAGAGAGGACAATTTTTGGATCTTGAGGTGCTGGTTCTTTGTGAGATTATTTCAGAAGATGTCCCTCATATAGATTGGTTAGTTGATGGGGATGATATTCCTTATATTCATGGTCGAATCTATGTTTTTACGGGTTTTAGGGAAGAAATGATGCTTGATTCCCATGATTCTTAGGGGGAATTTCATTTGAGAATCTCTAAGATGCATTGAGATATGCGATGATAGTATTGGTGTTCTGGTATGAAACTATAGATCTAAGGCATTATCACTAGGTGTCCCACCAGTCACCTACTAAAGGTGGAGCACCAAAGACATGTAGGCTTGTTATAGCTACTTTTAATCCTAGAATGGAAATGGGAGGATATTTCCCTGAAATTTTTAATCTCATTACCAAGTTTCCCTATAAGTAGCGAATATGTATGGGATGTTATTGATCAACTGACGAAAGTATCTCACCTACATCCTATCTAGGACACTTTATTAGGTAATGAGCTAGGAAGATTGTACATTTGAGATATTATATTACTTTAGGGGGTCATTCATAATACCATCTTAGATAGGTATTCTCATTTTAAGTCACATTATAGATGGGTTTGTAGAGAGATATTAGAGAAATTGTGCTTCAGATCATATACTTTCACCCTTAGACTGATGGACTATCAAAATAGATGATACAAGTTTTATAGGACACTCACCGAGTATGAATCCTTTATTTTGGTGGTTCTTGGTAGAAGAATATACATATAGACGAGTTCACCTACAACAAAATCTTTCATGAAATGATTCATATGGATCATTTTGAGGACATTAATGATATGCCATGTCATTCACCCCTATAATAGCTAGAGGTCGGTATAGAAAACCTACATAGTCCTCATATTTTATATAGACTTTAGAGTAGGTTCATCTGATCAGGAAGCATATGTATACTTCTCATTCTAGACACAAATCATATGCTAATCACCATCGATGACCTATGGAGTTCTTTTCTAGGGATTATATTTTCCGATTGGTATCACCTAGGATAGGGAAAATACGGATACAGAGGAAATGTAAGACACCATCTCATTATGTTGTTCCATTTGAGATTATAAAGAGAGTTAGGACGGTAGCCTATCTGTTGTTACTACCTCCTTGGTATCGTTCCATGTGAAACGTCTTTCATGTTCCACATATTCACCACTGTAATATAGACCCATATCTTACTTTTTATCCCAAGGTTGTTGAGTTAGAAACTGATGCTTCATTTTTATATTATCCTATACACATCATTTACCAGAGTAGAAAGGCTCTAGGCAGATGGTATTTCTTTTCAGTAAAATTGATATGGCAGAAAAAAATGTAGAGATGAGACATGGAAGTTGGAGTCTGATATATGTGCCCAGTGTCCAGAGTTGTTCTCATAAAATGATTTTTGACCCTTGGAAGGGGAACTTAGGGATGAGTTACCTTTATTGGGGAAGACTATAAGATCTCAGTGTTTTACTCAGGTATGGATCATTTTTAATTTGATCTATTTTTTACATTAGACATAGTACATATACCTAATGAGGTTTTAAAGGTTTGGGGGGTGGGGGTATTTGGGGATTTTTTAGAGATCAGAACCCTGACCAGTTTGAAAACTACATTTACCACATAGTTAGTAGAAACCATATGAGAAAGTCTATATAGTCACTCTTAATCGTATGATGATGGATACTGGGGTGATACAGGGTACATAATTTAACTCAAATAAAAAACAAGGTCTTTAAGACTGTGTGAAAATATATTGATTTATCAAAGGAGTTTTGAATGGTTGGTGCACGATTTCCCTAACCATGCTAGTGCCCCCTCCCTAGAGTAAAAGGAACACGATTTACATATGGTTTCTCTACTGTTTTAGAAAAACTGTTTGAGGCCTATTTTTGGAGAAAAAAATACTAAACTGACCATAATTGATCTAACTAAAAACCATCCTCTATCTTTTTTTCACACTAGTGAAAAAAACCCACCATTCATCATTTTCGGAGCCTATTGAAGCCTAATCTTGATTTTGATACCAAGCCTCAGTCCAATGGAAATTTAAATTACCGTTCTTTTCATTGGATCTAGATAGGCATGTTCTTGATTCATTTTTATCCTTTCATCATTATTATTTATATCAATTACACTATTTATATGCGTAATTATATGCCCTATTTTAAAAGCGTTGGTCCATTATTCAGATCTCTTCCAATCAAGGCCAAACTAGAGACTTGTATTGGATGAGTAAATTTGTATGAGTACAAGGTAGGTGGTCTATAACTCATCCCTAAATATTATTTGTTTAATAAATTTTAATTTGTGCACACTGGTTTTATTTTGAATCTTCTGTTTAATTAATGTGGCTTGATTATCTCCCTTATAACTGTATTCTATGACTCATGCTGTTAATGATACCCATCGTTGCAGGTTTTGACCCCAATGAAAACCACCCCATGTATGAATATTTTCCATAACTGGGATTTAATGGTTTTTTATGACTTTTTCTACACCGTTAGGGTGTATGAATTTACTTTTTTTTGGTAATACACTTAAATTAAATGAATTTAGAATTATTAAATGGCTAGTACCATGTTTTCTTCCCACTTTATTTTAATAAGGTATGTTTACTAGTTTGTCAAATCAATCTTAAATTGAAATGGAATGTAATTTGTATATATATGACATGGCCTAACTGAATATAATTGAATGAATTGGTATCATGTCTTTTTCACCCATTTCAATGTCTAATGAATGATATTAGAGTGATCCTTATTAAATATTTATAACGTAAATGGATTGGTAAATGGTTTCATGCATAGTTATCCTCGTCACTGTAATGAATATAAAGCCTTGAACCAAATGAACATATTAAATGGTATGAATACTACATGGAATTAAATATTAAATGAATCCATAGTATGGTTCCTAATTATATATGTACATTGAAATCATTATAGAAGTGGTTAGACTCAAGTAATATTTTGGATTCGTGAGGGAAATCCTTGATAACTAGGAGATTCCATTCCCTTTCAGAGATACTGGTTACCAAGGGTGAGACCAACCTTGGATCTTGTTATTTTTCTATCTATAGATATCTGATATAACACCATAGGATCCCATTATTACTATTATATGATTTATTGGACACACTCCGTGGGTCCAACATGAATTCTACAGACATGAGGTTCCTTGGTTACAACCTCAGTCCTAGCCATTCCTTGTCCCATTTTACCTTTCATGATTTCCTCCAAATTTGATAAAATTAATATTATTGTTTGTCATGGATGAAGCTCCTTGGATTACAGTCTTTTACCATATAGTTAGGATGCAGTTATCACCTGAGTTGGCTCAACCAATGAGATCAAAGTTTCTTTGTTTATCACCTTAGAGCCTCTTAATTATTAATATCATTACATGGTTATTTTTTATATATTTGATCCTTCACTATTAATTATCATGTCCTGATTTCAGTGTTGGTTATACCTCATGTGACCTATTTATATAAACATGAACTTAATTAATTAATCAACTAGTTATATGTTCAGACACCATCCATGGGGTGAAGTTTGTACTTTGGTATTTACATTACTGAACTAATTTAATTTTAATATCCATGCTTGCACACCATTTTAGCTTATATTACATAGATTGGATGTTATAGACACCATTGGTGGGGGCCTACTGAGATTTATCCCACACCCTATATAGTCTTGAATTGGCACCCTAATAGATAATATGTATGAAGCTGTTGATAAAAAAAATCATACTACTTTAGAAACTTGATTTTCTGATGTATTAGGATGGAGCTGGTAGCAGATGAAAAAGCTAGATATTTGGATGATAGGGATATATTTTGTATTAATTTTTTTACTTTTAATATCATGTTATTTCTCTTACTTTGTATCCATGTTTTCCATCTTTATAGATACATGACATATATCATCATCGATTTTTTTTTGTATTTCTATCAATTGTTCATATTGGTTATTACTCTATTCTATTTTTGTTATGCCAAATATTTATATTAATTCTAATATTTACCAATTATATTATCTTTATCTGATGTGTTACACTCTAGTAATGAGGTCAAAATCTCCACACAGACACACCCTAGGCCCCTATTTCTTGTCAGGATCCTATGGCATTTAGAGATATGTTATTTAGGCTATGTGGCTAACTAGTCATGGGTAACCTACGAGTGGAATCATGATCTGGGAATTCACGAATGGTATTTTTGATAAAATGAAATATTTTTAAATTATAAATAGAATTCATATAAAAAATACTACTTTCTATCAATTCTAATGTGTCAGATCTTATGGAACAATATATCATATAGTTTTCTCCTAGAAATATTTACAACAATATGGAATATTATAAAATAAATGTGATACTATAAATTACAACATTCCCATTATTAAAGGTGATTTCTTTTAAATCCATGGAGAGTACAATGATAAATGAAGTATGAAGCAATCAAAAAATAACAGTGATAAATTTATATTACTGATATTAATAGAATTAATGTTATATAAATGGAGATATAAAGGTAAGCAAACTCTGGTTTTATTTAATTTTTCAATGTTGGGAATATCTTGAAAATATGTATAGGGAAGGGTAACCGTGGGGCTGATGGGTTTTTACCAACACCGCAATTAATGTTTCCCCTGATGGAAGACTATAAATTTAGAAATAAAATAAGTCTTTAAACTTTAAATATGTTCTAGGTAAAGGATAAAAATTTGAGGGATGTTTCTTTGAATATCATGAGGTTTTATTTATTTTATATATAGAAGATGGTATGATGAAAATTGTAATTAAAAATAAAACTAAAATTAAAGGAAAAATATTAACCCAAAGGATTTATCAACCTAAAATCCAAACATGAACGATTAACTAAATTGTTGGATTTTAATAGAAGTCAAAAAAGAATTATTAGTGTCTTAATAAAGAAATCATCAATATATATCGACCGACACAAGGAAAAAATCTCTTATTTATAAAAACTGGCGATAGAACATGAGGTTTCATAAGAAAAAATCAATTAAGTGGTTGATTTCAAAGTAGATATGAATGAGAAAGAAAAAATTAAGGATGATTATAACACTCAGATAAAAGATATAATGAAAATGGTGTGTTACCTCAAAGAATAAATTGTTTTTTTGAGAAGGAAGCTTGAGAATGGATCAAAAGTCAATGATGCAATAATTTTCAATTAGGAAAATATATTATAAATAGTTTATTGAAAGAGTAGGATATGGAGAAAAAATGATCACATGACTAGGTATGTGGGAGAGAGTTTTCTCAATTGTGAAGTATAAAAATACATGTTTAGGGAGTTTCTATAAAGGATAAAGCACAAAATATTGTGACAACATTTAATCATCAATGACTCATCAAAAATAAATAATCCACATAGTTTTTATAAATGTGTTGGTTATGAGTAATGATAAATTATTTCCATTAATGAAATTACAATTTTGTGGCTATCATTATTATATAATGACTTGGTTCTTTGAGGAATAATCTTACCTAGGAGGTGAGGCTTCTGGGAGCCAAAATAGAGAATAGGAATATATTCTACATCCAAAGAACTAATTTTTTTGGGTATTTTAATATTTAAAATAATCGTGTAATATATAAATAAATGGGATGAAACATTGATAAGAATTACTCTTATTATAGAAAAGGGATGGTGGATTCTAGGAAACTGAATGATATATCTAAAAAAACGAGCCTCTATCCATTAAAAGAATATGAGTTTGATCTCATAGCCTATTCTAAATAAAATAATGAGAATATAAATATTGTCAATGAAAAAATGAATCTCTTAGAAAGAAAAATAATAATTAAAAAGGATACTTTTGAGAAACATTCATTAAAATTAACTAATAAAAATAACACATGGAATATTAGTCTTGTTTATTTTTCCTATATGGCCATAAATAAATATCTCTTGATGAATGTGATGGTTATTTTGATGGTATAATTGTATTTATCCGTGAAGGTTCTATAAAAATAAATGTTATTGGAAAGACTAGGTTAGTTGGAAGTAATATAATGAATACATTTGTCTATAATGTCATGGTATTTGACATAATCTTTTTAGAATTATTTAACATTCAAACTCTTTTACTTGAAGTAAATTTTTTTGAAATGGATGTTTTATGAAAGGAAAAAGAGGAAAATAATTTATAATGTGATAAAGAATCAATTAAAATATATAATAGGTGCATTGAAAGGATAATAATAGTATCCTAATGATAGAAGAAGAAAAGAACATCGAGAGTCAAATTATTTGATACATTAATCTATAAAGTATGGAAAAATTTCAAAGATGATTTTATTTCCAATAAAAAAAAGATAATATAAAAATTTAAAATAAATATGATTCTTATGTAAGAGGTAAATTAGTGAATAATACCTTTTATATGAGGAAGAATACCACCTTGAATCTACTAGATCTAATTCACAATGATGTATATAGTCCCATGAATGTTATTGTAACATACTATGAGAAATAATTCATATTTGTTAATAATTTTTATAGTTTAATTGGATATATCATGATCTATAGCAATATTAAAAATTTATTAACATTATTATGTAGTTATAGTGAGGATTTGGGACTGAAAATTGGAGAAAAATCTAAATTCCTTGTTCTGACACTGTCTCAGAGTTAAAATCCCCTGATGTTTATAATTTCTTAGAGAATCACGGAATTAAACATGATGTCTCATCAGTTAAATCACTATATCAAAATATATTCAAAAATATGAAAAATAAAATGGTAAACAACATTGAAAATAAATTTATAATTGAATATTTTATATCTCACCACTATTGGATGGATGTCATTTAAGTGGTAATGTATATGAAAAATTAGGATTTTATATAACCTAGAGAGTAGAGGAGACTCTGAAATATATTTCATTGAAGAAAAATATGTTGAATCAATTTAATGTGTTCACTACTAGGTGTTACATAAATAACATGTAATTAAATTAGGGTAAATATGAATGTTAAATTGATGGTGGGATAATGTTAGGAAAATAATTCAAGAGTACGACCAATTAGTGTCCAAAAAAGAGCTTGAATAAGATCATGGAATGTAATGATATAAAAAATATTGAAGAAAATGATTAAAATAGTAATATGAAATTACATAACTTAGTGAATATTGTAGTTAAGGAGAATAAATATATATACTAATACTTGTGGCCCACATATATCAAAATGAAAAAAAAACACTGAGACTGAATTTGTAGATGAATTTCCTACTGAAGAGGGTCACCCATTTACTCAACAGTTAAGTACATGAGATTATATTGAGGATTAAAATATTATTAGTAATAAATAGGATATTCTACAAACATATATGATAATAAATAAAAATATCACTTCTCTGTTATTTCATATTATGCCTTCCTCATCAAAATATTTAGTGATTAATAATTCATGGGTCAAGGCCATGACTATGTTGTTAGATCAAATATTTAAAAATAAAACCATGGAGATTTTGAATAAGTACATACATCCCAATGTCATTTTTAAAAAGTGGGATTTCAAAAATAAATATAATGATGACGGACAAGTGATATAAAATAATGTAAGTTCACCATATAAGTGATATACTTAAGTAAAAAAGAATTATTATGGAATAAACCACTACACAACTGTATAGAAATTATTCTATAATAATATTACTAGATGTAGTTATTTGGGAGAAATTCATAACATCCCATATGGTTAGCAAGATGAAATTTCAAAATATACTTCATTATGAAGAGTTCTATATCAGAAAAACTATGTAATTTCTAATTGAAGAGTATATATTGATGATATGATGGTTAATTAACTACTTTTATAGATTAAAATAATCACATCATTCCTAGTATACTCAGTTTGACACTTAATTAATGAAAATCGTATTTAGAATATGTAGATTTGATTACCATATTTATTTGAAATTGACTAAGGGAAAGAGTTTATAATTCTTTCCTATATTGAATACATCATATTTAGAGTAATCAAAATGATGTTGGTTGAGGAATTTTCTTTTGTTTTGAGATCAAAAATTTAAATATCTAAGAATAGTCGATTAACATATTTTATTTTCATCACAATTAGAAACAAATATAGATACCTATTTTTTTCACAAGTAAAGTATGTGAGGGTTCTATTAAAATATTTTGGGACAAAAAATAGAAAATTAGCGTTGATATCAATTATGGTTGGTATGAATATATCTTGAAATAACAAATGTTGATAAGTTAGTCCAACAATTTATTAGAATATTATTAAACCTTCTTATATCTCACGTCAATAAGGTCAGATATCATTTTTTTAGATGTTTGGTTTCCAAGTATCAAATTAGTCCCAAGGAAGATCACCTGTTGATATTAAATATATTATGTGGTATACTCAAGGGACATGTTAATTTTTCTTAGTATACTATGTAGGAAATTTTAAATATCTATATAAATAATTTAATGTATATTTGTATAGAGATATTACGAGTACTAAATTAATAAGGAAATCCAATTTTTTTTAACAAAAATAATTCCATTGTATGGATCGACAAAAAGAATGAGATAATTTTTCTTATCATATTTAAGTATCATAAAATTTATGAAAAAAAATAAAGGAAACAATTGATATGGATAATAAAATATTATATATTGAAAAAAATTATAAGTTTACCATGAAAACCAAAAATGAATACAAATGTAAAGTTAATCTTACAAAAATCTAGCACAAGATTCATGAATGAAAATATTTATATTACGTATAATTTCATTAGTATTAACATAGAAAAGGAATTATAATTCTTGGACATGAGTGTATCAATCAAAAAGTTATTGATAACTTTTTAATATTTTTTTGTAAAAATGGGAGTTTGCGAATCATTATTTGATCCTTGGTCTTTAACCACACCCCTTTGCTGAGGAGGTTTATAAATTCCTTTCCCTCATTATATATAATACTTTACCTAGATGTCATGTGTTTTTGTATGTGTTAATAAATTATTGGGTATAATAGAAAAAAGGGATACATAATCAATGGGAAATTATAATAAGAACGTGGTTATAATTGTTGATTATAGACAAAATTTTATAAATTAACTTGATTTACTTTTTTTTTCCTAAAATGAGCTTTAACAAATATTTTTTTAATGAATTTATAAATAATTATTTTCTCTGTAATGAAGAATTTAAAGGGTTTTTGATAACAAAGATATGATTAGATATTTATTTAGAGGAAACCATTGAATTTTATTTTTAAATGGGAGAAATAAGAGTCATATGTAATAGAATCATGATGGAAATATGGAAATCAACAACTCAGTGGAATATATACTGGATTGAAAAAAATTTAAATGGGGAGAATGTTTCAACCATTTGTTATAAATTTTTATTGCTTTATGAATTAAAGTCAAATAGATGTTTTTACTGTTTTTTATTCGTTAGAGTTGGTCGGTGTGATCCCACTATAATGCTAGAGTAGAACGTTCCACAAGAGAAAATCACATGGTGGGAATAATTATCACAACATGAGTGTAAATAGCATAAACTGGAATAGACCCATATATATAATTTTATCTGGGATATTTTTGGTTTTTTCAAAGAATAATTTTTCATTACATGGAATGGATGTCCACATCATTAAGGAAATATATAAGGATTAATGGGATTGATGAGATTATATGTAAAAGTTTATCACGTCATGTAAAGGATGATATTTCATTTAATATAAATTTGAATATTTTAGTAATACACTATATTGAAAGATGACCACACAATGAAAGAATATTCATAGTAGGACCTATTATAGGAGAAGGAGGACTACAATACAATATAGTGGATACATTTTGTAAGTTTTGTTCTAGAAAACATTCTATTAAGAAGTTATTATCAATAATTTGTCCCCAGACCAAAATTGGGACGACCATTTCATGATAGGATCGAGTCTTTGGAATATTTTAGGAGACCATGATGTTATATTTCAGCAATTTAAAATGAATATTTGGTTGAAAAATATTTTTCTTTTTTTTTCTTTTATAATGACACAGTGAAGGACATTGTTTCAAAACCTAGGATTTTATAACAAGTATCATTCCATGATTGATAAAATCACAATGTAAGGAAGGAAAATAATAAAAATTTATGACGTAAGAATCCATCATAAATTTCATGGGTTATAGTTGAGTTGGTCAACTTAATGTGTTATTAATGGGATATTTGATATAATAGTTAATGGGTGATAAGTGGAATGTTTGTGGATCATAATTTAAAGAGAAATATAATTAATTAATAGAGTGACTGAGGTGGAGTAAAAAATGAGATATAATTGATAGGCCATGACAAATAGAGAGAAATTGGATAAATTTGAGAAGAACCATTACATATTAGGAAATAGTATATGAATATAAGAAAAATAATAACAACCTTGTTGGTATGATATTGACCATTAGTATTGAATTATCTTGATCATTCATTTTACCAAATTTTCATACATTTTGTTTCTCAATGTAGTTTTTTGAGGGATAAATAAAGGTAGTGATTCAAGGATTGATTAATCTTCTTTTCTAAAATTTTATAACACATGTAGTGATTAGTGTTATCCCTTAGTAAATTAACACATTTTAAGCATATGATCCTTGAATTATATCTTTATAGTGTACCTTGTAATGTAATCGTGTCACTATATTTAATTTTTGAATCAGAATATTCTATGTACCTGATGATTGACAGGTTGTAAGTGTTCTTTCCATCAGAAAATCATGATCCGACAGAATGAAAGAAGAGTGGAACAACTTAATTTTCCCCCATATTCGGGTGTACTCTTCTTGTAGTAATGACATCTCGATACATACACGACACCTGAGTGGATAATGATTTTTGATATATATCTTGTAAAAAATGGATTTTTTTCCTTATGAAATATAATAATGTGATACCATTTTCATTACAGTAATAAAAAAACATGAACTAAATTACTAGACACGTGATATTGATCAATGTATCTTAATAAATATATTTATACAAAATGAGTTACAATTGTATTAATAATAAAGATCAGAGTTAATTATGAAGCATGATATCTTAATACACTACTATAATTGAATAATAAATAAGTTAACTAATTCTCTTAACCGAAATCATCTAATTAACCTATCCTCTATAAGGATTGAGAGACAAAAAATATTCATATATATTCAAAGTATGTATATAAAAATATTAAAGGAAACAAATAAAACCTATCATACCCAGATTAATTTCCACCAATATTTTTAAGAGAAAATCTATTAGGTACAAAAGATTTAAAGTTTTTAAATAATGTGAGGGAAACAAATAAAGGGAAATATAATTAATTAAATAACAATAAATTGGGACACATTTGTATTTTTACTACATTATGTGTTTCGTCAATACCAATGATAAATAAGTAACTATTGGATGATACACAAAACTCATTTTTATTCATACACATTGGATGTGCTAATATGTGATGTGATATTCATGAGTAGTTTTGAAGGGAGAACATGATGATGGATATTATAGATTTCACATTAATGTTCATGGTATGTCAAAACATTAAGGCTAAATATTCCAAATCCATGTAGATAATAAAACCATTACACACACCAACATGAAAATATGAAAATATCACTATGCATTTTTTCATAGATTTTGTAATAAAATCTATTGAGAAAACACTATATTGGTAGGGGTGGATAGACCTACCATGATTTACCAAATTTTCATCATTAATATATATTTATATCTCAATAAAAATTATAATATATATGTTATAGAATTAGGGAGGCCATAATATTTATGATTTTATTCTATTTTACGGAGGAGTATTGGAATTTACTTGAACATGGAGTTGTTATATAGAATTATATATCAGTATAAAATTGTTGGTTAAGAAAAATAAATAATTTAAACTCATAAGGAAACACTTTGATATTTATAAAGGTATTTTAAAAGAGGATGAGATCAATATATTCTACAAGTAATGTTCACATAAAAAACATTTTCCATTCAAGTAATCTGTTAGATGAATATAAAGTTATATATGGGGAGAGATATAAAAACCCTACATGTGAGATGAAGTTGTTGAGGAGTAGATGTTGGGAATGAAATTTTAAAAACAAATTAATGAGAAATTTAAGATATAAAATAAAATATTATAGTGTCGAAAAGTCGATAGAAGAGCTATGTTGTCAACCATAAAGAGACCTAGGTTTTGATATTATAGATAAGGTGTTCATTTTAATATAACCTTATAAGAGATTCATGAAGTTTATAAAAAAGGGAAAGCTTATACCTTGGTATATTGGCCCCATTTGGATCCCAGATCATGTAGGAGATATATCCTTTTGGCGAACACTTCTCCAAAATAATACTCAAGTGCCTAATGTGTTTCAAATATCTCTCACAAGGTAGTACATACATGTAATAACACATGTCTGAAATCTAAAAATTGGTATAAATAGAGAAAAAACTAATATATGAATTGTTTCCTGTGAAGATGTTACTTTAGAGAGATTTGTTTTGCAATATGATAAGTAACCATTTCAAAGTATATTTGTGAAAACATACATATTAAAATGTAAGATGGGAAGCAAAGGATGAGTTGAAACAAAATTACTCCCATTTATTCTCAACCAAGGATATTAATTGAAGTTTTGAGGAAACGACTTTGAAATGGGGATGAAATTAATTTCCTAAACATTTCTGAATGAAATTTACCTTCTTATATATATACGTTCCATCTTTAGGTATTAGGTATAATACAAAACACATGCACCATCTAACAAATAAATAATAATTTAATTCATCAACATGAAAAATTATATTTTGATGATAAATAAACAACACAAAATAAAAAACAACACAATTTGAAAATAAAAATAAATAAATAATATAATTTGAATTGATAATCTACAGTGTCCTAGTTTCTTATATATATCACACTAGTAAATAATAACATAAAATTTTAAAAATTATAAATATTATTTCAATTATTAATATATATATATATACTTGAGGTAAAACTTTATTAATTATAGATGATGAAAATAAAATGTATTTAATGGAATTAAGAAGAAAATACCATTAGAACAACAATATAACTATACGAATAGTAACAAAGCTGTTAGAATAGTAAACAAAAAGTTAAAATAACAACTTGACTATTGAAATTAAAAAATGTAAAATAAGTAGTATTTAAAATGAAAAAAATATCTAATTATTAATATGATAATGTCAAAAAAAATACTCAAATTATTTAAATCAAATAAAATATAAGTGTATATTTTTAATAAACCAAGTTATAAATAATTTTTAAAAAATATAATTGTTATAGAAATAGTTAGATATTAACATTTCATAAGTTTTATAATTATTTCAATAAAATGAATTACATTTTTTAATCATCATGTTTAAATTATTAATGAGTTATTTTTTGGCATATTTTTGATAAATATATAAATTATTATGTACATAATTAAAATATCATTTTTCAAACACAATATGTTTTATGAAATAATATTACTGTAAAAATGATATAATATTTTCGAAAAATTTATTCTCAAAAAAATATGTTTTACAATATAAATAGTATTTTAATAAATAATTTCTATTTTCCATCCTTAAAATTATTAGCTAATTATAAAAATAAAATTTATTATATTCAAAAAATATTTTATTTTTTATTTTTTTATGTTGTATAAACCAATAAATTCGATGGTTGAAGGTTTTAAAACACATAAAAATATATTTTTATTTTAATAAAATTCATAGTCTTCACAAATACTACCATTGTATGTATTAATCTTGAAATAATATTTAATTCACGATTTTAATCAAAAATATGCATCCCCTAAATTTATAAATACCACCACTCACCCTTATGGAATATCAATTAAAAAATTCATCCCACTAACCACGATTTTCCTAGATCCATTCGCTTAACACTCCTAATATTCCTCAAGATCATTTAGTATCACCCAACTCCATGCCTTTGATCCCTTAGTTCTGTAACTAGGGAATAATATTCAAAGAAGTGGTAACCCAACCATCATCTTTATTCCATTTTTCATCTTATATTATCCCATTTTACTTTCATTTTTAACCTTCATACAGTAATTAATTTTTAAAAACCAAAGAGGAAATTTTTATTTAAATATTGTATAATTATTATTGACTATTTATAATATATATTCTCTCACCATGTCATTATACACATTCTATTAATGGATATTTTACCATTTACGAGTATGTTGTGGATTATTAATTTTTCACCACCTTTATAAACTGTTATTGTATTTTATATATGTGTATATTAGTGTTTTTATAGTCATTTATTATTATTACAAGACATGTTAATATCCCAATAGATTTAATACAACACTTTAAATTTATAGGGAGTGATATTTATTATTACTAAAAAATAACATTAATATAATTTTGGTGATGATTATTGTATCCAATAACGAGATCAAATTTTTTAATGGATCAAAGAGAAATATGTCTTTAAATCGACTTGGACTGAGATGAAACATGGATATTTTTTGACATATTCTTATATAAATAATGATATTTTATAATATGATGTTTGGAGATATTTTACAAACATGATTTTCAGAATTAGATTATAAGGTTGAGGAGATGAATGGGGTTTTGAATTTGATGAGATGAGAAGATATAGATGAAATAATAGGGATGATTTATAAAATTATATGAGATAATGACGAAAAACAAATTATTCTAGGGTATCATCTAATCAAAGTAGTGTTATAAAATGAATTATTTACGTGATTAAATAGGATTACATTATTCTTATCTTTTATGTGAGTTGTATACATTTTATAGATATAATAGAAATATATGACTCTGTGACTGAAGTAAAGGTTTTATATAAGAAATAAATTGGGAATTCCTCATGGTGTTATTAACATAATGATACAAAAATATTTACGTGTCACTTGGATAATTATTATGTTTGAAGAGATATGTTTTCATTATGTAAAAGATCTTGAATATATTAATTAATTCTTAAAGAACCTTAATGAATATTTTTTTTGTGTTTGAAGATGAATAGAGTGAGATTGATTCAGTTGATGAATTATTAATATATATATATATATTTTTGGTTGATATACATACTAAAAATAGGTTATTTTATGATGTATATGATTTGGAAATCATTTTGATATAAACGAATATAGTTGAAATATTTTGTGAAGATTTTTATGTCAAATAGAAGTGGCTGAAGTCGTTTTAAAGATATATTTAAAATGATGGAGAATATTCATATGAATAAATATAATAATAATCTAGTTTTATATCACTAACATAAATGATATAAATGATTCATAGGATAAACCCACAATCTATGTATGATAAATGGGTAGTTATTAATGGAAATAATAATTTTCTGATATGGTGAAAAAAGATAATGTAGTTTTCTAAGTGTAAAATGGAATTTATACCATCCATTTATGATTTTCTCCATGGTATAAAATGATATATATGATTAATATAATTTATATATCATATTAATTTTGTGATTCCAAAACTCAAATATAATTTATATATTTTGGGGAATATGTAATATGAGTTTTTATATGTGTTCGCTGAAGCCACATAATGATAATCACATGCTACTTATATCATAATTAGTTAGAAATGTGGGATATTCTATTATTTTTTAATGGTCATTATGTGAGATATTTAAATAGTATTACAATATATATTTTAATAATATATTTAAATGATGATTATATATACTTAATGATGATTATTAATTTCTATAATTTGATGACCGAAGTTGGAGTTTTTCATATGTGAATATTTAATCAATTTTTAATGAATAATTTTTGAAACAAATAATTTGGATTTATATATAAAAAATTAAATATAAATAATGTGATCATAACAATTTTTTACAAATAATATTTTTAAAATAATAAAAAATGTAAAGAATAGAGATTTGGGGATTTAAATGAAAACTATTGATGGATTTTATCAACATAGTTTTTGTAGTAAATGGGTGGTACTATTATTCTTTTTTCAGAAAGATTAAAATTTAGAAGAAATAAAAAAAAATTAATTTTCATACTACATCAATTAATTGATCATTATGGAGAAGGGAGTATGTGCTAATGTTTAAGGCCTAAAATTTTTCTAAAAAAATTGTGATTGGGTGTCTTTTTTTAAAGTAATATATAATCACTTAGAGTCTTTCCTTTCTATACACCATTATAAATATTAGTGATCCTATATAAAGAACCTATAAAGATAAAAAAAATTATTACATAGTTTTGGGTAATGGTTGAAAAAAATTGCCTTTTTATTTAATTTATGATATTAGTAGATATAATGAGCCCATAATTTCACAAAAAATATTTAGGTGCAGTTATCCACATTGAAAGAAAATAATGTGAAAACATTGTGCTATGTTGTATACTTTATATTTATAATTTTCATGTGGTTTAAATGTGGGGATTGATAAAAATGATATTTATTCATTATAATAGGAATATATTTTAATATTAAAATAGATGAGGTTTGGTAATAATTTATGGAAATTTATTTACTCTAAATCTCATTATAGATAAAAGAGTTTACTAAGTATCATAGTTTGTATCAAAGAAAAGGTATGAACTCATAATAGATAAGTTTGTTTCCAATTTATTTTATATATCCTATTTTCAGATCATATTTAATGTTATTTGTGATATACCTTGAATGTAAAATTTATACAGCAACATTTCCGATCAAATATTGAATTTATATCTTAAAAGAATTGAATAATAAATTGAAGATCGAGTAAAAGAAATTGAATAATTTATATTAGGATAAAATACAAAAAGTTTTTAAATCATTTATTTAAGGTAAAAAATATGGATATATTTTTTAATATTCTTTTAGTAAATATCCTCTTGAAGAATCTTGTTCAAATTGTGATTAGTATGTACATTTTTACTAACATTGTGTTTTTTATTTTGAAAAAATAATAACATTAAAATATACTGAATGAAGTTTTCACATTCACTTTTCAGTTAGTCAAGTATCTATATGATGAAAATATATATCTAATGATAGATATAAGTGATTTGGAGAAATAATTGGCCGAGAAGAAATTGATGTGAAATTTTTTTTCAAATAGGATGAACCTATTGAGAAATTTCATTATTATGAAAATGAAAGTACCCTTTGATAGAAGATGAATTAAAAAAAATAATTTGATAATAATTTATCTAAAAGAAAATCACTTAATGAGAGAATCCATGAATTGGAACAAATACAAATGACCACTATTTATTTCACGAATTTCCATTAAAGATAAAAGAAGAAAGGACTATATGACATTGAAAATTATTTAAAATAAATAAATATAGATGCATTAAGTTATTTATAGGAATATTGAAAATTGTATAAGGAATGTGAAGATATAGTATTTTTGGTAAAGATGAAAATAATAGATTGAATTTAATATGTTTTAAGCTTAATTTAAGACTCAAAATTTCAAAAGTGTTTTTATATGAATCACTATAAACAGTTGAAAAAAGTTGTTCTTAGATCAAGGTAATATACAAAAGTATTAGTTTTAAAATTACTCAATTTAGAATGAAGGTACAACAAGTATCTATTGATGTCCATGTTTTAAACTCAATTAAAAGTGAGGAAAAACTAACTCTAGAAATTTGAATTTATATTAAATCTATTTTTATAAAAATTATACCTTATAAATTAAAATGTTATAAAATATTTCATAAGAAAATTCATTGTAATTCTAAACTTATGTAACAAAATTGACTCTAGTAAATAAGATTATATGTATACTTTATCAAATTTTCATAAGATATAGGGAATCACATTCCAATGAAATGAATATACATCATTCCGATATTACATTTTAATAAAGAAATAACAACATTATTATATTAGAGAATAAAATTATTCCCTATAACATTGTCTTGTATATCATTTATAGTACTATTTTAGATTACTGGGAAATGAAACAAAACAAGGGTAAGCTTGAATTCTCAGTAAGTGTTACATATAGTGAAATCTATCATTAGTAAATAAATAAAAATCAATATGGGAAATCAACGTGGAAAAGTATATATCTGAAAACAAATTCCATTTAATAAATAAGTTGACTATCATGATTTTATATGGATTAATCAATATATAAAGATAAATAACTAATCACAAATTCCATTTAAATAACTTGAATATAATGAATAGATAAATAATAATAAATATGAATGTGTAAATAACTAAAAAAACATTCCATTTAAATAACATGACTATCATGAATAGATAAATAATAATAAATAATATAAGTGAAATAATTGAAAATATATTCCATTTAATCAATAACTAATAATGAAATGCATCCAGATATAATATCATTATAAAAATCTCATGGATAATAATAACATAATACTAAATTAATGAAATTATTGATTATTGGGCATCATGTCCTTAGGCATCTTGATACATCTAATATCAAGACCATTCAATGTACTGTATAAAACAATATATAAAACCCCATTTAATGCTTGATTACAGATTCAAATCCGAAGAGTATTAATGCACCGAGGGGATATATAATTCTAGGCACCGCCAGTCACTTCATGACCATATAATTGATTATATATCAAATAATATATTTAATTCAAGAACAATGTGCCTTGTTAACAAATATCTGTATTGATTAAAGAATAAAAATTTATCAATATTTCCTTAGATAATGAACAAAAATTAAATTTAGAACACCATATGTAGAAATGATATATGGTTAATGAAATAAATATATCTATGATAAATGATATATATATTTAGGGGAAATTTAATATCAAATAATGATAAGAATGTGAATATTTCATGTGAAGTTTAATAACAAAAAAATCAAGAAAGTGAATTTCAATATTTTACTTGGTCAAAATGATCATAAAAAATCCAAATAATGATTATAGATGGTATAAATATTACATATCTTTAGTGAAATATAACTAAAATAATTATTTTTTGTCATTTATGACCAAAAGTACCATAAAAATATCTTTAATACATTTTGATGAAAATATAATTTTAAATTTCAAAATGTATTTTCATAGAATTAAAAGTTCAAAAAATATTTTCAAAATAATTTTCATTTTAAATATCCTTTTAAACACACTTAGTATGATCTAAAACATTTATTAGCCATTAGGGAAGGAAATATCGTGCATTCTATAAACATTAAACTATATATTCCTTTCACATTTTCAATAAAATCGAAATGGGAATTGTTTTAAAAATGAAATAAAGATTCCTTTAATTTTTTTATATTTAAAAAATGGGAAAATATTTATTTTATAAATCATTTTGAAAATGATAAAAACATTTTTTGTCTTTTATAAAACATGGTTTTGGAAGAAAAAATATTTTCAACTTAATAGAGAAATAAAGATGAATTTTATTAAAAACATTTTATCAATAATTATAAGTACAAAAGAGTGAAAAAATGGAACAATTTGTTGAAAAATCATGAATTAATTTAGGAGAGGAAAATTAAAGGGGGTTATTTTCCAGTGATCAAATAATTTACTTCAATGTAAATATAAGGATAATAAATCATGATTAAAATGAGATTGTAAAATAAACCCTCACAATGATCATAATGTTAAAGTGGGAATTAATCAATGAATAAACTATGTGTATAAAATTTAAATTCACATAAAAAACTATATGAAAAAATATCATAATAAAAAGACATTAGACACATAATCTTATAATATCACAGAAAGTAATGAAGTAATATAACCCAGTAAATAAAAATTGAGTTATGAAATTCTTTACCAATTAGTAAATTTTAAGTCAAATACCCTTAGATAAAATAATTAAAATTGAAACTTAAAATAAAATTAATTATGACTTACTTAGGACATTACATGTCAAAGCATAATTATACACACCACATAAATGAAATTAGGTGCATAACATTTCAATATATCTTAATGGTGTGAAATTTAAACAAATTTAATTACTTCATGGTTACTTTTGGTTGAATGTTATTTAACCTCATAAATAATGTTCTTAAGAATTTAATTAATTTATGAAATAAATATATTAAAATTTATAATATCATATATGACCCCATATAAAATTTTATGACCTGTTTGTTAATTAATTTTCGTTATTTTAAATGTTTTGGGTACTAATTACATTGCCTTCTCATGCATGTTTTTTCATGAAAGTTTTAGTTATTATTCATAATATAGAGTTAAATAATATACATAATTATATTAATGCTATAAATATTATTTTTTAATTTTATACAACCTTATAATAATTATTTAAAATTGATCACGTTGAATGGATCCCTTCGATTCGTGGAGATGATAGGTCATACGTATGTTGAGGAGACATTATCATTTCACTAAATGGTGAAAGGGTAAGGGAATGTATGATATAAAAATTTTATAATTTATATATATACATATCCCATATATTCAACAAATTTATCCTTATTACCATCCATGAAAAGCATATGTGGAAAATGAATCTCATCTCCTCATTAAGCGGTAGTCCACCGTACACACGAGCAACACTATCGTATTTTAAAAGATATGGAACATGAGAAGGTATATGTGATTTAAAATTAAATATGTTTAATAATATTATTAATATCTTATAAATATGTTAAATCCATCATTGTATGAATTCTTGAATGTTTGTTATGGAATCCATATAACATAGGTTTGTGAGGCGGTAGTCCACCAAACACACGTTCAACAATTTAATTTACCTTTTGATGTAAGAAGAGATGGATATAGTTTAATAAATAAAACATAATAAAATATATGTATATATAATGTAAATAGGTTATTATATGATCATTTTTAGTATGATTTTAAATATACAGATGAAGAAACAAAATAAAAATTCTTGTTTAAGAATGTTACCTCTTCTTCAGACAACTTTTTTAGATTTTCACCAAAATCCTTTTTAGGTCAGATTTATGATAAAAAATTAGATATAGGATGTTGGGAGGTAAATATGTAATTGATTTTGGTAGAGATTTTATGAACCCAATGGATTTGAAACTGTGAAGTTAGGAGGAGAGCGAGCAACCTTTTATTAGTGGGGGAGAGGTCAATGTTTTGAAATAAATCTTTTATAACTGTGTTTTTATCAGTATATAATACCTAAAATCGGATCATTATCAATAATTAGAGTTTATAAGGTCACAATATGTCCAAAAATGGGGTTTAGACAAGTTTTTAGGTATTTTTAATCCTTGTGGTTGTAGTTTAACCCCTGGTAAATTGGTTTTTAGCTAAACCATGATAATTAATTTTTACTGATTTTACTATACATAATGTTAAAAAACAATGTAAAAATTATTAGACAATATAATTATTCATATAAGATATATTTAATCTAGTTTAATAAATTCAATTCATATATTTGGTAGAATCCATTTTGTATTTATACCCATTGATGTGACAAAAACGCAGGTTTCCAAAGAGAAAAGTTTCATAAGTATATAAGGTTTTAATATCATAATTAAATGTCTAATTTATTATAATGACTTAAATTAGTTAAATTTTAATAAAACTAGTACATTACCATGAATTCACATGGTGATATAATAAAATTCTTATATTATGCATTCACACAGTAATATGGTTCAATGTTTTTTTAAGATGACAAAACTACATTTAAATGTTAATAATGAACAAGAATATTCAATATTTGGATATCAAAAAATAAATATACTTATTATTAGAATACAATTTTAAAAAATATGGAGACTTCATTATGAAAGTAGAATACCTTTTGTATAAATACATTTCAAAAGATGAAGAAGAATCTATAAAAAATAAAAAATTATTTTTAGCATGGAGATTTTAATTAAATGAATGAAAAGAACACTGGAATTGACTTTTTTTAATAATGATAATTATGATAAATAATGTTGTAATTGAGGCCATAGTAATTTAAAAAACAAGACATTGAATAATTGACTAGATTTCAAAACATATTATGTTATAGAAAAATAGAATACATATAACTAGAAAAAAATATTGAAAATAGTAATCAAAATAGGGAACAAATAATATTTATTTCATGCGAACACACAGGGATTTAATTTTGAGTATGTAGATTGGAAATAATTAATACAAATTAGAATCTTATACAAAGGTTCACATAATAAGTTCTTATATAAGAAATTATATCCTTGAAAAAGGGTTAGAAATAAATCTAGCATGTTCAATTACATGAGGGAGTACACCCTCACCGTCCTATGAATGCTTGTCAGGGTATCAATATGGCCAGTGATCCCCTGCACATGGAATAATCATTAGCGTCAAGACCGATGCTAGAATCTGAACCAGTGGATAGTTCTGAATCAGTATGGGTTGGTTTGTAATCCCCTGAACATAGAATAGTCATTGGATTCAAGAATCCAGTTTCCACTATATATTCTTTTTGGTTACCCTATAAGAAATATTACCTTAACAACTATGGATACAAAAAATGAAGAGTACCTTCGTTTGAGAAAAAACAGTATAGAGGTTCTCTTGATCATCTTTACATATCGAGTAGATCTGAGCAGCATAAATGATGAACCTGTGTAATGGTTCACTAATTTCCTGTTCATGAGTTTACATAAAGTGTAACCATGGTTGAAATATGTATGTGAAAGTATTCAAGATAAAATTTAAAATAGTTCAAGAAAACAGAGCTATTGGTTAACCTGGACTTAAATTTCAATGAAATTTTTTCCAGTGCAATAAGAGGTAATATTCCCAAAGTTCACAACCTATAAAATCATCCAACATGTCTATCTACATATAAAATATTGTTTAAGATTAATAGTACATACTAATAAATGATGAAATTAATGAATGGAACTTTCAAATGATAGATGAAAATGGAAAGATAAATTGGTGGATTTCTTGAAAATGATACATGAAATGATCTAACAGTGAACTTGGACTTCACCACCACATCATGATTTTCTTGTGTGATCTCCACTTCATGAATTGACGATAAAGCAGGCTCCTAGCATGGGACGACATTGTTGTAGACTTCTATTTCAAGAGAAAAAAACTCACTGCAGTGTAAACACCCCATGAGGTAACACAATAAAACAACATGAATTTCAATGAGAATTAAATATAATTAGAAGACCAAATAAAAATATATATTGATGAACATATGATATAATTATGTCATAAAGAAGTAATGTCAACCAAATACTGTAAACACGAAACAACATCACATAGTGATGCAAAGAAAACAGACCTACTAAAAATAAATAAATCAATTAACAACTATAGAATATATTAAACATCACACTATTTCTTCTAATGTAAATAATGGATCAATTATGAACAGCTTAAAATTATTACATCATCTAATTTTCATGAAAATTTATCACAATAGTAGACTGTAACTACCATTTAATCTTTACGTTTGGTGTTAAAACTGATATATTATTAATGTAAGAACTAATGATTGGTTAATAATATATGAAGATGCACATAAAAATTAAGTAAATTTTAGTAAATTTGTAACCATCCCAGAACTTTAATAGTGTAGAGATCAGGATTTGAAAAAATTACATGGTTTTAATAATGTTGTGGAATGATATAGTGTAAATATATCCATTGAAGGATTATAAATCATTAGTGATTTTGAATATAAAATCACTAAATGTCACATAATTCATACAGTGAGTCAGATATAACTTCATAACATAGTAGTAAAACATAGAATTTATACATTGGTATGATTTAATGTAATTTTAGTTATCAAGAAAAGTGAAATTTTATAGTACATAATGTAATTAGATTCTTCCTTAAATGTCATACATTAGTTGTTGGAGGGATTATGTCTACACCTCATCGACTATAGGTAGTCGCTGCTCTGTTCTAGGGGTAGATACTAATAATTTGAGACTAAAGGATGGATAACATTACTATTTCTTGGGCATAAGTAATAGCGTGTACCACTGCTGAAAGATGGTTGTGAATTGGAAGTCGTATTAACATGGGACAGTCCACATTTGAGTACTACACCTCAGGATGCATATTCCAAGAATCCAATACATGCATCCAATCTATTGTTGAGTGTTGAAGCTTTATGTAAATGAGAGTTCTCAGTATTTCTGGTGGAATGGGGCAGGGAAAATTTTCTAATCAATAAATGATTATAAAAAACCCAAAAAACAGAATGAACTTGACTAAATCAGTGTTTGAATAATTAACCTTGTTACAGTTCAGATCATTTGAATGATTCTATCCATCTAGTGTGATATAATTGAGATTGATTTATTCATTATATTGTTGAAAATATATATGGGATTATCTAAATAATCCAACATGATATTATAATGAAAGTATGAAAAAAAGAAAATAACATGAATAAAAATGTCTGTAAGACATGGAAGGGGAGAAAACTAATTCTGTAAGTATAAAGTGACTTGAGTACCACAGTAATCATATGCCCTCATATAAATCATTTTTTTAATGATATTAAAAAAACATCCATTGGGAAAATTAAAAACTCTGTCGACTGTTAAAACACAGTACAAGATCCAGTTTTCAAAAACATATATTAGAATTCATATATAGAAAAATAAAAATTATGTTCATAGTTATGAAATATGAATAAGAAACATTAAATAGCCTCCCAGTACTACCGTGATCCGTCGATGTAGAGAAGCAGTAGTTTATCATGTTTTTAGATAGTTATATTGATCACTACAATAGGTAATTGTACTTCAGTGTGAGTAAATGACACATATTAGTATGAAAAAAATAGGTGACATGCATATATGTCACCGTATAATGATTTGATGCCCCAAACCTTAATATTGACATCACATTATACTGTTCTTTTATAGCAGGAAAAAATCCTGACCATCAATTTATAATGTTATTTCATAAAGAAAGAAAGGAAACCCAAGACCCTAAACAATCTTCTACATCACACATCAAGGGTGTGGAAATAGACAAACTAAACATAAGTAAATTAATTAAACTGTAAATACTTTGGTAAACATCAAATTTTTTCATCAAAAAAATATACTAACAGAGAATGGTCCTTAATTTAAACCTCCTTCCAAGAAGAAACCTTAACACAATGAATATATGTCACACAATATGTGAATATTTTCAAATTTGAATATGGAAAGTTGAAAATTACTGATTTTCGAACAGGATTCCATTACCTTGGAAATTCATGGAAAATCACCAGTCTAGTTTGTTAGCATTATTGTTAATGTTATCCATTATATGGAGATGAATTTAATTTTCATTAGTTGGCGTGTAGTCTATAGATTGTGATTCCTTCCATTTTACCACATCTTCACCATCGAATTCAGTGAAAATATTTTTCTACATGAAGATATCATTATAACGGATGAGTAGTAATCAGTATTTATAAGCCACACAAATGAAGCCACAATATAATGTTTAACAGTTGGCATATTAGAAGAACATATGTAGTGCTCTTGTAATAAAATGTATAATTAAAACAAAATGAAGGAAAACATGTATTTTATAAAATATGTACACAATGACAATAACATAAAATAAATATATAGATAGTATACTTGAGTTGAAGATACAATTTTACATGTTGTATCGAATCTAGTATAACTGTTGTTATTGACTTATGAAGATACAACGAGGTGATGATCCTAAAAAAGATGTGTGAAATGAATATTACAAGTATTTGGTGACTGGTTTGTAAATAATTGTAATACTAAATAATCAATAATAAAAAAATACTTCGTAATATCGTTACTTATAATGTTATAATATGAAATTCGTAAGGCTCGAAATTAAATTTTTGCGGAGGAATTACTCTATTTACCTAACTTTCCGAAAAAAATTGATGATAGGTGTTGTTATAATTTTCATTATCACTGATGAAGAGAACTATGAAAATGTTAATTTTGAAGTGAATTTTCAATTATGAATATTGTAATTAGTCACATCTAGAACCGACAATACATTTTTTTTGTTTTCAAAATGTTTAGCTCTGGGGGAAAACCAAATTCATCCTGGTACTATTATGTAATGAAACAGAACTGTGAGATAAAAAATAACATCAAATAAATGAAGAAGATAAAATAGTTCAATAAGATTACTTGTTTTATAGAATCTCTAAACTATGAAGCTATTTTTCTTATGAATTGCATGACATTCTTGTCGAAGAGAATGAGTGATAAAGATTCTTTTTTATCTTTCACCAGTAGTTAAACTCTAAACATGTTGTATTTATAGTTTTTAAAATCCACGGGGTTGTATCAGTAGTATTAAATACATATAGTAATAAAATAACCAAGTAATATTTATCAAATAAAGAAGACATTAAATGAATACCTTGGAGTAGTGAAACTTGGTAATATTATACAATTCTGGAAGAAAATATTTCCATCTGTAGTTTTTACCTTTTCATTCTAGAGTGGCATGATTCAAAATTCCAGTTAAGAGTGCTTTGTTTTTTAACTATTATAGAAGAAATCAAACAACATTTCAGCTGCAAGAAAATTGTTAATATCAATATATTCTTGAAAGTAGGTCTTACATGTAATAGTGTTTCAGATGACATAGAAAAATAAAAAACTTAGGATAATGTACTTACCTTCAGAAGATTTTTAACATCATAAATAATTTTTTTGTTATTCCGATAAAGAAATGATGTAACCAAACTGTTTGAATTTGTTGATAGAGTACTTTCAAATTGTGAATGATTGAAGATCCCAGATCGTTTAATTTCATAAAATGAAAAATTCTGGAGAATTTTTTTGCATTTTTCGTTAATGTTGTTTTAATTTGTAGACAGAATAAGTAGACAAACAATATCTGTTATAATTTTACCTAATTTTGAAGTTATTTAAAAATTAGATTTCCATGTTTAGTTGTATTATTGAAGCATTTATTGAAGTGGTGATAATAACAGATTTCTGAACATGATGAAGAGCATAAGCAGAATTAGAAGTGACTAATTTTTAAACAAAACAGTTAATGTCTAGAACATTTTGGATAACATAAACATAATTTTTAAACATTATAGTTTGAAATAATGCATAACTGATGTTAGAAAATTATAATTTCCAATATGGTAGAATAGATTAATAGAACATAGAAGTGGGTGGAACATTACAGTTTTCAATTTTCATTAAAGAATGTTAGCTGTTGTATCATAATAGCTATTGGATATCTAGAGTTTCCTAACATTTCTATTTGCAATAAGGTATTAAATATTACAGTTTTTTTAATAAAACATGTTAGAAATTTTTTAACATCATAATCATAATTTGAATTTAATAATTACTGAACATTATAGTTTTCATTATGCAAGATTTGTAAATATGTAGCTAGATTTCTTATAGCTCAATCGCTTCGCCCTGACCAGGTGAAAGATTAGTATTTTAGAGGAGTCATTTTTGTTTTCCATGTACTCTGAAATTACGTTGGGAAATTTCCGCCACAATATAAAATTTATTCGGAAGCCTCTTCATGAAATCATAGCAGTTGTGTCAGTAATTGTAATATTATATGTTAATTTTTTTGAGATGTCAAAGAGGCTAACCTGTCATCCTCTAAAAAATTGAATCTTTTGGTTGGAAGTACCGATACACTGTATAAGATATGATTGACGTAGATGTCCAATAATTTCTATAACAGGTAAAAGTGATGTAAAACTAATAGTACTTTATAAAAAGAGTCTCACCCTTAACAGTGGGTAAATTATATAGTAATTGAACAAATTGAATAGTATACTATGTCAGATCTATATTTGAAGACTATATTTATTAAAACAAATAGTAAATATGATTTTAAAAATAATAGTTTTCCAAAACAATAGACTAGTAATGACATATACCTATTATTTTTTGTTTGAGAATGATTTTGTTAATAATTTCAGTAAAAGAAGTGATCTAAAAGCTATACAGTGGTAGTTGAACATTGGTTGGTCGAACGTACGTTGTTGTTGTGAAAAAACAGTCAACAAGCATGTCTTTCCCTCAAGTAGATCCATTGATTAAGAGCAATTTGGATGTTTTGTATGATGTATCATATTCCTTCTTACAATAGTGGATTGAAATTGGTGAATAGTTGGTCGTTAGTAATTGTACACTGAATTTTGGTCTCCTGCATAAATTAATTTTCAATGTAAATGTTTAAAAATCATATGTCACATATAAGTTACATAAAATAATGTCATTCAATATAAGTACATAGTATTAGAATTATGAAAAGTGTACAAAAACTGTAACTTCTTGATAGGATAAAACCACTTTTGCATCACATAGAATCAGATCGATAGAAGAATCTTTGATGTTGGGTGATGAATTACACCACATATTCAATACACAAACCTGTATATTCAATGTTTCATTAGCATCAATAGTAATCTCATTCAGAAGACACATTCTTCATGAAATGTTTTCAGTTCTGTATGATTTTAATTAGTGTGCAGATATAACATTTTAAGTGTTAAAATAGGCCATTTGTTTATATAAATATGTAATTGATAAAATCAAGGAATTTTATATATTTTTAATGAAAAGACGCCAAATAAAGGTTATAAAAAATTTCTTTGTAGACAATGTTTTATGTACAATCAAAGGTTAAATTAGCTCTATCAGCAAGATAAATTTTCAAACCCCTTGTTGACATCACTCTTGATACGGAAACATAAAATTTTCCATTATAGAACACATTCTTGAGAAGATATAAACAAAAAAAAGATAGATATTGACCTTAACTCTTATTAATAGTCATTACATAAGAGACAATCAAAGGATATTGTCTTCTTTGTAGTTTGAAAGGCTATCTGTAATCATTGTGTGTTATATAAATTATTGGGATGAATTCTAGATACTTGGAATGAATACCAGTTAAAATTTCAACTCTTATGACATGGTCACCCAAGTGTGTAATAATAAGATGAGTACCATTTCATAACCCCACCAATTTGTATACATTTATAAGAAGCATAATTGGTACTTTGATCATGAAAGTAATTTTTATGAAAGAATTCTAGAGACATTAATACCATTTAAAAAGTCAATTGTATATATAATTTTAGGATGATCAGTGTCAAAACCGGCATTGCAAACTGAATCTGAACTGAAGTAATATTTTTCTTCTGATGTACTAAGAGTTAACATGTAGTCATTGAATTCGTAAAAAAATTTCTGGGTTGGTACTAATATAGCACAACCTTTAAGATATGATACATCTCCATTTTTATTATTGAAATATGGGTATGCAAATTCAACAGATGCTTCCAATGATGGATTATTTTTTCCCAGAAGGCATTTTGATTGAAATTGAATACACCCATCCCCATCATTGAGCTCACCAATACATCCCTCGCCAATATCCAAAATCCACTAGGAAAATTTTCGCACCTCATCAGAACCATCATTTGAATATGTAGATTGCAACCTCATGTTTTGGGTCAATGTTACAACCAGATAATGTTTCCATAGATATGATGAACTTATACTTGCAAATACAATGTCACCTCTATCACCACATAGGATTACTGGAAGTATTAGTCTGAAACTTCCACCTAGGACATCCATTAAACATATAAATGCTAAATTAGAGGAATTTTTATTATTTTCTAAAAGTATATCTCTTAATGTATGATCAAGAACTTCAAAATAGTTTATATGAATCCTTAGAGCCTCATCCCAGACAATCAATTTTGATGACTATAGTAGTTCTGCAACATCACTCCCTTGATGAATATTACAGATTGAGTGATCGTTTATAGATATTGGAATTCCAAATTTATAATTGGATGTCCTCCCACCTAGTAAGATAAATGATTCTAGTCCACTTGAAGTAACTGCAAGTATAATTTTTTCCTTCTAACCTTATTAATCATTTTAAGGTTCTCTAGATGAAAGTAATACCCATCCCTCCAAATCCATGAAAGAAAAAAAAATCCCCTAACAATAGAACATAATGCATACATAATTCTCTCCATAACTTGTTTTTGTTCAAGAATAATCATATTGTGTAATGATGAGTTCTCATTAAGAAGATTTTCTTTATTATAACTGATCTCTTCGGCAATCAGCTGATTTTGTTGAGTTGCTAATGAATAATCTGGAATGTGCATTGGAGGATAACATTGAAAAGATTTTCCATTTTTGTTGAGAATGTTGTCTATTTTAATCAATCCTATAATTTCTCTTTGATGATCCTTCAGTTTTAAGTCTATAGGAGAAAGAAATAGTATTAGAAATAAATATACTAACAAAGATATCTAGTGACTTAGAAAGTAAGTTGTTTGTACATTGTATTTTCTAGAGTTGTTTTTGGGAATATATAATATCTTTGGTTTGAATCATCAAGGTTTCATGAATAACAATTTCAGGTCAGGAAATGGTATTTTAGAACGATAATCCAGTGAATAGTCTTCACAAAGAGTGTCTCATTCCCCATGCAGAGACATATTTTAGTGCTTGGATGAACTCATTGTCATCAGCTAACAGTCCCATGGATGAACATATTTTTCTTAATGTATGATGGGTAATGTTTTTCACCATTCTAATAGAGTCATATGAAGTTTCCCCTCTTACCTTTGTAAGTAGAATCCACAAGTAATATAGTTCTCCAGAAGACGATGGAACATAGTACAGTCTTCTATTAATGAATACCTATTTTCATGGATACAATTTTTTTCACAAGATTGGTAGAAAAATATATTTTGGAATTCTACATATGTTAGACTTCTACCTTCTAGGTATAACAGATTTGCTTCAAACCCAGATGTGAACATGGTATTAGAAATGTTCCTATTATTTAAGATTACTTCAATTTTTTTATAGTCTGCATACATCACAATTTTTTTTCCAGATAAATGAACCCGCAGTCTATCACCTAGAGGATATATAAAATGGATATCATAAGAAAATATCCTCCAAGATTCATCACAAGGTGAGATGTACCGGCAGTCACAATACATTTTAATCTCTTCGACAATGTTCTTAGACAAATGTTTGTAGTTGTTTTCATAGTGTGCCATGGTGACACAATCATGAACCATGATTTTATATTTCAAAAAGTATTTGATAGAGTATGAATGACTGAGAATATTGATATTTAGATGAGATTTATATTTTAGAAGTAAAACTGGATTGTATGGCACAACATACTGATTGTCTAATGTTATACCATTTTTGACAACTATACATCTATAATTCCTTATCTGATATACAATATAACCATCATCATCCATTGTTTTATGTTCAACAAATTTATTTGATTAATATTCTGAGCATTTCCCATTCCACATAAAAGGTGAGCTACAATTTTCATCACCATAAGGCCCATGGATCATAAAATATGCAATTACTTAATGAAGTTTTGGGAAGGTACCTTTATTTGGAATTTTGGCTGTAAAAATTCAGTTAATGTCTGTTAGAGTGACAACATTTTTTTTCATGATTAAGAAATAATAGAATGTTCAGATGTATAATTCTTTTTTTTGAAACTCCACAGTAAGAAAAAATACAATGAAAAAATAAGGATATATGATAAAAAATGTTGAAAAAATGTATAATTTTCTTGTAAAAGCTGTCATTAAATTTGTAGAATTTATTAGTGATGAAGTTTAATTCCTTCTCGAGACATTCCAAAATAAATCCTTATCGTAAATCTTTCATGAGTTGTTAGACCTTAATATTGAATATTCGCGAAAGCATATGAGTATAATCGAATTGGTGAAGGTTGTTTAACTTAACAAATCTTGAATCTTCATGCCACATCAGATTACATGTAAATGTTAAAAAAGAATATCTAGATACCCCCTCCCAATTATAATTTGACACAATATCTTCTTAATTTTGAATCATAATCCTCGGACCGCTGATAAATGTGGAATGTAAAATGATACGATTCTGACATAAAGACCCATCTTGGTCACCTCTAAGGAAAGCATCTTGAAGACCATTTTATAGTTCTTCCCTCAAGCACTTTTGATTGAAGAGAATAAAATATAGATTTTGAGACTCAATCATTGTATATGAAACTAAAATAAATTATTACAGATGCCTCTAAGAATAATGTATACAAGACGAATCACTATAACCAAATTAAAGGCGAAAGAAGAAATATTACCTCATTGTTAAAATTCGTAGTTTTTCACTTCAATTAAACGTTATTGAAAAATGAAATATGTTATCAACATTTCCATCATATCCACCTATGAAAACCAATGGATATTATAAAGGGAGGTATAGTGGGTGAAGCTCATCTTTGAGTTGAAATTCACAACTTATTATTTGAATGATGATATCTCTCTCATGATATTGATCTTCAATGTCACCAACAATTAACATTTCAATATCAGATGTAGTTGTTCAGTTGTATGTTTGTTCATCTCTTAATCATATTCTAAGAAGTCTTAGCATTAAATTTTTAGTGACATTACTCTTAATAAAATCCCTTAATATTCTAAATTGATGTGATAAATCATTGTTTTCATAAAGCATATCTTGTAGTTTTTGAGAAATACTAAATTCTATAACATATTTTTGATTCCCTTCATCAAAGCTTCTTATAAAAGTGTGAAGAAGTGATAATCACAAGAGAAGAAACTGAGATTTTACCACTTAATTCAATATTCACCTGATGGCTCGTACTCTATTGTGAGCTTCATATGCAGTGTCATATACATATAGCTGAGAAAAATTTAGTGATTTTTCATCAGGAGGAAATAAACATCCAATAAAATGGTAGTTTTTTCTATTTAATATAAAAACATTTGGAGACCCACCACTGTTCACCAATTTTTATACTTTTCCGCCGAATGATGTGAATGAAATCATTGAATTGTAAATGTGCATGTGGCCTGGGAATGTTTTGGAATGAGTAGAGGTTATATTGAAAACTAATGATCTAAGGTATTTAGGACATATATGCAGCATCTGTAAATAAAATTTTCCTAGCGAGTAACATAAATAAAAACATGGGATATGTCTGTGGCTATATTTTTTTATTCCTCTCTTCATACCAGAAGGTTGAACTGCATTACTCACAAATGCCAAAAGGGTCTCCATAATCTGAATATTCTGAAGGAGAAAAGTTTTATTATATTTGATATTAATGGTTATATAATGAGTATTCTAAATATATTGTATACACATAAAATGTAGTAATTTAGGTAATTCTTAAATGTAAATAACCTATTTGTTCAACACTTTGAAGTTGCAGTGATTTATCTAAAACATTTGACGGGAAGTTATTTGTAATTAATGTCAAATTTATAATAGAAAACATAAAATAAAATAGGTGTATGTTGAAAATATAATTTACACTTCGACAAACCATTGATGTTTATAACAGGAGCTATATTAGAGTTTGTTGAAGGAGTAGTTTATGTGGTAGTCTAATTTATTACTTGCTGTACCTTGGGCAGATTTATAGTACCTTCATTCCTTCATCGTTAGAATAACACCATTGGTTGAAATGTTATTAAATATTATAAAGTGTCAATATATAAAGCGATATAGATGTGAGAAACCTGAAATGGTAGTTGGACTGTAGTACATGCTCGTGGATGAAAATGGAATGCGATTTCTAATAACAGTATATGTTATACTATTTATTATTGAAGTTGCATGTGTATAAATAAATATTGCACTGATTCAGAGTAAATCATGTAGTCAACTAATTTGTTATTATAATGATGAGGACGCATCATATGACTTCGTAATAGTACAACCATTTTTATTCTTATCTTGTAAGAGTAATTTTTGGACATGAATTTTTTAAATAAAAATGCAACATATTGTACATATATTGAAAAAATGTTTATTGGAAACATGCTTACAGAATGAAAGACATAATTTAAATGCAACATATTATACATATATTGAAACAAAATTCATTGACAACATGATTATAGAATGAAATACTCTTTTGTATCATGGTATTTGGTTGTTGTTTTTTCATGTTTGATCCACCATATATTATTGAAATATTTGAATAGGCTTGATGGATTGTGAAATAGGTAGATGAAAAGTTTTAATAAGATATGATTTCCTATTTTGCAGTACAAAATCAATTTATTTAAATTGGAGAAAGTAAATTGAAATCACCATTACTACATATAGGTTATAATGGAATGTGTGGGCGTATTTTTGTGTAATTAGCTGGTGTGACCGATTCAGTTATAAAATATTGTACCCCAGTTAGTTTTACCCAAATATTCTATATACTATTAGAATATATATTGTGAAGCAACAAGATACTATACTAAAGAGGAATTATATTTTGATTTGAAATTTGTAAACTTATAAAACACTAATGGAATTTGTAAATTGAACTGAAATTTACTGGGTATTGGTGAAAAAGGAAAACAGAATCCTGTTTGTGTGCTTCCTATTGGTGTTACAGGTTCACTTTAATTAATTTTTTCAAGAGGAATTATGTTTGTGGAATTTCAATTGTCATAAACTTATAAGTTGTTTTCTGATAAATAAAGAAACAATATCAGGGTTGTAGAGAAAAAATAAGACAACCTAACTGTTGTTGTTGTCATAGTAGTCTTTTTTGAAGCTGTACATCTTTATATCTTGACGCGGAGTAAATTCTTATATGGTGTATATTTTTATTTGATTTTAAAGGAATTAAACAGAACTATAAAACCATGAAATGCAGAATTTGGATCAAATTATAGACAATATATATTCTAAAGATAATTGTTCTTTATAACATGCATGTAGTCACATTCTAAGGGTTTAATGTCCGAATGCTACATATAACAGTTACTTACTGAAATCAGTCAAATATAAACCGTGATATTACTCATTAGTCAATGAGAAATGGACAATAAAATTAAACATGGATACTAAGAGGTTGTACTATGAACATATTTTAGGGAATGTAAATGGAAAATACAAATAATAATTTGAATCTTCATGAAGATACTACTATGGTTAGATTTATAGTTAGATGTCTAGTTATAGATTACTATAAATGATGAAGAAAAATAATACTGTGAGAATTGAATTGGGAAAAATTATAATGAATGTTTTATAACCCATTGTGATCCTAAAAATAATATGATGATGAAGAAAAGTTACAGGTATCATAATAGAGTATGAAAACATACATGTTTCGGAAGATTACACCTGCTGTCTGCTAACTGAGCAAGAAATACTTGAAACCCAATATTTTGGGAATCGATTGAAGTAGGTTTTGAAACCATAGTTTTTATATATATAAAGATATGGAGGCGATGTGTCGCAAATCGGTGTTGGCCGTAGATTTTGGAGAAGGTTCATGGTGTTGACGTCAGTCGATGATGAAGTGAAACCCAAGTTTGCAGATATCCGGGGAGATGGAGGGGGATTGTCATAAATCATTTTTGGATGTAGACTTCGGAGAAGGTTCATGGTGTTGATTTTGGTCGAGGATGAAGAGAAAATAGAGGATATTTTCAAACTGGTGAATCGTAATCCTTAAGGCGTGACATGGAGAGTATCCATAGGTGAGAAGATGATGTACAGAAAGAGAGAATGTGTAGATTTAACAAGAGTGTTAGATCATATAGAGAGATAGGAAAAAATTATTTTGAGATGAGATTCCAATTACGGGGGATTCATCAGATGAAGAGGAAGGATACATAGTTTTTTTAACAGTGTTTGCGACGTCGGTAAATCATAATACAGATGTATGGTAATGCAGTTGTAATGTTTTAGTCAGGTACGCGCGGTCGTAGGTATGAGCTGTGGAACCAACACATGTTTTAAAAATTACTAAATTAGTAAATATATATATATATATTTAACTAATATTACATTAAAATAAATTTAATAAATAACTTACCCCCATAAATTATTTAAATGAAAATGCAGTTTTCATTAAAAATAAGTCTTTTTCACCATTCTTTAAAAAAAATTCAAAAAAATACCAAAAAAACACCCTAAGATAATTTTTATATTTTTATATTTTTATTTCAAAATATAAATTCATTTATTAAAAAACAATTTCAATAACTGGTAGAAAATTATATTAAATTATGTGTGTAAAGTGAAACTATTTTTTTAAATACAGCTTTCGGAAAACATTTCTTTTTCTTTTAAATGATTCCATTTATTTAAAATCTATAGATAAACTCAAAATTTTCAATTTTTTACTCTATTCAACGCATAAAATTTCAAGGATAGTTTGTAATGGTATACTATATTATGGTTCAGTTAGGCTCAGGGTTCCATGTTTCGCAATCTATCGAAGAGATTAAATTTAAATAAATATATTTCATGTGTTTTTTATACTCAATTATGTGTGTATCATAATCTATTGAATAAAATATTCTTATTTTAAAATATTAGGGGGTGGGGGGTTACATTCTCTACACCTATAATAAATTTTTTCTTCACAATTTATACTTGATCTCGGTAATCAATGGTTTGACATTTGGAAATACCATTGTGGAAAAATCAATATTGTAAAAGGGTCATTAAAGTTTTTTTAATAAGAGAGAAAAGGAAATATGATGTTCATCTATGATAATGGATAAAAAGTTTCCATTTAGGATAAAATTGGTAGAAATTTATGATATATACAAGGAAGAAAAGTTTAAATAATTATAGAGAGTGATAAAGGTCATTGATCATAAGAAAGTGAAAGATTTATGGAAGGTTAAGGACCACAAAATCATAAATCTTGGGCAATTTAAAAGACTATTTTATTGATCAAATATGAAGGTAATGTGATAAATTAGTCATTTCAAGATCTTTTTCCAGAAGTTAATGTTTTTTTACTATCAATGAAAAAAGGAAATATACTTACTTGATATCTTTTTATTTCATAAGAACAACTTCACACTTTGGTTGTGCCTTGATTAATTTTAGAATTCATAAATTACTCCAAGAAATGAATATCAAAAAATAATTTTTTAATACTTGATGAACTAAAATTTACTTTTATTCAATCATAAGATCCATCAAATAGTGAAAATTATTTCCATTTGTCTCTAATTGTTTTCTATAAACATTTTTTGTTAGCAGAAGTAAACCAATATAATACATTATTCTATAAACCTAATTTGCAACACCGATAGTTCTTCAATATTTTTTATTCATCAAATAATTGAATTAAAAACAATTAAATATTAATAAAAACAACACATAATATAGTGTTAGGTGTTAAACCCTTATAGACCTTCGATTATTGGTTCAAACCCCATGGCCTTCTTAGATATGAAGTGTTTTAAGTTGTCATGCATGTTATCCTTTTTCAAAAGCATTATTAATATAATTCACATAAAATTACGAAATTTTAATAACCCATAACTACCTAAACATCAAAGTTAATATAATTTATAAATGTTATAAATACTTTTAAACTTATCCCAAAATAGTAAGGGTATTCTTCCTTAAATATCATATTTCACTAAATTACATACTAAACCAATATGTTATATTTCCATAAATGTATAAAAAAATATCCTTATTTTTTGTAGACTACCACTATATAAATACTAAAAAGAGGTGTTTAATACAATAAAAATATGAACAATATTAAACCAAAAAATCAATAATGGTATCTATAATTCGGAATTTAATGAAATAGATATGCTTCTAAAATTAAATAAAATTCATAGATGTTTCATCAAAAATACCATTACTAAAAGAAATATATAATATAATTATGGAATAATAATACTAAAATACAACATCCATTTTATTTCATCATAGTTCATTCCTTAGTTTAGGGATTAAATTTTAGAAGAGTTCATCAAGTTTGATAATCACTAGGTTCATGAAATTTTAAAAAATGAACTATAAATTGGTCTATAGTAGGATATTTACTTCCAACCATCATACTCATTATTTTTCCTAAAAAATTAATAACATTATTCCATTAATTTTAACACATAAATCATTTTCCCATTCCTTTGAGTTAGTTTATTGGGTTTCCCTTTTCACATTTATGATATGAAGAAAGACGAGCCATCATTTCTCTAGGGGTTCCACCACTAGATCTCTTAGGTAACTCTTTCATTATATTCATTGGTGAGTCTAAAAGTTGTTTTACAAATAGGTTTTTAATCATATTTCATGATACCTAATGAGGAATAATGATGGTATCATTCACTTAAATCATAACCCCATTTGGTTTCCCATATTCACCACAATTTCCTTCATATTTAATGCTAATATGGTTCCTTCAAGTTCCAACCATTGAATAAAACCAAAAAACATAGTGTGAGAAACAATAATAATAGTGGAAAACCATATAATCATATATATGATGTCAAAATAATGATAAATTATTTTCAATATAAGGCACCTTAGGTTTATAATAGGTCATTAATTCACATCATCAATTAAAATACTTCATAATTGGTTATAATGAAAATTCACATTTTCTAAAGAATATCCCCCATGAGTGTCGAACCATTGGCATAATATGGCTCGTCTTCATATACAAGGTCACACTAAAGTCAAAACCAACATGAATTTTTCATAATTATAAACCCAATGTACATATATTCCAAAACATAATCTTTTTTTATTATATATACATGGATGTTTTTCCAAGAAAAACCACATAATATCTAACTTACCAAAACACTTTGATTTTTTAAAGAACGTAGTGCCTTGGAAAAAATTCCAAGGCACAATTTATTATATAAAAAAGATATTTCATGAGATTAAAATATGGGATCATAATATTTCACATAAAGGGGGAGTAAATCATTAGGAAAATTATCCATACATGTAATATATTGACTTAATCTTATATTGGAGAGACCATCCATAGCCATATTCGCTTTATGATAGACATAAGTGGTAATATGGTTGATATCTTGGTGAAAATAGAAAACAATTTGACATGTTTTTATACATATAGAAGCGAACACAACCCCAGTTTCCCAAAGTTAGTGGTTAATTTAATTCATTAGCATAAGATACAAGGAATCACATCCCTAATGATAGAATATTTTAGTAGTCTTGGTAAACTATATACAAACATGAAATAAATATTAAATTTTAAAACATAAAATAAAAAAGTAAATTCATTAAGCCATCCACTATTCTCTTATTGTGTAACCCCACATATCATTCATAATATTCTTATTTGCATCATGGGGAAAATGAAACATGTTAAAGGGGTGATCTAAAATGCAAAGTAAGGGAAATCATACATCAGAAGCCTTGAGTAAATAATATATAAACAACATAGAAAGGTAAATAATTAAAAAAAATTACATTTAATAAATAAATTGATCAGAATATGATAGAAATAAAAGATTATCAAATAATTTCATATATATAATAACATGAAAATGAAACTTTTCCATGTATATTACAACTAATCTAATAATAACATAAAATATAACTAACTAAATTCATAATTATTTAATTCATAATTATGAAGATCTAAAACATAATTTCTAGGATTCATACCAACAATATAATATTGTGAAGGATTCATTCCATAAATCTAACATTACCAAGGTTTCATAACTAGAATCTAATTAATGGGTAAGGCCTTGGTGAAAACTCAGTCTAGTTTTTCTCATGATACCTACTGATGTATAAAGAGACTATATCAGGCCTAGACTGTAACTTACTAAGTCTAATCCATAGCTCCTATGAATGGTGTTAATCATAAACAACATCTAAAAGTGAAATGTAATTTATTTTCCGCAATCAGTAAACATAATCACAAACCATTATGAGTAATATGTTGAGAGGTATCAAAATAGAGCATCCACAATCAAAAATTATCATACAAAATTTAATAAAGCCTAATAGATGATATCAAAATATATCAATCCCAATGAAACATAATATTTAAAAAATGGTTTTGAAAATTTAAAAAATACACTAATAAAATCATTCAAAATTCATGAGAGAAACTACTATTATTTAAATTTTAAATCATTTATTTAAAAAGTCTTACATTTATAAAACAAATAATTTTCTTTGAGAATAACCTTTTAAACTTCTAAAGGAAGATTAAAAAACATTAAGGTCACAAGATGGAGAAAAAATCCCCTCATTCCACATAAGTTATAAAAAACACCTTTCCTATTTTTTTTCAAAATGCATAAAGTATATCATTTGGAAATTAAAAAAGATTCCTTTAAATTAATAAAAAAATAAAACAAGGTTAAATAGAATTTAAAAATTCATACAATAATAGTAAAAATAATTTTGAAAACATTTTTTGAAATAATGAACATGGAATAAAATATTCCCCAGTGGAGACCTAAACAATATCAATCCTAAATACTAATGAGATTGTGAAATAACCATTATAAATATCATATCATTAATAAAATATATCTATTATGTGTTTCTACTATAAATCAATATAAAAAAGTGTAATTCAAATGTAAAGACCCGTAAAATTCTACGGAAATTTTTTCTTAATTTTCTCTAGGTTTTACAAGAACGCAGTTTCTGAGGGCACCTGATTCTGAGGCCCGGTGTGCCCGGAATATTTATCCAAAGTTTAGATCGGGTATGTTCAGTGAACGAATGAGAAGGATTTTCTAACTTTTGGACGGGTGCTCAGAATCTAATTCTGAGGGCACAGATGGAATCGCAGCACCGATAATTGCTTAAGAACACCTTTTCTGGAGTTGCCTTTGCTCGAGAGGAGTTATAAAAAATTCGGAAAGTAAAATAAAATTGAGCTATAATTTTGTTTTTACTAAGTGGTTAAAAATTTGAGTGGATGTTGGGGTAACTACCCAAGTGTGGTTATGAGGGAGGTGGGGCCCACACGAACCCCACCACTTCATTTTCCCTAACCCCCCTTAACCCTCCATTTTAATGACTTATGTTTAATTACATAAGTTATTTCAATTTTTAATTTCAAGCATAAGGTATAGGTAATAAAATAAGACTAAACACTTATTTTATTATTGTTGGAACTTGTTGTGTTGAGAGGGGATTGGGGAAAGAAACTCTAAAGTTATTCTTCTTCGTCGAAGAACGCGAAGAACGCAAAGAACACACTGATCTCCGACAAAGAATGCCGAATCCTCGTAGATCGACTAGGTGACGCTGTGTAACGCGACGCCAACAACCCTCTCCTTCCGTGACACCTTCTTCCGCGACGATAAATTCTACGACGAACCCTCGCTCAACGAATTCGTCGAGGTAGGGGATTTGTTGTTTTTTTCGTGAATATTCGAGTGTTCTTCGTAATCTTAGCCGCTTGCTATCGATTAACGGGAGGGGGCCGGACCGCACAAACACGGCCGACCCCCCTCCCTTAATTCTATTGTTGACCTTGTTGTGGGTTGGAACGGAGATGGCGCGGTGTCGTCGCACCACGTGGGATTGTGCGACAAGGATGGGGGGCGCCGTCGCGCCCCACCGGAGAATCACGAAAACACCGTGGCCAGAGCGGGGCTGCGGCGGAGCAGGGAGAGGCGGCCGGTTTCCGGCCGCCGGCGTCGGAGCAGGGGGACGAGACCACGCCGGTCCCGTGGTGTAGCAGCCGGCCGACCGAAGCAGGCCAGCCAGTTAGGGTGATGTACGGGTGTTCGAAACCCCCGTCTGGAAGGGAGGAGCGGCCCCCACGTGGGGAATGCGTTTAATTAGACAGGGGGGTAGCGGCCCCCCTCTCCGCCCATCTCGGTTACACCAAGCTGCCCAGCGGACCGCGCCAGCGCGCCAGGCCGGGCAGCCCAGGCTGGGCTGGGCCGCCCCTAAGAGGGCCGGACCCGGACCCGGGTCGAGTAGAACCAGTTCGGGCCAACCCAGGGGGTCTCGGGCTGGGTCGGTCCGGGCCCAAAACCCCAACTTTCAGACCTCTTTCGGTCTTTTTCCCATAACTTGGGCTACAGACCTTCGATCGACGCAACGTCACCTGCGATGCGATCCTTGGATCGAGATGGTCATTTCGATATATTACACTCAAGGTTTAGGAGTACTTTGGGTTCGGCTGGGTTGGTTTGAACACGAAACCAACCGGGCCCTCAGAGCGGAAACACTTATAACTTGAGGTCCGAACGTCCGATTGACGTGCCATCGACTTTGTTGGTTTCATATTAGTGAGACAGACCTTTTGGATTACTCTGCTTGAGGTTTGGATGCAGTTGGAGTACGGTCGGGTTAGTTTTGACTTAAAACCCAACCGGGCCCCTGGAACGAAATAGCCATTAACTCTCAGACCGGGTGTCCGATTGACGCGCCGTCTGTCGCCTTGAGTTCTTGTTGATGATATGGAACTTTTGGATACATCAACTCCGGACTTTGTGTCAGTTTATGTATCAGCCCCTCGGCTCGTGGAGTGGTCCCTCCCCGAATGAGCTTACTGTGTGCGGGAACCCTAGAGCTGGCTTCGACTGCGACGACGATTAAGACTATATGGGAATCCTCCGTGGGTTCGCCAGTGATGATTACTGCACTCAACGATCCTGTGTGGATCAGTGCTTACCGATCCTGTGTGGGTCAGATCCTGTGTGGGTCAGCGCTCAGCGGTTCTGTGTGGTCCAGCACATACCGATCTTGTGTGGGTCAGATCCTGTGTGGGTCATTGTGGGGGTTAGTTACCTATCGATCCTATGTGTGTCATTGCAAGGGTTAGTAACTATTTATCCTGTGTGGGTCTGACGGCTTAGATGAATCAGTGGATTCACCTGATCATCTATACCATCTTACGAAGAAGTATACCTGAGTGAGCTGAGTCTTGACTTTCAAACTTATCTTTGATAAGATTGACTTGATATCCTGTGTGGATTACGTTATTCTTTTCGTGTGTGGATTGGGTTGAATATTCCTATGTGGAATGGGTTATGTCTTCCTGTGTGGACTGGGTTGTACTAGGGCTCAGATGTTGGAGTTAAACTGGAATTTTTGACATAGGTATATGTATGGGCATATACCTAAGTAGTGTTGGATGTTACTTTGTGATTGTATATTTCCTTTGTAGATTATCCTTTGTGAATTTTGGGAGACCTTCGGGGGTCTTGGTGTCCCTACTAAGTAGCTTATACTCACCCCTGCATGGGCTATGCCCGCACTACGTTGTGTTGGATGCAGACGACAGACAGTGCTGATCGTGGTTGAGGCTTGTGGAGCGATTCAGTTCCTGGAGTGGACCACTGGGCGGGACGTACACGGAGCGGACAGCTGGACCCGTGGAGCTGTGGAGACTATCTGTACCCACCCTTCAGGTGGGACATCCAGTTAACGGCTCGACGTTGCGGCTTTACTTTTGGTTGCTGTATTTCCTTTCCAGTTGTACTTTACTTTCAGTTTGGGTTTGTGTTCTAGCCCACTTACTTTTTTTCGCATTTACTTTGTACCAGTTTTTACTTAGTGTTTACTTCTGCTTTGTTACTCTGTGTGTTTGTCTACTTTACTAAGGCAATGCCTTCCCTTTTCATCAGGAATTATTCCTTGGTGCTAGTCGCCAGCCCCTGGCCTATGGAAGTCGGGCTTGGGGTAGTCACGGCACGGGCCCCGAGGATGGGTCATGACAAATTGGTATCAGAGGAGTTCGGTTCTACCGCAGAACTCAGGACTCTGATCTTTTTCTATGTGAAGCAACAGTGTTAAGATTATTGAGTGTGGTTATTAGTCCAGGGAGTACAGTGTTGGTGTGGCGGATGACGTATCCGTACACCATGACCATGACTTCTGATTTCTGGCTCAATGCATGAAAACATTTATTGCATGTGTGTTTAAAAAGTTTTCATTCTGATTACTTTGTGTCAGCTCACCGGGTATATTGTATTAACTGTGGAACACCTGTTTCTTTTCAGGATGGCCCCACGATGGAAGCCAGATAGGGTTCCGAGTTTTGTGCGTGACTGCAACCCACCGAGCGATGAGGCCTCGGTGTAGGGCCCTATTACAGCGGAGGCACTGGCGATACCACTACCCGCCGAGCCACTGATGCCACCAGCCCCATCCGCTGAGAGTGCACGTCGCCTTGTTGTACTGCATGAGTTCCAGTGATAGAGACCGCTCAGGTTCTGTGGGGAGATGGACCCTCAGGCAGCCGATTATTGGCTGGAAGTGGTTGTGCGAGTTTTCAGGCTATTGGGGACACTAGTTGTCCTCATGGTGATCCTCGCAGCGAGCCTCCTACACGCGGAAGCATGCAGATGGTGGAGCTTGATGCTCCAGCTACACGACGAGGCATCACTCCTCTGGACAGAATTTGAGAGCCTCTTCCACTCGGAGTTCTTCCCATCCACCCTCCGTGCGGTGCGCATCCAGGTGCTTCTACAGCTGCGGCAGGGCAGCTTGACGGTTGACCAGTACTCGGCGAGATTTACCGATCTCTCACGCTATTCGAAGAACATGGTACGTGACCCATTCTTCCGGGCCCAGACCTTCGAGTAGGGATTGAGGCATGAGATCAGGAAATCGCTGATCTCCCTCATCATTCTGACATAGGCAGGGGTACTGGAGTGAGCCCTTGTGATTGAGATCTTTCTTGCTGAGCCTATACCAGCATCGAGACATACCGCAGGGCAGCACGTAGCAGATTCATCTGCAGCTGGCAGTCGACGGATGACACATGGGTCCAAGCGGACCAGACCCTCAGGAGGATGACTTTAGGACACTGGCTAAGAGGTGCGTGGAACACAGCGCAGAGCCAGTCTTACGAGAGGCAGACAGTGCCATGTATGCGGCGGGCAGGGCCACATGGCTCGTGACTGCCCTCCCCCCGTGCCGAGGAGCAGCAGACGGTTGAGGGACCACCCAGACCGAGGTAGAGGGTCGATCGTGGTGGTCCGCAGGGATTAAGCGGACGAGGAAGAGGAGATGGCTGAGCAGTAGGTGGTGGTCGATGCTTTGAGGCTCTACCACCACCACCACCAGGAGGTCCACCCCGACCACAGGGAGCTGGCGGGCAGAGACAGGAAAAGCTTCAGGCAGCGGAGGCCTACGACCACGGCGCACCTCAGATGATTCGAGGTACCATCTGTGTCCATTCCACCCTTTCTGAAATTCTTATAGAACCAGAAGCGAGTCATTCTTTCAATGCCACTGCCCTTGTTCGGAGCGTGGAGATTCCGACGGAGCCGTTGGCTCGATCATTACGGCTAGAGACTCCTATGGGAGCATACTCGACGATTATGCACTGGTGCTGGCAGTGTGAGCTTACCCTAGGAGGTGAGAGCTTCAGGTGGGATCTTCTTGTAGCGGCGTCGAGGCCTTACGACGTCATCTGGGGCCTGGATTGGTTATCTACAGTCCATGCTCAGATTGACTACATTAGGCACAAGGTGCAATGTGTTCGCACCGATGGGAGCAGGTTCACCTTCACTGGTGAAAAGGGAGCCTTTGTAGCATAGGATGGGCTCACACAGAGGAGAGGACATTCCATCACACATCAGTTGGCTAGCCTCATCCTAGAAGCAGTTGACGTGCAGAGTCTGAGCTTACCTGCATTGGTGGATAAGTATGTAGACGTATTTTCCGATGATGTTTCAGGACTACCTCCTTGCAGAGAGGTAGAATTTTATATTGACCTGTACACCGGGATAACCCCGATATCAACCTCAGCATATCGGATGGCTCCCGCTGAGCTTCGAGAGCTATGGGTACAGCTGGAGGACTTTCAAGACAAGGGATTCATTCAACCCAGTGTTTCACCCTGGGCTTCCCCGATATTGTTCGCCAAGAAGGCAGATGAGAGCTTGCGACTGTGTGTCGATTACCGTCGCCTGAACCAGGTGACTGTGAGGAAAATTATCCGCTACTGAGGATTAAAGACCTCTTCGATCAGATCAAGGGAGAACAGCGGTTCTCAAAGATAGACCTCAGGTCAGACAATCATCAGCTCAGAGTTCGGGATGAGGACGTGAAGAAGACAGCCTTCAGATGTCGGTATGGACACTATGAGTTCTTGGTTATGCCATTCGGCGTAACCAATTCTTTAGTAGTGTCCATGGGCCTCATGAACATGATATTTCAGATTTACCTCGACCGATTTGTCGTGGAATTCATCGACGACATTTTGATATACTCGACGACAGGGGAGGAGCCCGCCTACCACTTGTGGGTTGTACTGGACACACTCCGAGAGCACCAACTTTATGGTAAGCTCTCGAAGTGTCAGTTTTCGATACGTGAGGTCCACTTTTTGGGACACGTCATCTCTGAGGTGGGAGTTGTTGTGGACCCTATAAATATTGAGGTAGTGCTAGATTGGGATCCACCCAAGAGCGTGACGGAGGTGCAGAGTTTCTTGGGACTAGCCGGGTACTACCGGAGATTCGTGCCAGACTTCTCTAGAGTTGTGGAACCACTTTCAGCTTTGAAGAAGAAGGGGAAACCCTTTGTGTTGTTAGACAGATGTCATCAGAGCTTCCAAGAGCTGAGACAGAGATTGACCAGCGCACCAATCTTGAGGCTAGTAGAAGAGGGAGTAGGGTACGTAGTCTACTGCGATGAATCAGGGACTAGACTCGGATGTGTCCTGATGCAGGAGAGGGAAGTGATCACCTATGGATCAAGTCAGTTGAAGAAACATGAGCAGAACTACACAACCCATGACATGGAGTTAGCAGCAGTGGGCTTCGCTCTGAAGATGTGGCGACACTATTTGATGGGCGAGCGCTTTACAGTCTATTCTGACCACCAGAGTCTCAGGTACATCTTCTCGCAGAAGGACCTGAACCTGAGATAGTGGCGATGGCTCGAGTTTCTCCAGGATTATGAATTTGAGATAGTCTATACTCTTGGGAAGGGGAACGTAATAGCCGATTCTCTCAGTAGGAGGATGGGAATTCAGCTACTTGGGGAGGTGACAGAGCAGCTAGCCACTTTGTAGATATCCTTCGTGGATAGCGATGGAGAAGCCTTCCTACAATCACTCACAGTCACTCCTCTACTTCTTCAGTGGGTCAGAGAGGCACAGTGTGGAGACATTGACTATGAGATGCAGCGTGTGCAGATATCCTCAGGACAGGAACCTGATAAATTCTCTATGGGAGGATAGAACATCATCCTTTTCAAAGGACGTACCATGATACCAGCTGATTTACAGGAGGAGGTGCTAAGGGAGTTCCAAAATTCCCCTATAGCGGTACATCTAGGAGTGACGAAGATGTACCAGGACCTCAGACGACAGCACTGGTGGCCGGGTATGAACAAGGCTGTAGCAGAGTTCGTTTCTCGATGCCTCACCTGCCACCAGGTGAAGGAGGAGAACCAGGTACCAGCAGGCTTGGTACAACCCTTGGAGGTCCCGAAGTGGAAGTGGGATGGGATATCTACGGACTTCATAAATGAACTTCCACGCACTTCCAGAGGTCACGACTCCATTTGGGTGGTTGTCGACCGAATCACCAAGTCGGCCCACTTCTTACCCATCTGAGAGCAGGGCTTAATGGAGAGCTTGAGACGCCTTTAAATTCAGGTGATTGTATAGCTACATGGTGTTCCATCGTCCATCGTCTCCGATCGAGATGCACGCTTTACTTCCCAGCTTTGGAAGGGGTTGCAGGAGGCGTTCGGGACGCAGCTACATCTGAGCACCACCTTTCACCCTCAGACATATGGTCAGACGGAGAGGACCATTCAGACTCTCGAGGACATGATCCGTGCATGTGTCCTCAAATTTGGTTACAGCTGGGAGGATCACCTACCCTTGGTGGAGTTCTTGTACAACAACAACTACCAATCTACCATCGGGATGGAACTATATGAGGAATTGTACGACCGACCATGTAGATCACCTCTATGCTGGACAGACCCTGGGGAGTTAGCACTTGTGGGACCAGAGATGGTCCAGGCCATGACAGAGAAGGTCCAGGTCATCCAGGAGCGGATGAGGACAACTCAGAGCCAGCAGAAGTCTTATGCTGATAGGTGACAGAGGCCACTAGAGTTCGAGGATGGCGACCACGTCTTCTTGAGGGTCTCACCTCGACATGGATTACAGAGATTTTTCTGATGCAGCAAGTTGTCTCCGCACTTCATCGGACCATTACAGGTCCTTAGCAGGATAGGCGAGGTGGATTATCACATGGATCTACAACCTCAATTGCACCGGGTGCACGATGTCTTCCACGTATCTCAGTTGAGGAGATACATGTACGACCCGATGTATATTATTGACCATGGGGAGCTGGACATTAATGATTGGGTGACTTTTGCGGATGTCCCAGTGGAGATCGAGGATCGACATGAGCGGGTCCTATGTGGATGGTTGATTCCTACAGTGCGCATTAGATGGCAGCACAGGAACCTCCAGGAGATCACTTGGGAGCGGGAGGCTCAGATGCGTGCACAGTACCCACATTTGTTTCCCTAGTTTATGATGCATTTTTACGAGGACGTAAATCCCTGAGGTGGAAGTAATGTAAAGACCCGTAAAATTCAAGGGAAATTTTTTCTTAATTTTCTTTGGGTTTTTACAAGAACACAGTTTCTGACGGTACCTGATTCTGAGGCCCGGTGTGCCTGGAATATTTATCTAAAGTTTAGCTCAGGTACGTTCAGTGAACGAACGAGCAGGATTTTCTAACTTTTGTACGGGTGCTTGGAATTGAATTCCGAGGGCACCGATGGAATCGCAGCACCGGTAATTTCTTAGGAACACCATTTCCGAAGTTGTGTTTTCTCGGGAGGAGTTATAAAAAATTTGGAAAGTAAAATAAAATTATGTTACAATATTATTTTTACTAAGTGGGTAAACCTTTGAGTGGAAGTTAGGGTAACTACCCAAGTGTGGTTATGTGGGCGGTGGGGCCCACATGAACCCCACCCCTTCATTTTCCCTAACCCCCCTTAACCCTCCATTTTAATGACATAGGTTTAATTACTTATGTTATTTCAATTTTGAATTTCAAACTTAAGGCATAGGTAATAAAATAAGACTAAACAATTATTTTATTATTGTTCGAGATTGTTGTGTTGAGTGGGGATTGGGGAAAGAAACTATAAAGTTCTTATTCTTCATCGAAGAACGTGAAGAATGTGAAGAATGCGAAGAACACACCGATCTCCGACAAAGAACGTCGAATCCTCGGAGATCGACTACACGAGATGCCAACGACCCTCTCCTTCCGTGAAGCTTTCTTCTGCGATGATAAATTCTGCGACGAACCCACGCTCAAAGAATTCGACGAGGTAAGGGATTTATTGTTTTTGTTCGTGAATATTCGAGTGTTATTCGTAATCTTATCCGCTTGCTATCGATTAACGGGAGGGGGCTGGACCGCACAAACACGGCCGACCCTCCTCCCTTAATTCTGTTGTTGACCTTGTTGTGGTTTGGAATGGAGATGGAGTGGTGATGTCACACCGTGCAGGATCGTGCGACAAGGATGCGCGGCGTCGTCGCGCCGCGCCGTTGAAGTCAAACAAGGTCCCGGCAACGTCATGCCGCGCCGGAGAATCACGAAAACACCATGGCCAAAGCAGGTTTGCGGCGGAGGGGCGTGGTGCCGTTGCACCATGCCCGTCGGACCAAGGCCGCGGCCTTAGGTCGCGATAGAGTAGGGTGTGGGGGCCGGTTTCAGGCCACCGGCATCGGAGCTGGGGGACGGGACCGCGCCGGTCCCATGGTACAGCAGCCAGCAGGCCGGAGCGGGCTGACCGATCAGGGGGAAGTCCAGGGGTTAGAAACCCCAGGCAAGAAGGGTGGAGTGGACCCCCCATGTGGGGGCTGGGTTTAATTAGACAGGGGGCAGCGCCCCCCCCCCCCCCCCCCCCCCCCCGCCCTTGTCCGCATGGCTCGGTTACACCGAGTTGGCCAACGGACCGTGCCAGCGCGCCGGGCTGGGCAGCCCAGGCTAGGCCAGGCCAGGCCCAGGCCGGGCCGGGCCACGCCCAAGCGGGCTGGACCCGGACCCGGGTCAGGTCGACCTGGTTCGGGCCGACCCAGGGGGTCGTGGGCTGGGTCGGTCCGGGCCCAAAAACCCACTTTCGGACCACTTTCGGTATTTTTCCCATAACATGGGATACAGACCTCCGATCGACACACCGTCAGCTACGATGCGATCCGTGGATCGGGACAGTCGTTTTGATATATTACACTCAAGGTTTCGGTGTACATTGGGTTTGGCCGGGTTGGTTCGAACACGAAACCAACCGGGACCTCGGAGCGGAAACACTTATAACTTGAGCTCCGGACGTCCGATTGATGTGACGTCGACTTTGTTGGATTCCTCATTGTGAGAAAGACAATTTGGCTTACTTTTCTCGATGTTTGGATGCATTTGGAGTACGGTCGGGTTGGTTTTGACATAAAAACCAACCAGGCCCCTGGAACGAAAAAGCCAATAACTCTCAGATCGGGCGTCCGATTGCCGCATCGTCTATCGCGTTGAGTTCCTGTTGACGATACAGAACTATTGGATACATCAACTCCGGACTTCGTGTTAGTTGATGTATCAGACCCTCGTCTCGTGGAGTGGACCCTCCCCGAACGAGCTTGCTATGTGTGGGAACCCTAGAGATGGCTGCGACTGCGACGACGATGAAGACTGTACGGGAATCCTCCGTGGGTTCGACAGCGACGACTCTAGCACTCAGCGATCCTGTGTGGATCAGTACTTACCGATCCTGTGTGGGTCAGATCTTGTGTGGGTCAGCGCTCAGTGTTTCTGTGTGGGCCAGTGCATACCGATCCTGTGTGGGTCAGATCCTGTGTGGGTCATTGCGATGGTTAGTTACCTATCGATCCTGTGTGGGACATTGCGGGGGTTAGTACCTATCGATCCTGTGTGGGTCCGATGACTTAGATGAATTAGTGGCTTCACCTGATCATCTCTATCGTATTAAAAATAAGTATACCTGAGTGAGATGAGTCTTGAATTTCAATCTTATCTTCGATAAGATTGACTTGATATCCTGTGTGTATTAGGTTATGCTTTCCTGTGTCGATTGGGTTGAATATTCCTATGTGGAACGGGTTATGTTTTCCTGTGTGGACTGGGTTGTACTTGGGCTCGGATGTTGGAGCTGAACTGGAATTGATGACTTAGGTATATGTATGGGAATATACCTAAGTAGTGTCAGATGTTACTTTGTGATTTGCATCTTTCCTTTGTGGATTATCCTTTGTGGATTCTAGGAGACCTTCAGGGGTCTCGAGGTCCCTACCGAGTAGCTTATACTCACCCCTGCACGAGCTATACCCGCACTACATTGTGTTGGATGCAGATGACGGACAATGATGATCGTGGTTGAGGCTTGTGGAGCGAGTCGGTACCTGGAGTGGACCAGTGGGTGAGATGTACATGGAGCGGACAGATGGAACCATGGAGCTGTGGAGACTATATGTTCCCACCCTTCAGGTGGGACTTCTAGTGGACGGCTCGACGTTGCGTCTTTACTTTCAGTTGATGTATTTCCTTTGCAGTTGTACTTTACTTTCAGTTTGGGTTTGTATTCTGGCCCACTTACTTTTTTTCGCACATACTTTGTACCAGTTTTTATTTAGTGTTTACTTCTTCTTACTTACTCTTTGTGTTTGTCTACTTTACAAAGGCAATGCCTTCCCTTTTTTTCGGTAATTACGCCTTGGTGCTAGTCACCATCCCTTGGCCTATGGAAGGCGGGCTTGGGGTAGTCATGACACGGGCCCTGAGGACGGGTCGTGACGACAAAAAAATATATCTGAAATTAATTTCACCCATAACATAATCAATGAAATATAAGTTTTACCTAATGAATGAAAATTGAGTTATGAGATACCTTAATACTTTTTAATTAGTTGAATCGTATGTTCCATGAAATAAATAACATCAAATTAATATTTACATACCATAAAGGCAAATGTGTTCATGATATAATATATAAAAATTTATAATATACACCATATAAAAGGAATAAGTGGTGAATATGTCATATGTCTCACAGAAGTAAAAATGAGATGATAAACCCTTACATTTTAGTTTCTTTTAGTTGAACAAGATTTAACCTCAACAATAATGATATAAAGATTATTATTAATTTATTACATTACTATATACATATTTATGATATCATATATCATATTCTTATATCATTTTGTCAATAATATTTCATTATTACCTTTGTTTCAGGGGTTAAGTGTTTTGTTTCCCTATGCATATTTTTTTATGTAACTCTCGATTATTGTGAATATGATGTAATTCAATCATATAAAGAATTATATTAAGTTTTTATATATAATATTTATTAATTATATAAATTTTTATAATAAATATTTAACGATGAACAAGGAAAATGAATCGCATTGCATCGTAGAGATGGTAGTCCATATGTACACATGAGCGATGGTATTATTCCCTTATTGGGGAAAGGGTAAGTAAGATGATGACATATTAATTTTTACAGAATCAATTTTTGTTCATAATTATCATATATATATAGATAGATATATATTATTTCCATAATTATACCCATCCATGTTAAGTGGTGAGGAAGAATAGATTACACTATGACATGGAGATAGTAAGTCGCACGTACGCCACATGGTGCTTTCATTTATCAATTGATAGAAAAAAGGTAGAATATGGTTCTCCCATATTCAATATAAAAAATCCTTATATAGATAATAATTTAATTATTACATTAGTATTAAAATAAAACATGAATAGAAAGTAGAAGAATAAATGAACTTGAATGAGTTAGTAAAAATGATTACCTATTCTTTAATGGATTTCCTTTAGATCTGTTCTTATGAAATACGAGGTTGATATTTTTTAAAGACCAGGATATAAAGAAATTGGATTAGGATGTTTTTATGGGAAATTAAATAGGGTTTGGTTGAGCTATAATGCTAATGTTTTTGTGTATAAGTTAGGGATGAGGATTCCTTTTATAAATGAGCTGAGATTCACTTTGGGAAACTCTAAAAATATTAAATTAATATAAATTATTTTTAAAACAATTGCTCTGAAATGTGGTTTTTCAAATACTAGATGATGATGAATCTAAATATTCTTAGAAAATATATTTTAGAACATTATAGGTCACATTCTTTTCCTTTTTTAAGGTTTAACCCCTTATTTAATCTCTTTTACTCATACCATGGAAATATGGTTTTTTACACTCGGAGGGTCCATATTGTATCTATAAAATGAAAAAATAACCTCAAATGAATCTTGGATGAAATTTTAAACATTATTTGAATCAGTTGGCTAAGATTATTATTTTTATAAATTTTATATCATTTAATAAAAAATTATTAATTTTAAAATATCATTAATTTTAATTTTGACACAAATCATTACATGGACATTTTAAAATTATCAATACACAATATAACATTGAAAAAAATGCATTAATATATCCAAAATATATCTAGGTATTATATAAAATTCAGGGGTGATATTAATTATTTCAAATTATCTTTACTTTAATACTTTTAATCTCTTTTTTTTGATATTTTTAATAATTAAAAAATTGTCGCATCATTATTATGTAATGCATTAATGTAATAATTTATTCCCTAAAAATTAAAAATAAATTACCATGAGGAATATAACCATTTTATTTTTCAAACGACTATTATATAGTATATTATAGATTCTTATTTACTACAAATAATAATTGAAATACCAAATTTATAACATGAGTATAAAATATTTGAATTCCCTTCAAAACTAAATACTATAAAATGAATAATGTCATCCAAGTGGCTCTAAGAGGCTATAAAATTGGTCCAAGGATGATTTTTGTCTATAATCACTCAATAAGGAAATATATTACTGGTTTGATGTTAATTTTATAATAATTATAATATTTTTTACCCATAATTACCTGATTTTTCCACAACCCTAATAACTAAAATTATTATGTTTACCATTTTTATGGGAAAAAAAATAAAAGGTAAATATTTAAAAAATTTGGACCTTATGATTGAAAATTCATTAACCATTTTTTAGTTCAATTATTATAATTTTAAGAAATTAATTTGAAATTATTCTGGTAGCTGGGAAGAAACAACGAGTTTGAAAGTAAAAATGTGCAGATGATTGATTTTTTTATATCCAATTTAATTAAAAAATTTATTCTAATTAAATAATTGTATTTATTGACGTATAATTGAACTATTTATACATTAGAAATTTTAAAATATAATTTAACATTAGAAATAAATTAGATGAAAATGTAGTTTTCAGTAAATATGTATTATTTCTTTATTATTCATAAAAAATGAATAATATTTGAGAAATACCTAAAATTAATCCAAAGAAAATTTTGATATTAAAATTTAAAAAATATTGTATATTTTTTAAAACAGTATTTATAAAATTGTATATTTTTTATAGAAAGTGCGCCATTAAAAGGAGATAAAAGTGCCTTTAGAAAAATATAACCTTTTTAGTTAAAATTTGATTTGTTCTTATCTTATAACTTTAAAATAGATTTGTTTAATTTCAAACCATTTTAATATATATAAATTTCATAATTTCTTTAATAAATTAATTCCCACCATTTTAATGGCTGGGTTATTATAATATTTCATTTTAGGGTTTTGCTGGGAGTTTCATGAAACGTAAGATGTCTAAAAGATTAAATTTTAAAAAAAGATATACCATAAAAACATGGGTGTTACATTCTACCATCCTTAAATAATGTGAATCATTGAAAATTTTAATTTAACCTCAAATGTAAAATGTATAAACATCAATTTTTGTGTGGGAAACCCACAATAGAAATAGGGTTAATAATATATCCTCTTGATAAGAGGGAAAGTGAAATTAGAAGGTCACTAATAAATTATGATTTCGAATAAGAAAACATTACTAGTAAGTGAAAACCCAGACATGGATGATAAATATAAGAATAAATTTTAGATTCATAAGGATAAAGAACATGGTAATTATAAATTTAACCATCACAAAATCGTAATTTTTTATCAGTTAATGAAATTTGATTTCTTAGAAAGAAAACTAAAATGATAACGTTTTTGTTCCAAAATATTTTTCCTAAAGATGAGGGTATATTTTACTATATATATTAAAACACACTTAATCTATTTCAATATCATTAGTATAATCTCATTATTTGGTTGTGATTGAATCTATTTTCAATTAATACCTTACACCTAGAAATGAATTATAAAGATTAGTTTTTGACACCTAAAGAACATAAATGAATCATAAGATCCACTAGTCATTTCATTAGATTTTAAATTTATACTAAAAACATGGACATCACATGTTATAAAATATAATAAATAATACTTTAACAACAAAAAATAATATCCAATGTTCAAATTAATACATTCCATAAGTAGATATCCTATGATTTATCCAAAATTCATCCCTCTAAATTCAATGACCAATATTTTATAAGGAAGGTCAATAAATTTCAAAAGTACAATTTTCATTATATTCTACAAACCACATAACTAATCTCCAATTTTCACATACCATATATATTAATACCTTGATAACCATACAACCTTAATGAAAACATTCACTCTTTCAAATCCATGAGGAATAAATACTACAATAAAACCCTGATAAGAAATATTATAAATATTCTACTTTTACTATTGTAATAGCATAAGATTTACCTTGATCACTTGGATTATTATGAGGTATATTTTGACGACTCTTGGGGAATTAAATTTCATATAGAACTGTATAATTAAAATATAATAATCTCACATTGGAAAATTATTTCATTTCCCTACAATCAAGAGCATGGATGAGTTTTTACCCACACTTGAATTAATCTCCTTTTTCTTTTAAGCATGTACCATTGTGCTTCCTTCCACAAGTATCACATGTTTCTAAATTAATTATTTACTTTATTCACTTTATTTTACTCTTTATCCAACTTTCTCTTATTGTCTTATTTCCATTTGATGTCATTTGTCTTGGATAATTCCTTCTCTGAATTGATAGCACATGATATTGTGTCATTGTACGATGAGAAAAATTTGGAGACTAGTGACCTTCAAAGACCAATAATTGAAATAATCAATATTAGTCCTTGGGTAATGTATCTAGTATGGATTTTTACTTTTTAATATTGTATATTTTTCTTAATACTTTTCAACATTATCTTTCACTTTTTGTATCAGACTCAAGAATTGTCTCTCTATATCTGCTCTTAGTTCACGAGGGAAATATTTTCCAAGAAATATTCCTTAAAATATTTTCATTAAATGTTCTATATATTCTAATACACCTCAGTGTTTTGGAATCAATGATAAACATTGATCTTCATCTCCAAAGAGATGATAAACATCCATGACGACCACCTTCAATTCATTATTACCCAAAGTGAGAAATATCTTTTTTAAGGAACTTATCCACTACTTTGATAAAATGTATTTTTAGTCCCATTGAAGGATGGAGGCTGTTTTTGTATAAAGCAATCTAAAATTGTTACACCACATTTTGGTTCTAGATGCTCCATATGGGAAATGTTATTTCTTATATCCTGAGCCACCTGTCCCAATATAGTTATAGTTTTTTCATCTCCATCAACAGCTCTAACAATAGCTCCAGCTTAATTATCCTTCCTATAAGGATCATCCCTACATGAATTGATACATTATCCACTCCTTAAACTAGGTTCCATTTATAAAAATATTGAATAAACATAATTAGATCACAACATTATGAAACATAATTTATAATAACATAAATAGTGAATCACATAAACTAAATTGAATATTTATTTTCAAATAATATCTAAATAATAATCTTAGTTTACATGGATACATTTCCAAATTTCGTTATAGGATTTCATTTTATACTCGATGGTTTATAAAATAAATTTCCCATTTTTCTACTAAACATTATCTGATACCAACTACAAAGACCCTGACCCACGTCACCCTAAGTCGCTGGTTACATTATTACATTGGCATAAGTTACAAGAATCACATCCCAAAGGACCGAATAGTTTAGAAATCTTGGTAAACATGATACATAATTAAAATAAAAATTAAATTTTAAGAAAAAAATATAGAATGAATTTTATATATTCTTCCACTATTCCCACTTTAGGTATTTGTACATAATAAGTAGAATATACTTCTTCGAATCCATGGAAAAAATGAATCATATAGAAGGGGTGATCTCAAATGATCAGTAAGGGTATGTTTACAAAGGGATCCATGAGTAAATAATTCATAAATAATATGGAAGATTATATAACATAATCTCATTCTATTTAATCAATAACATTAAAATAATATTATAAGAATAAAATATGATCAACTAATTCCATACAAATAATCACTTAAAAAAGAAACGTAACCCTGGGTATTATAACTAATAAAATTATCACATGAAATATAAATAACAGAATTCAAAATGATATAATGTATAATTATATACATATGAAACATACTGTTGAGGATTCATACCAATAATCTAATATTTTCAATGCTCTGTGCCAAAAACATACCATTATTAAGGCTTTATACTAAGAATCTAATAAATGGGTAAGGAATTGGGAAAAACCCAGTCTAGTTTGTCTCATGTGACCTAATAATGTATTGAGGGGATATAGAGGTCCCCTACTATCACATACTAAGTCCAACTCATTCCTCATATTAAATGGGTGAAACATAAACTATATATATATATGAAATGTAAATAACATTCCCTAATCAATAAACATAATCACAGACCCTTACAAGTAATATGGTGCATGATATCAAAATAGAACATATAATGTCAAAATAATAATAAATCAATTATTAAATATGGTATACTTTGTCACAATATATCAATCATAATGAAGAAAAAGAATCAACAAAGGGTGTCTACATGGATAAAAATACTCTATATAAATTTTATAAAATTGTTGAGATAAATTCATCTTTTTTAAAATTTAAATCATTTATTTAAAATCCTACTAATTTTTAAAATAAGTAATTTTATTTGAATATTAAAATTTAAAATATTAATGTAAGATTAAAAAACATAAAGATGTCATGATGGTGGAAAAATATGATCATGCCACATAAGTTAAAAAGACATTCATTTCATAATTTTTTTTCTGAAAAAGTCATAAAGTACATTTTCTAGAAAATGAAAAAACCTTCCCTTTCAAATAGTTTTATAGAAATTAAAACATGGGTAAAAATATATTAAAAATTTGTATAATAATATTAAATATTATTTTGATAACCTTTTTAGAAATCATGCCCATGTAAGAAAATAATCCCTAGTAGATACATAAATATGAAAAATCCTAAATAATAATGAGATTGTGGAATAACCCTTACAAAGTACATATAATTTATAAAAATAAATATTTTTTATACTATATTTCCACATAAATCATGTGTAAATACAACATAAGATAATTTAATTACATTTTACACATAACCTAATCAGTGAAATTTATGTTTAACATAGTGAATGAAAATTGAGTTAAGAAATCCATTTCCAATTTTTAATCCACTAAATCATATGAACAATGTAATAAATAACATCAAATCAAACTTTATATTTGATTAATACAAATATATTCATGATATAATATATCAATTTGAATAATATAAACCACACAATATTAATAACTTAGGAATATGACATATGTCGCATAAATGTAAAAATTAGATAATAAACCCTTACCTTGAACTTTCAATTTTTTGAACGTGATTTAGCATCCTTTATAATGGTTTAAGTAATGTATTAATTTATTATAGAAACATATCCATATTTATAAAATCATAGATGATATTCTTATATCATGTTTTAATAATATTTTGTTATTAGCCTTATTTTAGGTGTTAACTGTTTCATTTTTCTATGCATATTTGTTCATGTAAGTCCCAATTATTATAGAAACGATATAATTTTTTTATCTCAAGATTGATATTAAAGTCTTATATATAATATTTATTCATTATATAAAATTTTAAAATCATTTTCTAAAGGATAACATGGAAAATTACTCACATTGCATCATAGAGACAATAGGCCGTATGTACGCATGAGCGATGGTGCAATTTACTAATAGGTGAAGGGGAAAATAAGTGGAAAATATTTTAATTTTTAGAGAATAAATATCATTTTATAATTATATTATATATATATATATTATTTTTATCATTATACCTATCTAAAAAAGTGGTGATGAAAAATAGATTACACCACGACATGGAGACGGTAAGTCATACGTACGCATGCTTGGATCTTTCATTTTTTCATAGGATTGATAAAGGGTATAATTTGGTTACATCCAATTCAAAATAAAATATAATAATATATATGATTATATATATAATACATTATCATGGAAAAAATGCATGAAGAAGAAGTATAGAAATAAAAAACTTGAATGAGTTTGAAAAACCTATTACCTCTTCTTCGACAGACTTCCTTTAGATCTCTTCTTAAGGGATGCAGGGTTGGTCTTTTTGGTTAACTATAATCTATAGAAAATGAATAAGGATGTTTGTAAGACAAATGGTTTGGGTTTTTTAAGATACATGTCTCATGGTTTTGTGAATAAATTAGGTAGAAGGTTCCCTTTTATAATTGAGGCGACATGTAGTTTTGAAAACACTAAAATTATTGAATTAATATAAATTTATTTTAAATTAAAAATTACTCAAAAGTGAGTTATTTAGAATATAATATTATAATTTTTATAAATACCTTAATAAAATAATTTTTTTTACAAGTTTAGTTCACATTGTTACCCATATCTTTTGGTTTTAAACCTTATTAAATCACTTTAACTATTACAATGACAACATGGATTCTTATTCTTTGAGGGTCAATATTATTACTATAAAATGACAAAATAACCTTAACTTTATCATGGATGACACATTTATCCTTATCTTAGTCACATTATTGAACAATATATTTTTATAAATTTCACATCACTTACTAAAATATTATTTAATTTAAAATATAATTAATGTTAGTTTTGAAACTATTAATTACTTTAACTATTAAAATAAATATATATATAAAATATAACATAAAAAACATTAATAAATCCCTAATATGTCTAGTTATTTTAGAAAATTCTTGTATGTCATTTAATATTTCAAATTATATTTATTTTAATATTTTTAATCTCAATTATTTGATATTTAAATTAATTAAATAGTTACCACACCATCATTGGGTAAGCCATTAAGATAAATATGTAACAACCCGGACCCGTCCAACCACCCGAATAGTGCCAAATGGGTCTGGTGTCACTACCTTATGTGAACCTCCCCTGAACTCCAAAGGCTTCCGACTAGTAGCGAGGGTCTGTTAGGTATAGTGGGGCGGCTACACCCTCTCAGAGGATCATAATAAGGGTACTGGTCCAATTATAACAGTAAATATGTAGTGGAAACAATGACTCAGAAGACTTGAAACAGACCCGCAGAGCGGAAGCATAATCAATATAGATAAAAAAATGGAAGCAATAAATATAAACCACAATAGTGGAAATAACACAACAACATGCTGATAACATGTAACTACTACTGAATAGTAAAACGTGCATCCAAAGAAGTTCATACTCAACTGAATATAAAAAAGGGTTCCAATGGATAACCAATATTAGCTACAATAAGTAATAATGCCGATACAGAAAAGTAAACAAAACAAAGTAAACCCCAACTAGGATGACCTCAAGGTCCATATCATCTCCATGCAATAACTAACACAGCCCAGATCTTGAAGCTGGCCTCTTTCTCGCACGTAAATCCATAAAGTATGCACGCGTCCCAAAGGGCCTGTGCAGGGTGTGAGACAAATTTCAGTAGGAAACCACCCAACGGTGTGTATAAAATATATGTTTTTAACCTGTCATGAATCTACAAGGAAAGAAATAAACAGTACAATGCATAATTAAACAAAAACTCTAATTGTGCACAACAGCCACCATGGAGTGTCACCTACTTCGACCCACGCCGGAATCTCTATCGAGTAACCCGGCACCACGTGCCACCTGACACCTCATGTCTCAAGTACCGACGTCCTGAAGGCATGCCCATGAATAGTAACCTGGCACCATGTGCCTCCTGACACCTCGTGTCTCATGTAAGGAAGTACCGAAGGCACACCCATCCCCTGAAGGCTCCTCACCTCCCACATGGCTTCCTACAGCAAATAACCCCATCAAGAATACCTAACCACAACTACGGGGGCCTCTAGCCACACTAGTTGTCAAAACCACCTCATCACGAAGTATCTCTGTGTGCACACTACTCAAAGTCTCGGGTGAGCGGTAATCACCAATAAGTACCTAATCCACCAACACATTTGACACCTCGTGTCCCTGCGACCAAGATTCTCAAGTCCGATGGCCTCGCCATCCAAGTAACCCGGGCCATGCCCAATCTGACAGTCATACTGCCTCAAGCCGACGTCCATGATGCCCAATCCCATGGTCTAAACCACCCAATGTAACCTGGGAAAAGCCCCAACCAGTGATCAGCATCACTCAAGAGTAACCAGACAAACCTAACAGAACCTAAAAAGGTTCCAGAAGATCCAATACAACAATTTAATATATAACATATTCAAACAGATAACATAACCTGGAAAAATAGACTAATCAGTTGAATTGAACTATGCAGGGTGTTGTCCCATACCAGCACTGAGGTCTTAAATGCCTCTAGAAATTTATATCAGGCTTTAATTAATTAAACTAACAGTTTTAAAAAATAATATTTCAATTAAAACCATTCTGGCATTCCCCGGCCAAAATGCCCTGATGAGCCACGACCCCTCACCCGCCCCCCTCATGAAAACTAGTAACAAGGAATACCCAAAGGCACCCCATAGGTCCCACATGCAATTCCATATAAAATAGTAGATGAGACGGGTCCCACTCAAAATACCTGAAAAAATGCCAAAGGCTACATCACCCAAACAACCACGAAAAAACAAAATGAGGTATGTACCACCTACCCGAGACTCGTACAATGCTACTCTTTCGATAACAGCCTCCAATTCGGTCTAAAACGTGGTAAATCTACAAAAGATTCAATACCACTCAAACATCAATAAATCGTTCTAGAACTAAAATCAGACAAAACGGCCAAAGAGGAATCGAGGCCTTACCCAGGGGGTTCCAACGCATCAATCAGAGTTCAAATCGGACATCAAACAGACGATCGGGAGAAGGAAATAGGTTCGGCCGACTTGGTTCGCGAAACTGGGCAACAAACATGGGTTCTGCCTAAAAAATGAGGCTACTGCCTGTTTTCATGAAAAAAATAAAGTACATGGTATGTAATTCATTACTACACACCATTTATATATCATTTAACTATTCATTTGGCGGATAGGATTTCGCCAACCTGATGACATGAGTACACAACGTGTGCCTATGGGTACACGACATGTACTTGGTTCCTCTTATCTCCCTCACTGTCTAACCCACATGCCATGTATATCCCTCGTACATGGATAGACTACACAGCCTGTAAAAGGGGAACATGGAATGTACCTAGTTCTACCTGGCCAACAAGCCCACACGACATGTATGGCCACCACACGGTCGGGGTTACACGATGTGTTGAAAACTACACGCCGTGTAGTAAGAAATTTCTACATGGTCAGTACACGGCGAGCAAACGGCTGACACTTGCTTAACATATACACGACGTGTACTTAAAAGTACATGGCATGTAGTCTAGAAATTTCTAGAAACATCCCATTTTCTCCAGTTTCCTCAGAAACTAGTCAAAAATTCAAATAGGGTCGAGATTTTGACCCGTTTTCCAAAACCAGGGTTCTTACAAACTCCCTAACTTAACATAGCTCACCCCCGAGCTACCGAACTAAACCCTGATATGGTACTGAACATGACCATCCTGGTTAAACAACCTAAAATACCCCGGTCTTAAGGTTCTGGCTAAATTCCTCAAGGGGCTCCCCACCTCAGGAATTGCCTACTCAGTCTCAACCAACAAAGCTCAAAGAAACCAAGGTTTACTAACCTATTTTCCGGACACATATTCCTTCAGCGACACATCGTCCCCCCTAAAATTCATTGGTTCTCACATGTCACTCTTGACACCCAACGTAGCCCGCACCGCATCAGTGTCCACCTCTACGAGGTCCTGGTGCGTAGAACCTCAAATAGACCACATCCATGATGCCCCGATGCCCACGAAACCTCATGTAACCCACATCCTTGATGACCCGATTCCCACGAAACCTCATACATATATATAGTGTATAGCACACACCCGATATGGTGCAAATCCCACTGACTAAAATCTAGTTAGTTCACATAGATCCTGTGCACCACATGAACTCAAAACAGTCATACCTCTACAGGTCATGGAAAAAAGGAAACACGGAGATCACAGCCACCCCATGGTGTACATATAACCATCCTCGGCTCACCAGCCTGCTCAGCCTCTAGAAGCTCCATGGCATGCACCTAGCCAGAAACACAGCTGCCTGACACCTAACCTCCCTACGATACCGCTCCAGTCACTGGCCACTGACCCCTCAGCTGGGTCCCACCATCTCTGTCATGACCTCCGCGCACAACTGAACCTCGACTACCCTCTCCGGGTACCGAACCTGAACCAACTTCAGACGCTACCATCTGTCCTAGTCCCTACCTACCGGCTACTTGAGAAGGCTGCCTGCAAAACCTCTCCAAATGCCCGTCCTGCCCACTTGCCTAGCACTCCTTCGGAGGCCAATCACATTGTGCCCAAACAAGTCCCTACTATCCACACTGGAATCAAATCACTGAAGAACTACCACGAGGTGGTCAAGCTCAATCCCTAGCCTGACTTCCCTACTTGAACTCATCCCTTCCTCACTTCCTGATGTCCGAAGCATCACCTGAAGTTGTCACCCTACCCAAGAGAGACTTCTCTCTCTCGTTTCCCTTGGCTATGAGTGCCTGATTTACCACCTTAGAGAAGGAACCCAGCCTGAAGATGTTCACCTGGACCCAAATGGCGTGTCGTAAGACATCCTCAAATCACCTCACCCTAGCCACATCATCGCTCACCATACCAGGTGCAAAGTGAGACAAATCTGTGAAAGTAGCTGCGTAGTCCATGACGAACATGTCTCCCAGATGAAGAATCAAGAACTACTGATCTCTCTCTTCCCTCAGTGTCTCTGGATAGAAGTGATCAAAGAACCTATCCTCGATGTTCTTCCAAGCCAGTTCCTCGTGCCTACGAGCCTGAACCTGTTCATCCCACCAACGCTTCATCAGTCCTCTTACCATGTACGTCGCCAGCTTGACCCTCCGCCCTGGAGGCATCTTGAGCTACTTGAAGATCATCTTCATGCTCTCTATCCATTTCTCAGCTGCCTGCAGACCACCCTCACCCAGAAAAAGTGGTGGGTGCTGTGACTAGAAATCCCGCATCAGATACGCCAGAGAAGGCTCTGTACCCTGTGCGCCTCTTTCAATCCCCTGCAAGACACGTACCGTGCTTGCTCGGAGCTGCTCGTCAAGCCATGCTCCGAACGTTGCCAAACCTGGTTGTTGTCCTGCCGGCACTGGATCCTGAACCTGATACTATCCCTGAGCCTATACCTACGGCTCGTGCTCTGCCTGTACCGAATTCTGACCCTGATCTTGTGGTACTGTATCATCTTCTGCCTGATGCTCCATCGAGTCGTGAAGGGGTAACCCACTAAATAACATAAATTTTCAGACATCAGATAAATATATAACAATATATTCTATGCAGAAAAGAAAAGCAGTAAAAGGTAGCGCATAACCACTACCCTTACTCCCCTTCACTGCAACCCATGCCCCACGACATCCCATCTTCATGGACTCCTTACCCGCCCTCAACAGAGCCTTTTATCAAAAGTACCTCAGGCCATGCCCGTCCCGAAAACTCACGTTGCCTCAAACCGACGACTGAGTCGCCCAATCCGGACAGTTACATTGCCTCAACCATAGTACCTTCCTGCTATCATAAGAGTCAGACCCAAATATTCCACCACATGCAATTTTACAAAATATAAGGCATGGCATAAACATTGTACAACTAGAAATTCTATCAGGAATTTCACCAATTCACATTTCAAAGCATATAAACCATGGAAATTGATTTTTTTCATTCACATGGCATTATCACTTCACAATGCATTCATGAAATTATGAAATTGAAATACCCTAAAAATGTGCCTATAAAAAACCGATCAACCAAGCCTCACCATACTAGCCAAGGTCTAATTATCCCTTACCATACTGGGTCAAGGGTCACATATCAAAATCACAAACATCACAAATCAAGTGAGCCACTGAGGTGGAAATAATATAAACTATAATCTAAGAAAAAACAAACAGTAGTTCCCACCCATGGAAACTAGGTCCATCGCTTGTACCTAGGGCTTCAGGAACCCAAGAACAAGCTAGAAACCCAGTCCCTCTAACAAACTATCTCCAGTCCATCCCTCGTACCTGGGGCTGCAGGTATCCAAGAACAAGCTAGAAACCGAGTCCGTGTAACAAGCTATCTCAAGTCTACCATATCCCAAATAGTATAACTAGCATAAAGTAACAAAAAGCCTCAAACTCATTAGTAGCCAGTAAAATGCTGCTTCTAAATCCCTGTCAAGAACTCCTCTGATACCACTTTGTAACGACCAGGACCCGGCCAGCCACCTGAATAATGCCGAACAGGTCGGGTGTCACTACCTTAGGCGCACCTCCCCTGAACGCGAAAGGCTATCGACTAGCATCGAGGGTATGTTAGGTATAGTGGGGAGGCTATACCCTCTCGGAAGATCATAATTAGGGTACTGGTCCAAGTATAACAGTAAAGATGCCACAGAAAGAAATACTCAGCAGACTTGAACCAGACCCGCAGAGAGGAAGCGTAATCAATATAGATAAACAGCGGAAGAAGTAAATATAAACAACAGTTGTGGAAATAACAAAACAACATATTGATAACATGTAACTACTACTGAATAGTAAAACCTGCATCCAAAGCAGGTCATACTCAACTAAAAATATAAAAGGGTGCCAATGGATAACCAACAATAGCTATAATAAGTAAGCATGCCGATACAAAAAAGTAAACAACTCAAAGTAAACCCCAACTAGGTATGACCTCAAGGTCCATACAATCTCCATGAAATAACTAACGTAGCCTAGCTGCTGAAGATGGCCTCTTTCCTACACGTAAATCCCTAAAGTCTGAACGCATCCCAAAGGGCCCGTGCAGGGTGTGAGACAAATCTCAGTAGGAAACCACCCAATGGGGCGTACCAAATATATGTGTTTAAGTAGTCATGCATTTACCAGGAAATCAGTAAAAAATACAATGTAAAATTAAACACAAACTCCATTGGTGCTCAAAAACCACCATGGAGCGTCAACTACTTCGGCCAACGCCGGAATCTCTGTCGAGTAACCCGGAACCACGTGCCACCAGACACATCGTGTCTCAGGTAGCGATGTCCCGAAGGCATTCCCAAGAATAGTAACCCGACACAATGTGCCTCTTGATACCTCGTGTCTCAAGTACCAATGTCCCGAAGGCATTCCCCTCCCCTGAAGGCTCCTCACCTCCCACATGGCTTCCTACGAAAAAAACCCAACCAGAATACCTAACCGTAACTATGGGGGCCTCTACCCACATGAGTGGTCAAAACCACCTCACCACGGAGTATCTCTATGTGCACACTACTGAAAGTACCAGTTGAGCAGTAATCACCCAAAAGTACCTAAGCCACCAGTACATCTGACACCTCATGTCCTTGCGACAATGTTGCTCAAGTATGATGGCCTCTCCATCCATGTAACCCGGGCCATGCCCAACCTGACAGTCGTACTGCCTCAAGACAACATCCATGATGTCCAATCCTGTGGTCAAAACCACCAAAAGTAACCTGGGAAAAGCCCCAACTTGTGATCAGCATCACTCAAGCGTAACAAGCCAAGCCCAAGACAACCCAAAAAGGGTGAAGAAGAGGCAATTAATCAATTTCATATATAACATATTCAAACAGAAAACATAACCATGAAAAACAAACTAAACAGTTGAATTTCACTATACAAGGTGTTGTCCCATACCTGCACTGAGGTCTTAAATGCCTATAGCAATTTATACTAGGCTTTATTAAATTAAACTAATAGTTTAACACATTAATATTTCAATTAAAACCATTTTGGCGTTCCCCCGCCAAAATAACCCGATGAGCCAGAACCCTCACCCGGCCTGCTCATGAAAACTGGTAATAGGTCATACCCAAAGGCACCCCAAAGGTTCCACAAGCAATTCAATATAAAATAGCAGATAAAATGTGTCCTGCTCAAAATACCCGAAGATACGCCAAAGGCCGCATCACCCAAACATCCACGAAAACACAAAATGAGGTATGCATCACCTACTAGAGACTCATACAATTCTACTCCTCCGGTAACAACCGCCACATCAGTCTAAAATGTAGTAAATCTACAAAAGATTCAATACCTCTCAAACGCCTATAACTCGATTTAGAACAAAAATCAGACAAAACGGCCAAAGAGGAATCGAGAACTTACCGAGGGTGTCCCAACGCCTCAATCAGAGTTCAAATCGGACATCAGAATGATGATTGGGAGAATGAAATATGTTCGGCCGGCTTAGTTCGTGAAACCAGGAGACAAACATGGGTTCTTCTTAAAAAACGAGGTTACTACCCATTTTAGCGAAAAAAGGAAGTACACGGCGTGTACTTAATGAATATAGTCCATGTATATATCATTTAACTGTTCATTTAGCAGCTGGGATTCTGCCGACCTGCCGATAGGAGTACACGGCATGTACCTATGGGTACACGACATGTACTTGGTTCCTCTTCTCTCCCTCACCGACTTACCCACATGCCATGTATATCCCTCGTACATGGATTGAATACATGGTGTGTACAAGGGGATCATGGCGTGTACCTTGTTCTACCCGGCCAACAGGCCCACATGCCATGTATGGCCACCACACCGTCGGGGTTACACAGCGTGTTGAAAACAACACACCGTGTAGTAATAAATTTCTACACGGTCATCACACGACATGTACTTGCGAGCACATGGATAACACTTTCTTAACATATACACAGAGTGTACATAAAATCAAATGGCATGTAGTCTTTAAATTTCAAGAAACTTTTTGATTTCTCTAGTTTCCTCAGAAACCAGTGAAAAACTCCAACAGGGTAAGGATTTTGACCTATTTCCAAAAACTGAGGTTCTTACAAAGTATTTATATTCTAAAAATTAAAATTAAAATATGTTGATGAATATATACATTTTATCTTTATAATTATTATTTTTAGTCAAATATTTATTTTTAACAACCACATATTAAATATGTAATACATATTAAAAACATGAGTGTGATATAATTGGATTTCATTAAAGATAAATACTATAAAAGGATTAATGTAATAAAAGTGGATCAAAAAGGCTATGAAATTTTTCTAGGGATGATATTTTTCTATTATCACTTATTCAGAAAAAGGATAATTATTAGGGTGATTTTAGTATATTATTTCTGCATTTAATATCTTGATTTACCCATAACCATGGTAATTAAAATTACACAATTTACAATTCATATTTAAAAAAATAAAAGGGACCTATTTCTAAAATATATTTTTAAAAAATCATGTGGAAAATATACTTTTCACTTTGAAAATATAGAACTTTTATAACTAAATATCAAAAATAGTTTGAAAATAATTTTCATTGAAAATTACCATTTAAAAATATAAATTATGCGTTTAAGACATTGAGTTTTCATAATGATCAGAAATTACACATATTCCATATATGTTAGAACTAAGATTAATTTTACATTTTTAATAAAATCAAAATGGGCCTGGTTTAACAAATGACATGATGATTCCATTATTTTTTTAAAAATTAAAAAAATTATATAAATGTCTTTAATTAGTAATTTTTAAAATTTTAATAACATTTTTGGAATTTTTTTTCGAAAATATGGTTTTGGAAGGTAAATGATTTTTAACCGAAGAGAGACATAAAGTCTAACATTACTGAAAAACATTTCTCAATAATTTTATTTACAAAAGAGTAAAAAATGGTAATATTAGTTGAAAATTTCCTGAAAAAGTATTTTTGAAGAAAATTAAATGGGTTTATTATCCAATGATCAAATAATTTTCTTCAATGGAAACTCAAGCATCAACAATCCTAATTAAAATGTGATTGTGAAATAAACCGTCACAAACATCGTAATCCTAATGTGAGAAATAATCAATGAATTTATTATTTGTATTAAAATTACATCAAAATAATACAATCATAAATACGAAATTATATAATCAAAATTCATTACACAAAATATTATAATATGAAATAAAATTAAGATGTAACATAACCCAATAAAAGTTAATTTAGTAATGAAATTATTTACCACGTGGTATCTTTTAAGTGAAATATCAGTGGATAAAATATTTCAAATATAAACTTAAAATATTAATAACTATTAATGAATCATGATATTACATATCACTGGGAAGCATATACAAATTATAAAACAATTTAGTTGCATAATATTTCAATATTACTTGATGAAGAGAAATTGAGATGAATTCCCTTACCTTACGCTTCATTTTGGTTAAACGCGACTAAAAATCTTGTATAATAGTTTTAATAATGTTATTAATTTATAACACAACCGTATCCATATTTATAGTATCACATATGACCCCTTTCTTATATTATAAGACATTTTTGTTTATAATATTTAATTATGTTTCATTGATTCAGGTGTCAATTTCCTTGTTTTCTTATGTTTGTTTTGTAATGAATGATTTGCTTCGTGTGGTTATTATATAGTACCATAATATCTAGAATTATATTAATGTTATAAATATCATTTTTTTCATTATATAACTTTTTAGAATCATTATTGAAATATGTACATGGTGAATGGACAACATCACTTCGTTGAGACGATAAGTTGTACATACGCACGAGTGACATTACCATTTCTTTAATAAGTGAAAGGGTAAGGATTTTTATGGTATATTAATTCCCCAAAAAAAATTTATTTCATATATATCACATAAAGTCACTAAATTTACCCTTATTACATTCCCTGTAAAGTGTAATTGAAAAATGAGTTATATCACATCATGAGGAAGTAGTCCTCCTTACACTTGAGAGACATTTTCATATTTTAAATGGAAAGGAAAAAAAGGTATATGCGATATTAAATTTTCCTAAGTATAATAACATAATTAATATAATATTAATTTTTTAATCCATTATTATATCTATCCATAAATGGTGGGGAGGGAAAAAATATTACGTCAGTTCATGAGGTGGTAGTCCACCACACAACTGATAAATGGTATTTTATCCCATTTGATAGAAGTGGATATGGATATAGGTCATACAGTCAACATAATAACATCCATGTATACAAAATATACTGAGGTTTTTATATTTCCATGGTTTAAAAATATTTTATGTACGTGGAAGAAGAAACAAAAAATGCCCGTTTAAGAATGTTACATCTTCTTTGAACAAATTATTTTGGTTTTTGAAAAAAATCCTTTATAAAATGAATTTATAAAAAAAAGGTGAAAAGGATGTTGGGATGGGATTAATGATTTAACTTTTGGAGGTATTTTCAGAATTTAATGAATTTGGAATTGTGATGAAAGTAGGAGAAGGGGTGGAATTTTATAAGGGGGAGAGGAAAAACATGGATGTTTTTAAGAGTAAATTCCAACCACACTTTTTTCAAGCCATTATCTAATTAAATGAGTAATTATTGGGAAATAGAGGTTATATGGTCAAAATATGGTAATAAAAATGGTGTTGGAAAAGTTTGTAGTTTATTTTTACCCTTAATTGTTTAGTTTAACCACCTAGTAAATCAGAATTCACCTTAACCATAATAAATAATTTTTATTGCTTTTACTATTGATAGTCAAACAAATGTTGAACTTATTAGTTAATATAAATTATAATGATTCATAAATATAGAATCTGTTTTTCTAGATTCAATACATTGAATTGGTAGAATCGAATTTAAAATTATACCACTGATGTGACAAAAAAAGAGGGGTTTCCAAAGATACAATTCTAATAACTATACATGGGTTTAATATAAAACATTCAATACAAATTTAATGAAACTAAAAAAATACCCTCTAAAACTGGTAACCGACCCAATATGCAACATTCCTAAAGGGAATTACTAATTCCCATAGGATGAAAACTAGCACTCGGGAATCAAACAACAAACAATGGGAACAATATTTCCTATCCTGAAGCAAAGACATGACATAAATATATAAAACAAAGACAACAATGGAATAGATAAATATATTCCATAATTGAAAAAATAAATTTTATAAAATAAACAAATAAATAGTAGAAACAATCTCTACACACAAGTCTAACCATATTATACCACTAAAACACTAAAACCAACTACTCCATGTGACAGCGTGGGAAGAATCCCACTATCTCACTACAAGCTACCTATCCCTGCTGAAAAAATACCTCTTCACCTCACTATGGTTCCTTTACCTTCCCTTCATTAAAATAACTACAATGGTCTATGCACCACCAAATAAGTGCTCTTGGTGTGAGATAACATGCTCTGTAGGATCTCACCCAGGTCATACATCATAAGATTCTATACAACAAATCAAGTATGTTCATTTTAAATAAAACATGTCATGATAAGTAGTAAATATTTTTTATAAAAATTATGGTAAATATTTTCCATTTTCTAGGATATCAAAAATATTAATGTATTCATATTTCAATTAAAATTTCCATTACCATTTATAAAAAAACTAGGAATTTATATCGAATAACAAGAAGGATAAATTGAAGAATAGGTATATCATGACGAAGAACTCAACAAGTGTAGATACCAAATACACAAACCACAAAAAATGGTTAGTTCCCCAATAGTCCTTTAAACGTAGACCTGAGGAGCATAGAAACACCCCATGAGTGAACCTACCAATAAATTCAAAAACATTCTATAGAACATTGGGCCCAGAGAGAAGAGAAAATACCCATGATAAAATTTAGTTATGGTAATACATATGATGGCCCTATTATAAAACTTCCACCAATGTACCCATGGGTTCCCATGTGATTCTTTTCATAAATCATTTCAATGCTTTCAAACCACTCCTTTTTCTATTTACTAAATTCTGAGGAAACCCAGCTTTCATAAAAAATCCATTTACACAAAGTCAAGAATCATGACGAATTTTTTTATAAATAAATTTATAAAAATATAATTTATAGGATTCATCAACACATTCTAGAGATGGAAACACCTACCTAACACTTAGCACCACACACATCCATGAAGGATCCACCGAAAAGATGTTCCCAAAAACAGTAAAAGAATAACTAGAATTAATGTACATATATTATAATTGATCCATTTACATAAAACGGGTTATAAGAGAAGAGTAAATGACACACACCTTAAGAATGAACACCCACCACACCACAACTATAAAAAGAAATAACCCCTGGAATAAGATCACATAATCTATATTAGAGAATAACAAAGGATTAATCACTATAGATCAACTAATACATTAATAGAACATAATGGATCCACTATGATCAATGTATCAAAGAAGAAGAAATCCCTACTCACCTAATGATAAAAAAACAAATTGTAATGGTGATCAATTTCCAATTGAATCAATCTGGATATAACAAAGTCTTCAAAAATCATTGGAGAAGCTTAATAGTTCAAGAGTCGAAGGAATTGTCAAATAATGAAATAAAATTGATTTTTAAAAAAATCCCTAAATGTCATTACCGGAACATTTACATTCCATGTAATCCGTTTACACGTCGTTTAATACACTGTGATCACATATTCCAAAAACCCATATTTTTTTAAAAACTGATCTTTTAATAGTATATATCATGTAACCATTACATGAGTTATAGATCTTTCACACTATTAAAAAACATCACTACATGTGTATGGTGAAAAATAACATGTCATGCTGACCATTTACACATCATGTAATAACCCAACACATAGAAGAAATCTCTGGATTCTTACATGAAAACCTCAAACCACCATGGTCTTTTTTTTTGAAATCTGATAGAACCACTCATATATATTATAAATTTATTCCATTATTCCATTAATTCACACAAACATCCACCTATAAACTTTAATTCATTCTCCCAAAAAAATATCTCTATCCTCAACATTCCCAAGATTCTCTAAATTGAAGTAGAAAATAATAATGAATAAGGAAATTGCATGAAAGATGGTAATAAGATGTTCCAAACTCCCTTCTATAAGAATTTTTTCCCTAGGAAGTCATGTGTATGAATGAAATTTGGTATATATGGGAGGACAATGCTCTCTCATTAATGACATGAACTCCCAAGTCGCATGAGAATCTAATCAATTCTACCATAACACTATAACCTACCAAATTTACTTCCCACACAATGCATTCACTTGAGAGTCAATGATCTCAACTGGCTACTTAACAAAAAAAATCTCACTCTAACTCTATTTTTTCCCATCTCAATGTTTGAGGGGGATCATAATGATATTTAATTAGATGTGATATTTGGAAAACATCATGAATTCATGTTGACTAAGCATGAAATCCCAACCGATAAGTAACGTTCTCATGAATACCAATGACCTCAAACTATCTAACATATCTCAGAGCCAAATTTCAATGTTTTCAAGACAATGTTGACCCAAACGAGGAGAAAATATCCATAAAACCTAGTCACCCATAGAAAAATAAAAAATATGATTCTATTGATCCCCATAATATTCTTTCTAACTCTATGCTTGAACCAAATTTCAATATATATCCTGGATTCTGAGAAACATTTACTGAACTAGAATCTGCCCTACCAAAAAATCCTTATTAACCTATTCCCATAAAGTGTTGACCTATATGGGAGTCTATAATAATCCCTAAAATGATCCATTCTAATTGATAAATGTTAACTATTGTTATAAGTATACTCAAACAGTCCTAGATGGCTATCCCATGATCTACTATATTTCAAGATATAAGAACAAATAATATCCTCTAAAATATGAATAACATGATCTTTCATACTATCTGTCTATGGATGATAAACTAAACTCAACAAAATTTTAGTCCCCATTTCCTTCCAGAAACATCTTTAGATCATTAATGGAATCCTAAGATCCATATATGAAACAACGTAAGAAAGAGCCTCGTGTAACATAAAAATATCGTACACATACCAGTAAACTAGATATTCATCTTTAGTGGTATCCCTAATCATCATGGAATGAGTTGACTTTTTTAATCGATCAATCACCACTGATATTCAATTACTTCATCAGGAATTCCATGTAATACTAATAACATTGTCCATGGATACCTCTTACCATTTCCAAACAGGCACTAAAAGAGTCTTGAGAAAACTAGAAAGTTTTAAATGCTATTCCTTAATCTGTTGGTAGGTGTAATAGTCGGACACGTAATTAGTGATGTCACAATTCATTAACAGCCACCAAAAGTTATATATCATATCCCAATATATATTTATAGACATTAGATGAATGGCTCATAAATAACTATGATAATCATAAAAAATTCATATCCTCATAAATTCACATACAACGATATAATACCCAAAACATAGAATACAATAAGAAAATAGAGACCAACAAAAAACAGTCCCCCTACTATATAGGGTTTATCAAAATCCTTTGAACTCATCATCATACTACTGACTCTATAGAATAGATTTATGGAGAGATAATGATAAATAAAATATTGTCATAACTATGCCAAAATCATCCCCTTGAGCATCCATATTCAAAGAAGAAAAATTCACCATGAGGTTCCACTCTTCCTTTGATTCCATAATATATTATGATGGAATATTCCTACTGAGACAACATGTAATGAAATTTCTATTTACTAGTGTGTAGGTGATATCAAAGTCAAATTTCTGATGGTATTCCACCCACTGAATCTATCTATGATTCAATTATTTTTGAGAAACAATATAGATTATACTTTTAAAGTCAGAAAAGATTTTGAATCATTATCCCAAATATAAAATTCCACCAATACGTAAGCGCATGAATAACAGTAGAAAGCTATAAATCATTAGTGGGGTATCAATTCTAATGTGGTCTAAGATGACGAGATCTATAATCTATCATATGATCATCATGAGAAGGAATAAAACCCAAACATCACCTATATAATAAACAAAAAACCATATATCCTTTACCGAGATAATGTAAAATTAGAGTAGGATCCTATATCCGAAGTCATTTCATCTCATTAAAAGAATAATTTCACTTTTCATCCAATGTGAATTTTACCTTTTTCTTTATAATAGTAGTAAATAGTGATATTAAAAATGAGAAATCCTTGAAAAAATATCTATAGTATCCAGTAAGACCAAGGGAACCCCAAATTTTGAATACATTCCATGTATATAACTAGGAAAAGAAATCCTTTACCTTCTCAAGATCAACTGATAATCCATGATTTTAAATAATGTTCCTTAGTAATTTCACATCTTATATCCATAAGTTACATTTCAAAATATTTCCACTCAAATAGTGACTCCTTAGGATTTCAAAACCCAAAATCATATGGTTCTCGTGCTCACTCTCAGATCTCATGTAAATCAAAATATCATCTACAAACACTACAAAAAAGTGTTGAGATAATGATGTAATATATGATTCATCAAATCCATGAAAACTATAGGAACATTATTCTGAATAAATGGAATCATAAGACATTTGCAATGGCTATTACAAATCGTAAATGTATTCTATGATATACCGCACTCCCAAACTATGATGTAATGTTAACCCAACCGAAGATCAATCTTTAAAAACCACTTTTCTACATTTAAATAATCAAAAAAACACTCAACATGAGGAAAATGATATTTGTTCTTAACAATTAACTGGTTTAAATTCCAATTGTCCACACACAACCAGAGTGAATCTTAAATCTTCCAAGAAAGGACACTAAGGCTTCCGATGGTGAAATAATAGGGAGATCAAAACCTTTTTCCGTCAAATTGTTTAACTATATCTTGATTTATTTTAGCTCTGTTGGCGCCATATGATAAAAAGGTATCAAAATCATCTTGGAACCTTGTCAATATTAAACTCTACCTACATATATAGAGAATTACTAGAGAAATAATCTAGGAAAATGTAAAAAAATCATGAACAATAGAGGGAATAACAACATCAGATGAAACACCATTTGGATCAACAAAAAAAATAGAAATAAAATCCTAATATCTTGGGGAAATTATTTTACATGACTAGACCTTAGATCCTACTATCTCTAAAAAACACAACAGATCCAATATTTATCAATAAAAGAGATATACAAAGAGAAAAACATCAAACTTTTCTCAATGATAAACTTGACAATCCATCTTGAGGAGGACATTGAATATATCCAGATTGAGAAAAATAGAATCTTATACTAGCTTCACATCAGCTATTGGTAGCACACAAAGACACTAAAACCCTTTCTATTTATTCCTACCAATTTTTGTCTCTAACTCCATAAAAGGAACATGAATTTTATTGGAAGGTTAATAATATCACCAAAATAGCCATATATAAATGAGTGGGAAACACTAGTGTCAAATAAAAGAATTCATGTTGAGCATGAAATAAAGAGTACCTATCATTATCGCTGGACCCACATATACCTTCTCTTGAAACTCAGGCATTTCATGAAGGTAAGTCACTCCTAAGGCATGTGGTTGGAGAAAATTTTTCTTTTAAGTATCTGATTGTGCCACAATAGCCTTTGTAGGAGACGATACCTCACAATATCGAGGAGTAGATATAGCTAGATAGAAATTTAGTAGATAGATATAATGTTCATAGTTGTTACACATCTTAGTAGGTTATGGAGAAGAAAATCATGTGTGTCAAAAATCCCCACATTGATAGAATGTTAGAGGAATATTACTAGTTAAAATTGGATGTACCAAAGAGGCCTCTTATTGTGAACCACCTCCAATGTTCCAAATATGATCCTACCACTTCCTCTTTTTCCCTAGTGAAATAATAATGCTTCCACTAGGTGGAAGAGAAGTGAAAATAGATCCTACTTGGCCAACCATATTAATTTTTTTCATCATAAGCATATTAAATGTCTCCTCACGGGTTGAAATAATCCGCATAAATACCTATAATATTATATATGGTAACAAACCCTACAGGTAGTTAAAATATTTCATCTGACCATTATTCACTACCTGTAGTAGAAAAAACCATATCAAAAAAATAGATTGTTATAGGAATTTCCCATACACTCACTCTTATATATAGAGTGAAACTCCAGAGACTTATTCATTAACAGTGACTTTGGAAAAAAATACTAGAATAAGAGAGGAATGAAACCCTTCTAGTCAATGATCACATGCTCATCATCCCGTATAGTAGAATCCCACCAATTTTTTCAAGGAACCTCAAGTCTGAACACTGCAAACTTCACCTTAATATTCTCATGTGTCTCCAAGAAGTTGAAGATCAATTCGATCTGGTCAAGCCATCCCTCTTCCAATTGATGTTCATTCATACCTTTAATGGATGATGATTTCTCAAGCAATATCTCTCGTGATCAATCCCTATCTCTTATCGCTCATGGATGTGTCTCAGCAAATGGTTTTTGATATTACAGTACTTTCAAGGAAACATAACAAAATTCTCAGATGATAGATTTGATAATTGTAACGCCACGGTTCCAGAAGCCACCCAGAGGCACCCTGTACCTGGTTGGTCACATGGCCTCAAGAACATTTCCGCAAATGCCAGAGGCTACCGACTAGCATCGAGGGCCTTGGGTGTGATAGTGGGGAATATATGCCCTCACTAGCAGAGTACAAAGTATAAGAGAAACAAATAAAAAAAGAATAAGCAATAAAAAATCCATACACAAGTGAATAAACATAAGACATAAATAATAAATAGCTGGAGCACATACATATAAAATGATGTAGAATACATGTGTCAAAGAAAATAACAAAACAAGTCACAATGCTGAATATAGTACTAAAACAAAGTACAAAAGGAAACTAGATAAAATCCTTAGCATCACAAGCCTCAGCTTGGTCCCATTCTCTCTTTCTTCATAGAAAGTCAAGTACGAGAATTAGAATGGTGCTTTCCCTTATCTATACCTGCAACAATATAATCTGTTTGGGCCCAAAAGCATGGCTCAAACTGGGTGTGAGACTAAATCCTAGTAGGAAACCACCAGAATATCTGTGCCTAACAGTCAGTGAATATATGACATGTAAAAGTACAGAAATCGGTAAAAAGGAAAGTACTCAACATTAAACAATCCATAGTTTAAATCATTTAATTCACAAACAAGTAATCAGGTACTCAAGAAAGTAGAAACAAAAAGTAACCCTCTGGATAGTTCTCACAACCTAAACCCTCCAGTTCAACCACCAAGCACTAGAAACCCTATGGGAGGCACACACATTCTCACCCCTCTGGTTCTGATAATGTATAGACTCTCCGGGGAAGTACTCGCCTTCAATTCCCCCTATAGTCTCATATCATACTAAATCCGATCTGGGGACGAACTCAATGTCTCATTCCCCCTATGGCTTGTGTCGAGGAACTTCAGACACTCTGAGGAAGCACTTAATGTCAATTCCCCTAGTGGTCTCGCATTGTAATTTATAAGACACTCTGGAGAAGCCCTTACATCCATTCTACCTAAGGTCTACTACACTAGGTTCTCACGACCCTATGAAAATAAAATAAGTATAGAGTCCGTAACGGCCAAAGTAATCCTCAAGAACTACTTGTCTTTCATTCTATGGAATATCATCACTTTAGATCTACAGTCAATCTATCCTACAATCAAGGAATGACAACTTGAAATTGCATAACAAGAAAAACTAGACCAAATGGTCATACACAAGAAAAACATGCATGGTAAAAACATCCAAATCACAACATAATTACCCTATTAACAAACAAAATCCTCTACTCTAGCATATAAGAAAAGCAAGAAAACAATAGGGCTAAAAAGGTAAACATGCAACACCTCATTCAAGGGTATTGGTGGAATTTGCACAAAATACTCAAAGAAATTCAACATCAAGGCACAAACCACCTACCTTATCATTAGGAGATCAATATAGTTGACCCATGAGGCATGAATCTATTTATAATTTCATAGATCTACAAAAAAATATAAAACTTTCAACCCATAAAAGCATGTAAAAGAGGAGGAATTGGAAAACAATGCTCTGGGAGAAGGAAGAACTCACCACTACGATTCCAACACAATCAACAGTGCTCAAATTAGAGGGCAGATAGAGGCTCACATGATTGTTGAAGATACATGGCTTCTCAGCACTCTTGGATGAACTAGGTTGAGAACGAGGGTGTTCTGTCCATCAGACGTGACCCCGGTGCGTTTAATGAAAAAAAAGTTCACGGTGTGTAATTTAGAAGTACACGGCGTGTACTTAATTTTTCCATACTCTGCTTTATGCAGCCTCTAAAACATGCCCACACGGCCATGTGCATGGCTGCTACATGGCCATCACCTAGCTACCTGCAAAAAAGAGGTACAGGATGTGTACTCATAAAGTACATGGCGTATACTTTGAAAATTTCTAGAAATTCCTTTTTTCCCAAAAACGTCAAGAAAAAAAACATACTTGAAAAGAAGATCTGGGTTCTTACAAACTCCCCCTACCTTAATGAAATTCTTCCCCGAATTTCCCTAGCGTGGAGTAGAAGAAGAAACCCTGAACAACTCTGGCCACTGTGCTCGTACATTGGCCTCCCTCTCCCAATTCTTGTCCTGTACCTACCTGTACTTCCATAGCACTCGTACCAGAGGAACATACCGGCCATAGAGAACCTTTGTACTACGATCAAAAATCCATATAGGATACTCCTCAATAGATGAATCCACCTCCAACTCAACTTTCTCAGGTCGGAAAACATGAGAGAAGTCTGAAAAGTTACGTCAAAGTTGAGAGACGTGGAAAACATCATGCATAACTCGGTACCTATGAGGTAACTGCAACTGATAAAAAAACGGTCCAACTCTCATAAACACATCAAATGGCCCGACGTACCTCGTCGGAAGCTTACCCAATCTCCTAATTATTCTGTGCCCCAGCCTCGGTGTGACACATAAGAAAACCTAATCCCCGATCTCAAACTCCAGAGGTTGTCTCCGGTGATCAGCATAAGACTTATGTCGAGATTGTGCGGTATCCATCCTATTCCGAATCAACTCTATCTTCTCTGTGGTCTCCTGAACAAGACGAGGTCCCAACAAATCTACCTCTCCTACCTCCAACCAACATAAGGGTTATCGTCATGGTCTATCGTCAAAGGCCTCATAAGGTGCCATATGAATAGTTGCCTAAAAATGTTGTTATAAGAGAACTCCACTAGAGGTACATGCTTCTCCCAATAACCCCCAAAGCCTAGAATTCATGCTCTGAGCATGTCCTCAAGCACCTAAATCATACGCTCAGACTGGCTATCTATCTGTGGATGGTATGCTTTACTCAAAAGTACATGTGTACCCAAAGCCTTCTGAATCCCCTGCTAGAACCGAGAAGTAAAACACACATCCCAGTCTGAAAAAATGGAGTGTGAAACTCCATGGAGATGTACAATATTCTGGATGTATAGTCATCCCATAACATCAACACTAAAGTTCTCCTTGATTAGAAAGAAGTGAGAAACCTTCGTAAGTATGTAAATGACAACCCAAACTGTATCATTCCCTCAAGGTGATCTCAGAAACCCTGTCACGAAGTCCATCTAGATGTTGTTCCACTTCCACTTAGGAATGGTTAAATTCTGCAAAAGACCTGCTGGTCGATGATTCTGCACCTTCACCTACTTAAAAGTAGATCACCTCATGAAGAAACCAGCAACATCCCTCTTGATACCTAGCCACTGATACTAGCAGTGTAGATCACGATACATCTTGGTGACGCAAGGATGAACTGCCCAAACAGAGGAATGAAAATCTCGCATCATCTCTTCGCGTATATCTGCTGGCACCCATACACATCCCTAGAAATGAAAGATCTCATCCTCTCCTACTGTCTATAAAAGAAGAGGTTCCTCTCCTAACATACTCCCCCGTACGACTAGACCTTCTGAGTCGAATAGTTGCCTCATCCGCACCCGATCAAGAAGGGTAGAGGTAACATCTACAGAAGATAGAAAAATCTTCCCATTCTTGTCGTGCACTTCCAAATGCATCTGGGAGAACAGATCCATAAGCTGCCACTCACAACTGGCCTCCTGAACTGCCTGTATCGGAGTCCTCCTACTCAACGCATCAGCCACAGCGTTTCCTTTTCCAGGCCTGTTGGCAAGCTCAAATTCAAAAGACTGATGGTACTCATCCCACCATTGCTGTATCAAATTTTGATCACGCTGAGTGAAGATGTACTTGAGACTTTTGTGGTTGGTGAAAACCAAAAAATTCTCTACCAGATGATAGTGTCTCCAAAAGCGTAAGGCATGAACAACAACTGCCAATCCCAGATCATGAATTGGGTAATTCCTCTCGTGTGGCCTCAACTGCAGAGACCTGTACGCAAAAGCTCCATCTCCGTGCATAAGCATAGCTCCCAGCCCGATACCTGAAGCATCACGGTAAACAGTATAGATCTTGCCTGGCTCTTGAAATACTAGTATCGGTGCTGAAGTCAACCTCCCTTTCAACTCTTGAATGGCTGACTCACAAGAATTTGACCATAGTAACTTTGTACCCCTCTTCATCAGACCCTAAAACGGTGCTGCTAAATGTGAAAAGTCCAGTATGAAATGCATGTATTATCCAACCAGCCATAGAAAACTCCGAACCTCAAAGACGTTCTTCGACTGCTACTAGGAAACTACAGATCTCACTTTCTCTATGTCCACTGATACTTATTTCTTTGAAATAACTTGACCCAAGAAGTGAATCTAGTCCATCCAAAAGTGGCTTTTTGAGTTCTTAGAATATAACTGATGCTCTCTTAGTGTACTGAAAACGATCTCAATATGGGTGGCATGATCGTGTCTAGTGTGAGAGTACACCAAGATATCATCCATGAAGACCACTACGAACGAATCCAAATAAGGATGGAACATTTGTTTTATTAGTACCATGAAAACTTCTTGTGCGTTCGTGAGACCGAAAAACATAACAAGGTACTCGTATAGACCATACCTACTCCTGAAGGCTGTAAGAGGTATATCTGATGGTCTAATGAACAACTGATGATAACCGAACCTCAAGTAGATCTTCAAGAACACTCGGGATCCTTGAAGCTGATCAAAGAGATCCTTGATTCTCGAAAATGGATATCGGTTCTTGACCTTCAACTGGTTCTGCTTCAAATAATCTACACAGAGCCTAATGGTGTTGTATGCCTTCTTCGAAAATAGGACAGGCAACCCCCAGGGAGAAGTACTGGGTCAGATGAAACCTTTTTTCTCCAACTCCTCCAACTACTTCATGATCTCTTGTAACTCAGGTGTAGCCATCCTATAAGGAGGAATGGAAACCGGTACCACTCCTGGAATGAGCTCAATAGAAAAGTCTACCTCACACTCCGGAGGCAACCCTGAAAAGTACACTGGAAAGACATCCCTAAACGATCCACCACTGGAAGAAAGTATAACTGTAAAGACACCTGGTCATCCAGATATAGACTAAAAATATGGTCTGTAACTCTTCTTAGACCATGATGCTTGGGTCCTGCTCTGCTCGCCTGGACATCCCACTCACCCTTATGAAGAAAAGATCCACCCTATGGTGATATAAAACTCATCCTGCGATGATAACTGTCGACGAATGCCTTGAAGGGAACTAACTAGTCCATCCTAAGGATGAAATCATAGCATATCATCTCTAGGACATAGAGGTCCCATATGAAGTGACACCCCACAAACTCTAGAGGGAACTACCTGCACTGATGTACACTACTTGTCCTAGCCCCCAACGGTGTGACTAGCATCAAGATATCGGTTGAAGAAAAGATGTAGAGATCAATGCTCTTCATAAGAACAATAGAGATAAAGCTATGGTAATCCCCTGTATCGAAAATAGAAGAAGATAAAACTGAGGCTACTAAAATCATACCTCGAACTATAGAGGGTCTGAGATCTTACTCCTGCTGGGTCTACTCCACTGCAAAAGTCTGATCTGTACCACGACCCTATGACCCTTCCTGACCGCTCTGAGCTGATCCGCCCTGCTGTCGCAGATAGACCAGTGACTGACCACCATGGCCTCGACCTCCACCTCGGCCCGAACAGCCAGAAGAAATCTAGTTCCCAGACATGTGAGAAACTAGCAGTGCTGCTCCCGAACACAGAGTCATAGAAGAACCCATGTCACCAGATGCCAGTGAGAAAACCTGACATAAACACTGAAGATGACCCATCTTTCTGTAAGATCAGCACTCCACTAGATCCCTCTAGCACTACGGCCTCATATTCCCACTTCTAACACACTGGTATCACACAACCTGGCCACCAGAAGATACATCCCACCCACATGGGAGGTATGCATGTTCCTTATAAAACCCTCTCAGAACTATGCATCAACACATGTATCCTGAATGATGGATGGTGACAATACTAGCACTATAGGAGGACATCTCTGTGTCATAAATCCCCAAGGTCAAGTGCACACCTTAGATTAACATTATCAAGGAATGAAAACTAGAAGTGTAAGAAGGGAACAAGATAAAGAATGATTCAAGTTTTACAAAACATGACTACAGAGCCTGTATAAACACTACACGACGTGTTCTTTTAATCCATTCACATGGGCATGTACTTCTGCCACAACTGGTCATGTGACACCCCAACCACATAGCATGTTTTCCCCACACATGGTGTGTACTTGAACTCTATTCCCCTTCCCGAGTCACCTTACACGGCTAACCCACATGGTCATCTTAATTTTATATTACACAACGTGTTTACGATGGACATGGCATGTACTAGACAAGATTCACCAGCCCATGTTGTTAGTGACATGGTCTATGAACCTAGGATACACTACACAACGTGTTCTAAACAAACACGACATGTACTAAGAAAAGATAACACCGACCCATGTTGATCGTTACACGGCCGGATACACAGTTCACTCTACATAGCGTGATCCATGTGTATATGGCGTGTACATGGTTGATTTTCTTGACCCGTGTTGTTCGTGACATGGCCGGGCACCTATGTTATGCTGCACGACATGTGAAATCAGGACATGGTGTGTAAAAACGATGTTTCATCCATCAGTGTCACTAGTCACAGGGGTAGACACACGGTCTCAACAACACTGCATATACGTACTGTACCCAGTGGGGTTTCACAGGATTTTTCACAACCTCATGTCCATGCCCACACAGTCAGTGAAATAGTTTTATAAATACATGGTGTGTAATCATAATGCACACGCCGTGCATTCTGGGATTTTCTGGACAATAGCCTTAGAGACTGCACTAGAGCCCAGAAAAACACAATAACAAACATTGAAGGTGCCAAATTCCGATTCGTGAGGCCCCATAGTCCCCACAAATCAATGAATGGAATCTTATACAAGTTATAACAAGGAAAAAAAGTGATGATCCACCAAATTCCAGTCCATGGGGACCATAACACCTTAAGAACCAATGTTTGGCATTCATCCAAAGAAAGCACTACCCATAAAAAGCACTATCAAATAGAAGGTATTCTATCGAGCATCTATCACAACAGCATGCATAGTATACACAATGTCTATCACAATAGCATGAAATTTCTAATGCATCCTAGATGGCATGGAAATAATAAATGGCATGTGATTTCTGACAAGTTCCTATATAATGCATGATATGGAAGACACTCATCTCATTGTGTTGTAAAAAATATAGAACCTCAATAATAACAACGGTAACAACACAAGACATGTGCGTCACCCAACGGTGAAATCAAATCAACTGTAATATTGCACACTAGTAAATTGCATTAAACAAGGTAGTATGGATTTTCCCTGTACACGGGTTAGCTACTCCTGGGAAAAACTTATTACCAAGTACCTTTTCCATCCTATCCCTTGCTATAGGCTCCAAATATTAAGTCAAGAGAAAATAAACCCTCTGATACCACTTTGTAATGCCCCAGTTCTGAAAGACACCCAGAGGCGCCCCATACCCGGTTGGTCACATGGCCTCAAGCGCATTTCCCCAAACACCAGAGGCTTCCAACTAGCAGTGAGGGCCTTGGGTGTGATAGTGGGGAAACTATTCCTTCATTGGAAGAGTACACAGCCGAAGAGAAAAAAATAAACAAAAGGGGAAGTAGTAAACAATCCAAAGAAAAGTGAACAGCGGGCGACTGAAATAATAAACAACTAGAGCGCATACATATAAAATGATGCGTGATACATGTGTCTAAGAAAACAGCCAAACAAGTCACAATGCTGAATATAGTACTAAACCAAATTATAAAAGGAAATCAGATAAGCACCTCAGTATCGCAAGCCTCAGCTTGGTCCCATGCTCTCCAGCTCCATAGCAAGTCATGTACCTGATGTAGAAGGGAGCTTTCACTTATCTATACCTGCAACAATATAATTGGTTTGGGCCCAAAATCATGGCTCAAAAAGGGTGCGAGACATGATACCAGAAGGCAACCACCACAAGATATATTCCAAACAGTCAGTGAATATATGGCAGGTAAAAGTACATAAAGAAGTAAAAAAGAATGTACTCAAAAGTAAACATTGAATAGTTTCAAGAATTTAATTCACAAATAAGTAATCAGCTACTCATGAAAGTAGAAACAACATGTAACCCTCTGGGTAGTTCTCACAGCGTTACCCCTCTGGTTCCACCAACAAGCACTAGAAACCCTATGGGAGGCACAAATAGTCTCACCCCTCTGGTTCATCTAATGTATAGACTCTTTGGGGAAGCACTCACTGTCAATTCCCACGATAGTCTCGTATCGTACTAAAGGTTCTCTTGTGAAGCACTCAACTTCTCATTCCTCCTGTAGCCTGCATTGAATAACTACATACACTCTTAGGAAGAACTCAACATCAATTACCCCTGTGGTCTCGCATTGTAATTTATAAGACACCTCGGAGAAGACCTTACGTCCATTCTCCCTATGGTATGATACACTAGGTTCTCACGGCCCTATGCAAATCAAATAAGTATAGCGCACGTAACTGCCAAAGTAAACCTCAAGAAATACTTATCTATCATTTTATGGAATATCAACAATTTATAACTACAGTCACTATATCCTACAAACTAGGCATCACAACTGGAAATAGCGTAATAGGAAAAACTAGATGAAACGGTCATACTCAGGAAAAACATTCATGGTAAAAACATCCAAAGCATAGAAAAATTACCCTATTTATAAAAACAATCCCATAATCTAGCATATAATCAAAGAATTAAAAAAATAAAGATAAAAATGTAAACACGTAATACCCCGTTCAAGGGTATTGGTGGAATTTTTGCAAAATACTCAAAGTATTTAAACAGAAAGGCTCAAACCACCTACCTTAGTGTTAGGAGATCTATATACCTGAACCACGAGGATTGATTATCCTTATAACATTGTAGATCTATGAAAACGTATAAAACATTCAACCCATGATATCATGGAAAAGAGGAGAAATCAGAAAATTATGCTATGGGAGAAGGAAGAACTCACCGCTGTGATTCCAATGCAATCAACGATGCTCAAATCGGAGGACGGACGGAGGCTCGGGTGCTCATTAAATATCCATGACTTCTCGGTGCTGTCGAATGAACTAGGTTGAGAAGGAGGGTGTTCTGTCTGTCAGACGTGACCCTAGAGAGTTTAATGAAAAAAAGAATGTACACGGTGTGCAGTTTAGAAGTACACGGTGTGTACTTACTATTTCCGTACTCTACTTTAACCAGCCTCTAAAACACCCCCCACATGGCTTTTTGCATGGCCGCTACATAGCCAGCACCCCGCTTCCTGTGGCAAAGAGGTACACGGTGTGTAATTTGAAAATTTTCATAAATTCCTCTTTTTTCCGAAAACGGAAAGAAAAGGAAAAACATACTTGAGAAGAAGATCTGGGTTCTTAAAATAATGTTCTAATGCTCTAGAGTTTTCCCTTTAAGAACATTAGATGCATCCTACTAAGGAACTCAAGGAACATGTCTCAGAGGCATTCTGATGCACACCAAAACATAAAAAACAATCATAAAACAAAAAATCGTAGTTCAAACTAGAAAACCCATATGAAAAATCTGATATCATCAACAAGAAAAAAAATAACACACATCCCAATATCATAAGGTAATTTCAGCCTCATCATAACCAGAGCTGGAAAGAAACATACTACAATATACCTCAAAAGCCCGAAAAATCATATCTGCATTCTACCATAAACCCTAAGATAAGGAATATTGAGGGAAAACTGAGACTCTGATAAAAAATATAACAAACCAACCCAAATACCCTCTGAAACTAGTTCTGGAACCAATAAACCATAAACCCAAAGTCTTTTCCCATTCCCCATAGGTTGGTGTCTAGCAACCAATCATGAAACAAAAAAGGAATGATTTCACCCAAATTGAATAAAATACAGGGAACATATATTAAAAATAATAAAAAAGAGGAAATTATAAATATATTCCATAAATAAAAATAAATAAAATAATGAAAAAACAATATTAGAAACAAGATACAAGTACAAGTCCAACCATAATTGAATAATAAAATAGGAAAAACAACTACTCCATGTTATTTGGTGGACAAACTCCCACCATCTCACCACTAACCACCCATACTAGGTGGTAGAGAATATTTCATCCTCATAGTAATACCTTTACATTACCTTCCTCAAAAGATATGAAAAGGTCTATGAACTACCATAGAATTTCATAGGGTGTCACATAACATGCTCTGTATTATCTCACCTAGGTGATTCATAACAAGTATTTGTATAATAAATCATGTATGTTTGTTTTAAAAAAAATAGAGCTTGATTAGTGGTAAATAATTTTTAATATTACCATGTTAAATATGTCCCTTTTCCAATAATTACAAAACAAATGCAAGTATGTAAAGTTCAAGCATAATTTCCATCATCTCTTATAAAAAACAAAATCATGCATATCAAAGCCAAAGTAGTATAAATCCATGAATAGGTAAATAATTCATAGGAACTCAATAGGTTTTTCAAAAGGAATTCTCTTACTAAAAAAATGACTAGCGCACAACAAGTCCTTATTATACATGCATACGGAGTAGAGAAACACCCCATGAGTGAACCTCACAATATGTTAAAAACATGTCTCTTGAAAAATGTGCCTTGTGAGTATATAAAATCCCCCTGAAAAAATCACTTGAATGTAATATGGAAAATATTCCAAAGTTAAACCTTCCACCAATGTACACAAGGCTTCCCATGTTCTGCATTTCATATTTTTTTTCAATTCATTGAAAATACCCTATTCTCCAACTACTAAAAATCTAGTGAAAACCCCCTTTCATAAATAATACATATAAAACCACAAACAAATCATTCCAAATTCATTTATAAATCAATTTATAGAAATATAAGAAATATAGTTCCTCAAGACATGCAAGAGTTGACACATACTACCTCACTCTCAGGGCTGCACATGCCCACAAAGGATCAACTAACAAGAAAGTTGAAATGAAAACAACGGAAGAACCAGAATAATAATACACATATTATAATTGATCGAATTAAAAAAATTGTAGATAATATTAAATTACACATACCTTAAGAACTCATACTCACCGCACAACAACTAATAAAGGAAACATATCTTAGAACTAGATCACACCATAAATCATGAAGAGATACAAAGTAATCATCCATAAAGATCAAAGTATCTGATAATACAAGGAAACAATGACACGAAAATCCGAGAAAAGAAGAATAATAAAGGCCTACTCACCTATAGAGATGAAAACCAACCATAAGTGTAATTAATCACTGAATGAATCAATCTGGGTCAAATAGAGTCTCAACAAATTGCAGGAGAAGCCCTATAGGTTGAGACCCAAAGAGAATTTGGATAAACGAAATAAAATATAATTTTTAATATTCTTTAAAATCCATTATTTAAACATTTACATCACATTTAATCCCTTTACACGTCATGTGATATATGACGATCACATACAATGAGAAACCTGTCTCCTTTTCATGAATAATTGATCTCATTATAGTATACATATTTTACCCATTACATGGAATGTAATTATTTGATGATATGTAAAGTGTTTATGACATGTGTTTGGGGACCAAGTAAATTTCATGTAAACCCATTTCACACCATGTGATATCCCAACAAAAAAAATCAGGAAACTCTATATTCTTATATGAAAACCTCAAACAAATATCGGTGTTCTTCGAAATCAGGGAGGACCCCACAAAGACACTATGTATTTAAACATGGATTCTATTAATTAATACTAAAATCCATTCCTGATATTTAATTAATTTTCACCAAAAAATTATCTTCATCATTAGGTGTTCGAAGACACGCCTAATTAAATAGGTATAGAAGCAATGAAAAGGGAATAACCTGAATACGGGAAATGGAATGATAAAATGAAATTGATTCCAATGACTCGACATAGTTATATTGTAATATAATTGAAATAATATTACTTTTAAACCAATTATACAATATAATTTAACTTTTTAAATTATATAAATGAAAATGATATTTCAAATAACAATAATTATTTTTCAATATTCATTGAAAAATTAATTTTTTCATAAAAATCCCCAAAATTACTCCTAATGTAATTTTAATATTCTGATTAAATAAATTAGGATCATTTTTTAAAATAAATTTTCAATAATAGATAAAATTTATTATAAATTTATATGAATAAATCACAACAAAACCTTTTATTTAGAAAAATACAGTTTTTAGAGTACATTTCATTTTATTTTAGATGATTCATTTTTTAAAAAACATATAAAAATAATTTCAATAATTTAGTAAGTATTATTTATAAAAACAAATTTAATGGATAACTCAAAATAATATTCTATATAACAGTTTTTATAGGCTCAAGGTTACATGTTTCATAAGCTATCGAAGAGATTAAATTAAAATAAATATATTTCATGGGTTGTTTAAAATTAGTGTTGTGTGTCACATACACTATTAAATACAATGTTATTTAAAAATAGTAGTGTGGTACAATATAAATAAATGTTTTATGATATAAATAATGGGGAGTACGCTCTATAAAAACACTCTATTGAAAGGGTTTTTGACAAAAATACAATATGGTTTTTAATATAGCTAGATTCTAATTAATAGAAAAAAAATTAGATTAAATAGATATTGTTGGTTTTTCATTATGTTTTTTCATAAGGAAATTGATTATTGACACAATTTTCCCAAACATGGAAAAAGGATGGCTTGAATCAAGGGGTAGTGCTGAGTTAAGGAAAAATATACATAAAAATATCAAACATTTAAATTTATACTAGATTTGGGATATTGAACGAATTTTATGTAAATTTTAATAAGGAAGCTCATTGTGAGGAATAATTTTTGATCATATCTACAAAACATTATTTATAGGCTATTGAAGAAAATAGACCACAAAATTTGAGATAGAATCAATGTTAGAATAAAAACCATCCATCCTTGGGGTATTTATTAAAAAAAAATGTTAAATAAAACACACCCAATATAGATGAGGATGATATTTCACTAATGGTAAGAATATAACACATATAATTTGGAATAAAATAAAATATTAATTTTTTTAAAAAAAAATGAGAAAATAATATTGTTATAAAATTAAGATAGAGTAAAAAGGTAAATCAATTCACGAATTAAATAAAATAATTAGTTTAGTGAAAGAAATTGAAGGGAATAATTAAATAATGGAACTTTATTTTAATGATATGTTTCTAAAATATGATCTATCAATGCGTCATGAGAAAACTTGTAGATGATACAATTAAATATGAAATACTTTCAAAAAATTCATGATCATACATCCCACTTTGTTAGGAAAAAATGAACATAAATAATTCAGTAGAGATCAGATGTTCTCTGATAGATGAAGATAAAATTAAAATTATAGATGAGATGAAAATGAAAAAAAATTTGTTCTTCCCAATGAGATATGAGTTTTTAAAATAAAAGTTGTAATCTTAATGTTCTCTCCAAATTTCAAAGTGGAAATAAAATGAGTTTTTAGGTTTAGAAAAAAACAATATTTTTTATTTCTATCAATAAGGAAAAAGTTAAAATCAATAATAATCCAATATTTTTTTTTATTTTTTTATTTTTTATGTAGTGGATTTATGATGCTTTTTTGAAGGGAGAATATGAATCTTTTAAAATATTACATCATGGGGAAATATCCACCATCTTGTTATCTATCCCAAAGTAGTATCCATTGTTGATATTTATTTTCAAATTTATATATTGAGTTCATTAAAAAAGTTATCAACCATGAAGAATAGATGAGTAATTTTACCCATTAAGGGAGATTTGACTTGTGAGGCCTCCATATATTCTTTTTATAACGCTATAAAATCTAGAAAATGAAAAAAATCATTTTAAGACATGTTTAACATATTTTTCAATAATTTTTTTGGTATAATAAATTTTTTATTTTAATAAGGAATGAATTTTCTAATTTAATGTCATGTAATGTGATATAATATTGAAGACCACCTTTTTTGAAGAGGAAATTGGTAAATTTTCTAATCACATGTTTTTTTACAATGACATATGATGAATTAAATTTCAAGTTGATTAATTGAAAACTCATTTATTTTATACTATTTATTTATTTTCAACAAATTGACAATAAAATTTGTTTTTTAAAATATATTAACATATATTTTTTGGGTTATTAAAAAAATATATAGGGGGAGATTATAGTGAATAATGGGATGATTAAAACATTTTTTATTTGAAGAATGTATTGTTTTTTATTATTAAATAATAGTGCCAATATATGTTTGGTGAATATTAAAAGTCATAATGTGAAAGTGAATATATCCAATACAATAGAGATAAATATCCATTTAAATTGAGTTTTTTTAAGATATGGATTGACGATTTTGTTATTTACATATTCCACTATGAGGAATGAGATATTAATGCTTGATTTGAAGAGATATTTTTTACTATTGATGTGATAAATTAGATAATAATGAAGAAAATTTGAATGAGGTTGTTGAGTTGACAAGGTAAGGTTTTGTTGATTAAATATAAAAGAAGTTATACATATCTATATGAAATTAATATGTAAAATAAAATATTCTTGGTTTTCTATCAATCGAAGGAGTTTGATAAATTGGATTATTTATCTCATGAAAGAAAATATTCAATATTGATTTTTGAGTTGAGTTACATGGATTTTGAAGATCCAATTGAAATTGATTATTATATGAATCAAGGAAAGTAGTTAAATATGAATTATATTGATAATTAATCTTGGTGTTATTATAATTAAGGTTACTATAGATTTTGATGACATACATTGATAATGATTACTTAATAGTTAATATTTGTGCTGAGAATATAAATATGATCTATATTTTTATGAATGATTGAATCACTTTTTAGGATTATTGTATTGATCTTCATGAGGAATAGAGTGTTATTGAGGTGATTGGAGATTTATTAAAATAATTTTTATTATTTATATACATACTATTGGATGTTGAAAATGATTTTGGAATCATTGGTTTATGAATAATAATGGTTTAACGATATCCCAAGGCAATTTAAGTTGTGTTAGTGCACATAAAGAAGTTTTAGAGAAATATAGATATTTCATAATCATTATAGTATAAATAATTTTATCGATCAAATAGTTATTTAATATTAAAATTTATAATCTAAATGTCATGTTTGATAAATATAAACAAAATATAAGATTAATTTTTACTCTTCAAAAGATATAAATGTTTTATTGATCTGGAGATAAATTTTAATATTACAACATAGTAGTAAGATGGAATTTCTACAATCCAGATATTCAGGATTATTCCACTTCAAAGGAATTATAAGATTAATTTTGTGTTTATTTAAGAAAATGATTTTGATTTCAAAACTCATATAGAAATTATTTTTTCCAGTTTATGAGTAATCTGATCTTTCATATGTGTTCACTGAATATACATAGAAATAATCACATAATAAATAAGTAATTTTTTTATTAAATATTGTATTTTTATATTTATATATATATATTCTGTTTTATTTAGATAAATATATTATGGAGAATATTTAGAACATATTTGAATGATAATTGAGAAGAATTAAAAGGAAATATACATTTTTTCATATATTGAGGATCCATGATGGAGTTCTAAACAAGTTAATGTTTGACTAGTTTATAATACAGATCTTGAACACTAAATTATATAAATATTCCTTATTCATACATGGAAACAAATCCACATAATGTTATTGTGTTTATAAAAAATATATTATTGAATGAATAAGAAAATTATAGGGAGAGAGATTGAGCAACCAATGTCATGCTATTTTTGATTATTATCATTTATGTTTTTATAAGAAGGTTCTGTAATTATTGTTTACTATCAAACATATTACTATATAATAGTAATATGAAAACATATATTTTCTCACTACCTCATTATTTTAATCATTTTTAAAAAGAGATCATATAAAATTATTGTATACTTTATGTGTTGTTATGAAGGGATTGATTGAGGGCCTTTTGATCAAGGAAGATATAATCACTCTAAGGATATCATAGTACTCTATTTATTTCGGATGAATATATATCCATTTATTCTATGACATCTAGAAGTGGAGTTATGTTCTTTTAAAAGTAGTAAGATTAATAAGTACTATAATTATTATACCATATCATAAGTCATTGTAAATAGAAGGGTTATATTGGGTTTATACATTGTTAATGCTTCTTAAATAAGTGAAGGATGTTACAGAAGTATATGGTCAAGATGCACTAGTTTCTAAATGTATGGAGACATTTAACTATAACTTTTGAAGTATAGATCTAGGAAGAAACAACAAACTCTTCTAGAGAAAGTTATATTCAAGTATATTTTTTAGATACAACATAGGTTTCTAGAGGAAGTGGTGAAGGATACATAAAGATAGATTCTATATGATATTGTAAGGAAGTGGGAGGATGTGATATAGGATGATTGAAATACTTTTCTATGTGTAATTATAATGTTGATTTAGAGTAATGTGAGAGTTTACAATGGATAAATAAAAATCATTAAATGGATATATAAGATTAAATGGATCTATTTATTAGAGATTATAAGTTTATGTAGTGAATTAGGTATGAATTTTGATGTTTTTATCATTAGGTAGAGGGACTTCTATAATTATTGGATAGTGGCGGTATAGGTGGAATTGATTTAATGTTATGGATCCATATCATTATATAAGAATGAACTAGTATCTTGTTAAAAATTTTTTAGTAAGGATATGATGAGTAAAATGATATAATTTTGTAGGAATTTAATCCTAGAAGATCATTGTCTTAAAGGACAAAAGATCAGATTGAGAAAATGATGAAATAAAAGACGATGACCATCCAATGTGTCATATGGATTCTATCATAGATCCTCATTATATCACATGTTGATGGCACAAATGGAGAACCTATGGTATTTGTTTATCATTGATGTTTTTCCATCCAATTCCATATATGGGTGGGTTTTTTAGAAGAAATTTCCCTCATAACACAAAGCCTGGTTAGGGAAATCCTAAAAAAGGGTTCATTTATAACTATGTTATTTTATCTATATTTTATAATATTGTAGTTTTCTCTGATAGATAAGGATTATGTTATAAACCTATTTATTCATAGTTTTCCATTTTTATTGAGTCTGTTGTTTAATTTCATTTGGAAATAGAGGGTCCTGTATGGAATATTTGTGCCTCAATATGGTGGATGATGTTCGATTTATTCTCATATTCAGTACTTGAATTTCACATATTATTTTGGAATGGGATATTCAAGATGATTTCATAATTTTATGTTCTAGATGATATAATATTCTATATTTAATAGTTTTGACACTATAATTTGTTTCATAAATTATGTATAATTTCTCGAATGATAGAACCTGGTAAGATGATCCAATGATCAGTAAAGAGAAGTATTTCAAATGCCTTGTAAAATACTTCAAGATGTTAGTTCCCGATATTAGGAATTTCTATTTGTCTGGAAAATTTATTTCAAGTGGATAATAATAGATAAGATATGGTAATGATTTATAGGATTAAACTATATATATGGTTAAGGAAGAATATTAATAATTGACCAGAAGGGACATAGATGGAATTTTAGAAGGTAATGGTTCGAAAGGTGGATTTCATGAATCATAATTAAAAATTAATGATGGAATATATTCAAATAGTGTGAAAATTATTTAAGGAGGATGGATAACTATGGTTTAGATAATATCGGTTCTGTATCTACCACTTCAATTGAAATGAATTCCCATAAGGACTATTGGGTTTGAATGTTTAATTCCTAAAGTAAGATTTCAAGAATATTAGATAATCTCAAACATGAAGGGAATTATATATTTTGATACTATGTGTCATTGAAACTCTTGGGTTTTTTTAAATTGGGATTCCTAGGTATATTGAACACACCCTAATTTATGTAAAAAATTTCAATTTTCAGTTGAATTAATGGTTTTTATATATAATTTTTTCAGATGGAATATAAAAATCCTCACATAGGGGATCCAGGATTGTTATAATGTGTAAGAAAAAACACAATATCCAACTAATAATTTGGAAGGAGAAGTATATTCTTGACAATATTTAACATGAGGCGATCTATGTAATGGGTGTCTTGGCCACATGAGTGAAAAGATGATGAAAATAAGGGGTGATGGAACACATATTCATGGAATAAAAAACCTGCATGGGTGTATCCATGGATGTAGTATAAGGTAATTTTCACTTATGGAAGATGGATGCACCGAGAATAAAAAAATGGATTATATTAAAGTATAAGAACCATACATGATTTATTAACCTAGAATTTGACTCTAATAAGTACATTAATTGAATATGAAACATTGAATTTGTGGGTTTTATTCTTCTAATGAAAAAAATATCAAGCACCATTTTTGAAATATTCTTCAGATAAATAATCTTGGTCAAAAAGAGATCATTTCTCAAATTCTGTTTGTTTAAGTTACTATCACTTTGAGATATTATCACATTGAGAGGGGGTGAATATTTGTGGTGCGACATATAATAAAATTTCACATTTATCCCTTAATTACCTCATCACTTATTTAGTTAATGAATATCTATCCCTCCTTTTATAAAACATTTGGTCCATATACACATGAAAAATAAGAGAGAATCAATGGGGAACACCAGGATTTGTTAATGAGTTTAACCTTCATTTTTATGAATACATTCCCAATTAATAATGGGTATTATCCCATGTGAATGGATTTATTCTTATTATCAAAATAATCCAAAGAAATGGTATAATCATGATTCTATAATCCTATCACTAACCAAGTACAATTCAAAAGATTTAATTTTGTACCTTCAAACAATAAAATGTGTTTTTACTTCCTTTTAATAATGACCTATTGGGATTGATTTATTACCAAACCTTCTATATGTATGATCTTTTTCTAATCATATAGTAGTAAGATGGGCTGCATCAGTGTTGTCTATATATATAAATAGTGATGTTTTAGGATGGATATCTCGTAACATTGTCTTGAAATGTAACAAACAACACTTACAGACTCCCCCTTATTCAGGAATTGATAAGAAATAATGTTGTAGGTTGACTCTATGATTATATTTATTCTTATTATTCTACGTTGAAGGATTTATACAAAAACAGAACACATTATTCTTCCATTGAATCATAGAATTTTCTACATTCACATAATTGGGTCTCATCTCTCCTACATTTGATAAGAATTATATTCATGTGTATACAAAGTCAAGAACTGATCTACACAAATTTCGACATGAATAATATATTTAATGTTTACACAATAGAGAGTATAAAAAATATTATGTTATTTTATATATGTATATACATATATTTATATATAATATTCAGAGAAGAATCAAATCATTCTTATATTTCTACTCCCTCAAATCAGGGAATTTAATTCATAAAATCTTTACTTCAATACCTTATTAAATTTCATGTAAAAAGATTTATTAATTTTTTTTTAAATTTCATTCCTCTGATATTTAAAATTTCTCATGATTATTTTCCATTAAAAGTTTCCTCAAAACCACTCATGTTAGTTTTCTTGATGTTTCCATATAGACTTGGTGACATGGAATTTCATTCTGTGATGTGGAACTCATCTCAACACTCTAATAGCCTCCTCCTACCATCCTTCCTTAGTTTCAAGAATATTCATGGTCATGATGTTTTTTCTATAAAGAGAATCAAACAATAATTTTATGAATCATTTCATACATTTTATTTTAATAATCATGTTGAAATATATATTTTTTTATTTCACCCTATAGATATATCGATTCTAGATTCTCAGAATTTCTAGTAAATTATTCTACTTTCTCAACATAACATAATTATCTTACATATATTAATAGCTTTAGTTCATAGTATAAAATATATTATAGGCTCCTAAAATATTAAAATTTTATGATAAATTCTATATAAACTTGTTTAAAACATATATTTCTCCTTGAATTACAGAATTTACACACACATACACAATTCTCTTACGATGTTATTGAATTTACATATGGGAACTCAAAATACCATATGCAGTCTGAAATATGATATGTGTATAAGATAAATAATTTACTAAAGTGTATAATCTAGCAGTAGGTTTTCTTAGAAGAAGAATATTATGATTTTAATGAATTTAAATACATAGGTTATCATATTATAATGGTTGTTGTATGTAATTATAGTTTGGTACAAAACATTAATAATTTAATAAAATTTACTCTATTATTCTTGAAAGAAATTTTGAAAAATCTAAATTAACTCAAAACATGATCCATGATGTCTTCACAGTTTTTGTCATGTGAAAGAATAGTGTATAGATTCTATATATCATATACTCATTCCACTTCTATTTATACTAGATTACAACATAATAATAAGTAAATACTAAAACTGTAAATATTAGTTCCTCAAAAATATCTTTATAATATATAATATATAGTGCATCCTCCACACCAGCACATGTCATATCTTCTTAAATATTATGAAAAAAATCATAGCATTTAAAGGCAGCTTCCTAGAGGCTGTTCGATAATATCATTAAGGATAATAACATCTCATTTTCCAGGAATTGAATAGAACCTTAATAATATAATACAAACACAATAATCATCTTTGTTTCTATATGAACAAAACATTCATGAGAAATACCAATAAGTGGAAAATTTAGATTCTAAATGATCTTTTCAAAGGGAATATATTATCAACAAAAACTAATTGAAAACATAAACTTCACATTATTATCTCAAATAATTCAATGGATTCCATATTTTTACATTAAAAAACATCCTCACCCTTTTCAATATATGTAAAGGTATAACTCCCAAAACATAGTATTTTCCATGTAGAAGCATCCAACTAATAATTAAAAATGCCATTTATTAGGATATTTAGGAATCTTCCTAGTAGACATGGGTTCCATGCATTCCATTCTTCTGTTCCTTCTTCATACCATATTGACATCATGCATGCTGCCTCATTCATTCACCATAAATACAAATCAAATTAAAAGTGCTCCCATGAATCCCCCCTTTGTATTTTTTTTGTTAATTGTAGTGATATAAAATGGTATGTGAATTTATAAGATCAATATATTCACCCACTTATTGGTTAAAAAGTCTATGAGAGATATTAGGATCACTTCCTCCTTAAGAAATGTTTCATAAATCATTCCATTGTATATATACATAATCTATTCTCTATATATAAAATAACAAGGCTATGTATTTACATCATGGATGTATATAAAAAATAGAATATGATACAAAACATTATGTTTTTAGTTATCTTCTTTATGGGATATTCACTTATGTTTAGGTCAATACTACTTGTTGATATAAGTTGGAGTAAATGTTCTCAAAAAAAAATTCAACCTGAATTTCTTGCACTTACATAACACACTGATTACTAACATTCAAGTTTAACTAAAATGTTTTGGTTTCAAATAGTTATTGATCACGTAAAACTTTAACATATATATATATCACTAACTAATAAAAATAATCTCCCTTAATGTAAAGACCAATTCATTGAGGAACCTAGACGAGACAACATGATTTAATACCTTTTTTTGTGACTGTTTATAAAGAACCTTCCAGAAATTTTTTATTTTCATTAATTGAGTGTTTCTGATTGCTTCTCATGTAGATCTCCCTCAGGGGATGCATCCCATATAAAAATCTTCAATAGTGATATCATCATCAACAAACCTTTAGGAATCATGTTATTGATATGAAACTAATTTAAACTAATGAAAGTTTCATCCTTATACCAGATTCAATGCATCTAACAATCTTTAGGGTATTATGTACTTCATTCCCACCCATATTGATACATTTATCATATATCTTGTATAACATTGATATTGTTTTCTTATTTATTAGGGTTTGTCTTCTATTCATTATTTCATTATGTTACTCTTAGAAAATACTCACGAAAATATTGTTTTCATCAGATCTAGAATAGTTATTTTAGGTAGTTTTATTACAAAATTTACCAATTCAGGAACTAAAATAAACATCAATTACATGTATATATAACATATAAATAAAAAAATAACAATTTAATAGGGTGGAACATAATATTTCATCAACGTGAGAGGTTATATTGATAATTTCATCCCATCAAGATCACAATTTTTAATTTTTATCTATCTTCATGAGGGATCTTCATGCTTTCTCAATAATTTTTCAATAATATTTTCTTATTACATAGCATATCTGATTTTATTCACTTCTCATGTGGGATATTTATTTTAACATGATACACCAAGGATCATGAATCTCTTAATGTATATTTCTTTTTTATTTATGGATTCCTTTTTAGATGGAATAAATGTTATATAATTTTGGAATTGTGTCCAAATTTCTTGAACAATACATAGAGTTCCTCATATGGAGAGAAGATTTCATGAAATTATATTTATTTTTCATGTAGAATATTTTATTTATATTTGGATTGATTCATTACTTGGAATTTTAATTCTCTTTCTTTCTCCAAATCTATTGACTTATTTTTCCAATATAAATGAGTCATATGGTCATCATTTTTGGTTCTTTGATAAGAATTTCTATATGTTCTCTTAAGTAGATTAGTCTTTTCATTTCATTTTTGGACTATAATTTCATTTTGTTCTATATTTTTCCTCTCAATTATTAAATTAGTGGATAGTTTTCAAGTTTACATAAAGTGTAATATTTTTCTAAAAATAAAAAACTTCTCCTTTTTGTTATAACTTCCATATTTTATTTCATGTCTTTATTTTTAACTTCACTATTTTTTGATGTTTTTAACCAATAATAACTCTTAATTTCTATTTATAGACTCCTTGGGAATAATTTTCTCATCAGCTATTTTAGGATTCTTCACATGATGGGGTTTCATCCATTATTTAATATTTTTTGTATTTTCTCCTTGTTTTCTCTAGATGGATGGTTAACAAGTTTCTAAATGAATGATTATTCTTTATGAAAACTTCCATTTAAAATACCAAATAATATTTCATATCTTCCAAATTAGGTTTCTTTACACAAAATTTTCTTCATATCTCATGGATGTGTGATCTTATCATGGTTTTTACTCTTCATTGTGGCATATATTTTTATTTATAATGCTAGAATATTGTACAATATGTTCATATCCACATACACATATCCATTAATTAAAAAAAACCAACGGTTTCTTTTCTCTAAATTTAATAATTTATGCTTTTTTTGAAATGGTAGCTTTCTATTTATTAAATTTTATATAAGTTATAGGGATTTGTTTTGTGAAATTATCCCTTAAAAACATCATGTATACCTTTTTACTAGGATAGTAGGCGTAATATCATATTTCTTCATCAATATTTATAAAAAAATTAATTTTTGTATGTACAAATTTTACAAATAGGTTTATCACATGTATTTTTTTAGATGCTGATGGGACATATCCTTTTGTTTTTTCTTTAGACTAATCAATTGATGGTCTAATAATTTTTTTCACTAGATAAAAATATTTGATCACATGAATAATCTATAATGGTTTTTTTGATAGCATATCTTCAATAAAATTGTTGCGATGACCTATCATTTTTTTTAATAATTATTTAATTTAATTATATTCTCTAATAATTTTATATTAATGATTAATTTATCTTCCTCCAATAATGTTAGTTTTTATACACACATTATCTACATTTGTAAAACCTAATATTCATGCCTATTCCACTTTTATTTTAGTATATAATCATATTATTTTATCATATTGTTTATAGTCCCAAATAGGGAAAATTTTATAGTGATTTATTATTTTATAGTGTGGATCTTTTCATCAATCCCTTTATTGACAACATCCTTTTATTAATTTTTTACACACATATTCAAATATAGAGAATCATTACATAATATCCCTATTAATTTTACTTATGATTAAAATAGGTTTTTCAATCATAAAATAGGCTTGAACCGTTTACTTTGAAGCCTTTTGCATTATTTTATTTTAATATTAATTGTTCGAGATCTCTTCATACATACCTCTAAAACAAAAAATATATATGCGACAATTTTATTAGGACATATATACATAATATATTACTTAACCAAATAATGACTAAAATTATGAATCCTTATATCTTTGATCATCAACATAGATACATGGTTCTTTAATAGGATAATTTTGATAAGATATTTTTGGTAACATTTCTTCATGTGGAGAGAGTAGACTATAAGATCCTGAACTATTGTCCAATTCCTTGGTACTATATTCATCAAAACTATCTTTATCTTTCATGAAAGGATATTCTTGATTTGTATTGGTTCAAGGGGATAATAATATTTCTTCTTCTTTAATTATGTGGAAATGTTGTCATCATCTTTAAGATGAGGTCCAATAAAAGATATAAAAGTATTGCAAACAGTATTATTACCATCAAATGGAGGAGATTCGATTTTTTAATTATTCATTTATTACCATCATTAATTAGTTTTATTTAAGTTTTTTATTATCTTGGTATAAATACCTTTCATGACTACTTTGACAAGGTATTCGTAAGAATCATTAAATATTCACTTCTTATAGACTCTTGAAAACAAAATATTGATACATCAAATATTATAATCCCATTGAGTTGTAACATGGTGTATGATACTAATTTTTAGGATCACTTTTGGATATGCCCACACTAGGGGGGGGGGGGTGAATCCATGAGACGTGACTTATAATAAAATTTTACATTTATGACTTAATTAAATCTTCATATATTTTTGTGAAAAGATATCTCCCTCTTTCTCTCTCCTTTATTAGATATCCTGATGTAGAACAAGAAGAAATAGAGGAGAACACTAGTATTTGATCATGAAGTTATAATCCTTTTGGATGACTATTCCCCCATTGCATTGTGGTCATTATCTATCTTCCATGAATTTATTATTATTGAAAAAATAATCTTAGAAAAGGGTATGACCTTGAACCAATATTCATGGAATAAATAGGTACCCAATAAGAGATGTATTTATGTCCCTTAACACAAGGAACTAGCATTATACATACATAAAATCAAGATCACATGAGATAGATTTAGTCATTGTTAAACTATGTATATGATATCCTTCCACTACTGCAATAATTAGATGGGGTACCTAAATGTTCTTCAGAATTATGAAGACGGATATTTTTGGTTGGCTCTCTTTGAAAATAGCAGTATTAAATGTTATTAGAAATAAGAAATATAAAAACTTTATTCATTAGTCTTACTTAATGATTAATGTAGTTAAAAGGATCTCTAAATATCCTCGTTATTTCTTCTTATTCAGTGAGAAGGTATTACTGAAACACTATAACACCTCCTCCTTTCATAAACATAGAGAATTTATAACATACATAGATTCAAGTCCTATCTCTCTCTCATTTGACTTGTAGTATATTAATGGGTATAAAAAATAAGGAAAATATCTTCCCTATTTTAACATAATAATATCATAAGTTTTTATAAAAATGAGTCTAACATGACATTATCTTTTTCAGCATTCATAAACACACATATTTATATATATTTATATATATAATAATGGTTGTATAATAAGATAATAATCATATTTAAACAACATAAAATTTATAACTTTAATTTATCTAATATTCTTTTCAAATCCTCTTTCAAATATTTCCCAATTATTTGGAATAATACCAAGCTCATTTCCTTAATTCTATATTTCAAAATTCACATGACCCCTTTCCATTAAAATTTTCTGAAATAACCATCGCTTATAGTATGCATGAAATTTTCTTGTAGACAAAGTGATGTGGAATCAAATTCTATGAAATGAGGTCATATTAACACTCCTCCATCCACTTCTTTTTATCATACCTTTGATTTCACTATGAATCTCGTTATTTTTTTATCATGATATTTGATCCATGAAAAGAATCATTGAATAATTGTATAATTAATTTTACACATTAGTATTAGAAAAAAATGTTAAAAAATATCTAATTTCATTTCAATCCAATCATATGATTATTATGGATTCTCAAAATTTCATTTAAATTATCATACTCACTCAGTATAGCTGAATCATAATTTATCCCTAAAGATATACAATGTGAATAATAAATTATAATTTGAGATCCTTAAATTTCATGTGAATAGTATAAATTCTTTTAAAAGTACTTTTAAACTCATATTTTTCCATGCATATAAGAATTCACATACATAAGCATAATTCTATAATTGTGTATTTTAATTTTCTTGTAGGAACTAAAAATATAATATGTAGTCCAAAATTTATTACATATATAAGATAAATTACTTTAGAAAATTTAGAACTCCTTCTCTTGGTAAACATAAAAAAATTATCATACTATATAAATGAATATACATATGTAGGTTTTTATAATAAAAATGAATTTTTCATTTTTCTTCCATTATAATAACACTTCCATAATTCATTCAAATCACCTATGACCATCTTGAAAGTGACACATAACAATCTCAATCACGTCAAATCATCATCCAAGAGATCATTTTTGTTTCCATAAAGTGTAATGAATTGTGTATGGATTATTTATAGAGTAAAATCCTTCCTCGCCCATATAAAATATCTTAAAATGTTATAACCAAAAAAATTTATATTGTATATAGAAGTTACATAGAGTACCATTTCCATTTTATATTATATAGTTATTAATTACCTCCAACACATGTCTAATCTTGGTAAAGACCATCAAAAACAATCATCACACATAAATCATAGTACCAATAATATATCCAGAATGATCATATAGGATTATAATATATCCTCTCCCATCTAGTGATTGATACCTTGAAAAATCAATGGAATCCTCATTAACATCATAATTTCTACTTGAACTAAATATTCTTATGGGATTCCCATAAGAAAAATATTTGGATTCCAAATAATATTTTCTACGAGAATAGATCATCAAAAACTACAATTAATAGCATATACTATATATTTCTATCTCATTTACATTAATTGATTACACATTTAATCATTAATAAGAAACATCACCCATTTTCGTCTATATAATGGAATAACGTCTAACACTTCATATTTTTAATATGTCAGTAAAAAAATAATACTTCCAAGAATTAGATATCTTGTGGTACACTCACCCTTAAGTCTAAATTAATAGTAATATAGAATTCCTTTATAACAAAGATATTAAATTGGTGGGTATAAATTATGAAAATAAAAGTTAAAATAGAATGGTTTATAAATTTTAATATAATTAAAATTGATATTATGTTATAAGAAATAAAATAATAATTATTTTTTAGAAAAAATAAATATTTTCTAAAAAATGTTTTCTTAAAGATGGTTTAGTTACGCGTTGCGTAGCTAATATAAAATTAATTTATAATAATTTTAGAAAATTTATTTTTAAAAATAAAATTTATATTTTTATATAGTCATACCAAAATTTTCTTAAGTTGAATTGTTAGGATTTTATCAAAATGATTAACTTTTTTATGAATAGTGAAAATGCTAATTTTTATTTAAAAATACTTTGTTGGTTATATTATCTATAATCTTAAATTAAAAATTAAAATATATTTATAATTATAATTTTAAAATAATATTAAAATTTAACTAATTTAGGTCATTATGTTCAATTTTATGTTTAATTTCAGTATAAAAACATTACATACTTATAAATTTGTTTTCATTGAAATCTATATTTATGTGCAGCGTTAGTGGGTTTTGTTTTAAATTTAATATTTCCACTTATATGAAATAAATTTAGTAAAATGGATTCCATATTTAGAATACTAATTTGTTAATATAGTCTAATAAGGCCAACATATTTTTTGATCACAATAAATAGTGAAAACAATAATAATTTTTTACTATGGTTATGGTAAAAATTTGTTTACTGGTTGATAAACTAAAATAGAAAATAATTAAAATGACGTAATTTTTTTTGTATAATATATTTTATTGAAATATTTATAACATATAATTTATAATTATAGTAAATAATTATTATTCAACCCTTTTATAATGTAAGGAAGATGGGTACACTTTTTCATTTTCAAAAATTTCAATTGTGCCACTCACCTCACTTATAAAAGGCCACCCACTATCCTCTTTTTTTCACACATTAAAACAATTTTAGCTTGGAATATAATTAAAAAAATATCATAAAAACATCCATAAAATCACCATATAGTTCTTTTTCTGTAATAAATCTATTGTATTAATATTGTAGGTATAATCCAAAAGAGGTGTTTTGAGAAGAGGTAAAATTCATAACTATGCCTTTTTGTTATATTTATTATTCCACCACATTAAAATATTACTAATTTATGATTATATAACAAACAATTATCTACCATATAATGGAATTTAATTGTGTTATTGTTATGAGATATATCTATCTCATCTCCGCTGAAATGGGAATCAATAGTGTCCCTCATGTGTACGGCGAACTAATGTCTCGTGAACTGATGTTACATATTTTATATAAAAACTGATAACGATTGGGTATGATGATGTATCTAAATTATAAATATCATATTTATAACATAATTATTCATATTTATTCAATATATCATATATAAATTTTTTAACTTCCATTTCATACAAGATACTATAATAGTGCTCATTTGTATAGTGGAATACCGGCTGACGAAGTGATGTGATTAGTTTTTCACCAAATATTTACATGGAAGGTAATAATGATAATGATAATTAATATTTGTGATATAAGTAACATAATAATGATATAAAATACATATTTATCATTCTAAAAATACAATATATCATTTTATTTCTTGCCTTTTCACTCACTAAAAGATGATAATATCATTCGTGTACGTGTAGACTACCTCCCCACGAAGCAATGTGGATCTATAGTCATCAACACACCAAATGGATTATTTTTATAAGTAACTTTAATAAATTAATATGGTATTTATGATATTATGATCATTTTTTAAAGATAAAATATTACTTACCTCCCTTTTATAATGAAATTTTTAATTTGGAAGCATTACTCAAGGGTAAATATGACCTACAGTCCCCATGATCACAATATTCTTCATTGATCAAAACCTTATTTCATGATATGTATTTAAATAATAATGTATTTATAAATTTTATAATTATTATATTATTACTATTTTATATATAGAAACAATTACTTATTGGTCTGATAGTATACCCATTGAAGTCATTTTTGGCACCTAAGTCAAATATTATCGAAACACCCAATTTAGAATTAATTGATTAAGTAATTGTATATAAAAAGGTTAAAAGTGAATTAAAAGGAATAATACATATGAAAAAAATTATTAAGAAGTTAATTAATTGTCATAAGTTTATTATTCAAGAATATGACGAATGTATGTGACACGTCAGTCTCAAGGTAAGAGACTTTATCTCACATTCCATTCATCGAGGAATATTGTAATGTTATGTATATAATTTTTTTATATGTTTTATATAAATTCTCTTTGAAATGTAACATTATGAATTCCTAATTTTTCATGTTATTTTAAATTTCTATTTTATTTATTTCATCCATGTGTATTGGACTTGAAAATTACCAAGAGGCAATGAATATCATAACCCAATTTTGTTTCATTGGGAAATATTTATACTTATTTTTCTATGATATAATATGATTATATGTGTAATTAATTTTAATTATATTATGTTCTATTTTTACTTTTTTATGTTTATTTACATATTAAACACATAATTTATTCATTCATTAATTATCACTTCAAAATTATGATCGTTTTAAGGGTTTATTTTAAAATCTCATTTTAATCAGTATTGTTTATACCTGAGTTTAAATTAAAGAAAAATGTTTGATCATTATCTAATCAAAACTATACAATTTTATTATTCTATGTTCATTAAATGAGTTTTCCACTATTTGGTACTCAAAATTATTGAGAAAATGTTTTCAGTAAAATCTAAATCCATTTCTCTATTTATTCAAAAATCTCATTTATTCCAGAAATATGTTTAAAAAAATGTTTTCAGGAATGGTTTTAACATTATTCTAATTTATTTATTAAATAAAATTTTAACCATGTTTTAAATTTATAAAAAATATTTTTGAATAAGTATTCATGTAATTTCCCAAAAAATTCCCCTATGTATTTTACCAAAAAAGATAAAAGAATATTTGTTTTAACATGTATAAAATCAATAGAATTTTCATCAGTTATAAAGAATAAATGTTTTAAAGATTCCTTTATATATTTTTCCAATTTTATTTTCATATAAAACTATGTTTAAAATGTTTTGTAAAATTTTATTTTTTAATTGTAATTTTCAAAATGAAAAGAATATTTTACTTAACAATGTTATTAAACATCATTTTATGGCTTAAATATTCAATAATGACAACAAACCTATTATTTTATATATTATACAATGGGGATATGTTGTATTTACGATATCCTTATTATTCTTCTATATGTTTTATGATTATTTTGATTGAGGATTGTATTATGGCTCACTTCCTTGATTTAATTATGTAGTCATTAAATTTCACTAGAATTTTTCACTTTATTGTTATAATTTAAAATTAAATTTCACCTAAATGTCCATATTAATTATCATGTTTATGATAATTTATTTAAAATTATCTTATTTATATATATATATAGATATATATTTTTACCTGAATTTTATTTTATTTACTAGGGAAATATTGATAATTAATATTATTTCTTTAATACATATATTTTATTGTAAGTAATATGGTTTATGAATTAAATCTATTATTATATATATAAGGAATACTTTGCACATGAAAATATAGAGGATTCCAAAATATAGATAGCCCATCGGTGCATCAATAGTCTCATTAGGTGAATCTGTATTCTATCTTTAGGCATGTTTCTACCTATGGTTTCAAACCATATTGGGAAAGGTGTTGATAGTAGAGGTATTATGTGATAGATATCATGGCATCTAATAATTAAGAAATTACATCATTATGAATTTATTTATTATTATCATTCATATTATTGAAATTATATTATCTTTAGATGAATTTCATTACTAGGAATTTATTAAATAGAATGCGTTTTTAGTTAAAATTCCATATTTATGATTCCTTATCTTATTATATATGATATTTTCAAAATGGTATTATATCTAGATATAATTACTTACCATTTGATTGATTAAATGGATTTTTTAAGTTATTTACCTCTCCCAATAGATTATTCATAATCTTATTATCTATGAATTTTTTATAAATATATTATCACTCGATGCCTTTCATTTTAAGTTTACTAATAAAATGGTATTTTATTTAGTTATTTACCTTTATATATTTCATATTCCTTATCTTATTATCCATTATGTTTTGGTAATTTTGTTATCTCTGGATTCATTTTTTTTCTCATTTTATTCATTAAATGGCATGTTTTTTAGTTATTTACCATTCCATATTGGTAATTCATTATCTTATCATGATAGTAAAGTTGTTCAAAAGGCATTTGGGTTTAGTTATTTATTTTTCTAGATTGTTTATAATTTTTGATACATGATTTATTATGTTATACATAACCCTTATTAATAATTTTAGCTCACCATTATATTATTCATTTCCTAGGAATCCATGAAGTGTGATATTATTGATATTCAATGATATGATAGATGTAATAATTTTATTGTCAAAATATTATGTAGTAATTGTTTTAAAAATTTATTTTTGGAATCATGCCTGTATCCAGTTTACTAAGACTATAATTTTTTTCTTTTGAGATTTGATTCCTTGTATCCCATGCCAATGTAATAAATCAGACACTAGATTTGAGTTACTATAGTAGGAGTTAGTTCAAGAATCATTTCTTGTGAACATAAAAAATATTCTAAACAGGCTTGGGTTCTATAATTTACATCCAATATATCCTTATTCATCTTATATTAACATCATACATGTGGCCTAATTCATTGAAATGAATAAAACTCAAATAATAAGTGGGTTTATTTATCTATATGGTGATTATTTTATAAGAATATTTGTTTTGGTGGGTCAATTAGTGGGGAATTATATGCTATTGAGAAGGTATCAACCATAACATAAAAAAACATGTCCTCAAGAAAACAATTATTTCACACCAAAGTGACAGTTTTAATAATGAATATAGTTTGGAAGAATGGGTGATCTAGTTGGATAGGTCAAACCTCATACAATAATTTTTTTTGGGAGTTCCCATCAATGACCATGTGGATTTCAGAAAACAATAAACACATCATCAGGTCCCAAAACATATTCTTTTTAATGTGTTGAAATAATGAATTCAATGATTTTAGATCTCGAGCAGTGACTTATAGAAGGCTAATAGAGTTATAGAATTTCCACTTTACTATAGGGATCTTATAACTTTTCATAGATATAGATAATATTGGGAACCATTATAAATATTATGAATATTCAAAATTTCATTTATTTTCCCTTCATTCTTTGTTTTGGATGGTTTCCAATGGTTTTATGGAGGAATAGATGAGTTTTCATGAATTGGGGCAAACCTTGAGCCCAATTCTAGATATAAAAATAAATTTCGTTTCTTTTATAACTTTTTCATTTTTTAATAATTTTCCCCAATTCTAATTCCAAAATGGTCTCCTATGACCTATTAACACCAAAATTTATATTTGGATCCTTTATAAATCCTTAATCATGGTGGATATGGGTTTTTATTTAAGATATTGGTCCTGCGCGAAAGCCCATTTCCTGTATTAAAAATAATTTTTAATTTTTTAATATCTCCTTCACTATTTGAGTGATTTTGGTTATTCCAACTCTCCCTCGAGACCACATACCTAAGGCACGCCTCCAAACTCTCCTCACCCTATTTTGAGCTCGGTTGCATCGTGAAATTGGGAGATACTTATCTGGATTTCACAAATCACCCAGATTTAAAGAGGTAAATTTATCCTTTCATAAATCCTTCGATTTTTATTATTCTCCCCCCATTCCAGTTCCTACAAGACCTTATCATTATTTTTCAAAACACAATTAAATTTTTATCTGTTTTAAAATTTACATTCTAGTCGATTTTGGGTCGTTTTCTTCAGAATTATTTTGGGTAAGTGATTCCTTCTTGGTTTCTTCCTTTTCCCTTAGGGTTTCCTCCCTCTTTCATTATGTTATAAAATTTCTAGAAGTTAGGGATTGATACTAGGGTTGAATTTGGTGTATTTTTGGCCAAATATTGTGATCTAGGTCTGAATTTATCTTCCGTGTGGTGCAGAGATTGATGTTTCGAACCATGTTTTGAGGGATTTGACACTTCCGGTAGGTGATTTCGTGTGTAATCATTTATAGATGAGTTAGTTTGCTTGAATTAATTATTATGCATTTTCATAATATGCTGTGTGTGGTGCAAATTTTTTTATGTTGGATTTGGTCAAGCATTTATTTTTACAGTTTCATTTTAACTTAAAATTTGGTGTTTTTCACGTGTAACCGTTTGGGTATTGTTTGGGATTGTTTTATAACATATGAATTTGGTTTAATAAATCTTGTTTGGGATGGAAATTATGATTTGGTGTGGTATTGGTGTGCCACTAGGTCTTAAAGAGTTTTTATAAGGGTTTAAGGTGGAAAACATTATTGTACTTCTTGAAAGTGATTTTGAAAACGTGTGTGTTTCATGTGGATCTTTTGTGCTATTGTTTGAGGTGTTTGTATAACACATGGGGGTTGTCTAATAAATGTTTTTGGGGATTACAATTCTGTTTTGAATTTTTATTGGTGTGATTTTTCCTTGAAATATGGTTTTGAAATGGGTTTTATTTGAAAAGCTTTGGTACACTATTTAGAATTGTTTTATGAAAGTTTTGAGTGGTTTAATGATTTATGTAAGAGGTGAAACCATATTGGAAAACTGTTTTGGATATTTTATACTTTCAAATGATCCATTTTAAATGTGAATTGTTCTATTATGGGATGTCTACCATATTTTTAGGGACTTCATAAAATTGTTAAAGGATGTGTTGGATTGTGAAAGTTATGAAAAAAGTGTTGTGGGCTATTTTGGTGTGAGTTTGATTTCAAAATGCATTTGAATGAAAAGTGGAATTTGTGACTTATGTGATGTACATGGGGTTGTTTGGTTAATGTGTGGTGTGGAAGTGATATCTACATGTGAAAACTATATTTCTTGGCATGTTGAACATGTTTGAGCACAAAGGGAAAACCCGGGTATCTATGTGGGTGGACGTGTACTAGTATGCTAGTGAATCCGTGGGGTTTGGCCTCAGTTTCACTTAGCAGGATTGACATGTAAATATCTAACTAAACTATGATGATGATTATTGGGGACCACTAGGTTATGGGTATGTTCTCTTCTAGTGGATCGTGTATGAGAACATATATTTTTTTGTGGTTACTCTCACCAAGATACGAGGTACTTGGGACCCATAGCTAGCTAGTTCCTAGGGGTTATTTCCTATTTCTTGTGCTCATTAGATCTTTTATACATACCGTCGACATATGGTATATTTTTGGCTGGAAAATTCAGTAGCTTCTGAATCTATTTTAAAAGTGTTTATTCTTTAAATTAGCCAACTTGAAAACTATTTTTTATGTTGCATCTTTTAGAAACTGTAACTAGAAATTACATGTTTTTGAAAACATGCATGCTTTTAATCTTTGAATGTTTATCACATGGAATATATTATTGGTGGTATCCTATTGGGATTTGTCTCACACCCTACTTACACCCTTGGGTGTAAGTATACTTGGTTATTTTTTTTGTCGCAGGTTGGGTAAAGTTTTTAGTTCCAGTAGTTCGAGTTTCGGGCAGGTCCTTTGTGGTGAAGTCTTGTGGAGAAAGCATAAGGGAGGTTCCCCTTTCCATGAGGGTTATTTGGATATACTTATTTGTTTTTTAGCTTTCTAATTGTCTTTAAACATTGTTTTAACTTATGTAATTCAGTTCTGAATTTTTGTAAAAGATGGTTTTAGTTGAAAAATCCAGATTTATTTTATTGAGTTTTTTTGTTGTTTAATGTTTATAAAATCGTGTAAATCATTCCCAATTATCATTATATGATACCTGGGAACTTGTTCCAGCCCGTGGGGATCAGGAACGCCCTTCGGGCCTTGTCACGGACTGGGTTTGGTGTCGTTTTTGGTGGCGACTAGATTTGGTTCGTGACAAAATGGTATCATAGAAGGTTTGCTCTCTTTGGGTCATGTTATTTGGGGATCAGTCGAGATAGTATGGAGTTAGGATATTTGGGACTTCGAATTTTTTTTATGAGTAGTGTGGCTGATCACCACACCTCATGATAGGATTGAAGTCTCTAGGGGAAGTTGGGACCTTTCAGATTCCTTTGTTTTTTTGGTTTGATGATGATTAAGGGAAATGAAAAGAGAGTTGGGTTAATGGTCTCAGTGAGATCGTAGGGTCTGGAAAGTGATGTGGAGCCAGGTATATTCCATAGAACACTCTCTGTGATAGTAAAGTGATTGGAATATGGCCGCCAACCATATTTCCAAGTCACCCACTGAAACTAGTTTCCTCTCGCATTGTTTTGTGCTTTAGTTTTGAAATCTTAGAACTTTGGTTTTAAGGTGACTTGGTTTTAAGAAGCGTAAAGTTTTTATGAAATTATTTTCAAATAAAGTGGTAATATTTTGGTTTATGAAATGGTGGAACTGAATTTTAATAAATTTTTTGAAATGTAAAATGGTGTGCTTACACCTCTTTGAAAGCAGGAACTATATTGAAGTTGGTTTTGAAAAGTGTTTCCAATAGAGTTTTCTAAACAATCAGAGTGTGTTTTAATGGGATGATATGTTTTTAAATTGATGTGAATATCTTGAATGTGAGTTATTTTCTTAATTGTTGTTACTTTCTGAAAATTTTTATAAGATGTGAGTTGGGATTTCGATCTCGTGGTTAGCGGTTTTGAGAAAAAAGGATGTGTTGGTTGACCGTTTTGGTTTTGAAAAGTGGAACGATTTTTTGTTTTAACCTTTGGTATTTTCGTGAGCAACCACATGCATGGCGTTATATGGGAAGATGGATGGTTGATGACATGACGAGATGAGTGTCGAGATGGATATGAGGAGGGTGCCCGGTGTGGCACAGAAACATGCATGTGTAAGGCCCATGGGGTACCATTGGTGGATGCGCTAACCGCTGGACAATTTTTTTTCAAGGAAATGTTTTTAAAGAGAAATAGGAATACTTTATGAATTGTTTGGAATGGTTTATATTATGTGTTTTTGGAAAATTTTGATGTTGTGGGGTGTTTTGAGTCCAAGAACCCCTCCTGTTTGAACTATTTTTTGGGTTCGGGTTTGGCCAGTAAGTTGTGTTATAGGGACAGTTAGTGGTCTCTTTTGAAAAATGTTTTGGGACGCCTTTTTGAATGTTCCCTTCATGTGTTTGGATCTGGTTTGTGGTATATATTTACTAATAGACCATCTTGGTTGGGTCCTTGGGTTCAATCGTTGGATATGGTACGCCCCTATTAAGGGTTAATGCACAACTGAAGTGAAACCCGTATTGTTTTTCCATTGGAAAATACTCAAGTTGATCAATATAAGGAATATTTTATAGATCATTGTTGATTGAGTCTACACCCATTCATTTCATTGATTTTTGGTTCCTCTTGTAGTGGGATAGTGCTTGTGGAAGGTTGAAAGAGACCTTAGTTTCTTAAGTTTCATGATTCATCGAAGGTGGAAGTGTTCTTTGGTTGTTAGTGTGGATGAGTGTCCTGATGGTGTCTAAGATGGACTCTAGGTTCTTCATAGTTTCTTTAAAGAAAGAGTTATTATTAAACCACCAATTTTGAGATTTTGGTCATGATAGGATATTGTGTCCACTTTTTGGTCTTGTCTATTGTTTAGGGACTTGGAATATGGTCCTGTTCCATGTATTATTTCTATCAATCGCAAGGGTCATGTTCGGTGACGCATTGTGATGTTGTGTGCTCTTTTGACTATAAAGGTGAAGGTCACACAACCTTCAGAGGTTCTATGTTATGTTGAGAGTATGTATCCCTTGGGAAAAACATCAAATCCTCTATCTTAGAGGAAGGTGTTTATATGTGTCCTTCCCTTCTATTGTTTCTCACCAAAGAAACAAGGTGTGACGTGTGTGTGTCTTCTGATCCCTTGTTTCAGTGAAATGTCTGGTTTTGTTAATGTGAGTTATGGAGTGTGTTATGTCTTGATGAAACCATCGGGCTATGCAGTGTAGTTGTTTGTGGCATCGAAAGAAGAAGTTCTATATAGGGTTTTCCATAGCATAACTATGAGGCCGAAGATGCTTCAATATTTTGAGCTCTAGCCATAGGTCCTGGAGAGAAGCTAGCATGTAGTCAGGGGAAACCCTAGTGTCATTTAAACCCTTGTACAATGTCTTATCCGTAGTATGAAAGATAAGATGATTTTAAACCTATGGTGTCATCATCTTTCTTCCGTTGTTCATGTTTAGTGGAAATATGTGGAGGGCCCTGTACCCATGTCATTGCCCAATTTTATTCCCTCCCCCTTGGTTTTCATTGAGTCTTTTGAGAAAGGTATGATGTTTGGTTTGACAGGATGACCACATGGTTTGCACTTGGTTAGTAGTGACCATGCCCCAGAAAACCATGTAGATAGAGGAATCCCCACTATTAGTTCATGGTTTTTCAAACCATGCATACTAACCATGTGGTCGTCCCAACTCTTTATATTTTGGTGTCTTTCTGTACTGGCCCATGTTGGTCGATTAAGATGGTTGGTTCTTATGGTGGGGAACCTATTTTTGTTTCCCCGTACCAATAACTTAGACATATCCATGGTCTTGGATTAGTGGTAGGTAGTCTCGTTCGGATCTATCAATCTACCTAAATATTCCTTGGGTAACTATTGAGATTGGAGAGTTCCCAATGGTTTAGTTATAGCAAGGTAAGTGTAACCCTGTTCGATATAGTTGTTCGTTTGGGTGAATTGCTTGAGTCTTATTCGGATAGTGTTTGAGGAGTTTTCCTTTGGGATAAAGCCTGAATGTGATTGATTGTTTCAGGAAAGTGGTGTATGTTTTTTAGTGATGTATTCCTTCCTTAATTGATCACTTGAGGTTTTTTTCCCTTTGGGGGCGAAACCTGGCAAGAGAGTACATCTTGGTTTATCGGTTGGGTTTGGTTTTCTTATCTGGCATTTCTGTAGCTTTCCGAGGATGGAAAGTTTTAATGGTGGGGAGAATTTTCACATAAATGACTTATTTTGAAGTAAAATTTCATTTATTTTCCTTTCATTCATTTTTTTGGATGGGTTCCAAAGGTTTTATGGAGGAATAGATGAGTTTTCGTGAATTGGGCCAAACCGTGAGCCCAATTCTAGATATAAAAATATATTTTATTTCTTTTATAACCTTTTCATTTTTAATATTTTTCCCCCATTCCAATTCCTAAATGGTCTCCTCTGACCTATTAACACCAAAATTTAAATTCGGAGCCTTTATAAATCCATAATCATGGTGGTTATGGGTTTTTATTTACGATATTGGGCCTGCCCGAAAGCCCATTTCCTACATTAAAAATAATTTTTAATGTTTGTAATATCTCCTTCACTATTTGAGTTTTTTTGGTGATTATAACTCTCCCTCAAGCCCACATACATAAGGTACACCCCCAAACTCTCCTCCCCCTATTTTGAGCTCGGTTGCATAGCGAAATTGGGAGATACTTCTCTGGATTACACAAATTGCCCAGATTTGAGGAGGTAAATTGATCCTTTCATAACTCCTTCGTTTTTTATTATTTTCCCCCCATTCCAGTTCCTACATGACCTCATCATTATTTTTAGAAACTAAATTAAATTTAATCTTTTTTAAAATTCAGATTCTGGTCTATTTTGGGTCGTTTTATTCAAAATTGTTTTGGGTAAGCGATTCCTTTTGGTTTCTTCCTTTTCCCTTAGGGTTTCCTCCCTCTTTCATTATGTTATAAAATTTCCAGAAGTTAGGGATTGATCCTAGGGTTTCATTTGGTGTATTTTTGGTCAAATATTGTGATCTAGGTCTGAATTTACCTTCCTTGTGGTGTGGCGGTTGTGCGGTCAACGTTTCAAACCATGTTTTGAGGGATTTGACACTTCATGTTGGTGATTCCGTTTGTAATCATTTCTAGATGAGTTATTTTGCTTTAATTACTTATTATTAATTTTAATAATATGCTTTGTGTGGTGTGAATATTTTTTATGTTGTATTTGGTTAAGCATTTATTTTTATAGTTTCATTTTAGCTTAAAATTTGGTGTTTTTCATGTGTAACCCTTTGGGTATTGTTTGGGATTGTTTTATAACATATGAATATGGTTTAATAAATATTGTTTGGGATGAAAATTAAGATTTGGTGGGGGTATTGGTGTGCCACTAGGTCTTAAAGAGTTTTTATAAGGGTTTAAGGTGTAAAACTTTATTGTACTTCTTGAAAGTGATTTTGAAAACGTGTGCGTTTCATGTGGATCTTTTGTGCTATTGTTTGAGGTGTTTGTATAACACATGGGGGTTGTTTAATAAATGTTTTTGGGGCTTCCAATTCTGTTTTGAATTTTTATTGGTTTGATTTTGTCCTTGAAATATTTTTATGAAATGGGTTTTATTCGAAAAGCTTTGGTACACTATTTAGAGTTGTTTTATGAAAGTTTTGAGTGGTTTAATGATTTATGTAAGAGGTGAAACAATATTGGAAAACTGTTTTGGATTTTTTATACTTTCAAATGATCCATTTTAAATGTTAATTGTTCTGTTATGTGATGTTTATCATATTTGTAGAGACTTCATAAAATAGTTAAAGGATGTGTTGGACTGTGAAAGTTATGAAAAAAGTGTTGTGGGCTATTTTGGTGTGAGTTTGATTTCAAAATGAATTTGAATGAAAAGTGGAATTTGAGACTTATGTGATGTACATGGGTCTGTTTGGTTAATGTGTGATTTTTAAGTGATATCTACATGTGAAAACTATATTTCATGGCTTGTTGAACATGTTTGAGCACAAAGGGAAAACCTAGGTATCTAGGTGGGTGGACGTGTACTGGTATGCTAGTGAATCCATGGGGTTTGGCCTTATTTTCACTTAGCAGGATTGACACTTACTACTCTAACTAAACTATGATGATGTGTATTTGGGACTACTAAGTTATGGGTATGTTCCCTACTAGTGGCTCGTGCATGAGAACATATATTTTTTTGTGGTTACTCTCATCAAGATACGAGGTACCTGGGACCCAGAGGTAGCTAGTGCCTAGGGGTTATTTCCTATTACTTGTTCTCATTAGATCCTTTATACATACCATCGGCATATGGTATATTTGTTTCTGGAAAATTCATTAGCTTTTGAATATATTTAAAAAGTTTTTATTCTTTAAATTAGCCCATTTGAAAACTATTTTTTTTAAGTTGCATCTTTTAGAAATTGTAACTAGAAATTACATGTTTTTGAAAACGTGCATGCTTTTCAACTTTGAATGTTTTTCACATGGAATATCTTATTGGTGGTATCCCATTGGGCTTTGGTTCACACCCTACTTACACCCTTGGGTGTAAGTAGACTTGGTTATTTTTGTTGTCGCAGGTTGGGTACAGTTTTTAGTTCCAGTGGTTCGGGATTCTAGAAGGTCCTTGGTGGTGAAGTCTTGTGGAGATAGCATAAGGGCGGTTCCCCTTTCCATGAGGGTTCTTGGGCTGTCCTTATTTGTTTTTTACCTTTGTAATGGTCTTTAAACATAGTTTTAACTTATTTAATTCTGTTCTGAAATTTTTTAAAAGATGGTTTTAGTTGAAAAATCCAGATTTGATTTATTGAGTTTTTTTATTGTTTGATGTTTATAAAATCGGGTAATTCGTTCCCAATTATCATTATATGATACCCAGGCACTTGTTCCAGCCCATGGGGATCAGAAACGCCCTTCGGGCCTTGTCACGGGCTAGTTTAGGTGTCGGTTTTGGTGGCGACAAGATTTGGTTCATGACAGTGCTGATATGTACCAAGGATCTTCTGGGTTTAAATATAAATAACATTTTATATTTTGAAGTGAGTTAAATAGTTTAATGAATTTTTTAGAAGGTATTTTTTTAATGGATGATATATTAAATTAGTATTACTAAATAATTATGTAATAAATGCTCAGAACCATATAATCTCTATAAATTATTATAGAAGTTATTATACCTGAAAGAGTTGTTTCCTCAGTAATATTAGTAATGTTTCTTGGTATTAGTGATAATATTAATGTTTTTGAATCCCAACACTCATATTTTTTTGTTATTTTATGTGAATAAATAGAAAAACCAATGTGTAAGAAGTCTTAATATTTTGAAAAAGTGGGCATTAGTTTAAAATCATAGGAGATAATAGAAATTATAGCTAGGGGATTATCTATTTTGAATGAACTATGTTTTGATTCATGTAATAAATGGTTCAAAGATAAAAAAATATAATGGATTGTATTATTTATAATATATAAAATATTTTTATGATGTTTAGAATTTTTTATTTTGTAGGAAACATCATTAATAAATCATAATAGTTTTTTGAAACAAAACATGGGATCATCATCTGGAAAGGGGCTTGGAAGACCGAAAATATATTTTGTATTCAATGATTACCATGACAAAAGTCCCATAGATATTGGGTGTTAGTAAGAAAGTTCAAGATGATGAAATTAATGGTGTAATATATTTTTCATAGTGGAATTGTAGGGATATAGGGAGGTTGTTAAAAAAATATTAGAAGAACATGGTATATGAATTTAAAATAGTCATCAAGCAAGTGATTATTAGGATTAGATATTAAAAATGTTCTTATGTTTGGTATAGTTAATTTTTAGGTGTAATAATTATTTTCTAGCTAATTAATTGATGTACTGATTGGACATATTCTAAAAGATCCAATCAAAAACTTGATAGATACATTTTACTAAAACTATTGATGTCCTAATCTGGGATAAAAAATCATCAACTTCCAAAGGAAGTGTTTTAATAGGAGAAATTATAGATCTGGAATGTATTTTTTGTTAGTGGTTGTAAAGTATGAATGATTATTGATTCTCATTTATAAACTATAAAATCATGGGGATGTGATTCTTAATGGGTAAGGTACTTTTATAAGAATAAATATAAATATGTACAGTGGTAACTTAGGAGTTTCCAAAGTCTATGTAAGAATTTGATGGGGGTTGTGTATGTTTCAATAGAACCATTGAAATGATATTGGAAGTTTTTGTATTGTGTTATCATAAAAGCTAGTGGTTGTTAATATTTCACAGATGAATGTTCATGAATACTATATAGTGGTGAAACTAGTGGACCTGGTTGATTGTTGTGGATTACTTCCTATAAATAGGTTGGTAGAGGTCATGAAATCCCTATCCTATTCCACTCTAAACTATAAATAGATTGGATCACTATTTGATGTCAAGAGTGTTTCCATATACAGCAGAGGATTATGAAAAGAATTGGGGGTTTAGTGTGTTATCATGAGGAGACTATAACACCATACCAGAGTGTGTAATAACATGTCAATAAGTAAATAGAATCCATAAAAAATAAATATCATATATGTGAAAGTAATAAAAAATAACACATTATATATCAAATTAACATGTAGAATAAAACATTCACATAGAATCACAATCATGGATGTATACAATAGTTGATCTCCTACATAGCCAATCACAATAAAGGATAAATGGATGATTTTTTGAGGCTGAAAAGGATACAATTCCAGTACAAACACATTCATTAAAATTGTTTTGGAGTCCATATGAGCTATCATTATCACTCAAGCCACACTAAGCCTCTCCAAATCCTAAACCTATGGATAATTATGATCTCCTCAAGTACCCAAGCATCATTGTGTCCTGAGAAGGGTGTGAGTACAACTCAGTAGTTAACCAACAATGAGGTCCCAAACATATGTAATAAATATATTGTATGTCATTGTTCCATGATACCTAAAATAGTAAATATAGTTTGAAATAATTTATAAATTAACAACCTCAATCCTAGATTTAGGATTAGACCACAAGGATGAACTAAATCCTATTTGAACCTATACTAGAGTGTTTACGATTACGTCACAAAATCATTCCAAGATATACCATAAACATAGAGAATTATTAATATCACTACACATATAATAAAACAGTATCATGATCAACATATGATTATTAAAAATATGGACTAGAAATTCCAAATATTCTTAGAGGTCACCATGGAGGGTCTCATCCTCATCATTAATTCAAGGTTGCATGTCCAAGGAGATCTAAATCAATCAGGAGGTAACTTAGGAGGGTTAAATCTCTGACCATTATAATATGAATAAATTATAATGAAATCATCAATGGGTACTGTATCCCACTTTAATCATCCTATCAGTAGCAGGGAAGAAGTCTAAAAAAAGAGAAGATCCAAGGCATCCCATGTTTCTCAAAAAATCCCATTGGGAAGTGAATAACTGCAGAATTATACCATAATAAGAATTTAAAAAGGGTTTTCTATCCACTGAAACAATCCCGTATAATATTTTTCAAATCTCATGAACAAAAACCATTATATTTATAAAAATTACAGGTTCGCACCAACATCTTGGATCCTATGGTGACACTAAGAATCATCACTAGCAATTACCACACATACCCTATTTGTGGTCAATATATCTCAAGTGAACTCCTTGAATCCCGTATGCCACATAAAACAATGGAAACCCAAAATGAATCAACTATATTATTCTAGTCTTTGGGTCTTCAACTATCACTTGAATAGAATAAAAATCCTTGGCATAATCACGATCACAAAATGACCTCACTGACCTCCTAGTTATAGGCACACAAGGGATACAAACGTAGATATATCCCCATCCAAAGTCACACTAGGATAGTCCTTACATCCAACCGATTCATCAAAATTCAAAGGTTCTTCTAACTCAGGTAATAACATATTAGTGCGAGAGGAATACTCGGCCCAAACTTTTCTTAACTAGGCTCAATAATTTAATGAATCTAAAGGTTCCCACATAACCTAAGCTATCCCATCATCCCAATACATCACATCTCTCTATAAATATGATTTTTGGAATCTATTCTAAGGGAAATTTTGTTCACATATTCCATTAACATCCATATAGGGTCCATTTACCTAAAGGAATACAAACATAATCAAGGACTTGACCATCTATGGTCAAGGCGTCAAGACATTACCCAATGGACATCTTGGACATTGTCACTTTATTTAATTCATTTATAGTTATTTTATATAATTTAATGAATTTATTTTACCACAATTGATGGTAATTTATAGTTTATAGAACACAAAAATAACATTCTACATATGTTAACATATGAAAATGCCAAAGGGTATGTTCAAGGAACCACCTACTAAAATTTAGGAGTTACTGTCCATTTTTAATGTAGTGCCAGAACTATCACACAAGATTATCTATTAATAATTTTCCATATTCAATCACCAAGAATAACTTTCTGAACTGGAAATGAAAAATAAATAATAAAAAAATTATAATTAATTAGTCAACTTAATTTTTTAAAAAACAAAATTGAATTCAACGGAAAATAATTTGGTATAAATTTGGAAAACTATTTAGTTATCCATGTAACACTTTAATTTCAAAAAACCATTTATAAATGTTCTATGTGATACTCCTTGAATTATCCTAGGGAACATCTTTAATGTGACCCTAATTCAATTTCTAAAATTTTTCTATTTAATAAATAACCTTAAATAAATTCAATAAGTGATGTACCTTTGAAGAAACTGTGTATGAAAATATGTGTGAATCACATAACATCCTCTAGATATCAAACCAAAAACCCCATAATATTGAGATGATTCATTATTATATAGTCTAATCATCAGTTAAATCTAATATATATCATCAAAAAACTAAGGGTAAGGAGGTGAAGAAGAAGAGGGAATAGAAGAGATAATCTAACATTAAATCAATACTGAAATAACACCCTATACCTATAACAGTCCTAGTAATGAAATAAAAAATATATTTCATGTATTATTAAAATTCATTAACCATATTTTATGGATTTATATTTCTTATATGAATATTATGTGATTTTTAATCGAAATGAAGAAAGATTTATTTTTAACTAAATCGGGGTTTCATGCATTATATGGTTTTATTTAAAAGCAACATTTACAAATTTTAGAAAATTAATTTTAAAAAATTAAATTAGTTTTTTATGTAGTGTGTAAAAATTATCTTTGGTTGTTTTTTGTGAATATTTATGAAATTGTTTATTTTTCAATGGATATAGTAAAATATGGATTTTTACTAGAAATTTTATATTATTTTAAAGTATTTACCAAAAGAAATATATTTTTGATATGTTTTAAAATTTAATTAGTTAAATTCTATTAGAAAAATATAATTATGGTCTTAATAGTAAATTGTGCACATAAATTTGGTATATAAAAATATAAATATATAAGTCATTTTCCTAAAAAAATATTTTTCATCACCTTTTGTGGGAAATAAATTATAATTAAATTCATCCACATTTAGAAATTTAATCTTGAAAAAAGGATTCCATATTTATAATTATGTGGTAAATTGTTTATAAATTTTTCAATTTTATTTTTTGTCTTTATAAATTGTAACCATATGAATTTTTTTATACGTACAATAATGCTAAAATATGTTAAGTTTTGTTAAAACAGATGTGATAAGGCGTAAAATTCATTCAAAACATTAAATTATTTAATTATATTAGTATATTTTTTCTATAATGGAATTAAATTTAAAAATATGACATTTTTGTTATTATGAATTTTATTTTTATCTTCATTTTATTTTAATTATATAAAAATGAAAAATAAAACTCTCTTTCTTATTATTACAACTTATGCGATCAAATATGTATAAAAATAAGTTATGTAAAAATATTAATGGTTATTTTGAGAATATAGAAAATATTTTTATTATGGTAATTTATTTATAATATTTAGTGGGAATATAATTAACTTAAATTATTACACAACACTGACATAGGGCCTGTGCAAGAAGTATAAAAATCAAGTAAATTATTTAAAAACCCAAAAAAATTAATATTATATGGGTGATTAAAAGTGGCTCATTAATTATGTAGATAAATATAAAAATTATATTTGTTTTAATTGTTTATATTTTAATTTTATTTTTATCTTGATTACATTAAATTCAATGTAAATGAATATTTCAAAAAATTACATTAATGATATTTTAAAATAAACAATATTTAATTAATATTTTAAAATTATTAAAAATAATATATTAATAAAAGTGAATGTAATATAGTAAAAATATCATCCATGGTCTATTTATTTGTCATTTTTCCTTGTTATTAACATTCATAAGCCCTAAGTAGTAATAAAACATTGATATCATTATAATTGTTCGAAGGATTAATTGGGGGGGGGGGTGGAAACCAGACAATAAGGATAAAAATATAATATAAACTTTTAAAAAATGTATTTTATGATACTATTAGATAAATATTAATTTTATATTCAAATTATATCAATTTGGTGCCCATCAACATGATAATTAATTTATATTAATTTAATATTTTAATAAATTCCATGATTTCCCCCATGCTATAAAAGAGAACCTCTACTATACTATTAATCACTCCATTTACCATTATATATTATTCAATACATACCAAAATAACCTCATAAATCCCACCCCATATTTTATAGGTATTATTTTGGGCCTAATATCAACCTTATAGTGCTTAAGGTGAAAAAAAAACAGAGTTTCTCTGCAAGAGAGGTATTAATTTTAACTGAATATTTATTTAATTTAGTATTCTAGTTCCTTCAAATATTTTTTAATTTTTTTTTTCAATAATATAACCAATATATTTCATATACATAGATATTTTTATAAAAATGTAATAACCTATATAAATATCCTCAAATAAAATTAGAAATGAATCCATCATTCGTGTCTGTGATGGACTACTTCCCCAAGCACAGATGAAATTCATCTCTAATAACAATATCTAGTAGATTTATAAAATCATTGATTTAATTTATATTTGTGATATTATTGATGTTTATATAAATATATAATGATAATATATCATTTAAATTAAATTCTATTCCATCCATTGATGAATGATAAAGTTTTTCACGCATATATGTCGATTACTTCCTCCAAGAAACAATGCGATTCATTTTTCATATCCACATAAAATTGATGATATATATAAATTTATTTATTGAAATAATATTATATATATTATTTAATAGTATTTATAGATATATTAAATAATAATTACCTTTTTTCTATAATTGTTTTTCGAAAAATGGATACATAATTCTTGCGTACATACAACCGACTGTCATAATGTTTGTAACATAGTTCATTATTCATAAAAAATTTCAGGAATGAGTTTAAAATTAATATAAATATATTAAAATAAAAATTATTTCATTATTATTATTCTTTATATTATAGAATAATGACCTATTTTATCATATTCAACATACTAGAGTTATTTTGGACATTTGAGCATAATATCATCAAAACATATGATGTGATGTTCATTTATTAGGTCTTTATATATAATATAGAAAAAATTAAACTAATTTGAATAATAAAAATTAAACTTTTTTCTAATCATCTAAATATTTATCATAAGTTTTTTATTAATGAATATAATAAAATTATGAGTCAAACATGATGTAATAGACACATTACTATAAAAATTTCATTATAAATATTTTAATGATTTATTTTAAAAATATTATTCTTCAATGTCCATAGTTATAAATTTTTTATAGACATATATTTTGAAAACATTGAATTAAAAAAGAATTTTGATGTCCCTTATCTAAATTCTTTCAGTGTTTCTCAAAATGGTTTTTACAGAATGTTTTTACTTTCTTTATAAAAGGAAAAAAAGTAATATTCAATTTTAATGCATACGACATCAATAAATTTTCCATAAAATAAAAATAATTTTATATTTGGATTATATAATAATATTCCTTTGTTTAATTCAATAGAAAAACTTCTTTCCATGCTGTTGGTAATTTAATTTTAATACTTGGTTTTCAATGGAATGAAATATATCAATATACGTAAATGATTTTAATATGGGTTAAAATGTATAATGTTACAAGTTTGATAATGGAAATGATATATTTTATGTGCATAATTCATGTTATGGTCCTTATAAATTTTTAATGATGATAGGTGAGATCATTATTTGTAATGATGATGGGTGAGTCAAATATAAATCTCAAATGCATTGGGTAATGATTATGTTGTTTGTAGAATTATGTTTCAAGTTGACCATATTTGTTATTTAACTTTTAGTAGTTCTACGAATATGTCACATAGTCACCTAGATTAATATTCCTTCCTTGGAAATGGGTTTTCAAGAAATTCTTTTTTTAGAAAAGGAAACACAATAATATATTGCTTTAAATGAAGGATTATTCTCTTTTTGTTAACAATTTAGGTTTTTATGAATTTTTTTTCAAAGATTATTATGGTTTCTAAAGAGATCCATATTATTAAGATAATAACTTTATGTTTTTATAACTTATTTTTGAAAGAATATTGTAAGTGAAGCTGAGTTCATTAGCAGGAAAATGAATATTTATGCTAAAATTTTGTTATGTTAAAAGAAAAATCTCTTATATGGTCTCATGGTTTTAAATTCCACTAATGAGTTTATTTTTTTTGTATCCCTCCATGAGTTTTTTTGATAATTTGATGTTATTAATTTTTTACAGTTTTTAATGATATATAGAGAAAAATAATATTTCATTTCCAATATGATAATAATTTTTCCAAAAAATAAAAAATATTTTTAATACCATTGTATTGTGGGATAATAGATATTAAGGGAAAGTGTCCAAACTATAATTTATTGGTTTATATTTTAAGAGTTATGAACAATTTCTATATAACTATAAACCTTAAAAAATATTTTAGAATTGAATAAAATTATTTATTATGTAAAAATTATATTAAAGACAAAATATTTGGTATGAACTAATAGTTTCTATGAGATAAAATGTTTAGACAATTTTAGTGGTTTGGATAATGAATGTAAATACCCATAAAATATTATAGTTTATTGTTATCATGATATAGAATTTTAATATTACCAAGTTTATTAATCTAAACTATGTGTTTTTATGATGTGATTTAATAAAGGAAACATGGAAGTTAATGTAAGAAGGCACCAAGATGGAAATATACTTCCAAATGAACAACATATAATTGTTAGAATTATAATTATGGTTTTTTATATGTTTCCTCAATTGTAATAGGTAATAAATGGTGGGTATTTACATCTGATAGATAATCCACATTTACAACCTAGGAACATGTTCACAATTGATCATTTCATAAAACAACACCCTCTAGAATTCAGTGGATTATCTGAAAAATTGATTGATGAAGGATGAGTTAAAGACTTGTATAACATATTAGAAGTTGTTGGTTGTTTAGAAAAGTAAAAGTTATCTCTTCTATTTCATTTTATAATAGTGAAGATGATCAATGGTGGTTAATGGATAAGAATATTAGGGAATGATAATTAATTTAAACTATATAATGTGTAACAACCCAAGCTTCCACAGTATGTTTCCCTTTGAATAATGCAATATCTTGCATTGTAGGAACCTTTGAGATTCTAACACACCATGACCAATAAAACTAGCCGTTGTGAATAGTAATACCCACATTTTAAAATTTATAAAATTTTATTTTTCAAAAATGGACTTAATTTTTGAATTCATAATATCAAAATTATCTTAGGTTGAATTTTTTGTACTTTTATGAAAACATTGTATTTTTGATGAATAGTACTAAATTTTAAGTAAAATAAATTTTTTTAATAGAAATAATTTATATTGTTAAATTATAAATTAGTGGTTTTAATGTATCATTAGATTAAATCTTAATCATTTAATATAATTTAGGTCATTGCGTGTAATTTCACATTGAAACTAAGCATAAACAAGTGTCGATCTTTTGATAGTTATTATTTCTTAAAAAAAGTTTTTTGTTTTGACAAAGGGAATTAATTTTAAATTAACATCTGCCACATTATCTATTTTGATTTTGGAAAACTGGATTCCATGTTTTGAATCAGGAGGTCCAAATTTTGTAAATAGGTAACTTTTATTTTTATACATTATGAATAATTATTTCGGAAAATATTATATTTACCATGGTTAAAGGTTAAATCCATTAAATATGTTTAAAAATAATAATACTATAATAATATTAAATTACCCTAACATGTCTCCTATTTTTATTGGTTGATAAATTTATGACCATGGGCATCGTGGGGCCGATTTTGTGACCCCATGGATCCACATGGGAGTGATAATGAAATTTTACATTAATTAATCAAAAGTAAAGACAATAATAACAAAAGCATGATTCATTTAGTAAAACATATTTATATGGGGTTATATAATTGATCTCTTCGACTATAAATATTAATTAGAAAGATAAAACTATTTAATACATAATGGTATTTTATTTATAATATTTAGACATTAAATAATTTAATTTAATTATGACATAATGATGATTCGGTAATTACATTAATAATGAAATATTAAAATAAATGTTATTATAAAAATCCTAAAAATGAAATTGAGACTTCTGATAAATTAAAATAATTTTCTAGTTTAATATGACATGTTAGTGTTGGTTAAATAAATTTTATTTTAAGTAATAATGTTTTTTTATGATTTCAAAAAAATCAAATACTAAATAGTGTCAAAATTTAAATAATTGAGTTTTTTAAAAAAATGCTATAATTTTAATTGATATATTATTCTTAAAAATCTAAGGTTTGTCCAAGGAACATGGATAAGGTTATATATATTAATAATGAACCACAAACAGTTCTATTGTCTTGTTATAGTAAGTTAATTAACTATATAATATAAAAATACAAAGAGACATGGTAAATGTCAAACTATTTAACTAAGAGTTAAATCTAAAAGATAAGGTTTATATGATGACCTAAACCTGTCTAAACCAGTTGGTTGAATATTTTTCAACCCATTCCAACCTTATTCTCAAAATAATTAATCTTAGAGCCATTATAAACCAAAAATTATTTTATTATAAAATAATATTTTAAGAGTTTCGTAAAGTGACCCTCACCTCTCTTATAAAAGGGAACTTCTCCTTCTCTTAATTTCACACCTTCAAAGCCTTTTGGATCAGCCAAAACCTGCCCAATTATCCTCAAAACTTTCCTCCCTTCATACTAGAGGAATTACTTTGGTCATAAAGCCTGCCTAAGGAGCCCTTTTGATCAAATCAAATGGATGAACCTGAAGAAGAGGTAAATATTTCACCACCTCTTTCAAGTTATTTTCTTCTTCGACTTCCTCATTCATTGTTATTTCATTCTAAAATAATAACTCCAGTAACTTTTATATACTATGATGTTATTATAAAAATGGCACAATCATATTCATTATTCTATCCATTCTATAAATGACAATGTCACCATACGTGCGTACGTATGGCTTACCGTCTCCACGTCGTGGTGTGGATTGTTATTCAAACACTTCATTATTTGGATGGGTATAATAATGAGTATAACCATTTTAAATAATAAATATAACATGTTAATTATTATTCATATATGATATACCATTCAATTGGATATGATTTTCCATCAATGATATTGTCGCTCGTGCGTACGTACAGATTATCGTCTCCGTGAACCTGATGTGATTCATTTCCCCATCGTAACCATTAAAGAATAAGTTTCATTTGATGAATAAAATTAATTTTTAAGAACTTAATATCATTCTGGATATGAATCAAATATAACATATCCATAACAAACATAGCTTATATAACCAGGTATATAAAGAAAAACGAATTACTTAACACCCAAAATGATGATACCGTTATAATATTATTAACAAAGAAATATTAAAAGATCATATACGATATCATATTTATGTATATCATTATTGAATAATTTAATAAAAATGATATAAATATTATAATATAGGTTTACAGACCATCAAATAAGGAAAAGTACACAGTAATGGTTAACTTCACAATCTTTTTATTATCCAAGGTTGTTTTTACGTAAGTATATACTGGGACCTCTATATCATCCACATCTATGTTTTCTTTAAAATTTATTTCATTTTTTTAATATTTACTAGACTATGGGTTAAATTCATTTATACCATTATTTTAACTTGTATGTTTTTAAATTAATCTTTCCATCGTTTTCCAAACAAGGTACATTATGACCTTTTCAACAAAATTAAGGTAAGATTGTTTTTTCAGTTATACGAAGGGTGATGCTATTTTCTGCCATTATAAAATCATCCAATACTCCCTTATAATATTATAAGAATATTTTCAAAATAAATGTTTTCTTTTATAATTTTGTGACTCTTTAATGATTTTAAAATATAAAGAGATATTTCTCTCATATAGTTTTGATTTCATCTATGTTATCATCTTTTGATAAATTTTACACTTGTTTGAAGTTGATTTATTATGATAAAATATTCCATATTGTATTTAAGGTTTTGCGATATGTTTGACTGTGGATGAGTTATTTTTATATCATTCATGGTTTATGGTTAAATTATTAACATTTCCTATGTTAGTTTTAATAAGAATGTTTATGTTATATTTCAACCTTTTTCATATGAGGAATGTATTGGACTTAGTATGTGACTGGTGGAGCCTGCTATAGCTCCTCAAGGAATTGGTAGGTATCATGAGAAAATTGGACATGGAATTGGTTGATGCTTTTCCCAATTTGATATATGGTTTTTTTCATAGCCTATATCAATTTTAGACGTCTTGGACGAGGCCTTGACAAGATGTTTCAGGATGTTCGACATTATACATTCCCTCATTATGAAAATAATATTGATGGTTCATGTGGTTATTCATCTAGTAGAATACCCATGACTAGGTTTTTATATGGAATTAATTACTCATCTCATATCCCTGCTATAAAGTGTTCATGTTTATTATTTGTGAAGGCACATGTTTTTAATTATTCATCACACCTAATGTTTATGTTATCTTCTACTGTATTTCTTACCCTTATTGAGCATTTGAGATCACCCATTTCTTATGATTTATTTTACCAGGATATGAAGAATTTAGTTATGAGTTACTTGCAGACATAATCTAGGAGACTTGGATGTTTCTAATGGAACAAATTATTGTTATATTTCATTTCAGGTTGTAATGTTGAACTTATTTTTGTATATTGTTTCTAATAATAAAAAATTGATCAGTATTTCGGGACATGATTCCTTATATCATGCCAATGTTATTTAATAAAGCACCGAATTTGGGTAACTAGGGTTAGAGAATTACAGTAGGTATCAGAGGACGTTTACTACAAACCATGGAAAATAGATTTAGAAAAACTCTGATTAGAGAACATTACCCTAAGATAGATATTGAGGATTAGTATAGAACAACTTCCTAGAATTTCAGTACTATAGAGATTTTTTGAGTTTTCCAAATAATGAATCCTTTCATGGATACAAGTAGGTAGAGGAATGTTTGGAACAAATGTACATAGGGGTAAAAACCGAAAACATCGCTTCAAGATAGACTCGAATGGGAACTGGTGCATGACAACAGGACTTGTTGAACTCATGGTTACAACACTCCTGGGGGATATTATTTGGATATTTCTCATATTATTTTAAAACAATTATGAAGGGTTTGTGAGTATATAAATCCTCAAAGATTTTTTTTTATGATTATGGATTATATCTATAAGCTACTCAATTTGTTTGAAGTGACTTACAAGTATGGAATTACGTATTGTGGTTCATAAACTAATATACCATATTCAATTGTTTATAAATGGCACCTAGTGGAAGGAATGGAAACTATATCAATGATTGTAATCCATATAGGGATTTACCTCCTAATAAATATAATTATAGCATAGTTGGTGATGCAACTGGTGCTGATTAGTTTATCACCTTAGTGGGACAACTCACATAGGTTATGAATAGTTACCGAAACCGTATGGAGAACCCTGATCCACAATGCGGAAGATCAATGTTATATCGTTTCATGAGGAAACAACTACAAACATTCAATGGGTCTACAAATCCATTTGTAGCTGAATAATGAATAAATTCCTTAGAGAATATATTTCATTCTTTGGGGAGTAGTGAAATGGAAAAAGTTGTCAAGTAAGTTTATCACCTCACCGAAGATGAAGATCAATGGTGGTCATAAATTCCAAACACAATAGAGGATGATGAAGTATCAGGTATGTAATGGAGAGATTTTAAAGAGATTTTCTTATAAAAATAATTTTTTAGTGACCATCGACATGATATGGAAAGGATATTTCTTAGTTTGAGACAAAATGAGGATGAAAATGTCGCAAATAATGAAGCTAAATTTACTAGGTTGGAAAGGCATGCTATAGATTATATACGTAACCCAAGAATTAATATTTATCATTTCTTTGATGGGTTAAAACCATTTCTCTATCAATAATTAGTCCCACAATACTTTTCATTATATGAAGATATTGTCTCACGTGCTATCAAGATAGAAAAAGAAATATCTAAGTCATACGATTTTAATACAAAGCAAGAGAAGAAGAGATCTGCTGAACACTCTGGGAAACGAAATAAGGAAACATGGAAGAAGGGGAGAGTTGAATTTCTACCCTGTGATAATTGTTGAAGGAAGCACCCTGGTGCAAATCTTAATAGAAAAGAAGTATTCTCAAATTATGGACAGAAATTCCATCTTTCTTGTTATTATAAGGAGAAAAAAAGCTACCAATGTTAAATGATTCAATTTTAGGGAGATGGGATATTATGCAAATGAATTTCCTAAGATTCAGGGAAACATACCTCTAAAAGGCCAAGGGATCAAGGCCAAGCTTATGAGATCACTACTTCTAAGGTTGAATCTCTAAAAGACATGGTGGCCATTAATTAAAGGGTTTCCTCATATTTATCCAATGTTTTATTTGATTTTGTATCATAAAATTGTTTCATATCTTCTCAGTTTACTAAGAATATTATATATTTAAATTTTGATTGAACAAGGGAGTTTTCAGTCAAAACACCTAGGGGGCGTATCATTGTAATAATGTTTTGTGAATCAGTCCCCATTAGGGCATATAAACGATATTTATATGGTGATATAATAGTCATACCCATGATTGAAATTGATATAATCCTCAGTATGTATTGTATTTCAGACCATGATGCGAAAATTTATTGTAAAAATAAGGAGGTTACAATTCTTGATGATGATAAGAAGTGCCTTATCATTAGAGAAGAAACATCACCATCTAATTCTTATCTAGATCCACCACCAGTAGCTCTACTAAATTCAATTATTGGGGTCAATGTGAATGACAAAAATATGGGTGATAAAAAAGAATGATAGAAAATAAGATGTACGTATTATGAAAGAAGATGTCGATTTGTTTCCATAGGATTTATATAGACATCCTCCAGAATAAGAAATTGAGTTTTCCCTTGATTTAGTTACTGGTTCAAGCCCCATATCAAAGACCCATTATAGAATGGACACTATGAAATTAGTGGAAATAAAGAAACAACTAGAGGAATTGAGTAATAATGGATTAATCTACCTTAGTGTTTCTCCATGGGGAGCCCAGGTCCTTTTTGATAAGAATAAAGACAGATCTATGAGGTTTAGCATTGACTACAGGGAGATCAATTGTATAACAATAAAGAAAAAGTATCCCCTACCCTGCATTGATTATTTATTTGACTAACTTCATGGAGCACAATATTTTCCTAATATTGACCATTTATCTAGATATCATTAGTTGTGTGTGAAGAAGGAATACATTCCGAAAACAACATTTTGAACCAGGTATGGGAATTACGAGTTTACAGTAATGCCTTTTGGAATGACTAATTCACCCTCTATCTTCATGGATCTAATGAATAAGTTTTTAAAGTAATTTCCTTATGACTTTTTAGTGGCATTTATTGATGATATCTTGTTATAATCTAAAACGTACGAAGATCAGGAAAATCACGTGAGTATTATTTGGAAGACTCTTAGAAGAAATGAATTGTATGGGAAGTTTAACAAGTGTGAATTATGGCTTCAAGAGATTTTTTTTTTCCATATTTTCTCTAAGTATGGAATCTCTGTAGATACTTCAATGACCCAGGCAATTCATGAATGTCTAGCACCGATGTGTATAACATAGGCATGCAATTTTTTTTGGTTAAGCAGGTTATTATCGACGTTTCGTCTAGAAGTTTTCCCGGTTGGCTAACCCATTAACCAAGATCGCACATAAAGGGGTTTATTTTTTTGGAAAAAATAGTGTGAATAATTTTTTGAAGAACTGAAGAGAAGATTAGTCAACTCTCATATCTAGACTCTACCATCAGGGAACAGTGGGTTTGTTATTTATAGTGATGCTTCAAAGAATGGACTTGGTTGTATCATTATAAAAATTGATAGAGTTATTTCCTATGCATCATGATAGCTAAAAATTCATGACCAAAACTATCCCACTCATGATCTTTAGTTATCAGCTGTAATCTTCGCTCTAAAGATATCGAGACACTATCTCTATGGTGAAGAATGTAAGATTTATACTGATCATAAGAGTTTGAAGTATATTTTTCTCACAAAATGAAATCAACATGAGACAAAGACGATTGCTTGAACTAATCAAGGATTATGATTTTACCATACAGTACCACCCCGGGAAGGAAAATAAGGTGGCAGATGCTTTGAGAAGAAATGATCATAGAGTTTTGAACAAGATGAGATTTGAAATGGATCCTATTTTCATGGATCAAGTAAGTATGGACATGGGAATAACCATGGAAGCTGAAACATCAATATTTTATCAAATGGTTTATAAACCATATATAATATAAAGTATAAAGAGTTCTTAGACTGGTGATGAGGAGTTTTAAAAGAAGATTAAAGCCGTGAATGATGAGAGATTGAGTGAATTCATATATGAAGATGGAATTTTGAAATTTAGGAAGAGGCATTGTGTTCCTAACACCCCTGATATAAAAATGGAATTTTTGGATGATGATCATAGATCCAATTTATGTATACACCCTAGGAGCACCAATATGTATAGATATTTGAAGGAACATTTGTGGTGGGACAACATGAAGAGGGAGATTTCTGATTTTGTGTCAAGATATATGGTTCGTAAACAACTGAAAGCTGGAAGGCAACATCCTTGAGGAGTCATGCAACCTATTCTTATACCTATTGGAAATGGGATGATATTATAATGGACTTTTTCATGGGGCTACCAAAGACACCTAGAAGGATTGATGAAATATGGGTCATTTTTTATCGTCTTACCAAGTCAGCACATTTTCTTGCTATAAGAGAAGATTTACCACTTGAATGTTTATCAAGACTATATATTAATGAGGTTTTAAAACTTCATGGAGTACCCCTATCAATTTTTTTTGATTGTGATACCCATTATACATCACGATTCGGGAAAAGTCTTCAGAAAGCCCAAGATACAGAACTTCATTTGAGCACTACCTATTACCCCAAACTAATGGACAATAAGAATAAACTATTCAAACCTTAGAAGAAAGGTTGAGATATTTCTCACTTGACATTCATGGTATGTAGGATCAATATTTACCTCTGGTAGAATTTTCTCATAATAATAGATTCTATTCAAGTATTCAGATGGCACCATATAAAGAATTATATGGAAAGAGATGTCACACACCAACTTATTGGAATGATGTTGGTGAAAGAAAACTCTTCGGTCCAGTACTTGTTGAGGAAACGGTGGAAAAGGTGAAGGGTACACAAACACAAATCAAAGTAGCACAGTGTAAGAAGAAGAGCTATGTTGAAAATCGAAGGAAGGATTTGGAATATCAGGTAGGAGATCATGTTTTCTTGAAGGTATCTCAATGGAAGGGAGTTATACAATTCAGTAAGAAGGGTAAATTAAGTCAAATGTACAATGGACCTTTCGATATTATAGAACGAATTGGAGTTGTAGCTTACTGTTTTCCAATGCCACCAAGTCTCTCCAAAGTTCACGACGTGTTCCACTTATCACTGTTGGAAAAATACATTCCTGAACCAATGAATGTACTCAACTATGAGGAAATTTAATTGGAAGCTGATTTGTCTTATTGTGAAGATCTTTTCAAGATTCTTCATACCAGTGAATAAGTGTTGAGAAAATGGATGACTTGTCTAGTAAAATTTCTATGGAGAAACAATAAGATGGAAGAGTCAACGTGGGAACCAGAGGAACTTATGATGAAGAACCAACTGAGTCTTTTTGTGTGGCTGTATTCAAGAAATTTCAAGGATGAAATTATTTGATGGAGGGAATAATGTAACACCCCAAGCATCCATGGTATGTTTCCCTTTGAATAAAGCAATATAATGCATTGTACGCAAATTCGAGATATTATCACACCGTGACCAATAAAACTAGCCGTTATGAATTGTAATACCCACTTTTTTGAAATTTTATAAATTTTATTTTTCAAAATGGACTTAATTTTTGAATTCAGAATATCGAAATTAGCTTTCAGTGAATTTTTGGAACTTTTCTGAAAATTTCTATTTTTGATGAATAGTACTAAATTTTAATTAAAAATTACTTTTTTAATCGAAATAATTTATAGTTCTCAATTATACATTTTAGTGGTTTTAAAGTATCATTAGATTATATTTTTATCATTTAATATAATTTAGATCATTTTAGGGTAATTTCTCATTTAAACTGAACATATAAAACTGTCAATCTTTTGATAGTTATTATTCCTTAAAAACACACTTTTTTTTACAACGGGAATTAATTGAAAATTAATTTATTACACTTCCATGTTTTTGAATTTGGAAAAATTGATTTCATATTTAGAATCAGGAGGTCCAAATTGTGTAAACAAGTAACTTTTATTTTTAGACATTATGAATAATTACATCGGTAAATATTTTATTTACCATGGTTAATGGGTAAATCCAGTAAATAAGGGTAAACTAATAATATTATAATAATATTAAATTACCCTAACATGTGTCTTATACATATTTTTTGATACATGTGCGACTATGGGAATCCTTAGGTCTATTTTGGGACCCCATGGAGCCACTTGGGAGTGATAATGACATTTTACATTAATTAATCTAAATTAAAGACAAAAATAACAAAAGCATGTATCTTTTAGTAAAACGTTTTTATATGGGGTTATGTAATTGATCTATCTGACTATAAATATTCATTATAAATATAAAAATATTTATTAAATAATGGTATTTTATTTATAATTTTTAGACATTAAATAATTTAATTTATATACGATACATTGATGATGCAGTAATTACCTTAATAATGATGTATTAAAATAATTGAAATTATAAATATCCAAATAAATGTTAATTGATACTTATGATAAATTTTACTAATTGTATAGGTTAATAGGACATGTTAGGGTTGGTTAAATAAATGTTATTAGAAATAATAAATTTTTTATGGCTTTCAAAAAAATCAAAAACTAAATAGTGTCAAAATTGACATAATTGTGTTTTTAAAACAAATGCTATATTATTAATTGATATAATATTATTGAAAATATAAGGATCAACCAAAGGACTTAGATAAGGTTATATATATTAATAATTAACCACATGGGGTTCTATTGTCTTGTTATAGTTTTTTATTAACCATATAATATAAAAATAAAGAGAGACATGGTAAATGTCAAACTATTTAACTAAGTGTTAAATCTAAAAATACGATTAATATGATGACCTAAACCTATCTAAACCTATTGGTTGATAGTTTTTTGACCCATCCAAACCATAGAATCTAAATAATTCATTTTTGTGGCATTAAAAATAGAATTTATTTTATAATAAAATAATATTTCAAGCTTTCCTAAAGTGACCCTCACCTCTCTAATAAAAGGGTACTTCGCATTCTCTTAATTTCACACTGCCAAAGCCTTTTGGCTCAGACAAACCCTACCCTAATATCCTCCCAAAATTCCTCCCTTCATCCTAGAGGCCTTCTTTTGTCCATAAATCCATCCTATAGAGCCCTTTTGAATAAATCAAAAGGAAGAACCCGACGAAGAGGTAAATATTTCACCACCTCTTTCATGTTCATTTCTTCTTCCACTTCCTCTTTATTTTTCATTTCCATTCCAAAATAATAACTCTAGTATATTATATATACTGTGATATTATTATAAAAATGGTACAACCATATTCATTATTCTATCAATCCTATAAATGAAAAAGTCACCATACATACGTGCGTACATATGACTAACCGTCTCCACGTCGTAGTGTAGTTTCTTATTCAAAAGAATAATTATTTTCACTGGTATAATAATGAGTATAAATGATTTAAATAATAAATATAACCTATTAATGATTCTGTATATATGATATAAAATCCAATTACAAATGATTTTACCATCAATGACATTGATGATCGTGTGTACGTACAGATTACCGTCTCCACGAATGTTATGAGATTCATTTCCCCATCGTAACCATTCAAGAATAATTTTCATTTTATGAATAAAAATAATGTTTAAGAACTTAATATAAATCTGGATATGAATCAAATACATCATATCAATAACAAACCTGGCTTAAGTAACCAAGCATATAAAGGAAAACCTGTCAGCTAACACGCAAAATGATGATACTACTAAAATATTATTAACAAAGCAATATTAGAAGATCATATATGATATCATATATATGTATATAGTTAATTTATTATTTAATAAAAATGTTTTAACTATTATATAATATATTAACATACCATCTACTAAGGAAACGTACAAGGTAACTATTAATTTCATAATATCTTTATTAGCTGAGGTTGTTTCTACGTAAGTATATACTGGGACCTCATTATCATCCAAATCCAAGTTTTATTAAAATTTTATTTCAAAACATATTTACTATTTATAAGACTATTGGTTAAATTAATTTATACCCTTTTTTGACCTTATATATTTTGAAAGAAATCTTTATGTTGTCTTCCAAACAAGGTACTTTATAACCTTTTCAACAAAATTAAGTTAACAATTTTTTTTAACTTATACGACGGGTGTGTCTATTTTCCACTGTTATAACATCATCAAAGAATATCTTACAAGATTATAAAAATATTTTCAAAATAAACACTTTATTTCATAATTATGTGACTCTTGAAAGATTTTAATATAAAAAGAGATATTTGTCTCATATACTTTTGATTTCATCTATGTCAACATCCTTTGATAAATTTTATTCTTGATTGAAGTTGATTTATTATGAAAGAAATATTCCATATTTTATATAAGGTTTTGTGATATGTTTGACTATGTATGGGTTATTTTTATATCATTTATGTTATACAGTTAAAGTATTGACATTTTATATGCTAGTATTAATATGAATGATTATGTTATGTTTCAACCTTTTCATATGAGGAATGTATTGGACTTAGTATGTGATGGGTGGAGCCCACAATAGCTCCTCGATGCATCAGTTGGTCTTATGAGACAATTAGATGTGGAATTGGCCGAGGCCTTTCCCAATTTGATATATGGTTTTGGGTAAGGCCTAAATCATTTTTATATTTCTGGGTCGTGGCCTTGACAACATGTTTTAGAATGTCGAGCATTATACATTCCCTCATTATGAAAATAATATTGATGGTTCATGTGGTTTTTGACCAGTATAATATCCATTACTATGTTTTGTTATGGAATTATTTAATCATCCCACATTACTACCAAAAAGTGTTCATGATTATTATTTGTAAAGGCATGGGTTTTTAAATATTCATCATGCCTAATGTTTATGTTATCTTCCACTGTATTGCTTACCCTTATTGAGTGTTTGAGCTCACCCCTTTCTTATGTTTCATTTTCTTAGGATATGAAGAATTTCTTTATGAGCGACTTGTAGGAATAATATAAGAGACATCTATGATTCTAATGAAACAAATTAGTGTTGTATTTTTTACAAGTTGTAATATTGAACTTATGTATATATCGAGTATCCAATAATACTAAACTGATCAGTCTTATAGAACATGATTCCTTATATCATGCCAATGTTATGTAATGAAGCACTAAATCTGGGTAACTGGGGTCGAGGCATTACATAATTGGTCACATTTACATATCCTTTGTATAATAAATATTTTTCTATGCTTTTTTGACATTATATGGAAAAGAAGCACATGGACTTGAGTTAGAAGTTATATGACTCATTGAGAACGTATGAATAAAACATTATCCAATTTGTGAGGAACATGAAAAATATAATACAGGATCTTGATAGTAAAATTTATTAGTTTTAATCTTGTTTTAATTGTTGACATTGATGGAAATTGGTATCCCATGAATTAAAAAGAGCTTACTAACATTTTAAATTTATTTATAAGGTACAAATGGAGTTTTTCAATAATCATGTATTTTATGAAAAATAGAAAAAAGTGGTTTAAATTAAATGAAATGGAAATGAATCCATAAATGAAATTTTATGGTATTAAAATAATGTTTATATCTTGTTAAATGTGTGCTAAAAAAACCCTATAAAATGTTCTATTAAATCATGCAATTATTTCTGATATAATTTTTAGGCCTGTGGCTCATAAATATTAATAAAATGATTATATAAATAATGAAATTATGATGGTAAGGTTTTTTAATTGTTATGGTGAGGGTCATCATGGGAGTTCTTATCGAAATATAATAATGAGGAATGAAAATATTCAATAACACAAATTGAAAGGTGTGTATAGATAACTTTCAACTAATTTAATTTCAATTAGACCATCCAATGATGTGGTGTCAAGTACATTCGTTTTTTTATTTTTAATATACCAATGTCTTGTTTGATTCAGGGTCGGAACACTCTTTAATTTGAATGAAATTTCGTTATAAATTGGATATTTAACCACAAGAAATGAATCCCTAAATTTTGGTAAAATAAAATGGGTAACGTAATAAGGAAAAAAGGAATTATAAAAATATTAAATTTGTTGTATATGGAAATGATTTACCTAAAAAACTTATTTAATCATCTTTGGTAATGTTTTTTTGTTATTCTAGAAAAGGATTTTATTTTTTACTATATTAAATAAATTATAGAGATAAATATGTTTTTTTTAAATGAATTTCAGTTTTCATATGAGAATAAAAAAATTCCTTTAACTAACATATAAAGAATATAAGAAACAACTAAAATATAGATATGAATTTTATCTTCATTAAATTATTATGAAGATATATATTGTTCATATCGATGATGTACCTATAGTGAATGCATATATAGATGTATTTCTATATGAGTTTCCATATATTATAACTAACTGTGATATATATTTTATTACTGAATTAATGCATGATGCTGAGATAATTTCAAAAGCCCCCTAATTAATTATAGCCATAGGAATAAATTTTTTTTTCAAAATGAGTTACTAGAAAAAGTTTCATTCATCCTAGAACCTCATCATAGGATCTTCCTAGTAAATTTGTTAAAATGTGATATGTTTAAATGATAAATTTAATTGATTATAGAACCTTGGATAACACCACTATTATGAACAAGTATATTTTTACTCATATCTATAATCTGTTTTATTAACTCTAAGGAAAAAAATAATCTCTGAAGACTAATCTCAAGCCATGATACAACCAGTTCTACATAAAGGATGAAGATATTTAGAAGATAATTTTTTTAGAATAAATATTATAAATTTGAGTGTGTAGTTGTTTTCTTTTGGGATTCCCAATGCACCATATGTATTCATGGATATTATGAATTTATTTTTCAATTAATATTTATATATTTTTGTAGTTTAGTTTATTCATGATATAATTGTATATTCTAAAAGTCATAAGGATCATGACCAAAACCTAAGAAATGTTTTATAAACCCTGAATGAAATGTACTTATATGGAAAATTTAGTAAGTGTGATATTTTTGTTACAAAATATTTCATTCCATGAGAATATAATTTATAAAGGTAAAATAAATATTGATCATGTTTAAAATAATTTTTTTAAAGAACGAACAAAAAAAATTCATAGTGATTATTAATTTTCATGGATTAACTATTTACTACTTGTGGTTTGTTGAAAACAATTCCTTTTTATATATCTCAATTACATAGTTTACACAAGAATGATCTAAATTCATCTAGAAAAAATAGTATGATGAATATTTCCAAGAAATTAGTAAAATAATATTCAATTCTTAAATGTTTTTTGTACCTCTAGAAATAGGGAGTTATTCATCTAATATAATGATTCATTAATGTGATTTGGTGGAATTATGATGCAGAACGATTAGGTAATATATTATTATTCACATCAACTAATACCATAAAAGATTAATTATCATACAGATGATCCAGAAATAATTTATATGGTTTTTTATTTAAAAACAAGGAAGCATATTTCTATGATGTAAATTATGAAATATATAACGATTAAAAAAGTTTAAAGTATATATTAACTTAGAATTAGTAGAAAATATGGTAGAAAAGTAAAATAAAACTGATTAAAAATTATAAAATTATTATTCAGTACCATTCTAAAAAGGGAATAAAGATGGTGAATCTTTGATTCATAATGATAAATTTATACTAACCATGATATGTTTAGAAAATAACACATTGGTTCATGATTTGATTAATTTTTGGCTAAAAATTGTGCATACATGACCTTCATCTGTTGAGTTATAGGTGTTAGTATAAACATCTCTATCTAAAATAACTAAAAAATATGATCTTATTTTATAGGAAAAGGTTGAAAATGTTAAGAAGGGTAATTTTCAAGAGTTTAATAATCATGATGAACATGTTATTTGATTTGGAAAAATATCATGTGTGCTTGTGATTCCTAGTTGAAGAGAAAATTGTTGGATGAAGTTTATAGATATATATTTTCTCTTTATTATATTGGAACTAAGATTTATAGATTCCTTTAATAGTACTACTGATGTGATTTAATAAAGATATATTTTGTTGAATTTACCATGAAATTTATAACTAATGAAATGGATAAATAAGAAATTTTTTAAGGGGTTGAATCAACCATTTATATTTCTAGAATTGAAATGAAAAAAAATTATTAATGGATTTCATGTAGGGATTACCAAAGGCTTCTTGAGGTTATAAAGCAATTTGGGTTATTATTGATCAACTAACCAAATATTTATATTTCCTTCCTATTTAAGATATTATGTATTTGTAAAAACATTTTAAACAGTACCTCTCATAAATACACATGTTAAATGGTATTTCTCTTACCGTTGTATTTTTCCACAATGGTAGGTTTACATATATTTTTTGTAATAGCCATAAAAATTCATTATGTACAATGTTTAATATTTGTAAACATTTCTATCTAGAATCTAATGGATGGTGTGAGTAAACAACTTAAACATTCAAATAAATTCTACAATCATGTTCTATTGATACGCTCAATATTTGGGATTATAATATTTCATTTATTAAATTCCTAAATCAAAATAGTTTTCATTCCAGTATAAAGATGATACATTTTTAGGCATTATATAGAATGAAAAGGACTCCATATTATTGATATGATGTAGGGAAAGTATGCTTATTGGGGATTGAATTGGTGGAAGATTTGGTTAAGAAGTTGAAGATGATTCAACAACACGTAAGGATGTGTTAATGTGTATAGAAATTTGATACAAATGACTAGAATAATGATGTTTCATTCAAGGTAGGTGATATTGTTTTGAATAGTGTATCTTCATGGAAAAGTGTTATGATTTTTGGTAAAAAATGGAATCTATGTCTGTGGTTCATTGGAGCATATGAAATATCAAATAAATTTATATCACATTCATACTAAGAGGTATTTTATACATGTTTTTATAATATACAATACATATTAAATGTTTTTTTGTTAAGAAGTTATATTCTAGATGCCTCTCAGGTTTTGAACCCTAAAGTAATTTAGTTGGGAGAAAACATGTCATATTAGGAATGAAATATTCAGAATTATGAACATATAGAGTCGTTTTTATGGAACATGCTAATTAATTAGGTTATGGTTTAATGGAAAAACCATATTATTAAAGAAGAAAAATTGGAATCATAAAAAGCGATCTGAGAAAGATATAAAAAACTATTTAAATAGAAAATAAAATTATTAAGAGGGAATTCCTAAAAGAGTGAGAATGTATCAACCTAGGTAATGTTATGATAAATAATTTTCATGTATTATTAACATTAGTAAATTATATTTTATAGTGAATTATTTATTATAAAAATATTAGGATGATTTTTTGTCAAAAATAAAAAAGATAATTTCTAACCAAAATTTGTTTTCTTTCATTAGATGGTTTTATTAATAAGATCTATTTCCAAATTTTATAATTTATATTTTTCATTGTAAACGTTATTTTTTACTTGATCATGTCAAAAATATATTTGGATGATTTTTTAGAGTTCATTTGGAATGTCGTAATTTTCAACTGATTGTGAAAGATACTTTTATTTATTGAAAATCATATATTCTATTCAAATATTTACAATGTAAGAAATAATTTTTTTTTCATTTTGTTTAAAGATTATTTAAATTGTTTTGATATATAAAAAATCTATTTATGGTGGTTGGAGTGAATTTTATAATTGAGTTTGATATAAAAACATTTTAAAGTAAAAATTTATTTTTCTCATAAACCATTTTCATCATGTTTTGAAGAATTAATATTGAAATAAATTATTCCACTTATAGAAATTGAATCTTTAAAAATGTATCCCACATTCTGAATTTGGAGGTCAATTTTTTTAAATAGTATCATTTTATATTTTATCATTATGAATAATAACCATAATGTTTTACAATGGTAAAGGTAAAACATGCTAATAATGGTGAAAACTGATCTGAAAAGGAATAAAATTAAATCAAAAACATGAATTTGGTTATTTATATGATTATATTTCATCCATAATCATATAGATTTTAAAATATGACATTTTTTTCTTTTATTTAATGGTTTAGCCTTTATATTATTTTATAAAATGAAAAATAAAAAATATAACTCTCTTCCATTTAAATTCCACTTATATGAAAAAAATGATCAGACATTTTTAATAAAAATTTATGAAATAATATTTAATGTTATCTTGAGAATAGTGAAATTATATTCATATTGGGAATTTATTTATAATTTTTAGAGATTATATAATTATTTTAAATGATTTTACAATGAAAACATGAGGGTTCTACAAAGAGTAAAAAACCATGTAAATGATTTTAAAATATATGAAACTAATATTTTATGGGTGTTTTAAAGATTACCATGAATAAAAATATATATACAAAATAATAAATATATTTTAAATGTTGAGATTAAAATTACATTATTATCTTGATTATGTTACATTCAAAGTAAATGGATAGTTCATAATGGAAAATAATGATATTTCATAATAATGGATACTATATTAAATGATTAAAAATAAATAAAAAAACTTTTTTTGGAAATTATTTTTAAGGACCTGCATCTTTTTATAGAATACAATTTTTAGTATAAATTTGAGGTTTTTCTTTCAGATTCTTGAAAGGGTTAAAATGCACTTATTCCCTTGAAGATTATCATAGATAAATTTTTATGACCACTCTGTTTTTCCCGTAATATTGTGTTTCTTATAGGATAAAATATTTATAGAAAATAGATCTGTATGAATTTTATCATAATAATTAATAATTAATATTTAAGAAATTAAATATTAATTTATTTACCTTAGTTAGTTTAATTAAACATTTAAACAGGGCTTCTGATTGAGATCAAGTCCTTTTTGTTGAGTTTGGAATGGAAAACATTCCCAAGTTGAGGCATAAACTAAAGTTTGGCACTGAATCCAGCATGATCCCCCTTTTCATTCTTTTTATTTCTCTAATTTTGATTCCTTTATTATATTTTTTATTTTCATTCATTCCTTCTCACAGATGCCTATAGCTCCTCCTCCATTGTTGCCGCCGAAGGGAGGATGTGAAGAGGGTGATATTTGAGGAGAGATAAGGGAATAAAGGTACCATCATGCAACTCTGGATGTGTTGGATAATCATGTGACAGCAGTGGACCATGAAATTGAATAATGGATAGGTTGTTTCTACCCAAAGGTAAGTCTTTTACATTTATCATAAAACCCATTTAGATTCATGATATTTAAGTTGTTTGGACCCTATGTTCTTTATTATGGCCTCTTGAGGCTGGATCTATTATTTTTCGGGGTCAAACGGTGGGTTCTCGATGATCCGGGGGGGGGGGGGGTTAATTTGAGAAACCCATTAAAGTGACATGTATTCTAGGGGGACTTGTCGTGTGTTCTTCCATTTTAGGGAAGATAATGTTTTGGGAGTAGACTCCATGTAAGGGGTTATACATGTTGTGTACCATTAATCAGTCGTGTAGCCATGTACCTGGCTAGGAAACCCCGTTTAGGTCTATACGGCTGTGTAGAGTACATATCCCAATCCTGTGCGGGTGGCTTGCCTTTCAGGCGTACACAATCTGGACAAGTATTTGGCCAGGTTGGTAGAGAGACACATGCATTTACCCCATGTTTTTTATATTCCATATACCTTCCTTACACACCGTTTTCCTAGGTCATTTAAACTCTTAGAGTATTGGGAGTACACACCCATGTGGCGATCTTAGGGTACACGACGTGCATGGTATTTATATGTGATTTACTCATCCCCTGGTACCCTTTGAGGGTAATTTCTTATTTTGTGACCTTGTGTCTGAATTGGACCAATGAGTAGTCCATTATGAGTAGTTTTCCACATATATCATGATGGTGAAACCCATGGAGCGTTATAAGGACTCTTTATGGGGTTATTGGGGCTTATACCTAAATAGAGTATTTATACCTATTGTAATCAAATAAAGTCATCTACTGATGGAGAAAAATAAATGTGAATCATATTTTGGGTGTTCAGACTAACCTTTCTTGAGTCCTTGATCTGAGAGGACCTTGAGCTATCTTGTAAGAACCCAGTTTTTTCTGCGAAAGACTTTGGAATATTCTTGATAATATTCCAGAGCAGCGCCTTCAGACGGCGTGCGATTCCAAGCCCTAGAGTGGCCGGAATTAAATTTTCGGTGCGTTCACATAGGAAACGCCAAATAAATGCGATAAATCCTAAACGGAGTTCCGGATCAGAGATCCGAGTGTACGTATGGGTCCGGAATGTGGTGTTTACCCTAGGAGGGGTATGAGTTTCGCGGGCGCGGGACGTTTGTGAAGAATGGCCCCATGGGCGTTTTTGTAATTTAGCAGCTTCAGATGTTAAATTTTATAACTTTTGAATGAGGTCTCAGATTAAAATTCAAAGACCTCCGTTGTGCTCGGGAGGTGGTGTTTACCCTAGGGGAGGCTTAACTGCGACCCTACTGAGGGTTCGGGTTCGGGCCGACGGGAGGGTGGTTAAGCGTTTCTATTTAAACGCTTAAGTCACCCCTCCCTCTTGCTCTTCCTCATCTGGACAGCAGCAAGGAGGAACTCCTCCCTCTCCTCCTCCAGCTCCGGCGAAGTAGCTCCGGCAAGGCGTGGCGTGACGTCAGACTCCCCGTGATGCTCTGGGCATCGCCCAAGAGGTAGGGGGATTTTGGTTGCGTTTTAATTTCCGAACACTATTTCAACGTCAATTATACATGTCGATTGTTGTTTGATCTTATAATCAAAGCCCATGGGTACGTAGTAGTTTTTAGGTGCTATCCGGCGCATCTTTCGGTTTCGATTTTGGAGTTATGAGGAACCCGTAATCATTCGCCGAAATTACGGGTTTTCGGAGGTGTTCTGAGGTTTTTCCGAGGGGTTCCCTTTTTCCGGCGAGTTCCAGCGGCGGCGGCAGGGGATTTGGCTGGCGGCGGCGCTCCTCGGAGGTGGCGGTCGGCGGAGGCGGCTTCCTCAGGTGGGTGGCGCGGCTCGGGCTCGCGGGCTGACGGCGCGACGCGCGGGTGCCGGCGAGAGGGGATGGTCGGGGTCGCGGCGTGGGACCCCATAGCTGGACAGAGACCTACGTGACGCGGGTCTCCACGTGGAAGACCGACCGGTCATGTTGGCCGGTCGGTGGGAGAGCCGCCCACGCGGCGCGGGCGGGGTGGCTCACTGGAGGCGGCTGGGCCGCAGTCCCAGCGGGCCGGTCGGACCGGGCCGGTCCGGCCCATGAGGGTCCCCCCTTTTTCTTTTAAAATCTTCGGACGCCCGTATTTCGGGCTTCGGGTGTCCGTTTTGCACGTCGTCGGCGGCAGCACGGACCTTGCGTTGAGTGGAACACTCTAAGATTGTTTTGGGAATTTTTAAATCCCGAAACTAGGGGCCTCGGTGGTGCGACACGTACGTCGAGGGGTTTGTCGTTTTTCGGGGGAAACTTGTTTTGGACGGTGCGGACGTGTCTGACGTCTGTTTTGAGCGCCGTCAGCGGTGTTGCGCCCCTGGTACTGAGGCCAAGGTTTCCAGGGAGGTTTCAAGAATTGCAACCGAAGTTGAGGTGCGGGCCCCACAACCCATCTTTCGAGCTGTGTGTAGCGTCTCACGACTTTTTCTCAGACGTCTGTTCGGGGCGTGCGAGTAGTCGATGTTGGGTGTTTTTCCGAGGGCATCACGTTGGCGTAGTCTGCCCATTGAAATTCCGTACGATGGTGTGGGTCCCACGAGGTCCGTTTGGGCGTCGACGGTGATTTTCCGTCTTTATCACCAGGCGACCGTTTTGGAAAAGTGAATAGTCTATCTTGTGTGCTTTTTTGAGAGGATCGCAATGGTGTGATCCGTTTGTTGAGTTTCGGGACCGGGATGCGGGTCCCATGTGGCACCGCTCATGTGCGGTGCGCCAGAATGCATCTTTTTCTCAGGATATCCGTTTCACTCAAGTGAGTAGTAATTTTGATGTGTTTTCCCGAGGGGATCGCAATGGTGCGATGCGCCCGACTGTTTTCAGGGCCAAGGTTCGGGATCACGGGACGCCGTTCGGGCGTGAGGCGGTGTTGGTGACTTTTTCATCGGATATCCGTTGGAGGTGAGTAAGTAGTCGATCTCGCGTGTTTTTCCATGAGGATTACAATGGTGTGATCCATTTGGTTGTGTGGAGCCTCTTGCGTGATCTTTTGAAAGGTGGAAATGTGAAGCTGCCCTGGGGCGGTTTTTATTCTGTGGTTGTAGCGGACCCTTGGCGTGTGATCACGCGCACTCCCATGTGGGTGAAGTAATGCTGGAAGAGATGTGGTTGTATGTTCCCCAGTCGTTGAGGCAGTAAGTTGGAAACGTTATGTCACGCCTTCGCATTGACGTTGGGTGACGTATGCACGATAGCCCTTGGGTTGGAGACGTGGTATACTCTGGGAGTATACGAGAGCACTTGGAGGTACGTGTGGTTTTTACCTGAGGCGTTCGTGCGCTTGGATGAGGTTGACTTGGGGCCACACGTCGTGTGGGCCCCTTGTGCGTGCCATGTTCTTCTTTGCGTACATTGACCTGTCGCGACGTAGAGGGTCTCACTATGCTCGTTTGTTTGACCAGTAGGGTTGATTGGTCTCCCCCTGGGTTCGTTCTCGATGGATCGACCAGTAGCGGTGCTAGTGGAATCCCGTGATGGAACAGGCGCAGAACCTATTTTGGGTGAGTTGTTCTGGAGTTGGGTGGTTGCGTGATAACCACTCCATGTTCAGTTGGCCAGTGTTGTATCCTCCATTGGAGATGGCTGGAGCAGTTCTGAGTTTACCCTCCAGCGGGGCTGGGCAGTGGGTTACTCATCAGCTTCTTAGGGTCTACCCTCTAGCAGAGACTGGGAAGTGGGTCACCTGATGCTATTAGGGTCTACCCTCCAGCAGAGACTGGGTAGTGGGTCACCCGTTGCTATTAGGGTCTACCCTCCAGTAGAGGCTGGGCAGTGTGTCACCCGATGCTATTAGGGTCTACCCCCCAACAGGGCTGGGCAGTGGGTCACCCGATGCTATTAGGGTCTACCTTCCAGCAGAGACTGGGCAGTGGGTCACCCGACGCTATTAGGGTCTACCCTCCAGCAGAGACTGGGCAGTGGGTCACCCGATGAACTCTTAGGGTCTACCCTTCAGTAGAGACTGGGCAGTGGGTCACCCGATGGCCTCTTAGGGTCTACCTTCCAGCGGGGTTGGGAAGTGGGTCGCCTGTTGTCTAGTTCCAGGTCTACCCGCCAACGAGGCTGGGCAGTGGGTTGCCTGTCAACTTATTCTAGGTATACCCTCCAACGGGGCTGGGCAGTGGGTCACTTGATGATGTATTTTGGTTTACCATCCAGCAGGGCTGGGCAGTGGGTCACCCAATATCCTATTATGAATTACCCTCCAGCAGGGCTGGGCAGTGGGACACCCGTTGACATTCTAGGCTCAGTCCTTTCTACTAGGATAGCCTGTGACATTCCTCTGTGATTACCAGAGAGGGACCATTGGTTGTACGTGTCGGTGATAGAACGACTTTGACTTTGAGCAGGCCTCTCGACTGCAGGGCAGTGACGAGGTGTGGTTTGACTTTCCTAAAACTCTCAAGTACGAGGGGCGCTTTCCCCACCAAGACGTGTTCTTGTTACGCGATCTAAAACCGTGCGGGCGAGTCAGTGCCGTCCAAAGAGGATAGTGTCGAAGTGCGGTGATTGAGCACCTTGGCTTGTAGTTTGGGGAAAACGTGCGGGATGCTGGGAATCAATGGAGTTTTCTTCCGGGACTGTTGGCTACTCAATCTTGGGCTATGATAAGGGATAAAGATCCCCTTACGATGCTATTCGGACCTCTTGATTTGGCATAAGGATATGTATATACCGTGTTTCAGTACCCACTTCTTGGGTTTGGATACTCTCCTTCCAGGAGGGGCGACGACGCGCGGGGTATGCCACGTGCTTTCCGTGTCTAGCTTCTCGTGGTTGGATGAGTCTACTCTTCTGCTATAGGTAGCGAAGACTTGATGGTAAGTTCATCTTCGCACCGTTTCCACCTCCTTGTGTCTGGACGAGTCTATCCCTTTTCTCTTGTTGGGTGGAGCTGGACTCTTTACTGCACCCTCTGTTGTACTCCTGTTCTATTCCCTGTTCGCTCTACTGCTCACCCTTCGGTACCTCCTTTGTTGCTCCCCCAAGCCTTCGGGATATCCTACTGAGTATTTTTATACTTACCCCCTCTTGGGCTTTGCCCGCACTTGGTGTGCCCTTACAGATGACAAACAGAAGGAGTGTGACTTTAGTGGAGCGTAGGAGATTGGGAGCTTGGACCGCGTGCGATGGTCGTAGCCGGGATCCAGGTGGGAGACTCGTCAGCTGTTTCTTTTGTTTACCTGTTGCCGGGTTGTGGAACTTTTTTGTTGGGTGTGTGTGTTTCCACTTTTTCCTTTTTGGCACTTTTCTTGTACTGTTTAGAGGTCGATGCACATTTGTTGTATTTATATAGCAGTTTCCCTTTTTCTTTTCTTGTCTTTAATTTTTTACTCTGCACTTTTTCATTGAGTTTGCTGTGTGTGGGTGTGTACAGGTGCTTAGGCAAAGGCCTCCCCGAGTTGTTGTGCCTTCGGCGCTGGTCGCCAGCCCTTGGCCTATGGAGGCGGGCTTGGGGTAGTTGCGGCTCGATCTGGGTAGGGTTGGGTCATGACAAAGTGGTATCAGAGGTGGTTCATTCCTTGGGACGTTGTGTGGACGTTCCTAAAAGAGGAATTGGTTGGGATTTAGGGAAACAGTGTTAACGTGTCTCGAGAGCGGCTCTCAGGCCAGGGAGTCCAGTGATGGTGCAGCGGCCGACGTATCCATTCACCAAGACCTTGATAACCCGCTTGTCGAATCGGCATGCTGAGACACTTGTTGCAGGGATATTTTTTTGTGCATCACAAAGGACTGAGTCTTGACTTTCCTTCGTGAGTTAGCTCCCCATACGTATATGCTCATCTGACCGCGGCACTCCTTGATAATATTCAGGATGTCTCCGCGAGGACAGCTAGCCAGGATACTAGCTTTGGTTCGTGACGATGACTCTGTGAGCTATGAGGCCACAATCCAGGACCCATCGTGCGAGCCCCTTTCTCCAAGTGGGCCGGTAGCAGCACCCCCACTTGTTGAGCAGCAGACAGTTTCAGCAGAGCAGGCTGAGCTTGAGTGAAGTTTGAGCGCGCTCCGTGAGTTCCAGTGGCAGGGACCGCTGAGGTTCAGTGGAAAGCCACACCCTTAGGCAGCAGAGGGTTGGCTAGAGATAGTGGTTAGTCTCTTCTGGATTGTGCAGACGCCGACAGATCAGAGAGCGACTTTGGAAGCCCGCCTTTTTCGTGGGGCTGCTTGGCGTTAGTGGAGTCTGGTGACTCGACTTCCTGATGAGTCGTCTCTTTCATGGGGAAACTTTCAGTTGTTGTTCCGTGGGGAGTTTTTCCCATCCTTCTTGCACTCCATTCGGATTCAGAATCTCCTGGAGTTTCAGTAGGGAGGGATGACGGTAGCCGAGTATGCGGCTAGCTTTGCAGACCGTGAACGCTTTTACACAGACTTGGTCCATGACGACAATATCCAAGCGCGGAAGTCAGAGTAGGTTCTCCGCCGAGAGATTTGTGCTGTCATAGAACCCTTGGGAATTTCCACATATGTCGGGGTTCCAGAGCAGGCGTTGGTGACAGAGAGCTTCCTGTCATGTTTTGCGGTTAGTAGTGGCAGTGGGCGTGATGGAGCCGAGATGTCTGTCATAGCTAGCAGGCGCTGGAAGACAGAACCTCGATACAGGTGGCCTTTCCACTGCTGGTTTTGGAGATGTGGTCATATACCACCGTGGCGAAAAGGCTCAGGGCCTCAGCCGAGGATTCCCTTCCATGAGTGGATCCCGGGCCGTGGTCGGACACTACAGTGGCACCGGAGGGCACCTGTGCAGCCCAAAGAGAGTCGGTTCTATGCTTGTGACGGGCGAGGTCACTTGGCACGAGACTACCTGACCCGATATTGCGGAGGGCTTCAGGCAGGCAGCAGGTGTGCCACCACGATAGAGGCATCACCATGATCGGAGTAGCGCCCAGAGAGGTGGTTCTAGAAGAGGAGCGGGAGGAGCTGGATGTGGGGGACAACGTTATGAGGTCTTCCCATCACCACTAGGAAGTCCATGTCAGGCTCTGAGAGCTGACAGTTGGGACCACGGACATCCACGAGCTTTGGATGTCTATGATCCTGCAGATCATGGGATGGTGAGAGGTTCCCCTTGCGACTCTTCTACTTCTGGAAGTAGAATTGTTAGGCTCTGCATGTGAAAGGATTTTCTCCCTACTCCTTGTTTGATGTGTTACCAGGGTGACGCATGGTGTCAGGTGTAACCCTGTGTTGGTAAGGAAAAAGGCGTGAGACCTTTTCCTTTAGTCGATGGTGTTGACTCCTTCCCTTCCGAGTGTGTAAGAGAGTCTTGGTTGAGAGAGCCTCAAATGTAAAATCTTGCATGAACAAATATACTTGGGTTCTTCACTATATGGATATTCTGAAGGAGGGAATAACCGAGCCTTGTTCCAGGTGCGGGCGGTGATTCCAGTCGTGGCGTGCGATGTGGAGGTTCGGTCGGGGAGGTGAGCTACCCCCGAGGGCCTTTGGGCCGTTTGAGAACGTGAAAAGGGATGGCGAGTTTCTCGACCGCCTTTCCCTAAACCCAATGTCTGGAGTGGGTTCATGACTTCGGAAAGGGCTGACCTCGCCTGAATGGATCAACTCATTGGTCTGTGTGTGGTGACGCAGAGCTGTGCGTGGGTTCTTCTGGGTATGGGAAAGCAAGGTGTGGGCTTAGTACCCTGTGTTGTTCCCTGGTTTTGCTTTTCGTGGAAGAAAATCATGAAGGAGGGAATGATGTAAGAACCCAATTTTTTTCTGCAAAAGGCTTTGGAATATTCTTGATAATATTCCAGAGCAGCGCCTTCAGACGGCGTGCGATTCCGAGCCCCGGAGTGCCCAGAATTAATTTTTCGGTGAGTTCACACTGGAAACACCAACTAAATGCGATAAATCTTAAACGGAGTTTCAAATCAGAGATACGAGTGTACGGATGAGTCCAAAATGGGGTGTTTACCCTAGGAGGGGTATGAGTTTCGCGGGCGCGGGCCGTTTGTGAAAAATGGCCGCAGGGGCGTTTTCATAATTTAGGGGCTTCAGACGTTAAATTTTATAACTTTTGAATGGGGTCTCGGATTAAAATTACAAGACCTCCGTTGTGCTTCAGAGGTGGTGTTTACCCTAGGGGAGGCTTAACCTTGACCCTGCTGAGGGTTCGGGTTCGGGCCGACGGGCGGGTGGTTAAGTGTTTCTATTTAAACGCTTAAGTCACACCCCTCCCTCTTACTCTTCCTCATCTGGACAGCATCAAGGAAGAACTCCTCCCTCTCCTCCTCCATCTCTAGTGAAGCAGCTCCGGCAAGGCACGACGTGGCGGCAGACTCCCCGTGAAGCTCTTGGCATCGCCCAAGAGGTTGGGGGATTTTGGTTGCGTTTTAATTTCCAAACCCTATTTCAACCTCAATTATATGCATTGATTGTTGTTTGATCATCTAATCAAAGCCCATGGGTACGTAGTAGTTTTTATGATCTATCCAACACATCTTTCAGTTTCAATTTTGGAGTTCTGAGGAACTCGCAATCATTCACCGAAGATTGCAGGTTTTTGGAGGTGTTCTGAGGTTTTTCCGGTGAGTTCCAGCAGTGGCCGCAGGGGCTTCGGCCGGTGACGACGCTCCTCGGCGGTGGAGGTCGGAGACGACGGCTTCCTCAAGTGGGTGGCGCAGCTCGGGATCGCTGGCTGAGGGCGCGGCGCGTGGTTTTCGGCGAGAGGGGACGGCCGGGGTCGCGGAGTGCGACCCCGTGGCTGGACAGACACCCGCGCGACGCGGGTCTCCGTGTGGAAGACCGACCGGCCGTGTCAGCCGATCGGTGGAAGAGCCGCCTGCGCGGTGCAGGCGGGGTGGCTCGCAGGAGGCGGCTGGGCCATAGTCCTAGCAGGCCGGCTTGAGCCGGGCGGACCGGCCGGACCGGCCGGACCGGGCCAGTCCGGCCCAAGAGGGTCCCCCCTTTTTCTTTTAAAATCTTCGGACGCCCATATTTCGGGCTTCAAGCGTCCGTTTTGCGCGCCGTCAGCAGCAGCACGGACCTTGCGTCGAGGGGAACGCTCTGAGATTTTTGGAATTTTTAATTCCTGAAATGAGGGGCCTCGGTGGTGTGACACGTACGTCGAGGGGTTTGTCGTTTTTTCGGGGAAACTTATTTTGGACGGCACAGATGCGTCCGACGTCCGTTTTGAGCACCGTCAGCGGCGTTGTGACTCTGGCACTGAGGCAGATGTTTCTAGGGTGGTTTCAGGCATTGCAACCAAAGTTGAGGCATGGGCCCCACGGCCCGTCTTTCGATCTGTGTGCAGTGTTTCACGACTTTTTCCTCAGACGTCCGTTCGGGGCGTGCGAGTAGTCGATGTTGGGTGTTTTTTCGAGGGCATCGTGTTGGAGCAGTCTGCCCGCTGTAATTCCGCACAATGGTGCAAGGACCATGAGGGCCGTTTGGGCGTCTATAGTGATTTTCCGTCTTTATCACCGGGCGACCATTTTGGACAAGTGAATATTCCATCTTATGTGCTTTTTCGAGAGGATCACAATGGTTCGATCCGTTCGTTGAGTTTCGAGACCGGGTTGCGGGTCCCACGTGGCACCGCTCGTGTTCAGTGCGACGAAATGCATCTTTTTCTCTGGATATCCGTTGCACTCAAGTGAGTAGTGCTTTTGATGTGTTTTCCCGAGGGGATCACAATGGTGCGATGCGCCCGACTTTTTTCAGGGCCGAGGCTCGGGATCACGGGACGCCATTCGGGCGTGAGGCGGTGTTGGTGACTTTTTTGTCGGATATCCGTTCGAGGCGAGTACATAGTCGATCTCACGTTTGTTTTCTGCGAGGATTAAAACGGTGTGATCTGTTTGGTTGTGTGGAGCCTCTTGCATGATCTTGTGAAAGGTGGAAATGTTAATGTGCCCTAGGGGTGGTTCTTCTCCTGTGGTTGTAGCGGACCCTTGGAGTGTGATCGCGCGTACTCCTGTGTGAGTGAAGTAATGCTGTAATAGATGTGGTTGTACATTCCCCAGTCGTTGAGGCAGCAAGTTGGAAACGTTACGTCACGCCTTCACGTTGACGTTGGGTGCCGTGTGCACGATAGCCCTTGGGGTGGAGACGTGGTATACTCTGGGAGTATAAGAGAGCGCTTGGAGGTAAATGTGGTTTGTAATTGAGGCGTTCGTGTGCTTGGGTGAGGTTGAATTGGGGCCACACGTCATGTGGGCCCCATGTGCGTGTCGTGTTCTTCTTTGTGTACTTTGACCTATCGCGACGTAGAGGGTCTCTCTATGCTCATTTGTTTGACCAGCAGGGTTGAGTGGTCTCCACCTGGGTTTGTTCTCGATGGATTGGCCAGTAGCAGTGCTAGTGGCACCCCGTGATGGAATAGGAACAGAACCACTTTTGGGTGAGTTGTTCTGGAGTTGGGTGGTTGCGTGATACCCACTCCATGTTCAGTTGGATAGCGTTGTATCCTCCATTGGAGATGGCCGGAGCAGTTCTGATTTTACCCTCCAGCGGGGATGGGCAGTGGGTTACTCATAGACTTCTTAGGGGCTACCCTCCAGTGGAGACTGGGCAGTGGGTCACCCGACGCTATTAGTGTCTACCATCCAGCAGAGACTGGGCAGTGGGTCACCCGACGCTATTAGGGTCTACCCTCCAGCAGAGGCTGGGCAGTGGGTCACCCGACGCTATTAGGGTCTACCCTTCAGCAGGACTGGGCAGTGGGTCACCCGACACTATTAGGGTCTACCATCCAGCAGAGACTGGGCAGTGGGTCACTCGACGCTATTAGGGTCTACCCTCATACAGAGACTGGGAAGTGGGTCACCTGACGAACTCTTAGGGTCTACCCTCCAGCAGAGACTGGGCAGTGGGTCACCCGACGACCTCTTAGGGTCTACCCACCAGCGGGGCTGGGAAGTTGGTTTCCCGTCGTCTAGTTCCAGGTCTACCCTCTAGCAAGGCCGGGCAGCGGGTTGCCTGTCGACTTATTCCAGGTCTACCCTCCAGCGGGGCTGGGCAGTGGGTCTCCTGATGATGTATTATGGTTTACCCTCTAGCAGGGATGGGCAGTGGGTCACCCGATATCCTATTATGAATTACCCTCCAACAGGGCTGGGCAGTGAGACACCTGTTGACATTCCAGGATCAGTACTTTCTACTAGGCTAGCCTGTGACTTTCCTCCGTGATTACCGGAGCGGGACCCTTGGTTGTACATGTTGGTGATGGAATGACTTTGACTTTGAGCAAACCTCTCAACTGCAGGGCGGTGACGAGGTGTGGTTTGACTTTCCTAGAACTCTCAAGTATGAGGGGTGCTTTCCCCACAGAGACACGTTCTTATGATGAGATCTAAAACTGTGTAGGCGATTCAGTGCCGCCCAAAGTGGATAGTGTCGAAGTACGGTGATTGAGCCCCTTGGCTTGTAGTTTAGGGCAGACGTGCGGGATTCTAGGCATCGATGGAGTTTTCTTCTGGGACTGTTGTCTACTCTTTCTTGGGTTGAGCTATGGAATGGAGATCCCCTTATGACAATGTTCGGGCTTCTTGATTGGGCATAAGGATATGTATATACCATGTTTCAGTACCCACTTCTTGGGTTTGGTTACTCTCCTTCCAGGAGGGGTGAAGACGCGCGAGGTATGCCACGTGATTTCCGTGTCTAGCTTCTCATGGTTGGATGAGTCTACTCTCCTGCTATAGGTTGCGAAGACTCGACGAGAAGTTTATCTTCTCACCATTTCCATCTCCTTGCATCTGGACGAGTCTATACCTTTTCTCTTGTTGGGTGGAGCTGGACTCTTTACTGCACCCTCTGTTGTACTCCTGTTCTACTCCCTGTTCTCTCTACTGCTCACCCTTCGGTACCTCCTTTGTTTCTCCCTCGAGCCTTAGGGGTATCCTACTAAGTATTTTTATACTCAACCCTTCTTGGGCTTTTCCCTCACTTGGTGTGCCCTTGCAGACGACGGACAGGTGGAGCGTGACTTTAGTGGAGCGTAGGAGCTTGGGAGCATGGACCGTGTGCGGTGGTCGTAGTTGGGATCTAGGTGGGAGACTCATTAGCTGTTTCTTTTGTTTACCTATTGCCGGGTTGTGACACTTTTTTTTTGGGTGCGTGTTTTTTCCCTTTTTCATTTTTGGAACTTTTCTTGTACTGTTTAGAGGTCGATGCACATTTTTGGTATGTATATAGCAGTTTCCCTTTTCTTTGCTTGTCTTTTCTTTTTACTCTGGACTTTTTCGTTGAGTTTTCTGCGTGTGGGTGTGTACAGGTGCTTAGGCAAAGGCCTCCCCATGTTTTTCTACCTTCGACACTGGTTGCCAACCCCTGGCCTATGGAGGCGGGTTTGGGGTAGTTGTAGATCGAGCCGGGTAGGGTCGGGTCGTGACATATCTCCCTTGACCTATGATTTTGAGGACATCCCCATATTGATACATTCCCTTATGGCTTATGAGGTCATGAGACTCGTTTCTTATGAGGATCCCCTTAGGGATTCCATTTTTTACGATTTATTCTAGGGAGACCGTTATAGGATCCCTTACATGTAAAACATTTATGAGGATCCCATGTTGGATTCCTCGGTCTTACTTACATTGGAAGATACCTTGTAAGATTCCTCCATTTAAAACTTTAGCTATGTATCACAAGTATGATTCCTTCATTTTTTCCCTTTACATATAGGTTCCCATGTGGGATGCCTCCTCAGTGTATTTACATGAGGGATCAGTGGGTTCACATTGTTTGACCAACCCTGAGTTGTATGTTGGTTTTGTATAGAGATGGTATCAGGTGTCACCTTTGAAAAAGTTCTAAAATTGGATTTCTATTAAGATTCATAAGTAGTGTTGGGTTAGGTATTCGGGCCACCCTCACACTTTTGTTTATATCCTTAACATGGTTATGGCTGATGTAGCGATGATTACTATAGGCTCTTCCTGGTTGGTTTATAATTAGTCAAACACAATGAAACTTTATTTATTTTTTGATTCACAGACATTATTATTGTGATCCATATATCTTATTAAGATTCTCATACATACATTCCTAGGATTTAGATTTTGAGACATGTTTTTTTTATATTTACTGATATATCCATAGGTACTACCTATGACATGACTCTTTAGATGTGATGTATATATATATTTTTATATATACTTTTGGTACGTCATGAGGTGTATCCTAGTATATGATAGTTGAACCTTATGTGTTGACTTGGTTTTCTTGAGTGATACTGATATTCCCATTGGTATATATTATTTGGATGGACTAATAGGCTAGTTAAATGTGGTGGGGATGCTTTTTCTCTCCATGACCTATGATATGTGGGTGGGATGTTTATGCTCCCCTCGACCTATGATATCTTGTGGTGATGATTACCATCTCCTCATAATATGATATAAGGCCATGGAGACCCAAGACTCCTAGTATATTATGCTTTCCTGAGTGGTGGGGATGATTATGATCTCCAAGGCCTTTGATTAAGATGATTATAGTCGTTGGATCAGTAACAATGCTCGAAGGGTGTTGCATGGAATATCACTGGTGACTTCCCTTTATATGTGTGTGGAACGAAAGTCTCAAGGTAACTATTCTATCAATAGTAGTGGGGATGATTTCGATATCCTCAAAATATGATCAGGATGATTACACATTCCTAGATCAGATACGATACTCGAGGGATATAGAATGATATCTCTTCAATGACTTCTATTTACAAATTTCCTATGGTTAAGACCCTTTTGGACTATATGAGTTCTGAATGTCATGGAAACCAATGGATCGAGACCTAAGGAGTAGAAATTAGACTAAATTTATAGGATTGTGCAGCATGGAGACAGAATCAGTTACCTTTTATAGGATTTCCATATGTTCTCCATGGATTTTTTATTTACAGAATTGACTATCAGTATACAATATTCTACTTTATAGGATTAAACGAAAGTATATAGTATCATTGTTTGTGATTAGAGGTGTGTATGGGTGAACCCAGGTATATGATAAGTATCCCAATATAGTGACATATATTTCATAGAGGTATAATTCTGGAATTTCCCAAAAAGGTATATGTTGATTTGCATTACAGACCCATAGATCAACTTAACAATACATGGATTGAGTGACATGAATTCTATCTCAATTCCCTTATATAGGATATCCAAGGGATCGAGATTACATACCCAAGGATTGACTATAGTATTGTTTCATTATACATTATTCACATACTCATTAATATTCCTATTTATGTATATATGTATTAGAATGGGAATATACATGTATACATATATAGATATGGACATCCAGGGTAGAACTTTCCCAACTACTCAAGATTATGGACCTAGGGTTTGACTATGGTTTCACATTTGGTTTTAATTTCTTTGTAGTTGTGTTTTATCTAGACTGGGCATGTTTATTTTCCACACACTTATAGCGTCACATTTATAGGTTGCTTTTTGGGGTGGCTTACTAAGATTATTTCACACCCACGCATGTTCATCTTAGTGAATATGTAGACCTTATGTATGATTTTTTAGGTTGAGAACAAATTTCATGGTGGATAAGGATTAGGCTAAGAGTTTCATGATCAAGTGAATATGCTCATGTGGTTCTTCTTATCTGGATGCTACAATTTGATAGTTGTTTAGACTAGGTATTTTTTATAGATCAGAGTTAATTGATGACCCCTGTACGTTTTCATCAGTTTCATTTGTATTCTTGTATCTCTATTTTTGGCCTAGAGGGTTACTAGTGTTGTATTTTATTTCAAATATGTTTAGGCTTTTTTATATTTTTTATGTATTATTAAAGAATGTTCTATATCAGTTGGTTACTACTTCCAAACTTTTTTTACTATTGTCTAGGATAAACATCTATATATTTTATTTGATTACTCTGATATGATAGAATATTCTCCTGACTATCACAACCTAGTCCCTAAATGTTAGTGTAAATCCTCTAGCATGAAGGGAGGAATTCTTAAGGCATCAATACCCATCCGTTTGAAGTAATGGTTTAGTGGAATCCAGATCAGGGCATTAAATAGTGGTATTAGAGGTGTTCATTTCATATTCTATACTATTTGTGATATGGTAGAAAGTAGTATTAGGAATGTGTTGGAACCTATGATGGATATTAGACTGGTACGTCGAGAACAATTATTCCCGTAGGTATTCATGGTTTCCAGGGCATGAGATCATTGTTCTGATATGAGATTCTATAGTTTTATATTATTTTCTCCATGAGAAATACACATTTTATGTGGATGTCATTAATTACTATAGATCTATGGACCTGGGCCATTGGAAATATTCTAGTGATGGATTTTGGCTCTTGGTTGATAAAGGGGGGATGGGTCTCATTCATCATATTTGGCATGTAGGGTTCACATTATATATGCATGCTAGTTTTCAATTATTACTGAAGACTAAGTCATATTTAGTTGGTCCAAATTACATATATATATTTTCTTACGATGATAGTTTACGTGGATCTACATTATGGTATTTTGGTTTGATGATGATGACTTAGTCATCATGCACAAGAGGTTAAATGACTCTAGTAGATCGATACGACTTATGATTACTTCTATTGTACCCCATATAGGGTGTTGTTTCTCAGTAACATGATTATCTAGTCGGATCAGTGAGTATGAAGCTGATGGATACCATGAATTTTTTTAAAAATTGGAGCCCTATGGGGTATTACAATATATAAATTCTAGATGAGTGTGTGTTCAGTTTATTTTGATCATTGGTAACATGCACACCAAGGAGCAATTCATTTAGAGGATGATTGGAGTGGATTAAGACCTTATGGTCAATCATTTCAGTTTTGGGATTTATAGGTCCACATCTATTTTTTTTGAAGGAGAAATACGTGAGAGGTTAGGCTTGTTTATAGATTACATTAAGAGAGTTATCTTTGTTGTATTCTTGTTTTGAGATTGATGAATGATAGGTTCTTGAGTTTATCATTATATTCATGTTGATGCCTTCAGCATTTGATGAATCACCTTGGGTTCATGTTTGTTGTGACTATATTCTACTGGTAGGACTGTTTGGGTGTCGGTCTCGGCCGATAAGTATTTCCAATGTTGTTAATGTAGTCATGGAATGTGTGAAAACTCATGACTAGAATAATTCAAGTTGACAAGAGGTAATGGAATAAATCTTGGCACTTGCGATGTGCCCAATTTTAAATAAGAGTTCCAAGTGGGGTTTTGGGTTAATGAAACTAATGTACTGTGTAGAACTATCATTTTGTCCTTGTAATTGATTACTATCTAGGGTGTCAGTTGGGTGATAATGGTGCATGGCAGTTGCACATGGTATTTATTAAATCATAATCGATGAGTGGTCAGGTGTGATCAAAGGATCAATATTTCAAGACTTTCTGTGTGCTTGGATTCTGGAAGTATTATTAGAATGTCTATTCGTGGTAGATTTGACATTGTGAAATGATAGGTTATCATTAGATTATTTACATGTAGCTGAATCCTAGCTATGTTTCGACTGGATTTGAGCATGGATCAGAGGGAGCTGTACGCACCCTTTGTAGAATCCTAGTGTACTCTTTTTAGAGATGATCGTGTTCTATATTGATTCATCTTGAGTATTCTGAGTGTGTGTCATCCCTACATCATCCTCCTTATTAATTAAGTGCACTTCCTCATTAGGAATAGGAAACCTCATAAGGTTACTCTATTTGAGTGGTGTAAGGTATGTAATATTTTGGGGATAAAAAATTATCCGTTTAAGGTTTGTGGGACTCATTTACAGTTTTACTTAATCTTTTTCAATGGGCCTCCAGGATCAAGGTTTTCTTATGTGGAAACAATATTGGTTTTCTTATGGTGGGGAGTACCAGATCAGTCAAAGTTAAATGTATTCTATGTAGGAGACAATTATTAATGCTGTAGGACTGGTTGTTAGACAGTCTGTATAGCTTCGTTGTGATGATTAGTGGGATGGTATCATGGTTTCTAGTGTTTCCACTAAGCTTCTTGTGGACGATAAGGTTTATGGTGGGTAGTTGGTAAGGACCCATGTTTTTTCTAGACTATAATTTCGAGAATAAATTTTTATTTTTTCTTTTAGATGCTCAATAAAGGTAAAATATACTTTTCTATCCAAAGTATGATCTTAGATAATTTTTTTTACTACACTATTGGTCCCAAAATAGGGTGCTTTCTCTAAGACACGAATTTTGTATAAATTTGATACTTTCTAATTTTAGAAGACTAATTAATATTTAATATTTAATAAATTAAATATTAATTTATTTATGTAGGTTTATTCATCCAAAAATTCTTATTAGAGCATCTGATTAAGACATTGTATCCACTATTGAGTATGAAATGTGGTGTTGTTCTCATGTGGGGACAAAACATGATATGTGAATTGGTGATGGCTGGGGCTCCTTTTTCATTATTTTTCTCCTTCTTTCTTTTCTTTCTATTATTTTTATTTCCTTTCTCTTTTCCTTCCTCTTTGAGGATGCCTATGGATCTTCCACTTTCTCCACGACCTAGTGGAGAAGAGGGATATGGAGTGAAATTGGTAGATATAAAGGAAGATATATACCATCATGGAGCTCTCGATGTGATGGATCGATGTGAGACAACCATGGACTGCGAAATAGAATAAAAATTCAAAATTTTCCACTCAATGTTTGTTCCTTTTATTTTATTTTACCAAAAATCCCTTTAGATTCAGCATTTATAATTTTTAAATCTCCCATAATCTTTTTTATATCCTCTTGAGGCTGGATATACTATTTATGGTGGAAAAATGAGGGTTTCGGGGAAATCTGAGGGTTTTCAGTTCATGAAAACACATCAACATAACATATAGTCTAGGAGGACATGATATGTGTTCTTCTCATTTGGTAAATATAATGTTTTGGGAGTATGACTCATGTATGGGGTCATTCATACCATGTACTAATACTCGAACAAGTAGTTTATCACAACTCCAAGAAAAACTGAGTAGTGTTACATGGTAGTGTAGAGTATACGGTCAGACCCCTTGCGTGTGGACCACTATGTAGAAGTAAACAATCTTGACAATTATCCAAATAGACCGGTTGAGGGACATGATCATGAACCCCATGTAGGGAACAAACCCTATAACTATGGGGTTTAAAGGCCATTTATGGTGGGTGCACATTCCCATGTGGTGATCTGACGGTACACACCGTTTATGGTCTCTACATGTCGTGTACTCCTACCTTAGTATGATTTATGGGTATATTCTTATTATATGAATTGGTATCAGAATTGGGCCCAACAGTATTCCATTATGTGTAATTTTTCATTTTGACCATGATGGTGAAACCCATGGAACATTGTGAGGACTCCTAATAGGTTTTCTGGTTATTCCACCAAAATTGAGAGGTCCTTATCTAATAATCGAATGAATTTATACTAATAGATAGACTTGAACCAGAATTTTTGGTTGGGTGTTCAGACTAAACATCATTGAGAATTTGATCTAATAGGATCTATGAACTATCACCCTTGACCAACACTTTTCAGGGCATCCCCCTTGTGATATGTTTAATTATGGCATTTGAGACCATGAGACCCGTTTCTACTAAGGATCCCCTGAGGGATGCCTTTGTTTATGATCTTTTATAGGGAGTCCCTTGTAGGATCCCTTTCATGTCCAATATTTCTAAGCTTCCCATGTTGAATGCCTCAGTTTTATATACCTTGGTGGATCCCATGTAGGATTTATCCATTTACCTTTTCATCTAAGGATCCCAAGTAGGATGCCTTTGTTTGTGTGTTTACCTAGAGTATCCCATGAAGGATTCCTCTTCAATGTTTTGACTTGATGGTCCCAGCAGGTGACATTTTTTTGAACAACCATAAATTTTATGTTAGGTTTGGTTATAAATGGTATCAGGTGTAACCTTAGAGCCCATGCCAAACTTGTAGGCCCATGGTGTTTTTTCTATAGTGATTGGTTGGGAGTTCGCGCAACCAAAAATCCTTTATTTATATATTTGACATAGTTATTATTGATGTAGTGATGTTTACCAAAGGTTATTCTTTTTTAGTGAACATTGATCTGGAAACGAAGTCTCTTTATTTTTTTGGGATGCCCAAACGTTCTTCCAATGATCTATATTTCTTATTAGGTTTCCCAGATGTGCTTTCCTAGGAAATAGATTCTAAGCCATGTTAATTTTGATATTTTATAGTATACCCATAGGTAATAACAAGGAATTATCTATTGATCATGGATATATATATTTTTGATATATATTCTTGGGATATCAAACAGTGTTTCCTAGTTTAGAGCTTTTGAGAATTACCTAATGAATTATTTTTATTGAGTGATTATTGGATTCACTGTGGTCAGAATTCATTGGAAGAACTCATAGGATAGTGATATGCGGTATGGATTATTATGATCTACTCATCCTATGATATGTTTTGGGAATTTTTATGTTCTCATTGATTATGATATGTGGTGGGGATTGTTTCACACTCCTCAACCTCTGATATAAAAGAACGATTATGCAAGACTCATGTAAGATTACACTCTCACAAGTGGTGTGCACAATTATGATCTCCTTAGACTATGATCGGTATGATTATGCTCTATTGGATCAGTTATGAGACTCAAGGGTTGTTTCATGGTGTCTCACTAGGGTGTTCTATTTATATAGGTATGGAACCCAAGACATGTTGTAGATTACACTCTTTTGAGTGATGGGGATGATTAAGATCACCTTAGGCAATGATCAGGATGATTTCACTCCCCCGTGTCAATTACTGGAATCAATGGGTGTAGCACCGTGTATCACCATTGAGTTCTTATAGTTCTCCTTAGGTTCAGAACCTTAGGGACTATCTGAGTTCAAAATTTCATGACCACTTATGAACCGACTACTATGGCTCAGACATTGGACTAGATTTACAGGATCATGTTGCTCAGTGACTGATTTGGGGACCTTTTATAGGATATATAGATGTACTCCCTGAAATACTTCTTTATAGGATTAACCATTGGTATACTGTATCCTTATTTACTGAATTTATCATCAGTATACAATATCCTTGTTGGTGATTAAAGGAGAGTATGTGTGAATCCATAATTAAGATAAGTACCCCCATGGTTTCGTAGATTTATTAGATATATAATTCTGGTGTTGTCCAAATCATGTATATATATATTGGGATTAGGAAACCTGATATGGACTTAATGGTACATGGCTTTAGTGGCATAATGTCAATCTCAATTACCTTGAACAAGATGTCTAGGGGAATAGGATTACATATCAAAGGATTGACTACATTTTGGGTTCATTTTATTTGATTCACATAGCCATAAATATTCATAATTATGTATATATTCATAGGTATGTGGCTATACATGTATACATATGAAAATATAGACATTCATGGTGGAACTTTCCTAGTTGGTTGGGATTACAGACCTAGGGTTTGACTGTGATTTCATGTTTGTTTTAACATTCTTTTTTAGTTATGTCTTATCTTATCTAAGCTCATGGATTTTTTATACACATATAACAACACATTTAGAGGTTTCTTTTAAAGGTGTCCATAAAGAAATATTTCTCACCCCTTCACATGAACCTTAGTGTACATGTATACCTCATGTCTACATTTCAGGTGGAGCATGAGTTTCATTGTGGGTAGGGTTGAGTCCAAGACATTCACAATCGATCAAAGCTGATCATTTGGTTATTCTAATCGGGCTTCTGTAGATTGATAGTGTATATAGTCCAGGTACCTAGTTTAGATTATAGTTAGAAGTTAATCCTTGTAATTGTATTTTAGTTTCTTTTGTAATCCTGTATCTACATGGTCGACCCAATGGGTAACAAATGTGGTATTGTATTGCATAGTTGTTCAGGAATTTGTAGAATTTTCATTTATTATTACATCATGTCCTTCTTGATTTATTTACTACCTATACACTCTACTTGTTTATTTCTATGTATAATTCATATATATTTAATATATATTTTCTAAATCTAATATGAGGTCATTGTCTCCCCATTTCCACACCCTAGGCCATCACTGTTAGTAAGAACCCACTAGCATGTGGGAAGGCATGCTTGAGGCCTCACAACCCACCAGAATGGAGCACTAGTTTCGTGGCTTCGGTTAAGGGATGTTACAATTGAAACATATACAAATTATATTAAAAGTATTATAATCTCGATAGATTTATTGACATGCAATACCATGATTAAAGAGAATAGATATATATTATAAAAATATTATTATTTAGTTGAGGTTGTTATAATTTAGAAATTAATTAATGTGTATGAATATGAGTAACCACATTATGATATATATATATATATATAATATTAATACTAAATATAAATTCATTAATTATTTTTCAGTAAATATGCCCTCAAATTTTAAGGAAATAATCATATGCTTTAAAAATAAATTTTCCTAAAAAATGTTTTATATTTGTTTTTATAAGAATAAAATTAAAATTATTTATACCACATTTAGAAAGATAATTTGAAAAAAATAACAATATTTTTAAGATCATAATTTTAAAATTAACACAGGGCGACATTCTTGGATTTTTATGAAATGATTGTTTTTCATTGAATAGGGAAAATAAAGATTTTCAAATACTCTCATATATTATATTTATAACCATGTAATTAAACATTTTAATTATATATTTTATTTCTGTTCACATTACCCATTTAATTTAAAATAATAAAATTAATTTTATTTTAATAATTAATATCTATGATTTTGACAAAAGTTAATATTTTGATTAAAATAACATTTTTCTAAAAATCATTTTCCTTTGAGTTTTATGAATTTATATTAAAATTATGTTAAGAAAATTATAGAAATTAAATATTAAAAAATAGAAACCATATTTAGAATTAGGAGGATAAAATATGTTAAATAATTCCCTTTTTTTTAAAATGTAAATGTGGTTAATATTTATCACCTCAGAAATCGGAAAATGGGTAAAATATGTTTAAAACACGAAAATAATGTATAAATATCAGCCCAAAATAGATTTAATTTCATTATATGAAATATATTTGAATATATCCATTCAAAATTAAAATATATGTCATTTTGAATCTATTTCACCTTAATATTGATGTTTATATTAATTTAATTAATCATAATTCACAAATATCACTCACCTGAATTTAATATGTCTAAAATTTTTATATATGTATTAAAAGAGGAATTTTTTAGTTATAAATTTTTATTTTAAATATTAATGAAATTTTTTATGAGAACAATTTATTTTTAATATTTCTTTATTAAATAATCAACTTAATTGATTATACAACAATGACATAGTTCTTGTAAATGTTGTAGAAAAATCATGTAAATGATTTCAAGACTCAAAATATAATATTGTTTCAGTGAGTTATAGAGATCCATAATTTTATAAATTAATATATATTATTTTTTTCCTAAGGGTTTATGTTTGAATTATATTTCAACCATTATGTTTATAAATTAAAATTAATGGAATCATTTAAAAAATAACATGAATGTTATTTTTTAAAATATAACATATTAATAAATTTATAATACACAATAAAATATTGATAAAAGAAAATTTGGATGGTTAATGGTTCTTTTTAAATTTATGAGACTATTTTTAGGGTATAAATTACACTATAACCATTTAAAATATAAAAATATGTTACCATGGTTTATGGTCAAAATGGTATTTCCATGGTTTAATCTAGAAAGATAAGGGTAAAAATGAACAAAAAATATTATAAATAATTGGTGTTTTAGAATTTGAAATTACCACTAACACCTAAAATTGTTTGTCTATTTTTAGATATTTTTCAAATAATGTGACTTAAGAATGTTTTTAGTCATTGTAAAATTACAGTTTTGCCACTCACCTCAATTATAAATGGGAACCACCACTCTTAATTTCTTCCCACATAATAAGGAATTTATATTGACCAAAACCTATGGAAATATCCCCCCAAAATAATTATACATATTCTTAATGTTTTTTAATTCCTAAAAGTCTATTTTTGGGGTCCCTGAGAATAGATTTAAAGGAGGTCTACTGAAGGAGTGGTAATGATATTTACTGACACATTAAAGACTAATTCTTCATCTACATTCAATAAATATATTTTTATAATCGTAAAATAATAAATCTTTTATCGTAAATATATTATAATGTTATTATGATTAATTTAAGACTATTTTATACATCTTTTCTGCCCAAAAGAATGACAAAAATTCTCTCATGCATACGTACTCCCTACTGTCTCAACGTAACAGTGTAATTTATTTTTTATCACCAATTTAATTTGATGGTTATAAAGATAGAACTGATGATATTTTATCATATATATGAAAAATCTATTCTTTGGTATATATAATATATCATTTAACATATTACCCTTCCATAAATTGAAAAAAGGTAACGTCGCCTAAGTTTACAAGTAGACCTCCACCAACACAATGTGATGTGATTGGTTTTTCTAATTTCCACATATCATGGATAATAATGGGGATAAATTTAAAAATTATATTTGATAAATATGATATAATAATAATTCTTTATAGGTGTAATATTATTTTAAACTCTCTCATTCCATCTGTCAAATAGTGAAAATAACATTCACACATATGTATGGAATAATATCTCTTAGAATGATTAAATATGTTTGTCTATATCAACCATTACTGAATAGTTAGAAAAATTTATATAATGAATAAATAAAATATTTAAAACATTAATATAATTATTTATTTTGATAAAACCATTATAAATAACAAATAATTGAAACTAAAAAAGAAAAACCTACATGAAAAAACATGATGATTATTACACTGAAATAATGATTATAATAAAGAATTATTAATAAATAGGTGTTTAAATATTATATGGGTATCACGTAAGATATTATTAATATGATTATTCTTATAGATTAAAATAATATCACGTTTAAAATAGCTATATATGTGTTTAAAGAGCATTCAACAAATTTTCCACATGAGGTAAGAGGTTTCGTAACTCAATTTTAATTCACTAGGTTATGATTCTACTTTATTGACTATGTTATGACTTGATTATGTGTGAAATATCATATTATTGTTTTATGATTTATTTAAAACTATATTTTTGGATTTAAATTGGTTACACATAATAGTTTCATTGATTAGTTTTCACTTCAATGATATGTTTTTTGTAAAGGATTTCATCACAATCTCTTCTCTTTTAAGACATATTTGGTATTATGAACATAATTTATTTTGTGAGGTTTATATAAAACTCCCATTAATATATATAAAAATAATCTATATTTATTAATGTTGATTAATTTTTAGATTCATGTTTACTATTTTAATGGGTTATAATTTGAATGTTACCAAATTCATAATAATTTTTTTTATAGTCTCAATATTTTGGATTTCACTTATTTTCATTAATGGAATATTATAATATATCTTTCATAAAATAAATATTTTTTCTTATCCTAGGGATATATTAATTGATTAAATATTTTAGTCCAACTATTAGTATCCTTGAAGCTTGAATCAATCAGATAATGTTTTAAAAGAAAAGTCGATCTTCTTTCTCTTTTTATTAGATATATTTTTATTCTATATCCATAATATTCAAAAATTGTTTTACAAAGTCGTTTTTATTTTCTATAATTATATATTATGAAAATTATATGTTATCTATGACATTGAAAGTGGATTAAAATTAATATTTTAACTTCATTGAAAGGTACATTTTTAACTTTCACTATAAAAACTCAAAAGGGATGTTAGTTTAACGTGCACGACCTTAAACAAATTTCTCACCACGACAACCATTTTAGTTTATTATTCCTATTATACTAGTTTTTATTTTTTTTACAATGATAATTTTAAAATGGTGATTTATTTTAAATTTTAAATTTTCTTTTTATTCCATCTCCCAGAAGACATGATTTTACTACAGTATTTATATTTCTGTAGAATTAATTCCCACACCTCATCTCGTATTTAATTTTGAAGTCATTTACTTTTTCATGAAACATTAATTTTAATATGGTCTTTTTTTTCCAACATATACATATTTTATAATTAATATAGATATTTAATGAAGAGTCATATTTTTTTTGAATTAAATTTTTAAATCATTATATCTGGACTTAATTTGAATTATTATATGATGAGGGGGTGGGGGGTTATTATAGCCCCTTATTGTATCAGTATATCTCTCAAGAAAAACTATTTTGGGGTTTTGGTGTATCCATTACCCATTTATTTATGATGTATTGGCTTAGGCCTTCATGGTATTTATATGATGTCTTGTTACATGGAATTTATGGTATGATTATAATGTATTGAATTATGAATTTAATATTTATTTAATTATTTATTGATTTCTCTGTAATTATTTGAATTGTTTTGATATTCATGGATAAGTTATAGGCTTATTTGATTATTTATAACACAATTTTTGGTCAAAATTAATTCCTACCATATTATTCTTCATTATCAAGTTAGATATTAAATGGAATCTGCTTTCAGTTATTAACCATTAAAAACATATTATTACTTATCTACTGAAGAGTTTTTCCATTATATGTAACCCTTAATAATAATCTGAGCTCAACATTATTTATTTCCATATGATGAAAATAATAATATTATGATTGATATACAAAATTATTCTGGAGAGAATAAAGATATTCTCAAAGAAAATAATTTTTTGAATTTTATGTTCTGAAATTTATGTGTGGTTCATGTATGTAGCTAGTGTTCCTAGACTACAAGTATTTTTAGTGTCATCACAAATGGTATGAGATAATTTATTGTAGAAACATTGGAAACTAAATTTTAAAAAAAATAGATTTGGGAATATAACCCTATGAATTTTTTGAAGGATAATCCTAATTATATAATAACATCATAAAAGATTGTTAAGTTATAGATTATGTGGATTTCCTTGAAATAAATTCCTTTTTGGACAATATGAGAGGATGTTTATTTAGAATAGATAAATCTAGTAGTAATAACCCCGAAAGAGTTGGTTGAAATTATATTGTCCATTATTCTATTTCATGTTGAGTGTTACCTTAATGTTCCCTTAGTATGACACTACTAGGGAATATGAGTTGGTTAATTCAATTTGTTTTGTGGATAATTATGATTAATGTGAGAATATATCCTATGGAAACCAATGATACACCATAGTGAAATGGGACGATCCTAAAGTGACTTGAGTTTATAAGCTTAAGGTTTGTTATAAGATTAATAGAATAGATACCCCTTTCACGATTTATGTAATTAATGTCTATGATTATTAAGTGTATATTTGGATACATATATAAGAAAAAATTATTCATTTTAATATATGATTTTCTAAAAATGTTATTTGTGGAATATTTATTTTATATAGTTTTTTAATTTTTTTTTACTTCATTAATAACCTTTAGGCTTAATATGATTACTGATGTTGAAGTAAATACGGTTGATGGGATAAATGAGTTAGTACACTTTGGAAAAAATAATATAGATTACCATGTGATTGAAAAGGGATTATGTGAGAGTATGATTAATGTTATGTACACTATATTGAGAATATTATATGATTAAGGTAATCATAATTTGAGGCTTGATCTTGAGTAAAATTATAAAATCAAATAAAATTTTCCTGTGGATTTAGGGTGATTTAGGATATTTCAGGAAATATTTAGAATATATTGGGTGTTATATAGTTAGTGTATTAAATTTTTTGTTATATAAAGTAATGTATGATTTATATTACTTATAGAGAATATTTTTGATGATATAGAAATCAAATATGATCAAGTCAGTCATATATTTTTGTCTTCGAATACGGTTAGACAAAATATGGATGAGTCTTATGGTTATGTTGAAAATAAGATGTTATTGCTTATGATTTACTGATTAATGTACTATTTCATTATATGATTATTTATCCATATTCGATAATATGTGTTAATAATGTTTTAGTAAATATATAGAGATAAGAGGAATTATTATACTTAATTTATGAATATTATGATCCATTAAAAGTTAAATTTAATGTTTCAGGTATGAAAATTTTATCTTCAAAATTCATTTCATGGAGTATGAGAGGAAGTGTAAACTGATCGAATCATTATCAAAGGATGAAATTGTTCTTATTAAATAGAAATAAATTATGTAATTTTATTTTCTTATGTTATCAATATTAAGAATAAATTAATCACTAATATTTAAGAAGGGGATCTAGAAATAAATATTTTATCATTAAAATTTAGTTTTGATGATGTGATGGTCTTTTCAACCCTCATTGATTTATGGTTTTTGGTTTTTAAATTCATCATAACAATGTTATTTATCACTTTATATTAGTACATATATTTTAGTTTTATACCCTTTTATATATTTCAATGTCCCACCTAGGTTAAATTTATCTTGGAATATAATTTTGTGTTATTTCATTAAACCTTAATGTTTTTGACTTTATATTTTCATAGGATGCTTTATTATCCCTTTGTACAGTGTGGGATTTTAATAAAGGTATTTTTTGATATTGAATCATTTATTAATGAGATAAAATTAAGAGGAAAACTTTTATTTAAATTATGGGGAATAATGTTACACCTTATAGTTTTTTTAAATGAATAATAATATTGAAAACTTTCTTAACATTTAACTATAAGATTGAATATAATTGAGATATATTATATTATTATTTTTTCAAAAATGAAAATGAAAATTTTAATTTTAATTGGTGATTGTGAATATGAGTCTCTTAATTAATAAATATGTGTTAAATGTCCCTAATAAATAAAAATTAATTGATTAATTGTTATTAAATAATCACTAAATATTTAGCTAAATCATTTCATGCTTCAAAAATATGTTTTTCTTCAAAAATGAATTTTATTTTTTGTGATAAAATAATATATTTACTTTTTAAATATTTTTTAAAGTCTATTGGAAAAAATGAAGTAATATTTTTTAAATTACTATATCAAAATTAACTTTATGAGAAAATTTGATAATTTTCTGAAATCATTAATTTTTCACTAAATGTGGATAAATATTGATTTTTAAAATACATTCATTATATTTCATTAAAATAATACAATTCAAAAGCACCATTATATTTTTTATTTATTTACATATTATAAATTTCATTTAGAATAATATAATTAATTTATTTTTAATAGGAATGATAAATGACTTTTTCATAAGATATTATTTATGTTTAAAAAAACATTTATCTAAAAGCGGTTTTTATTGAATTTTAAAAATTTATATTAAAATTACTTTATTAAGATTATAGAAACTAAAACATAAAAAATTGATACTATATTTTTAATCAATAGGTTCAATTTTATATAAATATGTCCCTTTGGGTTTTTGTCATTATGAATAGTAACCATAGTAAATATTTGTCAACTTGCTAAGGGTAAAATAGAAAACATTGGTTTAAAACTATTTAATAAGTACTAAAAATCAACCCAATAGTTTTCTTAACATAATTTTATTGGATTTATTAGAACATTAACATTCCAAATTAAAATATATGGAATTTAGTGGTATTTTTCCCTGATAATTACATTTATATTATTTTCAATAAATAAAATTAAAAAAATGTCACACTCTTGACTTAATATGTCTAAAATCATCATTATGTATAAAAATAAGATATATATATATATATATATATATTTATATCTATTTGAAATTGGTATTATTTTTTTAAGAATTTATTTTTTTTTGAATTTTTAGTCATGAAATTACTACCGTTGATTACCCAACATCAACCCAGTGCTCATCTAGGTAGTATAAAAATAATGTAAATAGTTTTATAAAAAGTAATAATATTTTTTGGCTGACTTATAGTAGCCCTATATATTTATAGATGAATGTAAAATATTATGTATATTTATATTCTTTATATTATAATTAAATTTATATATCAATGTCTTAAATGTAAAATAAAATAAATATTTTAAAAATCAATTTAATGATATTTTATGAATTATAATATTTTTATTAAATTATTTAAAAACCATTAAAATATTTAAATTGAAAAAGTTTTATGATAAAGAGTAAAAACTATCTTCCATTACCCATTTATGAGCCTATTTATACCTTTAAAATATAATTTTAATCCTTTAATTTGTACAATTTATTAATGTTATTAAGGTGAAAACCTATTTACTGGGTGTTAATATAAAACTATAAGTGTTAAAATTATATATTATATTTATTAAAACTCATTGATTTGTTTATTTTGACTAAAAATTATCAACATAAAACATAATTCAATTTGGATCCATTTTTCAAAAAATAAAATTTAAAATATTTTAAAACATTGAAAAGTTATAAGTACGCTACTAACCTCAATTATAGATGGGAACATCCTCCTATAACATATTCACAAATATTAAGACAATTATCTCTAAAAAACATAAAACATTATCTCTTCAAAATATTAAGAAGAAATCTAGTGATTATTTTTTTACTAAAAACCATACCAAGGAACCTTATGAAAGTATCTAAAGGATTTTTACCAAAGAAGAGGTAATCATATTTACTGACTCTTTCATATTAATTTATTTTATAATTATTTAAATATATTGTAAATATATTAGAAAAATAAATCCCATGCTATAAATAAAATTATATTTTATTATGATAAATGGAAACAAATTTTCCACCTCATTTCCATACTACAGAAAGTGAAAGTATCACTTTTGTAAACATAAGGCTTAACGTCTCTATATAGCGGTGTAATTATTATTCTTACTAAAATTTTAATTGGAAGCTCATAAATATTTAAGTAATGAATATATATGATATTAATTAACTAATTATTGTTATTGAAATATAATAAATCTTTTACTTTATCACTATTACATCTTGTTAAAAATGATAACATCTATCATGAGTACATGTGGACTAGCACCTCTACGAAGTGATGTTATTCATTTTTCTTTTCATATTTATATGTATTGTAATAATAATATATTGGATAAATAATATATAATAATAAGTATATTTTTGTGACTTATTATTTATCTTTCTTTTGTTCTATTTTTCAAAAAGTGAAAAAACGTTCATGAGTATGTACGACCTTTTGTCTCCATGAATAGTGTAAAAAAATTATATATATAACATTACATATTGGTAATAAAAATTTATATAATTAATAAATATAAAATTTTAAACACTAATAAAAAATTATATATGATTAAACTATAAGAAATATAAAATTAATGAAACTATTGAACTAAAACATACAAGAAAAATGAGACGATTAACACTATGAAACAATGATTTTAATAAATAATTATTAATAAATGACATTTGAAATGTAAAAAGTTGATAATATATGATATTATAAATAATATTATGGTTCAATTATAAATTATAAAAAAATTTTAATCTTATTATAATAGTGTTCAATGCATGTTCAACAATGTGTAAGTGCATGGTATGGGGTTTCTTAACCAAATTTCCATTCATTGGGTTATACATCAACTTCATTGACTATGTTATTCTATGAATATATGTGAAATGTTATTTCATTTTATTTTTTTATATTTATATTTTTTGTTTTGGATTTAGTTATTTTTCAAATAATATTTTATTTGATTAATTCTCACATCAAAGATAAGGTCTTTGTAAGGGTTTTCATCACAATTTCTACTTCATTGAGGCGTGTTTGGAATTATTCACCTATTTTATTCTATTAAGGGGATTTAATGAAAATTATAATCATTTAAAATAAATATCTATTTATTTTTGGTGATTAAATTTTTAATTAATGTTAACACTTTCAAGGGTTTTTAATTTAAAAGTTACACTGACATAAGAATTTATTTTAGAATCTCTATTTTTTGGTATTCATTTATTTTCATTGATTGAATATTATAATGTATAAATCATAATTTCAATATATTTTTCTTATAATCAGGATATATAATGAGTTTCCATGATTTCTTCTAAATTATACACTCTTTGAGACTTGAATCATACAACTATTTAAAAAAAATAATTGTATCTTTTATTTCTCTTTTGATCAAGTATATTTTTCTTATATGTCTATATTTTTCTTAAATTATTTTTAAAAATTCCATTTTTATTTATTAAAGTAATTTATTAATGAAATATTATTTTATCATTCACTAATTTAAATATTTTAATGGAATCATTATTTTGTTTTTTAAAAGGTTTAATTTGATATTTCATTAAAATAATTCAAAAGGAATATTTTTTAATATATATGGTTCTTATAGAATTTCATGTCACCATAATAGTTTTTGATATTATTATTCCTCTACATTTTTTAAATTGTTTTTAAAAAATATTTAAAATTAAAATCTCCTTTAAAATTTTCACATTCATGATGTTAAATCCTCCACAAGACATGATTTTACTAAAAATATACTTTTTTAATGAATTAATGGACACATATCATATCTTGGTCAACTTTTTTGTGATTAAAATTATCTTGAAAGATTCAGTTAATTTTAATATTTTTTTCATTAGTAATATCCAAAATCATTATACCGTGGACTTTATTATTTCTTAAACTGTGTACATCTTTTAAAAACATGGTTCTTCCACTTGGTTGAATAGGGTAAATCTGAATTTTCTTAGTATGTATTTAATATGAATATTTATTGACGTGGAATATTATTTACAAATTAAATTTATCTTTCAATATATGAGGAATTAAATGGACTTATTTTGTTATGGTTGGGTCCTATTAGAACCCCTTGATGCATAATTAGGTCTCATGAGACAAAATATTTTGGTTGTAAGGTGTATTCCAAACCCATTTATTTACGATGTCTTGAATTGAGGTCTTGAGTGTATTTTTTTTGATTTCATAAGAAAATACCATGAAATAATATTTAATATATCTAGTATTATGTATTATATCACTAAAAAAATTGTTATTGATATCCATGTGATTATTAGAATATTTATAATATTCATGGATGTTTTTGAGCTCAAGTTATTATTTATATATAATTATTTGATCATCATTTACTCCTTCAATGTTTTTTTACTTAAAAACTTTATTGATTATATGCAATGTGTTTCCAGTTATTTACCAATATTTATTAATTATTAATTATTCACTCAAGATAGCATCCATTATATGTAAACATGACTGATAATTTTATCCCACCATTATTTTACTTCCATTAATAGGATAAGAGGACATATAATCTGATTGATATGAAAAGATTTCATAGAGTGAATAATGATGTTTTTAAATAAAATAAAATTTTCTATTTATTTTTTTCAATTATATGTGAAATTTAATTGTGTATCTAGTTTCCAGAAATACTAAACTATTTGGTTCTTTGGGATGTGATCATTTATACATAGTGCTATTGTAATAATGTAACCTCCAACTTTGGGATACATTGGTCAGATTAAATAATAAGATGATTTCAATATGGTCAAATATATCACCCATGATCCATTTATATTTAATTTTACCTTTTATAGTAATTTTATTGACCCCTAATGAGTAAAAAAATAATTATAGCCATAATTGTCAAAAGAGTTAATGGTGGTTAAAAATATACAAGCATGAAAACATAATCCAAACATTTAAAAATTATGTTTATTGAGAGGATTTTGATACATACCTATCCTATATTTTAATTATATCAAATTGGATCCACATAAACATTATAATTAATTTATATTAATTTAATACTTTATGAAATTCCAAGAATTCTCCTCCCTTCACTTCTAAAAGGAAACATGTTATAGTATATTTCTCACAATAATTGTGAACTCTATATGAGGTAATGCCAACCAAAATAACTTCCTAAAATCACACCCTATATTATATAGGTCTTAGATTTGGAATAATAAGAAACTTAGAGGGATTAATTAGTAAAGAAAATAAAGATGTCCGAAGAATAGGAATAACCTTTACACAAACATTTTATTAATAATTTTTATTTTACCAATTTAAAATATTCATAAAACATGATGAAATAATATAACAAATATATTACATATTCTAATACTTTGATATGTTAATTGAATAAACGACATCCCTCTCCTTTAGTTAAATGTGAAATGAATCCATCATTCTCCTGTATCTTGACTATAACCTCACAAACCAATGTAATTCATTTTCTATAACAATCTCTAATGGATAGGAATAGTGATGGATTTAATATATATATATATATATATGATATTAATGAAATATTTATCATTCTATAAATGTAATATATCATCAAATTTATTACCTTTAAATCCACTGAATAATGATTATGTCCTTTATGAGTACATGTGGATTACCACCTCCACACAGTGACGTGAGTCATTTTTCATGACCAAATCACATAGAATCTATATAAATTTATTTAGAAACTGATATGATATTTATGATTTAATAATAATTATTTAAATATAATATAATAATTATCCACTTTCCATCATGTATGTTGAAAAATATAAATGTTACCCATGTGTATATATGGTCTCATGTCTCCCGGGTTATAACATAATTCATTCATAACCTTATTTCATTAATGGGTTTAAAGATTAAATTAATATATAATAATAATTATTTTTTAATTAATAATATTTTATATATTATGGAATAATTAAATCTTTGACCATAATTATCTTACCAATGTTATTTTTCACATATGTGTCGAATATCATCAAAACATCGGATGTGAACATAATTGATTATGTAATTGCATATAAAATGAAAATAAAAAAAATAAAATGAATTATAAAAATGAAAAAATATATTAAAAAATTATATAATTAAATTTTTTTATTATTAAGTAATTTTGATAACATACGTGATGATTCGGGCTGAAGGTAAGAGAAACGTTACCTTAAAACCACATTTTAAATAATTTAAATATTTATTTTCTAAATCCATTTCATCCACTGTAATATACTAAAAATTATTTTATGGAATAGTTTTTATTTAAAAACATTAAATAAAAATGACATTTTATGTCCCTTTTTAATTATGTTAATTTTTTTAAAATAGAATCTTTTTATGGAACATTTTTACTTTCATTATAAAAGGTAAAACGATTGTTATATTTTAACCTATATAGATTCAAAGGAATTTCCCAATACTAGATTTATTATTTGATACGTGGATTCATTTATAAGAATTCATGTTTTAAATATAGAAAATACATCCTTCCCTTTTTGGGGATTTAATTTTTTAATGCAGGGTTTAAAGGAAAAGGGTATAAAAATATTCCAATATGTTTTTCTTTAAGGTTAACAAGAATATTTTTAATAGTTTGACAAAATATATGCCTGATTTTATGTGTTTATGAATTTTATAGTACTTGGAAATTGTTTATGATGATGGGTGATAAAAATTATTATGACGTGTGTGCCTGATATATCCCTCCAATGCATTGGGTAATTATTATTTTCTCTCAAAAATTATGTGGGAAGTAAGCCGTATAGGTAATTTAACTTGTAAGGGTTATTGTGATGGTTGTATTATGATGAGGTCCCAAGGAACCTAGATGGGTAATCTGTTATTACTAATGAGTTTTCCTAAAAATCATATTATATCAAAAGTTAAGATAATATTATTTTTTTAATGTATTATGCCCTATTATGGTAAAGAATTATGTTTTTAAGAAAATGATTTTCAATTATTCTCATGTTTTTTAAGAAACAGTCATGATTATTAATTTTTTACTGTATGTTTCAATATAATTAGTTTCTTGAATAGAATTATCTATATAATATGATTACATGAGTAAGTAAATTATTTTTTTATCTCTATGATTATTATGATAAATAAATATTTTTTTATGTTATGATAATTTTAAAATTGACTAACATGTTTCATTATTCTTTTTTAAGTACCCTATTTATTTCTACGATGATACCACATTTTTAAATTCATTTCATAGTAATTTAGGATGGGTAGCTATGTTGATGAAGTTGTGTTGAAAAAAAAAATTATAACAACCATGAATCCGCACTACCAGATCCAATGATAAAAATAAGAACATTAAATTTTCTTATTTGATACCAATAAATTTGAACCAATTTTCACTCTCAAAAATATACATCATAAAAATGAAATATATTGGATTACTTATATTCTCAAGGGCCTTTTAGGTTTATATTTTTGTATAATTAGTAGAAACTATTAACATCATGGACTCATAAACAAATAGTTCATAAATATGAACATTATCTCCCACTATACATATCTCTTCATATTCCATATTAGGTCTTCATCATCATCATAAACTGTATGAAACCATTTAGATCTAATTTTTTTTGAAATTAATATTCATAACAAGGGGAAAATGAAACATATGATGGGTGAGATCAAATGGTCATTAAGGGTAGACATAATAATTAAAAATCAAATTTCATTAAGGATAAAATTAAGAGAATAATGGTATTATGACATAATCACAGTGTATGAGTATAATATAACGATATTAATACCCATAAATACCTAGATAATCAAATATAAAAGTATGAAATAAGGATTTACTAAAGGTAATATTCATTAGAATCACTAGTCATGAGCCATGTAATATCAATCATTGTTATAGGAAATATTATACACCCCTAACAAACATAAATGACACTTATTGGTATCTTGGAAAAGAATCATCATAAGACCCTTATAAAACCCTGAAAAGTAAAATAACTATAAAAAACTTATAAAATAGTTTTCCATACAATATATGTATTTCCCAATGAATTTGAGAGTTATGACGGAGCAACCCATCCTTGGTTTATCACGAAAGCACATATTATTTGTTAACCACATAACCACCCATTCATTAATTATAATGTAACCAGCCATAATTGTTTTATAACATAACCAGTAGTTAAAATAACAATTTATAAGAAATTTATAATAAATAGGTTAAATATATAATTAATTTCATTATAAACTCAATTAAGAAACCATTATTATTACAAGAACTAGTTTAACTCATTGAAAAAAAATGAGTTCCATGAAAATCTGTTTGAAATATTATTAACCCATAGTAAATAAATTTGTTCCATAAAAATATATTTTAAACATGATTAAACCATATAAAATATATGGGATCCACAATTATCACTTGGAAATACAACTATCCAATGGAAAATAAACTTGTTCCCTTACAATCTCTTTAAAACATGATTATCTTGTGAAAAAGAAACATGTTTCATAAAAATAACATTGAAATTTTTTTAATCCATATAGAAAAATAATTAGGGTTGTATCAGTAAAGATATTACCATTGGAGAATAAATAATATGAAGCATTTTTTATGTTAATAAATGATATTATAATTAAAACATCATTAAAAACAATTTTAATGAAAAAATTTAATTTAGAAAATATAATTTTATAACTAAAAATTGATTTTTCTTGAAGAATAATTTTCATTGATAAATATCATGGATGAATATAAAGTAAATCTCAAGGAAAAGATGGGAAATGATGGTGAGAAATTTTATTCATGTCATAAATGTTAAAAATAAATATTCATTACTAAACATTTTGAATAAGGGATTCAAAACAGACCCATTTGTAAAACATTAAAAAATAATGTAAAATATCATGTAAAATAGATTTAGGAAATAATTTATTTCTATAAAATAATATTTTTGAAAAAAATAGTTTTTTAAAAAACATGGATATAGAAGAGAAAGATACCCAATATAGAATTAAATTAAAGATTAGTATCAATTAAAAAGGACTTTATTGATGTTCATTCAATAAATATTGAAGGAAATAAAAATTATATATGTGAAAAAATTCATAACTATAGGCTAATAAAATTGATGTGGTTCAAGAAAATAATATCATATAATTTAAACATAAATAATCCTGAAAGAAATGAGATAGTAACTTAAATATTTTTCCACTTTGGTAACTATACAATCATAAACACCAAAAATTAATAAACTCAAATTGTAATTTAAAGTTCATTAACAAAAGTATTTTTATGATATAATATTTAAATGGTTAGAATATACACGTACCAAATGAATATAGGAACATACCCTAAATGTATGTCTCATGCAAGAGAATTCGAACCGACTAACAATTATAAAAATCATACCTTTGAATTTAAGAATTAATCATGGAATAAATCATGTGTATAAAATGTAAATACTTATTAAGAACTTTTTAATAAAACATAATATAATTAATATTCATTATACACATAATCAATTAATTTAAAATACAATGAAGGAGTAATAAAACCCAATGAAAAGAAATTGAGTTATGAAATTCTTTACCACATGATAACATCCAAGTCAAATTCCATAAAAGAAATAATAGAAATTTAAACTTAAAATACCTTGATATATAAAAGATTAGTGATATTACATATAAAATGGGTAGTATTTGTACCAAAAAATATTAACAAATAGTTAATGTGGAATATGTATCATGGAAATAAAATATATATGAGAAAACCCCTACCTTGAGTCCATACATTCCTTGCATGTCCTTTAACTCCTGTATAATAAGATTAAATAAATTATTTGATTTCTTAAGAACAATTTCCAGGTTTAATACCTAATAATTAAAAAAAAATTCTTTATTTATAATGATATATTTAAACAATTAAAAAAAATTAATTCTCTATTAGATGTATGGAGGACATTCAATTCATTGTTTCAAAATGAATTTGATGTGTTGACCATGGTCAAAGAGGTTATTATTTCAAAATCTCAAGAATAATTACCATGAAATAATTATCCAATTGATTAATAATTTATAATTTTAAAACCATTTCTGAAAAAATGGTAATGAAGGATTAATTAATTTATGATCCTCGAGATAGTCGGCCATTTATATACATAAGTAAAGTTTACATTTTTCAATGATCATTATTGAAATAAGGTATGTATTATATTATATTTACTGAATTATCATAATATTAGAAATACCATTTATTTTTGTAGATATTATAGAGACTCGAACCTAGAAATCCCATAGTTTCTGTCTAATATCTTTACATTGGCATAAAATACAAGTAAATCACATCCCAAAGGACCAAAGAGTTTAATAGTCTTGGTAAACATGATACATACATGAGTATTATATTAAAAAGGAACTAAAAAATTACTACATATATGTTTAGGTTAATAAATTTATTCCATCTAGGTTATCCATTTATATCATTCTTAGTACACTTAATGGAATCATGAAGAAAAGAAATAAAATAAGTGTGATCTCGAATGCCAAGTTAGGGTCAAATATAAAAGAAATAATAATGAATCAAAATGAATAATGAATATGGGAAGGTAATAACTTAAAACTCATTCCATATAATAAATAAACTAAATGGATAAAAATATGGAAAGGTAATAACACAAAATAAATTTCATTCAAATTACTAGATAGATAATAATCAATATGGAATGGAAAACAGTTGAGTAACACTCCATTTAACCAAAGAACTGAGAATGAAATACATCCATAGAAAATGAAAAAGTAAAAATATAATAGATAACAATAACTGAATAAAATTGAAGAAAATTCTTAATTATTGGGCACCATGTTTCCTAGGTACTTAGAAACATTATTGTTAAGACATTTCATAAGATAGTTATTAACATACTTTATTAAAACCGATTTTCTTAGTGTATCTAACTTATTAGTCACACGAGACTATCGATGCATCGAGGGGATATCTATAACTATGCCCCAACTACGCCATACATTTTCAAAGAATTAATCATATATTAAAAAATCGATTTAAGTCATGTACAATGTGCCCTATCAAATATCCTCAATGGGTAAAAGAGTAACATTTATAAATATTTCAACCAATATTAAATTATATTAAAAATAAATGCAATACAAAAAATGGTATATGATTTAGAAAATAATAATTTCCATGATAAATGATATGGGTATTTAGGTAACATTTTATTTTCAATGATCATATAAAATTTAATATTTCAAGAGGAATGAAAAAATAAATCTATTATGTGAATTCCAATACTATCCATCGATAAATAAATCATAAAACAACTTTTGGACTAATAAAGATTGTATCAATACAAAATATCCCAAGTGAATTAATGATAAAGGTATGTTAACATTAATTAATAGAAATACTATAAAATGATATGTTGGAAATATTTTTAAGGAAAAATATCATTTTCATTTTAAAATAAATTTTAAAAATAATTTAATTTGTAAATTAAATTTAAAAATAATATCGTTAAAAATCACCTTCTTGACTTGAAAATTAATCTTCGATGAAACAACATCTGATAAATCTCTACAGGTCATACAAGGTAAAAAGAACATTCCTTTTTCATGGAAAAAGTATACAAAAGAAACTTGTTCATAAATTTATAAGAATAATACATTTAAAACGTGTATAAAAGACCAAACAGGTAAAAAAATGTTTAATAAATCATTTTTAAAAATATAAAAATTATTTTTAATGTTTTTTTAGAAAAAAAGGATTTTAGAAAAAAATAAATTCATCGATTAAAAAGAAATATAGAAGAAGGTTTTCATAAAAAAGGTTATAATTCATTTTGAGTTACAATGAGTAGAAAAATGGATGTTTTAAATGGAAATGGTCATGAATAACTATAATAAAAGAAAATTAAATTATTTATTAGAGAATCATCCAATAATTTCTTCTAATGAAAATTCACTTATAAAAAATCATGAAAAAAATTTGATTGTAAAGTAAATAGTTGAAGAGAACATAACATTGATGTAAGAATCAATAAATGAATAGTTTACATTTTTCAAATATAAATCCACATAAAAAGTGATTATGTATATAATAATATAATATTATTTATAATGAGGATGTAATATAACCAAATGAAAAGGAATCGAGTTATGAAATTATTTACCACTTGGTAACTTTTAATTCAAATACCCTAGAAGAAATAATTAAAATTGAAACAAAAAGTAAAATGAATAAAAAATAATTCATGATATAATATATCAAAATGGGAACTATTTTCACCACACAAAATAAGTGGTGAATATTACTTTTGTCTCATAGATGTAAAAATTAAGATAAAATTGTTTTTCCTTGAGTTTTTCTTTTAGGAGAATGTATTTTAAACACATTTATAATGGTTTAAGAAATGTAAACACATTAAATTAATACCATAATATTGGTTAAAATTCATATATGATCTACATATAATATCTTATTACCCATTTTTAATAATATTTTATTATTTTAACCATTTCGGTTGTCAATTGCCTAGTTTTCTGAGTATGTTTTGACTTGTTGTTTGTTGTTCCTATTACACAGAACATGATTTAATAATCTGTATAATTTATAATTAAATTTAAATATATTATATATTCAATATATATATATATATTAATAAAAATCCATAAAATTTGGAAATAGGAAATGAAATACATCATTCACAGAGAAGGTAGGTTTTACTTACACTTGAACAAAACTTTTATTTCTTTGATGTATTTAATAGATTGGAAATTAAATGATATATATATATATATTTTTATTATAATTATAATATATATAAGTGTATCATTTATATAATAAATTTTAATTTAAAACATCCCCTAATACATTCCATGTACAGTGTGAATGAATCACATCGCTTTGGGGAGGTGGTAGACCACAATTCTACAAATGATGTTATCATATTCCCACAAAATATAAATCATAAAGAAAAGTGATATAGAAAAACTATAGAATCCTGATTACATTATTAATATATTTTATATCATATATAAGAAACATCTCTATCATAATTTCAATCCTTGAGAGGTGGTAGAGGAAAAAAACGAACGACATCATTTCGGGATGCGATAGTTTGACGAACAGGAATATGTAAGTTCATAAATTATTTTATGAAAGAGTGTTTTGGTTTAGCTTGAATAGGAAAAGTAAAAATATCATAGTATATTTATGAATCTGACATTAATATATAATAATTGAATAATAATTTTTAGTTCATAGAGAAGGAAATAAAATAAATGTGATCATTAAATAATGTTACATCATTTTTGGGTAACTCATTTTTGTTTATAAAAAAACACTTCTTTGTTTGGATTTAATCCCTTGGTGAGGTTTATAGTTTGATTTTAGGGATTTTAGGAGAACATTCGATCAGATATTATGTGATCTTGGGGTCTTTATATGTTTGGATAAGTGGGAGGGTTGATAGCCTTTTTATAGTAGAGGAGGAGTTGAATAATTGGAAATTTTTTAAACAGGAATTAGACCACTGTTTTCTAATATGAAGTGGATAAAATAATGGTAAAAAAATAGATAAAAATTAGTATAGGTTCTAAATATGAACACAAAATTTATTTTTTACAAGGGTATAGGTCATTTTGGCTATCATGGTGAAGGTTTTTTCTGTCGTTAAGCTAATATTCCTCTTAATCACTATAATTAATTTTTATTATATTCACTAATATTTTTGGTAAAAAAATTTGAACTTATTTTACATTATAAATTATTATAATTCAAAATATTTTATTTAATTTTCCAAATTCCAAACATAGAATTTGAATAAATTAATTTAATATTAATCCCGCAGACGAGATGACATTGTTGGTTCTTAAAGTATAAATGTCCAAATGTTTTCTATGTTTTGATATATAATTTAAAATTGAAATTGATTCTAATGACATATATTGGATTAATTTATTTAAAAATAATACAATTTATATTTACATTAGATCATTACTATAATTTATTCATATTAATATTTTAGACAGAAAATTAGCAATGGCTTAAAATCTTCTATTTTTCAGTATTCATAAAAAAACTCTTAAAAAAATACCAAAAATTCACCCTAAGAAAATTTTTTTGTTCATATTTCAAAACATAAGTTTATTTTTATATAAAAAATTTATATTAGTTCCAAAAATTTTAATTAAAATATCATATCCATTTAAAGGTGATAAAAGTGTCTATGAAAATATATCATTATTTATGTGCAATTCTTGGTTTTTTCTAATATTATGCCAATTAAATTTATTGGAAGAATATAAATTTGAATTGAAGATATAAAATTTAAATTTCATTAATATATTTCCTTTATAGTAATTAATTTAATTTATTAGGATAGAAAACCATTGCAATCATAAAAATAATTATTTTTATATTAGCTTGGTTTTATATTTATTTATAATTAAATAGTAACCTAGAAATTCATATTATATTATAGCAAACAATATATTTTCATAATTTAATTAATCCTATCTACAAACATTAATTTAACTACTAGGTTATACTTTACTATATTAAATGATAATATTTTAATATAAAATTTTTTCTCGGTAAAAACCAGTCTTGTGTGTAAAAACAAATATAGAAGAAAGTCTTTGTTTTGTGTAATGAATGATAAATTATTATTAAGTATATTGTAAGATATACAATAGATTAAATTTATTTAAAATATTAAATATATGATATGTTTCAGATATATTATATTCTCTTATGTTCTTTGTCTTACGTGTCATACACATTATGAAATACAATGTGCAAACATTTTAAATCCATGGAGTTACATTCTCTCTAACATAAATAAATTGAATCCACATAATTTAAAATCCATATTGTTAATAATGTTTTTGGTATTTCGTGTTTTGAAATCCCACATCATGATAAGAGTTAATAATATATGATCTTATTAATAGATAATTAGAATAAAAAAGATCACAAGGAGTAACATATAACCAGGTTTTAAGTTAGAGAAAATTAGTGGAATGTTAAAATATAGACATAGAGGAGAAGAATAAATATTTATATTTAGTAATTGAGGTCATCAGTAATAATGGAGTTAATGATATTGAAATTTTTATGGCCTCAAATATATACATCCAAGATGATTTAAAATGAAATTAGTTAAATAAAATTTATGGAATCATATTTTTTTGATCATTTTCCTAATGTTGAGTAATTATTTTACTTCCTAATTATATACGAAAAATATAATTACATGATATATTTCAAATTCCATATTAATAATTCCATCTTTTGGTTGTTCTTCGATAAAATTATAATTTATTCCTTACTCCAATAAATGGATATCCTAGAATGAACCCCCACCTTTTATTTAAAGCACTAAAATATTCTTTTATCATATTTTAATACCCATAAAAATAATTTTATTCTTCCATAAGTATTTTACAAAACCCAAATAGTTAATACATAAAGATATATACATAATTTTAACAATACTTTTTCATCATTAATATTTATTTATCAAATTTTTTATCTTAAAATAATTACATATTAACGAGGACATTGTGTTGGTCAACAGTTGGCATTAATCCTTTATTTTCCATTGGTCATGGGTTCAAGTCCTATGACCTTGTTGATTTTTTGGGTTTTCACCAAGTATTCAAGTTTCAATTTTTTATAAAACAATATAATTTTGAATATAAATAATATGTAAATCCTTGAATGTAGGTTAATAACTAAATAGAATTTTATCAAATGATTTCAATAAAACCTCAATATATAAATAAATAACCTATTTTTTTCCATATAGTTCCTTCCATAGTCTATGTTTTATCCTAGGTCATTCATTGTCATTATCTACTGAAATCCTTCATTATGTGTTGTAATGAAAATATAAATTATCTTAATGATATACATCAAGAGTGTCAATCTAGGTGCACAGTAAGGAATATTTTCATGTACCAGTTTATGCTCGAGTCTGTCTTGATACACCTTTTTTGAGTAGTTACCTTTTATACATCTCTCCCAAAACAATATCCACTTATAGTATCTAGATAGTGATGTATTGAAATGAGGACCCACAAAATCCCCACCTTACCAAAATGCTTGGATTTTTTCTATACTAATCATCAAAGTGTACATTAGGGTTATGATATCTAATATTTGTTTTCCTAAAATTAATTACCATTGTTTCTGTTATTCCTTATCTAATAACAACTATAGTAACATGACCCCAACAATCCTGAAGCTGGTGTCTCTTACCGTTACATTTTTATAAGATAAAATTAAAACACATCCCAAGGGATTGAACAATTTAGTAGTCTTGGAAAACTAGATGCATAGAAAATGCTTTTATTGGGAATGAATACATATATAAAACATAATTTTTTATATGATAATAAGTATTTTCCATATAGATTATCCTTTCATATCTTTCCTAGAATACTTTAGGGAATCCTGTGGAATGTAAATTAAATAATGGCGAGCTCAAATTATATATAAGTGTTAATTATAGTTGAATAAATAATAGATCTATAAGAATAATAAATATCAAATGATAATAAATAAACAAACATGTAATATATCAATAAATTGAATGGATAAAATAATAGAAAGGTAATAACAAAAAATATCAGCAATTCAAATAACCGGAGGGTGAATAATCAATATGGAATTAGAAATAACCAAAATATAGACCATTTAATCAATTAAAAAATAATGAAATTCATCCATAAATAATGTCAAAGATAAAATATCATGGATAATAATTGATAAATATAAATTAAGGAAATGATTAATTACTAGATTTCAGGTTAACAAGGTATATGGTACCTTTATAATTAATACCATTCACAAGATGATTTATAAATATTTGGGTAAAAACCCATTAGCTCAGGTTATCCAACTGATTCATCTAATTATACTACCATTTTATAAATGGGATATTTATAACCATGGCCCACCCATTCCATACGATTTTCAAATATTTTTGAATATATTTCATAATCAATTTAATTCATGAACAATCTGCATTATCAAATATACACATTGTGTAAAATATGATGAGTTACCAACATTTCACTAGATATCAATTAACATTCAAAGTAAACACCATTTTTCAAAATCCTATATGGTTTAGTATACAATTATATCCATGATAAATGATATGTATATTTTAGAGAAATTCAATGTTCAATTATCATAAGAAATTTATTATTTCAAGGGGACTACAATCACGAATAAAGAAAGTGAATTTTAATTCTATCCTTGGAAACATAAGTCATAAAAAATTAGAGGAAGAATAATGAAGGAATTAATAAAAAATATCCCATGTGGTTTTTGGATAAATGAATAATTTTATTGATGAATATAAATACTATAAAAATATAGTTTGAAAATATTTTTGAGGTAAACTATCATTTTTAATTTGAAAAAAAATTTGGAAATACATTTCATTAAAAAAAACATTTAGAAAAAATTTCTTTAAAAATTAAAATATAAACATTCCAATAAAGCTTCAATGGAATTATGGCAAGTAAATCCATATTTTCTATGCTTGGTAAAACAAACATTCTGTCTACATTGAAAAAAGGTTAGAAAAGATCATTGTCTGGAATGTAAAAAGAAGATTCCTTTGATAACATTTATAAAAAAGTTAAATATGTCTTTAAAAACTATATGGGAATGGGTAAAAGAATTTTAAATATCCTTTTTATAAAATATGATTTTCTTGAAGAAAAAAAATTCTCTAACTAAAGAGATAAACAAAGTAATGTTTGCATAAAAATAGTTTGAGAACCAAAACGTAAATAATGGTACTATTACATGGAAATGTACATGAATAACCAGAGGAAAACCAAATGAATGGATTAATTAAAAAATTCCCTAATAATTTCCTATAATGAATATTCATTGTAAAAAATTCCGACCAAAATGAGATTGTGAAGTAAACCCTTTGCAAAACCGCAATGTTGATGTGAGAACCAATCAAGGAATATATTATTTCTCTCAAATTAAAATCCACATAAAATATAAGTAAATAAAAAATAGTTGGTAAAATATTATTATACACAAAATAATAGAATATTTTTTGGAATGGGGAATTTATATAACCCAATGAAAATGAATCGGTTTATGTAATTATTTACCACTTGGTAACGTTTAATTCAAATCCCCATTGAAGAAAAAATTGTAATTGAAACTAAAGATACCCTGAATATAAAATAATTCATGATATAATATATCCAAGTGGGATGTATATACACCACAAAAAAAAATTAGGTGGTGAATATGACATTTATCTCATAGATGTAAAAAGTGAGATGAAAACACCTTACTATGAGTTTTATTTTCAGGTGACTGTCCATTTATCTGATGTAAAGTAGTTTAATATGTGTCACCAAATTTTACTTGAACAATAATAATATTTATAATATTATATATGATCTTATTATAATATATTATTAACTATTTGTAAAAAATCATTCATTTTTTTCTCACTATTTTGGGATTTATTTTCCTATTTTTTCAAGTATGAGTTAACATATTATTTATTGTTCCTAAAACATAGATAAGGATTTCATCATATAAAAAATGTAAACCATGAATTAATTATCATATATTTATTCACGATATATTTATTTATAATTATCCATAAAATTTTGGGATATGAAAATAAATGCACCTTTCAAAGAGACTATAGGTTGTACCTACACATGAACACTACATCCATTTCCTTTTCATATTTAACAGAATAAAAAATAAATTATATATATGTATATGTTTAGTTAAATTCTATTTTTATCATTGAATAATATATATCAAATATTTTAATAGAAATTGTCCCCAAATACATTCCATGTATAGAGTGAATGAATCACATCTCTTTGAGGAGGCAGTAAATGACACCTCCACAAATGATGTTGTCATATTCCTAAAAAATATAAATCATACAGTTATGTGTTATATAAAATTTCCATAAGAAGAAAGAAATTATTAATTTCATATATATTGTGTGAAAATATTATTTACATCACAATTCACAACCACGAGATGTGGTAAATGAAAAATAAACAACATCGTTTCATGAGGTGGTAATTCTTCATATAGAAATTGGTAAATTAATTACCCATTTGGTGGATGTTTGTGTATATGGTGGTCAAACCCTTAATATAATAATATATTAGTATATTTTGGATATTTATATTATTATATAATTATAGCGACCTAACCATAGATAGCATAGAGCCAGTGTATGCTATCAATTACATTGGCATGATTACAATGCATAAAATCTGGAAGGGACAAATAATTTAGTAGTCTTGGTATTCTAGATACGTAAATGGGTCTTGTATTATAAATTATTACACTATTTAAACAAATTTTTTTCCTTCTAAATTAATAAAAAACTTAATAGAAAAAGTTATTCCATCTAGTAAATCCTTGCATATCATTCACAATATGCATCTTGAATTCCTAGAGAAAGAAACATAATAAGGGTGAGCTCAAATGAACTGTAAGGGAAAAATATTGAAGAATAAATAATTAAACAATGATAATAATAATGATGACATGGTGTAACTGAAATCACATTGTATATAATCAATAAAATGAGAGGGATGTACATAAAAATTTTGGACAAGTAATAAATTCAAAAACTTTCCATTCAAATAACTAGATAAGGAAAAAATAAATATGGCAGTGTAAGAAAGCTGAATCACATTCCATTTAATCATTGAAATGAAAATTAAATGTATCCATATACATGTTGATTCAAAATGTATAGGATAAATAATATGTAAAACTAAATTAGATAGATGATTGGTTATTAGATACCATGTTTCTTAGGTAAATGATACCTTTACCGTCAAAACCATTCAAAATACGGTTTACAACATATAGGGTCAAAACCCATCAAATGTAGCTAGCCAAATTACTCATCCCATGATATTATAGATGAATTAAGGTGATATCTATAAACTAGCCTGACTTAGGTCATTCCTATCAAAAACATTATTCATATTGAATAATTGAAATAAATAATACACCTTATTAAATAATCATATTGAATAAAAAATAAAAAATTATCAATATTTCCCCAAAGTATAAAATAACTGCGAAAGTAGACACCGCATTCAAAATGGTATAAATTTATGTAATAGTAACATCAATGATAAATGATATGGATAATTAGGGGAAATTCAATGATCATAGAAGATTGAATATTTCAGTGGGATTTAAAAAATTAATGAAGGATGATAATATAAATTCTATCCTTGAGAAAATCAATAAAAACCATCTAGAGGAAGGATAATGATGATTTCAATACACCATACCCCAGTTGGAGTAAATTGAAGGGATGTTATTATCAATTAATGGAAAATTATAAAAAAAAATTAAAAACATTCTTGAGGAAAATATCATTTTATTATTAAAATCCTTCCAAAAAACCCTTTCATTGAAAATAACATTTGAAAATATTTTCTTAAAAAATTTACTTTTAAATAATCAAACAAAGATTAAATGATCTGATAGTGGGTAAATCCTTACTTTTCTTACGTGGAAAAAAGAATATTAATTTTTGAAAGGTTCATGGTTGTAAAGATTTCTTTTTTAGAAAATGAAAATAACATTCTTTGAAAAAAAAACTATAAAATAAAAAAGGGTAAATAAGTATTTCCAAAATCATTTTCAATCATTTTTGAAATCATTTTAATAAAACATGGATTTTATAAGAAAACAAGTTCTCCCACTAAAGAGAGACACAATGTCGAGTTTTATGAAAAAAAACATTGTTTACCAATGTGTGGGAAAGTGGTATTGATACTTGAAAATGGTCATGAATAACCATAGGAGAGAAAGTTAATGGTTTTATTGAATAATGGACTTATAATTTCCTCGAATAAAAATACCTTCAAATATTCAATGAAGTTATTATTGAGGAACATAAACGTTAAATAGTCTACATTATCCTATACCACTTTGAAACTATTTAAATCATAGTCCTAATGATTGAAAAACATTAATTAATATTTTAATATACCATAAAGAAAAAATGATTAATGATACAATATAACAAAATGGATGGTAGTTACACCACACAAAAGATTTATGTGGTGAACATCACATTTATTTCATAGATATAAAAAATGAGATAAGAATCCATTAAATTGAGTTTCCATTTGGGTGAAAATACTTTAACATCTTATATAATAAACTTATGTTAAACTTACAATTATTTGATAAACTTTTTCATGTTTATCTTTAATTTTATTTCACTTTTTTACTATGTTATATACAACTATCACGACCCATCCTTCAGTTCCCATGTTGTGACTTACCCAATCTCACCTCCAAAAGGGCAGGGGTTGGAAACTAGTATTGAAGGCATCATCCTAGAAGTGAGAGGCATTTTATTGAATACCTGCATGCAAACCCACACAACCATGTCCCAAAATAGAAAATGAAACATGCATGCCACTAAACAACCACAATGTAACGGTAAAATATGTAAGTCAAATGGGCCTGAATATGAAAAAAACAAACTAAAAACAGGAAAGTACATGGATCTTGGGAATGTCTTCCACTAAAAAACCCACCCGATGGTAAGTGTATAGTAGCTACTCAATGTTGTAGATGTATGCCCCACCTTCCTAAACTCACTAGACCCTACCTAGTCCTTGGCCACTAAGTCCTCCGCCTAGGAGTCCATTGTCTCCACAAGACATTACACATGTAAGAAAATCCCTTGTAGGGGTGGGTTACATAGTACTCCAAGGGGACCCCGAAACACAAAGGAAAGACAACAAAGGAAGGTAAACACATTGTAGTGTCAGCTCACATAGGTATAATCTAGAGTATAGAAAGTAAGACCATATGTCGAATCACTAAACACCTTGGAATGCTATGGCACTCCTCTTCAATGAGTATCGTGGGTATACTGGATCACAAAGATCCACTCCCGACCATGGGCCTACCAGGTAACACAGAGCCACTTCCTACCATCCTTGGACTATTGTGGTACCTATCCTAGATATGTACTATGAGTATGCTCGGTCACACAGAGCTGCTCCCCACAGTGGGTATATCGAGTAACACAGATCCACATCCCACTTTGGAAATCATATTGAGGTATTCCCACCCAATGATTAATGTGGGTATACAGGGTCACATAGAGCCTCTCCCCACTATTGACCTACCGGGGCACATAGAACCACTTCCCACTGGCCCATCGTAGTTGATCCACACAGGATCACTAGTCACCAGTCTTCGGATCTCAGTCAGCCATAGGATATCCGCACATACTGCACTTGATTCTAGGAGAAACCACTCCTCAATCCATTCATTGTATCCCAACATCCATGATATTATTCTTATAGTACTCTAAAAGATCTATCTCACCACATGTGTTCCAACACTACAAACAGATTGTCAATCGAATGTACGGTTTGAGAGTTATTAACGTCTTAGTAAACATGGGCTGGTTGCGTCTGGGTCCAGTCTGACCAAGTCAGAACCCCCTAACAAACCCAGCCCGTGGATCCCACATGACCCGTTTTGACTGACCTGAACCGACCCGGTTTGGCCTGGACAGTGGGACCGGCCCATTGGCCTTTGCTGGAACCAACCCAGTTCGGTCAGGGGTCCAGCCTGCCGGGTCGCCCGGTGACCTGATTCCATCCGGTCAGGCACACAACATGCAGGCCAGTTTGTTCCTATCCTGGTCTTCATGGTAGCCAAGTGTTATTTCACAAGCCTAACCCCCAGAAGTGTGATGACATTGACTTTGGTGAAAGCCACGTAGAGCCCCAGCTTGCACACCCCTAGCTGGCCCACAACCAGCGGGCCGACCTCCCTTAGCCTATACACCTAATGGCATCCGTTTTAGTGCATTACAGCTGGATAAGTTGGCCACGTTTCATTCATTCATGATGTCTCAAGACTTTGTTCCAACAGTGAACTGAGGCCCCTGCGTTGTGGGTCACCCATCGATGTAGCTGAGGGGCCGCATCCCTTGTCTTCTAGCTACCAGCCATTGCCAACGGATTATGCCACATAGCCGCAACCTGAGCCGGCCACGACTACTGTCTTGGGCGCACTGTCATGGTGTGCCACCATCGGCACCCGCACGCTGATGATGCCTTTCATGGAACACCGTGTTCTCTCTAGTGGTATGTTTTTCATGTTTTCTATGCCTCACTCCTCCATGGGGTACCACCTTCCCAGCTAAGGCCTCAAAACCTTGTTTCCTCTATTTCAAAGGATCGACCATGAAGAACGCACATGGTGGAGGGGCTCGAACCATGTTTGTTTCATCCAACACCGTTATTTTTTGAGTTAAATCATGGAGAGGTTTATGATTGAAGTTATATGAAACAAATTATTAATCCTAATGAAAGAATCCTAGGAAAAACTCACCCTCCGGCAAGAACGAGCGATCCGTGTATCAGCCTATTTGTGGGTTGATCCGCATTCTTCATTTTAGAATGAATAATGGGATAATAAAATTTAAATAAGAAAACCCCTATCTATGATCGATTTTGTTACAGGAGCGATCTGTATGTGGGAATCCATGTTTTGTTCTTCAATGTCATTAGCATTCATCGCACAATGGTCCCATTTATCGGGGGTGTGTCGATGTCACTGGTTATTTTCCAGCATTCTTCATTATTCATTGGATAGTATTCTCATTGTATATTTGTTGGAGGAGTTCCATGTTTTTATCCCCTTTCCCCAGCACATTATCCCATTAAAATAAAAAAATGTCACATCACTTCTATAACACTGCATCATCGTGTTGTTAAGCTGTTTCATTTGTGAAATAGTGCTTCATTTAATGGGTCATTACACTGAACATTAAGATCCATTAAAGGGATCCATTTTATGTGACCCATCATCACCTCGTTTCTACGTTGTATTGAAGATGTGTCACCACTCAATGGTGAAGGAAAACAATAATTACTTTTTAGGTTATTTTTATTTTTCTCCTAAAATTCCGGAAAAATAAATTTTCTTGTCGGATCTTTCCGGTCTAAGTTTATTATTTTCTAGGTGAATCCTACGGTTCTGACATAAACTTTGCCCATATATTTTTAGTCTGAGTCACAATTTAAATGTTAGAAAACCTCTCTCACACGTTTTTTTAAATGAACTAAAAAAAGTTTACAATTATATTCCAGGCTAACTGGGCCAGGGAACCAGGTTCAATCTGAGTGTTTGGCCTAAATATAATTTCTTATAATTTAAAAAAAAATTACATGGAATTTATGGGACTTAACATTACACAAATGTCTAGTACTTAACATCCCCTTTAATCTAAAACAAATCTAAAAAAACAAATGCGGGGTACAGATCATGAATATTAACATTATTCTCCCATGTGTTATCCTATAGATTTATGTAGAGCAACCTAAAATGAACCATTGGAATCGACCGCACAAAAAGGAACCTCTCCTATCAATCCTCAATATATACTGGGAACTCCACAAACTTCTCCCCATCATCAATTTCTATCTCTCCCCAGTCGATGATGTGTGATGGATAATTCACATACCTCATCAGCTGCAATACGTTGAAAACATCATGTACTCGGTGCATATATGTGGAGAGGGATATGAGGCATGCCACCTCACCAACCCTACTCGGAATCTGGAAGCGTCCGTTGAACCCTAGAGATATCTTTCTACCTCGTCCAAATATCGGCAATCCCCATTGGGGTGTGACACGAAGGAAGTCATGGTCTCCCTCCTTGAAATATAAGGGTATCCATCTCTTGTCAGCATAATATTTTTGTTCTATCTATGCAGTCCTCATCCTCTCGTGGATGATCGTAATTATCTCAGTGGTAGCCCATACAAACTTTGGACCCATGAGTGCTGAATCCACTAGATCGTTCTGGCATATAGGTGACATGTATGTCTTCCTGTATAAAGAGTCAACCCCTACCATGAAAATGGTAGAGTGATTGTTGTTTTTCTATAAAATATCAACTAGTGGAAGTTGATACTCCCAACTAAAATCAAAATCATGGAAACAAGCACGAAGCATTTACTCCAATGTCTGTATGTTCCACTCCGTCTGACCATCTTTCTGTGGGTGATAGGATGTGATCAAGTGCCATTGAATTCCAAACACCTCTGGTAATCCCATCCATATCCAGGATGTGAAGCGAGCATCATCATATGATAAAATTTTTGAGGGAACCCCATGAAGAGGCACTATATCCTAGACATAGAGGTGTCACATTCCCTCTACCTCTCTCTGCTCCCAGATGGGTAGGAAGTGAGATGAATTGGTGAGTTGGTCAATGATCACCCAAAAAGAGTCATTGACCCTGGATGCGCATATTTTCCCCATCAGGAATTCTATTAAGATACCATCACACATTCATTTTGGTACCTCAAGTGCCTGGCCCATGCTTGCTGGAACCTAATGCCTAGCCTTCATCTGTTTACAAGTGAGTCTGTGAAATGAACTCTGCCATCATATTCTTCATCCATGGCCACCAGTACAGACTACGAAGGTCCAGATTCATCTTTTCCACACCTGGAGGTACCACAAAAGGAGATGTATGGAACTCTCTCAACCCGTCTCCTACAGAGTCACTGATATTGCAGTGTGCCCTCTGAAAAGTATGGTCTGATTCCCAAGTCCGTCTCAAGGATAACTTTGCAAGTCTGGCCTCTCACTCATCATCTACAAGATGTGACTCCCTAACTCATTGTAAGATTGGGGAAGTTACAACCACCTATTTATGGTAAGATTCTCCATCATCATCCATGAATGATATATTCATCGCAGCTAGTAGCTCTGTCACCTCACTCAAGAGCTACAACTCGGATCTCATGCTGTGCGCGTCTATAACCACGTTCTCTTTCCCATGATTATAGACTATCTCTAAGTAGTATTCCTCTAGGAACTTTAACCATCTCCACCTTTTCAAGTTCAGGTCCTTATGGGAGAATATATTCCTAGTACTCTTGTGGTCAGAGTAGATGGTAAAATGTTCACCCATCAAATAGTGCCGCCACATTTTTAGAGTAAAGACTACTGCAGTTAACTCTATGTCGTGGGTCATGTAGTTCAGGTCATATAGACTCAAATACTATGAACTGTAGGTAATCACTTCCCACACCTGCATAAGGACACAACCCAGTCTGGTCCTTGAAATATCCCATAAAACTACATACCCATCATCCTTCTATGTTAGTATCATGATATAGGCCCTCATTGGTCTCCACCTCATCTCCTGGAAACTATTTTAGCACATCTCCATCCACACGAATATTTGTAACATCTATTCCAAATATGATAAATGTGATTATACTCTTGAAAAGTTGGGTATGAACCTCCAGTAGTATGCAGACAACCCCAAGAAACATCTCACCTTAATCACTCTCTTAGGTAGCTCCCAAGAAACCACTGACTTTATCTTTGTCAGATCAACTATAACTCCAGCCTCTGAGATGAATTGTACCAAAAAGATGACATCCTAAATCCAAAACTAGAACATCAAGAATTTCAAATAAATCTGTTCTCACATAGCATATCTAAGACAATACATAGTTGTGTCATGTGATCCTCTTCTGGCACCAAGTACATCATGATTTTAGCAATGAAGATCCTGACGAACAAGTCATGTTATGACTGGAAGATCCTACTCAATATTCCCATCAACATTTATGGGGAATCAGTAATGAATGAAGGCATCACTAGGAAATCGTAGTGGCCATAATAATATTTAAAGTCTAGCTTCTGTACATCCTCATCCCATACTCGAATCTGATGATACCTAGAACTAATATATATATTCAAAAACCACCTCGCTTAAATCATCTTGTTGAAAAGGTCATCAATTCTTGGAAGATGATATTTTTTCTTCACAGTCACCTGGTTCAGGCACCATAAGTCCACACATAGCCTCAAGCTTCTATATTTATTCTTATAAAACAACACTGGGGCTTCACAATGTGAATCATTGGGCCTCATAAAGATCTTCTCTTGCAAGTCCTCCAACAGCACCCTGAACTTGCAAAGATCGGTAAGAGGCATCAAATCTACTGGCATGGATATCAACACCTTCCTATGGTAAAGGTCTACGCCGAAGACTACATACCTAAGGGGTGGTATCCCTATAACTTCCTTAGGAAAACCATCTTCATACAAGTCCACCACTACAAGAAAGTGACGACTCCTCTCGTCCACCATACCAAGGGTGAGGCTACCCAACTCGTGAGTGATCAGCTGTATGCTCTTATAAGAAACTTCATAATGTGATGCAAGAGTTCCCTTCTTATTGGTAAATGAAAAACCAGGCATCCTCCTCATATACACACCACACTATATGCTTATCATAGTCAACTTGAACAATAATTATTGAAAACCAATCCTTACACAAGATTCCATTGTATGTCCTGGATTCCACTACTTAGAAATCCTAGCTGAATCTCCCTTCTCCATGAGTAATCTCACACTACTGTAACCAGTGTGTAATCATGGAATACCATCCATTAAGAGTATCTAACTATTAGGAAAAATCCAAAGGCTCCACTAAAATCATTGAGACTCGAATGAGATCCCTGGAAAGGAAAGAGTGATTGACTCCAATCTTTATAAGAACTACATATAATGTGGAGAAGAAACAAAACGTACCAATAATCATCTCTGGAACATGAGGGTTATTGGCCTCCACTATCTAAAGGTGAGCTCTCCCCTATCCACCTACTCCCTAAGGTCGTGGTGGAACATGTGGGGTGGTGTTAGTAGTACCTTGAACCATCACCTACCGACCGCTACTCGGCCTATTCCTCTACCACATTAGTCACCCTATGGGCCTCCTCGCTCAAACATCATCCTCAGACTTGGATGTACCTCGAAAGTCATCTGTTTGTATGTGGAGTGGGTCTGGAAGTCATGATTCATGTGTCCCTACCCACCGCATTTGAAGAAAGGTCTTTCTCTCTAATGAATCCCTCTACTATGGGAGCCCCGTACCATCAACCTTAAGTTCTGGGGTCATCCCAGGAGAGATATGATCCACTTGGGCCCCCCTGTATGCTGCCTACTACTCACCACAGAAGAGTCTACCACCTGGTGCCTACTAGTGGCTCTATCTGTTGGCGTCAACACTTCTAGAAAATATCCACAAGAAAGGCTCACTATAGCACTCAAACTGGAGTGGGGATGCTGAGGGAAATCATCAATTCCCAGATCTCCCCTCAGAGTCCCTGCTCAAAGGTCTATGACATGAAGAAAGGGTCCCGTACCATATTCATAGAGTAGTAAGATAGGTCTGTAAACCTCATAGAGTACTTAGTCACTAACATGCCACCCTAATGTATATTAAGAAACTCTTGTAAGAGCACTGAGCCAATGCTGTGGGGAAGAACAACTCCCGAAAAGCCACTCAAAGTCAGCCTAAGAGAGGGTCACCACATCATGAGTGTGAATCGTCAAACTACACCATTTCCCTACTGATCCCCAAATAGTTCTTGCAGCTAAGATGTCTATCTGGTCAAGTGGTTCCCTCAATAAGAAAAATACTCATGTCACCACCTCCAGCCAGTCCTCAGCGACATGAGGATATATCTATCCCATGAACCATGGAGGTTTATGTGTCTGGAGACCGTGAAAGGATTTGAACATGCATGAATCCTCTACCAGTAATGTTGGTAATAACTTCTGATCAATAGGTGGTGGTATCGCTGGTGCACCCCCCGGAGGTTCCATCTCTAGAATGAGTCCCTTAATCTATACCTCTTTGGAAGGTGAACTTTCCTCGCAACCACGTATTAGAACTCTACCTCGCTGTCTGCGTGGAGGCATTCTGAAACAGATCAAGACATACCACAGTCAATAGATTATACCTGGTGAGAAAAATATAATTAAAGAAGATCATGAGAAAACACTCAACTCCAATATGATGTATGGGACCAATGATTTTATGTATAGAGATGAAAATATGAGTTCAAGCTCATGTTATATGGATAAATCGGTCATTGCACCAACATTGGACTCCTCAAAAGTGAATGTTGAACGGGAAACATTTAACATTGTTTTCAAAAAATCAAAAAACTGACACCGAGTATTTGAGGTAGAAACTACCACCTCTAATACCACTTTGTCACGACCCCTCGCCCATGGCACATGCCATGACATCCCCAATCCCACCTCCCAAAGGCTAGGGGTTGGTGACTAGCATCGAAGGCATCAACCTGCAAGTGGGTGGAATTTTCTTGAGTAACTGTACTGAAAAACGCACAACCACATCCCTAAAATGGAAAGAAAACATGCATGCCACTAAACAACCGCTGAGTAAAGGAATATGATGTATTTCAAATGGCCTCACAACAAACCCAAAAAAAGTCAAACTGAAAAAAAGAAATTATAAGGAACTCAGGAAAGATGCCTACTGGAAACCACACCTAATGGTAAGTGTAGAGTAGATGATGGGAGTTTTAGAAGTATTCCCTTCCATCTTGAACTCACTGAACACCACTAGGTCATAGGCCACCAAGTCCTCGGTCTAGGCATTGATCATCTGCACAAGAATCGACATGTGCGAGCGAAGCCCATGCAGGTGTGAGTAACACGGTATTTAGTAGGAAACCCGAAACAAAAATGAAATACCAGAAAATAATGTAAACACATGGCACTGTCCGCTCACGCATGTATAATCTAGAATGTAAGACCATGAGTCAAATCACTGAACACATTCAGCTACTATGGTACTTCTTCCTGATGAGTAATGTGGGTATGTTGGGTCACACAGAGCCGCTCCACACCGTGGTACTTCTCGGTCACATAGAGATTCTCCACACTAGCCTTGGACTATTATGGTACTCATCCCTAATGAGTATCATTGGTATGCTGGGTCACATAGAGTCACTCCCCACCATTGGTCTCCTGGGTAACATAGAGTCACTTCCCACCATGGCCATCGTACTGAGGTACTCCTCCCCGATGAGAACCGTGGGTCTGCTGGGTCATACAGACCCACTACCCATTGTGGGCCTTCTCGGTCACATAGATCTACATCCCACTAGTCTATCATGGCTTATCCAAACAATTTCTCTTGTCAGTAGTCATCAGCTATTAGTCACCCATAGGATATCCATACGTAGTGCACTTGATTCTGGGAGAAACCAAATCTCAGTCGATTATTCATATTCCAAATTCCATGAAATCATTTTTAGAGTATTCAAAATTATCCAACTCACCATGTGGGTTCCTACACCGCAAACGGATCGTCAATAGGACTCCCAGTTTGGGAGATATTGGGGTTTTAATAAACAAGGGCTTGTTGCATCCATGCGTAGTCTGACAGGGTTAGACTGACCAAACCTACCCGACTCATGGGTCATGTATGACCCATGCCAGTTCAACAGACCCTACCCGACCCAGTTCGGGTCTGTGCTGACCCGGTTCATTCCGGCCAATAGGCCATGCCCGGTTCAGGTGGGGGTCCAGCCAGTCGGGTCACTCGGTGACCCGGTCCCATCCAGCCCAACCCACAACCAGTGATCCGGTTTATTCCCAGCCTAGGATTCATTACAGCCCAGTACTATTCCTCCAACCCGGCCCATAAAATTAGGCCGACACAGATTATAGCCTTGGCTACATAGCGGACTTACTCGCAAGGCCCGGTCCAGCCCGCAATCGGCAGGATGCACTCCCTCAGCAGTGACATATAATGGCATCTGGTTCAATGTGCCACTTCCATCAAAGATGTTGTGTTCTGTTCCCCGCATGTGGTCGTAGGACTACATTCCAGCAGATAACCACGGCTTGCGCGGCATTGGATGCCCATCTTTGTGGCCGAGGGTCGGCGTCCTCTATCCTCCTGCCACATGTTGTTTCCAGTGGCTCCTACTGCTTCTCCACGACCCCAGCCAGACTCAGTTTCTTCCCAAATGACACTATCATAGCATGTCACACCCTGCCGATGAACACCGCCTTTGGCAGTCGCTGGTGCGCCGACAACACCTTTCCCATACCACCCTATCTGCTTCATTTGTTTTTTTCTTGTCGTCTTTGCCTCCAACCTACATGGGGTGAAGCCTTCCCTACTAAGGCCTCAAAACCATCTTTCCACCATTTCAAAGGTTCATCAAATAAGAACACACATGGAGGATGGGATCAGACCTTGATTGTATTGGCCAACATCCTTCAAATTAGTGTTTAAACATGAGGAGGTTTAGTATTTATGTTTTGTCAAACATGTAATTAACCTTCATACAAGAATCCCAAGAAAAAGGAACCCTCCTTTAAGAACAACTGATCCTCGGATAAACTTGTTCATCTGTTGATCTTAATTCATCATTTTAGAATTAATTATGGGAAAAATTAATTCAAATCAAACAACCCATACCTGTGAATGAGTTTGTTTCTTGAGTGATATGTCTACTAGAATCCACGTTCCATTCTTCGAAGTTGTTGGCATTTGTCGCACACCAGCTCTGTTCGTCAGGGCGGGTTGATGTCACGGGATATTCTCTGGCAATCGTCAATCTTCAATAGAGATGATTCCCATCATATATTAATCAGATGTGTTCCAATTTTTGATCCCCATTTCTCTAACACATTAACGCATTAAAATAAAAACTTGTCACATCATTTCTGTTACACTGCGTCATTGCGTCATTACGCTATTTGATTTATAACATATCACTTCATCTAGTGGTTCATTACGATGTGCATTAAGATCTATAAGAGGGATCCATTTACTGTGACTCATCGTTGCCTTGCCTCTATGCTGTAGTGTGGATGTGTCACTGCTCAATAGTGATGGAAACATAAAAAATAACATTTTCCGTTATTTTTATTTTTTCTCACAAAAAGTCCAAAAAAATAATTTTTTGATCAGTCCTCACCTGTTGAAGTTAGGTCATTTATAATAAAATTTCAATTTTTTTGAGTTCAATGGTGCCCTTAGATTTTTTTTATCTGGGAACCGATTTAAAATTTAGAAAAACTCACTCACACATTTATTTAAATGAACTATTTTGTATTTGAAAAATCTATTCTAGGCTAACTAGGCCTCATAATTAGGTGTTGTCTGAGCATCAAGCCTCAAAATTATCCCATATAATAAATAAATTTGCATGGGATTTATGGTACATTACAAAAACTACATAAACAACAATGTTTATGTTTGGTGGTTTGACTAATTACGGTTTATGTATCAAGGTCAACTATGTTTAAATGGGTCATTATATAACATCTATTGAATAATAATCATGAAATAATTATCATATTTATACACCAATTATACTTTTGTAAACAATAATTATTTACGATTATGAAAAATTAACTAATGATAGAATCATAGAGATGGTAGGTCATACACACACATGAGAAACATTCATATTTTACAATGTTTGTTATGGAAAGAAGGTAAGTAACACCATATATTTCCAGAATTATCAATACATTATTAATACCATATTATTTAAACATATATTATTATATATATAATTCTTTAGATGAAAATTGAATCACATCAAGTCGAGAAGGTGGTAGTCCACACGTCCACAAACAACGTTTTAACTTTTAAAGTGTGTGAAAGGGTAATAAAGAAAATGATATATATATATAAAGGTAATTATGTCCATAATATCATATAGCTTTGTGTATGTCTCATAATTTTAGTTACAATCATATCTTATACATTCCTTTTATCATTTGAACGAATCACATTGCTTTAAGAGGGCAGTTGTCCATGCTTCCCCAAACGATGATATCATATTAATAGAAAATGGAAATTATTATAGTTGTGTGCTATAAAAGGAATAAGAAAGTATAAATACATAATAAAAATCACTACATCATATATAAACATAGTTTTAATCATAATGGCCACCATTATTAGTGGTAAATGAAAATCAAACAACTATTCTTTTGTGAGGTAGGAATTCACCGTACATAGAAATTGTATGTTTGTTACGCATTAGATGGAACTGAGTTTAATTATAGGTATAAAACATACTATAAAAACATCATTGTATATTTAGGATAGTATTTTTTTATACAATCATGGAATAATAAGAGTTGAGGGAGTGTATAATGGAAACAATATTAGAGAGATTGAGTGAAGATGTTACCTCTTAATCGAGTAACTTCTTTTGGTTTGTACCAAAAGGTTTCCTTAAAATTATTTATTCCCATATTTATTCCTCACGGTCTAAGGGATGGAGTATAGGAAAGCATATTGGAATATATTGTCCAAAAATAAGTGGATAGAGAGGTGTGAGGAATGGGGAGAGGTGGTGGCCTTTTATAAGGGAGGAAAAAGACTCAGTTGGTATTTTTAATAATAAGTTAGGGTACCCACATTTTTAAATGATATAATTCTTAAAAAACCCACCAAACAAAAAAATGGAAGGTTTTTGGTCTACTTAATGCATTATAATCGGGTTTAGACAAGTTTCTAGGTCATTTGGAGCAATATTTCAATGGATTTGTCGATTATTATACTTAATATTGCCTCAATAATTGTAATTAATTTCAATTAATTTCACTAATATATTTTTTCAAAAAAAATATTTTTATTAGTAGAAATTATAAATTATTACTATTCCAAATGTGGAGTCTATTTTTTTAAATTACAATCACTAATGTTACAATATTTTATTTAAATTTATTCTCGTTGACGGGATGTTAATGTAGTTTTTTATTGTAAATATATCCAAAAGTTTTCTATATTTCTACAATAAATATAAAAGTGAAATTAATTCCAATATAATAAATTGTATTAATTGATAAAAAAAATATCAAATTAATTTTTAAATATAATAAAAAATCCAATTAATCCTTATAAATAAATTTTATGGAAAAGAAGTTTTTAACTAATATTTAGTCTTTTTAACTATTCCTTAAAAAATTAAATGTTTTAGAAAAAAATCCCAAATTCATAAAAACCTAATTATTATGTTTCTATTTAATATATGAATATAATTTTGATATATTAAATCAATTATAGTGTCAGAATTAATTTTTGAAATTGGTTCTCCATTAAAAGGCTGTAAAATTGCCTTTATAGAAATATTGGTTTTTATGTGTAAATTAGTATTTATTCTTATATTATGACTATAAAACCTAATGTATAAATATAAAAAAAATGTTTTATTGAATATAAAAAATATATATTTCATTAAAATCATTAAATAATTGTAATTAAATAGGTTTATTAAGAAAAACTCATTTGGAAGCATAAAAATAATAATTGTTTATCCAATTGGTTATTACATTTGTTTCTAATTAATTTGAAACCAATGAATTCGTTTTATATTTATATAAAACCTAAATTTTCATAAGTTATGTAATATGATACATAATGGCTTGTTTATATCTTATTATATTAAATAATAATATTTTAATAATACATTGTTACTTTTTGACATTCGGCCTTGTGTGTAACGCAAGCCATCATAGAAGGGTGATCGTGAGTGTAATAAAAGCTATTGAGGATGGTCGCTTTTATATATAAAACAAGATAACTTGTTGTTGTGTGAAATATAAGTTATGTAATATATTATATTTCTTTAATATAGATAATATATTATAATTTATCAGGTTACTGTATTCCCTTTTTACACATGGTGTTGTGTTTCATACACACTATTGAGTACAAAGTATTAATTTTAAATTTTAGGGTGTCGCATTTTCCCCACCTTATTTAAATTTAATTCCCACAATTGAATCCTTATATTAGTGATATGTTTATTTATATTTCCTACATATAAATTCCACATCTTGAGAGCGGTTCATAATTTATCCTCCATAAAAGAGAGAACCAAATGTACAAAGGTAATTTTGACTACCATGTAATTGGGCCACTAAGTATGATAACTTCATTGGAAAGTAGAGATACCTAGTTGGAGAAAAAGTGTAAATATTTTTAGGGAGTGAATGATGTCATCGATCAAAAACAATTGAATGATTAATTGAATGTTGAGGGCCTCAAATCCATAAACATGAGATTCCTTAAGAAACCATTAGTTCAACAGGAAATTAAGGTATTTAGATTTTTTTTTAATTCTGAAGTCATTTTCCAATGATGGGTAATTATTTTACTAACTAATAGTATAATGAAATATTATTACCTGATAAGTTTCAATTTCATATGAAAAATTTTATATTTTGGTTCTGCTTTGATCAACTTCTAATTCATTCTTTTACTACCATAAATTAATTTACAATAATGATTTTTATTAATAAAGCTCCAGAAGAAACTTATAAAGGATAGTAAGGCTTATGGAACAATGATATGTCTAACTACAAGTCTTTAATGATATTCCAACACTAATATGGTTTGTATATTAATATTTAATCCTCAAAAGTGATACTACTAATTCATAATTAATATGATTAAATCACATTTTCTAACTAAAAACATTGTAAAATTAACCAGGACATTGCGTAGGTCAACGGTCAGTGTGAAACCCCAATCATTTTTTAGTATTAGGATCGAGACCCATGGACTTATGATATTAGATTGGTTTTCCCCTGGAATATATGTTTTCATTTTCTAAAATCAAATTATTATAATTTTGAAAATAAATATTATGGACATCCTTGAAATAAGGTTAATCACTATTTAACCATTTTACTATGTTTTTAAATACAAACCCAATACATAAATACATCATCCATTTACTTCCACACAGGTCCTTCATTAGTCTAAGGTTTATCCATAGTATCATTTTTAGTATTTTAAAATAATGATGCAACATTATTTATAAAAAACACATTACATTTCACCTAGGATATTCATTGTGAAAATCATTCATAATGGTTTATAATGAAAATATAAATTATCCTAAGCGTATCCCCCAGGAGTGTCAAACTAGGTGCGTAGTAAGGCCCATTTCCATGTAAAATGTTATACCAAGTCATCCCCGAAACACATTATCAGAGTTATTATTCAAAGGATCATATATTCCAAAACCATGCCCACATGTAGTGTATATACATTGATATATTTTTAAGAATACAAACATAATCTCTACCTTACAAAAATTTTACTACGTTATTCTATAATTATCCTCAAATTCTACCTTAGGGTTAGGTTCTCTAACCCATGTCTCCATAAATCTAGTTCTTTTGTATTGTACTACATTTTATATGATACTAACTGTAGTGACCCAACCCCAAATAGCAGGTAGCCAATGTCTGCTATAAATTACATTGGAATGATTACAAAGAATCAAATCCAAAATGGAAAAACGTTTTTATTAGTATTTTTAAACTAGATACAACAATGAATCATGTATTATCATGACCCCTCCCAATAAAGATACGTCTTCTGGCCTGCCAATGATAAAAGGGATAAAATTATTCCTAAGTCCCTATTCTAGTAGGACACAGTTTGGTGACTAGCACCAAGGGTGTAAAAATCTCACAATATTGGAGGCATTTCCCTTTATAAGAAAAAATATTAATGTATATGATGTAAAAAACATAATCAAAACCGTGAAATATTATAAAAAAAGATAAACCAACCCATAATGCAAGTACAAATAAAAAATAAAACATATAATGTCCCCAAAAGAAATTACAAATGAATAAAAGCTAAGGTAGTGTCACAACAACAAATCCAAAGGTCAAATCTAGAAATGTCTAGAATATTCCACAAATCCTCCTAGAAACCTGAAAATAATTCATATATATGCAGGGTGATCATAGAGTACTACTTAGTAAGAAAAAAACAATGTCTCCAATGCACATGTTAAAGGAGAATAGTATTTTACCTGTGAGAAAATAGTTGAACTAAACACCACCTATAAAATTAATTAACCATACCAACCCCACCATGGAACTCATACCAAATAACTCAAACCATGTCATATAATATAATGTAAATAACATTGACAATATGGTTCATCGCACCAGTTTCCCACTGATTATCTTCTCTTTCCTAAACATAAACGTCCACCCCCTCCCACTTCATTCAAAAGTACCACAACACAAACCTCCCAGACACACATGGGCCTCACAAAACACAACACATCTCTCCCATAGACACCTTGTCCACAAAACACATCAGATACTGCGTACTGACACCTAGGCCAAATACCATACAACATCCTCCTAGTAGACACATGCTCCCTAAACCACATCACATCTCACCCATTGACACCTAGGCCACAACCAAAATCTCATCCCTCTTGTAGAAATCTAGGCCACAACCCACATCTCAACACAAAGACACCTAGAAAATCATAACACATCTCATCCTAAAGACACCTAAGAAAAATAACAAATATCATTCTGACGACACTGGGGAATGTACCACTCACCCACACATACCAAGGCCACACAAACCACAAACTCCCTGAAGAATCTTGGGATATTACCAACATGAAGAGGGAGAAGTGAAAAGCAGGTGGAAACCCATCATCCTCCCATCAGGATGTTTGGGAAGGATATCATCCCCCATGATGATAGGTGTTTTAATCACAAAGTGCACAACAAGGGTGTGGTTCATATGGAAATAACAATAACATAAAGTGTATTTACCTATAGAGTTACAACACACAAGACCATCCTATCTGTTTATAATAATAACTAACCATATCAAAGAATAAAAAACTCTCTAAAACAACTAAATGCATAAATACACAAAAAAACACAAAAAACAAAGTTCATTTTTAATCTTTCATCTATATTTTATGGTTTCTATTATATAAAATTGTTTATCCTTATCATACATTTTTATTTTGGAAATCAAAATATGTTAGGAAACCCATCTCATCTTATTCATATTTCCATACCATTGTGTATATATAAACATTTACTATCTAATCAACATAGCCCATTATCAATATCTTCGTTAAATATGACCATTTTAAATATTTAATATGTAGTATTAATTATAATAATACATGGGTAGGTATAATAGAACCAAATACCCAAGAATAATAACAACACCATATAATCAGAACAAAAGACATAAGTCACATTATACTTTTAATCCATATTTATCTTCTTAATAGATTTCACAAATATCGAATATTCACAGATTAATAACACACTGCTTCATTAAATTCAATCCTGTTAGCATTCATTTGTTGGCTATTCACATTACACATTCCATTTTATATAATTTTTTTATAAATTATTTCCATGAATGGATATTCCATTTTATTTCCATACATCCCAAGAAATAATAATTAATTCACATACTAAAATAACGGACACATAAGAAGTATCACCACACAACAACCCATTACTCTCTTACCAACAATCTCACATCATAAAAAATACAATGACGTATCCACTTTTTGTATACTTGTTGTAAATCCACACCATATCCATTATTATAGCCCTGATGTTCAAAACATCTCATCCACTACCCCCACATATCACAACATAGTCATATTCCATCCATCACATCAACAAATCCAACCCACAATGCACAATTGTGCCCATAATCTTGTGATATCTTATAATAGAGAAAAAAATAGTTTTAAAATTACTAGGGTACCCCTTATTCGATTTCACTTAATTTAGGGTGTTAGAAAATGAACCATATTGTCCGGAAAAATCCATTTATTTTAACTAAATGTAAGTGGCTATGAAATTATATTATACGTGACATCAACATCCACGTAACTTTCATTTCATAGTTTACATCATCATAAGAGAAATTATGAAACCCCCATGAACATGATTTTCAATGGTTAATTTACACCATTCAATTCACTACATTCGAACAAAACAAATCAAACCATATTAAATATATAATATCATGCATCACATTCCCCTAACCATTTGAATTTTATATTAACCAATTCATTATCTTCATTAATTAATATTCAACCATGATCATAATAGTTAAAAATAATAACCCCATATCGCATGATACGCATAAAAATAAATGAAGGAAGAACATACTTAGAAGGAATAATCCTTTTTCTCAGAGTTGCTACATCAAAAAAGGGGGTGTGTATAAGAGAGAACTTCTTCAGGTGGACTCAAACCAACTAAAACCCTTTTTTCTAGGACTCTAATGTGAGGAAGGATTAAGTACATCGCATATCAAGATATAGAAATACCAAAAGAGGGTATGGATGATCCTCTCTTAATGAGGAATATATCCAAAATGATTAGGACTTGATAGAGTTTAAAATTTCCACTAACGGTGGATCTCAATAAACCACACAGTTTGACCACTTAAAAGACTTTAAATTTTATGAAAATTAAATATTTGATTTTCAGCCCTTTAAATGGAATAAAAAATATTTAATAAAAAATTAAACTCATTTTACATAAAAAAGGATGTCAAAAAAAAACTAGAAAAATATGGAAATTGGGAAAACTATTGAAACAAGTCACCACCATTGATAGTTGAGTGACCACCAGAGAGGTTAGTACATGTATTCACCACCAGGAGAGTCACCTCTAAACTAGTCACCATTAGAGAGTTACTACTAAGGTGAGATACCTCTAGAATAAGCTACCTACAGAATGAGCTACTACTAGAATGAGGTACCACTAGAATAATCTACCGTGAGAACGAGTTACCACCAGAATGAGCTGGCATTGGGAAACTAGAAATTTGGAAAACTCTTGAAATGAAATAACATTGAAATAACACACATGTCCCCAATAGAACATTTAATTCCTCTTGGAAACCTCAAACATCAAGATTCCCACTAACTAGTGGACAATAGGATCCAAGAAATTACATCAGATACCTCTCAATCTATTCTTGACCTTGAGAATATTAAATATACACATCTTAAAGATACCTCTTAGGGATTTCATTACACATAAAAAATCGCCCTCAACTAAAACTTTTATCCCAATCTCTCACTACAGTTGAAAAAAAATAACTAACATGAACATAGGAATCAATAATTACACCCTAAAATGATAAGGATGGTTTTAGAATTATTAATACCTTCACATTAAATACCTTTCAAAAAAATATTCGATCTTTAGTAACAAAAAAATCCTGGAAGGAAAGAGAGTAAAGGTCTGAACAACCATCCATTGAAAAACCTCTCATATATTAGGACAAGTTTGGTATAGAAAAAACAATTTGAAACCAACCATCAGGAAAAACACCTCTTTAATGAGGATACAATCACGTAGATCAGTATAATAGGTCCAGTTTGCAATTTATAAGAATAAAACAACCATAAAAACACTAAAAAAGGTAAAACATTTTTAAATAATTTCTTCACATTATTTCAAATGAAATTTATTATTTCCGATTAGAGAAAACATTATATAATTTATTCCAATAACATCACTTAAATATTCCATTGAATTAATATCAATAAATGTATTTTTCTCATAGTTTAATATATAAAATTTAAATTCAAAATATGTAAAAAATATCATGAAGAAATAAAATACCATTATCAAGTAACAATTTATTAACAATATAGACAACCAATTTACGACACATTATTAAACCATTATGGTGGAGTTTAAAAGATAAGAATGAATTTTGAACTGATCTATTATTTTCCATAAATGTGTGTCCATATTTTGTTTTGAAGCATGTTAAGTTTGAAAAAAATCCTATTAAATCATTTTCATTTAAAATTTAAAATAAAATTTTGTATACCAAGAAAACAACCGTGAGTCAAAACCCATTTTTAGTCCTTTTTATAACAACAAATTTATCAAAATACTCTTTGTGAAAAAAAATTCCACAAATCTTTTAAAAAAAAATTTCTTCAATTAATTTTTCAAGACCACTTACATAAATTGGTAGGGTTAATGATTTCACAAAATTTACTTTCTTATAATAATAGCACTTTTTCATGATCTTTACCAAGTTAGTTTTAATATAATTTAACACAAAATATAGAAAAATTCAATAAAAATGGGATGTATCTGAGATATTATATGTGTTTTAAACTTATCATCTTATCAATGTTTAACTTTTCTCAAGGTTTTTCATCAAATCATTAATTAACCGGAAAATATTTTTTCAAAAACAACAAGGGGATAAACATTTAAAATTCTTATTTTTCACAATTATCATATCATTACATGAATAATATTATAATATAATTCTTATACCATTGAAAAAAATTATTAATATATACATATCTTCTAGAAGAATGAAAATAAAAGGACCATATCCACCAAACAATGATATTTTCCACTTTTCCTAGCAATAACTCGCCTACATAGATTTGAAATGTGTCATAATTTAACGCATCCTAATGAGAGGAAAGAGTTTCCCTATCCTAGTATATTTATGGTTATAAAACATGCTATCAATATAAGATCAAATAAAAAACACAACCAACATGGTTTTATTAAATCATTCTCAACACTTCCATTATAAAAATTAATTTCGGTGTGGAGGAAAGCCCACCTTTATTTATTTATTAATCATTAAAACATCCAGTTAATTTTTTATAGACTTTAAGTGATTAATTATTTTTATGAGACGCGAGGGATTACATAAACATAAACACATAAAAACAAAAAACAACACAATAAAATAAAGTCATATAATAATAACTACCACAGATCTCTGCCACCACACACCACCACCACTGCACATCACAACCACTATCCAAAATTCCCAACAAAAATAAATTTCCACTAGAAATTTTACACAACCACATCAACACAACAGATTACCATCCAAAAAATACCCTTCTCACACAACCAAATGATCCAATTCATCATCCACACAACACCAACAAACAAACACAATTATCGCACAAAAATCATAAAGAAGACAAATCGAGGAATTCCCACCCCCCATGTTGAGATATTATCTTTTTTGGGTGGCACTGACTCTACCCAAAAATTTTAATTACATCTATGTTTAACGTGTCATAGTTAGAGATCAGGTTCCCCCTATTTTTACACTTAATGGGTTTTAAACCATATGTTAGACAAGGAATCAAAATAATAACAATCACACATAATAGGAACACATAGAATCTTACAATATAGTGTGTAGGCTTACATTATTTAATCTTATTTATTCACATTGTCACTTTCACACAGTTTGAAAATTTTCAGGGGGGATGAGTTCATTTGTCATATGTAAGTGATTTTAATTTTAATATATGGTGAGGTTAAATGAAAAGTCATATCAAGGGTATCATTGTCTAAAAAAATAATAGAACAACAAGGTTTTCCATAATTACTATTTTTAGAGAGGTATATAAACACATCAATGCAATTAAAGAAAAAAACAACAAACACCACTCAAAATTTGAAGGTTATTTCTAGTGAAACCTCATGCCTTTCATTTAAATTTTTTTAACATGCATCCGTGTTAAAAATAAAATTTCACACATGTTATATCAGACACCATGTTTAATGTGGTTAAACAAGGAATTCTGGGTTCATATTATTATCAACGAAATGCACTTACAACATAATTTTAAAAAATAAACATGATATTTAATTGTGCTCAATTCAAATAATACTTTAAATAAACAACATGATGTCATAATCATCAAAATAAAAAAATGACTAAAAAAATTTGAACTAAAAATGTTGTATTACTTTGATTCATGCTTTTTTACGATCAAGGTGAATATTCTTTAATCATTTCATTTATCAATGAAATATGATTTATGACAATAATATTAAAAGTAACCATGTTATATTCATAAATTTCAGGATTTACCAAGCACATGATGAAAATTGTATTATAATTTCATAGTTCAAGAAAACATGATTATATACTAAAATAAATACAACATGATTCCACTTACATATTTTAATATGGTTTATTAAACATGCTATATGTGTAGGTTTATTATAATATAATTTACCTAGTTTCCACACTAATGATTTAAACTTTAGGCATGACTCACATAACAAACTACACATTACATAAAATGTAAGGTATGGTTATTTGAGTACATAAAAATTATTATCAGTTTTGAAACAATAATTTTAATCACTTATTCAGTTTTAAGTCTCAAATAGTTACCAAAAAGTATGCTTATATTTTTCTATAATTTAGAAATAAATGTCACATGTATTTCTAACATAAAACATGATGATAAGATATGGTTATATTAATACTGTATAACTTAAATAGAGGGAAAAATAAGAATAAATTAATTCTAATCAATGATTATAAATTCAAAATAATTATCAATAATTAAGATGTAAATTTTCAGAAATATTATAATTCAAATGTATAAGGACACAATTTTAAACATGTAAACAACACATGATTTTGAAAAATTACAGATCGAAAGAAACTAAATGCATATTATCTCACATGGAAACTAGAATACTTTTATAAATTGTTTCAAATTAATTTATTTTATAATTCCATCATGGAATCTAAATTGAGGTTACATTATTTATAAAGGATGTCAAAATTAAACAATTGGTCTTAAAAAAATACACTAATCATTTTTCTCTAATTATTTCAAGCATTATAAATAATATAAGGCATGTTATAAATTTCCACTAGGGGAAGAAAACATCAATTTATTAAGAAGAATTCGATAATAGGAAGGGAAACAACACATTCAAACATCAAGTAGGTTTAAATAAACATAACTTTCTAGTTAAGTATAATTCTACTCTTTACTTTTAGGTTATATGAATAATTCATCTAACAATTAATTAATTTTATTATCAATTAAATCATGGGAAAAGGTAGAGAATCGAAAATAAAATGTCATGATTCATTTAATTAGTTTTATCTAAACAAAATAAATCAATTAAAATAAAAAAACAAGTCATTATTATGCATGTACCTCTCATAGTTCTCTACGCTTCATGTAGTTCCACCTCACTTGGTCATTTGGTAGGATTAGAGTCCATGCAATGGATCACGAGGAGCATTAAAATCCCATGTTCTAGCTGGTCTACCTAAACTATGTAACGTACCAAGGGGAACTGAAACTTTTTCCATACCAACATATGAATTCATCACTATGCCTAACAATGAACTCCACCCTATCTTTCAACTATAACATTTCATACCATTCTATCATAACCCTCCCTCCTAAGATAGCTTTCCGAGGTTGGAAATTAAGAAACGGGGATAATGATCTCCGAGTCCCTCCTCCATTATGCCATGAGTTGGAGACTACCACCAAAGGTGTATAAATCTCAAAATATAGGAGGAATTTACCATTATAAGAAAAAATATTTGGATATAGGATGTATCAACCATAATAAACACGATTAAATGTTTTAAAATAGAGCCTATCAATACCTCAATGCTGGTATGATTCCAAACTGATACATATAACGTCCCCAAAAGAAATCATAAAAGAATAAAAGCTAAAGAAATGACACAACAATAACTTCAAAGGTTTCAAATAGAAAAGTCTAGAACATTCCACAAATTACTTTTAGAAACCTAAAAATAGGTTTTATATATGTAGGGTTAGCATACATGTATACTAAGTATGGAAAACCAAAGTCTCTCATGAATAGGTTAAAGGATCATACTAAGGCACCCATGAGAAATCAACAAAATAGAACAACACCTACAAACATATACTAACCATCCAAAAATAACCATGGAATTCTCACCAAATGGATTAAAACAAGTAATATAATATAATGTAAATAACATTGATGATAGGGTACCCTACACCACATTCACATTGACTAGACTATCCTGACTAATTATAAACATCATTGCGCTACCACATCTTCCTAAAGTATCTCATCACAACCCTCATGCGCAAACCTGGGAGTCCAAAAACACACCAAATCCCACTATTAGACACCAATCCCAAAGAACACATTACATCCCACCCACAGAATCGAGGGCCACAAACCACACAACATCCCACCCATAGACACCGAGGCCCAAAACTGTATCACATTTCATCCATAGACACATAGTCCACATACCATAACTCATCATACTAATAGAAACCTAGAAAATATCCCACATATTATCTGGAAGATAGATGGGAAAGAAAAACACATCTCATCCTGAAGACACATAGGAAAAAAAACACATATCAGCCCAATGACATCTGTGAAAGCACTACTCACCCGCCCACACTTGGGCCTCACAAACCATACCCTACCAAAAGAATCATGGGATATTGCTGCATTGGAAGAGGGAGCAGGGACGTGTGGGTGGCCTTCCTTCCATCCTCCACCAGAATATTTAGGAAATAAACCCTCCCCCATGTTAATGGGTGTGTTAGACACATAGTGGTCAATTAGGTTGGGGTGCGTATAGAAATCACAAGAACATACAGTGTATATACCTATAGAGTAAAATCACACAATCCCATCTGATGATTTTAAAAAAATAACTAACCATATCATAGAATCCACATAATAAATTAAACTTATAAATTGAGAAAACACAATAGAAAAACACAAACCACATATTGTTTTCAATCTGTATGCCATATTTCTGGGTTTTTGTTTTATCAATACTTTTTTCTTTATTAGACACTTTTATTTTTGTAATCAACGTATATTTGGAAACCCATATAGTATTATTTCATATTTCTAACCAATTTGTGAATATAAAAATATTAAATAATTAATCAACACATCCCATAATCAATTTCCTCATTAATCATGCCAATTTTAAATCATTACCATAAGTAATTAATTCCATTAATACTCAGGTAGATAAAACATAAAAACACTAAAAAAATCACAACACCATACAAGAGGAACACAGTATATAATTCACATTATAATCATAATCTATATTTATCTAATTAACAGATTTCACAAATGTCAAAAAAATCCCAGATTAACAACACATTGGTTCATTAAATTTGAGCATGTTATCATTCATTCATTAACTGTTCCTATTCCAAATTCCATTTCAAATAAATTATTTTTCCATATTATTCTCAAGAACAGACAAAACATTTTATTTTAATACTTACCAAGAAACTAAAATTTATTCACACTATAAAATAACAAACACATAGAAAGTATCACCACACAATAACCCATTACGCTCTTACCAATAATCCTACATCATCAGCAATTCACATGCACATCCTCATTTTCCATCCTTACCGTACATCCACAACCGTACCATAATTAAAACCCAAATCTATAAAACTTCTCATACACTTCCACCACATATCAAAACATAGTTATATTCCATCAATCCTTTCACAATATCCATCCCATGGCACACAATTTTTTCCACAAACAAGTTACATCCCATAATAGAGGTGTTTTTATCATTATTATCCCAATGTCAATCATTTAAAGACCATATAATATAATTTAATTGTTGGTTTAAAATTATTTATATTTCTATAATTTCAATATATAGGAGATTAAGTTATAATCATTAATTATGAAACCCAAGATGTTAATTTTTAGAGCTTTTTCATGAATTGATAATTGTATATTATCTACTGAGATTAATATTAATATTTCCCTTATAATACTTAAAAAATAACTATCAATGTATTTTTATTATGTATTATCATAAATTATATCCCTTTAACATTAAAATATATAAATTTATATGAAAGTAAGTGGATAAACATACCAAAATAAGAATATACAATTATTAATGGATGATTGTCCTGTGATTTAGTTTCCATAACGTTTTAAATATAGAATAATGAAATAATTTATTTTTTTTATTAATGTGATATATTTTAACTATAAATAATTATAATATTATGTTAAATTATTTTATGTTATTACATAGTATGAATAAATAACACTTTTATCTTAGAACATCATTTTGGATGGTTGAATTCACAAAAATTGATTATTGATCAAATTTCTGATAGGATTTTCAATTTTTCATACTAGAATCATATTAATTTCATAAAATATTTATTTATAAATTAAAACAATAATCATTACCTACCATTAAAAGGGTGATGATGGGAAAAAATTTAAATCAATATTTCAATGAAGCTGATAGTCAACATATACTCATAGTTGATGACCAAATTTTCAATAGAACGAGAGAGAATTTTTTTATCAATTAATAATATTAAATATGATATAAATATCATAATTATTTATTAAATTCATCATTAGGTCCATATTTTTCATATTGTTATTGAAAAATATATATGTCTCTCTAAGAGGTGGTATTCCATTAAGATGCAAGAATGTTGTTATTGTTTTCTGTAGGGGAAACATGGAAATGTGGTCAATAGTAATTACCCCATAATAATAAAATTGAATATAAATAATTAATATTTAAATATATAAAATTTTGAAAAATATATTTGTAAATATAAAATAGAAAATAAAGTAAAATAATAAAAATTAGTAACAACATTGAAGACATGAAAATTTCTTTTAGAGGAATCCTTAGAATGGGAGGGATTAAGCTAATTTAATACATGTAGAATATTGAGAGGGTGAAATAGAGTTATTGTGGAAGGATTAAGGATATTCTTTCATTATAATACTATATTGAAGAGTGGTATTAAAGCAGTGGTGAGAGGAATCTTTTATAATTGGTTAGAATGGATTTTTTTACATTTTCAGCTTAATATTAAGAGTTCACATGTTCATATTTTTAAGTCATTAAAAATGTGAAAAATATTGATAGGGTGAATCTAAATGGTATTTAATTCAATAGCCATGAAATTTGACAGAAGTTTTTTTTACTCCTTCGATCTTATAAATATTTCTTTTACCCTTTTTGTTTAACTTTGGTGACAAGTTTTTACCTAGGTAAATTAATTTTAATTAAAAAAATTAAATTTCACTTATTTGAAATTTTTTACCTAATAATTAAAATATAAAATAAACTATAACATAAAAAATTTATATTTATAATAAAAACCATTTTTAATATTAATACACGAACACGTAAGAACATATTTTCCGAAAAAAAGATTATTTTTATGCTTAATATTGATGTATAGGGTAAACTTATCAATGTATTTGGGTTTCATAAATAATACTATTATAAAAAAAATTTGTGGATTTTATAGGAATTCAAACATTATTTTTCACAAATAATTTGTAATTTAAAAAGAAGGAAAAATAGTATCTTTTATTGGAAAATATTACATATATTAATAAAATGTTACACATTGGTTTTATAAGTACATAATAGTGATTAAAAATGTATAAAATTACTCCATAATGAAATTTATGGACAATTAAATATTCTTATAAAATTATAGGTCTTTCTTATATGTTGATAAATTTCGGAAGTTATAGTTTTTGTAAAAACTAATGTTTTTACTATTCACCAATAAATAATATGTTTTAGAAAATCCCCAAAAATTAAAATTAATGTTTAATTTACATGCTAAATATAAAAATTAATTTCAGTTAATTAAATTCAAATTCTAGTATATTATAATTTATCATTTAAATAAAAAAATAAATATAAAATGAAAACCATTTTCATAATAAAATAAAAATTTTATAAAATAAATCAACTCTTATTATTATTTACTATCAATTCCTAATCATATTACTATTAATATATTATTCATATGAAGAAAATATGTAATCTACAATGTATTTTTATTAAAAAAATTCACATCAAAAGTCAATTTTTAGAAATATTAAAATTTTAATAATAAATTAGTATTTCTAACATTTTTGTTACATTTAATTAACGAATTAACAATGTTAATGTAATATATTATTAATTATAAAAATATTTTATAATTTATTTACATAAATAATTACCCATAAATTCCATGAAATTATTTATATAGTTATATATTGTTCCAGAGTTTGTTTTTGTTCAGCATTTCATGCGTCACCAACTATCAATTATATTCGGTTCTAAATGAAATGAAATTCATAAACCTTAATAATTGGTTGTTATATTTTCACCCATTAAATAATTTGTATCAATAAAATATTTAATTCTTTGTATATAAAGAAAATAAATGAGTATATCCTCATCATAGAAAATATACATTTTTAAATTTCTTACGTGATTTCAATCATACCCCTTTTTGTACTAAGAAACTCAGTTTTGGGTATCAATACCAGTATGATAAAAGAAATTTCCATTTTAATTTCAAAGTAAATATTGATAGATTATAAAGGGTTAATTTAAAAGATATTGTGAGATTTCAAAATATTAATATTGATATGAGCCCATTACAAATAATGGTAATCCTTTTTAACACAAAATAAAAGTAAGAAAAACTTGATTTTTAAGAAGTAAGTTTAAAAAATCCTTCCAGAATATTTAAATCATACCACCATTTATTGTTTTTATAAATAAAATCCAAAATCACATGTAAATAATAATTTATTAAGAAATTATAAAATATCTAGTGAAAAATAAATAACCACTTTAATATTAGTCACTGTATGGTATTTTCCATGTTCTAACTGTCTAATATATTCTTGGAGACATTTTCCAATATTTTTCATCATATTAGTGAATTAATTATTATATTTTCCATTTTAAATGATATGAAACAAATTAATTGTTAAATTTTATTTCATTCCCATTCATCATTAATCTTTCTAAACATTATTTTTACACATTGAGTGAATTATTATTTAGGTCATTAAATCTATGAGATGTTTCTTTAAACATACCTGAAACATAAAATATTTAATATTCTATCCTTCATTGTCTATGTCACATGAACATCCTTGATACTCTGCCATTTTCTTCTTGGTTTTATTTTTGGATTCAAATATTTACTCATTGTTAATCATAACTTTTGATAACCGGTTATGCATAATCATAATATTTATTTTCCCAACTCCTATCCCATTAGGGTCCTCATTGGGAAAATCTACACATTGTCTATATAATCCATTGAAAACATGGTTTCTTCAGTAACCAACCATTACTAAAACCAATCGATGTTAATGATGATTGATGAACACTATAATTAAATAATTGTATAGTAACTATATGGAAAATTCTAATTCAAAATGTATTACTCATGGAAAACAAACATATATATATATATATGTTAATCTTGAATCACTCTAGGATCAATCTAGTTTTCTATAGGGTGGTATCAATAATATCCCATATCATTTTTCCATAAAATAATTCATCGAGTATAAAGGCTTAAAAATAGAATATTATTAAAAAAATAATATCCTTCATGTGTGTTGAGATAGATGCATAGTCTTAAGTCTACTAATTATACACAAGGGTAAATATTTAGTAGTTATTACATTTTTTTATAGTGATTACCCCTAGGTGAATTTTTTTCACAACCATAATAACTTTATAATATCTATCTAGTTTTTTAATTTCTTGAAAGAAAACATAATATCAATGTTACCAAAAGTTTGAGATGTTATCATATACATAGTTATATCCCATAGAATATTCCCTATGTTTTTCATTAAAGATTCTTATCAAAATCAGTAAAATATTATATTTATCTAATATAACAATAAGGGTTATATATATACATTGAAATTATGATCAACATTAGCTTGTCGACCTTTAAAATTACACTTAACTAATATTTTTACCTCATAATTTATCTGAACAAAGATTTTATAGAAACTATTTTACCTCGAGTCATACATTCTTGTATTTAGTGTTCATAAACACCATAATTACAGAAAATATTTTTATTAAAACCAAGAGAATCAATTTTTATTTTAATTAATTACAATATCATGAAAAAAATAATGAGTCCCACAAACATAATGAAAATTTTATATTCAGAGTCCTAGTGAGTTTAGAATAACTTTTAACTAATAAAGCCCTTGTATATCCAATAAAATGGATATTTATTCAAACTATATTAAAAAAATACTTAATATTAATAAATAAAAAATATCTCCCAAAAAATTCACTTTGCAATTAATTTTTTAGACATATAATTTGTAATACATTTATTAATAATATAATTAAATGGAAATATAAGAATGAGATTACACATTATAACAACCCTACTTTTTATTAAATTCATAAATGATTTATTAACACAAAATTAAAATTCATAAAACTCCAACGATTTGTATGACTAGATTCTTGTAATAATAGGAATATTACATAACATCTTAAAATATTAAATATAACATCAATAATGAAAACTTCATTTACATAACCACAACATTCCATCGTACTTAACATTGCATGGTATAACCAAAGGAAATACAAAAGAAAATGGTGAGATATAAATATCAGTAAGGGAATAACCATTAAATAGGATGATTAAGAAAAAACATTTTATAAAATAGGCATATTAGTGGAGAATAAAAGAAACATAAACATAAAATCATGATATAGAATGTTAATCATAACATAGAAATGTCGAAAAAAGTTAAAAAATTACATCAGAGGTCAAGGGTAAACTTCCAATACATATTGTGGAAAAATTACCCTAATGTAATTAGTTAAACCCCTATCCCATCATGTCATAGCAGGATACTACACATTATCTAATGAATTGGAGGGCTATATAATTCTTAGCACACTTGTCACTTTCATTTCATTATGAAGATTATGTTTTAATCATAGATCGTAAAGCATGGATTCATTCATCATCATAACTTATTCCATGATCATGGGGTGTGGAATAAATACATTTATGTCCTATGTAAAAAAGTTATATGTGTATAAGAACAAAAACCCATGATAGGGAATGGGTATAGTATTGACCTACAGAATTGTTTTAGAATAGAGATTTACAGTGAAATTTCAAAAGCCTAAATGCATGAAAAAAATATTCATAAAAGGGTTAATGGGAGGGAAAAAGGTAACTCATAATATATACATTAAATGGGAATTAACAGTTTTATATAAATAAATTTCCTAAAAAATGTAATTTTAAAATAGTAGACATATCATATCAAAGAAACTTGACGAAATAAGAGAAATGGAATAACACTTATGAAATTTTGGAAAGGTTACCAGTGTAATTGGGAGGGATTAATGAGAGATATAGGGATCTCTAATCACTCAAAAATAATAAGGTAAGTGTTCTAGTGGATCAAAAACATACGCCATTATTTTTAGATAAATATAAAAGGGTTAAACAATATAAGGAAACATGGATAAAATGATAATAGAAGGAACCTCTAATTGAGTGTGTGATTTAAACTATTTTAAAGGGGATTTATGAGAGATTGGGGTGGATTGGGAGGATTCTAGAGAAAGGAGGACTGAGTAAGGACGTGCTCCATGTATTTGTACAGAAGATTAGTGGGAGCATTAGTTAGTTTATATAGGAAATAAGAAGGGATTTCTTTTATATTTCAAAAACATAGGTTTTGGAATCTATATAATTAAATATTCAAAACCACAAACCTTCACATGGTTTTCACCATGGTTATTTTCAAATAAGAGTTGAAAAAATTATTTTATATGTCTATTGACCGAATATTTTAAAATATTATCCTTTATTATATGGAGTTGAGTCACATTATTAATGAAATGAACTAAAAACCATAAAATATATTATAAATTTTGGAGGACTCACTAAGGATTTATAAAAAAAGTAAACCAAAACTAATATATTATTTTTTAATAGTAAAACATATATTTGGAAGAATATACGATTTATTATGTTCATTAATTCATACATATCGTAGGGTGTGGAAAAACAAAATTTCTATATTTTTGTAGTGCAGTATAGAGGCTGATCGGGGTCGTCTCACTTGAGGATCTTTGGAGTTGGTATAATAAATAATCGCAATTCACATATTATAATTATTTTTGGGTTTTTAATATTTATTGAAAATGATGGTTTTAATGGTTTTGGGAAAATAGTGAAATTAAAATAATGTAATGAAAACTATAAATTTAAATGTAGATTCAAATGATGACAGAATGAAATTAGGGAAGAAAGCACTTGGTCCTAGGGTTGGATAACACATGTTCAATCTATATTTATTTATTTATTAAATTCAATTTTATATTTCATTTTATGAAACCTCATTTATGAATTAATTTCCTCGGATTTAAAGACTGTGTTATTTTAGCATCCCCCTAGCACACCAAACTACAACGACTCCAATAGTCAACTAGGATAACACCTCAACCGATAATGCTAACCCAAAAAGTCCTGGATCCACCATATGCCATTTCATCCCTTATAGAAACCCAAACTCCACCGTATGATGTTTTTTCCAAAGCTAAAGGAGGGAAAATGAATTAATAAATGGAAATGAATGGAATTTCAAACAATGTCGTGGTGGAGGACCGCCGCACCCATGCAATATTCCCACCTCCGCCACAAATAGAATAAAACCATTTTGAATTGAAGCGGTATAATGAATAAAACCATTAAACCTCCCCTAGGTACAAACCTCTAGTTAGTCAGTTTCCATAGCGAAGTGCACAGAAATCATGATGGAATGAGGGAAGAGAGAGATTGAAAATTAGAGTTGGAAGAGAAAAGGGGTGGAATATGAAAGGGGAACACTTTCATATGAAAATTATTTATTCATTACAATGGAAATGAAAACTAAAAATAAAATAGAATAATGATATAAAGTTTATAAATGGCTCTTGGCATTCTTTATTTGGTGTCTGTTGATGCTCCTTTCATCACACAATCTAAAGATTGGAAAAGGGGAATATCTGAGATTAAAATGGTTCGACCTTTGAAGAAAACATCAAAAAAATCAACAAAGGGATGAACAAGGAGAACTTTGCCCATAAGCCGCGCAAGTTTCCTCATCATTGCGCAAGTGGACTTGCGCGACACACATTGGCGCGCAAGTGACTTGCGCGACATAAATGGTAACTGCCCGGGGTCTTCTCTTGCCTATAAATAGACCCTGTGGGACCCCCATTGGGAAGATTTTTTTTCCAGAAACTCGAATCTAAGCTCCCGATGCCCAAGTCTTTTCTCAAAGAATCTAGAACACTTCTAAGGTAATTTCTTACCTAGAACGGAAGATCTAAAGAGAGGGAGAAAGGCCTAAGTGTTGAAACTCATCAACACTTGCGCGCCTGAGTGGCCAGCCCTTATGGGAAGTGGCCACACTTGCGCGCCGCCTTACTCCTTCAATAGAACTTGCACGTCCCTTTTCTGGAAGAACCTTAAGAGGATTCTAAAGGCCTTAATGAAGAGTCGCTCAAATATTACAATGCTGGTTGAACACCACGCAAGTACCCTATACATGTCGCGCAGGTATACCTGCGTGACCAATACTTGCGCGCCCACGCAGTACCTGCGCGTCTTCCAAGACTTTCGCACCCCTACCTTTTTTTGAGTGCCCTTATTGCCCATTTTACCCCTCTTAAGCCAATACCCCTTTCCTATTCAAGATTCAGTCTTCAAGACACTCTTCAAAGTCATTTATGGCATGATTTCTTGATTTGACTTCCTTATCTGAATGGAATTCTGTGGAATATCTCTCAAAACCTAGTGATGTACATATCTTTATGTCACTAAATATTGAGAGTTCATTCATTCAACCTTATCCTTTAAATTCTTAACCTGGGTATCCTTTTCAGGAATAATCCCCAGTCCTAAGTCCTCCAAATATGTGCATCCTCCTCAGGAGTAAGCTCCAAACCTTAATCCTTAACCTGAGCTTCCTTTTCAAGAATAAGTCCCAGTCATAATTTTGGGCTTCCTTTTCAGGAGTATGCCCCAATTCCCCTAACCTAGGCTTCCTCTTTAGGAATAAGTCCCAGTCATAAATTTGGGCTTCCTTTTCAGGAGTAAGCCCTAAGTCCCTAAGTTTCTCTTAACAAGTCCTAATTTACTTTTGATCTGGGATTCCTTATCAGGAGTAAAACCCAATTAACAATCCTCTCCTAATCTGGGATTCCTTTTTAGGAATAAGTCCCAAATTAGAGTATTCAAATCTCCATGAAGCAAATATACCTTTATGGACCCTGTTCCAGGATTTTCTTCCTAACGTAAATCCTAATCTTCATTTATCTGGGCAGTCATACATAAATAAGCCCCAAACCATTTCTTATGATTACATCTTTCATGTCCCAATTGTCTATTTTATTACCAATACCTCTTGTTTCTCACACCGATCATGACTCACGTGAGCTTAGAGAGTAAAAGTAATTATGACATCCTTCTTTGAGCCATCAATCATAAACATCATACTCCCTTACTCGAACTACGTGGGTTCTGATTCCTTTTCCAAAACAAAGGATACGTAGGTAGACCATCTACAGGTTCGATCCCAACTCTGAAATAATCCATGTCCTTCTGAATGACAATAAACATCAAGTGCCCCACTTAGTGGATTTAAAACCATCCTGGTCATCATAATGACCAAGATACTTTTATATAAATGTTTTGAAGGATACCATTGACCAAGAATCTCTAAATAGATACATATGATTCCCTATTGGTGAAGAACCTCGAATACATATAAAATATTCTCTAAATTTCTTACATATTTAATCATGATTGTAAAAACTGAAGGAAAATATCATTTTATACTTGGTACTGTAATAAGGATTCCCGAACATAACTTAAATCTATAAAGAGAGTCTCGGAATAGAAAATAATTCCCCTCAAAAAGGTGTGATGAGTCCGACCTCCCATCCTCTCGACCAATGGAAATTCCTAAGCCTCATCAGTCCACAAGCTAATGAGCGCCTACCTTTGGAAAGTAGGTCCAAATGGATGTGGAATCATTGGATGTTTCCTGTTCTACGAACAAACCCATTAGAAACCGATCGGAACGTTTTAATCTCCCATCCAGGAGGTCATCCCCAAATTCTGAGGGAAACAAAAAATGGTGAACCCGACGTGAATCCTTAACCAAGTTAAAATGATGTTTTACCTATTTGTTAAGCCCCTATTTAATACTCAATAAGAGGGATAACAAAAACAATCATTGACATGTGTGCTCATACAAAAGATGAAGTTGCTGAACTTATCTTGATTACGTCTGTTATATCAAACATGAACTCTTTTCCAAGATCTTCTGTATTTCCATAATGGCTGCTCTCAAATTCACACTTGTGAATACTGTTGCTGAAAATACCACTGCTGCTATTCCTATTGGATCATCATCCGCTCTGAGGATGACATCACCTACTCAGCGTCTTCAATGCAGGGTATCAAACGCGCTGGTTAAGGATTACCGTCAACACGGTACCATCCCAACTCTGGAGGCTGCCCGACAAGCCCTCCAAGTGAACAACTCACATAGGTCATCTAGACAACGACGACTAGTGATCAAGTGGCAGGCGGTGCTGACTATCGTTTCCAACCGTTTTGGGTTGTTATCCCCGGAACGCAATTTCCATTCGCTCCCTTACTCTTAGGAAGTGAATGACAAGGTCCCTCAGGACCTTAGTTCAAAAAGACAGGAGTCCTTCCTGAGGGCTCCCATCAACAATCGCCACCAGACTCGTGCGGCAGTGCGCCCTCAACATGATGAGGGCACCGACTCCAGGCGTTCGGCTCAGGTTTCTCAAACCCGAGCAGGCAAGACGAACCGCCAGAGGCGGAATCCGGTTAACAATGGATAATCCCCAAATAATTATCGTATTTTTACATAAATTAAACTTTTAATATCAATCATTACATAAGGTTTTGAAAAATTCATACATATTAAAATCATGGAGATGGTAAGTCGCATTTACGCTTGAGTAACTTTCGTATTATTCAATGGTCATTATGAAAAGATATTACGTAAAACCATATCATTACACAATAATAATTATATAATTAATAACAAATTATTTAATCATTTATGCATTGTTATATAATTCTTTTGGTGAAAAAGGAAACACATCATGTCGAGGAGGTGTTAGTCCACATGTCAAAAAGTAACGTTATCATATGTTAAGTGTGTGAAAGGAAAATAAAGTAAATGATACATATATATATATATATATTTCCCGACATGTAAAAATTTCATTAATATAATATAATTTATTGATGTCTCATATGTATAATTATAAAAATCCTTTTTACATTCCTTGTATCATGTGAATGAATCAAATCACTTTGCGAGTTTGGTGGTCCACACTTCTTCAAACGATGTTATAATAATAATTGAAAATAGAAAGTATTAAATATTTTAATTATAAAAGGAAAAAAATTATAAGAATTCATAATAAATATCATATATATCATATATAAAATGACTATCCATCATAATGGCCCCCATGAGAGGTTTTAAAAGAAAAATGAACAATCATCATTTCACGAGGCAGAAATTTGTCATACACAGAAAAAGTATGTTCGTTACACATTAGATGGAAGTGTGTGTATGTGTAGGTAGAAACCATAACATAAAAAATAATAGTATACTGAGTATAATGGTGTTATTATACAAACATTTAATATGTATAATTGATGGAGAGGATAATATAAATAAAATTATAGAGCATGAGAGAAGACGTTACATCTTAATCGGGAAACATCATTCAGTTTGTACAAAAAGGATTCCATGGAAGGATCTATTCCCAAAGAGAGGCATCAGAATTAAGTAGAGGAATTTATAGAAATGATATGGGTAGATCTTGGATGAACCTATGTTTTATGAGAGGTGTGTGGAATGGGGATAGAGAGTGTGCTTTTATAAGGGAGGAAAAGGACTCAATTGGTATTTATTGAAAATTCGTTTGGTTTAACCACGTTTTTACAACAAAAAGTAATAAAAAAACTCAGTAATATAATGTGAAATGATTATTTAGTAAAAAAATGGGTTTTCGACATGTTTCTTGGTCATTTGGGACCTTATGTTCAAGGTTTAGTTTTTATTATGCTTAATTTTTCCATAATAATTATAATTATTTTTAATTACATTGACTAATATTTTTTGTCAAAGAAATAGTTAGTATTATTATAAATTATAAAATTATTATTATTCCAAATATTTAATCCATTTTACAAAATTACAGTCATACAAGGGTCAATAAATAATTTAAATTGGATTCTGCAGACGTGACAAAAATTTGAGTATTTTAAATAAAAAACATCGAAAAGATTGCTATGTTTTTATAATCAATTTCAGAATGAAATTTATTACAATGAAATAGATTGTATTTATTAAAAAAAGTGTGTCTAATTATTATTTAAAATTGTTAATAATATAATTCAAATTTAAAAATAAATTAGATGAAAAAGAAGTTCGAACTAAAATTCATAATTTTTCATTATTCATTTAAAAAATGAAATGTTTTAGAAAAATGTCATAAATTCCTGAAAACCTAATTATTCTGTTTCTATTTCAAATATAATGTATATTTTGTCATATTAAAATAATTATAAGTTAAAAATTAATTTTTAAAATGGGTTCGCCATTAAATGGTTGTGAAATAATTTTTATAAAAAATATAGGTTTTTTGTGTAAAACATTGTTTGTTTTTATCTTAAACCTATAAATCATGATGGATGAATATAAAAAATATTTAATTTAATATATAAAATATATATTTAATTAAAATAATTAACTACTTCCTGACGCTGAAATACACTCAAGGGATAAATAAGGGTGGGTCGTGACAAAGCGAATCCATGTTTTCGATCAGGGGTCCATTCCGGGGGGCCCAGAGGGGCTGTGCGAAAAAATTCCGCGTTGCGTGAAAAAAAATACCCCGTGTGAAAAACTAAAAGTTTTTCAAGTGTTTTCCACGCAAGAATGGAATGTTACGCGTCATCTCCCCACACGGTATATTTTGGGCACTGCCGACACCGACACAAAATAGATTCCACGCAGGCTTGTTGTCCAAGGGGATTCGTGACCCCGAGCGCCTATAAAAAGAAGGTCACCCCATTGAATTCTAGCCCAAATAACCTGAACCATCTCTCCAGCATGAAGTTCACCACTGGTGCACACAAAATATGCCTCTTATGTATTTAATTTTTTCCACCAGGTCATGCGGGGGTCTTCCTTTGCACGAGACCCCTCGGGCTTAATCCTCATCTGAATCCCCTTCCCCGCGTACAATTCCTTTTAATTGTGTGCAATACTTTCTTCAGCGTGCAACACCTTCTAAATTACATGAAATCCTTTCTGCACTGCCCTGTACTTTTTCATTCATGCTGGCATTTTTCATGTCGTCCCTGTCTTTTTCACGCACTCCGGCCAATTGTGTGCTGCCCCAACATTTTACGCGCCGGCCTGATCACATTTTCGTGCACCTGTTCTTTTTGCACGCAAGCCGCCCTCCTTGTGCGCCCATGATTTACCTCTTCTAGGTGTCACTTTCGGGTGCTTACCATGTCCAAAACACCTTCTCCATATATTCTTTTCTCGTAAGAGCCTCTAGGTTCATGAAAAATAACTTTAAATTCATTTGAACGATACTTCCCATTATGTTGCTTCACCTCATGATATTTCTCATAGGGACACTAACGACTATTGCTTCTTCACATAGCCATGCTTACGTGGACCCCCAAATGGTTCACTCTATGACACCCCACCAACCACGACATTGTCTATACCCTCTATTAACAAAGGTGCTGAGGGTACCAGTTATGTAATTCCTAGGGGTGCAGAGTGAACCCACCTCGTTCGAGCTACATGACGTTAAACTGCCAAGCACCTTTTTCCTCAGCACATGAGGTTAAACTGTGAATTCCACCCATGCATCCTATGGAAGGAAAGGGAAAACACCTCAGTGTAATCCCTTAGCTATTCATACAGGAGGCACCATAACTACTCCTCCATCTTTTCCGGTGCCTGGGGAAGGCAAAGGTCATGGTGGGGAACAGTGCTCCTCCTTTCTTTGGTGCCAAATCCCTCTCCTTCTAGGCTTTTTCACCATCGGGCCTCCATCATGGAGTAAGTCCCAGGATCTTCAGGCTTCTAACCACACATAGGCCCCAATTTCCTCTTTGGGATGTGATCACGTGTATGCCCCACTCCGTTTCCCATGGATTCACCTTTCGTGATGTGATCGTCAGGTCTTTGCTGGATCTTGTTTCTCACACTGAGAATGACTCACGTGAGCTTAAATTAACCATTGACTGTGACATGAACACCTTGGGTAGCCTAGAGTGGAATCCCTTCACACCATTCTGAACTACGGGGACTTTGATCCTTGCCAAGACATTGTATGTAAGAATCCTCCCTGAGGTTCAAGCCCAACAACCATTGGTTACGACCACTCTCACATCGGTGCACCAACATCCCATTCTGAAAAACGAGGGCTTTGATCCATGATAAGGAAAGGTACGTAGGAAGCCTCCAAGAGGTTCAATCCCAATAACTATTGTTCACGACCACTCTTATGTCGGTTCACCAATGTCCTCATTCTGAACTACGAGGACTTTGATCCAAGCCAAGGAATGGTATGTAGGAATCCTCCCTGAGGTTCAAGCCCAATAACCATTGTTCCCAACCACTATAACATCGGTGAACCAACGTCCCATTACAGATCTATGAGAACTTTGAACCATACCAAAGGCATGGTATGTTGGAAGACACCCTGAGGTTCAAGAACAACAACCATTGGTACTGACCACTCTCACGTCGTTGAACCAATATCCCTACCTGAACTATGTGGACTTTGATCCTTGCCAAGGCAAGGTACCTCGAAAGCCTCCCAAAGGTCCATGCCCACCATCTAGGTCATTCCAACTATCTTTACAATGGTTCACCAACACCTTGGGCAGCCTACAGTGTAAGACCCACACCTTTCTGAACTAAGAAGAATTTTATCCATGCTAAGGCGAGGTATGTATGAAGCCTCCATGAGGTTCAAGCCCAACACCCATTGGTTCCGACCATCTTTACATCGGTTCCATACCCCCAACCAAAACTACACGGAATTTGATCCTTGACAAGGTGAGGTACGTAGGAAGCCTCCCAGAGGATCATTCCCAACAACCGGTTGTTCTGACCCCCCCTTCATGTCGGTTCTCCTACACCATCCATCTGGACCCCATGTCCTTATTCACGTCGGTTCACCCACATACTACATGACATTAAACTATGTACCTTAGTCAGTAGTAATCCATTGTGCCCCAAGCAGCGGTAAGCTGTTGTATCTCGATCAGCGGTATGCTGTTGCATCTCATATTCAGTGGAAAGCCATTGTAATCAACTTTACTATGACCCACACCTTTGGTCCGTCCTAGTGGTGTAAGACCAACCCAGGCTAATAACCACAAATAAGACCCATACACATCTTTAGGTTGTTTTCCCATGTGTACACCGAAATTCAATCTCATCGCCTGACCATTCCCTCGATCCAATGTGTCTCGAGAAAGTCATGCCCCAACCCAGAGGTTCCACTTTCTCCGGGTCCCATCAACACATCCATTCTCACGGACCGCCTCCTTAAGCGTCCCATCTCCCTCTTAAACTACGTGGACTTTGATTCCATGCCACGGGGATACATAATAAGTCTCACTAATTCTCATGCACAACATTACTGTTTCCCTCACGGGGGTTCCATCCCATTCTCCAGCCATTTCACTCAGCACCCCATTTTCCATCTTGATTCTTACCCGGGCCACCACGTCCTGATGAGGACATGTCAACTCACCAACATCAGTGTGTCCTCCAGGGATTACACTCAACTGATCCACTCTAGTTTGTGTTCTGATCAGTCTGATCCATCTCCACTTGACATTAAACTTGTGGCATACCATGAGTTAAACATGGGAAGCTGAGGAAAACCTCAAAGACATGAATATGTAATATAATTCCCCGTGTTCGATGTGTGATGCCTCGGGATTTCTAGCCCTTGAGAAGCCCAATAATAATAGGAAGAACCCCAGATGTTCCAGTGTCCCAACAACCAGACATTCCAGTGATTCCCAACGTGACTACTCCTCTGAATGAAGGTTTCTTCACAGACTGGACCCCATGGAATTTCATGACATAAGAAGTGTAATTAATTGGTGTCTATGAAGATATGTCACTAGGAATAGTTTCACGAATAATGGCTTAAATCTATAAGGGAGACCCAGACTAGGTGATGAGTTCGGAGGAGGAATCCATGGAAGGAAGAACCAAAATCCCACCATCCCATTTCGATCAATGAGAAAACATCCCTGAAAAAGTGACTGATGCCACCCGCCTTTGGAAATCAGGAATGTGGGGAAATAATTGCACGTCCTCCTCAGACGGATGCGCGCACCCCGGCGACAGCGTAGGAAACATAAATGGTGAACCCGACATAAAATTATTCTTCTAAATGTGGAGATTAGTAGAGATAGATGGATCAATAGATTGACGTGTCACCATATTTTGTTATCTGGCATTGGTTCCCACTAAGAAAATAGCAAGCCTGGTGTGAAACTCACTAGATGTTGGGGAAATCGAACGTTGGACATCCCGTTCCGCAACGTGTTAGTGTGGATCCCTTTTACCAGGCATGGATGACGGAATGGAATTAGGTCATTGGTCGTCAATTCCTTTTTTCTTTCAGAACTGACGATTTAATCTCCCTGATCCTAAGAAATCATGTTTCTGCACTCAGAACGTGATCACCGCCCGCACACCGATGCAGGGGTAGGGGTAGTACCAATGGGGCAGTCCCACATGGCTCTGACTCTTTTGAAATAGCCTCTACACCCCTTACCCTCAGGCGCCCATGCCCCATCTCCCTGTCTGAGGTTATTCAGCGGAGTGTAGTTAACAACCTCGTGTGCCATTAAGAGGAAGAGGTCATAATCCCAACTTGGGATATGGCCGACCTGGATCTGGAGTCATCTCCTCCTCATCGCCAATGCCACTCTCGAGGGCCGCATAAGGATCCGCTGCTCCCCACGCTGACGCATAACCATTTCGGGAGCCTCTCCCTGGACTGCTTTGATAACTCCCTACCTTACACTGATGAGGTAGGTAACTTCTAGACCATCAAGGTTAGAGTCTCATTCCAGGGGTTCCCAGCGAGGTCCCCCACCTGGCCGCATCAACACCGCCGCCCAATTTTGCTGAACAAGGAGTAGGTAATCCATGCACCTACACCAAATGTCCCGGTCCGTCCGACCCGATGCCAGATTTGGGCGCATGCTGAGGACGCCTACCAAGGGGTGTCAAAATCGATGGCTACTTTCACCCGAGCCACCGCTGACACATATCAACAGTTAACTAAATACAATGAGAAGGTAAACTTCTATGCCTGACCAGGAACGAGGTCCCAACCACCCCATGGGTAGGCTGGGTTGACTCTCTTGGTCACCGACACCAGTAGTGGCCACCGCGAACTAACCCGTAGCGATTACACCTAGTACGGAGGTCCACCCCATACCATTGCCACAAGGAACATGGGCCTTCCTCGCTTCAAGGATCAGCATGGAATTACGCCCTATGCCACCCTCATTCCCAATGAGGTCCTTCCCTGCGATGGTGAAACTTAGTACAGAAGCTTCTCACGTGCCCATTACACAGGGTATGTGGTCATTCCTCCCGCCACCGACTGCTTGTGTAGGGACATTGCACATTCGATCTCCCTTCAATGTGGGGATCCTACCCACGTCCTCTCAGCTGCTGGAAAAGGTCCTCCTTGCCTCATCAACTAGAGGTATGATGGTCAACCTCACTCCACCCGCACCCAACACGGAGGCCCCACCCATGTTCAGCTAGCCCAGTATAAGGACCCTCTTTATAGTGAGGCCACTAGGGTAAAAAAGAATGTAGGTCCTCCCCATGCTCCTACCAGTTCTTACGGAGGTCTTTCCCACTCTAGAGCTACCCATGGAGGTCCTCCCCATGTCCCCATTAATATCTGTCCTGGTGATCCTCGCACCCCGACTTTCTCAGGTGGAAACCCTCTCCGCCTCAGTACCAGTTCAGCCGGAGGACCTTGTGTTAGAAATACGCCTTGTCCCGAGAAGCCACCTAGGGGCAGGAAGGTGGGTCGCCACGATCATCAGAATAATTCTAGGAAGGTCCAAATAGTGATCAAACCAGCTCGTTTCTTAGACTCTGATTCGGAATACGACTCAACTCGGGAACCCTTATCTCGCTCCTCCAAGTCATGGGTTGGGGAAGGAACAAGGAGTATCAGCCTAGTACTCCCAGAATGCGAGGTCCATCGTATTTATACCTCCCTCCAAAGGTATATCAAGTAGGATGAAAATATGTCAACCCTACAGGTCACGATCATGCGATCACCACCGTCGTCACCAGATGCGCTCTCTACCTCTACAAGAGATCACAGAGAACTATTCTGGGGGCCAATGGCAGGTGAGACGCAATGTGACCTATCACCCGTAGTCCAAGACCTTGAGCCAAGGACTTTGGCCATCAGTCCATCTTATCGCGACATAGTAGCTAGGTCACTAAAATCTTCGGAGGGCAGCCTGAGATTTGGCATCCAGTCGACCTATTTGTCGTACTCTCCACTGGCTGGCCTGCCATCCCGGTGGTCTGCCTTGGTATCACTCCCAGTTCCTCAGCCACACCCAGTTAACGAATGGGGAAATCAAGTGCCAGATACTGAATCTTATCTAAGCATCTTATGGAATATCCTCAGGGCAGACAGTTCCCCAAGATGTTCTGGCCCGTGGAAGCACCTAATTTTCGTGCGCTGGAATCCCTCACCCCAGAGGAGTTTGAATGTTTCCACCAATCCCTCTGGGCGACGAACATTCACCTTCATCATCAGCGAGTGGTTTACCCAAAAGACAATCACATTGTGAAGACATTGGCATGAAATATTATCTGGTCGATCTGACTGTGCTCCTAGTGGCCCAGCACCCTGAGTCACCAGGCCGCCATATGGTCCTCCAAGAGAAATGCATTCTGAGTTTCAAGACACTCCACAAAATAATCAAGGAGGCTTCCCCCATGTACAAATCTATGGCTGCGGGAAATATGCTACCCTCCACTTCAGTTCTATACAGCGGCAACCCGACCTACTAGGCGATATCGAGGACATGCCCCTAGAATGGGTCACGATCAACATGACCAACATACTGGATGAGGAGGATGAGTTGGAGCTTCTTGATGGGGACTCCCCCACCCCCAAGGGGGTACCACCCCTGTTGGAACCATCAAGGAGTGTCACTAGCTAGTAGATGAACCTACTAGGTCTCCCTACCCCCACCGAGGCATTAGTACTCAGCCGGAATTCCAGTAAGGGTAAAGACCACGTCAGAGCTGCCAAGCACTACGACCCATCTTCCTTAGTGAAGAAGATAGAGGAAGACTCTGAGAAGGACACATTGCACCAAAAACATGCTGAGAAAAAGAAGTTGGTTGATGAACTCTAGGCTGAATGCGCTGTAGAGCGACGGCCAGACTACGGTGACCCCAGCCTGGGGTAGCAGTGGCATGAACAACTTCCCCTCAGTGAACTACCTCTATGCAACCATGACTGTCCTGCCACCACAGATAGGGTTGAGGTCGGAACATACGACAAGAGGGCATGATATGTCTCGCCAAACCCTCTCGAACAATGTAACAATCCAAGAGAACCATCTCGGGCTCCCCCATCCGCCCAAAGGGTCATACCGCCAGCAGCTCCACGAGCCGCTGGGCCTACTTACTGTGTTGAAGAACCCACCAATGTGCTTGTGGTTCAGGATCGCTGTCAAGACAGGGACCCCCAACCAGATGATCCGATGGCGGAACACTATGCCCACATAGAGGCATTGGAAACATGATAGGAGGTTATCCCGCCTAATGGAAATCCATATCCATCATGGGAGGATGACATGTCGGCACCTCCAAGATTCGGGAATCCCACCTTATCCCCTCTAATGGGATGGGGGACCCACCGCAGCACCTGGCCCAAATAAACTCAAGGTGTGGGCCCATGATAGGGACTCAAGCGCAGTGGGAGGCTGCCAAGCTCCAATGCTTTGTTCAGACATTGGAGGGTGCCACATTCTTCTGGTACAACCATCTTCACTTCAGATCCATAACCATCTGGGTGGACCTTAATAAGAAATTCATCTACCAGTTCAGCTCCACCAAATAAAATAAAATCATCGCATACCTCTTCAGGTAAAAAAAAGGCCAGATGAGCGTGTCACAGACTTTATCGCCCAGTGGAAAGGGCTTATATAATCACTTGACATGCCATTGACTCAATATAAATTACTAACGATGTGTGTAGGGAATTTCAAGACGGAACCGGTTCTCTATATGATCACCTAGAACTGTCCTGGGGGATTTCGAGACTTCTCCGATAAGGTCCAGCGCCAAGAAGAAGCCTTGCAATAGGCTGGCCAGGCACGTCCATTTCCCCCTGTAATTTTTGCAACGAGGGCCTCTAGAGCCAAGCTTTACGTGGTAACCCAAATTGAGGCCCCCAGACGGCAAGAATTATTACTATAGGATCCATTTCCCTATCCTTGTAGAGGCCCGCCACCACAAGCACATCCTCCAGCTTAGCAGTGGCTTCCTCAGAATCAACAAGTGCCTCCGCGGAATGCGCCGCCACTGCCTAGGCGGGACAACCAGGCTCCACCTCCTCGACAGGCTCCTCAGACCCCTCATCAGGTCCAGGATCCATGGCCCCCCTTTCTAGGTAGAATAAACCAGACCTACTCGTTCAACGAGAATCAGGTCCTCATATATTTATTATGTTCCTTGGAACAAGGGATTATGCGTTTTCCAGAGTGTAGAAGGCCAGAAGAGGCAGACCTCACTGATCGCCCCAACTACTGCCCCTATCACTGGATCCTAAAGCACACCTGAAAGAAATTATATGTGTTCAAAGACTGGCTTCGGGACCAGGTTTATAAAAAAACAGTCAGGCTGGTCCCGGCCCCGGCATAGGTGGCATGCGTCTCCTTAAGGCCGGACAGTATTAGCGACAGTGAGGGTGAGTGGAAGAAGGTCTCTAACCGCGTGTCCCATATGTATGATAAATGTATGCCTCAAAAAAATTTTATCATGCCCATGGTATCATTCATGCATACCTGAACCAGCTGAAGCCTTCAGAAGGTGTGACCACTACTTCTGCATCATCATCTCAGTCGGTGTCTTCCCAGAAGTGCAAGCATCAGCGGCGCAAGGGAAAGAAACGTGTCCCACCTATGCAATCATCATCCTGCACTCTCGGAAATTTCATGCATCCAGATATGGGGATTCCTCCTATAATACACCCAGCAGTGGATGAATCTTCGAGTGATAGTCAATGGTACGCTTCAGATAATACCGTGAAGTTGGTAAATCCTCATATGACCCCCGATGACAGGGAGCACTAGGAGAACCTCCCCAATGTCCCCAGCTGATGCCAACGTCAGCGAATATGTGGCCATGTGGGCCATTGAGGAACATCAGTTGGAACCTCTAGACAGGCCATGCATGCCACTTAGCCCAAACAGTAGGCCCTATGCAGAGTCCACCATGCACATCCTCCTCATCTGGTGTCATCTGGCCCGCTCTCACCACCATTTGGGCAACTGGATCAGGCAGAGCCCCCTCAACCATGCCACGACCAGACACACCCTGCTACAGGCTGGACTGAGCCATCCAGTCATCATCCGGTAGCTACTCTATGGGCTTTGACTAGTGACCAGCAGGGTATGCCCAGCACCAGTCAGCCGTCAGCCCAGCAGGCAGGGCCCGTCATACCTCCTGTCATAGAACGACCTCCTACAAGCAGAAGATCGCACAAGGCATTGATGTAAGATATTATCAAAAACTTTACCAGAATCCTACAGAGGTTTTCCATCCTTGAGGCCCTTCACCTATTACTAGATATGTGTGAGGCCATTTTTGAGGATTTATAACCCCCCTCCATTTTGAGACTGAGGTAGCAGCTGTAGAAACCTTTTAATGCTGAAGCAGTCGAGAACACTGAATGTCATGCCATCATTTAGTTCTCTGGAGAAGATGATTTATCTCCTATACAGGGGAACATCTTCCCCCGGTACATCATTGGCCAATTTAACGACATGGAGGTCCGCCAATGTCTTGTTGACACGGGCTCCGATATTAACCTTATCCCAACCCAAACACTATGGAAGCTGGGGATATCTGAAGATGACCTGACTCTCTCTGATTTAAGAATCTAGGGATACGACAGGACATAGCAGACCCTAGTCGGTATTATCCATTTTAAGACCTTGTTTGGTGGCCTAGTTTCTAGTACCGAGTTTATGGTTATCTCTCAAGACACCGCGTACAATGCATTGATGTGAAGACCATGGATCCACCTACACGCGGCGATCCCCTCATCGTATCACCAATGACACAAGTACTCCCTCACTGGTTGGGTACTTGTGTTTCAAGGAGATACATCTTGCTTGTCCTCTTGTGTATCCCACTATCTGGATCCTAACTACAACATGACCAAAGACAAGAATATTAAGACCAGTGAGGTAGAGCATGCCACGGCTGCGACCGACCCATGGACAAATCTAGATGATGCATATGTCTTCCTGATACATTGATTGGAGGTCACGAACCCCGACATGGGACAACATTTTGTTGTCTCTGGTATGAGGGGGAAGAATATTCCCATGTCCAAGTGATGTTGGGAAATCACCTCATATTCCTACACAAATCAGGCTCATGTGATCCCGGAGCCTCCTACCCTCATAAGGTATTGGGATGTCTGCCTCCTGGAAACATCAGTTTGTCATACTTGCATGTTTCGCCTGGCTGGAATCAATCAGGTCAAGAAAAAATTCCACTACTGCTTTGACATTATTAATCATGGCCCTTTGGATGAATACCACATGGGATCAGTTCGACAACATTCAATGCTATGGTGTTGATAGCATCCGAATCTCCTAATGTAGTGTCCACTATTGCTCAGGTAGGTACCATCCTCTTGTCGGAATCTGCCAACCTAGAAGAGGATCCTCCTACTAGGGATCACTACTCTATAAGAGAATAAGTGGATTTGTTGGACGCTCCCACTGCCTTTGAGGAAGGCGTCTCTGCCACAGTTGATGAACTAGTACAGGTGAACCTTGGTAGCAAGGCATATCTGAGACCCATGTTGATCTGTGCCGCCATGTCCCTCGAAGCGTAGCACTGTTATGTGGAATTTCTTAAACAGCACCTTGACGTGTTTTCCTAGAGTTATGATGAGATTCTAGGACTACATCATCAAGTATCCATCAACCACCTAGGTCTCCCGGAAAAACATCATAGGTTCAAGAATCCCCCCAAAAAGATGCACCCTTCTCATGGTTCCATGGTCGTTGCCGAAGTTGACAAGATCATCTAAGCCATCTTCGTCAAGGAGGTCCACTACCCCAAGTGGCTAGACAACATTGTGCCAGTCAGGAAGAATAAAAAACAGATCAGAGTCTGCATTGACTTCCTAAATCTCTACTGTCACTACCCGAAGGATGATATTACCTTTCCAGTGACATAATTGTTGATCGATTATACATCTGTGTTCCAAGATCATTCTTCATAGATGGTTATTTTAGATAAAACTAGATCTGAATGTCCCCTGAGGATGAGCTGTCCACAGATTTCAGGGCACCACATGGTACATTTTGTTACCAGGTCATGCCCTTCAACTTAAAGAATGTAGTTACCACCAGTCAGTGGGCCATGCATCACATATTCATGCCAATCCTTAGGACATTTGTGGAATGCTATGTGGACGATCTGGTGGTCAAATATTTCCCACACGAGGACCATCTCAAGGACCTTGAGAAAGTGTTCGGATTCCTCTGTTACCACCACCTGAAGATGAACCTACTGAAATGTTCCTTCGAGGTCATCTTTCAGAAGTTACATGGATTTGTTTTCAGATAAAGGGGTATCAAGATCAACCTAGAGAAGATCAAGTCAATTATCCTGATGCCTCCCCTGAGCAATATTCGAAAGCTTCGAGGTTTCCAAGGCCACATAGCCTATATACACCAATTCATTATGAATATGGCTAGCAAATGTAAGACCTTTTCCCTGATTAGGAAGGAAGGAACATCCTATGAATGTGAGAAAGAGTTCTAGACCGCGTTCGAGGAAATCAAGCAGTATCTGCTCTAGCCTCCGATCCTGATGCCACTAGTCTCCGGAATGCCGCTGATCCTATACGTATCTTCCCAGGACAGATCTCTTGGTTCCCATCTCGCCCAGAAGAATAATGATGTGATAGTGAATAGTCTATACTACATCAGTCATATGCTCTTCAATACGGAGACCAGATAATCCCCCATATAAAAGAGCTTCCTCGTGTTGGTATTCATAGTTCAGAAATTGTGACATTACTAGATGCAACATGAGGTACAAGTTATATATTGGGTAGAACCACTAATGTACATTCTAATCCACACAATGTTGAAAGGATACCTAACTTGGTGGGAATTTATTCATCAGCTATTTATCATCAGGTTCGTGCCTTAGAAAGCTATTATGGGGAATGCATTGGCAGAAATCCTTGCTGCCCATCTAACTTCTGCTGACCAGTCCTTGGATCTCGATTTTCTTGATTAGGAAATCCCTTTAGTAGATCATTCTATCCCATGTAGGCAGATTCACATTGATGGTGATTCCCAAAGCCCCAATGGTAAGAGGCTTAATGATCCCAGAATCAACAGAGTAGGCCAAGTTATTGTCATCATTACCCTAGTGCAAGCCATTCTATCATACTCATTCTTGTTTTTAGAAGGCTGCACCCACAACGAGGAAGCGTATCAGGCTCTTATCACTGGCCTCGAGTTGTACCTCGAGATTGATGTACCCTATTTTATTGTGAAAGGTGATTCCGAACAATTCATCATGTAAATAAATGGTGACTACGTCATCAGAAAGCTAGAGATTATACAGTTATTGGAGCACACTCTCTGGCTAATGGACTAGTTCCCATCTCGGCTAGAAGTTACTCATGTCCCTTGATCTCAGAACAGTCAAGCAGATGCACTGGCCGGCTTGGCTGCATCACTTGCAGAACACGAGCAGAATGATCTAATAATCCATATTGTACATCGAAGATTCATCACTCCCATCACCCTAGATGATGACGAAAACCAGTGGGTAAGCCATCTTACCACCATATCCTCTACGCCAGGACCCCTAGGTTTCTTAGATGTAGTAGCTGAAGTGACCCTCGACTAGAGAGCCCCCTTTGGTGATTATCTCTAAAATGATTGCCTCCCAACTGATCGGGCCTAGTGCGAGTGAATCTGACACCGAGCGCTGTAGTTTACCCTCCAGAGTGGTCCCCGTGTTGAGAAGATCCTCTACAAGCATTAGTTCGATAGTGTTCTCCTCTGTTGCATCCAAGGAGTTGAGACTTATCGGGTCATGCAAGAGGTTCATGCTGGTTCCTGTGGCGCCCACCAGACTAGGATGAAGCTATTTCACTAGATCCAGAGATTGGGGTACTTTAACCCCTCCATGATTCATGATTTCATTGAGTTCACCAATACATGTCATGCGTGCCAAATTCATGATAACTTCATTCATCGGCCGCCCGAGACTCTCCACTCCACCAAGTACTCTTAGTCATTTTTGTTTTGGGGACTCTATGTCGTGGGACCATATCCACCGGTGATTTCTCACAAGTGCAAGTTCATCCTTTCCACTACAGATTTTTTTTCCATGTGGGAAAAGGCAGTTCTTCTCAAGGAGGTCGGGGCTTGTTCTGTCGTTGACATCATGTACTCCAATATCATCTACCGAGTTGGAGTCCCTCTTGTCGTCTTCACCGATAACGACACCAACTTCCGAGCAGGTGAGCTGAAGAAATTGTATGCCATGTACAACATTCATTCAAACCATACCTCCTAATACCACATGTAGGAAAATGGAAATATTGAGGAATTCAAGAAAACCCTCCCTATGATTTTGCAGAAAATGGTTGGTCAAAACACTAAAATTTTGCGAGACAAGTTCCAAAATTCCCTCTGGGATTATCAGACGACCACTCTTAATTCCACCCATTTGACCCCATATTCCCTCATGTATGGAGTGGAGGTCGCCCTACCCATCGAGATCAAGCTACCTTTGTTACACATAGTGGTCTATGACATGCAGGTGCTAGATAAGATTACTGAAATCCATCTGGATGAATTGGAAGCTATCACGACCCGTCCTTGGGGCCCGTGCCGTGACTACCCCAAGCCCTCCTCCCATTGGCCAGGGGCTGGTGACTAGCACCAAAGGCGTAAATCCTGACAAAGGGGAAGGAATTTCCTTTATAATATAAACAAACACCACAGAGTAAGCCAGCAGAAGTAAACACTAAGTAAAACTGGGTACAAAAGTAAGTGCGGAAAGTAAATGGGCCTGAATACAAACCCAAAATGAAAGTAAAGAACAACTTAAAAGAAAGTACAACAACTTAAAGTAAAGCAGCAACGTTGAGCCATCCACTAGAAGTCCCACCTGAAGGGTGGGTACAGATAGCCACCTCAGCTCCTTAGGTCCAGCTGTCTGCTCCATGTACGTCCCGCCTAGTGGTCCACCTCCAGGTACTGACTGCTCTATAACCCTCAACCACGATCAGTGCTGTCCGTCGTTTGCATCCAATACAATGAAGTGCGGGCATTGCCCGTGCAGGGGTGAGTATACACTACTCAGTAGGGATCCCAAGACCCCTGAAGGTCTCCCAGAATCCAGAAAGTATAATCCACAAAGGAAAGATACAAACACGAAGTAACATCCAACACTACTTAGGTATATTCCCGTACATATACCTAAGTCATCAATTCCAGTTTGGATCCAACATCCGAGCCCTAGTTCGATCACGTCCACACTGGATAGTACAACCAAATCCACACAGTAAAGCACAAAACAATCCACATAGGAAATCAAGTCAATCATATCGAAGATAATGATTGAAAGTCAAGACTCAGCTCACACAGGTACATATCAATTTTTAATGAAAAAGGAGATGATCAGGTGTAGTTTATGATTCATCTAGCTGGGACCCACGTAGGATACAGTTACTGTAGTCATCGCCGCTAAACCCACAATGGATTCCAGTATGGTTGTCATCGTCGTACCCACAGAGGATTCCAGTATGATAGTCTTCACCGTCGAACCCACAGAGGATTCCAGTACGGTCGTCGTCACTGCCGAACCCACATAGGATTTCAGTGCAGTCTTCATCATCGAACCCACAGAGGATTCCAGTACAATAGTCATCACAGTCGAACCCAAAGAGGATTCTAGTACGGTTGTCGTCACTGCCGAACCCACGGAGGATTTCAGTGCAGTCATCGTCGTGGAAAACACGGAGGATTCCTGTACAAAAGTCTTCACCGTCGAACCCACAGAGGATTTCAGAACGGTAGTCTTCATCATCAAACACACGGAAGATTCCAGTATGAAAGTATTCATCGTCGAACCCACGGATTATTCCAGTACGCAAGTTTTCATCATCGAACCCATGAAGGATTCCAGTACGGTTGTCATCATCGTCGTAGCCAACTCTAGGGTTCCTGCACACAGCATGCTCATTTCCGAGAGGGTCCGCTCTACGAGCCAAGGGGGCCGATACATCAACTGACACATAGTCCGCAGTTGATGTATCCAAAAGTTCTGCCTCGTCGATAGGAACTCAACGTGACAGACGACGCGTCAATCGGACACCCGATCTGAGAGTTAATGGATTTTTTGTTCTAGGGGACCGGTTGGTTTTTAAGTCAAAAACAACCCGACCGTACTCCAAATGCATCCAAACCTCGAGCAAAGTAAGCCAAAAGGTTTGTATCACTAAGAAGAATACATTAAAGTCGACGACACGTCAATCGGACGCCTGAAGATCAAGTTATAATGGTTTCCGCTCCGAGAGACCGGTTGGTTTCATGTTCGATCCAACCCATCCTTACCCAAAGTTCTCCGAAACCTTGAATATAAAATTCCAAAACGACCGACTTGATCCAAGGATCTCAACGCAACTTACGGTGCGTCGGTCGGATGTCTGAAGCCCATGATATGGACAAATGACTGAAAATAGTCTGAAATGGGGGGTCTGGGCCCGGCCCAACCCAGCCCAACCACACCTGGGTCGGCCAAAACTGGGTCGACCCGACCAGGGACTGGGTCTGGCCCAATTGGGCGCGGCCCGACCCGGCCTGGGCGGCCCAGCCCGGTGCGGCCGGGTGGCCTGGCACAGGCGCGACCCGCGTGGCCAGTGAAGAGCGGAGGGGGGGGGGGGGTGCTGCCCCCCCAGTTGACCGAAACAACGTGGAAATTAAGCCGCGCCTCCCCCTAAACCCGAAACAGCTCAGACACGGTAGTCTCCTCCAGTGGCGCAGCGCCGCTGCTTTCCGCGGACCACAGGACGCGCTCCGGTGGTCCGTTTCACTCGCCTTCTTCACCAGTGGTCATCTCGGGTCCCGTACTTTACTGAGAAGACCTTAAATCTCTACTATGGCTCATTCCATCATCGCATGTCGATCCACACATCAATAAACAATCTGCAGAGTCTTCGAATAACCTCTGCGGCCCCAACTCCAGCCATGGTTTCGTTCAGCCTCAACAGCACGGCACGACAGCGCCGTGCTTCTTTTCCGTGTTCCATCTTATTTCCACGCGATGTCGTTGCACCGCACTGCCTTTGTTCAAGCCTCAATGAACACAACATCAAAGGGGTAGGAGGATCATCCGTGTTCGGGCGGTCCGACCTCCTCCCTTTAAATTGATAACAGGCGGCCCGAATATTAAACGAAGAATGAAATGAATTATTCAAGAAAAAAACCAAACCCCAACCTCGATGAAGTCGAAAGAGAATCGTCGATGGAAAAGAGACGTCGTTGAAAACGGAGTCACAGAAGGAGGATCGTCGGCATCTCAGTACACGGCATCGTGGAGAAGAGGATGATCGGTATCGCGGTACACGGCGTCGCTTCATCGATCATTGAGGAATCAGAATTATTCATCATCCTTCGTCGGAGGCCGGCGTTATTCGTCGGTGACAGTGCTTTCATCGCATTCTTCAAGGAGGAAGAAGATAATCCTCAAGAGCGCAAGAGTCCTCTCTTTCCTTTTGCACAACGAATTATTCCCAAATAAAATAAGTCACGTCTTATTTTATTATCACTCATGCATGCCATTAATTTGAAATTCAAAAACAAATCTCATACAATTAATTGTCTTAATTGAAGAGCATTTAATATCCAAATTAATTTTGAGGGTTGACAGGGAAATTAAAAAGGGGTGCGGGTGAGTTACATATTAAATGAACGAGAGGGTGGTTAAAAATGGATTTGAAGGGGTGGGGATCATGTGGGCCCCACTTCACTAATATCCTACCTAGTGAAGTTAGGATATTAGTGGGTCCCACTCCAACCACCAAGCATTGGTTTAATCTACCTAGAATAAAAATTAAATTTTTAGCATAATATTTTATTTTATTCTTTATTTAACCCATTAAATTAAAAACCTCACCCGAGCAAACACAACTCCAGAAAAAGTGTTCTTAAGAATTTAACAGCACAGCGGTTTCATTGGTGCCCTCAGATTTCGATTCTGAGAACTGGTTCAAAAGTTAGGAAAACCCGCTCGTTCATTCACTGAACGTACCCGAGCTAAACTTTAGAAATTGATTCTGGGCACACTAGGCCTCAGAATCTGGTGCTGTCAAAAACTTCCTTCTTTTAAAATCCCAAAGAAAAATAAGAAAAAAATTCCCTTGAATTTTACGAGTCTTTATAGAAGCACTTGACGAGAATAGGCTTCATGCCCTGCACAATCTTGAAAGGCATCAGAATAAGCTAGCTAGAGCCTTCAACAAGAAGGTTTGCCTCCACTCTTTTCTACAAGGTGACTTGGAATTCTCCCTCTGGACACTGATGATCCCTAGCAGGTAACCACCCATGTTGGAGCTAAAGTGGGAAGGACCTTACATAATTTATAGGGTTTACCGAAATGGTGAATACTCCCTGGTAACCATGGATGGTGAGCATATAACCCCTCCCACCAATGCCATGTTCCTCAAGCAATACTTTTCCTATGACTCATGGTCCCACACAACCTTAAAACTGCATGATGGTCCTGCATAACCTTAAAACTGCATGATGGTCCCACACGACCCTAAACTGCTTCATCCTACAAGATATTAAAATGCACCCTTAGAACTCTGTGTGGCATGATTCCCATCCGAATGGGATATGTAGGAACGCTCAATTGCTTCGTCTTGAGCCCGACCCCAAGCTCTTTTTTTTACTATCCTTCCTGGGTATAGTTCTCTTGGAGGATCCTTGCATGATATGATATAGACTTACCTAGCCTCACTCATGCCAGGATTATGATGGTCGCACCCTGTTCCCACCCCCCGTTCTCCTATTCTCCCACATCCTCACCATACGACTCTAAACTTCAAAGCCTTCAAGAGATACATACAGCTTTATTCCCACCCTCATGAGATACGTAGGAACCCCCCAGACATTTTGATTGTTGGCCCAGCCTAAACGCTAGAATCTCCCCTTGGGTCAAGACATATGGTGTAGTGCATGATTTTTCCCCAATTCACATTGTTCTCATCTCGATCCCTCCATACATATAACTACCTAGAGGTATTCGCCTCTTTCACTAATGGGTACAGTTATGCTTCACCCACTCCTTTGATTAGGAATCCATCATTTTTCCCATCTAGAAGCACCCCCGAATGGCAAGGACGCTAGGCCCAATGTCTCTCCTACCACTTCGGTCCAACACCCTCGAGGGTGTTGAGCAACAAATTGATACAAGTCCCATGTTGAGAATAAGTTCAGTGGTCGATGCTCATTTGTTGTTACCAGTCCAGGTCACTATAGAGACGCTTTTCATTCTGCCCCATTGTATCTCCAAGCGACAAACTCCCTTCAGGAAATGATAGCTATTAGACCCCTATATGACAGGGGAGACGAGTCCAGCTACTTGTTTCCCACACCAAACACTGCTCACCTGGGCTTAGGACCTGTGATGAGGCGGTAACCACACAAGAGGACGTAGGGCTACCATTGACTGGGATGCCCAGCCTCAGGCCCCTAGGCCTTTTCTAGATCCTTGGCCATTTTCAGGTCCCCGACCTAGGTCCTCATTTAGGGTTGTGTGGTTTGGAGAAAAATTATGTCCTCATTCACATCATACTATTTCTCCATGCCGCACATATCTCCTTGAGACATCCCCCCCTTCATTTATCATCCATACATTGAGAATAGGCCCTTCCATGCTTCATGTTCCCAAATATTGGGCCCCTTCCCATGTTTTTACTCTTACAAGATTGTACGATGTGGTGTGAGATTATGTCCCCAATCAATTCGGGTTACTCGTCGTATCGTACACCTCCTGTACGTGGTATATATTACTTGTTTGTATCCTTACAAAAAGATGATAAACTGCACATCACATCCTTCAAGAACTACGTGTGGCATGATTCCGTTCCTCAAGGGATACATAGGACTGTCTGAACATCGGTACTATAGGTCCAGCCCCATATCTTGGAGGTCTCCCTTTCACCTTGGACCCTTGGGATACCCTTTCCTAGGGAGGGTAGTATATGATATGGCATGGGATTACACCCTCATTTGCATTAGGATTTGTAAAAATCATTCCATTTACCCCTTCTCTTGAGTGTTTTCCATTATTTTGTGATATGTTTGTATTTTCAAAGCGGCCGCCCTCAAGATGAGCCCCTTGGTCCTCTGCGTCAATTCAGTAATGTTCCCAAGGGTACTCTGGTTTAGTGCTGGGAATGTCAGATTCTACCCGGGCCTGCTTTCACCCATTTCTCAGGCTTCATGTTCCCCTTAACTAGGGATTTCATCACCTTAAACACCTAAAGGGTCCCAAAAATGGCATGGAATCTAGGCCTAAGGTCTCTCCTACTATTATGGGTCAATGTCTTAGAGGGTTTCAGACAATTAATCGATACAAGTCCTGCATTACAAATATAGTTAGTGGTCAACGCCCATTTGTTTGTCCCCATTTCAGGCAAACACAATATGGATGTTGTGTTTCAAACATGGTCAACAGTTATCCTCCATCATCACACCAACCCCGTTAAGCCCAAAATGTTAGTTACATGATTCAAATCCTTCTACACCTCATCATGTCCATGTAGAACTTCGAGACTCTTGGTTCTATTTCTTTGTACACATCCACACGTTAGGAAGATAAAGCTGCGATAAGGCAATCATTCAGGGATCCACCAATTTCCTCTTTGCATGTATTTAACGTATTGCAAATTCCTTATCAGCCCTCTGTTCCTACACCATGTTTGACTCACATAGGCTAACAGATAGGTTTATGGTCCGGCTTTACTGAGGATAGTCTATCTTTTCTATGGTCCGAGTTCTAAGACTGGAAAACTAACATCTTTTCGCATTGACCCTTTGTGAGAACTATGTACAGCTTGGTTCCCATCCATATGGGATATGTAGGAAGACCTAGACATCTCATATTTTGGCCCAGCTCAGTTCCACTAATTTATCTCTCCTACTCTGCCTTTTAGTCCCCTATCCTTATATGGATACATGGTGTGGCGTGTATGGGATTCTTCCATCATTCACACTGGGTTTTCAACAGCCACGCCACATACGCCCCCTCCTAGGAGCTAGTCCCTCCTACCTATTGTCCATAATATTTCCTGCATGACGTAAAATGGCACCTTCGAGAACTATGTGTAGCTTGATTCCCATCCTCACGTGATACGTAGGAAGACACAAGCATCTCGTCTATGGGTCCAGCTTAATTGATATCCAATCTATCATACTTTCCACCCTGATACCGCTTTTTGGCCCCTTTTCCTAATGTTTCTTTCTCAGCATCATGTACTGTGTGGTGAGGACCTCTTCCTTATTCACGTCTAGTATTCTTTATTGCACCATGCACGTTCCCCCTTTAGCCTCATCTCAACTATTTGTATGTTTCACAATGTTAAAGTATGTGGTTGGTCTTTTCACATGACCCTAAACTATGACAATATCGTCCTGGCTGCACGACGAAAAATAGCATTTCATTGTGATTCCCTCACCCGAGGGGATGTCATGTTTGGTATTAGTTTCACACTATACAATTTTTCAAAGCTTGTATATGGCTTGATTCTTGTGGAGATAGCAGGACCTTCAACCCGAGGTCCATCGCTTCTCAAAAAAATAGAACAACACTCATTCATTCTAAAGGAAAAATATATATATCAAATACTGCTTCTTTTGGTGCAAGGGCCAGACCCACATAACCTTATTATACTTGGAAGTGGTGGCTGAACATTCCATCTTAAGGACTATGTTTGGATTTATTCCCATTCTTATGGGATATGTAGAATGCCCGTGGACTTTGCCTCGGGCCCAGCTTAATTTTCATTTTCTGTACCTCGACCTAAAACCTTACCAAGGAACATATGGTGGTCCGTACCCCAGGATCCCATTCATATAGGGTTTTATAACCACCCCACTATGTGTCTCCTGTGTTTTCTACCATTCATGGTCCGAGATCTATGACCATAAACTAATATCGCCTCGTGTCCTTGCTGCAAGACACTAACCTGCGCGACATTTCCAGAACTACATATGTCTTGATTCCAATCCTCATGGGATACGTAGAGACACCCAGAAATTACACCTCAGGTCCAGCCCCAGGAATCATAAAGCCTATTCCTCCTCATTTACAACCCCCTAGCCTAACCCCTTGTGGGGAACCATGTAACTATAGCTTTTCCATGAACAAGTTTGAGATTCCCCACGATGATATTGGGAATCGACAACCCCCTCAACAGAGAGGTCCTGTCAAAAAGTAGGAATGATGCATGATCAAATTGATGCACCCATATAATGTGATTTCACCACGGTGGGATAATATCATGGTTGTTTTATTCTGTTCGAACAACCCATCACTCCACTCTTCACACTTTGCGTGCCCTTTATTGAGATCCTCATCCTCTTTCACATCTCGAGGGCCCACCTAATAGAATGGATGCACGACCAATGGATTTGCTACTATCCTGGTCCAACATTATGGAAGAATAATGGATGACATTCTGAGTTAGGCCCTATGTTTCAAACATGGTCAGTTGTCGCCCCTCGTATGTCATCCCCAATTAAGGATGATACAATATGGATACAGTGTTTTGAACATGACCAACAACCATCCTTTATTGTTATTCCATCACTACAGTGTTCCGAATCTTTGGTATTGTCATTCACACTTTCCATTCCACTATGTTTGGATTGATTCTAATGCCCCCAATGTATCCCCATTCAAGCACTAGAGCACATTGTGAGGACAATATGTCGATTGTTTTGAGGCCCTCTTCCTTTAATCGGCCCTCCATCTTCATTTATCGAATATCTATATTGGCTATTCGAATCTCGAATGCCCAATTCTTGATAAACACTCCAATAGTCAAACGAAGTAATAGTTAGAACATCCAATGTTTCTCACATTAGGTGCGACCCGTGTGAGCTTAGGAATGAAGTTCTATTTATTATAGGATTGTGGTTGAATACATTAATCCAAACAAACAAGAAAATAAATTTATTCATACATGCAGTTCAGAATAAGAATTAGTAAGAAGAAATGAGTTTATGAGTTTGGAAAGAATAGGGCCCTTAAGGGTCAGCTTCTTGGAGGGATCATTCCAGCACCACTAGATTTTGGTTCGTGGCCTCCAAGATTGCTTCTCGCCCTCTGAGGACTCTCTCTTCATCAGCGGCTGAAAAACGCAGCCCACAGACCCTAGCCTGTTCTAGTGCCTGTTCAGTTTAAAGATCAGTCATTTGGTGACCCTCTTCAAATAGTTTCTCTTGGGCATCTACCAGTAGGTCCCTCATCAGCTTCACAATCTTGGAAAAGTTCACAATGAATATCTCATTTTCTTTCACCTATGATTCAAGGCATCAGACCTCTTGTTCTACCTTTATGAATGCTTGGGTACTCTTGGACTCTACCTGACACTAGGAATCATATGAGCGTCGGCTGCTCTCACGAAGCATCTCATCCATGTAGTCACAGACCATCGAATGAAGGAGTTGAGCGTCCACCCCTCTAGTAGAGAGAAAGTGCAGCCAGGTGTCGAGTGATCCTATCCATTTTAGCCATCCCGACTAAGGCTGACCAAGAAATAACATAATGCACTTCCACCCTTTACATCGCATCATCCACCTCTCCTCGGACGCCTCTGAGTATAAATCATCAATTCCTTCAAGATTTTGGGGCTCGTAGTCAGGGAAAGTAGCCAACAAACTAGCCGAGAGGTCCTCTTCAAGTGTTCCTCCCAATGGGTTAGGCTCTTGAACAACTGAGCGACCATCCTCTCTAGCCTCGTTCCGGGTAGTTTCTTCATCAACTTCCAGCCCCTCCCCGATATTGGTACCGCTGATATCCACGACCCTTTGCTCACCGACCATCGGGGCTGGCTCGGTTTGAGAAGCGTGTCTTGAATGGGGTGACACATTTCCAGTTTAATCAATCGCAGATGACCCAGGTTCGGCAGCCCGATGAGCCTCCAAGGCTGTGATTACTGCACAAACAATGATCACCCTGATCAACTGAACTCTCCAATGGTAAATACAGGCATTGATGTAATGAACTTACAATATCTCACTACATCAGTTTCTAGTGTCTTATACACTATAATAATTGTCATTAAAGGGGATCCCTCAGTGCTTGTCACCTCAATAATGGGTGTCGGCTCCCCACCTTGTTCTATCGATGCCTCCTCCTCCCATTCGAATGGTGACTCCTCATCGACACCAATATGCTCCCAAAAATGATAAGGAGATCTGATTTAGGGATACAAAAAAATGATGAGGGGAAAAGATAGACATGGCATGAGATGTACCTCATGTAGCTCAGTTATATCTATATCAGATCCAACAATCTCGCCACTCTCCCGGAGACTCCCTTGGAGGGACGCCCCCTGAGACCCTCCACCTTCAAGCTCTTCTTCTTCTTCCCCCCTCCTTCACCTTCTCCTTATTCCTCCTCTTCCGTCTCACCACCCTCCGACTCATCATCACTGTTGTCATCCTCTGACGAAATCTTTTTTGGATCATACGCCTGTCTGAGCATCACTTTCAACTGGAAAGATGGTTCCTCTTGCTAACCCCGCTGGCGAGCATACACATCCATGTCTATTTGATACACATAATGGAGATTAATGTTCCCCCTATCAACAATCCTAATGAGTCCAACCTGTGGTAGCTGGATTCCATCTCACACTATCTTTTTTCAAAGAGCTTCACTTCCCATCGATTGTCGTATGTTCATCCAGCCTGATCACATTGCTGGGAAGATTGCATCATTGGAAAGTTGAAGTAGATACCTTTTCTGCTTCCCAGGATGTCCCCTGGACACTTCACAATCTCTTCTCCCCCTAAGTGATAAAGGCATGGCCACGTCGTTTGACGTCCTCGCTACTGGAGTCCCATCATATGTGGGCCCAGCTGCCCGATGTGCTTCTGACCTTTGTTCCCTGACAACAACCTATTTACACTCTCACTTCCTAGGTTCTACACTGGCTACCTTGAGTTTCCAAACTCGCTTCCAGAAAATCCCCTCAGGGTATTCTATGGACCAATTTTTAGCTTATTCGGTTGAGAGGTCAGTATCAACTCCGGTGGGAGGAATGGTGGTAATGTCGCCAGAGCCATGAGTCATTAACATCAACCACATTTGGTGAAGAACGCATGGATTCCTTTACTCTTGAACAATTGTGTAAACTTTTTTTCAGCATCTGCTAAAGGCATCCAAATTGCCTTGAGAACCTGGATGGCATGTACGGCTCGCAAAAGATCTTCCTATCAATCCGGGCCACGATCACCCCACCTATGATGCTCATGAAGTATTCCCTTTGCTCTAGTATGCCTTGCCCATTATATATCATCGATCCAGTAAAGGTGGGGAATGAGATAAAAGTGAAGTTGGCATGATTTCAGATTCAGATCCTTACTCCATTCTCATTGAGCGTCAATTACTTGACCCCGAAAATGTTCAACAAAAAAGGTCTCAGGCCATTACCTGGAGGATGAATAGTGTTCGAAAAGTTATATCCTTCACAGTGAGCTGCGACCTAGCCATAAAAGATCTGGAAGAAACCACATATCCTCCTCGGTGACTCACCTCTCGATATTCGCCCCTAAATTTCATACAGACGAGCCAACATGGGACTCCAAAATTGAATATTTGATTAGCGGACATGATTCCATCCATCACCAGGGTCGTTAGACGAACTCCCATCCTTTCATTCCTCATCGGTAAGAGACAAACACTTAAGAATTTGGCAATAAATCAGGCATACTGAACATTCATGTGCTAACTCTAATTTACGCTGATGCCCCATGATTGATAGTCCCCCGCCTCCAGGATCGTCCAGTATGATCCACTTCTGCTCCTCTGTGCCACGGTCAGACACCGTCTCCCTTACCACAGAATCTTTATTTCCAGATATCTTTGGAGGAACAAGCTAAAAAATTTATTTTAAGTGATTTCTTTGTAAAAATTCCTTGATCTCCAGCCTCTCATTGGCCAGCTCCAACCGGTACCATGTCAGCATAGGGGTTCGTGATCTGTCTCCCCAGATGTTCTTTGGCCGGAGGAATTCATCGTGTTGGTGCCCATACAAAAGGATACCCCCAATGAAATTAATGTACCAAAGGCTGATACAAACTTCCCCATGATTACGATGGAAGGTATTGGTATTAGGGGACCATCGAGTAAACACCTCTGGCCCAAGCTCATACTTGCGATAGAAGTGAAACTGTGACGTCCACATTGCCTCGAACATACCAATGTGCCGCAGTTCATCCCCAAAATGGTCACATGTCTGGAGAACCCAATATGATCTCATCCATTAAATCCTGAAATTTCCTTTTTACAACAGATCCCAATCCAGACCGCAGTTCGTCCCCAAACCGGTCACAATATGATGGAAGGTTCTTGCATAAAGGGTCGAATAATTCACCGTGATAGGGTTAGTCACCAAAATGGTTCCCGTCCTCGGATTCGGGATGTAAATGTCCATATGTCCGTTTTTTCTGGAAGTATGTCCATTGTAGGTGATATTATACAATGGTAGGTCATCTTCTCAGGTCACCCACAACCATGGTGTTTCGACATCAAATCTTGGCACGAGTACCTCCTCCATGATACCAAAGTCTAATATCGATAGCTTGGAAGATAGTGCATATGCATTCTGTCGGGGTCAACATGTAGAAAAGAGTATGGTTGTGGAATACAAAACTTTAGGTTCAACAAGACTCAGGGTTGGAAACCATTTCAGCCCTTCAAGCAGCGAATGCGGCTTCTCCCTCAACGTCAGCCCGATTAGGGGCCATCTTCTACCGGCAAAGTACTAAAAGGTTGGTGTGAAAAATCAAGGGCTGGCGTGAAATATATGAGGCTGGCACAAAATATCATACACTGGTGAAAAATATCAGAAACTGGCACACAAAATCCCGTGTTGGCATGTAAAACAGCAGACCTCGCTAAATTACACGCAACCAAAAGGTTTTTTCGCACAGGGCAGTGGAAAACATTCATGCACAAGAGCTCTTGGATTATCATACTAGAAAATATGTATTGAATGAGGGACCCGTGGAATTTTAATAGGCTTGGTGATGACTTTCCTCATGAACTAGAAAAGTGGATCGCGCACTCCGTATCAGTTTTACATGCCGTTTCTGTTTCCAGTGTGCAAAGGCCCTAGGGAGTCTAGCGTCTCTATGTTTCCCTTGGAATCTGACCTTTGCAGCCCCTCAACGATCTTATTCTAACGGGGGCATTTTTAGACACCAAAAAATGCTCAAGGGATAAATAAGGGTGGGTCGTGACCAAGAGAATCCATATATGGACCCAGGGGCCATTCCGGGGGACCCGGAGGGGCCGCACGAAAAAAATTCTGTGGTGCGCGAAAAAACTATCCCACACGAAAAACTCTGAGATTCATGAGATCTTTCTGCGTGGGAATAGAAAGTTAAACGTATCCACCCCACACATTTGAAGTTGCATGCTGTCGACGCCGACACGAAATAGATTTCGCGCGGGCCTATTGTCCGTGTGGATCCGCATCCCCGAGTGCCTATAAATAGAAGGTCACCCCTTCGACTTCCAGCACGAAGAATCTGAACTATCTCACCAGAATGAAATTCACCTCTCATGCATGCAGAATATGGATCTTTGGTACTCAATGTTTCATGCCAGGTCATCCAGGGGTCCTCCATTGCGTGAGACGCCTCGAGCTTAATCATATTATGAATACCATTCCCTACGTGCAATTCCTTCCAATTGCATGCAATACATTCTTCGGCGCGTAATACCTTCCAATGTGCATGAAATCCTTTCCACATATCCCCACCCTTTTTTGCACACACTAGATATTTGTGCACCATCCCAGTAATTTTCATTCACGCCGACCGATTGCGCGCCACCCCGGCCTTTTACGCGTCGTCCCGGCCCCATTTCCGCACACCTGTTCCTTTTGCGCACAAGCCTCTCTCTTTGTGCGCCCGTGATGTCCCTCTTCTAGGAATCACTTTCGAGTGCCTCCCACGTCCAAAACACCTTCTCCATATACACTTTTCTCTTACAACCCTCTAGGTCTGTGCGATGTAACTTTAAATCCCTTGGATGATGTCGCCCATTCCATTGCTTCGCCTCATGCTTCTTCTCATAGGAACGCTAAAATCTATTGCTTCTTCAAATATCTAGGCTAACATGGACCCCCTAATGGTTTTCTCCATGACACCCCCGAGCCATGGCATTGCCTATCCCCTCTATTCACCATGGTGCAGAGGGTACCTATTATTTAAGTCGTAGGTTTGCGCAGTGAACCCATCTCGTCCGAGCCGCATGACATTAAACTGCCAAGCACCGTCGTCTAAAGCACATGACTTTAAACTGTGAATTCCCCCCATGCATAATATGCAGGGAAAAGGAAATCACCCTAATGTAAGCCCCTATCTTTTCTTCCAAGAGGTAGAATCCATGTTCCTTCTTCTTTTCTAGTGCCAAGGGCTGGAAAAGGGCGTAGTGGGGAATAGTGCTCCTCCTTTATTCGGTGCCAAATCCCTATCCCGCTAGGCTTTGTCACCATCCGGCCTCCATCCTAGAGTATGTCCCATCCTCTTCGGGCTTCTAACCATGAATAAGACCCTGTATTCTCTTTGGGTTGTGATCACGTGTAATCCCCGCATCATTTCCCACTGATGCATGTTTTTCGATGTGATCATTAGGTCTTTGCTGGATCTTGTTTCTCACACCGAGCATGACTCACGAGGGCTTAGATTAAGCATTGACCATGACATCTCCACCTTAGATAGCCTAGTGTGTATGCCCCACACACCATTCCGAACTACGAGGACTTTGATCCATGCCAAGGAATGGTACGTAAGAAGCCTCCCTGAGGTTCAAGCCCAACAACCATTGGTCATGGCTACTCTCACGTTAGGGCACCAACGTCCCATTCCGAACTATGAGGACTTTGATCCATGCCAAGGCATGTAATGTAGGAATCATCCCTGAGGTTTAAGACCAATAACCATTGGTCCCAACCACACTTACCTCTGTACACCAATGCCCTCATTCTAAACTACGAGGACATTGATCCATGCCAAGGCATGGTACGTAGGAAGCCTTCCAGAGGTTCCAGCCCAATAATCATTGGTCTCAACAACTCTCATGTTAGTGCACCAATGTTCCATTACGAACTATGAGGACTTTGATCCATGCCAAGACATGGCACATAGGAAGCCTCCCTAAGGTTCAATCCCAACAACCATTGGTCCCGACCACTTTCACATCGATGCACCAACATCCCTACTCGAACTACGTGGAAATAGATCCTTACCAAGGCATGGTACGTAAGAAGCCTCCTAGAGGATCAAGCCCACCACCCCAGTCGTTCTGACCATCTTCACCTCGGTTCACCAACACCTTTGGCAGCCTAGAGTCTAAGCCCCACATACCATTCCGAACTATGATGATTTTGATCCTTACTAAGGCAAGGTACATAGGAAGCCTCCATGAGGTTCAAACCCAACACCCATTGGTTCCGAACATCATCACATCTGTTCCATGCCCCCAACCGAAACTATGTGGACATTGATCCTTGCTAATGTGTGGTACATAGGAAGCCTACCTGAGGTTCATGTCCAACAGCCAGTCGTTCCGATCCACCCTTCACGTCGCTTCTCCTACACCATCCATCTGGACCCCATGTAATAATTCATGTCAGTTCAGCCCCGTCCTACCTGAAATTAAATGGTGTACCTCAATCAGTGGTAGTTCGTTATGCCCCATACAGTGTTAAACCATTATATCCTTATCAGTGGTAAGCCTTTGTGTCTCTTATTCAGTGGAAAGCCATTGTAATTTCCATCACTGAGACCCACAACATTTGTTCATCCTAGTGGCGTCAGACCAAACTAGGCTGATAATCACACATAAGCCCCATACACATCATCTGGTTGTTGTCCCATGTGTAAACCATTATTCAAGCACATTGCCTGGCCATTCCCTCGAGCCTATTTGTCTCGAAAAGGGCATTCCCTAACCCAAAGGTTCCACTTCCTCCGGGTCCCATCCACACATCCATTCTCCCAGAACGCCTCCTTATGCATCGCATCACCCTCATGAACTACACATACTTTCATTCCCTACCACAAGTATACATCGGAAGTCTCCCTAAGTCTCAAGCCCAAAATTACCTTTGCCCTCACGGCGGTTCCATCCCATTCGCCACCCATTTCACTCAGCACCCCAACATCCATCTTGATTTTTACCTGGGCCGCCACATCCCAATGAGGTCATGTCAAATCACCTACATCAGTGTGTCCTCCAGAGATTACAATCATCTGATCCACTCTAGTCACTATTTTGATCAATCTGATTCATCTTCGCTGGACGTTAAACATGCGGCATACCCTGTGTTAAACATAAGAAGATGGGGAAAACCTCAAAGACATGCTTATGGAATATAATTACCCGTATTAGATGTGGGATGCCTCAGGCTTCAGTGCCCTAGAGATGACCTATAATAAGGGGAAGAAACCCAGACACGCCAGTGTCCTAACGCCCATACATGCCAGTGATTCCCAACATGACTACTCATATGACTTATGGTTGTTGTACTGACCGGAAACATTGGAATGTCCCAATAGAAGCAATGTAATCAGCTGATTTCCATGAAGATATGGTGCTAGGAAGAGTTTTACAAATAACGTCTTAAATATATAAGGGAGACACGGACAAAGTGATGAGTTCTGAGGAGGAATCCACAGAAGGAAGAACTGATATCCCATCATCCAATTTTGATCAAGGAGAAAACATCCCTAAAAAAGTGACGGATGTTTCACACCTTTGGAAAGAGGGAATGCGGTGCAACAGACGCACGTCCTCCACAGATAGATGCACACTCATTGACAAAAGCATCAGAAAAACTACTTTTAATTAATTATGCTTATTAAGACAAATCACTTTTGGAAGCATAATAATAATAATATTTCTTTTAATATCCTATTAGTTTCTAGATAATTTTCTTATTAATTAGTAACAAATGAATTAACTATTTATTTATATAAAACCTAAGATTTTATATTTCAATTAAAACTATTCATAACGGATATTTTATATCTTATTATATTAAATAAAAATATTTTAACAATGCATTTTTATTTGGTGAAACTCGGTCCCATGTGTAATGAAATACATTGAAGAAGGATGCTCTTGTGTGTATCACAAACTATCGAGTATGGTTTGTATTTCATATAAAACAAGATAACTCAGTGTTTTCTACATTATAAGTTGTGGAATATGTTATATTTATTTATGATATCAAATATAATATAATGTGTCTTGTTAATATATTCCATTTTTACACACAGTGTTTCCTTTCATACATTCTATTGAATACAAATTTGTGCATTATAATTTCTGGGTGTTACAATAATCATGTAATAATAATATCTTACGGGTGGTGAATGAAATAAAATGAATGTTATCATTGAAGAATGTTACCTCATTTTTTGGTAACTCTTTTTGGTTTACACCAAAATTCCTCCTTGGTTGTCTTTATTCCCAAGGTAAGGCTTCTATGTTTAGGAGAGGGACATTGGGATATTATTTGAGCAGCATTATAGTGATCCATATGTTTTGATGGGTGTGAATAAGTTTAAGGTGTAATTTCCTATTTTTAGTGTTGGAGGAGTGACATTATTGTAAATTTTTTTAAAGAGAATTCCACACACTTTTTTACCATGTAATGTGGATCAAATAATTCTAAAAATTATATGAAATGGAGGATAGGGTAAAAATATTAATTTTAAATTTCTTATTGAAATGTTTAATGGTTTTTTGGCACTTAAGTTTAATGTTTAGTCCCTTGTTAAGTTAATTTTCTTTTTCATCGTTATAATTAATTTTAATTACTTTAAATAATATATTAGATAAAATAATATGATGAAAATATTAGACATAATAATTTAGTTTTATTCCATATATTTTATCCATTTTCAAAATTCCGATCCAAGGATTGGATGAAATTAATTTATAATTAATCCTTTAGACATGACGATAATGCTGATTTTTAATTTCAAAATTTTCATACGTTTGATGTGTTTTTATATAAAATTCCAATGTGAAATTGATTGAAATAACCTAGATTGTATTTATTGATATAAAATTTATATAGTTAATTATTAAAACATATCATAAATCTAATTTATCCCTATAAAAATTATAGGGAAAAGTATTTTTGAAGTAAAATTCAGTATTTTTTACTATTCATAAAAAAATGCAACTTTTTAGAAAAATACCAAAAAATCACCGTAATATAATTTTGATGTAATAATATAATAAATAAAGTTTATTTTTACATAATAAATTTATAATAGTTCCACAAATAAGATTTAAATTTTGGTCACCATTAAAAGGCGACAGACATGTCATTTTTAAAATGTAGCCTTTTATGTGTAACACTAAGTTTGTTCTTATCTTATTACTATAAAATCTATTGGATGAATATAGAAACTATTTTTTTGAATATTTAATAAATAAATATCATAAATATCATTAAGTAATAGTAAATAAATTAATTTTTTGGGATAAAAATCTTTTGTGAGCATGAAAACATTTCCCTGTATATTAAGTTGGTTTTTATATTTACTTATAACTAAATAGTGATGTATGAATTCAAATTATATGTTTGTAATCCATATATTTTCATAATTAAGTTATCAATATGTGAAAATATTAATTTAATGGATATGTTATATCTTGTTATATATAATAATTATATTATAATAATATATTGTTTCTCGATAAAACCCCATCTTGTGTGTAACGTAATCCATCAAAGAAGGAATTTTTTACATGTAGACAAATATAAATTAGTATTTAATGTACTGAAAGATACATAATAGGTTTACTTTATTTAAAATTGTAATTATAATTTAATTTATTTTGATATATTTCCCCATACACGCTTGGTGATGCGTGTTATACATGATATCAAATAAAATGACCATACGTTGGTATATTTGGGCATTAAATTGCCCACCAAATAAATAAATTGTATCCTCTAAATTTTGACATGAAAATGTTAATAACTTGTTTTATATTTTTTATATTTAAATCCCACATCATGAATTTTTTTAATAAAATATAATCTTAAAAATAGAAAATGACAAGAATAAAGGAAACACGGAAACATATATAACCAATATTCCACAAAGGAGAATATTAGTGGAAAGTGAAAAGGACACCTGTTCTACAGAAAACATATTATTAAGGTAAATATATTTTTATTTATTTTCTTAATGTTGAATAATTATTTTACTAACCAAGAAAATAAAAAAATATATATACATGGTGTGTTTCTATTTCATATAAAAAATTCTAATTTTTTTGTTATGATTCGATCAAATTATTATTCATCCCATACACCATGAAATGGAAATCCTAGAATGAACCCCCTTTTGGAAGCACTAAATTATCCTTTTAATAGAGAATAATCCCTATAAAAAAGTCATTAAATATTTCACTAACTATTTTACAAAACCAATAGGCTAAATAAATTAATATATAAAACTAAATGTAACACTACTTGTTAATAATATATATTTTATTATTCAAATTGTTTTACTGAAAAAAATAATTATAAATTAACCAAGGAAATATATAGGTTAGTGGTTGGCTTTAAAACCTTATCATACTTTATATATGTGTTTAAGTCCCACAACCATGTAGGAGTTGATGTTTTTACCTGGTATATAGGTTGTTATTTTTCTAAAATCATATAATTTACAAAATAAAGATGATAGACATCCTTGAGATAAGGTTTATCACTAAAGAAAAATTTAACTAATGTTTTCAATTATTCCAAAATACATAAATACATCATCCTTTTTAGTTACACATATGTCCTTCCTTGGTCTATGACTTATCATAGGCCATTCATTGTCATTATCTATTTAAATCCACTATAGTGGGTATTAAATAAAATTGGAATTATCCAATGAAAACCCCCTAGGACTGTCAATCCAGGTGCACAGTGAGGCCTATTTGTGCGTACTAGGTTACACTCGAGTTAGGACCAACAAACCATTCCTATGTTGTCACACATATGTATATCGTTTCCAGAACCAAACCCATATATAGTATTGAGAAAGTGATTTATTTATAGGATGATCCTTATTATCTAAACATTATTATTATTATAGGATGTTATAATATACTTATTATTAATTTCTATCTCAGGGTTATGTTCTATAATCTATGTTTTCTTAAATCTAGTTCCTCGGGATTGTACTAAACATACACTAATTTCTACTGTAGCAACTTGACCCCATGAATCTTTGAGCCGATGTCTACTACAATTAAATTAAAATAAGATACAAGTAATTCACATCCCAAAAGACCAAACAAAATTTGAATTTGTAAACTATGTAAATACACAAATTTTTTATTAAAAATGAATACAAAAACTATAACATAATTATTTTTGAGGATAATTACTTTATTCTATATAGTGTATCCTTAAATATCATTATTTTTACACTTCAAGGATTCCTAGGGAAATGAAATAAAATAAGTGTGAGACCAAATGTTCTATAAGGGTAAATTATAACATAATCAATATTGAATCAATTCGAATAATAAATATGGATAGGTTATAACTAAACACTAATTACATATAATCAATAAAATGGATGGATAAAAAACCTAGAAATGTAATATCAGAAATCAATTTCCATTTAAATAACTGTATAGGGCATAAAAAATATTGAAAATAAAATAACTGAAACACATTCTATTTAATCAATGATTTGATAAGGAAATGAATCCATAAATAATTTCAAAGAAAAAATCTATTGGATAATAATAACTGAATATTAATGAATGAAATTCATAATTATTTGATTCCATGTTCCCTAGATACATGGTACCTTTACAATCAATACATTTTACAAGATGGTTCATAAAATATTGGGTAAGAAACCAAAAATATTTGGATGGAAAAATAATTCATCCCATTAGATTATCAATGCATAAGGAGAATATATATATATATATATATATATATATATATAACTAGGACCCACCCCTATCATACATATCGAAATAATTCATCATATCTCAAATAATAGATTTAATTTATGAACAATGTTCCTTTCCAAATATCTACATTCAGTAAAAGATTAAGATTTATCAATATATCCCATATATCAAGTATAATTCAATGTAAAAACTATTTGTAAAATTGGTATATAGTTTTTTAAATAATCATATCCATGAAAAATTATATGGACATTTAGAGTAAATTCAATGTTCAATTATCATATGAAATTGAATATTTCTTGGGGAATAAAACAATTAATCATTCAAGTGAATTGAAATACTATCCTTGTCCAAATTAATAATAAACCATCAGAAGTTAGAATATAGATGGAATAAATATAAAATATCCCCTATGGTTTATGGATAAAGTGCTACTATAATTGATGAAGAGAAATACTATAAAATGTTATTTTGAAAACATTTTTGATGAAAAAAATCATATTCATTTTAAAAAATATTTTTTAAATTCTTTTCATTAAAAATAATTTTTTTAAAATAATTAAAAAGTAATTGTATAATATTTCGAAGTAATATTCAATGAATATATGGAAGCTAAATCCATTATATCGGTACAATGTAAATAGAACAATCATTTACCATGGTAGAAAGGTTAGAAAAGTGTCTTTTATATAAAGAAACAATAATATTCATTTGAAATCATTTGTTAAAAAAATGGGAAAGAAATTATTTAGTTAATATTTTTGGAGAGGTTAAAAAAAATTAAATTCATTTTTATAAAACAATTGTTTTAGAAGAAAATTGATTTTCCTACTAAGTAGAGAATTAAGGTGGGGTTTTCTTATAATCATTTTCTAAAACATTTCAGGTAAAAATGAGTAAATTTTTTAATATTAAATAGAAATGTAATTATTGACCATAGGAGAATAAAATAAAATTATTTATTAAAAAAATTTCAATAAATTTAATCTAATGGATATTTAATCATAATCAATCCCAATAGAAATGATATTGTGAAGTAAAAGCTTAAAGAAACCATAACGTTGATGTGAAAAAAGTCAAGGAATTGATTATGCATGTAAAATGTAAATCCAGATAAAAAAGTAGAAATATAAATATATATACTAATATATTACTACACACATAACAATATAATATTATTAACATATAGGAAGCAATATAACCCAATGAAAAGGAATCAGGTATTGAAATTCTTTTCCACTTGGAAATTTTAAATTCAAAACCCCCTTGGAAGAAAAAATTCAAATTGAAAAAACAAAATATACGATAATAAATTAATTCATGACATAATATATAAAAATGGGTATTATATATACCACCCAAAACAAGTAAGTGGTTAAAATGATATTTATCTCAAACATTTAAAAGGTGAAATGGAAATCCCTAACCATGCATTTTCTTTTCTGTGAAATGTCATTTACCCTTATGTATCATGGCTTAAAACAATTAAAAAAGTTATATATGAACCATAATAAAATTTTAAATATCATATATTATCTTTTTTAATAATATTATTACATTTTTGTTTAAAATATTACATTATTATCAATATTTTGGGTGTTAATTTCCATGCTTTTCGAGTATGTTGTGACTTCTGTTTTGGTGTTCCTATTACCTATTTCATGATTTAATACTTATCATAATTTGAAACATGATTTAAATATAATATATACTCAGTATATATATATTTATAATGATCCATAAAATTTTGACATTGGAAATAAAAACCACTCTTTTCATGGAGATGGTTGGTTGTACGTAAACATGAACGGTACTTCCATTTCCTTATCTTATTTAGAATAATGAAAGGATACTGATATATAAGTATTTGAATATTATAATTAAATTATTTTAATTTTATCATTTATATAAAATATTTTAATTAAAACCAAATCCCAATAAATTCCATATATAGCGTGAAAAATCATATCGTTTTATGGAGGCGGTAGTCTATACTTCCAGAGACAATGTTATAATATTTACACAAAGTTTAAAGGAATATTAAATGTGTTATATAAAAAAATTAGAATAAATAAATTATAAATATCATTAATATAATATCTAATAATAATTTCCATCATAAATACATACCACGTGAGGTGGTAAAAGAAAAAAAATGATGACATCATTTTACAAGGCGGTAGTTCTCCATACATGAATTTTTAAGTTCAATTACCCATTATAAAGATGTGTGTATAGGCATTGGTATAACCATTAAAAAAATATTTTTATATTTAGGAAAAAAAATTTAGTTTATAAAAATGGAATAATAATATTTTAGGGGTTACTGAATGAAATAACATAAAAGTGATCATTGAACAATGATACCTAATTTTCTGGTGACTCCTTATGTTTTATACCAATTCTCTTCCTTGGTTGGATTTATTCCCAAGGTGAGGATTCTAAGATTAGGTGAGGGATGTTGGGAGATTATATTATTACATTTTCGTAGATACAAATTTCTAGATATTTGTGAATAAGTGGATGGGTTTAGTTCAATTTTATAATGGATAAAGGGTAGCATTATTTTAATTTTTTGACAAGGTAATTACACGCTCGTTTTTTCTATGTAAAGTGGATCCAATAATGGTAAATATTTCATAAATGGTATTATAGGGTCTAAATAAGAATATTCAATGTATTTTGGACATGTTTATTTGTCATTTGGGATCTTATATTTATGGTTAAGTCCCTTGTTAAATTAATTTCCTCTAAATCACTACAATTAATTTTAATTAATTTCACTAATAATATTGTAAAAAACAATTTCTAACATATTAGAAATTATAAATTAGTTTGTTTACAAATTTGGAGTCTATGTTGCCAAATTTCAATCACATAAGTGGTATAAATTAATTTAAAATCAATCCCATAGAGATGACACCTATGCGTGTTTTTTAAAGGAAAAATGTCCCACAGATGGACATGTTTTATATCTAATTTCATAGTGAATTTTATTACAATGAAATAAATTGGATTAATTGATATAAAATTAATATAATTAAACTTTAAAACTAATTATAAATATATTTTATCCTTTTAAATAAAATAGACAAAAAAGTAGTTTTGAATTAAAATTTAGTATTTTAACTATTCATAAAAAAATAAATCTTCCTAGAAACATATTAAAAAACATATGATAATTTTGATGTTAATACTGATTTTTTTTGAAATATAAAATTTCTAAGTGTCCCAAAATTTAATTTAAAATATGATCTCCATTAAAAGGTGGTAAAATTGACTTTATAAAAATATAGCATTTTTACGTGTTACATTGGGTTTGTTCCTATCTTATTCCAATAAAATATATTTCATTAATATATTTTTTATTGAATTTATAATATTTAAATTTCATTATATCACTTATTAATAGTAATTAATTATATTTATTATGATAAAAAAACCCTAATAGTGTAAAAACAATTCCTTTATATTCACATGGTATTTAAATTTATTTATATTTAAATAGTAACCTATAAATTCATATTATATTTTTGTAAACTATATATTTTCAAAACTTAGATAATCTTATTCACAACCGTTATTTTAACTACTAGTTTATGTAATTTTTTTTTAAAAAAATAATATGTTAGTAATATATTGTTTCTCAGGAAAAAACAAGGAATTCATATAACAAAATCTATCAAAGAAATAATTTATTATGTCTAACAAAAGATAAACCAGTATTACGTGCATTGAAAGATATATCATAGATTTAATTTATTTAAAATACTAATTATTTTGTAATATCTCAAGATTTTATATTCTCTTATGCTCTAGTTATGGAGTGTAATACACACTATCAAATACAATATTCTTATATTATAATTTCATTGTGTTACAAATATAATTATATATATCATTATTTTGATGTGGTTATGAAAAAATAATCACATCACTTTGTGCAAGCAGTTGTCCAAACATACACGAACGACATTATCAATTTTCAATGTAAGAAAAAAAATAATATATTATCATCTAATAATTATAAATATGTCATTAATATCATTATTATTTATTTTATATCAAATATATTCATTAATAGTCTATTTATTACCATCCATGTAAATCATTAGTGAAAAACGAATCACCTCGCTTCACAAGGCGGTACTCTGCCACACACATGAGCAACGTTAAGATATCCCCCAAAGAATAGAAATTAAAAATATATATGTGATATAATATATCCAATAGTATAAATATGATAAAACACACACACACAGAGATATATATATATATATATTTAATATTTAAATTCATCATTAAAACAATCCTAGAGTGATGATGATTGAAAATGAATAATATCAGTGGACGAGGTGTAGATTACCGTACACAAGAATGGTGATTTCATATCCCATTTCATAGATGATTAAGTGGATTTTGGTTATAATATTAATATAATAAAATCTATGTATATAGGATACACTGGTGAAATCATATGATAATAGTTAAGGAATATTTTAATGTGATAAAAGATTAAATAAAAAATTTCATAGTTTGGAATTTTACCTCTTATTAGACCACCACTTTATGATTACTTTTAAAGTATTACTAGAATGTATTTATGAAAAAAAGCTTCTAGGATGAGGGTATAGAATTTATGAAGTTATTTGGGATGGTATTGGTACAACAAAAAGGGTTTGATGGTGTGAATAAGAGAGGAGTGGTGGTGACCTTTTATAAGTGTGGTGAGTGGCACACTTGTATTTTTTGAAAATAAAAAATGTGTTCCCAAATTTTTAAAATGAAAAAAGGGCCTAAAATGGAAACCAATAAAGAGTTCCAAATTATATGATCTAAATATGTCCATAAAATATTTTTAAACATGTTTTATGCCATTTTGATGATTTCCTTTTCTGTTTAACCCCCGATAAACATGCTTTTACCATAACTATGGTTATTTAATTTTATTGTTTTGATTGTTGATTATGATTATAAAATACCTTGAAATGGTTCGATAGTATAAATTATTATTATTAAATATATTTAATTCCTTTCAAAAATATTCAATACATAGTATTTAAAGAATTTATTTTAAAACTAGACTAGTAAATGTGATAAAAAAAAGGTTTAGAATAACTGTATCTTCACGTAAAATATGATTATATATTAACCATATGACAAATAATATAAATTTTCATAATATATATTATTATTTATTTAATATGATATATACATTTAACTAAAATCATTTTTAGTTAGGGGTGTTTTCAGTTAACTAAAATGGAGATACATTATGCACTATAAAATCGTTTTCTAGAAAATCAAGATTGTAAATGCAAGGAAAAATTTATACTAAAATACAACATAAAGATTATTAAAATGTTATTAAATATATTATATGTATCAAAATAATAATTATTCTAATTTAAATGAAATTATAAACATAGTGGTAATTTTAAATTTATAAATTTGTGAAATAATTGTATTTTTTTTGAAAAATCAATATTTTTCACTATTCAAAAAAATTCTTGATACTTAAAAAATACCAAAATTTTACTCAAAGTATATTTAGATTTCAAAATTTCATAAATTAATTTCTTTTTATCAAATAAATTTTATGAAATTTAAAAAATTTAATTATAATATATTATCAAAAAATTCAATAACTATCATTTTAAGGGAACATATTTTTTGAGAATAAAATTACTATCCTAATGATTTATGATTATTTACATAAAACTTATAAATAATTTATATTGGTTTAGAAATATATATATTTATATATATCTTAGTGTAGTTAATGGTATTAACACCTATGAATTTAACATCTAGGTTATACAAGAAATATATTTACCAGGTCATTTACGCTTATTATTGTGTTCCAAATACTCTATACAACCTAGTATTACTTTATAAAATATAAAGATGTTACAACAATTAATTATCATGAAAATAATTTTTTTTCTATAAATTTCTAGTATTTTTTGTAAAATATAAACTAATAATAAGTTTCAACCTTTTAATGTTTGGATTTGTTATGTAAGAGTTACCGAATAATTATATGATAATCTAGACCTTAAAAGAACATTTAGAATAAAACAACATGAATTACTATATAAAAATGAAATAATTTGTTGAATAGAGGATGCATAATTAAAATACCACTCTTAACTATGATTCCCTAAAACACACTCTCTGATCAAGTGACCATATACACTTTCATTGTATACTGAATTTGAAATGAACTGATGATATAGAATTTTAACCACAAATAATTACAATAACAAAAAAATTTATTGATTCACATATATTCAATGAAAATTTTATCATTAGAGTTTAGAGAGTTTAAAAAAATTTATTAAATAAACCCATGTATATATTATCAAATGAAAAATTTTTCAACTATGAAAATAACTACTTATTATGAAATATATCTTCAATATATCTCATAAAAATAATAAATTGGTAGTAAATTAAAGGGTAAACTCATACCCTCTATAAGGGTAAACCAAAGCAATAAAAAAACCTAAGTGAGTAAAATAGGAGAATAAATAAAATGACAGTAATAAACTATAAAAAAATTACATAATAAAAAAATCTATCAACATTACATATCTATGTTTAGAACATATATAAGTAAATACCTGTATAAAAATAACCAGTCCATTAGTGATGAAATGTGAAATGTTAGATATCTAATTCCATGAATAATGCTATGAAATCAATATCTTGGGCATCACAATCTTATCATCAAGGACTTATGTTTATGAAATATTTTTTTAGAGAGGTATACACTGAAATACCAAATTTTTTTCATAATACCAATAAAAGAATCTATGGGATATCTATATCAGGGGTCATCCATAACTATTTAATTACATGTAATTCATAAAATGAAGAAAACAATAAGGTATATGAAACATAACAAATATTCATTAGTACTCAATAATAATCAATATTTGAATAAAGAGTATATTGATTATCAATATTACCCCAATAAATAAATAGAATATATTTCTTTGTACAAATACCTCTAACTAAGACCATATAGTATAAGAAGTATATGTTTAGGTCAATAATTCCCCCAATTAAAAATTTGAATATCATTCGATGTAAGAATACCTCAAACTAACAATGTATTAATTTAGATGTTTACACTTAATACCTAATTTCCTCAATAAAAAATACATTATCTTTCTCTCTAGAATTCTTTAATATAAAAATTTATATAGTAATGGTATCTGTTTATATAAATATTTTTCTAAATTAGTTAATGTTTGAAATATCAGATAACACTCTTCAATCCTTGGATAGAAATATAGAGTGTTGACAATGGAAATGCATTTAATAGAACATTATTTCAATAAATAAGGATAAATATTCAAGATAGAGGGTTGATTGATTTCCAAGTGTTTATTCCCAAAAAATAAAGAAGTATAATAATATTTATAAGTTAGTTGATGAAAAATATCTCCACCATAAACCGATGAATGTTGTAAATAAAAATCACATATCAATGAATTAAAATTCAGATACAAGAAAACCCATATGATAATAGAAACATAAGATTCAAATAAATATGTGATGGGTAACATGATATTTAAATATATTTACTAGAATGTTATTAATTATTCTAAAATATAATAGGGTATTGAAGACACTATAAAAATGAAATTAATTTGTGTAATTTCAAACATTTATTATGGAGTTGAAAATGAGACAATGAACCCCTTATAACTATAAAATCATTCATGTTGAAACCTTAGGAAGGATACAATTTCAAATGGAACTTTAAATAACAAGAATAATTAGATGATAATGTTAAAAAATAATAAAGGGTATACAGATACCCACTACAAAATAATATAATGTTTTATAAGATGTATTATGTCTTAAGGGGTGTAAATTGAGACAAGAAACCCTTGATAGTAAAATAACCTTCGAGGAAAAGATAATTTGATAATTTGGTTATTAAGAATAATTGTATAAATAAAAAAATAATAAAGAAAGATAATACAAATTATTCATTATTTTTACTATACAACATCAGATAATAGAGTTCAATCAGAATATTTTTTTCTCAAAGGAAGAAAATTTAGTTTGTTCAAATGCGTACATTAATTCTTACATATAACAAAATCACTATATTATATTATATAAAATAATTACTATCTTAATAAAAAATTAGAAAATAGAAAATTTCATATCAATAAACATTTATAATCATTATTTATAATTTTTCCTACATTATTTTGTGAGTTATTATCTATTTTCGATATTAGGTGTGAGTAATCATGATCGTTTTGATGTAGTTTCAAAATAGAGGCTTTTTTCATTATTATCCCAATATTAATAATTTAATGATAATATAAGGTACTTGAATAGTTGATTTAAAATTATTTATATTTCTATAATTTCAATGTTTATGAGTTTTAGAAATAATGAGTAAAGATGAAAACCAAGATGATCATTTTCAGGGCTTTTTCATGAATTGACAGTCGTATATTATCTAATGAGTTTAATATTAATATTACCATTATAATACAAAAAATAATTATCTACCTATTTTTATCATAAATTAATATAAATAATATCCCTCTAGTCATCCAATATATAATTTTTTATCATGTAAGTGGATAAACTTACCCAAACGAGAATATAAAATAAATAATGGATGATTATCATGTGATTTAGTTTCCATAAAAATATACAAAATGAAAAATGAAATTATTTAATTTTTATTAGTGTGATATATTTTAAGTGGATATAATTATAATATTATGTTAACCTATTTTATTTTATTACATAGTATTAAGAAGAAAATCTTTTCTCTTAGAACATAGTTTTGGCTGGTTGAATCCACAAAAATTGATTATAGATCAAATTATTGATTGGATTTCTAATTTCCCATTATAGAACAATATAAATTTCATGAAAATTAATTTTATCAATTAAATCCTATATCATGACCATACTTGAAAGGTGGTTATGATAGGAAAAAATTTTAAATCATTCATTCAATGAAGTCGGTAGTCTACATGTAATCATAGGTGATGATATAATTTTCCCAAGATTGAATGAATTTTTTTTACATTTAATAAAACAAAATATGATTAAAATATCATAATTATTTATTAATTTCATCATTAGGTCCATATGTGTAATGTTTTTAAGAAAAAATATACATGTATCTGCAGGAGGTGGTAGTCCGTAGAGACGCAAGAATGTCATTTTTGAAATCTTTATGGGAAAATTGGATATGTGGTCAAAAATAACAAGCTAATAATAATTAAATTTAATATAAAAAAGTTATATTTAATAATATATTAATTAGAAATATATATTTGGAAATATAATATAAAAAATAAAATAAAATAAACAAAATTAGTAGCCACATTGAGGACATATAAATTCTTTTGGAGGAATCCTTAGAATAAGAGTGATTAAGATAATTTACTATGTGTAGAATATTTAGAGGGTGAAATATAATTATAGTAGAATGATTAAGGATATTGTTTGAATAGATGATAATATTTTTGTGTGTTATTTATGAAATGGGGAGATGACACTTTTATTAGTGGTGAGAATAGATTTTCTTTACTTTTACAACTTAATATAAATAGTTCAAATGTTTATCATTTTATATTGTTTGAAAAGTGGGAAAAATTGATTGGGTGATTCTATATGGTATCTGATCCAATAACCAAGAAATTTCACACATGTATTATATTTTTTATTCCTTTAATATTATAAATTTTTATTTTACCATTTTTGGGTTTATTATGGTAACAAGTTTTTACCTAGGTAATTTAATTTTAATTAAAAATGTATAACAGCCCTTATTAAAAAATATTTAACTAACAATCCCAAATATAAAATAAATTTTAACATAAATTTTCTTTATGTATAATATATATAAATTTTATTATTAATGTATGAACGTGAAAAAACATAATATGAAGAGGAAGATTATTTTTATGCTTAATATTGATGTGTAAGGTAAAATTAATAATGTAGTTTGGTTTCATGAAATAATATTTATAAAAAAAATTATGTGGATTTTATTAGAATTCAAAAAATTAATTTTCAAAAAAAATATTTAATTTCAAGGGAAGGAAAAAATAGTTTCTTTTACTAGAAAATATTATATATGTTTATAAAATGTTACACATGGGTTTTATAAGATCATAATGATGTTTAAAAATGTATAAAATTACTCTATAATGAAATTTATGGCCAATTAAATATTTTTATAAAATTATAGGTCTTTGTTATTTATTGATAAATTTTTAAAGTTATATTTTTTTTAAAAACTACAGTTTCCACTATTCACCAATAAACAATCTGTTTTAGAAAATTCCAAAAAATTATTAAAAATGTAAAATTGACAAGATGAATATAAAAATAATTTAATTTTATTAAATTATAATTATAGTATATGATAATGTAACATTTAAATTAAAACATAAAATCAAAATGAAAACCATTTTATTTTGAAAATAATATTTTCAAAAAATATAACAACTCTTATTATTCTTTAATATCAATTACTAATCATATCAGTATTAATATATCATTCTTATGAACATCATCTTTTATCGATAATGTATTTTTTTATAAAAAATCACATCAAATGTCAATTTTTAGAATAATTAAATTTTATATAATAAATTTGTCTTACTACCTTTTTTGTTTCATTTAATTAATTCCTTACCATAGATAAAGTAATATATTATTAATTATAAAAATATATCATAATTTAGTTACATATATTTGCACCCATTAATTCCATGAAATTATTTAAATAGCTATATATTTTTCCACAACTTGTTTTTGTTTAACATTTCATGCGTCAAAAACTATCAATTACATTTGATTCTAAATGAACAGAAATACATAATCTTTAATCATGGGTTTTTATATTCTGACCCATTAAATATTATTTATCCTAAAAATATTTAATTATTTGTTTATAATGAAAATAGTTCAGTGTATCCTCAACATAGAAAATATACATTATTAAATTTCTTATGTGATTTCAATCATATCATTTATTATACTAAGAAACTCAGTATTGGGTATTAAGACCTCTATAATAAGATAAACTTATATTTTAATTTCATAGTCATCATTGATAGATTATCAAGGGTTGGTTTAAGAGATTTTGTGAGATTTCAAAATATTAAAATTGATACGATCCCTTTACAAAAAATGATAATCAATTTTTGACACCAAATAAAATTATGGAAAAAACTAGATCTATAAGAAGTACATTTCAAAAATCCTTCAAGAAGATTTAACTCATTCCAAACTTTATTTTTATTTATAAACCAAATCCAATATCTTTTGTAATAAAAAATGTTATAATAAATAGGATAATATCTAGTGAAAAATAAATATCATCTTCAATAGTTGTCATTGTATGGGAATATCCTTATTCCGATTTTTTAAGATTTTTTTGGAGACATTATTTTATATTTCCTATTAGATTAGTGCATTAATTATTATAGTTCCGAATTTACATAAAATTAATTTAATTAATTGTTATTGTTTTTTTCCTTCCCATACATTGATGAACTTTCTAAACATTGTATTCACACATATAGTGAATTTATGTTATGTTCATTGCATTTATGAGAAGTTTCTTGCCACATAAATGAAACATATAATGGTTAATATTCTATCATTCATAATCTTTTTCACTTGAAAGTCGATGATACTCCATCTTCATCTTCTTGGTTATATTTTATGATTCAAATTTTTTCTCATTGCTAATCATAAATTTTGATAACCAGTTATGCATAATCATAATATTTCTCAGCCCAAATCATATACCATTATGCTACTCATTGAGAAAATCTACCCATTTTATATAGAATCCATTAAAAACATGGTTTCACCAAGAACCAACCATTACAAAAACAAGATGATGTTAATCACGAGTGATAAACACCATAATTGAATTTTTTACAGTAACTACATGGAAAATTCTAATTCAAGATGTATTACTCATGAAAACCATATAAATATATTTATGTTAAACATGAATCACTCCAGGTTCAATTTAGCTTTCTTTAGGTTGGTTTCAATAATATTCCATATCCTTCTTCCATAAAATAATTCATTCTTTATAATTGTTTTCAAATAGAATGTGATTAATAAATAATATCCTTCATGAGTGTTGAGATAGGTGTGTATTCTTATGTCTACTCATTATACATCAGAGTAAAGATTTAATAGTTATTAAATAAGTATTTTTTATTTTCATTACCCCTAGGTGAATTTTTTTCACAACCACATAATCTTTATAATATCTTGGTAGGGGTTTAATTTCATTGATGACAAAAGAATATTGTCATTACCAATAGTATGAGATGTAATCCTATACATAAACATATCCCAGAGAATATTCCCCATGGTTTTCATTAAATTTTCTTATCAAAATAAGTAAAATATTTAACTTAACTAATCTATCCAGATGGGTTTTATCTATAAATTTAATTCATTTTCAACATTAACTTGTTGACCAATAAAATTACCCTTAACTGACATTCTTACCTCACATGTTATCTGAAAAAAATTGATAGAAACTACTTTCCCATAGTCTTACACTCTTTTATTTAGTGCTCATAAACATCATCATTTTAAAAAATATTTATAATGAACCAAAGAGACTCAATTTCAATTTTAAATAATTACAATATCATGATAAAATACTACATTGAAAAAATATAAATAAACTTTTATGTTTAGAGTCTTAATCTATTTGGAATAAATTTTAACTAATAAATCCCATATATATCCAATAAAATGGACATTTATTCAATCTATATTAAAAAAAATTAATCTTAATAAATAATTAATATCTCGCAAAAAATTATCTACAAAATAAACTATTTTATACATATAATTTTTAATACATTTATTGATAATGTATACTAATGGAAACATAAGAATGAGATTACACATTATAACAACCCAATTCTTTTTATTACATTCATACATGATTTAAGGAAATAATATTATAATTTATAAAACCCAATGATCGATAATACTAGTTTATTGGAAAATTAGGAACATTACACAACATATTAAAACATTAAATATAACATTGATATTGAAATATTCCTTTACCTGACTCCAACATTCATTCATACTTAACAATACATGGGATAACCTGAGGAAATACATAAGAAATGGGTGAGATATAAAACCCAGTAAGGGAATAAAAAATTAATAACATGAGTAAGACAACACATGTTATAAAATAGGCATATTGAAGGAGAATAAAAGAATCAAAAATATAAAGGCATGATATATAATGATAATCATAACATGGAAATCAGGAAACAACTTAAAACATTACAGCTTAGGTCATGGGTAAACTACCAATACATAATTGTGGAAAAATTTCCCAAAAGGAATTAGTTAAACCCCTATCCCAAAATTTCATATCATGATACTGCACATTATCCAATGAATTGGAGTGCTATATAATTTCAGGTGCACCCATCACGTTCATTTCATTCTCATGCTTCAGTGTTATACATAGATCATAAAGAATGGACTCATTATTCATCATAATTTATTCCAAGATCATGGTTTTTGGAAGAAATACAAGTATATATTAAGTAAAAAAGATATATGTGTATAAAAGTGGACATCCATAATAGGTAATGGGTACAGTATTGACCTACACAATTGTTTTGGAATAGAGATTCACAGTGAAATTTTGAAATCCTAACTACGTAAAATAATTCATAAAATGGGTTGATGTGAGGGAAAGAGGAAACACATAATATATATCAAAAATGGGATGTAAGATTTTCATATAAATAAATTTCCCAATACAACAAATTTGGAAATAGAAGATATATCATAATAAATGAACCTTGAATAAAGATGAGAAATATAATAACCCTTATAAAATTTAGGCATGGTAATGGGTCTACGTGGGAGAGATTAATGAGAGATAAAGGTATCTCTCATCATTCAAACATAATAAGGGATTTATGGGGGAGGGTCAAAAACGTACCTCATCCTTTTAAAATTATTATAAAAGGGTTAAAAAATATAAGGATACATGGATAAAATTAGAATAGAAGGAACCCCTACCTAACTGTGTGAATTAAAAATATTAAATAGGGGATTTGTGAGAGGTTGGGTGGAATCGGAGGATTTTAGAGAAGGAAAGAATGATTGAGGACGTTCTCCATGTATTTTTAGTGAAGATTAGTGTGAGATTTGGAGAGTGTATATAAGAAATGAGAAGGGATTTCTTTAACATTTCACAAAATTATGTTTTGGAATATTTAAAATAATATATTCAAAACCACAAAACATCCCATGGTTTTTCGCATGGTTATTGCAAAAGTGGAGTGGAAAAAACTAACTTATAATTCTATTGACATGATATATTAAAATATTATCCATTCTTATATAGAGGCGAGTCAAATTGATAATGAAATGAACTAAAAACCATAAAATATAATATACAATTTGTAGGACTCACTAAGTATTTATAAAATAAGTAAAAAAATATTATATCATATTATTTAAATGGTAAAACATATATTTGGAAGAATATATCTTTTATAGTGTTCATTACCTAACTATTGGGCCATTATGAAGTCAAAAAAATACTATCTATTTATATGGTATTTAATTTGTACCCAAACATTCATCTCTCTCAGAAAATTATAGAAAAATCACTATTGGATAATTTTGACATCTTATTTCAAAAAACAATATTCATTTTATCCAAATAACTTTATAAATATTAAAAAAATTCACATTTAAAATAAAAACCTACATTTATTGAAAATTAATGGGTTTTGACAAAAATAGTACTAAACCATAATAAAAATAACTTTTTTCCTCATAAAAATTATATTATCATTTATATTTAATATAAGTAATTTAATAGTAATATATTATTATAATATTATTTATTAATTCATCAAAATATATTTCTTATTTAAAATGGAATATTAATAAAAATACAATTTGTACCTAAAAACAATACTAAAATAAATGTATATTCATTATTATATTCAAAAAATAATGTACATAATCCCATTTAAAGGATCTTGATACATATCCCTTTATTACACCGGGGTACGCCCTAGGAGTAAGGTGTGTGATAGTGGGGATTTCATGGGGAAATTCAGCGAACACAATTTAGGTCGTTATATCGATGAGCTTTAACTTCTCTCGTTAACCATTTTACTCATTCTTAAGTTATTGGATTTTGGCTTGGGTTTTGTATAGGGAAAATCCCATAAAATCTCTCTCCCTCAGAAGCTCTAATAAATGGGATTCATAGATAAAATCTTACCAGTTGAGGTTATCTCCTCCATTGTCTGTGTAGAGTTGATTTGTTAAAACCCTATATTTATACTGGTCTTGTGATCACTATTCAATGAATATATTATCAATGGTAATGATACATAATATTAATTTAAATCAATTTGATAAAATAAAATGAATGGAATGCATGTGTTTTCTATATCCATTTTACCAAATAAGACATTTAATTAAATAAAAATGAAAATCCCACTTATAATAGTTTGGGTCATTACAATCTTCCCCCATTAAGAAATTTCTTCCTCAAAATTTTTATTTCCCACATTAAAATAGATGAGGGTAACTGTGTTTTATCACCTCCTCTGCCTCCCAAATTGCTAATTCATTATTTTGGTTTATCCACAACATGTTGACTAGGTGAATTGTCTTATTCAGTATAACTTTAAATATATGATCTAATATCTTCAGTGGATTCTCCTCTTATGAGAGGTCATTCCCTAAAGGTAACAACTCTAGATTAGGTACTTGAGGGGTATGGTATGTACTTTCTCAAGGGGGATACATGGAATTTATTATGTAGATGAGATATGTTATGTGGGAGTTCTAGTATGTTGGCCACCACTCTGATGTGATCAAGGGTCTCAAAATGGTGTATTTATGTTTGAATAATATTTCTTTTCTTCCTAAATCTCATTACTCTCTTCCATAGAGATATACATAGGAATACCTTGTCTCCAACCTCAAACTGTAGGTCCTATCAGCGATTGTAAGAATTGATTTTCTATCGACTTTGACTAGCCTTATTGTTCTACTGAAAGTTTATAACCTTATCCACCATTTCTTCCACAATTTCAGGACCTATAAGTATTCATTCCCCAACTTCATCTCAGTATGTAGGTTTTCTGATCGTCTTTCCATTAAGGGCTTTAGAGAGATACATTTGGATGCTTGAGTGGAAACAATTGTTGTAAGAGAACTCAACGAGAGGAAGATTTTTTTATCATTTCCTTGTATATCCATTGTGTATGCTCTCAACATGCCCTCAACTCTCTGAATAGTCACCTTGATTGCCCCCCAGTTTGAGGGTAAATGGCTGTGCTGATGTTGAACGCTGTATTGAGATCATTTTGGAGACTCTTCTAGAACATTGAGGGGGATATTGTTTAACAATCCTAACCTTATTAAATTACATAATCTTGATTTTAGTCGATAAATCAATTCTTTTTTCATTCATAATCTTTTCATTTTTATATCATTATAGAATTGGGAAATAAAAAATTCATAAAATTACACATTATTACAGAGTTGATACCATAAAAATTGTCTTCCTTTCTTGTAAAATATAAAATATTTCACCTAAATCATGATTTATTTGAAGAATCATAAAAAATTTAACTTTTCTTTTTTTCATTGTCTTACTCATCCTTATAATCTATGAAAATCATTTAAAACTTGGGAAGAGAACAAAAAGACAAGTTAGGGATATAAATAAAAGGTATGTCCATGAATACTTGTAAAATATGAAAACATTTTCAAAATGAATACTTTTCACCCATATATACATACATTGTGTAACATGATATTTCTACAAGATCCATACAAATAATAATAACATAAATATAACCATAAATTAATCTTTAGACATTACTTACAAAATGTTCTAACCATCTCGGCTACTTTATATTTTGTAACCCTCCTAACTACCTTAAAATTTGTGTTACCATCACAATTACACATGGATTAACCATACAAATTACCTCAATCATTAACATAACCAATGCATTGGATGGATATATAGTTACCACACTTCATCATAAAAAATTACCATTAACCACAAGTTAATCATACAACATGAATAATTCCATAGAAACATTGCTTTGGAATTTTGTAAAACAGAATTTTAAAAGTGTATTTTAAAAGGAATGAATGTTATAAATATCATATAATAGAAGTTAAAATTAATTGGGGGGATGTAATATGTAAATAAAATATTTATACAAATAATTAAACATATTATATACAAAACCCATGACACAAAAAAATTTAATACCACATAAATAATGATGTAGAGTGTTATCCCAATGATTGGAAATCAGGTTTAGAATTCCCTTACCTTGGGATTTTTTTACTACAATATTTATTAAAAATATTGTATAATGTTTAAAATAGTGTTATTTATATCTTCAATAATAATATTAATATTTATAATTCCTTATATTATCATTTAATTAAATTATTTCAGACATTAATTTTTAGTATTTTTTTCCTTGCACTATTTTGGGTGAGTTCTTTACATGATTTCCATGTTTGGTTCATGATGGATTGTTCTTGTCGGTTGGATGTAAAACTCCATAATTGTAATGAAATGGTATTTATATATTTATAGTACCATAATTTTTACAATTTATCATTTTTAATCCTTACAAGAGGATGAATCATAAGTTAAAACATTAATGATGTTTTTTTAGATCATTTAAGTGTTTCTTTGATAATGATGTACTCATTTTGTTTTATAAATTTAATCCAGGTATAAAAATTAATTCCAAAAACATTAATGATACATAATAAATATATTATAACCTGGTTCAACCATAAATTTATTTTCATAAATATACATGAATGAATTAAATAAAATTGAAATCGCATCATCCACGATCTTGGTAATTCGACACATCGTAGACAATGTTTTTAATTCATTGTATAAGTGGGGGGAGAAGAAGATTGATGCTTAATATTCAATGAAGATGAGAACATAAATAATATACAAGACTCTAGAGATTTTATGCCCCTTGGATAAGAGGAGGTTAGGAATGAATAAGAAAATAAAGGAACTCAAAATAAAAGGCAATTTGAGAAATTCGTTACGTAAATTCGGCAGCCTAACAACATAGTTTAAATTTTCATAAAATAATTTCATGATAGAAAAGGGGTGTCTCCCATAATTATTACATAATATGGGTAATATGAGATTTATGGAATTAAATATCCCTATATAATCCTATGGGAATGAAAAATAATAAAATAAAATGAATGGAAAGAAAGAAAATAAAATAGCATGTTCACCACTGAATCTCTTCTCTGTGAGACCCCTCTTAAAGACTTTGGTTTTGGCCCTTTAGTGTCACTAGAAGATCTAGGATGTGGTAAATAGCATTTTGAGGAGTTCTGAGATGAACTTAGGTAAGGATCAAGGCTTGAGAGGTGTAGGAGGAAGAGGGGAATGAGGGTGGCATTTATAGTGGAGAAGAGGGTGTATTTTTCATTATTTTAATCATTATTATAATATTTTAGCTCAATACAGGGAATAATAATAACTCATGTGACCACAAATAGTAATAATGGCATGTGAGTTTGAACCATGTGGGCTTACATCACTTATGATTTCATAAATAGTCTATTTTACTAATAAATGGAATATACGGTATTTTACCATATTTCACTATTCAATGAAAATTTATGAATTTCAGAAAAATACAAAACAATTCACCCATTATATTTCTCAATGTGTAGAATTCAAAAATTATGACCTTTTTTTTGAAAATAATTTTCAATGTATTGTTAATTTTTTTATAAAATAAAATCAAACATAATTAAAGAATTAACAATTTTAAACCTATAACCGCTTTTATATCACATTAAAAAATTAACCAAAATTTCTTTATCTTTAAGCCATATAAAAATAAAATACTAGTACAATTTACTATTCATTAGAGTCATATTACTATTCATATTACTATTCCTAAGGGTTTGTTACTCTTCAACAAAAAAACCATTTGGTTTTATTAGACTCAAAATAACATACTGAACACAATTATAGATGACTGTTTTTCAAAATTCAATATATAGAAGTGGAAAAACTATTTTTAAAGGATATTTATAAATATATACTTAAAAAAAAGTTTCATGAATTTCCATTTATTTAAAGAAAAAACTTGGGAGTGTTACATTGTCCCCACCATCTGAGAATTGCGTCCTCAAAATTTTTTTTCTTATTAAAAAAGTGATGATACCTTTCTCTCATATCATTTTCAGACTCCCATGTTACTTATTCTACCATGTGTTTCTCCAAAAAACCTTTACCTGTTGGATTACCTTATTCAGCAATACTTGTTCCCTTCAATCAAGAATATGAACAGGGTTCTCTTCATAAGAAATGTTCTCTTCCCAGTGAATTAATTCTGGGCTCAAGACATGTGATGAATCTGGAACATACTTCCTCAACATCTAAACATGAAAAACATTGTGTACCTGAGATAAACTCAAAGACAAAGTTACTCAATATGAACCTTTTCCACTTTATATAGGATTTCAAAAGGACCGATGAACCACATACTTAGCTTTCCTTTCTTACCAAAATGCATCATACTTTTCCATTGTGTGATATTAAGGAAAACATGGTCACCTACCAATAATGAGATGTCTTTCATTCTGTTATCTACATAACTTCTTTAGCTTCTCTTAGATTTCCCAATGTGCTGCTAGATCATCTTTACTTTCTCATCCAATTCCTCTACTAATTCTAGCCCAATCAACATTCGTTCACCGACTTCATCCAAAAACACCAGAGTTCAACACTACATTCCATACAATTCCCCAAAATGTGTCATCTATATTCTAGAATGAAAACTATTATTATATGAAAACTCAACTAACTAGAGATTCTAATCCCAACTTACATGATAGTCAATTGAACATGCTCAAAGCATATCCTCCAAAGTCTGAATTCTTCGTTCTAATTTCCTATCTGATTAAGGATGAAAAGATGTACTAAAATATAATTATGTGTCCAATGACTTCTGAAGTCCTTTAAAAATGTTATAAGTGAACCTGGAATCAATGTCAGATAAAATGGAAAGAGGAACTCCATATAACCTAACAATCTCATTAAGGTGTAGCCGAGAAAACTGATCCAAAGACTTTTTATCTAGAAATTAGTGAAAATGTGCAGATTTTCCCATTTGATCTAAAATAACCCAAATCACATTATTACCCCAAGATATAGTAGGTAGCCCCACCAAAATGTCAATGGATACATTCTCCCACTTCTACTCTATCACAGGAAAAGGCTGAAGCATCCCCTTTGGTAACTTCCACTCTTCTTTAACCTGTTGACATGTCAATAATTTCACAGTAAAATCAAGAATATCTCTTTTTATTCCATCCCACCAATAATACAGTTGGATGTATTTGTACATATTAGTACTTCTAGGATGAACTAAAAAGTGAGAACTATGAGATTCACCCAACAATTATATCCTCAACTGGGAATCAAAAGGCACATCCAACTATTTACCAAATCTTAAAACACAATCTTTTTCAGTGTTAAATTCTAGAAACTTACCCATTTTAACCAATTCATCCTTTTTTCTAGTTCATGGTCTTCCTTATGCGCTTGCAAAATTCTATCTGATAACGATGACTTTACTAAAACCTGAGACCAATAATGGTATTTCCTGCACCAAAAACTTCTAATCCAAAATTCGTGATATCATTAATCAAGGTATCATGTTCCAAACATAACATGGTTAATGATGCATGATGTTTTCGGCTCAAGGAATCCGCCACTTTGTTTTCCTTTCTAGGAAGGTAATTGATTGTGCAATCATAATCCTTTATCAGTTCAATCCATCTTCTTTTCCTCATTTTTAATTCCTTATCAGGGAATATAATCTTCAGACTTTTATGGTCAGTATAAATTTTACATTTGGTATAGTATAAATGATACCTCTAAATTTTCAAAGAAAAAAACACAACTGCCAATTCCAAATCATGTTTGGAATAATTCATCTCATGATGTTTAAGTTGTCTTAAAGAATAATAAATTACTTTATCATTATGCATAAAAACACAACCAAGACCCTTCAAAGAAGCATCATTATAGAGAAAAAACTCACCATTTCGGGAAGGAGAGGCCAAAACTAGAGCACCCACCAATAAATTCTTCATTTCGTGAAAACAAAAATCACATTATTCTATACAAACAAATTTAACCCCATTACATGTTAACAAAGTTATCGGGATAGATAACCTGGAAATGTTCATTATAAGATGTCAGTAATATCCTACTAATCCATGGAAACTACAAATCTCTGTAACATTTGTGGGTGTTGTCCATTCATCAACCAATCTTGTTTTTTCTGGATAAACAGTTATTCCATCCATATTTACAATGTGCTCATGAAATAAAATCTTTTGTAACAAAAAATAAAACTTTATTAATTTTCCATACAATTTTTTCTTTTATAGTTTGTAGAACTACCCTTATATGTGTTTCATGCTCCTATTTATTTTTATAAAATACCAAGTTTTCAACAATAAATACAACAACTAATTTATCCAAGAACTCATAAAATATTCTATTCATATGATTCACGAATAAAGTAGGTGAATTAGTTAACCCAGACAGCATAAAAAAATTCATTATGCCCATATCTAGTATGAAAGGCTGTTTTTGGAATATCAACCTCTTTCAACATCAGCTGATGGTATCTAGATCTCATGTCAATCATGGAACAGAACTGAGCTCCCTAGAGCTGGTAAAAAAATTCATCGATATGAGGAAAATGATATGTGTTTTTAACGATGATGTTATTCAAATCTCTATAATCAATGAGAAGTCTCATGGAACCATATTTCATTTTAAAAAACAAAACAGGGGCACCCCATGGTGAAGTGATAGGATGAATGAAGCCTTTACATTAAAATATTGTAACTGATTTTTCAATTCAAGAATTTCTATTTTAGACATACGATATGAGGGTTTTGAAATTGGATTAGCATTAGGAGCTAAGTCAATTGTGAATTCAAATCCTCGATCAGGTATAAAACTAGTTTACTCATAAGGAAAAACATCAAGGTATTTATTTTCCACCAGCACATCATTAATCTGAACAATTCCCTTATTTTCAATAATATGACCCAGATAAAATTCATTTTCATCCTTTAAAAGTTTCTCAGCTTCATGATATGTTGAAAATTTTATGGGTTCATTCTTGTATACAAAATGAAACTATTTCTGAAAAACAATTTCTTTAGCTCTACATTCAATCATACCATGATAAACAAAAATCCAATCCATTCCTAGAATAACATCAAACTTGAATAAGGGAAAAACAACAAGGTTTGTAGGTATAGTCTTTCCATAGACTGCAATAGAAAGATTCTTATAATTATTCTTTTCTATAATATTCCCCCCTCTGGTGTTTTTGAAACATGTTTTGATTTAATTTTTTGAGGTAATATTTCCAATTTACTCAAATATTTATTAGAGATGAAGGAATTTGTAGACCCAATATCAAACAGAACTTTAGAAAAATTGGAAAAAATGCAAAAATTAACTGATAAAACATAATTGGAGGGATCATAATCTATTAACATAGTCAAAAAAGATCTCACTACACCATTATTATTACAGTATGTATTCTTTGAATCATTTGGATCTCTCGTTGGGAAGGCATTTTCATAATGAACCATCTCACCACATTTAAAACACTTTACAGTTTTCTTATTTTGATTTGTCTTAGGAACATTTTAATTACAATCTCGATCCATATGTCCAAACATACCACATTTAAAAAACTTTCTAGTTTTGGTAATACATTCCTTATGGTGCTTTTTTCCACACATTTCACAAACAGGAAACTATATTTTTTTACAATCCTATTTTTTTGTTGATTCTTACCCAGTACTTTCCATATGGACCTCTTATTCTCTTGGTTTCAAAAATGCACGTGATCATTAAAAACTCCATATATAACCTCTCAGAATATCAGAAATTTTTCTCACAAATTTTGAATTAACAAGTGTCCAATGTGCTTCGATAGCTTGGCTTCAGTCCTATGTAAAAGTAGTTGATTTTTCTATCAAGATCCAGATTGTGATTTGGAGGATACCTCTCCAGTCGAATGAAGTTCTCTACATACACAGCCACTAAATATTCCTCCTTATATTTCAATTCAAGTAATTTATTCTCCATCCTAAGTCACACCACCATTGGAAAATATATTTCAAGGAAACTAATATTATATTTATCACACTCTAAGTCAATAATATCCACTCTATCTCTGATATTATTTACCATTGACCACACCTGATTAGTTCAACCTTCAAAACTATAAATGTCAAGACTTAACATTTTATTGTATGAACATACCATAACAATGTATATCTTTTCAAGATCATTAATCTATCCTTCAGCTGCTACTGGGTCAGAAGAACCATTGAAAGTAGGAGGGTGTTGTCTCATAAAATTTTAAACTATTTTCATGTTCGATTGTGGTACCTATGGTTTTTCTCTTGAATGGATTATACCAAAATTTATTTCCTGCATCAATGGAGCCATTACTGTCACAAACTTCTCGGTTCTAATCCTTACCATTCTGGGATACGGATTATGAAGGATGTCATTCTGTTGGTTTCTTTCCTATTTATCTTCCTTGTTTCTTCTATTGACAACAATTTTGAACAAACATATCTTAGATGAAGCAACATGGTATTCTTTAAATTTTATGACATTTAAAATTAATCGTAGTGGAAAAATCATTTATATATTTTAACATCATTCTAACCCCTAAAGTTATCTAACCCATCCTATGATATAAACTATAAGGAACTGGCCTTATTAAATTACATAATCTTGATTTTAGTCAAGAAATCACATCTTTTTACATTAAGTATCCCATCATGTTTATAGATTTATAGAATTGGTACATAAAACATTCATAAACATTAACATTATTACATATTAGATACCACAAAAATAGTATTTCTTTTTTGTAAAATATAAAACTTTTTACACAAATCATGATTTCATTGACCAATATTTCAAAATTTAACTTGGATCCCTTTTTTGTCTTAATAATCCTTATATCTCGTGAAAATAATTTAAAACACGGGATGACTACAAAAATCATAGTAAGGGATATGAAAAAGTAAATTCCATGAATACTTATAACACATGAAAACATTTTCAAAAGGAATACTTATCACCCATATATATTTACATTGTGTAACATGAGATTTTCAGAAGACCCAAAAAACATAATAAATTAAATAGAACCATAATGGTATATTTGGGAGTTAGTTAAAAAATATTGTAACCATTTCCTCTACCTTATAATTTTTAACCCTCACAGCTACCTTACAATTTGAGTAACCATCAGAGTTACATTTGGAGTAACCATATGACCAACCTCCAACATACACATACCCAATGCATTGGAGAGAGATATAGGACCCAACCATTGTCATAAAAAATTCCCAATAAACAAAACATAATCATACAACATGAATAATTTCATAAAAACATTGCTTTGGAATTTTGTAATTTTTTTTTAAAAGATGATTTTAAAAGGAAAGTGTGTTATAAATACCATATAATTGAAGATAAACTTTATAAACTTGATAAAAATGTTTATAAACTACGAATAAAAATATGTTATCATATTATATACAAAACCCATCACACAAAAAAATTTAATACCACATAAATAATGAATCAGTATAATAACCCAAAGAATGGAAATCGGGTTAAGAATTCCCTTACATCGGGCATGCCTTACATGAAGTTTGTTAAAACGACATGTATAATGGTTTAAAGAGTGTTATTAATATCTTACATAAATATATCCATTTTTTAATACCTTATATTACTATTTAATTTCATTATTTCACCCTTTAATTGTTAGTATTTTGTTCCTTGCACTAATTTGGTTGAGTTCTTTACATGATTTCCATGATTGGTTCATGATGGATTGTTCTTGTGGATTGGAAGTGAAACTCAAGAATTGGAATGGAATATTATTTATATATTTATATTACCGTAAATTATACCATATAACATTTTGAATATTTTTGTGAGGATGATTCAAAAGTTAAAACATTAATGATGTTTGTTTAGATCATTTTAGTTGTTCTCTGATAATAGCGACTTAATTTTGTTTTATAAATTAAATCCATGTGTACAAAAGAATTCAATAACCATGGATGAGACATAATAAATATATAATAACCTTGTTAAACCATAAAAATGGTTTCATGATCATACTTGAATGAATTGAATCAAATTGAAATCACATCGTCCATGATGTCGGTAATTCAACACATCACAAACAATGTTTTTAATTCATTGAATAAGTGTGGGAGGAGAAGAAGATTTATCATGAATATTAAATGAACATGAAAACTTCCAAAATATATATTATTTTAGATCATTCATTCCTATTGTATAATAGGAGGTTAGTAAAGAATAAAAAAATAAAGGAACTTAAAATAAAATAAATTTTGAGAAATACCTTACCAAAATTCAGCAGCCTAACTACATCGTTTAAATTTTTATAATATAATTTGATGAAAGAAAAGGGGTATCTCATCATTATTACCTAATATGGATATTAAGGAGGATATAGAATGAAATATTCCAACATAATCCAAAGGTAATTAAAAATAATTATATAAAATGAAAGGAAAGAAAGAAAATAAAAGATGATGTTTACCTCTTGATCTTTTCTTCTTGAGATCCCTCTTAAGGCCTTTGGTTTTGGCCATTTGGTGAGACCAAAATCTCTATGACGTGGGGAAGATCCATGGGAGGAGTTTTTTGTAGAAAATAGGTAATGTTCAGGGCTTCAATGGTGTGAGAGGGAAAATGGAATAAGGGTTATATTTATAGTGAAGGAGAGGGGTATTATTTATTATTTTAATAATTATTATAATATTGTTTTATCAAGACCATGAATATTATTAATTAATATGACCCCAAATAGAAATAATGGCATGTCAGGTTGAACCAAGTGGGCTTACATCACTTTTTGGGTCATAAATAGTGTATTTTACTGATAATTTAAATATATTGTATTTTACAGTATTTTACTATTCATCGAAAAATTAAAGATTTAAGAAAAATATCAAAAATTCCCCCTTTCTATTTCTCAACATGTATAATTTCAAATTGAAGTCTATTTTTTGAAAATAAACTTTTTATATAATTAATTTAATTTTTAAATAAAATCATAGATAATTTGAAAATTAACAATTTTAAAACTATAATTGCTTTTATATCACACTGAAAAATTAACCAAAATGTCTTCATCTTCAAGCCTTAATAAAATAAAATAATAGTACAATTTACATTTCATTATGGTCATATTACTATTCATATTTCTATTCATATGAGTATATTACAATTCTCCAAAAAAACATGTTGGTTCAACTAGACTATAAATAACATAATGAACACAATTCTAGATGATTTTTTTTTTAAAATTCATAACATATAAGTGGAATAATTATTTTTAAATGCCAGTTATATATATATACTTAAAACAATGTTTTATGAATTTCCATTTAGTTTTAGAAAAAAAACATGGGTTGTTAAATGTTGGATCTCAATTAGATACAATTGATAGTGGTACAACATGAATCCTCACTACTTATCTTATGTATATCCATGAAAGTTGATCCAATGTGATATCCCCCCAAATTGAAATGATGTGTGATGTATTTGTAAGAAGACCACCCACAACCAAGATATCATTGTTTTATATAAATGTTTTAGGATTCTTATTGACAATTTCCATGATCATGTTTTCCCATTTCCATGTAGGTATGGGTAATGGTTGCATCATTCCCTTATATTTTTTCCTTTATGCCATCACTTGCAGAAATATGTGACATTTTCTCGTATATTTTGTGATCTATCCTTTATATTAACTCACCAATAGTGTTCTCAGAGATCATAATACATCCTTATACTTCCAAGGTGAATAGAGAAGGTTGATCTATGAGCGTCGTCCACCATCTCTTTATATAACTAATTATTTTATTGTACACATAGTCTTGACCCAAATCTAGAAACACCTTATTCATCATCTCTTAACTCCTAGTATTTCTCATTTCTTCTAATAGTTCCGACTTTCTTTTGAATTGCCACATCATCTCTTTTACCCTCGTTTAACCACCCTATAAGAGAGTGTTTAGCAATAATTTTTGAAAAGATTTAAGATTCTCATTCCTTTATGTCTCATGGGTCCATCATCTTCATGTCTAAATAGATAACACACATCTCAATTCTCATTAATGAAAGATTTACTGGATCCTTTTTACATAGAGCATCTTAAACTTTTTCACTTTCCTTGGATGGTAGTGAATTGAGTAGTCATAGTCTATGATCAACTCTAAACATCTTATTTAGTGCATATTCAACTATTTATGTGTGAATATATACTTTAGGGTATTGTGATATGTATATATTTCACACTTCTCCCCAAAGAGGTAATGTCACCAAATTTTCAATGATATGATCACTATAGCCTACTCTATATCATGTGTTAGATTGGTCTACTCATTAAATTTAAACTGCCTCAAAGCATTGGAAAAAAAATTATCATTTTTCATCAACACACAGCCTAGTACCTTCTTTAATGCATCACTGAATACAACCAAATGATCTCCACTTTAGGATAGTGTGAGCACATGCGCAATGATAAGAATCCTTTTTAAATCCTTGAATATCACTTTGAACTCATCAATATAAGAAAACTTGACTCCCTTATGAGTTATCTTGGTTAGTGGGTTTGAAAATTGTGGGAAATTTATCACAAATCGATGATAATACCTAGCTAATCCAACGAAACTATAAATATATTTCATAGATGTTAGCCTCATCCATCTTTCAATTACCTCAATCATTGAAGGTTCTATATATATCTCATTCCCCTTTACAGTATTCCCCATGTAATAGACTTCCTTAAACTAAAAAACACATTTATTGTACTTAGAATAAATCATTTTCTTTCTCATGGTCTTTAGAACAATACATAAATTCTCTTTATCCTGCTTCTTACTTTTGAAGTATATTAGAATATCATCAATAAAGACAACCGAAAAAATTTCAATTTAATATCTAAAGACTCTATTCATCATTTACATGAATACTACAAGACCATTATTGAATCATGGATATTGGAAATTCCCTAGGTATACGATCAACTAAGAATTCAATATCTCTGTTAGGAGGAAGACTAGGAAATTCCTCGAGAAAACTCATCAGTGAATTCCCTCACAATATGAATGTCTTCGAGGATGGTTCTTTACTTATACTCGATCATCTATAAAATATACACATGATAATATGGAAATAATATCAATTCTTGGAATGATGGTTCGTAAAGAAGATTCATCACCGTCGTCACACATTTATAGAATCAAGGGTTGATTTTCCATATAGAGAGTGACTTTCCTCTAATGAAAGTTTAAGAAGGATATATATAGTGAAATCCAATCCATGCCAATAATTGCACAAAATTACACTAAGGGAATCCTAATATGGTTCTCTCGGAAGTTCAATCCAAAAATTGTTAAAGGGGATGTGTTATATACATGGGATTTAATAATTTCACCATTTTTCATTTTCACCGACTTCTCCACTTCCTTGCATTTTGGTGGAGTTTGGATTATTCTACTAAAAATTTGGGACATAAAATAATTCATAGAACCATAATCAAAACATAGGTTTTCTATTATTGAATTAATAATTATTATAACATTCACCACATCTTTATCATGATTCACTTCAGTGGTAGTGATTGAAAAATCACACCCATGATTTCTTGGAAGTTGTAGGTTGCCTCTGAAAAACCTTGGATTAGTGAATTGGATTGAGAAATGCATGGGTTCCCTATATTTGTAGAAATAAACAATGCATGGAGGGTTTACTAGAGAATTACATTCCTCTATCATAGTAGATGTTATTTCTAGATAGTAATCACTGGCTAGGTTACCTTCCTTCCTGCACCTAATGATATTATTCATCCCCATCAGGCAATTTCCAGGGTGCTGCTTTGTGCGCCATTTGAATGTGGGGTGTTTATGTTTTTGAACCATTATATATATCTATAAGAATACTAGAATTTGACACCACCTTCCGCTTAATATCCCCATGGTACCACTAATATTCACCAATCACAATTTCATCTTTGAGGGAACATAAATTTTTTTTCTCATAACTATCAATGTCAAAGATCACTAAGGATTCATGTAGGCTAAGTTTAATCCCACCAAATTATCACTCAACCTTGAATTCGGGGGTAAAAATAAATCTATATGCATATCGTGAATGCCTTGTGAAGTATTCCTTATACGCAGCAATGAAGTCGTCATCTTTTTTCTTGAGGGATAGAATGTCTCATTCCATCATAATTTGAATTATGCGAGAGAATATTTATCGAAAAATGATTTTTTTTAATTCCTTACATCCCATCCCCTCAATCTATTTCTCACAAGTCTTATTTTTTTATCAATTTTCCCCATTAATCAACCTCACCCACCATATGATTAGAATCCAGAAGTACCTTATCCTGTTCAAAGCATTGATGGATGGAGAAGATATTCTTAATGGATTTGGTCCATTGTTCAGAGATTGACGGATCAAATGATCCATTAAAAGTATGAGGCCTTTGTCTCATGAATCTCTTGATTTCCACATGTTCTTTCTTGAGGGGGGGGGGTATTTCTTCTTGATCCATGTTTCTGTTCAAAATATGTGTTAATTGAGAGAGTATCGTAACAATGTTTGTGATTCATGCTCCCATCAGATTGGAAATCTCATTAGGAAAGTCATTACATTGATCTTTGCATTGGTTGTTAGCCTGATTCCCCATATTAACGGCCATTAGATAGAATAAATTGAATATAAGGAGTATGTATTTTAAATTATTAACAAAAAATGGGAATCCAATTACATTAAAGGGATAAGTTATAAATTAAATTTTTTCCTTAACTTTGAAATATCTAGGCTTTAATATATGTTATCCATGATCTATTTCCTATCATATATCCTTATATAATATTTCTATTCCCATAATAATGGTTCCATATATGATTCTGATTTTACTAAATCGTATCCCCCAAGAGTGTCGATCTTGGAGTGTAGAAAGTCCTGTTGTTGTACACCAATATTCATTTGAGTCTAGCTCAAAACCGTGTTTTCGTATTTTACCGCAAGATACATCTATGCTAGAGTCACAACCAAATATTTGTATATTGATAGTTATGTATTTTCTTGATAAAACACATACAATATTCTCACCAAAATTTATGGATTAATTTGTTATACTTATTCTTATCACTAATTATTTCACAAGAGTTTTATACTTTTAATCACAAAAATAACTAAACATTCCTCTAATACAAACTATAACAACCATGTCCTTTTTATTACATTCAACGATTATTTAATGACATAAAATTTCACTTAATATAACGCAAAAAATCAAGATGTATATGTCTTTATAAATTAGGAACATTAAATAACAATGTAAAACTTGTAATACAAAATCATTATTGAAAAATTCCTTTACATGACCGCAACATTCTTTCATACATAACATTGCAATAGATTACCTGATGATGGGAATTAGAAATGGGTGATCTATAATGCTGAGAAAGGGAATAAAACTAGAATACCATGAGAAATACATAAAATGTTATACAACAGGCATGTGGATGGACCATAAAATAAACATGAACATAAACACATGATATATCATGATAATAATAATATGGAAATGTGGAAATAACATAAAACATTGCATCATATGTCAAGGATAAACTGCCAAGACATCATAGTGGGGAAAGTAAAATCATGAAATCAGGTAAAATCATGTCTAAAACATGTCATATCATGATATTTGTCATTAACAAATGCATTTAAGTGCTATATAATTTTTTGTGAACCAGTGACTTTCATTTCATTCTCATTCTTTACTGTTGCACATAGATCAAAAAGCATGGGATCATTCATCATAAAAATTTATTTCATGATCAATGGGTAAAAAATAAATACATTTAAGTCCTATATAATATAGTATATGTGTATAAAAGTTAACACCCTTTAGAGGTAATGGGTACATTATTCACTTACACAATTGTTTTGGAATGGAGATTCACGGTGCAATTTCAGTAGCTTAATGACATGACATAAAAAATTCATAAAAAGGTTTGATGAGAGTGAAAGTGGTATCTAATAATATATAAATGGAATTTAAACTAATATTGTTATATAAATACATGTCAAAATATATTTAATTTGTGAATATAAACCATACCATAATAAATAATCTTTACGAAAGAGGAGAAATGGAATTAACTCTTATGAAATTTCTACATCTTAATGGGTGTACGTGGGAGGGATTAATGACAGATAAATGGGTCTACAATCACTCCAAGATAATATGGACATTATGAGGGAGGTGTGAAAACATAACCCAAAATTTGTAAATTAAAATAAAAGGGTGTAATAATAAAATAAAAAATGAATAAAATGATAATAGAAGGAACCCTTACTGGAGTGTGTGACTTAATAAGTTTGAAGAGGGGATTCTTGAGAGCTTGGGGTGCCTTGGGAGGATTAGAGAGAGAGGATGATAGAGTAATAATGTGATAAAAGTATTTTTAGTGATGTGTTGTGGGATATTTGGTGTATTTATATGGGAAAGGATAGGGGAATTGTTTCAATGTTTCAAAATCCTAGTTTTTTTAATATATATAATTAAATATTCAAAATTGCAAACTTTCCAATGGTTTTTCCCATTTTATTTTCCAAATAATAGTGGAAAAACTATTTTATAATTCCATGGCCTAAATATATTAAAATATTTTTCTTTATTATGTAGAGATGAGTCACATTATTAAAGAAATGAACATAAAATCATTAAATATATTATACATCTTAGAGGATTCCCTAAGCCTGTATAAAATAGTTCAAAATAGAAATTATCATTATTTTAAATTTAAAACTATTATTTAGACTAATATCCCTTTTATTGTGTTGAATAAATAACTATTGGCCCATTATGATGTCATAAAACAGACTATATATTAATATGGTATTTAAGTTTTACCAAAAATTTCCACCATCTCATAAAATTAAGAAAAAATCACCATTGGATAATTTGAACGTCCCATTTCAAAAAACAATATTCATTTTGTCCTAATATTTTTTTAAATAAATGAATTTACACATTTAAAAAAAGTCCAACATTTTTTAAAAAATGATGGGTTTTGACAAAAATAGTTTTCTAAACCTTAATAAAAATCACATTTGGCCTCATAAAAATTATATGATCATTTATATTTAATAAAATTAAATTAATAATATTTTTTTAAAATATTATTTATTAATTCATCATAATTAATTTCTGAATTAAATTTTAATGTTAACCAAAAATTTAATTTCTACTTTAAAAACAATAATAAAATAAAAGTATATTTAATATCTAATAAAAAAATATTAAACATAATCATATTTCTAGGGTCTTGATATATAACCCTTTTTTACACCAAAATAATCTCTAAGAGTAAGGTGAGAAATGGTGGGGCTTCCATGGAACCTTTTAGTGAACACAATTTGGGTCATGATCTCGATGATCTTAAACTTCTCCCTTAAATAGTTTCACTCATGCTTATGTAATTAGATATTCTCTTGGGATTATTTTAATGAAAATCCCATAAATTGTATCTCTATTGTAAGATCTGACAAATGGTCTTCATAGGGAGCTATCCTACTAGTTGAGGCCATAATAGTTTCGGTCGTTACACACATATTCTATAAAAGTATAAAAATAAATGATCATAATTAAATATCATTTGGGAGAATAACATGAGAATAAATAATATGGAATAAATAGATAATTAGAATAATTACATATCATATTCATGGGTGAAATATCACTAACATATTCATGGTTGAAATATCAATAATTAAATTTTTGGATAAAATAAAAATTTAATTGGAAATCAAATTCATAATACTAGAAAGTTAATTTCACGAACCAAGGAAATACATCATGATCTTATATTTCATGATTTTTCTATTAAGTCTCTTTGATTACACAAATTTTTAATGGGAAGATGTAAAATATGACAAATAATATATTTTTTATCATGAGACCTATCGTTACATCAAGGGGAAATCTCTATTTGTCCCTATACTACAAGAAATACAGATTACAGTGCACTTTTTTTTAGATTTTGGGGTAGTTTGAACTGTTAGGTCTATATAACATCTACATTCCTTAAGATTTTTTTTAAAAATCACAAAAACCTTATTCATAAAAATATTTTCCTTACACTTTCGTATATTTACTTACACATACATAAATTTCCTTATAACCAAAATTTCATTAGATTCTGGAGTTAAGTACATTTTTATTAAATTTTTTAGAAATATGTTTTAGCATACCAGAAAAGTTATTAAGGTTCCGAATTTTGGTGATTGCTTATACCATACTGGAATTCCTTAAGAAATTGTTTCCCATTCTCTGTTTTCACTACTATACCAATTTCCATCTAGAATAAATTTGTGATCACATTTTCCTTATACTTAGATTTCCAGTATTTGGGTTTTCTAAGAGTTCTTAAACTCCGACTAACTGGTTATCTGTACTAAAATTCCTTAAGATAAATTTTTCATACTAATACCTAAAATCCAATATTGAAATCCTTATACCGTTTTTATGATATTGATTCCAAAGAATAAGAAAACAGTACTGAGAATTTCCTTATACACTGTATTCTATAATATGATAACGGTTATATATTTTCATGTCGTAAATCATGATACCAGTACCAGAATTATTAAAACCATTTTTTCGTAAAATATTTCCTTATACATTACTCATAACGATGTTATGAAAATCCATTCAAAAATTTATAATTCTGAAATTTATTATTCAAATCATTATTTCCTTAAATTTCTTAACCTCATAATGTCTTTCATATCATTTAAATTTTATCAGATTCCAAGTTCCCTATACTTATAGTGTAAGATCTTTATATTCATGGTTAGTTATATAAAACGATGTCATTGTTTCTATTATAAACTTACCATTGTATGGTTTCCACATGTCCAGGTCCCTTTGAAATTTAAGGAAATATGAACGTTAGAGTGGAACCGAACAGTAATGTTTTGAAAGCTTTAAATAGGGCCTTATATAATGAGATCTAGATGAGTTGAAAAGTTCACAAGTTCACATGATATCATTTTTGAGTTCATCTCTCTAAAAGTAAATTTCTCTCGAGTGAGAGGATCTTATAAACTCTCAGGATTTGTGAAAAAAATTTGAACGGCTTGTTCAATCATTTCTTCATGAAGAATTGCTTCGTGTGGAGGTGAGATTTCTTTAAAATCAAGGAATTTGGGTTGTGAAGTTAGAGGTGCTAATTTCCTTTCATATTGAGGGCTTTTAGGGATAGCAAGAGAGATACTGATCTTAGGAATGATGGATTACCCGAGTTTGGGTAAGATATAATTTCTTGTAAATATAAAACAAGGGACCTTTATCCCAGGTTTTTTGATACCCTCCTCTTTGGGATAAAATAATATTTTATTTTTCCACTTCTTTGTAAAAGTTAGGAAGTTTTCTTTTTGTATAAAATTTCTATCTTGTATATCCGATTGAAAGAAAATCTATACTCCTTGTGCTAGAATCTCTTTAAGAAATGTTTCCTAATATTTAGACTAAAGAAAATTATATTTCTCTAAGAAGGTAATTTCTTATTAGAGGTGTTGTGAATTTTGTTTATAAAAATCTTCCTTAATATATTTTTAATGTATAAAATTCACCCCTCTTGTATATTGTGCATATTCAGTGTTTTTGCGATCCCAATATTGGTATAGAGTAGAATATCATTATCTATACCTTTCTATCATTGATAAATTCCAAATGGTTTCATGGTTTTTAAAAAATAACCACCACTAAATATCAACCATTATACATTTTATGTTGATTTATTATTGTTCCTGAATTTGTTTTCAAGGAAATATTGTTTTTAGTAGAAGTTTTCTTCAATTATTTATTTTTTAGTGCGAAATTTTGTGTTGATTTTTTATTTATTGGTTGTTTCTTTGAAGAATAATTATTTTATCTAGTTTATTTTAAATATAGAGGTTTTATATAGAGGTCATTAAAATCCACTAAATATAAAAATATAACTAATTTAGATTCATTTTCAACTTCCCCATATTTTTTCACGATGGTTAAAAAAACCGATAAGTAAATTTGCATAGTTAAAACTGCTAAAAGTTATATGGTTTCAAAAAAATACAACATGTGCCCCCCCCCCAAAACAATAAAAATAAGAATATATACAACAAATATTTAATTAATAAAATATATTAAAATAACTAACTTTAATACATTAATGAATAATCCCTTATATATAATTTAATATTAAATAATATCATAGTTTCAAAATTTCATGTTTCACAAAATATTAATAAAATAATGTGTCTAGGTTAAATAACTAAGATGTATTAACCTCACCATCCTTTACTCAATAATGTAACATTCCATCACATTTTTCCCCCACATTACTCCTTAAATTCATGAATTAAAATAGTTAACCGTACATTAGTAATGAGAATATTAAATGATTAATAAATAAAATAAAATAAAATAGTTATTTGATTTTGCATAAATATAGTCTATGTAATGGTACATTAATGAATTGAATAATGAGTATCCATGAAAATACCTATAATTATCATAACATATGATAACATAAGTCGATTCGGAAGATACATGAATTTCTTTGGTATAGAAACCAAATTTTATCATAACATACAATTATCTCGATTGAGTTGGAAACACTCTACCTTCCATGCAGATATTATTTGTGTTAACAAATAAATTTCATTAAATATAATATATTACATTATTATTAGATATTTTATTTCCCAAAACACTAATTCAAACTTTCCAAATTAGTTTCATATTATGGTAACCATCTCAACCAGCAATTACATCCAGGATGATAATTAAATTAATGATTTATCTATATGAAAAACATGACATTTACAAACTCAAATGAGTATTTGATTATTATTAATTAATTTAAATGTTCAACAACTAAAAACACATCAATTAAAATGAAACGAAACACACTCCACAACATAATCATCTGATTCATTATAATAATTTTCTCATACATGATTGAATGTAAACACATCTACTCATTAGTATATTTTAAAACAATAAATGATTACCTAATATTATTCTATTTTTAAATCCTATAAAAATAATTATAAATATTTTTTTAATATCAATAAAATTTAATAAAATTTTAGCAAAATTAATTACACTTCTAATAATATATATGGATCGATGAATATATTATTATATTTGGAACCACTATCACACACACCAGGTTTTTATCCAATAATTATTTTATACTATAGAATTTAAATAATTTTCATAATATTATGATGTGAATTATTATAATATTTGAGGAACTATACATATTATGGATACTAAATAAATATTCAAGGTAACTATTAATAGAAAATTTATTACTAAAAATCTATTAAAATATAGAATATAAGGGTAGATTTATGGAATTTATCGATAATTGTTTGTCTTGTCTAACTCCTATAAATCATTTTTAGAAGTAATATTTATTGATGAATGTGTATTAGGATAATATTAAATGTAATAAAAAGGGGTGAATTTTATGTTTGGAATTATACTTTATCTCGTATATGGTGTTTGAAATCATGGTTTTGTAGAGTGGGTACTAACACAAAACCACATTCGGTATGACATACCTAAATAAAATATTCCATATTTGTAATTAATATAATAAAATATACAATGAATTTATTAATATAAAAAAATAATTTAGTAAATATATTTATATAAGAAAATATACAAACTCTTTTTTTGGGTTGGTCATGTATTTATCAGGTTACATTGTTAACATTATTTATTCTTGTTCTATTCAATTTTCATTTTCATCACTCTCCCCTACCAGACTGAAATTTTCACTATCATAAACTAAATAAAATTTATAATTTTAATGGGTATGGGTTTCATTATCTCAAATTAATTCACCTTAATCATCCATACTATACATTTCTATTGATTTTACATGGAAAATATTATCCTACACATCATCAACTATATTATCAACAAAATATACCTGTTTCTCATGGAAAGACAAAATATATGGATCATATTACTCCCACTCACTATTATTAATCGTCTGATAATAATTTATAAAAGAAAAATTTATTTAATATTTATTTATACCTTAGTTATTAATGTTAATGTAACATTGAAATAACACAAATTAAAATATACCATGATAATATTAACCCGATAATATTGACTGACATTACAACGTAACCATGATATTTAACTATGAATATGTCACTATTGTGTGTTCTCAGAACTTCCTCAGTATGAACTTACTAGATTTGAAACCACTGATATTTTATGAATTCAATACCCTAGCGTGATTCAATGGACCTTGAGTTAAAAACTTCAAATCATCATAAAATTCATCTTGAAAATCACATTTCAATAATTGTAAATGTAAAAAATTGTAACATAATTTATATATTTTGAAACATATTCAAACTATATATATAATAAAAAATTAATCTCTATGAGAACCATTTATAAAATTTCATTGTTAATAACATTTTTTTTCTCTATCTCATTATAGGATTGGATCTGAAGGTTTATTTTACATTTGTTTCTACAATTAATAAATAGAGGAATCAATAATATCAGTATTGAGTATCACAAACCTGTGTACTTTTCTTAACTGTATATCATTGAATAAAAATGAATAGGTTTTTTCAAAATATTGACCTAATCACGAAAACATTGATTACTTAGTATTATCCTGAAATTGACTTATATTTTATCCAACACGTAAAAATCCTTTTAATAAGTTCTCTGTAGAATAAAAACCCTGAACATGATTTTATACACTCATCAAAAAGGAAACCTTCCACAATAGAACCTTCTAGATGATATTTATTTTTCATATAAGACTTTGAATTTCTATGACACGTAATTAAAAAAGGTGTTAAACAAATATAAAATTCATTTAAATACAGAATAGTAATATTTGAATTTTTTAATAAAAAAAATAAAACAAAATAATTCTCCATGGTATATATCTATCGATAATCTATGAGCCCTCAAATTTTTGCTTTTAAAAAAAGAAACATTTCATGAATCAACATAATGAAAAATAATGGGGGAATGAACATATCCAAATTACATTGTATCAAGAATGTTTGTTTCCTGAAAATTAACAAATTCATTAAGATTTAATGTCTTATCTAAAATCTATCTAATGAATGTGAAAATGATGATTAGAACATCGATTATTTTTTCATGTACCAAATTATACATTTCAAAAGGTACAGACTACTCAAACAATTCATGTAATTTTTAACTTTTCAATCCATGCATCTTCTAACAATTCAAATCAAAATATGTAGAAATATTACAAGAATATTTATCAAGAACATTTATATTTTTTAATTTTTGAAGAAATGTTTTTGATATTTTTTCATTGAAAACATAGATGTTGGATATTTCAATTCTAATTTGGTCAATGATCACAGTTGATATTGATTTTTTCTAAGTCCTTATGAGAATTTAAATGAATATTTAATTTCACCAATTCATTAAGTAACATAACAACATATTACCACACACATTCTACACAATGTTCATAAAATTATGATTATGGTATAAAAAATTAAATATATAATAAGTAATTTTTATAAATATGCTCTTTTTATTCCATTATGGTGCTCCAATTATAACTGAGGGTGTTCTAACACTTTTTCCACTTTTCCATATATTAAAATGTTTTCTCATATATATACATAGATTTTATAATTGTGTCATGATCTATAATCCCAACAATAATTTTGGTGGAATACTCAAATCATTTTTTCCATAGAAATGTTACTTTATTCACAAAAATCTAAGTGATTTATCATTGATGATGTAATAATAGTTGAAGCACCACTTTTTTACTATAAGGTATCCATTGTGACTCAAAATCTATGTTTCAAAATAATCAAGACAAACCACTGTGCATGTTCTAACTAGACATGTTTCTTTTTCTAGAATAGTCTATAATGGATATCAAAAGGGAAACATGAATTTTGAATATTTTTGTGGTAGATGAATCATATGTTTCTACACCATAATTCATTAATTCATGTAATTCATGACTAATAGTTTTAAGGTATACATTAATTCTATTTTATTGGATTTAATTTCTATGAATAATAATTCACACGATGAAATCTTCTACATACACAGCTAAGGAGGAAGATTATATGGGATCAGCCCAACTAAACAAATGTTGTTATTTCTACCTAAAGTCGAAAAAATCTTTAATACATCACATTCCAATACAAAACATAAATTTAGAGGATCTAAGGAGAATTATATATTTAATGAATCGACGGTATTCCAAGTTTTTTAATATCTTTTATGTTGCATGAATTCATCATTATTATTTTTAAAATATTGGAAATTCATATGATTAGTGAATTTTGATTATATAAATCATTACAACCATAGTTTTATTGGATGGAAATAGAATTAAATCACAATAGGTTTCTTTATTAATTTATTTTAAATTATATATAGATTCAAACTAGAATCAATATTTTGTGACTTCCATCTAGAAGTAAAATTTCATTTTCTCTCTGTTTCAATGTTCCTTATAAAAAATCATAAAATCACTGGTACATGCATGTGTTTTCATATAATTAATTATAGGTTTTTAATAATATTATTCATCTTATAAAATTATATAAAAATTTTACCTTTAACCAATGCATCACACAAAAACTCCAATATCATGGGAATTTTTTTATTTGTAACTCAACATAAACATTTTATTTCTTATAACTTTAGTGAGTTGAAAATTTTTAAAAAAATCACAACCTTAATACATTTATTTATTTTCATATAATTTTATTATAAAACTCAATTAACTGATTGGTTGAGTTTTCCCTTATATTAGTTTCCTCATTATCATCCATTAATATTCTATCATATTTACAAGGTTGTCTTATTGTTCTATAAATAGAATTAATATATATAATATCAAAAATTGAATCAAGTGATGTGATACATTTTTGATGGTGATTATTTACTTTGAAAAAAGAATCAATTATCAGGTTTCAATTTTTATTATTCTCTATCAGAGCATTCACTTATTAATTTTGGACATATATATAAATTCTCTAATTTTATATAACTTTTTATTCTAAATTAAAAATCCAATTCACATAATGATAACACAATCATTTACAATATGATGTTCTAAAATAATTTATCTCTTATTAACCATTTTATGGATTTTCCATTTGGGCATAGATATTTAATACTTCCATCAACAAATAAATTTTGAAATGAAAAATCAAAAAATGATATTCAAACACATAACATACTGAGATGTGTTTTGAGGAAGGGTAATAAAACATTAATCCATATATACATGGATTCATACACTATTAGATATAAAATATTATTATATTATTATATTAAAAAAAATATATGTAATTTCCAAAAGGAATAATTGATCTCAGACAATGCCACAAACACTAAGAATTCATAAATCCAACAAACTAAAATCATTAAAACAAAATTATAATAGGTAAATTTATAAACCTAACTCCATTATATATTTCTTACATAAAATAGATCACAAAATCAACTATATTTTTTTAGGGTGAAATCAATATGAGATTTTTCACCTCAATAAATGAATGGGGATTGGTGGAATAAAGAAAGATATAAAATAAGAGAGGAGGATTCACCGTTGAGGATGAAAAAAAAATTGGTTTGGCGTCGAGTGGCATCGAGGGAAATTCAAAGGTGAGGTTTAACATTGATAATCATAGAGGTGAAAGAAGAAGGGGGTACAACCTTTAGAAATGGTAAGGGGGAGTCTGAGGTAGGTTCGACAACAACATGCTTCCATAAATCAATACTATGTTGGGGGATGGTGTATAGAGGAAACAGTGAGTGGCAGTGAGGGAGGTGAGAAGACAGAGAGTGGGGTGCGGGGGGGGGGGGGGGGGGGGGGTCAGGCCAGGATTACAAAAATTATATTGGTTGGTTTAATTATAAAATCAATTCAATTAAATTAAAAAAATTATATAGTTTAATAAAATCTTGTTCTAAATACTAATTCTTTTAAAATAAATTATAAAAAAGGCTTGAAATATATATATCAATTTTATAGGAGTTTTATGAAACACTATTAAATAATGATACAATTAAATATTTTTCATGTTTCTACACCTATTAATAATTATTTATCATTAATTTATAATATGATGGGATTAATAATCTATATAATACACAACCAACATTTCTTATTAATTGACAAAAATCTATTTTTGAATAGAGACAATATATATTTTCAATATTTCTCTAATTAATTAATTATATATATTTATAAATAAGAAACCTTCAAACTAAAAATTTACATAATATTAGGTATATGGTAATATCAATAATATCCATTATTAATAACTAGAATAGCTTTAAATTTAATAATCTCTCAAAGTAATACCAAATAGATTTATGTGTATAAAATTACGTAAATAAATTTCCCTTTCAATAAATAGATTAAATTTTTATTTAAGAATACCTGAAGATAAAAAAATATGGTGAAACACTATATAGATAAGTAAAAATATATATATTTAGAAAATCTATGACATCTATGTGAACACCAGTCCATTAAAGTAAGGACACATTGAGTGTTTTTCGAGGAAAAGAATTGAAAGAAATATTTTGTAGATAATATAGGATAATTTTAAATGAAAAAGGAATTGATGGATTTATGATAGTTTAATCCCCCTAATTAAAATAGTATGATATGATATAAAAGGTATTACATGACCAATATATACACACAAACAGTATATACATTTTGAAAAAAATCATATTGAATTGAAGACAAATTGAGATGCGAACCCCCCTCTAGTAATATCAACATAAGTGTCCTGACCTGTCCAAATGTGGCCCATATAATAACTACCCAAATCCGGACTACAATATTGTAGGGGATAGATACTACTTTTAAGAAGGCATATACCACACATGGGAGGCCATATCCAGACGTACCTATACACATTCCCACATCTATAAGCCCATACAATGCTAAAATTCAAAAAACTACTAAGAAACCATACATGAATAAATATAAATACCACAACCTGAGTAGGAAAAACAATCATGGGAATATAAATTGAAAAAAATGAAAGTCCACTATAAAGTGTTTGAAAACATATCCAAACTCAATGTATAAGTGGGGACTACTATTAAGATAACTATAAGAACACAACTGAGTCTGTCTAGATCACTAAGAATTGTTAGGTCATACTCCCTCTAGCACTCTCTCAAAGGGTCAACCATCTTCATAAGATATGAAACATGTGGGAAAATATCATTCAGTGGTGAGTATAATAATACCCAGTAGGAAACCCCGAAATCACTAACCAAATAACAATAGAAATATAGACTTTTCTACATAGGTATAAGTCTATATCAGATATAACAATAATATATATATATACTCAGCAAAGAAACATGTAATCAATGTAAATACACAACCAAAATTCTATACTAGTATTATTGTTTAAATGATCAATATAACATTCATTTGGTAGAATACACTCTATGATCCAGATATCACTAATGACATCCATCCAAGATTTATAGCTCATCGTATCATGCCATATGATGTATACATAGTAATTATGGAGATAATGTTAAATAATTGAAGATCAAACCAAATTTGATGGGGTAAAAACAAATTAATTTGGAATAACACACAATTTATAGGATTGAAACTGGTATAGTGTTGGTCATAAAGATACCAAGAACACAACTGTGGGAAATATAGTGATAGAGGATCTCACTCCGAGCCTCGCAGAAGGGCCCCAAAAATTCAATCCAAGAAGTCCCACTGAAGGGATCATTATCCTAAGTGTAGTAAATGATTCCATACCAAACCTCATGGATTTCATATAGGGAAAAAAACCATAAAAACATGACAATGATGAAAAAGAAATGGGTCCTTATGCCTTCCATGAGGAGTACACGATGTGTGTTGGGAGTAAACATTGTGTCTCTTCAACACTGGGTCCTACCCATGTAACAAGGCCTGTCTCACCATCCATGTACATAAAATATTACATAGAATTTCCATTCCCTTTTACTTCTGATTGTGTCTGTGTATGGATGGTCATGTCTCTCGATGGATAGTCATTCCCAGGCCCAATCTTGTGTATCATCCCTGGTATAAGCTGAGCCAACTAGAAGTGGGTCAAAAACCTTATGACAGGATCACACACCTTGTGATACTTTACTACATTGGGAAACCATATCCATAGCTTTTCAGGAAGCACATTTTGGGTAGCACTGTAATACACATCATATACAATGATATTTCTTCATAATTCGATATCTTAATACCTCTTCATTTTCCACACCTTCAACTATCAATCTGGAAACACCCAAACATAGAAATCATAAAACAAAATTGGCTAAGCCTATTTGCTATTTAGCACTATAATCTGACCATCAAACCACATTGAAAATGAAATCGTGAGTCATACATTGTCTCACATAGAAAAACATGAGATTGGGTATCCCAGATCCATTTGATATGGTTCCACATCGAACATAGATCGATGACATCATTGATCTAAGCCTAGATCATGGATCTTAATCCATTGATCTAAGAATAATGTGTGCAAATGTTTATTATCTCGTACTTCTCGAAATATAACCAAGGTATTAACATGTGATGAAAAAGGAAAATGGGTAATAAAATAACAATAAAAACAAGAGGTTTGAACACTGTCCAATGATTGTGTTAGCCTTGATTAACTCTCGTTAGGATGTTGAACTAAGAGAAAATAACATAATAACATAGATAATCTCCAATTCCTGGATGAAACAAGCCCTTCCCCATAATACCAACATTCCATGAATCAATCTGTTGTTCGATTGAATATCATTCATTTTAGGAATAAATAAAGAAAAAAATCCAAATAAATTGATATACTACTTCGAATAAGAATTTTATTAAATGAAGGAAGAAATATAATTGTGGTCTTTGGAAAGATCCTTTGATTCAATTAAAGATTGATTATTGAGTAAGGCATCAAGGGACAAACTCTATAACTTCCTTCTTCATCCCTGGACACCAAAACTAACATCATAGGTATTGGTAATATTTTCCCACACCTAGATATACCCCCAAAATAGATATATGGATCACTCATAGAACCTCCTCCCTTAATTTCACTAGTACCATTGTTCTTAAAAAAATGCATGCTCCGCCTTTAGAAAATCCATCACGATAATGTCCAGTGTATATATGAGTCCATAGGGTATCACAGTTGGGGTCCCCATGCTATGCCTCCTTGGATCATTAAAAATTAAGAGATATGTATCATTAACTAGGGGTAATCTTCTCAATCTCCATAAACAATGGATAACTGTAATGTGTCCAACTAATCTAATTCCTCTTCCAGTAACTACAAACAAGATATACTATTGAGTGAATATTCTATAATGTCTTCTTTCATAGGAGAATAAAAAATCTCAAATTCATAATACTATATGAAATATATCCATAATCTCTTTATCAAGTTAATATTATTATAAGAGAAGATATACTTGTTACTCTTGTAGTCCGAATGGACAAAAAACATCTCCCACATCAGGTAGTGTCACCATATCTTTAGTGAGAATACTATTGCTGCTAACTCGAATAATGGGTCGCATAGTCCTTCCCATATGTTCTCAGTAGATATAAACCATATGAAATCATCACCATACACTATAACAGAACAAAACCACCCCAATTACTCACGAATCAACTAAAACTATGTACTTGACACACTCCTTTGGAAATATGAAGACGGGAAAAATCAGAAATCTCTACCTCCCATCATGAAAATCATTTTGGAACCTCTCCATCCACATGAAAGGATTACCCTTTTAGGTAAAATATTCCATGGGGGTTGATATCCTGGGGAAGTCATCTATGAATCTTCGATCATAGAATTCCATCCTAAGGAATCTCAGAACCTCCATCACGATCTAGAGTGGTGCCCAAGGTAACAATTCCTCAACCTTTTTTGTGTACACTACAATTCCATATACTGAGATAACATGTACCATAATGTTTACCTCCTAAATCTATAACTTTTACTTCGAGAGGTTTCTATAATGTTTATTCTCCTAGTTAATGTCTAGAAGTATCCTCAAGTGTATCGCATGATACTCCTCCGAGATCGAATAAAAAAGGATTTCATAGATGAAGACTACCAAGAAATATTCCAAAAAGGACAGAAAGATTCGGTTCATGAATTCCATGAACACTTTTAGCCATTATCCATAAATAATAGAATCACTATGTTCTCATGGTGATGATAGTGACATAAGAATGATGTCTTTGGTATATCCTAATCTGATACTCACAAATGGTGATAGCCTGATCTGAGGTCAAACATAAAGAACTATTGAGAAACTATTATATGATAAAAAATATATCCTATTTAGGGAACACTTTTTTTAAGGTCAAGTAATTCAATAGTCGATAGTCCACAAATAACCTCATGCTTGGTCCTCCTTCCTGGAGAAGAAAACTATGGCTTCCGAGGGTGAATCACTCAATTTAAAAAATCAATTCCTCAGAAAGTCATCAAACTACACCCTAAGTTCATGAATCTCCATAGGAGATATCTATTTCATTGGAATATTTTTCGGGTTCATAACCGGGTATAGATTAATGAAGAAGTATATCTTTCGATGGGGAGGTATGATTGGAACATCCTTTGGAATGATGTCCACATACTCCACCACCAATGTAGGGAACTGGAAACTCATGGAATCAACAACACCAAGAGTCATTCTATCCGACTAATGATTAATAATATCCACCCTACAATGACTGAGTTTATATTTTAGTACATGGGATTTCTTTTAATCAATAATGGGAAATCGGGTCCCATCGCTGTAGAAACAATATACCATACACCTAAAAGTTACAATATACGAATGAAGTATAGATAGTTAGTACATACCTAAGATGAAATTATATGGTTTCATCACTGATAGAAATATATCCCAATAGAAGAAATGTCATATGAGATTTAGGTTACACTATTAGAATAAGTATGATATCACTGAGTCATTTCCAGTAGGTGTCTCTAAGTGCAAGGGATGAGCCAAGGGATCAACCATAATAATTATTTCATGAACCAGCTAACTGGAAATAAATGAATGAATAAAACCTTAGACTATCAATAATTTAGAAATGGTATAAAACATGTATCATACCTCATATCATCCCCACAACTGCTTGTTCATAAGCCTCGACAACCTATTATTCTCCCCTCCCCTATCCTCTAGCTCCTTGATCCTAGAGTGGACCATTTAGGGGTGGTGGGGTTAACAAGATGAAACTTCAACCACCTAAATCTTCTCCCCCAGATCCTCTACGAAATACACAACCATATGGGCCTGTCTAAACCAATTACTTAATCTACATAGTTATCCCACCCACTTTATTCCTATCATCCATTTGGCGGGTAAGACAATATCATGCTAGATGTTCTTTACCATCACATGAGTAGCACTGCCTCTCCATGGAATTTGTAAAAAAAAATATTGTGAGACCTAAACCAAATTCCCTATTTCTTAGGACATCGTCTTGAAAATTTTCACATGTCCAGGTCTCTATGGAAGAAATTTGATCCTTGTTTCCAATGTTCCTGCTCCAGTGTACCCACTACCCGAAACCACTATATGTGTCTATATAGAAAGTAATATCTCGACCATAAAGCTTTCTATAACACCTTAAAATATGAAGAAATGCACAATGGTATAAATATAGCTTGGATATCTCTACACATTCCTCGATTAATGGCTTGTGAATGAACGTACTAATCATGAACTATATCCATCGAGTACCTAAAGAGGATGTTGATCCATGATGAATACTTAACTATTATCTTCCTTCTAATCTAAATTTGTAGAATCTACTGGATGTGTACATCTTTTGATGTATCTAGAGATAAAACCTCTCTGAAAATGAACTCAATATGGGACCAGTGTATTGTCAACTCATCATATGGTCGGGTCAGTAAACAACATTATCAATATATAGATATATTGAGAAGGCTCGCATCCAGAAACACCATCTAATATGTCAGTGACCTAAATATTTGGGAAACACATGTCACGACATCGATACAATAATCATCCTCCTATGGGTCAGGCTCTCCTTAGAACCTAAGGTGTCCCTGTCATTGAAACGACTGAAGTGTTCTCAACTAGTGTATCTTATCTGATGGTATTGTGGTTACCATCAGTTGTATAATAGGTGGTCGTATAAATGGTGCACCACCATAAGGTAACACCTCCAGAACATGCCCATATATTTACTTCTCATCATTGAGGGGATCGAACTCATGATCTTGATTCTTAATCCTATCTAAAATTTGTTGTAGATTAATCCTAAAATAGAGAATATTTACCCCAATCAATGATTATATCCAGAGAGCTGACACCAAAAGGATATGGGAACCACAAATCATTCCAATATTATGCATCGACGATTTTTTCCCATAAAACTAGTTTCCTAATGTACTGATCCAAAAATCAAGTCATTATATTCATGGTATATGGATATGTTGGTTACTATACCAAAAATAGATCCCCTGACCTAAAATATAGTCTCAAAACACTGAACATTGTTTCCCCTATTCAATCTCATAAAATCTGGTCAAAAAGTAGAACTAGAAGTCAATGATAAAATATTTCATGACCATCCTAACGAGGCCCGCATCACAACTACCCCATGATCACATCCAATTGGCTAGTGGTTGGTGAATAGCATTAAGAAGGAATATGACACACATGGGTGGACTTTTCCAAAAGTACCTAGACACACACACACACACACACATCTACATGACCATTAAATTAAAAAATGTAAAAACAACAGATAAACAATGAATACATACATCTTAATACAACAGATCGAGTATAATAAAAAAATATAGAAATTAAATAGGTCCAAATACAACCCCAATATAATGAGTAAAAAAAGTCCATCAAAAATGTATTTACTGTGAATGTTGTCCATATAACCATAGAAACGTACCTAGGCCTATCTTGATCACTTAGAACCACCGGGTCCAAGTCCTTTTATGACTCCATAAATGGTTCAAACATTTTCATAAGACACAACACATGTAGAAATACCCTACGTAAGGGTTCGAATAACAACACCTAGAAGGAAACCCTGAAAAAACTAAGCATATAATAATAGAAAAATTATCATATTTATAAATTTATAAGTGTAAAAAACATATAACAATGATACTGAAAAATTCACTACATATATATATAGTCTCAAAGTAAAATCACAAACATAATGCTATCATAGGATTCTTGCTAGAAGGTTCAATATATAACCCATTAGAGAGAACACATTCCATGATTAATATAGCATTTATGGAATCCTTCTAAGATATTGAAAAGTGTTGGTATTTACATAACATTTATATGATGTAAGAATGGATATAATGATACATTTATGAGAATCAAACCCATGGGAATGGGATATACTAACAAATCAATCTGAAATAACCCACCTTTTAGAGGATAAATTACCATGTATTGTTGATCATGCTGATAAAAAGAACTCCGCCTTGGGAAATATATTGATAGAGGATATCACTCCACGTCTCATGGAGGGTTCCAGCAACACTATCTAAGAATCACTATTAATGGGATTACTATGAAAATTGTTGGAAACAATTCCATACTAGCCTTTAGGGAAGAGATATATGGAACACAACCTAATGATACCTATCCATGATTAAGAGAATATGGTACTCCATGAAATTTTTATAGGATAAAATGAACCATAATAGGAGTACATGATGTTTCCATTCTATACAAGGTACATCCCATGTAACACGTACCACATCCTTGTCCATTTATTTGTCCGAGTATACAACATGTCTGACCCAGGGTATTCTTGGCCGTTTCCACATATAGATGGTCTTTTCCGCATATGGCTAGCCATGTCTATTCTCTAAATATTATAACATATAATCTAATTGTCTATACATCCGGGAAGGTTCACATTCCATGTGATAATTATCTTCATTTAGAAAACCTAGCTGCTACGGAGAGGGTCCCGCACAGTGTGTAGCTCGGTAATAAACACCATGTACAATGAGATTTTTCTAGAATTATTGATTTGTATCCTACTTCATTGTTCACTACCCTTACTATCGATCTAGACACATACCATATCAAGAAATAAAGGAACATTTTCTACCATGTCTTTCCATTTTAGAATGCATAAATCTGAATATCAAAATATTTAGAAAACGCCTTCACGAATCATCCATTTTAATTCAATGAAAAACCAGAAATCTGGTATCCCAAATCACTTTGATCTTCTACTTCTTCAAACATAGATCAATTAATTTTTCAATCAATTCATAAATATATAATATAAATTTGTTTCACCGTGAATGAGGAACAAAAAAATTGATTATATAGTATTTTTAAACCACATGACAATGGATTTGCCTGTGATGAATGAAGAAATGGGGAAAAAAGAACGACCACAATCACAAGGAATGAACCTTGTCCATTATTCATGTTGGACTCTACAATTTTTCATTATAATTAATAATTAAGTGAAAATAAAATAATCACCAAGATAATCTCCAATTCCTTGATAAAACTAACCTGTCACTACAATACGCAAGATCCCTGAATTAATCCAATTGTAGATTTATTTTTGTACATTATAGGAATGAATAAATGGGAATGAATCTGGATAAATAAACATCCTACCTCTATTTGGATCAATCACTAATTAATAACGAAGCTGTTCCATTTTTCTGGGTACGAACCTATAATTTCGTCACACATTAGTTGTCGATATTTGATATGATAGTTCTTCATCAATGAATGTTCTTCCAATGGATATACAAGGTCTCTTAAATATTTATAGGATTATGTGGATAAAAGTAAAATTTTCCATAAAATTATACATATATAGGAATTAAACTATGATTGGTAGTTATATAAATAAATTTTTTAATTTAATTTATTTTAAACATCTTCTGATGATCATTCCCCAACATGAACACCCAACTTGTTCTAAGGGTATATCACACATATGGTAAAACACATGCTTTTAACTCAATGGTAAACTATGATTTAAGACATGAAAATGATAACAAAAGAAGTATATATTATCAAATATTTACTAATGGGTGATAAATTAGATAAGAAAGACATACTAGTAACATTATATCTGAGGTAAGAATGATTTGATAATGAGGTCATAAGGATGAGTGATATATCATTAGTAAAAAAGGAGTAAAAATAACAATAACTATTCAATAAGTACAATATATCAAACTCAAAATAATATAGTTCCATATGAATGATTCAAACATAATTGAAGGAAATTGAGTTAGCAAAAACCCTTACGTTAAATCCTACAATGTCGAAATGAGATCCAACTTTGTCATTAAAAAACTTACTATCTTGATTACCCATTTTCATACCATTTTTATATATATAACCTTTTTAAACTACATTTGTAATTAATTTCTTCATGTATATTAGTTAATTATTAACTACTTTTGAAATCAGGTGTGGGTAATCAAGATTATTTTGAACTAGTTACATAATATTCATGTTATCATTCATTCTTCTACCATTTTTCATCATAAAAGGGTAAATAAATTAATATAATGGATTTATTATAAATAGATATAGTGTTATAATTTAATTTTAATGTACTTTTAGTTACAATCCATATTGTTTAAATCACCAATGAGAATGTTTAAGTTATTTTTCACACACAGACGTTAATATCCTAACTATCGAGTTTAATATTAATTTTACCATCCCAGAATAGAAATAGAGTCATTAATTATATTTTTTAATAATATTTTACTTTTAATTAAATCACCATATTTTTCTATGATATATATTTATATAATTTTTTAAGTAGTTTGTTAAACTATCCCATAAAAAAGATACCTTAACTAATCGATGAAAATAAATTTATTTAGTTAATACCATTAATCGGAAATAAATAATGAACTTATGTCATATTTATTATTTTAATATTTAATAATTTTAATTAATTATATTATTAAGTTAACATATATAATTTTACAATATATAATACAAAAAAAAATTCTTTACTCTTTAAATCCTCGACATGACTATAAAATTTACCATCAAATATTATTTGCTAATATTATAAATAATATGTCCAATTTTTTCAATCAGAACCTTAATAATTTTAGAAATATAATATTTATATATTATTATTATTCTCATGTACGCCCATTAGGTTGGTTATGAAAATATAAAAGGAAAATAAATTATTCCATGAAGGTGGTGGTCTATGCATATGCATGGTTGATGACTTCATGTCACAATGAACGGAAAAATATATAATTTGTAATATAAATAAATAATATATAATATTTCTTAAAATTACTAAATATTTATTAAATTATTCCCTAGTAATATATTTGTGTTGTTTTAAGGGAAATAAAAACATGATGCATTTTGGAGATGATAGTTTACACACATCCAAAAATGTTGTTTTCATTTTTCTTAAGTAAGAAGTGGACATGTGTTCAATAACATTTACCTTATAAAAATAAATGTTACTAACATAAATATTTCTATACATCATAATAAGAAAAAATAATTCATAAAAAATATATAAATGATAATAAATTTGGGGACATTAATTCACAAGTTAAAGACTTGGTTTTTCTCATGGAGGACTCTTTGGAATGGGTGAGAATAGGAAAATCACAATTGACCATAATATTAATAGGGTGAAATAATATTATAGGGGAATGATTAAATTATGATTTTAAGATGAAATTGAATATTTTATTGGTATTTTAGGGGGTAGAGATAAGCCCCTTTTATAAGCATTGAGAACGTTATTTGTGTAAATATTTCAACCTGATATAAATAGACCACATGTTCTATATGTCACTTGGATCAGAAAAAATGGAATATTTTATTTGGTGGATGATATAAAGTCTATAATCCCTCATCCATTCATTTTATATTATTTTTTAAACATTTTCTTAAATCCTTTACTCATAAAAGTTTTACTTTTACCATTTTGGGTTTTACCATGGTAATTAGTTTCTATATAGGTAAATTTATTTTTACTCAAAAAAATAAAGTGGTTCTTGTTATATAATATTTACCAGAAAAATAAATATATAATAATATATTATAAAAAATGTATTTATGTACTGAAAATAAATTTTGACAATAGCACATGCAATGCTTAATGACCCATTTTTCGAAAACATGTATTTTAAGATTAAAATTTATACCCATGATAAAATTTTAATTTCATTCAATCATGTTGATGAATTTATTATTATAAAACAAAATATTCTTATTTTTATTTTATATAATGTAAAAAATTAATTTACTTAAATGTTATATAATTAAAATAAATGATGAAAAATTGTTTCTCTTATATGAAAAATATTACCACCATTCATAAAATGTTAAACAAAGGTTTTATATATTAAAAATGGTATTTAATTTTATTTTTATTTATTTCTATATAAATATATATATGATAAATTATATGTTTTTATAAATGATAGTTCTATGTTATATAATTATAATATCATAAAAGTTACTATTTTTGTAGAATCTATAGTTTTCATTATTCACCTAAAAATAATGTATTTTAATAAAATTAAAAAAATAATCTTAAGTCACATGATGAAACTAAAAATGAATTTTATTATATAAAATACATGTTATAAAATATGTTAATTGAAATTTGAATTAAAAAAAATAATTAAATGTTTTTTTATAGGAAAAATCATAATATAAAAATATTGATTGTTCATATTCTTATTTCTTATAAATTACTAAAAAATTGGTGTTAATATATTATTCATATGGATAATATATTTTTTCCTTAAAGTTTTTTTAATATTTGAAAACATATAAATATCAATTTTTATAAAGGATCCATTTTAAATAAAAAATCTTCTTATTAGTTGTTTACCGGCATTAATATAATTTAACAATTCATTATCATTAATAATGAACTATATATATTATTATATTTTGGATACAAACATTTTTACCTAAAAATTTTATGGAAATGTTTTAAGAGATATATTTGTTTCTTCTGTTAATTATGGGTTGATGTTCTATGCATCAGAATCTATCAATCGCATTTGGGTCTAAGGTAAAAAAATTAGAATCTCAAATCATGGGGTGTTACACTAATTGAAGAGATATGAAAGATCAAAGGGGGGAGACTAGGGATTTCAATAATATAGGTATGAAGATTAGAGCGTGAGTTTTTATTTCCAAAAGGGAATATGGCTTCCCCAATTATTAAATGAGTGGGGTAAACCACATATTGAACTATGATATAACCCATACCATGGTGAAACTCATAAAAACCTACAAGGATCCCAACAAACTATGTTCTATGAATATGGGATCATATAATCCAATATATCAGAAACAACCCGTTAACACCAAAAAATCAGCACCATAGTGAAGGGCCCATCCCCTAAACTATTTAGCATGGTGGTCCTCTCATGTGTCATACCAAGTAAAGGTACCTACCAATCAAAATTTTCTGAACACCACCAGGACTGACGCACACAACCACCATGAGAACGTTTCTCCATCAGGGTTGTTTTTAATTGTCCATGAAAAAAAATCATTGTTTTGTTGTTACAATTTCTCATAAGTGCCTCTCATAGGAACTATTTCCATAATTGGGCACCATGAACTCAAATAATTAACTTGTACCTCTACCTGAACATGGTATTTTTTGTGGTGGTTAAAAACATTTAAATATAAATTTATGTTCACCTATCATCAATATTAAATCCACTCAAGAATAAAAATCTCTATGGATTCAAAAAAATTCATTAAAATGTATAAACAATCAGATCTAAAATCCAATCATCAGTACAAAAACAACCTTTATCCATGGTCTAGAATTAATTCCTCCCATTATATCCACAATAAAAAAATATACTAGAATTTATATCCTCCCCACCATATTTTTTCCGATCTTCTATAATCCTTTGTGATATTTTAACCATTTAGCTCATCTTAACCCTATAGTAAATTCATATTCAACTCATCATGTTCTACTCACTAAAACCGAACAATATTTATCTATGTGACTCCATACACAAGAATAATTATTTATAAAAACTGTATCCACCCTTAATAACCATCACAAATACATATTTATGTTTCTCACCAACACTCATATATCATTAAACACCACGGTTTTATAATCAATTTTTCTCCAATATTATGAAACTCTCCAATATATTAATCACTTTAAAATGATGATTCTAATACATAGTTCTCCCCATCAAAAAAATATCCTACTAAAACATAAATCTCAGTTTTCTAATGATACTCTCTGCTAATTTTTCCTTTTACCACACCCAATTATACACTACAACACCTGCTAATCATTGTATGAAAGAATCTCATTGAAAAACATCACAACACCCACCTAAAATTTATCATATAACCGAATATTGTTACCTTTACTCAAAGTTATCATGAGATCTTCCAAGATAAAAAATAAAGGTTTTATTCCATAATAAGTTGTAATTTCATGGTTGTATCCTTGATTAACCAAAATAATAATTGTACTCCACTCATGAGAACCAATAATTCTCTGATGCAACTCATTCCTGGTTATTATTCAAAGCACACCTATCCCTTTGAAAATAGACAAAACCCAAACAATACAAAATTTAAATCATGATTCTATTATTCATTAAAGAATAGAGATAAGCCTATACATTATAATCTTAGTGCCATTTTTAATATCAAACGACTTGTCGCATCACCCCTATGACCATTGAAATTTGGGGTCATACATATATTGGAATAGTTCCATCCATTATAATATTTGATTGTTGGTCCTTAATTTCCATATAATTCTAATTTTTTAGTGTGAAACCTCAATGTAATGACCCGTAAATTCATTGGAAAACTTTTTCATAAATACATGGAATTTTTATGAGTCCACAAAAATTTACGACGCGTGATTCCGATGCCCGATGTCCCTATGATCAAATTTTGAAGTTTTTTTCGGGTACATTCTGTAAACATACGAGTAAGATTTTATATCTTTTGAACCGATGCTCGAAACTGAAATCCGAGGGCATTGTTGAACTCGCAGCGCCGGTATTTTCATAATAAGACTTTCACCTCAACGATAGTTAGTCGAGAATAAATGTAAGTTTTTCGATTTTCTAAAAAAATATAAAATAATGCGAGATGCACATAATTTTATTTTGAGCTGCTAAGTGAGTGATGGGCGGTTAAGACCTCCTCATGGAAGTTGGTGGTGGGTCCACCACACCTTAACCTCCCATGAGAGGTTGTGGTGGTGGGGCCCACCCGAACATAACCTCCCATGAGGGGATTAATGTGGTAGGGACCACATGGGGATTAACCCCCTATTAATGGGAGGAGAGGAAAACCTCTCAACTCTCCCTCATTAATGATGGAGAGCCTCTTGATTCCTTAAATCCCCATTAACTAGTGAGAAACTCCTTGACCAACCCCAACATAATGGAGCCAACTCCCCTAACATTTAATTTGTGCCAATCTCTCCTATTTAATTCATGCCAAATCTTGTGAATTAATTAGGGGGAGACACTTAAATTAATTCTCCAATTTGATTTGTTGTGCCAACAAAATAATAGACAAACTCTTTCTTAAATTATTATCATTTGGCATTTGGGTGGAAGTTGTGAAGGAGGATTATTGGGATAAGAGATAATCCTCCCAACAAAAAACGAAGAACAAATTCTTCCAACGAAGAATGCCGGTGAAGATCCTTCTTTGACCTTTCCCCAGACCCCTAGTGACGTGGAGCCACTTACACAATCATCGTGCAAACTCGGATGTTTAAGTGTGCGGCAGATGCGACAAACGACGACTATGTCTTCTTTACTCGAGTTCACCATCGACAGCCGACAATCCAGGTAGGGGTTATTGCTTGTTCATCCATTTATTTTCTTCTTCTCATCATAGAATGAGAGGAATCAATGAAAAGTGATGTATTTAATTGATTATCATCTTCTTTTATTGATGAACCAATTGATACCACCTTTAATGCGGATGATGCGGATTAACCTAACATCGCTCGATATCCTCCATCGATTTTTTCATTCTTGTGGTGTTCTTCTAAGAGGAAACAAGGTGACGAAGGAGGCAATGACAAAAATTGTGCTACCCGCGGCCTCCGTGAACCGTGCTACCACTGCGGAACACTGTTGTTCCCGGCCGAACACCGCCGACCCACACTGGCCCAAGCCGCGCCAAACTGGCCTGCCTGGCCACCCCTTGCTATCGGCCCGCCTTCCCACGGCCTGCTCGGCCGCCCCGCCATCCTCCCCAGGCCACACCCCGGCTCCCGACCAAACTGGCCGAGCCACACCGGCCTTGTAACGCCCCGACCCCAGCTACCCAGAGCTGGTGTATTACTTCGTAACATTGGCATGATCACAAAAGATCAAGTCTCGAAAGACCGATTGGTTTAGTAGCCTTGGAATCACTAGATACATTCGTAAACGTTACATTACATCATAAAGTGAAAAACTACAATAACAAAGTCTCCATAGTCCACTCTAATATCCTCTTCTGACAATCCCTGCAGGTCATTCATAAAATACTTCTTCACATCTTGGAAAATATTAAAACATTGAATGGGGTGAGCTCAGATGCTCAGTAAGGATAACAATATTGCGGAAGCCTTCATAAATAAACAAAAACATTTAAGGCAATGTATAACTAAAACAAAAGACTTTTAAACTTTCACATCAACATAATATGGCAAAAGTAAAATGAGATAATGCCATTTACTACTTCGCATGGATATTCTACTAGTCGAATAATCACATGAAATATCATTAACCACTTTCATAATGTGGGAATGTATAATGCCAAACATTCTGAAACATTTTGTCAAGGCCTCGGCCAAGACGTCTAAAATGATTAAGGCCTCGGCCAAAACCATAAATCAAATTGGGAAAGGGCCTCGGCCAATTCCATGTCTAGTTGTCTCATGATACCTACCGATGAATCGAGGAGCTATAGCAGGCTCCACCCATCACTTATTAAGTCCAATACATTCCTCATATGAATAGGTTTAAACATATCATAAAACATAACATAATCATATCACATAAAACATGCATAAAGGAAACATAACATTTCCACATTTCAATCACAAGATATCAATACAACACATTGATATAATAAAAATTCTTTCAAAACCATTTTCAATACCAAAATAAAAGAAAGTTAAAACATTGTATTTATTTTTCATTAAAAAAAGTGATGGCTTGTAGAGGAAGCCGAAACTCAAATAATGGTCACGGCGGCGGAGAAGTCATTGTAGCCGCATATGTATGGAAATAAAAACATTCCCTTTTTGTAGTTTAGTAAAACACTTCGTATAAAAAATATTCCTTTTGAATAAACGTAAAAGTCAAAGGGGTTTATACACTGTATAAAAGAAAGTTGTGTATAAAACCAAATATGCCTCAATGAAAGGAGATTGAGACGAAGTTCTTAAAAAGATCATTTTTAAAAATAAGATAGATCTATTATGTGTATTCACTATAGGTACACATAAAGAAAGTAAAAATACAAAATAGGACATAATAATATCATGACATAATTTGAAAGTAGGAGATTAACCCAAAGAATTGAAGTTGGGTTAAGAAATTCCCTTACCTCGTGTCTGACTTGACTCAACCGTTCTTTAACCTCCTGAATAATAAACTAGAGTTAATATCTACCTTATTAAGAACCATTTTCAATTTAATTATCCTTTTTATATCACTTATTACGATGTTATGAACGTTATGTAATTATTTAAGTTAATAACAGTCGTTTTGTCGATCTTTGGTACTTGTGTCAACAATAACCTTCTTATAATTACAAGCTGTTCATGTGGTGAAATATCCATTATATCCAGAATTATATTCATGATTTAGATATCATATATATCATATATATCCAGTATATACATTCATTCATAATATTACGTAACATTTAGAGGTAAGAAATGAAATGCACCGTTCATGGAGACGGTAAGCCGTACGTACGGATGAATGCTACTTTCATTTCTATTTCGTATTTAATGTAATGAAATCATAATTATATAAAGGTATAATATTGTTCCAGTATAATATCATATATAATATCATTTACTCCATCCTTTATACATCCCACATATGGCATTAACGATTCACATCACTTTGAGGGGGCGGTAGTCCGCACTTCCTAAAATGAAATTATCGCGTTTTACCCATAATGGAAATCATAAAGTATGCCATAAATGAGAAATACAGAAGCATAAGTAAAAAATAAACATATTATATATCATATATAAAAATATTGACATCTTAATGGCCACCTTTGAAGGTGTTATATGAGTGTTGAACAACCATCGTTTCGTGAGGCAGAAATTCGCCATCCACAGAAACCGTATGTTATTTAACCATTAGATGTATGTGTGTGTAAGTGTAGCTAGAATCCTTCTTATAAAAAAATCCTAGTATATTTAGGATACTGTTTTTGTTACAAAAGAAATGAATATAAAGAGTTTAGGGGGTTTGAGAAGAAAAATAAAACAAAATAACATTAGAGAAGACATTACCTAAAAAATCGGGTAACTCTTTTTGATTTGAGACAAAGGCTTCCTTGAGAAGAGTTCTGCCCAAAGTGAGGCTTTCAGGAGTAAGAGGGGGAAGTTGGGAGAGTATTTGGGTAGAGTTTGGCCGATCCAAATGGCTTGAAGGTGTGAATAAGGTGGGAGAGGTGGGGGCCTTTTATAAGTGGAGAGGAGGGGATCTTTTGGAAAGATTGAAATGTTACATTATTACACAATGCTTTTCGGATTCTAAAGGTCCCAAACTTATATAATTCTTGGATAAGGTGATAAGGGTTCAAAATCTACCCATACAACAGTCTTTGGACAAGTTTAAGCCTTGGATTTTACATTATTGTTTCATTTTATTAAAATCATTAAATAATGAGGTCATCGCTGCATCATAATGATGTCATAAATAATTTAATTTATTTAATTTTTAAAAATTATAAAAAGATACTATGATGTTGTAAATCTTTTTAGCTTTCTAATGAATATTTATAGTCAAAATTTGGACTTGTGTAACCCCACTTAAAAACTATTTTAGTAAAATAACTCATGTTTGTGTCAATTTAATTTTAACATTAAATAAATATATATTAATGTCATTTTCCAAATAAAGTGGCTCCATGGGGTCCCCAAGTTGAACCATGGGTTTTCTTGGTCGTCCATGACTCATCCAATAGGATTAGGACAAGTGTCATGCTCATCTCATATTATTAAAACATTATTTGTACCATAAACTACACTAATTACCTCTAATCGCGATTCAGAACTTAAAAGTTACTATTCACCAAAAAATTATTTTAATCTCATTGAACCACATTTTACTTATTAATGACAACCATGTATGTCGGATTTTTGAAAATCAAATCACAGAAGTGGTAATATTTCATTTAAATGAAAAATCAGTTATTTTACTACCTCTTAGTGGTTTCACTATTCATCAAAAATTGAAGTTTTTCAGAACAATGCCAAAATTTCACCCTAAGCTATAATTGATATTCTGAATCCAAAAATGATGTCTATTTTACAAAATTCCAAACATATAAGTTGCATTAATTAATTTTATAATTAATTCCCGCTGTCACAACAAATAGCGTGTTTTAAGAAACTATTTATATCAAAAGATTGGCAATTGTTTATGTCCAATTTCAATGTTAAATTAATTCTAATGACCACCATTGGATAAAATGGTAAAAATATATTCTAATTATTCTTTAAAACCACTAAATTGTATAATTTATCACAATAAATTATTTTGATTAAAAAAGTTGTTTTAAGTATTTTTCACTATTCATAAAAAAATCGGAAGTTCTCAGAAAGTTACAAAAAAATTAAACTTAGGATAATTTCGATATTACGAATACAAAAATGAAGTCCATTTTGAAATATAAAATTTCTATAATTTTAAAAAGTGGTTAGTACTATTCATAACGACTACTTTGATTAGTCGTGGTGTTTTAGAACTCGAAGTTGCGTACAATGAAAGCTATTGCATTATTGAATGAGAAGCGTATCGTGGAATCTTGGGGTGTTACATTCTCCCCTCCTTCAATAAATTGCGTCCTCGCAATTTGAAATTTTTCTTGGAAAATAGAAAATACCTTTGTGGAAAACCCACATCGGAAATATGGTTAATAAAATTTAGTCTTAATAAGAGGGAAATGGAAATAAGAAAGTCACCACCAAATTATGATCTTGATAAGGAGAACATTGGTGGCAATTAGAGACATATAATTGGAGGAAAAACGTAAATATTTGTAGGGAGTGATTGAGGTCATCATTCACAATCAACTGTCAAATTGAGGGCCTCAAATCCTTCAATCTATGTTGATTTAAAATATCATCAGTTTAACAAGACATAAGGTATTAGGATATCACTTTTTTTTGATTTAATATCCCTTCACTAAAGTTTAAGAATTAATTTATTCATTGAATAAGAGATAGGTATATATATATTTATGCATGACAATTAGAGTTTCAACCTTCAACTCATCTTTCACTCAAAAAGATAATAGAACTCAAAAATATTATACTTATCATAATTGTATAAGGTTCCAAATTTTAACACATAACATTTAGATTATTAAAATTATTTTGTAATAACCAGGGACTTCCTATAGGATAGTGGTAGGAAATAAAGTCTTGTCGCACTATGGTTGTGGGTTCGATTCCTGCAGCTTTATCCGACGCAACGGGTTATTCCCCACCCTGCAGGTTGTCCTTTTCCTAAAACTATAGTATTATAATATTCCAAAAATAATCTTCATAAATTCTTTAACCTTAAACAATACTATCCATGGTTCAACTTAATCCACTCCAACCTTTATAGTTATACAAAATACCTCTGACCAGACTTTCTCTAAAAGGTCTCTAAATTCAAAATCAATTGTAACATCAGATTCAACAAACAAAGAAAAGTTTCTCTTATTGTCACATACTAAAAATATGATTGCCTTAATCATATTAAAACCTTACTGAAATCAAAAAGTATTGCAGTACAATCTTTATATATATCACATTATTCTTATAACCAGAATATAATCCTTGAGTCCAAAAGCACCAATACATTAATTATTCTGCTTCAACTGTAGTCACAGCATAAGATTGGCCTTGATCCCTTGGCCTTTTCTGAGGTAAGTTTCCTTGACGCTTAGGAAATTAATTTGCATAATGCCCCATTTCCCTAAAATTGTAGCATTCAACTTTGATAGCCTCTTTCTTTCCCTTGCAATCACGAGCCTGGTGACCCTTTTCTTCACATTTATAACAAACTCCCATTCCTTTTAGGCAAGCACCGGTTTGATTCTTCCCACAACTATCGCATAATGGAAAATCCTTCTTTCCCTTTTTCCCTTTATCCATTTCTTGTTCCACCGTTCTCTTCTTCTCTTGCTTTACTTTGTTGTCATAAGACTTCGAGAATTCCTTTTCTGTCTTGATAGCACATGAGGCAATATCTTCGTATGTTGAGAAGGTTTGTGAGACTAATGCTCGACGGAGAAATGGTTTTAACCCATCAAAGAAACGATCAATCTTACTTCTTGGGTTACGTATATAATCTGCAGCATACCTCGCTAACCTTGTAATGTTGGACTCATACTTTGCGACATTCTCATCCTCCTTCTGCCTCAGACTCAGAAATTGCCTTTCCATATCTTCTCGATGGTCACGAGGAATGTATTTTTATAAGAAAATCTCTTTGAACTCCCTCCATTCCATATTCGATACGTCATCATATTCCTTTGTGTTTTGAATCAATGACCACCATTGATCAACATCTCCAGTGAGGCGGTAAACTGCCATGATAACTTTTTCCCTTTCACTGCTCCCCAAAGCCTGAAATATTTTCTCTAGGGAATTTATCCATTGCTCGGCTACTAAGGGATTTGTACTCCCATTGAACGTTGGTGGCTGTTGCCTCATGAATCGATCTAACATTGATCCTCCACGCTGTGGATCAGGGTGCTCCATACGAGTAAGGTTATTATTCATAACTGGACTGAGTTGTCCCAGTATGGTAATAAGTTGATCAGCACCAGTTGTATCTCCAGATCCACAATAATTATCTTGAGCAGGAGGTCAATCCCTACACGGAGTGCTTTCATTGATACGGTTTCCATTCCTTCCACTAGGCGCCATTTCTAAACAATGGCATAAACTACATTAGTTTATGAATCACAATACATAATTCCACACTTGTAAAATACTTATCATAAATTGAACTATTTATGGATATAATCCGTAATCATAAAAAAGTTTTATTTGAGGAAGTATATACTCATAATCGTTCATAGTGGTTTGTAAAGAAAATGATAATTATCCTAAGCATATCCCCCAGGAGTGTCGTAACCAAGAGTGCAGTAAGGCCCGTTGTCGTCCACCAGTTCCCGTTCGAGTCTAGCTCAAAGCGGTGTTTTCAGGTTTTACCCCTAGGTACATCTGTGCCAGAGCCGCCTCTACCTGCTCGTATCCAGAAAGGGATGTATTGCTCGGAAAACTCCCAAAATCTCTTCAATAACAAAATTCTAGGAAGTTCTTCTATACTAATCCTCAAAGTCTAACTTTGGTCTATGTGCTCTAATCAGAGTTTATCTAAATCTAGCTTCCAAGGTTAGTACTAAACTGCCTATGATACCAACTGTAACGCCCCGACCCCAGCTACCCAAAGCCGGTTCATTACTTCGTAACATTGGCATGATCACAAAAGATAAAGTCTCTAAAGACCGATTAGTTTAGTAGCCTTGGAAACACTAGATACATTCATAAACGTTACATTACATCATAAAGTGAAAAACTACAACAACAATGTCTCCATAGTCCACTCTAATATCCTCTTCTGACAATCCCTGCAGGTCATTCATAAAATATTTCTTCACATCCTGGAAAATTTTAAAACAGTGAAAGGGGTGAGCTCAGATGCTCAGTAAGGATAACAATATTGCGGAATCCTTCATTAATAAACATAAACATTTAAGGCAATGCATAACTAAAACAATAGCCTTTTAAACTTGCATATCAACATAATATGGCAAAAGTAAAAGGAGATAATGCCATTTACTTCTTCACATGGATATTCTACTGGTCGAATAATCACATGAAATATCATTAACCACTTTCATAATGAGGGAATGTATAATGCCAGACATTCTGAAACATTTTGTCAAGGCCTCGGCCAAGACGTCTAAAATGATTAAGGCCTCGGCCAAAACCATAAATCAAATTGGGAAAGGGCCTCGGCCAATTCCACGTCTAGTTTTCTCATGAGACCTACCGATGCATCGAGGAGCTATAGAGGGATCAACCCGTCACTTATTAAGTCCAATACATTCCTCATATGAATAGTTTTAAACATATCATAAACCATAACATAATCGTATCACATAAAACATGCATAAAGGAAACATAACATTTCCACATTTCAATCACAAGATATCAATACAACACATTTATATAATAAAAATTCTTTCAAAACCATTTTCAATACCAAAATAAAAGAAAGTTAAAACTTTGTATTTATTTTTCATTAAAAAAAGTGATGGCTTGTAGAGGAAGCCGAAACTCAAATAATGGTCACGGCGGTGGAGAAGTCATTGTCGCCGCATATGTATGGAAAGAAAAACATTCCCTTTTTCGTTTAGTAAAACGCTTCGTATAAAAAAGATTCCTTTTGAATAAACGTAAAAGTCAAAGGGGTTTATACACCGTATAAAAGAAAGTTGTGTATAAAACCAAATATGCCTCAATGAAAGGAGATTGAGACGAAGTTATTAAAAAGATCATTTTTAAAATAAGATAGATCTATTATGTGTATTCACTATAGGTACACGTAAAGAAAGTAAAAATACAAAATAGGACATAATAATATCATGACATAATTTGAAAGTAGGAGATTAACCCAAAGAATGGAAGTTGGGTTAAGAAATTCCCTTACCTCGTGTCTGACATGACTCAACCGTTCTTTAACCTCCTGAATAATAAACTAGAGTTAATATCTACCTTATTAAGAACCATTTTCAATTTCATTATCCTTTTTATATAACTTATTACAATGTTATGAACGTTATGTAATTATTTAAGTTAATAACAGTCGTTTTGTCGATCTTTGGTACTTGTGTCAACAATAACGTTCTTATAATTACAAGTTGTTCATGTGGTGAAATATCCATTATATCGAGAATTATATTCATTATTTAGATATCATATATATCATATATATCCAGTATATACATTCATTCATAATATTACGTAACATTTAGAGGTAAGAAATGAAATGCACCGTTCATGGAGACGGTAAGCCGTACGTACGCATGAACGCTACTTTCATTTCTATTTCGTATTTAATGTAATGAAATCATAATTATATAAAGGTATAATATAGTTCCAGTATAATATCATATATAATATCATTTACTCCATCCTTTATACATCCCACATATGACATTAACGATTCACATCACTTTGAGGGGGCGGTAGTCCGCACTTCCTAAAATGAAATTATCGCGTTTTACCCATAATGGAAATCATAAAGTATGACATAAATGAGAAATACAGAAGAATAAGTAAAACATAAACATATTATATATAATATATAAAAATAGTTACATCTTAATGGCCACCTTTGAAGGTGTTATATGAGTGTTGAAGAATCATCGTTTCGTGAGGCAGAAATTCGCCATCCACAGAAACCGTATGTTCTTTGACCATTAGATGTATGTGTGTGTAATTTTAGCTAGAATCCTTCTTATAAAAACATCCTAGTATATTTAGGATACTGTTGTTTGTTACAAAATAAATGAATAAAAAGAGTTTAGGGGGTTTGAGAAGAAAAATAAAACAAAACAACATTAGAGGAGACATTACCTAAAAATCGGGTAACTCTTTTTGATTTGAGACAAAGGCTTCCTTGAGAGGAGTTCTTCCCAAAGTGAGGCCTCCAGGAGTAAGAGGGGGAAGTTGGGAGAGTATTTGGGTTGATTTTGGCCGAGCCAAATGGCTTGAAGGTGTGAATAAGGTGGGAGAGGTGGGGGCCTTTTATAAGTGGAGAGGAGGGGCTCTTTTGGAAAGATTGAAATGTTACATTATTACACAATGCTTTTCGGATTATAAAGGTCCCAAACTTATATAATTCGTGGCTAAGGAGATAAGGGTTCGAAATATACCCATCCAATAGTCTTTGGACAAGTTTATGCCTTGGATTTTACATTATCGTTTCATTTTATTAAAATCGTTAAATAATGAGGTCATCGCTGCATCATAATGATGTCATAGATAATTTAATTTATTTAATGTCTAAAAATTATAAAAAAACTACTATGATGTAGGAAATATTTATAGCTTTCTAATGAATATTTATAGTCAAAATATGGACTTGTGTAACCCCACTTAAAAACTGTTTTAGTAAAATAACTCATGTTTGTGTCAATTTAATTTTAACATTAAATAAATATATATTAATGTCATTTTCAAACTAAAGTGGATCCATGGGGTCCCCAAGTTGACCCATGGGTTGTCTTGGTCGGCCATGACTCATCCAATAGTATTAGGACAAGTTTCATGCTCATCTCATATTATTAAAACATTATTTGTACCTTAAACTACACTAATTACCTCTAATCGCGATTAAGAACTTAAAAGTTACTATTCACCAAAAAATTATTTTAATCTCACTGAACCACATTTTACTTCTTAATGACAACCATGTATGTCGGATTTTTGAAAATCAAATCACAGAAGTGGTAATATTTCATTTAAACAAAAAATCAGTTATTTAACTACCACTTAGTGGTTTCACTATTCATCAAAAATTGAAGTTTTTCAGAACAATGCCAAAATTTCACCCTAAGCTATAATTGATATTCCGAATCAAAAAATGATGTCTATTTTACAAAATTCCAAACATATAAGTTTCATTTATTAATTTTATAATTAATTCCGGCTGTCACAACAAATAACGTGTTTTAAGAAACAATTTATATCAAAAGATTAGCAATTGTTTATGTCCAATTTCAATGTTAAATTAATTCTAATGACCACCATTGGATAAAATAGTAAAAATATATTCTAATTATACTTTAAAACCACTAAATAGTATAATTTATCACTATAAATTATTTTGATTAAAAAAGTTGTTTTAAGTATTTTTCACTATTCATAAAAAATCGGAAGTTCTCAAAAAGTTACAAAAAATTCAACTTAGGATAATTTCGATATTACGAATACAAAAATGAAGTCCATTTTGAAATATAAAATTTCTATAATTTTAAAAAGTGGTTATTACTATTCATAACGGCTACTTTGATTAGTCGCGGTGTTTTAGAACTCGAAGTTGCGTACAATGCAAGCTATTGCATTATTGAATGAGAAGCGTATCGTGGAAGCTCGGGGTGTTACATGCCTCCTGAACCAGCCCATGGCATCCCTCGCGGCATCGCTGGCGGAACCGTCTCAGCCTTATGTGCCAAGTCACCCGAGCCACGCCCCTCATGGAACTGGATGAACCAGCCCTAGTCTCCGGGCTGAGCTGCCTACATGGCGACCTTCGGGCTGAACTGCCCACGCAGTCTGTTGGGCCGGGCCAAGCCGACCGGGACGAACATTGCAGGGTGACCTTCCCAACGGGCTGATTCAGACCCAATGGGTCTGACTGGGTCAGCCTAGACCGGGTCAGCACAGTCTTGGTTGGGCCGAGTCGGTCCGACCGGGTCGGGTCGGGCGCAGACCCATTACCGACACCATTACATTCTTTGGTCATATATTTGGCACCGGACGTCCGTTTGATGAACCATCAGCGACACAGGTATTCTTTGAACGTAACTTTACCTTTAGGAATATCCCATGAATGTTCGGGGTATATTTGAGATTCAGTCAGGTTGGATCGTACACGAATCCAACCGGGACTGAAAAGCTTATAACTCACAGACTGAGCATCCAATTGACACACCGTCTGTTGTGAAACGACCTATATAATGAGGTGGACCATTGATATTATTCTACTAGGGAAATCGTGACAGTTGGAGTATCAATCTATTGCTTGTGGAGCAGACCCTTCTAGATAAGAGTGTGCAGAGTACAGAGACCTAGTAGCTGGCTGAGACCTGATGACTACTTAACCGGTTCGACTCAGAGTGATTCAACTAGCCTAGTGGGGAGCGGCTGGTTGCAGCAACAGACCCACAAAGGAGGAGTGCCTGGTAGTTTGCAGTAGACCTGCGGTACTCGATAGGAGGAGTGTCTATGTAGGCTTTTAGGGGGAGTTCATGGTAGTTGGCGATAGACCCACAGTGGGGAGCGCCTCTGTGTGAGTGCGGCAGACCCGAGATACTCGACAGGATGAGGACCTAAATAGTCCATGGTTAGTGGGAAGCGCCTTGGTTTCGTGGAAGGCCCATTGTACTCGATAAAGGAGTAGTTCTCTAGCAGCCATGGTTTCGTTAACGTGAATAAAAATCATGGTTGAGCTGAGTCAGTAAACTTTGAGTTTACTTGATTATTGAGCCATATTACATTATAACATTGGTATATGTATAGGCATATAACTAAGTGTGGTTATCTATTGATTTCATACTTTGTGGATTATCATTTTTGGATTTTGTGCCACCTTGAGGGTCTCGGTGTCCCTACTGAGTATCCTTATACTCACCCCTGCACGGGCTAGGCCCGTACCTCATTGTGTTGGATGTAGATGACCGAAAAATCTGACTGTGGTTGAGTATACAAGGATTGAATGGTACCTAGAGGTGGACCAAATGGAGTGAAGGTACACGAAGGAGACGAAAGGACATGGAGTGCTATGGATGCTATTTGCACCTACCCTTCAGGTAGGATTTCCCAGAGGATGATCCATAAGCTGTTTCACCTTTATTCTCTTGTACTTGTTTTCCTTGTACATTTAGTTTCCTTGTACTTTACAGTTGGTCTTGTATTTCTAACCCCTTTACTTTTTGGGACTTCTTTTGTATACATTTTTACTTTTTATATTGCTTCCAGCTACTCTATCATGTGTGTTTATAATATTTAAAGGAAATGCCTTCCCAGTTTTGGGGATTTACACCTTTGTTGCTAGTCACTAGCCCCTCGCCTATGGAAGGCGAGCTTGGGGTAGTCATTGCAGGGGCCATGGGGGACAAGTTGTGACAAATTGGTATCAGAGGAGTCTGTTATATCACATAGAATAGGAATGATATTTTCTGTGAAACAATAGTGTTAAGGGTATTGAGTGTGGTTTTCTGTTCAGGGGGTCCAGTGTTGGTGTGGCGGACAGCGTATCCATAAACAAGGACCCTGACAACTGATTTCCGACTCAGTGCACGAAAACACTGATTGCTTGTGTGTTTTCAAAAGTTTTCTATATGTCAGATCAACCAGGTCATCTCACCAGGAACAAATCTTTTGACCATGTCGCATCTGTTTCTTTCAGGATCCATCCCCGCGGACAACCAGTTAGATCCCCAACAGTTGTTCATGCAGATAGCCCACTAAGAGATGAGGCCTTAGTTTAAGGCCCTCTTTTAGTAGAGGCACCAGCAGAGGCAATAGTGGATCCACATCCCGTTGGGCCACCGATGCCACCAGCCCTAGTATCAGATGATTCACGCATCTTGAGCACGCTGCACAAGTTCCAGCACTCAAGGCTGCCTAGGTTCAGGGGAGAGATGGACCCACATGCAGTTGAGGATTGGCTAGAGGTTGTGGTGAGATTCTTCAGACTGGTAGGGACACCATCTGGCTTTATGGTGATCCTTGGCGCGAGTCTCCTTCATCCAGAACTAGGTAGATGGTGGAGTCTAATGCTTCACGTGAACAACGATATGATGCTACTTTGGGTAGACTTCGAGAGCCTATTTATGGCCGAGATTGTCCCAGCCACCCTATGAGTGGTGCAGATACAGGTTCTACTGCATCTACATCAGGGTAGCATGAATTTAGGTTAGTACTCAGAGAGGTTCATAGACCTCTCACGCTACTCCACTGATATGGTATAAGACCCATTCCTTAGGGCCCAGACATTCGACCAAGGACTCAGGTGAGACATCAGGTATTCTATGATCTCCCACAGTATCCTGACGCAGAAGGGGGTGTTGGAGTGAGCCCTATTAGTGGAGAGTTTCCCTGCTGAGCAGTCACCAGTAGCGAGAACAACCACCAGGCATCACATAGAGGAGTCTTCTACAGCTGGCAGTAGACTGATGTCATAGAGTTCCATGTAGACCAGACCTTCAAGTGGACGACCACATGACTCAACGTCGTTTGTGCGGGGAACCCAGAGTGGAGACAGAGCCAGACATGCCAGGAGCGGACAGAGTTACTCATGCAGTGGATAGGTTCACATGGCTCTTGATTTTCTGACCCACCGTTTGGATGATCAGAAGACTGTTGAGGGACCTCCCAGGCAGAGGCAGAAGTTCGATCAAGGTTGTCCATTGGGAGAAGGCAGACATGGAAGAAGAGCCTGTCATACAGCTAGCGGTGGAGGATGTTACGAGGTGTTACCACCACCACCACCACCAGGAGGTCCAGCGGACCACAGGGAGCAGGTGGACAGGAGAGAGCTCAACTCCAAGAAGCTAAGGCTTATGATCATGGTTCTATGGAGATAATTCGAGGTACGATTTGTGTCTACTCCACCAGAACTACAGTTCATATAAACAAAGGTGCCAGTCACTCTTTTAATTCCACTACCCTCGTTCGGAGCTCAGAGATTCTGACGGAGCCATTGGCTCGATCCTTGCGGCTCGAGACTCCTACAAGAGAAGACTCAATTATTACACTCTGGTGCCGGCAGTGTGAGCTTACTCTTGTAGGTGAGAGGTTCGGCTAGGATCTCCTTGTAACATTGACTGTATTAGGAACAAAGTGCGACGTGTCCGCATGGATGGGACCAGGTTCACCTTCAACGGTCAGAAGGGAGCCTTTGCAGCACAAGATGAACATATTCAAAGGAGGGTGCAGCCGATCACTAATCATTTGGCCGACCTTACTCTCGAAGTAGTTGATGTGGAGAGTCCGAGCTATCCTGTAGTGGTGGACCTATACCCGGATGTTTTCCCTGATGATGTTCTAGGACTACCTTTTCAAGGATAGGTGGACATCTACATTGACCTATACCCCGGGATGACACCAATATCTACTCCAACATATTTGATGGCTCCCACTAAGCTTCATGAGCTGCGGGTACAGTTGGAGGACTTGTAGGGGATGAGATTCATCTGGCCTAGTGTTTCTCCCTAGGCAGACCGGTTCTGTTTTCCAGGAAGGCGGCTGGGAGCTTGCAGTTTTTTGTCAACTACCATCGCCTAATATAGGTGACCGTGAAGAACATGTACCCATTGTTGAGGTTTGATGACCACTTTGATCAGCTGAAGGGAGCACGGTGGTTCTCAGAGATAGACCTCAGATCAGGATATCACCAACTCTGAGTTTGAGATGAGGATGTGGAGAAGACGAACATTATGTGTCGGTACAACCACTACTAATTCTTGGTTATTCACTTCAGCGTAACCAATGATCCAACAGTGTTCATGGGACTCATGAACAAGATCTTCTAGCCATACCTTGTTTGCTTTGTCGTAGTCTTCATCGACGACATTCTGATCTACTGGACTACTAAGGAGGAGCAAGCCAACTATTTTCAGGTAGTACTGGACACACTCTGAGAGCACCAACTTTATGGTAAACTCACAATGTGCCAGTTCTAGATATGAGAGGTTCACTTTCTGGGTCACGTCATCTCAGAGGCTAGAGTTGCAGTGGATCCAGAAATGATTCAGCTGGTACTTTCTTGGGAGCCACACAGGAGTGTGACAGAATTGTAAAGTTTCTTGGGTTTGGCCGCTTACTACCAGAGATTCACTCCAGACATCAACAGAGTTGCAGCACCACTATTAGCCTTTATGAATAAAGGGAAAACCTTCGTGTGGTCGGAGAGATTCCAGTAAAGCTTTCAAGAGTTGAGGCAGAGGCTGATTAGTGCCCCTATCTCGAGGCTTCCAGAAGAGGGAGTAGAGTACGTATTTTTTTGCGACACATCAGGGACCGAAAATGGATGTGTCCTAAGGTAGGAGTGAGCATTGATCACATATGGCTCTCGGTAGCTAAGACAACATGAGAAGAACTATGCTACCCATGACCTAGAGTTAGAAACAGTGGTCTTCGCCTTGAAGATGTGGCGGTATAATCTGATGGGAGAATGTTTCAACGTGTACTATGATCACAAGATTCTCAGGTATATCTTCTCTTAGAAGTACTGAACCTCAAACAATGGAATTGGATTGATTTCCTCTTGGAATATGACTTCAGGATAGTCTATACTCGTAGGAAGGGAAAAATTATTGCAGATGCACTCAGTAAGAGATCTGGTATACAACTGTTAGGAGAGGCGATAGAGCAGATGGCTGCCATATAGATATCCTTTGTGGATAGGTATAGAGCAGCCATTCTACATTGTCTTACAGTCACTCCCCACTTATTCAGTGAGTCAGGGAACCACAACATGTGGATGCTGACTACGAGACAAAACGTGTTCAAATATCCACATGGCATGAACCTAATTAATTTTCTGAAGGTAGGGAGCATGCCATCCTCTTAAGAGGACGTACTATGGTGCCAATGTCACTTCAGGAGGAAGTGTTGAGAGAGTTCTACACATACCCTCTAGAAGTACATCCAAGAGTGGCAAAGTTGTACCAGGACATTCGACGACAGCAGTGGTGTCTAGGTATAAAGAAGGCAGTAGTGGAGTTTGTCTCTCGATGCCTCACTTGTCAGCATGTGAAGGCGGAGCACCAGGTACCAACAGGCATGGATCTGCCTTTAGAGGTCCCAGTGTAGATGTGGGATGGGATATTCATGGACATCGTGACAGGTCTTACACATAAATCCAGAGGTCACGACTCGATTTGGATGATCGTCGACCAACTCACCATGTCATCCCACTTTCTACCGATCAGAGTGCAGGGTTTAGTAAAGATATTTGGACGCCTCTATGTGCAGGAGATTGTGCAGCTACATGGATTACCATTATCTATTGTCTCCGATCGTGACACACACTTTACTTCCCAGCTATGGAAGGGGTTGCAGGAATCTTTCAGAACGTAGCTTTGTCTGAGCACTGCCTTCCATCCTCAAACGGTTGGCCAGACTGAGAGGACCATTTAGACCCTCGAGGACATGTTGCATGCTTTAGTCCTCGACTTCAGTCGTAGCTTGGAGGATCACTTACCTTTGGTGGAGTTTTCCTACAAAAATATCTATCACTCCACAATCGGGATGGAACCTTTCATGGCATTGTACGAACAACCTTGCAGATCACCCTTGTCCTGGACAGACCCTGGGGAATCAGAACTGTTGGACCAGAGATAGTATGAGCTACCAAATAGAAGGTGCAGATCATCAGGGAGCGGATGTAGACTGCACAGATCAGGCATAAGTCATATACCGATAGGAAACAGAGACATATGGAGTTCGAGGATGGTGACCATGTCTTTCTACGGGTCTCATGTCGATGAAGTCTATGGGGATTTGGATGAGGAGAAATGTTATCTCTGAGATTCATCAGACATATTCAGGTCGTCAACAGAGTTGGTGAGGTGGCTTACCGCTTAGCTCTTCTAACTCAGTTGCACCGGGTCCACGACGTCTTCAACATATCTCATCTGAGGAGATACATGCATGACCCTACTCACATCATCAACCCTGGAGAGCTGGATGTAGATGATGGGTTGACTTTCACAGAGGTTCTAGGGGAGATTGAGGATCGACAAGAGTGGGTGCTATTAGGACAGTCGATACCTCTGGTGCGCGTACGCTGGAAACACGAGAACATCCAGAAGAACCCATGGGAGCGGGAGGCTTAGATGCTTGCTTAGTACCCCCACTTTATTTCATAGTCCGAGTTATAGATTTTGGGGATGTAAATCCCTGAGGTGGGGAGAATTTAAAGACCCGAAAATTATGTAAATTTTATTTTCTTAAATATATGGGATTTATAAGAGTCCGTGAAAATTTATGGATCATGATTCTGAGGCCCGGTGTGCCTGAAATAAATTTCTGATGTTTTTTGGGTACCTTCAGTAAACGTATGCGTGGGATTTTATAAATTTTGAACATGTGCTCAGAAATGAAATCCAAGGGCACCATTGATCTCTCAGCGCCGAATTTCTCTTAATATGAAAGTCACCTCGATGGCAGTTGCTCGAGAATAAAAGTTACTTTTTGGATTTTATTAAATAAAATATAAAATAAGGTGAGCTGCAATTTATATTATTTTTAGCCTCCAAGTGAGTGATGGGTTGTTAAGACCTCCTCTTGGAAGTTGGAGGTGGAGACACCACACTTAAACACCTTATGAGAGGTTATGGTGGTGGGGCCCACCCGAAACCAACCTCCCATGAGTGGATTAATTTGGTAGGGACCACATGAGGCTTAACCCCCTATTAATGGGAGGAGAGGAAAACCTCTCAACTATCCTGCATTAATGAGGGAGAGAATCTTGATTCCTCAACTACCCATTAAATGGGGAGAAACACCTTGACCACCCCCACCTTAATGGAGCCAAATCCCATAGATTTTAATTTGTGCCAATCTCCCCTAATTAATTCATGCCAACTCTCAGGAATTAATTAGTGAGAGCCTCATAAATTAATTCTCCAATTTGATTTGTTGTGTCAAAAAATTAATAGACAAATTCTTTCTTCTATTATTTTCATTTGGCATTTGGGTGGAAATTGGGAAGGGGGATTATTGGGAGAAGTGGGAATCCTCCCAATAAAGAACGAAGAACGCATTATTCCAATGAAGAATCCCAGCTACGATCCTTCTTCGACTTCTTCCTCGGACACCTATCGATGTGGAGCCACTTCCCCAACCATCGTGCAAACTCGGAAGTGGAAGTGTGTAGCAGATGTGATGATCGACGACTACGTCTTCGTCCAGCGACTTCGCCGTCGATGCCAGACTATCCAGGTAGGTGGTTATTGCATGTTGATGCTTTTATTTTCATCTTCTCATCACCAAATGAAAGAAATCAATGAAAAGTGATGTAATTAATTTATGTTCATCTTCTGTTCTCAATGAACCAATTTATACCACCTTAAACGCGGAGGATACAGGCCGTCCTAACATGGCCCGATATCCTCCATCGATGTTTTCTTTCTTATGGTGTTTTTCGAAGCGGCAACGAGGCGAAAATGGAAGAAACGACATAGGACACACTTATCATGGCCTCTACGAACCACACTACCCCTGTGGAACATTGGTGTTCCCGGCCGAACACCGCCGGCCCGCCTGCCTGTGGCCTGCCGATGCCACGCACAGCCTGCCCGCGCCCTACCCGCGCCCCGTGCGGCCTGCCCAGCCTCTCGTGGCTTGCCCGACGCCCTCATAGCCTTCCTACCACCCTGCCCATGCCCCATGCGGCCAGCCCACACCCAGCACGCCCTGCACGGTGCCCAGTTGGCCTACCCACACCCTTCCTACGGCCTTCTCGGCCGCCCCGCCAACCTCTTTGGGGCATACCCCTTCTCCTGGCCGAGCCACGCATACCTCCCGAGATGCCCCGGGGCGTCCCTCATGGCATCGCTGGCTGATCCACAATGGACTTCCGGGATGAGTCACCCAAGCCGCACCCCTCGCGACACCGGCCGAACCGGCCCCAGCCTTCAGGCTGAGCTGCCTACATGGCGATCTCCGGGCCGAACCACCCCCGTAGTCTGCCGGGTAGGGCCCCGCGGACCAGGCCGAACCTAGCGGGATGACCAGGTCGGCCTAGTCTGGGATGGGCTGAGTTGGTCCAATTCGGTCTGACCGGGCCCAGGCCCATTACCGACCTCTTTGAATTCTTTGGAAATATCATTAGCACCCGACGTTCATTTGTTGAACCGTCAACGACGCATGTATTCTTGGAATGCGACTGTCCCTTTGAGAATACCCCACTGGATTTCACGGTATATTTGGGATACGGTCAGGTTGGATCGTACACGAATCTAATTGGTCCCTTGAGACTAAAAATCTTATAACTGACAGACTGGGCGTCTGACTGACGCGTCGTTTGTTGCATTGAAACCACTATGACGATGTGAACCTTTGAGATAGTTGTACGTGGTACTTCATTATAGTTGGAGTATCGACCTATAGCTCATGGAGAGGACCCTCCCATAGATAAGAAAGTAGAGTATGAAGGACTAGTAGCTGGCTGAGACTTGACGAATGCTTGACTGATTTGACTCAGAGTGATTTGACTAGCCCAGTGGGGAGCGCCTGGTTGCGGCAGAAGACCCACAGTAGAGGAGCGCCTTGTCGTTGGCAGTAGACCTGCAGTACTCGATAGTAGGGGTACCTCTATAGGCTATTTGGGGGAGCACTTGGTATTTGGCAGCATACCCACAGTGGAGAGTGCCTCTGTGTGAACGCGAAAGACCCACGATACTCGATAGGAGAAGTACCTCAACAGTCCAAGGTTAGTGGAAAGTGCCTTGGTGTCGTGGTAGGTCCACTTTACTCGACAGTGGAGGTGTTCTTGAAAAGTTGTGGTTTCATTAATGTGAATAAAAATCTCGGTTGACCTGAGTTAGTAACTTTTGATTTTACCTCATGATTGAGTTAGATTACTTGATAACTTAGGTACATGTGTGGGTATATACCTATGTGTGGTAATATTTTGATTTCTTACTTTGTGGGTTATCCATGTTGAATTTTGTGAGACCTTGAGTGTCTTAGGGTCCCTACTGAGTATATTTATACTCACCCCTACACGGGATATGCCTGCACCTCGTGGTGTTGGATGCAGACGACGGACATCGCTGACCAAGGCTGAGTGTACAAGGATTGGACGGTACCCGGAGGTAGACCACATGACATGACAGTACATGAAGGAGACAGACGGATGTGGAGGGTTGTGGATTCTATCTGTACCTACCCTTTAGGTAGGATTTCTTAGAGGATGATCCGATAGCTTTTTCACCTTTCTGCTGTTGTACTTATTTTCCTTGTACTTTCAGTTTCCTTGTACATTACAGTTGGTCTTGTATTTCCATCCCCTTTACTTTTCAGCATTTCTTTTTTAAAGAGTTTTACTTAGTGTATTACTTCCATCTACTCTACTTTGTGTGTTTATAATTTGTAAAGGCAATTCCTTCAAAATTTTAGGGATTTACACCTTTGGTGCTAGTCACCGGCCCCTGGCCTATGGAAGGCGGGCTTGGGGTAGTCACTGCACGGGCCCCGAGGGACGGGTCGTGACACTCAATCACTACTTGTTCCAAGCTCACTAGAACCCCATCTTCGAGACATGATATAAGTCATACAAAATATGTGAGACACACTTCAATAGTTTATAGTGCACTAACAACAATTTAACATCCCTTATTCCACTCCTAATGAACAACCTCAACATGTTACAACCTTATTGGGTGGGGGTTACACCTTTGGAGCCAGAATTATCTAAAAGACATAATATTTTAATATAACATTTACATTAAAAAAACACCATGCTGATAGATTATTCCACACAAAACAATGAACTAAATAATCCATGATATATTAGATAAGAATTTTATAACTATATTAAAACCTATAAAAATAAAAATATTGTAATCAGTTATAAATTCATACAGAATATGATGAATAATTCTTAGTATTTTAAAATGGAATTTTTTAACAAGACCGTACTCAATTATTTAATATATTTTTATTTAAAATATAAATTTCAGAATTTTAATTATATAAAATTAAAATAATTTTTTATTCCCACAGATAAAAATTATTATAGTTAAAAAAATTTATATTTATTTTAAAATAATTAATATATAGGTGAATATAAATAACTCTCTACTTAGATAATATACTATCAATTATGAAATTATCATAATAGGATAATAAAATAATTTTTTTGGAAAAATTATTCATAAAAACTATATATTAATAAATTACGATATGTTATTTAGAATTAAAATGGTGAATTTATTTAACCCATGTGTGTATTTTTAGAAACTTAAGTAGTATTTTCTAATAAAAATTATTTTAATTCACTAATATTAAAAAAATAAATCATCTCTTATATAAATTAAATAATTAAAAATGTATTTAATATTTCAAATATAAATGAAATTATTAGGAAATAAGGTATTTTTTGTTAATTTTTGATTATTTAGATTAAAATTGATGATCATTATAATGATACATCTACTATTTTCAATGAATTGTATTATTTAAATTGAGAAATATTTTTCCCATCAATTAAATCAATCTATTCTAAAAATTGAGTTTATTATAATTATAAAACATATGTATAATTATATAAAATATCATTTAATGATTATTAAATGTAATAAAATACAAAAAGTAATTAATGTCGAAAAGAATATATTTCTAGATAATATATATATATATATTATAGGTTATAATTTAAAAGATAATTTTTAATTATTTATAAATTTAATATGGTTAAATTTATGTTCCTCAACCCCCAAATTGGTTAGTTGGGTGTTTTATATTTTTAGTAAAACATATATTACTTATTTAAAAACTAGTTATCTCGGTCAAAAAGGAAAGGGTGAATTTTGAAAACCTATTGGCAAATGACTTGAATCGTGGTCAAAAAATGATTTAAAATGATATGTTGAGGATAATTAGAAATTGTCCCCCCCAAAAAAATCTATTATTTATCACCATTGGGGCCATTAAATATTTAATAGTGTCATTCCATTTTTCAATAATAATGGGTGTTCCAAAAAGTTCAATTTTCATCACTTGTAAATGGGAATAGTTACACCAATTCATTCCATACTTATTCCTTTTAATTTTTTTTAAAACACTACCATTATCCCATTAATATAACTAAATTACAAAAACAAAATCTTTGATTAAGAATAACTCATCCTACGTCATTCATTACCAAGGATACATAGAATAGGATGTTTAAGGACCAAAAGTGAGTATTACAAAATCCATAACCATAAATTCTTATTCCTAATAATAAAAAACTATATTATGAAAAGTAAAAATATTTCTTAATAATAAATAATATACTAAATTATTAGTATATAAATGTCCTAATACTTATTTATTCCATTACGTTTTCATAAAAAACCTAAAATAAAGATGATCGTGTGTTTGTGAGGAATACCACCACCATAAATAACGAATTTAATTTATCATTTACAACATTAATGGACGGTTATAATAATTATTTTATCAAATATATATGATATTTATGAAATGGTTATAAAAATTTAAATTTTAAATTAGCTTCATATAAAAATCAATAATTACACATAAAATATTTTTAATATGATATTGTTTGGGTTAATTATACCTAATAAGTGGATGAAAATATGAATATTTTATATAGGATAATTTATGAATGTTATATAATGAGAATATTATGTAATAACAATGTATTTAATATTTTTTAGTCATTAAAGAATGGGGTTATTATTATTTAATATATTTATTAATATATCTTATTTAAATAATTAAACACCCCAAAACAATTTATTCAATGTTTCCATTTTTAAAATTTATATCCTTATTATGAACTAATTGAAAATAGAATCTGATGAATAAATGTGAAACCATGAATATGGTGTCTTTAAAAATATAATAATGGTTAGTTTGTTAATAAATTTTTTTAACTAACACCATCTCAAAACTAGAAGTAGACATAAAATTTGAATTTCTAGCTTTCCGTAATGAGAATAAAACATAAATGGATCATAACTTTTTAGTAATTATTATAAATTATGTCTATGAATTGAAATATATATGGATAATTTTATTATAAAATCTATTGAGATATGTATTCCTATTATAAAAAAGGATAGAGTGTGTTCAATGTATAATTAAAGAAAGAAAGGGTTTCATGTCTCAGATTTTTACCCATTAGTACATATATCTTATTATACATATTGTTTTATTTATTAATGTGTTTCTAATTACCATTTAACATTTTATATCATTAGCCTCTCATTGTTTTTATATTTAATGTATCTTTTGAAATAATATACTTCTTAGGGTTTTGATTTGAATTATTTTAAATTTATATGGGTTTCTTTGTCACATTTTCAAATACATTGGATATGTTTTATATTGAGCACCATTATTTCTAGTATATGGTGCGATTACAACATAACTAATGGATTTTACGGTAATAATAATTTTTTTGAAGAGACATATAATGTTCTTTGCTTTAATGGAATCCTATTCTAAAGCCACCATTGTTGTTAGGGTTTTTGTTAACTCACCCGTCTATATTTATTTATAATGAATATTATTTGAACTAATTTCATCTATGTTTGGTTGGTTTCACCGTAATAAAATTTAATGGTAACTTCCCCTCATATTTGAGGAAAATTACAATTTGGATTCAAATATTACTTCTAGATGCATTTCATCCCCATAAAAAGAATATCATTATTGATAATAATTTTGATCCACATTAACAATAGTATCGCATAATTTTACATAATTTACTTTTCTCTCAAATATTTTCCTTTATATTTGGAAACCCAATAATGTTTTATCTATTTCTACCATCATATTTACATTCTATCATTTTCAAAAATAATATTTTGTACACTTTTTACAATATAGGGTTTCCATAATGGTATTTCAAAAATTTTATATGAAATTATTTTCCATACATTAAAAAACAAAAAATTTCTTATTCCACTAGATATTTATTAGTGATACACATTATTTATTTTCAAGACCTATTATTTAATATCAATTTTAAAATTAAAATTTTTATGAAAAAACTCAGATAACCATTCTAAAGCCATCATGTCACATTGAAGTCATTATTATTGATAATTCATTATAAAATATAAAATTTTCAAGGTGATTTAACATATATTTTTTGAAAACATTATTTATATTTAAAGGATACTCTGTTGAAATTTCTTTTTAAAAGTAATACTTTTTCAAATTGTTTCACAAAAAAAATTAAAAATTCATTTTTAATGTGATTTTAACCTCAGCTATTTTGTCAATGATAAAATTATTGAAAAAAAATATATTTTACCATATCAATATCATTTCCCCTTTAAATATAAAGTGTTTATTTTCATTTATATTATATATCATGAATCAAAATAAAAATTTTATTACAAAATACTCTTTTGGATGACTGAAATTTTGGTATTAACTTTTTATATTCTTGAGGTCAATTTTGGTGAACCATATGAAAATGACAAAGAATCTATTTTCATTCAATTGGTTTATAATGATTTTTGGAATGATTGTTATCAAGTGGAAAAAATAATCATTAAAGAACGAAATGGAGAATTGTATCATGTTTTGTTGAAATGGTAATGTTTATATCTCTTGAAATCAAAATGGTACACATAAGGGTATAATGCAAGACCAAGGGTACAAAAGAGGATTTATCCCAATCCAAAGGGAATACTGGAGAATTTATATGATGCCAAATAGTACAAGAGAGGAATTATCCCAAGAAAAAGGTTACATGGTATGATTTGTCCAAATCTAGAGGCTATACATTAGTATTTATCCCATGATGAGGTGTATATGGGCTGATTTTTCACAAGACCAGTTTAAACATGAGGATTTATCTCAATCCAAATGTTATTCAGGAGGATTTATTCAAATTCTAATTGCATGTGTGAGGATTCTCCCAAAACTAAAATAAACATATGGGATTATCCAAAGAATAATATGAGATATAAATATTTGTTGGTAACAATGAAATATGTTCTCTATGCTTTTGTTACATCCACCATATTTTTTCATAATATTTACTCCAAAGTTACTTTTTTATTTCCAAAATCTTTTATGGGAAAAGTAATAACCCAAATAGATAACTAGTTAAAACAAAAAAAAGACTAATGACTTGTTAAAGAAAAGTATGAGTTTATTTGAATCAATATATTTAAACAACTACTAGGGGAGATAATTTAACTGAGTGTCAGAATCATCCATTAATACATATTCATAGTGCTTCCCCAGGTAGTCCCTTGATCACATGTATTCCATCTTGTTAATCTCCCCTTTATTGAAACCTCAAACCAAAATGTGATCTTTCTTGTCAATCCATTCAACTTGTTCCTTATTGTTGTCTACCCGCATCAATATTCCCCTAATTTTTTCAACCTATTCCCTCGTCACCTTAATCGTCAAGATGTCCTCCACCATTTCTTCACACGAATTCCGGAGTAGTTCCATGTTTCCCCCCACCAATGAATCTTATTGTTGGGAGCATGATGGAGAGCCATCCTCACACTAAAGAATCAGAGGATATGCAACCTTCTCTATTTTTAAATTATCTAATTGAAGGAATCTCTCCCCATGTTTATCCCCAAACATATCTCCAGCAACCCCTTTAGGAATTTCCAAATCCCCTGAAGTATCATCAGCAGCTACATCCTTTACAATCATCAGGGACCCGATATCACCTAGTGGATGTACCTCCTTACCACCTTAGAATGTCTAAAACTCCTATTACTTGGATTTTCTTCCATTTTTGGATAACAGAGTTTCCATTGTCCTTGAAGGATATCAGTAGTCCTTTAGTCCCTTCAAAATCTACTTCTTAGAGACAATGTAGTTCCCTGGGTCCCTATTTTCATTGTTCCCCTTCTTCCTCCATGGGCTATTCAAGACTTTAATGAAACCTCATGGATCACCGTCACACTTTGATTCTGAGTGGAAACTGGATTTGTTTACCGCTTCATCATTACTTAGGAAATTAAAACATTACTTAAGTTTGATACATTAAAAAACCTTCTGTTCTCTATGGCTGGTTCTACCTTTCCTTGGCTCCTCCCACTTTTGACCACTATTAGAACTTCCCTCCCTATCTGTCTGAAGCACACTTGAAGGTTTGTTACAAATTCCTATTTGAACTACCATTTCATATGTGCGAACAACATCCTTATCATTGGAAGCACCAGATACAATCAGAGCATTTTTTTTAAACCGGGGACCTCCCAGGTCCAGCCTCAGTCGCTTAAAAACATCATCCATTTTGGAGTTACCATCTATACTGTTTCCCTGAATCGTCTCTTCCTTGGAATGTTCCCTAAATGTAACCAGGGGTAGATTCTATATCATCCCATCACCATAACCACCTTCCTGGTTATTGCCAATGCCTCCAAGACCTATGTCCATCTGCCTCCAACGCCTATATGCTGAGAGATTGGGACCTAGTTTCTTGAATGATAGACAGATGACAATACAAGATTCAAAGATGACAGGTTGTTTCAAACAAAATTTCTTCCTAATAGTAAACCAAAAAATATCGACCATACATATAGATAAGTGTATCTCTATTCAAATTTGAGGAGATATAGGATAACAAAAGACCTTGTTAAACTATCATAACAGAAGTATAATTCTGACCATATTCCCAATAATTAGTTAAATTGAGGGATTTTGAAACGGAATTGGATGTTCCAGAAGACATAACCTAATAGCCACTAAAAGGGAGTCACACTTTATATGGAAATCAAAGGACCACTAGAAAAGAGAGAACCAGAAACCATTTTAGGTGGTGGGAGAACTGGACCATGCCCGTATATGGTCATCCTCTATTGAAAAATGAATCATGATGTTCTTTCTATTCAATAAACCCACCATTAAAAGATCTTGAAATCCCCAAGTGTTGAACACATTCCTATAGAAACTATCCACCAAAGGACAATGCTGGATTAAATGAGTGATGAATGTAATGTTTAAGAGAGACGTGGCTTTAGAAAACTCCGCCGTAGAGATCAGAATGTTAGGGAATCCTCCGAAAAGCTCCAGCACTTTCAAGCTGAGCGAGATCAGAGGAAAAAGTAGGTGGGAATTAGGATTGAAGAATGACGCGAAGTTTTAAGATTTGTATTGATGAGGCACAGGTCCCTCCCCCTCTGTTGGGGGAGGGACAGTCATGATTTCCATTGAATCAGTATGCCAGCGGAACCCTATCTCTCAACAAAACCCTCTACATTACATGTCGGTGGGCCTTGAACCTCCGATATGAGTGTTAGATTCAAGAATCCCCCCTTAGAAAATCATTCTAATGATTATATTTACTAGATCTTTTTAGTCATCTTATGAGTCCAAAATCTTGTATATTGGTAAATGTTTGTTCATTTGGTATTAAATATCACTCTATAATTATTTATGGATCACTCTTATTATTCCAGGTTATTCTTAATATGAAATTTTTCTGTTGTCCTTATTTTCTCATATTTAAATAATTTATCCCTATATTACCTATTATGTGGATATTTTACCATACTGGGAATTCAATCTCCCTATTTTATTATGTTTCATTTAACCAATTTTATGATTATTATTATAATTAATGAATAGTATTTATATGAATTCTGTATGGTTCTATTATGGATAAATTTTCCCATGTTTTGTAATTTTTTTTTCAATTTAACTAGTCCCCAACGATAGTAAACTGAAAGGTTCTATGAGTTGTGGGAGATCAAATAATTATGTAAAATTTGGGCATATTAATCATAGAATATATCACAAGGTATCAAAGTTAATTTTTAAATATATTTATTTATTATCTATAGAATTGTGAATATTAATATTAGAAACCACATAATCAATCCATGAGGATATCATCTTTATTTTAAGACATTATCCACTAAAACACTATGAAATTAATCCCTTGAGAATTTAATCAATTAAATTAGTCCTCATCTTGTGAAAAACTGCTTACTAATTCCCAATTCGTATGACATAACACATAACCATCAAGTACAACATCATTCTCATTTGAATGTACTAGGTGTACAAATCATCACTACCCATTTTTATAAACCAACTCAATATCCCATGATTTTCATCTTATCAAACCTATGCTCAACTTATTATATTACCAACAATGGTCACTGCATGTTAATCCCATATATATCAAATAATCCTCAATGATACTATTAAAAATAAATGTATTTAGTCCATGCCAAAGTCTGCCACACAACCTCCCACAAACCGTTATTATGAATAAAAATAATAATCTACATGTTCTATGACGGTGATCCAAAAATCAAATCTATAAAAAAATGTCCAGGAACTCAACATGTATGACCCTTTGAAGTTATACCGTCATACTAAAATCACCTCAACTACTTTATTTCACAAAATTACAATGAATCTCAAATTCCGTATAAATTTCTAACGGAACCACTTTTACATCAATCTCATAACACAAAACATCTGTCCAAGATTCACATATCTATGAATCTCACCAGATTATATTAGCCCCTTTATCAAGTAATTCTCATATATTGAATACCAATGGTAACTAGGTTACCCTAATAATCCCATTGGTTATATTTCCCATGGTCATAGCTTACAGACAATAACTCTGAGTTGATATCACCAATATTAAACAATAAATAACATGCCAACACACCCACAATTGGGTCCTCATATATACATTTGTATCATCATATTCCAACTCATCATTATACATGAGAATTGAATCTATCCTAGATTTTTTATACAGAACTACATAATTGAGAATCCCTATCTTAGACTGAACCTCACTAAGACTCCATATACAAGGTTCACCCCCTCTAGGATTAGATTCTCATCAATGAAAATATATATACTAAATAATTGAACTAGATTATAATTATCAATACACCATAGTCATATGTTTTGGTTAAGTATAATTCCACCAAGAAGCTATATTAGAAAATACCATATATGATGATTTTGACACTTTATATAATTGATAATATATTATTTTCGAAAAATTCAATATGACCACCCACTAGGGGTTCATCAAAAAGGAATATAATTCATGTAACAACCTATTATGGTCATAATATGACCATTACATGGAGGACTTTCTAGAAATAATCATAGATCATCCCTCTATGAAATCCTCATGACATGTCATCAAATTAAAATATATTTTGGTACACCTGATTAGAATGCCTCTATTTTTTTATATGATAAAATGACATATATTCTATTAAAAAAATGTTTGAACAACTAAAACTTTATTTTTGGTGATTCTAATCACACACAAGAATATGCATGTTAGTTGAATCTGACATGGTAAATATTATTAATATAAACATGAATCCTTCTAATGTTACAATAGAAAAAACCTGGAAATCAAAAATACATGGAACTCATATGCATCATTTTAGGTGAAACCATGAAATCCGAAAATTCATAACCAATAACAACAACACCATTACACTAGTATCCTAGGATTCCTATCTAAAATGGTTTTTTGATAACCCGTATGATATCAGTCCCAGCCTCTAACACATTACAATTGTACCTTTCTACTATCTCTTGAATTATTATGCCAAAATAAAATCTCTGATACAATATGTGATATTAGTTACATATATAATATGAAACACGTTTTTAACATCCACCTCCTTGTTAAATCTGAATATTAACTGGATTTGGTTGTTACTTGGCCTCTAATGTGGCTCCCTATACACTAAAGACCATTTACTAGTATTAGTGGATATGGGTGTAACAATTGGGAGACTATAATTACATATTGGTGTTCATAGAAACATGGAAATTAAAATTTATTCGATATATAATAAAAATCACAGTATATATAATCAGTAAATAATAACACATGGAATATAAAATTAACATTCTGAGGAATGTAGTTAAACATTCTCTTCTTCATCCAAGCATTCAATAGTCGGTTTCCCATTAGTTCAATTACATATGAAATATAAATTAAGTAATAATGACATCCACTATTGGTATACATATAATTTGACACATACCTCAACTAGGACTCCAAGTTCATCTAAGATATCCTTCTCAACCATGCCTCACTAGGTATCTTTCCATCACAAACCTACAAACAAAGAGGATCTTCTTTGGTAGACAAGTTCCAAGGTAGTCCAACAAGAGTTTGAGTATTGCATATAACAGAACTATCAATATGGTCCAAAACATATCATGTAACTTTAGTTTATGTGAACCTGAAATTCTAGGTAGAAAAATGAATATTGATGATAAACATATTAACATAGACACTATAGATCTTTGAGTTTTGGAATGATATACAGGAAGGACCCAAAATCTTTTAATACAATATCAGAGGGTGTCTGAGCACATAACAAAATTTTCACAACCAATATCTGAATAATGACCAATTATGTGGAGAAAATACTAGAAAATATTGTATTACCAAAATCTACATAAAATTCCCAAGAGTAAGTTAGATGAAATCTAAATCATCATGGGGCCACTTGTGAGGGTTTTATTATCTACCATGATTCTATGGTGTATTTTCATTGAAGTCATAATTATCATTGATTCCACATAGGTGGTTTCTCCCCCCAGCCTATTTCTATAGAGAAAGTAGAAGGTTATCTAAATAGAGACATACATATTGAGGGGAAGTGCCCCCACCTGAACTATGTCATCAATATCATAGAAAATGGTTAGATCCAACGAGAACATCCATGGAATCTTATATATCTCAATAAATCTTACAAGATAGTGAATCTCAAATGAATCAACTCATAATAAGAATCTCAATAGGGTTTCCCACACTTTGAATCTATCCCACATGGTCCAGATTGTACTTTTAAGTGCATGAAACATGACCATCATCACCATACTAAGATCACATCATTGATTTGGGTTCTAAGCTGACACATAAAATCATCATTATACAGTCTCACATATACCATATGAGTGGTCTATAATGACCTGACCCAAGACGGGTCTCGAGACACAACTAGTCTAAGTCGTCCTCCTTATGCTAGAGGTGGTGACAAGTGACGTAGGAACAAAATACATTGGGATGAATTTTTCTAAGGACCTGTACACACACAATCATCCAACTCAAAGAAAATGTTTAGAGGTAAAGAAGGAATTATGTAACAATTCTATAAAATAAATCAAGAATGCATGAAACTCTATAATGTAAAAAAATGATGGTAGTTAATACAAGAAAGTAAAGTGTAAAGTTACACATCCAACAAGAAAGATTTCCAAACCGGAAAAAACAAGAAAAATATAAATTGCTGAGAGAGAACAGATCTTATATCTCATTCCATGACTACTATGAGTAGTCCGTGAAACAAATATCCATAAGCTCCTCTAAAGTCACAATATTCATATCTATCTTCTACAGAAGACATGACACATGTGGGTGAATCCCATACAGGGGTGCTTATGTACATAAAGAGTAGAATTTCTTGAAATGGGTGAAGGCAGAGTAGTAAGAGATACAAATGAAGAGTAAGGTAGTAGATAGAATAAGGTAAAGTGAAATAATATTTCTCATCCCACCCAATTGTGTTAAAAAAATATCCCCCAAGAATAAGGGACTAAACATGGAGAGTAGATGGACATCCTATTGAGTCATCATCACCTATAGATGGATAGTATACTCATCCAACCATGAGAATATGAGAAAAAAAAGAATGTGGCATACCCTATGCCTCTTCAACTATCCTGGAACGATAATATCCAAATCCATGGATTTAATCCATAAAAAATTATATATATATTTAGTCAAATAATCCCAATTGATAGAGTAAAGAGATCTCCATCACATAACTCAACCTATGAAAAAGAGTATCCAACTGTTCCAAAAAGCTCCGCCAATAATTTCCACCATCCTAGATGCCTACCCCAAACACATAAGTCAGAGGAACTCAATAAAAACGCTAGGAAACTATCCACTTTGGGTGGCACTAAATAACCTATATGGTTTTATTTCATGTCACAAGGAAGGTTATTGGTGGGTAATGCATTTCTCTTCTAAGTGATCCAAGTCTATGTCAAACCACATCTCTTCACTGTGTTGCACAGTCGATAGACAAAATCTCTAGGTAGGTGTCCCATCACCTTGAAAAATAGGAGTATTATACTATGTTAATCACTAAGGAACTCTAATTCCCAATCTTTATGGAGGTTAACACATGATAATATCCTTTGGGGAACTCCACTACCTAGCCCTGGTCATGGTAAACACATATAAGCAAGACGTCAAAGAACTCAACTTCCCAACCTTACTGGAGGGAAATTCCTAGAACATTGAGGAACTCCACATCCAAACCTTATATTATGGTAACTCTGAATGATCATTATGGTAGTATACTTCATATCCCTCATCAAGGATACCACCTAAAAAAGTATCTAGTGATTTCTCCTAGTCACTACTGTCATCGACCATCAGCTAAAAAGTTTCTCGATCAGATATATCACATCACATCTCAAAACCGCTACTAAACAAAACATCTAGTTCTATGAATAAAATCATGTTAGGATACTTGTGATCCAAAATATGAGTGGAAATGAAGAATATATTGATTTTATAATATTTCTTAAAAGATCCCAAGGAGAACATGGTGTGTGAGGGGACCCACATGGCATGCGTCCATACTTCATAGCATATCTGTGTCCATGGTCGGAACACATGTCCCCTTTCATGTAGTGATATACACAATGTAGATGGACTACATGGTGTGTCCATGATAATTGAGTCATGAGCCTTGTATGCTGGTCATGTACGTGTACTCGGACACCATGTCTATGTACATTGGTACATGGTGTGCTGGGATACACGAGGTGATGCTCGTGTGGTCTGACCATGTTTATGTACTTGGCAGAAGTTGTGTTCCTAGTTGTGAGATCCATCACATGACTAACATATAGAGAGATGGCGGTACATGTAGTGTCTTGAGAAGTAAACGTTGTTCCATCCTTATGTGTTTCTAGAACCCTAGAGCCACCATTTTATGGGACCAAAACATCGTGTTCTTTTTTGAACATGATGAGTAGTTGAGTTTTTGAGATTTTCTCTAGAAATAACATCCATTCATGAATCTAAAATTCCACTTCGATTCTCGTCACCAATCTATCTAAAAAATGTTGACCTAACCAAATAAGGTGGATCTTAGTCATTGATCCCTACAAATCATCTTTGTTCATCGATGAGGGTTTATCCAATTGTTCTGCATGACTCCATGGATTATTTCATCATGATCATGATGTTTAAGAACCAAATTAGTCATCCTTTCCTTATAATGACACCATATATATTCCTTTCTCTTTGACCAATTATAATTTTGTTGATACGCTGATCTCTAGTGGTCCGATAGAGTTTGGTACCTTTCCGAAAAGTAAAATTAAGACCCACAGGTCTGATCAGTGAACAAAATGAATAATGGGGGAGGGAAGCATCAGATGCCAAGTTTTAAATATCATCACCAAAGGGTTCATCGATGAATATCAAGAATGGGGTACTAAAGTTAAATAAAAATAATAATATAATAGTATAAAATTCATTAAATTGGCTCATTAAAAGGACATAATAAGCCACACATTGAAGAATGTATAATGACCTACACAGTCATTTAACTAAAAAAATTAAAACAAAAAAAATAATATTCATACCTCTGTTTTGGATTTATCACTAAGGAATAAAACGTTTAAAAAAATAATTGGAAGGAACATATTTTTTCGTTGTGTTTTAATGTACTAGATCCTAGAGTTTTGTTATTATTCAATAAGGGATTCATCAAAGGGAGGAGGGAGGAGCTCCTATAATCAATTCTCGAAATTATGAGGCCAACCATGGCCAGAATTCTATAAATATTAACTTATAAGAATTTTAGTTATGGTTAAATTAATTTACTTATTTAATTTACTTATTTATTTATTAATCATCTAAAACTTACTACTAATGATTAAGGGGACCGAATGACCCACTCGAAATAATTTTATGAAGCACTTAGGGTAAACTCCACATTTTGGACTCAACTGTAGTCTCAGATTTCAAATCTTATAAACCATTTAAGAGTTATGCAATTTTCACGGAGGTATCCAATGTGAACAATATTATATTTATTTATTACTTTTAATCAATTAATTATGGGAACATCGGGCCTCAGAATCGCACAAAAGATCAGTTTCTAGCTCTATATAAACTTATAGAATTATTTCAAAGTCATAAAAGGAAGCATGGGTATCTTCATCATTTTTTATTTCAATATTTTCATACTTAAAATGAAAAACGATAAAATAAACCCAGGATACTAAGCATCCACTTAGCTCTTCGGCTCAAAGGAACTCTTCTACACATTTTTGTATCACCACAACACATGAACCAATGGGATTTTCTATTCACGCATGGTCTTATACTATTGATCCTCTCTCTACACTGGGTTCTCCACAAAGGGGGTTCCATCCTTGATGTATAACTTTCTCTAGGAAAAGATGTGCATGTGATCATGCACATATTTTCTGTTCTAGGATATATGGAAGTGGTCGTAAACCTCCTCTAGCTATGGTGGGTCAAGTGAGGTGGTATGAAAACTCACCAATCCACTACATGATATCGAAAGGTCTGATGAACCTCCAGGATATCCTACCTCCCTAGCCTAACATCTTCAATCCCCATTATCTAGAGACTCTAAATAATAGATGGTCTCTCTGATCAGTCTCTATGGGAATATAATGGAGATCATAATATCATTTCTTTATGCTCTGTTCCATCTTTATCTACTAATGGATGACCTCAACTTTCCCCATAGTTACCTGGACCATATCTAGGCCCCCAAGAGATATGATTCCAATATAGGTCTAGCACAAGTGTATCCTTTATGTTCTATTGTATATGGCCTCGAAAGGATCCATACCAATGTTATAGTGGTAACTATTATGAAAAAAATTCTACCAAGGGAAGGTGATCCTCGCAGATCTGATCGATGTCCAACACACAATCCCTTAGAATATCCTCTTGCATCTGGATAGTACACATTGTTTTCCCATCGATCTGAGGTGAAAGGTTATACTCGTCCAAAATTAGGCTCCAAATACCTCATGATGACCTCTCTACAATCATGGCATAAACTACACTTCATGGTCAGATAAAATCATTGAGGGAACCCCGTGAAGGTGAATTATATCCCATATGTATAATTTTCCCATACTCGACAAATAACTCAACTCTCTAATGGAAACGAAGTGAGTCGACATCATGAGTTGGTAAAATATAACCCATATTTAATTGTGGACCTTATCTATATATTGAATCCATTTGAAAAAAATCCATTTGTTTGCTATCCAACTTGTACTTATGGATCTTGAGGGGTTGCAACAACCTCGGTGAAACATGGTACTTATCATTGACCTACTGATAGGTGAGGAACTGAGAGAAAAACTCATCTACGATTCATATAATTCTAGAACTCCTAAATTACCACTAAAAGCCTCTATTTATCTTCCTCGAACTAGTATTTACAATTAGGGGAGAAGTGTAGAACTCCCGCATCACCTTCTCCTAGAATGTGAAATGAACTTCTGTTCTCCCCTAGAACAAGAAGTCATGATTCCATCCTTCAAAATATCCATTTAGTGCATCTCCTATGGATACATGATAACATAGGACTTCATAGTCGATGTATGTTTATTGGGACTCTATCACAAATTCTTGTGGTGATGGACTCAACACCATCTTCAAAAGAAAGGTTCTATCATCTTGCTCTACAAGGTTCATTTTTTGGGAAGTGTACTACACCAAACCTTCCAACAATAAGTGTGACCAGGATGTCATATAAGGGAAGATGACACAATGTTAACCTTCCATGGATTATAGGCTATCTCAAACTTATAGTCTTACTAGAACTCTATCAATCATCGCTGTCTCTGGTTTATGTATATCTCGGTGAGGAAAACACAAGGACTCTGTTGGTATGAGTAATCCACAAATCACTCTCCCAAAAGTGAGTTCCTCAAAAACAATTGGGTGAAAACGACAATATACAGCTCTAGGTCATTAGTTGTTTAATTTTTCTCATGGGGTATTATTTTCCTTGACCCATAAGGAATGAAATTTTAACATTTAATTAGCATGAAACTGAGCCCAACTCTGGAGGAATCACAATAGACTACAAAATCAACATCTTCATCTCATTGTATCAATAATAGTGTGATCTCCACCATCTACACTATATCATTAACATCCATCTAAAAATGATCAAACCAGGTAAATGGCTTCTCTTTCAATGATAGTGCTGTCAAATAGGCTACAATTATAGGGAGGTCTTCCAAAAACCTATTGTAGTACCCCTCCATGACAAATAATGTCCAAAAAATTGACATATTAATTTATGTATCCCAAGAGGGAAATAAATTAATCATTGTTAGATGCATGGATAATCATTGTTTAGAAATTAAAAGTCCCAAAAAGAAAACATCAAGAATCCAGAACATGAACTATGAGATATTTTCATAAAAATGGTTCTCCTGGAGAAAATAAAGAACCATCCTGAAGTCCTTTCCGTACTACTTATCTAATGTATAGTAGATGAGTATGTCATTGATAAAGAAAACAACCTATTTCTCCAAGTACAACTATAAATTGAGGTTTATCAAATCCATAAACATGGGGGAGGATTTTATCACACCAAAGTGAATCACTCGGAACTCATTGTGTCCATAACGATAGAAAAAATCTATCTATGGATTGTAATCATCATGAAAGCTAAATTATTTTCAATCGGACCTGAGATCAATATTTACAAACCATCTATCACCGCACAACTATTCAAAGAGGTCATCAATCCATGGTAGGGGTACTTTTTTTATTGTGAACCGAATTAGGAGACAATAATGTACACAAAACCGTAACCTCTCATATTAAATTTTCATGCAAAAAGTGAAGCCTCCCTAGTTGAAACACTGGGTATAATGACACCTTTCCCACTAAGGTCGTCAATCTATAACTGTAGATCCGGGAGATTAGTAGATTCAATCTGATATGCCACAAAAGATATTAGAGTTTTCCCTATAATCAATGTCAATGAAAAACTCAATATATGTCCTTAGAGGTAGTCTTGAGACGTTCTTGGGGTAGATGAATATATAATCATCTACCACTAAAGTAACCTAGAGTATTGAGGAGCCTACATACCCAATGGATACACTTTCCAACTGATGGGTGATAGGTTACAGGCTCCAACTCATATCATCCGCATATCCCACACTAATACCTCTCTTAGGAAACATGGATAATCTCACCCAATAAGTGCTTAAGAATCTATCTATTCTATGATGATAGTAAATTAGGAATTCAAAAATGGAAAACAAATCCATGTATAAGATGACATCATAGAGTTCTATCATGATGATGAAAAGGTACAATGTGAACCTCTCTCCTAAATGAGTTAACACTCAGTTAAAGTAGATGAAAGATAAATAAGAAGCATTCCATATAGAAACCTCAAAAAAGATCTATTGTGCTAGTTCCTCAACTAGGAGATTCATCTCTCTAATTATATGTAGATTAAAAAGATATATAATTTAACCTATGTAAACTAGTACTGAATAATATGAAGAATAATCATAGATTGTACCGATGATCATATCATATTTTAGGTGTTAGAAGCCTCTAAAGAATGCAGGTGTCTGCAACCTCGATCTTTAGCTCCTTGATCATAGAGTTGTCCACTTAGTTGTGGTGGGGGAAGTTTTCCATAACATTATCTTCCACCAATAGCTCATCTGGAACCACTTCCAAATCAGACTCCCTAGGACCACCCTACCCATTCAGAGGAGACCCCAGATTGTGGCACTGCCTCTACTTTGTTTATCCATCAATTATATATATAGGATGCTATGAAAGTCCAGTCGGGTTGTCATGTTCCATGTGACCAGACATATCACAAGAAAAGAACCACTGTTCTTTGGGATTCTCAGTTCCTATGCACTTTCTCGGCCCCATATGACCACGTTCATGAGCCTTCTATCAAAAGGGTCCACTTATATGAGATCTTGGAACCCGAAAATTGCTAGATACTACCTAAGATTAAACCGTATTATGCCAACAACCTATTCTAGATGAATGGAATCCCTCTAAAAATATATTTCTATCACATGTTTCCGCTCCAGAACCACATAATTGGTGGGGATGCGCATCGGTACAACGTCGACTCAAATCTCTATTCAGAGTCCTTATAAAAATATACATACTTGGATAAATCCATCAAAGATCATGTCAAGGGATTAAAGTATAAGGTTTATGATACCCTTTGTGTACTCATCCATCATCATCCTTCCAAAATGGAGCTCAAGGTACTCTTGGATCTTGACTCAATGTTAGAAGAAGGGATAATACTCATCAAAGAAAACCATATGTAAGTCATCCCACAAGTGTGTCAACTCATTTTATATATGTGTGACAAGGCTCCACAAACTCCCAATTGTGCAATGGAACACGTTTTCTAACAATGCCACAACAGGATATTTTGGGGTATGAATAATCTTGGAAAGGCAGACCATCAAATCTATCCAATCCTCTACTTCAAGAGGATCTAGATTGATGTGTAAGATCATTGGTTTTTGATGCTGGAACATATGGAGTACACTAATCATGTTCCATTCCTCAGCCTACTCTAATAGGATTATCTACAATTCGACAGGTGGAGGAGCTGCTACCTACCCCTAGGAGGAAAGGGGTTGTGTGATAGACCATTAATCAAGTCATTGTGGATTATGGGTTATTCATGATGAAACAGAGTCAACATCATGAACGGATTTAATCGTGAAAAAATATTAAGAGTTATCATGGATTACTAAGACTAAACAAGATTACATATTTATATCACAACAAAAATGGGGACTTGACTTAATAATGATAAAAAGACTCCATCCTATATGATGCATGTACCACTGATCCCTGAAACACATTTCATGGAATTAAGAGTTGATAAGAAGGTATTAAAGGTCTTAGGGAATTGATATTTCAGCAACTTTCACCATCACTAGAGACCCTAGCATGAGAGACACACTCAAGACACTTTAAAACTATTTCCTTAAACCCAATGAATCCTCTTAAGTGGATAATTTTGAATAATATCCCAAGGAATGAAATTTATCTAATTCCAATTTATCATGAACCAACCAAATTCGGGACTTAAGCCGAAACTACATTGATCCTACCTCCATATGCTAGGGGTGGTGAAAAGAAAAAAAGGAATAACAATCTCGGAGAGGCATTTGCATAAAATCATATACACACACAACCAAATCAACGAATAAGTGTACAAGGGAGGAAGAAAAGACGAAACCAAACTATACAAACCAATCACGCATGAACCTCTATAATGAAAAAAACTAAGGTATTGTATACTGAAATATAAAGAGAATAATTACATGCCCAACACAAAATATTTCCCAAGATGACAAAACAAAAAAAATTAAACAACTAAGATATCCCAGCTATTTTATCCCAAGTTATGACCACCATATGATATCCAAGCACCAAGTACCCCTAAGCTCCATTGAAGTAACAATTGACCTATTCATCATCTTAAAAAGATATGACGCATCTGGGTGATTCCTATGTAGGGGTGAATATATACATACCCAGTTGAATACATTAAAAGGGGTGAAGGGGGAAAAGTAAGAGGTACAACTAAATGGGAAAATAGTTCATATAACATGGTTCAATTAATGTGTAGAGATGAATCCAACCAAGAGACTGAAAGTAAGATCATCCAAGAACAAGGGAGAAAACACGATGAGTAGATTAAATACCCATCGATCCTTCACCACCTATAGTAGAAGAGTAGATTCATCCAAAAACGAAAATATAAAACAGAAATCATGTGGCATACCCAACACATCATCAACACTCCTGAAAAAGAGTATACAAATTAAAGGTGTGATTCCAGATGAATGAATGTAAATATATATATATATATATATATATGCTTAGTTAGAGAAACCCAAATTTTAGATTTAGGAGATCTCTATTTCACATCTTAGCTCAAGGATATAAGAGAAAAAAGTTACAAAAAGATCCATCAATGATGACCAACACCCCACATGCCTTCCTTGAACACCTAAGTTGAAGGAAATCAATCACCAAACCTTGATAATATCTACTTTTAGTGTCACTAACTCACACAAAATGTTTTAGGTCGCATCATCTGGGCGTGTATTACCAGGGAAAGAATTTCCATTCCTTGTGAGTCCAAGGATACTTCAAACCACATCTCATCATAATTTTAAATTGTAAATAGCCAAAATATATTGGGAGGGGTCCCATGAAGAAGTAAAATAGGAGGGTACCACTCTAATTGTCACCAAGGAACTCCAACACCTAGACTCACTGGAGGGTAATTCATAAGAATGTCATCAGGGGAACTCCAATGAATAACCATATAAGAGGATAACAACCAGAATAAATCCTTCATGAAAATCCACATCCTAGCCATATTGGTGGGAAATTTAAATAATGTTGAGGCACATTACTGTCCATCCCTGTTGTAGGGTATCTCAAAATGATTATTGAGGAAATCCACTTCCTAGCCTTGTAGGACAGTACTTAGCCAAAATGCTAATGGTGATCCCACCTCATCAATGCCCTCACTGAGAATCACCTAAGAATGTTCCAAGATCGGAACATTTCTAATCATATATCTAAAATAATATTGAGGGAACCATCATGTTCTATTTAGAAAAAACAATCCGGATAAGCTACTCACTTGAAAAACTATGAGATCAAAAAGGAGTTACAAATGATACAAGACTATTCAAAGGGGCCCAAGGAGAATACGATGTGTAAGGTGACCCACACAGGGTGTGGACCAACATTATAGCATGTCGGTGTCCTTGGTCAGCACATGGTTTCTTTCCCGTGTACTGGTACATGCTGTATAGGTGGAGTACAAGGTGTGTCCCAGAAAACCGGGAACTTGACCATGTATGCTGGTCATGTCCCTATACTCGGACCTCATATCCATGTACATTGGAACACATGTATATAGGGACAGATAGGTTCCCACACATGTGGTCTGGACGTGTCTGTGTATTTGAAACATAGAGTGTTCCTAACCATGTTATTCATCACATGGATCACACATACAGAGATGGTTGTATTTGGTGTGTCAAGAGAAGTACATTCCATTAAATCCTAATGGGTTTTGGAAAACCCTTGTTCTTCTACTGGATGGGGATACAAAACATGTGTTCTACATTAAACACAAATTCATGTAACTTTTTCAATTTTCTTTCTAGATATGAATTTGATATTTGAATTTATCAATACCACGTCGATTCTAGACTCCAATCTGCCCCAAAATTGTGGATATAATAAAATAAAACAGATCTCAGTTGTTGGTTTATACAAACCAACTTCTTTCATCGATGAGGGTTTCGATGATCATTCTGCACACCTACCTAGATTCATTCTTCATGTTCATTATGTTTGGAAATTTAATTGGTCTTCCCCACCTCGCAACGATGTGGGATTTATGCCTAGCTCATTGATCCATTGTCATTTCATCAATCTAACATTTATTTGGGGGTCCGATCGACCATGGTACCTGCCCAAAAATTCAAACAGTGACCACCAAGTCCAATTGTTGTAGAAAGAAAAGAATGGGGGAGGGAATCACAAAAAACCAAGGTTTAAAGATCATTGTACAAGTGTTCATGGATGAATATTAAGAATAGAGAACTAGAGTAAGATGAAAAATGTTAAAACAATATGAAATCTGGTTTATGGGATCATGGAAAGGCCATAGAATGGTGAAAATCAAAGAATGGATAAAGATCTACTTATTCATTTTATGTAATGGAACAAAAATACCAAAAGAAAATTCCAACATTTATTTTGGATAAATATATGATGAATAACACATTTAAACAATGATTTGAAGGAGATGATGCACTCGGTGCATCCTAATTTTCTTGATTTTGTATATGCGTCATCGTTCCCCAAGGGATTCATTAAAGGGAAGAGGCATGATCTCTCACTTGTAAATCCAGAACATATGAGTCCAATGGGAGATAAAATTCCACAATGTTGAACTTATAGGCATTTTAGTTTGGGTTATATGAATTAAATTAATTAATTTATTAATAAACATAAACACTCGGCCAACAAGAAAGGCGTCAGAACGTTCTTCACTATCTCATTTTTAGTCATGCCTATGGTAAAAACAGCATTTTATACTCAATTTTTATAGAAGATTTCAGATCTGATACAATATTTAAGAATTATTCTGATTTCTTTGAGGCATCACATGTGCATTACATAATATATTTAATATTTTTATAAAATTAATTCTGGCCACAAAAGTCCTTGGAATCACACACTATCTCAGTTCCTAGCTCTAGAAATATATGTAGAAAAATTTCAATGTCTTATAAGTCAAGAAACAGATATCTACAGGGTCAAAATATCTATGTGGAACTCAATTTTCCCCAATGATTATGTTATAACATAGACCCATATGGGTTCTGTTATCCCATTATCACCTCTCAGGTGAATACCCAACAATGTAAGTCTATATCACCTCTCGACCATATCATGATCACAACATGACCTCCCTAACCTTATAGCATAGTCATATAATGGAAATAACCTCAAGGCCATCACATTCCCAAGTCACAGTAGGTCAATCGTTATACTCAACCAATCCATAAACTTACACCCATGGTATAACTTCCTAGGAAATAACATCCCAGTGGGGGAGGAATGTTTGTGTCATAATAATCTCAAAAATCTCATTGGCTTTATGGAATGTCAAGGTTCCCACACGGTATACACAGACCAATCATCCCAAACCAAAACTCCCTCTATAAAGAGAGAATAATTTATATATACTATGGAATAATATTACTACTTAATGTATTAACTCACATATAGGTTTTTTGTAACTCAAGGAATAGATTTATAATCAAGGCCTCAAATATAAACTTCTGATACATCATGCCAATGCATAAGGGGGTATCATGTGCCCCAAAATATAGTTCAATTAATTTATAGGACTTTTCATAAATTAATCACTAGATATAATAAAAAAAATCAATCAAAAATATTTTTGAGACTTAAAATATTATATTATATATATATACATATTCAAATCTATTATTTACGTTCAAGGATCCACCTACATCTATTCTAGAGTTACCATCCCTTTTAAAAGTATCTCAACTACTCTTGAACAAGCTCATCCAAGACCATGAAGTAATCAAAACTCAACAAGTGGCCCTATTTATTGACACATATCATAATAAATAATTATGAATATATATATTTACTTATATAATTAATTTTATAATAATTCATAATTTAATTCAATTTAATTATTCTTGGCGTAACAAATTAAAAATCACAAGTTGAATATGTCACAATAAAAGAGAGGCCATAAACATGTATATATTCTTTAGAATACCCATTAATGTATCCAAGGAGAAATTGTTATCATGTGGAACCAATTCAACCAACAAAATCAACCAATTTAATCCAATAGCATAGAAAAATCATCATGTGATGTACATTTGATGAAATGGCATGCAGTTTCATGTGATCATCATCACTGGACATCCTATGTCCATTGAAAACAAAATTCTCATCACAAAAGGATGATTCCATCATGACCCATCATTATCATTAATGAATCCTCAAGAAATATTAACAAAAATCAAATGTAAATGAGAGAAAGAACAAGGGGGAATACAATTTATAATATCACCTAAAATATTTACTAAAATATAAATAAAAACTAATCACTAGTTAAAGGGTATTGAAGGAAAAATTTATGATAAGTCCCGTGGTTAATTTTAAGTGAGAGAGAAAGAGAGGATGATGGTTTTTTTGAAATAGTAATGGAAATTGGATTCTATCAATTTTTAAGAGACCATGGCATACATTGAATTGCACCATCAAATGTGATATGCTATGGTGCACTAACCATAATCCCTCAAGGATCCGGACATACTGATCACGATGCCCAAAAGCCCTACACCATTTACAATTTTTGATAGGAACCATGGGAACCTGTAATTAACAATACCTAAAGTCCTAGAATTCCCATCCACCATAGTATATGGCCTCCTTCATGGCCATTTCCCACACACCCCAACTATGAAAATAATAATTTCTCCTTACTTTTTTACCATATATTCCTCTCTCACGCACCATAAAAATCCATTGGATCAATAAACCCAACCTAGGAAGTTATCCATCCCCCATGAGGTCCACCATGAAATCTTAATTTTTTTAAATACAATGATATTTTGATGTAGGTTGTCTCAACTTTTCATTAGCATACACCTGATCACATTAATCACTATCAAGAAACATTCAACGTACAATAATGTCTACATAAGTTGTATAAAACACATAATTTCTATTTAGTCACCAGTTATAAAAAAATCTGACCCAGAGAAAATAATTGAAATGTCCCCAATTTATGATAACCTAAAAAATATACCTGGTTTGGCAGAAGCCAATTGTTAGAAGCCACAGAGATAGACCAACAAAAGATAGAGTCTATAATGCCAAAGGTAGATGAGGATATAACATTATAGTGTGGAATCAAAAAATACTAGAAAGAGAAGATTTATATTTAGAATATGAAGAATTTCCAAAGGTTCTAATTACATTTATAAAATATCATCAGTGTACTATGTTTGGATGACAAAGTGGGGTCTCATATGTTTTATGTTTGACATGGGAGCATTGAAGCCATCACCATATATATCATGGGATTATTTTTGAATGATGTATAACATATAATTAAATACATTTGTATATTTTATGAATAATATGGTTCTTCTAACACCATGATATTTTATAATAACATTTTCTTCGATAACATATACAACATGCAACATCGATCATAAAAACATGTCAAATATATTATTTAAATATGACCCTTATGAGATACCCTTTCAATTTGAAGCTGTGAATTATAGTAAATAAATTATGAAAGGAATATGCTTTAAAAAGATATAATATAGATCCACTGGTTATTAACAAAAGAGATATCAAAATAAAAACAATTCCTAAGTAAAATTAATATTTTTCTAAATATATTTATGAGTGAAATGTGTTTTAATCTAATAAATTAAATTAATAAATTTTAAATAATGATTTTAATGATATTTATTTTTATAATATATAAAATAATATGTTTTCTAATTAATAAAATAACATATTTATGTATTAAATATGAATAAACCATGTTTTATAACAAAAATTTTTGTTTTACAAAAAAGGGATATCTTTATATTCGGTGAATTTAATTTAAATTTGAATTTTAGAATAATGAGAAAAATGAATTTTTAAAAATTAAATATATTTTTAAATAGGAATTTAATATTTATCTTATAGTTAATTTTTGATAATTTTTTGAGAAGCTTACTTCTTCGAGGAATATTGAAGATAATGATTTGTTTTGAAAAATGAATTTTCATCAAAAGAATTTACAACGTTCCATTTTGTTTAAAATTTTCATAAAAGTACAAAAATAAAATATATATTATAATAAATCTAAAATATTTCAAATAAATAAATTATATTTTAACTTTTATTATAAATAATATTTATACATATTAAAACTTTTCTTTTTGAAAACAGCTTTTTGTCCCATTTCTAGGTTTAACATTAAATTAAATCCTACCACTTTTATGAATTTAATTTTTAAAAAATTATTCCGTATTTAAAATTTTATTAGATAATATTATATTATAAGTACAATATATTTTTCTGACAATAAATAGTAATAACAGTAATAATTCATATGCGTGGTTAAAGTTAAAACAGGTTTATTAGGGGCTAAAATAAGAAGATAAGGGTTAAAATTACCTAAAATCTTATCAAAATCCTAATTTATGGACATATTTTGACCTTTTATTATCTTTTATTCAATTTTTAGCCATTTTTATTCTCATGTAATGATAAAAATGTTCAAAAAAATTCAATATTTTTTCCGAAATTTTAAGCATGCTATCCCCCTTCTTGTTAAAGGGCACCTCATCTCCTCTAATATTCACACATCCAGAGCCGATTGTATCAGAAAACACCTTCCCATATCACTTGAATAAATACCTCCCAATAGAATAGTGTTATTTGTATATAGAAACATCAATATATGAAGGAATTCAGTTTACACATAAAGAATTTTTCTGTAGAAGTGTTATGTTTCTTAACCATACATTTAAAATTTAATTATTTCTTTAATTATTTCAAATATCCATATACTATGGTGAATTAATAAATTTTTTATCTAGCATATACTAAAATTTTATTATTTTAATTGAATTAACTATATCCATTTCCTCTTCCATCAAATAGGAAATGAAACTATTGATGTTTTGTATGCGGACCACCGCCATATGAACCAATGTTATTTATTTTCCATCACTACATCTCACTGATGGATATAATAAATAATTTATTGTATATATCTATATATTATATATTTACATAATTATAATTATAAAATTATAATATCACATATTCCTTCTTACTATTAAATACATTGGAACATGAGAACGTCTCTCTTCCATATGTGTGGACTACCACCTCCACGTAGCGATGTGAAAAGTTTTTAATTTTATTTTTATATAGATTGTAATAATAAAATATGTAACATATATATATAGGTGATATATATTCTATAATAATGTTTATTTTATGGAGAAATAATTTTTTCATTTCATTTATTCAATCAGTTGGGGAAGTGAAAACAACGTTCATGCGTACGTACGACCTTCCATCTCTAGGAATGGTGTTAATTATTTTTCTACCTCTATTTTTTTAATATTATGAATAACTATAATGTAAATATATATTATATTTATATATTTTAAAAAAATTATCTATAGGATCTAACCATGATCAATATACAATGACCCAAACCATTGAAAAAAATAATATGTGAATAACAAAGCAGTTTCCCCTCAGAATGGACTTTTCCATGATGAATTGTTAACAAACTGGTGATACAATTCTATGATAAAATAAAATAATATTTTATATAAATGATTATGGTTAATCAATTTATGTATAGTAAATCTATATTTATATTACTACTATTAAAACATGTATGAAGGAAATTAGACCATAGTTAAGGGTTCATTGTCTCACTTGTACTTACATGAGACAGATGCCATATTCACAACATATTTATTTTGTGTACCGATTAACCCATTGATATTTTTATCCTTAATATCATTATCTCCATGTTATTTAATTTTTTATTTTATGTTATTTATTTCATGGGTCTTATGATTCAAAATCGAACTTAGTGGAAGTGGTGTATTTCATAATCTCATCGTTATTTGAGATATTTTATATTTTAGTGTCTCATAAATGAATAGTTTGATAATATATATATATATATATATCATAAACCAAATATATTTTCTTGAAATATAGTTTTTCAACATGTTTTAAACTAATATTTCTATTTCCCAGTCTTAGGAACATAAAATTGTTGAGAAAATGTTTTTAAGAAAAGACAACAGTATTTCTATCTTCAATTTAAAATCATTTTCATCAATATACATGTTTTCTTAAAAAGTTTATTTTTTTTCCTAAAATCATCCAAATTATTAATTAAATAAAATTTTAAACATATTTTAATTTATTAAAAATACTTTGAAGTTAATATTATTTTTTTCAGAACAAGTCACATTTAACCCCTTTACAACAATGTGAAATGACTATTTTTAACGTATATGATAGTTACAAAATTAACTTTCATTATAAACAATTATTTTATAAGAATAATTAAATTGTTTATAATGTTATTTTTAAAGAAACTATTTTTTATAATATTCTTGAAATTGTCTATTTTTAAAACTGATTTTCAATATGAGAAGGATATTTTACACAATATTTTTATTAATAAATTTTTTATTCATTAATAAAAAAACCTATCATTTTACATTATTCTAATTTAGTAATATAACAAAATGATATCAGCCATCTTATTTATTTGTATGGTTTATAATTAGTTTGATTGGGATGTAATATTTTGAAACCATTATTGATATTACTCTCGATGGTTTAAGATTATATTTATCGATTGGGGAATGTATTAACATCCATATGATAATTTTTTTCAAAATGAATATATTGATTATGTTTATTTATTAGGAAATTATAATAATTTTGTATGGTAGTTTTTTAATATGAATTTTTATGTTGATTATTTTTTTCATCTTTAATATGATGAGTGAATTCGACTTAGAATGTGATGGGTGAAGCCCTTGATATCCACTGGATGCATCTGTAGGTCTAATTAGAAAGGCTGGATTGGGTTTTTCCCTAAGGAATTATGCATTTGTATAGGATTTCCTTGCAAAATTCCTTGACATTATGGCTATGATATTCAGAATTATACATTCCCTCATTATGAGATTAGTTATTGACGTCCATGAGATTATTTTATTAGATAAAATATCCATATATATGTTTCAAGATCAAGAAATTATTTTAATGGAATTATTTTTATCATAATTTATTCCTTACATATTATTATTCTTTATAAATTCATAAATTAAATTACATGTATTTAAGTTATTTACCATTCCATATTTATTATGCCTTATTCATTCAAGAAAACATCCATTGTATGCATACCCTTACTAATAATTTTAGATCACCCCTTTCTTATGTTTCCTTTCACTAGGATGCCAATAATTTATTATTATTGATATATAAGAATTTACTAAAAGGAATAATTGTGTTATTAATAATAATTATATGATTTACTTCATGTTTACCATTATAACATGAGATTCAAGTATGTACATTGTCTTCCGAGACTACAAAGGTATTTGGTTCTTTAGAATGTTATTCATTGTATCTAGTGAATATATATCAAAGTTTCTACTAACTCAATTATAATAGGTTCAATGTCTCTAAATTATTCAGCAGGGGATGCTTAGTTAAAACCATGAGAAATATAATTAGGAAAACATAGATAAGGGGATATAACCCTATTCCAAAATTTTAGGATATGTATTTCTATAGGATAATATACTAATGTTTTATTAAACAATTGATTTTGTGGGTTTCCTATAAATGTATCCCTATCTAGATAATATTAGTTGTTTTGGATTCAGTAGAGTTGAAGAAATGGGTAATAACTTTAAAAATTATGCACTCAGATTTTACTCGATCTTCACCAAGTGGATAATAATAGTACTTATTAGAAACCTAGTTTGATACTACAAGATATTATTCTTCGGTTATTTTTTTGTTCCTGGGCATAGTGGAAGTATAGAGTGGAGGGTTATACATGATAATTTCTTTTATCATTTATATACTTGAATCCATGTGTGATGATCTTACACATTAATTTCATAATTACATTATTTCCATAGGATAAATTAAATTATCTTCAATTAGGATTAATTAATCATAGTTTATTTTTATCATATGAATGTTTCTTTTCAGACAAACATCCTTGCACTTGTGAGGATCCAATTGTTGAATCCCTCTAGAGATGTTCCATATATGCTTATAAGGATCTCTGAGCGAAGCCACCTGATCTCTGTGTGCCAGTGCGGTGAATAAAATATATTTAGTTGTTCGTTATTAATCAATCATTATTTAATAATGAAGAAATATCTCTTGTATTAAAATTCTTAAGAGGGAGAGATATAAAAGAGTTGAAATGAAATTATATGTGAAAAAATCTCTATATTTTCATTACCTACATAATATCTATAACTAGATATTTATAGAGGTAGTTTTTAAGTTTTAATATTTTTTATTGTGTGTAGAACCTTATACAATATTAAAACCTTTAAAAATCCTCACTCTACATAATAATACAATAAATATTATTTTTTAGCATTCACCGTCTTGTGAAAATGATAAATATATTTACTGCTGGAAAATAATTTTTTATCAAAGGAAATAGTATTGGTTCATTCGATCTCTTTGGTTGTTATTGAATACCCTAATAAATATTCTCTTCATGTATAATTATTCATTCACAGATAGAAGAATAAGTATTTATAAAATATTCAATAAATTAAAGAATTGTATTTTTTATTTTCTTTCCAAAAAATAAATATGTATTTAATATTTGATATTAATTAAAAGTAAATAAATTGTTTCTTCTCTTTTGAGAATTTTATATATTCCATTAATTAAATTCCAACAATATTTAATTGAGATAAGTAGAAAAAACATAGTCTATAACACTCTAGGATATTTTCTAATTAGTATCATGTAGTCTTGCTTAATGCCAATGAATACATTCTAGAAAAGGGTCAAAGAACATAAGAGAATGAACAAAATGTCACAACATTGTCAATGACATGAAAATGATCACATTGTAATATACTCCATTTTTCTCAAAATTTCATCATTAAGGATTCACATTCATTCCAAAAACCAATTTTTTGATACATTATTCTTTTACTATCTGAATTAAACATTTTTAGACCATGGACAAGTAGTTTATTCAACATTCATATTTTCATCAAAAGTTAGAGATATCAACATCCTTGAATATGGAAGCAAAAATCCAACCTCGACTTATTCATTAATGCAATATAAATCAGGATGCACCCAAATTGCCCTACATCACCAAGAGCATATATATATTAATAGTTTTTTTTCATAAAATATAATTTTTTAAGTCACAAAATTCATTGATGATAATCATTAATTTAATGACTGTTACCCATGTTCACAGATAGGAATATCTGATGACTCTAAAACAAGTGAAATTTATACTTGAAGGTATTTTCTCTTAATCTACCATTGTGGAGATTAATATGTTCAAAAATCATGTGAATAATCCTCATATTTTTGTCAGTACTGTCACATGATGTTTTACATACCATCTATAATAATATAGTACGTTATCCAACATCAGAACTACATTTAAGAGATATCACCATAGCATCTTAAGGTTCTCTTCTGATTAGGGAACTAAGATGACATTATCAATTGGAATCATATTCTGGGTAATTATCACATCAATGATATAAAAATAAACAATTAGTATAAAATAAGATATTTATATTAATATTCAGATCTACGAATTTTTAGGTAATCTAATGTACAATTTATTTGTTCCTAGGGAACCAACTACGATAAAATCCCACTTAGACTTGAGCATACTACTAATTACATGTTAGTACTCAAATGCTAAACATGATTTGACTATGTATGGGAATATTTTATAATCATTCCAAGTTTCTGTGGCTATGAATGGTTAGGTCACACGTCTATGTAGAGGTTCAATTTATGGAAATATAATAATTAGGATAAAATCAAACAATTTTTAATTTAATAAATTATCTAACTATTATCCCAATATTTGAATCCATACATCCTGACTAAATCCATTGTTATAGTTTATCATAAAATGATAAAACTATATCTTTTTGTATAACCAAAAATCAAAATAAGAAGTTGGAAAACCAATTGCCATGATATATCAAAAGAGACAACATACATAGATATTATTGATATAGAAACCACTAGCTATAATAATTTTTTATTCCAAATTAATATATTCTTATCATGGATTCTACCTCAAATTAAACTAAATAATGATATGTTTTCAAATCCCTTGATCACCTGTATTCCCACTTCTCCATAAACTATGAAATCATCTAGGTTTTCCTCTCAATGTGTTGTCTGATAGTTCTAATTGAATGTATATGACATTATGTTGGATTTATTATATTTTCAACTATTATGCTTTATAATATTTGTAAAATAAAATGTTAGTACATATAATTGTACATGGGATGAATTATTTACACTTAAGTTTATCAAATTATTTTAATCTCCATAATAAAATCCAATTCTCTTGTATGTTATAATGGATTCATTATATTCTAATAAAAATTCAATAATTATTTTTTTCCAACTTTTGTTTTCAATAATTTACTAATATATGTATTGTTACTGGATTAAGAAAACACATATATTGAATTTTTGAGATAATAATCCTCAGAACATGTTTTCTTCATTAAGTCAAAATTGGTAAAATTTCATTCATTAGTCTTAAAAATCATGAAATACAAAACAAATGGTTTCATATGTTATTAAAATATTTTTCTGTAAAACATAAAGTACTCCGACAGACCAGTCCTAGATACATGTCACTCATTTATTTCCAGGATAACATCCTATGATCAATATAAACAATTTATTCATAAAAGAAATTATGTAATATTCATATCTCATTAATGATTATTTATTTGACAGAAACATTAATGTATATCTAATAGAAATATACTATAGTATATAATTTTTGTTTCATTTTTTAGACATCTTCCATAAAGATTCATCTAAATCAGGATTCCATGACAATTAATAACCCAATATAATGATCATAGAAGTATTCTTTGAAAATTATAATTCAAAAAACATTTTATTCACTTTGAAAGAAGAATAAGTTTTTTGTAGAACAAACAATTGATAATAAATCATTATTGATTTTCACTATCTTGTATAATGAATGTCCAATTCCTATTTAATACTCACCAAAAATATCATATCATTGAAACATTCAAAACATGTGGTAAAATATCTTGATCTATCAATTGAATTACTTAAATTTATATATAGGTTTATAACTTACCATATTACCATTTACTAATTCGTTATAGGAATCATTATTATAAAAGAACAATACATGTATCAATAATCATGTTGAACATAAACCAACTACTTTGGTTATGAATTCGTATACAATATGTTTCATTGGATCTAACAAACTCACTAAGCTGAAAAGAGTCTTGTATTCCTATTCCAACCAATGTTCATCTAGGTTCTTAACATATAGATTTTATTTCTTCTCACACTATCTTCAAAGATACATTCTTCAAATATAGAAATATTTTCCATTTGGACTAGATGGTGATATCTTTATGAGATATAGGATCATTAAAATAGATGAACCGTAGTTTTTAAATGTTATTTATTGTTAAGAACATATTTTAACAAATAGTTTTCAATAAAAATTTATTTTAATTTACTTATAGAATCTTATAATATGAAAATTTATATGAAATCCATTATAAAATATAGTCAATATATGGTTTGTTGTTCCAATTATATCTTCAAATTATGTCTAGTATGGTATAATTGAATATTTTCAATATATATAGGACTCTTCAATAATATTCTTTTTATTATCATCAATCCATTGATGTATGTAAGGAAATGTGACATTGGTATAACCCTTACTCTAGATGAATAATCAATGATTACATGGATGATATGTTCCCGAAACATCCAACTCGAAGAATCCTCTATCTATACCATGTTATCTAATTTACTTCATTATGGGTTTATAAAATTTTATAAATTAAACTCATAAAGTATATGTAGATACCTCTATATTTATAATTGTTCATGTGACCGTTTGAACTAATGTAAAATTATTTTTGATGTTCTTTTATGTATAAAGTTTTCTATATCTAAAACCATATTAGTTGATATGTTTGTATATCCAGTACCTTATCTCAAATGAGGCAAAATTACTATAAAGGGAATAAATAGTTCAACTACATTGATTTTTATTTGAAAAATAATTATCTTTTTTTAATGAGTTATAATTATTATATATTATATTCATCATTCATTGAAATAGAAATATATGATTCTTGATTTATGGAACTAGAATTTTAGTATGTAATTAATTTAATAAAATTTATTCCAAATATGAAATAATATATCATTGATTCTTAATGAGAAATCAGGTAATTTTTTTGGTAAAACTTATTAAAAACATGAATAAATAAAGTTAGCTATGAGAATTTTCCATCTCCTCTTTAATGAAATAGGAATCACCAATTATAATCCCCGTATAAATTCAATTTATAACACTTCTATTTTATCTAGATTACAATATTTAAATACAATTATGTAATAAAAATATTTAATTTAACAAGTAAGTTAAGACTAAAAACATGATGAATATACTTATAGTGGATACAACTGATTTCCTCATAAATTCATTACCATTTATTTTCTAATTCCTAATCTTTTCACATGAGAAAAAAATAGAAAAATATTTATTATCATTATCCCAAAACCTTTGTCTCATAGAAGGATGTGTTGAATGATATTTTGTATGTATATTATACATAGGATCATCATCCATGTATTTGAAAATTTTTACCATAATATGTGAGTAAACTGGTTTCAAGTAGTCTTTATATACTCTGTGAATTATGAATCTTTTTCCTAAGAAATTTATCCATTTTATTTATCTATTATTGGAAAAATAAATATAAATTTTTTTGTAAAGGATAGTAAAATTATATTAATGGGTAATATCTTATCCATGTGGTAGCCCCATTTTTCTAATCAATGAGTATAACCCATCATTTTGAATGAATTGTCATTATATAACTTTACATCTTCCATTTTATATAATATAGTGAATTGAAAATCTTATTTATGCCAGTCATTTACTTCTATTTCTATAGATAATAGAGATGTGTTATCATAGTGTAAGCATCATTTCCTTTTTGTTGTATCATAAAACCTCCATAAATAGTTGATACAACAATACTATAGAAATGGGAAGTATCCTCAACATATCAATGGTATGCTAGAATTATACCATTTTTTACATATTGGGGTGGTTGAACACGAGTAGGGTATTCAAACACATAATAAAAACATTTTGATTATTGTGCATCACATAAATTATTTTACCAAATCTAAAAGAATTCATTTTCAAGGAAACACACTGGGTTATGGAAGTATTTCACATATTTCATATTCTTTATTTCAAATTTCTCTATAATAATTTAAACATATGATTATTAATATACATGATAAAAATTTACACGAGAAAAATAAAAAAAATTATAATTTCGACCACAATTTTACCAAGTCCTAAGAGCCTTCACGATCGAACTCATAATTTTTAATTTTATGGAAATTCTTGTCTCAAGGATTCATATGTAACTTTACATAAACAAAATGAGGTTGGGTAATTCTACTCTAAGATATTTAGGTAGGTAGGTATTTTCCAACTATAATCTTGTAGGTCTTTGATCCGATGAGTGGAATCTCCAATTCCAAAATCCTTACATGGATTTCATCAACACTCGCCTCCAAGATACATCATGTCTAGTGAGGTATACTTCTCTCTATGTAAGATAGCTAAGTCAAACCATAATATTCGTAATAAATCAATGTTAAAAGTAAGTGTCCCAATGAGGGATGGTCAAATACTTAGTATAAAAACCTTTATTCATAATAATGAAATAGAAGGCCAAGTATGAATTAATATTTAATTTATAGGAATTTTAATTTATTTTTCATTAATTTTATATTATTTTATCCTTTACATGTATTTTAAATATTTACTATTTTTATATAATTAATTAACAATGTTAGATAAAACATTTTTTTAATAATTGATTTATTTTAATTCCAAATTTGTTCATTAATTTTTTTATTTCTGTAGTTGTGGTCGTCAATACATAAAAAAAATAAATGAAAAGTTTTTTTACGTAAATGACTTGATAATGAGCATTACATAACTGTTTATTTAATAAGTTATCAATAAATATATTTTTGACCTAGAGGAATTAACTATTGTTGTCGTACTTGGAATGAGTTACAATATTTATGTTATCCACTTGTGTATCACTTAATATTTTTTCACAATGGTTCCTTCTTGAATAATTTACATGTGCCTTTGGGTACTCCATTAATTACATGTATTTATAACTGATTCAAAAGTGTGGGTAACTAATGGATTGGTTAAAAGGTATAATGTTGCATCTTCATATTTTATGAAATTTATTATTTCAAATTAATTTATCTTATTTGATAGATTTTGTCACATGATATTCAATGTTTAGAAATCACCCAAAAAATCATTTTTATATTGTGTTGCATGAAACATTTAGTTCCTTTGATGCCTTATGTTATCGAAAATCTTGACTCTTAATAGAAACAAATCTACTACTAATATTATTATGATAGTTATGTAACGTCCTGGATCCGGATTCCACTTAACTGGTGCCCCATACCCAATTGGCCACATGGCCTAAAGCACATTTCCACAAATTCCAGAGGCTTCCGACTAGTAGTGATGGTCTAGGGTGTGATATTAGGGAAACTATACCCTCATTGGTAGAGTTTAACATAGAAGAATCAATAATAATACAATAGAGGAAACAATAAACAACATACAACTAAAATTAAAAGTGGATGACTGATAACAAACCCAACATCATTCTATACAAGAGATGATGCAACCTATTATGTTATAAGAAAACAACCAAAATAAGTACACTATAGAAATACATAATATATGTTCCAAAATCAAAAAATAAAAAAGTAATCTAAGAAAAATCACAACCCTCAGCTTGGTCCCTTTCTCTCCTACTCCTAACAAAAAAACCAAGTACTGGTAGAAGGGCACTTTCCCTTATCAACTCTTATAATAATATAACTAGTTAGGTCCCAAAAGAATGACCAAATAGGGTGTGATAAATAAATCCCTATAGGAAACCACCGAATATTTAGCCCTATCTATCAGAGAACATATGTAATATAATTGTTCAATAAAATAAGTTGTAATCTAGGATGTACTCAAAAGTAAACAGGTTTACATTCAAAGGAACTCATTTACATTCATCTCATGTTATTTAATTAACTCAATTATATTGAATTCTATAAGTTTCATGATCTGACCTAGCCTTTTAAATCCCTTGTATAAAGTAAGAAGAACAGATACCCCAGTAGGCTATCTGAATAAGTGATGTGAAGACCGAATCCAAGATTGTGTTTTGGCTTTCCTGATGCGTCATGAGTTGTTTCATTTCAATATTCAATTTGACACATCACTAACTGGAATAATGAATCCTCACCCACAGGTACAATATTCAATCAATTAGGGTAAAAACCTGATATATAAAATTTAAGCATGTGTTAGGGTCAAAACACAGTATATAATAATTTCATTATATATCAAGTCCATGCCTAGTGTATATGAATTTCAACATGTTTTAGTGATAAGATCGGTGTATATTAATTTTATCATTATAAAACACACATGTAATTTAAACAATTACATAGTTAACATCATATCAACTCACATGGGACTCATACATAACAAGCAACATGTGAATTAATCTATCATAGGGCATAAGCAAGTATTTTCACATGAGAAATTAATATCACAATCCTAACAAATAATCTAGTATTTATAAGGCTTAAACAATTATATGCATAACATGAGGTAAAGGGAAAAAATAATAATCCCAAGCCCTTAATCCATCCAATTTTAATTTATCCCAATTGAAATCCCATTATAAATAAATTCATCTTTAAGAACCCAAAAAGGATAAAACAAATCTTGTCTTCTTGGAAACCTAGGGAAAATGGCCAAATATGAAAATTCAAGGGGACCACACTAATGGGGTGGAAATAATTCTAGAAAATAAACATTGCACATAAATAATAACAGATATTCAATTACCTAAACATAATTAGACTGTAACACGTGTCAAAATAAAACAATGTGACACCCAAAAAGGGATACACGAGACTTCAGTACATACATTCATCTAGAAAACTGATGAGAGGAATTATACCACCAACCTCATACTCGTACAACTCTCCTAGTCTACTATCTGTCTTTGATTTGACCTAAAATGAGAAGATCTAAAACATGAGAAAAAAATTATCATCAATTGATAACTCAATTGAGAGACAAAATTTATAAGGACTCAATAATAATCGAGCACTCACTATGGGGATTTCATTGCATCTGAGGGTATTCGAATAGGGAATCAGATGATAAAAAGGGAGGAAGATTCCCATTTGGATTTCCTAGGTGCATAGCTCATTTGAGGGGGGCTCATTTGATATCTGTCCAAAAAATGATCCTACTGCAAGAATTAATAAAAAATGTACCTTCCATGTACTTGAGACTACTCTCAGTGTCCATACAATTCTTTTCTGAACCATTACACGATTGTTTACTAGTATTACATGGCATGTAGACCTATATACACTTTGAGTATATAAAAGTACACGACATATAGTCCCCACTCACATCTTGTAACCGGTCTAAATATAACCTTTGACCACTTTCCCCCCCCCATTTTATTATGTATATATAGAAAGATAAAGATCCGTACCTCCAAGGAAGAACCATGTTCTAACAAACATCAACTTCTAAAGCAATTCATCCCCGAATTTCTCATTCTAGGTTAATTAATAAATATCGGAGTACAACTCTGGAAAATATGATCGTATGATGGCCTCCCTCTCCCAAGTATCATCTTGCACTCATTTGGGATGCCATAGAACATGCCCTAAATAAATAGACCGAATATGGATAACTATTTTTCTACAATCGATGATAAGAATGAGATGCTCCTTGAAGGACTCGTCTTCCTGACACTCTACTTTCTCAAGCTGAAAGGTGTGAGATGGCTCAAAAAAAAACAATATGACTAAGAAAAGTGGAAGAAATCATGCATATCCCTGTATCTATGAGGTAAAAGAAATCTATAGGAAACAAGACAAACCATCTCTAGAATCTCAAAAAGAAAAATGTACCAGATAGAAAGCTTACCCTATATCCTGATCCTCTTGTGTCCCAACCTCAGTGCAACAAGTATGAAAATCGATCCCCAGCCACGATCACTAAAGCCATATATGGTGAGTTATGTATGATTTCTGTTAATATTGTGTAGTACAAATATGATTCCAAATCAACTAAACCTGCTCAGTGGTCTCCTAGACAAGATAAGGTCACAAGATCACTACCTCTCCTGCCTCCAGCCAACACAGGGGTGATCAGCATATCTTACCATACAATGACTCATATGGAACTATCTGAATAGTATCCCAGAATCTATAGTTGTAATAGAACACAAAATAGAGTATGTGTGTCTCCATGAAACCCCTAAAATCCTATATTCAAGACCGAATCATGTCCTCCATCACCTGAATCATGCGCTCTAACTGGGCATCTGTCTGGGGGTGGTAAGCATTGATCAGAATCCCATGTGTACCTAAATACCCCTATATTACTTTCTAGAAACAAGAAGAAAAATGGTAATACCAATCTAAAATAATAGAATGAGGAACCTCGTGTAGTCATACAATCTCCCGGATACACATCCTCCCATGATCATCAACACTAAAGAATTACTTCATCGTTTGGAAGTGTATGAACTTCGTGATCTTTTGAAGAAAAACACAAAAAATATCGTTACAACAAAAAATCCCGCATTGGAAAATCCACCAAAGATTGCCATTGAGCATTCTATAAATGCTTCTGGCTTGATATTCCTTTAACTGGGAAAACCATAACGTAACTGGGGTCATAATAGCTTCTTCATAGCAAAGAACAATCGAACCCTGATCGACCTCATTAATAGAGGGAACATAATATATCCTCAATAGGCAATGAAAACATTTTTAGTACACCCACCGTAAACTATTGGAGTATTTAAACTAGTCCACTAGAAACAAATAAGAATAACGCGAAGGATAACGAGTCAAAATACCATTGGATGACACTCTCAGAACGCCCAGTTTAGAAGGATGACATATTACAATAAAACACAACTCATGCTCTCAAGGCACTATATTCCCACAACAACCCCATTCACTGATGCTCACACATATCTTTCTGTGATGCTCAATTTTCAATCCATCCCATTATAAATTAAAATGACATGCCATAGAATGAGTAAAATCATAATTCCATATCCATCCCACTGAAACCATTACATCTTTTCAACTCATCACATCTGATCCTAATTATAAGTCCAAGATAACTTTAATTTAAAAAATTCAGAGTCTAAATAACTCACCAAGGTAGTCCATACACCTCGTTATAAGTGAGCCTTTAATATTAGGCCGAAATTACACATAAGAACACCGACTATACCCGGAGAGGAATACTCTTGGTGGTCACATTAAAGAAAATGGAATTCATTCCTAAGTCCATCCAATGCGTTTCTACACAGGAACCGAAGTATCATTCAGGATTAACCAAGCCTTATTTAAAACTATTCATTATGTTCACAACATAAAAAGAGATCACAAACTAGCCTACTGGATTTCAACTGTAGCACGACATTTAAATGAGACTCTCCTAGTACATTTAAGATGTCATCAATATAGGGGACATACTTGTCTCTCAAAGAAGAGTACAGTAAGAGGATTTTGAGGATTAAAAAAAATGGATATTCTAACTACTATTGGCCATCCTTTTTAAAGAAACACAACTTCACATACTGACGCATCATCATTTAACTAGTTTCAATTACTTTATCCCAAGGAATTTCTGTAAATTATAACACATAATTACCGAGGTCCACCCATGAACATCAGTGCCTTAAAAGGGCTACATGAATATCCAACCACAACAACACCATTCTTCTGTTTAAGAAAAGACTTCAATTAGGACACACAATCCTCAGTGGAATTCAAGTAGAAATGACCATCTCTAAATGGTTCATGATTGTGTTCCTTCTACATGGAATAACACATTTGAACAAAACCGATGTGTTTCCCCCACTTAGGAGAGCCCTATACATCGAGAAGAACGAACAACTACTCTCAGATGCTCTAGTTCAAAACCAAATTAAATTCATGAATGTCGTTCCATGAATAATTATAACTTCGTCTTATCACTAGGCATGAAAGCCTAAAATTAAATTGATCAGTGTGTCAAAACACTAGTTTCACATAATGTTCCCCCAATAAGTAAGAAAAATATGGTTCCAAAACGTTCTGGTCCCTCTACTCTTGAGATAACTGAGAACAGACCCAGAAGCACAAAGATAATTTATTTAACCGAACTCCACAGTTTTTTTAACATTTAACACTCGATGGGTACCACGTATGTCAACATATAATTCAACAAGATTACAAGAAAAAATGTCACATTTTGAATAATATTTATAGGCTATCTACCATATGAATCCTAGTACTAGATGGATATTGCAATAATTAGCTCAAAAGAACATCATCAACACATCCATTTACACAGATGATGATGTACCCAGTCTCCCATCACATAAAAAAGAGAAGTTCAAAAGACCACCTAAGTGGATGACCCTTCCTGAGGAATGTTTAACATTCTCAACAAGAAATTTCTAAAATATCATTCCCATATTAATGATCAATATACTTCGATCACCCATTATTACAAGTGTTTCATCTCTAGAAAACCATAATCCTATGAGGGACAATGAAAAAAACATGTAAGTTCCTTTTTAACAAAAAATGAATCAAATGAGGGTCTATAAATACCAGCGATGTCCGCAGATCAAAATAACATATACAAATATGGTTGGTAAACACCTTCTTTTAAGAACTCATCCCTCTTCCTGCCCCTGGGGTCAGGTCTTGATGTCAAACAATGAGAGATACTACAAAAAATCCCACTTCTATGGTCCTGTCTGGTCAAGTCAAACGAAGAGTAGAATGTTACATGGCATCCTCCAAGTAAACATGAATTAAGGAATCATACTCGGGATCCTTAGATGAAATGAAATGTAGTGATACTATATGGGATCCTTAAAAAATAACCAATAATGGAATCCTACTATAGGGAATTTCTAGGATGAAATAGAAAGAGAGGAATTATACAAGGAATCCTTGATAACATCTAGTCCCACATCCTCAAAGGCTATAAGGGAATGTCTTCTCGAGGGATATTTCCTCAAAATATAGGTCAAGGTTGATAGATCGTAGATCATCTAAGATCAAATGTCTCAGATTGGTTGGTCCGAACACCCAACCGACCATTCAATACATGTTTCACTCTCAGGTTACAACTGAAAATGGTAACTAGAGGAAGAACCTCTCCATTAAGATATAACCCCCAAAACACCCATTAGGAGTTCTCATAATGCTCCATGATTTATAATGTCATGATATAAATGGAAAACTACTCAGAAAGGACTACACTCAGGTCAAAAAATGACAAAGGGGGGCAAAATAGGAAAAGACCCTTAAAGGGTACCTGAAAAGAACTACAAAACATGTAGAAACCACACACAATGTGTACCCTCAAGCTATTATGTTGAAGTGTAATCCCTCCACCCTAGGAATGACAACGTCCTAGGTATATGGTGTGTCAACCCGACACAAGGCGTATTCTCAGGTTCTCCCTCCTGGCCAAGTACTTCTACACGTCCAAACTCACACAGGTTCTGCCTATATAGAACTACATGGGGTGTAACTAATGGACACATCTTCTTCTGCTCAAGACATAATATCCCATCATCATTATCACCTAGTCTGAGATATATACATCTACCAAAAATCATGTACGCATTGTACATTACATGTACATAAAATAGTTCATCTCCTAACAAATAGAATAACACACGTCATTTTTTCATGAACCCAGACAATGTGTTGTTTGGGTTTCTGAACAGTAAGACTATGAAACTTTAATGAACTTATTTTTTTTAAAACGTAATGCAACAGTGTGCCAAATTACATTATATGGGGTCCAATACTCCCCATGAATCAATTTTTGGAATCACATATATCACATAACTACCTAATCTACATCCCATGTCCGAAACATGATTCACCAAATTCCGATCCAACTGGGCCCATAATCCTTAGGGACCATTGTTTGGAATCTATCAAGTTCAACAATTAAATTTACCAATACACCTATCACATTAACAAGAATATGTGTCATGATACCTATCACAACATCATGCATATCTAGAACGACATCTATCACAATAGAATACAATAAAAAATACCCCCTAAATGGAATCAAAAGAATGCATGACATATGATTTATAACATGTTCCCATATGATGCATGAGATTTCATACCCTCATCTTATAAGGTTGAAATAAAATTGAACCAGATTGATATCAATAATAATAGAACAAAACATATGCATCACCCAATGGTAAAATAAAATCAACTATAATAACTCAAAATCAAATAATTACAATTTTGTTTGAGGAAATTTGGATTTACCCTGTACACGGGGTAGCTACTCCTGAGCACAACATATTACCAAATCGCTTATAGTTTCATCTCTGTCCATCATTTCCCAAAAATAAAAAAACCGAGAAGAAATCCTCTGATATCACATTTTATCATCCTGGATCTGGATGCCACTCAACTGGTGCCCCATACCCTGTAGGCCACAAGGCCTCAAGTGAATTTTACCAAACACTAGAGGCTTCCAACTAGAAATGAGGGCCAAGGGTGTGATAGTGGGGAAAATACGACCTCATTGTAAGAGTGTAATAAAGTGGAATAAATAATAAATCAGTAAAGAAAAAATTAAACCACATACAAATTAAATTAACATCCGATGTAAGATAAGAAACCAAACATCATTCCATACAAAAAATGATGCATCATGTTATGTTCTAAAAACAACCAAAACAGGTACACTAATGATGTTCGCAATATATGTTCCAAAATAAAAAAATAACAATGGAATTTTAGAATCATCACATACCTCATATCATTATAATGCTCTCAAACTCTTACAAAGAAAATAAAGTTCCAGTTGAACGGTGATTTACCTTATCGACACCTACAAAAATATAATCTTTTCAGGCCCAAAATCATGACCCAAATAGTGTGTGAGAAATAAATCCATTTAGGAAACCACTAAAGATACTTGCATATATGTAAGTGATTAATGTAAAAACAACGTACAATAAAGGAAGCATTAAACTAAGAATTACTCCATAGTAAAGAGTCCTACATGTTCATGAATTTATTTATATTCATCTCAGGTTCATTAATTAACTCAATTATATTTAATTATATATGTTTAAGGATCTAAAATAAACCCATAAATACCTTATATAAAGTAACCACAATAGATACCTAAGCTTGATATCTAAAAAGGTAAATTTAAGTGAAAATCCATGCTTGTACTTTGAATTGGAAAACACATCATGAGTAATTTCATTTCAATATTCAATTTAAGACCTCACCCGTAGGCATTACTAATCCTCAAACCTAGGCATAGTAATAAATAAACCATGGTAAAAAACTAGTATATAATCATCTCAACATGTGTCAGGGTAAAAACCTCATATATAAGTATTTCATCATGTATCAGGGCCGAACCCAGTGTATAAGAATTTCACTATGTTTCAGGGCCAAGCCCTTTTTATAATCATTTCAACATAATAAAAAACATAGATACTTTTCACAATTACATGGTTAACATCCAAACAAATCATGTGGCCATCATACATAAAACAAAATAAGTAAAATAAACTATAATAAGGCTTAAATAATGATACTCACATGGGAAAATCTTATCACAAGTCAATCATGTATTTTAACAATTACAAGGATTAAACAATTATAAGCATAACATTGGGAAAAGAGAAAAACACTAATCCCAATACAATAATCCATCCAATTTCGATTTATCCAAATTATAATCCCATTATAAATCAAGTAATTTTTAAAAACCCCAAAATGGAAAAACAAGGCTGGCCTCATAGGAAACCTAGGCTAAATGGCCATAAATGACAATTCAAGAGAAACACACCCATGGGGTAGCCCTAATTCAAGGAAATCAACATTATGCATTAATAATAACAAATATTAAATTTCCTAAACATCATTAAGAAATAATAGAGGTTAATATTAAATAAAGTGACACCTAATAATAGATGCATGTAACTTTAGCACAAATATTCAGGTCGTAAATTAAAGGGAGGCAGAAGAACACCTACCTTGTACACATATGAATCTCATCATCCATAGTCAGACAATGATTCAACCTAAAATGGAGTATATATAAAAAACAAGAAAAAATTCTCAACTATTGACTACTAAATCTTGAGATGAAATCTGGAAGAAAGGCTGAAAAGTAATGAAACACCAACTGAGGGGCTTTCAACCGATATGGCAGTGTTCGAATCGAGCATTAGACGATGATACAAGAGTCAAATTTCTATTCAAATTTGTTAGTTCTTATTCTCATTAAATGGGGGTTCATTTATTCCTGTCTAAAAAAATGACGCTACTACCCTACTTAATAAAAAAATACATGGCGTGTACTTGAGACTATACACAATTTCTATAGAATTCATAGTAAGACCATTATACATATGTGTACTGAGATTATATGGCATGTATCCCTCCATACACAACATTTAGATAAAATTACATGGTGTGTTTTCCCCATTCACATAATTTAATAGGATTTTAGATATCCCATGACCTATTTACCACCATTTTCTTAATTATAAACGGAAAAGGAATGATCCTCACCTCAATGTAAGAACCAAGTTCTTACAAGTTATTACCCATATATTAGAATGGAATGAATATATGAGATTGAATAAATTATAAATGAATAGTTTACCAAATTTTATAAAATTAATTCATTGGTTAAAAATTAATTAGAAATGAAAATAATTACCAATTGAATTTAAACAATGTGTATTTATGGAAAGCTATTTTTTTACTAGAACGAAATTTTACCTTTCTAAATTAAATTAATTACTGTTATTGAATGAAATTAATGAATTTTTCATATATATCTAATAAGAATTATTGAAATTCCTATAACATGTTCAATAGACATAAGTTAATAACAATTGCAACTTTAACCGTAAATGGATATATATTTTTTAAAGGCTTTTTTACGGAATTTTAATGATAGTCATTATTAAATCTAAATTTTGAAACCATTTTAATTTTTTTTTTTTAAAACAAACCTTTTAAAATTTTAATATGAAAATTTAATTTATTGCAATTTTTTGTACTTTTTTGAAGGGTCATGTTTTAATGAATAGTGAAAATTTCTAGATTTTAATTGAAAACTGTTTTTTCTTCAAAATAATTTTTACTATCAAATTGTTTTTTTAATATATTCAAAATTTTAATTAGACCAATTTTATATAATATAATCTAATTCTGTAAATTTTAATCCACTTTCCAATGAAATTTGATATAAAAACATTTCAAACATTTGAACATTTTTAATTAAAAAACATGTGTTGTAGGTTCATCTATAAGAATAATTTTAAATTAAATTATGAAATATATGTGATTATAAATTAAAAAAATGGATAAAATATTTTGTATCATAATAATTTCTAAATTTATAATATGGTCATGTTAATTTTCTTCCAAAAATATTGTTGAAATAAATTAAAATTAATCACATTGATTAAGGAAAAATGAGTTTACGTAGTGGTTAAACACTAATAGAAATGAGAAAAATGACCTAGAAACAAATAAAAAACATATAATCTAGATATATTTTGATTATATACATACATTTATTTAATTTTTTTATTGGATACCCATGATGTAAGAGAGACCTCTCAATAATGTTACCATTTTATATTTACAAGTATGCCACTTCTCCTCCACTATAAAAGGCGGTCACCCTGCCCACTTATTCACACCCATAAATGAATTTGGTTCATAAAAACAATTAAAAATAATAATATTTTAAAATCCCTAATCTCATTCTAGAAGACACAATTTGAGAATTTATAAAACTAAAAAATTCGATTGGTGAAAAGCAAAAGGTGTTGCCGAAGAAAGTTGTTACATTCTTCCAAGTGCACTTTTGTTTTTCCATTACAACCTATAATGGTTGGAAATGAGGAATTAAATTATGACCGACTGAAAATTAGATTTTTTTATTATCAAACACTTTTGAGGAAAAATTGAGAAAACCATAATTCAACCAAAAAAGGAAATAGTAGATTCATTAAAGCACAACATAAACCAATTGGATATTAACTCCCTAAATAACATCCAAGATATAGTTTTTACCTGTGTATTTGGTTCATATATTAGAAGATCTGAAAACATTAATGCCATATTGTCCCAAGACTGGACATACTCCTCTATGTTGATCTTCCTATCATTGAATGCTCTTGTCATTATAAGATCATGCTTCTCGATCCAAGAACACCAATCCTCATTTGGTGATACCTTTAATAACCTTCTCATCATTTTCTTGGAATCTTCATCAGTAGATTTAATCGTCAGAACAGAATCTCTCATATCCTCTCTTGATTCCATTATCAATTCCAAAGATTTCTTCTGCACTGTGATAGGTTCCACCTGTTGGCAGACATCCTTGAGTTTATCTCCAACCATATTTTCTTTCAACTACTTTTCAGATCTAGTCACCATAGGTAGTAGAAAATATGAATAGTCCTTTATCTATTTGTAGACACCCCTATGGCTCTTGCTTCGTCTCAGGATTGGAAGCTTGTTGCACTGTCTATATCCAGTTGAATCACCAGCTAACTGGTTGGAATGCTCATCACTTGACCCATTTGCAGGGTCCTTCTACTCTTCCATCCTAGTTGAAAAGGATTCTAACTCTTTCATTGGACCAACTTTAGACAAACATTCAAAATGGTTAACTAGTTTGATATCAACGACCTTCATTCTAGGAGTTAACCTGATTGAGTCTGAATGGACCACTTCATTGACTTCATCATAGACACCTTTCCCAGACCAGACTGCCTCAGTGTAGTAAAGAACCAAATAAGTCTGGAGGATTCCTGCATCCTCCATTAAAAATTCCTTAACAGATAATTCCTTGTTTCCTATTTGTGAATGGCTGCCTTGAGGAATAGGATTCAGAGAGTCCACATGCTCCACACCTGCATCTGAAACAGATGTTCCTGTCACTCCCTCACCAGAAGCCATTGCATCACCCTTAAACATCAATGAATTTGTAGAACCCCCACTCCCAGTTTAATTTTCAATCTAAAAAAAATGTATGATGTCTTTGGTCCCAGAAGCATGTGATCCAGATTGGGCACCCTTGGACAGCTTCCCTAACGTCAGCTTCCTGGTTGAGAGGTTGGTCAGAGGCATCATGACCAGATGTCCCACTGACCATAAAGAAATTACTACTAACAATGACAGTCTCACCTAGGACCAATATCATCTTCTTAGCGCTCAAACCAGAATCCTTCTGCATCATATTCCCACCCCAAAAATCCTCCATTTGATGGACCATTTTTTTCCCCAAGGATATAATTCATACTAGGATCCCAAGACCTCAAATTTCTTGTGACAAAACTCCTCACCTACAACGACCCAAAAGAACCATGTAGGCGGATTAGACATATCAACTTCTACACATATTCTGGAAAACAATTAGACAGAAGATGACCCTTAACCTACTACCATAACCCAATGAATGACCCAAGAGGTTTCCAATCATATAGTGGATCAACATATTTTGAAGTAGAATCTACAGTTCAGGAAGACCTACCCAAACGAGCATTGTAGGTGCGTCGCGTTCTATACGAAAGTCATATGACCACTTGAAGATGATAAATCGAGATCCATTGCAGATTCGAGGAGCATATGACCATGCCTGTATCAAATCTTCCTTTAAGTCAAACTTTATCATTATGTTCTTGGAGTCGATGAGCCTTATTGTCTCACGCTCTTGTAAACTTCAGGAACCAAAGATGAAATGAACGAAAGCATCACCCGATGGCCGCCGATGTTTGAACCTCACAATAAGTATCTGATTCAACAAGGTGGATGCATTTCTAAACTCTAAATTTGATATCGTCAATTGTTGAAATATAATACATATTTTTCATTATTACCTTTTCACACACTAAAAAAGTGATAAAGTCATTCGTGGATGTGTGGAAAACCACCACCTTGAAGTAATGTGAAACCTTTTAAAACACAAGAATTATATATATAAGTATATATAATTAAATGATATTGTATTATTGATATAATTATAATTTTTCAAAGATAAATATTACATAGATTATTTCCACAATGATCATAGAAAAATGGGAACACTACTTCTATGTATGTATGACCTACCGTCTCTGTGATTGTAATGTTGGTTCATTTTTCATTAAAATATCTCATTATTGGTTTTGAAAGTATAATTAATGCATAAATATAATATTTATTTTATTATTATTATTCTGGTTATTTCTTAACAAATGGATCCTTTGACCTTAGTGGACCAACAAAAGTCATTCTTTACACGAAAACTGAATATGGTCAAAAAACGTGACGTAAACCTATTTGTTTACATTGTTGTTAAACCATTATAATATGTGAAATAAAATTATTTATGAAATTGAAAATGGATTATTATAAATTAAATTATTAAAATATATGTATTATTCATGAAGAGTAAGAAACCTTTGATAAATCAGATTTATGGTAAGTGAATTTTTATCAACCTCCATTCATTGATTGATATTTTTCAATTTATACACCCACTTTACTTTATGATGTGTATATAAATACACATTTAAATATAACTTCATGAACTTATTTTGATTTTATTTAATGTTTTGTTAAATATTATTCATTCATGGGTCTTATGATTCAAATATTTCAATATGGCATGGGACACATTATTTTAAAATTAATTTCTAAAATGTTTAAGTATTTAAATTTAAAATATTTTCCACTATGAAATTATTTTTAATATTTATTTATATATAAGGATTATTAAAGAAATTTTATTTCTATTATGAATTTAATTTAATGGTTTTAAAAATATAATATTTTTATGTGACTTATAAGGATTGTTTTGAACAATAAAAAAATGTTTTTTTCTTAATTTAATCATCCACAATGAAATTTCCACTTGCATGGAAATTTTTTTATTTTTGGATTCCATTAATTTTTTTAAATTTATGCTTAAGTGACAAAAAATATTTATCTTTCGGGGTATTTTAGTATTAATTTTTTTTAACAATAAAACATGTATCTTGTTTTCAAAATGTGGTTTTAAAGGAATTTGTTATTTTTATCAGAATGATTTTAGTATGACCTAAAAATATTTTTTCAAAGGGTTTTATAAAGAGAGTGTTTTTTAATAAAGTATTAATTTAGAATGACATGATGAGGTTGCCCATATGTTACTGTGAAATCCTGTAACACCTTGACATGGGGTGTCATAGATAGAATCTATAAACACCATAATAACTTCACATGGGGTGGCTAAGACAGAACAATGAAATCCCACTACAAGATAACATGGGGTGACCCAAATAACACCATGAAATCCCAGAACATCTTAACATGTCGTGGTATTGATAGCACCACTTGAACCCATTATATATCTACAATTAATAGGGTAATGATAATATTATATGTTGACCAAATGGTTATTCCAACTAAAGGGTGTTTTGAATATGATTCTCTAAGTAAACTAAAGTGGTTTTAATTTTTTGAAATGAGTTTTAATGATTTTCATTGAACAACGTGTCTTTTACATGAGAATATTTTTTATTTCACATTCTAAATAAACCTTGATGATAAAGGTAGATTTTATAAAATATTTCTTATTTTTACTAAACTAATAGTTTCATTTATTTTTATATCTCTTACTGTGATTTTGGTCGCATAAAATTTTTATAAAATGTATTCATACAATTTATGGATGAGTATAGAAATTGAAAAGGTAAATTTGAAAGTCATTGAGATTTTTGAATAACAGTATTCATTATTTATTTTATGATTTTTATATTAATGAAAAAATGATACTTCTCATCAGTGTCAACTAGGAATTTTTTTGGATTTTCATATTTGATTTATTGTTTAATTCACTAAAAATATAAACCTGAAATGATCCTAAAAGTGAATGAAATTAAATTCCTTACTAAACTCAAGATTATGTTAAATTTTAATTTTGGGGCCATATAGTTGGTATCAATGGAAATTTTTAGATAAAATTAAAGGTTAGGATAGTGTTAATAACATTATGATAAATGACTTCAAAATATGGTTATGTTGAAATGTCATAGAATTTTAAGATTTCTTTATTGATATGTCTATGTTATGTTTGTTCAGAATGGTTTTCAAAGAGGAAACAATGAAGATTATTGGTAATTCACTGAGTGGAAAGCATGCTTCTAAATTTTCATCCCGATATGGTTAGAATTGGAATATACAAGTCTGTTGTGATAATGTATCAATTGATAAAAGCTATAAATGGTGTTGGTGTCTATCAAAGAGAGTCACCCTTTGTACCATGAAAGAAAATTTCTATAGTAAATAATTTTAAGAGGAAATATCCCCCATAATTCAATGGATAAACTCACCCAGTGTTTTATAAAGGATAGATCAATGCCTTGGGGAATATATTTGAAGTCATGTTATGTTTAAAACATCAAAAGATAACTATATTCATTTATCACATTGAAGGTGAGACAGATCAATTGTGGTATTTGTTTAAGAATATGAGAATGAAACATGATCATTAATACATGTAATGGGAATCACTCAAGGATATTTTACATGAGGAATATTTTTCAATGGTTTTCAGATAAGTATATAGAAAAAATTATGGAATTGGAAAAAAATAATGAATATTTTATGGCATCATATGAATTAAACATGAAAATATTTGAAATACATATTTCAAATTTTATTTGTGATATTGAAGGTAAAATTATATATTTTAATCAGGATTGAAATCAATTATTATAAGAGGTATGGGCTATAAAAAATTAATTTTTTTAGAAAGTGGTTAGTTGCTCAGAGAATGTTATAATGGAGTTTGTAGACACTTATTTTCCACAAAAAAATGTAAGAAACTGAAAATTTGGAATGAAATAGAGAATCACAAAACTAAAAAGTATATAGGTAATCCCCAAAAATGTTCTAACATTGTAAAACAACATTTCAATGAATTATTAAAATGATCTAGGACGTGTTTCCACTCTGGTCAGTTTGGTCGCATGATTCGTGATTGTTATGATTATCCCTAAATAACAAAATGATAGGTTAACTAATAGCCATCAAATATTGATGTGTTTTAGTTTCAATGAATTGGGTCATAATGATAATGTGTGCTTGATGTTTCTTACTCTGGATGGAAATCATCATGATCAGAAACAAAAAAGTGTGGAAAAATATTTTACCACTACTAGAGTTAGTATTGGTCCTTCTAGTGAAGTTATTGAAGCTCTAGGAATATTGCTATTATTTGAAGGATAACCCTATATTGAATGATTCGGACACAAATTATGAAATTTTAATGTATGTGAATATAAAGTTATTAAGGAATGTTGGGGAGATGTTTTTAGGGTCTATATTTATGGATGGATTTAGTTTAATGAGAGTCATGCCTTTACTTTTGAATATTTGAGATTAATGTATTATCTTATAACATGAATTTTATAATTATTATAATATGTTTTAACCATTTTGTTTTTGGTTAATATCTAAATATAAGAGGAATATCATGTTATCATTTTTATAATTATATGACCCATTTGGATTTGATTCAAGTTCTTAAGACATAAAAACTCATCTTGGATACTCAATTTTTTGGGGAAAGTGGTGTGTTTATGTTGAAAATAGACTAAATGATGAATATTTACTGTTGAAATAAATATATTTCATGATATCTTATTATATATGGTGAAGGAGTCCTTCAACTCTTGGAAACAAATCTGGAAATATAATTTTATCCTATTACAATCTTTTTTGATGATATCAGTGAACCCTTTCCCATTTATTGGGCATCTAATTTTTTCATCATTGAATTCATCTGGACCATGTTCTCTATCACTCTCTATTAGTCCATTAGATTTGGTTTTCCCTTCTAAATACATCATTGAATTTCCCACCAATGTTATCTCGATGTGGAATTAATGTTATTCATAACATCCAAGGACCATTGTATTTCCCAATTTCTGTTTTTATTGGATGTTTTATTAAACCATTGTAAGATGTGCATTTCAATAACAAAATTCAATAAATTATAATTCTTATATTACAAATATGTATTCTGAGTGTGGAATTCATTTGAGGGGGAGGGATGAAACATCCTGTTATTTTATGAAATATATTTATTAAAATTAATTGAAAATATTTAATATATTTTTGATACATGAGAAAAATGTTTTATCTTGTATCACATTGAATAACTTGTTTATCTTTTATTGTAGATATCATGGAGTTCCTTTGATGACTTATGTTATACACAACCTCGACTCTTACCGAACAATAATATACTATTAATATTATTATGATATTTATAACATAGACATTGAAATGAAAGGAATTAATAATATAAACTAAATTAAAAAACTATATTTTACCCATGTTTATAAAATTAATTCACTTGTTACTAATTCATTATAAATTAAACTAAAGACTAATTTAATACAAAAGATATTTGTTAATGAATAACTATTTTTATTTCCAAAAGGAAATTTCATATTTAAAATTAATTTAATTACTATTAGTGAAAGATTTTAACGAAATTTATATGGTATAAATTTTATTTTTTTAAATTACTAAAATATTTTTTATAGTCTAAATAAAATAATAAATCCAATTTTATTAATAAAAATATGTATATTTTTAAAAGCCTGTTTTCCTCATTTTAATGTTCTAGTTGTTTTAATACTAAATTGTTACAATTTTTATAATTTTTATTTATCATAATAAAATTAATATTTTAATTATTAAAATAAAAATTTATTTTGGGTGATTTTTTGGAATTTTTCATGAGATGTTTCATGTTTTAATGAATATTGAAAAATAATGTACTCTAATTGAAAAATAATTTTTTCTAAATAAATTATAGTATAAAACTATAGTTTTAAACAATTTAAATGTATAATTATATCATTTTAATATAATTTAAACCAATTTATTTAATTGGAATAAATTTAAAATTGAAATTTTATATAAAAACATTTCAATCATTTGAACTTTCTATATTAAAAACTTAACTTGCCGTTCCATCAACGAGATTAATTTTGAAATAAATTCTTCCACTTATGTGATTTAAATATTAAAAAATGGATTCCATATTTGGAATAATAATAATTTATAATTTATAATAATTTTAACTTTGTTTTTTTCTATATATATTAGTGAAATAAATTAAAATTGATTACAGTGATTAAGGTAAAAATGAGTTTACATAGTATTTAAACTATAATCATACATAGATCAATGATCAAGAAACCTATACAAAACCAAGAGTACGACAATATTTAGATTATATCATTACTTGGATGTAATTTTGTTCATTATTTTCATCACATTATTTTACAGGACATCTCCAAAAAGTGTTTACCTTTATATATTTGTACGAATGACAATCATCCTCCACTATAAAAATTCTATCACCCTCCCCACATATTCACACCCATTAATAGATTTTGATCATATAAACCCATTTTTAATAATGTAAAAGAATCCCTGATCCCAATGTAGAAGCCTCACTTTTGGAATAAGTCATACCAAGAAAGACCACTGGTGTAAACCAAATGGAGTTACCCGAAGAAAGATAAACATTCTTCAATAGAAACTTTTATTTTATTTCATTATAAACACATTAAATTCATTATAATCCATTCTTATATAGTAATATAATTATACTAAAAATACTAATATGTTTCTGTGTTAATGGTTTTACCTACAATTACATTCACCTCCATCAAATTGGTATCAAAATAACCATTTCTGTGTACGTCGAACAACTACCTCGTGACACAATAACATTTTTGTTATATTAACACATCTCATGGTTGGTAATCATGATATAAATACTAATTATAAATGATAAAAATTATATTTATGATTTCTAAATACATATTTAATTATTATATTAGACATAACTTCATGTTTTCTAATTTACAGGAATACGATAACATCATTTGTGTATGTGTGGACTGCCGCCTCCTCAAAGCGATGTGATTTATTCACACATTAAATGAAAAGTATTATGGATGAATTTTATAAAAATATAGGATTTAAATGACATATATATTATATTAATGGAATATTAACATTTATAGAAATATAATATATAATTTTTCTTTTCAACTTTTTCACATTGAAAATGTTATAACCTTGTTTGGGGACATGTGGATTAACGCTTCGATGAAGTGATTTGATTTATTTTACATCACAAAAATTATATATATCATTATATATGATTAACTAATATGTTATTAAGGATATAATTTTCATTATGGAATGTTTATTTTTATAAACATTCTTTCCATAATAATCATTGAAATATGGGAACATTACTCATGTGTACGTACAAACTACCACATCTATGATTGTAATATTGGTTCATTTTTAAAAACCATAATTAATTATTGATTTTAAAGTTTTATTGATTTATAAATTTGATAATTATCTGATGATTATTATTTTGGGTACTTTTTTAATAATAACCCCTTTGATCATAGATTACCTACCCTAGTCATTTTTGACACAAAAAATAAAAAATGGCCAGAATTCCTGATGTAAACATAATCATTTAAGTTGTTATAAAAAATTGTAATTAGTTAAATAATATAAATTTTAAACTTAAAAATGATTTTTAATAAAGTAAATAATTAACATAAGTTTATTATTCATGATCATAAATACACACATGCAAATCAGACTCAAGGTAAGGGATTTCATCAAAATCTAATTTCATTGATGTATATTTCTGATGTTATACACCCATATTGTTATATGAGGTCCATATAAATACTATTTGACTTTAATATCAAGAATTTATTCTAATTTTATTTAATTTTTAGTTATATTTTATTATTTAATGGGTATTATGATTCAAATACGTCCATGTGGTATGGGACACACTGATTTAAAAATCATATTTTAAATGTTTAAAAATTAAATTTAAAAATCCATTCCACCATGAAATTATTTTACATAATTTATTATAGATAATAATTATTAATTACATTTTATATCTATTTTGAATTTCAGTCAAATGATTTAAAATTGTAATATTTTTACATTATTTTTATGGAAGGTCTATAAAAATGACAAAAGAAATATTATTTTAAAAAAAATTTGTAACTTGTTTGGAAAAAAGGTTTTTAAATGAAAATGATATTTAAAAAAAATATTTCTCTTAATGTGTTTTAATATGAGTTAAAAAGACTTTTTAACAGGGTTTTATATGAAAAGTAATTTATCCTTGAATTAGTCCATGAGAATTACATGATGGTGTGGCCCAAATAACACCAATCAATCCTGTTATAGCATAACATTAGTGGGTTTAGATTGCATCAGGAAATCCCATTACAACATAACATAGGGGGATCAGATAGAACTATGAAAGACCACTATATCATAACATGGGGTGTCCTGGATAGCACTTTGAAATCCCATTAAATATTGAAATGGGATATTAAAAATAGTTCACAATGATATAGTTATATCTCTCCAATAAATTGGGTAATTATAATATAAGATGGTAGGCATATGGTTATTACAATTTAAATGTTCTTGAATTGTTTTTATGAATAATATCCTTTAAGTTACCTAAATGAGTATTAATTTCATTATACAGTTTTGAATTATTTTATTTGATAAAATGTGTACTTTTAATATAAAAATGGTTTATTTAATATTCTAAATGAAGCATAAAGATAATGGTAAAGGTTATATTAATTGATATATTTTTACTGAACTGATAGTTTCTTTTTTTTGTCCCTTACTGAGATTTTTTTCACATACTAAGTTTTAAAAATGAATTCATAGGGTTCATGTTTGGGTAAGGGAACGGAAGAGGAAAATTTGAATGTATTAGATATTTTACCTAAAAATAATTCATAATTTCATTTAAGAGTTATATATTATAAAGAAATTTCCATTAAAAAAAGTTTCAACTTTCTATTTTATTATTTTTTATGAATTTATTATGGCCTAGTTTTCTAAAACATTAACTCTAAAAATATACTTAGGGTGAATGAATGTAAATTCTAGACTAAAACTCAATATTATGTATTATTTTATTACCATGTCCTTATATATTACAAAAATAACTACTGACACACATTTAATACCGAATAATTGGGGGAGATATGAAACATAAGCCATCATTATAATTTATTATTAAATAATCACAATCCCATGTTATAAAGTAAATTAACTAAATTATGAAAAAACCACAGGTCTTGGTTGAGATCATGATCAGTTATACATTAATAAAATACAAAAAAAAAACTCGAAGCATTCATTTATTTATTGTTAATATAAAATAGCATAAATAAATAAATAAATAAATAATATAGTTAAGTCCCTTTCATCTTAATGATCATCTAAACTTTATTGGACGCTTCTATTATTTATTCAATCCGTGAAAATAAATGGTAGAACAAATTATGGAATATTTATTGCAAATAATTAATTAATAATTTAATAATATTTGAAACCATTATTAAATATTCAAACACACTGTAGTGTGACAATCAATTAAATAACGTTTCAATGATGAAATTTATCAATTTAATTTAAAAATAAATTTTATCCTTTAATGGGAGACAACACAATGTGTACTATTTATTTAGACATCATGTACCTCTGTTGATGTGTCTCCATGTCACATGCCTAGGGATTTGATGTGCTGACTTGGTAGGAGTAAACAATATATACATGAAAACTACACACTATGTATCCTATTTTCTTATTCCCATTATACTTTCCTAGGTTATTGACATGTATCTTGGATGATTAGATGGTGTGTATAGGCCATAAAGATGCCCTATTGTCTAAATGTAGTGATCCCGTGAAACCTTTCAAAAGACTAACCATGCTTATAGTAAGGTGACTGCATGATGTGTGGAATCTATCTATAGGACATGTGTCCAAATATCATTGCTTGTCTCCAGAGCTTGGGAACTGATGAAATACCTATCATGTACACTTCATGAAAAACATGTATATCATAAATTCATTATGTTATAAGTGTCACATGGATTTACTGTGTATTATGGCCTCATGGATTTCATGATTTAATCTTCTAACCCATGTGGACTACACATCATGTATGCTGAAACTTATTGTGTAATTGGGATACTTTTTCTAGGATGGATGGTAATCATGTGTTGTACACTAAATGTTATTATTACATGGGATGTCATTTATCCCACATCACAATCATATGTAATAAACTAGGTTACTTGGTGTGTACTTCTATGTAAAATCCATATAACTCTATCTTATTGAAAAAAAACATTTGGTAGTTATCAACAGAATCTCTAGTGTTTCTTCATGTACTCTTATAAATTAAAGATAATGTAAAAACATAATGAACATGATTAATATTTAAAAAAAATGAGAATTCAAATTTTATTAAAGAAAAAGAACATGGAATCAAAAATATATAATTTTCCATTGATCATCAACCAAATAAATAATTATAAATTTAAATGTGAAAGCTTTGATATCATATTCTCGTTTTGAGTGAAGTATAAGAATGTGGTCGAATGAAATATATTAAAATATTTTTTAACATTTATATACCAAAAAACAAGATCAAGGATCTTGAATGTTACATTTATAATTAATTTATATTTATTTGATGAAATAAATTACCTAATCTTACATTTCAATAATGGAAGTCGGTGGTGATCATCCAAAATTACCATTTGAATTTTCCTGTATTGAAGTTGTGAGGATCCAATAGTAGATACACTCTAGTGGAGATGTACAAGTGATCCTAATAATATTTGAGAAATTCCCCTTCATCTCTGATGATATCACAGAGAATCAAGTATCTTTGGTAGTTTTACTCTTGATCGCATGTTCCTTGGTCTTGAAGAAATATGTCTTTCATTATCATTATTGATAGGAAGATAAATGGAGTATTCGAAAGAAAATTCAATGTGCATAACTATTCTCTCTATTTTTATTACCTACATAATATACATAACAGGATATTTATAGATATAGGATTTAGGATACAATATATTTATTTTTCATTATTTTAATTAGAAAATACGAGTGTGAGATCCAGGCCATGCATTAATGATAATATTATAGTATAATGACCATTACACGTGCTTACAACTAGGAATACTTGATGACACCAAATCATATAGAATTATATCTTGCAGGTATGTTCTCATGAAATCAAATCATAGAGAATAATAAGTGAGAACTTATAGAGAATAAGAGTCATCATATTTTGAGTACCCACCCCTGACGGTCTACATACCATATATCCTTTCATTGTATGTTATCAAACTAAAAAACAATATTTAAGAGGAATCACTATAAAATCTCGAGTATCTTATCATAGAATGGAGCTGATAAGGCATTATCAATGTGAAAAATACCCTAGTACATTATAACATCAATGTTAGGAAAAATAAAAATCAATATCTAATAAGATATTTATATTAATCTTCACTTATTTAAATATAAAACTAATATAAAATCAAAAATTGGTTGGTTAAAGAGATCCAACTCCAACATAATTAACATTTTATTTAAAAACTATCATAAAATATTCTAAAAGATTATGACAATGAATTTACTAGGTTATTACTAGGGTTAATTGTATTGAAAACAAGGTTACATTATTTAGACATCCGATAAATTATTATATAGTTCCCATTATGATTATTAATGCTCATAATATACTTTCTGTTTTTATTTAATTGCTAAAACCTAGTGGAATCATGTTAACATTGAATGTGATGGAAAATTATATGATAATGAGAAACCAAACGGGATGAATATGTGAGAGATATATATTTTTATTATTCCTAATAAATTATCAAAAATTATGATAAAAATCCTACCCCTTAACAGAAATTAAATCTCACCAAATAATAAAATGATAGATTCTATTAAGAACTATAGTGGTGTAGACCATGGTAAGATGAAATATCAATTTTCCTCATGTCATAAAGTTAGAAAAATAATCCAAGAAGAATGTATGAATGTAATATGAAAATTGTTTTTGCGTGAAAATGAAAGGAATAAAAAATAAATTTCTATGTAAATGTTAAGTATTAAATGGAAGAAACTAAATTTCGTCCAAGATATCCATTTATTGGTCATTATCTTAAATATGGGGAACATTTCCATTATCTGAGAAAATTTTCTATTTTAAAGGGTAACTGCTACACCAATAATGTACCAATATTATATCAAACTTTGAAGTTAATTTATTTCAGTATATATGAATTGGGATTCATTAGTAATGTTGTGGAATTATTTTTATCAATGGTATTTTAGTTATAAGATTCAAAAAAAATCTATGAATTCATTAAATTTCTGTAATCATATGTGTCCTTATAAAATACTAAAATAAGAGTTATGGATAACATCATCAGTTTATGAGTTTATGGTTCATCATAATTTTAATGTCTTCGACACTCTTTTTGAGGAATTTTGCCCCGGATGTCAGAAACGATTAAGATTATTTTGGGAGACATTTATGGTAATATAACCCATGTTATTAGTATGGTTTTTTTGGAGATTTTTATTTGAGGAATATTGAATTTACATTTTTTGGAAATAAGTTTAATGGTATTGATAACCTTTATGGTTAATATGACAATTGATGCTAAGGAAGTAATAGTAAAATACTTTTATCTGATTTTTGGGCAAAAAAAAGATTTACAAAATGCCTTTGTGGATAAATTGTGATTTTATAATTAATATTATTTTTGACAATATATATATATCATTTTCTGTGAAAATATATTTTAATAATATTAATATAGTGTAATAAACGAGAACTTCGTTTCAGGTATGTTTTCATTTTCTAGTTGTTTCTGAGGAAAAGAGGAAATTCGAGAGGTCATGCAGGGGCGTACGGTTGGAACATGGTTGGTGTACGGTCCGAACAAACCAAGAGGCTTGCCCAAGAAACCGTGAAACCCTTGAAAGTGGGCTCCACATGGGTAGATCATGGTTTGTCAACCCATGTGGGTAAGTTGTGTGAAATACCTGGGTGAGACAGTGGCAACTGTACGGTTGGCGCAGGGTTTGACAAACCGTGCGGGGTAACCGTGTGACCACTTAATGTTATGGTTTTGAAGTCCTGAGCCACTCAGGATTTCTCATTTCTTCTCCAAACTCTCTCCCAATCAAGCCTTACTCGGGATTTGAGGTTCTCAAAGGTTGGAGGTTCTCCTCTACTCATTTTAGAGGCAAATCAAAGGGGTTTCTTGGTGGATCGAAGGCAGTTCTTCACGTGTAAGTCCCTCCACTTGGTTTCTCCTTGGTTTTCTCTAGATCTTCTCTTACCTCTCTCTAGGTTATCTAGATCTACATCCATTTCCTATAGAATAGAGTTGGGTTTGCCTTGGGTGTTGATTTTAAGGATTGTGGATGATAGGGAATGAGATTTAGGGTGGTCTTTCATGAAGTGGTTTCTTGGATTTGTGGGTGTGGTTGATTGTGGATCATTTTTACCGAAACCCTAAAGGTAGGTGGTTTATGCCTTTATATTGAAATTCATTGAGTAATATGTGCAATTTTTCCAATACACTTGATCGGGATATTTTGTGTTTACTATTTTACCCCTGTGTTTTTCTTGCCATGATTGTAGGCTTGCGTAGAGGTTGACTGGATATGAAGAGGGTGGAATTACTATTATTCGGATTTTTTTCCCATACATGTCCTGTTTCCAACTATTTGGTCCAGTTTTTCTTGTTTCCCTTTCCTATTGATTGTAGGATAGAGAGTTGTTTTTTTGACAAGCAATTGAGATGTAGACAATTTATCCAAGTATTTCTTAAGGTTTGCCTTGGCCATATTGCATTTTTATTTTCATTTACTTGCACAGGGCCGTGAGAACCTGATGTTAAAGAATATAAGGGGATAGACCGAGTGAGCATCCCTAAAGAGTTTTGGGTATTATATAATATAAGGGGATAGACCGAGTGAGCTTCCTCAGAGAGTCTTTGAGCATTATAGACAATAAGGGGATAGACCGAGTGAGCTTCCTCAGAGAGTCTTTAGGTATTATAGACTATAAGGGGATATACCGAGTGAGCATCCTCCGAGATTCTTTGAGCATTATAGAATATGAGGGGAAAGACTTAGTGAGATTCCTCAGAGATTCTTTGTTTAATTTTAATTACCTTGAACCATCATAGAATATAAGAGGAATTGATCGAGGGAACGTCCTTAGAGAGTCTTTGAAAGACTTGTGCTATAAGGGGAATTGATTGGGTGATCTTCCTCACAGTTTCCATGACCTTGGGGATATAAGAGGAATTGACCATGTGTGCTTCCTCAGAGAGTCCTTAGATACCTTAGACTATAAGGGGAATTGACTATGAGTGCTTCCTCAAAGAGTCTTTATGAATTTGTATGACTGAACAAGAGGGGCTAGACTAAGTGTACTTCCTAGAGGGTTGCTTGTACTTATTAGGTAGGACCATATGGGATGGCTATGAGTACCTCCCAGATGGTTACCTATTTTTGCTTAGCTTCTCGTTGGCTGTTTCTTGATATTGGAACTATGGATTGTTTACTGTTATGAATGCTCATGTTTACTGGTTTTTGTACATTAACCTGTCATATATTAACTAACTGTAAGACACAGATATTCAGGTGGTTTCCTACTAGGATTTAGTCTCACACCCTGTTTGGCCCTTACTTTTGTGTACAAACAGATTATATTGTTGCAGGTATGGATAAGGGTAAGCTCCCTTTCACTTCAGGTACTTGACTAGCTCTGGAGTTAGAGAGATTGGGAGCAAGCCTGGGCTTGCAATGTGGGGGAGATGTCATATGGTTATTTTATACATGGTTTAGTACTGTTTTTATTCAGCATTGTGACTTGTTTGGCTGTTTTCCTAGACATATGTATCATGCATCATTTATTATGCATTGCTTCAGTTGTTTAATATCTCAGTCTTCCGCTATTTACTATTGTTGGATATTTACTACATCCACTATTGCATGTTTGAATACTTCCACTGTGTACTCTTCCAATGAGAGAATATTTTCCCCGCTATCACATGAAAGGCCCTCGATACAAGTCGGTAGCCTCTGGAGTTTGTGGAAATGGTCTTGAGGCCATGTGACCAACCGGGTACGGGGCGCCTCTAGGTGGCTTCTGAAATCGGGAGGTTACAAAGTGGTATCAGAGGATTCCTTTATCTTGACCTACAGTTAGGAGCCTATATATAGGGATAAGATGGAATAGTTAAATAGTAATAAGTTGATCCCAGGAGTAGTTAACCCATGAACAAGGAAGAGCTAATTTACCTCGATTATTGCAATTTTTCTAGTTTTTCAATTTTATAGTTGATTCGATTTCACTATTGGGTGATTCACATGACTTGTGCAATTACTTTTTATATTATTGAGGTTATATTTATATTGAAACCTGATGAGATGAGGGTATGTCATCTCATGCTACATATAGTTACATGCTATAAATCACATCTCAAGCATTCTTTCCATGCCAATTAGGGTGCATTAGCAATTGAATGTTTTTGTGATAGATGTTGTGTAGGAAATGCATGTTGTTTTGAAAAATGACTTGATAAAAATAATTGTTGTTTGATAGGGTAGTGGTTGTGTCAGGTTTTGTTTGAATTAATGCTGAAATTTTGTTATCGAGTTGTTATGGGTCCTCATGGACCGGAATTTAGCGAATCATTGACTTATTCACTTTGTTATACCATGTATAAAATGCCAAGCTTTGAGTCGCGAGGATTATGGGCCCTCACGGATCAGAATATGGAACCTAAATGTTCATTTTCATTGTTTTATGGGTTCCAAAGTAGTTTCTGATTCTTACTGTCTGGAAAAACCTAGACTACACTCTATGTCAGTGACTGTGTGGGCATAGACATGGGGTTGTGAAAATCTTGGTAGAACACGCCGTGTACCGGATGTGCACACTGTGTGTAGTGACCTTGTATCCGGTCGTGTAACTAACAACATGGGTCACTAAAGCATGTTTAGTACACGCTATGTATGGAAAGAACACACCATGTAGTTCTGTTTTAAGGGAACCATGTGGATTATCGGAAGTTGAAGTAGTTGATAGTCAAGAATCTGCATCCCTTTCCTTGAACTGATGATCTCTTTGATCAGCTTCGAGGAGCCCAGGTGTTCTCGAAGATTGAATTGTGGTCTGGTTACCATCATTTGCACATTAGACCATCAGATATACCTCTTACAGGTTTTCAGAGCAAGTATGGTCTATACAAGTATATGGTTATGTCATTCGGTCTCACGAACGCGCACACATATATCATGGCACTGGTGAACCATGTTTTCCATCCATACTTGGATGCTTTCATGGTTTTTTTGTGGAAGATATCGTAGTGTACTCTCAAACTATACATGATCATGCCACACATCATGAGATCATTATGAGTACACTGGGAGAGCATCAGTTATATGCTAAGAGCTCAAAATGCCACTTTTGTATGGATCAAATTCACATCTTGGGTCATGTTATCTCAAAGACAAGAGTATTAGTAGACCCAGATATAGTGACAGAAGTAGTTTTCTGGGAGCAGCTGAAGAATTTCATTGAGGTGCAGAGTTTTCTAGGGCTGGATGGATACTACATACACTTCATTCAAGTCCTTTCATGCTTAACAACACCACTGATTGGCCTGACTAAGATGGGTGCTATGTTCTTGTGGTCAGATTCATGTGATTCAACCATCCAGGAGCTAAAAGGGAGGTTTACATCAGTACCGATACTAGTCTTGCCAAAGCCAGGCAAGACCTATACTATTTACTGTGATGCTTTAGGTATCGGTCTATGAGCTGTGATCATGTAGGGAGATGGAGTCGTTGCGTATGGGTCTCAACAATTGAGGCCATATGAGAGGAACTACCTGATTCATGATCTAGAGTTTGCAGCTGTTGTTCATGCCTTACGTTGTTGGAGAAATTACATTTTGGGGGAGCATTTTGTGGTTTTCACCGACCAAAAAAGTCTCAAGTACATTTTCACTTAGTGTGATTTGAATTTGAAACAACAGAGGTTGGTTGAGTACCGACAGTCCTTTGGATTCGAGCTTACTTATATGCCTGGGAAAGGCAATGTAGTGGTTGATGCACTGAGCTGGAGGACTCAGATAGAGGCCATTCAGGAGGCCATTAGTGAGTGGAAGATTATGGCTCTGTTTTTTGATATGCATTTGGAGGTTCACGACAGAAAAGGGTAGATGTTTCTATCTTTGGTAGATGTTACCTCCACTCTGCTTGATCGAGTGCGAATGAGGTAGTTCTCAGATTATGAAGGCCAAGCCCTATGGGAAAGTGTGTCAGGAGAGGACCCTATTCTTGGATGGACCATAGGCGAGGATGAGATCTTGCTTTTCCAGGGGTGCATATGGGTTCCAGCAGACATATGCAAGGAGCTGATGTGGGATATTCATTCCTTAGTTTGGGAATTTCATCATGGTGTCACCAAGATATATCGTGGTCTACACCATCAGTATTGGTGGCCAGTTTTGAATAGAGATGTTGCTGGGTTTTTTTATGAGGTCTTCCACCTATGAGGAGGTGAAGGCGGAGAATCAGTGACCATCGTGAATTATAAAGAAGCTACCCATTTTCGGGTGGAAGTGGAATGGAGTCACGATGGACTTCGTGACCAGTTTGTCGAGGTCACCTGGAGGGAATGATGCGGTATGGGTTGTCATTGACTAACTCACGAAGGTCTCTCACTTCTTGCTGATCAAGTAGACATTCACTATTGAACAGCTGGGATAGTGGTACATCCGAGAGATTGTACGTATAAATGGGATTCCCCACACTATTATTTCAGGCAAGGATGCACGTTTTACTTCTCGAGTTTGGTAGGGGCTTCAGAAGGCTTTGGGTACACATGTACTTTTGAGTACAACATACCATCCCCAAACAGATGGCCATTCTGAGCGTATGATTCAGGTGTTTGAGGACTTTCTTTGAGAATGTATTCTAGATTTTGGATGTTCTTGGGAGATACATATACCTCTAGTGGAGTTTTCCTACAACAATAGTTTTCAAAAATCAATTCTTATGGAACCCTATGAGGCTTTTTATGGCAGGCCATAGCGATCACCCTTTTGTTGGATGGAGGAAAAAGAGGAGGCTATACTGGTACCTCGTATTGTCCATGAGACAACGGAACATATATAGTTGATTCATAAGAGTATGAATACTTTGTAGTCTCTTCAAAAGTCAAATGATGATCAGTAGAGATGACCTCTGGAGTTTGAGTTCAGAGATTAGGTTTTTCTACGTGTCACACTGAGGTTGGGGCACAGAAGGATTAGGAGATAGGGTAAGATTTTGTGGAGGTACGTCGGGCCATTTTAGGTGTTAGGGAGAGTTGGGACAGTTTCCTATCAGTTGTAGTTACCTTAGAGGTACCAGGCTAGGCACGATGTCTTCCACATTTCACAACTTCGATGATACTTTTCAGACCCATCTCATGTCTTGCAACCCGAGGAGGTTTAGTTAGAGGTGGATGCCTCATTCGAGGAGAATCATATCTGGATTTTTGATCACAGTACAACATTTATCCATGGCTGGTATGTTCCTCTGGTATGAGTGCTATGGCATCATGAGCGAGTGCAAGATGAGACTTGGGAGATGGAGGCCGATGTATGAGAACGATGGCTAGAATTGTTTGGGGTTTCTTTTTCTACACCGCTTTCCTAGGGAAATTTGGGGATGAATTTATTTAAGGGGGAAGTTTTTAAGATCCCAAACCTTTTTTACGTATTTTTTCTTTTTTCGTGTCATTTTTTAGAAAAAGAAGAAATTATGGAGGTCGTGTAGGGGTGCAAGGTTGGCACAAGGTTGGCTCACGGTCTGAACAAACCATTCAGCTAACCTAGGAAATTGTGAAACCCTTGACAGTGGGCTCCACATGGGTAGCACACGGTTTGTCAAACCATGAGGGCAAGCCATATGAATTCCCTGGGTGAGACAGCAGCAACCCCATAGTTGGCGCACGGTTTGAAAAACTATGCGGGGTAACTTTGAATCCACATAAAGTTAGGTTTTTTAAGTCTCGGGCCACTCGGGATTTCTGATTTCTTCTACAAACTCTCTCCAACTCGAGCCTCATTTGGTATTTTGGTTCTCAAATGTTGAAGGTGCTCCCCCACTCATTTTGGGGGAAAATATATGGGGTTTCTTGGTGGATCAAAGGCGGTTCTTCTCAGGTAAGTCCCTCCACATTTTTTCTCCTTGGTTTTCCATAGATCCAATCTTCCCTCTCTCTTGGTTTTCTAGATATACAACCATTGCATGTAGATCTAGTGTTGGTTTTTCCATGGGTATTGATTTTAAGTCTTGTGGATGATAGGGAAAGATATTTAGATCTATCATTCTTGGAACAGTTGGCCGGATTTGTTGGTGTAGTTGATTGTGGATATTTTTTTCCAGAACCCTAAATGTAGGTGGCTTGTGCCTTAGCGTTAAAAGTCTTTGTGTATTATGTGCAATTATTCCAATACCCTTAAACGAGGTATTTTGTGTTTACTATTTTATCCTTGTGTTTTTTCTACAATTCTTGTCGGCTTGCGTAGAGGTTTATTGGATATGAATAGAATTTAATTGCTATGCTTTGGATGTTTTTCCAATGCATGTCTTGATTCTGACCGTTTGGTTCAGTTTTCCCTATTTCGCATGCCTAGTGATTTTAAAATAGAGATTTATTTTTCTAACATGTTGTTGATCCGTAGACTGTTTATAGAAGTAGTTCATAAGGTTTACCTTAGCCATATTGCATTGTTATACTTGTTGACTTGCATAAGACCATGATGACCTGGTGTTATAGATTGTTAAGGGATAGACCGAGTGAGATTCCTTAGAGAGTCATTGGGTATTATAGACTATAAAGGGATGGACCGATTGAGCTTTATCAGAGAGTCTTTGATCCTTACAGAATACAAGGGGATAGACAGAGTGAGCATACTCAGGGAGTCTTTGGGTATTATAGACTATAATAGTATAGACCGAGTGAGATTATTTAGAAAGTCTTTGTGCATTATAGACTATATGGGGATAGACCGAGTGAGATTCCTCAGAGAGTCTTTGTTTACATATAATTACCATGAACTCTCGTATACTATAGGAGGAATTGACTAAGTGAGCTTCCTCAGAGAGTCTTTGAATAACTTGGGATATAAGGGGAATTGACTGGGTGAGCTTCTTCAGAGAGTCCTTGACCTTAGGGATATAATCAGAATTGACCTTGTGTGATTCCATAGAGAGTCCTTTAATACCTTAGACTGTATGGGGAATTTACTGTGAGTGCTTCCTCAGAGAGTCTTTTTTAATTCGTATGACTGAACGCGAGGGGCTAGGCTTAGTGTACTGCCCAAAGGGCTTCTTGTACTTGTTATGTATATCCAGAGGGGATGGATGTGAGTACTTCTCAGAGGGTTACCTGTTTGTGCTTAGCTTCTCATCATTTGTTGATTGATATTGGAACTATGGATCATTTAATGTTCAAAATGTTCCTGTTTACTTCTTTCTATAATTTTACCTTCCATATATTCACTGACTATTAGGCACAAATCTTTGGGTGTTTGCCTACTCGGATTTAGTATCAGACCCTGTTTGGGCCATGCTTTTGGGCCCAAACAGATTATATTGTTTCAGGTATGGAAAAGGGAAAGTGCCCATCCACTTCTGGTACTTGACTTGCTATGGAGAAGGAGAGCATGCGATGTTGAGGAGATGTTATCTTTTTCATTTTTAGATGGATCATTACGGTTTTTATTCAGCATTGTGAATTTTTTGGAAATTTTACCAGACATATGTATCTTGCATCATTTATTATGCATTTCTCCAGTTGTTTATTATCTTAGTCTTCCTCAGTTTACTATTGTTGGATATTTACTGCTTCCGCTATTGCATGTTTGTTTACTTCCGCTGTGTACTCTGCAAACGAGGGCATAGTTTCCCCACTATCACACCCAAGGCCCTCGCTGCTAGTTGGTAGCCTCTGGATTTCTTGGAAATACACTTGAGGCCTTGTGACCAACCAGGTATGTGAAGCCTCTAGGTGGCTTCCAGAGCCGAGACATTACATATAGTTTTAGAAAAAGGACAGCCCACATGTCAGGACACAACACATCTCATTTGGAAAGGTCTCAGGGCTTGAACCCATAATGAATGGAGAATGGGGTGAAATTCCTTCAACTAGTCTTTAGGGTGTACTGGTTAATATGAAACTTTGTTTAGTCAAACAACATGACAAATAAGTTTTAGGATGATTTTAGGAAACATATTATAATATAAAATACTTTCAATTTTAAATTATTAATGATATTTTGCGATACATTTTATTTGGTTTTTGTTAAAATATCCCATATGATTAACATAATGGTTTATTTGATAAGTATTCAATTTTGAGGTGTAAGATATTGTGTATGAGATTACCATTGAGGTAAAAAAATTATCCAATATTGAGAATATTGATGGTAGTTGGGATATAGGGTTATTTACTTGTGGAATTATTTATGTTTAAACATTTCTTTTATTAATGAATTTTAGAGATTAATGTCTTATTCCATCATACGAAGGATTTTTCATTTTTCGTATGGTCTTAAATTGTCCTAACCAATTTGGTATTAATAAACATAGGTTGAACATATTTTATTCTCTTGTGGATTATTTAATCATTTAAATGTTAATTTTAGTAATTCAAAAATAAAAATTCTTCTTGTATATTCATTTCATGAAGTGAAAAATGAAGTTAAAGTTAAATAGAAAATAATAAAAGAATAAAATCATTATTACAAAATACAAATTTATCAAATAATTATTTTTATATTTTAATATATCATGCTAGTAATATAATCCCTCATATGTAGGAAATATATCTTGAAATAAAAATGTTTTAAATTTATCTTTATTTCTAATGAATTGTGAGACTTTTAAACTATCACAGATTTATTTCATTGAGGTTATTAAATATATATTGATCACTCAATTTTATGTTTTAAATAATATCTATCACTCACAATAATTTTTTAATATTTTATTCAACTTCCATATTTTCACATCCCACTAATTTTTTCAAGCATGAGATCCCAATTATTTTATATTCTAGATGACCTTCATAATTATCTTTATCTCTTATCAAAAAGTTGTTTTTGTTAACCATTTTTAAGATGTGGGTTTCCAATAACTGTATTCTCAAAAATTAAATTCTTTATTTATACGTGAAATTTCAAATAATGAGGAATAAATTTATTAATGAAGTGGATAATGTTACATCATGAGATCTTTGAATAAGAATATTGTATTCGATATCATATACGACACAAATCAGTGATGTTAAATGACAAATCAAATTTATTATTTAAATATGACAGTTATAAGATATTCTTTAAAATGGTGGGTATGAATAATAATAAATAAATTATTAAAATCATATGGTTTATAAACATATAATTTAAATTACTTGGTTACCAACAATGTATAAATTAAAATAAAAATCATTTGATTGTAAAATAAATGGTTTCCTAATAATGTTTTATTATACGCGTAATGTTTTTATTGTAAAAATTTAAATTAATAAATATTTATGAATAATTTTTGTGAAATTTATAAATTATATATTCATTAATTTTTTTATCATTAATTTAAGTTTTTTATTCGTGATATAAGAATAATCCCAGTTATATGCTTAAAAATTGTATTTTTCTAAAACATGGTTTTGTCCAGTTCTATAAACATATTTTCAAATTAATTTTTCAAAAATTTAGATAAATTAGTTTAATAAAATGAAAACTATTTTTAAAATATTCATTGAAATATTTTTTTGGTTTTATTTTTTATAAATTTTCTATACAGATTACTGTTTCAATGAATAGTGGAAACGTTGATTTTTTATTGAAAATTGCCATTTCCACTTAAAATATGTTTAGATACTAAGATAATAAGGATTAAAATGACCTAAATACTTTTCAAAATACTATGTTATAGAAATATTTCAGCCTTATGTAATTTAATTATGATGAATTATCCATTTTGAATCCTTTTAAATGGTAAAAAAGATGTTAAAATTTATTTTTTTTTCAGAAAATCCATGTGTTTCCTTACCCCTTTGAAAAATTGATACCCCCTATCCTCTTACCACATAAAAATCCATTTTATTCATAAAATACATACCAAATTAACTTACATATATCTATAACCATGAATAGTATTCCATGGTTTTATCTAGAAACAAATATAGTAAGGCTCCAAGTATTAAACTAAAAAGGATATCCAAAGAAGAAGTATTGTTATTAACCATACATTTTCATTTTATTTCTCCCATTAACTACAAAAAACCCATAAACTATGATAAAATAATGATACCAATATATAACATATAATTATATGTTATTATTTTAATGTAATGACCTATATCCATATCCATTTCCACAAAATGGGAAACAAAACTGTCAATCATGTGTATGAAGGACTATCATCTCAGGAATTGATAAAATTTGATTCCCAAAAAATCCTATAATTATGGGATATGATGATTTTTTTATTTTATATTTAGAATATTTATGGAATTATTATTTTATAAATTTATAATATCACATAAAATTTCATACCTCCTAATCCATTGGAAAAAGATATGGTTGTTCGTGCATATGTTTGGATAACCACCTCCACGTAGAGATGTGATTTATTTTTAATTATATTTTTACATGGTTTGTAAAAAGAATATATTTGAGGAAAATATATGAAATATAAGATATATATGATATTATAATTATTTTTTAATGTATATACATTATTTAACTTATTTTTAATCTATCCACCAAAAAAAATAAAACAGTGTTAATGCATATGTACGGCCTACCATATTTTTCAATATTGTATCAAATTTATTAACTATAACTTTCATTGTCTATTATTGTTACATATATAAAAATATATATGTTTTTTATATCATGTTTAACATTTTGGAGATGATTTTACAACAATCAATGTAGAAAGAACAAAACTATAGAACTAATATTTACATGAGAAATGAAGTAGTTATCACATAGAATAATGTTTCTAAAAAAGAATTTTTGGTAAAACGTGATAAAAATTAATAAAAAATAATATATGGTATTATATTTATTATCATAATTTTTTAATATATTTATAATAAATATATATTTATAAGACTATAGTTTTAACATATATTATGGAAATCAGACCTGAGGTAAGGGTTTTTAGTTTCATTTTTACTTCTATGAGTCATATTTCAAATTCACAATTTATTTATTTTTTTTGGTGTATATAATTACCATTTGATAATTTATATCATGAATCAATTAATCCTAATGGTATGTAAATGTTACATTTGATGTTATTTTTTTCATGGTGGTTATGATTCAAAGGCTACCAAAGTGGTATGGGATTCTATCAAAATCTTATCATTATTAGAGATTATTTATGTTTAAATATCACTTATGGGAAATGATTAATATTTTTATCTTAAACACAATTTTTTTATTATCCAATAGTTATTCCAGAACATTTTATGTAATATTATCATTTTTAAAAATGTTTTACTTAAAATGATTAAAAAATGTTTTAAGGAAAGATGTTATTATTTATATCTTTTGAATAAAGTATATCTTTTTATATCAATATTTTCAAAATATATTTTCTATTTTTTGAACTATCACAAAATGATTTGCTTAAAGGGATTTTCCCATGCTTAAAATTCTATAAAATGGTTTAAATGGAATTTTTTTTCATATTCCGAATAAAGAACTCTTATTCTTTTTACAACAACATGAAAAAGAATGTTTTTATCATATAAACCATGTATAGAATATCTCACCATCCTGACCACTCAATGTTGTAATAAATACCTTTAATATTTATTATATTTTTTAATTATTATTTTTAAATAATAATGAAATATTTAGTTTATAAGGCTTATTCTCAATGTTAAAAGGATATTTTCTTAATTAAATTTTAATTGAAATTTTATGGTATTTATATTAACTATTGATAATAAACCTCAATTAAATGTACGCTTAAATGGGAATATCTTTTAAAGAGACTGATATTTTTATTTATTTATATGGTTTATGACTAGTCTGAGGAGGATGTAATATTTTGATACCATTCACCATCGTACTGTAGATGGTTTATTATTATATTTATTGATTTTCAAAATTAATATCATTTTTATGATAATTTATTTATACATATGTTAATATTTATTTTGTTTATTTATTTTTTCAATTATAAAAATTTATTATGCTAGTTTTTAAATAAAATGTTTACATTTATTATTATTATTTTATTTCATATGATTAATGTCTTAGACTAAGTAAGTTATGGGTGGGGCTTGTTAAAACCACTTAATGTATTTTCAGGTCTCATGAAACAACCAGATTTGAATTTTGGTTGAGGCCTCACACATTTATGTATGATTCCATGGAATTAGGCCTTTAACGTATGATTATTATGTTTAGAATTATGCATTCCATCACTATGAGATTATTTATTGATATCCATGTGATTATATAGTTATTTAAAATAACCATGGATATTTTTTAAGTGAATGTGATTATTTATATGCCATTATTTTTATCATCCTTTATTAGTTCCATATAATTATTCTTTCTAAAATAATTTATTAAATAAAATATGATTTAGTTATTTACTAAACCATATTAATTAGACCTTATTATTCTATTTTTGAGTTCACTATATTCATACCCTTATTGGGAATTAGAGCTTGAAACATTCATAAATTTTTCCTTCCCTACGATTACATGAAGTGTATTATGATAGATATCTAAGGATATGATAAAGAGAATAACGGTGTTCTCAATGAAAGCTCTAGGTTTTATTTTATGTTTTAAATTATAATATGAGACTCAAGTGTGTATCCAGTATTCATTCAATACTAAAATATTCTCTCTTTTATGATGCAATTTCTATTATCTAGTGTCAATATAATAATTTATCCACCAAAAAAAGTCCACTTAGGTTGGGGTATTTATAGATCCCTTGTAATATCATTTTTCTATTCTAGAATTTTAATTTAATAGTGAATCTTCTATAGTAATATTCAGTTCCAAACCAAATAATAAATTTTTATTTGTATGTGTTGAGTGTGTTATTTTGTTTTATTGAGCTTCAGAAGTCCTTTTCTAGAATGGTTAAAATTTAATGTCATAGTTGGTTCAGGAGATCAACTGAGATTTGGTTTGTCGAATTATCAATTATTTTCATTCTAATATATTTCATACTTTATTATATAATAGTGGTTTCAAAATATAACATCTTCTATATTTCGTGGTAGAATTTCTATAGGATCTCGTATAAAAAACTATCTTGGAGACAAGAAAATTTATAGAAAAATAGTTTTGGGTATAAGAAAATATATTATCTCTATATACTAACTTGATTATAATAGTGGAAAACCGTGTCTAATATTTTTTTGAACACCCAAAGGATTTATCCAACCCACTAATGTAAAAAACTTATTTTAATATCATATGTTTTTCTTCTATATTTATATATTGAATGTATTGTGAATGTGTTGATAGATATGAATAAAATTCATTCTTCCTAATATGTGGAATAGATAAAACCAAAAGGGATGAATTTTGAAAAAAAAATCCCTATTTGTTGACGCCCCCAATCATATTGGGTTCATATGTCAACTAGGTATCAAACCATTAATAACACGTATATTTTGTTTTTCCATATTTTGACTTGTATTTGTATTGATCAACATACCCACCTATGAGGATATTTAATATTATTTAATTATCATCATCTTCACAACCATTTGGATTACGTTATAAAAAATATTTAAATATGTAATTAAATATAATTTTCTTTCTTATGATGTTAATTTATGTTATAGATAAAATAAAATATTTGAAACCATGAAATTAAAATAAAAATGGAATAATTCAAAAAAAATCCTCAAACCATTATATCTCTAATGAAAAGTTAATAAATAAAATATATTTGTTATAATGGAAAAAAAATAATATAAATTAATATAACATAATTTCAGATTAAATTTTTAAGGAATTGTTTTTTAAAAACTAGGTGTGTGAACATGAGAAAACTAAATTAGACATAAGCTAAGGAACTCTTCACTCTAACCCATTATTATGGGTTTACATGCTCTATTCTTAGTTAGTTTACCTATAATTATACTATTCATTACATCCATTAAAATATATCTTTATTTTATTTTACTTATCCTTATTCTGGGAATATTCATGTTTTATTTCCCCAGGATGAATTCTTGTGCAAGTTAAATGATTTTGATAATAGGATTATTTTAAAAAACTGTTTTTAAAATATATATTTATTTTTTATTTTTCTATTAATCTATGAAACTATTTTATGTTATTAATTAAACCCACTAAAATTAAATAAAATGTTTCTTTAAATATTTCAATAACCTATATATTTATCAATTATTAATTCATTATTAAAGAATTTCAAAACATATTCATTTATTCTGGGATTGATTAATTTCTATACTAGATGTACATTTTTTATTAGTTTTAGGGATGATTATGTTTATATTATGGTGTGATGGGTTGAACCACAATTATAATTTCCTACAATTAATTTAAAATTGAAGAATATATCTTTATTTTTTATGCATAAACATCAATAATTATTTAATACAATATTATGAATGAGAATGATGTAATCAACTATTTCCATTTCTTCATGGTGTCCTGAGAATAATCTATGACTTATGATAATTATTTTTTATACATGTATTATATTATATGACTCATTCATATGAGTTATATATTATTATAGCTATATATAAATTCTTATGATATGATTTTTTTGTCACCCATATAGTCATATCGATTCAAATATTCTATTACTTTATATTATTCATTCCCTTACAAAGAATTGTAGCTCACCCACTCTTTTATGTGTATCCCCAAGTGACACATTAATTAATAATATTTTGAAATCCTATATGTGGGATATGATAAAAGATTTAAATGTAATTAAATGCTATATGTTTGTCTACATTTTACAAACCCAATTTTCTCATGATCCTATTCCTATTGATTTTGGGATTTATAATATTTTCTATTTGTATATTAAAAAGGTCTTAATTGTTATGTTAGTGTCTAATGAGTCTTTATACATTATTCATACTTGAAACACATGTTGGGCAGGTTTCCACCCATGTGGAATATTTTGACATGACACTAATATTGGATGATGTGGGTGTGGTCACCCACAATGTGAATTATTTAATACTCAATATTGTGAAGGGTATTTCATCAGTGATGTCATTAACTATCATATAAAGTTTTTCATGAACATAAATATAGTATAAATGTTTTTAGGGATTGTATTTACTGTTTCATATTGAATATATTTTCTATAACAAATAACTAAAAAAATTTATATTAATTTTTTAATATAGTTTTCATCATTATTTTATGTGATTTTTCTATTTAAATAATATCCCTACATTCGTTGAGGGTTTAGGTATTTTTTAGGAATATGCATCAAATATGAACTATATTGTGTGGAATTATTCAAGATAAATTTAAAATCAGGATTTATTTTTTACTAAATCTATGAAGATTTGTAATATATTTCTTTAAAGGATACTGGTAAAGTTAGATTATTGGCAATAAAGAAAGGGAGACGTGTTGAATTAAAAAACAATGAAGATATAAAAAATATCAAAAAAAAATTCAATTTTATTTCCCTATCAATGGTTTTTAAATGTGAAAAGATCCAAATATTTAGGAATAATAAGTCACTAAAAAACAAGTTTTGTATTCGTTATTTACCAAGAAAGCTTTGCATTGCCAAATGATTACATGGAATTTACCGGGAGGGAATTAATATGAAATTGTTGTGATTTTTTTCCTTTATAGAGTAATATAATATTGATGATTCATGATTTTTTAAGACTATAAGGATCACAAATAAATAATGAGATAATCCAAAATATATTGAGAAATTTTGACACTATATGTTCCTGATGTAATAAAGAACAATCCCAAATTCAATATTTATATTTCCTAGAGTCATTTCTCCCAATATAAGAATCATAATTCAATTATATATGAGTTTATTAATATGGAAAAAAATTAAATATGATAGAAAATAATTATGGCATTATAATTTTACAGAGGTTGGAAAGTGGGGTGATAATGATTCAAAACCCCACAATAGTGTGAAAAAAACTATGATACTGAATATATTCCAATTTCTGACTTCAACCTCATAGAGAGAGAATATTGAATAGAACTTCTATGGTAGACACCCTAAAAAAATTCATCCTTCCAATTCTATCCATGTTCTGAACACTGATAGAGTTGGATCAAAATGGAAGATCAATACAATACTTTAATGTAATTATGTAGAATAAAAAAAAATCATATGTGATCATATATGACACCATAATAGTAAATGATAATCCTTAATTATATTTAATAAATAATAAGTAAGGATGTAATGTATATTGAAAAATATAACAAAATATGAGTTAAAGGGTCACATGGAAGATATGTAAAACATATAGAGTCCTGGGAATATTCATAAATTAGTATCCAATCAAAACATATTATGTGATAACATACTATACATGTGGTAGATAAACCATAGGAAAAAGTGAGGATGATATATGATGTCATGGATAATGGATATTGATGAATAAAATTAGAGTTTTTTACATATGTAATGATCATAACTTATGTTATATATTTGAACTAATCAAAAAAAATTTGTGGATGTAAAAAAGTTAAATTACATAAATAGAATAGTGATTAAAATGTTCAAAGGTTGAGATTTCAATGATCTAAACAAAAAAGAAAATCGATTATACTCACTGAGGAGACCTAAGAATAATAATAAATCTATATTTATCCAATTCTTACATATATTTTTTTAGTATAGGAATGAGTGAATGGATTGATAATGGGTATTTAGTGATGTTATGTTTTTAATCATTATTAAAGATTAAATAAATTTTTATGTAGAAATTTTTGTTATGATTTCATTATTATTAAGAATCTTGATAACATAGTTAAATATTATTGAGGATTAGGATAAGAAGTGAGTATAGATTTTATCTCTATGATCTAGAGGGAAGAAATAAATTCTTTGGAAAAATCCATACATCAGGAAACACTAGATTAATCTAGACAACAAACATAAAAAGTAATTTCCTATATTATATTTAACATGGTAAAATCAAAATGGAAATGAAATTTTATTAAGGATCTTAGTAGTTCATCAATGGTGAACATGAATGAAATTGTAATTTTTTATAATAAATTCAATGAAATCTTGTTTAAATAGTTTAATTCAATAATTCTAACCCTATTATATCCAATATATCCACCTTGATATGTTAAGACTTATTTATTATTATTGAAATCACCTTTAATAAGTATTTAATTTCTATATATCATTGTTAAATTTAATATATAACTCTTTTTTAATCAATTTTGAATAAATAAGTTTTTATATTTTTAATATATGTAACTAAAATTATGAAATTTTCTATTGTTTCCCTATAAAAATAACCACAGTTATTCTTAGTTAATGTGTTATAAGGATCTAGTGATCTTAAAAGGGTTTTTATTTATACAAGTACAAAATTACATAAATAACATTTTAAACCATTAATAGGGAAAAACATTTTATTTTATAATTTTTACTTATTATATTTAAAATAAAAAAAATCCTTCATAAGATAAACAGTTTTATAAATTACATGGATTTATTTTATTTTATTATATTATTGATTTATTCCAATAGATTTAAATACTTGTTAATTATATAATAAACACATTTTCACTCTCTCCCATTATACCATAGATAAAGAGATATTTCATTGATTTTTATACAAAATAAATAAAGGCATGGGAGAATATAAGCTTACCAAGAAGTCATGTAAAACGGTAGGATCGCAATAATTCCTAGATGAAATAGGTTGTATTTAGTATATTTAAACAATATTTAGGGACTTAAAATAACTATAGTCTTTATAAATTCATCATGTATTAGACTAAACACAAATTCTAGTTCTTAACAGTTAAATCACCACCCATTGACATATATTAAATTATTTCATGGAATGTTGGAAGATAATTATATTTATTTAATTAATGAATTTATAAAAATTTTGTTATATTAACTTTTGAATTGAGTATCAGATGAGAATTGGAAAGTGATATTTTTTTTCTTATTATACAAATTGACAATATAATTTTGTTTTATTAAAATTTGAATAAAATTCATTTAGAAAATTGGAGGAAATAAGTAATAAAAACATCAAATGATCGTACACAATTAATATAACATTTTACATAAGGAATCAAATATATACCCTTTATGAATAGAATAATATCTATTCCATGAATCATGAGAGAGATTTAGAATTAATATCAACGGTTTCCATACCACCAAATCAAAAATTAAACTTCGATGTAATTATTTTATGAAGGATTGAATAAAATGGGTGGAATATTATTGATTCAACCGAAGGAGGATGTTATTAATAAAATATAACCATGTGTGCCAATTTTATATACAAGGTGAATTACATTAATATAGAGAAAATATAATATTATGAAGAGATATTTAATATTAAATTTCAGTAATAGATGTTCTGAACATAGTGATTGAATATTAAAATAATAGTTCAAAATAATATATCAAAAACCTAGTAGAATAATAAAAAATGTAGTTATTATGGTATAATTGGTAAAAAATAAATATATTATATGAATTTTTACATTCTTGTTCCAACTTATTCATCATATTATATAGAGTAATTATGTTACATGGTTTACAACAAGTAATAATGAAGGACTAATGATATATTTTGAGACAATTATAATCCATTGTTGGAAAGAAATTCAAAAAATTATTGTAAAGAAAATTTAAATGTGAAAAAAATGAATACCATTTTAATTTAATTGGAAATAATAAATCCATGGATAAATTTAAAATAATATATATGTGTATAATTATTTATGATTTAACCAAGTCGTTAAATAGGCAGAGTGGAATTTTTAGGAATTAATAGAGAAAAAAAATTAAATTAAGAATAAATAACTTGGTTAAAAGTTTTAATTCAAATTTATTAAGAATTAATAATCATATTAAATGAAATAAAATAATTATTCATTATATAGAATTTCATGTGGTGTTGATTGTAAATAAATCCACTGTGTGAGATAAAGATAAACTTAAATGTACTATGGAATGTGATCAAAGAGAAGATTGTATGCGAATTTAAAAATTAAAAGAAAAAACTATAATGTATGGAATATAGATTGAAAAAAGATAAATTGGATGATAACTAGAAATAAGATAATATGTTTTTTAAAAATTGCTGTGAATATATTTAAAAATAGAAGAACTAAATTACTAAAGACTATTATTCAATAAAAAAAGATCAAATATTGAATTTTTGGGATATTCTTGTTGAAATTAGTTGATTAGTTTGTTAAGGTACATGATCCACATACACTATTTTTAAAAAGGGATGGAAAATTTGAAAACAAAGATGGATAATTATTTATAATGATTATTCCAATGTTTTCAAAATATAAGGCTAGGAATTTTATTTATTAAATCAATAGTAACAATTCATTACCATAAAAAGTTCTTAAATAATTTCATATCAAATGACAATATACTTCATGGGTTTCACACAATTTCAAGGGTAAAATAATTAGATAATTTGTTTAATGAAATATTTCATGGAATATAAGGGATTTAAATATTTTAAATAAAACTTGCGATATTGATGTAGAGAAAACTATCACGCGTTTCATAGAATTAAGATAAATTTAAACATAATTACATTGTATGTTTATATAGAATAGAAAATTATAGAGTTAATTACTATAATAATAAAATTGATATTATCAAAAAATATGTTTATAACAATAATTATATTATTGATGTTCACTTAGAGAGAATTGGGATGTTTATATAAACTTTTTAATTTATAGTATTTGAGAATGATAAAGAAAAGAAATAACTTTTCATCCATGGAAGATGTTACCTTTCCCCAGGGTTTTTATCATTAGTTTACTATAATGTAAAATAGATATTTACGTGGTATAAAACATGGATATGCTCAATGTATTCAAATTTTTGTAATATATCTTTGATTGGATTTTATTTTAAATGATCATTTTGACATATAAGTTAAAATAGAATTTTTTGTTCATATAAAAAAATATTTATTATAAAAAATCAATCCCTTAATGTATTATAAAAAAATAAGAGTATTAATAAGACAATGAGATTTAATACAAATGAAATTTATAGAACACCTATTTGGAATACATATAATAATTAATTATAAATTATATATTTATCAACCCATGTGTCCAAACCCCCTACTAAACCTATTACATTAATTCCCCATAAAACAGATTCATGAAAATTTGGATGAAAATAAGAAACTATATGTGATTATATTAGTGGACAAGGAAAAGTATCAGGAGGATCAATTTCTTAATGGGATAAATACAAATACGATAGTAATAACATATAGTATATGAGATATAAAAAGAATAATTACATAATGCTTGATACATAATTTTTATCTAAAGGATAAAGTGATACCTATATTAGAGTAACCAAAATATTGAACATAAATATGAATGGGGTTTTGAGATATGAAGACATAATGATATTGGATGAGGGTAAAATATATCCTATTTCAATATTACTTAGTTATGGTGACATTTTATAGTGCACTTTAATCACATGCTAAAAACATACTCTTTAAATACATGCTATTATTATAACCGATGTTACATAAATTTTATCCATATTTAATTATAAAGACTAAAAAAATAAGTGAGTTATATGTCAAAGGCTTATTAATGTTATATATTTAGGAAATTTACAGAAATATCCAACAGAAAAAACAACATATTCAATCTTAGAAAATGAGAATGGTTCCCATATTACCCAAAATTTATTATTTTACATTGAGTCATTGAAATTTACCATAAAATTACGCACACATTATAAACTAAAAACATAACATATGTAATAATATTATACACAACATGGGCAAATTGAGGTAGAAGAAGGGTCATCTTAACCACTCAGTAATTCTAAATTTATGCATTAAAATTAATGAATATATGTAATTATATAATTTGAATACAGTTTTCATAACTAAATGAAATTTTAGGGACATAGACATATGTATTTATAAATAATAGATAATTATACAAATATCATAATTCGTAAATTAAATCATTTCTATATTATTTCTTGAATGTAATTTGAGTCAATAATCAAGAGATAAGTGAACATTGAAATTAAATAATAAAATCATTAAAAATAATATCATGTATATAAAAACCATAAATGTATCTTAGGACATATAAATTATATCCTCCATATAATAATAATTAAAATATACCTTATTTTGGGATAAACTACCTAGTTAATTACAAAAATCAAATTCAAAGTAAAAGTATCTACAAAATTAATTAGAGGGGTAAATTAGAAACACCAATCATAATATCAATTTTATAAGAACTATAACGTGAATAAAACATGTAAAGAATTATTATTTCATCACATTACTCATAAATAAAATCTATCAATTATTAATAGATTGATTATCATATGGAAAAATGGATTTCATGAAAATTTTATAAAAGCATCATCATAAATTGTCTAGAAAATGAATCTGGACTTTAACATTATATAATATCCCCAAAAAACATAAATATTAAATAAAGGATGTTTTTATAGTATAAAAAATTAAATTATGAATCCCTTCGGAAAATTCATGGAAAAATAAAAATATATAATTATATTTTGGTAAACATTATAAATAACAAAATAATGGGATTTGGATTTTTTTTTGAAAAAATAGATATATAAATTATATAATATTTTTAATTAATAAATAAGAATGTTTAATTAAAAAATAATGACATAGTAAATATAAAATCACACTTGTTTCAAACTTTTTTAAAAGAGAGATGAAAGTGAAGCATATAGAAACTATTTTGAATAGTATTTTTTTTTGAAAAATTAAAACTCCATGTAAAATAACATTAAAAAATCACATATATTAAAAAAAATATATATTTGAAACAATTTATTAGATATGTACATGGAATAAAAATATTTTGGCTAAAATATATTAAAAAATTTAAGTCAACTATTTTGTATAAAACCCCTTTCAAACATTCCAAATAAATAATCTATTTTATAGAAATAAAATTATAAGAGAAATAAAATTCTATAATTATAAATATATCATTTTTTTAATATGTTATATAAGAATTATATACAACATATAAATTAATATAGTTTCTTAATTGAAAACATGTGTCAAAGAGGGAAATTTAAGTTGTGAAACCCTTCTATATTTGGTAAAGCTTGAATCAAAAAACTATTTCATGAAAGTAAATGATATGACTTTAAAAAAATGATTTATAGAAAATAATAATTCAAAATACACTAATGTGAAAATATTTAAACCATATATAATAAATGAAAATCCACTATATGAATCACATGTATTGGGATTGAAATTAAGAACTAGACACCCTCAATAAGATAATAACAATTGAAGCAGGAATCAGTCAAATAAGTTATTATGTTAGTTAAATTTAAATCTATATAAAATAAGTTTAAATAAAACATAAATTATTAATATGTCACAAAAAACCTAAAATCAGCATAACATAGAAAATAGGGAAGTGATATAACCCAAAAAAAGATATTAAGTTAATAAATCTCTTACCTCAGAAATCCACTTAATAAAAAAATCATTAGGATCATATACCATTAATTTTTTTTATAAATAAACGTTATAATTATGGTTTTTATTTATATCACAAGAGAATACTCACATACAATTTATTCTTAACCATTTTTGATAATTCATTATTAAAATAATTATTTCAGTCGTAACAGATTTGTAATCCATGCATGTTCTGGTTCAACAATTTTGATCCAAGAATCATGATAATACATTCATCACCTACAAAATGTTAACAAATATTATATATATATGTATATGTATCATATTATTATGCATTATCATGGATATTTTATGGAACTAATGGTGATATGATTCATGAAAAGATTAAAATCTCATATTTAGTAAATTAAATTCAAAAAATGAATGATTTTATTAGTTAATAAAAATAGATATATTACTATTAATGAACCATAATATTTATTAAAAAATAATAATAATTCATTTAATCATTGTTTAGACTTATACATTCTGTAATGTGATGGTGAATTAAATACATCATTCATGGAGGCAGTAATCCGGAAGTATACGTTAAAAATATTGATATTTAATAATGGATGTGAGTAAATGAAGATATATAAAAATTAATATTTATAGAATCATAATTATTTATTAAATATCATATTTATTAATTAAATATATATCTTAAAACATTTTGTGTATGGAATTGATGAAAAATTAAACAATATGCTTGTGATGGTTATAATATTACCTTGGTGAAGAGCATCAGTTTAATTTTCCAAAATATAGAAAAAGATATATGATGGGTTTTAAATAAATAAAATAAAATATATATAAACTAATCATTATAATTTAATTATATATATATAGTATATTTGGAATAGGTTTTTAAATAATGAAACATGAATGAAGTTAGTTAATATGATGACCTCTCCCTTCGGTACCCTCTATTTGATCTGTAAGGACTCGACCTTAGACATTTCAAAATCATTATTTTTAAGTAAATTATTAATTATATTACATTATAGGAACTTTTAAGGTTTACTGTTTTAGATAATTTGATCATAACTCATAAATATAACCACCATTTATTACAAAGTGAGAACATATGATAAGAATCCATTTTGAGATAATATTAGACATATAATATAAAAAATGTTTTCTTTTCCTAAAAAAGAATGTCGAATATAATAATGAATTATTTTTTCTATTATAAATCCTTAGAAAATGAATTATATATTAAAAGTATTGGATGAGAAAAAGAACATAATAACTGATATATAGAGAATAAATTTTATAGTCCAGTGAAAAACATTAAAATATATAGAAAACCAAACATACCCATTTACCTAAAAATGGAATAATCATTCCTTTAAAAATAAAAATTACCTTTTTTATAAAACAATTATTTCTATGAAAACTCAATAGTATACAAAGAAAATTATTATAGGTTCTTAGTGATATCATCTTCATATAACTCTTACAGAACCATTACTAATTAGAATGACTATATGACTAAATTAGTGTATAAATCTCAAATGAACATAATCGTTATGTAATGTATTGGAGCTCTATTTGGGAACACCTATTTTATAATATATACTATGACAACCGAATTTCTTTAATGAGATCAAACCATTGAATAAATAATGGTCATGGATAATAAATGAATAAAAAAATTTAAGGTTGAAACATTTCATCATAAAACCCATGAAAAACACTTTAAAACTGGTATGAATTTTTTGGGTATATCCAAATATTCTTTTAATTTAAATCCCCATTTTAAATAAAAAAACTCCAAAAAAGTTTAATAGGGTTTCTGTTTGAATAAAAAATGACTGATTGTTAATGAATTCATAATTTCCGTGACGAATGTGGTGGCAGAAAAAGTGGTTATCTCTATATATGTTAATATATATCATTCATTATTATATGAGGTAAAAATTCAAATGGAAGCTCACATGAGTTACAAGGAACTACAAATAATCATTCTAGACAGGGTAATCTACCCAATGACCTTTCCTCTAACTCTATCCCACCCTTATCACCGCAACTCACCATGGGGGGAAAAATATTAACAGAACATTTTTAAATAAATTCAAATAATTTGTAAATAGATTATTTTTTGAAAACCATTGAAATATATTCTAAATAGAAATAAATTTTCTTATTAAATCTTTTAATTCCATATAAAAATATCCATAAAACAATTTTATATATATGTACATGGAATAAAAATAGTTTAAAAATATAATGAAAAGAAGAAATTTTCATATAATTGCAACTACACAAAACCATAAAATGATTTTTTAATAAAAACATTGTAATGAATGTTAAATATGATCAAAATGAACGTTATCAACCATTTAACAAAAAAATTATTTTTTGAACTATTCAGAATAAATATTACATGGAAGAGAATGATTCAGAAAATAAATCATTAAAACATTTAAAATGAAGTTTTAAGTTAAAGTGTCTCATACGTTGACTCCAAATCATCCGGTAGATTCATTATCATCCTGAATATTAATTTTTTTAATTATTAATTTTCATCCATGGTTTACCATTTCTATTATTAATTTTATTTTATATATTACCAAGCTATGAAAATTTAGTTATTAATTTATGTTTTCATCACATGTTTTTATAGTATCCAATTTATATTCTAAAAATTATCTTTGGTAGGTTGACTATGGTAATAGGAGTCATTATTCAATTATATCAAGAACAATAAACATAAAATATATATCATATTTATAAATCAATTAAAATTTTGAATCAAAAAATGAAATACATATATGAAAAATGAATGATGTTATAATCATGGAGATAGTAGGTCGTATATACGCATGAGATTGGTATGAAATTTTCAATGATGATTGTAGAAAGAAGGTATGTTTTATTTTAAATTTAAATAATCATTATAATTTCACTAATACTATAATATTTATTTAACTATACTTTTTTATATATCATCCATGTGTTGTGGTGATGAAAAGTAATCACATCCCTTTCCCAAAGTGATAGTCCACACATACTCACGAATGGTGTTTTTATTTTGTAGTGAAAGGAAAGGTAATAAATTTAATGAACATTTTTATTGTTAGAAAGATAAATATTTATTTAATATAATATATATACAATACAACAATTTTTAAAGATGTTTTGAGAGGTTATGGATAACCAATTACATTAGTCAGCGATACAACATCCAACTGTATGCACAAATGATGGTTTTATTTCCCATTTGATGAAAGAAGAGATTAATTTATGTTATTCCACTAAAATAAAAACACCATATATTTTGGGATATACTTTTTTTATTATGTCATCATATATTAATAACATTTTAAAGAGGTGTAATATGATATAAAAAAACACCCTGCTCAATCCAAGGCCTCTAGGTTGTATGGAGGGATGTACATAATGGATTTGGGAAGGGCATGTCCAAACCAAAAGTGTTTTAAGGTTTCGAGTAGGTATGAAAATATGATTTCCTATTATAAGTGGGTGAGAGAACACACTTTTTATTTTTCAAAAGAATAATTTATACACATGGTCAACCTTGTAAAGACATATTTACCATAAGTGTGGTAAAAGATTTTTACTATTTTTACTATTCATTATTGAAAACAATTATATTGAAAATATTATAAAATATTATTTATTATAATAAAAAATATATAATAAATTTTACCAACATAAATTTATATATTTTGTATAATTTTATTTAATATTAACCCTATAGAAGCAGAAAGGCTAGTTATCAAGAAATGTAATTTTCATGGATAAAATGATTTCATATTAAATCTATGACTAGTAAAAAGAATAATTTTAATTTTAATTAATAGTTATAGATATATATTTTATGAAATAAATATAAATCATTCCTCACTTATGGTGCTTTTAATTAATTAAAATGGACATACATTATGTAAATTAAAATAGATTTTCGAAAAAAATGATTTTAATATGAAAAACAAACTCATATTAAAACCTAGTATAAATATGATTCAAATGTAATTAATTAGGTTAAATATAATTAAATAAATATTTTTTTACATGAAATAAAAATCAAATCATAATTTTACTTATAATTTACATAATTTACTAAAAAATAATAATCGTATTTGGGCATTCAGAATTTTTAACTATTCACTAAAAAATCATTATTTCCTTAAAATTCCACAATATATCATTTTTTAATTTTTTTTTCTTAATTATTTGAAAATTAATTTAATTTTATAAATTAAATTTTCTTATTGTTCTTGAGATTTTATTATAATATTTTCTCAAAAAATACAGATAATTTTTATTAGAAGAAAACATATTTTTGAAGAATAACATTCCAGTACTAAAAATTTATTGATTACTATTAATTTATTTATATATTATTATTTATTATAAAATATATGTATATATATATTTAAATTATTATATAAAATTATTCATACACAAAAATTTAATTGAATGTTTCAAAAATTCTATTTAAATAATAATATTTTGTTGTTCATGAATGTTTGATGTTGTTTATCATGAATGCTATCTAAAAGATTTTTCTTTTTTAAAATTTCGGCATGTTATTGGATCTCTCAACAAACACTATTGTTATTTTGTTTTTGGGAGGCCAAAATATATAATTTATATATAAAGGTGTTGGGTAGGTATTAGAGTATGTATTTAGTGAACTAAATTTCCTGACGTAAGTGGATAAGTGAATGTTTGAGGGGATACTTTTATAAGTGTGAGGAGTGGAACCCCTAAATATAATTTTAAATCAAAAATAATATATATATATATATATTCACTATAAAGTGGATCCGAATGGAAAAATTTCATAATATAGAATAATATAAGGTTAACATATTCTTAACTAATCATATTTTTTTATTTTTAATTACATTTAATTACTCATCATTTTGTTTAACCATATACACCATTTAACCAGAACAATAGAAATTATTTCTTTTTTTACTTTAGAGATATATTTTTTATTAATAAAAATTTGACATACCTTATTAAATAATTGGAATATGATGATTCAAAATTTACAACCTATTTAAATAAATTCAATTTATAGTGGTGATAAAATTTAATTTTATTATAAGTAGACAAAACATAGCTGGAAACAATTTTTTTAAAGAAGATAGTTTTATGTATGAAAATGTATTTATATAAAAATAAAATATAATGTTGATTATGGTGAAATTTAATGGTTTATTAATAATATATGAAACTTATATGACATTAAAATTAATCTAAAACTAAATGAAACATTTTAAATACTTCATTAAATATAAAAACAATCAAAAATAGTTCGTTTAGTTAATTGAACATAAATTACGTTCTAAAATGTAAAACATTGGTTTATAAATTAAAAATGATATTTTTATATTACTTAATAAAAATATATTTGGTCTATAAAACATTTCAATAAAATTTCAATTCACTCTTATATATTGATGGTGTCATAACAGTGACAGTATCATTTGAAATTATATTATTCACTATTTACCCAAATATATGACAGTTATAAAAAATCCAAAAAAATATCCTAAATTAAAAAATTAAATTATTAATTAAAAAAATGTATATAATTTCATAAAACTAAAATTAAAAAATTAAAAAAATTTAAAATTAAATAGATTCATATGATTAATAGAATAAAATTATTTATAATTAAATATATAACATTTCCAAATGAAAAAACATCTACTTTCCTCATACCATGATATAATTATTTTTCAAATTCTCATAAAAATAAAAATAAAAATAAAAATGAATCTATATAATTAATATGAGTATAAATTTTTAAAATATCTCATTATAAATGATTTATGAATATATATTTAAACATTACATGAAACACAATTTTCATCACAATGCATACCTAATAATTTTAATTTTAAAATTTTTATATAATTGATTATATAACTTTGGTTGAGACATGATAGAGACATATATAAGTTTTTATCTCTTGTATATAAAGTCATAATCAAAAATATTAATAATTAATAAAAGTGTTATCATTGAAAAAAACCTTGGTTTGATACAATATGTGTGTCCAATAAATGTTATATCTAATAAGGGTAGAATAAATTTTGTGATAAATGAATAAAATGAAAAAATACAAAAGAAATGATACATTTTTAACTATTTATTGTATTTAGAATTCATAATATGTAAAAAAATATTTACTATTTCTCACTTCCTTTAATTGATCAAATATTATAAATTCTTTTTGGAAAATAATTTTTTTATAATATTAATTGTTAATCACATTAAAATAATGGTCTCATTAATCTATTTGAACATGATAATACCACATTTTCATGTCTAAATGGTTTTTTTATTATGTAAAATTTATTTTCTATTATGTTGTACTCCAAACATATTAGGATAGTTATGATGAAAAATTTTCTTTTGAAATGTAGATATTTCAATTGATATATTTATGGATATTTTTTCAATGGTTATTAAAAAATTGAATAACTACTTAAAAATCCATCAATTGTTCATGAAATGTTTTGAGGAACCACTATTGCATTGAATTTTAAAAAATGACACATTTCGGTGGAGAATGAAATGTGATTTGTTATATAATATCAATGTATTTAATTAATGTTGAGAAATAAAATAGTGAAATGATATATATATATATATATATTTACACCACCCTTTTAGTAAATATAGTGATAATTTAACTAGGATATGATATATTAAATATTTATAAATGATTTTTCAAATATTTATAAATCAATGTGTTCACTTCATGTTTAATATGAAATTTTCATGTTTGCTATGGATTGTTTAGAATATTTTGATAGACTCAGTATGGATTTGTTATTAGATATAATAATAACAGCATGATATTAAAAATTACCATTTTAAAATAAGTATCATGGTTGTTATTTTTTAGTAAGAGTTATTCGTATAAAAATAATAGAGAACTGGAAAAAAATTATCTATTCTGCTTAACAAATTCATAATAATGATTAGTTGAAATATTAAATATAATATATATATATGTATGTATATATATATATATATATTATTTTAATAGTGTATTTTTTGGATAAATCCAAGACACACAACTTTTTAAGTAAAGTGATTGCATACAATTATCACTAAAAATTTAAATACCTACTAATAATAAAATAATAAAATCCAAGGATGATTACATGAGTTCTTTTTGTAAGATTTTTTTTGGAAATAAAGAATAATAACTGGTGAAAATAAATATTTATATCATTAATTTACATTATAGGATTTATGGAAAACATAATTTATGCCATGTTAAGGGATAATTTCAATATGCGAATTTATTTACAATCATGGATAAAGGTTAACCTTGGTATTCAAAAATTTATATTTATATTTTGAGATGTAAAATTAGTTGTGGATTGTAATAGAATAAAAATAGATATTAAATTCTAATGTTGAATACTATCAATAAAATGAAGAAATTCTATATTTCAAAGTATCTGAAGGAATTAATATTATATTTTCACCAACAGAAGAGGGTTTACTGACATTGAATAATTGTTATTTTTTTGAACATTTTATGCCACTTTAAAATTTCAAGTAGATGTACCTTGGTGTTTAAATGTGGTTTTTATTCGAAATAATTTTGAGGTATGTAAGGGAATAAGGTAAAAATCATGAAATATATAATAGATTAAAAAATTATTATAATAGAAGACATTTCCCAAGACTGAATTCTTGAAATGGATTTTTTTTATGTTTGGGGACATTACATTATTGGTACATATCTAATGTATCATGTATATTAATACATACATGTTTTAATGGATTATGTATCAAATTAAGGGATTAATATTGTAAGATCATAGACTTAAATATTACATAATCTACTATCATAAGACTATAATTAACATTAATTTATTAATAATGGTCTTTTAGGATTATTGTTTTAAAAATATGGATATAATATTTTATATTAATCCCATTCATTACAACAAGTATTTTTTACATAATATATATTTTCCCATAAAACAAAACTCTTTAAAATAAAACAATATTTGTTTTCATGTCAAAACATTAATAAATTCAACATGACATCTTCCTTTTAATTACTCATAAAAAAACTATTATTTTTTAATAGGATGGGTTATTAAAAAAATCCTAGTAATTTAAATAAAATATGAAATGTGAAATTATAAAAAATAATAATTCATCCTTAAAAACATACGTTTTCATCCAAAAATAGAATCATTTTTTTAAAAAAAATTTATCTTTCCTTTTCAAATTAACAGATTTTTGTACAAACTCATTATCTATAATTGAATATTTTTTATTTTCATTAGTAAATTATGTTAACATAATTTGTATTAATCCATAATAATATTCCTTACAATTTAAAATTACCATACAACTAAATTCTACAATATTTTTCTAGATAAAAAGATAATTACACAACTCATTGGAGAACAATCTTGGAGCACTAATCATATAAGCTATAACAGGCACACCTGTGAGCTGTAATGGGGTTAAATATGATGGAAATGATGTCTATGTACCATATAATAATTAAATTCATTAAAATTTCATTTAGACCCATGTATAAATAACATTCAGATATAAACATACCATTTTATTTTTTAATAATCATTCAAAATCTTCAAACCACTCATATAATAATGAATATATTTTATTTTAAAATAAATATGAAAAATTAAAATGTAAATACAATATAATTGAAATATCATGATGGTGGGAAAATATTATGAATCCATATAAGATTAAAAAATACATTTCGATTGACTATTGTAAAAAGAAATCAGAGAAGAACTTTAAAAGATGAGTTTTAAATGAGTGTCAAATACCAAATTGGAAACAATTGAGTACTAATCCCCATGAATGACTAAAATTTATAAACATAAAATATTATTATAATATAAAAAATTATGATATAATTTGTCAATGGGAATGTATATACACCCTTTTTGAAAGGAATCTTAGATGTAATGCCTTACATTGAGTAAGAATCACCACATAAATTTTGTATATTCTTAAATAATAATCATAGAATCATTTTATTAATTTTAATTAATTTTTTTTACAGATTTATAATATTTTTATATAAATTATTACCAATTTATTTACAATTACTTATTCAATTAGATTTACGTTAAACTTTTTGATGATATTCAGTTAATATGTCCAAAATATCATAGGTATGATGACTATAGTAATATTGGTCATTAATACAGAGTATAAAGAATAAAATTAATGATGAAATTATCATATATATATATACATAAATTATAAGTTTAAATCTAATAATAAAATTTATTATTGAAAAATTATATACGTTACAATCAAGAAGACGGTAGGTCGTACGTACGCGTGAGTAACAATTTAATTTCTCAATGATCATTATGAAAAGGATATGAGTATTATTTTATAATTAATGAATGATAATGATATCATAAATATCATATTATATATGTATATATAAAAATACCATCCAATGGGATGTGGTGATAAAAAATGAATCATATCACTTAGTGGAAGTGGTAGTCTACACGTACACACGAACAACATTATTATTATTCAGTTCATGTAAAAATATGAAGTTTAATAATATATTATTTTTTAATAATGATAAATATTTCATGATAATTGTTTATAAAAATTAATTACATCATTATAAACTATCATGAGATATGGAAATGGAAAACAAATTACATCATTTCGTGGGGAGGCACTCCTCCGTATACACAAATGATAAATTTATTTACCAGATGATGGATATAAGAGAATAATATTAAATTAAAATCCCAAAATAAAATAATTTTTACGATACTAGGTTTTTATTTTATCAATATTGAATTATATTTTATGGTGGTGGGAGAAGTAACAAATCAAAAACTTTCATTTAAAATCTATACCTCTTTTTGAAAAACTAACATTTAATAAAATATTAAGACCTCTAATATTGGTATTATGACCAACAAAATGCCTCTATAATGAGGTAATTTATTATAGTAAGTTACTAGGGAAGATAATGGAAGAAATAAATTTGTTTTTATGTGTGAATGATTTAAGAGAATATGTTTCCCGTTTAAAGACATGGGAGGGGAACTCTTTGAATTTTTGAAAATATTAAATTATTATAAATTAATATTCTTTTGAAAATGAAAAAAAATAATATATTTAGAATACAATATTATTATTCATCTATATACTTTTTAAAAATAATTTTTGGATATGTTTAGTTCACATTTTTAACCCCACCATTAACATTTATCCCCTCATTAACTCTTTTAAAACCTACCATGATAATAAATTTTTTTTACTTATTGAGGGTAAATATATTAACTATAAAAGGAAATAAGGCCCATAAAAGGGGCATGATAGAAATTTTAAACCATATTATAATCACATTATGAATATATTTATTTATTATTTATATATCATTTAATAAAATTATATTTATTATAAAATATCCATATTGTCAGGTTTTACAACAATTCCTCACATTGTTATTAATAATATGAATATAACACATATCATTGAAATAAATTATTTTAAAAAATTTCTAAATGGTCTAGAAAATAATTTAGAATTTTTTATTACATTTATTATCTAAAATTATATAATTTTTCATACTTTAAATATAAATATTTGTTTTCAATTAATTGAATAACATTTTTCTCAGCATTGTATAAAAATTTAAGGTAATTATTTATTCAAAAAAATAAATTTTTTTCCTGATGAAGATATATATTTTATATTTTAAAATAATATTTTTAGTCAAACATATCCTCTAGATAACCCCACTTTAAAAATATTCTTCTTTTAAAACACAGGAGTGTGGCAAGTTTTACATTTAATGGAAAAAAACATCAAAAGTCATAATGTCAATGAAATTGAAAAAATGACATATAACTGACCACCTTCCTTGCTATACCCTTTATCTTTGTAAAAAACATTACAATGGTAACTATTCATATTGAAATAACATAAAAGGGACATATTTAACAAATTTAGTTCCAATTATTCTGTATATTAAATTCATTATTCAAAATATTGAACACATAAGTGGAATATTTTAGTTAAAATCAATAGCACAAAATGCAAGAAAATGTTTTTCTCTTCAAACATGTGTATGATGCCTAAAAATAAAATTATACTGAAATAATTTATACATATTATTAAAGGGTTATTAATTAGATCATATATAACTAAATATATTTTTATTTACATTTTAATTAAATTAAATCCATAAAGGGGCTTTTTAAAAAAATGAAATTGAAAATTTTATAAAAAATGACAATTTTCACTATTCACTTAAAATTCCAACAGTAGTCAAATTTCAAAAAAAGATCTATGATAATTATGACATGATAATTTTAAAATTAAAATAATTTTTTAAATTATATTTTCTAAAACTTGTGGAATTTATTTTTAATATTCTATCATAAATATTCAGAAACATTATTTTTTAATAAAACATATTTTTGGAGAATTGAAATACATTACTAAAAATTCAAGTAAATATTTAAGAAAAATAATTGATAAATTATAAATAAGTATAACCACTATATAATTAATAATTCATTTAATGATATTTATTTTTATAATTTATGGGATATGTTATATGGTTCATATTTAAATAGTAATAATTTGTTGTTGGTTTTAGCTCAATGTTGTCTATCTTGTACGATATCACACATAATATTTCCTTTTAAAATATCATGATATTACAATCTTCCCCATTCAAGTAATCTCCTAATCTCAATTTCTACATGCTCTAAAAAACTAGTGGTTGACTTCTCAAAAAAAACTTTTTTGGAACCGTTAAATTATCAATAAAACTTCGTCTTAAAAGGAGATAAATAGAAGTAAAAAGGGAATCTAAAAAAACTCATTACAAGGTTTACATGTTTGAAAGAATTGGTGGGAAGTGAAAACATGGACCTCGAAGAGAAAATATAACACCCAACAGATGATAAAGTGTGATATAGAACATGTCAAGGAGAATGTTAACCATTATAATATCGTAAATATATAATGGATTTAAAGGCCTTTGAATTCATTGTATGAAATATAAGAAAATGAAATTTTAATTTCAATATCTTTTTTCTAGAGTAGAGGAATCCATTTATCATAAATACTAAGGATGTAATGACTAGAAATTTTGAAAAACATTTTTTCCCTTAATTTGTCTATTATATAATTTTATACTCAACAAAACTATATCCTTTAATTAATGAATTGAGTATAATTAAAATGATATCGTTGGGTTTCAACTGTTATATGATCATTGGTCAATATGATCGTTGGAAGCTAAACTATTAACGTTAAGATTATTGTTTATAAATACAAGTGATAATGTTTAATTAATACAGAAAAGAAGATTTTATGGCCTCATCCATTAGACATGGTCCATACAAAGCCTATCTATCATATCCTGGGAAAGAGGTAGCATCTTTGGGCTATATTCTGGACCAATCCCAAGCTGAGCTTCAACTTTTGAAGCTTGAACAGGATTGGCTTCGGGAGAAGTTCAAGCTGAAAGAAATCACCACTCGAGAAATTTTGTCTATGCCACCCCAAAATTCAATCATAATTGCACATCTTACACTTAGTTCCCATGCATGTGTTATAAGGTTCTATGTAATGATACCTTCCTTTCATTGTGTAATCCTTTTGTATATTTTTTTATTTCTTATTATGTTAAATTTTTGGATATATAATTGTTAAAATAAATATAGAATGAATGTAAAGAAGTTCCATATTATTTGTGAATTCTGGAAAAAAGGTATTTTAAAATATTCTTTATACATTAAATAATTAATAATGTGGAATGATTTTCAAATAAAATTTCTTTTACAGTTTTTATTAGTATGAAATTTAAAGTCTAATAAGATAAACATAATTTTTATTGAATAGTAAAGTATGAATATTAATATTACCCTTATGAATAGTAATGTGACCAATGGAATAGTAACCTCAGAGAAGAAGTTATAAATATAATTTTGGTATCTTGAATGGTAATGTTATATTATAGCATAAGTAAATAAATATTTCTGAAATTATTAGTTAAGTAATGATGATTTTTCTGGTAAATAATGTTTTAACATAAAAATTGATTATCTCAAAATTATAAAATTATTATCATAAAATGGAGTTCATTTTTTAATTCATAGAATCAATATTGGGTTAGGGTGCATTTATTATATTTTTATAAAATGTTTTCTTCATGGAATAGAGAAAATACAGTTTTGGGTTCGGTGTGTTTAATGACATCATTAGTGATGTAATAATTATGGACAACTTCTGAATAGTAATATATTTTATGATGTGTACCAATAGGAAAATACCATGGGAAAATACCATAGGAAATCCAATGGTTGTGAAAATACCACCGATGAAGTGTCCCTAAAAAATCAATATAATATTCCCTTACTTTTTCAATGAATACCATGTCATTCCTTAATTCCTATCATTCAAAAATCCTTCTCAAATAATATTAGGCATTTTTACCTTTCAAATATTTCTCCCAAGGTTCCCTCAATCTCCCCAAGGTCCTAACCTTCGAGCTTTCGATGATACTCTTCAATGTAAGGGAACATTTTTCCCTCCCCTTTTAGTTAACACTTTTTATATTTAATGTATTTGAATTTCCATTTTAAAATGATGGGTTATGATATTATGTATCTATATTAATTTGAATTTTATTTTAAAATGATGAGATACCTTTTTTCTTTCATTAATCCATTTTCTGACATTTTAAGTGACGCCGTTATGATGCCGTATTTTCGTTAAACTATCACATATTCGCTATTCTTTTAAGATTCCTTTTCTTGAGGTATGTTATCCATTTATCCATACTATGATTTTATTTACCTTTTACTATGTACCTATACATTATTTTTATATATTTATGAGTGTTTTACCCTTTACACCTCTCTTTTTAATGTTTTCTAAAACATGTTATGTAGCTGTTATGCTGTAGAATTTTCGTCTCAAAATCTCTCTCATTTTCATAAGAAATTATATTGTTTTATTTATATGAATACAATAATCGATTTACATGTACATGATAATTCATCATGAAATAAAATTGATTTATTTGATTATTTAATTTATATACATGTAACCCTAACACATTTTCCATGGGTTATAAATGACATAATGATCTTATTTTTAAGAACTTTTAAAATTTCAAGATTTTGAAGCGAGTCCTATTTATTTTACTCTCTATGGGTTATTTATGAAATGAATGATTATGACCAATGTGTATCCCAAGAAAATAAAACCATATTAAGGGAGCGCCCTAATAGTGATCTAATGCATTAGGTAACAAATTTAATCTCTTCATATGTCAAGCTTCACGATACCTTGGGGAGGAACTTTGGTGATATATTCATGAATGTATAAATTAAATGTTGGACACACATTTTCATGTTATGATTTAGTTATTATTAATATGATATGCCTATTTATCATTCATTTATGATACCCCTCATGTTCTTATTGATATCTTTCAAGATCTCATATAAACTATTTCACTTGTTTTCCTTATTAGGACTTCTACTCACCCTTTCCATTTATGTATGTCTCCAAGTTAAGGGATGTTGTAATTGTACTTAGGATGAAATTATGATGAATCCTTACAAGTAGATTAGGAGAAATTTTTATGTTTTTTTCATGTATATTGTTCATGATTTCCAAGATAGTAGAATTTAAAGATCCTATGTTTGTATAATGTAATGAAATGATACATAATAAAAAGGAGGGATTCCATAGTCCATATCATTGCATAGTTTAGTTTTATACAGAAATTTGGATATGATAACATTAGGAACAACCCTATAAAAAATTTTAAATATACGAAAAATTCCTGGTATTATTGTGAAATATTAAGTAAGTCATTTCCGAACAAATAAATCTCTGTCTGGATACAAACAAGTAGATGTGGCTCTGACACATATATAACTAGGATTGAAAACTATTACAAGGTATCTCAGGCATGACCTAGGGTATAGTGGTACATATCAACAGTCCTTGGTTCACTCATGTTTTGACACTCCAAAGGGATATGTTTGGTTAATCCCAAGCTTTTTATGAATCAATATGAATGATTTATAGAAAAATGTAATTTTATAAGAATGAAGTTTTTAGACATTAAATATTCTATAGTTATAAGATTCGTAAATGAAATAAACTTCTAACTATGTTTTTATTCATTTAGAAAATGGTGAAAAATAGTAGAAACCATGGAAATTGTGACCGTAGTAGACCATGCACTGACGACCCTCTAATGGAAGATGGAATGTAAAAATTCCTAAGAATAATGATCCAACTGAATCATGTTATGGGAAATAACTTGAATTAATATGAGAGACCAATCTCACCATGAAGGGAACAAAATTTTGGTGAGTACTTTATGCATCAAAAACCACCAAACATCAGTGGATATATCAATCCATTGATTTACGAATATTGGATCATCTCTATTGAGAAGTTATTTTCTTTGATCCATTGTTTAGAGTAAGAGAAGGTCCCCTTGGTAGTCTATCGCTTAGAGGGAGAAGCTGATCAGTGGTGGGATATGATTAAATATATGAGTCCAAGATTGGATGTTGAAGATAAGGAGTTGGAAGAGTTCATTGGTATAATCTTCAATAATTATTCACCTTATTTAATGAGAACAAAAATAGAGAATGAATTTCTCGATCTGAAGTAGAAGGAGAAAGAATCTACGGGATGTTATGAGATGAACATCACAAGGCTTTCATGTTACACCTCTAGCATTTTCATGGATCCAAATTGAAAGATTGATACATTCTTTGGTTGACTAAAACCTCATTTATGAAATAATCAATCCAATTGAGACTATGAAAGCTATGAGGAGATCGTATAGAGTGCAATAAAAGTGGATCTACAATTTGATGAAGCAGAATGGCTCATAAATCCAATGACAAGAAGATATCAATGGATCTCAGATTAAGGAGGAACATTGATCAGGGATGATGAGTTAAGAAAGTTAAATGTCCCACATGTAATAAATTTGTGAAGAATTATTTAGGGTGCTTCCTTCTCAGGAGCGAGAAGTGCTACATGGGTGGAAGATATGGACATATCGCACAAACTTTTTGTAGTGAGGTGAAGCCTCAACTCCCAAACACTAACGACAAAAGGAATATTGTGAAATCCCTACCTGATGTCCAATGCTATAATTTTGGACAACTTTGGATCTTTACAAATCACTATCCAAATCTGAGGGCCATGGATGGGAATCACCATCGGCCTCAACAAAGGCCAAGGGATCAAGGTCGTACTTTTGCAATCACTATAGATGAAGTTCATGCCTGAATTGATTTGGTTGAATGTAGTCTTTTCGGTTTCTCAAAGACAGCATGCAATTTTATTTATTTTGGTTATATTCATTCATTTATTTCCCCCATGTTTTTAAATAATTAAGAATCACCCCTCAATTTTACAAAAGTAGAGTTTTCAGTCAAGACTCATGGTGGGATTATCCAAGAATCATCATTGTTTAGAAACTCTAGTATTTACTTTAGTGAGAAAAATCATATAGAAAATCTAGTAGTCATTCCCATGATGGAATTAGACATTATACTAGGGTTGGACTAGCTCTGAATGTATAATTCTAAGATCAAATTCAAAAGAAAGAAAATTTCGATAGTCTTGAATGGAAAACCTATGGTTATCTTCCAAGGAGAGATATATTAATCTGATCATTGTATAGAAAAACATCATATATATTTCTTTATGGAGTTGACTGGTGATAAACAAGAACTAATTGTGAGTATAAGGATAGAAATTTTTCTCATCCTCTTTGAATACATTGATATATTTCCAAAAGAGTTACCCAGACCCCCCAGAAAGAGAGGTAGAGTTTCCCATTGAACTCGAACCTGAATCTCATCTGATATCAATGACCCCAAAAAGGATAGAAAATGTGGAGCTGTAGAAATTAAAGAAGAAACTCTAGGATGTTTTGGACAATGGGTTTTTTTGACCATGTGTGTCTCCTTGGGTAGAACATGTTCTCTTTCTGAAAAATATGAATGGACCAATGTGACTATGCATTGATTACAGAGAACTGAATGGGATCATAGTAAATAAAAACTAACCTCTTCAAAGAATTGATGACTTATTTGACAAACTATGTGGAGCTCAATTCATCTCTATGTATCATCTTTGATCTGGTTATCATCAATTGAGGACGAAGAAAGAATATATTACAAAAACTGTCTGCCAATATATATATGGGAAATATGAGTTTGTTGTTATTCCCTTTATATTGATGAACATACTTGTAATTTTTATGGATTTGATGAATTGATTATTTGAATATTACCTAGATAAAATTATCGTAGTTTTTATTAATGTTATTATAATATAATATAAATGTTGAGAGGAGAATGAAGAGAATATAGGGGTTATATTAAAAACTCTACGAAAGGATATGATTTTTTGAAAGTTCTTTAAATGTGAATTTTTGTAATAACAATTGGCTATCTTGTGGAACATTGTAACCAATAAAGGAATCATAGTTGTCCCTGAAAAGACAATGGTTGTAGAAGAGTGGCCTCAACCTAAAACAAATAAATGAGATTCATTGATTCCTTGGAATATAAGTATATAATAGGAGGTTTGTGAAAAACTTTTAATGACGTTCTAATCCATTAACCAAGTTAACTTAAAAAGGGGTCAGGTTCATCATGACAATGGAGTGTGAGAAAATTTTAAAAGAGCTAAGGAAGATATTATTTACTGCACCCATTCTATCTTTTCCCTCATGTGGGGAAGGATTAGTTATTTTTAGCGATGAATCTATGAATTGGATTGGGAGAATCCTCATGAAAAATGTAAAATTCATTGGTTTGCATCTTAATAGTTGACGAATCATGATCAGAACAATCCTACTCATGATCTTGAACAGGTTTCAGTCGTTTTTGTTCTAAATATGTGGAGGAACTATTTTTATAGGGAGAAATGTTATATGTATATAGACAATCAAAGTGTGAAGTATATTTTCACCCAAAAGGAAATGAACATGAGACAAAGGAGATGGTTGGAACTTCTTTAAAACTATGATTATTTAATTCATTATCATCCTAGAAGGGAAAAAAATTTAATGAATTAAGCATGAAAGACCCGATTTTTTCTCCATGATGAGGATTCAAAGGGATCCTTTGATCAATGAACTAGTAAAGCTGGACATTGGGATTATAAGGGAAGGGACATCATCAACCCTATACCAAATGATTTCTCAAGAATCATTACATGATAATATCATGAATGTTCATAAATAAGATCCTTTGTTACAGATAAAGATTAAGGATGCTAAAGATGGAAGGTCTCCTGAGTTTAATATTGATCAAGAAGGTGTATGAAAGATTCATAAAAGACTATGTGTTCCATCTATTCCGAGAATAAAGTAAGAGATTATAGATGATGCTCATATCTCTACATTCAATATACATCTTGGGAGTATAAACATTTATAGAGACCTTCATGGTTTTTTTGTGGGATAATATGAAAAGGGATATTGCTAACTAAACTTCAAGGTGCCTAGTATGTCAGCAAGTGAAGGCAGGGTGACAAATTATTAAAGGGGTACTATAAACCCTACCCATACCTTTATAAAAGTGGGAAAATATCACAATGGACTTTCTCACTGGTCTCCTGATAACATCCAAAGAAAAAAAATGAAATATGGGTTATTGTGGACCGTATCACAATGATTGCCCATTTTATCTCCACTCAGGAAGATTTATCTATTGATCAACATGCCAAGATTTACATGAAGGAAGTGGTAAGGCTACATGGAGTTCCACATTCTATTGTATTTGATCATGATCCCAGGTTTACATCAAAATTATGGAGATTTCTTCAACATGCTTTGAGAATAGATTTGAATTTCAGTACGAACGATCACCACCAAACTAATGACCAATATGAAAAGAATATTCAAACACTTGAGGACATGTTTAGAACCTGCTCAATGGAATTTAAAGGTGGATATGAGAAACATCAACCTTTAGTTGAGTTCTCTTATGACAACAACATCCACTAGAGAATTTAAATGGAACCCTATGAAGATCTATATGGGAAGCGATGTTGAAATCATACTTGTTAGGATGAATCTGGAGAGAGAAAGCTTCTTTGGCCTGATCTTGAGCAAGAGATGACATAAAAAGTCATTTCCATCCAGAAACACATTAAGGCTTCTCATAGTCAGAAAAAGAGCAATGCTAACAACTTTCAAAAGGACTCAGAGATTGAATTTGGTGACAAATTATTTATTTAGATTTCACCTTGGAAGAGACTCACAAGGTTTGGGATAAAAGGGAAGCTCATACCTAGGTGCCTTGGACCCTATGAAATCCTTTATCGCATAAGAATATTGTCCTATCGACTTACACTCCATGAAAATAAAGCACACGTTCATGATGTATTCCACGTATCCCTATAGAAGAAGTACATACCTCATCCTCTAGATTTACTTAATCCAAAAGTGGTGCAACTGGTACATGACCTTTCTTATGAGGAGCATCCAGTGGAGATCATGGATCATAGAGACAATGTTCTATGCAAAAGTCTACCCACCTTGTTAAAGTTTTGTGGAGGTACCACAAAAGTGAACAATCCATGTGAGAACCAGAGGAGTCTATAAGGTAGAAGTACCCCTACCTTTTCTCATCAGAGGGTATGAGATAAAATTTCTGGGATGGAATTTATTAAGGGGGGAAGAATGTAACTACCCAAAATTTTGAAAAATATTTGTTTCCTAATTTTTTTTTGTTATTTTATTTTATACTCAAAACAAATATATATTTTAATTGATTAAGTACATATAATTAAAATGATACCATTAGGTTTTGACTGTTATAGGACCATTGGTCAATATGACTATTGGAAATTAAACTCCTAACAATATGTTTTTTATTTATAAAAACAAGCATTCTTGGTAATTTAATGTAGAAAGAAGAGTCAATGGCCTCATTCAGTAGACTCAAGCCTTACTATGCCAATTTTTTAGAGCTGGTGAAGGAGGTAGCATCTCTAGGCATTGCTTTGGACCAAGCCCAACGTGAGATTTATCATGAAAAGCTTGAACAAAAGTTTCATTGAGAGATATTCAAGCTAATAGAAATCACCAATTAGGCAATGTTGTTTGAGCCTCCCCAAGATTCAACCACCATTGAAAATATTACAATTAGGTCATTTGCAGGTGTTATAAGGGGCTATGTAACAAAACCTTAGTTTCGTTGTGTAATCCTTTTATGTATATATAATTTTTATTTTTTGTTATGTTAAATTATTAGATTTCAAATGTTAAAATAAATAGAGAATGATTTTATAGAATATCAATATTATTGGTGAATTTTTGAAAATGGGTATTCTAAAATATTTTTGTGTACATTAAATAATTAATAATGTGAAATGATTTTCAAAAAATGGTCTTCTACAGTTGTAATCTATAAAAAAATTAGAGTCTAATAAGATCGATTTAATTTTTAGTGAACAATAAATTATGAATAGTAATATTACCCTTTTCAATATTAATGTGACCAACAGAATAAAAACCTCACTTAAGAAGTTATTAATATAGTTTAGCGATCTTGAATGGTAATGTCATATTATAGCATAAGTAAATAACATCTTCAGAAATTATTAGGTAAATATTATTATTATTTTAGTCAAATATTAATTTAACGTAAAAGTTAAATATCTCATAACTAGACAATTATATTTATAAAATAATGTTTATTTTTGATTTTAGAGCATCAATATTATTTTAGGGTGAATATATGATATTTTAATAAAATGTTTTGTTTTTCTGTGAATAGTAAAAATATAGTTTTGAGTTCGGTGTGTCGAATGACATCATTAGTGATGTAATAATAATGTAATAATTCTGGTCACCTTGTGAATAGTAATATATGTTATGAGGGGTCTCATGTGTCCAATACCAAGGAAAAATACCTTCGGAAAGCCCACAGGTTTGAAAATACCATCGATGAGGTGTCCCTTGGAAATTAATAAAACATTCACACAATTTTTTAATAAATACCAAGAAATTACATCATCCCTTTCATTCCAAAAACCTTCTAAACGATGCTCTGGTATTTTTATCTCCCAAGTAATCCTCCCAATGTTCCCTCAAGCCTCTCAAGGTCCCAACCATCATTCTTTCTAAGTTACTCTTCTTGGTAATGGAACTTTTCACCCTCTTCTTTTAGTAAACACTTTATATGTTATGTCTTCATATTTCCAGTTTTATATGTTGGGGTGTGATATTATGTATCTATATTACTATCCATTTGATGTTAATATGATTAGATACCCTTTTTTATATCATTAATTCATTTTATAAATTTTTATGTGACGTCGTTAGGCTGCCGAATTTTCGTAAAATAAATCGAATCTTCTCACTTATTTTAAGATTTTGTTTCATGTTGTATGATTTTCAAATCTCAGTACCATGATCTTATTTAAATTTTGTATGTACCTATAATATATTAAGATTTATTTATTAATGGGTTACCCTTTCCCCCTATCTTTTTAATGTATTCTAAAACATGTTATGTATTTGTTATGTTGCAGACTTTTTGTCTCAAAATCTCTCTCTTTTTCTAAAAAAACCCTCTAGTTTTTATGTGAATATGCAAATATATTTTAATGTATTGGGGTATACACGAAGACATAAAATCGAACTATTTTATTCTGTAATTTAAATACAAATAACCCACACTTCCTTTCCATTGATTATAAATGACAAGGTGATCTTATTATTAATCATTTTTAAAATGTAACGATTTTGAAGTGAAACCAATTTATTTTACTCTCTATGGGTTATTTATGATATGTATTATTATGATATATATGGATCACATGAAAATAAATACACTTTAAGGATACACCTTAATACCTCTAAAATGCATTTGTTAATGAATTTAATCTCATGAAATTGCATGCTTCATGATTCCTTGGTGAATAACCTTAGTAATATTTATGACACCATGGGGAAAAACCTTGGTGATATGTTCATGAATGTCTAAATTTAATGTTGTAGCCACGTTTTCATGTTATTATTAATGTTATTATTTCTATGATATTCCTCTTTATCATTCATTTATGATATCCCTCATGTTCTTATTGATATCACTCAAGATAACTTATTAACTATTTCACTTGTTTTCCTTACTGGGCCTTCTACTCACCCTTTCCTTTGATGTATGTCTCTAGGTTATAATATGCAGTAATTGTACATAGGATGAACATATGATAAATCCTTAAAAGGGTATTTTAATGTTTTTTATGTTTTTTTCATGCATATTTTTCCTGATTTCCATGAAACTCAACATTAAAGATCCTCTATTTGTATAATGTAATGAAAAGTATTAAAATAAAATTGTGGGATTCTATATAAAACATATGTAAATATACTTAAAATATGATCATAATATAATAATGTAATAAATTCTCCAAAAACAGTTTTCTTCTTATCCAAATGATGAATATTTAGTATGAATTTTTCCTAAATGAACCACTAAAATCAACTAATACAGATCAATAAATAAAAAAATAAATATATTCCTCTTCTCAATAGGCATTAACCAAAACAGAAATTTTATTTAAAAGTTAAGATAACTCCCAATAATATAATAAACACCCCCAGAAATATAACTTTTTTTCCTCTAAGGATTTCTATACCGCTCATTTTTTTCAAAATAAAATAATATATCCACAAGAACATCATAAAGAAAATGATTATTTTTTACATTTATCAAGTATTTAAAATGTGTATCTCAAAAAATATCACCATTTAGTTACACCACTTTTTAAAGGAACCAATTTCCTCTATATATATTTTCAAATGATAATTATACCAATATTCATAAAATAAAATTACATATTATTACGCATAACATAACTCTATAATGCTCCCAAATGTTTTAGTGACCTTATTTTTAAAAATCATTAATCAAAAAAATAAATTTCAAATCCCATGGTTGTCTGTACGATAAAACACATGTCAATAAAATGAACAAAACCTATATAATTAAGATCATCTAAATTTAGGGAAAAAAATTTCATACTAACCAGGACATCACATAGGCTAGTGGTAGGTAATGAAACTTTATTTCCATTCATTTGTGGGTTCAAGCCTCATCAACCTGACAAATGTGATGATTTTCCACTCGATGTATGGGTTGTCATTACTCAATTCATTAGAGCCGTATCCAGGAACACCCATTTTATATACTATATTAGGCTCAGCCATGAGCTACAATGGGGATAAACCCGTAGTAAATAATTTCTAAGGACCATATCATGAATACAATCTTGGTGTAATCTTTTTAACTCATGTGTAAAAATGTTTTGGATTAAAAAATAATATTTTATATAAAAATATCACTTTTAAAATCTAAAAACCATGCACATAACAAATAAAAAAAATTAGTGAAAAATAATTGCGAGTTATTATAAAGGAAAAATCAAAGAAAATAAGAATCATGATGATGGGAAAATTCCCTCATTCCATATAAGTTAAAAAATACAATATTTTTATATTTTTTAAAAAGAGTTGAAAGAGGAACTCTAAATGTGCATTTTTAAAAGGACGTCCCTTACTGATTTGATAACTATTGAATCATAAGCAACATGGAAGAATAAAATAAAAAAATTAAATATCATGAGAATATATAAATTTGTGGTATTAAATATAAATTGGGATTCACATACACCTCATAAAATAATATAGGAGAAAACATCAAATTATTTCTTATGGAAAATAAAATTGAGATGAACTACCACACATTGAGTCCAACTCATTAAATAAGTTATTTATCTTCCAAAATAATAAACATTGGATAATTTTAATCTTTATTAAGAACATATTCCAGTTTAATTATTCCTTTTATTTGACATATTAACATGTTATATATAATTAGATAATCACTTAGGTTTACATAATATTTTTTTGATGATATTCAGAACATAAGTAAAAAATGATGTTGGTATGTTTAAAATTTTTAAATTGGTCATTACTCAAGAATACAAAAAATAATTTTCCTTAATTAATTATAATTATTACAAATATATTAAACTTTTATGACCAATCATGAAATATATTAAAAAATGAACTAATATACAATCATGGAGATGGTAAGTCATACATATTCTTGAGTAACATTTACTTCTTCAACGGTCATTATGGAAAGAAGGTTGATTTCATTTTATATTAAATGAATAATAATATTTAAATTAATATAATATTATATATTGATATGTTCTTCTATATATCCTCTAAGGGATGTAGTGATGAAAAAATTCTCACATTTCTTCACGGAGGTGGTAGTCCACATTTATGCATGAATAACGTAATCATTTTTCTGTTCATGGAATGGTAAGAAGGTATATACTATATTATCTTCTCATAAAGATAAATATATCATTAATAAAATGTAATGCGCCGACCCCAGTTACCTAGAGTCAGTGAATTATTTTAATACGTTGGTATAATTACAAGGAATCATGTACTAAATGACCTATCAGTTTAGCAGTCTTAGAAAATAGATTAAATACATGAAAATTACATTACACATTCTAACATACAAAACAGAGTAAATAATCCTTTGAGAACTCCATTTTTCCCTTATCTTAACCCAGCATTTTAATCATAAAACACTTCTTGGAATCCTGGAAAAATAAATCATAGAAAGGGGTGAGCTCAAATTCTCAGTAAGGGTAAATAATTTAGAGGAATCTATAAACATTTATGGCAATATGTGTAATTAAAACAACAGTATTTTTAAACATAAACTTGAACATAATATGGTAAACAAAATAAATCAAACATTTCCATATAATCATGCACATGTATATTCTACTAATCAAATAATCACATGAAATAACTAATTTCATAATGAGGGAATGAATAATGCCAAACTTTATTTTCTGTGTCAAGGCCTCGTGCCAATACCTAAGGGATAACTGCAACTAGAACCCAACCCAGAGATCCTCTGTATCTGGAATCCAACCCGGTGTTCCTCTAATAACTGGACACGAACCCAGAGTTCCTATAATAACCGGACACCAACCCGGAGTGCCTCTAATAACCGGATACAAACCCAGAGTGCCACTAATAACCGGACACCAACCTAGAGTGCCTCTAAAAACTGGACACCAACCTGGAGTGCCTCTAATAACCGGACACCAACTCGGAGGGTTTTCTGTAACCGGACCCCAAACCGGAATATACTAGTCCAACACATTCTTCTTAAGAAGAACATTAAATAAAACATAAACATTCGTATTAAAACTAGCATACGAAATGCCACAACATTAATCATAAGCCATTAATGGCATAACAATTACTCATTAATCGTTAAACATATCAAAAATCATTAAATACAAAATAGAATACATGTATCATAATAAATCAACTTCAAACAAGTGTAAAATTTATCAAAGGATGTAGACATAGATGAAATCAAAACTATTTGATAGAAATATATGTTTTTTTAAATCATTTAAAAGGAACACAATTTTGAAAAGTATTCATTTAAAGACATTTTTGTATCAAAGTGTCCCAGACCACATTGAAACTTTTTAAAGGAATTAACATTTTAAAAACTTTCATGTCTATATAAATAAATCCTTAAAACCCATATTGAAGACATGGACATTAATGAGAAAGATTTAGAAGAATAAATATTCAAAACATTTGAAATGATGTTTTAGTAAAAATTCCCATAATAGAATCCCCTTGAAAACTCTTTCATAACACATGGACATGGATAATAAATATGTCCCAGTACATACATACCTAAAAACAACCTCAGATAATAAAGTGATTTTGAAATTAACCCTTACCAATTTAGTAACTTACGAAACATACACCCCATGAAAGATGTATCATACTGTGAATATGTAAACACATATAAATTAAAGTGTATGACATAAAGAATAAAATTATGGGCAGTACATACACCACAAAAAAAAGTAATTGTGGTAATATGGAATGAATCTCACGGAAATAAAGAGTGAGATGAAAACCACTTACCTTGAACTTTCCTTTAGTCGAGGGTATGTTTAACCACTTGTATGAAGACTATAGTATGTTATTAAATTATAACAGAACCATATTAATATTTATAATATCATAAATTATTCAGTAATGACTTTATATTACCCATTTAATAATAATTTCCATGTTATATTAATATTTTGTGTAATAATCGCTTTCATTATCGTACGTGTTTTAACTTGTTTCTCTTGATTTTATCCCTTAGATAATGATTTAAATATTTACAGAATATAAAAAATGATTTATATATCATATATATTTAGAATATAAATATGTATTATTGACATATATATGAAATGTAAAACACTGTTTATGGAGACGGTAGTCCGTACGTACGCATAAATGTTGTTTCTATTTTCATACAGTATTGAACGGAAGTAAGTGAATAAGATATATGTTAGTACATAAATAATTATATATATAAATATATATATATTTAGTAGAAATATTATTTCATATATTACATACATATTAGTAATATTTTTTTTATAATCTTCGATGAATGGCGAACTAAGAAATGAATCTCATCGTGTCGTGGAGACGGTAATCCGTACGTACGCACGAGCGAAAATATCATTCTTTTGACATTAAAAAAATATATAATTGGATGGTATATAATATATAAATAATACTTATCATGTTATATTTATTATTTACATCAAATAAAATCATTATTATACCCATCCAAATAATAATGTATTAATAACAATTACAGCATGACGTGGAGACGGTAAGCTGTACGTATGCATGAATGGTGACATGTCATTAAAAGGGTGGATAAAATAATGAATTTGGTTGTACCATAATTATAATAAAATCAAAGTATATATATGATACTGGAGTTCTTATTTTAGAATAGAATCAACAAATAAATAGGAAGTGGAAGAAGAAAGGAACTTGAAAGAGGGTGGTGAAATCATTACCTCTTTTTGGCTTCTTCCTTTTGATTTGATAAAATTGGCTCCTGAGGTTGGATTTCATATCAAAATACGGCCTATAGGTTTAAGTGAGGTAATGGGAGATAATAATTAGGTAGTTTTTGGCCGATCAAAAATGCTTTTAATGTGTGAAGAATTGGTTAGAAGTGGTGTCCTTTTATTAGGGGGGGAGGGGTCTTTAGGAAAAACATAAAGTATTAATTTATAATAATATCATATTCGGTTTCTAATGGATCCAAAGTGGATTATTAAAATTATAATGTGGTGATGGGTTGAAATCCTTCAACAAATATATTTTATACAAGTTTGGGTCATTATATTAACCTTATCTTTTAGTTTTAACTCTTAGTTAATTAGATTGACATTTACCATGTCACTTTGTATTTTTAGATTATATAGTTAATAAACTTACTATATAATTCCAAGAGATCCCCAAGTGGTCCATTAATGATAAAAATATCATGATATAAGTCCTTTGGTATAAACTTATATTTTTAGGAATATAATATCAATTAATAATATAATATTTGTTTTAAAAACTCATTTATGTCAATTTTGACACTATTCAATAATTGATTTTTTTTAAAGTCTTAAAAACTTTATTAATTAGAACCACATTCATTTATAAGATCCTATAATGTCATATTAACCAATAAAATTCATTTATGTCATAAAAAATTTCAAATTTTATTTATTTTATCATTTATAAAACCAATTATTTGTTTCTTTCATTAATAATGAAAATACTGTATCATTATTGTGTCATAAATAAATTTAATTATTAAATGTCTAAAAATTAAAAATAAAATTACCACTATGTAGTAAATTTTTTTATATTTCTAATTAATATTTATAGGTGAAAATCCAACATATATTACCTTATGTAAAAATTGTTTTTCTAAAAGATATATGCTTATGTCATTTTTTTATTTAATTTAACATAATTAATACAAAGTGTCATTATCATTTACAAGTGGCTCCATGGGGTCCCAAAATCGACCGAAAGATGACCATGGTTGTAAATGTATCAAAAAATAATGTTAGGAGACGTTTTAGGGTAATTTATTATTATTATAATATTATTGTTTTACACTTATTTACAGAATTTACCCTTTAACCATGGTAAATAAAATATTTAGCGATGTAATAATTTAAAATGTTTAAAAATAAAAGTTACCTATTTAAAATATTTTTACATATTGATTAAAAATATGGAATCCATTTTTCCAATTTCAAAACACAGAAGTGGCAGAAATTAATTTAAAATTAATTCTCGTTGTTAAAACAAAAAGCTTGTTTTTAAGAGATAATAATTATCAAAAGATTGTCACTTGTTTATGTTCAGTTTAATCGTGAAATTATGTCCAATGACCAAAATTGTGTTAAATGGTAAAAATATATTGTAAATATACTTTAAAATCACACAAATTCATAATTTATCACTATTAATTATTTCGATTAAAAAAGTAGTTTCTTTAATTAATATTTTGTAATTTTCACTATTCATCAAAATATAAAAGTTATCTGAAAATTACCAAAATTTCACCCTAGGATAATTTAGATATTACTAATTCAAAAATGAAGTCCATTTTGAGAGATAAAATTTTTAGAATTCCGTGGTTGGTATTACAATTCATAACAGCTACTTTGATTGGTCACGGTGTGTTAGAATCTCGAAGTTGCATACAACACACGCTACTGTATTATTCAAAGAGAAGCATACCATAGAATTTTGAGGTGTTACATTCTACCCTACTTCAATAAATTGTGCCCTCGCAATTTTAAATTGTTCTTAAAAAATAAAAGGTTGAAAATAGAAAATATCTTTTTTGGGAAACCCACATAGGAAATTGTGTTAACAAAATTTAGTCTTAGTAAGAGGAAAAGAGAAATGAAAGGGTCACCACCAAGTTATTATCTTGATTAGGAGAACATTGGGGGAAATTAGAGAAATATAATTGGCGTAAAAATGTAAATAATTATAGGTAGTGATTGAGGTCATCAATCCCGAACAAGTGTAAAACTGCGGGCCATAAATTAATCAATCTATGATGATTTATAAGACCATCAGTTTGACAAAACATATGGTATTATGATAAAACATTTTTTGTTTTAAGATCCCTTCACTAAATTATAATAATTAATTTCATCAAAGAATAAGAAAAGAAAAAAACATATATACTTGACAAGTAGAGTCCCATCCTTTAACTATTTTTTTACAAAAAAACTCTTCTTTCACCCTAAAAGATAATAGAACATAAAAATAATATTCTATTTATCCTAATCATATAGGGTTAAAAAAATAATTTATAATTCATCTACCTGAACATTTTTTTAAAAACACGGAATTATTCAATCCAGGACATCATGTGGGCCAGTGGTAGGTGATACACCCTTGTCGCCCTTCGGTTGCAGGTTCAAGTCTCGCGGCCTTGCCGAATGCGACGGGTTGCCACCCGACCTCCGATTTGTCCTTTTATGGCAATCCAAAGATAATCTCAAACTAGAATTATCCAAAATACTTCTATCCAAACTCATAGTCCAAAATTTATAAGGTAGGTAAACACAATGAATATCCTTTTCCACGTAATAGCATGTGAACACCTTCATCATGTAATCTTTTAAAACACTGCAACAACCTGAAATACCATAAAACTATATTGATTTCATTCATGATCCCTTATTACTTATAGAATACTAGATATACTCTTTCTATCCAAAACTATTATAAACTCCAACAATTATGGACTATAAAAATCATTAATCGGTTTCAAGGTAGTCATGGATATCCAATATAATTTATCCAAATCAATAATGTATTTTTCCAAAATCACTACCTCGGTATCAGAACCATATTATGGTTTATCTTTATCTCAATCATATATTTTCAAAAAAATTAACCTGCTATTGATTCACTTTTCTTTGTTCTACACAATCTCAACTCCTTAATGAAATAGTACTGCAGTACAATCCTTTTATACTCCATAATTATTATAACCAGTAACTTGTTGATACAACCCTCAAATGAAATAATTATCTAATAACAAAATATGAACTCTAATCATTCCTCCTCATCTATGGTAGTATCATAACTTGATAATTATCTAATATCATCATTTGGGGAATAATATGAAGATTTGGACATTGGTTCGCGTAGTGTCCCAACTCCTTGCAGATGATGCATTGTACATTTGAAACCTTTTTCTTACCCTTGTAGTTACGAACATGGTTCCCTTTTTCTCTACACTTATAAAAAACTCCCATTCCTTTCAGGAAAGTTCCAGGGTGTTTCTTCCCATAGTTATCACATGTGGGAAAAAGTTTCATTACCTTCTTCCTGTTATCTATCCATCTCTCTAACATATTTTCCTTCTCTGGATTCCCTTAAAATCCATAGGACTCTGAAAATTCTTTACTTATCTTATCAACAGATGATACTACTTCTTTATATGATGATAATAAATGGGAGAATATTTCCCTTCCAAATTTTGGATTAAGACCATGAAAGATATGATCCATCTTACTCTTTGGATAATGCGTATTTCTGGAGTTCTCATTCCTTCTACTGGGAGCCATTTCTTAACAATGACATAAACTAGATTAGTTTATGAATAGAAATACATATTCCCAAACTTATAAAACAGTTATTATAAATTAAACATTTTATGGATATAATCCATAATCATAAAAATGTCTTCTTTGAGGAATTATATACTCATATACCCTTCATAATGGTTTGTAATGAAAATGAGAATTATACTAAGAATATCCCCTGGGAGTGTTGTAACCAAGAGTGCAGCAAGGACCATTTTCATGCACTAGTTCCTGTTCGTGTCTAGCTCAAAGCATTGTTTTCGGGTTTTACCCCTAGGTACATCTGTGTTAAAGCCGCGTCTACCTGCTCGTATCTAGATAGGGATGTATTGCACAAAATACTCACAAAAATATCTACAATACCAAATTTCTAGGAAATTCTTCTATCCTAATCCTCAATGTCTGTCTTAGGTCTATGTGCTCTATTCAGAGTTTTACTAAATCTATCTTCCACGGTTATTGCTAAACATCCACTGATACCAACTGTAATGCCCCGACTCCAGTTACCCAAAGTCGGTGCATGATTTTAAGACATTGGTATAATTTTAAGGAATCAAGTCCTGAAGGACCGATCTATTTAGCAGTCTTGTAAAATAGATCATATACATGAACATTAAATTACACCTTCTAACATAAAACACAACATAAATAATCCTTTGAGGACACCATTGTTCCTTTAGCTTAACCCTGCATCTTAATCATAAAACACTTCTTGGAATCCTGAAAAAATAAAACATAGAAAGGGGTGAGCTCAGATACTCAGTAAGGGTAAATAATTTAGCGAAAGCTATAAACTTTTAAGGAAAGATGTGTAATAAAAACAACATCCTTTTTAAATATAATATTGATCATAATATGGTAAAAAAATAAAACATTACCATATAAACATGCACAAGGATATTCTACTAATCAAATAATCACATGTAATAACTAATTTCATAATTAGGGAATGTATAATGCCGAAATTTAATTTTTGTATCAAGGCCTCGTGCCAAGACCTAAGGGCTAACTATAACTGAAACCCAACCAAGAGAGCCTATGTAATGAAACTCCAACCAAGAGTGCCTCTAATAATCAGACACAAACCCGGAGGGCCTCTAATAACCGGACACCAACCCGGAGTGCCTCTAATTACCGGAAACCAACCTGGAGTGTCGCTAATAACCGAAAACCAACCCAGAGTGCCTCTAATAACTATACACCAACCCAGAGTGCCACTAATAACTAGACACCAACTCAGAGTTTCTGTTGTAACTGGACTCCATCGCGGAATATACTAGTCCAACACATTCATCTTAAGAAGAGGATGAAATATAACATCAACATTCATATTAAAACTAGAATACAAAATGCCAAAACATTAATCATAATCCATTAATGGAAAAACAATGACTCATCCATAGTAAAAAATATCACAAAACCTTAAATACAATATGGATGATTTCTATCAAAATAAATCAACTTCAAACAACTGTAAAATTTATCAAAGGATGCTGCCATAGATGAAATCAAAACTATTTGAGATCAATATCTCTTTTTTTGAAATCATTTAAAAGTCACACAATTTATAAATGAAGTCATTTAAAGACATTTTTGAATCAAAGTGTCTCATACCGCTTTGAAACTTTTGAAAGGAATTAACATTTTAAAAACATTCATTTCCATATAAATAAATCCTTAAAAACCATTTTGAAGACATGGACATTAATGAGAATGATTTAGAAGAATAAATATTTAAAACAAATGAAATGATGTTTTAGTAAAAAGTACCTCAAAATAATCCCTTTGAAAACTCTTTCATGAAACATGGACATGGATAAAAAATATGTCCCAGTAGATACTTACATAAAAACAACCACAGATAATAAAGAGATTGTGAAATTAACCCTTAACAATTTGGTAACTTACGAAACATACACCCTATGAAAGAGGTATCATACAATGAATTTGTAAATATTCATACATTAATGTGTATTACATAAAGAATACAATTATGGGCAGTACATACACCACACAAAAGGTAATAGTGGCAATATGGAATCAATCTAACGGGAATAAGGAGTGAGATGAAAACCCCTTACCTTGAACATTCTTTTAGTCGAGGGTATGTTTGACCTTTTGTATGAAGACTATAGTATGTTATTAAATTATACCAGAACCATATTAATATTTATAATATCACACATTATTCATTTATGTCTTTATATTAACAATTTACAAATAATTTCCATGTTAAATTAATATTTCGGGTCATAATCACTTTCTTTATCGTACGTGTTTTAACTTGTTACTCTTGATTGTATCACTTAGATCATGATTAAAATAATTCCAGAATACAAAACATGATCTATATATCATATATATTTATAATATAAATATGTAAAATACCTATATATATGAAAGGTAAAACACCATTTATGGAGACGGTAGTCCGCACGTACGCATAAACGATGTTTCTGTTTTCATACAATATTGAATGGAAGTAAGTGAATAAGATAAATGTAAGTACATAAATACTTATATATATAAATATATATATCTTCAGTAGCATTATTATGTCTCATATTACATATATATTAGTAATATATATTTTTATAATCGTCGATGAATGGTGAACTGGGAAATGAATCTCATCGCGTCGTGGAGATGGTAATCCGTACGTATGCACGAGTGAAAATATCATTCTTTTGTATTAAAATAATATATAATTGCATGGTATATAATATATACAGAATTATTATCATGTTATATTTATTATTTACAACAAATAAAGATCATTAGTATACCCATCCAAATAATAATGTATTGAATAAAAATTACACCACGATGTGGAGACGGTAAGCTGTACATATGCACATATGGTGACATGTCATTAAAAGGGTGGATAGAATAATGAATTTGGTTGTAACAAAATTATAATAATATCACAGTATATAGAAGATATTGGATTTATTATTTTAAGATTGAAACAACAAAGAAAGAGGATGTGGAAGAAGAATGGAACTTGAAAGAGGGTGGTGAAATCATTACCTCTTCTTCGGATTCTTCCTTTTTATTTGATCAATATAGCTCCTTAGGTTGGCTTTCTGATCAAAATAAGGCCTCTAGGATTAAGTGAGGTAAGATTATAGAATAATTGGGAATGGTTTGGCTGAACCAAAGGGCTTTGAATGTGTGAAGAATTGGTTAGAAGTGGTGTCCTTTTATAAGGGGGAGGAGGGGCTCTTTATGAAAAACATAAAGTATTAATTTATAGTAAATTTATATTCGGTTTCTAATGGATAAAAAGTGGATAATTAAAAGTAAAATGTGGGGATGGGTCGAAATCCTTCCAACCAATAGATTTTAGACATTTTTGGGTCATTATATTAACCTTATATTTTAGTTTTAACTCTTAGTTAATTAGATTGACATTTACCATGTCACTTTGTATTTTTATATTATATAGTTAATATACTTAATATATACATCTAAGAGACCCCCAAGTGGTACATTAATGATACACATATCATGACATATGTCCTTTGTACGACCCTTATATTTTAGGAATATAATATCAATTAATAATATAATATTTGTTTTAAAAACTCATTTATGTCAATTTTGACACTATTCAATTATTGATTTTTGTTAAAGTCTTAACAACGTTATTAATTCTAAAAAAAAATTAATTTAAGAAATCCTATAATGTCATATTAACCAATAAAATTCATGGATGTCATCAAAACTTTCAAATTATATTTATTTTAACATTTATAATACCAATTATTTGATTCATTCATTAATAAGGAAAATACTGCATCATTATTGTGTCATAAATAAATTAAATTATTAAATGTCTAAAAATTATAAATAAAATAACCATTATGTAGGAAATAGTTTTATCTTTGTAATGAATATTTATATTCGAAAATCCATTATATATAACCCAATGTAAAAGTTGTTTTTCTAAAGGATATATGCTTATGTCATTTTTGTATTTATTCTAACTTAATTAATATAATGATTCATTATCACTTATAAGTGGCTCCATGGGGTCCCAAAAATAGACCCAAAGATGACCATGGTCGGACATGTGTTAAAAAATAAAGTTAGTACATGATTTATGGTAATTTATTATTATTATTATAATATTAATGTTTACGCTTATTTACTGGATTTACCCTTTAACCATGGTAAATAAAATATTTACCGAAATAATTATTCAAAATGTCTAAAAATAAAAGTTACCTATTTACACAATTTATAAAATCATTAATCCAAATATGGAATCCATTTTTCCAAATTCCAAACATAGAAGTGGCATGAATTTAATTTAAAATTAATTCCTGTTGCGAAAACAAAAAAGCATGTTTTTAAGAGATAATAACTATCAAAAGATCGACACTTGTTTATGTCTGGTTTAATCGTGAAATTATGTCTAATGGCCAGAAATGTGTTAAATGGTAAAAATATATTCTAAATATATTATAAAACCACTCAAATTCATAATTTATCACCGTTAATTATTTTGATTAAAAATTATTTTAATTAAAATTTAGTATTTTTCACTATTCATCAAAATATAAAAGTTATCTGAAAAGTACCAAAATTTCACCCTAGGATAATTTCGATATTCCGAATTCAAAAGTGAATTCCATTTTGAGAGATAAAATTTATAAAATTTCAAAAAGTGGGTATTACTATTCATAATGACTACTTTGATTGGTCGCGGTGTGTTAGAATCTCGAAGTTGCGTACAACACATGCTACTGTATTATTCAAAGAGAAGTGTACCGTGGAAGCTTGAGGTGTTACATAAAATCTCAGTGTATGTATTATTTCAGAATTATTTTTTAATAATTTTTTAATTGTATTTGAAGGATGTGGATGAATAATAAAACAAAAACATTCTCTTAAAAATAATACATCTTCTTTTGAAAACCTCATTTATTTAAGAAAATAAAACCACTAAGATTGGTATTATTTAAAAAATAATTCCACTTGAATGAGGATAAATATTTTTGGAACAGATTTTCGTTGTCATTTACTGAGAGAAATTGGTTTAAAGTGTAAAGTAATGAAAAGAATAGGTTCCCTTTTATATGATATGGGCGGGACACTCTTGGAATTTCTCACAATATAAAATTAATTTGAATTAATATTAAATTTTAAAAGGAGAAAATATAAATTATTCAGAATAATGAATTATTATACATATCAATAATTTCATCCAATAATTTTTGAACAGTTTTAGTTCACATTATTACCCTAAAAATCCAGTTTTAAACCGTTATTAACCCGTCGAAAATGTTTCGTGACAACGAGGATTTTTACCCTCCGAGGTAAATATATTTACTATAAATGGAGAAAACATGATAAATAAATCATGGTTGAAAATATATACATTAACATAATCACATGTCTCATTATAATATTTTTATTATTTTTATATCATTTAATAAATTAATAATTATTTGAAAATATAAATAATATCAATTTCAAAAACAATTCATTACCTTGACATTAATAACATAAATATAACAATATATATTTGAAAAAATATATTTAAAAAATATTAAAATATTTGGGTTCATATGTAATTTTTTTATTTCATTAATTATCTCAAATTATGACACTTATAATATTATTAATATAACTAATCTGATTTCTCCATTAATTGAAAAATTACTTCATCAGCGTTTTGTAAGATATTATAGTAATTATTTCTTAACTAAAAGTTATTAGTAAATTAAAATGCTGAAGATAAATATTTTTAATTTAAACACCATTTTTATTTTCAATCATATTCCATTGATAACCGCACCTTAACAACATTATACTTATTAAAAATATGACTGTGACATGTCAGACTTATCTTCAAATAAAAAACTATAATGGTTATAATAACATTAAAATAGAAACAAAATTCCATAAAAATGAATATTTGGTGAGTTTGGGAGAAAAGAATTTATTAAATAATATTATGTTAAGTGTTAGAGTCATTTTATAATCCTAATAAGTTTATTTTTATCTTTAATTACAAGATTTACCTTTACCAGGGTAACAAAAATAATAATGGTTACTATTTATATCAACCAAAAAGGAAAGGGATGTAGATAATAAATCTATACCCACTATCTTCATATATGTAATCCATTTTTTTAAATTTAAAATAATGATGTTACAAAATATAATGTAAAATAAATCACATAAAGCATAATTTAAAAAAAAATTCTGAAAAAGTAGTTTTTCAACCCAAAAATATACATACACCAAAATAATGTATAAAGATTATTATAATGTACATAATTATATTATTTATAACTAAATATTACTTAATTAATTTTTAGTTAATATTTAATTTCTAAAATAATTTATTAATATATATAAAATGATAGCTTTAAAAAAATTAGTATTTTTCACCATTTAGGGGAAAATGAAATTTTTTTAAAATTATAAACAATTCATCATCTAATATTTTTTTCATGATAAATTCAATATTTAAATTCATTTTTCCAAATATATTTTCTTAAATTTTATGAAATAATTTTAATATTCCCTCATAAAACCTAATAAAAAACATTTATGACGAATAAAATTGATTTAATAAAAATTAAATTGAATTTTTAATAAAATTATTTAATTAATTATTAAGTATTTGAACTGTATTAAACGTCGTAATACATTTTATTAATTATCTCTAGTTTAATATATATATGTTAATACAATCACATTTAAATAATTTCAATTGGTTGTTCATTTAAGAATAATACTGTGTATATTATATAATAATGAACATTGTATTTCCTTAAAAAATATCAAGATATTTCATATAAGATCATATCATTGCAGACATAATTATTGAAACCCAATAAACATCAAGATCCATTATTAAAAAATCATCATATAAACTAAGAATATAATATAAAATTTCATACATCATTAATAAAAAGATACACCATTAGAGGGATATTTTTTATAGTGATAAACAAGTAATAATTAAATAAATATTTCCACTGTGGATAGTATTCCAACCACATGAATAACTATAAAGTCTAAGAGGACCCATGGAACTCCAAATGGATATTATTTCACAATTGGAATGAGATCTTATACACATAGTTTGAAATCATGGGTATATCCCCCAAACAATGGGTATAGGCTATACCCACGGGTTATATAGAAACTATGTGTATAGGTCCCATGTATTTTTTCATACGCACAATTTACCTAAATTGTTTGTATTGATTTATAACCACGGTTTCAAAACTGTGGGCATATGGGTTCCCATTTGAGAATTTATAACAACGGTTCTGCATACTGTGGGTATAGGTTTCTTCTTCCATATTGCAGTAGCCCCACCAACTTCTTCCCAAAATTCCAAAAGCATTAAATCTAATAAACCGGACAATATATGTTTAATTTAGTAAAAATTATCTACATTAATCAACCATAAAAATATTTTAATACATTTCAAACCATAAAAAATACAAAAATATACATATGCAATCATAAAAAAAATTAATCATTTTATAACTGCAGAAGTCTGCTTCATGGTAAATGAAAAATGAAGGGAATAATTATCTTTCATATCACCAACATCCTAATCCAAAAAAAATCTGTAGCATCATAATCATCAACAACAACATCCTCACCAAAAGCATCATCATGAGAAACAACATCATCAACAACATCATCATCGCCACCTTCATGTTGATGGACACTTGGACTCTCATAGGAATCACTCAGGGCATCATTTAATGAAGTCATCAATTCCATATATGAATCAATAATAATAGAAACCAATAATTTAAGTGATTGATGGATAAACGACCTAGTTTTTTGGAATTATTTGTTTATCATCTTAATTATTTCACGATCCAATTTTTTTATTTCATGCTCCCCTAAACCTATTTTTCCCATCAGTTGGTTGTGTATGAACGATTTGTAGTTGTTTCATCTAAAAACATTGAGAAGTGTCTGATGAGGAAAAAATCCTATTGGTTATGATATTTTTCTCTAGTTGACATTGGACTCCTCCATAGTTCTCGTCATCAAATACATATTTAAAATGACAGTTCAAACCGATGTTGTCATATTCGTTATCATCATGGCCCCCTAGGAAAGTCTATTTAAAATATAAACAAGATATTTAATTATTAATTTCATATAAATATTTGAAATATAAATAAAAAACATACAATACTTTCTTGTGTTTTTTCATTTAATGAACTTCCATATTTTTCATCCTACATGAGAAAAATAATTTATCTCATGGTGCAAGAAATTTGATGCGAAATATAGCTTGTTGAAAAATGAAATTAATTTATATAAATGTATTGAAAATGTAGAAATTTTATAATATAGAATAATATTTTAAGGGAATAAATATTATATTAATGAAAATTCATAATTAATGTAACTAAAATTAATGAAAAATTAATATTTAAAATATAATCATATTTAATTTATAATTTTACGTATTCATTATTATTTATCCATAATATCGAATATGAATTAATTATATTCGTTTTATAATATGAGCACCATATTATTCATTATTTGGAAAAAATTTCGATTAATCTATAGGATAATTTTCTATTAGTCTTAGAGGCTAATGTGTCATTAGGACAATATGCCAAATTGGAAATTATATCTAATACCCAATTTTCCATTAGTCCTATAGGCTAATTTTCCATTTGTCCTATAGGATAATGGGACATTAGTTCTATATACCAATTGTCCAATAATATTATAAGGAAATTTTCAATTATTCTTATAGGCCAATTAACAATTAGGCCTATATGGGAAATTGGCCATTAGGAAAAATTTGTTAATTGGCCATTATAACTATATGGCTTTTTTCATTAGGAATATTATCCATTAATCCTATTAACCATTATTAATAATTGGTCAGTTGGACATTAGGCCTAAATACCAATTGGCCATTTGGACAACATGGTAACATGATAATTGGACATTAGGCCTATAGGACAATAGGCCACTGGTAATTAGGCCTAATGGATGATTGACCACTAGGCCTAATATAAATTTTAATGGGGTATTTTTCAGCCTTATATTAATGAGATTAATGAAAATAAATCACGAACTTCAGTATGAAATGCTAAAAGTATAAAAAATAAGGAAATTTTTCTAATTCAGTTCAAAGTACCGAGAATATCCCATGCTCAGGAATTTTAGTGGACTTCAATGTGTGTATGTATGTCATTAAATATTTGTTATTTTTTTCCCTCACGCTTCTTAAAAAATAAACAACATTAATAAAAAAAAAATTTATATGAAAACCATAAAATATTTTGAATAAATTAAATTCATCATTCTTCAAATATTCAATCATTATTTGTTATTTAGTTTTTTGACTACTGCAGAATATGGGTACAACCTCTATTTTATAACCAACCCTGGTCTCCCAAACAACATACAAATCATGCTTCTATAATCACCATAAATATACAAGATCTATCAAACTTGTTGTTTTACTAACTTCACCATTTTGAAAGTTAAATGGACACTACAATGAACATGATACTCATATAAATAGTAAAATATTTCATATACATATACATATATATATATATTTCTATAAATTTTTTAAAAAATACCCATATCTTCTCCAATGAATTGTCATTGATGTCATTACTAAGATGTATCCGTGAGACTGGTTCCACCAGAATGATTTTATAGTACTTGGAAAAAGCTTCCATGAAACCTCTACATTATCTTTCATTTTTATCTATCATCTACTTTTCTAAATTTAAATCTACAAATATCATTGTATGGTCATTTGAGGCTTCCTTTATATGAGTGAGACGACATCACCTAGAATAAGATCTTACAAAATAAAAAAAGATGAAGAAAGAATAATTAAGTAAATATAAATCCTGAATGAAATTTTGTGACATTATTTGACATGGTTATAATAAAAATAATAATTCTAGTTTCTCAATAAACTATTATAGATCATTGGGTTTTCTTGGATCGGAAAACTCTGAAGGAAGTGTCTCTTCCAATGAATTATCTGGGTGGTCTTCATGTAATAGAGTGGATGATGGAGGATCAGACTCATCAGATGCTGGATAGATGCTAGGAAATAGAGGTAGTGAATACAAGATAGAATATGGATAGTAGGCTGGTGGATACGTCATTATATATGGATATGGTAAAGGTTATAACATTTATGGGGCATTGTAGACATGGAATTGGATGAATAGGGAAAATTAGATGATGGAGGCACTAGTGGGAATATCCTTGGAGGTAGTGTATACATGTTATGTAAATAAGAGGGTAAATGAGATAATGATAGAGGCATGGATGGGAACATACCTAGAGACCCACGTATAAGATGGAAAGGTGTGGTAGTTGGGGTGTCCACTAGTGTGATGATGTTGGAATGGGGTATGATGAGTGATCCATCTAGGTCTAGGAAAATCCCCACACCGATCCATTCTTGAAGTATAAGGAGTCTACTATGATGGACTTGACTTTCCTTAAAATAATTATATATAATATTAATATGAATTTATTTGTAATGTAGATGAAAATGATTTAATTATTATACTCACTGAGAGAAGAGAAGTAGTAAACACATCCTCGTACACCTGTTGATTAGGATCAAATAGTCTCTTCCTTAAATGTTTTCAATTATTTGTCATTATCAATATAAGAATGAAAAGTACATTTTTCGAAAACAGTTTTTAAAAATCATTCATACAACTTAGAATTCAATAATTTAGAATCAATGGCATAACATCATTTAGTGTCAATGATAAAAAACTAGGTTACACATTTTTTAAAATCTTGTTTTGAAGCACTTTTTCAAAATTGATATAAATAAAATGAAATGAAATGTTACAAGAAAAAATGATAACAAACATATCATTCCAAACTGAAACTAAATTTATGTAATTACATTAATACTAACCTGATAAACTCATTTCAAGGTAAACTAAATTAATATTGAACATATATTGTTGATTCTATATATTAGCCACTACTACTTCAGGTTCAACATGAACTCTAAGAATGAGGAAATTTGAGTCATCAAATGTAATATTTTCTTCAACACCAATGGGGGAATAAATAGTATAAATATTTTCACTAGCATCTTAAAAAATATTTTTTGTGATTAAATCATTAATGACACTGTAATTAGGTCTTAGGTGACCTTTAACATAAAAGAATAATTTTTTAATTGATTCTAAAATGTATGGTTTATCAGTATGAAAGAATTGACTCATGTCAATAACTCTAAATCCATAGTCATCAACAATTTTACCCTATTGTTACATTGAATAAAACCATCTATAATTCATCATAGTGACTTATCCTTGAGTGTAGTAATTTGATAAAAATATTTTCTCAACCAGTCCACATTAATAAACATCTTCATATCAACGATGACTATCTGATGCATTAGAATAAACATATGTTGTAGTCGTTAACATAACACCACCATTTAGTGTTTTCATTTTCACTTTTGAATAGTTTTTAACAAATTTATTCTAATTTATTATTAAATTTTTTCGTTCACGAACCAGATAATTGGGGAAAAAATTCAATGCTCCTATTTTTTGATAAATAGTCTCAATAGGTAAACTCAACACCTGAATTATATATTAATAATAATTTTAAATATATTTCTATGTATTTATCTAATCAAATTAGTGGTCATACCTTTAATTTCATCCAAGATGGAATCTCTAGGCTTTGCAGTGCCTCTCTCCTTTTGAAAGGGAATGATCGATGAACTAAACTATAATGACATAGATATTTTAAGAATAATACTTTCTGATTTCGTTTAATACTTATGAATAAGTTATTAATTTTATGTCAAAGGGGACATTTCTTTCGATAATATACTCAAAAAGTAACAATAGGTTTCTCCAAAATCTTACGTTGCCCATAATATTTAGTTATACCAAAATATAATATATTATAATATTATTATAGAAATTGGTAGCTAATTCCTAGCCATTTAAATGTTGAGAATAAATATTTTCAAATTATTTATGAAATATGGTTTACACATGTTTAAATAATGATTCATTTGTTAACAAATTTATTATAAATGGAAAAAAACCAGTTGAATATAAAGGATGTGTTTTTATGAAAACCAATTTAAAAAATAATAATTTATTTACATCACTCTTTATGGATTTTTATTTAATATAAAATATATGATCTATATTAAATGTAATGTTTTAAATTTCTCTTATATGTTTTATATAAATCATTTAAAAAATAATTCAATTTTTTGGGTAAAATAACTATTTTTCTCAAATTGTAGTTTTACCACCTTTTAATGGAGAACCATTTTTAAATATAGTTTTTGTAACTTATATTTGTTCTATTTTATAAACTAAACTTCTTCTATTTAATAGGGACATCATAAATATATTTGTATGAAATTTTGGTATTTTTCTAATAATGGTCATTTTTAATGAATAATGAAAAATACTGCATTTTAATTCAAAGCGACCATTTAATTTTATTTACTTATATAGTTACATTATTATAATAATTGGATTTAAAATTTAATTGGATTAATTTTATATTATTTAATTCAACTATGGTTATTTGATGTAATTTCACTATTAAATTGGATATAAACCCATGTCAATCTTTTGATAGTTATTGCTTCTTAAAACCCCGCTTTTTGGTTTTCACAATGAGAATTAATTTTAAATTAATTTCTTCAAAATCTATATTTTGATTTTGGAAAAATGAATAAAGTATTTTGAATTTGAATGTAAAATTTGTGTAAATAGGTACATTTTAGTTTTAGACATTATGAATAGTAATATCAGTAATTATTTTATTTAGCATGGTTAAAATGCAGAATATGGTAAATAAGGGTAATGCATAATATTATAATATTATTAAACTAACCTAAAACATGTTTTAATCATATTTTATGAGATATGTCTGGCCATTAAAATCCTTTTGTTGATTTAGGGACCCCATAGATACACTTGGAAGTGAAAATGACATTTTATAAGAACAAATTTAATGTAAAGGAAAATATAAATTAAACCAGTATCTTTTAGTAAAACAATTTTTATATGGGGATATATAAGTGATAAATTAACCTAAAAATAGTCATTAAAAAATAAAATTTCTTACCTCATAGTATTTTATTTTTAATTCTTTGGCATCAAATAAATAAACTTATTTATGACAAAATGATGATGTAGTGATTACTTTTTAATGAATGATTTAAATAAATAACAATATAAATATTAAAATAAATTTATTTTGATAATATTTAGGCCATCAACAAATTTTATGGAAGATTATGAATTTTTATATTTTAATTATTGAAGTTGTTTCTAAAGAATAACATTTTTATGGATTTTAAAAAAATAATGATATGAATAGTTAAAAAATAGACAAAAATGACTTCTTAAAGAAAATACTATTTTATTAAATGATATAATAGTCCTAAAAATATTATATTCCGAAAAATGACGTAGATACTGTTTAAAGTGACATTAATGAACAACTTGGTGTTTGATTAGAATTTAATAGTAACTATATTCACCATATATGTCACGAACCGAATCTAGTCACCGCCAAAACTGGCACCAAACCCAGCCCATGACATGACCCGAAGGGCGTTCCCTATCCCCACGGGCTGGCACAAGTGCCTGGGTATCATTAATTTAGGTTTGGGAACGATTTACCCGAGTATGAAAGCATAAAACATAAAAAACAATCCATAATATAAATCTGAAATTTTTGAGCCAAACAAGACTTAAGTAAAAAAAAACCAGAACTGAGTACATTGGTTTAAAGACAATACAAGTGGTCCAAATAAAAATAATTATAGCATTAATACAGCCCCAAGGACTCCACACAACTAGGGGTCATCGCCCCCAAGCTATCTCCACAACTCCGCACCAAGAATGGGAACTAACACCATGAACCGCCATCGCCCTTAGCCATTCCTTTACCTGAATCAAACATAACCAAGTCTACTTACACCCAAGGGGTGTAAGTAGGGTGTGAGCCTAAGCCCAGTAGGATACCACCTAATGATTCCAAAGAGTAAGAAATACAATGTGAAAAAGCAAGCAGTTTTCAAACGCAAGGAAAAGTAGTGTTCAAATTTCAAGAAATGAAACCTCTAATTGAAAATAGTTTTCAATCCAAAATTTTTAGAATACTAACACATTAAAATAGAAATGTTAGATATTGTAATTTACTTCCAAACACACCCTGAGACATGTGTATATACTACAAATCCAATGAGCAACAACATTGGGAACACCCCTAGGCACTAGGTTGTCTTGGGCCCTATGTACCTCGTACCTCGGTGTAGAGTAACCATAGCAAAATCCTTTCTCGTGCACGAGCCACTAGTAGGGAACACACCCATAACCTAGTGGTCCCCAATAATCATCCACATAGTTTAGTTAGAGTTGTCGTTATCGAAATGCTAAGTGAAACAGGGACAAAACCCATCCGGTCCACTAGCCGTACTAGTACAAATCCACCCCACCTAGGTACCCGGGCTTCCCCTTTTGTGCTCAATCAATTTCAGGATGCAACATAAATAAATTTTCATATAAAACACCATTAATGGTCAATCACAACCAATACAGTAGCTATCGCATTTTATACCACTTAAAACACGCAACAAAACACTTAGATTTTTCATAAAACAATTCCTCAAAATCTCGTAGTGTTTCGGACACAAAACACCTTATACACCTCACTTGCATACTATGTGCACATATTTAAGTTTCCAAAACATAAAGGAGATCCCACTACATTTCAGTGAAAACACAAAATCATTTTTAGGGCAACCCTATATGGTTCAAGAAACGACATCATTGCAAAGTCTCCATTTTTACATAACACAACTCTTAGAATTTCATGTGGTTCACAAACACCATTAAAACCAGATTTTTCAGCAACAAACACAAGGTACAATCATTATAAACAGTATTTTTATCCCTATTATACTTCAATAAAATCAACTAGTTACTTATAGGGTAGCCCCAATTAAACTAATAATACATTTCTATGAAAAATCCCCAATTTCACATGAAATTGGACTTTAGGATTCATTTTAAATTCAAACACCACTAAAACTATATTTTTCAGAAATAATAAAATTTAATAAGCATGAAAATACCATAAAAACAGTAGCCAATTCACAAAGATTTCATACACAATAGAATCACCTACCAAAACCAAGGAAACCCTTGAATCCTTTGTGCGAAAACTGAAACGCACCACCGCCGCACCTCAAGAAAGCTAAACCAGACCTAAAACCATAATTTCAGACCATAAAACACAATATAAAACCTTATATTTTAAACCCTAATTCCTGGACATTAGGAACCGCAATTATAATGGAAGAAACCCTAACTAAATTGGATGTAACCCTAAAAAAAATTGAAAAAAAAAGAGGAGAACAACTTACTTAAAATATCTTGTAGAAATCGCCCCCCAAAATACTAGTAGCTGATTTCACAAATACTCAAACCTTCATGGTCGGTTTGAACAATAATAGGTAGATCATTTAGGAATTTTAATGGGGGAAAAAGAGTAAGAATCGAAGGAGTTATGAAGGAAACAAATTACCTTTATAAATCTGCCCGAAATTTGAGTTCTCCAGAAATTTCGACCTACACCGCGATGCAAATGAGATTAAAAGAGGGTGGGAGGATATGGGACGTGCGGCTGGGTTCAAGGGGCGTGTTTGGGGCTTGGAATCACCGGAAAATCCTTAAAAATGAATATGTTATTAGTTAATCAAATTTTATTTTTAAAACTGGAATTGGGCTTTCGGGTAGGCCCAATCCCTTAAATAAAAACTCATATACACCTTGGTTATGAATTTCCAAAGACTCCAAATTTTAATTGTGGTGTTAATATATTAGGGGAGGACATTTAGGAGTTGTAATGAGTGAAAAATATTAAAAAAATGAATATGTTATAAAAGAAACAAAATTAATTTTTAAACTTGGAATTGGGCTCACGGTTTGGCCCAATTCATGAAAACTCACCTATTCTCTATAAACACTTTGGAAACCCCACAAAACAAAGATTTAATGGAATGTAAAATAAAAAAACATTTAAAATAAGCTATGTATGTGACAATTCTCCCCACCATGAAAACTTTCCGCCCCGGAAAGTCACAGTAAGGCCAAAGCAACAACCAAACTCAACTGAGAAACCAAGAGATACTCTCTTGCCAGGTTTCTCCCCCAAAGGCCATAACAACTCCAGTGATCAATGAAGGAAGGAATACTCTCAAAAACATAACTTACACCACATTCCAGAAAGAATCAAGCACAATCAGGCTTTATCCCAAATGAAAACTCCTCAAACACAATCTGAACAATACTCAATCAATTTACCCAAATAAACAACAACATCGAACAAGGTTACACTTGCCCTTCTATAAATAAACCATTTGTCACTCTCCAATATCAATGTTTACCAATGTAAGATGTAGGTATTTAGATATCTCCAAATGATAATACCTACTTTCCATACAAAACCAAGGAAAAATATGAGTTACTCGTATGAAGAGACACAAATGGGCTCCCCACCATAAGAGACAACTTAAATTTTTTTTCCCGAGACAGAATCAAGACACTAATAGGGGGAGGCCCAAACAGACTCCCTAGTACAAGAGGTATACATAAATTAGAAATATACAAAATAATAAACATGATACCCACAGTGGGTCTTCCCACCATAAGAACCAGCCATCTTAACTGACCAGCATGGGCCGACACAAAAAGACTCACTTTTTTTTAAGATTTGGGAAGGGTGCAGGGTCAGTCCGCACGGTTTGGGAAACCATGCACTAACTATGCTGATCATTATTTGAACGTGGATTCCTAGCACACTGACACTACTAATCATGCACAAAATGTGTGCTCAAACTTTCTAGACAAATTTCCAACCGTCCTCCAATGACTCAATGGAAATCAACATGGGAGGGAAAGACATTAGGCGATGACATGGGTACAAGGCCCTCTACCTATTTCCACCGAACGAGAACAACAGAAGGAAGATGATGAAACCATAGGTTTAAACTGTTCCTATCTTTCATACTGAGGACAGGACTTTGTATAAGTGTTTAAACGACACTGGTGTTTCCCCTGAATACGCGCCAGCTTCTCTCCGGGACCTATGGCTGGAGCTCAAAATATTGAAGCATCTTCGGCCACACAGTTAGGCTGTTGAAACCCCTATGTGGAACTTCTTCTTTCGGTGACACAAACAACTACACTTCATACCCTGATGGGTTTATCAAGACATAACACACTTCATAACCCACTTTTCCCAGAAACAGTCATTTCACTGAAACAAGGGATCAGAAGATGCACACACATCGCACCTTGTTTCTTTGGGTGAGAAACAACAGAAGGGAAAGACACATATAAACACCTTCCTCTAAGATATCAGATTTGATGTTTTTCCCAAGGGAGACATAATCCCAACATAACATAGAACCTTAGGGGATTGTGTGACCTTCACCTTTATGGTCAAAAGAGCACACAACATCACAATGCGTCACCGAACATGACCCTGACGATTGATAGAAACAATGCATGGAACGGGAACATATTTAAAGTCCCTAAACAACAGATAAGTCCAAAAAGTGGACACAATATCATATCATTACCTAAATCTCAAAATTGGTTGTTTAATAATAACACTTTCTTCAAAGAAACTATAAAGAACCCAGAGGCCCTCTTAGACACCATCAAGACACTCATCCCTACTAACAACGAAAGAACACTCCCACCTTTGATGAATCAGGAAACTTAAGAAACTAAGGTCCCTTTCAACCTTCCACAAGCACTATCCCACTACAAGAGGATCCAAAAATCAGCGAAATGAATGGGTGTATACTCAATAAAAAAAAGTTCGATAAAATATTCTTTATATTGATCAACTGGAGGACTTTCCAATGGCGAAACAAAATGGGTTGCACTTCAGTTGTGCATTAACCCTTAATGGGGGCGTACCTTATCCAATGAGAGAACCCAAGGACCCAACCAAGCTGGTCCATTGGTCAAAACATGCCACAAACCAGATCCAAACACATGAAGGTAACCACCGTAAAGGCATCCCAAAAAAATTTCAAAAGAGACCACTAACCATCCCTGCAACACAGCTTACCGACCAAACACAAACCCAAAACATAGTTCAAACAGAAGGGGTTCTTGAACTCAAAACATCCCACAACATCAACATTTTCAAAAACCCATAATACAAACCATACCAAACTATTCATCAAGACATCATGTTTTTCTTTAAAACCAATTCATTGAAAACAAACGGTTTAGCAGTAAGTGTATCCACCAATGGTACCCCATGGGCCTCACACATGCATGTTTTTGTGCCACACCGGGCACCCTCCTCATATCCATCCCAGCACTCATCCAGTCGTGCCATCAACCATCCATCATCCCATATAACCCCGTGCATGTGTTCACTCATGGAAATACCAAAGGGTACAACAAAACTTCCTTCCACTTTTCAAAAACAAAATGGTCAACCAACCCAACCTTTTTCTCAAAACTGCTAACAATGAGATCAAAATCCCAATTCACATCTTACAAAACATTTCATAAGGACACAACCATTTAGAAAAGAACTCACTTTCAAGTTATTCACATCAATTTTGAAACATATCATCCCATTAAAACACACTCTAATTGTTTAGAAAACTCTATTGGAAACGCTTTTCAAAACCAAATTCAATATAGTTCCTGCTTTCAAAGAGGTGTAAGCACACCATTTTACATTTCAAAACAATTCTGAAAATTCAGTTCCGCCATTTCATAAACCAAACTATTCCCTCTTTATTTGAAAATCATTTTATAAAAACTTTACGCTTCTTAAAACCAAGTCACCTTAAAACCAAAGTGCTAAGATTTCAAAACTAAAGGACAAAACAATGCAAGAGGAAACTAGTTTCGGTGGGTGACTTGGACATATGGTTGGCAGCCATATTCCAATCACTTCTCCGTCACAGAGAGTATTCTAGGGAAATATCCATGGCTCCACATGGCTTGCCAGGCCCTGCGAGCTCACTGAGATTATTCTCCCAACTCTCTTTTCATTTCCCATAGTCATAATTAAACTAAGAAAACCAAAGCACTCAGATAAATCCATACTTACCATGGTGACTTGAATCCCTTCATGAGGTGTGCTGGCCAGGCACACTACCCATGATGAAATTTCATGTCCCAAAAATCCTAGCTCCAGACTATGCTGACTCTTCCCCAAATAACATGACCCATGGAGCGAACCTCCTCTGATACCATTTTGTCACGAACCGAATCTGTTCACCGCCAAAACCGGCACCAAACCCAGCCCATGACATGACCCGAAGGGGGTTCCCTATCCCCACGGGCTGGTACAAGTGCCCGGGTATCATTAATTTAGGTTTGGAAACGATTTACCCGAGTATGAAAGCATAAAACATTAAAAACAATCCATAATATAAATCTGAAATTTTTGAGCCAAACAAGACTTAAGTAAAAAAAACCAGAACTGAGTACATTGGTTTAAATACAATACAATTGGTCCAAATAAAAATAATTATAGCATTAATACAGCCCCAAGGACTCCACACAACTAGGGGTCATCGCCCCCAAGCTATGTCCACAACTCCGCACCAAGAATGGGAACTAACACCATGAACCGCCATCACCCTTAGCCATTCCTTTACCTGAATCAAACATAACCAAGTCTACTTACACCCAAGGGGTGTAAGTAGGGTGTGAGCCTAAGCCCAGTAGGATACCACCCAATGATTCCAAAGAGTAAGAAATACAATGTGAAAAAGCAAGCAGTTTTCAAACGCAAGGAAAAGTAGTGTTCAAATTTCAAGAAATGAAACCTCTAATTGAAAATAGTTTTCAATCCAAAATTTTTAGAATACTAACACATTAAAATAGAAATGTTAGATACTGTAATTTACTTCCAAACACACCCTGAGACATGTGTATATACTACAAATCCAATGAGCAACAACATTGGGAACACCCCTAGGCACTAGGTTGTCTTGGGCCCTATGTACCTCGTACCTCGGTGTAGAGTAACCATAGCAAAATCCTTTCTCGTGCACGAGCCACTAGTAGGGGACACACCCATAACATAGTGGTCCCCAATAATCATCCACATAGTTTAGTTAGAGTTGTCGTTATCCAAATACTAAGTGAAACAGGGACAAAACCCATCCGGTCCACTAGCCGTACTAGTACAAATCCACCCCACCTAGGTACCCGGGCTTCCCCTTTTGTGCTCAATAAATTTCAGGATGCAACATAAATAAATTTTCATATAAAACACCATTACTGGTCAATCACAACCAATACAGTAGCTATCACATTTTATACCACTTAAAACACGCAACAAAACACTTGGATTTTTCATAAAACAATTCCTCAAAATCTGGTAGTGTTTCGGACACAAAACACCTTATACACCTCACTTGCATACTATGTGCACATATTTAAGTTTACAAAACATAAAGGAGATCCCACTACATTTCAGTGAAAACACAAAATCATTTTTAGGGCAACCCTATATGGTTCAAGAAACGACATCATTGCAAAGTCTCCATTTTTACACAACACAACTCTTAGAATTTCATGTGGTTCACAAACACCATTAAAACCAGATTTTTCAGCAACAAACACAAGGTACAATCATTATAAACAGTATTTTTATCCCTATTATACTTCAATAAAATCAACTAGTTACTTATAGGGTAGCCCCAATTAAACTAATAATACATTTCTATGAAAAATCCCCAATTTCACATGAAATTGGCCTTTAGGATTCATTTTAAATACAAACACCACTAAAACTATATTTTTCAGAAATAATAAAATTTAATAAGCATGAAAATACCATAAAAATAGTAGCCAATTCACAAAGATTTCATACACAATAGAATCACCTACCAAAACCAAGGAAACCCTTGAATCCTTTGTGCGAAAACTGAAACGCACCACCGCCGCACCTCAAGAAAGCTAAACCAGACCTAAAACCAGAATTTCAGACCATAAAACACAATATAAAACCTTAAATTTTAAACCCTAATTCCTGGACATTAGGAACCGCAATTATAATGGAAGAAACCCTAACTAAATTGGATGAAACCCTAAAAAAAATTGAAAGAAGAAAGGAGGAGAACAACTTACTTAAAATATCTTGTAGAAATCGCCCCCCAAAATACCAGTAGCTGATTTCACAAATACTCAAACCTTCATGGTCGGTTTGAACAATAATAGGTAGATCATTTAGGAATTTGAATGGGGGAAAAAGAGTAATAATCGAAGGAGTTATGAAGGAAACAAATTACCTTTATAAATCTTCCCGAAATTTGAGTTCTCCAGAAATTTCGACCTACACCACGATGCAAATGAGATTAAAAGAGGGTGGGAGGATATGGGACGCGCGGCTGGGTTCAAGGGGCGTGTTTGGGGCTTGGAATCACCGAAAAATCCTTAAAAATGAATAAGTTATTAGTTAATCAAATTTTATTTTTAAAACTGGAATTGGGCTTTCGGGTAGGCCCAATCCCTTAAATAAAAACTCATATACACCTTGGTTATGGATTTCCAAAGACTCCAAATTTTAATTGTGGTGTTAATATATTAGGGGAGGACATTTAGGAGTTGGAATGGGTGAAAAATATTAAAAAAATGAATATGTTATAAAAGATACAAAATTAATTTTTAAATCTGGAATTGGGCTCACGGTTTGGCCCAATTCATGAAAACTCACCTATTCTCTATAAAAACTTTGGAAACCCCAAAAAACAAAGCTTTAATGGAATGTAAAATAAAAATACATTTAAAATAAGTTATGTATGTGACAATATAGTATCAATATACAAGAATACATGGTAAGAGTAAAATTAGATAACTAAGGGTAAAATATAAAAGATAAGATTAAAATTCTGACCTAGACTTGTCTAAAACCTATTAGTTGAGTGTCTGTCGACCCAAAAGCATATTATAATTTAAATAAATGACATCGGTACCATATCAATCCAAAAATAATTATAATAAAATAGTATTTCAATACCTTCTAGGATCTCCCATCCTCCATCTTATAAAAGGGCATAACCTATACCCATTTAATAAAACATATAAATCCCCTTTTATTGAATGAACTCTTTCAAATTAAGCTCCCAAAATCCCTATATTCCTTTTAAGATCCTTACCTCAGGATGGTGGCAATTCACGATAGACTTTTGGCTCAAATAAATGGGAGTTACACATTTTATGAGGTACCGTCTTCAATAAAGATCACTTCCATTTTTTTAATTCCTCACTCCCTATTGTATTATTATTATTTTAGTACATATAAAACCAATATACTCAATACAATAAGATGTTTTTATGAGAAGTATTCTATATACACTTTAAAACACCTCCATCTAATGGATACTAACATACTATTTCTGTGTATAGCAAACTACTACCTCACAAAATGATGAATCATTGACTCTCCCCTACCACATCTCATGGTGGACATAATGATAGTATTGTATTTATAAATGATATATTATATTTATATTGTATATATTATTCGTTATTTTTCATTTGAAAATAAAACATTATTCTTTCCATAATGTGTAAATATTATAATTTCATTTGAGGAAGTGAAGACTACCACCCCCTCAAAGTTATATGACTCGTTCATGCTATACATAGAACATATAAAGGATGGTTTTATTAAATATATAATAAATACATGAAATAAATATAATATTGGTATTATAATATACATTTCTATCACTTAGTCTTTATTCATTTAATATGAAATATAAATTAAAGTAATGTTTCTGCGTACGTACAACCTACCGTCTCCATGAACGGTGCCTTTCATTTCTTATATCCAAATGTTATATACTATTATAAATACATATATAATAGATATATATGATATTTAAATCACTAATACTATTCTAGATATAATTTACTTCTGATCACATAGACAATTTGTAATTACAAGAAGATCATTTTTGACTGATGTACCCAATATTGAAAAAAACAAATATTAACATAAATTATTATGTAATTTTTATTAAGTGGTAATAAGTGATATAAAGGGAATAATAAACAATAAAAGGTTCTTAATAAATTATAAATTAACTTATGTATATTATTCATGAAGAAAAATGAACATATGTGATGAATCATACTCATGGTAAGAGAACTTGTTGACCCAAATTCTATTATTTTTTTAGATATTCTACTTCATGACTATGTCATGATATGATTATGTGAGAAATTAATTTTTCAATACTATATTATATTTATACATTCTTTATGAATATGTATAGCGAATTCACATAATAGGTCTATTTTATTTAAAAAATCATCTTGGTAAGGGACTTGGTCTCAATCTCCTTTCATTAAGGCATATTTTGATAATATACACCTCCTTGTTTTATATGGTATATAATAAACCCTATTGACTTTTGATTTAATCCAAAGAGAATATTTATTTTGTTATGCATTGTACTAAATGACCGAATGAATTTTTTTAATGTATGGAGCAATAATGACATCTTTGTTACTGTAATCATTATTTTGATTTCTCTATAAGCCTAAATATTAAAAAATGGATTAGAAAACCCTTATTCCCTTTTGGGTGTTTTCGTATTGAAAATTATTTTTGAAATGGATTGATTATTTCAATATATTTAAATTATTTCTTGTGATTCCAAATAAATGGTTATTAGAGAAATATAAATATTTTCAATATTTTATCTATTATGAATATATAATGGTACTTGGAAATTTGATGGGTGGTTATGTAATACACCATTGACAAGTGGTAACGTGATAAACCAAAATACTAGTGGTTCTATGTCAAACCAAGTAAAGGTGGTTATGTTATAACCACTAATGAATTAGGTGTGTATGTCGACTGTATAGCTGTTCCATTTTGTGATATGTGGGGAATTAGACTATATGGTTATTACATTTATGTTTGTTTAGGTCCTAATTTATTTTTATATGTTATATGTTTCTTAATATTAGATTTATTGCAATATTTTGGTTACAAAAAGGTTAAGGAAAGATCTAATATTCAGTGAAGTGTATTTTCTACTTCTTAAAGGTTAAAAGTATTACATTATAATAATGTTTTCATTTTTTACATGTTTTTGCAAGGCTGATAGTTTTTTTCATTAAGTATCCTTTAATTAGTGTTTTATTCTCATCCTATGTTTTGAAATTTTTTTCATATGTCATAATGATGGAATGAGAATAGGATGGTTTGAAGGAAATTTTATACTGTTAAAACATTAAACGATGTCATATTTCATTTTAAAGAGTTTTTGTTTTAACAAAAAAGGATAACGGGTAGAAGTGTCTACATGTGTTATTAACGATGTTATGTATAAGTTATGAAATAATTCTTTAAAGCTATAAACATTAAAAGATCCCCAATGTGAATTAAAGTCAAATTATTGACATATCTCCATATTAAGTAATGTTTAAGGCTAGGCACTTATATCAACGTATAATTTTTTAATGTCCCCTATATTAAATGATAATAAAATTATATGGTATATGTGAATTTAAAAATATGAGATAACATATAAAGATCAAAATTACTTACTTTATATAGTCATCAAATAAACTACAATAAAAAAAAAGGCCATGCGATGTGCCATATCCATAACATCAAGGCTCAATGTGGCCAATTTATATGACCCAACAATTACTCTTCTTTGTGGAAGATATAGAAATGAGAGATCAATTTATCCATACTGGTCATCTTCATTTCTCATTGGCCGGTTATTTCTTGCACACACATCATAAAAATACATTGAACAAAAATTCATACATTATTGATCCATATAACCTCTCACAGTTGATTACTTAGGATAATAATTATTTCAGATATTTGATTCTATTATGGAAATATTTCATTCATTTGGATAAATAGACTAAAAAGAAACTAGTCCCCTATGATGTGTTTTAGTTGGAAGATGAACTGTTAAATGACGCATGTAGTTGAAAATGGATGGAGGAATTTTTTTCCATATCACACAATATTAATTGAGCCTCATGCTACAAATTTGTCAATAATGCCTTGGATAAAAATTTAGAACAATAGTGTCTAAAACAATGGAATATGAGATTAATTCTCATCCTTACAGTATTGGATAGAAATGACATATTTATTTTGTTATCATGAAAACATATGCGATTATCATAATTTTTTATATATTTTAGTTTAAAATACCTCATGTTGACTAACTTAGATATGTTGTTGTCATATACATTCGGAACCTTGATATTCTCCAATACTGCTAGAAATTGGTATTTCTATGATGGTGTCATCACATAATAAGAATAAGAAACATTCCATTTTCTCATTGATAAACAATGGATGTAGTTATGGTCAAATACCCCAATCAAAAAATACTGATGGGATCAAGTATCATAATTGGTCTCCCTCTAGATATTTAGAATAAATGGATGAAAAATTTGACATTTATTTTAATCAATTTGAATTATGTCCAAATAATGATGTTACAAATTTGTATACCAATATAGAAACTCCAAAAGATACATCTCTTTTACCAATTATAAGTGGATTCCATGTCAACATTATTCATCTTTTAAGATTTCAACTTACCTTTCCGTAATTAAAAGATTAAATCATTAAAATAATTAATCACATCACTACCTGACATTCATTGATGTGGTTTTTTAATGTGAACATTATTATCAGTCCACTGATGATTCTTTTTTTATTGATGATCAATTGGAAGGAATCATCGATTCTCTGTGATACTGAAACTACAATGATATTTAAGACTTCTTGATGGTTTATTATTCATACATACCTGAAATGATATTTTTCCCTTCATACTCTAAAAATACATCATTCCTTAAATTGGGAAATCATTTTTAATCTATATAGGGAAAGCACACATCTAAAATAAAAATTTTAATGAAATATTGAATTTATGCACACTCTATCCCAAAGATACATCAAATAATTTATTTAAGGATGGATGTAGATATCTATATCATTAACAGGATCAAAATGTTTAGATATCAGTATAATGAAGAATTTTAATGGGTTTTGATTTGCACCCAGGGAGGAAAATTATTAACATGAATAAAAACTGGTGATGTGCTGTGAGCAGTAATCATATGACCAAATTTATTAAAAACTTCATGGGATAGACCCAACCTGACAGTACACACCTCAAATACCAATTCATAATTTTTTAAATCAAATTCCTACCATGATTATCCATCTTCATGATGAAACAACTAATAATTACATTTATTTATTTCAGCATCATTCGTGCACATATTGGATGATATTTTTACAGACTTGAAGAGATTTTGAAGTATGGGAATCAATGGAAAGTTTCACATGAATTTATATGGAATAAGATGAGTTGTTTCATCTCTATTTTCCTTCCATTGATATTTAACACATTCATTACAGTCATTACGGTCAGCTATTTTTCCCAAAATGATTTTTAGTCATTTAGAAAAGAATGAACTTTATTAGTAGAAAATATAAGATACTTAATTAAAATCAATGACTTTTAATGATTTTAGGGAATATCTATGGCATCATGAAGAAATTCCATAAAAAATACAGAAATATAATAAATGGAGGTGTTATAAATTCCATACACGATTTTACAATGATATAACCCCATTAAAAATTCCAACATGGTCATTTTAGTACATTCCTGATATACTAATGTTCTGGCATCATCCGTCAAAATTTTTACTCTTTCAACATAATAATCTTAAATATATTCCACATGTTAATTGAAATCAATGTATTCTATCACTATCACATTATCACTCTCATGATGATTCATAAATGGAATCCAATCAATTATCAAAATTCTCCATAAAAGTTCATTGTTTTGGTTAATGAATTGTAAATGATTTTATCATCTCTCAATGGTGATACGAATAAAAATAGATTCTTTGAAATCCAAGATTCATTACATACTATATAACTTCTTATTGGAATGACCATGGTATTCACACACAAATACATCATGTACACTATATAAAACTGGCCTTTTAAGCATTGATAAATTAAATTTCTTATAAAATTACAAATTCATTTGAAACTAGTTTGAAATATGATCGGCATGATATATATATGTTGTATACATTGTAGTACTAGAGAAAAAAAATATTTTCCAATCAAAAATGTAAACCATAATTAAAAAATTCATTACAAAAAATTTTAATATTTAATCCATCAACACATATTGTAGCTAGAAAAACAAAGAATAATTGAAATAAAATATTCTAAATTAGATAAATAAAAATAAGGAACCAAGGTGGGTATCCGTAATATTTAAGAAATAACTATGATGGTCACTATCTTGACATCTCCCTAGGAATATCCAAAGGTTAAGAAGACTATAATGAAATGTAAAAATAATCATTTTTATACAGTTTTATGCAATGAAATGAACACACATAAAAAGTTTTTTAAAACATGGATCATTTTACAAAAACTTTGTTTCTCAATACAAAACACACTAATAATGTCATTAAAAAGGAAAAAATTATTTCCTATAAAATTAATTCAAAAAAATATTTGTAAAAAATATTTTACACTTTATAGAACATGCCATATCAAATTCCTATACAAAATAGTTTGAATGATGTATATGTTTACACTTTTTCATTATTTCATGAAACAAAATTTAATATACAAATTCAAAACATATATATGTAAACCAAACACAAATAATAAAGAAGAACATAGTTTGGTACCACTATGTAAAGCCAAACAGAATGGGTAAATAATTAGAACATAGGTTCTAGGAAATAATCTATGAACAAGAGGATATAATCGATATACAAGAAAAATACTTTAATGTGATCCTAAAATGGATCTTAGTGTTATGGCTCTAAAAAATGGAATCTAAAAATTGTTTCTATAATGTCATATAATAACCCTAGGTTCCTGAATAAAACTACATTACTATATAATTTGGATGCTCACCCAGTCTATGGGGGAAATTTCCACCCTATGGGATCCCTTGGTCCTAATAAATATTCTTGGAAGCCATAATTCTTGGTCATGTTATCAACAACCAAAGAAACCTTCCCCATTTTCCCATCTATACTATTAAAAGTATACATGGGTGATAATAATCAAGAAATTACAGAGATCAAGTATAAACCATTTTAAATGACACATGATTCGCCTCCCATTTCATCACAAAAAAGAATCCACATTTATTTCAAAACATAAGTATCACATATTAATGTATCTATAATAACCACCCCCTCGTGATATTAGAAGAAATAATGGGAATACCTGATTGAAAAAATGAACAAGCTAAACTCACACCATTTATAAAAATGCATTCTCTATATACTAACAAATAGTTCTTCACATTAATAAAACATTATTGGAATTCCATGTTAAGTCACCCTTTTAAAAGAAAATTCAATAATATGTTGAGACAAATTTAATTAAAACACATCTTGAAACTAAATTTAACCCACACTTTCTTTTACTCCACCTTGTAAAACATTCACATCCACTAATGAGTTTTACAACATAATCGATAAGGGATAACACACCCTTTTAAAAGAATAAAACCCATTTTTTTATATTTAAAAAATATTTAAACATCAAGAAATTTTGACTTGTAAATAAATTATGATAGAAAAAATGTTTATAATAAAGATAATATGCGTTAAAAATTAATTTTTAAAATCAAAGAACCCATTTTAAATACATTAATCACCTTAAAACACCAAAGTAGTAGATTTTATATCGATTAAAAATAATAAAACTTTTCAAAAACATAAGCTGGTGCTCACTGCTAAATCTTTAAACAAAATATATTCATTAAAATACATTTAAGATTTTTCAAAAACACTTGGAATGGAATATTATCCCATTAAAAGGATTAAACCCATCATTAAATTAACTAATCCATTCATTGCTTCCACATATATGTCACTCATGTATTCACCCTACTATTGTTTCATGCCCAAACCAACAATATAAAATAGACTATGGTGTACACTAGATAATGAAATACATAAATAATGAAGAACAAAAAATTTCCAAAAGAACCTGAGAAACCAATGAGGTACCCGATAAATGACTTTAGACTCACTCAAGCCAAAAATTCTCTAAACTAAATGATTATAATACCATAAATTTGTTTGTCATCCAACAGAAAACAAAAGGAATAAAAAATTGAAAATAATGACTCTGTAATTTAAATCTCTTGAAAAATATTATAAACTAATTAGAAGAAATAAGAGGAGAGAATAAAATGTTACTTATGAATGATCATAATAACAAATTTCTACTAAATGGATAAAGAACCCTTAGGATATGTGGGAATGTAAAAATTGTAGGAGGAGGGATTTGGGGTGGATGAAATCACATGGGGAAGTTAGTGGGGTGTTTGATGTCGGCTGAGGAGGGCAGTAGCGTTGATGAAATCACCAGAGTGGAGAGAGGAGGCTACCTGATGTCTCTTGAGGGGAAGGGGATGCGCGGGAGCATGAGAGGTGGTAGGTTTTGAATGATGTAGATATGTGGAGGTTCCCGAGAAGGTTTCAAATATTAATAAATCCAAACCAATGGTTTTAAAAAACTATTTGTATAGGATTGAAAAAATATTCTATAACCAAATTTTTTTCTAAACTAGGGGAATAGATCTATTGGGATATATGCCTTTTCCAGTAGTGTTTTCTTCTCCTCTTGTACAAATTTAGAATAATGAATAAGAGAGTATCGACATGGATTGAAATATTTTCATTAAATACCATCAAGTGGATCCCATAATTTATATAGACTCCCTTAATTCAATGAATGAGGTTAATCATTAAATACCATCATTTAAAGGTTGATATATATTACCATAATTTATTCCAATTTTAGTGTCCTGATCATTGAATATTTCAATGATTATAACTATCAAATCATTTTCTAAGTGGTTAATCTCTAGGAATCTTAATCAAATGATACAATTTGGAGAACATATTAGTAGGCAATGCATCTAAGAACATATACCATAGAATATTGATTATATCGTGCCATATGATAAAGGATTAATTATTATTTATATGATATCGAAAAATTATAGAGTATGATATATATCACATGATATTAAGGGATTCTTATATCTACGAATCATACAATATAATTCAATATTTATTGTGAATATCCATTAATATACAAAAATCACTCAAATTATTTAATGTTATTTTGTAAAAAAATCAGAAATCTATGAATATGTACAAAAATAATTTATATAAGGTTTTTCAAACTACCCTTATTTTAGAAATAAAACATTACTGAAAATTATATACTAATTATAAATATATCCGTGTGAAAATAGAACCATTATAACATTTAAAAAAAGTAATTCGACATTTTAAAGAAGTTCATAAATATTAACCCCTAACAAAAGATTAGTTATACTAATTATACAATAGTGTTATTTAATTATCTCAATAAAATACCGTCATATCTCCATATGTACATTCCCACAACATGAAATTTAATATAATATTTTCTTTATAATCCCTTTATATTAGTCATTAAGTGACCGATAGACAGTGAAAATGTCAGTCATGTTTATTCCAAATCATAATTTTTTTTATAATGAGAGTAAATTGATTGTATTAAATTATTACATCACATTAAAATCATTCTAATAGAGTAAAAAATCACATGTAACTTTTCTTATCTTGTCCATGATTATTTTAATTAAATCATTGAATTACCATGTGTCTTTTATTTTCATAAAAGTGAAAAAACCCCATATTGGTTGAACTCAATATATTCATGTAGGGAAACACACCATACTACCCCATTATTAGATTAACCTTGATGTGATTTTAAGAAATTTTTCAAATCCTGAAAGAAAAAAAGATAAGTGTATTTCTATCATCATTATATGAGGATATAAAATTGTCATAAAACCTTTATTATAATATTATCCAGAAAACATTTCATATGATATATTTTGGTAGGTTGATCCAATTAAAAGTTCCCAATTTATTATCATAGGAGTCTACAAATTATATCTCATACAACTATTTATATCATAAACCTAAATATACTCAATCTAATCATAATATATCATTGTAACCCATAATACTATATGATGATCAACTATCACGACCCGACCTCGGGGCCCATGCCGTGACTACCCGAAGCCCGCCTTCCATAGGCCAGGGGCTGGCGACTAGCACCAAGGCATAAATCCTGGTAAAAAGGGAAGGCATTGACTTCGCAAAGTAAACCAAAAACACCACAGAGCAAGCAGGAAGAAGTAAAAACTATGTAAAAACTAGTACAACAGTAAGTGCGGAAAAGTAAGTGGGCCAGTATACAAACCCAAACTGAAAGTAAAGTACAACTGGAAGGGGAAAACAGTAACTGAAAAGTAAATCCGCAATGTCGAGCTATCCACTGGAAATCCCACCTGAAGGGTGGGTATATATAGCCTCCACTACTCCTCGGGTCCAGCCGACCGCTCTGAGTATGTCCCGCCTAGTGTTCCACCTCCAGGTACCGTCCTACTCCGCAAGCCTCAACCACAATCAGCGCCGTCCGTCGTCTGCAACCAACACAACGTAGTGCGGGTATAGACCATGCAGAGGTGAGTATAAGCTACTCAGTAGGGATCCCGAGACCCCCGAAGGTCTCCCAGAATCCACAAAGGATAATCCAAAAAGGTAAGATACAATCACAAAGTAACATCTGACACTGCTTAGGTATATACCCATACATATACCAAAGTCATCAATTCCAAGTTCAGCTCCAACATCCGAGCCCAAGTACAACCCAGTCCACACAGGAAAGAAAAACATAAATCCACACAGGATAGCACAACACAATCCACATAGGAAAGAAAAACAGGATTCAACTCACGTAGGATATACTTCTTCGTAAGACGGTAGAGATGATCAGATGTAGCCACTGATTCATCTAAGATGTCGGACCCAAAAAGGATCGGTAGGTACTAACCCCTGCAATGACCCACATAGGATCGATCATGAAGTTGAAACCATAGCTATTGGGAAACTCCTTCTCCATCAGGTACAGTGGTTATGCCGCTACAACTAAGCACTTCCCTCTATCCTTGGGCTGCTTTAGTACTCCACCTAACGAGTACTGTGGGCCTGCTGCTACAACCAAGCACTTCACACCATGGGTCTGACGCTACAACCAAGCCCTCCCCATCATAGCCTCTAGAGGTACTTCTTCTGTTGAGTACCACGGGTCAGCCGCTACAACCAAGCGCTCCTCCGTCGTGGGTCTACCGCTACAACCAAGCGCTCCCCCTCATAGCCTTCAGGGGTACTTCTTATGTTGAGTACCACGGGTCTTCCGTTATAACAAAGCGCTCCTCTGCCGTGGGTCTGCTGCAACAACCAAGCGTTCCCACTGGGCTATCTATAACACACTGAGTCGTTCGATCGGCAGTCTTCATGTCTCAACCGGCTCTAGGGTTTCTGCAAACAGCATTCTCGTTTAGGGAGGGTCCACTCCACAAGCCAAGAGTTTGATGTATCAACTGACACATAGTATGGAGTTGATGTATCCCAAAAGTACCGTAGTGGTCACTACCAATCCCACGGAGGATTCCCGTACTGTCTTCATTGTCATCGCAGACGCAACCAACTCTAGGGTTCCCGCACACAGAAAGCTCGTTCGGGAGGGTCCACTCCATGAGCCGAGTGGCTGATACATCATATGACACATAGTACAGAGTTTATATAACCAAAATTCCTGTCTAATCATGAGGAAATCAACGAGACAGACGGCGCGTCAATCAGACGCCCGGTCTGTGAGTTAATGGATTTTTCGTTCCTGGGGCCCGGTTGGTTTCATGAGCGAACCAACCCGACCGCACTCTGAAGACATCCAAAACTCAAGAGGAGTAATCCAAAAGTTCCACCTCACAACGAGGAAATCAACAAGATAGACGGCGCGTCAATTGGACGCCCGGTCTGTGAGTTATTGGCTTTTTCGTTCGAGGGGCCATGTTGGTTTCGTGAGCAAACCAACCCGACCGCACTCTGACGACATCCAAACCTCGATCGGAGTAAGCGAAAATTTCTGTCTCACCGAGAGGAAATCAACGAGGCAGACGATGCATCAATCGGACGTCCGGTCTGTGAGTTATTGGCTTTTTCATTCCAGGGGCCCGGTTGGTTTCGTGAGCGAACCAACCCGACTGCACTCTAACGGAATCCAAACCTCGAGCGGAGTAATCCAAAAGTTCCTTCTCACTTAGTGGAATCCAACAAAGATGACGACACATCAATCGGATGTCCGTAGCTCAAGATATAAGTGTTTCCGCTCCTAGGGCCCGGTTGGTTCCGTGCACGAACCAACTCGGCTGAACCCAATGTACTCCGAAATCTTGAGTGTGATATACCGAAACGACCGTCTTGATCCAAGGATCGCATCTCCGCTGACTGCGCGTCGATCGGAGGCCCATAGCTCATGATACGGGAAAAAGACCGAAAAGGTCCGAAAACGGGGGGTCTGGGCCCGGACCGACCCGGCCCAACCCCCCCCCCCCCCCCCCGGGTCGGCCCGAACCGGGTCGACCGAACCCTGGTCTGGGTCCGACCCGGCTGGGCGCGACCCGGCTGGCCGGTTAGCCTGCGGGTCAGCTCGGCTGTTACGTTCGCGCCGCGGGCGGGGGGCGCGCTGCCCTCGCGTGAGGAAGCTGCGGCCCCACGTGGGGCCGCCCTTGCCAGTGGACGCGACAGCCGGCCGTGTCCCATGCTCCTCCGCCGGTCCCGCATGGTCATGGGACGTCCGGCCCACCGCCGCGGCTTCAGCCGGGGTGGGTCTCCACGGCGGCGCGCCGGGCGCCGCCGTGCCGGCGGGGCGCGCCGGCGGTTTGCTCCACGGACCACCGGACGAGTTCCGGTGGTCGGAAAATTACGCCGTCTTCTCCAAAGGTCCTCCAGGGGTCCTTTCTTTACTGCGAGGACCCCGCGTCGCCCGAGCGGCTTGATTTGTCGACGTCCGCCATTTCGCACATCAAGAACGAAAGGGGCGGTGGGTTCGGACTTGTTCGTTAGTCCGCACCCACCACGTTAGCGGTTTTAAAAGTCTCACAACAATTAATTAATCAACGCCACATTTATAAATCACAAAGATTTAAATAAAACAAACCCCTACCTCATCGTAGTCGTTGAACGAGAATTCTTTGCGGAATTGACCGTCGTGGAAGAAGAGGATCGTCGCGTCGTGGAAGGGCGTCGCGTCGTCGCGTCGACGATCTCCGATGATTAAAAAAACACACAGATTTAATTTCACGAATTATATCCATGTTGAGGATAAAATCCACAAAGAATTAGAGAACCGTAATCCCCTACCTCAAGCAGTTGATGATCGAAGATTGTTGCGGGGAAGAAATGACGCAGAATGAGAATCGTCGGCATCGCGGAACACGGCATCGCGTCGTCGATCTCCGAGGGTTCGACGTTCTTCGCTTTATTCACGTTCTTCGCATTCTTTGCGTTCTTCGCGTTCTTCACGAAGGAGGATGAAGAGCTTAGAGTTTTCGTCAATCCTCTCAACAAGGCATCACAAGAAAAACATGTGTTGGTCTTATTTTATTCCATTCCACCAATTTGAAAAACAAGTTAAGAAATGAACCATTAATTCGATGAATTAATGGTAACGACTTAACTATCCAATTAATAGGGGCATTAATAATTTTAGAAAACGAACCCGTTGACTTTCATTAAAGTGAAGTTTTCACTGGTGTGTTTTTTAGAGGAAAAGAAACAGTGGGTCTCGTGCGGGCCCCACCTCACAAATATCCTACCAAGTGGGTAGGATACTTTGGATTCAACCCTATCCGCTTCAACTTAGCTTAAGTGGATTTAAGTGGCTTTAAGTGAAATAAAATAAAGTTGTCGCACCACTTTATTTTATTTTCTTCACTTAACCCCCCAAAAAAACCACACCCAAGAAAACTAAACTCCAGAAAAGGCATTTCTAAGAAAATACCAGCGATGCAATTCAATCGGTGCCCTCGAAATTCGATTCCGAGCACTGGTTCAAAAGTTAGAAAAACCTTCTTGTTCGTTCACTGAACGTACCCGTACCAAACTTCGGAAAATGATTCCGGGCACACCGGGCCTCAGAATCAGGTGCCGTCAGAAACATAGCACTTGAAAAATTCCAAAGCAAATTAAGAAATAGATTTCCTTGAAATTTACGGGTCTTTAAATCACTCCCACCTTAAGGCATTACGTCCCCGTAAAGATACATCATAAACTAGGGAAAAAAAGTGGGTACTGAACACGCATCTGAGCCTCCCGCTCCCAAGTGCTCTCCTGGAGGTTCCCGTGCTGCCATCTGATGCGCAAAATAGGAATCGACCGTCCCCGTAGGACCTGCTCCCATCGATCCTCAATCTCTACTGGGACCTCTGTAAAAGTTTCCCCATAATCAACTCCCAGCTCCCCAAGGTCAATGATATGCTTTGGGTCGTGCACATATCTTCTCAGCTATGATACGTGGAAGACTTCGTGCACCCTGTGCAACTGAGGTGGTAGAGCCAGGCGATAAGCCAACTCGCCAATCCTGTTGAGGACCTGGAATGGTCCGATGAAGCATGGAAACAACTTGCCGCCTCGGCCAAATCTCCGTTACTCTTGTCAAGGTGTGACCCGTAAGGAAACGTGGTCGCCATCCTCGAACTATAGTGGTCTCACCTCCTGTCAGCAGAAGACTTTTTCTGTCTTTGAGCTGTCCTCATCCACTCTTGGATGACTTGGACCTTTCTGGTCCTACTCGAGCTGCTGAGATTTCTTCTTTTCCGAGAAGAGAAATTTGGTCTCATCCCCTGGATGAACCACGTTCTTCTCCTAATACAGTCAATCCTGTCATGGATGATATAATCCCATACCAAGGATGACGTCGTAAGGCCTCGATGCTACTACCAAGAGATCCAACCGTTACACTCTTCTCCAAGGGTTGAGTCACACTGTCGGAATCCGTGTGTGGTTGTTGGGTCTCCTCCAGTAGGTATCTCAAAGTGAGGGTCAAGTCAACCGTTTTTAAACCGAAACCTCTTAGTAACAACATAAAGAGAGGACATGAAGGTAAACACCAAATGAAGCGTGTCTTTTATTACTGCATCTCAAAGTACAAAGACACAAAACATCTACAGACAAACATCAAAAACATTATAAGAAGCATAAACAAAAGTCTCCAGGCCTGGAGCTAGTCCCGCTCCTATCCATCTGCTCCTAGAGCTCCATGATCATAGGCCTTAGCTGCCTGAAGCTGAGCTCTCCCATGTCCACTAGCTCCCTGCGGTCGGGGTGGACCTCCTGGTGGTGGTGGTGGAAACACCTCGAAGCGTTGTCCACCTCCAGCTACACAGATAGCTCTTCTTCCTCGCCCGCCTGCCCCCTTCGGACCGCCACGGTCGAGCCTCTGCCTCTTCCTCAGTGGCCCCTCAACTGTCTGCTACTCCTCGGCAAGGCGGGTCCGACAGTCACGATCCATGTGACCAACCACGCCGCATGAGTAACACTGTCCGCTCATGGTAAGTCGTTGTCCACCCCGGGTGGCTCGCACTAACGATCCTGTGTCATGTGGTCGACCACCTATTGATCTAGTCCTCTTGGACCCCTATGTCATTTGTCTACTGCCCACTGTAGAAGACTCTGTCGCATGCTGGCTAGTGGTGGGTCCTGCTTATAACGACCCATACATTACATACATTTTTAATACTTCGAAATTGAAGCACACTTATTACAACATATGATAAAACCACAAAGGACCGTATAGGTATAGTGTCTTTAGAAACTGGGGAAACATAAACAACTGGTTCATAAATCTTCTACAGTGTCTCCCATTTATTTCATCATATCTAGGGTCCCTTTTAGTATATTCTACTTAATATCCATCTTCCTGGCCTGGGGAAAAGAAAACATAAAAGGGTGAGCTCAAATGCTCAGCAAGGGAAAATAAAGGAAATAAAAATCATATCATATCTTTATGAAAATCAAAACCTGCAAAAGAGATCATAATATCTTAACATGGAATAAATCATAGAAGTGAAAATGAGATCCCCATAATCATAACATAAAACTTGAATCTTTGTGGCATGCACACATAATCATGGAAAGTCATTTCTTGTTAGTCATGACTCATTTCCAAGACTATCTTAGTGGACAAAGTCCCTTTCTGAACCGAGTTCACTCCTCGTTTCAGTCCTGTATCACTGAACCGAAATAACCATCCGTTCCAGCCATGTCTATCTCATGAGATATAAAATCATTACCCAATGAATTAGAGGGAGATATAGGTCCCACCCATCTTATAATTAATCCTTTCTTATGTGTGCCACATAATCATAAAACATACATCATCGCATAACACATATAACAAAAATGGGATTCTTGAAACATCATGACATCATAAATCAATTCATATATGATAAAGGAATTCATAATCATAATTCCATCACAACATAGTCAAACCAATGTAAAAATATGGATAGAAACATAACCCTTTATTATCTTATATGGAAAATAATTTTGATAAAACACTTGAATTGAATTCTTGAGGAAAATATCCTTTCTTCTTCAAAAACATTTTTCCTTTCATAACATGTCATACAACTTTAAAATAAAAGAAGTTGATTAAAAATAAACTTGAAAACTTGTAAATGAAGCTTCTTTGAAGTAATGTTTTAAAAATCCATTCATGCCGTATAAGTTAAAAAAACATTCTTCGTACTTTTGTCGGAAAAGTCAAAAAGTACCTCGTACGGAAAAACGACAAAAGATTCCTTTCATATTCTTTACTAAAAACTCACCTAAGGGTAAAATTGGATTTAAACTATTTCAAGTGGATGGAAACAATATTACATATTGAGGGAACATGGATGTGGATGATAAAATACACCCCAGTAAATACTTACGAATAAACAATCTCGGATAAAAATGAGATTGTGATATTTCCCTTACCTTAGGTCCGATTTGCTTTGTTCGTGTCCGAAGCTCCTGTATAATGGTTTAAATAATGTTATTGACTTATTCCAGAATCATACATATTGATATGAGATCATATATGGTCATATTATTAGCTTCTTGTTAGTAATATTTCATTGTTACTTGTTACTCGGGTCTTTATAACTTTTTGTTCTTATGCGTGTTTTGTCGAATAAATTCTTATTCTTATCTTTAGGTTATAGATAATTCATTTCCAGAATGGTATTAGTGTAGTATATACCATATTCATTCATTCAATTCATTTATATAATCATTATGAAATGAAGATCATGTAGAACGAGTCGCATCACATCGTGGAGATGGTATTCCGTACGTACGCACGAGGGATGATATCGTTCCTATGATCGTGGAATTGTATTGGAGTATATATATATATATTATTTCAGTATAAATATTACTTAATAATAATCATATATAGTTACTGATTACACCATTATACCCATCCTTGTAAGGTGATGGTGGAAAATAGATTACACCACGGCGTGGAGACGGTATTCCGTACGTACGCACGCGCGGTGATTTCATTTTTCCGTAGGATGGATAGAAGGTGAATTAGGGTTGTTTCATATTTATAATAACATATCAGTATGTAAGTAATACTTATGTTATTACTTTATCATGAAACAACTAAAGAAGAAGAAGTTGAAGAAGAAAGAAATTGAAAAGATCGGTAATGGATATTACCTCTTCTTTGGAACGCCTTTTTGAATCCTCCACTTAAGGAACTAAGATTGGTCTTTGGAGAAGACCAGGACCTCTAGGATTATTCTAGGGAAGTGTAGAAGGGAAAATGGCAGGGGTTGGCCGATCTTGAGTGCTCAAATTGGTGTGAGGAGGAGGGGGAGGAGGTGCCCTTTTATAAGGGAGGAGAGGGGCACCTTAGGAATATCTCAAAATATTATTTTATATTAAAGTCAAAATCGGTTTATAATGGTTCCAAAGGGTCTTATTTCGAAGCTAAAGTGGGGAAGGGTCGAAATCCTATCAACCAATAGGGTTTAGACAAGTTTAGGGTATTATTTTAACCTTATCAATTAGATTTAACTCTAAGTTAAATAATTTAACTTTTACCATGTCTTTTTGTTTTCTTTCACTATATGGTTAATACACTTACTATAACATGCCAAAAGAACCCCAAATTGTTTATTATTAAAATATATATCCTTATCTAAGTCATTTGGACGAACCTTAGATTTTTAGGAATAAAATAACAATTAATAATATAATATTTGATTTAAAAACTATTTTGTGTCAATTTTGACACTATTTGATATATGATTTTTGTCAAAGTCATAACAGAATTATATGTTCGAACCAAGTTGATTAAATCAATACTAATATATCATAGTAACCTAGAAAATTAGTGGAATTCATAAAAAGTCTCAAATTACATTTATTTTGGTATTTATATTATCAATTTTGTCAATATTTCATTAATAAGATAATTACTGCATCATCTTTGTGTCATAAATAAATTAAATTATTTGATGTCTAAAAATTACAAATAAAATACCATCATGTAGGAAATCTTTTTAGCTTTCTAATGAATATTTACAATCGAATTTATCTTATGTATAACCCTATATTAAAAATTATTTACTTATTAAACTTTGATTTTAACTATTTTAACCCTTCTTTAAATAAATTAATAATAAATGTCCTAATCTAATCCAAGTGGGCCTAAATGGTCATATTTTATTCCTAAGTTTGTTTTTGGTCGAATTACACTTGTCCAATAGAATTAGGACATGTGTTAGGGTAATATTAATATCATATTTACCCTTAGTTACCCTATTTACTATTAACCGCGGTAAAAATAGTAAAAAGTTACTATTCACCAAAAAATTATTTTCATCTCATTGAACCACATTTTAGTCCTTGATATTAACCGTGTCTCTCGGATTTTCGAAATTCCATTCACAGAAGCGGTAAAATTAAGTTTTATGCAAAATTCAGTTTTTAACCTACCACTTAGTGGTTTCACTATTCATCAAAAATTGAAAGTTTTCAGAAAAATACCAAAATTTCACCCTAGGCTAATTTCGATATTATGAGTCCAAAAATGAAGTCCATTTTGAAAAATAAAATTTATAAAATTTCAAAAAGTGGTTATTACTATTCATAACGGCTAGTTTTAATAGCATATTGTTGTTTAGTGAAACTCGGTATTGCGTACGACACAAGCTATCGAGGAAGGTCGCGATTGCGTGTAAAGCAAGCCAAGAAAGTGTTGTGTAGAAAAAGATTCCTTTGATGATTTATATAACATAAAAGTCTCGGGTGTTACATTCTACCCCCCTTAAAAAGAATTTCGCCCTCGAAAATCGTCACTTTGCAACAAACAAATGAGGATACTTCTCCCTCATCATATCCTCAAGCTCCCATGTAGCTTCTTCAAGTTGGTGGTTTCTCCATAAAACTTTCACCAAGCGAGTGGTCTTGTTTCGTAGGACTTTTTCGCTACGATCCAGAATCTCTATCGGCTGTTCTTCATAAGAAAGATCTTGCTCCAGCGGTACAACTTCTGAGCTGAGTACATGTGAAGGATCTAGTATGTACTTTCTCAGGAGAGATACATGGAACACATCGTGAACTTGAGAGAGATTCGGTGGAAGCGCCAATCGGTAAGCTACCTTCCCAACACGATCCAGTATTTCAAAAGGACCGATATATCTAGGGCTCAACTTCCCCTTCTTTCCAAATCTCATAACCCTCTTCCAGGGAGATATTCGTAAGAACACTTTATCACCCACTTCAAACTCTAGGTCTTTTCTTCGGTTGTCGGCATAACTTTTCTGTCGACTCTGAGCTGCTCTTATGTGTTGTTGAATAGATCTGACCTTTTCTGCCATTTCATCCACGAGATCAGTTCCTAATAGCTTTATTTCCCCAACTTCATCCCAGCAAGTTGGAGTCCTGCATTTCTTTCCATAGAGAGCTTCATAAGGAGCCATCTGAATACTGGAGTGAAAGCTATTATTATAAGAAAATTCTACCAAAGGTAGGTGTTGATCCCAACCTCCTTTGAAATCCATAGAGCAAGCTCTCAACATATCTTCTAGGGTTTGAATTGTTCTCTCAGACTGACCGTCTGTCTGGGGATGATAAGCAGTGCTGAAACTCAACTCTGTATCCAGAGTATGCTGAAGACTTCGCCAAAACTTCGAGGTAAATCTCGGATCTCGATCAGATATAATAGAAAGTGGTACTCCATGCAATCTTACCACTTCCTTTACATATATCCTGGAAAGCTGATCTAGAGAGAAATCCTCTCTAATAGCAATGAAGTGTGCAGACATTGTAAGACGATCAACTATCACCCAGATAGCATTATTGACTTTGGATGTTTTAGGAAGTCCTGTGACAAAAGTCCATAGTGATGTTTTCCCATTTCCATTCGGGTATGGGTAATGGTTGTAACATCCCCTTAGACTTCTGTCTCTCAGCTTTAACTTGTTGACAAACCAAGCATCGAGAGACATATTCAGAAACATCTCTTTTCATGCCATCCCACCAGAAGTACTCTTTCAGGTCCCTATACATCTTCGTGCTTCCAGGATGAATAGAGAATGAAGAACTATGAGCCTCATCCAGCAGCTCTTTCTTTAATTCGGGGATGGGAGGAACACAAACCCGATTCCTGAACTTTATTATCCCATCACAATCAAGGTTGAATTCAGGAACATTTCTCACCTTCTTTTGTAACTCGACATCTTCTTTCTGTGCCTCTTTAATCTTCACATGTATAGATGGTTGAACATTCATTTGAGAAAGATAAGATTTTTCCCCTTCCATTATAATTCCAAGATCCATCCTTTGTAAATCCATAAATATTGGATCTTTTGTGATCCTCATCATGGATAAACTAGCATGGTCTTGTCTACTTAATGCATCTGCCACCTTGTTTGCTTTCCCAGGGTGGTAATGGATTGAGCAGTCATAATCCTTAATCAGCTCCAACCATCTTCTTTGGCGCATATTCAACTCCTTTTGTGTGAAAATATACTTTAAACTTTTATGATCAATATAAATATCACACCTTTCACCATAAAGGTAATGCCTCCAAATCTTTAATGCAAAGATTACCGCAGCCAACTCCAAATCATGTGTTGGGTAATTTTGTTCATGGATTTTCAACTGTCGTGAGGCATAAGCTATCACCATATCATTTTGCATAAGAACACACCCCAATCCCTTCTTGGATGCATCACTGTAGATCACAAACCTTTCTCCACTACAAGGTAGTGTGAGCACAGGTGCACTGGATAACCTTCTTTTCAACTCCTTGAAATTCTCTTCACATTCCTCTGTCCAGACAAACTTAACTCCTTTCCGAGTCAACTTGGTGATTGGATTAGATAACCGTGAAAAATATTTTACAAAACGTCGATAATATCCAGCCAAACCAAGAAAACTTCGGATCTCAGTTACTGTTGTTGGTCTTGACCATCTTTCGATAACCTCTGTTTTTGCTGGATCCACAGATATCCCCTCTTTTGAGATTATATGACCCAAAAATGCAACTTTTTGAAGCCAAAATTCACACTTGGTAAATTTGGCATAAAGCTTCTCTTTTCTCAGGGTCTTCAATATAATTCTCAAGTGATCTTCATGCTCTTCCTTGCTCTTTGAATAGACAAGAATATCGTCTATAAAGACTACCACAAATTGATCAAAATAGTCTCTAAAGACTCTATTCATTAGATCCATGAAGATAGCAGGGGCATTAGTAAGACCAAATGGCATCACTATAAATTCATAGTGTCCATACCTTGTACGGAAAGCCGTCTTTGGTATATCCTCCCTTTTGACCCTTAATTGATGATACCCTGAACGAAGATCAATCTTGGAAAAGTATTGAGCTCCGCGTAGTTGGTCAAATAAGTCATCAATGCGTGGGAGAGGATATTTGTTCTTGATAGTGATCTTGTTAAGTTCTCGATAATCAATGCAGAGTCTCATTGATCCATCTTTCTTCTTAACAAATAGAACAGGTGCTCCCCAAGGTGACGCACTAGGGCGTATGAATCCCTTATCAAGATTCTCTTGGAGTTGCTTCTTCAATTCCTTCAACTCAATTGGGGCCATTCTATAAGGTGTCTTTGAAATAGGCAAAGCACCCGGTACGAGTTCTATTGAAAACTCAACTTCACGATTTGGTTGAAGACCCGGCAATTCCTCCGGAAAGACATCATCAAACTCCCGTACAATGGGCATATTCTTAATCGTGAGTTTCTCACCAACCATTTGAGATAAATAACCTTCATTTAGTGGAATCAATACCCATAAGATGGAAGAAATTTCCACTGGAAGGTTATGTTCATCCTTGCATTGATAGACGATCGTAGATTGATCTGGAATATGAAATGTTACTTCCCTTCTTTGGCAATCGATATGAGCTCCATGTAGAGAAAGCCAATCCATGCCAAGAATCACATCAAATTCCACTAAAGGAAGGATCACAAGATTTGCAGGAAGCACTTTCCCACAAACTTCGATCGGAGAAGAATTATAAACTTTTGATGCGATTGATGTGCCATTAGGTGTTGTCACAGCTAACTCAACATCTAATTGTTGAGGTAATACGGTGATACCCTTAGAAAAGTCTTCAGAAATAAAAGAGTGGGTGGATCCAGAATCAAATAAAACATTTGCTACTTTAGAGTGGATGGTAAGTGTACCTTTCACCACATCGTTATCGTACTCCACATCGCTGATAGAAATTGCATGTGACTTTCCTTTTTCTTTAGCCTTAAGAGTTTGTTGACGTCGACCATCATCATCAACCCTTGGATTTGGGCATTGATTGGCATAATGCCCCATCTCCTTGCACTTGAAACATTGAAGTGTAGTAGGTTCATTCTGTGTATCCCTTCCTTTGTTTGCATCATTAGACATCTTCTTCCCATTATCACGGCATTCAAATGCCCGATGACCTTCTTTTCCACATTTAAAACATTTACTTGTCCCTTTAAGACAACTCCCTCCATGTTTCTTTCCACACTTTGAGCATAAGGTAAAGTTCATCTTCTTTTCATTGTGTTCTTTAGAGTTTCCTTTGAATTCCATCTTCCTCTTCTTATCAAACCCATGTGACTGATGGGTTATTCCAATCTCCATCTCGACTTTGAGAGCACATCGAACGATTTCCTCGTAGCTATTGAAGTCCCTTATGGCTAACGCCCTTCGAAGACTTGGTTTTAAGCCACTAAAGAATCGATCGATCTTACTCTCAGGTTGGATAATAATACCAGAAGCGTACCTTGCAAGTCTTGTAAAATTTGCTTCATAGGTACTAACAGATTCATCATCCCTTTGCTTCAGTTCAAGGAACTCTTTCTCCATCTTTGTTCGGAGAATACGAGGGAAGTACTTATTGAAAAATAAGTTCTTGAACTCGTCCCATTCCATAGACTCAATTTCATCCCTTTGCCTCGTATTCTTAACAAGATTCCACCATTGATCCGCATCTCCTTCCAAACGATACACTGCTAGGATGACTTTATCATGCTCAGAACATTGAAGAACTGAAAATATCTTTTCAGTAGTACTAATCCATTGTTCAGCAACTAATGGATCAGTAGACCCGCTGAAAGATGGTGGACGCTGCCTCATGAAGGATTCAACAGAATGTTGCTCCCTTCTTTGTTCGTTTTGAAATCCTGCATGATTCATAGCTTGAGAAAGTTGTGTGAGCATGGCTACAAGATTTTGCATTCCAGCTCCCATATCGTTTGGTTGCTCAGGGGGACAATCATTGCATTGCCCATCGCATTCCGCATTAACACGGTTCCTTCGGGTTCCAGCCATTGACTAAAACCAAGAAGAATAGTGTGAGCAACACTAATTATAATAGGAAACCACATAATTCAAGAATAAAATTTTCATGCTTAAGGTCTTATCCTAGGTTATTCAAGGCCATTTCTAAAACACTAAGATTGTGTTCTATGCTTAGACTTATCCTTAGGGTTCTTACTAAGGCTTTCACATCCTAGTTTCCAAAGGTTGACTATACCTTTCCTCTGATACCAACTATAACGACCCATACTTTACATACATTTTTAATACTTCGAAATTGAAGCACACTTATTACAACATATGATAAAACCACAAAGGACCGTATAGGTATAGTGTCTTTAGAAACTGGGGAAACATAAACAACTGGTTCATAAATCTTCTACAGTGTCTCCCATTTATTTCATCATATCTAGGGTCCCTTTTAGCATATTCTACTTAATATCCATCTTCCTGACCTGGGGAAAAGAAAACATAAAAGGGTGAGCTCAAATGCTCAGCAAGGGCAAATAAAGGAAATAAAAATCATATCATATCTTTATGAAAATCAAAACCTGCAAAAGAGATCATAATATCTTAACATGGAATAAATCATAGAAGTGAAAATGAGATCCCCATAATCATAACATAAAACTTGAATCTTTGTGGCATGCACACATAATCATGGAAAATCATTTCTTGTTAGTCATGACTCATTGCCAAGACTATCTTAGTGGACAAAGTCCCTTTCTGAACCGAGTTCACTCCTCGTTTCAGTCCTGTATCACTGAACCGAAATAACCTTCCGTTCCAGCCATGTCTATCTCATGAGATATAAAATCATTACCCAATGCATTTGAGGGAGATATAGGTCCCACCCATCTTATAATGAATCCTTTCTTATGTGTGCCACATAATCATAAAACATACATCATCGCATAACACATATAACAAAAATGGGATTCTTGAAACATCATGACATCATAAATCAATTCATATATGATAAAGGAATTCATAAACATAATTCCATCACAACATAGTCAAACCAATGTAAAAATATGGATAGAAACATAACCCTTTATTATCTTAGATGGAAAATAATTTTGATAAAACACTTGAATTGAATTCTTGAGGAAAATATCCTTTCTTCTTCAAAAACATTTTTCCTTTCATAACATGTCATACAACTTTAAAATAAAAGAAGTTGATTAAAAATAAACTTGAAAACTTGTAAAGGAAGCTTCTTTTAAGTAATGTTTTAAAAATCCATTCATGCCGTATAAGTTAAAAAAACATTCTTCGTACTTTTGTCAGAAAAGTCAAAAAGTACCTCGTACGGAAAAACGACAAAAGATTCCTTTCATATTCTTTACTAAAAACTCACCTAAGGGTAAAATTGGATTTAAACTATTTCAAGTGGATGGAAACAATATTACATATCGAGGGAACATGGATGTGGATGATAAAATACACCCCAGTAAATACTTACGAATAAACAATCTCGGATAAAAATGAGATTGTGATATTTCCCTTACCTTAGGTCCGATTTGCTTTGTTCGTGTCCGAAGCTCCTGTATACTGGTTTAAATAATGTTATTGACTTATTCCAGAATCATACATATTGATATGAGATCATATATGGTCATATTATTAGCTTCTTGTTAGTAATATTTCATTGTTACTTGTTACTCGGGTCTTTATAACTTTTTGTTCTTATGCGTGTTTTGTCGAATAAATTCTTATTCTTATCTTTAGGTTATAGATAATTCATTTCCAGAATGGTATTAGTGTAGTATATACCATATTCATTCATTCAATTCATTTATATAATCATTATGAAATGAAGATCATGTAGAACGAGTCGCATCACATCGTGGAGACGGTATTCTGTACGTACGCACGAGTGATGATATCGTTCCTATGATCGTGGAATTGTATTGGAGTATATATATATATTATTTCAGTATCAATATTACTTAATAATAATCATATATAGTTACTGATTACACCATTATACCCATCCTTGTAAGGTGATGGTGGAAAATAGATTACACCACGGCGTGGAGACGGTATTCCGTACGTACGCACGCGCGGTGATTTCATTTTTCCGTAGGATGGATAGAAGGTGAATTAGGGTTGTTTCATATTTATAATAACATATCAGTATGTAAGTAATACTGATGTTATTACTTTATCATGAAACAACTAAATAAGAAGAAGTTGAAGAAGAAAGAAATTGAAAAGATCGGTAATGGATATTACCTCTTCTTTGGAACGCCTTTTTGAATCCTCCACTTAAGGAACTAAGATTGGTCTTTGGAGAAGACCAGGACCTCTAGGATTATTCTAGGGAAGTGGAGAAGGTAAAATGGCAGGGGTTGGCCGAGATTGAGTGCTCAAATTGGTGTGAGGAGGAGGGGGAGGAGGTGCCCTTTTATAAGGGAGGAGAGGGGCACCTTAGGAATATCTCAAAATATTATTTTATATTAAAGTCAAAATCGGTTTATAATGGTTCCAAAGGGTCTTATTTCGAAGATAAAGTGGGGAAGGGTCGAAATCCTATCAACCAATAGGATTTAGACAAGTTTAGGGTATTATTTTAACCTTATCAATTAGATTTAACTCTAAGTTAAATAATTTAACTTTTACCATGTCTTTTTGTTTTCTTTCACTATATGGTTAATACACTTACTATAACATGCCAAACGAACCCCAAATTGTTTATTATTAAAATATATATCCTTATCTAAGTCATTTGGCTGAACCTTAGATTTTTAGGAATAAAATAACAATTAATAATATAATATTTGATTTAAAAACTATTTTGTGTCAATTTTGACACTATTTGATATATGATTTTTGTCAAAGTCATAAAGAAATTATATGTTCGAACCAAGTTGATTAAATCAATACAAATATATCATAGTAACCTAGAAAATTAGTGGAATTCATAAAAAGTCTCAAATTACATTTATTTTGGTATTTATATTATCAATTTTGTCAATATTTCATTAATAAGATAATTACTGCATCATCTTTGTGTCATAAATAAATTAAATTATTTGATGTCTAAAAATTACAAATAAAAAACCATCATGTAGGAAATCTTTTTATCTTTCCAATGAATATTTACAATCGAATTTATCTTATGTATAACCCTATATTAAAAATGATTTACTTATTAAACTTTGATTTTAACTATTTTAACCCTTCTTTAAATAAATTAATAATAAATGTCCTAATCTAATCCAAGTGGGCCTAAATGGTCATATTTTATTCCTAAGTTTGTTTTTGTTCGAATTACACTTGTCCAATAGAATTAGGACATGTGTTAGGGTAATATTAATATCATATTTACCCTTAGTTACCCTATTTACTATTAACCGCGGTAAAAATAGTAAAAAGTTACTATTCACCAAAAAATTATTTTCATCTCATTGAACCACATTTTAGTCCTTGATATTAACCGTGTCTCTCGGATTTTCGAAATTCCATTCATAGAAGCGGTAAAATTAAGTTTTATGCAAAATTCAGTTTTTAACCTACCACTTAGTGGTTTCACTATTCATCAAAAATTGAAAGTTTTCAGAAAAATACCAAAATTTCACCCTAGGCTAATTTCGATATTCTCAGTCCAAAAATGAAGTCCATTTTGAAAAATAAAATTTATAAAATTTCAAAAAGTGGTTATTACTATTCATAACGGCTAGTTTTAATAGCATATTGTTGTTTAGTGAAACTCGGTATTGCGTACGACGCAAGCTATCGAGGAAGGTCGCGATTGCGTGTAAAGCAAGCCAAGAAAGTGTTGTGTAGAAAAAGATTCCTTTGATGATTTATATAACATAAAAGTCTCGGGTGTTACACTGCTGGTGGAGACTATTCAGCAAGGAAACTCTACCCTAAGAGGGCTTCCTCCAACACCCCTGTCTGTGTCGGAATGCTGTGAGAAACAAATGAAGATCTGATCTCTCGCCTGAGCCCCTGCTCGAAGGTTCGGGCCCTGAAGAATGGGTCTCGTACCATGTACGTGGAATAGCGCGAGAAATCAGTAAACCTCGCCGCGTACTGGGCTACTGTCATGTTGCCCTGCCATAGCTGTAGAAGCTCCTAGATGTGCACCGCACGGAGGTTGGTTGGGACGAAATCTAAGCGGAAGAGGCTCTCAAAGTCCATCCCGAGAAGAGATGCCTCATCGTGCACCTGGAGCATCAAGCTCCACCATCGGCCCGCTGCCGCAAGCAGTTGGCTCGCTGCGAGGATCACCATGAGGTCTGCTGGTGTCCTCACTAACCTGAAAACTCGTACAACTGCCTCCAGCCAGTCCTCGGCTGCCTGGGGGTCCGTCTCCACGCAGAACCTGGGCGGTAGCTGGCACTGAAACTCATGCAGTGCACTAGGGTGACGTGCATCGTCAGTGGATGGGGCTGGAAGCATTGGTGGCTCGGCGGGTAGAGGTTCCGTCGGTGCCTCTGCTGTCAAAGTGCCATGTACCGAGGCCTCATCGCTCGGTGGTTTGTCGTCACGCAAAACTCTCGGAACCCTAGCTGGCTGCCGTCATGGGGCCATCCTGAAAAGAGACAAGTGCGCCACGGTCAGAACAATATACCTGTTGAACTGGAATAAGTAATCACAAAGAAAACAGGAAACACATATGCAATCAATGTTTTCGTGTATCAAGTTTGAAATCAGAAGTCAGGGTCCTGGTGTACGGATACATCAGCTGCTGCACCAACACTGGACTCCATGGACTGATAACCGCACTCAATAATCTCAACACTATTGCTTCACATAGAAAAAGATCAGAGTCCGTAGTTCTGCGGTAGAACCGAACTCCTCTGATACCAATTGTCACGACCCGTCCTCGGGGCCCGTGCCGTGACTACCTCAAACCCGCCTTTTACAGGCCAGGTGCTGGCGACTAGCACCAAGGCATATATCCCGGTAAAAAGTGAAGGCATTGCCTTTGTAAAGTAAAACTCAAACACCACAGATCAAGAAGGTAGAAGTAAACACTAAGTAAAAACTGGTACAATAGAACATGCAGAAAAGTAAGTGGGCCAGTATACAAACCCAAATTGAAAGTAAAGTACAACTGGAAAAGGAAAACAGCAACTGAAAAGTAAAGCCGTAACGTCGAGCTGTCCACTGGAAATCCCTCCTGTAGGGTGGGTAAAGATAGCCTCCACTACTCCTCAGGTCCAGCCGACCGCTCCGAGTACGTCCCGCCCAGTGGTCCACCTCCAGGTACCGTCCTGGTCCGCAAGCCTCAACCACGATCAGCGTTGTCCGTCGTCTACAAACAACACAACATAGTGCGGGCATAGCCCATGCAGGGGTGAGTATAAGCTACTTTGTACAGACCCCGAGACTCCTGATGGTCTCCCGGAATCCACAAAGGATAATCCACAAAGGTAAGATACAATCATGAATTAACATCTGAAACTTCTTAGGTATATGCCCATACATATACCTAAGTCATCAATTCCAAGTTCGGCTCCAACATCCGAGCCCAAGTACTACCCAGTCCACACAGGAAAGCAAAATGTAAATCCACACAGGATAGCACAACACAATACACATAGGAAAGAAAAACATGATTCAGCTCACATAGGATATACTTCTTCGTAAGATGATAGAGAAGATCAGATGTAGACTCTGATTCATCTAAGCTGTCAAACCCACAAAGGATCGGTAGGTTCTAACCCCCACAATGTCCCACATAGGATCGATCATGAAGTTGAAACCATAGATATTGGGCAAATCCTTCTCCATCAAGTACAATGGTTATGCCGCTACAACCAAGTGCTTCCCTCTAACCTTGGACTGCTGTAGTACTCCAGCTAACGAGTACTATGGGCCTGCTTCTATAACCAAGCACTTCCCACCATGGGTCTTCCGCTACAACCAAGCACTCCCCCTCATAGCCTCTAGAGGTACTCCTTCTGTTGAGTACAATGGGTCAGCCGCTAAAACCAAGCGCTCCTCCATCATGGGTCTGCCGCTACAACCAAGCGCTCCCCCTCATAGCCTCCAGAGGTACTCCTTCTGTTGAGTACCGCGGGTCTGCCACTACAAGCAAGCGCTCCTCCGCCGTGGGTCTGCTGCTACAACCAACCGCTTCCCACTGGGCTATCCATAACACACCGAGTCGTTCGATTAGCAGTCTTCAAGTCTCAATGGGCTCTACGGTTTCCGCACACAGCATGCACGTTCTGGGAGGGTCCACTCCATGAGCCAAGAGGTCGATTCATCAACTGACACATAGTCCAGAGTTGATGTATCCCAAAAGTACCGTAATGGTCACTACCGAACCCATGGAGGATTCCCATACTGTCTTCATTGTCGTCGCAGACGCAGCCACCTCTAGGGTTCTCGCATACAGCAAGCTCATTCGGGAGGGTCTTCCTCACGAGCCGAGTGGCTGATACATCAACTGACACACAGTCTAGAGTTGATATATCCAGATGTTCCATCTCATAAAAAAAATCAATGAGACAGATGGCTTGTCAATCGGACGCCCGGTCTGTGAGTTATTGGCTTTTTCATTCCAGGGGCCCGATTGGTTTCATGATCGAACCAACCCGACCACACATTGACAGAATCCAAAACTTGAGTGGATTAAGCCAAAAGTTCTGTCTCACCAAGAGGAAATCATCGAGACAGACGGGGCATCAATCGGATGCCCGGTCTATGAGTTATTGGCTTTTTCGTTCCAGGGGCCCGGTTGGTTTCATAAGCGAACCAACCCGACCGCACTCCGACAGCATCCAAACCTCGAGCGGAGTAAGCCAAAAGTTCTGTCTCATAAAGAGGAAATCAACGAGACAGACAGCGCGTCAATCAGATGCCCGGTCTGTGAGTTATTGGCTTTCTCATTCCAGGGGCCCGGTTGGTTTCATGAGAGAACCAACCCGACCGCACTCCGACGGCATCCAAACCCCAAGAGGAGTAAGACAAAAGTTCCGTCTCACTTAGAGGAATCGAACAAAGTCGACGGCACATCAATCGGACATCCGGAGCTCAAGATATAAGCGTTTCTGCTCCGAGGGCCTGGTTGGTTCTGTGCACGAACAAACCCAGCCGAACCCAAAGTACTCCGAAACCTTGACTGCGATATACCGAAACGACCGTCTCGATCCAAGGATCACATCACCGCTGACGGAGCAACGATCAAAGGCCCATAGCTCATGATATGGGCAAAATACCGAAAAGGTCCAAAAACGGGGGGTCTGGGCCCGGACCGACCCATCCCAACCCCCCTGGGTCGGCCCGAACTGGATAGACCCGACCCGGCCTCGCCGGCGTGACCCGGCCCGGCCCGGCCTAGGCGCGACCCGGCTGGCCGGTTGGCCAACAGGTCGGCTCGGCTGTTACGGCCGAGCCGCGGGCGGGGGGCGTGCTGCCCCCGCTTGAGGAAGCCGCAGCACCGGGTGGGGCCACCCTTTCCAGCGGACGCGGCAGCCGGCCGCGTCCCGTGCTCCTCCACCAATCCCACGTGGTCGAGGGATGGCTGGCCCGCCGCCGCGGCTGAAGCCCCGGCGGGTCTCCACGGCGGCGTGCCGGGCGCCGCTGCCGGTGGTTTGCTCCACGGACCACGAGACGAGTTCTGATTGTCGGAAAATTACTATGTCTTCACCAAAGTTCCTCCAGGGGTCCGTTCTTCACTGCGAGGACCCCACGTCACCCGTGCGGACTTCTTTGTCGACGTCTGCCATTTCGCACATCAAGAACAAAAGGGGCAGTGGGTTCGAACTTGTTCGTTAGTCCGCACCCACCGCGTTAGCGGTTTTAAAAGTCTCACAACAAATAATTAATCAAAGTTGTGGGTATAAATCACAAAGATTTAAATAAAACAAACCCCTACCTCGTCGTAGTCGCCGAACGAGAGTTCTTTGCGGAATTGACCATCGCGGAAGAAGAGGGTCGTCGCGTCGCGGAAGGGCGTCGCGTCGTCGCGGAACACGGCGTCGCGTCAACGATCTCCGAGGGTTAAAGAAAATACACTGATTTAATTTCACGAATTAAATCCATGTTGAAGATAAAATCCACAATGAATTAGAGAACTGTAATCCCCTACCTCAAGCAGTTGATGATCAGAGATTGTTGCATGGAAGAAACATCGCGGAAGAAGAATCGTCGGCATCGCGGAACACGGCGTCGCGTCGTCGATCTCCGAGGGTTCAGCGTTCTTCATGTTCTTCGCGTTTTTCGCGTTCTTCGCTTTCATCACGAAGGAGGATTAAGAGCATAGAGTTTCTTTCAATCATCTTGACAAGGCACCACAAGAAAAACGTGTGTTGGTCTTATTTTATTTCATGCCAACAATTTGAAAATCAAGTTAAGAAATGAACCATTAATTCAATGAATTAATGGTAACGACTTAACTACCCAATTAATAGAGGCGTTAAGAATTTTAGAAAATGCACCAGTTGAATTTCATTAAAGAGGAGTTTTCACGGGTGCGTTACATAGAGGAAAAGAAACAATGGGGCTCGTGCGGGCCCCACCTGACAAATATCCTACCAAGTGGGTAGGATATTTTGGATTCCACCCTATCTGCTTCAACTTAGCTTAAGTGGATTTAAGTGGATTTAAGTGAAATAAAATAAAGTTTTCGCACCACTTTATTTTATTTTTTTACACTTAACCCCAAATAATTAAAAACCACATCCGAGAAAACGCAACTCCGGAAAAGGCGTTTCTAAGAAAATACTGGTGTCGTGATTCAATCGGTGCCCTCAAAATTCGATTCCGAGCACTGGTTCAAAAGTTAGAAAAACCTGCTCGTTCGTTCACTGAACGTACCCGTGCCAAACTTCGGAAAATGATTCTGGGCACACCGGGCCTCGGAATCAGGTACCGTCAGAAACTGCGCTCTAACAAAATTCCAAAGAAAATTAAGAAAAAAATTTCCTTGAAATTTACGGTTCTTTACATCAATGATTTGGGATAACTAAATTTCATACTCTAAGGTGATACGATTTTAATCTATCCATTTAATATATTATATACACCCAAATTAGTGAGAAATAAAGGTTTAATTTACTATAAAACCATGATATTTTACAATTATTACATCCAAACCCACAAAAATAAAATACCATAATATTTAACATGATTCCAATTTATTTTATGTGTTAATGGTTTTTTCAAATAATACTCTTCATTCTATTCTATATCTATCCAATAAACTGTTACATTTATTATCCTTGTGATATAAAGAATGATATGGTATTTGAAAATGGTGTATTTGTTTCTATGGCCTAACCATGGTTCCTTTTCCGGCACAATATCTCTATTTTTTCATAGTAAAGATCAATTACTCTATCAATGCTATGAACCAAACTATGTCTGGTTATAAAATTTTGAAAAAAATATATCTATCAAAACACCAAATATAGTGATGTAATCTACCTCTTTCATTGTTTCCTCTACAATGAATTCCTTATAACTCCTCCCCTAAAACATTTCCATTTTGGTGAAATACAATTTGAGATCAAATTTCATTTTAATTAGATTGGAAACTTGTAACGCCCCGACCCCAGTTACCTAGAGTCGGTGCATTATTACATAACATTGGCATGATCACAAAAGATCAAGTCTCGAAAGACCGATTAGTTTAGTTGCCTTGGAAACACTAGATACATTCGTAAACATTACATTACATCATAAAAATGAAAACTAAAATAACATGGTCTTCCTTGTCCACACTCTTATCCTCACTGACTATTCTTGCAAGTCAGTCATAATACACTTCTTCACATCCTGGGAAAAATAAAACATTGAAAGGGGTGAGCTAAAATGCTCCGTAAGGATAACAATATAGCAGAAACTTTCATAAGAAAATATAAGCATTTAAGGCAATGTATAACTAAAACAAAAGCCTTATTATACTTGAACTTCGGCATAATATGGAAAAAGAAAAATAAAATAATGCCGTTACTTACTCACATGGATATTCTAATAGACGAATAATCACATGAAATATCAATAACCACTTTCATAATGAGGGAATGTATAATGCCAGACATTCTGAAACATTTTTTCAAGGCCTCAGCCAAGACGTCTAAAATGATTAAGGCCTCGGCCAAAACCATAAATCAAATTGGGAAAGGGCCTCGGCCAATTCCACGTCTAGTTGTCTCCTGAGACCTACCGATGCATCGAGGAGCTATAGCGGGCTCCACCCGTCACTTATTAAGTCCAATACTTTCCTCATATGAATAGGTTTAAACATAACATAAATATTCGTATTAAAACTAGCATACGAAATGTCAACAATTTCTCCCTAAACTATGGATGGTATAAAAATAACAAATCCACAGTCAAATATTTCACAAAATGTTCAATGGATGTTTTGTATCATAAATCAATTTCAATTAAACTTAAATCCCATCAAAGGATGTTGACATGGATGAAATCAAAGCTATTTGAGAGAAATATCTCTCTTTTTTGAAAACATTTAAAAGTCCCATAATTATAAAATAATACATTTACTTTGAAAATATTCTTATAAGCTTGTAAGGGAAGCTTTGACGAAGTTATAATGGCAGAAAATAGACGCACCCGCCGTATAAGTTAAAAACATTCTTACCTTAAATTTGTCAAAAGGTCAAAAAGTACATTGTTTGGAAAACGACGGTAAGATTCCTTTCAAAAACGTATAAGGGTATAAATGACATTAACCCATTTTCCATTTAATAGTAAAAATGTTTTGAAAAACATTTTTATGAAACATGGATGTGGATGATAACGAGGTCCCAGTAGATAATTATGTTTAAACAACCTTGGATAATGAAGAGGTTGTGAAGTATACCCTTACCTTGTACTTTTCCTTGGTTGGGGTAGGTTAACCTCCTGTATAATGGTGAAATAATCGTTATTAAATTATAAAATAATCATATACATTCATATGATATCATATATGATCTTTTAACATTGCTTTGTTAACAATATCTTAGATTTATCGTTGTTTCGGGTGTTAACTTACTCATTTTCTTTTATATGTTTTGTTACGTATGTCGTGTTTTTCATGGATAGGTTGTATCTTATTCATATACAGAATTATATCATGTCCTTAAACATTATTTTTAAATCATAAAATTATAATTATACTTGAATGGATACGATGGAGAATGAATCGCATCGCGTTCGTGGAGACGGTAGTCCGTACGTACGCATGAGCGACAATATCATTATTTTGATATTAAAATAATATACAATTGGATATTATATAATATATATAGAATAATTATCATGTTATATTTATTATTTACATGAATTACATATCATTATTATACCCATCTAAATAATAATATATTGAATAACAATTACACCACGACGTGGAGACGGTAAGCCGTACGTACGCACGTATGGTGACATGTCATTAAAATGATGGGTAGAATACTGAATATGGTTGTTCCATATTTATAATAACATATAATTATATAGAAGATACTGGAGTTATAATTTTAGAATTGAAATAATAAACAAAGAGGGAGTGGAAGAAGAAAGAAACATGAAAGAGGGTGATGAAAACGTAACCTCTTCTTCAGGTTCTTCCTTTGGATTTGATAAAAAGGACTCCATAGAATGGATTTCTGACTAAAGTAAAGCTTCTAGGATGAAGGGAGAGAAGTTGGGAGAGTATTTGGGAAGAGTTTTACCGAAACAAAAGTCTTGAAAGTGTGAATAAGGTGGTAGAGGTGGGGGCCTTTTCTAAGAGGAGAGGAGGGGCTCTTTTGGAAAGATTGAAATGTTACATTATTATACAATGCTTTTCAGATTCGAAAGGTCCCACACTTATATAATTCGTGGATAAGGTGATAAGGGTTCTAAATCTACCCATCCAATAGTCTTTGGACAAGTGTAATCCTTGTATTTTACATTATCTTTTTCATTTTAGTAAAATCGTTAAATAATGAGGTCATCGCTGCATCATAATGATGTCATAAATAATTTAATTTATTTAATTATAAAAATTCTAGAAAAAATATGATGATGTAGGAAAGCTTTTTATCTTTCCAATGACTATTTATAGTCAAAAATATTACTTGTATTACCCCATTTAAAATTGTTTTAGTAAAACATTTCATGTTTGTGTCATTTATTTACTTTAACATTAAATATTAGGTATTTATGTCATTTTCCAACTAATGTGGCTCCATGGGGTCCCCAAGTTGACCCATGGATTTTCTTGGTCGGCCATTACTCATCCAATAGGGGTAGGACATGTGTAAGGGTATTTTCATATTTTTATAATATCATTTTTACCTTAAATTTCACTAATTACCTTTAATCGTGATTAATTAAACTTAAAAGTTACTATTCACCAAAAAAATATTTTATTCCCATTGAACCACATTTTACATCCTAATGACAACAATGTATGTCAGATTTTTGAAATTCAAAACACAGAAGTGGTAATATTTCATTTAAACGAAAAATCAGTTATTTAACTACCACTTAGTGGTTTCACTATTCATTGAAAATTGAAGTTTTTCAAAACAATGCCAAAATTTCACCCTAAGATATAATTGATATTCCGAATTCGAAAATGATGTATATTTTAAAAAATTCCAAACATATAAGTTGAATTAATTAATTTTATAATTAATTCCCGCTGTCACAACAAATAGCGTGTTTTTATGAAACAATATATATCATAAGACTGACAATTGTTAATGTCCAATTTCAAAGTGAAATTAATTCTAATGACCACCATTGGATAAAATGGTAAAAATATATACCATTTATACTATAAAACCACTAAATAGTATAATTTATCACTATAAATTATTTTTATTAAAAAAGTTGTTTTTAAGTATTTTTCACTATTCATAAAAAATTAGAAGTTCTCAGAAAAATACAAAAAATTAAACATAGGCTAATTTAGATATTCCAAATCCAAAAATGAAGTCAATTTTGATAAATAAAATTTATAAAATTTCAAAAAGTAAGTATTACTATTCACAACGGCTAGTTTGATTAGTTGTGGTGTGTGTTAGAGCTCGAGGTTGCGTACAACACACGCTATTGCATTATTCGAAGGGAAACGTACCGTGGAAACGTGGGGTGTTACATTCTACCCTCCTTCAAATAATTGCATCCTCGAAATTTCTAGGGTATTACTGCATAAAATGACTCGGGTGGTTCTTCATCATATGTTTCTCAGGTTCCCATGTTTCCTCTTCCATTTTATGATTTCTCCACAAAACCTTTACCAGACGAGTCGTCCGGTTTCTCAGCACCTGCTCCCTCACATCAAGAATTCTGATGGGCTTTTCGCAATAAGATAGACCGGGTTCCAGTTCTAATTCATCATAGGTAAGTACATGTGTTGGGTCAGGCATGTATTTTCTCAATAGCGATATGTGGAAAACATCGTGAACTTTGGAGATATTTGGCGGCATCGCCAAACGATAAGCTACATCCCCAATACGATCTAGAATTTCGAAAGGCCCGATGTACCTGGGACTCAACTTACCCTTCTTACCAAAACGTATAACTCCCTTCCATGGAGATACCTTTAGTAAAACATGATCTCCCACCTGAAATTCCAAAACCTTTCTTCTGTTATCGGCATAGCTCTTCTGCCTACTTTGAGCTGCTTTGATGTCGTTTTGGATTACCTTCACCTTTTCCATTGTTTCATCCACCAGTTCTTGTCCCACACATTTTCTTTCACCAACGTCATCCCAACAGGTTGGTGTACGACATCTATTTCCGTATAACGCTTCATAAGGTGCCATCTGAATGCTTTAATGGAAGCTATTATTATAGGAAAATTCTACCAGTGGTAAATATTGATCCCACATACCCTGAAGGTCAAGAGAGCATGATCTCAAAATGTCTTATAAGGTTTGAATAGTCCGTTCTGATTGTCCATCTGTGTGAGGGTGATAGGCAGTGCCCAAACGAAGTTCAGTATCCAAGGCCGTTTGAATAATTTTCCAGAATCTTGAAGTAAAATGAAGATCACAATCAGAAACAATCGATAGGGGTACTCCATGAAGTCTTACAACTTCATTAATATATAGTCTTGCTAGACGTTCAAGTAATAGATCCTCCCATATAGCCAGAAAACGTGATTACTTAGTAAGACGATCAACAATGACCCATATTGCATCATTCCTTCTAGGAGTCTTTGGTAGTCCCATGACAAAGTCCATCGTAATATTATCCAATTTCCACTCTGGTATGGGAAGAGGTTTCAATACTCCACCAGGATGTTTCCTTCTAGCTTTCACATGTTGACAAACCATACACCTCGACACAAAATCAGCAATCTCCCTCTTCATATTGTCCCACCAAAAATGTTCCTTCAAATCTCTATACATTTTAGTGCTCCCAGGGTGTATAGAGAAATTGAAACTATGGGAATCATCCAACAATTCCCTTTTTAGACCAGGTATATCGGGAACACAAAGTCTCTTCCCGAATTTCAAAATTCCATCCTTATACACAAAGTCCCTCAATCTTCCATCATTCACATCTTTAATCTTCTTCTGAAATTCTTCATCATCGGTCTGAGAACTCTTAATTCTTTCTAGTAATGTTGTTTTGGAAACCATTTTAAAAAGGATTGATGTTTCACCTTCCCTAGTTATTCCCATGTCCATATTCACTAGATCCATGAAAATTGGATCCCTTTCAATTCTCATCACATTCAAAACACCATGGTCTTTTCTGCTCAAAGCATCTGCCACCTTGTTTGCCTTCCCCAGGTGGTAATGTATCGTGAAATCATAATCCTTGAGTAGTTCAAGCCATCTCCTTTTCCTCATGTTGAGTTCTTTTTGTGAGAAAATATACATCAAACTCTTGTGATCAGTTTAAATATCACATTTTTCACCATAGAGGTAATGTCTCCATATCTTTAAAGCAAAGTTCACAGCTGCTAACTCAAGATCATGAGTAGGATAGTTTTGCTCATGAATTTTTAGCTGTCGTGATGCATAGGCAATAACCTTATCATTCTGCATAAGGACAAAACCAAGTTTTTTCTTCGATGCATCACTATAAATAACAAACCCATCATTCCCCGATGGTAGAGTCAATACAGGGGCGTTGACTAATCTTCTCTTCAGTTCTTCAAAACATTCTTCACAATATTTTGTCCAGACAAATTTAATCCCTTTACGTGTGAGATTTGTCAATGGGTTAGCCAATCTGGCAAAATTCTGGACGAAACTTCGATAATAACCTGCTAAACCAATAAAACTGCGTACCTCAGTTATACTTGTCGATGCTGGCCATTCTTGGATTTCCATGGTTTTAGAAGGATCAATGGAAATTCCATCCTTAGAGACAATATGGCCAAGAAAAGAAATCTCCTAAAGCCAGAATTCACACTTGCTAAATTTCCCATATAATTCATGTCTTCTAAGAGTCTTCAGGATAATGCGTAAGTGATTTTCATGATCTTCGTGGCTTTTGGAGTATACCAAGATATTATCAATAAATACCACTACAAAGTCATCAAGATATTCCTTGAAAACTCTATTCATTAGATCCACGAAAACAGAGGGTGCATTTGTCAATCCAAAAGGCATTACTGTTAACTCGTAATGCCCGTACCTTGTTCGAAATGCTGTCTTTGGAACATTTTCCTTCTTCACACACAACTGATGGTATCCAGACCGAAGGCAAATCTTTGAAAAGTATTGAGCTCCATGCAGTTGGTCAAACAAATCATCAATGTGAGGTAGGGGATACTTTTTCATTATTGTTATAGCATTGATCTCCCTATAGTCGATGCACAACCTCATAGATCCATCTTTATTCTTAACAAAAAGAACAGGGGCTCCCCAAGGAGAAACACTAGGGAGAATAAATCCCTTATTACTCAATTCCTCTAGTTGTTTCTTTAGTTTAACTAATTCCACAGTGGCCATTCTATAAGGGGTCTTCGATATGGGCCTTGATCCTGGAATTAAATCAATGGAAAACTCAACTTCTCGTTCTGGAGGATGTCCAGGTAAATCTTTTAGAAACACATCAACATATTCTCTCACAACAGGTACATCCTCTATTTGAATATTCCTTTCCTCACCCTCAATAATTTCCTTCTCTTCCTCCCCAATAATTGAATTTAGTTGAGCTACTGGGGGTGGATCTTGATAAGAATTATGTGGCAAGGATTCTTCTCTAAAGATAAGGTGTTCCTTATCATCATCATCAATAATCGTAACCTCTTTCCTCTTACAATAATTTTTTGCATCATGGTCTGAAATCCAATCCATACCGGTGATTATATCAAATTCAATCATGGTTATGACGATGAGATCAGCAGGTAATTAACATTTAGGTGCTCTAATGGGAACTAATCGACAAAACATTATTGCAACAATACATACCTTAGGGGTTTTGACCGACAAATCCCTTGTTAAATCAAATTGGAAATATCTAATTTTCTTAGCAAACTGGGAAGATATGAAACAATGCGATGATCCAGAATCAAATAATGCATTTTCTAAACTTGAGGAAACCATTAAATTACCTGCCACCACGTCTTTTGGAGCTTCTATCTCAGCAGTAGTGATAGCATATGCCTGGCCCTGATCCCTTGGCCTCTTCTGAGGTAAGTTCCACTAACGCTTAGGACATTCATTTGAATAATGTCCCTTCTCTCTACAATTATAGCATTCCACGTTGACAGCCACTTTCTTTCCCTTGCATTCATGAGATTGGTGGACTTTTTCACCACACTTGTAACATACTCCTTTTCCTTTTATACTGGCACCAGGGTGCTTCCTACCACAATTATCACAGGGTGGAAATTCATTTATACCCTTCTTCCCTATTTCCTTATTTCCTTTCCCAGATTTTTCAGCGGATCTCTTCTTATCTTGCTTTGATTAAAAGTCATAAGACTTAGGGAATTTCTTTTCCGTCTTGATAGCGCACGAGACAATACATTCGTATGAAGAGAAGGTTTGTGATACTAAAGCTCGACAGAGAAATGGTTTTAACCCATCAAAGAAACGATCAGTCTTACTTCTTGGGTTACGTATGTTATCTGCAGCATACCTCGCTAACCTTGTAAAGTTAGCCTCATACTTTGCGACAATCTCATCCTCCTTCTTCCTCAGACTCAGAAATTGCCTTTCCATATCCGCTCGATGGTCTCAAGGAAAGTATTTTTCTAAAACAGATCCTTGAACTGCTGCCATTCCATGTTTGTTAATTGATCATCTTCCTTTGTGTTTTGAATTAGTTACCACCATTGATCGACATCTCCAGTGAGGCAGTAAACTGCCATGACAACTTTCTCCCTTTCACTACTCCCCAAGCCATGGAATATTTTCTCTAAGGAATTTATCCATTGCTCAGATACTATAGTATTTGTACTCCCATTGAAGGTTGGTGGTTGTTGCCTCATGAAACGGTCTAGCATTGATCCTCCACGTTGCGGATCAGGGTGCTCCATACGAGTAAGGTTATTATTCATAACCTGAGTGAGTTGTCCCAGTACGGTGAGAAGCTAATCAGCATCAGTTGTATCACTAGCTCCACCATAATTATCTTGAGCAGGAGGGCAATCCCTACACGGAGTGCGTGCGTTGATACGGTTTCCATTCCATCCACTAGGCGCCATTTCTAAATAATGGCATAAACTGGATTAGTTTATGAATCAAAATACATAATTCCATACTTGTAAAACACTTAACATAAATTGAACTAATTATGGATATAATCCATAATTATAAAAATGTTTTCTTTGAGTAAGTATATACTCGTAACCCTTCATAGTGGTTTGTAAAGAAAATGGGAATTATCCTAAGCATATCCCCTAGGAGTGTCGTAACCAAGAGTGCAGCAAGGCCCATTGTCGTGCACCAGTTCCCGTTTGAGTCTATCTCAAAGCGGTGTTTTCGGGTTTTACCCCTAGGTACATCTGTGCCAGAGCCGCCTCAACCTGCTCGTATCCAGATAGGGATGTATTGCTCGGAAAACTCACAAAATCTCTACAATATCAAAATTTTAGGAAGTTCTTCTATACTAATCCTCAATGTTCATCTTAGGTCTACGTGCTCTAATCAGAGTTTGTCTAAATCTAGCTTCCAAGGTTTGTACTAAACCTCCATCTGATACCAACTGCAACGCCCCAACCCCAGTTACCAAGAGTCGGTGAATTATTACATAACATTGGCATGATCACAAAAGATCAAGTCTCGAAAGACCGATTAGTTTAATAGCCTTGGAATCAGTAGATACATTCGTAAACATTACATTACATCATAAAAATGAAAACTACAGTAACATGGTCTCCCTAGTCCACACTCCTATCCTCCCTGACTATTCTTGCAAGTCAGTCATAACACACTTCTTCACATCCTGGGAAAAATAAAACATTGAAAGGGGTGAGCTCAAATTCTCTGTAAGGATAACAATATAGTGGAATCTTTCATAAGAAAACATAAGCATTTAAGGCAATGTATAACTAAAACAAAAGACTTATTGAACTTGAACTTCGGCATAATATGGAAAAAGTAAAATAAAATAATGCCATTACTTACTCACATGGATATTATATTAGACGAATAATCACATGAAATATCAATAACAACTTTCATAATGAGGGAATGTATAATGCCAGACATTCTGAAACATTTTGTCAAGGCCTCGGCCAAGACGTCTAAAATGATTAAGGCCTCGTGCAAAACCATAAATCATATTGGGAAAGGGACTCTGCCAATTCCACGTCTAGTTGTCTCATGAGACCTACCGATGCATCGAGGAGCTATAGCGGGCTCCACCCGTCACTTATTAAGTCCAATACATTCCTCATATGAATAGGTTTAAACATAACATAAATATTCGTATTAAAACTAGCATAAAAAATGTCAACAATTTCTCCATAAACTATGGATGGTATAAAAATAACAAATCCACAGTCAAATATTTCACAAAATGTTCAATGGAAGTTTTGTATCATAAATCAATTTCAATTAAACTTAAAACCCATCAATGGATGTTGACATGGACGAAATCAAAGCTATTTGAGAGAAATATATCTCTTTTTTGAAATCATTTAAAAGTCCCATAATTATAAAATAATACATTTACTTTGAAAATATTCTTATAAGCTTGTAAGGGAAGCTTTGACGAATTTATAATGGCGGAAAATAGCCGCACCCGCCGTATAAGTTAAAAAAAATTCTTACCTTAAATTTGTCAAAAGGTCAAAAAGTACATTGTTTGGAAAACGACGGTAAGAGTCCTTTCAAAAACGTATAAGGGTATAAATTAATTTAACACATTTTCCATTTAATAGTAAATTTTTTTTGAAAAACATTTTTAAGAAACATGGATGTGGATGATAACGAGGTCCCAGTAGATAATTATGTATAAACAACCTTGGATAATGAAGAGGTTGTGAAGTAAACCCTTACCTTGTACTTTTCCTTGGTTGGGGTAGGCTAACCTCCTATATAATGGTGAAATAATTGTTATTAAATTATACGAGAATCATATACATTCATATGATATCATATATGATCTTTTAACATGGCTTTGTTAACAATATCTTAGATTTATCGTTGTTTCGCGTGTTAACTTACTCGTTTTCTTTTATATGATTTGTTACGTAAGTCGTGTTTTTCATGGATAGGTTGTATCTTATTCATATCCAGAATGATATCATGTCCTTAAACATTATTTTTAAATCATAAAATGATAATTATACTTGAATGGATACGACGGAGAATGAATCTCATCGCGTTCGTGGAGACGGTAGTCCGTACGTACGCACATGCGACAATATCATTATTTTGATATTAAAATAATTTATAATTGGATAGTATATCATATATACAGAATCATTATCATGTTATTATTATTATTTACATGAATTACATATCATTATTATACCCATATAAATAATAATATATTGAATAACAATTACACCACGACGTGGAGACGGTAAGCCGTACGTACACACGTATGGTGACATGTCATTCAAATGATGGGTAGAATACTGAATATGGCTGTTCCATATTTATAATAACATCTCAGTATATAGAATATACTGGAGTTATAATTTTAGAATTGAAATAATAAACAAATAGGGAGTGGAAGAAGAAGGAAACTTGAAAGAGGGTGATGAAAACGTTACCTCTTCTTCAGGTTCTTCCTTTTGATTTGATCAAAAGGACTCCTTAGGATGGCTTTCTGACTAAAGTAAAGCTTCTAGGATGAAGGTAGAGAAGTTGGAAGAGTATTTGGGCAGAGGTTGGCCGAAACAAAAGGCTTTAGAGTGTGAATAAGGTGGTACAGGTGGGGGCCTTTTATAAGAGGAGAGGAGGGGCTCTTTTGGAAAGATTGAAATGTTACATTATTATACAATGCTTTTCGGATTATAAAGGTCCCACACTTATATAATTCTTGGCTAAGGTGATAAGGATTTGAAATCTACCAATCCAATAGTCTTTGGACAAGTGTAAGCCTTGTATTTTACATTATCTTTTCATTTTATTAAAATCGTTAAATAATGAGGTCATCGAAGCATCATAATGATGTCATAAATAATTTAATTTATTTAATGTCTAAAAATTATAAAAAAAATACTATGATGTAGGAAATCTTTTTATATTTCCAATGACTATTTATAGTCAAAAATATTTCTTTCATATCCCCATGTAAAAATTGTTTTAGTAAAACATTTCATGTTTGTGTCATTTTTTTTACTTTAACATTAAATAAAAGGTATTTATGTCATTTTCCGAATAAAGTGGCTCCATTGGGTCCCCAAGTTGACCCATGGATTGTATTGGTCGGCCATTACTCATCCAATAGGGGTAAGACAAGTGTAAGGGTATTTTCATATTTTTATAATATCATTTTTACCTTAAATTTCACTAATTATCTTTAATTGCGATTAATTAAACTAAGAAGTTACTATTCACCAAAAAATTATTTTAATCCCATTGAACCACATTTTACATCCTAATGACAACCATGTATTTCGGATTTTTGAAATTCAAAACACAGAATTGGTAATATTTCATTTAAACGAAAAATCAGTTATGTAACTACCACTTAGTGGTTTCACTATTAATCAAAAATTTAGGTTTTTCAGAACAATGCCAAAATTTCACCCTAAGCTATAATTGATATTCCGAATTAAAAAATGATGTATATTTTACAAAATTCAAAACATATAAGTTGCATTAATTAATTTTATAATTAATTCCCACTGTCACAACAAATAGCGTGTTTTTAAGAAACAATATATATCAAAAGATTGACAATTGTTTATGTCCAATTTCAAAGTGAAATTAATTCTAATGACCACCATTGGATAAAATGGTAAAAATATATACTAATTATACTATAAAACCACTAAATAGTATAATTTATCACTATAAATTATTTTGATTAAAAAATTTGTTTTTAAGTATTTTTCACTATTCATAAAAAATTAGATGTTCTCAGAAAAATACCAAAAATTCAACATAGGCTAATTTCGATATTCCGAATCCAAAAATGAAGTCCATTTTGATAAAAAAAATTTATAAAATTTCAAAAAGTAGGTATTACTATTCACAACGGCTAGTTTAATTAGTTGTGGTGTGTGTTAGAGCTTGAGGTTGCGTAAAACACACGCTATTGCATTATTCGAAGGGAAACGTACCGTGGAAACTTGGGGTGTTACAAAACTAACATTTGTCGATCCCCGTAAAATATGTTCATCCCTTAAACTAATGATTAATAACATATCCTTACATCCTTTAATTTACTTAAGAATATTCATGATGAAAATCTAGTGAGTTTCACTAGGATTTAAATGGTATCGACAATTTAGGATCAATTTAATATTGAAATTGGATTGTTCAAATAACAAGTAATATAAGATAGATAATATGAAATACACGTAATGTGTTTTATCTATCATATTTAACTCTTTATAAGGATCTTAGATATTCCTACTATTTATTTTTTGAAATATAGGTAAGTAACCCTTCTTAATGATATCCATGAAACACCAATATATCTTTTTACCAACATATATTATTAGAATTTATTCAAGAACCATTATAGATATATATCTTTAGATATTTATATATAATATGTATGATTTTATAATCATGTATTTCATTGAGAATCATTTCCCCAGCCACATATTAATAGACTAAAATGTTTTAAAATCATAGCCAGTAGGCATTATATTATCTATATACAATACTAATGTTTTACAATAGTATCACTAATAAGTATATATACATATGAATCATCCTTATTCATTATAAATATATTTTTTTATTTCATACCATTTATTAGTGGAAATTCATTCTAATATTTAATCATATTTTGAAAAATATATAGATCTTACTTAAAACAAATCTTATAAAGGTGAAATATAGATCTCGTATAAGGTTGAACCAACAGTGACATGGATTCCTATATTGGAATCCATAATTCATAAGATAAGATGAATAATTATAAATTAAAAACAATCTAAAAGAAACATTGAATGGATATGAATTGAAAAATTCATCAAGATTTTATAAATATTGGATCAGGAAATATTTGGTAATAATAAGACATGTAAAGATATCCAAGATGTTATAAGAATTAGATATATTTGAATTCATGATTATGTAAATACTCATTAATAAATAAAATATCATTTTCATATAGATAGGTTATTGTTTCAATTAAGTACTATGTGATCCAATATAATTTTAATTATTGAACTTACACACCCCTATAGTCAAGAAAGATTCGAAGAATTATTTAAAGAACTAAAAAATTCCAACCATCAACACACTACAGGAAAAACAGGCTTTTGCGATGGGCTATTTGCGATCGGATTAATTCTCGTTGCAAATAGTCCATCATAGAGGTTATTTGTGATGGGGGGTTCGTCCCGTTGCAAAAAGTAATGTACGATTAGGTGTGGGTTCCGGGCCAAAGAGTGGGAAGGATATTTGCGACGGGGGGAACCACCCATCGCAAATAGTGTGTTGGTCGGAGGGTATTTACGAAAGGACCTGTCGCAATTACCGGCAGTTGTAAATGGGTTTTTGTGACGTGATGGTGTCTCGTCGAAGAAGGTGTGTCAGCAAGTCACTTTTTGGGATGGGGCATGTCGCAAACTTTTAACCATCGATAGTAATTAATGCGGGAAAAGGTATTTTTGATGGGCCCCGTCGCCAAAAGAACCTTTTGCGATGGGATTACTATCGCAAAATATTCCCATCGCCACTAATCTAACCAATATATAACCCCCTCAGTTTTTCTTTCTCTTCCCCTCATTTCTTCCTTCCCATCTCTCTCTAAACTCTATCTTTAGAGTGAAAATTTCTCTAAGTTAGTTCTTTTTACGGAGATGTTGCCATGTTTCTTACATCAATTAGAGATCATGTTTAAAGGTATTTATATTTTAATTAATTTAGTATTTATTTCATTTTTATATTAATTATAAATATTGTTGATTAGTTGTAATTAAATTAGATTTAATTTTTTTTGTTATCTATATTTATTTGTAATAATAAATTGAAATTATTAATACTAATTCTGAATAATTAGTAATAATTAATAATTATTAATGGAAATTAGTATTGTCTATAAATAAATACTTGAAATTAGTAATTAGCAGATGTAAATTGTAGTTTCAATATCAATTAACGCTAATTAGTAATAGTTATGTTTTTTAGTAATAATTATGTTTAATTAGTAATAATTATGGGTAATTATTAATAAATAGGAATAATTATTAATAAATAGAAGTAATTAGTAATAAATAGGAATAATTAGTAATAAATAGAATAATTACTATTAAATATGTATAATTAGTAATAAATATTGGTAATTAATAATAAATAGGTATAATTAGTAATAAATAAGGATAAATAGTAATAAATAGGAATAATTAGTACTAAATATTAATAAATATTAATAAATACTAATACATAGAAATAAACAATAATAAATAATAAAAATTAGTAATAATCTGTAATAATTAGTAATAATTTTTAATAATTACTAATAATTAGGAATTAATAAGAATAAAAAAAATAATTAGTATTGAATAGTAACAAATAATAATAATTAGTAATAATTAGTAATTATTAGTAATTATTAGTAATAATTATTTATAATTAGTAATAAATATTAGTAAATAAGAATATATAATTATAAATAATAATAAATATGAATTAATATGAATAAATAGAAATATATATGAATAAAATAGGAATAAATAGGACTAATTTGCAATTGTTTTTAATAATTAGGAAAAATTTGGAAAAATTATTAATAATTTGGAATAATTTGTAATAATTAGTAATAATTAGTAATAATTAAGAATAGTTTGGAATAATTAGAAATAATTTGGAATAATTTGGAATAATTAAGAATAATTGAACAAATTATTAATAATTAGTAATAATTAGTAATAATTAGTAATAATTAGTAATAATTAGTAATAATTAGTAATAATGAGTAACAATTTGTAATAATTTGAAATAATTTGTAATAATTAGGAATAATTACTAATAAGTAGGAATAATTAGGAATAATTAAAAATAATTAGGAATCATTAGGTATAATTTGGAATAATTAGTATTAATTAGTAATAATTAGAAATGATTTGTAATAATTAGTAATAATTAGTAATAATTAGTAATAATTAGTAATAATTAGTAATAATTTGTAATAATTAGTAATAATTAGTAATAATTTGTAATAAATAGTAATATTATAGTAATGAATAGAAATAAATAGTAATAAATAGTAATAAATAGTAATAAATTGTAATAATTAGTAATAATTACAAACAATTACTAACTATTAGTTATAATTAATAACAATTAATAACAATTACTATAAATTAGTACCAATTAGTAACAATTATTAAAAATTTGTTAAACATTGTAACAATTAGTAATAAATTGGAACAATTAAAAAGAAAATCAAATGTAATAAATTGTAATAACTTGTAATAACTTGGAACAATTTCCAGGGGATTGACGACACTCCTTTTGCTCGATGACTGTTCTTTTTTAATATTTCACTAACAAAAAACATTATGAAAAGTATGCTTCTATGTATGCATATCCAATATCATATGCACAAGTTTTAACATGCATTCTTAAGACCACATTTCTCATTATGTGTTCAGGTAGTTATAGTTGCATGAAGATGATTCATCGAGGAAAAGGGGGCACTTTTTTCCGACAGCTCATTTACATGAAAATTTCTCACACAGAAATCAAAATGAAGAATCTACTCTGAGGTACGCATATGAATTCTCATGCATAAGATATTGAATATACGTACCTATGAGAAGATTCCTCATTCTGATTTATATGTGAGGAAGTTGTAAGTTAATGAGTCGTTAGACAAAATTGTAGCCCTCAATCCACTAGAAACTGTGTTGCCCATATGTAATGATAATTATTAATAAGTATTTTTAAATATTTATCTTTTTTTTAGATAGTGTTTTTATAATATCAAAATATTCAACAACAGTAATGATTTTATATTTTGTAGAAAAATATTGAACAAGGATGTCGACATGAGTCATTATTAGATGATAAAACATAGATAAATGAATGTATAAATCCAAATTGTTCTAATTTAAATCCTATATATATTGAGGGTGTTGAAGCATTCTTATCATTTTCATCATTAAAACCATAATATATTTCAGAAGGAACAATAAAGTGTCATAGTAAAAAATGTTCTCTGAGAAAGTTTGGCACATTTGAAATGTTTGGGGGACATCTCTTGCAGTTAGCTTTTCAACAAGATTATGTTTTTTGGTATCAGCACGATGAACACAATTCTAGAGAAAATTATAATAACTTGATTCCAGACCCATCACAGTTTCAAATTTTAGTACATGATGTGGTAGGTCCATCTTTTCAACAAAATGAAACTAAAGATGATATTTATTTAACTCCAGAGTTAGAACCATCCGAATTTTATGAGTTTTTGTGGACAGTTGAGGATGCATTTTATCCCAGTTGTGAGATAAGAAAAGTAGAAGTGGTTGAAATTTATGGCTATTAAATCAGATAATTCAATGTCAAACAACTTTTTTAATCGGATATTTTCTTTTGTTAGAACTCTGTTACCTGAAAGAAATATGTTTCTTGCAAATTAATATGAGGGAAAGAGGATTGTTCATGTTGTAGGCCTTAGTTACCAGAAAATTCATGCAAGTCCAAATGATTGCATCTTATATTCTAGTGAAAATGATTATTGGATAGTTGTCCCACATGTGGAAAATCGAGGTATAAAGAGTCTCAACAAGGGATGACTAGATCTATTCCAGTAAAACAGTTGAGATATTTCCCCCTTACACCCAGGTTGCAGTGTTTATTTATGTCTCATAACATAGAGTCAATGATTTTGTGGCACAAAACCAAGATTTTAACTGAAAAATCATGAATCATCCATCTAATGGTGATTCATTGAAACATTTTGACCATCTACAACTATCTTTTGTATTCGAAGCCCAAAACGTGCGATTGAGACTTTCTACTGACGGTTTCTATCCATTTGGTTCTTATGGTAGTCAATATTAATGTTTTCCTGTCTATATAACTCTGTAAAATTTACCTCCATGGATGTTGATGGAGGAGCCCTCTATCTTTTTGACCTTATTAATCATAGGACATCTGAAAAAGAATATAGATGTTTATTTGAAACCATTAATTCTTGAGTTAAATTCATTGTTGAGTGATGGTGTTAGTACATATGATGTTATTGTGAATCAAAATTTCATATAAAAATATGCATTGATGTGGATGATTAGTGAATTTCTGGCATATGGCATGTTATCTGCCTGGATTACACAAGGTCCGAAATCATGTCCTTACTATATCAAAGACAATAAAACCTTTATGCTCATCAATTGAAGAAACCTTTCTATTTTTACTGTCATCACGTATTTATTCCGAAAGATCATCCTTTTTGGAGGAATAAATATCATTTCAGAAAAGGTAAAATGGAAAGAGATGAACCTACAAAAATGATATTAGGTACAGAGTTAAAATCAGTTGTATTTTCATTACCTCCCATCACATTTGGGCCAACAGAAAACCAATATAAAATTCATGGCTTTGGGAAAGGACTTAATTGGATAAAATGAAACATTTTTGGGATCTTCCATATTAGTCTGATTTTTTGGTCCTCCACATGTTGGATGTCATGTATATTGAGAAGAACTATTTTGATAATTTATTTCATACATTTTTGGATACAGCAGTTAAGACTAAAGATAGTAAAAAGAAACTATTAGATCTTTCCCAAATTTGCAGGTGTCCAGAATTTGAACTATTTAAATATGTCAGATCATAGACGTTAATAAAGCCAAAAGTAGCTTATACACTATCCAAAAAGAGTCACTTATTATTTTTTTAGTGGATTGTAGATTTGAGACTTATAGATGGATATGCTTCTAATTTGGCCAGATGTGTTAAAATGGTTATACTACCGGATTAAAAAGTTATGATTGTAATTATATAATGGAATGACTCATGCCGATTGGATTCAGAGGTTTTATGAATTATATGATCTATGATTCAATAACAGACATGTCATATTTTTCCAAGACATTTTTTCAGCGACAAAGAACTATGATGCAGTAAGAAAACTGGAAGAAGATATTGTTTTAATTATATATAAAGTGGGAAAAATCTTTCTGTCGTCTTTCATTGACTCAATGGAACATCTGATATTACATTTACCTCATGAAGCATACTGTGGAAGTCCCAGTATAGTTTCAATGGATTTACCCATTCAAGAGATGAATGCAGAAATTAATGAAAAAATACGAAACAAGGCATCACTTTAAGGCTAAATTGCTGAAGATTATTTTCAAGTGGAAATTTCTTTTTTTACCTCATTATTTTTAATCTCAATATCCCTCAAAATAAAATTGCATGGTATGAAACAATGGGAATGTTAATGATGAAATATAAAATAAATTATCAATTTTTAATCAGCCAAATATTCATTTCCGGAGTGTTCATGAACAATGGCTTTCAGTTGATGAACATCACATAGCTCATACATATGTTTCTCTCAACTATGAAGAAATGAAATCATTTTTATTGTGAGTGATTCTATTAATTATTCTATAATTTATGTTATATTATGTAAACTTATATTATTTGTAAGTTATATGATTATAATTTCAAGAAATAACTTCTACAAATTACAAAAGCTGCTCTTGATGAACGTAGACAAAAAAAATTTCCCAATGGTTTCAAAAACTGGTAACAGAAATTATTGATGGTTTAATATAAATTATGTTTATAATTTATTATATTGATAATTGTTGAACAAAATTGCAGGTTTCTCAATATACTGATAAAATTGATAAGTGACTTTATATTTTGGGTAACCCACTATCAAAAATGGTTGAATCTTATAATCCATATCTGGTGAATGTTTTTTGATTTCATACACTTGCATATGGGGAATAAAGAAACAATAAATAGTGGAGTTTTCATGATAGGATCACATCATAGAGAAACTGATGTTGACTTTTATGGACTTTTGGATGAAATTATTGAGCTATGTTGTCTAGGAAACAATTACATAACGATGATTAAATGACGGTGGTTGGATACTGAGGGAGGCTTGCATGTTTATCCAACTCATTGAATCGTCAATATTAAATATAAATGTCATCATGCTGTAAATAAACCATTTTTACTGGATCAACAGGAACATAAAATTTATTAAGAGAAGTATTGGGCTAATTCAAGAGACATGAGTGATAGGTGGAGCATAATAAAAATTAAATCTCGGGAGAACCAGTTTACTCAAACTGAATGTGGTTCCACTTAAGTGAAAGATATTTAAATTTTTCTGAGATTTCTAAAAATATATTCTTTTCACAAAGAGACGTGAATATCGATGATGACACCCCAAAATTAATGATTGATGATGATGAAGATGTTATTGAAGTTAAAAATGAATTTGAAATTACATGATATGATGAAACTTAAACTCATATAGATATTGATGATGATGAGGAGGAAGATGAAGACATTGACATTGATAGCTATGGAGATGAGAATTAAGATGGACATTGACACAGTTATATTCTAGTTATAATCATAACTAATATATATATCTATATATAATAGTTATTTTCACCTATCTGCTAACTACAATAATTTTTTGTTTCATATGGATCCTGATCTATTTAGTGAGTTGTAGGAGGCTGAGCTACCTTCGGGTGAAGTGGATTGTGGACCATCTGACCCATAGCCTATTGACAGTTCAAAGGGTATGCAGAGGGGGCACAGTCTTTCACGAATGATGATTCCTGGCCCTATCCCTGAGCGATGTCTACATCGTGGCTTTGATCCACACACACAGAGGTATGGTAACCTGTATATTTTATTTAGCTTTCACTAATTTATTTATATATATACTAGTGGTTTGATTATTATTTTTTCATTGTTTTGTGAATATAGCTATTGGACAGGGGAGCACTATATTACGCAATTATCTTTCTCATCTATGGATCACATGAGAACAGATTCTCATTGACGTGCAGTGCGACATGTTCAATCATTGGATGGTTTGTAAATAAATAATATTTCTTTTGAAATTTATTTTATTAATAACATGATATAATAAATTATTCGTAGGGTTTATGTTATTCCATCGATGACAGATTGTGTGACGCTATCCACACAGCATGTGAGGTGTCTATGCATGACTACCTCTGTCAGTTATTGCACAATTTGAGAAGAACAACAATTAAGGAAGTAAGAGTGACAGAATTTGGGGAGATGTTTAGAGACCACCAACCAGAGTACATTTCATCTCTCGTTTGGGATGAATTATTATTACACTGGCTGGGTGGTGGATTTCAGAGGAGATACTTTGTTGGACGATAGAAATATGTGAGATAGGAGGTGACACATCGAGCTGGTAGTTGTACATCCTGTACACCTAGAGAGCATCAGGTAAATATAATTTTTTAAATATTTTATATAAATTGAAATATAAACACTTTATTTTATGTTTCTATATTTTGTCGATCATCCCAATATTATGGAGTTCGACGTTTATCAGAGGATGTACAGTGATCCATCCAGTGGAGAGATTAGAGGTGATCGCCAGCATCAGATTGTGGTCAGTATTATTTTTTTCAGTTTGAAAATTATCTGCATATAATATTTTCACAAATTTAATTTCATATTGGAATTTAAGGAGTCATATGAGGCTACGATCTCTCATATATAATATGAGTGTCAGTAAGAGACGAATGAGCATACCAGTGCCCACCATTTTGATGAGGCGACATGAATGCATGCGACTCTATATGGCATTGAGAAGGGTTGAGTAGTTGGTATCGAACTTCATTTGAATCATGGTACTTATTATGGTACTACTGTGATGTCGGCCTCCATCTTGATAGAAGATTGTGGAGAGGAATAATATTCTGCCTCACAGTATGAGGAGCAGTTGTGAAGTCATGGTGAGCATATAGAGAGTTTTCAGAAGTAGTATAAAGAGATGTGTCAGTGGAAACAACAACTCCAGCATCCTGTGGAGAAGATGAGACAATGGAAGTAGTAGTAGCAGTAGTAGCATCATGAGTAGATAGAGTACATGTGTCGTCTGACTCGTAGTTTAGGGATAGAGATTCCCCCACCATCTCCTACAGCTCCTCCACCTTCTCCAGAAGATGACCCCCAGTGATTAATTTTTTATGTTAAAAACATTTAAATTCAAGATTTGTTGTAATATGAACAATTTACATTTTCTATCTTTTGTATTGGGGAAACTATTGCATAATTTAATTTTTTTTATTTGTAATATTTTATTTTATTATTATTATTATATTTTTTAATATTTTTTATTTTACTAATAATAATAATATTTTATGAATTTTTATATGTTTTTTTAAATATTTATAATTATGAGAATTTTTTATTTTTTTATGATTTTAATAATATTAATATGAATTTTTTATTAATCATAATTTTATTAAATATATTTTTTAGTATTATATTTATTAATGTTTTTTTAAAGTTACTAATAATTATTTTTTTTAATTTAGTAAGAATAATATAATTTATTCATTAATAATAAAATTATTAAATATTTTTTTTATTATGTTTAGTTTTTGCGACGACACATTTTTTGACGGGTTCCCATCACAAATAATTTAAATATAATATTTTATTAATAGTATTTGTGATGGGCCCATGGAAAAAAGATTATATATATATATAATATACAATTGTAGTCTTATTTATGACGAGCTCGTTGCAAAAGGTTTATTTATATATAATGTCTATATTCAAAGTCTTATTTGCAATGGGCCTGTCACAAAAAAATGTTTTTGCGACACCATTTTTTGCAACTGGCTATTTGCGATGGGACCTTGTCACTAAAGCCTATTTGCAATGGGATCCCATTAAAAATATCCCATCAAAAATACCTCTAATTCTAGTAGTGACACATAATGGGAATATATGAAGAATAAGGAAATGGTTTTGAAAAAAATTAAAAAAAACTACAAACAATTTACTAAATATAAGGATTATAAAATATTCAATCCCAATTTATTATAAAATATATCACAATTAAATCACAACATTATGTTGACACTGATATAGGTTAACAACCTACATAATTTGACCATATTATTGAACCTTCAAATCTCTAGAAAATCCCACATAGTTCAACACCTAGAATGATTCAATTATAAATAAATAAAATACATTATTTATATGTATAAATACTTATATTTATTCTTTTAATATATTCCATATCTTTTTTATATGATTACTACTTAATTAAAAACTTCAAATCCTCATATTTAAGATTAAAAATAAAACAGATCATCACCTTTATTCCCCTAAGACAAAAGTTTTATATCTTATATAGTTATATCATTAATAGACAAATAATATAGGATTTGGATCAACATGATATTTTGATCATATTTTATTTTGCACATTTTTCATCTAACGACACAATATATCTCTTCCTCACATGACCCAACTCCTAGGAAAAACAATATATTCTTTATATGAAACCAAGATGTATTCACTATTACTAATCAGAACACTCCATTTTTTCACACATATCATCACCATGATTCTTAGGTATTTCAGTATCTCATTTTTATACCTTCACTATGTTGTATCCTCACATGCACCAAGACATAACCTCTTATGGAATCTATATCCAATTCCATTCCTACTATGCATTATGTTACATGAAGTTCATGGATTGTCATCCAATATTTTTTATTATGTTGATTAATCATAGTTATATGTATTATTAATTTAATATGAGAAATTTTAAGTTAATCTTATACATGGTGCTCATTGTGGAGTGGAATATGCCATGACACTATAAGATTCTTCTATCATGATTTAATATGAGTAAACATTTAAGGAACATGGATTATTTTGACATGAAACCTATAAAATAAATATTATCATATTCTATATAGAGAATTTGGTCCTTTATAGAACAAATTTATCATACATAATGGGGTTTCTATAGATTTTAGTTTCATGCAGGTAATATTTAAGTTTAAATTTGTTCCAAATTAATTTAAAACTATTCTAAATTAACATAAATGCAAAATAATGTTATAATTTATCTCACAAACCATCTCTTGGGGCCTGTGTTGGGACAACCCCAAGCCCGCCTCTAACAAGCCAGAGGATGGCGACTAGCACAGAGTAGGTATAACCCACAATTGAGAGGCATTTTCTTAAGTACCTACACACATGAAAATATATCCATGACCAAGTGCTGAACTTAAAACACTAAGTAAAAAATCATGAATACCACTAAAATTCCCACAAAGTGTAACTGTACAAAACTGGAAATTAAATAGGGCTAGAATACAAGCTCAATCAAAAGGAAGAGTACAAGATCCTGAAATTCATCTGAAGAAAACCCTACCTGAAAGGCATGTATAGAAACAAGTGTCTGATGTAAATGAATAACACCTTGTCATTTGGGACTCTCTAAGCCCCACCTAGCCCCAATCCACCTTGGACTCCATCCAATCATTGATCTTCTACACATGACACCCCACGGGCGGGCATTGCCCATTAAAATATGAGTAAACCAATACTCTGTAGGGACCCATAAACCATCGAGGAAAATACCACTAAGAATTAAAAAAAGTATACCACTAAAGACAAACATGAGGTACACTAGAAAGGAAACAAATGAAGTACATTCAATATGGCCATCTCATATAGATAAAATTCTAATGTTTGAAGATATCGATTTTTACATGTAGTCCAAAAATATCTCAGTCTCTACGACACTCGACATGTCGATGGAGCATAGAGCCTTGATGGTCCATGGACCATCGATAGCACATGGAGCATTGATGGAGAAGGGTGAATCAATGGTGCATGGGGTGTCAATGGATTCTGGAGTGGTGATGGATCCATGGGCGATGATGGCACTCGGGGTATCAAGGGATCATAGAGTGTTGATGGTGCACGAAGTGTCGATAGCGCACAAAGAAAAAATAGTTTACAAATCTTTGATGGTGTATAGAGAATCAATGGTGAATGGATAATCAATGGGGCACATAGAGTAAATATTCCATTTATCCATCAAGTCATGTAGTAACCAAGATCATGTAGCAACCAAGATCATGTAGTCACAACCAGCCGCAAGATTCCACTCATAGGACTTGTTATGGGAGAACCCACACCTCAAGCCATTAGATCATAAACCTACATCCATATTAACTCACATGGAGTATCTCAAAATTTCCATCTATTCAAAAGGGTACCAACTCATCAAAAGTCTCATGCAATGGAGACATGGTAGGAATTATATAGCCAAATTAGTAAAAAGGTTCACGGTTGGTTCAGGTCTAACCTAACCCGGTCCGACCGACCTAACCGACCTAACCTGGTTTAGCCTGGCCTTCTAATCATGTCTCACTACGATCTTACCAGCTTCCTTGGTCTATTCCAATGCAAATGGGCCACTGTGAGAATTCCGGATGTGGCCAACCCTCGGTGAATTTGTCAGGTCAATGCAGTGCCAGACCATATTTCCTATGGCATTCATGCCTTCCCTGTACGCACACGCAGCATCATTGTGGGTCCCTCCATATGATACCGCTTCAATACACATCGGTATTCTTCCATATCCTTCTACCATGGACCTCCAATCACTACCCATAGATTCCTCCACTATGGGCCCCATGCGGTATGGTCATGCTGCCTTTGCTGTCCCGATTCAACCACTTCTACAATAACAGTTGGAGCGACCACCATCCTCCACTATACCCACAAGTGGTCACTAGCCCGTGCCACAAAAAACCACACTACACAATCACATTCACCATAAAGTGGTATCCCTAGTTTTATTGATATATCTCATTGCTTTGGTGCTCTATTTTTTGAAATGGATCCACTTCCACGATTCTCGGGTGGCATCCTTCACTAACCTGGGTCTTGATCTTCCTTTCTATAACTCAGTTGATCTGATCACATTCAGAGGCTACCAAATCCATTCACTATGAACCTGAGGGTCCAATGACAAGGAAAACCAAGAAAAGGGATATAAGAATCACATTGAACACCAGAAAAATGGATCTTTCCTTTTTTTCATGTCAGCATTTATCTAATCTTTTTAGTAGAATAATGAAAAAACCAACAGATGAATAATCACCAAGATATATTCCCATTAATCCACCTATAATTATCCTCCATAAAATACTGATAAAACTGCATATCAACCTATTAAAGGGTTGGTCTGTATTCAATAATTGATTTTAAGAAAGGGAAAAATTCCAAGGATATCGACATCCTACGTTGAGGTTGGATCTGTCGTTGATAAATAATGGGAAACTGTGTCATCATTAATCCTCGATCAGTCAGTGCTTTTCATCATCCATCATAGAGGCATAAATATCCTTGACGTAGGTGGATTTTAAGGGTTATAGCGATAACAATTTATTATTGAAAAGAAGACTTATTTTAAAATAAACCAACACAACTTCAAATAAAATATTTTAAATAACAAAATTTAATGATGGTTACATCCAATTTCAAAAATTCAATGTTGAACCATGTTGATCAATATTTAAGTCTTTCATATGTTAAAGTCACAACTTTTAATGAAAATGTGCCCCCAAATTTCGGATATAGGAACCCATTTAGATTTTATTCCCATTTAAAGAAGAAGCTACATGCACAATTTATTAAAAACATAATATTTTTACTATATAATTTGAGGTATAATGGATCTCATAATTTCATGCCTTCTAAGATCATGCTCTCATAATTATCCATATTAATATATAAAAATAAATCTATAAAAAATTAGAGTCATTACAATCTCCCCACCTTAGGGAATTATTTCCCTGGAAGTCAATGAAAAAGAAACAACAAGAGATTATGATACAGAGTATGAATCTGGGCCTCCAACTCCCAAGTTCCCTCCTGGAGATTCCCCTACATTATCCAAATGTGAACCAGAGGAATCGACTGACCATTATGGATTCTGTAATGTCAATCCTTGATCTCCATTAGGTACTCTGAAAAAGCCACAACATTGTCAATTTTTAGTTTTCCCCTGTCGATGATGCGTGATGGATCTTGTGTATACCTCCATAGTTGAAACACATGGAATAAATCATAAAACCATAAAAATGTGAGGTTTGAGCTTGGTGGTATGACACCTCACCAACTCTGCTGATAATATCAAAATGGTTGAAGTATCTCAGAGATAACATGCCCTTGTGGCCAAATCTCTTCAATCCCTATCGAGGTGAGACCCAACGAACACATTGTCTCCCACATAGAACTCTAGAGTCCTCTTCCTCTAATTAGCAGAAATTTTTTGGCTTTATCCAGTCCAAATTCACTACTAGATAATCTAATGCCTCGTTATGGTAGCCCATAACAACTGTGCACTAATGCATACTCACTCACATGGGTCGGTCCAACATAGTGGTGACCTGTATGGGTGCTTGTACAAGGCCTCAAATGGTTCAATACCAATATCGAAGTGGTTAGTGTTTTTGTACACAAAATACACCAAAGATATTTTGTACTTCCAACTACGACCAATCTCTTGGATTCAAGTATGTATCATGTCCTCTAAAAACTGGTTGGTCCTCTCTCTTTGGCTGAAAATGTAGGGATAAAATTCCATGGTCAAGTGAATCTGAGTCACAAATGTATCTTTCAATCCTTTTCAAAAGTGAGATGTGAAACGAGTATCATGATATGAAAGGATCGTTCATGTCACTCCGTGAAGATGAAATTTTTTTTCACATCGAGGTATCCCTAATATCTCTACTTAACACTACTCATAGATCGGTAGGAACTGGTCTTAATTGGTGATTCATTCAATGATCCCCTAGATGGAATTGTGTCCCCAAGATATACGTGGAAACATCATCATGATGTCCATTGATATCCCATCCCACATCCCCTATGGCACATCAAATGGTTGGGTCGTGCCCATTGGAGCCTAGTGATCTCCCTTATCTTGCTGATATATGACCATCGAGAAATGAACTCTTCCACCTACTGTTGAATCAATAAGGTTTCATTATGACTTTTTCATTCCTTTACGTTTTGAAAATCACAAACACTCCATCTCAAGGAAAATTTTATTTCCCTAAAGATTTTTTTAATAAGGAAATTTCTCGAACCCCAATCAAATTTTCTCCTTACCATTGTTTTCAATGTACATGATTTAGTTTCTAACCCTTTTTATTTCTATTGTGTAAAATTCAGTTTTATATTTAACACCTCATAATCCAATAAATACTTAGATACAGAGTATTCTATTTTTTGGTTCTGATTTCAGACTCCAAATTCTCAAAAATTCAACTCTCAATTCTCTGAAATTCACACTCCAAATTCAATAAAATTCATACTCTGAATTCTCTGAAATTTAGAATTCGAATTCTCTGAAATTCAGACTCCGATTTCTATGAAATTTAGACTCCTAATTCTCTGAAATTCAGACTCCAAAATCTTTTTAAATTTAGACTCCAAATTCTCTAAAATTTATATTCTAAATTCTATGATATTCAGACACTAAATTGTATGAAATTCAGACTCCGAATTCTATGAAATTTAGACTCTTAATTCAATGAAATTTAGAATCTGAATTCTCTTCAATACTGATTCTGAATTCCTAATAATTAAAACTCTGAATTCCTCACAATTCAGACATTGAATTCCTCATGATTCTGACTTCGAAGTCTATAGATTTCTGATTCCAAATTCCTGGAAAAACAGAATCCAAATATCTATCTAATATATACTGATAATGTTTTCCTCTTAGACTCTGAACATTATTTTCCCTTAGACTCCGAATAATTTATTTTTTGAGAAACTATATTTACTTACAATTGTTATAGTTAAGAAATGATGGTGTGTATTCTGTTTCTAACTAACCATTGTTTGAGTGACACATGTAAAGGTCCCTCCGAGATTCATGAAAAACTATGACCATTGGAGGTGGGAGTCGACTGTTGAAGAAATGCATATAAATATGAGCTCATTTGAATGAGCTCAAGACTAGGACTGACTGTTCTACAACTCATGAGATTACATGCAGTTGATGTGATTTATAGAGAGAGAGACTCTTATGATTTTTTCATACTGAACATCTTGTTCATATTTCTTCATGCGACTACAATTGTTATTGTGTACAATCAAGGTCTTACAAAGATAAGAAGACAGAGGTGCTGACTACCTTCAACTTTGAGGACTTCCTTAATAAGGAAGATAGAGGTACTGACTACTTTGATGTTCAAGGGCTTTCAGGGATATCAAGATAGACAATGATATTATTATCGAGCGATTACCCTGATGTGTGTATGATATACTATCTTGAAAGTATTAATCAACAGACCATTATCCAATGTTGTTGGATACCTTACTCTTTGGATTAAAGGATTATATACTTGTTACTCGTATAGTTTCATTTTTTCCCTCTATTTTGATTAATAAGGAATGTATAACTATTTTATACTTTCTTGTACTTGTACTTTGATTAGTATGATTCTGTACTCTTTAAGGTAGAATCTATGCCCTTGTAAAATTTTATTTTGTTTCATTTTCAAAACCATTTTTCTAAAATCTAGCAAGTTTATAGAAATAACAGGCCTTTTGTATTTACCTTGTATAAATTTGTTAAACAATAGAAAGTTTTATATCATCTTTAAATGTTCTAAATGAATTTTTAATGGTTACAATTCAGCCCCGCCCCCTCATGTATATTGAAAATCTACATCATTATTTCGATCTTACAACTACATCTTCATACATGGCCACCAGAACTGATGTTAGAGGTCATGATAATCATTTCCACTCCTGGATGTACCACTAACGGGGAATTATGCAACACCCTCAAGACCTCCTCCCGCAAGGTCACTGGTACAACCGTACATCCTTTAAAGGGAATTTATCTCTCCCTACCTTTCTAATAAACATCAGGTACATTCCCTATGGACATATGGGCATGTAAAGACTCGCATTTGGTATCTACAAGCTATGCTTGCCAGACATTCTATAAGAGTGGAGGGTAACACTTACTGACTAGAGATAAGATGATAAATCTCCATCTAAAAAGGATATATTAAATGAGGATAACTGCTCTGATGGCTAACTGAGTAGCTGTGAACATGATCTCCAACTGTGAGCATCTGCCACAATGCTCCCATTCCAAGGAGTATAGACTATCTCAAAGTCATAGTCATGGAGGAATTCAAGCCAATGCCTCTATCCCATGTTTAAATTATTTTGAGAGAAGATATACCTGAGACTGTTATAGTAAAATTAGATGGTAAAATGATTTCACATTATGTTATTTTTTCCCATATTCAATACAAAGAAAACCGCTCCCAACCCTAGATCATGGGTCACATAGTTCTTCTCATGCTGCATCTTCTAGTTTGGACCATTTTCCATTACCACTTTTCCATGTATCAGGGAACAAAAAATCCCAATCCTTGATGCATCACAGAACACCACATCCTTAACACCTTCCTCTGGTAATATTAGGAAGGGAGTTCTCATCAATCTATGCATCAACGACAGAAAACTCTCTTGGAACTTCTGCATCCACACAAAAGGATGTCCCATTCATGACAGAGCATTCCAGGATGCTTATACTATGGAAATGTTAAGTAAAAATCTCCGATAGTACCCAACCAAACTAAGGAAACATCACACCCTAGTAACATTCTTGAGTAGATCCTAAGAAGAAACCACCTCTTTCGTCGCCATATCTAATAACACTCTAGCCTCTGAGGTGATATGTCTATGAAAGTGGACCTCCCGAATCTAGAACATACACTTTTAGAGTGTCTAATAAAGAAGGTTCTCTCGGAGTGTGTCTATGACCATCCTCAAGTGTATCGAGTACTCCTCGTCATATGTCGAGTACAATAAGAGTTGATCATTGAACCTCCTCATGTATGAGTCTATAATTATAAGGATTCATTAAACAGTTCTATATGAATATCCTTGTCTCAACCAGGGTCGTGGCAAGAAAAGTGTGACTGACACATATATATATCAAAATAGTAGCTAGGGTGAAAAATACATAGATCATAGCTGTAAGAATCTATTGCGTACCAGGGGTCACAATCCCCCATCTCCTAATGTTGGCCTTATCCTTGTCCACCACCTTTATGAACCTGTGGTGGACCACCTAGGGGTGGTGGTGGTATTACCTCAAACATTTTTCCACCTCCTATTTCCCATATAGATCCTCTTCTATGTCAACTACCAAACATATTACATTGATCATACCATTCCTCCACCTCGATGGTCCCTCGACCATCTCCTGATCAGTTGTATGATTGGGAAAATGTCTATATCTAGATGTCCCCAAGAATCATATGATTAACACAACATGTCCTTCAGTTTACTCTCTCTACCCTGGGTGTCTTGCCCCACTAACACCATGTACATGGGTCATCCCCAAAACTATCTGATTTTATTGGATCACTCCATCAGTTATTGGTTACATTTTATGGATGATTCTGCTACCTGATGCCCAGTGGAAGCTCATACTGCATGTTTCTTCTTTTCCAGAATGCACTCTACTACTATATCTCACTCTAATAACCCATCATGGGTCAATGTGTTAAGTGATATCATGGATGATCTGATATCCTAAAAGAGTCCATTGTAGAAGGACCGGGCCTAGAAGAACATGTTTGGCACCATATCCCTAGAGTAACAATAATGATCTGTAAATCTCCCGGAGTACTCTACTACCGTCTGACAGCCCTGTTGTAGATTTAGGATCTCATGTATGTTCACTAACCATAATATCCCTAAATAAAAATCTTCTATGAAGATGAACACAATTTTTACCTTAGAGAGAGTCATATCCTAATGCATCTAGATCACTATGCTCCACCATCTCCCCGCTACGTCATGTAGAAGACTCACGAAATAAATTACATCTGGCTGAGAGGAATCCTTACTAGGAAGAAGACATGCATAATCTCCTCCAGCCAATCCTCAAATGCCTAAGGTTCTGGCTCAACCCTGAAACTTGTTGGTTGCTGGATCTAAAACTCAGGAAACATACTCATCATTAGTGCATCCTAAAGTGGTAAAACTAGCAATTACTACTACTCTCTGGGTGGTGGTATCACTGTTTCACCACTCAAGTGTTCTATAACTATTATTGGACCCTGTACCAATGCCTCATCACTTGGGGGATCATAATCATGATCACACATCAGAATCCTAGATGGCTTTCTCTGTGGAGGAATCCAAAAATAGATCATGATGTACCAAAGTCAATAGAGTATACCTAATGATTGGACACTAAATTAAGAAGGACATGAGAACACACTTGATCATATATGATGAATGTATCATTTAATTTTTTCCTTTCATCTTGTGTTTTAATTTACTGGGTCAAAAATCCAAATTCAGAGTCTTGGTGTATAGATAGATCGGCCACCACACCAACATTGGAGTCCATTTTCTAAAATATGCACTCAATAAACATAACTCAAGTTAACCAAACCAATATCATATAATTTTGGTTATTTTGGTAGAAAATACCTCCATCTGATACCATTACATCATGACCCATCCCCCAGGGACAATTCCATGACTACCCAAAACCCTCCTCTAATAGGCTAGGGGATGGAGACTATCACAGAGTAGGCATAACCCACATTTGGTAGGAATTTTCATAAGTACCTACACACATGCACAAATCTCCAAGAAATGTGTTTAACTAAAAACAAAGAGTAAACATTAACGCATATAACTAAAATACACACATAGATTAATAGTAACAAATAAGAAAGTGAACTGGGATACAATACAATCCCAAAAAATGGAAAATTACAAACTCCTCAAATTCATCTACGAAAAACCATACCTTAAGGGTAGGTATAGAAACAAATTTCTGATGGCTCTAGCGCACACCATTCCTATTGGGCCTCTCATTAAGCACTATCTGGAGATTATCCACCAAGGACTCTAGCAAATCATTAAGCGCCTTCAAAATAAATGAAACGTGCGGACATAACCTATGCATGGATGGGTAAAACAATACTCAATAGGGACCCCAAAACTACAAAGTAATATACCATTAATAATTAAAAGAATTATACCACAAAGCAAACACACGATGTAAACCACAATTGAAACACTTGAAGTACAATCAATACGGTCAAGTGACACAGGTATAAGTCTAAAGAATGAAGAGAAGGATGTCCAGTTGTACTTCACAAATATCTCAGTCTCTACGAATCTAGAAGTGTCGATGACACATAGATCATCGATGGTGATTTGAGTGTAAATGGTGCATAGAGTTTTTAGGGTCCCTAAAGTCATGATGGCACTCAGGGAGTCATTGGTGCACAATGCATTGATGGTGCGCAGAGTGTTGATGGTGGAAAATGATTCGATAGATCACATAGCATCAATAGTGCACATAATGTTGATGGATCACGAGTCATAAATGGTTCAACTAACCCCCATGTCATGTAGTCACCATGGTCATGTAGTCAGAGACAGCTGAAGGATTTTGCTCGTAGTGCACATGTGCTGGGAGAACATACACCTCAAGCAAGTGTGTCATAAACCAAAATACAGAAAAACTGACATAGAGTATTTCAAAAGGACCTTATTTTTTCTAGGGTACCATTTGTAAAAATGGATCATCAAACGGACCCAAAATTTAAATTATATGGTCAATTTAGTAATAAGGGTCAGGTATGGTTAGGGTCTGACCTGACCAGGTTTAGCCAGACCCATACTAGATCGACCAAATAGGTGCGACCCAGTGGGATGCTACTAGATCCCCACATCCTCGGTATGGCCTTTCTCATGTTGGTCAGTGTGTGAACACTGGACACATCATACCATTATGGAGTCTCCCCTGTCAATGCTACACAGGACATCATTTCACGTTGTTGGCCCAAATTCCCTAGATGAAACAATGACTCCTTTTCTTTTTCCCTCTTCTAACATAGCTTTGATACACATCCCTGATCCATTACGAACTCATGCCCAAGCCCTCATGTAATTTCATCTATCTTCCTTCATCATAGGCCATGGATGGCCCAACCGTGCCACCTGCACGGTCCATCCACAACTGCTTTGACAGTCACCACCGGGGCGACCACCATCCTCCACAACACCCTCATGCGATCGTAGCTATGTGATACTTGGTTCCCCCAGTGGTGGACCTAGTTTCGTGGGTTTCCTCTACTACTCTAGTGATTTGTTTTTTTAAATGGGTCCACTTATGTGTTCCTTATGTGACAACCTTCAATTCCTTGGGCCTTGATCTACCTTTCTAGCATTATGGGTGTCCGTTCACATTCATATCCTCACAAAAAAATCATTGATCATGAGGGTTCAACAGAGAGGAATGCTAATTACAGTGATAGTAGGATTGCATAATGCACCCCAAGAATGGATCTTGGCCATGTTTGTGTCGATCAGGATCTATTCTTGTTAGCAGAATCACGAAGAAACCAACACCAAAATAATCACCAAGATATTTTCCCTTTATTTATATGATATTTATCCCTCCTAAAAGAATGATGAAACCACAAATCAACTTGTTCGTGGGGTGTTTTGTGTTCGTCATATGATTCTAATAACGGGAAAAGAAATCATGAAGAGATCGACACCATACCTCAATTTTGGATCAGCGGTGACGAAGAATGGGGTACCATGTCATCATTGATCATTGATCTGCTATCATTTGTCTTTATTCGTTAAAGAGGTATCCATTACCTTACCTTAGATGGATTTACAAGGTTATAGTGATAACCGTAGATTCTTCAAAATAGTCCTTAATTTAAATGAAACCAATATAGAGTTGAATAAAATATTTTTTATTATAATTTTTTAATGATGATTTCATCCAATTTCCATCTTTTATAGTAGATTTGTGTTGGTCAGTGTTAGGGGCAGATTAAGGTAGAGTCTCTTCATTGAATGCATCAGTTCCCTCAGATTTCTATTCTGGGAACCCATTTATTTATTATTCATGTTTAAAGAATAAACATCCTGCAAAATTTATTAAAAAGTTATCATTTTTTATTATATCATTCTGGGCACAATAGGCCTCATAATTTTACATCGTGTTGGCACGTGGTCTCAGAAATATCCTAAATAATTTATGAAAATAAAATTAGAATGAATAATAGTCTTTACAGTTTGTATTTTTATATTTTAAACACTAAAATGAGAAATTTTTTAATTTTCACAAAAAATAAATCTAAAAATATTTCATGTAATTAAGATATCGAATCTCAAAAATGTTAAGAGTAACTTTTATTCATGCATTAAATTAATAAATTTTCATAATGGAAAGTTTTCATACAAAGGTTCAAAAAATATAATAATCAAAATAAATCAATTATTTTCAATGAATAAAACATAATAAATCATTGAAGAAATATTTTTATAACTCCACCTTTTTAATAAAACCAATATTCCCTTGTATATTACATTTCCACATTTATATATAATACATTTTATAACACTTATTCACACCATTTAAAATATTTTTAATATTCATACCCACATTTCACCTACCATAATGGAAAAATGTTAACCAAACACTAAAGAAATATTTAGCAAGACTAATGCTCAAACTATGTGTGCATACATAAAATTATAGTCCATGAAACCATGACAATAATTACCATATAAAATATAAAAAATAATCATAAGGAATTTCAAAAAAGTATTAAATGAATTTAAGTCTATGGGTTTGATGGTAATTGATGTGAAAATTTATAAATCTTAAAAATCATGTTTGACTATAATGTGTAATGCCTAAAATATAATATAAAAATAAATAAAATAAAATACCTTCTGAAATAAAAATTAAAATGATTGTAACCAAAACCCCCTGCATCCTCAACACATAGGATAAAAAATCATAAGAATGGTCATAATTAAACATTTACCCACAATTTACTTATACAAATCTTCTCAAATAATTTTCCCCATTATTATTTTTTCCATTCTTTATATGTAGATGGAATATATTAAGGGATAATGGACAGTAATTTATGATAGATTTCCCAAAAACCATTGAAAACATGTTAAATCATCTAAATAAAAATAAAAAAAATACATTTTCACAATGAAATATGATATCCCCATCATTTTTATCACTATAAATTATAAAATAATACTCTGAGTTTCATGGGATGGATAAAAAGTATCAAAATGTGGCTTCCCATTCAGGGTTATTCATGTATTCTACAAGAATAAAATAATTATCTAGCATATAATTAGGTGTCAAATTAATGAATAGATATAATTAAAAATTATTCAATCAACTTAATGTTAAATTCATATTTTATATATTTTTAATGATACCATTTCTTATTGGACTAGTCTCAATGCCTAAAGCATCTCATAAGAAATGAGGTATTATAAAAAATATAATAACATGGTCTAAAATGATCTTAGGAATAATAAAAATAATATTGAGAAAAAAATAAAGAAAGAATAATAATAATAATTTAATTCATTATGAACATTACCAAGTATATGCATAACAATTTTAGAGTAATTCCATTTATCCAAATAAAAAATCATTCAAAATAATTATTGATAAAATTAATATTCTTATTCACATCAATACTCACCCATATACTATAATTATAATAAAATACCATCAAAAATTATATTTATAAAATGAATGATGTTATTCGTAAAAAAAAATTAATTATATTTGAAAAATAATGCACGAAATATAATTGTGGTATGTAAATTAAAAAAATTAAAATAGAAATTATAGGGGAATAAGAATAAAATAAATAATTGAACAAAATACTTTAATATTAATTGAATATCATACCTTCATTTATTATTTCTTATCATCTAATTCCATACATCATTAATATCATGAATCTAAAAAATAAAATATTCCAATTCAATGTAAGAGATCAATTTCATTAATGAAAAAAATGGATGATTGAATTTTCTTATAAAATCAAATTTAAAATAAATTCATAATTTAAATCCTCAGAAAAATTACTATCAAAGAATAAAAAATATGGTTTACCTCCCATACATACTTTGTTTATATCTTTTAGATGGATTCTACCTCATTGGGTCTTATAATGTAATAGGATTGTAGAGGTAAATTACCAAATATAGATTAAACCTTAATTTATGATTTATCTCATTAAGAGATATTTTTATGATCGTATAAATTGAAACCACTTTTCGATATAGTTGATGTAAACAATGATTAGTGTAATCTTGAAAAATAAATAAAAACATATTTTTTATCCATATCAAGTACTACTATAGTTTATATCATCATTTTTCTAATCCTTTTCAAAATATGTAATTTTATTCTTTGTTTCATCATCCATAACCTCGTCATATCTATTTTATTAATTAATTAAGGCTTACACATGTTTTTTAGCCACTATCATGGCATAATTGAGGGTAAACTCTGATGGTTCTATCACAGATTCAACATTATCAATAGAAATAACATTACATTAAACCTCCAACTCCTCATCACTATCTGAATTATGCTCTATATTTTCTACGATATTTTCTTCATCCTTGGGAAAATCCTTTGATTAATATTATTTTCCCCCCATTACCAATATTTATTTGTATTTTTCATTGAAAAATAATCTAATAAATATAGGAGGGATTCATTCTTACTCAAATATTGTTATAAACCAAGTCACTTCATTTATATCTTCTTCTTTAGTTAATCACTTTTATATGAAATGATGGAAATATATTTGAAAAATAACATGTGTTCACTCAAGATTTATTCCAAGCCTTCCTTCAAAACCAAAAATACCCAAGTGAATAAATGATAAAATATACAAACAACACTAAAATATCAAAAAAATTCAATTTTAAAAGTATTTAACTAATATACCTAATTAATTTTACACACTATGTTCCAAGTCCCTAACAATAGATTCAATATAATTAACTATTACTGAATATTCATTAATTATCATAGTGAATAATATTTTAAAAATTATATTTCTCCTCCATAAAATCGACACTACAAAGCTGTAAAATAGTTCATGTTTCAGTTCGATCATAAAATTTCAAGGATCTATGACATAAAAAACCTAATTTAAAATTGAAGGTGTGAAATTGTAAATAAAAATAAAAATTAATCATAATTTTAAAGCCTATTTAATTATAATTTACAAGGATATTACAAATCTATGATCAAGAAACATTGAAGCACAAAAATATATAAATGTATAACCTTGTAGTTGTCAAAAGTGGATCTAAGTAAATCCAAGATTATGTAATCTATCCCAAATCAATACAATATTATTTTCATGTTATTAATTAATTAAGATCAATTATAGATTAATATTTCCATAATAATGCATAAATATATAAAATAATCCCCATTATGGTTATACATGAATATAAGATCATATTTATGCATTAAATAAAAATATAACTATCAACACCTAATGGTCATGAATTATAAATAGAGAAAATATTTATGAAAAAAATAAAATTCAAAAAATAAAGAAAATTATCGTTGAAAATAAGGATTTCATAATATACAGTGTCACTATATTATAATATTTGACACAAAGTACTAATCCACTCATGGACACTACTAGTGAGGTAAAGAAACTATATAAAAATATTTAATTTAGAAGCATTATAACCCTTATCCACACCCTGATATAAACCAACCAGTACAATTCCATTACAATATCTATGGGAGCATTTCTTTATTAAATTAAAAACTAACAAAATAGACCTCAAAATATATATTTTATCCCATTTATATCATTCATCTTCAAACACCATCTCAAAATACTCATATTTAATATTTATGAGTCGAATTGATCTCCCCTTTATTCTCCTCATAATATATTTGCAATGATTCATCAATATATTAGGAATGAATTTTTTTATTCCAACTATAGATATATCCTTCCAAGATCAGAATCGTTGTTTGTGGTGAAAAAAATATTTTCATCCAATTTATGTTTACATGATTTTGAATGAACTTGGAATAAATTACTCAGTTATTTATGAAAACCATCTTTCATGAAGCGAATAACGTTCTTCATATTGAAACATGAATCTACCTATATTACTCGCTAAAACGCACCTTATCATTAAATAACTACTTCAATGTTATTCTTATGTTCTTTAAGGATTTTTATAATCAACTTAATCATGGAACGTCCTCCTATGAATCATTATATATCCTCTTGTGTAATATTGATAAAAAATAATAAGAAACACTTAATAATAATGGATTTTAGGAAATTTTGTAATGGACTTATTTACTTATTCTCATAAAACAATATTATATTATTATTCATATCATGATTAATCATTCTTTTATGTTGTGATCTATGTTAATCTTATGTATAGTGATCCATAGAGAAAGATTATTTTATAAAAACAAGACATGGTTATTCCTATATGATTTATTATAATTCATATTAAAATTATTATGGTATATTCTAATATAATCCCATTATGTTTTGAATTATTCATAGACACCAAGTTTTAATCATTCATGATACATAAAACACACATTTTCACTTTTGTGAAATAAGAACCTATTATTATTTTACTTCCACATATCTTAAATATATGTGAAGGTGTTTGAATTTTTTTATCCTTTATAGGTATAATTTACCTGGATGTTATTTAAAAATTATTCCAAATTCTGCCAAATCAAAAAGAATTAATTATATTCATTTTAACATTAAAACCAAAAATAATAGACAAAAATACCAATTAATTAAAAAAATTAATATTAAAAATATTTCATCAAATGAATCTATCAATCTCATCATCAAACTTGATGTTCTAACATTGAATTTTTTTTATTAATTTAAAAATGGATTATTGAAACATGAAAACCATAACATTAGAATTGTGTACTTCAGTACATCTCTTATGATTCATATATATGAACCTGACTAAACTCCCATTAAGGAAGATTATTTTGATATCCATTTGATATATCATATAATCATATTAATATTTTATGGAAAGTAATATCAAAATGAACATTTTTACCACAACATGATTATAAGATTCTTTAGAGCGAATACCATGAATATGTTTGTAAAAATTCTCTATTTGTGGATTTTGATATATTTGAACTATAATATAAGAATAATTTTTATATTAAAAACCCACATTCCCTCAATGGGTTATACCCCTTTTTCTCTCAATGAAAACACATAACTTTATAGTTTGAAGTCATTGGTAAATGATATAATGTGTCTATACCCACCAATTTATAGAGTACTCATTGGCCAATATACATCGCTATGTATGAATTAAAATAAACAAATATCCCTTTCACCATTTAGAAAAAAATTATTTATTCATTTTCTTAAATAAACAGAATTTTTATATGTAAAAATATTATATATCAAATGATTATAACAAAATATCACTATGGTTTCCTTGTATGTATTAATTATTTATATATCATAAGAAATAATCCAAATGTTATTTGGTTATAAAATAAAAATTTATTATATTATTCTAGATTCAATAGATAGAATTTTCCATGTATTGAATATATAAACAAATGAATATATTACCAATTCCATAAAACATTTCCTTCACTTATATAGATGAAACTAAATTCTTAATAATGAATGAAAATATAATCTTTCCCAAAAAATATATATAATTGTTTCCAATAAATGGATGGATCAAAATCACACTATATAAAATTTAATTTAATTCACAAGGTAGAAATAGGTCACATATATTGACAACCAATATAATAAATTGTTCCCCATTTCAATCGTAAATATCTTATTTACTGATCATAAATCATCTCTAACATCCATGTCATTTTTTAGATATAATTTGTTATTTAATCCATATATCAAATACATCATAGTTAGGAAGAGAAATATTTATTTGTATAAAAATCACAATTAAATCATTAGATTGTTTCTTTTTCAAAACACTTCTCAACCACAAATTATAATATTATATTATATTAAAATTTTTATTTACAAGTGACCTCAAAATGAAATATTTTATCTATATCCCATTAGTATAAAAATCTTAGTAGGGTTTCAAAGCCATGTGTCACAAATAAATCACAAATTAATATTGGAACCAAATACGGATAGGGTTGAACATACGTAATATGCGATATGAAATATAATCTATGGGTAATAACCAAATTTGACTCACCAGTGGATGATTTTGGATTGAAAACGTGCATGGTTTAGAAGGGATGTTTCCCTTGGTATTTTAGGGGTCTCCTTTTAATGTATAGCCATTATAATAAAAATTAAAGGAATATTAAATCCATAATGAATTCACTGTATGATAATTTTATTTTCTCATGTTCACCTCATATATGTATGAATGATTTTAATGATATAGTTTTTTAAAATTTATATTCTATCTATAAAATTTAAATTTTCAAACAAGAATAATGTTTAACTCTGTATTGAACCCATAATTTCTATCAGTCAACAAAAATTATAATCCAAGTATATTGACAGATATCCAAAAGAATCTCATTTATGATTTACCTAGAACAAAATCATGAAAAATATTAGAATTATATGATTCTAAGTATATTCACATGATTAATCATGCAGTGGAAAGTAGCCAATAACGATTTTATTATAAGAGGCATATGCTTCATTACTATTGACCATTTTGACCAATAGTCCCTCTAACTTAGAGTACTCTAATAATTTAAGATGATAATATCATCAAAAATCTGATACCTAATATGTATAATCTACAAAAAATATTTAATGATAATCTCATAACATCAAAAAATAAGCCAGGTTAAATAATAACTAAATAAAATGTTTCGAAACATAACTTTTAATTCACGGAATATAAATATTATAGGAAGAAATATATCGCATAAATTGTAACACAAATAATATGAATATTATATAAACATTTTACATACATAATTATTAAATGGAATAAATAAGTAAATAATTTATTCATTTATTTTTGAACATTAGACATAAATATGATCCTTTTTATTTTATTTAAACATAACAAAACTCCACGTAAAACTATTAACACATATCTTTAATAAAAAATTATGACCCATAATAAATTTTTCAAAAAGCATTGTTTTTTTAATTTTTTGTCTTCTATCGTATTTGATTTTAGGAAGTCTTGTTATCTATAATATTTTTAAATTTAATTGTTTCATATGGTAATAATTATCATAGATTGTTTGTTCTACTTATGAATATATTCTATATCACCTTAATGACATGATCTGTTATTTTAAGTAACCCTAATTATAAGTCTTAAAGTATAATAATGTCTAACATATACTACAAAATAATGTGAATTCATGAATTTTTATTAAGCATACAAAACATGTCCAATCACAATTTATGAAATACAGATTCATTATTAAATTATTATGAAAACATATTTATTCAATAATAATGGTCTCTTTGATACCACTGATGGGTTTTTTTAGATCAATTCATATCCAAGATAGTGGAAGAAACCCTACAAAACTGGATTTTTCATCATTTAATCAACATGTAATTTATTAACATAATGTAAAAAGACATAAACCAGATCTGGAAAGATCTATGATGATAGATTCTATTTTATGAAGATACCTCATCAAAAACACAATGATTCATACCTCTATGGAATGTACACCAACCTCTATAATCCCTTTGTGTAAGAAGTGGGCCCGTAAAACTCAAATTATGTGCCTCCAAATTATATTAGAATATGAATGGTGAACTATATAGAAGAATATACTATCTTTATTAGACATATTACTCTCAACCCCTATTCGTGGATCCCATCATTTTTACAGATTCCTTAATTTAATTAAGTATGTAGGTTATTTTCAAAAAATGTATAGATTCCTACATACATTAGAAAAATGTTTTCCATATTTAGTGTTGTCATCATTGAATATTTCATTGATAAATGTAAGCCATTCCTTCTATAAAAATCATCTCTATAATTCATAATTGATGGAAACCATTTTGAAATATATTATATTATCTAATTTACCTGGTATTACATATCATGGGCCTTTTATTATATAATACAATATAACATATGAATTTTCAATCATTCCATGATTTTTGAAAATTATAACTTATTTTATACATCACATGAATATTTATTATTATGATATTGATGAATTATATAATATGAATCATCAATTTGAGAACATATCCAATATCATAATGTGTAGAGGCTATATATTTAGTATACCATTTGGTTTTATCATTGGTGAAATTTTTGGAGTGAAATAAATACTATAAAGATATATTATACCAAAACCTATCATCAATTATATATTCATTCACTTCTTGAATAGTTATCTTGGAGAATTGAGGGGAAAATATTGATGCAAACACAATATGTGAACAATGTATTATCCAAAAACCTATTGAATGGTTAAAGTGTTAAATAAAACATTGAATGGTGTTTTAGAAATGATATTTTTTATCATAATAAGATATTTTCAATAAATAATTGATCATTTTTTCTGGGAATATAGAGCATCATTTTGATTATAAATTGGAATGATACAACATTGATTAACGATTTCTAACGCGTATCGTTTTCCCATTTTAATTAAACTGATATCCTTTTGGGAATTGATTATACCAAATATGGTAATAATGAAATAACCATGAAATAAAATTTGTTTTTTATATATTGTAATAAATCAGAAGGTCCTTATATGAGAAATTGTGTCTTTTTTATGAAAGAGAGAAGTTATTTTATGAATAAATTATTTATAAACTGAATTCATAGATGTAAAAAAATTATAGTTTTTAAATTAAAGGATCAAAATCATTCAATGGAAATTAAAATCAACATTCTCTATAACATTAAAAGTTATAAATTTGAATCAAAGTTGATATGTATATAATTTTTTAGAATAATGAAAAAAATTCATAGTGAGTGGAAAACACTAAATTTATATTTTTATGGTTAAAATGTTAATAAATATATATTCTGAGATATAGATATAGAAAAGGAAAATAGGAGGGTTGAGTTTAATTGTTTAGTTTTTTAAATATGAGTTAAATATAAATTGGAAATACATGTGTAGTAGAAATATAAACAAGTGACTCGAGAAATTTTTAAGTAGTTTAGTTAAAAATATATATTATTTATAATATACACTTATCACTACTTCTTGAACAAAATAGTATCCACTATTTCTAATTTTTTGAGTGCCAAAAATCGAGATACCACAATCCTTTTCAAATGTATGAATAAATTGAAAGACCTAAATTTTTATATAATTCAAAACATGATAAATCCTGATATTTTATGTTTAATAACAAACACATAAAAATAATGTTATTAAATATAGAAGAATAATACAAATAGAAGAATATTTTAAGGACGAGGTATAACCAAAAAATTCATGATTATTTTATGGAAAATAATTATCTAGTTATAGTAGTAATAAAATAAATAAGATTAATAAAAATAAAATAACAAATAAACACATAATTTTGAAGAATTATTAAAACTTGATCACATTCAGTATTTTAAACTTGTTGGATGTTGTTCATTATAGTATATTGTATGCAGGAAGGTTCATAGTATCTAAAATTTAGTTATAATTGTATTATCTGGATATTTTCCGCATTATTTATAAAAAAATATTGAATAGATAGTTTCATAATATTTATTAATTATTTTCCGATAGTCAAATAAATTATTGATTAATGTTTTTAGTAGTTTATTGGAAAATTATTATAGTTTCTTTTTTATCATGAGTTTAATCATTCAAGGAATAAAAAAGATATATATATATACTTTTTATCATGAAATTATATCATTTTAATACACTATTCAATTATTTTAAATACTAGACAATGAATCTTATGAAAATAACTTAATTGAAAAATGTAACAATTAATTTATATATATATATATATATAATAAGATTCAATATTCACTTCACAAGATTCATAGAAAAAAAAATATAGGAGTCATTAAACACATAACAAAACCTAATGTAAACACATTTCATTGGAGAAAAAAAATATGTATTAATAGTATTTCTATAATATCCTAGAACCTACACATCCAGATTCAGTGCTATATGATTAAACAATAGATTTCTAGATTTGATATTGATAAATGTGAATCACTTTTTTCCATCAATACTTATATAAGAAATTTAAAATATTGAATTGGTGACACACCCAATGAAAATTTAGATTTATAGGTTTCAATAATTTGGAAAAACAATTACATATAATAATAAAAATAAACAACTGGACAATAATATTCTATATCATCTCCATAAATTTCATTACAGATATAACCTTTCTTATATATATCATAATTAAAACAATTATACAAAAATATGGGAGAAGAAATATGAACGGGTGAGGTCAAATTCTTAGTATGGGTATCCAAAGGAGATATAAAACATTAAGTCAGCATAACATGAAAATAAGGGTATAAGAACATGAACATAACATTGGAAAAATATACCCTATATATCAAAGGTCATAATATGGATTAAGGGAATAAACGTTATATGTTCATAATACATGAATCATAAAATAATCAAATAACATTATCTATTAGAGTAAAACATTAACAAAACAAATCTAATTTGTGGCATACACATAAGAATAAAAATTAATTTCCATATTAGTCAATTCTCATTAACTAGGATATCATAGAAGATAAATTTATTTACTAAACATACTACACACCTATTCATAGCATTGTATTATGGAACTTAGTTCACTTATGTCCCATTCATGTATTACTAAAATGTTTCAACACCATTCTATCATTTTATTACTGAACCAACATCAATCCTTGTTGCAATACTTTCAATATAGTGTGACATAAATCAAATAAATACTTGGAATATCCATGTAAAATGTTTTTTTAATTAAATGGGAATTTCACGAGTCTTCTAAAATTGACGATGTGTGATTCCAAGGCCCGGTGTGCCTGGAATGAATTTCTGAACTATTTTTCGAGTACGTTCAGTAAACAAATGTGTGGGATTTTTTAACTTATGAACCGGTGCTTAGAATTTAAATCCAAGAGCATCGTTGAACTCGCAGCACTGGTTTTCACTTAAGGGGACCTTCACCTCGACCAATGTAGGTCAAGAGTAAATGAGAGAATTTGGTGTTTTGTGGAATAATTAAGTTAAATAAAATTATGTAACATTTTATTTTTGTTGGAACTCACATGTGAGGTTATGGATGTGGGGACAACCAGAACTAAACCTCCAATGTTAGGTTATGGTGGTGGGGACCACCTGAAACTAAAACTCCCTTGAACTCCCTCTTAATGAGAGATAACCCATTGACTCCCTCCAACTATGAATTTTTCCAACACCATTCATTAATTGGGCTTGTAAATTATGCAAACGTGCCTACATAATTAATATAATTAATTTAATTATAATGGCACCTCTTTTTTTGGGAGGATTTTTTGTTGGAAAAGAAGTTTCGTGGTGGGAGAAATTTCACTAACGAAGAATGCCATCGAAGAACCTTCTTTGGAAATCATGGAAGTGGACGATGGGTAGAAATTCAACTCCCTCTCTCCCTCTTGGATGAGCGATGCCCTAGCATTGATGGAGGATCCGACGGCCCCTCCCTCTTCTAGAGAGGGGCCTCAACTGGCTCTCAGTGCTCGTTTTCAGGGTTCTCGGGGTGGGGGTAGGGTCTCCTTCCCACTTTCATAAGATGAATCTCTCCCGGTCTTCCGTAGCATCAATGTCTTGCTGAAGGTTCCTAGGATCATTTAGGGTCAACAAGTGGTTCCTATTTCTCTGCAAGAATTTACCAGAGCCTCCGCGTTTCTTTTTACATCTCTGGTGGTGAAGTTAATTCGGCACTGGCCTCCAGTGGAGTTGTTTGACGAGTATGTGAACGAGGAATGGGGTTTATGTCAACGTGTATTGGTCGGGCTCCTAGGGACGCGGAAGATTCTTATTTATTTCACCAATGAGGATGATTTGGCGTGGTCTTGGTCTTGATCCTGCAAATCATTTCATGGCTTTCATTTTCATCTTCATCGCTGGTCATTCCACCTGCACATGAATGGGGACCCGTCTACATCGGCTATCTGGCTCTAGCTTCCTGGTCTTCCACTACCCTTCCAGAATCTGGCTCTTCTGCGATCAATAGGCAACTCAATCGGCCGTTTACTAGGCATCGATCAGAGGACCCCTACCATGGAGCACCCAATTATTGCGCGTATTTGTTTTGAAATGGAACTCTCACAGACTCCTCCTCACGTTGTGTGGATCGTGATTGAGAAGAATACATGTATGCTCAACCCATTGTATAAGAATCATGGAAAAAATTTTCCTCGGTCTATTTCCGATAGGGCCACTCTCATCTGGAGTGCCGCAAAAGGGCTCTGAGTGTTCGTTTGGTCGATCCTCCTTCTACGTCCGCTGGGCCTGCAGCTACGGTTGTGATCAGTGAGGAATGCTCAGTTCGTGCTTCTTCTTCAGTCGAGAATAAGATGGTGTGTAGTATTTCCTTGGGGCATGTGGCCCCAGAATCTTTGGGTGAGGAACACCTCAGGAAGGTTCTACACCATGGAGAGGTTCCTTCTAGTTTGGGGATGGGGAGTTCTTCAGGTGTAGTGGAGAAATATTTTCCTCCAAGACTAGGGACACATGTGTCAGACGTTTTTGCTTGTATGAGATGGGATTTGGGGGTAATTAATTTTTCTAGGGGGGTGGGGGTGGCTGTGTAGGTGCATGAAGATGGTCTTGAGGAGAGGATCCCCCTGGATGTTGTCTTAGCCAATTTTCTGGAACCCTCCAGCCTGACCAATGAACCCATTGTGCAAAAGGTCTCTTCTCCAAGTGTGGGAGATCTTTTTCAATGTTTGGGTTGGGAAGACACAAAAAAAAACCCTCAGTACATGGGCCATGGTTTTAAGAAGAATAATGGTTTCGAGTTATCCGAGTAGCTCTTTCCGGCCACTTCATCCAATGGGGACAAGGTGAAGTTTGATGGAATGGCTACCCATTCTCTTAATCGTTTTGCAGTGTCAGAATATAAAGAGTATCATGTGGTTGAGTAAGGGGATGAAGATGAGTCTGTCCATGTCAATCCTTCACACTTTGAGGGTCCTCAGGTGGATATAGATTCTGATTCAGATTCTGTGGTTGATCCAATGGAAGTGGAACTTGAGGAGGAATATATCAAATTCTCTTCAAAGAAGGGGAAGAACACCACCATCGACCTAGAAGGTTTTATAAAGCACTCTCGGAGGCCACCAAAGAAAAAATATTATTAATTCTTACCTAAACCTCCTATCACCATATCCTCAAGCAATGGGTAGCCCCATCAGAAGGGATCCAAGCAGGTTGGTAAAATTTCTTCGAAGGAGTTGGAATCAGCTGCAGGGAAGTCATCTTCCACTGAGCAAGTGAATACAATTATGGAGACGATCATTCCAGATATCCACCAAAGTGGGAAAGAATTGATTGAATGTGATTAGTGGGAAACCATTCTATAATGAAATGAATAATTCTTGGAAAATGGATTAGAGGTCATCACTACACAAGTGGAGTTTGACAGACTGGTTGGGAGGTGGTTCGAGGCTATCCTATCTATGGAGAAGGGCGCTTGGGCCCAAAAACAACTTCGAATTTTGGCATGTGGATTCAACGAGTAGAAGATTACTGTGGAAGAGTTCATAAAAACATTGGACAAGATGGTTTACAGTTATGACAACATCCTCAACAACATTCTAGATGAGAATGATTCTGGTCTCCACTAGAGCCTCCATAGAGGTAAAGTCTCTAAATGGAATAAACTGCAACTCATAGATTCAGATATTTCATATCATGTTCACTGATTTCCTATATGTGTATTGGATTGGTTTCTCACTTTTCCTTTAATTTTTTTTTCATAGAAAAACAAATATTTTGAGGAAGGAAGAGGATGACGTTGGAGCCCGTCATCGAAGCGTGGTTTCAGAGGAAACGATTGTTGTCACCCCCTCCACCTACTTTCACTTATTTCTCAGGCCGACTTCATGGAAAAAATCAGGTAGGGGTATGTTTAAATTTGATAAATGTTATTTTTCCCTCTCATATTGAATCAACTTCCTTGAGTTGTATGCTACCACCATAACATGGAGGGTATGGGCCAAACAAACATGGCATGAACCCTCCACAAATCTTCTGAATCTTGTGTGTGATCTTCACGGGGGTGTTTGCGACCGGTGCCGGTGCAGGGATGACACCGCACCGCCCTGTGGCTTCTACCACCCCAAGGCCACCACCGTCACGCGGCCTCCGCGGCCTACAGTGCTCCTCCCCCCATGACCTTCGCCACCCCGTGTGCCGCCTGTGGCACCGCCACGTCGCCCTACTTCCCACTGTATCACCCACGTAATCTCGACGCCCTCGAAAACTCTATGCCGCCCTCGTGACCTCACGCCACCCTGCGGCTTCCACCGCCCTATGGGCTACTTCCAAGGCCAGGCTACCCAGCGTGGGTCAGGCTCCTCAGCACGGGCCGGGCCAGACCCAGCAGGCCGGGTCGGACCGGACTCGGACCAGTTTCGACCCCCCATACACACTTTCAGCCATATATTTGGCAATAGGCATCCGTTTTAAAAACCTTCAGTGGAACTTGAAACCATGGAGTGAGACAGTCCCTTGAGTATACACCACTAATGATTTGGATAAAGATGGAGAAACGTTGGGTTGATCGAGCACGAATCCAACCGGGCCCTCGGGAGTAAAAGGCTAATAACTCACAGACCAGACGTCTGATTGACACACTGTTTGTTGCGTTGAGACCTCTATGAAGTGGTTCTACTTTGAGTTACTTCTTCGTGAGAATTCGTGATAGTTAGAGTATCGACCAATGGCTTGAAAATAGGAACCTCTCGGAGATGAGAAAGCCTGTGTGGGAAACCAATAGCTGGCTATGATGTGAAGAATGAAGAGTGATCCTGTGTTTGATAACACCTAGAGATCATGTGTGGTTAAGAACCTAGATATCATGTGTGTGTTAGCACCTAGCAATCCTATGTGGTTCAGCACATATCGATTCTGTGTGGGTCAACCTCTTAACAGAGTAAGATGGTTTAGTAGTTGCATCTAATCATCTCAACTACTCTACTTAAGTTATACTTGGTGTGAGCTATGTCTATACCTGTGTGATACTTTCATTTTTGGTAATAACTTGGTGGTATTATTATGTGTGTCATACCTGTGTGGTACTTGACATCATGGTATTTCTTCATTTGTGGAACAGTTGAGCTTGGGTGTTTGGAGTTGGACTCTGTGTTTTCCTCATGATTGAGATGGGTTTACTTGTTAACTAAGGTATATGTATGTTCATATACCTAAGTAGGGTTATCAGTTTTTTCCATCATTTTTGGTTTATTCTTTGTGGATTTTGTGAGACCTTGAGGGTCTCGGGGTCCCAAAAAAGTATCATTGTACTCACCCCTACACGGGTTATGCGCGCACTTCGTTGTGTTTGGTGGAGATGAGAGACAACGCTTGTCATGACCCGTCCTCGGGGCCCGTGCCGTGACTACCCCAAGCCCGCCTTCCATAGGCCAGGGGCTGGCGACTAGCACCAAGGCGTAAAATCCCAGTAAACAGGGAAGGCATTGCCTTTATAAGTAACAACCACACAGAGTCAGCAAGCGGAAAGTAAAGTGCAGAAAAGTAAAGGGGGCCGGAAATACAAGCCCAACTGTAAAGTACAACTGAAAAGTAAAGTACAGCAACTGAAGAAAAGACGGCGGCCTCGTGTCGTCCACTGGCAATCCCACCTGAAGGGTGGGTACAGATAGCCTCCAAGCTCCTCGGGTCCCACGTCCGCTCCGAGCACGTCCCGCCCAGTGGTCCACCTCCAGGTACCGTCCTGCTCCACGCCCCAACCGTGATCAGCGCTGTCCGTCGTCTGCAACCAACACAACAAGGTGCGGGCATAGCCCGTGCAGGGGTGAGTACAAGCTACTCAGTAAGGACCCCGAGACCCCCGAAGGTCTCCCGAAATCCACAAAGGATATAGCACAAAAGAAAGATGCAATCACGAAGTAACATCTGACTCGACTTAGGTATATGCCCATACATATACCTAAGTCCCCATTTCTAGCTCTGCTCACGAGCTCAAGAACAACTCAATCCACAAAGGAACGCAAGACTCAAATCCACAAGGAGAGTAAACACTAAATCCACATAGGATAGTTCAACACAATCCACAAAGGAGAGTAACATAAGATTCAGCTCAACCAGGTATACTTTTTCAGTTGACGTCAAAGATGATCACTGATCCATCTAAGTCGTCGGACCCACGAAGGATCGATAGGTACTAACCCCCGCAAAAGACCCACACAGGATCGGGCTCACACAGAACCTGTAGGCAGTGGCTCACACAGAACCTGTAGTAAGGACCCACATAGGATCGGGCTCACACAGAACCTGTAGCACTGATCCACATAGGATCGCTGAGTGCAGTAGTCGACGCAGTCCACTGAGGATCTCTGCTCTGTCGTCGCCGCAGTCCACGAAGGATCTCTGCTCTGCCGTCGTCGCAGTCCACGGAGGATCTCTGCTCTGCCGTCGTCGCAGTCCACGGAGGATCTCTGCTCTGTCGTCGAAGTCACAGCCAGCGCTAGGGTTCCCGCACGTAGCGAGCTCGTTTAGGAGGGTCCGCTCCATGAGCCGAGGGGCTGATACATCAACTGACACGTAGTCCGAAGTTGATGTATCCAAAAGTTCCGTATCGACAACAGGATCTCAACGCAACAGACGGCGCGTCAATCGGACGCCCGGTCTGAGAGTTATTGGCATTTTCGTCCCAGGGGCCCGGTTGGTTTTTAGGGAAAAACCAACCCGACCGTACTCCGCCTGTATCCGAACCTCGGGCGGAGTATGCCAAAAGTTCCGTCTCACTTAGAGGAAACTACCACAGCTGACGGTACGTCGATCGGACGTCCGTAGCTCAAGTTATGAGCGTTTCCGCTCCGAGGGCCCGGTTGGTTTCGTGTACGAACCAACCCGGCCGAACCCAAAGTCCTCCGAAACCTTGAGTATAATATACCGAAACGACCGTCTCGATCCAAGAATCGCGTAGCCGCTGACGGTTCGTCAATCGGAGGTCCCAGGCCCAAGATATGGGCGAAAGACCGAAGAGGGCCCGAAACGGGGGTTCTGGGCCCGGGGCGACCCGGCCCGAACCCCCCCCTGGGGTCGGCCGAACCGGGTCGGCCCGAACCGGCCCGAACCGGCTCGGCCGGGTCCGGTCCGGCCTGGGCGCGGCCCGGCCGACCGGACCGGCCGGCTCGGCCTCGGCCGAGCGGCCGAGGGAGCCGCCGCCGCCGCGGGTTGATCCCGCGGCTTGAGGGAACTGCGGCCCCGCGGGGGGGGGGGGGGGGGGGCGCCTGCCACGCGGACGCAGCCGGGACGCCGCGTCCGTCCCGGTTCCGCGCGGCCGCGGAACCGGCCGCCGTTGCCGCCGCGGCTTCAGCCGCGGTGGGCTTCCTCCACGGCGGCACGCCGGGCGCCGCCGCCTCCGGTCGCCGGCGCCGCCGCGCCGGCGACCCGCGCCGCCGCCGCCTTCCGCGGGCCGCCGGAGATGCTCCGGTGGCCCGATTTGCCTCCCGTCTGCGCCGTTGCCCCTCCCGGATGCCGACCTTCACTGCGGGATCGACGGATCGCCCCTGCCGCGCGGTTCGTCGTCGTCCGCCATATCCGCACAACAAAATAGATTGGCGGAGGGTTGCCGGGTCTTGTTCGTTAGACCCGCACCCTCCGCGTTAGCCATAAAATCATCGGGAGGAAAAAAGGGTCAACCAAATCAACAATTTTAAATAAATTAAAATTGTTCCGATCGGGTTCTTTATTTGAAAAGAATAATCATGGGAATAAAAAATTCCAATCAACCCTTACCTTGTCGTCGTCGTCGTCGGACGAGGGGTCGTCGCGGAATCGCTCGTCGCGGAGGAAGGAGATCGTTGCGTCGTCGCGGTATCCGGCGTCGCGTCGCCAATCTCCGGATCAAGAACAAACGGATTTAATTAATTTAATCCGTTGTTATTGAAATTTAAAAAGGGAGAAATAAAAGATTCGATTCTCACCTTTGTTGCCGATCGCACGTTCGCCGCGGATGAAGAGGCACCGAAGAAGAAGAAGAAGAAGAAGGTCGCGGAAAAGTTGTCGACGTCGCGGATCGTGCGTCGTCGAATTCCGGTTCCGGCGTTCTTCGCGTTCTTCGCGTTCTTCGCGTTCTTCGCGTTCTTCACGGAGAGGGTGGAGGCTCAGAGGAATAGCAATCCTCCCAAGTAGACAAGTTTGTCTATTTTATTATTTTGCCGACAAACGCAAAACGCGTAAGTAACGACCCACTTAATTCGTTGAATTAATTCAACGAATAAAACAGCCCATTTAATTCACGAAAGAAACAGCCCAATTAAATGGTCTGTTAAGAATTAAAGAAACGCGTCGGTTGACTTTTCAGTTTCTTTGACGGGTTTTCGCGGGTGCGTTACTTAGCGAAAGAAACGGCGGGGCTCGTGAGGGCCCCACCTCACAAATATCCTACCAAGGGGTAGGATATTTCTGGATAGCATCCTATCCAGTTCAACTCAGTTCAAGCCGCCTTTAAGTGGCTTCAAGTGGCTTCCAAGCTGCTTAAGTGAAATAAAATAAAGTTGTCGCACAAACATTATTTTATTTCTAACTTAAAGCCGCAAAATTTAAAAACCACGTCTGAGCAAACGCAACTCCGGAAGAGGCGTTTCTAAGCAAATACCGGCGCTGCGATTTCATCGGTGCCCTCAGAATTTGATTCCGGGCACCGGTTCAAAAGATAGAAAAACCCGCCCGTCCGTTCACTGAACGTACCCGAGCCAAACTTCGGAAATTGATTCCGGGCACACCGGGCCTCGGAATCAGGTGCCGTCTGAAGCTGCGCTCTTGTAAAATTCCAAAGAAAATTAAGAAAAAAATTTCCTTGAAATTTGCGGGTCTTTACATTACTCCCACCTCAGGGATTTACGTCCCCGTAAAGATACATCAAAAACTAGGGGAACAAAAGGGGGTACTGAGCACGCATCTGAGCCTCCCGCTCCCAAGTGCTCTCCTGGAGGTTCCCGTGCTGCCATCTGATGCGCACAAGAGGAATCGACCGCCCACGTAGGACCCGCTCCTGTCGATCCTCGATCTCCACTGGGACCTCCGCAAAAGTCGCCCCATCGTCCACGTCCAGCTCCCCAAAGTCGATGATGTGCGTCGGGTCGTGCACGTATCTCCTCAGCTGAGACACGTGGAAGACGTCATGCACCCGGTGCAACTGAGGTGGTAGAGCCAGGCGATAAGCCACCTCTCCTATCCTGCTGAGGACCTGGAAAGGCCCGATGAAGCGTGGAGACAACTTGCCGCCTCGGCCAAATCTCCGTAAACCACGTCGAGGTGAGACACGCAAAAAGACGTGGTCGCCATCCTCGAACTCTAGTGGCCTCCGCCTCCTGTCAGCATATGACTTCTGCCGGCTCTGAGCTGTCCTCATCCTCTCCTGGATGATCTGGACCTTCTCTGTCGTGGCTCGGACCATCTCTGGTCCCACGAGTGCTGACTCCCCAGGGTCTTTCCAGCACAGCGGTGATCTGCAGGGTCTGCCGTACAACGCCTCGTAAGGTGCCATCCCGATGGTGGAGTGGTAGCTGTTGTTGTACGCGAACTCCACCAAGGGTAGGTGGTCCTCCTAGCTGCGACCAAAGTCGAGAACACATGCACGGAGCATGTCCTCGAGTGTCTGTATGGTCCTCTCCGTCTGACCATCCGTCTGAGGGTGGAAGGCTGTGCTCAGATGGAGCCGCGTCCTGAACGCCTCCTGCAACCCCTTCCAAAGCCGGGAAGTGAAACGAGCATCTCGATCGGAGACGATAGATGATGGCACACCGTGAAGCCGTACGATCTCCTGGACGTAAAGACGTCCCAAGCTCTCCAATGAGCCCTGCTCTCTGATGGGTAAGAAGTGTGCCGACTTGGTGAGTCGGTCAACAATCACCCAAATGGAGTCGTGACCTCTGGAAGTGCGTGGAATTCCAGTCACGAAGTCCATAGATATGCCGTCCCACTTCCACTCCGGGACCTCCAAGGGCTGTACCAAGCCTGCTGGTACCTGATGCTCTTCCTTCACCTGCTGGCAGGTGAGGCATCGTGAAACGAACTCTGCCACAGCTTTCTTCATGCCCGGCCACCAGTGCTGTCGTCTGAGATCCTGGTACATCTTCGCCACTCCGAGATGTACCGCCAAGGGAGAAGTGTGAAACTCTCTCAGCACCTCCTCTCGTAAAGCGACTGGTACGAAGGTACGTCCTCTGAAAAGGATGTCGTGCTCTGCTCCAAGGGAGAAACCATCAGGCGCCTGACCTGAGGATATCAGTGCACGCCGGGTCTCACAGTTAGCGTCCCCACGCTGAGCCTCTCTAACCCGCTGTAGAAGTGGAGGAGAGACTGTGAGAGACTGAAGAAAGGCTGCTCCGTCTCTATCCACGAAGGATATCTGTAAGGAGGCTAGCTGCTCTGTCGCCTCCTCAAGTAGCTGAATGCCCGTCCTCCTGCTGAGGGCATCGGCTACCACGTTCCCCTTCCCAGGAGTATAGACTATCTCAAAGTCATAGTCCTGGAGGAACTCAAGCCATCTCCGCTATCTCAGGTTCAGGTCCTTCTGAGAGAAGATATACCTGAGACTCTGGTGGTCAGAAAAGACTGTGAAGCGCTCGCCCATCAGATAGTGTCGCCAAGTCTTCAGAGCGAAGACCACTGCTGCCAACTCCAGGTCATGAGTGGCGTAGTTCTGCTCATGCGGCCTCAACTGACGTGATCCGTAGGAGATCACGGCCCGCTCCTGCATCAGGACGCACCCGAGTCCAGTCCCTGATGCATCGCAGTAAACTACGTACCCAACTCCCTCCTCAGGCAACCTCAAGATAGGTGCGCTGGTCAATCTTTGTCTCAGCTCCTGGAAGCTCTGCTGACATCTGTCTGACCACACGAAGGGTTTCCCCTTCTTCGTCAAAGCTGAGAGTGGTGTCGAAACTCTGGAGAAGTCCGGCACAAATCTCCGATAGTATCCGGCTAGGCCCAAGAAGCTCCGCACCTCCGTCACGCTCTTGGGTGGCTCCCAAGCTAGCACTGCCTCGATCTTCGCGGGGTCCACTGCAACTCCCGCCTCAGAAATGACGTGCCCCAAGAAATGGACCTCACGTAACCAGAACTGGCATTTTGAGAGCTTGCCATAAAGCTGGTGCTCTCGGAGTGTGTCTAGCACAACTCGCAGGTGGTAGGCATGCTCCTCCTCAGTCGTCGAGTATACCAAAATGTCGTCAATGAAGACCACGACAAATCGGTCGAGGTATGGCTGGAAGATCCTGTTCATGAGGCTCATGAACACTGTTGGAGCATTGGTTACACCGAACGGCATAACCAAGAACTCATAATGGCCATACCGACACCTGAAGGCCGTCTTCTGCACGTCCTCGTCTCGAACTCTGAGCTGATGATAGCCTGACCGGAGGTATATCTTCGAGAACCACCGCGCTCCATTGAGCTGATCGAAGAGGTCATCAATCCGTGGCAGCGGATACTTGTTCCTCACTGTCACCTGGTTCAGGCGACGATAGTCGACACATAGTCGCAAGCTCCCGTCCGCCTTCTTGGCGAACAAAATCGGGGAAGCCCAGGGTGAAACACTGGGTCGGATAAACCCCTTGCTCTGCAAGTCCTCCAACTGTACCCGCAGCTCCCGAAGCTCGGCGGGGGCCATCCGATATGCTGGAGAAGATATCGGGGCTGTCCCGGGGTACAAGTCGATGTAAAAGTCTACCTCTCTACGAGGAGGTAGCCCTGGAACGTCGTCGGGAAAGACGTCCATGTACTGGTCCACCACTGCAGGAAAAGCCGGACTCCGCACGTCCACTGCTCCTAGGATGAGGCTAGCCAACTGATGAGAGATAGGCTGCACTCTCCTCCGCGGAAGTCCATCCTGTGCTGCAAAGGTTCCCTTCTCGCCGGTGAAGGTAAACCTGCTCCCGTCGGTGCGAACACATCGCACCTTGCGCCTAAAACAGTCGATCTGGGCATGAACCGTGGATAGCCAATCCATGCCCAAGATGACGTCGTAAGGCCTCGACACCGCTACAAGGAGATCCCAGCCGAATCTCTCGCCTCCTAGAGTGAGCTCACACTGCCGGAACCAGTGCGTAATCGTCGAGTCTGCTCCCGTAGGAGTCTCTAGCCGTAAGGATCGAGCCAACGGCTCAGTCGGAATCTTCGAGCTCCGAACAAGGGCAGAGGCTATGAAAAAGTGACTCGCTCCTGTGTCTATAAGTACTGCAGCAAGGGTGGAATAGACACAGATCGTACCTCGAATCATCTCTGGCAAGTCGGGTCGTAGGCCTCCACTGCCTGGAGCTGGGCCTGTCCCTGCCCGCCAGCTCCCTGTGGTCGAGGTGGCCCTCCTGGTGGTGGTGGGGGTAGAGCCTGGAAGCGTCGCCCACCACCCGCTGCTCGGCCAGCTCCTCTGCCTCGTCCGCCTCCTCCCTGCGGACCGCCACGGTCGACCCTCTGCCTCTGCCTGGGTGGCCCCTCCACCGTCTGCTGCTCCTCTGGTCGGCGAGTCGGGCAATCACGAGCCATGTGACCCTGCCCGCCGCAGGAGTAGCACAGCCTGCCTCTCGAAAGGCTGGCACTCCGCTGTGTGCCTCGTACTGCTGAGCCGGTGTCCTGAGGCCGTCTGCGTGGGGGTCTGGTCTGCCTGGACCCGTGAGTCATCCGTCGGCTACCTGCTGCCGAAGACTCAGGTACCTGCCGCCCTGCGCTAGGTCTCACCGCTGAAGAAGGCTCTGCCAGGAAGCTCTCGATCAGGAGGGCTCGCTCCAGCACTCCCGCCTAGGTCGGAATGCTGAGAGAGATCAGCGACGCCCGAATCTCCTGTCGCAAGCCCTGCTCGAAGGTCCGGGCCCGGAAGAAGGGGTCCCGTACCATGTCGGTCGAGTAGCGAGATAGGTCCGTGAACCTCGCCGCGTACTGAGCGACCGTCATGCTGCCCTGGTGCAGCTGGAGAAGCTCCTGGATGCGCACCGCTCGGAGGGTGGCCGGGACGAACTCAGAGCGGAAGAGGCTCTCGAAGTCCGCCCAGAGCAGGGATGCCTCATCGTGAACCTGGAGCATCAGGCTCCACCATCGTCCTGCCGCCGCCTGCAGGAGGCTCGCTGCGAGAATCACCATGAGATCCGCTGGTGTTCTCACTAGCCGAAAGATCCGTACCACCGCCTCTAGCCAGTCCTCGGCGGCCTGGGGGTCCGCCTCACCGCGAAACCTGGGCGGTCGCTGGCTCTGAAACTCATGCAGTGCCCTGAGGCGACGTGCATCGTCAGCGTCTGGTACTGGAAGCATCGGTGGCTCGGCGGGTAAAGCTACCGCCGGTGCCACAGCTGGCAAAGGGCCCTGCACCGAGGCCTCGTCGCTCGGTGGGCTGCCGTCACGCCCTACACTCGGAACCCTAGCTGGCAGTTGTCGCGGGGCCATCCTGAAAAGGAGAACAAGAGCACCACAGTCAGAACAGTATACCTGGTGAGCTGGCACAAGTAATCACAAGGAAAACTTGAGACTTTCATAAAGCAGATCAGTATACCCGGTGAGCTGACACAAGTAATCACAAAGAAAAACTTGGAACACACACGCAATCAATGTTTTCATGCATTAAGACGGAAATCAGGAGTCAGGGTCCTGGTGTACGGATACGTCGGCCGCCGCACCAACACTGGGCTCCCTGAACTGATAACCACACTCAATACACTAAACACTATTTCTTCATATAGAAAGAAAGGACGATCAGAGTTTGCGGTAGAACCGACCTCCTTTGATACCAATTTGTCACGACCCGTCCTCGGGGCCCGTGCCGTGACTACCCCAAGCCCGCCTTCCATAGGCCAGGGGCTGGCGACTAGCACCAAGGCGTAAAATCCCAGTAAACAGGGAAGGCATTGCCTTTATAAGTAACAACCACACAGAGTCAGCAAGCGGAAAGTAATGTGCAGAAAAGTAAAGGGGGCCGGAAATACAAGCCCAACTGTAAAGTACAACTGAAAAGTAAAGTACAGCAACTGAAGAAAAGACGGCGGCCTCGTGTCGTCCACTGGCAATCCCACCTGAAGGGTGGGTACAGATAGCCTCCAAGCTCCTCGGGTCCCACGTCCGCTCCGAGCACGTCCCGCCCAGTGGTCCACCTCCAGGTACCGTCCTGCTCCACGCCCCAACCGTGATCAGCGCTGTCCGTCGTCTGCAACCAACACAACAAGGTGCGGGCATAGCCCGTGCAGGGGTGAGTACAAGCTACTCAGTAAGGACCCCGAGACCCCCGAAGGTCTCCCGAAATCCACAAAGGATATAGCACAAAAGAAAGATGCAATCACGAAGTAACATCTGACTCGACTTAGGTATATTCCCATACATATACCTAAGTCCCCATTTATAGCTCTGCTCACGAGCTCAAGAACAACTCAATCCACAAAGGAACGCAAGACTCAAATCCACAAGGAGAGTAAACAGTAAATCCACATAGGATAGTTCAACACAATCCACAAAGGAGAGTAACATAAGATTCAGCTCAACCAGGTATACTTTTTCAGATGACGTCAAAGATGATCACTGATCCATCTAAGTCGTCGGACCCACGAAGGATCGATAGGTACTAACCCCCGCAAAAGACCCACACAGGATCGGGCTCACACAGAACCTGTAGGCAGTGGCTCACACAGAACCTGTAGTAAGGACCCACATAGGATCGGGCTCACACAGAACCTGTAGCACTGATCCACATAGGATCGCTGAGTGCAGTAGTCGACGCAGTCCACTGAGGATCTCTGCTCTGTCGTCGCCGCAGTCCACGAAGGATCTCTGCTCTGCCGTCGTCGCAGTCCACGGAGGATCTCTGCTCTGCCGTCGTCGCAGTCCACGGAGGATCTCTGCTCTGTCGTCGAAGTCACAGCCAGCGCTAGGGTTCCCGCACGTAGCGAGCTCGTTTAGGAGGGTCCGCTCCACGAGCCGAGGGGCTGATACATCAACTAACACGTAGTCCGAAGTTGATGTATCCAAAAGTTCTGTATCGACAACAGGATCTCAACGCAACAGACGGCGCGTCAATCGGACGCCCGGTCTGAGAGTTATTGGCATTTTCGTCCCAGGGGCCCGGTTGGTTTTTAGGGCAAAACCAACCCGACCGTACTCCGCCTGTATCCGAACCTCGGGCGGAGTATGCCAAAAGTTCCGTCTCACTTAGAGGAAACTACCACAGCTGACGGTACGTCGATCGGACGTCCGTAGCTCAAGTTATGAGCGTTTCCGCTCCGAGGGCCCGGTTGGTTTCGTGTACGAACCAACCCGGCCGAACCCAAAGTCCTCCGAAACCTTGAGTATAATATACCGAAACGACCGTCTCGATCCAAGGATCGCGTAGCCGCTGACGGTTCGTCAATCGGAGGTCCCAGGCCCAAGATATGGGTGAAAGACCGAAGAGGGCCCGAAACGGGGGTTCTGGGCCCGGGGCGACCCGGCCCGAACCCCCCCCTGGGGTCGGCCGAACCGGGTCGGCCCGAACCGGGCCGACCCGAACCGGCTCGGCCGGGTCCGGTCCGGCCTGGGCGCGGCCCGGCCGACCGGACCGGCCGGCTCGGCCTCGGCCGAGCGGCCGAGGGAGCCGCCGCCGCCGCGGGTTGATCCCGCGGCTTGAGGGAACCGCGGCCCCGCGGGGGGGGGGGGGGGGGGGGGCGCCTGCCACGCGGACGCGGCCGGGCCGCCGCGTCCGTCCCGGTTCCGCGCGGCCGTGGAACCGGCCGCCGTTGCCGCCGCGGCTTCAGCCGCGCCGGCGACCCGCGCCGCCGCCGCCTTCCGCGGGCCGCCGGAGATGCTCCGGTGGCCCGATTTGCCTCCCGTCTGCGCCGTTGCCCCTCCCGGATGCCGACCTTCACTGCGGGATCGACGGATCGCCCCTGCCGCGCGGTTCGTCGTCGTCCGCCATATCCGCACAACAAAATAGATCGGCGGAGGGTTGCCGGGTCTTGTTCGTTAGACCCGCACCCTCCGCGTTAGCCATAAAATCATCGGGAGGAAAAAAGGGTCAACCAAATCAACAATTTTAAATAAATTAAAATTGTTCCGATCGGGTTCTTTATTTGAAAATAATAATCATGGGAATAAAAAATTCCAATCAACCCTTACCTTGTCGTCGTCGTCATCGGACGAGGGGTCGTCGCGGAATCGCTCGTCGCGGAGGAAGGAGATCGTTGCGTCGTCGCGGTATCCGGCGTCGCGTCGCCAATCTCCGGATCAAGAACAAACGGATTTAATTAATTAAATCCGTTGTTATTGAAATTTAAAAAGGGAGAAATAAAAGATTCGATTCTCACCTTTGTTGCCGATCGCACGTTCGCCTCGGATGAAGAGGCACCGAAGAAGAAGAAGAAGAAGAAGGTCGCGGAAAAGTTGTCGACGTCGCGGATCGTGCGTCGTCGAATTCCGGTTCCGGCGTTCTTCGCGTTCTTCGCGTTCTTCGCGTTCTTCGCGTTCTTCGCGGAGAGGGTGGAGGCTCAGAGGAATAGCAATCCTCCCAAGTAGACAAGTTTGTCTATTTTATTATTTTGCCGACAAACGCAAAACGCGTAAGTAACGACCCACTTAATTCGTTGAATTAATTCAACGAATAAAACAGCCCATTTAATTCACGAAAGAAACAGCCCAATTAAATGGTCTGTTAAGAATTAAAGAAACGCGTCGGTTGACTTTTCAGTTTCTTTGACGGGTTTTCGCGGGTGTGTTACTTAGCGAAAGAAACGGCGGGGCTCGTGAGGGCCCCACCTCACAAATATCCTACCAAGGGGTAGGATATTTCTGGATAGCATCCTATCCAGTTCAACTCAGTTCAAGCCGCCTTTAAGTGGCTTCAAGTGGCTTCCAAGCTGCTTAAGTGAAATAAAATAAAGTTGTCGCACAAACTTTATTTTATTTCTAACTTAAAGCCGCAAAATTTAAAAACCACGTCTGAGCAAACGCAACTCCGGAAGAGGCGTTTCTAAGCAAATACCGGCGCTGCGATTTCATCGGTGCCCTCAGAATTTGATTCCGGGCACCGGTTCAAAAGATAGAAAAACCCGCCCGTCCGTTCACTGAACGTACCCGAGCCAAACTTCGGAAATTGATTCCGGGCACACCGGGCCTCGGAATCAGGTGCCGTCTGAAGCTGCGCTCTTGTAAAATTCCAAAGAAAATTAAGAAAAAAATTTCCTTGAAATTTGCGGGTCTTTACAACGCTGACTGAGAACGAGGGTACCAGGATTGGAGGTATCTTAGAGGTGGATGTCAGACAAAGCCAACCACAGAGACGACCGTTCCTAACTTGTTCCTACCCTTTAGGTAGGATCTGTGGTTGAAAATTTAAGATTTTGTTTTAACATATCATATGTCTTGTACATTCTAGTTTTCCTTGTACTTTCTAGTCAGGCTTGTATTCTAGCCCCCTTTAATTACTGTACTCACTCTGTTTACTATTCAGTTTACATGAGTTTGTGTCTTGTTGTGTACACGGTTGTGTGTGTTACGAGTTATAATGGATATTTTTTCCTAGTTTTAGGGAAAACGCCTTCAGTGCTAGTCACCATCCCATGGCCTATATAAGGCGGGCTTGGGGTAGTCACGGAATGGGACCCGGGGGACGGGTCTTGACAAATTGGTATCAGAGGATTCGTTTCTAACATAGAATATAGGTCTTGGATATTTATATTAACGTAAATGGTGTTAAATGGAGTGAGTGTGGTTATCAGTTTAGGGAATCCAGTGTCGGTGCAGTGACTGACATATCCATACACCATGTCCCTCACATTTGATTTCTGACTCAGTGCATGAAAGCACTGATTTCTTGTGTGTTTGAATAGTATTCTTTGTAAAATCTTTGTGTCAGCTCAACAAGTATAATTTATTGACTATGGAACACCTGTTTCTTTTCAAGATTCATCCACGCAGACAGCCAAATATGGTTTCGAGAGTAGTACGCACTAATAGCCCACCGAGCGATGACGCCTCAATGAAGGGACCTCTTCTAGTAGAGGCACCATATGTACCATTACCTGTTTGGACACTGATTCCACCATCCCCAGAATTAGAGGGTGCATGCCCCTTGAGTGCGTTGCACAATTTGCAGTGCTAGAGGCCACCCATGTTCAGGGGGGGACGTAACCACAGGCGTCTGAGGATTGGCTGTAGGCCGCGGTGAGAATTTTATGACTGGTAAGAACAATAGATAATCTCATAGTGATCCTAGCCTCCAACCTTCTACAGGCACCAGCAGGCCGAGGGAGGAGCTTTATGCTCTAGGTTCACGACAAGGTGACGCTTCTATGGACATATTTTTGAGTGCCTGTTTTGGGAAGAGTGTGTCCTGGCGACTCTTCGCGCGGTACGCATACAAGAAATGATTCATCTATAGAAGGGAAACATTATTGTGGCTCAGTAATCAATGAGGTTTACTGACCTCTCACGCTACCCCACATATATGGTGTGGGACCCATTCTTTAGGACCCAGACCTTTGAGAAGGGACTCAGGTAGGAGATCAGGGATTCAATGATCTCACTTAGCATCACGATGCTGGAGGGGGTCTTAAAGCGAGCCCTCTCAGTGGAGGGTTTCCCTGCTAAGAAGTCACAAGAAGCGAGACCCACCACCAGTCGCCAAATAGAAAAGTCTTCTGCAGCTGACAATAAACAGATGTCGCATGGGTCCGAGGACCAGACCTATAGGTGGATGACCATAGGATTTAGGGTCAGTTGTACGGGGGACAAGAGACAGAGTCAGTCATACCAAGAGCAGTAAGTGTTACACATGAGGCGGGCAGGGTCACATGGGTCGTGACTATCCGACCCCCCATACAGACGATCAATAGATGTTTGAAGGATCGCCCATGCAGTGATAAGGATCGATCAGGGAGGTCCATAGGGAGCAGGAGAACGTGACAGAGGAGATGGCCGCACATCAGGCAGTGGGCGTCGATTCGAGATGTTACCACCACCACCACCAGGTGGTCCACCCCAACCACATGAAGAAGGAGGAAAGAGGTGATCACAGTTCTAGGAAGTTGAGGCCTACAATCACAACACTATGGAGATGATATGAGGTATGATCTGTGTCTTCTCAACCTTAGTTGTAGTACTTATAAACACAGGTTCCAATCATTCTTTTATTGCCACTTACCTCATTCAGAGCTCAGATATTCCAACAGAGTCAGTGACTCAATCCTTATAGATATATACTATTACAAGAGCAGATTCGACGATTATGTACTAGTAACCGTAGTGCGAGCTTACTCTAGGAGGCAAGAGCTTCGGCTGCGATCTATTAGTAGCAGCTTCAAGGCCTTACGATGTCATCATGGGTATGGACTGTTTATGTACAGTACATGCTCAGATTGAATTTATTTGGTTCAATGTGTGATGTGTCCACACGGATGGGACCCAGTTTACCTTCACCGGAAAGAAGGGAGACTTTTCAGCATAAGATGGACTTACCCGGAAGAGGGTGAAACTGATTACACAACAGTTGGCTAGTCGTACCCTCAGAGTAGTTTATGTAGAGAGTCTGAGTTATTCTTTAGTGGTGGACTAGTTCACGGATGTCTTTTCTAAGGATGTTCCGGGTCTACCTCTTCATAGATAGGTGGACTTTTACGATGACTTTTACCCTGGGACGACACCGATATCAACACCAGAGTATCGGATGTCTCCCGTAGAGCTTCGTGAGCTACAGGTACAATGGGAGGACTTATAGGGAAACTGGTTCTTCTAGCTCAGGGTTTCCCCTTGGGCAGGCTTGATTTTGTTCAAAAAGAAGGCTTTTGGGAGCTTGAGACTCTGTGTCGATTATCGATGCCTAAACTAGGTGATTGTGAAGAATAAGTACCCACTTCCAAGGACTGACAACCTCTTTGATCAGCTAAAGAAAGCACAATGGTTCTCAAAGATAGACCATATATCAGGCTATCTCCAGCTCAGACTAAGAGATGATGATCTGCATAAGACGACTTTAAGATATCGTTACAACCATTACGAGTTCTTGGTTATTCCATTCGGCGTAACCAACGCTCCGTCAGTGTTCGTGGTAATCTTGAACATGATATTTAGACATACCTTGATCGCTTTGTAGTAGTGTTCATCGACGACATTATTACCTACTCGACTACTGAAGAGGATCATGCCTATCATTTTTATGTATTACTAGACACACTCCAATAGCACCAGCTTTATGGTAATCTCTCAAAGTTATAGTCTTGGATTCGAGAGGTTCACTTTATGGGACATGTCATATCGGAGGCTGGAATTGTAGTAGATCCTGCAAATATTGAGACGGTACTTGCTTGAGAGCCACCCAGGAGTGTGACAGATGTACAAAGGTTCTTGGGTTTGGCTAGATACTACCAGATATTTGTGCCAGATTTTTCTAGAGTTGCTGCACCACTATGAACGTTGACGAAGAAGGGGAAACCTATCGTATGGTCAGAGAGATGACTATAGATTATTAAATATCTAAGGAAGAGGCTGAAAAGTTCCCCCATCATTAGGCTTCAACAGGAGGGAATAGGGTACAAAGTCTACTACAACACATCAGGGACCGAGCTAGGATGTGTCCTGATGAAAGAGCTAGTAGTGATCGCATATGGTTCTCATTATCTAAGACAACATGAGAAGAAATATGCAACCCATGACCTAGAGTTAGCAGCAGTGGACTTTTCCTTGAAGATGTGGCGATACTATCTGATGGGAAAATATTTTATGCTCTACTCTGATCACAAGAGTCTCAGGTACATTTTCTCTTAGAAGGACCTGAACCTGGGAAAAGGACATTTGATAGTGTTTGACTAAGAATTTGACTTCATGATAGTCTATAATCTTGGGAATGGGAACATTGTAGTTGATGCACTTAGCAGAAGATCTGTTATATATCTACTAGGTGAGGTGATTGAGTAGCAGGTTGCATTGCAAATATCCTTTGTGGATCGAGATGAATCAGCCTTCCTTTAGTCTCTTATAGTCACTCACCCACTTCTTCAGTGAGTCAGGGAGGCGTAGTGTGAGGACATTGACTGCAAGGCTTGATGTTCTCAAGTATCCATAGGGCATGCACCTAATAGATATTCTGAAGATGGGGAGCACGTCAACCTCTTTAAAGGACATACCATGGTACCTGGGTCACTTCAAGAGAATGTGATGGGGGTTTTACACACATCCCCCTCTATAGGTAAATCCAAGAGTGGCACAGATGTACCAGGATATTCGACAACAACACTGGTGGCCGAGAATGAGGAATGTAATAGCAGAGTTTGTCTCTCAGTGCCTCACTTGTTAGAAAGTAAAGGCAGATCATTAGGTACCAGTAGGCTTGGTTCAGCCATTAAAGGTCCCAGAGTGGATGTGGGATGGGATATACATAGACTTCGTGACATGAATTCCATGTACATCCATAGGTCATGATTATATAAGGTTAATCATCAACCGACTCACCAAGTCGGCCCACTTCCTACCGATTAGAGAGAAATGCTCAGTAGAGAACTTGAGATGCCTCTATGTGAAGAAGATTATGTGGTTACATGGATTACCCTTGATGATTGTCTCCGGTAATGATGCACGTTTTACTTCCAGGCTACGGAAGTGGATGCAAGTGGATTTTGAGACACAACTTCAATTGAACACCGCATTCCATCCATAGACGTATGGACAGACTGAGCGGACTATTCAGACCCCTGAGGACATTCTACATTCTTGTGTTCTCGACTTCAGTCACAGCTGGGAGGATCACATTACTTTTATGGAATTTTCATACAACATCAACTATCACCCCACCATTGGGATGGAACCTTTTGAGGTGTTGTACAGGTGACCTTTCAGATCACCTTTGTGCTAGACTAACCCAGGGGAGTCAGCACTTGTGGGACCAGAGATGGATTGGGATACCACAAAGAAGGTGTAGATCATCAAAGAGTAGAAGAAGACTGCATAGAGTAGGCAGAAGTTGTATGTTGATAGGAGATAGAGACCTTTGGAGTTCGAGGATGACGACCACATCTTTATACGGGTCTCACCTCGATGTGGTTTACAGAGATTTGTCGAGGCGGTAAGTTATATCTAAGGTTCATCAGACCCTTTTAGGTACTCAGTACTGTTAGAAAGGTGTCTTACCACTTAGATCTTCCACCTCAGTTGCACCGAGTGCACGATGTCTTCCACGTATCCCAGCTAAAGAGATACCTGCACAACTATTCCTACATCATTGACCATAGAGAGCAGGACATTTAGGATGGGGAAACTTTTACGGAGGTTCCAGTAGAGATGGAGGATCGACAGAAGTGGGTCCTTTGTAGGTGGTCAACACCTATGGTGCCCGTTCGTTGGTAGCACAGGAACCACTAGGAGAGGACATGGGAGCGGGAGGCTCAGATACGTGCCCAGTACCCCCACTTGTTTTCCTAGTTTTGTGATATGGCTTATGGGGACGTAAATATCCGAGGTGGGGAGAATGTAAAGACAGAGAATCACCATGTATATTTTAAATAAATGAGAATTTTATGAGTCTGTGAAAATTGATGGTGCGTGATTCTGAGGCTCGGTGTGCCTGGAATGAATTTATGAACTTTTTTAGGTACGTTAAGTAAACATATGAGTGGATTTTGTAACTTTTGAACCGGTGCTCAGAATTCAAATCTAAGGGCACCGTTGAACTAACATAACCCGTTTTCACTTTAGAGGACCTTCATATTGACTGCAGTAGGTCTTGGGTGAAAGAAACAATTTGTTTTTTTGTGAAAAAATTAAATAAAATTAAATTGTTTAACATTTTATTTTCCTTGGAACACCCATGTAAGGTTATGGAGGTGGGGACCACCAGAACTAAACCTCCCATGTGAGGTTATAGTGGTGGGGACCTCCTGAAACTAAAAGTTTCTAAAACTCCATATTAATGAGAGATAACACATGGATTCCCTCCAACATTGATTTTTTCCAACACCATTCATTAATTGGACCACTTAATTCTTCCAAAGTGCCAACATAATTAATCTACTTAATTTAATTATATTAGAAGCACTTTGATTGGGAGGATTTTTTGTTGGAAAAAATGTTCCATGGTGGGAGAATTTTCTCCAATGAAGAACTACATCAAAGAATGTTCGTCAAAAATCAAGGAAGAGGACGACATTCGAGCCCATCATCAATGTGTGGTTTTGGAGGCAACAATCGTTGGCACCCCCTCTGCCTTCTTCAAAATATTTCTCAGGCCAATATCAATGAACAACCAATGTAGGGGTGTATTTAAATTTTGATCAATGTTATTTTTCCCTGTCACATTGAAATATCTTCCTTGAGCCATATGATACCACCCTAACGTGGAGGGTATGGTCCAATAAAACATGGAGCACCCATCCTCAAATATTGTGGATCTTTTGTGTGATCTTTGCGATGGTGTTGGTGACCGGTGCTGGTAGTTGGCCCAAGTGGAACTTGTAAACCACGACGATGGCGGTGAATGAAGGGCGGCTAGTTCAGCCAGCCACTGGAGTCGGCCTGACGCCACACCGTCCCGCGTATTATACCACCCCACAGCCTCCACCGCCCATGGCCTCTGCCTACCCGTGGCCGCACCGCATCGCTCGGGTCCCCGTTGCGCCACCCCGAGGCCCCGTTGCACTGCACGTTCCCTCTCGCCGCCCTCACAGCCTCCGCACCAGCCTCGCCAACTCGCGCTGCCCCACGGCCTCCACCGCCATGCTGGCCGCTGCCCAGGATGGGCCTCTAGGCTAGGCCACCAAGCTCGGGCCTGGCCAGGTCAGACCAGACTCAGACCAGTTTCGACGCCCACCCCCCATACACACTTTTGACCATATCATTGGCACCAGGCGTTCGTTTGACGAACCGTTAACGGCATTGGAAACATTGGATCATGATGGTCCCTAGAGTATACCCCACTAAAGATTTCGATAAAGTTGGAGTATGGTTCGGTTGGATCGAGAACGAATCCAATCGGGCCCACAGGACTAAAAGGATAATAACTCACAGACCGTGTGTATGATTGACACAATGTTTGTTTCGTTGAGACCCCTATGTTGTGGTGGTATTTTGAAATACTTCTCCATAAGACTTTGTGGCAGTTGGAGTATCGACTAGTGGATTGAGGATTGGACCCTTCTCAGATACGAGCAAGACTATGTGGGAACCCAGTAGTTAGATTTGACTTGATGAATGAAGAGCGATCCTATGTGGTTCAGCACCTAGTGATCCTGTCTTGGTCAATAGCTAGAGATCCTGTGTAGGTCAGCACCTAGAGATCCTATGTGGGTCAGGAACTAGCGATCCTATGTGGGTCAGCACCGAGTGATCCTGTGTGGGTTAGCACCGAGCAATCCTTTATGGGTCTTCCTCTTAATAGAGTAAGGTGATTCAGTAGTTACATCTAATCATCTCTACTAATGTATTTAAGTTATACCCGGTATGAGCTGAGTTTGTACATGTATGGTAATTTATATCATGGAAATAACTTGTTAGTACTCTTCTGTGTGGAATACATGTGTCTTACTTTCCATCATGGTATTTTTTCCTTTGTGGAACCGTTGATATTAGGGCATTGGATTTGGACACTATTTTTTTTCATGATTGAAAGGGGTTTACTTGAAAACGTAGGTATATGTATGGGAATATACCGAATTAGGGTTATCTATTGTTTCCTTTTTTGGTGGTTTATCCTTTGTGTATTTTATGATACCTTAAGGGTCTCGAGGTCCCTACTAAGTATCATTATACTCACCCCTATAAAGGCTATGCCCGCACATCGTTGAGTTAAGTGCAAATGACGGACATCGCTGACGGAGGACTAGGGTACTTGGACTAGAGGTAGCTTAGAGGTGGATATAAAACTAGATGAACCGCAGGGACGGACATTCACGAGCTATACCTACCCTTCATGTAGGATCTTTGGTGGATGATCTATGAGCTGCATTTCACCTTTCAGTTGTCTTATACTTTCTAGTGTTCCTAGTACTTTCCAGTTGGTCTTGTATTCTGGCCCCTATTACTTACTATACTCACTCTGTTTAATATTCAGTTACTTGAGATCATATCTTTCTCTATTATTTTTTGTGTGTGTTATAGGTTATAAAGGTAATGCCTTCCTAGTTTTAGGGAATACACCTTCGGTGCTAGTCCTCAGCCTCTGGCCTATGGAAGGTGGGGTTGGGGTAGTCACGGCACAGGCCCCGGGGGATGGGTCGTGAAAAATTATTACCCACTGAATTAGAGGGAAATATAGGTCCTGTATTTCATATAATGAAAACCATTTATATGTACCCTACTAGAAAATAAATCATTTATAATTTCAATAATAATGAAAAAATGGATTTAATAATCATTCAATTATAATACAAAACATTAAAAAGAATTGGAATTAATAAACATAAGACCATCAAAAATATGATCCAACCATATAAATAATAAGGGAAATATCCATGGATCATTAACAATGTAAATAATATGTGTTATGAAATGGATTTTATCTTAGATAATATTTTTTAAATATCACCTATAACATTTCTGACCGGGAAGAATAAATTTTCATCAAAATTCAATTTATTTAAACAATATTTGGATTAGTTTTTTTATGAAACAAAAATACATTAATTCTAAATGAATCTCTAAAAAATAATTTATAACATTTGATTGGGAAAATATCTTTTTTATCATGAAAAAAATATTTTAAAACATAAAACATTAGGAAAATAGTTTTAGAAATTTTTTTATGAATAAAAATAAATATCAACCGCAAAGATGATATTTTGTAAAAACAATAATTTTTAACTGTTGAGTATATAAAGAGAGATAAATTAAGAGAAAAAAGTATTGTAATTAAATAACTAGAGGATATAAATATTCATGTGTTTCTTGAGAGATATATCTTAAAATTTCATCAGTGGCATCATAATCATATTCAATCTTGATAAATGATGAGATTATAACATAAAACATTGACCAGATTGCTAAAATTAAAATGGAGTCGACGTGAAAAAATAAACCTAAATAGATATTAAATAACATAATTTTATTGAATAGAAATTTTAAATAATATCAGGTTTAGTATATACACTAGAAAAAATAAATAAGTACTATATAAAACACGTGTCCCATAGAAATAAAAGTAAGACATAAATCCATTATAGAGATCACATCATAGAAGGGGGAGTTAATAAAATGAATCAATGATGTGTATCAATTTTAAATCCACATAACATAGCTAAAAATAAATGATAATATAATTAGATGTAACTTCAAAGATAATTTTAACACTACATTATCAATGAGGTAGAATTTTAACCCAATGAGATTTATGAAATACTTTACAGAAAGTATGGATTTTCATTGATCAAGTTCGAGCATCCTTTACCATAAATATGGATTTTTTACAGTATTTTTACATAACCATATATATATATATATATCATACCATTTATGATTTATTTATAACATATTATCCTATTTTTTTTAAAAATTTGTTACTAAAATCAGAGGTCATGGTGATAACTGGTTTTTTTTCTAAGAATTCTTTGGTTCAACTGTCCCATTCCTTAAAATTTTATCATGGATTAATTATTTACATTAATTTTAATCATTATATAAAAATAACATATGTTTTTTATATACATAATTGTTATCATTAATAAAAATTATAGATAAGAAAAGGTATTACATTATTCATGGAAATAGTATGCCGTGTGTACCCATGAACATTGTTTTCAATTTTTATTTCATTGACTGGATGATATTTATGAAATAATAATACATTTAAGAATGATTATTCTATTATATATATCATATATGTTCACATAACTCAACCTTAATACCATAAATGTAATATATAAGTGAAAAACGAATCACAACGCTTTGTGGAGATGATAGTTCATACACAAACATGAACGATGTTATCATTTATCAAAAGATTGGATGATAAAAATCAAAAACAAATATTATCATTAATGAAGTATAATTATGTCATAAATAACATATATATACATTAAATTGATAATAATTACTTTCCATAATATATGGTGATGAAAAATTATTTATATTGCTCTGTGGAGACATAAAGCCATATGTATAGATGAGTGATACTTTCACTTAATATTTGATAGGAAAGAGGGAGTAAAGTGGAGTTTCCAAAATATTAATTACATTTTTGTACATTTATGATACCGAAGTTATTATTTTATGATTTATTTCAAAGATTTACTAGACGTAATTAAGAATATAATAAAAGTGACTGATTAGAGAGATTACCTCTTCCTCTAAGCAACTCTTTTAGGTCTCCCATAAATGGCACTATGGTTGGTATTTTGAAATCCCCAATACTGCCAAAATTTTTATATATAAGCTAAGAAGATAATTTGGTAGTTTATGGTAGAGATTGAAGTGTATAAGTTGTTTAATAAATTGAGGGAGGTTGTATCCTTTTATAATTTAGGTTAGAGGAACTTTTAGAATATCTCAAAATAATAATTTAATATAAATTAATTAAAAATTAAAAAATGCACAAAATGGAGTTATTTTGGAAAAAAACAAGTATGGGTCAACATATTATCAATCAGTAAAATTTATATATGTTGTTACTATATTTCTACGATTATATTTTGTTTTAACACTTATTCAATCCCTTCAACTCTTAGCATGAGGACATTATTTTTTACTCTTTGAGGGTTAATATAGTAACTATACAATGTTAAAGGAACCATTGATGAATCACAGATGAAATTTTAATCCTTATCCCAATAATTCAGATATGTAAAAGATTTTTTTAAAATTTTATATCATTTATTTAAATATCATTTATTATTAAATATTCATAATTCCCATTTTAAGGACTATTCATTATGTTGACTACAATAATAACTATTTAAATTATATAATTTTACAAAATATTTTATAATGTATATGAAATGTTAAGGTAATATATAAAAATCATTAATTATATTAATAATCTAAATTAAATTTATTTTAATTTTATAATAACATTTAATTGTTATTTTCATTAATAAAATTATTACATCATTAGTGTTGTGTAAGCATTTAATGTAAATCATTCTTAACAGAAAATTGAAAATAAACTACCATGATAAATAAATAAATAAATAAATATAAATATATATATTGATTTTAAATTATCATTTATATGAAAATATATATTGTTTATTAAACCTATGAAAAATATTACTGTAGTTAAAAATATGCGTGTGAAATATTTGAATTTTAATATAAATAAAATATTATAAATATTATAATCACATACAAAAGTGACCAAATGAAAAATATTTAAATGATAAATTATTGTGAAAAAAATGCACAAAAAATAATTTTTTAATGTGTATGATTAATGTTATTATTCCTAAAATATTATTTTTCTCTAAATTTCCTGATTTACACTTTACTATGGTAACAATATTTACCAAGACTACTATTTATTATGTAAAAAAAATAAATGGGACATATTTATTAAATTGGGATCCCAAAATTAATGAAACTAAATGATCTTTTAAAAAATTTAAAATAACTAATTTTCATAATTTAATTTCAAATTAATCCAAAAAAAGGAATGAAAAAAAAAAGTTTTTCAGAAATAATACTATATTTTAGGTAAATCATATATATACTAAATTAAATTATAAATTCAATATCAAAAAAATAATATTAATATTTTAAAAAAATGGTGAAATAATGAAAATTTAATATTAATAAAAAGAATATTTTTACATTGTATATTCATAAAAAATATAATTTTTTTATAAAAATCGATAAATTTCATTATTGATTAAAAAATAAAACTTCTCATAAAATTCTCAATAATTTATCCTTATAAATTTTAAACATGATAAATTCAAAAATTAAATTTATTTTTCCAGATAATTTTTATAAATATTACCGAAATTAATTTTAATATTTAATTATAAATGAATGAAAGCCCATTTTTGATGAAAATATATTTCTTTATGAGAACAATTACTTTACAAAATGTTTTTTAATTTTTATAGTAATGTACAAATAAATTTATATTGATTAGGAATTATATATTTACTTCTTAAATTATTTATTCTTATTCATAACCCCTAATTTGATGGATATTTTATAACGATGATATAATAATATTTTTTCATTCTTTTTTGATTGGTGTCATATATCTTGTGCATTATAGAACATTTAATTTACTTCTAAAATATCATTATATTAAATTATAACCCATTTAATACATTTATCCATCATAATTTTAACTTATTATCAGTAACTATGGTTTAAAAATTCTAAATTAAAAAATTGAAATCCCATATAGAAAGGGTTAATAAAATATCCACATGAAAAGTGTGAAAAAAGTATGATGGTGATATTAAATAATACATACTAGGTTACAATGTTGGGAAACATATAGGTGGAAGAAAAAACTAACTACAATGGAATGGTAGATTGTGATAAAAAATATGGTTAAGAGAAAGATAACTACCACAAAATCATAAATCAGTGATTGGTTAAAATTCTATATATTCCAATGTAAGGAATGAAAACAAATAATATTTATGATTCAAAATCATTTTCTTAATGCAGATAAATTATTTTAGCTTATATAGTAAGAATGATAGGAACTATAATTACATGAAGATTATTTTTTTATTCCATTAATAAAATTCAACAACAAACTCAACTATTTCTATAAATGATGGATATGAATTTTTTATTCCCGAAGCACTAGAATCAATGACCACAGATCATGAATTCCAAATCATAAAATCAAGATATTCCTACTATATTCATACATTAACAACAAAAAATCGTTATCATAAGATTTATTGATTCTACGAAATAATGTGCAATCATATGAGGAAAAGAACTTTATTCTCCAAAATTCAACAGTAAAACCCAAATTCTAACTAAGATCATTTGATAAAGAACTATACTAAAAATACAAAAAAATATTCCGAAATAAGATTGAATCCTAAAAATAACATGTTTTTTTAGATAAATATTAAATTTATTTGAAAAAAATATAAATCATTCTTAATGTCTAATATCAAAACTGTAATTTCTCCAATAACATAATCTCAAAGACATGAAAATAAATTCCTTAAATAATATGGACCACCATAAATCCACTATAAAATCATATGTGATTCTCAAATATAATTAAATATTTATTACTCAAAATAATTTCCCATTATGTCATATAAGTATCCCAAAATAATGAGCTTCTTTATAAATAACATTAATCACTTAACCAACAAATCAATTTCAAATCTCGTTGGTTATCTATATGATAAAACATATGTTCCCAAAAATAAAATTTTTATTTATCTATCAAACCATCTAAATAAAAAAATCATCATAACCAAGAATTAATATAGGATAGTGGTATAAAATTCACCCTTGTTTCCATTCAGTTGTGGATTCAAACCTCATAGACATTCTGGATAAGATGGGTTATTACCCATCCTATGTGTTTCCCATTTTATAAATCTATCCTTTTAAATAATATCATTATTTATTATGCCAATAATTAATGTCCTATAATTACCTTAGGAAAACATTTAACCCAAAATATCATTAGTGTCCTTAAATAATTATAACATAAAACCTAAAAAGGGATATATAAGACTATAATCATAGGTTTATATATATCCATGATATGATCTATAAATATTATGAAAACATATCATTAAGACATATTAATCTTCGTTGTTCTATAAAACCATATCAGATTAAAAATGTAGTAGTATAAAATTCGTACATCCAGATTCGGTGCTAAAAAATAAACATTATATTTATTTCTGTTATACTGATAAATATGACTCAATTTTTTCAATAAAAACATAAAACGTCAAAATAAAATATTAGATCACTTACATAACCAAGTAAATTATTGGTCTTCAATATTATAGAATCAGGTAGAGATCTTATATATCTTATAATAATAAACAACTGATCCATAATAATCTGTATCATATCCAAAAATTTCATCAAGTCAAACACCCTTCTTATATATATCCCACTTATAAAAATTATTCAGGACATATCAAATAAGAAAAATAAGAATGGGTGAGCTCAGATACTCAGTAGGGGTAAACATTGAAGATACTAATGATTAGTTATTCATAAAAAGTGTATCGAGGTATAAAAACAAGTACATAATATTTGAAAACTATTCCCCATATATCAAAGGTAAAAATCTTAAGTCATGGAATAGACCCTGGAATTTCCTAATACATTCATAATAAAACAATAAAATAACATAATCCATGAGAGAATAACATTGACATAAGACATGGAATTTTTGGAATACACATAAGCATAAAAAATCATTTCAATATTAATAATCGATCATTTCCAAGACTATCAAAATAGATAATTTAGATTATTGAACCAACCTCATACCCCATTGCATCCAAGAATTACTAAACCTATATAACTCTGATTCTATCAATGTATTTATGAAATTGATTCACACCCATTCCACAATTGTATTATCTTATACCCATACTATTCCTTAGTCAATATTCATAGATGGATATGTAGAAAACAAAAGTTGAAAAAATCCAAGGAAAAAACACCAAAGGAGAAAAGCTACAGAGTTTAAATATAGTGTTGACCTAATAAATCTACTCTAATTTGATTGTTACCTTTAATAGAGAAAATGTGCACATCTGAGGCAAAAAAATCCATGAAGACTAAGTGATTCCATAGAAGTGAAATGATCAGCCACCTTGTTTCCTGCCGTCCAGGTGTGTGAAAAAATGGTGCCATTGTTAATGAGATTATTACACATTCTAATGACAGAAAGTACAGACTAGGGAGTATTCTACATACCATGAATGGAGTCCTGATAAGTAAGGTAGTCACAATTGATTGATATGATAACAATACTTTGATGGCTAAATAGCTACAGACTCATGATCATTGCCATCGCCTCAGCAAGAAGGGTTTGACCTCTACCGAACTGAGATGTGAAAGCAAGGATGACACACCCCATGGGATCCGGTATAACTCCTCCTCCTTGCATTTCATTCATGGAACATGATCCATAAATGTTGAGATTCAATCTATGTTGGTGTAGGAAACATCACACCTAGTGTCCAGGATTATTGGAACAAACCCCAGGAGAGCCCACTTGAAGCTATCTGAGAGAGGGGGCCTCACACCATTTTTCTTCTGCCCCAATTTTTTCCATAAAAATAAATATTCTTCATTTAATGCTCAAACCCTTGTAACCCATATTCAGTTAATTATTAGAAAACATTGGAATGATCCCATGATATCAATTCCCAAAAGAATGATCAATTTTGTTTTCATGGATGTACTTGATACAAACATTAGTTTCACATTACATTATGAAATGAAAAAGAAACTACATTTTGTCTCCTATGAACACACTCATATCCCTTAACATATTCTTGAAGGTCAATAATAATATACTTTTGCGCATCCTGGGTAATATAAAACATAAGAAAGGGGTGAGCTCAGATGCTCAGTATGGATAACAATATAATAGAAACTATCAGAAAAATCATAAACATTTATGGAAATTTATAAGATTAAAAAAATCCTTTTATACATAAACATCAGCATAACATGGAAAATAAAAATCAAATAATTCTATTTACTTATTCACATGGATATTATACTAGTCGAATAATCACAAGTAATATCAATGTCTAATTTCATAATGATGGAATCCACAATGTCGGACATCATAACCACATAGTTAAGGCCTCATGCCAAGACCACAAATTAAAATTTTGTCAAGGACTTGTACCAAGACACTAGTTTTCCTCAGGATACCTATAGATGCATGGAGGGGAAAATGCAGGCCCTGCCCATCCCTTACTACGTCCAATGCATTCTTCATATAAAAAGGTTGAAACATAAAATAAATATTCATATTAAAAAAGGAATACGAAATGTTAATACATTAACCATAAAATATGAAGGTTATAAAAATATAACATCCATATTAAAATATATCAAAAAAACGTTAATAAATTATGGAAGATTTTATAATAATTCAACTTCAAACAAGTGTAAAATCCAACAAAGGATGTTGAAATAAAATGAAATAAAAACAATTTGAGAGAAATATCTCTGTATATTTTGAAATCATTTAAAAGTAATTTAGTAATAAATGAAACAAATTATTTTTAAAATATTCTTATATACTTGTAAGGGTAGCATTGAAGGTGTTATAACACTTGGAAATATCTTCACCTGCTGTATATGTTAAAATACATTTTCTTTAATTTTTATAAAAGGTAATAAAGTACCTTGTTTGGAAAATGACAGAAAGATTCAATTCAATTATTTCTATAAAAATTCAAAAAATGTTAGAAATGAATTTAAACCATTTTATAGGAATTATTAAAAATGTTTTGAAATAATGTTATAAGAAACACAGATGTGGATGATAAAAAGTCTCGGTAGATACTTACGTATAAACAACCTCGAATAATAAAGAGATTGTAAAAATAATCATAACATTATACTTTTCCTTAGTCAAGGGTTTGTTAACCTCTAGTATAATGGTTAACTAATTATTATTAAATTATAAAATAACCAAATACATAAATAGGATATCATATATTATCCTATAATATTTCATTGTCAATTATATTTCAGTAATATCATTGTTTTAGGTGTTAAATGATTCATTTTCCTATATATATTTTGTTATATAAGTCAGTTTTGTTGTGGATAGGATGAATTTGATTCATATACATAATGATATTAGGTTATTAACCATTAATATTAATCTTCAATGTGAAATTATATGTCACATTGTTTTATGGGGAATGAAATCTAATCGCGTCATAGAGATAGTGAGCCGTACGTACGTACGAGAGATAATATAATTCTATTTGTGGTGAAATTGTATGTAATTGGAAGGAATGTTATATATAAAGAATTAATAACATGTTATATTTATTATTTACATCATTTATAAAAATTATTATACTTATCCAAATAATGATGTGTTGAGTAACAAACATCACCACAACGTGGAGATGGTAAGCCGTGCGTACGCACGTATGGTGACATTGTCATTCATAATATAGATAGAATAATGAATATGAATATAAATTATTAATTATAACATCAACATATGTAGAGTATACTAGATTTATTATTTTATTAGGGAAACAACAAAAAATAGGATGTGGAAGAAGAAAAGTACAATGAAAGAGGTGATGAAATAATTACCTCTTTTTCGAGTGATTCCTTTTTATTTGAACAAAATGGATCCTTAGGATGAATTTTTGATCAATTTAAGGACACTATGATGAATTTAGGGTAGTTTTTAGGGGATTGTATTAGGTTTTGGCCGATCCCAATGGCTTTGGAGGTGTTAAATTAAGAGAAGGGGAAGTACCATTTTATAAGAGAGGTGAGGGTCAAATTAAGAAAATCTTGAAATGTTATTTTATTATAAAATCATTTTCGTTTTGTAAAAGCTCCAAATGGATTTATTTCAAGGGTAAGGTGGGTATGGTTCCAAAACCTAAAACCAATAGTTTTTAGGCATGTTTAGGTCACCATATTAACCTTATCTTTTAGATTTAACTCTTAGTTAAATAGTTTAACTTTTACCATGTCATCTTGTATTTTTACACTATATGGTTAATAAAAATACTATAAACTAAAATTTGAACCTAACGTGGTTCATTAATGAAATATATATCATTATTTAAGTCCTTTTTCAGAACATTATATTTTTAGGAACATCATATCATTTAATAAAAGTGTATTTTTTTTAAAAAACTCATTTAGGTCAATTTTGACACGAGTTAGTATTTTGTTTTTGTGAAAGTTATAAAAATATTATTTATTTGAAAAAAATACATTAAATCAACCATATAATGTAATATTAACCTCAAAAAATATTTAATGAAAAAAAACTATATTTAAATTCATTTTATTATTTATAATATTAACTAATTTAATCTTTCATTAATAAGGTAATTACTACATCATCATAGTGTCATAAATAAATTTAATTATTTAATTTTGAAAAATTATAAATAAAATACTATGATGTATGGAATCTTATTATCTTTGTAATTAATAATTATAGTCAAATTTAACTTTTGTATAACCTTATATTAAAATTTTTTTTATTAAATTTTGAATTTAACACTTTTAACTCCTCTGTAAAAAAATATAATAAAGGTCCCAATCTAATCCACATGGATAAAAAAGGATAATGTTTTTTCCAAAAGTTGATTTTGGTCGAAATAAAAATATCTAATAGAATTAGGACATGTGTTATGGTAAATATAAAACATTTTTTTACCTTTAATTACCCTATTTACTTTTATCCGTGGTAAATAAAATTAAAAAGTTACTATTCACCCAAAAATACTTCAATCCTACTAAACCACATTTTACTTACTAATGTAAACCATGTATTTTGTAATTTTGAAATTCAATTTCCAGAAGCGGTAAAATTATGTTTTATGCAAATTTTCAAATGTTCCAAGAAGTTCAATAAATGAGGGTAAAAAGTTATATATAAATTTTATATATCTAATCTTATTATAAAATGACTTCAAAAAATTACATCGGAATAATATAGGTATTATGTATCTATTTTTAAATATAAATAATTTTAAATAAAAAATAACTATCCAATTAAAAAGTCTGTTTTAAACAATAACGCATTGTTTTTCACTATTCATTAAAAATTGAATGTTTTAAGAAAAATACCAAAAATTCACCCTAAGGTAATTCTAATATTCCAATTCCAGAAATTATATCCATTTTTTAAAATAAAATTTATAAAATTTCAAAAACTGGGTATTACTATTCATAACAATTTTTTAAAAGGAAGGTGTGATTGGTCGTGGTGTGCTAAAACTCAAAGTTGTTTACAACACAAGCTATTGTATTTTTCAAAGAGAAATGAACTTTGGTAGCTTGCGGTGTTACATTATTCCCTATTTAAAATAAATTCATCCTTAAAATTTCTAGAATATTTTTTCATAAAAATATTCAAGTGGCTATTCATCATAAGTTCCTCAGGTTCCCACACCGCCTCTTCCATTTTTTTTCTCCAATGATTTTTTACCACACGTGTCTTCCGCTTTCTAAACACGTGTTCTCTAGTATCAATAATCCTGATAGCCTCTGCAAAATAAGCTAGATTGGGTTGCAATTCTATTTATTCATAGTTGAGTACATGTGTTGGTCCAGACATGTATTTTCATCCATTGATATGTGGAAGACATCATGAATTTTGGAGAGACATGGAAGCATTACAGAACTATAATATACAACTCCAATTCGTTCCAGAATTTTGAAATGTATGATGTACCTGGGATTTAATTTACCCTTCATTCTAAATTTTATAACACCCTTCCATGGATATACCTTTAAAAAACATGATCTCCTACTTGAAATTCCAAATCCTTCAATTAGTTATCAATATAGCTCTTTTACCTTCTTTGAAAAGCTTTGATGTGGTTTTGGATAATATTCACCATTCCCATTTTTTCCTCAACATGTTCTAGGCCTATGAGTTTTGTTTCACCAACATCATCCCAAAAAGTTGGTGTGCGACATCTCTTTTTATATAACACTTTATATGGTGCCATATGAATATTTTAATAGAAGATATTGTTTTTGGAAAATTCTACCAGAGTTAAAACTGATCCCACATACCATGAATGTCATGTGAGAAAGATCTCAACGGGTCTTCTAAGTTTTGAAATGTTTGTTCTGATTGTATATCAGTTTGAAAGTGGTATCCAATTCTTAAACTAAGATCAGTATCTATGGATTTTTGAAGAATTTTCCTGAATCTTTATGTAAATTGGGGATCATGATCATAAATGATCGATATAGGGACACCATGATGTCGAAAAACATCATGAATATATAGTATTACTAAATGATCAAGCGGTAAATATTATCTTATAGCAAGAAAATGCACTGACATGGTATAATGATAAAAAATGTCCCGTATTACATCATTCCTCTTAGGGGTCTTTGGTATCCCCATGAAAAATTCTATCGCAATTTCATTCAATTTCCACTTAGGTATAGGAATAAGTTGCATGACTCTCCCAATATGTTGTCTTTTAGCTTTCACCTATTGATAAACCACACATCTTGACACATAATCATCAATCTCCCCCTTCATGTGGTCCTACCAAAAATTTTCCTTCAATTCATTATACATCATAGTGATACTATGGTGAATAGATAAATTGGAGCTATGAGAATATTACAACAATTCCGCTTTTGGATTAGGTATATTGGGAACTAAATTTCTCATCTGAAATATTAAAATTCCATCATCATATATGAAGTCAATCATTCTCCCATCATTCACAATGTTAATGTTATTTTGAAACTACTCATCATAAGTCTGAAAACGTTTTACCATTTCTAGTAAAGATGTATTGGAAACCATTTGAAAAAATAACAATGTTTCACCTTCCATGATTATTCCCATATCTATATTTACTATATTCATGAACATAGGATCCCTTTCAACTCGCATCTTATTCAGTACTCCATTATCCTTTTTGCTAAAATCATCTTCCACCTTATTTTCCTTCCTCAGGTGGTGGTGTATAGTGCAGTCATAATCTTTGAGTAGATCAAGCAATCGTCCTTGGCTGATGTTGAGTTCTTTCTGTTAGAAAATATACATTAAACTGATTTCATTGGTATATATCACACATTTATCACCATAGAGATAGTTTCTCCATACCTTCTGAGAAAATATTAAACCGGCTAACTGAAGATCATGAGTAGGATAGTTTGGTTCTGGAATTTTTAGCTGTCGAGACGTATAAGGAATAACTCTATCATTCTGCATAATGATAAAACCAAATTCATTCTTTGAAGAATTACTATAAATAATAATCCCATCATTCCCTAATGGTAGAGTCATGATAGGAGCATTGACTAATCTTTTAATTAATTATTAAAAATAATCACACTCTTTAGTCCAAACAAATTTAAACCCATTATGTGGGATTGGTTAATGGTTTACCCAATCAGGAAAAATTTTGGATGAAATGTCGATAATAACCTAATAAACAAATAAAACCACATACTTCAGTTAAACTAGTTGCTGCTATCCAATATTGGATTTCCCTTATCATTTAAGGAAAAATTGAGATTCAATCCTTAGAGACAATATGGACATGAAAAGAAATGTCCTAAATCTAGAATTCACGGATGCTAACCCTTACATATAAATCATTTATTCTAAGAGTATTCAAAATAGTGGACAAATTATTTTTATGATCAACATAGAATTTTGAGTATATGAAGATATCATCAATAAATACCAGTACAATGTCATCAAAATATTTCTTGAAACCTATATTAATTAGATCCATGATAAAAGAGGGTGCGTTAATCAGTCCAAAAGGCATTATGTAAACTCGTAATGTGCTTACTTGGTATGATATACTGTCTTAAAAATGTCTCCCTTATTCATGCAAAGTGGATGATATCAAGGTCAAAGGATTGTTTTTGAAAAATATTGAGCTCCTTGAAGTTGATCAAATAAATTATCAATTCGAGGTAGGAGATAAATGATCACTATTGTTATAGAAATGATCTCCCTATAGTTAATACAAAGCCTCATAGATATATCTTTCTTCTTTACAAAAAGTACATGGGCTCCCCATAGAGAAAGACTAGGGTGAATAAATCCTTTATTACTAAATTAATCAACTTTTTTCTTTACTTTTATTAATTCCACAGTGGCCATTATATATGGGGTCTTTGATATGGGACTTGATCAAGGAATTAAGACAATGGAAAACTCAATTTATATTTCTAGAGGGTGGCAAGGTAAATCCTCTGAAAACACATCAACATGTTCTTGTGCAATAAATTATCCACTTTTTAACATTTTATTCCTTAGCCATAGTTATTTCACTCTCTTTCTCCCTAATAATTGAATTTAGTAGAGCTACTGGGGGAGGATCTTAATGAAAATCAGATGGTGTTGTTTCTTCTCTAAAGAAAAGGTATTCTTTATCATCATAAATTTTTTTAACTTACTTATTCTTATAATAAATTTTCACATCATGGTCTGAAATCCAATCCATAATGAGGATTATATCAAATTATATCATGGGTATGATCAAGAGATCAGTAGATAAAGCACTTTTGTATGCCATTATTGTAACTTATGCACAAAACATTGTAACAATGATACTTCCCTGATGATTTTTGACTAAAAAATCCCTTATTAACTCAAATTGGAAATATCTAATTTTCTTGGAAAACTAAGAAGATATAAAAGAATGAAATGATCCAGAATCAAATAAAGCATTTGAAAAATTTGAGGAAATGATTAATGTACCTGCCACCACGTCATTCAGAACACCAACCTCTGCAGTTGTGATCACAAAATCATGGTCTTTCTCCCTTAGTCTATATTGAGGGATGTTTCATTGAAAAATTGGACATTAATTTGTATAATTCCCCATTTATTTGCAATTGATTCATTCAAAAATGACATCCAATTTCTTCCCTATGCAATCACGAGCTTAGGGGACTTTTTCTCCACACATGTAACAAACTCTAATCCCCATTAAGCATGACTCGGGGTGCTTCATCCCACATTTACTACTAGCTAGAAATTCAACTTTTCCCATCTTACCATTATTTATATTTCCAAAGTGTTCATCAGATCTCTTTTTCACTTTCTATGATTTAAATTTGTAAGACATAGAGAATTATTTTTCGATCCAGATAGTACAATAGACTATATATATCTGTATGATGGGAAGGATTATGAGACAAATTCTCGTTGGAGAAATAGTTTTAATACATTAATGAACTGATCAATCATACTTCAAGGGTTATGTATATAATTGATAACATTCCTTGATAACCCTATAATATTTGCCTCATACTTTGTGACATGGTCAACCTCATTTTTCCCCAGACTCAAAAATTTCTTTTCCATATTCACACAATGATCATGAGGAATGTATTTTTTTAAGTAAAGATCATTAAACTCCCTACAATACATATTTTATACTTCTTCACCCTCCTTTTTGTTTTTAATTTATGACCACCATTGATCTGCATCTCTTGTGATGCGATAAACTGCCATGAAAACCTTTTCCTTTTTTCTACTCCCCAAAGCATGTAATATTTTCTCTAAGGAACCTCTCCATTTTTCAGCTAAAAATAGGTTTGTAGTCCCCTTGAATGATGATGGTTATTTCCTCATGTAGAATTCCAACATTGATCCTCTATATTTTGTATAAGGGTGCTACATACGGGTAATGTTATTATTCATAACCTGAGGGAGTTGTCACAGTATGGTTATAAGATGTTCAGCACCAGTAGTATCACCTGATCCACTATAAATATCTTTAGTAAGAGGGAAATCCATAAATTTATTACATGCATTGATTTGATTTCCATTCTTTCCATTAAGATCCATTAATAAACAATGTCATACACTAGGATAGTTTATGAATCTCAATACATAATTCCAAATTAGTTAATACCTAGAATAAATTGAACAGTTTATTTATATAATGCATAATAATAAAAAAGTTTTCATTGATTAATTATTTACACATAAATCCATTATAATGGGTTATAGAGAAAATGTGAATTATTCTATGCATATCCCCTAAGAGTGTCAAATCTGGTGCGTAGTAAGGCACGTTGCCGTGTACCATGATACCCTGGGTCAAACTCGAAAATCCTTGTTGGAGTTTTCACTCCTACTTATATCTGTGCCAATACAACATCCAACTGTAGTATCCAAGTAGATATTTATTTCTTATAAAACCCATATAGTATCTACATTACCAAAATTTTTGATGTTCTTCAATACTAATCCTAAAATTTTATCTTAGGGTAATATTCCTCATTAAGAGTTTTTGTAAATAATGTTTCAATAGTTTGTAATAAAATTCCTTTTATACTAAATTTAACACCACAACCCCAGTTACACAAATTCGATGCATTATTACATAACATTGGAATGATCAAAAGAGATCATGTCCTGAAAGGCCGACCAGTTTAGTAGAATTGGAAGTACTAGATACATATATATGTTTTTCATTACATTATGAAATGAAAAAACAACAACATTGGGTATCCTTTGAACACACTCATATCCCTTAGCATATTCCTACAGATCAATCATAATATACTTTTTTTCTTCCTGGAAAAAATAAATCATAAGAACATGGTGATATCAGATACACAGTAAGAGTAACAATATAGCAGAAATAGTCATAAATAATAATAAACATTTAAGGCAAGGTATATGACTAAATACCAAGAATTTTTAATTTAAAATTCAATATATTATGGAAAAAATAAATCAACTAATTACATTTACTTATTCTCACGAATATTCTACTAGTCTAATAATAAATGTAATATTAATAACTAATTTCATAAGGATGGAATGCATAATGTTAGACATCATAACCACATATTCAAGGCCTCGTTCCATGACTAAAAATAAAAATATTTTAAAGGCCTTGTGCCAAAACACTACTTTATCTCATGATACCAAACGATTCATCTAGGCCCTATAGCGGGCCCCGCCCATCACTTAATACGACCATTTCATTCCTCATAGGAAAATGTTGAAACATAACTTAAACATTCGTATTAAAACTAGCATAATAAATTTTAATACTTAAACCATAATTCATGATTTATATAAAAGTAAAACATCCAAAATCAATAATATCAAAAAACCATCAATACAATATGGAATATTTTATAAAAAATCAACTTCATACAAGCATAAACTCCAACAAAGTATGTTAACATAGATGAAATGAAAACTATTTATAAAAAAATATACATTTATATTTTGAAATCAATTAAATGTCGCATAATTATAAAAGGAAACATTTATTTTTAAAATAGTTTTACTCTCTTGTAAGGTAATATTTGAAGGTGTTATAATGGTGGAAAATAGCCACACCACCATATATTTTATAAAAACATTATTTCAGTAATTTGTCAAAAATGACATAAAGTACCTAGTTTGGAAAATGATGGAAATATTTCTTCCAAAAAATTTAATAAAAAGTCAAACAAGGGAATAAATGAATTTAAACCATATTATAGGAAATAGTAAAATTATATTGAAAGATATTTTTATGAAACATGGATGTGGATTTCTAATAAGTCTTAGTAGATACTTACCTATAAACAACCTCAGATAATAAAGAGATTATAAAATTAACCCTTACAATGTAATTTTTTGTAGTCGTGGGAATTTTAACCGCTTTAATAATTGTTAAATCATTCTTATTAAATTTTACAAGAACCACATACATAAATATGATATCTTATATGATCATATAATATTGCTTTTTATATATTATTTCAGTAGTATCCTTATTTCGGGTGTTAACTGATTCATTTTCAATTATATGTTTTGTTACATAAGTCAGGTTTTTATGGATAGGTTGTATTTTATTGATATCCAGAATTATATAAAGTTCTTAAAAATTAATTTTAATCATCAAATGTATATTATTCTTGAATGGTTACGATGGGGAAGAAAATCTCATCGTGCTGTGGAGATGGTAAGCCATATGTACGCCTGAGCGACAATATAATTCTATTAGTGATGAAATCGTATGTAATTGAATGGTATATTATATACAAAGAATAATTAAAATGTTATATTGATTATGTACATCAATTAAACACATTATTATACCAATCCAAATAATGAATTATTGAATAACAAACTACACCACGACGTGGAGACGGTAAGTCATATATACGTACATATGGCGACTTTATCATTCATAGGTTGAATATTATAATGAAAAAGGTTGTACCATATTTATAATATAATAAAATTATGTAAAAGGTAATGGATTTATTAATTTTTTATGGAAACAATAAATAAAGACGATGTGGAAGAAAAAAAGAACACTGAAAGAGCTAATGAAATAATTACCTCTTCATCGGGTGCTTCATTTTTATTTGAACAAAAGGGGTCATTAGGTTGGATTTAGGGTCAAAATAAGGCCTATAAGTTGAATTGAGGGTAGTTGGAAAAATATTTCAGTAGTGACTCTCCAAACCAAATGTATTTGGATGTGTGAAATTAAGATAAGGGGAAGTACCCTTTCATAATAGAAGTGATGGTCACTTTAGGAAGAGGTAGAAATATTATTTTATTATGGAATCATTTTCAGTTTCAAAAAGCTCCAAATGGATTTATTTAGAGGATACAGTGTGTACATGTCTAAAACCTCTCAACCAATAGGTTTTAGACATATTTAGGTCACTGTATTTTCCATATACATTTTTTATAACTCTTAGTTAAATAGTTTAACTTTTTCCATGTCTTCTATTATTCTTACACCATATGGTCAATAAACCTAATATAAAATGCCAAAAGAACTTCAATTGGTTCATTAATTATGTATCTAAATTTATTTTAGTCTTTTGGCAGGAAGATACATTTTTTTGAATATTATATCATTTAATTAAATAGTAATATTTTATAAACTCATTTTTGTCAATTTTGCCACTATTTAGAATTTCGTTTGTGAGAAAGTAAAAAATGTATTATTTATATGAAATAAATACATATAATCAACCCTAAAATGTAGATTTAACCTATAAAATTCATGGATGTCATCCTATGTTTCAATTTACATTTATCATAATATTTATAATATCAATTATTTTAATCTTTTTTTAATAAGGTAATTATTGTATCATCATTCGATCAGAAATAAATTTACTTATTTAATGTCAAAAAATTATAAATAAAATTAAATGATTTTTGAAAAAAAATTATCTTTTTAATTAATATTTATAGTCGAATTTATCTTTTATATAACCCTAAATTAAAAATGTTTTATTTATTAAAATTTGAATTTATCACATTTAACTATTTATTAAATAAAATATAATAAATGTCCAAAACTATTCCATTTTGATAAAAAGGGATCATAATTTTTTATTAATGTTGATTTTGGTTGAAATACAATTATTTAATAGAATTAAGACAGGTTATTGTGTAATTATAATATCATTTTTACCTTTAATTACCCTATTTTCTTTTAACCTTGGTAAATAAAATTCAAATGTTACTATTCAAAAAAATTATTTTCATCCTATTGAATCACATTTTACGTACTAATGTCAACCATGTATCTATTATTTTATAAATTCAATTCACAAATGTCATGACCCGTCCTCGGGGCCCGTGTCGTGACTACCCCAAGCCCCCCTTCCATAGGCCAGGGGCCGGCGACTAGCACCAAAGGCGTAAATCCCAATAACTGGGAAGGAATTTCCTTTATAAAAGTAAAAAAAACACCACAGAGTACAAGAAGAAGTAAAACACTAAGTACAAAGAGAAAGTGCGGAAAAGTAAGTGGGCCAGAATACAAACCCAACTGAAAGTACAACTACTACTGAACAAAAGTACAACAGAAAAAGACAAACAGCTAGAAGAAAGGAAGCAGCTCCTGGGTCGTCCTTCTCGGATCCTACCTGAAGGGTTGGTACAAATGGCGCAGCTCCTAGATTGTCCACCACGGATCCTACCTGAAGTGTAGGTACATATAGCTTCCACAATGCTCTCACCCGTCAACCTCCTCCGAGTGTCGTCTCTCCGTAAAGTCCACCTCCGGGTACTGTCTCGTCGTGTAGTCCACCTCCGGGTACCGTCCAGTCCTCAAACACTCGGCCTCCATCAGCACTGCCCGTCGTCTGCAACCAACACAATGAGGTGCGGGCATAGCCCGTGAAGGGGTGAGTATAATGATACTCAGTAGGGACCCCGAGACCCTCAAGGTCTCACTAAAACCAACAAGGTTAACAAAAAAGAATATCTCAACATATAACCTCTACATAGGTATATGCACATGCATATACCTAAGTTATCAAGTAACCCAACTCAATCATGAGGAAAACACCAAGATCATGAAATAAACGGATAACCACTACCCAGGTATATGCCATTACATATACCTAAGTTATCAAGTGACCCATCTCAATCATGAGGTAAACAAAAAGTCTCAGCTCAAACCAGGATTTTCATTATCGAACCCGTAACTACTGAAGAGCTCCGTCTTTGGAGTGTACAGTGGTCCTGTCACGACTCTGAGGTACTGCTCACTATCCTAAAACTGCTGAGGTACTCCTCCTGTCGAGTACCGCGGGCCTGCCACCTCACATAGTAGTGCTTCCCGCTGGGGTCTGCCTCCCAAACACAGTAGTGCTCCCCCAGCATAGCCTACAGAGGTACTCCTCCTATCGAGAACCGTGGGTCTGCCACCCAAACACAGTAGTGCTCCCTGTTGTGGGTCTTCCACCCAAACACAGTAGTGCTCCCCACTAGGCTATACAAGTCTCTCCGACTCGAATCGGACCAGCAGACTTCAGGTCTCAGCCAGCTTCACGGTCTCCGTACTCCGTACGCTCGTCTTTGGGAGGGTCCGCTCCACGAGCTACTGGTCGATACTCCAAGTATATGAAAGTCCCACGAAATAGTATCTCAAAGGACCGTCTCGTCATAGGGGTCTCAACGCAACAGACGACACATCCATCAGATGCCCGGTCTGGGAGTTACTAGCCTTTTCATCCCAGGGGCCCGGTTGGTTTCGTGAACGAACCAATCCCAGCCGTATCTCAACTGTACCCCGAACTCTCATAGGGTATACTCATAGGGACCATTTCTCAACGAGATCATCAATGCCGCTGACGGTTTGTCAAACGGATGTCATGTCTGAAAGATATCAGCATTTTCTGTTCTAGTGGCTCGGTTGGATTTCGGGTGCAATCCAACCCGGCCACTATCCAAATGTATCCAAATCTCGATCGAAGTATGCCAAAAGTTCCGTCTCATCAAGAGGAATTCAACGAAACAGACGATACGTCAATCGGACGCCCGGTCTGTGAGTTATTGGATTTTTCGTTCCAGGGCCCCGGTTGGTTTCGTGAACGAACCAACCCGACCACACTCCGACGGAATCCAAACCTCGAGCGGAGTAAGCCAAAAGATCCGTCTCACTTAGAGGAATCCATCAAAGTCGACGGAACGTCAATCGGACGTCCGGTGCTAAAGATATAAGCGTTTCTGCTCCAAGGGCCCGGTTAGTTTCGTGTACGAACCAACCCGGCCGAACCCAATGTTCTCCGAAACCTTGAGTGTAATATAAAGAAATGACCGTCTCGATCCAAGGATCACTACGCAACTGACGTTGCACCAATCGGAGGTCAGTATCCCAAGATATGGGCATTTGACTAAAAGTGGCCCGAAAACGGGGGGTTTGGGCCCAGGCAGACCCGACCCGACCCCCCTGGGTCGACCCAACCCGGGTCCGACCCGGCGGGACCTGGTCCGGCCTGGCCCGGCCGGCTCGGTCTGGCCCGACTGGCCAGCCGTGGCTCTGTGTGGCCGAGCCGAAGTCGCGGAGCGGGGGGCGGTGCGCGACCGCCCTCGCCGCTAATTGGGGCCAGCGGCGAACCGCCATCGCCCATCATCCAGCGGCGCGCACGGGCGCCGCCCCCTCCTGGAGGCCAGACGGCTCCGGCTGCCGCCTCCGGTCGTCGGCGGCGCCGCGCCGGCGAACCGCGCCTCCGGGTGTTTCCGCGGGCCATCGGAGTTGCTCCGGTGGTCCGTTTTCAAAACCGTATGAGACGGTGTTCATCTCGGGTCTCGAACTTTATTGCGCAAGCTTCAAAATTAGATTGCGGCCCTATTTTGTCGTCACCCATCAATCCGCATGTCTATTAACAAAACACACCGTCTTCGTGGCTCTCCGGCGCGGCGTGTTGGCGCCGCGCCCCTTCGCCGTGGTCCGACTCCATCCGCGGATGTCTTCGGGTTTCTTCGACGCGGCGCGACGGCGTCACATCCTTGTTATTCTTTTCACGGCGCGGCGCGATGGCGCCACGCATTTCCTTGTCGCATGATTCTGCGTGGTGCAACGACACCATGCCATCTCGTACCAAACAAAAAAGGAACCAACATGAAAAAAGGAGGAGGGTCGGCCGTGTTTGTATGGTCCGGCCCCTCGCGTTATTCGATAACTATTGGTTTTAAACCACGAAGATCGTCAAGTTGGTGTTCACGAACAAAATAAATAAATAAAAATAAAACCCCTACCTTGGTTTCAAGAGCGGAGATTGTTCGGAGGTTCGTCGAAGAGAAAATGTCGCGGTATAACCATCGCGGAAAGAGGCGACTTGGAAGGAGGAAGTCGCGTCGCGGGAACAACGTCGCGAAGTCTTTCTTCGAGGACTCGGCATTCTTCGAAGGAGTTCGATATGTTCATCGCGTTCGTCATGTTCTTCGTTGAAGAGGATGAAGAACTCTATCTTTCCTTAGCTTTTCTTCTCCAAAGTCTCTCAAGCAACTAAGAAACTAACCCATAAATAAATTAAGCCTCACTTAATTTCTTAACACCACAAAACCTTCGAAATTCAAGAGTTTCAATTAACTCACCTCATTAAATTACACAAGTTGTCAAATTAAATGTAAGGGAGTTAATGGGGAGTTGAAGAGTTGAAGAAAATGAAGGGGTGGGGTTCGTGTGGGCCCCACCTCCTTCATAACCTACAAAGGGAAGTTGGGTAGCTACCCAACTTCCTCGCAAAGGATAAAAACACTTAGAGTAAAATAAAAATTGTTGTTTAATTTTATTTTTAACTTCCACAATTTTTATCAACTTCTCTCGTGTAAACGCAACTCTGGAACATGAGTTTTTAAGCAATTACCGGCGATACGGTTCCATCGGTGCCCTCGGAATTTGATTCCGAGCACCAGTTCAAAAGTTAGAAATTCCCGCTTGTTAGTTCACTGAACATACCCGAGATAAACATCGGAAATTGATTCCGGGTACATCGGATCTCAGATTTAGCTGCCGTTAGAAACTGCGTTCTTGTAAAATTCCAAAGAAATATAAGAAAAAATTTTCCTTGAAATTTCCGAGTCTTTAAATTACTACCACCTCAGGGATTTACGTCCCCGTAATACTTGAACACAAACTAGGGTCACAAAAGCGGTACAGAGCACGCATCTAAGACTTCCGGTCCCATGTGCTTACCTGGAGGTTTCCGTGCTGCCTACGAAAACGCACAAGAGGAATCGACCGTCCTCGTAGAATCTGCTCCCGTCGATCCTCGATCCCCACTGGAACCTCCATGCATGACGACCTATTATCGACGTCCTACTACCTGAGGTCGGTGATGTGTGAAGGATCAAGCACGTATCTCCTCAGTTGAGATACTTGGAAAAACGTCGTGCACCTGGTGCAACTGAGGTGGATGGGTCAAGCGGTAAACCTCCTCACCTACCCTGCTGAAGACCTGAAAAGTACTACTGAACCTCGGAGATAACATGCCGCCTAGGACACACCTCCATAAACCTCATCGAGGTGAGACCCATAGGGAAACATGGTCGCCATCCTCGAACTCCAGTGGTCTCTGCCTCCTGGATGACCTGGACCTTCTCTGTCGTGGCTTGGACTATCTCCGGTCCCACAAGAGCTGCAAAGATTCCTTCTTTGACGATAAGAGAAATCAGATCTCATCCCCTGGATGAACCACTTTCTTTGCCTAATACAGTCAATCCTGACATGGATGATACTAATCCATACCATGGATGACGTCGTATGGCCTCGACGCTACTACCAAGAGATCCAACTGTTACTCTCGCCTCCAAGGGTTGAGTCACAATGTCGTCTTCAGTGTGTGGTAACTGGGTCTCTTCCAGTAGGTATCTCACACGTGAGGGTCAAGTCAATAGTTTAATCTGGAACCTCTTAGTAACAACACGAGAGAGGACAAGATTGATAACATCACAAAGGTATGTGTCTTTATTATACTGCAGCTCATGGTACAAAGACACAAATATAACAACAACATCACGGAACTAGATATACACCACTAGTTCTGTTCCTTTCCACTCACTTCTGGAGCTCCATAGTCAAAATCTTCTACTTCCTGAAGCTGAGCTCTCCCATGTCCTCCTGTCCCCTACGGTCGGGGTGGACCTCCTAGTGGTGGTGGTGGAAACATCCCGAAGCGTCGTCCACCTCCAGCTGCACGGCCAGCTCCTCTTCCATGGTCGCCTTCTCCTTGAGGTCTGCCCTGATCAACCCTCTGCCTCTTCCTCGGAGGTTCTTCATTTAAATCCTGGTCATCTGCATGGCGGTTCGGTAAGTCACGTTCCATGTGGCCAACTCCGCCGCAGGATTAACCCTGCATGGTAGGTCTGGCTCTATCACTTCCCTTGGTTCCTCGCACTACCGACCCTAAGTCATGCGGTCGACCACCTGTAGGTCTGGTCCTCTTAGACCTCTGCGTCAACTATCTACTGCCTGCTGTAGAATATTCTGGCACATGCCAGCTAGTGGTGGGTCCTACTGTTGGAGACTGCTTAGCAAGGAAACTCTCCAGCAAAAGGGCTCGCCCCAACACCCATGTCTGTGTCGGAATGCTGAGTGGAACCACAGAAGCTCTAATCTCTCACATAAGCTCTTGCTCGAAGGTTCGGGCCCTGAAGAAAGGGTCCCGTACCATATCTGTGGAGTAGCGCGAGAGGTCTGTGAACCTCGCTGAATACTACGCCACTGTCATGCTGCCCTGCCGCAGCTGAAGTAGCTCCTGTATACGCATCGCTCGAAGGGTGGCTGGTACAAACTCTGCCCGGAACAGGCTCTAGAAGTCTTCTTAAAGAAGAGCCGCCTCGTCATGCATCAGGAGCATCAGGCTCCACCATCTGCCAAATGCTACCTGAAGAAGGCTGGCATCAAGGATCACCATGTAGTCTGCTGGCGTCCCCACTAGCCTGAAAACTCTCACCACAGCCTCCAGCCAATCCTCAGCCGCCTGCGGGTCCGTCCCTCCCTGGAACCTGGGTGGTCTCTGGCGCTGGAACTCGTGCAATGCACTCAAGCGACGTGCACCCTCTGCTACTGGGGCTGGTGGCATCGGTGGCCCAATGGGTAGCAGTACCTCTGGTTCCTCCGCTGGTGCCTCAACTGTGATAGGGCCCTGTACTGAGGCCACGTCACTCGGCGGGCTGTCAGTACGTACAACTCTCGGGGCTCTAGCTGGTCGTCCACGTGGAGGCATCCTGAAAGAAACAACATGACACGGTCAAACGATTTATACCTAGTGAGCTGAACTAGTTTGAGCTGATATTTAAATAAAACTTTTGGACACACACACGCAATCAGTTTTTTCATGCACAAAGTCAGAAATCAGTTGTCAGGGTCCTGGTGTATGGATACGTCGGCCGCCCGCACCAACACTGGACTACCTGAACTGAACACCACACTCGGTACTCTTAACACTATTGCTTCACAGAAAGAAAATATCAGAGTTATAAGTTCTGCGGTAGAACCGACTCCTCTGATTCCAATTTGTCATGAACCGTCCTCGGGGCCCGTTCCGTGACTACCCCAAGCCCGCCTTCCATAGGCCAGGGGCTGGCGACTAGCACCAAAGGCATAAATCCCGATAACTGGGAAGGCATTGCCTTTATAAACGTAAACAAAACACCACAGAGTACAAGCGGAAGTAAAAAACTAAGTACAAAGAGAAAGTGCTGAAAAGTAAGTGGGCCAGAATACAAACCCAACTGAAAATACAACTACTACTGAACGAAATTACAACAGAAAAAGTCAAACAGCTGCAAGAAAGGAAGAAGCTCATGGGTCGTCCTCCTCGGATCCTACCTGAAGGGTAGGTACAGATGGTGCAGCTCCTAGATCGTCCACCATGGATCCAACCTGAAGGGTAGGTACAAATAGATTCCACAACGTTCTCACCCGTTAACCTCCTCTGAGTGTCGTCTCGCCGTGAATTCCATCTCGGGGTACTGACTCGTCGTGTAGTCCACCTCCGGGTACCATCCATTCCTCGAACACTCGGCCTCCGTCAGCACTGCCCGTCGTCTACAACCAACACAATGAGGTGCGGGCATAGCCCGTGCAGGGTTGAGTATAACGATACCCAGTAGGGACACTAAGACCCTCAAGGTCTCACTAAAACCAACAAGGTTAACCAAAAAGAATATCTCAACAGATAACCACTACTTAGGTATATGCACATGCATATACCTAAGTTATCAAGTTACCCAACTCAATCATGAGGAAAACACCAAGATCATGAAATCAACGGATAACCACTACCCAGGTATATGCCCATACATATACATAAGTTATCAAGTGACCCATCTCAATCATGAGGTAAACAAAAAGTCTCAGCTCAAATCAGGATTTTCATTATCGAAACCGTAACTGCTAAAGATCTCTATCTATGGAGTGTACAGTGGTCCTGTCACGACTCCGAGGTAATGCTCACTAACATAAGACTGCTGAGGTACTCCTCCTGTCGAGTTCCGTGGGCCTTCCACCTCACATAGTGGTACTTCCCTCCGAGGTCTTCCACCCAAACACAGTAGTGCTCCCCCCTTATATCCTAAAGAGGTACTACTCCTATCGAGTACCGCGGGTCTACCACCCAAACATAGTAGTGCTCCCCGTTGTGGGTATTCCACCCAAACACAGTAGTGCTCCCCACTGAGCTATACAAGTCTCTCCGACTCGAATCGGATAGGCAGTCCTCAGGTCCCAGCCAGCTACACGGTCTTCATACTCCGTACGCTAATCTCTGGGAGGGTCCACTACACGAGCTACTGGTTGATACTCCATGTATCTCAAGGTCCAATGAAGAAGTATCTCAAAGGACCGCCTCGTCATAGGGGTCTCAACGCAACAGACAGCATGTCAATCGGACACCTGGTTTGTGAGTTACTAGCCTTTTCATCCTAGGGGCCCGGTTGGTTTCGTGAGCAAACCAATCCCGACTGTATCTCAACTGTACCCCGAACTCTCATAGGGTATACTCATAGGGATAGTTTCCCAACGAGATCATCAATGCCACTAACGGTTCGTCAAACGGACGTCCTGTCTGAAATATATCATCTTTTCTGTTCCAGGGGCTCGGTTGGATTTCGGGTGCAATCCAACCCGACCACTTTCCAACTCTATCCAAATCTCGAGCGAAGTATGCCGATAGTTCCTTCTCATCAAGAGGAATTGAACAAAACAGATAGCATGTCAATCAGAAGCTCGGTCTGTGATTTATTGACTTTTTCATTCCAGGGGCCCGGTTGGTTTCGTGAGAGAACCAACCCGACCGCAATCCGACGACATTCATACCTCAAGCAGAGTAAGCCAAAAGATCCGTCTCACTTAGAGGAATCAATCAAAGTCGACGACACGTCAATCGGATGTCCGGTGCTAAAGATATAAGCATTTCCGCTCCGAGGGCCCGGTTGGTTTCATGTACGAACCAACCCATCCGAACCCAAAGTTCTCCTAAACCTTGAGTTTAATGTACCAAAACAATCGTCTCATTCCAAGGATCACTACGCAACTGACAGTGCACCGATCGGAGGCCCGTAGCCAAAGATATGGACATTTGACCGAAAGTGGCCCGAAAACGGGGGGTGTGGGCCCGGGCCGACACGTCCCGACCCCCCTGGGTCGGCCCGAACCGGGTCGACCTGACCCGGCTGAACCCGGTCCGGCCGGCTCGGTCCGGCCAGCAGCGGCTCGGTGTGGCCGAGCCGAAGTCGCAGAGCGGGGGCGGTGCGCGGCCGCCCTCGCTGCTAATTGGGGCCGGCGGCGAACCGCCACCGCCCATCTTCCGGCGGCGCGCTCGGGCGCCGCCGCCTCCTGGCGGCCGGACGGCTCTGGCCACCGCATCCGGTTGCCGGCGGTGCCCTGCCGGCGACCCGCGCCTCCGGGTGTTTCCTCGGGCCACCGGAGTTGCTCCGGTGGTCCGTTTTCAAAACCGTCTGAGCTGGTGTTCATCTCGGGTCTCGAACATTACTGCGCAAGATTCAAAATTACATTGTGGCCCCATTTTGTCGTCGCCCGTCAATCCGCACGTCTATTAACAAAAAGTGCCATCTTCGTGGCTCTCCGGAACGACGCGTTGATGCCACTCCCCTTTGCCGTGGCCCGACTCTATCCGCGGATGTCTTCGGGTTTCTCCGACGCGGCGCGACGACATCGCGTCCTTGTTCTTCTTTTCACGGTGCAGTGCAACGGCGCCACGTATTTCCTTGTCGCATGATTCCGCGTGGTGCAACGGCACCATTCCTTCACGTTCCAAACCACAAAGGAACCAACATGAAAAAAAGGAGGAGGTTCGTCCGTGTTTGTGCGGTCCGGCCCCCTTGCGTTATTCGATAACTATTGGGTTTAAACCACGAAGATCATCAAGTTGGTATTCACGAAAAAAATAAATAAATAAAATTAAAACCCCTACCTTGGATTCAAGAGCGGAGCTTGTTCTGAGGTTTTTCGTAGAGAAAACGTCGCTGTTTAACCGTCATGGAAAGAGGCAACTTGGAAGGGGGAAGTCGCGTCGCAGGAATGGCGTCGCGGAGTCGGTCTTCGAGGACTCAGCGTTCTTCGACGGAGTTCGATACGTTCTTCGCGTTCCTCATATTCTTCATCGAAGAGGATGAAGAACTCTAGCTTTCCTTATCTTTTCTTCTCCAAAGGCTCTCATGCAACTAAGAAACTAACCCATAAATAAATTAAGCCTCACTTAATTTATTAACACCTCAAAACCTTTGAAATTCAAGAGTTTGAATTAACTCACCTCATTAAATTACAAAAGTGGTCAAATTAAATGAAGGGGAGTTAATGGGGAGTTAAAGAGTTGAAGAAAATGAAGGGGTGGGGTTAATGTGGGCCCCACCTCCTTCATAACCTACAAAGGGAAGTTGGGTAGCTACCCAACTTCCTCCCAAAGGATAAAAACACTTAGAGTAAAATAAAAATTGTTGTTAAATTTTTATTTTTAACTTCCACAATTTTTATCAACTTCTCTCGTGTAAACGCAACTCTGGAACAGGAGTTCCTAAGAAATTACCGGTGCTACGGTTCCATTGGTGCCCTCAGATTATGATTCCGAGTACCGGTTCAAAAGTTAGAAATTCCCGCTCGTTCGTTCACTGAACGTACCCAAGCTATACTTCGGAAATTGATTCCGGGTACACTGGACCTCGGATTCTGGCGCCGTTAGAAACCGCGTTCTTGTAAAATTTCAAAGAAATTTAAGAAAACATTTTCCTTGAAATTTCAGGGTCTTTACAACAAAAGCAGAAAAATAATTTTTTATACGAATTTGCAAATGTTCCTCGAAGGTGGGTAAAAGAGGGTAAATTGTTCAATAAAATTTAAAATACCTAATCTTATTATAAAATTACATCTATGAAATAAATTGAACTACTTTTGGTATTATGTATCTATTTTTAAATTAAAATAATTTTAAATTAAAATAATTATTTAAATAAAAAGTTGGTTTTAAACAATAACAGTGTTTTTAACTATTCATCAAATATTGAATGTTTTCAGAAAAATTCCAAAAAATATTCATAACAAAATTATGATATTCATAATCCAAAAATGAATTTCTATATTTGATAATAAAATTTATAAAATTTAAAAAAGAATGCATTACTATTCATAACTTCTTTTTAAATTGCTAGTTTGATGGGTTGTGGTGTGCTATATCTCGAAGTTGCGTACAACACAAGCTATTGTATTATTAAAATAGAAACATATTGTGTTTTCTTGGTGTGTTAATGTTCTGGACACCATGGACTTATATGGGGAATGAATCCCCTCGTTCCTGGCATTGTTCTTGGACATCTAGATGCACTAGCACCCTAAAGCAAGAATAACGCCACGAGATTTTTTCTCTAGCCTATCCAAACCCACACCATGAAATCATTAATCAAGGAATGATAGGTCTAATAGAGCCACAATAGAAAACCCTTTGATGTCACCAAAGTACTTTCACACTAGGAACTCCCACTCACTTCTAAAGACGTGGTTTTTCGAACATTCCTCCCATATGTCCCTGAAACACAAGTATCACAAGGCCAAGTTTATACCTAAGCTCTACACATTCTCATCCATACGCAATTACATTTAATTATCCACCAAATGAGAAAATTTAATTTCATAATAACCTCTCTTACTCATATGGTCGATCCCCAAGAGTTTCGATGGGCCACCTTAGTAGACACCCATCGATAGTCTTTTAAAGAGATGGAACCTGAAGATCATGTAGTGAAAAAAAATCTATTCAGTTCATTTCGGATATTAATCATTTAAAAATCCATGTGATGTTTTTTATCCATCACAACACTAATAAATAATAGATACCTACATTCTTGGATAAAGGTAATACGTGTGACCAGAAAACCAGGAAATCCATGGGTAGTTCCCACACAATTATGGTACCAAAATAAAATGGTCTCCTCCCCCACAATCTAACTAGTGTGAGGAAAGAGAGTGTGAATGTGGGAGGAAACATAAGTCTGGAGTGATGAATGGAGATCATTGGGTCCACCTCCCCCCCACCACTCATCCATGTTTCCATGAAACATCCACACAGATTGCACCTCTCAACAACCTCTCATTCAAACGTTTCCCACAAGCAATTCAACACATCTCTTGACATCAATACCACTGTATTGAACCGGCCTTGAAAGCTTCTACCAGGACACCTAGTGTTTTCATCCCCCCTATTGAGCATCACAAATAATGTTGGAATGAATGGATTCAATCCTAGCAATCACCCCCTTATTGAACCATGTAGTTTGAGAGTGTATGGCATGGAATGGAGGTTAAGACATTATTTGAAATGGTGATTCTATCTCCAAATGAAAAAATTATTCTTCTAATTATGGTTAGCTCCCATAATTTTCATAACAATTTGATCAAAGTGATGAATTCTCATACTACTCAGAGAAACCAGATCTCCTAGGTACTCTATATGAAATGAACTGTTCTGCATATCGATAGCTCTACTCAGGGAATCCACCATACTTTCAATGCAGTGACACAGAACATAGAATGTTATCTTACTATGATTCAAAAAATGGCCATTCCAATGAAAATAATAAGAGATATAATTATTAATCCCACAAATATAACTCCTAAAATCATCCATAAATACAATATAATCATCCAAAAACATCAAATGGGAGATACTGCATATACTAGATTTACACTGGTAAGTCATAATAGAATGTTTCCTGGTATCCATGTTGAAGACGTGGCTTAGAAAGTCTTTTGGGAGAAAAAAAGGCTTGGGGAGAGAGGGTACCTCTGACTCACCCCATGCACTACCCTGAAAAACTCATATTCCATTCCCATGAATTGGATTACTAACCACGATGAAATGAAACAATGAAACAAAAGCTCAAAAAACGCATGAATAAAATCATATACCAATTACGATTATGATGATAAACTCCAACTTGATCCAATCATAGTCTTTATCTATATCTAGATTTACCCCTATATTAGAACCAAACACTCTGAAGTTAACAACATCGATGATCTCTTGGGTTGTTTTGATAACCCCTTGGATGGTCCTTTCATTCACAAAGTTGTGATTCTCAAGGGATTTCCATTGAAATAATTGAATTATCATCCTATTATTGTGGAAGAAATCAAGGACCTTATACATGATGTTTCACAAACTCACTGGGTGATAATTTTAAAAAAAGGGGGGTTCTAGATTTTAGGTACAAGAACCACTGTAGTGGCACTAGCAGCACGAGGGAGGCACCCACCTATGAAGAATTCCTAGATGGAAAGCCCAACTTCATCCATAACCATACTCTAAGAGGCACAGAAGATGGAGGTTAAAAACCCATCTGAGCCTGGGCTGATGTCCAGGTTTATAATATTCACTTCCCCTATGATATCTTCCAAAGTGGAATGTCCCTGATTAATCATTATCAGGTCCACAAAACACCCATGTAATAACATCAATGTTTTGTTAATGGATTCTTGGCTATCCTTCCACCAAATAGGGGTTAGGTCCTACAATCATGTTCATGAAGAAGGCCTCCGCTAAAACACAAACAGTATCATGGTTATCTATGAAAGAGCAATACTCAATCAATATGTTAGGCTGAGTGAGCCTTTTATTTTCATTAAATCATGCATGAAGGTATGAAGTACTACAGTCACCATCATATTTCCATCTAACCCTCAATTCATCATGATAAATGGATTCCCCTTCAATAACATTTCATCCATTTGTTCCTTTATAGCTGTCATCACCCCAAACATACCATAGTTTCATTCCAATTCCAAACTATACTCTAACCTCTAAATCACTTCCTTAAATCAATACAAGTCACCCAATTAAAATAGAATATTTCTAAACCACACCCAAAGATCCTTACTAAGAAACCATAGATTTTTTTGTAAACATCCCCCAGAATTCCCACGCATGTGTTCACTCCTTGTTCATGTACTTTCTATCTCATGAGATATAAATCTTTACCCACTTCATTGGGGGTAGATATAGGTCCCACCCCTTACCAAATATAACCCCTATATTTTTATTGCACAAGAATGTAAATCATTCATCATTTAAAACCCTATAAAAAATAAATTGGTTTCTCAATCATTTCATTATATCATAACACATTGAAAAGACATGGTATTCATAATCCTCATTCCATCACTAACATAAAAAAACTATATAATAAAAAGAGATAAATTTATTAAATTGTAACCATATTATAAAAAGTAACATAAAATATTGTTATCCTATTAAAAATTGATTTTTAAATATCACTCAGAACACATCCATTAGAGATAAATATCCTTTATTTGAAAATTACATTTTAAACTAAGTATTTTAGAAATAATTTTCTTTGAAAATAAACTGTCACAATTATAAATTATTCTTTAAAAAATATATTAATTCATTTTTTAGTGAAATATACTTTTATCTTTGAAAATTATTTTCTAATACATAAAAAATAAAACATCATGAAAACATTTTTAGAAAACAAAACATTGGAAGGAAAATATTTTTTGACCCAAAAAAATGATTTTTCATAAAAAAATTATATGTTAACTCTTGATTTAATAAATAGAATATAATTAAGGGGAAAAAATGAAAATGAAAAATACATATGAGAATAATATTCATGATTATCTTTAGATATATATCATAAAATTTCATCATTGAATTCATAATAATTATCAATCTTGATAAACTATGACATTGTAACATAAATCTATTTCCACACACGTAACATTGAAACATAAGATCCATGAATGAATGAAACAAATATGGATATGAAAATTCCATAATTTCAATATAATGAATCATAAATTTATTTGTTGAAAATTATATACACCACATAAATGAAAAATGCAGTGCATACAGAATGTGTCCCTTATTAAGAAAGTAGAGAAAAATATATTATAGAGATCAAATCATTGATTTGAGAATTTTTAAAATGAATAAATTTTGATTTTGAACTAAAAATTCGTATAAATTTTTTTTACATAAAACATAATATAATCTGAAGTAATTTTCCTTATATTAATTTCATGAAATAACCAGTGATGTAGAATTTCAACCCAATGAATGAAAATTGAGTAACGAAATCTCATACCTCAAATAAAAACTTATTTGTTGATGTTAAAAACACCTACATAATATATATGTATTTATTATAAAAATATTTTTATCCATATAAATATATATATATATATCAAATATTTTATTATTTATTTATAACATCATATCATCTTTGTATTAATAATTTGTTATTAAAATCCTTGTTCAAGGGAAAAACGTCTTTATTTTCCAAGAAAGATTCATTTTGGTAGTCCTAGTATTTATACTTTGGTCAGGGAATCCTTATTTCTAGAATGATATTAATAGTATAAATATTATATATATTAATTATATACATGATTTAATCATTCATAAAAATTATAGATAGAATCACGGATTACACTCTCTAGGGAGAAAACAAGTCATACATACATTTCGATGTTGTTTCAATTTTTCATCGAATGGAAAGAAAGAAAGGTAAAAAATTATAAAAAATTATAGAACCATTGTTATTTTTTATATATAATATATTTTCACAAAAATCATCCATCGTGAAATAATTGTAATTATAAGTGAAAAATGATTCACACTGTATAATGGAGATGGTAGTCTTTACATTATCACAAGTGACGTTATCTTTTTCGCAAAATGTTATGATGATAATAAGATTGAAATAATATTAAAATTAAGAATTTTTAATTATTTCATAAATATCATAAATAAATTTAAAAACAATTATAATCACCATCCGTAATATATAGTAATTAAAACATAATTGTATCACTATATAGAGGCAGAATGTTGTATGTACGCAAGAGTGATGCTTTCACTTATTATTTGGATGAAAAGAAAGTGTATAATGATATTTTCATAATCCTAATGTTATTTAATTATATTTAGGATACATATTTTTTTAAATATATGTCATATATTTATAAGAGGTAATTTATAGTAGAAAGAGAATGTGATTGGTTAGATCGATTACCTATTTTTTCAAAACAACTCCTTGAGATATCCAAGAAAGGGATCTAATGTTTTTCTTTTGACATAAAACCACCACCATAATGTGAATAAGTAATTTTATTAGTTCATGATTTAGCTTATAGATGATATATAATTATCCGTGGGTGTAATTAATTGATGGATGAAGTTTCCTTTTATAATTAAGGTGAGGTAACTTTATGAATTTCTCAAAATATTAAATTAATATAAATAAATTTTCAATTCAAAAAGTTTAAAAAGAGTTTTATTTATAAGATAATATTATTTTGGTTCTAAATTACCTATTACAACAAATTTTTTATATGTATTGACTATATTTGGACACTTATATTTTGGTATTATCCCTTATTTAACCCCATTAATTTCTACCATGAAAACATGGATTATTACAATTTGGTGGTTAATATAGTCACTATAAATTGACAAAGGACGTATAAATGAATCATGGGTTCAATTTTCAAACCTCTCAAATTCAAATTTATAAATATAAGATTTTTAAGGGTTTTATATTATTCCATAAAATAACATTTGATAGAAAATATTCATAATGATAATTTTGAGGACTATTCATTACATTGAAATTAATAATATTAATTTTAATATTTTATTTTGAAAAAAATATTTTTTAATGTCGCATAATGTTTGGATAATCTAGAAAACTATTTTTTTAACATCCTGGTTCCGGATGCTGCCCAATGGTGCCTCGTACCTAGTTGGTCACATGGCCTCATGCACATTTCCCCAAACGCCAATGGCTGCCAACTAATAACAAGGGAGTTAGGTGTGATAGTGGGTAAAATATTCCCTCATTGGAAGAGTGGCGCAACAGAAAAAAATAAGAATAGGTGGAGTAATTATGATACCATACAATAAAAGAAAGAGGAAGACTGAAATAAATAAATAACTAGAGCACATATGTAAATGATGCATGATACACATGTCTAGGAAAGAAACCAAACAAGTCAAAATGATGGAATACAGTACTAATCCAATGTTCAAAGAAGATAAATAAACTCCAACAACATTGCAAGCCTCAACATGTTCCTTTACTCCCCAGATCCACATCAATCAAGTAACTGAAGTAGAAGGGTGCTTTCCCTTATCTATACCTACAATAATTCAATTTGTTTGATCCCAAAAGCATTAGCTTAATATGTTATAAGACAAATCCCATTAGGAAACTAAACAGTGAACTGTGCCTAACTGTCTGTGAATATATACGGCAAGCAATACACAAATGAAGCAATAAGTAAGGAAGTAATCAATGTAAATAGTCCTACATTTTCATTTACAATTTTTTTTAATAATTTAACCGACCGAAAATAAATACAAGCCACACTTTGGAAAATTTCCCACAAAATATACCCTCTGGTTCAACTACAATAGAAGATATAACAAATATTCTCTTAGGAATCACTCACCGTGAATTTCCCATATATTCATGTGTAATTGAAGACTCTCTAAGGAAGAACTCACCATCAATTCCCCTTACGGTCTTTTAATATTAACCTACAGACACTCTGAGGATGAACTCAACGTCAATTGCTCCTGTGGTCTCATAACATAACTATAGTCACTCTGAGGGAGCACTCAACGACATTCCCCCCTATGGTCTCGCAGCATGATAAATATGATAGACACTATGGGAAAGCCCTCAATGGAAATTTCTTCTGTGGTCTCACTACACCAGATTCACACAACACCATGTAAAGCATTCGGGCACAAAATATAAACAACAGCATAAGTAAACCTCAAAGTATTACATGGATAAATTATGTTCAAGGCATGGGACAACATTTCAGATAAATAATCACTCCATACAAACAATACTAGGAATGGAAAACAATATCCTAATAGGTAAGGATTGAACAAATGGCCAAAATCAAACATGCATGGGAAACCACATCCCTAGCATGAAAATTAACCATATTCAAAATCAGAAATCCATTACTTAAGAACACATGGCATAGTAAGAAAAATAAAGGCTAAAAACCAGAAACATGAAAAACCCCGAACGAGGGTATTGTAAAATTTTGAACATAAAACTCATGGAATAAATATGTAAAGGAAAAAAACACCTACCTTGACATTGTACGATCGATATAGTTGAATCATTTCCTTTTATTCGACCTAGAACGTCATAGATCAAAAAACTTCAAACATGTTCAACTGAGAATATCTCTTGAAAGAGGTGAAATCCGGGAACAAGACTCTAGAAGAAGGAAGTGCTTACCATGGCGATTCAAATGCAATCTAAGGAGGTCTATCCAGAGTACATATGAGGAGTCAGGGGCCCATAGAAGATTCACAACCTTCCGTCGCACCTAGATGAGATAGAAGGAGAAGAAGGGAGTTCTGCCGATTAGACATAACCCCATTCCGTTTAATGAAAAAAAGTACATGATGTGTCTTTTAAAATTACTTGTAATATAATCTCTTTTAATGATCCCCACTTTAGGCGTTCTCTAGGTCACACCACACGACCATGTGTAAGGCCATCACATGGCTAGCACACGACATGTTCTTATAAGTATAAGGTGTGTGATCCTGAAATTTCCATAAACTCTTCTTTTTTAAAACACTAGAAACAAGATTAAAACATAAAAAGAGATATAGGTTATTAAAAACTTCCCCCTCAAATAAATTCATCCCCGAATTTTCCTCACAAGGTGGTGTAGAAGGAGAATCCTTGAAGGGCTCTGATCACTATTATTATACATCGACCTCCCTCTCCCATGTCTCGTCCTGTACTCACCCATGTTTCCATAACACTTGTACTAGAGGAACATGCCATCCACAAAGAACCTTCATAATACATTCAAAAATTAGGATATGATACTCTTTGAACAAATTTTACACCTCTATCTCAACCCCCTTTGGTTGAAAAGGATGAGTTCGGTCTGAGAAGTAACGTCGTAGCTAAGAAACATTGAATACTTCGTGCATAGGCCAATACCTCTAAGGTAACTACAGTAGTTAAGATGATGGCGTGACCATTTCTAAAACCTCAAATGGCATGAGGTATCTTGGAAAATTGTTTCCCTTTCCCTTATTCCTCCTGTGTCCCAACCTTGGTGTGACGCATAGGAAAAACTAATCTCCGACCATGAACTTTAGAGGAAATCTTTGTTGATCATCATAATACTTTTTCTATGACAATGTAGTACCCATCCTTTTCCTAATTAACTCTATCTTCTATATGGTCTCATGGAAAAGACAAGGTCCCATCATAGCTGCTTCTTCTGCTTCCAGAAAACATATGTGTGATCGTTATGGTCTACCGTACAAAGAATCATAATGTTCCATAGGAATAGTTAATTGAAAACTATTATTGTAGGTAAACTGCAAAAGAGGTATGTTCTTCTCCCAAGAACCTCCAAAATCTAGGATTAATGCTCTAATAATGTCCTCAAGTACCTGAATCTTACGCTTGAAGTGGCCATCTATTTGGGGATGGTATGTTGTACTCAGAAGTACCTGTGTACCCAGGCCCTCTACAGTCCTTTCCAGACCTAAGAAGTAAAACATGCATCCCTATCTGAAATAATGGAGTGTGGAAACCCATGTAAAAGTACAATATCATGGATGTAAAACCTTCCCAACTAATCAACATTGAAGTTCTCTTTGATCAGTAAGAAGTTAGCAACCTTCGTGAGTCTGTCAATGACAACTCAAACTATATCATTCCCTCAATGTTAACGAATAAAAACTCTCACGATGTCCATCGTGACATCGTTCCTCTTCCACTCAGGAATGAGTAACTGCTGAAAATCCCTACTAGTAACCGATTCTCCATCATCACCCTCTGACATGTGGACCACCTCATGAAAAAACCAGCAACATATCCCTTTATACCTGGCCACCAATAATAACAGTGTATAACTGGATACATCTTTGTGACACAATGATGAACTTCCCAAACCGAGGGATGAAATTCCCACATCAGATCTTCATGTATCTCTGCTGGCACCCATGCGCACCCATGAAAATGAAAGATCTCATCCTCACCTACTATCCATCCATGAATAGGGTCCTCTCTTGACACACTCTCTAGTATGACTAGGCTTCAGAATCTAATAGCTGCCTTATTCACAATCAACCAAGTAAAGAAGATGTAACAACGACAGAAGAAAGAAATGTCTTCCCCTGACTATCATGTACCTCCAAATGCATCTCAAAGAAGAGAGAAATAAGGATCCACTCACTTTTGACCTACTGAACATCCTGTATTTGAGTCCTCCTGATCAATGCATCAGATACTACATTTCCTTTCCCATGCGTGTAGGCATGATCAATGTCAAAGTACTGATGGTAATAAACCCACCTTTGTTGTCTAATATTTAGATCATGATGAGTGAAGATATACATGAGACTTTTGTGATAGGTTAAAACCACAAATTCTCTCCCAAAATATAATGTATCCAACATTGTAAATCATGAACAACTACATCCAACTCGAGATAATGTGTCGGGTAATTACTCTCATGTGGCCTCAACTGTCGAGACTCGTATGCAACCACTCATTCTCCCTGCATAAGAACTACTCCTAGCTTGATAATTGATACATCATAGTACACAATATATCTCTTTTAAGACTCTGTAAATACTAGTATCGGGGCTGAAGTCAACCTCCCTTTCAGCTCATGAAAGGCAGACTCAGAAGAATCTGTCCACATATAATTTACACCATTCTTAGTCTGGCCCGTCAGTGGTGATGCTAAGTATGAGAAGTCATGTGTGAAATTTTTGTAGTAACCATCAAGTCTTAGAAAACTACACCCCTAAAATATGTTCTTCGGCTGATCCTATAAAAATACTACTCTCACATTCTCTGGGTCTACTGATACTCCGCTCATTGAGATAACATGACCTTAATAAGTGAATTTAGTCTATCCAAAAGTGGCATTTTTATAGAACACCATATAAACAATGCTCTCTTACTGTAATCAAAATGATCGCAAGATGTGTGGCATGGCCATTTTGTGTATGAGAGTACACCAAGATATCATCCATGAAGAACACCATGAAAGAATCCATATATGGAAAAAACACTTAGTTCATTAGTGCAGTGAAAACTGCTGGTTTTTTCATGAGACTTAAAAGAATAAACACAAACTGTTATAGAACATACCTTCTCTGAGAGGATGTTAGAGGTATATCATGTTATCTAAAGAATAACTGATGAAAACTATAACTCATGGCAATCCTCAAGAACACCAGAGATCCTCAAAGCTGATTAAAGAGACCATCAATACATGGAAAGGGATATTGGTTCTTGATCATCAATTGGTTCAACTTATAATAGTATACCCAATGTCGGATGGTTTTGTCTGCATTTTTCACAAATAAGACAGTAAAACCCCATGGAGATGTACTTGGTCAGATGAAACCCTTTTCATGTAACTCCTCCAACTACTTCTTGAGCTCCTGTAACTCTGGTGTAACTATTCTTTAAAGAGGAATTGACACTAGTGAAGCTCCTGGAAAAAGCTCAATAGAAAATTCCACCTTTCTCTCGGGAGGAAAACCTAAAAAGTCATCTTCAAAGATGTCCCTAAAATGATCAAACACTGGAGGAATGTTTTACTATGAAGTCCCATAGTCATCCAGATATAGAATAGCAATCTTGAATATAACTCCTACCAACCCATGTTGCTTGGGTGCCACTCTGCTCGCATGGACATCCCATTCTCCCTTTTGAAGAAATGATCCTCCCTCTAGTGATGTAAAACTCACCCAAAAATGACTGCAGTGGACAATAACCTGGAAGGGAACTAACCAATCCATTTCAATAATTACATCATAAACTATCTTCTATAGAACATAAAGGTCCTATAAGAAGAGACCCACACCAACCTCCAGAGCGAACTCATTGAACTGATGTACACTAGCCCTTATAGTACCCAATAGTGTGTCTAGCATCAAAATATTAGTAGAGGAAAAGATATAGAGCCCAAGGCTCTCCAAAACAGAAATAGATATAAATCTATAGGAATCCCCTGTTTTAAAAAGTGAATAAGATAAATCTAAGGAAACCATGATTGTACCTAGAACTGTAGAGGTTCCTGGATCCTATCCCTGTTGGTTTTGCTCCCCCATAAAATCCTGACATGCCCCACGACCCTATGATGCTAACTGAGATCCCTAATCTGATCCACCCTAAGGGAGTCAAAAGCCCTACGTCTAACCGCTGTGGCCACGATATCCACCTCGGCTGAAATGACCAGATGAATTCCAGTTACCAGACTGATGAGAAATTGGTGGTGCTCCTTCTGAATGAGGATCCGTAGAAGAACTCCAGTCATCTCTTTCTGGTGAGAAAAACTGATAGAAATGCTAAAGGTGACCCATCTTACCGCAAGATCGATACTCCACTAGGTCTTTGGGGCAGTGTGGAATCATATGCATGATCTTCCCACACTGGTGGCACACCACCTGGATACCAAAATATGTATCCCACCTACTACGATCTATGTGCGTAGTCTCAATATAGAAATTCCTATTGTCTGCGTGAGGGGTACCATTTCCAGATGTCGAGAATCCCTTGATCACAGCTCTAGAATCCCACTTATTGTGCTCTATTATCAGCACCAAGTTGACTGTATAAGTAATGAAAGTCATCCTAAATACGTTCACCTATGATCTGATGTCATGACTGAGACAATCCTCATACTTCCTTGCCAGAAATAACTCATCACCTCTTGAAATGGGTATAAAGAATTATAAATTGGTGAAGCTATAAGAATACTCCATGACTGAGAGAGTACACTTCTCCATTCTCAAGAACTATCGGTCCCGATTGATCCTCAAGGTCTCCGAATAGAAGTAATTGTAGCAGTTATGCTGAAACTCATCCCAAGAAACAAATTGATGGCGTCCTTCCTGTGAAACCACATCCCACCGTCACATGGTCTTATCTTTAAGCATATAAGTAGTGATAATCACCCTCTTATCTATAGGTGTCTTCATATGGTTGTAGATAGAAAGTGTGGATTCTAACCCTGACTCTACAGCCTAAGGACCACCTTCCCCTATGAATGTGGGAGGATGCTATTGTTAGAAAACCTGCATCAATTCTTCCATTGACGGGGTAAGATGCAGTGCTCCCTGGAAGGTCTACATGAACCTCATAAATCCCTCTCAGAACTATGCGTCAGCACCTGTATCAGGAATGACAGTTGGTGATAAGATCTAATCTAAAGGAGGAATTGTTGGTGGTCCCTAATCGGCCATGTCAAGTGTCTAATCGCCACCCTATAACTGGTGCACAATCGGAGGAAATCTTGGTGACATGACTCTGCATGGTCAATCATTCCCTTTAGATCATGATTATCAAGGATTGAAAATTATACGTGTAAGAAGGGAATATGAAAAGGAAATCTTTCATGTTTTTTTTCAAAAAATGGATACACAACATGTATATCCCACACATGGAATATTATTTCAATCCTTCACATAGGCGTGTACATCTTCCAAAACTAGTTGTGCAACACCCCATACACAAGAAATGTTCACCCAAGACACAACGTGGAATTCATTTGTTTTCCCTTCCTATGTTATTCTACATGACTAACCAACATGGTTCTCCAATGATAGGACTATACTGCATGTTTTAAATAGAGAAGGCATGTACTGATTTGGTTTCGACTACCCATATTTTTAGTCACTTGGGTGGACAGACGACTGACTCTACATGAAGTGTTTATGCCAGACATGGTGTGTACTAGATGAATTCCTCTACCCAGTGTTGTACGTCACATGGCTAGATTCAAAGGTTATATTAATGGTGTGTTCATGCTTGACCCAATGTCTATAACTTACTTTTTATCCATATGTGTCTTTAGTCACAAGGGTGGACACATGGTCTACACAAAACGGCATGTACTTCGAGTACACGATGTGTCCCACCCAAGATTTCCCAACCTAGGGTCTATTCCCACACAGCAAGTGACACAGTTAGAGAATACAATACTTGTACATCAAGTACATGGTGTGCAATTAAATAAAATAGTTCCTTCCCAAACGGAAAGGACCCATGGTGCTTATTCATCACTACACACCATATATTCTAGGGGGTTTTCAGATAGTACGCCTCAGAAACAACATCAAAACAACATAAAAATACTGAAACCTTATTAAAGTGACAAATTCCGATCCGTGAGGTCAAATAATCCCTACGAATCAATGTTTGGAATCTTATACATGTAATATATAAATATAACAAAGCATTAATCTACCAAATTCCAGACCATGAGGGCCCATAAAAACTTACGAACCAATGATTGGTGTTCATTCAGACTAAATATTACATATTAAAATACCATATCAAATAGAAGGTATTCTATCAAGGAATAAATCACAACAACAAGCATATATAACACAACATCTACCACAATAACAAGCAATCATTAATGCACCCTAAATCGAATGGCATGAATGTATGACATGTGATCACTAGAATGTGCCTCAATGATGCATGTGATAGAATACCCTCATCTCATATGGTTGAAATAGAAATATAACCTCAATAATATCATTGATAATGAAACAAAACCTGTGAGTCACCCAATGGTGAAGTCAAATAAACTGTAAAAATTGAAAAAATAGAAAATGGAAATATACTAGGTAAATCAGCTATTCCCTGTACATGGGTTAGCCACTACCTGGAACACCTTATTACCAATTACCTATTCCAGCCTATCCCTAGATATATAATCCAAATAGTAAGTCAAGAAGAAAGGAATTCCTCTAATACCACTTTGTAATGTCCCCGTTCCAGAATCCACCCCAAGGTTCCATGTACCTAGTTGGTCACATGGCCAAAATTACATCTCCCTGAATGCAAGAGGCTGCTGACTAGAAGGGAGGGCATTGGGTGTGATAGTGGGGAAACTATAGCCTCATTGGCATAGAAATGAATTTGAAATAAAAAAATAACAATAGCAGATGAAAAAATGATACCATACAATAATAGATAATGTAAGACTGAATGAAATAAATAATTGGAGTAGATATATAAATGATTCATGATACATATGTCTAAGAAAATATAAAAACATGTCACAATGATAGAATACAGTACTAAACCAAAGCACAAAAAAGATATATAAACTCCAATAGCACCGCCAGCCTTAGCTTGGTCTCATGCTCCCTGGCTCCATAATAATCATGTACCTGAAGGAGAAGGGTGCATGCCATTATATATAACTGCAACAATATAATCATTTTGGGACCAAAAGTATGACCCAAACTGAGTGTGAGAGAAATATCTCTAGGAAACCACCCAAAGTTCTGTGCGTAATAGTCATTGAATATATATGGCTGGAAAAAATAATAATGCAATAATCAGGGAAGTACTCAATGTTATCAATCCTATATTTTCATTTAAAAAAAATTTATTTTAATAATTATACAAACCAAAAAAAATACAAGAAACCCTCTGGAAATGTTATCACATCCTATTCCCTCAGGTTCAGCTACAAGAGAAGATATAACAAAGACTCTCTGAGGAAGAACTCACTCTCAATTCCCCCTATAGTCATGTGAAATCAATGACTTTATAAAGAAGCACTCTCCGTAAATTCCCCCTATAGTATTTTAACCGAAACCTAAAGAAACTCTAAAGAATAACTCACCATTAATTCCTATTGTGGTCTTGTAACGTAAATATATAGACTCTGAGGTAGTATTCAACATCAAAACCCCCTACGGTCTCACAACATGATAAATATGACAAACAATCTCTGAAATCCCTCAACGTCAATTTCCTCTATGGTCCCACTACACCAGGTCCTTGGAACCCCGTGTCAATTAGTCATGCACAAATGATAAACAAAATCCAATGTAAACCTCAATGTACTACATGGATAAATTTCCAACAAGGCATGTCACATCATATTAGATAAATAATCACTCCATCTAAACAACACTAGGAATGGAAAACAAAAGCCTAATAGGCAAGGATAGACCAAACAACCAAAACAAAAAAATCATGGGAAAACAAATCCATAGCCCGACAATTAACCCTTTTCACAATCATAAATCCTCTACTCAAGAACATAATGATTAGATGGAAAAATCAAGGCTAAAACCATAAACACGCAATACCCCAAATGAGCGTATTGGGATCTTTTTCACATATAACTCAAAGAATAACTAAAAAATCCACAAACCACCTATCTAGGCATCGTACGATGAATATAGTTGAATCCCAACCATGGATTCAACCAAGAACGTCGTAGATCTACCAGAACGCGAAAAACTATCATTCGAGAATATCTCGTGAAAGAGGAGAAATCATGGAACGAGGCTCTAGAAGAATGAAGAAATTAACATGATGATTCCAACACAATTGACAGCGGCTGATTCATATAATGGACAAGGATTTGAGGTCTTGAGGAAAATTAGTGGCCTATAGTCGCTAATGGATGAGACGAAAAAAGAATATGGGAGTTCTACTGATTAGATGTGACCCAGTCCGTTTATGGAAAAAAGTACACAACTTTCCTTTTAAAAGTAAATGTCATGTACTTTGCATTACCTAGCCCCACTTTACGGGGTCTCTAGTTCACCACACATGACCATGTGTTTGGCCGTTACACAGCCAGCACACGACTACCCACAATAACCTAGTATAGTGCGTATACTTATAAGTACAAAATGTGCACTCTTGAAATATACAGAAAGTCAATTTTTTTCAAGAACACCAGATAACAAGATTCATACATGAAAAGTGATACGGGTACTTACAATTTTACTACATTAATTATCCAAAATTAAATTTATTTCAAATTTTTTAATAAAATTTATTTATCATCTCGATTAATAAAATAATTTCTGCCCCAATATTGTTTAAGCATTAAGGGTAATTATTTCATCCCTAAAAATAAAAAATAAATTACCAAGAAGAAGATAAATAGTTTATATTTCCAATTACTATTATAGTATAATATAAACTATGTATAACCCCAAATTAAAAATTTTATAGTTTTTAAAAATATGAGTGTAACATCTTTGACTTTTTTAAATAAAATAATATAAATATCACAATCAGTTAAAAATTAAAAAGAGGTCATTTAATCAAAACCCTAAATTTTTATGTATGAAAATTGAAAATTTAATTAAATTTGGGAATTCTTAAGGGTCATTTTATAGAAACTTATCATATTATTTTTACCCTTAATTACTTCAATTACCCTTTATCATGGTAAAAAAATATTCAAGTCTAGTAATCATATTTTCAAAAAACCAAGTTACCTATTTAATAAATTTGGACTCTATGATCCATAAAATGGAATGTTTTATAAAAAATTAAAATTATTTTATTTTTTTAATAATATCTAAAATTAAATTAGAAAACTCAATAAAAAATTTTGATTTTAGATAGAATTCCTTTAAAAAAAATATTCTTCAAAATGCAATTATAAAATCTACTTAAAATGACATAATTTTCATTTTTAAAATAAAATATAACAAATGAAAATTTAAAGAAAATACAAAGAATAATTTGACATTGTAAATACTTGAAAAGTATTATTTTTATAAAAAATTGTCAATTTTAACTGTTTATTGAAAAATTACACTTTTTGGATAATTCTATAAAATTCATACACAACTAATTGTTACTTATTGTATATAAAAAAGAAATTCATATTTTAAAATTAATTTAAAAATACTTCTAGAAAATAATTATTTTATCTACTCAAGAAATCATGAAAACTCTTTTTTTAATAAAACATATTTTTTTAAGAGTAAAATGAAAACACTAAAAATTTTGTGGTTATTTTAAAAAAATTACCAATAAATTTATATTTACTAGAAAATTTGTATGAATTTTTTAAATCTTTTTTTCATATTCATGTGTGAATATTTAATGGCACAATTATAATAGTCACAAAATAAAATTTCATTATTTATTTAAGCCAAGTGTTTCATATATTATACATAATCGAACATAGTATTTCTATATAAGTGATAAGGATATTACACATTGAAAAAATGAGATTTAATAATAAAAATTATAATATTTGTTTATAAATCATTGTGTAAAATAAAATTTTATTAGACTGATCATAAGAGTAAAATATATATAATAGTAGTAATTTATCACATATAAATTTTATAAATAATCCCTTTTTTTTGATAAACATAAAATATAATAATAAAATATATTGTGTATGATATTTATTTTTTTAACACATTTAATTTTATAAGGAATTCGATTTTATATTACCATTTCAGAAATAAATAAAGAGTGTGTTCAATATTTCAAATAGATCCTATAAAAAATTAAAAAAAACAACAAATGGGCTATAAATATAGTTATAAACATTGATGAATAATAAAAAACCAAAATTACTTACTATTACTCCTATAAAATTTAAATTTTCCTCATTATTTGTTCGAATTTTTTTCCAAATCTACATAATTTCTAATGGTTTAGTAAAAAAATATAACAATTTATCATCAATAAAAATGTACTCTAAAAATATACTTTTTTCGAAAAATATATCTATTAAAATGATTTATGTGTTCTATATGATCAGTTCTGGAATAATATAGGGGATACCTATTGGTTGAAATAACAAAGAAACTGTTATAATTAATCAGTATCCTATAGAAATGGACATAAATATTAGATAATTTTTTTCTAAACCATAGATATTTACCACAATACATTTAATAGTAATGTGCCTTTCTTCAACTATAGATTAAGAGAAAGATAATTGTTTTTTATGATTATGAAATCAAGCTCATATAGAAAATGTGGTATACAATAGATTTCATTTTTATGTATATTATATGTCATTAAAAATAAATATTAGAAAAACTCTTCAAATAAAATCATTTTGTGCTTAGAAGCAGTGACTATTAGTTCTTTTATCATAACTTATTATCTAGTTTAAATTTTTTTAATGACACTCATTTGTGTTATATTGAATTCTAACACACATGGAGACACTAAGAAAATGATTATGATGACTAGTGGGACGATAAATCAAAAATAATATCATTTCTATAAAAATTTAATATCAAATTTTTTTAAACAATATCATATTATAATTTACATGGAGTACTCATAAGGGTCCAAATGTTTTACTAGAATCATAACCCAAAATAATAAACAAATCAGTCTCATATATATGTTGATTAATAATATTCAACCATCTCATTGGTTAATATAAAATTTAAAAAAAAAAAATTAAATTATACTCTAAGATTCCTATTTAATTAACTCTTTCATAAATAAAAAATATTATTATATATAAAATAAATAGAAAATAAAAAAAATAACATAATATATATATAAATAGGAATAAAAAAATATCCAAATATTATTTTTTTCTAAACACAGTATAGTAAAAATTTCTGTTCACAAAAACATTTAAAAAAATAAATACATATTTATTTTAATATATGACTCAAGGGGATTCTATTAGTCCATATAATGACTTTGAATGATTTTAGGTGTTATTAAGAAAGTTCTTCTGTTCAAAAACTTTTGGAAATTTTACATAAAAATCCTTATAAATCATTCCATTTTTTACTTCCCTATTCAAATCCATTCAATAAATTTCCGAACATGAAAATATGTATATGCCAGTAAAATATAAAAAAAATCTAATCTAGAAATAGGGTAATGCTGTAATAATTATAAAATCATTATTCAAGGAAACAAATCCATTTAATACTAATACAGGTTAATTTACTATAGTATATATATTCACATAATGAATTTTTCATAAAATATAAATCGTAATAATAATTTTAAAATATGTTTAGGATTTAAATAATTTAAAAAAACAATTATAAAAATCAAATTATGATCATCTTCGATAGATAATATCATATTATATGATTTTAGTTCTTTATTAAAAATGTTGGGAACATATTCTAAAATAAATTATGATTGGACAAAAAAAAATTCTTAAATGAATTTACTGTTTAAACAATAGAATTACCATATCAAGTAACATTTTATATAGATTTATCTCCAAAAGTTATCTATGATCTCTCATGAGTGTATGTATCATATATATGTGAAGATTGATTTTTATTTTCTTCTCTAAAATTAAATTCTCTAAAGTCTTCTTAACACTATTCTATTGATGAATTATTCAATAAATCATTCTCATAAATAATAACATAAATTAATTCTTCATCCTAAAATTATATTTTATTTGAACAATAAAAATATTTAATATCATTTGAAAAATATGAAAATATTACTTTATTAGATTAAACATAATTATTCTCCAATTAATATTCAATATTTAGAATATAACCATTCCAAAAAAACAACTTAAATATTCCACTTTAATTTCATTCCTTTTAATATTTAAAGTAGAATTGTCGTAATAATAATTTTTATAATAATTCATCTATAATACTAACATTCATTATTAACAACATTACCCAGAAATACATTGGTTGACTAAATTAATTCAACATTGATTTATCCATTTCTTGAATAGTATTATTTTTTATAATTTACTATACCATTTTTATATAGTGATTCATGGGGTAAAAAATAATGAAAAAATTCATTCTGTTCACAAAATTTATACATTTATATATACATATAATTTCCACATATATTAAATATAATAAATACAAATAAATATCATTTATCATGTTCAAAATGTTAATAAAAATATAAAATATTACTAATGTTTCTCTTTAACATGATAAAAAATAAGTCTAATATGATCATTAATAATAACAAAACCACAATTCATTCAATCTAGACCTGAATTTTAAGTCATACTAAATAATTATAAATGAAAAATTCAAGATACAATGCAGTTTTAACTTCATTTATAGATCTAAAAAATTTTAATTTTCTTCTAATTCATGCATAACTCAAAATTTTGATATTTTATTACCTCAATCACATGAAATTTTAATACATTAAAATATTTTGAAAGTATGTAATGTAATAAGAAATTTACATTTCCAACACTCTAATTCCATTTAATATCATTTATATATAAAATATTAATACATTTCTTATTTGACTAGTTATATAAGAAAATTAAAAAAATTTAATTATCATTTTCATTAACCTACTACAAAATATAATTATTTATAAAATTAAGGAATTTTTAATTTTTAATATAAAAAAAATTTCATCATAAAATAATTTATAAATAAAAATTATATTATTCTTAAATTATTCAACACATAAAAATATAAAATAATAATGATAGAAATACAATAATCATTGAAACAATTAAATTTCACTTCTGATTTGTCTCTAAATTTTATATTTCATATATCATATTGTTAGTCGGGAAATAAATTTTATGTATATCCAACCATGTGCATTGTTCATCCACAATCTATATCTTATATTTTCTTATAAATTCATTCAATAATTTTTTATGAAAAAGTTTCTAAAATTTTTTTATTTCTGAACCAATGCTAAATTGGGTTTAACATGAGTCAGAAAATATTTTTTCAGTGTCGAATATAATTTTAAAAATTTATTATAGTTTAATCCATGAGATAAATTCAAATATTCTTTTAGCAGTACCTAAATACAAACATATTAGTAAAATAACTATTTGATACAGTAACCAATTTTATACATACAATCCATTGTAATTAGGATAAATATTATTAAGAAAAATTATTTAGTATATCCAAGGGACTATATGAATGTTAAAGGATATTCACCTTCATAGTAACAATGAATTATTCATCTAAAAATGTACAATATTAAATTAATTTTTAATAATTTTAAAATATTGGTTGTATTCATTTTAATTAAATTTATATCTTATAGACAACAACTTTTTTATATTCACATTATTCACATAAATCATTTTATAATGATATTAATTATATTTAATAAAAAGTATATATTATCATATATGATTATAATTTTTCATGACATTAAAGAACGGGGCCCACCTGGCTAGGAAAAAACAGCGTGTGAAAACCCAAGCCCACATCCAATAGGCTAGGTGTTGGAGACAAGCATCAAGAAGTCAAGAAATGAAATCGGAGGCCTTAACCTAATGTATATGTACCCATAGATGTAACCATCTACATAAATAATTGAAAAGGAATAATAAAGGACAATAACATTTAAAATATATAAACTAATTCAATAACCCCTTGGGAATTCACCTAAGTATGAGAATATTAAAAAAAAGTTATAATATAGTTAAATTCAATACAAACTATAAATGAAGTCACAATATTAAAACAACATGAAATATATAATGACGGAGAGAGCCCGACTCCTGATCTTCATGCCTGAGCAATGAATAGGGTGAATGTAAAAAATAATATCTATGCTCTACAAAATTCACAAATGATTTCACGTCCTATTCATAAGACACGACATTTGTAGGAAAATAAAATGTTTGGGTTAGAAGATACATACCTAGTGTGAAGACCTAAAAACAATAATTGGTGAAATAGGAACATACATTAGATGTTTAATCAACCCACAACAAGTGGGAAATAAAAACCCTATATGTATTCTCTTATAGAAGCCCAAATAAGTGAGAAAGGGGACTATCATCTCACATTATATCAAAGAATGATGAATCAACTTGTTGCTCTAATTTATTATCTATAACTACCATCATCATGGAATACCTTACAAAAATCTATGTTGAAGGTACCACTCATTGTTACTGAGCTCACCAGTATTGGGAGAACTCACTCCCATGATGGATCCTTTCAATAATGGATCTTAAAGTTAGTGGGGGGGACCACTCTATAGATATAAGACACAAACCCTATTGTATAATGGTGGTGTAGCAACACTAACTTTGTATAGAATATGAGGGACCTGCACCCCATTATGATTGTAGAGTATCAACCCCAAAATCACTGATTATCCGATTTTATAATAACCTTTAATCAACAATTTCCTAATGAAGTGTCACACTTAAAAAAATTCAAAATGTATTTTAAAGGAAACTGTAAATGATGAAATCAAATCCCTGGTTTAAAAGCACTACAGATAGGCTCACTATGGGCTAAAAACTAATCAATATAGAAGGAGGCACTAATTGTGTAAGGTACTGAGGGTGGTACATAGCAGGTACATGTGGTAACACGTTGTGTGACAACACAAGGTCACATATCCATGTAATATCCAACAGAAGGCTTTAGAAGACATATTGAACTACATGGAAGGTATGGGTTATACATGAAATATAATGGCCTCATTTGGTATTCCAATTTACTATTTCCACATGCCTGTGTATGTTTGTAATTATCATTTACTGTGACCATTTCCTAGTATATAGTCATGCCTGTACACTTTGCTTCCACCATTCACTACAAGAGATATGTCGTTTAGCAGTGATTATTTTTGCATGTAGTAGAGGTTTAAACCGACGCTACATGGATTGCCAGTGGTTTCTTTAAACTTTCACCTAATATAGAATTTCCAATCTACTAGCGGTGGTTATTTCCATTTCATGGTGGTTTCGGGAGAGCATCATAACTGCCTCATTTCACGACAATTTTACTGAGTTCAGCGGCCATAAAACCGTCACTGATGTCACGAGAACCGCTGCAGAATAAGGCAGCTACAATGCGACTATGTAGCAGAAGTTAAAGCTGCCACGAAACATAATTTTTTTTTCATTTCATGGTGGTTTACACCGTTTTTAGGCAGTTTAAACTGTCGCCAATGTACATTTTGGGGAGGATAAAACTGCCGCTAAAAGCTGACTAGATTTTTTTTTTGCTCCCACTGCACCACTACCCTGAAAAAAAAATCAAACCAGAAATACAATATTGTAGTGAGGTAACATTTAATAGAAACTTATTAAAAACTATGGCTACCATATCTACAGTAATTGAGTATGTTGTGGATTCTAATGTAGCTTAATAAATAGTTTTGCAACAAACTATTCCAAATTTTGAGTTATACCAATAGTACGAGTGTTATTATTATTATGATAAGATTTTACTATGTTATTATCCAATATGTTATATTTCTGACATTGGAACAATAATGTGGATACTCAGGGATGTTACCATTTGAGGGGTTTTTTCAAATCTGCAAAGTCACAATAAGCTATGTCATAATAAATGTGTTTTGCAAAAACAACCCTAAAAATTGAAATGTGGTAGGCCCAGTAGGTATATCCATCCTCAATGAAAACATGTTTAACATGTGAGAGCTAACTAATTATTTAGATGTTTTCACTAGTTCATGTTGGAATTTATTAAAGTTGGTGCACTAGAACCGAATACTTTATACTTTAGATAACCTGAGGTTTTGGGATTTTATGTTCTTGTTTTTCATTATTAAATATGATATATTTACTCAAATATAATGTGTGTATTTGAGATTAATATTTATGAATTTTTATCTTTAACCATAGTGGTATGAAACATGTTTACATACATCATATTTGGAATTTAGGATTCACATGACATCTATACATGTGTATGTGATTGATTTCACTAATGATAGGGGTTATGTTGTATAAACTGTTAATAAAAACTAATATATAATTTTTTTATATATAACTAGTTGGTATAATTATACTCAGATAAACCCTCGTATCTTTTTATAATATAATTTCATGTGGATATTAAAATGAGATTCTCTGTAGTGATGAATATAAAATACCTTTAGGCAAGGGTGGCAGAGGAACCCATGGTGGGGTGGTTTAAGAATTAGATGCCTTGAGGGTGGTTCAGTACATGTAAGGTATTTCTAAGTGATGTTTTGGTATGGGAACTTGTTTCCATGGGATGCTGGATATTCTTGAGAGGGTAGAATAAAGTAATATAAAATGTCTCATGCCTTTGAGATATAAATAACTCTCCATGATTTTGTTATCAGGTTTGGGTTTAGAGGGTAAGATTAGTTGAAAGCCCAACATTATTGATTTTGGGCGATGTTACTGATGATATGGTTGATATATTTCCTATATGGTTGGGTCTAGGATGGATTTTGCATGGGTATATGCTTTGGGTTTTGGAATCAAAGCCTAGGTGGTGGATGATCTTGTGGTTGGACTTGGCATGAGTGAGATACTTCATGCCTGTTGGAAAGGAAGCACTAGGTTCTTTCAATTAGATGAGATTGACATGTGTGGGAAAAATGGTCAGTGATTTAGGTGTATGAGCTGAGCTTTAATGGGATGAAAATCATGGGATCATGAGTCTAGTTGTGAGACCATGCTGTATAAGAGTGTACACATATTGGGTTGATGAGTTTGAGGAGGATGCTGGGTAATAACTAATGATAGGGTTATTAATGAGGTTCACTTTTCCTTGGTATTATGAGAGTGAGGTCTAGCATGGATTTTTGGAAAATCCTTGATTCATAAGGGAAAGTGTGTACTTGTTACACACGGTGCCTTCTTGGTTTATGGGTTAGTTATTGGGTTATGTGTAGTCCATTTCGAATTTTCTAAGTTATAGGGGAATCCAAGAGGTTTAGTGATGATGGCATGATGATTAATTCCACTTAGTAACGATTTATCATAGAATATTTATTGGAATTTATTATGTTTCTATTGGGGGCATAGGTTTACCCTTGGAGTGCGGTGACTGAGGTTTTTAATGAGTTACTTATAGGCATAGAGGGACAAGGTTTTACATGAGAATGGGAGGTGTCCCACTATAGTGAGAGGTGTAATTTATGACTGATTAGAGTATGGTGTCATGGTTGATCTAATATTGTCCCTTGACATGTTTTTTCTGGGATGAGATAAGTATGGCTTTGGAGGAGTGACATGCATGTGATGTGGAAACCTATTAGACATTGCACTCAAGGAGTGGTTTAAGAGAATTAATATGATGGGAAGCACACCATTTAAGGATGGATGGTGTGACCCTAATTGTAAATTAATTTTGATCATTTTTAAATATGATAAACCTAGTGATATGGGAATGTGTGGCGATCATTTTTTCGTGATAGAACTGAGATATGATCTACAAAATTACATATAGTCAATATATTTTGTGATGAAAAATATATGAGTTATAGATATCAATTACTTTGGTTTAATGGGTTGATGATAATAATACTTATACGATAGAGATAATCTTATCGACCATGGATGTGTGGCCATAATGTTGATAGGGTCATGGGTGTGGTGAGACCAGTTTGTGGATGGTTGATATGGAACTGGGATAATGGTCTACAGGAAGATATTATTTTATCTGGTTTTTTAGTGAATAAAATAATTGTGATTCATATATAGTGAATAATTCTTTTACGAGTTAGAGATGCGTAGAGGAAGTGTTGGGGAATCTAAGTGTTGACATTGGGATCAACATGAAATTTTGGTTTGATCTGAGAGCGAGTTAAATAAAAGGTGTGTCGGTGATCATGGTGAGAGTATGATGGATGGTGTGGGTGGTTCAGGACCCAACCATGGAATCACACCAAGTGTATGATTCAAACTTTAGTAAAGGAATTTGGATAGTTCTGTGATGCCTCGGATAATTAAGGCATTGTGATCAGGATGTGGTGAAGAATTAGTGTTTGTAGGTGATTGATTTTTGGGAAAAGTCAGCCAGGGGAGGAAGGAATGGTGTTATTATATATTACTAGATGAGATGATATAACGACCATATCTAGTGTGTTGTATTTGATATTATATTTATGTTTCAATGAATAAAATGGGGTTTTGAAGAAATGATAGTTTATTATGGAATGATTCATAGATGATGGAGACTCATCCGATTTGGTTCAAAATTGGGAATGAGTAGCGGTATTAGACACTAATCGATGTTTTGGGAGCCATGATACATTATTGGGTGCTTCTTGGGGATGAGAATCATCATGATGGGGAGTTTTTAATGACCTGTATATTTAGAGGTCATTATTTTGTTAGGGAATTTTTATTCTTGTTCCTAGATAAAAGGAGGTTTCAGAAAATAGGATTTATACAAGGATTTCAAGGATTGTGAAATCTTAAGGAGATGTTTTAGGATGTGATTAAAGTCCTAATAAATTTTTTCCTTCTACTAATTAACTTCCCTGAAAAACAAATCAAACTAGAAATACCATATTGTACATATCAACAGACAACAAGAAATATAAATTTAGGAAATCTGTATAGAATAAATTGAATAAAAATAAGTAAACATTGACATTCTATATAAGAATGAACAATATTGTACATACCAATATACAACAAGAAATATCAACCTATGAAATCAGTATAGAATAAATTGAAAAAAATATATGATAGAATCAACTCTAAAACATAGGTCCATTACTTGACCAATATCCAGACATACATCTAGCTGATCCTTCCTGATCCCCCATAATATATATAACTTGAAAATGAAACATTAGATCTACATGTGTGTTGGTGTTCCCATATAGGGAGTGAGTTTAAAACACAGTTGGGTATCACCTAGTGAACCTCATATCACCATCCTATAATCTTTATACATGTTTTATAATATAAATTATTCATCAACATATAGCATGAAAACAATAACTTTTGGTTATTGTGTGCTAACTAAAACACAATGATTCTAGACCTCACATTCATCATCCAATATTGAAAGGGAAGGCATCCCACTATACAAACCCAAACGGATACCCTAAAACATAGTGTAGGGTCCCATAACTGAGTCTCAACCTTTACCCTCTCACATAGGGTAAATTCTCATAGAAAATCATGATCTCACATCAATTATCATACTAATATTGTCACACTCAGTGTAAGGTCCCACACAATATCTCAAACTATATCTTATACCTCTACCTTACCACATAGGATGGGCCATATAACAAAAAATTTAGTACATCTCATAGCACTAAACTCCACTAAAGCTTATTTGTTACATTATATCAAAAACCTCATCTAAAACCATATCTCATACTACCATGCTCTCACTTTGGGTGTGGTCTCATCCCATACAACATTCCACATCCCAAATTATCTTTCTCTGAGAGGGTAACACATACAAAAAAAATAACCACCCTTACAAATATCATCAACCAAAATCATTAACATAATACGTCGCTACGAAACACTACCAGTCATCCTAGGTCCATAGTTCATACCCACAAAACTAGCATGACCCACAGGTCACACCTAGACACATTAAAAACACAAAACCTATCATGCATGTCAATTACCACTCACAAGGGAACCCAGTAAGACAAATTACAGGGGCCTCACCAAAGTTTCCACAACCCTATCCCCTTGATCGCTATGAAATGACCCAATTTGTTCAACACATCAACAATGGGTTTAACTAGTCATCCAAAATCTCAACGACCAATTCAAACACAGGCCTAAATGGAATGATGTATACCACACTCGATAAATCGAGACATAAAAAGAAACATCAAGAAATCAAAAAAATTCATAAAAGGAAACATGAGAAATCAAGGAAATTTTAGGACATGAAAATGTTTGGTGGAAACTATGTGCCACAAATGTTACATATACAAGCCAATTGTTCCCATATTTTTTCAACACATCAAAAATATAACTACTCATGGTCTGATAATGCATCATCACCCTCTCCATGTAACTTATAATTTTTCAGGTCAACACACCTTGAGATGTTACCTGAATACCCATCAGATACATTAATATTCATTAAAATTACAATTAATTAATCTTTATCTGTCTTTTTTATTGCAAAAATTTCTAGAGGATACTTTTCATTCTCATCTAGCTAGAGATCACGTTTTATGTTCATTTCTTGTAAGTCTTTGCGAGCGTTGAGATGATCCATCGACTATCCATGCTCATTAAGAAATGTGAAAATAAACTTTTCATAGAAATTCTTCTCAATATGCATCACATAAAGATTATGCCAAAACAAATTAAATTCCCAATATGGAATTTTGAATAATATACTTTTTTTCTTCTATTTTTGTGTTCTGATTTCTCTCGATGGTGCACTTCAGACCCGTTTTCCTCTATCATTCAAATGATGAAACATTACATATTCTATATCAACATTTTCAAGATATGTCAATATTTTGGATCCAGTTAACAACTAGGGATGTGGTCTATGATCAATGGAACCATTAAATTTTGATCTGTTCAGCCGAAATAAATGAGATGCATCGAGAAATCTTCGATGACACAAGAAGCACCATTTTCTACTATGAGGTAGTCATTTGGGGTCCAAATCAAAGTTATAAATGAGACAATCCAAACCCATGTAACTGTTCCAACCAGATAAATTTTCAAGCCCATGGAAGTCACTAATGGTCCACATTAAAGCAGCATCTATTTTGAACATTATTTTAGAAGAAGCACCAAATGTCTCAACATCGTTGCTCCATAACTCCTACAATTCATCAATCAAAGGCTGCAAGTTTACATCAATATCATTTCTAGGCATTTGTTTTCCAGGAATAATCATAGAAAAGATAATAGATTTTAGTTTCATACACATCCACAGAGGCAGATTATAAGGGATCAAAACAACTGGCCAAATGCTATAACTGGTACTCAAAGTCCAAAATGGGTTGAATGCATCGTCATCCAATACCAATCGAACATTCCTAGGATCATCTAAGAAATATAGTTGTAATGGATCAAATTTACTCCATGATTTAGAATCTTGTGGATGTCTCATTAACACATCATTATTATTATCTACTGAATGACTTCATGTATTCAACAGTTTTCGATGACATGAGTAATCTTTGGAATCGAGGCTTCAAAGGAAAGAAATGAAAAACCTTTGTAGGTGAGTTACTTTTGTTATTCTCCATGAAATTATGTTAATTCAAACATCCAAAATCACCATTTTCCTGCCATCTATAGGAAGAAAATTTCTTGAAATTCTGTCTACTTGAAGTCTGCCCCCAGTAAAGAATATAATCATTGGTACAAACATGTATTTTTATAAAATTCAGACCAAGATTATTAACAATTTTTTCATATCATAAAAATATTTTAGGATTTTTGCTTCAAGAAATGCATCACGAATCAATTTCAATATCATGGACATTGCCTTATTTGTAATTCCACATAGACATTTGATATTGTATAACTTCAGCAGAAATGAATGCTTTGGATATTTCAAACACCCACTATACAACTCTTGATTTCTATTGTCAACTAAATCATGAAACACATTTTCCTCAGTGATGTTTTATCTTACATAGCTTCATAGAATAAGGAGGAGTATCCAATGATATGTTACAATTGTGATCTTCCTGTGTTACAGTCTCAAAAACAACATTTGACACGTAGCAATTTGTAGCACCCTCTTGTGGTTGTTCAGATATGTTTTGATCCTGATAGTGGTGTCTTGCAGTGTAGAATGTATCATTTATGAGGTTTTTTATTTCATTTTCCGTTTTCGATGAACGTGGGACCTCATTCTGTGGATTAGCATCAGTGTTCAATCTTTATGTAATGTTTGATTCTCCATGCCAAATCCAACACAAATATTGACGAGGGAATTACTTCAGTATTAAATGTTCATAAACTTCATCTCTCTTCAACCATGTTCTAAATTTACATTTAAGACATGGACATTTTATCCTCCCTTCAACAGATCTATTAGAAATTGAAAAATCTAAAATCTCATTCAATAACTTAACATACAGAGGTGTGTTCCTTAGTAATGTGATCCAGCTTTTATCTATATATATCACAATGTGGATACACAATAATAAAAAAATTAAAACACCTACTTACTACTAAATAGAGGAAGAGATTAATATATACAATAGTATAAGATTATAGAAACATAATATAACGAAGATGACCCCCTATGTTAGATATGAACCCTCTAGTGTTTGGGATAGGGGAATTTTCTTTGGTAAAGAGAAATAGTGTGCGAACAGCGTGGTACCTACATTACCATGAAAACCAAAGAACATTGATAATTTGGAATAACCCCAACCTATGTTCTCTATAGAGTCTTCATATAAAACACTAATATAGAATAAATCTATTATAAATAATATTTAGGGAAAACCTTATGATGCTTACAAAACTCAACACATTGTTAATTTGGAGTGACAAGAACCACGGGAGGGATGGTATTCCTGAGGCATGATAAGTGGTGGTGTTTATGGAAATGCATGATGAAATAAATTGGGAGATTAGGTTTTGAGGTTCTACGAACCTTGTGTGAATTGAATTCCAAGACCTCTCTTTGGTGTATTCACATAGAAAAGAGTGGTGGTGTGAATTTAGGGTGATTTGGATCATATATGTGTTAGTTCTCATGAGTGGAAAATTATTGTTAAATGGGATGATCGGGGATCTGACCATGGAGTTGAACTAAGAGTCAGATTCGAACATCGGTATGGGAATTAAACATTTTTGTTATTCCTTGAGTTTTAAGGCATTGTGGTTTGGATATGATAGCGCATTGGTAGGTGGGATTGAGAGACTTTGGTATAATTCATCTATATAAGGACTTACTAGTGTTTTTGCATAAAAATTTATGTGGTAAGGTGGAGACCACATCAGAAATGGCGTTCAATATGCGGCTCATGTGGTTTGGGGATCAAACTAGGGTATTTGAATAATAGTTGATGTGTTTGGGCCTCGTGTTTGGAGTTTCATAGTAGAATCATGTTGTGAATATGGAGATGAAATTTGCGGTGTTGGTACTATCATCCATGACAACATAATAAGATAATCAGAATCATATAGGTCGTAATAGATTCCAGAAGGAATTCTCTCTAAACATTATATTTGGGAAGTTAGAAGAATTATATTAATCCAAACCACTACAATAAGTTAGAATGATCTCAATACCATTCACTTCAACACTCAAAAAAATTTATGCAATGTTAAGGGACGCTATGCTTGAGTAACACATGTTTCATGGACTCCGTGACCGAGTTTCAAAAGTATAAGGAACTCCATACCTATGTGTCATAATTCATTATAGTCAAGTAGGCCTTATAAATAAATAGGTTATCCATTTCAAAAAATAATGAAAAATACTAAGATATATATTCAATTAAAGTGATTACTTTCATCCAAAACTATACATATTAATGAAAAATCATCTAGTTTAGATAACATATAGAGAAATAAAATACAAATGAAATTTAAATATAAAATAAACCTAGTTGAACAATCTCACAATAAAATTTCCCAAAAAAAGACACAACCATATTCATAACTCAAAACATCTCCATGTGATCCATGAAAAGTTACATCATTCCAATATAATATTGAAACACTTTTTCAATATCACATTTATTTATCATTGAGGCATCACTTAAAATCTTTATCCTATAATGAGTAAGAAAATAAATATCCTTCTAAAAAAATTGATTAATATATATTGGTAGGAATGTAGGTAGTGTGATTTATCAAACCTACACTTATATTAGGAAATGTTTTAGAATACATGGATTTATTATGATGATGTGTAAAAAAATAATCTTAAATTATCATCTCTGTCTTGGAAATTGAATCTACATAGAGATAAATTCCTATCTTGGAAATAAGTAGAGGCCCCTCATACTCATTTAACTAGAAAAATTTCTCAACATCTACATGATGAATCCAGAGTGGCACTTATATACATGTAAACCTAGTCATTTTCAGGTCATAAATTCATATAGAAGTTATCGATAAGATAAAATATCAAATATAAAACAAGAAAAAAATATCAATAGGTTCAAAATAGAATAAATAAAATCATTTAAAATATATCATTAGAATTCAAAGACTATCCATTCCGTGGTAGTTAATTTATCACATGAAAACACGCACATAAATCAAATCCTGATCACTATATAATGCATTCACTGATCCAATAGTATTCTATAATTATTGATTTAAGTACTAATGTTTGAAAATATATAATTAGTGTAACTACATAGGAATGAATCAACTATCATAACATATACTAAATTATCTATCCTATAATGCTAAACTCTAATACCTCTAACACCACTACCTTAGTTTTAATAAAACAACCGAAATATCATTAGTTATTAACTATAATACCTCTATCATGACTCATTTTTTCAAGAACCCAACCTGGGTTGGCAATGAAATTGTGTTTAAAAAAATTCAAATAAACATATTTCAAGACTTAGGAATTGTATAGGTCGCTGGGGTAGCAGGGGGTCGGGGGAAGCGAGGTCGCTGGGGTTGCAGGGTCGCCGGGGTCACTGGGTCGCCGAGGTGACAGGGGGCCGGAGTCACCGGGGGAAGTGGGGTCGTGGGGTCGCTGGGGTCGTGGGGGGTCGGGGTCACAGGGGATGCAGGGTCGTGGGGTGCGGTCATGGTGGGGGGGGGGGAAGGGTCAGCGTTGTTAAAAAACAAGTTTCTCGGTGGTTAATTATAATCCTCCAGGAAACCATTTTTAAAAACGTTTTAGCAGCGGTTCCTTGAACTATCGCTAAACAACATCCACTAGACACATTTTTTTAGTGATTCTTCCATGTAATGTTCATGAATTTGTACGCCCAATGAACATGCTAATCCACCCAATTCAGGACATATAAAATTTATATCTCCATAAATGGAATGTGATATTTATATATTCATGAAACTCATGAAAAATAGAAAGGGGAGTATAAGGAATTTCTTTCTTGACTACATGTTATATAACTCCAAAATTTCCATAAACTCCAAAATTCTTCTTAAATTTATCTAATATCTATTTCTATTAAAATTATCACCATTTACCTACTTAATTCAAGAAAATATTTTTTTGGACAAACATTCCTTAACTATGGTTGTCATAATATAGAAATAACATTGACTGATGGGGAATCCATCATGTGTTTACCACCGTTCAAGGTTCTAATAATAAAATTTATTACCAAAACCACAGATCATTCAATAACCATTTTAAAATCATAAATAATTCCATCATTAACATTACCATCACATATTAGTGTATTAAATAATTCTAAAATCCATCATAGTATTTTCTAAAAGTGACCCCATGAGTCAGCATTGAATAAAGAAAATACTGATGGGGAAAAAGCATACTAATAATGGTGATGATCATCATTGGCCAATGCGATCCTCAAAAATGAATTATATTATAGAAAAAAGGTGAAATAAAAGCTCAACCAATATAAATAGGTTTTATACTTTCAATTCATATTTAGTCTCATGGGAATAACTGAAATCACTAGAAAAATGAAAGAAAATAATTAAATCCATAATTATTATTAATAAAATGATACATCAAAAAATAATGGGTCCTGCATAATTTATGGATAGAAAATTGATGAATAACGAATCAATTTTAGACTAGAATATAGATATATTATTCTTTCCATTGATCGATCTATTCACCTCCATTATTTCATCTTAGTTCTTTGAATAAAATCTAGCAATGATGAATGATGAATGCTCTCACCTCCTCCAATTCTCTTAGGATTATGTTTTTTAAACTGAAAAAACAACAAAATAATGTATTTAAAGTGGGTTTATAAGTTTAACAATAGTAAAAAAATAAATATATTTAGTTAACTAATTCACTTAACATACCCACCAATTGTTACCTCAACCAAATGTCCAGTGTCGACCATCTTTACGTCACTCCTTGGGTAATCCATGGATTCTTGAATAAACCAGGGTAACTGATTTACCATTAGAGTTCTAAAACAATTGAAAAAACATATTCAATAATGATTCATTTATATTATTTAAATATATTATAATTTTTAAAATATCTTATTCTAGGTCAGGTGATACCCTGGTACATTGTTGACTCTATAAAAAAATACCAAGATATATATATATATATATATATATATAAAGTAATGAATCAACAAAACCATAGTCATTAAATTCCCCACTCCTTCATGTAACATCATCTTGAAAATAAAAAGCCACAAAAAATGGTGGGGGTTCTATTTCTGCATATGTCTATCAGACTACTAAGAGATCACTAGCCTAAACCCCTACTAATAAATCACACGAACCAAATGTATCGTCCCCCCATGCATTATCCTCTATTCCTGATACTCAATCTCCATTGGGTACTTCATGAAGGTGGATCCTTCCCCAATTTACATATATCCATAGTTAATAACATGCATAGTTTCTTACACATAAATTTTCTATTGTGACACATATAATACATCATGCAATTGATATAACTATGTGGAAAAATCCTTAAAGTAAGATACATTACCAAACCTCCATATGCTCTCAAATTTCTTCATAAACCTCATAGATAGATTTATTCCACAAAAAAATATAAATAACACTTATCTTAGGAATTCACTTAGGAAAACATGGTCTCCCTACTCAAGACATAAATTCCTATGAAATTGATTTCCATAAGATTTTGGTCTCCTATGGGCTATCCACATAAGCTCACAAATCGCACGTACCTTTTATGTTCTTTCGACACTATCATTGATCAAAATGGATATTTCCATCCAATAATAGTCAAACATAAGGGTTTCCTATAGGATATCTCATTCAATTCCATATAAGGATAAATGTTGATAGTAGAGAGAAAGTATTTTTTTAGGAGAAAACTCTACCAATGTCATGTGATCCACCCCACTCTAACCAAATCCCGACATGTTGGATCTAAATATATCCACCACCACTAGGTTTGTCTTCTCAGTATTCGAATAAAATTAGGGGTTTGTTGTCTCACTCATCCACATCTAGGTCTTGAAAGCATCTTGAATTACACTCCACAACTATGACATGAACCGGCCATCATTGTAAAAGAAAATCATAGAGGGTACCTCATGAATGAAGAATATCTACCAAACATACAACTACCCAAAAAATATAAAAAAAATATTATCCCTAATGGATAGAAAGTTTGTTGACATTTGAAGTTAGTCAATAATCACCTAAAAGAAATTCCATCCATTCTCTATCAGTAGAATAAATATAACAAAGTCCATGGATATGATATACCACTTCAACTACGAGATCTAAATAGGCTATATCAAACATGCTGGATCTAAATTGATAGAATTTACCTACTGATATTTGAGACACTGACAGATAAACTCAATGAAACTATACATCATGTTATCCAACAAAAAATGTAACCTAAGATCCTTTTAAATCATTGAATCATTGTCATGTACATCCAAAGGGGAACTGGGAAACACCATCATGTCCTCCTCCAACAACTTGACCATTACTATTGCCTATTCTTGGATAATAATCACATGTTTCCCTACTTTAGATGATACATATGGTGAATCTAATAAAGACATATGGTAAAAAATAAACTCATAGTTAATGTATCCCAACTAAGTCTCTCTCACATGCTGATGAAGTGGAGGATTCCCCGCCATAGATTGATGACATGCTCCACACCTACTCACCTCCAAGGATATATGCAATGAATAAATTTTCATATATTCATATCATACTAGGAGAGAATAGGACCCCTAATTCAGGAATTATTCAATTTCATTTGTATCAAACCAAACCATAGTGGAATGCATGGCTGATGGAAGACTCTGTTGTCGTAACCCCAAGGCCACATCGATATGCCCTAGGATGAAGAAAATTGTTGAGAAGGCATAACTAAAATGGGAATCCTTTTTCAAAAGTACATATAAACATGCAAAAAACATATACACCTTGAAATATAGTGGAATAATAATAAAATAATATAAAATATAGAGTAAAAACCATAAATCTAATAACCACTAGTGAAAACAGAAGTGTGTGAAATATTATATCAATACAAAAAGGTAAAAATACATGACCACCTCGACAAGATTTCCCAACCTAAAAACAACAAGAATAAATTAAATATGATAGAGACCATCTCTTTATATCCAATATATGACCACAATACATGGTAAAATAAACCTATGTATAGATAAGATCCTCCAATGCCAACACCAATTTATTTTTCATCTTTATAAGATAAGGTATTTTATCAAAAATCCCAGGCATGGGTGGGTACACACATACATATTAGGAGAACATGAAAACTCATGGGGGAACAATATAATACATGATAGAAGTTGTAAGATCAACTAAAAAAGGAGGGAAACAAAAAACAACAATGAATATATATTCTCATATATGAATCCCAGATGAGAGAGAAAGGGGATCTCTATTACATAGGACATCCGAAGATAATGAGTCTTCTTGCAGCTTCAAAGGTCTATCATCTATGCCCAATACCTTGTGTGTCTTTTTAAAGAAGTCTTTTGGAGGGACCACACGTCTCCGATTCTACCCATCCTGAGGGAGGGCAATATAAAAAATATAGATTACCTACATCTGTTTATAACATGAAGGATTACTCTAAGTAGACAGAGGAACCATGCACGTATAGGGTTGTAATTCCCACATATCATTGTATAGACTAAAAAGGAACCGTAATACAATTTGTTAGGGGATTACATTATCTATTCATATTACATGATCCCTCAATATAAGAGTATCACATCTATATCCATAAAATTATTATTGTGGACCCATAATCAAATGTGATTGTAGTGTAAAATCGCCATGGGTAAAGGGCCCATGACCGCATTATGGAGTACCACCTATTTTTATAAAAGGTTATGTAGACCCATTTCCTGGAACAATAGGAGTGTTTCATCTATATGTATAGAGGATGAACACCCTAGTGATATAGGGGAGTACCATATCTTCATGGAATAATGAGTATGGGGGTCCCATTCCCTAGAGTGACAGGGAGTACCATCTATAATGATTGAAGAACCACACCCTAGTATGATATGGGAGTAATACCTCAATCTAGAATATATTATTTGATCCATACATATCACTTAAATCATATTATTATTTCTTTAATATGTTTCATGCCAAAAAATATGTTATCTTTTCTCACAATATACTAGAAAAAATTTCATTATGTTCTATATAGAAAACACATAGGTTTGGCTACTGAGGGGGTAAAATACAAGTCAAAACAAAGGGGATATATGAGAAATGAGTAGTAATGGGACCTACACTATGTGTATTGGGGTCAAAATGGTGTGTGATCCAACCTCATCACCTATTATTGTCTCCTATGGACACATATTAGGGTCTATGTCAATATACAATTTGTGTACTTGAACCACATGGTGGATCTTGGACACCCACAACATTCTTGTATTTTCCAGGCTATGCTTGTGTCCATAAGGTTATTCCAATGTACTTGGTCAAATAACTGACCATGTCCCAACCTTGGTAACTAGCCATGTTCAATCTCGTGTAGTCAGGATATGTCCATGTGTTTTTCTATGTACCTTTTTATGTCATTATCTAGTTACATGGCCATGTCCATGCATGTGTAGTCAGTATGTGTCCATATGTCTAGTATTTTTTATGTTTTTATCTCAACATGGGTACCTAGATATATTCATGCTCATGTAGTCATGCTGTGTTGGTGTGTCTGGCCATGTACATTTCTATATACTCCCATATCACATTCTGGGTTGTTATCACTGGTATACATGGAATGTGGGGGTTCCACATGGAATGTGATTTTTATCTAAACTCAAAAATCCTTGTCGACCGAACCAAATGAATACCCACAGTGTTATCATCCTCGTACATGTTGTGTAGTTTGGATTTCCTATGTTCTTTGGACTAGTCAATAAGATTATTCATCCCATTCTATCACAGTTGAATACACCCAATTCTACCTTGAATCTCACCATGGATTGTTGATCCAAGGATTTTCATTCCAGATACATCACCAGTGGAGAGATTCTGTCCACCAAAAGTCCTTACATGATTCTACCCATCGCCATCATAGTCCATTAATTGAAGAGGAACCTTGAACCGATGTTTGATCCATCTCTCCATCACATGAAATCGCATAAATCATCCTAATTTAAGAAAAAATGTAACACTAAAAAATTATAATGTAAGAACATTATATTCTATAGCGTGTATGACATTAAACATGAACACATAAGGGAATATAATATCCTAATAATTTATAATATATTTAAAATTTTAAATAGATTAAATATATTTTATAGCTTAAAATTAATGTGACACTGATAAGGTATATTTCTCACACAATAATGAGTTTCTTCAATGGCTTTCATTCTTTGTAAGACCAGATTTTACTGAATAACAATATATTTTTAAAATATAATTATTTAGTATGATAATATATAACCTAGCCTTTAAATTAGCAGTTATTAATAATATTAATTGATATGATAAAATATTTCATTTACATAAAATATATAATGAATTCATTTTTCAAAAATTAATTATTAAACGATATAGGAACAAATTGAATATAAAGGGAATGTTTTTCCTGAAAATAAATTTTATTTTCACAAAACTATTTATCCAAATAAATTAAATAAATTACATGTAGTGAGTGATTTTAATTATATAAATATATTATATATTTATTAAAACAAATTATATTCAACCCATATATTTTTTAATAATTACATATGAAAAAACCCAATATTACCTATAAAAACGTATAATTTTATAATGGAAGTTTTACTGACTTTTAATTATTAACATCTAATAAATAATATTTTTGAAAATTTAATTGATTATATATGTAAAAATAAAATCATTTTTTTTAAATTATAATTAAAAATCCTGTTAGTGTGTATTTTTTATATTTTTCTGAAATATTTCATTATATAATGAATTGTTAAAAACACCGAATTTGAATCAAAAAATTATTTTTATTATAATTTATTTATAATGTTAAATTATATTTGAATTTTTTTTTAAATTCAAATTATATACACCATAAAATTATTAATCCAATATAGTTCATTCTTATCATTTTCAATTTGAAATTGAATATAAAAACATAACATACAATTAAAAAATTTACTTTAGAAACCCTATTTTTAGTCTTTTTTATGGGATTAAATTTTATCTACTTTCTAAAAATTATATTTTTTGAATTTGAGAAAAAATGATTAAATATTTTTAATCATAATAATTTATATATTATAATAACTTCAAATAAATTTTTAGAAATTTTTTTACTGAATGTAATTAAAATAAATTACAATAATTAGGAAAAAATTAGGATTAACAAGGGACTAAATTATAATCTTTAGGGCCAAAATAACAAAATATGTTTTCCAAAATCAATTTTATTCCCAAATTTCACCATGTACCCAATTTTCTTGAAATGTTTCTTCTTTTTGATCCACATTCAATGAAACAAACATGGGTGGAATTCATTTTCCAAAACACTACACGAGTGCCAATCCTCCTTCACTATAAAATGGCCTCCTCTCCACCCACATCATCACACCTATCAAGAAATGTCTGATAAAATAAAATATAACCATATTTATCTTAAACATACCTACAAAAATCCTATTGTCCACCTCTTGGGAAGAAATCTACCAATGAAATCCGTTGGGGAAAACCAAAAAGAATACTCAAAGAAGATGTAAGATCTTTCCTCATGATAATTAGTTTTACATCCATTATCCTCCCCCAAAATTTTTTATTCCATGATTATATAATAAAATTTTCAACAATATTCATAGATTATTTATTCTATGGGTTCTACATACACTTACATATACATCCATCTAATGGGTAACCAATATACTTTTTATGTGTACGGTGAACTACAACCTAGCAAAGTGATGATTTTATGTTGTTTACTTTACCACCTTTCATGATTGAAAATTATAATGGGAACTCAACTTATATATGTTATATATTATATCTATTATATATTTATTCTTTGTTAATACTATTATAACACATACCATTAAATATTTTATATTGTGTAAATATGAGAACATCGTTTGTGGATGTATGGACAACCACCTTCTCAAAGCGATGCGATCCGTTAACGCTATACATGGAATGCATAATGGATTTATTTAATTAAATGTATGTGAAATAAAAAACATACATATGATATTCATGAATTAATTATATTTTTTGAAATTTAAAAAATAATTGTCATTATTACCCTTACACACACTTTAAAAGTGATAACATCGTTCATTGATGTGTGGACTACCACCTCCTCAACGCGATGTGATTTGTATTTACATAACAATAATTATATATATAAGTATACATGATTAAATAATATTATATTTATGATATAGTGAAAATTCAAGAAATATTAATGTTACTTACCGTCTTTCCATAATAATCATTGAAAAATTGGAATGTTACTCATGCGTACGTACGACCTACCATCTCCAAGATTTTAACATCAATTAATTTTTCATAACCATATTTAATTATGGTTTAAAAAATTATTTATCTATAAATATGTCAATTATTTAATTATTATTGTCTTGTATTTTTTATATAATGTTAACTTTTACCATAGTTAAACTACACAAGTTGTTTTTGGCACACAAATCACATTTAGTCAAAACACCCATTATTAATATAGTTGTATACAACACATATATAAGTCAAATAAAAGTTAGGAACAAAAATAAAAAGGGTAAGAAGAATGTAAATATTTTACATAATTTTATTATTCAGTAATAAAAAGACACATGAGACTAGTCAAAATCAGTGAAAGCGATTATAAACCCACTTTTTTACTTCTTTGAGGTAAATACCATATTCACCACTAAATTATTTTGTGTAGTATACCTACTGAAACTATTTTTATATCATATTTTAAATAAATTTATCTTCATGTTTTTATAAATAATTAGATAATGTTCTTACTTAATAAGGATTATGATTTAAAAAGTTTCAAAGTGGTAAGAGACACATTCGAATGTTCAAATATTATTTTCCTCATGAATTGCTTTAACTATTTTTAGAGGTACTTTCATTTAAATAAATTATATGATGTTTTCCTAATAAACCCATTTATTTTATTCTTTTTTTTATTATTCATGAACTTTATATTGTAATAGTACTATTTTCTACCCTTGGGCACTTAACATGTTTTATAATTTTTTTAAGAAAACCCGACTTCATTTCTCTCTTCAGTCAGAGAACTAGTTGTATTCTAAAAACAAGGTTATATAAATATGATTAAATAAAATGTTTTATTACCTTTTGAACAATTATTTAGGAAATAAAATTTTATCCTTTTTTACGTTTTCCATTTTTTTCAATGTAATATTCTTATCACATTCCAAAAAATTCATTTTTCTAACATTTTCATCATGCAAAAGGAATATTCTTTTTAACTCTAATATAATGTATAGATTTACACGCATGAATTTACTTGATGATTAATTTTCATGTTTAAATGTTACTTTTTAATGTATGTTAATGTTAATTTCATGTAAAATAATTTTTAAAATGGTTTTCAAAATAAAAATGATATTTTCCTTTAAATTTATTTAGAATTTCTTCTTCGACTCTTACACAAAAATAAACATTGAATATTTACTCCAATTGGAATGTGTTGTATTAATACAACCATTATTATTCATTTTTATTTTTTATGATTTATTTTGTTAAGGATAGTATTCTCATTGAGTTCCAGGAATCTTTTGACAGAACCCTTGAAATATTGAATTTCATATGACAATTGAGAATTAAATTTACCCTAATTATCTATATCATTTATAATGGTATCTTTATTGCCTAAAACATGTATCATTTTTATATATTATTTTTTTATTTAATTTTAATTTATTGAATGGGAAGATATTGATAAATCTTCCATAATCAACATAGATATTTGGTAAGGTACATTGTTTATTTAAATACTTTGTACGTGCATTACACGATTTGGGGGACCCGTGAATCCAAGACCTACAGCTTGGAGACATGTTAATTCAAGATCTATGGGTTTAGTAAATGTTTATAAAATCCCCTAGATGCGTCAGTAATCTCATGAGATGAAACTATTTGGTGACAAAACCTTCAAGTTTGTATTAAATTATTATATAAATATTTCTTCTTATAGACTATAACCATCTTGTGAAAGGCCTTGGTGGTAGTGGTTCATGTGATAGATACATGGATTCCAATAATTAATAATTTTATTCATTTTTTATCTAGTTATTATTTATTCATGAGATTTTGTGTTGACATACCTATGGATGCATTTCATTTTCTGTACATCAATTAAATGACATTTTTTTTAGTTTCTTTCCATTCCATATAGATTTTTCATTATTTAGAAAATTAAATGGCTTGTATTTCAAGTTATTATCTTTCAATAATTTTTATTCACTTCCTTATTATATTTTTTACAACATGGTATTTGTGTTTAGTTATTTACCTTACCCTAATAATTATTCTCATCGATTCATTATTTCTTCCCCAATAATTTACCCTTTTTAAGAAATTAGAATCACCCTTATTTTACTTCATTTTACAAGTAATCCAAGGTGAATAATAGAAATGTTATGTAAGTATATACTAGATTTAATATAGTTATCCTTGAATTATGTAAGTATTTTTTAATCAGTGTATTAATTTATAATACAAGACTCTTGAATGTGTCTGGTTTTCCAAGGCTGCTGAATTGTTTTTTCCTTTGGGAATTGATTTAATTGTATCTTATGCCAATGTAATGGTTGAATGAAACGGGCACTAGGCTTTCTAGGATCAGGAAAATGTTGTTTGTATCTAGGTAGGTTTAGTTGAAAATTTGGGAAATAGATTTTGGAAATCATTGATTATTGAACATAACCCAAACACATGTTTTGAGGTTAAGTATATAAGAACAACCTTAAATATTTCAAAGGTAGACATTATGTAGATATTTCAAGAAATACATCCCTGTCGGGATACAATAGGATTACATGTTTCTAGAAAATACGTACATATATGTAATAACTCCAACAAGGTGAATCGATCCTGACTCGATATAACCTGGTAGATAAAAATGCACCTTACTAAGCACATAGTTTGACACTATTGGGGATATTATTAGGATAATTTACATAATCATTAATAACCATTATTATGGATTTGAATCGATAATGAAAATTAATGGCCTAGTTTAAACATAATGTGTTTTATATTGAAACTACTGTGTCATGATTTAGATATATTATAAATTTTTATATGTTTTTCATACTATGATTATTGTTTCTCACAATATTCTCTCTGGTTTTAGTCAAAGGATGGAACCCAACAGAGTGAAGTTAACATTAAACATGAAGAACAATGTGGTGGAAATGAGAAAAGAAATGATGTGTCAATGGGAGTGAAATAAATTGTGATTACTCCTAATTAGTTTTCTCAAAATATTAATTACAACATATGAATTTAACAACACTGAAACAATAGGAAGAAGTGATGGATGCAGATTTCTAAGATCTTGAGTGTTTGAGAACATATAGAAAATAAGACATGAATTGTATCCTAATAGAAATCTATAATGAGTCACCCATTAATGTTTCTCAATGGATTGGGGGTATACATTATGTGTGTGAATGAAGTACATATAGAAAATAATTTACAAGGAAAATTGAATACTCGAATTAAAGGAAATGAAACACATCGTAAGGATCCATTTATGGTTCATTTACTTAAATGTGGGGAACCTAGGTATTACCTGAGTCAATTACCTTTTTTAAAGGATAAAATCTAAACAATAGAAGGTCATAAGTGGAAATAAATGGATGATGCATTTATATTTTAAAGTTTTTTGTAATACCATATATAATAGTTCATTTAATGACTAAATATCATGTATATCAATCATATTATCTTAAAAAAACTACAGTAATTTGGTTTTATAAAAAGAAAAACTGTATTTTGGGTGAAAACCTTTCAAATCCATCAAGGTCATGATCCATGAACCCATAAATTAAGGATAATAATGTTTTCATGCCTATCACTGGCCTCTGTGGTGTCCTGGTAATGTAACATTATTTATAATTAAATAATTCTAACAATAAATGTTAATTATAAACCAGTATATTTTCTTTTTTGGAATAGAGTTCAGTGTATAGACCACATTAGTTTTGTGAATTAGTTAGATATATATAGAAAGACTTGTTTTATGGATATTATGATCATTTTAATTAAAATTTTAGTTCTTCTCGAATCAATGTATATTTTAGGATATCTATTTCTTAGAGTAAAGGATTAATTATATTTTTATTTAATTACTACAAAGATATAATTTTTAATATTAAATTTAAACCAGTCAAGTAATTTTATTTAATTATATTCTTAGGAAGTAATATAATTACCCAAAATTGTGAAGATGATCTAGATATAAAATGTTTTCGTAATAATATAATTTCCATTGGACCAATGGTATTTTAAATCCTTAGATATATATGTATTTGAGGCCCTCAAAATTATATTTATCATTCAATTGTTTGTTATTGATGACCTCAATCACTTCCTATAAATATTTATTCTTTACCTCTATATGATTGTCTCTAATTTCCACTAATGTTCAATAATTTAGTGACCTAACTATATGTTTGTCAATTTTTCATTTGTACATCATGTTCTATCATTTATAGAGGATGTTTGATGAACCCTTGTCACGGTCATGGATTTCATCATTGGAAACATAAAAAATATATATCACTAAGATTGAGTTTAAAATGTGGGGATAAAATTTAAATAATGTAGTGAGAATATAAGACCCTATAAATCAAAATTAGGAACATTATATATAATATCGTGTAAGACATGAAACATGAAGCACATAAAAGAATATAATACTAGAATATTTATAAAATATTTTCAATTTTAAGTAAATTCAATATATCTTATTAATTTCTTCCACACGTCACTGAGTTAGCATAAATCACACACCAAAACGAGTTTATTCGAGGGATTTAATTACACACAAGTCTTTTTTTCATGGAACCTTAATATATTATTAAAATATTATTATTTAATATAATAAGAAATAAACTAGTTATTAAATTAGACATTATGAAGAATATTAAATATATTATGTAAATATCTGGTTTATACATAATATAAAATGAATTTAATAGTTACAAATTAATTTGAAATTGATATAAGAACCAACATGTTATAAAGAAAATGTTTTAATAGAATACTTTTCTTATACTCACAAAAATTTTTCATTCTAAAAAATAAAATTAGTAAAAATCATTGAGTGATATAAAAAATATATAAATAAATATATTATATATTCTATAATTTTTTTTATATTCATCCATTTGATTTCATAAGTGTATGATAAGAACATACCCATGTTATACATAAAAACGAATATTTTTATCAAGGTAGTTTTACCAGCTTTTAATTGAGTAAATACTTTATGTCCATTTTTTTGAAATTTTATTGAATATAAAAGTATAAATAAACATCATATTTTAAAAAAACCAAAAAAATAGTGATGTAGTTAATTTTCTATATTTTCTGAAACATTTCATTATTTATCGAATAGCTAAAAATACATAATTTTAATTCAAAAAAACTTTTTAGTCTATTTTATTTATATAGATAAATTATATTTTTATTTTTTTTAATTTAATATTATATAAAATATAAAATATTTAATCCAATTTTGGCCAATTATTTCAATTTAACATTGAAATTTAATATAAATACATATCATAATTTTAAACATTTTCACTTTAAAAACTTTATTCTCCCATATGAGGAATTAAATTTAAATTACTTTATTCAACTAATATTATTGGAATTTGTAAATTTGAACTCCGTATTTAAAATCATCATGATTTATATTTTCTAATAATATAAGAATAATTTTTTAATGAAAAATATAATTGAATGTAATTATAATCAATTACATTGATTAAGAGAAAAATATTTTTAATAACAAACTAAAGCATAATCTTATGGAAAAAAATGACCTATATACTATTCAGGAAGGAAATTTGAGGAAATATTTAATAAATATAATCTCATTTTCTCCATGTTTATACATTATTGGGAAACTCTCAATAGGAAATTCATGGTTGTAATTCTTTTTTCAAAAAATTACAAGAGTGACACTCCTTCTACACTATAAAATTGAATCTTCTCATCCAACTTCCTCAAAACTCACAAGCCACATAGGATAGAAAAATATAGGAATAAATATATCCTTAAAATGCCTTTCCTCATAATATAATCCTAAAATTATGAAGAAATCCATCCATGTAATCCATTGGGTGAAAAAAAGGAGATACCCAAAGTAGTGGTATCATCCTTCCTCTTGCTCCAATGTTTTATTTCCATTATACATGACATAAACACTTAATATTACATTATTAGATTAAAAAATTATATCCAAAATATACAAAAAAAATTATGCTATGTTTTATACCTACAATCACACACACATCCTTCAAATGGGTAAAAAATAGGCTGTTTATGTGTTCGGTGAACTGCAGCCTCAAAAAATGATGATTGCTCAATTTTACCTTTACCACCATTCAGGGTTGGGAATTATGCTAGAAACTATGTGTATATATTTTATATATAATTTTTGTTATTATATATACTTATTAGGTTATTTTATAATACATATCCTTGTAGTTTCTATTTTGGGAAAATACAATTTCATCATTTAGGGAAATGTTGACTTCTACCTACTCAAAGTGATGTAATCTGTTCATGCTATACATGGAATATATTACTGATGGTTTTAATTAAAAAATCATGAAAATAACATAATATACCTAATATTAATGTCATAATTAACATTCTTGAAATATAATATTTTATTTTCTTCATTACCCTCTCACACACTTAAAAAGTGACAACACCGTTCATGGATGTATTGACCATCGCCTCCTCGAACTGATGTGAATACATTTAAATAAAAAGAATTATATATATATATTTACATATAGTTAAATAATAATGTATTTATGATATAATTATAATTATTTAATGATTAATGTTACTTATCCTTTTTCATAATGATCATTGAAAAATGGGAACGTTACTCATGAATATGTACAACCTACACTGTCCATAATTGTAATGTTGGTTGACTTGAGAAAAAAATATTTAATGATTGGTATTAAAATTATAAAAGATATATAAATAAGATAATTATTTCAATTATTATTATTATTATTCAAGATATTTTTTTTGACGAACCATTGAGCATAATATACCTAATAATATTTATTTTACACAAAAAATGGAATTTGGTAAAAACACCCATTAAACATTAGTTGTATAAAATATATTATTATGTGAAATGAAATTTATTATAAACATGAAAATTTATTTAGATAAAGTAAATAATTAATATAATTTTATTTTTTAGGAATATCTTGACACACTATAAAAGTTAGACTCAATGTGAATGATTTTCATCTCTTTTTTTACATCTGTGAGAAACATGTAATATTCACCAGTTACATTTTTGTGTGATATATATATATTTCCACTTAAATAATATAGTATCATTAGTCATTTTTTATTAATGGTGCTTTAAAATTTCATTTAATTTTATTCATTCAAAAGGATTATAAATTAATTTTTTCAAAGTGGTCTAGCAGAGCTTGGAATGTTCAAAGATTATTTACCTCAAGAATTATTTTTATGATTTTCCAAAGGTATTTTAATTTTGGGAAATTATATGATTATTTTTTAATAAAAACATTTATATTATTATCCTAATATTATTCATTGTCGGTATCAAGTAATAGTACAATTCTACACCTTTTGTTACATAAAATGTTCTAGAAAATGTTTTTATGAAAATCATACTTCATTTATATCTTTAGTGAGAGAAAAAGTATATTTTAAAAAACTAAAACTCATTAAAATGTATTCAAAAATGTTTTTATTAATTTATAAATTATTCAGTATATAAATTTTTACCCTTAATGTATTTAAATAATATTCTCAATGGAATTTTCTTATACCTTTCTAAAAAAGGAATTTTTGTTCCCATTTTCACCATGAAAAAAGAAATGTTCTTTTTACCTCACATGGCATGTACAGATTTACACACTATAATTTCATCTATAATTACTTTGAAAATTTAATGGTTTACTTTGTAATGATTTTTTTAAAACTAAATTTCAAGGAAACATATTTTTTGATGAAAATCAAAATAAAATGATATTTTCCTAAAGAATTATTTTAAACTTATTATTTTATTCATCAATGAAAACACCCATTTAGTTTTTACCCCACTAGGGATATGTTGTATAAACTAAATTATGATTAATCCTCTAGATGGTGTATGATTTTTTAATATTTCGATATTACACACATTCACCCTTTGATTTAATTTGTTATTCCCCATGAAATATTCAATATATTATGATCCCTTAACATTGAATTTCTCCTATTTAATCATATCATTTATCATTCATATGTTTATTTCATAAAACGTATATCATGTTTACATATTGTGTTTACTGAATCAATTATTTTATTGACTTGTGAAATATTGATAAATAAATATCCTTTAATCAATATGGATAATTTTTATGGAAATTGGTTTATTTAAATGATTTTTACATATACTATACGAGTTAAGGACTATTTAATGGGATCCTATCTATGCATCAGTAGTCTCATGAGACGACATTAGTTGGTGAAACAAATTTTGATTGGGATTCAAATTAGAATGGATGGGTTATCTACCTACTTACTTAAACCATCTAGTGAATTATATTGATAGTTGTTTTTGTTGTTCCAGATACATTTTTTTCTAATAATTAAGCATTGCCTTCATTTTGGACCCATTATTATTTATCCATGGAATTTATCAATGACCTCTCTATGGATTAATTTCATTTTTAGTTCATTGATTAAATTGAAAGGTTTTTATTTCCTTATATTAGCATATTTATTTTTACTTATTTTGTTATTTGAATGTCATGTGATCTAGTTATTACCTTTCTATATTTTTTATGCATTTCCTTCATAGTTTTTTGATTACATGGTATGTGTGTTCAGTTATTTACCAGGGTATAATTAATATTATCATTAATTTATTATTTCTTCTTCTATATTTTACTCTTATAATGAATTTGATCTCACCCTTATTTTGTTTCCATTCCCCATGAATTGAAGAAGTGTACTCAAAATGAGATGCAGAGATATACTAGATGGAAGAAAGTTATCCTAGAATGAAACAATAATATTATAATTAGTTTATTAATTTATAATATAAGAATCATGTATTTATCTTGATTTACAGGACTACTAAACTATTCATCCCTTTGGGATGTGATTTAATTGTATATTATACCATTATAATGGTATCATGTCAATGAATATGGGATTTCTTGGGTAGGGAGGCTACAAAAAACATTGATCCTATCATTTTTTTCATATCCAAAATGTATTTGGATGTCTGGTCATGGTCAGACCTTTCTAGAAATGTTGAACCCTATCCTTATTACCAAATGATGAAGAGCTGGTGGGGAAAAGGAAAAAAACATGAATCGGTATTTTTCTAAGAGATCATCGATAATAATCAAGGGTAAGGGTTATTTGGGGTGAGAAACCATTCATAACAAAGAAAAAATTGAATTAAATATTTAATTTGATAATCGATCTGATGTAAAAGGTTAATTAATCATAAAACAAAGAATAGAATATTGAAACACAGTGGTGTTTTTAATCATGTATGTAATCCAAAATTGATGATACCTTCCTAGATAATGGATTGATCATTAGTGCGGAATGGTTAATAATGTTTTCGGTATAATCTACTGCTATTATTTTCTATTAATTCAACTTGTTCCAATCACCTGTTATGGTCTTATCCTGATAAAATAATGATGAATGTTGAAACATTCTCTAAATGGTGCTAGGGCTATGAGGATAACCCTGGATATTTTTCATAATAATATATTTATAAATGGAAATAGTTTACGAGTATTAAATGAATTAAATGAATTAAATGGATGAATTATTTAATTAATTAATATATTTATCCTAGTTTCCAACAATAGCCTTACTTGAATGGATGAAACCAACCAAAATTAGGATTCACATTGGGTAAACCCATGTTCATGATTCGATCATGGTTTCATATTTTTGGTTCGAGACTCAATTCAAGAGATTAATAGTTATTTATAAAATTCTATATTTCAATGATATAAATACTTTTTCTATTTTTATAAAAAAAATCCTGGATCATCAGGCCTGAGAATCACCCATCCTCTCATCTCATAGCATATAAAATAATTCCAAATTTATTTCAATATGTTGAAGCAAAAAACATAGTATCCACATTTTTACCTCTTTAAAATAATTTTATCCCTAAAATTAACAAAATAAAAAAAGGTGGGGATATTGAGCTAGTATCTCTCTCTCCATAACCCAGTAGCAATTTAGGATGCTCACATGATATAATAGAACCTGAAGTAAGGGAATTTTACACCCTCACAAGATCCTCTCATTCAAATCCATGATATCCACTAGGTACTCTATCATGGGGGATCCATCATCAATGTACATATCACCCTAGTTTATAACATGTGTAGGACCATGCATGTATCTCCCCATCTAAGATACATAAAAGTTAGTGTGTTACTACTCTAAGTATTGGGGTATGGATAGGTTGTAAGAACCCTTTCCAACCCTTTTTAGGATAACATATGACCATATAAACCTTAATAATAGTTTTACTACTCATCATTTCCCATTTTATCCTCATCATGGAGTCACTATCTATAAAAAATGGTCTCCATGATTGAACTCTTAGTGACCATGATGTTAGTAAGTATTTAATTTATACATGATTTGGTTTCTCCACATCCACTGTTTGATTTGAGGGACCATCTATGTCTTTTCATAAACCATCTAAATCCCATCAAGTGATTCGTAAATATTGTCAATGCATCATAAGGGTGTCATTTTTGGTCTCTCATAAAGGGCATATAAAGGTGTCACACTAATAGAAGAGTGATAACTATTTTTATAATAAATTAATACTGATGATAAGTGATCCTCCCAGCTTTACCCGAATTCTAACAAACAAGCCCTCAGTATATACTATAATAGCTGGATAAAGAGCTCAATCTGACTATCATCATAAGGGTGAAATGTCATTTTCATCCTCAAATGGCCCCCAAATTCCTCCACTAGTCCTCCCCACACCAATTTAATTAACCCCACATCATGATCATATATGATCATCAATGTAACTAATTAGAGATATATGATATCCCACATGTACAACAACCCCAACTAATTAGATCTACTGCGTGATATCAAGTATGTGCGCTACTAGGTAAGTCATTCAACTCTCACTAAGATAGAATCATGGTACATTGATTTTTCTACAATAACTATCACAATGTTTATGTATATTCTATCCCACATTCACTCTATGATCTTAAAAGGCTATAAAATCCTATTTGAACTATTTTCTTTTCCTTCACCTACTAGAATGTGAGACATAAAAAGTTGAACTCATCATTTATCCACCTTATTTCTTCCAAAAAACTACCATTGACGGTCTTTATACATCATCTATACCATAGTATGATCATCCAAAGTAGAAGTGTGAATCTCCCTCACCACCTTCTCTCACAACCTGACCAGAACCAAAATTGGTCCCTTATAAAGGATGATGTGATTCCTTCATTTAGATAAATAATAAGGTGAATCTCCTAAGGTTAGATTGTCACGTAGGACATCATAGTCAATGAAAAAAAACTAATACTCACTCACATGATGGATAAGAAGTGTAGTCAAACCAATAAATTTAAGAAACTTTGTACCCTTTCCCTCCACCAAGGACTACATTTAAGAATAAAACTACTCAGACACCTCCTCCAGAATACAATAATGAGACATCATTCATTGGTAATCATCTACCACATTTCCGTTCCAAATATTATAATTTATCCCAATTTCATTGTCCTTCATAAACTCCAACAAAAAAAATTATACTAGGTTTATATCCTTATAAATTAAGTCATACCTAAGAGTCTGATGGTATGATTAAATAAGAAAGAGCTACCCAAGTAGAGTTTTCCACCACATCATTAGAATGATGACTTCCACTACACATTCCAAGTTGTGAGTCTCACATTTCTTATCATGTGGTCTCGACCACCACAACCAATATGTGATCACTTCATTCCCCTACATTTACCCACATATGAAACCATATCTATAGGAATTATAATTTACTATGTACTCAATTCCCTCCACCTATAGTCTCAAAAAATTAGCACACAATGGCCTCATACATAAGTCTTCAAACTCTATATAGAACAACTCATTCAAGTTAGACGACTTCTATTTCCATGTTATGTTAGTAGAAGGGGATGGAATAATGTAGAAGTCTTCCATACAACGCTTATAGAACCCCATCGAGATAAGAAAACTCCACACCTATGATTTCCAATTGGGTGTTTCCCAATCAAGAACATCATTTATATTTACTCGGTATATAGATAATACAAGTTCATAAATGAAATTACTTAGAAATTGGACCTCATATATCTAGATTAGGAACTTAATGGTATTACTATAAATTTTGTGCTACCAATGAATGTCTTTGACCATAGTCAAGTGCACTACATGCTCCTCCTTTGATGTACAATGAATGATTATGTCATCAATGGATACAAAAATAAATCAGTCCATATATGGATAAAAAATATAGTTTACCAGAGCTATAAACAAACAAGAGGAATTCCACACTTCAAAAGACATCACTTGGAACTCATAGTGTCTGTAGCGATATCAGAATGCCAACATTAGTACATCATTCTCACGAACACTCAACTAGCTGTAGCCAAACCTAATATCGATCTATGAGTACCATATCACACCTTAAAACTAATCATATAAATATAATCTATAAAAGATGGAAACGTTTTTTCATGTCATAGTTCATGTGACGGTAATCATCAAAAAATACCAATCCCCCATCTTTATTTTACACGATGAAAATTAAAGATTCCAATGTTGACATACTAGGTTTGATAAAAAAACATTCTCTAAAAGGCTCTCCAACATCACCCTCAGTTAACAGAGATCATTTGGGGCCATCAGATATGCCAAGGATGATATTGGAGTGGTCCCAGGGTGAAATTTAATTAAAAACTCTGTATTCCACCACAGAGGTAATCATAGATCATCCTTAGGGATGACGTCATTAAAAAACTCCATCAATAATCGAAGCAGGGTGTTAGAAAATCACACTACTATACGGGATAACATCTTCCAAAGATAGTTTATGGGCTGTATCTTCAAACACATAAGACCAACTTGCTCCTCCATAAGATCTCTATCACCCATGATGGATAATCTCATCCCATCATTCTCAAGGAATTCTAATCATCCATGATGACAATCAATCATGTCATAGTCCATGTAAAAATTTACCATACCAAATATCACAACATTTGGCCTCATCATGAATTTTAAGAGGTACCATAAGAAAATATCTCCTCCAATTGAATGCTTACACTATTTCCAGATAAGTGTTATAGAATAAGTGTTCCTCGTAGAATCCTCAAGCCGAAGACACTAGTCTAAAGTCTCAACTGAGATTTCCATCAATCATGTTAGGAGTAATTATATGAATAAATGGCTTAAGCATATTTATACTAGTTCTGAGGAAATATTATAATAAACACTAATCAATCCTCTAATCATCATGTGATATATCAGGTTATATGCCACTAAAGCTTCTTGTTACCCATAGTCCCAACCACCAGATCTGTAAGCCTGAAATGGGAAACCTGGGGTGGTTGTGGATATATTTTGTAAAATATTACATAACCAAAATCTCATATCTCCTTATCTATTCTATCTCCAAACCCAGAACCACCCCCCATGGGACACCATGTCTAGGCATGGGAGAACCATTATCTTGGTGTTTCTTCAATTGTGGAATTTCATATGCTATCTTCCTTCCCACCTTAGCACATTGGGATGGGAAGTCACATTCCATGGGACCTCGTGATTCACATGTTTTACATCATCCCTCCATGGGACGACCTAGTACTATTCACTATCTCTGAGCTGCAAGAACACATTCATGAGTCCACGAATGGGTACCCCTTCTATTCATAAACCCCTATAATCTTCCATCCACTAAAGATGAAACAACTGAGGGATTTCTACTAAAGGAACTAAGAACATGGAATCCATCAAATAGTAATCTCCCCATATCCAGTGATTTCTCTTAAACTTCATCAGATGAGGGAATGCACATGGGCACCACATTTTAATGGATGTCTATATAGAGACCTTGTTCAAAATTTCATGCCATGAAGTAACCATCATAAACCATGTCGAATGATTACCATGAAATCTTATTGATCCTTATATAGTGCTCATATATTATCATCCCTCCCATCTATATCTTCGATAGATCATGAATCAAGAATAATTGAATATATGGGAGGTAATAACCCTCACAAAACAGATTCTAGAATTTGATCCATGAGAGTGCCAAAACATCCTTTGTCAATGGGACTAGACTCCTCCAATGAATATGTACTCCACGGAAATTATTGGATTCCACATCATCCATTTAATCTTTTGGGGTCTTTATATGTCTAAAAAATCACATCACCAAATAAATCAAATCCTCTGCTACTTGGGGATATTGCCCACCATTGATCCTCTACGTCCTTTGGTGCTAAAACATGTATAGTGATCTAATACTATGTGAATCCTCATCGTTATCTACCAGTATAATATACTTCCTGATATGATGGAGTGTTTCTATTTTCCCACCAAGAGGAATGATCTTGTGAGAGGACCCCAAAACAGAGGCCTCATCACTGACCCGATCGTCGTCACAATCCAGAATTAGTAACCTACCTAGTTATCTTCATGGATGAATCTAAAAAATTATTCAAAATGTAAAATAGTCAGATGAAAATATATATATGGAGTTAACTCAAGATGAATATTCAAAAGACTCAATCATATATGATGTATCGTATAAAGTTCCCTATAACCAATGACCCTATATGATTTGTCGATAGGAATGTAATCCGAGCCCCATTGAATGGATATGTCATTCTTGTCACAATCAATAGGTTCCATGGCCTGATAGCCACACTCGAGACAATTTTTCATTATATCACTAAATAACCAACCAAACCTAATAAGGGGAAAAATTCAAAAACCATCATGAGTTTTAACCACATATAACACCAATATGCAATAATCAAACCCATCGGTGCTCACTTACCTGAAAAAAAATATATCCATTACAACCCCAAGCCTTCCTATATAGTCCTAGGGATTGTGATAAAAACATAGAAGGCATCACTAAAATGTAAGGACTTTACATAATTCACCTTCAAACACAAACACAAAAATATCACGAAAGAAGTGTTGAGGAATAATAATAAGAAATAGTATCATATTGACCAAAACATCATGAATAAAATAATCTCTATGGAATAAAAAAGTGATAGCATGTGTAATCCAAAATAAAAAGGAAAAAATATATTCACACACAAAAATTATTTTCCAAATAACGAAAAACTAGAATAAAGTATATTAGAGATATTCCAAACAATGATCATCAATCCCCAATCACCCTACAAAGTTAAACACACCCATGTATCCCTACGATATACAAATTCAACCATAGACCTATTCGTTTTCTGAATAATACACAACATATTCATGAAAATAATATATATTGGTGATTATATACATAACTTATAGGACTCCCAAAACACTGAAGAGGGAGAAATAGAATTCATGGTAAAAGTATTCATTCAAACCTAAAGAAAGAGGTAAATGATAACAAAAAAGATGATATATTATCATATAAAAAACTATATGAGAAAATAAGGGGATATCCATATCACAACCCTAAACAGGGTGATACGTCCACCTATTGATCCAAAGTTCCATCATTGATTCCACATATCTCTTGTGTCTATTTAAAGAAAGAATGAGGTTTGACACACCTCACCACTACACCACAAATTGAGAGTGTAAAATATCAAAAATATAGAGCTATAATACCATAGAACAATATAAAGTATTGAACTCATTAGAGAGAGGACCCACACACATATAGGGGAGTTCAATATCTATATCTGTGTATAGTGTATATATGACCCAATCCCTGGTGTGACAAGGGAGTACCATCTATTAGGATAGATGAATTTCTCCCTCAATAGGGGAATACCAAATATATATCTATGAAACTAGTATGGTTCAATTGTACCCTAATGTAATATAGGAATATTTCCTATATAGATAGATAACCCATTATAATGTATTTAAACACCTTATATACCATTAAAATAGTACTGGTACCTATTACATGGTGAAATATGTTATAATTATACCCTAGGATATATGACCGACACCCTGGTGTGATAGGGGAGTAACACCTCGTTTAGGAATAAAGTGTATGGGTGACCCATTACCTTATGAAACATGGGTGTAATGTCCCCATGGATAGAGGACCCACACCATGGTAAGGTAAGGGAGTACCACATCTTCATAAAATATCTATTTTTATGATGCCCTATCACTAACATTATTGAGAATTATATTAAAGAGAATCATGATAAAAACATCTCTCTTCATCTATCAAAATTCAATACTATGGAATCCATCACATAATATGTAGATAAAAAAGGATAGGCTACACGTGGGATAAAATATGTTTCAATAGAAATGAAATATGTGATAAACAAGTTATTTTACGAAATATATGGAATGTATGAGATCATATAGTGTTTGATCCAACAAAATCACTTAGTTGTGTCAACTATGAACATCGTTCAGTGGAAATGTGACCACACATAACATGTAAGAGTCCAACAAGACATGCCTCAACCACCTGGGGAATTCTCGTGTGCTCATGGTTCTAACCATGTACTCCAGGTTGTGCTCATATACATAGATGTGTAATGATGATGTCCAAAACCAGGTACATGTCCTTGTTAAAGCCCATGTAGTCAAGACATTCACATGAGTTTGGACGTTTTCATGACTCTATCTGAGCCCATCTTACTGGCCATGTCCATGTTAGTATAGTATTTCTGTGTATGTGTTCCTACATTTTCACCCTTATGTGTCCAAGACAAGGTACATGGGAATGTCCATTCCCTTATAGTCATCACATGTCTATGTTCCATGAAGTGTATGTGCTTGTGTACTCCTAGAGTACATTGTGATATACAATCACAAGATAACACGACATGTGATGTTCCCTTAGATCATGTAACACTTATCTCCAACCAAATACCATATATTCTATAGCTAGGGGACTACATGTAATATGTTTATCCAATACACACCATATAGTGATTATATTTTAAGAATGTTAGATCTATCATGTGGCATTCAGATCTACTACTACCCCTAAAAATCATCTTTATTCATCATTGAATCTTATTTGGGTGTATATATTAAGACCTTTTTATGGAATCTATCACCACTACTCAGATTTAGGGCATCCAAAGGCCTTGCGCAACTCCACTTATAACCTTCACACATGACCCATGGAAGAGAAACCTCAACCCCATGTCTGATCTATAGTTTAATCACCTGAAATCCCAAAATGAATTCTAGTATTTCTATAAAATCCCTAATCTAATCATTTTTCACCCATCCACCAAGAATCCGGGGGTCTGATCATGCTAATTACCATATGAAAATGTCAACTGATGGCCCTGTAGCCCAAAAAAATGAAAAAAATAGTATGTTGGCGAAAGATACAAGAACAAATGTTCATCAATAATTATCCAAGAGTTCATGGAAAAAATTCATGGATCATCGATATCTGGGGTGTGATATGTAGAAAAATCTAGAACAAGTTAAATAAATAATTTAATTCGTTATGTGGTCTCATGTGAATGATCAATTAATCGAAAATTAAAGAATAAACGAAAATAATATGATCAATCTATTAATAATGGGTGGAAACCACATTTGAAAATACCTACCTTGATTATGGATTTATTGTAGGTGAATAATTTTTTTAATAGTGATGGGGATGATCTGTTGTGTTTGTTATCGGTTGATCCCCCACTATCTTATCTCCTTCATCAAATTTCGATCCACCAATAAAAAATGATGAAACCCTAAATAAAAATCATAGGGTTATGTGGATAACCATATATTTTTCCATAATATAATATTATAGTGAAATTTGGTTATGATTATTAATTAATTAATTAATTATTCCAATTAACATACCTACCATCGTCTTCCTTATTAAAACGTCACATGCTGACCAAGTTTTGGTCTTGCCTAGGGTAAACCATAACGTTCAGATTCTACCACTACCTCATATTTTTTTTATCAAATATTGAGTTTGAAATATATTCCATTATTTATAAAATACATTATCTTCTTGATTTACATATCTTTAATATTTTTATAAGATTAATTATAGGCTCATAAGGCCTTTGAATCACATTCCCTCTCAATTCCTAACTCTGAAAATATTCCATAATATATTTCTATGTCAGAAATGGAAAAAATGTCTCTAAAACATTTCCATACCTTGGATTATAGAATATATCAAATTCATAGTACTATATAAACTCCAAATAGTGACTATATATTAGGTTGATATATATCTGAGTGAAGATGTACCTTAGTCTCTAGTGATATTAGAAAATAGAAGAATCATACCTAGAAGATAATACATCCATATATTTTGTGTGAGGAATACTGTTGAAAAATATTTGGCGTGAGTTAAATAGTTTTTCTTGTGGGGTATTAATAGACATGGCCCAAAAGTGATTATTTTCTTCCTTTTCACAACACGCAACCACACCTAGCTGTAGAGGTATTGAAAAACACTATGTTCTAAAATCCCTCCATAATTTCTCTCGACACTAGATCATTGGTCAACCATACAGAAGGATCTTTGAGACATCATAGTCAAGGGGAATGGATACCACTTCATTTTCAAAAAATTAAATTGAGCTTATATCCTAAAAAATTACACTATAAACACCCATTAGTACATCACCATGATATGAAAAATCTACAGCTCTCTCACAATTTTGGGTGGATCCCTAGTAAGAACTACATTTATCTTACTCAGATACATAGATAAACTATTCCCATATTTTACATACCATAGTAAGTGAACCTATCAGATCTAAAACCAACATTTTTATAGATAAATATAATGTTGGTTCTCCGAGAGTAAGTATAGGACCATTCTAAAAATATATGAATTCTTCTACTATAACACAGAATAAATGATTATTTCATCAATGTATAAATATATGAATCATTCAATGTTTGGATGGAAGATCTAGTACATTTGTGTTGTGAACATAGTGGGGTTAATTGTCACACTAAAAAAATCAGCTGGAAATCATAGTGTCTATAACTTCATTTTATGGGTGTCTCCAAAACATCATCCCATTGAATTCTCAAATAGTGGTATTTGAACTTGAGGTAATCTATCAGAACCAAGTCACACATTCATATTGGTAGAACTGGTCATCTATCCTTGGAGAGGAGTAAATTTCCTTCATAGTCACCCGATTTAGGTCATAATAATCATTACAAAGACAAATAATTTGTACTTATTTTTTAACATAGAAACCCAGATCTTCTTATGGGTACACACTTGGTTTGATAATATCCTTCTCTTGAATGTCCACTAATAAAACCTCATATCTTGAATCTTGTTAGTGGGCATCCAGTATGATGTAGATTATATTGGTTTAGACTCATGGAATATGTAAATTCTAAATTCAGTCTCCCAACATGGTGGTATTCCCATAATGTTTGTCGAGGATAAATATATAATCATACCATACTAATGGATGTCATATGTGTAAAGAGGCCACTATACCCTAGGATAAATCTCCAACTTTTGGGTGATAGTTAATAGTTTCTTAACCATGATTCCTATGTTTTCATCCAATTGATCTCACTCACCCATACAAAATAATTTCATCCCATCAGTATAGAGGCATCTATTTATCCTATGATGACATTATATCTAGGAATTCATGTTGGGAAACTAGCCAATCCACATAATGATGTCATAATATTTCATCAATAAGACCAAAATGTCTCTTCATAAACTCTCTTTACCAAACACCATCTCACATTTATAGAAGAAGTGTGATATAGAAGAATCGCTTCCCGTGTGAACCTCTAACCATTGATGATGGGATGAATCCTAAATGGGAATCTCTTATTATAGCATTATGGAAACAAATATAATGAAATAAATATATATTACCACTAATAGTAAAATATAAAGTGTATCAATGACTCATATCATACCTTGAATCATCTAGTACACAGCCTGTTAATAAGTCTCTGTTACTCGCAACAGACATTAAACTTAACCTCTAACTTTCTAAGCCTATATTGAATCATCACATACATTGACGGAAGTGGTGGATGAATCTCATAGAATGTCGATCCAAAAACATGTTCTCTCTCTATATCTCTACCCAGTCCCCTATTATCTTCCCTCTCAATGGGATTCCATGACCCCATCCGAGAGATCGTGGACTACGACACTACCTCTACCATGGTGATCCATCCACTATCATCCCATCATGATCAAGAAACTGGTGCAGGAAATCAGGGTCCATGTCACATATCACCTCAAAACATTGAATGTATAAACTCATACCAATCTCGATCACCTGAGTGATCCCTACGATATAGATCAATGTGTCTCAAACCAATCATGTGTATGCATCTGGTAGAAGAAACCTTAGAGGTTGTCCCATAATACATATTATGGATGAATCAACCCCATGATAACTATTGTCAGCTCTACCCACCAGGATTACCACTTCTAGGAATAAATATACCACCAATGATGACTTCGGTACATTATCATAGGTTGGGATTTAGATGTAGTCTTCATTAGGAAAATTGTATGTGTGAAGTCCCTACTTGAACATATATTCTATAAATAAACCATATAACACTATATTGAGGGAATAACACATGATTTCATTGAACCTCATAGATAAATAAAGGACATTTATGTCACCTTATAGTAGCTCATGATGATCTCAAATCCACACGGAGTGCAATCACAATAGGTTATACCCATAAATAAATAGTTGTTTCAAGTAAGAATATGAGGGTGTTGTATCATCAAGACTCTATGCGATTAGAATCAACTAGAACCTTACTACTTCAAATATAATAATAGTTATAATAAATTCCTAAGGATTACTTAGGGCCCAAAAATAGTGAATAATATTTCATCTAACTCGAGTTAATCCTATATTGCAGGAGGGTTTGGCCCCCCATGAAACCTCTCTTGAATAGATAATATGTCCTATGAACCATAATCAGGTTCCTTATCCTAATTTACAAACCAAAAAATATTCTTTAATCATTGAAAATGTTCAAAAATAAATCCTCACCAATGTTCAAACTCTAACCATGAACTCGAGGATGAACTTCTCTGATACCACTCTATCACAACCCGACCTACTAGTATCTATTTGGTTGATATAAATCAACGTGTGACACCACATGACCACCTATAATAGGGTATAATATAGAAAAAAACGATAAGAGGGAATGTAAAAAATCATAGGAATTAGCCTATAATACTTATATCAAAACACACAACCATGTCCAAGTAATATATTTGGGGGATAATAAGATACTACATCTTCTTTAATACACCCCTTCATGAAATAACCTTTAAATAATACAACTGAGTATCAAAATATAAATCCAATTTATAAAGGATAAAAATTAAAACCCAATCATGACTTATTCCCCATGATGGAAATAACAAGAAAAAGGGGAATCTAAAGAGAGATCGTCACCTAATATCAATTTTTACCATATAACAAGGACATTGTACCCATTTATCACTATGCTCCACAAAAGTCACCATTGATTTGACAATACTATATATAATACATGACATTAGAGGGAAAATCCCAAACATGTATGAGTAAATAAATACCTCATAGGGCTCCCTAGAAACCATCAAAGGAGTAATAAAAAGATACAACATAAGTCAACTCAACCAATAACATGAGGGAAAAGAAAAACCAACATATATTCTCATAAAAAACCCACCAAGGGATAATGGGGATGCCTGTCTCATTACCCAACATAGAATTATGTGTCGACATATAGTGATTGTCACTTTTTATATACAGACATTACATCATTTTCAAAAAATATTTATTCAATTACAATTATACATGCCCAAAGACTATATTAGTTTAGTACTGTTGGAAACATGGGAACGTAAACACTGGTACATAAGTGAACTACATCATCTCCCTCTACATTCCTAATAAATAATATCCTTCCTAAATAAATCATACATAATACAAATATTTGTAACATGGTAAAAAGGAAACATAAGAATGGGTGATCTTAGATGCCAAGTAAGGGTAAATAGGGGAGATAATTAAACTCATAATGTGGATAAGGGTATGAGATAATGATCATAACAACTGAAAAATAAACCCTAAATATAAAATATAATAATAATGAATCTTAGAATAAATAGAGTTGGTTCATATGACATGAATCAAAAGTTAATAAAATTAAATGATCCACAAGAGAATAAAAACATCATAATTCTATGATTTATGAAAAACACAAAGTCATTTAAAACAATTTCTCTAATATTCAAGTATCACTGCTAAGGATATCATAGTGGAATTGGTTTACTCCTTAATGAATTTTAGTAGCCAAGGTTCACTACCAAGACTATTTTAGTCGAAAAATTACTTTATAGATCCTGATTTACAACCCATTAAAACCATTTATATATCACGAGGTATAAATCACAACCCAATTCATTAGATGAAGATACAGTTCCCACCCATCAAATAAAGAAATCATACGTTTGGGAGACACAATATCATAAAAACTAATCATGTCATAAAACATGAAATTAAATGAGAATCGTAAACATTTAATCATACCATATCTTGTCTAAAATAGATATGTTTTATAATTATATCATAATATAATAATCCATGAAAAGAGGCAAGTTTCATAACCATATAACCCATGGAGGAGAAACATGTTTCATAATCATATACCCCATTTATGAGGTACAGGTCCCATAAAAAACATTTCATAAAAACCAAAAACATTTTGATAAAAAATATGAATTGTTCCCTTGGATCGCATCCCTAGTAAAGAAAGATTAACACCAATGGATTTCAACGTAAATGGAAAATAATTATGAAATATCATTTAACTAATTTCATGTGTTACGTATCAATTCCTCTTTGAAAAAATTAATACCTCAATTTTTTAAAACATTTTTCTTTGAAATTAATTTTTAAAAATAACTATGGATTATTTGAAGAAATTAATGGGCACGATGAAGGATTGTTTCATTCATGTTGTACATGCAAAAAAGATTCATTTCAATTTTTTTAATCCAAATTTCCATTTATTTAAAAAAGAGGAATAATAATATATTCAATTCGTTTTGTAAAAATTCAATCATGGTTAAATATTTTATTCAAATATAATATTTTTTTAATAAGACATTTTAATATTATTTTTTAGAAAAAATGGTTTTCAAGGAAAACTGATATTCAACAGAATAAAGAGATAATGTCAGATTATCAGAAAAAAAATTCTTCATAATTGTATGTTCTGAAAATTTGAAAATGGTACTATCACTTTAAGATATTTGAATAAACATAGGGGAATAAAATTAATTATATTTCCTGATATAATTTAGAAATTAGAGAATAATCATAAAAAACATGATAAATGAAGAGATGAGAAAAATAAATCTTAACAATTTGGTAACATTGAATAAAAATAAACATGAAATAATAAAATCACATGAAGTAAAAAATAGCATTAAAATAACTATATTAATTATAAAACATGTCATAGTTGTAGTATATACACCTCGTAAAATAGTATTGGTTCAAAACATTACATGTATGTCAATGAAGGAAAATTGAGACAAAATCCTCAAACATGTTTGTAAACTTTCAAACAGTAACCACATGAATGTGGTATCTTAAAATGTATAAATACACTGCAATAGTTCTCTTTATATTAATAATAGAATAAATTCATTGAAATTATTCATCCCACAAATAAGAAATAGGTAATGAACATGGATGGTGTCTCACAGAAAATTAATGTGGGACATATAACCTTTACAACATGAGTATATTTTTAATCATGAGCCCCATGATATAAAAACGTCAATTGATTCTGTAAGTATCATAAGTTTTTTTAAATTAATGATATAAATCTTCATAAATAATAATATACCCCACACAAAATAATCAAGTGGGGAATATGTCATATGTTTAGTAGAAATAAAATCTAGTTAATACATCTTTTTACCTTAAGTGTTGACTTAATTCATATACATTAAAACATCATTTATATTAAATTTATTTCTTATAAATATATCATGCATATATAATAATAACATATATTATTTACTTAGGTATTTATATTAATCATATTTTAATAATTCTATGTTAATGTTATGTTTCATGTAATAACTTCTTTGATTTCTTATATATTTTGATTTGTTATATTTTTTTCCTATGTCATTAAGAAAAATTTAATAATCTAAATAATTATTTCCATGATATATATATAATATATATTCATTATTTAATAATTTATTGTGATATATGATATAGAAATTCAAAATTCAATCCATCGTTCATGGAGACGGTATGCCATACATACACAGGAACACTATTTCCAATTGTTTTAGATTAAAAGAAAGAACTATATATGATATATTATAATTTTAGAATCATAATAAAATCATAAAAATATATATAAAATATATAGACATTAAATCCATCATTATTCAGAAACATGAATGGATTTAAAATAAAAATGAGCATCATCAGTCTGTGAGGTGGTAGTGTGCCTTTACCGCAAATGATTATTACTTATTCTATATGATGGAAGTTTGTGTGGTTATAGGAAAAAATCAAAATATAATAAAATATAAGTCTATTCAACTTGATTAGGTTATTATATAATAATTATAATAAAATAGTTAAATATTTTTTAGTAACAAATAACATAAAAATGTTTTTTGATGTGCATTACCTCTACTTCAGGTATCTCTATTTAGTAGGCAACAATGAACTCCCTAAGATAGATTTATTAAAAAATTAGAATTTATGGATGAGATTAAGGATTTTTTATAACATTTGAATATGTATTTTTAGACCAAATGTTCCTGAGAATTGTGAACATAGGGGAATAGGTGTAACCCTTTGTAATGTGGGTGGGTGGAAAACATGTATATTTTTGAATGGTAGAATTTATACCCGATATTTCATACTTACAAAGTGTCCAAAATATATCATATTATAACCGTAGACATGGTATGTTTTCAAAATAGAATAGAAATGGGTGATTGATATGTTTCTAGTTCATTTTTTGTTTATGTTTGATGTTTAGTCCATTGGTGAACATGTTTTTCTCTTAATCTCATTGATTATTGTTCATTATTCTCATTAATTACATTGTTAAAAAATCATGATATTCTAACAAGAAATTTTAAATTATTGTTATTACAAATATAGAATAAATTGTTTCAAACTAAAAACACATAATTGTTATAACTGAATTTAAAATTAATCCCAATGGTGGCATGAGACAACACATTTTAAAGTGAAAATGTTCAAATATATGATGTGTTTTTTATCCTATTTCAATGTGAATTAGATTCAAATGAACTAAATTAGATTCACGGATGTATAATTTCACTAATTATATTTTAAAAACAATTTAAAATAAAAATAAAATAAATAAATAAATTTAATGGGAAAGAAGTTTTCAATTACAATTAATTATTTGCCACTATTTATCAAAAATGAGGTATTTTAGAAATATCTGCAAAATTTACCTTAGGATAATTTTGAAAGTTGGAATTAAAAAATGAATTTTATTTTATCAAAATAAATTTCATACAATGTTATAATTTAATTTTTTCATTTTTCTCTTATGTATATAAAACACACATATCTTAAGAAAATGGTGTTTTCAAAACATTTATGGAAATTATCAAAAATTATCTATTTTATTATCATTTAATTTTATTTATATAAAATAAATTATTAATCATATTAAAAAATAATTTGTTAATCTTCATATTACAATGTTTATCATCTAGGTTATAATAGTAATTCTTAAATATATATAATAATAATAAATCTCTTTTTTTAAACTCGGTTTCATGTTTCTCAAAATGGAGTCGAGTTTCATGCTTAGTGCAAGGTAACCCTTGGTTTCATGTAATGAAATCTTGGTTTTCTATAGAGTGTAAAAAAAATAAATCCATTAAAAATAATTTATCCAAAAAAATGTTTATAAAAGCACAAGTTGTTACACAACTGATTAGTCTATTGGTATATCTATGATGTCTGAAATCATGTGCAACCGCACAAGAATCATAGTGGAGTTGATTGATACTCATTAATGAAATACATTAATGTGGGGACAATAATTATGTTGCAGTAAATTATCATCATTGGAGATCAATGATGTGGGAGTAACACTATATATATAGAGGACTCACACCTTGATATTATATGGTGGAGTAAAACTATAACCATATTAGGAGTATTTTGGACATGTAAAATTGTAGGACACAATTGTAACAAAACCATCATATCTTATGATCATGAACAATATCTTATTGTTCTATCAAATATTGTAAAAGTGTTCACACTCAAAATAACTCACATTGTAACTCAAAATACACTAAATGGGATACCATCACATCCTAAGAGGGAAGACACTATAGATATGATACTTTATAGAAAAAAAGTGATCTCTAATGAAGGAAATATAGAAGTTGGATGGTTATAAAGGAGGTAAATGGTGTGTAACTATGGTCACATTGTGTGTGACCTATCCTTGGAACCTGGTCATGCCATCCCTTACACATGGCATAACAGTCCATGTGGTAGTATAATTCATATAGTTGAGGAAAACAACATGGAATGGATGCTTAGGGCCTACCCATGTCCTCCTAGGTCATTCCCATATACACTAGTCATTGACATGTTCCATGGTCATGGCCAAGTATACAGATAACCCTCTATACTATTGCTATATTTGTGCCCCTATATTCTCAATGTATAGGCCAAGAAGCCAGCATCATGTCACTTAGATTGTATATCTATATAAAAATAATGTGATATTTACCTATCTCCCAAATACCAAACATTTGTAGTCCGGGGAATACACAAGGTGTTCCTTATACTTCATTTTAGGATAGCAATTCTTTACCAAAATCTCCAGAAAACTTTATACAGTTTACCGATCAACCATTTTTGCTAGAAAAGTCACTGTTTGACCCCATGAATTATGTTTTAAACATTTTTTGACAACAGATCCTGACCATTGGTTTCTAATAATGGGAAATATGAACAAACACATGGGAAACTATTTTGCATCCACTTATTTATAGGGCTCTAATAAGTTAATATGTCACATATATCCATGAATCAATAATAATAAATACAAAAATCATCAAACCTTCTCTAGTTCATGTAACCTTCACATATTTGGGGATTAAATCACACTCAAAGAAGACCTGTATGTTTGGAACAATGACCCCATTTGTCAATGGTAAAAAAATGTGAGGAATAAATGGGGAAATGAAAATGAAAAATGGTTATGATATTCGTTGGTTGATGTGATCCATGCTAATTATCATATAAAACTATAAAAAATGTGTGTTACCAAGTCTTAAAAAGAATAAATTTTTCTTAACAATTATTTTCATATTCAGTCTCAGGTGAAGAATGATTTTTTTGACAAAATTATAGATCATGAATAAATCCATTCTTAACCATTGATTAAATGGAATAAACCACACACAATACATTCTTCCACCAATATGGGTTTATCATTTTTGAATAATTAATTTTCTATCAAAGAGGATGATAAACTACTATTCTCTTCATCAGTCACATGATTAACCTCAATCCAATCCTTTTTGTTCTTTAATTTTGATACACCAAAAAAGAATGGGGAACCCTCCCTCACTAAATTATCATAGAGTTATTTGGAAAATCATTAAAAAAATATCATAATGATGTATTTATATAGGGTTTATAAGATTAAGGTTATTAAAAAAATATTTAATTATTTAATTCACTTAACATACCAAAAAATGGATGAATCAACCAAATGTCTTGCACAACCATCATTATATCACACCTATGGTAAACCCCATATAATGGAATCAACCATTGTCATAGATATCCCATCCGAGGTAACAAAAAATAGGGGAACTATTTATACTAAAAAACATGTGTTTTCTTTAAAATGAATTAATATTTTTAATATATTAATTCATTGGTCTTGTAATAAAAAAAACACTGAATTTAATAAAATCATGATATATATATATATATTTATTTAAAATCTATATCTTCGATCAAAACCTTTAATAGAGAATCCCTTAGAACATCGGCCTACCAAGACCAAATCCAATCACTTCCAGCCTAACTCCATCATCCTTCTTCTATCAGAAATATAATAAACCAAAAATAAAAAATCAACCAAGAACCAAATAGCACCAAAGCTGCCAACCCATGAGATTTTTGAAAAAATTCAAATAGAAACATCTACCCTTGCGAAAAGCTAGATTACAAGGAAACAAAGATCATAAATTCAGCAAAGAAGAAACGTAAATAAATGTGTGGACTCAGCAATGGAAACAGAATATCCTGAAACAAACAACTACAAAGAAAACAAAAGAAAATGAAAAAGAAAGGCTACCAGATGGTAGCCCGGATGCCCAAATCCTATCACCGCCACCCAGAACGCATGTGAAGACTATAGAAAATCACCCACCGCACACCCCAGAGATGAGACAAAGACCACCAAACGTTGGATCTGGAAACTCGAGGGAGGATATGAACCATGCATCATTACAGAACCTATCCAGTGATAAGGCATCAGGCGAGGAGAGGCCAGCAACAGAACATCGAGCCAACCCAATCTATGAAGCAGCACTACAAGAAGACACATTGTTGGATCTCACCGAGAGCAGAGAGGACTGGAGCGACAACCCAAGGAGAGGGCGGTAGCGACGAGAGAAAAAAACCAACTGTGTTTTTCCCCTTAGAGGCTCATCCCCCCATTTCAATATATATATATATATATATATTTAAATGAGTTAATCTATATCACCAATTACATGACATAATTTTTTTATCTATTTTTTGAGTAATTTCTATGAAATCACAAACTTATATTACAATTATTTTGGTACTATTTTAATGCATTTCATTATTATATGATATAATCGTGTTCGTAAAAAATTATATTCTATTTAAATATCTTTTTTATACAAAAAAATTCTTAATATATATTCTAATAGTTTTCTCGTACCACAATAAAACACATATATGAATGGTATTTTGAAATTAAAAACATTAGTTGAACTATATAAAGAATCAATAGAAACATCATTTGTAGTATCCTTTATTAAAATTTAAGATATCATTTTATCATTTATAGATTCATCACTTCAATCCATGTCTTCCACACACCTCTTTATATTTTATAAAGTTGTATTCTTATTTTTCTTTTAATAATCATCTTTTCTTAAAATCACGAATATTTGGAAATATGATTTTAGATAACGATTTTATTTTTATACATAATAAGTTATCTCTAAATCAAGATTAAAAAAATTTGTGTTATTTTTTCAATTTTTTTATTATCATTGTTATATTTTTTTTTTCAATTACCCTTTCATTGTGTTCATTATTTTCTATCAATTTTTCTGTTAAATGAGTTAATTTTTATGTTTTTTTATTTCCTATATTGTATAATTAGAAGAGTGTGATGAAGCATTATTATTTTATTTAAAATTAACACAATTAGTTTTGGAACAATATTTATTAGTAAAATGACTATTATCTAGTTTATATTTTAGTAATGATCCATTTAACATACCAAATGTGTAATTTTTTTTTAATTTTTTCACCCTTGTTGGGAACCTTTTTTTTATGAAATTAGAATTATAGGTATCTATATGATCATTATATAATAGATTTATTATACAGGTTTTCACTAATATCACTCATTCCATTTAAAATACCTAATAATGTACAAAACATTTAAATAAGTGATTATTTATCTGTCTTTTAGAATTTATGAAGTTTATAACATAAAAGTCTCTTATTACGTATATTTACCTTAATATTTCTATAGCAGGTATGTAGTAATATTATACAAATTTAATGAGAGTATATTTTCAAGTTGATAAATTATAAAAAACACTTTTTAAAATATCATGATATAAAATACAGTAACATTATAATTTGAGAAATAATTTACTAAATAATTAGTAGACAAAAAGGATGTGCCATATTTTTTAGTTCATAATATTATAACATGATTTTTCAGGGCATAATACCAAGGTTATTAAGATAATATTCCATTCCTACATTCTTATATTTATAATCTTTAAAATGGATTTATAATGTCTTTTATGAAATCCAAACATAATTAAAATTTAAACATGATATATAAATAATTTTTTTTCAAGGATTTTTATTGTAGAGCATAAATATTATATGAAACAAAATATAATTATATAAAAAAATAATTATATTTTTTCTATGATACCAATATTTCTCCTAGATAGAGATATCTATAATGTCAAGACTGTGATGTGTTGAAATTTTTAAAATTTTAAGAAGTATTTAAATATATGTAAACATAAAAATAAAATTACAAGAAGAGTGGAAATATAAAAAAAAAATAATTTTTCTAGTATTTTAGATTAAAAGGGTCTTACATATAATGTTTACACGTCTATAATCCTATATATAATAACTTCAAATTAATCCAAATATTTTTCTAAGAGTTACATATCAAATTAAAAGATACCCTTTCAATTACGGATTTAACCATAAACACCTGAATTCTATTCGGAGTCAAAACTATATAAGAACCATTATTTTATGTGAAAAGTCCACCATATATTTTTTTCCTTTTGTAGAATAATTCATAAGAAATATAAACCTTCCATTTATAGTAGATTCATAATCAATACAATTGTATTCTTTAAAGGAATACATAAACATGATAGATTAATAATATAATAAATATGAAAAATTAGTAAAACATGATAAATAAGAAAAAATAAAAAATTAATATTGAACTATCATTAATGCATGATTATTTTTAGTAATATGGTTATACATGGTAACAATAATCACAGTAAGAATCAAGAAAACATGATCACAAGAAAACAATTTCAGTTCTAAAAAATTATTACATATCTAGTTCATTAGATCATTATTTATAGATTGATCTTCAATGTATAGTAGCATTATTATTCGTAATCCATGATAAATTATTAGATTATTCGTGGTTTTAATATAATACATACAATTTTAATCTGTAAAGTAGTATTTACAATTCACTGATTGAGTTTAATTATAGATGAAATAAAAAAAAGAATAGAAACACACAGACACGCACAGACACAGACACATATATATATAGTACTGCTTGGTATGGAAATTATATTAAATAAATAATCCATTAATAAATTTATATATCTCTCATTGTGTAATTTTTTAATCACAGAAAAAAATTAAATATTCAATATATATAATTATATGTATCACAAACTTCACGCTTGACTTCAGAAGATTTATAGATGATATCCATAAGAATCAATCAACACTTATAGAATCTCTATTTATTAACATTTTATTAGAGTAAAAAAACACAATATATATGTATTTTTTATAAATATATTATCTATATAAAAAATTTATAACACTCATTTCTAAATCCTATGAGTTATATAAATGTTAGTAAGAGTCATCATAAGAGAAAAATAAAATTTTTCATATTTTTTAATTACTTAATGAAATTTTGAGTAATAATTTTTTATAATTTAACTCTATATAAAAGTATAAAACATAATAATATATTTCAATGTTAATTATGATATTTAATTTAATAATAATTTCAATTCCTTTATAGTTTTTTCCACAATAAATTTGATTTACTATAGTGTTCAATTTCATATGACATTGAATATCATATAGAATCTATTTTCATTCTAAATTTCATTTCATTAAATTTTCAATTTAATAAGACTTATAATTTTTAGAGCATACTGAATATTTATAGAGTATTTCACTTTTTTTATAAAATATAATAAATATGAAGATAGTTTAAATTAAAAATGATTAACAATTAAATATATTATAGATTACAAAACATATTGATTTTATAAGGTGTTTAAACAATATGTTTGAAATTTAAATAGTATGTATGATGTTGGGTTTCAAACATAAGATATTATAAATTTATAAAAAAATTTAAAAATCAAATGTAAGAAGTTAAACATCATATATAATAGCAAATACTAATTAAAATTATTAATTAGCATCATTTTAATAAAAAATATATAAAAAATATATACTATATAAGATTATTAACATAAAAATAATCTGAAAACCATATACATAAGATGATTTATTGATATTTAATATGATTTACTATAGAAAATTATTTATATTAATATAAAAAATTGATTTAAAAGAAAAAATTTGAAAATTACTTTCAAATGGGTTTAATAAAATAATAAGACATAATAATCAGAATATTAATTATAGCTATATAAAATTCTTATTAAAATTATTAAGAAGTTCCGATTCATACATAATATCATATACATACTAAAATTCTTAATTAGAATCTTATAAATAAAAATTATTAAAAAATATATACTATATAAGATTATTAACAAAAACAATAATCTGAAAACCATATACATAAGATGATTTAGTGATATTTAAGATGATTTACTATGGAAAATTATTTAAATTAATATAAAAAAATGGATTTACAAGAAAACATTTGAAAATTACTTTTAATTGGGTTTAATAAAATAATAAGACATAGTAAGAATAATATTAATTATAGCTATATAAATTTTATCAATGTCAAAATCGTTTTTAAAATAAAAATAAAAAAATATAAAACATAAACCAAAGGTTTTTATAATAATAAAAAAATAATTGAGGGAAAAAGTCTTTCTGAAAAAATCACTCTTATAATACTAACATATTGAATAAGTGAATAATTTATATTGATGATCATAAAATCTGGTCTCACAGGAGGAAACGCAAGTTTATATATTCAATTTTTAGTTATATTACAATATAATGATAATCGAATCATCCCAATGAGGTTTTTTATTATAATTTATTGGATGGTATAATAAAACGAGTTAGAATTCAAATGAATGGTTTCATGAACTTTATGAAGAGAACAATCAAGAAATAGAAGTAATATATTATTACTTATTTTTTTATTTTTTACTAAAACATATATAATTCATTGTGTCCTATTACTTCTTTTATTATAAATTATTGAGTAAAAAATCATGAGGTAGAGTTACTATGATGTGTGGTATTAAAAAACAATATCGAGAGAATTTTTTTTTTCTAAATTCGTATATAAAAATCAAGGATTGAAAATATAAGGTCTTATTTATTTAGTATTACTTTGTTTTTAGTGGATGATTTTTAAGGCTGGTCGAATTTTTTCATGTATAATATCAATTTTCTAATTTCGAATTGGTTAACTATTTTTTAGGTAGAGAAACACTTCTGGGAGATAACATAAATAATGATTTTGTAGGTAAATTATCGTAAATAAAATGAATTTTTGGTAATGAATATGAATTTTTTCAAAGATAAAATTACAAAGGGTGTATGAGTAGAAAAAATAAAATAAAAATAGTGAATATAAATTTGGGATATGTTTTTCTAACTATTAAATAAGAATTGGTTATTAGAATTAACCTCAATGGACTCCATTTATATTGAATGAATTAGTTTCATAATATTTATACTCATTGAGTAGCTATAACACCTAGGATTATGAAATAATTTTATTTTTAAAATTTTTATTTGTTGTTAATGATGATTGAACAATTGGGGATATCCAATCTCAAATATAGAAGTGTAAAATAATATAACATGTTATTTTATAATATAAATCATGTAATTATTACATGAATTTATAGATAAATAGATTGGGATAGTGTGATTTACAAATATGTTATATATCGGGGAGATGATACATATTATTCCATTTTATTACATATTATATGAATTGAACTATAATGTAGAGATGAAAGTAGAATCTAGATGAAAATGTTTGAGATTAAATACATGATAAAATTAATCACACATGTGAGGTTGAATGTTATTATAATAAATATATAATTATTTTTATATGGTTTATCATATTTTGTTTTGAATTTTTTATTTTAAAAATACATAGTAGATATTAGTTGTTGGATTTATGTTGTTTTCGTAATAATAAAAAATATATAAATTTAATTATATGTAATGAATTAATTTAATGCATAATTTTAAATGTGTTTTATTATGGAATATTCCATTGAATATTATTGATATATTTCATTCATGGAAGGAGGACTCATAATATAAATTTAATGAACAAAATTATTTCATATGTGATTATGTAGAAAATAACATGGAGACTATTTCACAACATTTTATGTGCCATTTAACTATTATATAAAATCATTTTTTTCATTAGGTGTAATTTATTTAGAATAAAATATAGTAAATCCAACAATATGTATGCCTATCCTCAGAGTAGTTCTATATTTCCAATGTAGAATATGATATTTATTAAAAGTGAATTAAAATAAAAAACTGAAAAATAATATTTACTGAAACTATGATATATTATTCATTTTGTGTGCATAATGTCACAAGGATAATGAGATAAATATTGTTATATAATTAAAATAAATTATACAAACTCAAATTGTGTTTCCATGTGTGTGTAAAGGTAGGATAAAAATATAATATATGTTTTTCCCAATGTCCTAAGCCTTTCCTCTATTGAAAGAAAACTAAATTGAGTAATATATTTTTTATAACCTAAGGTAATCAAAATTTAAATTATAGAATTCATTAAGGTGAAATATTTTTCTTGAATTTGGTTATTTGGTTAGATGGAATTTTTATATTATAAACAATTATAAATAAATAGAAGCTATGATAATTTAAATATGTTAGTTCATGGGAATCATCAATGGAGGAAGGTATTTATTTATTACAATATTATTATAAACACAAACAAAATTCATTATCTAAATTCACTTACATCATAGTTGTTGAAATTTTTGTCATGAAATGGATGACCAATACAATAATATGAAAAGATAGAAAAATTTATAATGTTCCCTAGTGGTCAAAAATAATAGCCTAAAATTCCATGAGCATCAAAAAATGATCTTAAATAATTAATATTGAATAAAATAATGAGACAATAATTATGGATGTTATTAATAAGAAGAATAAAAAATGGAAGACATGAATATTTATATTGGTATTAAGGATATTTACAAACATTCAGGGAAATATAAATAAATAAATTTAATAAAATCCCCTATTGACTATTGAAGATCGTAGAGGCTGATTAGATGATACACATGGGAATGGATAGTGGATCTTGATGGATGAAATTGGAATTTTTATACACTTGGAGACATTTAAATTTCTACCACCTATATGGATAGATCTCAATTATTATATATTAAGAAAAAAATGATGATTACATATATTGAAAATGGCAGTAGAGTATTAGAGTTTGGAAGTTTGATGAGTTAATGCTTGGAATAGGAGAAGAAAACCTGAGGATCTTAATAAAGCATCAAAGAAAATTCTTCATACAAATATTAATGTCTATGTGTTTTAGTAACATTGTGATTTACTAGTTTAATAGTGGGGACTAGACGGTGTGGAGTTATTGATGATTCCATATATTGAGTGATGTGACCTAACTTGATGTATATTATGTATACTGTATAGATGAACTAAATCCTCTTATGAATGAGAATCTCTTATGAGGCTGAGAAATAAATAGGTTATTAATATAATAATTTAATTCCATTAATGAATCAAACACATGAAACATTATTGGTTCCTTTAATTATACTTAATAGTTTTATAGAAAGTTTATAGAGAACATAATGGTATTAGTGAGTATACTAGTACATAATTAATAGCACAACTACCTCTTCAATTATATCTTAACACATATTTAATTCCCTTATTCCAATATTCACTATATATTTTATTTCTATTATTCACGGAATATTATAATTATAACACATTATTAATCACATTTCATCAAATCATTTATTAAATTTGTTAAGGTTAATACTTATATTTTTGAATTTTCCAAGGTTGTTCATGTGAAAAAGATATTACATACTCCCAAATAATGTGCTATAAGGATCCAATGTACATGTAGAAGAATGTAAATCCACAAATATTACTTCAAGTAACTTATATTTGATCTTTAATGTTTTTGTGTGTAGACTACATGGATCATAATTTTACATAAGGAAATGGGCTGATAGTGTATGGTTTAATTGTATGGATATCGTGATAAAAAGAAGATACCATGTCAAGCCACATATCTATATTTATTAAGATTCTTACATTATACATTATATTTTGGATTCTTTTTTTGTATTCAATCAAACATTGGGTGATATTACTATTAATTTTTTTCCTTGAATGATATTAAATAAATTTAATATTTTTATATAGAATGTTTTTTTTCATTGGTTAGCCTCTTTTGTTACAAATATTACTATTATATATTAGAGGAAAATTTATTTTTATTTCCATTATTATTTCTGTTAAACAGATTAATGGAATAATCTCTATGTAGTATTAGTACACCCTCACCAATACTAAAAAACCATTAACAAATGGGTATACACACCTGAGGTGAGATACAATTCATGAAATAGGTTTTTTGGGATGAATGGGATATGGACACTATAATGTGGATTCAAAGGCCATTTTAATGTTTTTTAATTTTGGAATTTCTATTTAATGATATGATTAATTATAAAATTTTACAAAACCTATAGTTATTCTTGACAAAAGCTTTATACTAATAATTAAATTGACTTCTATTGTGGATTGTTTTTTTTGTATGAGTTTTTAATGTTTTTATTTGTGTAATATGATTAATGTATTTGTATTATTATTTTTACACATGTAATGAGGTGAGAAGATATAATATTTTTATAAAAAATATATATTTATAAATACCATTTGTATAGAATTTTTATTTTTCTCCATGATTGATAACTTGGATTTGAAATATGATAGTTAATAACTTTTTCAACAAAAAGTTACATAATTATTTCTAATATATGTCATTGGTGGAACATTATTTAACTGAACCCATTATTATTGTTCCAATTATCATTATTTTTTTATTAATGATTATATTTATTTTAAATGTATAAAGTATATAACATTTAGGGTGGGTATGTTAGTCTAGATGATACATAATTTATGCAAGACTCTTTTGTGAATAGAGAATGTTTGGTGTAGTGATAAACATTTCTTATTGTATATTTTCTTAAATTTAAATATTAAGAGTTATGAAAGAAATTAATAAATCTAGGACTTTTTTTATTTTAGGGGTATGGCACCATGAAAATATATTAATGTTCATCATGAGAGTGGGTATAATCATACTCCACCTGTAATAGATGTTGAACCTCATTTACCACCAACCACTCAATCAGATTAGTAGATCGAGGAATTATTTTATCTTTTTATTCAATATATAGATGATTAGGCTATTACAGTTAATCTATATAATTGAGATATTATGATGGATTATGAGATACATATTACACACCACGTTTTGGGTGATGGTGCTCCACTAGTTGTAAATTTTGGATAGATTAATTCCATAGTGTAGTTATCTAGATAAAGACTCTTATTTATTAAAGGGTTGTTCTAGAAATATATTGTAACATCCTAGGTAAATAAAGAATATGAAATTTTCAGATTTATTAATATTTTTGAATTAAATATTAGTTTTATCTTAAAGGGTATTCTATGTTGTATGGAGTACCCAATATGAAATAATGGGTTTCTCTAAAATCTTATATTGCACACAATAACGATTCATACACAAAAAATAATAATATATTATAAATATTTTAAAAGGTAGTTAATGCCTCACCATTTTATTGGCAGAAAAAAAAACTAAAATATGATTACACAAGTTTTTTAAATGTTTTTACAGTTAACTAATAAAAGTTATAGGCTTAAAATGATAATGAATCCAATTTTAAGCCTAAATACTCTAATATTTTTAAATGGGTGTTTTACAGCCTTTTGATGGGAAAAAATATTAAATACTGTTTTATTCACTTATATATGTTATATATGATAAAATTAACTTCTTCTTTAGAATCAGAAAATAAAAATTTATTTGGGGTAATTTTTGTGTATTTTTCTGATGAAGTTCATTTTTAAGGAATAGTGAAAAATACTGTATTTTAAGCCCAAACTATCATTTCATATGATTTATTTTTATGGATAGATTATCATTTTAATTTGTATTGAATTTTAATTAGATTATATTTTTACCAATTAATATAATTTTTTTCATTTAATGTAATTTTAATTTTAAATTGGTTATAAAAACATGTCAATATTTTTGTAGTTTTTACTTCTTAAAACACATTTTTTGGTTTTGACCACAATAATTAATTTTAAATTAATTTCTGGATACTATGTGTTTTGAATTTGGATAAATGGATTCCATATTTGGAATTAGGTGGTCAAAATTGTGTAAATAGGTAAATTTTATTTTTAGACATTATGAATTTTAACTTCAGTATGTATTTTATTTACCAGTGTTAAAGGTTAAATCTGATAGATAAATGAAAAAAATAATATTATAATAATATTAAATTACCCTTACACATGTCCTGACCCTATTGGATTAAATATTTCCAACCTTAGGAATCCTTGAGTCGATTTTAGGACCTCATGGAGCCACTTCTATTTGAAAATGTCATTTAATTTCTTTTAATATAATGTTAAGGAAAATATTACAAAAACATATATCGCTTATTAAAACAATTTTCATATGGGTATATATAAGTAATATCATTGTATATAAATATTCATAAGGAATATAAAAATATTTACTACATAATGGTAGTTTATTAATAATTTTTAGACATCATATAATTAAATATATTTGTGACACAATATTGATGTATTGATTACCTTATTAATGAAAGATTCAAATAAACGAGATTGTAAATATTAAAATAAATTTATTTTTAAAATTTTAATTCCATAAAAAATAATTTGGATGATTTTTCCATGTTATCTTTATATTAATGAAGTTTTTTCGTGGTAATAAATTTTTTTATGGATTTTTTTAAAAACTCATGATATGAATAGTGTCAAAATTGACAAAATTCAAAATTTAAAATATAAAGAATTTTATCAAATATTATAAAATTATAAAAATATAATATTCTTCCAAATGGTTCTCATAAGTCTAAAATTTTATTAATGACTCTTTATTTGGATATTTTTCAAGTTTTTTTTAAGTATTTTGATTCTAAAAATGTGAATTTCTTGATAAAATGGTAAGAGTAAAAAAGGGTTATATAAATTTGATAAGGATTAAAAAATATCCAAAACCTATACAATTATTATTGGATGATTTTTTATAGACATATATTCATCTTATATTTTAATTTAATGAGTTTTGTTACTTTTGAAATAGATTGTTTTTATAATAAAATAATGCATTCAAACATTTCTAAAGATCCGTTCCTCCCTCTTATAAAAGGCGGCCACCTCTAACCCATTACCCACAACTATCAAGCCCATCAACTTGTAGAAACTCTACATCAAGAATATATCAAAATCACCCTATTCTTAAAACTGTCTTTCCTATAGGAAGAAGGAAATTGAAGAATGTCTTTTGTCTCAAATCAAAGAGAGTTAACACTTTTTAAGAGGTAGTGTCTTCTCTAAAATCCTTTCCATTATTCTACTAATTCACTCCCTATTATATTCTTTTTTAATTATATAACAAAACAAGTAACCTCAATATAATAGGACATTATTATTATATGTATTGAAACTAAACTTGAACACACCTCCATCTAATTGATTTTGAACGTACTGTTTCCTTGGAAAATGAACTAATTCCTTACGAAACGATGATTGTTAAATTTTTCCGTACCACCTCTCATTGTGACCATTAAGATGGAACTATATATATATTTCATATATATGATATTAATATTTTCTCTTTGTTTCTATAATTATCATTTATATAATACTTTTATGGTTTCTATAATGGGTAAATACGATAATTTCATTTGACGAAGTGCAGACTACCGCCCACTCAACGTGATATGACTCGTTCATGACATACATGGAATGTATAAAGGATGGTGTTAATAAAATACTGTAATTTTTATAAAATATAATATTATACTGGAATTATAATTTACCTATATATCATTTATTTTATATTCTTTTAAATATGAAAATGAAATTAAAGTAGCATTAATGTGTACATACGACATACCGTCTTAATGAATGCTGATTTTAATTTCTTATAACCAAATGTTATGGCCTATTATAAATACATAAATACATATATACTATATATATATATATATATGATATATATGATATCTAAATCATTAATATAATTCTATATATAATTTCCATTTGATGCAATGGAATTTTTTTGCTTATAACAAGATCATTTTTTACACAAGTACCAAATATTGGAAAAATGACCAATATTAATATAAATAATCATGTAATGTTTATAAAGTTGTTATAAGGGATATAAAATTAATAATAGACATAAAATCTATTCTGAAGATAGTATAAACTAACTTAATTTTATTATTTATAAAAAACATGGAACATACGTGACACGTCAGACTCAAGGTAACAAACTTCTTCTTGATCTCCTCTCAATGAGAAATACTTTTATTTATACAATAATTTAATTTATACTGTGTATAACCCCATTTGACATTTAATTTCATTAAAATGAAATATTTTCTCTATGAATTATTTTACTTAATGTCAAACTGAATGTTTCTTTTTAACATGCGCGGTGACAACGACCTTTCTGCCCCCATGAGAATTTTTTGATATTTGGATTCCTTAACAAGTCGTAATATTTCTAAATGGATATAAATACCATATACTATTTTTATGTATTTTTATATTGAAAATGGATTTGAGAAAAGATTTATTATGTCAATATATTAAAATGTTATATTTTGATTGGAATATGTAAATTTTATCATTAATTTATGCTTGTTCATGTGTTATGATAATACAATGGTTCATGGGAATTATTCAAGTATATGGGTGGTTCTGTGACAAACCTAGGGTGGGTGAGCCTGAAATCACTCTCTAATTCATTGGGTAATGTGATAGAGATAAACCTTAAGGTTTCTCCTATGTGATTTTGGAAATATACTGTAATGGGTATTCAAAACGCAACTCCTCACGTAGCTATGAAAGCTACAATGTATGTATGTTATGGATTCCACCAATTACCTTTCTTATTTATGATTTCTATGTGTTATTCATAAATATTATAATTTCATGAGGTATGTTAAAGAAGATATGATTTTTATGTATTGATGTACTAATTTTTTTATTTTTTATTTTATAACCCTTACTGAGATTTTTATGGCCATCCCATGTTTTTAACATGTTTTCATAGGGTATCAGGAAGGGTTATAAAATGGAAGTATTCTAGAATATTTATTTCAAGAGAATATTTTTTTTTCTTTTAATAGTTTTTATATTATGGAAAAATAGATACTAAGTAGAAGTGTCTAATATGTAATATTTTATTTGTAATGTAATAGTTATTGCCTAATTCTCTAAAACTCTAAACCTGAAAAGCTCCTCAATGTTAACTATTGATTTAACCCAATATTAAACAATGTTTTATGTTTGGGGCCTTATAGTTGGTATCAGAGGTCCGTTTAGACATCATTAAGAGTTAGGATATTGGTATATTAATATCAATAAATTAATTTATGGTATGATTGAAATGATTTAGCATTTATGGATTACCATGTTTCTTATTAGAAGATATTTTTGTGCTCAAATGAGTTTTCTATAGAGGATACATGGATGATATGATGGGACACCATTAGGAGGAAATAAACCTTCCAAATAAGCAACTTGAGATCATTAGAATCAGAACTGAACAGTTTGTTGCAGTGATGTAACAATTTACTAAGGCTTTAAATAGTGGTGGTATACATGCACAAGATCAGCTATATCGACCCCAAAAGAACATGTCGGTTGTTGACCATTTAATGAGGTAATAACACCCTTCATTCAAATGATCATATGACCCTGTGCAAGCAGAAGGGTTGATTAAAGCGTTGGAAAATATTTTTGATGTCATGGTGTGTTCAAAACATCAAAAGTTTTCACTTACTATTTACTATTTTAATGATGAAGCCAATCAGTGGTGGTTAATGGTTAAAATAATCAAGGATATAAAAGATATTGGTTCTATTGATTGGGATGAATTCAAAGGTATGTTTCTTGAGAAATTTTATTCCTAAGGCAGTTTGACTTAGGATGGAAAAACAATTCCAATAATTAAGGTAATAGGATGACATAGTGGTTTCTTATGAAGAAAAATTCGCTCGACTTTCAAGGTATGCTCCAAATTTCATACGGTATCTTAAAAGTAAAATCAAATTTTTTACTCAGCATTAAAGCTGATTTATCTATGTGATTTATCTTGTTGTTGAGTTCAAAAGTTCTGAAAAATATGTTCAACATGTGGACATGGTTGAAATAGTTTTTTTCGATGATCATATGTTCTTTAAAATACAACAAAATAATTGGTCGGGGTAGAAGATGAAATAGAAAAACTCTTCAAAGCATTCTGATGGTATGAAAATTAAGTTGAATATATGTGAAAATTTGTGGAAAAAATCATGCAGTAGAATGCTTTTTGAATTGTTTTCTGTGCTTCTAATGTGGTAAAGTGGGACACAAGGATTCTAATTGCACTGTAAAAAATCTGAGTAATGGTATGACAAAATCTGATTTATATTCAGTAAAATGTTTTTAGGGAATTGAAGCAGGTCATTATGAAAATGAGTGTCCAAAAAAGAACTAAACTAGAGGAAAGCAACTAGACTATGAGAAGAAAGGGGTGGAGAAATCATTTATAACAACTTCAACATATGTTGGGCCGTAGAATGAAGTAGTATCGAGTACACTGTTTGTTTATTCAGATTATGCCAATGTGTTTTTTGATTCAGGGTCTACATATTCATTCATTTCTGAGAAATTTTCAAGAAAATTTGGAATTAAACCTCATGATATGAGTCCTGAACATATGGTAAAAACCCTGGGAGAAAATATTGAGGAAAAAATTATAATAACCTTCTTCCCATTGTGTGCGAAAAGAATCTACCAGCAATCCTTATTGTTTTATATGTAGAAGAGTTTGATGTTATTTTGGGTGTGGATTGGATTTCTATTTATAATGATAGGATTTACTACATTGATAAAGAGGTTTCTTTTCATAAATAATTTTAGTTTGTGTATATAAATGTATCCTTACATTCGACAAAATTTTATGAAGCTAAGAAACAACTAAAATATGGAAATGAATGTTACCTTACACATATTATCGAAAACAAAAGAACTGTTCAGATTAATGAAGTGTCAGTTGTTAATGAGTATCTTGATAGTTTTCTGATGATTTTCAAGGAATAATACCTTATCTAGAAGTTGATTTTTTTTTGACATAGTTCCCTATTCTATGCCAATTTTAAAACCCCCTTATTGAATGGCCCAAATTGAACTTTTATAGTTAATTCAACAATTGTAGGAGTTATTAGATAATGGATTTATGCGACCTAGAACATCACTATGGGGTTCTTCAATCTTGATTTTTAAAAATAAATATTGTTCATTGAGACTTTGCATTGATTATAGAGCCTTGAATAATATCACGATTAATAGAAAGTATTATTTTCCTAATATCGATTATTGTTTCGATAAACTCTAGGGATCTCAATATTTTTTTAAGATTGACATGAGGTCAGGGTATCGTCAGGTCAAAGTAAAGGAATAATATGTTTGGAGGACCACATTTTGTACTAGATGTGGCTATTATCATTTCATAGTTATCACTTTTGGTTTAACCAATGCACCCACTGTATTCATGGATCATATGAGTAGAATTTTCCCTAAGTTATTGTATAAGTTTGTGGTTGTGTTTATTGACAACATTTTTGTATATTAGGAAAGTAAACAGGAACATAAATTTCATTTAAGGGTAATCTTTCAATCCATAATGGAAAATAAATTATATGGGAAATTATCCAATTGTGAGTTCTAGTTAAAATAAATTTCATTCCTTGGTCACATTATTTCAAAAAATGGCATAACTGTTGATCCTACTAAAACAAAAGTTATAGAATAATGTCCAAGACCCACAAATATAAATGAGATTCATAGTTTTCAAGGTTTGGTAGGATATTAATAAAGGTTTGTTGAAAATTTTTCACAGTTATCTAGACCACTGAATATGTAAATTCCAAAAGGCATTATGTTTAACTGGATAAAAGAATGTGATTATTTTTTTCAATAATTAAAAAGAAGATTTTTGAATGATCCAAAATTGGAATTAACATCATGAAATGGTGAGTTTTTTATCTACAATGATTCTTCGTTGAAAGAATGTGATTGTGTCCCAATGCAGAATGATCAGGTAATTTCTTTTTATTCATGTTAGTTGAATCCTCATGAGTTAAATTACCCTACACATTATTTGTAATTAGCTACTATTAACTTTTCTTTAAAAATTTAGAGGAATCATATGTACGGAGTAAAATGTGAAATATATACTTACCATAAATGTTTGAATAATACATTCACTCAGAAAGAATTGATCTTGAGATAGAAGAGATGGATGGAATTAATCAACGATTATGATTGAATGATTCATTACCATATTGGAAAAGAAAATAATGTGGCTGATGCTTTGAGTCGGAAAAGTAATGTTACCTTAACCATATTACATTTGGAAAAAGAACCATTAATTAACGATTTGATGAAATTTGGAATATATGTTTTTAGAGTAGGAAATACCTCAGTTTTGTTACAGGTGACACTAAAATCATCTATCTTAGAAAAAATTAAGCAAAAATAGGAGAAAGATTGTGATTCCGAGAAAAAGGTAGAGTTGGTTCAGAAGGGTATGATGCCTAAATTTAACATTGATAATGATTGTATTTTGATATTTGTAAAGATATTATATGTGCCTTAAGATTCAAAGTTGATGAAAGAGTTGTTATGTAAAGCACATAGTTCTCTATTTTCAGTTCATCCAAGATGTAGTAACATTTATAGAGATCATCGAGAGTACTCTTTGTGGTATGTAATAAAATGACATATTGATGATTTTACTATGAAGTGTTTTACTTGTCAACAGGTTGAATTAGATTGGCAGTTTTTGAAAGGGTTACTTAAGATTTTTCCAATTCTAGGGTAGAAATGGGAACATGTTTCAATGAATTTCATAGTGTGATTACCAAAAACTTTTCAATGTAACAATGAAATATGGGTTATTGTTGATCCATTAACTAAATCTACTCATTCCCTTCCAAATCGAGATACATTTTCACTAGTTCAAATTTCATGATTTTATAATAACTAGATAGTTTGGTTACATAGAGTTTCTATATCCATTGTATCTGATCATGATCTCAAGTTCACTTCTAACATTTAGAAGGGACTTTAGAAGTCATTGGGTACTAGATTAAATTTCAGTACAACTTTTCATCATCAATCATATTGGTAGTCCGAATGAACAATTCAAACATTGGAGGATTTGATGTTTCCTTCTTCAATGAATTATTATAGAAATTGGGACAAAAAACGTTCATTGGTTGGATTTTTATATAATAAAAGTTTCCATTCCAGTATATAGATGGCACCATTTTAGATTTTATATAGAAAGTGGTGTCTAAGTCTAGCTTTTTGAGATGAAGTTGGTGAAAGAAAGTTGATAGGACCATAATAGGAAGGGGAGATGGTAGAAAACATTCAGTTTATTCAGAATCACCTGAGAACAACTCAGATTAGGTAGAAGAGTTATGTGGATAACTAGAGGGAGGATCTTTATTTTTAAGTAGATGATCATGTCTTCCTCAATGTTTCTCCATGTAAAAATGTGATGCGTTTTGGTAAAAAGGGAAAGATGAGTATGAGGTTCATATGAACATATAAAATACTAGAGAAGTTGGACCAGTTTCCTACAGAGTGGATTTACCTCCAATTTAATCCCCGGTACAAGATTTTTTTTCATGTTTTCATATTGATAATGTATATATCGAATCTATCTCATGTTTTGAGTCCAGAGGTAATTCAGTTGGAATTGAATCTTTATTATGCGAAACAACCTGTCCAGATTCATGACCAAGGGTAAAAAGTGTTGTAGAATAAGGTAATTAATCAGGTAATGGATTTTTGGAAAAACCAACATTGTTTAAGAGGCAGCATGGGAATCTAAAAATGCTATGGGGGATAAATTCCCCTCTTTATTTGATAAGTTAATAGAATTGCGAGAATGAAATTCCCAAAAGGGGGGAAAATGTAACATCCTAGGTAAATAAAGAATATAAAAATTTCATATTTATTAATAATTTTTAATTAAATATTACTTTTACTTTAAATGGGATTCTATGTTCCATAGTGTACCCACCATTCATCAATGGGTTTCTCCATAATCTGGTGTTGCACACAATGCTGAGTCATACGGAAAACAATATTAATATAATAATATTATTATAAATACTACATAAAACATAGCCATAGTATTGGAGGGATTTTAAAGAAATAACTAAAATATGACTACACATATTTGATAAATGTTTTTACATAAATCCAATAAATGTTAGAGGCTTAGAATGATAATGAATCCAATTTTAAGCATAAATACTCTAATATTTTTAAAAGTTATTTTTACAGCCTTTTGATGGAGAACCCTTATTAATTCATGTTTTCACCATTTTTCTATGTTTCACTTGAAAAAATTAACTTCTTATTTTGAATTGGGAAATCAAAAACTTTCTTTGGGTAAAATTTTGTTATTTTCATAATGAAGTTAATTTTTAATGAATAGTGAAAAATACTACATTTTATGTCCAAAATGTATTTTCATCAGATTTATTGTTATGGATAGATAAGCATTTTAGTTGGTTTTTAAATTTAATTAGAATATATTTTTATCATTTAATCCAATGTTTGTTATTAAAGTAATATAAATTTGAATGTTTAAATAAACAAATGTCAATCATTTGGTAGTTTAATCTTCTTAAAAACACGTTATTTTGGTTTTCACATTAAGAATTAAATTAAAATTAATTTTTTAATCTTCATTATTTTTTATTTGAAAAAATTGATCTCGTATTTGGAATCATGAATTCCAAACTGTGTAAATAGAAAAATTTTATTTTTAGACATTACGTATATTAATTTCGATAAATATTTTATTTATAAGGTTAAAGGGTAAATCTGATTTATAAGGCTAAATAATAATATTATAATAACATTAAATTATTACTAAACTTGTTCTAACCCTATTGGATGAAATATGTATGACATTGGGATTCCCTATGTTAATTTTAGAACTCCATAGAGAATCTTTTGTTTTGAAATGACATTTAATTACATGTAATTTAAAGTTTAGGAAAATAAAACATAAACATATATCTTTTATTAAAACAATTTTATATGGCTTTATATAATTGATCTCTTTAACTATAAAATGTAATTAGAATTATACAATGATTTTCTATACCATGGTTTTTTTTATAATTTTTAAACATCATATTAATAAATTTATTTAGGACACAATGCTGATGTAGTGATTACCGTATTAATGAACAATTTAATTAAATGAGATTATAAATATTAATATAAATTTATATTAAATACTTCTTAAAAAATCCAATAATTTTTTAGGATTATTTTTAAATGTTATACTTTTATTAATGATGTTTTTTTGAAGTAAACTAGTTTTTAAGGAATTTTTAAAAAGTCATGATATGAATAGCTTGAAAATTGACATAATTCATATTTCAAAATAAATTTTTTTTCATTAAATATTTTTATATTCATATAATAGTTAGAGTAGTCTTAATTGTTATCATATGTATGATATTTTATTAATGATAGTTTTTTTGTATATGTCTTATGTTTTGGAAACTATTTTTATTCTCAAAGTGTGAAATTGTCAATAACACGGTAAGAGTAAAAAATGGTTAAATAAAGAAGATAAGGATTAAAATATATTCAAAAATAGTCCAATTCGTAGTTGATGATTTTATTCGGACTTATATTCCACTTATTCTTGAATATTATGTGGTTTTTCCTTTTTTTAATGGGAAATATATTTGTAATAAAATAATACATTCCAACATTCCTAAAGAGACCATCCTCTCTCTTATTAAAGGCCAACACCACTGACCCATTACAGAACCTCTCAAGCCCCTTGGATAATCCAAAATATGATCCGTGAAGCTCTATACACCCCTTATTCATCTTAGAATTATTCCCCTAGGCATAAAGAAATTGAAGAAATATTTTTGGCTCAAATGAAAGAGAGTTACACATTTTAAGAGGTGACGTCTTCTCTAAAATTCATTTCCATTATTTGAATTTTGAACTCCCTATTATATTTTTTTGAATACATAATGACACCAGAAAACTAAATTTTCTAGTATTTTTTATGAGAATGATTCAAACTACTCGAATGGTCCAAATTCATAGTTTTTATTTTATTATGGATAATCCCCCTTTTAAGGGTTGAAGGGGAACCCGTACATGACCTATAGGCCCAAGGCCTAAGGCTCGACTAACCCGCAATACATGACCCAAAGGCCCAAAGGAATACCAGCCCATTACATGAATCATAGGCCCAAATAAATTGAACATCCCCTCCCCAGATTTTGCATCATTGATCACCTAGCTCTCCACCTTGCATTACTGATTGGCTAGCATTTCCCCATACAAAGTTGCACAGTGCCTGGTCCCAATGGCGGCTACCATACCCTCTCATTCATCCAATCCAGTTAGCTCTACATCTATTGGCTGGTACACATGTTTCATTTATCCTCATCTGGGGAAATTTCTATATGAAATGGGTGACTCCATGATATGTGTGGCCCGAAGGCCCTGTGGACAGTGAATTACTCCGTCACAAAACGATGATTGTTTGATTTCTCCTTACCACCTCTCTTGGTTTCCATTATGACGAAAGTGAATTTATATTTGATATATATTATATTTATATTTTATATATGATTCTATATTTTTCATTTATTGAATACCTATATGGTTTCCATAATGGGTAAATTCTATAATTTCGTTTGAGGAAGTGCGGACTACCTCCCTCTCAAAGGGATATGACTCGATCATGCCATACATAAAACGTATAAAGTATGGTGTTAATCAAACTATGTAATGTATGTAAAATATGATAATAAATATTAATTATAATAAACTTATGTATCATTTTGATTTCATTCATTTAAATATAAAAATGAAATGAAAGTAGTGTTCATGTTTAAGTGCGGCCAACCGTCTCAATGAACTGTTCTTTTCTTTTCGGATACACAAATGTTATGGAAAATTCTAAATATATATATAATGTAATTATATGATATATATGATATCCAAATCATGAATATCATTCTGGATATAATGAAATTTTTACCACATGGACAATTTATAAGTATTAAATGTTCATTTTTGACTAAAGTACCAAAAATCTGCAAAAAGAATGATATTAAATTAAATAATTATGTAATGTTTATAACATGGAAATAAGTGATACAAAAGGAATAATAAATTTGAAAAAGGTTCAATATAATTTATAAATTAACTTATTCTTATTATTCTGGAAGAACACGGAACATACGTGACGAGTCAGACTCAGGGTAAAAGACATCATCTCAATCCCCTTTAATTGAGGCATACATTGATTTATACATGAATTTATTTTTTACAGTTTATAACCCCGTATGAATTTTAATTTTATTGAAAGGGAATATTTTATCTAATAATTGTTTTACTAAACAACCAAATGAATGATTCTTTTTAACATACATGGGGACATCGACCTTTCTGCCACAATGACCATTATTTGATATTTAGATTCCTCAATAAGATGTAATTTTTTTAAAAGGAAAATAAAAAAATATACTATTTTTACCTATTTATGTATTGAAAATCGTCTTTATAATGTATTGATTATGTCAATATATTGAAATGTTATATTGTGATTTCAATGTTAAAATGTTATCTTTACTTTATGCTTGTTCATGTGTTATGATAATGTTATGGTTCATGGGCATTGTTTAGGTATCTGGGTGGTTCTGTGATACACCTAGGGTTGGTGAAACCGAGATATCCCTCCAATGTATTTGGTAGCATGATAGAGGTAAACATTAAAGCCTCTCATTAAAGATTTATGGGGATACTATGATGGGTATTCCAAATATAACTCCCTACATAGCTGTGAAAACTACAATGTATGTAGGTATGGATGCAACAAGTTAACATTATGATTTATTATTTCATTGTGTTATTCATAAATCTTATGATTTTATGAGGTATGCTAATGGGATTATGTTTTTTTTGTCTTTATGGAATATGGTTATATTTCTTTATTTTATAACCCTTACTGTGCTTTTTTAGGATCATCCCATGTTTTCAAAATGTTTTCCACATGGTATAAGGAAGGGTAAGGGAAAGAAAGTCTACAAAATGATTTATAAAAAGAAAACATTTTTTTCATTCAATAGTTTTATTTTATGAAAAAATGGATATTTAGTAGAAGTTTATGATTTTTATTATTTGAGATGTAATGTCATATTTATGTCCTAATTCTCTAAAAATGTAATCTTGATTATATATTTAATGTTAATTTTTAATTTAATTTAATATTAGGTAATATTTTAAGGATGGGGCCTTATTAATATAAGTTTTGTGAACCAAATGGGAAATGTTGGGATATGTTGGTGCAGACAGGTTGATAAGCTAGAAATTGATTGGAGTATTTTCAAGCTATGTATTTCAATTAATTAATTATTAAAACTTTTATGATTTTAAGAGATCATTAGTTTAGGTATATTTTTTATGGAGGGGTATCAATAATAAGTTATTCTACAAGATTTATAATTATATATTTTATTTATCTGATATTAGTGGGATGTGAGGGAGATATATTTTGGTGTTAGGAATGAGGATGTTTGATTTAAACATCTTATTTTGATAACAAGTAGGGTAACGACTGAAATATAGTTTTCACATGATGAATAATACAAAAGAGGTTGTATAATGAAGGAAATTAGTAATGAAGATATAAAAAATGTTTATATATGGTCATTATTGTGATGTTTTATGTGATTACATTGTGGTTTTTTATGTATTTTTTAAGATATATTCGAAGTTTTTTCCATTACAGTTTTTCTCAAATGATGGTGTGTTGGATTATTTATAATATTACATAATAGTTAATTGGATTTATACTGGAATAATGTCATTAAGGTAATGGAACCTATATGTGATTTGGGTTGTATTAGGGATTCAATGGGACCCCTGTGTTTATCAATGGTTGGGGGATCTAGTTTATTGACTGGTGTAAGATCCCAACCATTTCAAGAGTTGTCTTAGTCAAGTATGCATGTACACTATTATTTATATTTGATTAATTTTTTAGTTGGGTTTTACTTTTGGGTGTTTTAGGGTGAATTTGGAGAAGAAAGGAAGATAAAGGGTTGTGCACATTTGGATCTTGGTTATAGAAAATAGTGTACCCCATCCTAGAAAATAATGAAACCCTAGACAGTGGGGGTTCACATATTGTCGCACAGTTGGTCAAACCATTCCCCAAAAAAGGAGAAACTATAAACCCCAAAAATATCAGGCGCATAGTTGTGGCACCTTTAGGGAAGACCAAGTTCCACTATATTGGAAACCAGGGAAGATTTTAAATGTCTCCAAAATTTTCGTTTTTAAATAACTCAAACACCTATATTAACCCCTAATTGACACCATTCAACTGAAAAAAAAATTTCTTAATTTTTAACCTCTCTATAATAATTAAAAGCCATCAAGACCTCTTTATTTTGTTATTCAGATCTCGGAGTGAAGATATCCTTCTCTCCCTATAAGTGGTTCTAATATCGTTGTTTCCCATCATCCACTATTGAGCACTCTTTATTTTGGTGGAGGAAAGATTATGTTTTATCAATATCTAGATGTATATTTCATAAGTCTATATGTGGGTTTTTATATCATTATCTATAGTTAAGAGATCTTGTTTAGTTTAATCATAGATTTGGGTTTTAGATCTCGATTATGTTCATCGTGGTATTCTTGATAGATCCCCTTCAAATATAAAATATCCATTAGAAAACATATGTCACTATTCTTGGGGTAGGTTGTTTAAAAGTCATAACTTATATTCTTGGTTATAATTATGTCTATGTAATTTTATAATTACTATTGGATGTTTTGAAATTTCATTCTGGATTAAATTAATTAATATGGGGAATTAATTAATTATAGGAAATGTGAAATTGGGATAGTGTGGATTTAGATCATGAAAAATTAGATCATGAATCAATTATTATGAAATTGATATTCTTTGAAATTTTTAAATTAATCGTAATGTTAATTAATAAGAATTTATAAGACTATGAAATTGAGATTTGGGATAATTATTTATCAAAATAATTATCTTGGGATAGTGATTTATAAAATTTAAAAATTAATTGATGAAATATTTGTTAAAATATTAAATTTGATAAATATAGATATTTAATTATAATACTAATTATGCAATATTTATTAGTTTTATTGAGAAAAATCAATTATTGAACTAATAATGTGATATTGAGTTGTGTTTTGAGATAATTAATTGTAGAATTAATTTTTTGATATTGAGTTGTTGATATGAGATAATTAATTGTTGAATTAATTTTGGGATTTTTAGTTGTGAATATTGATTAATTAATTGGTGAATTAATTAACACGAGTAATGAGATTATTTAATTGTTGAATTAAATGATGGGATTAATCGATTGATAAATTAATTAATATGAGTAATGATATTATTTAATTAAATAATTTAATAACATGATTGATTAGTCGATGAATTAATTAATATGTGTAATTTGATTATTTAATAATTTCATTAAAAAATGGGATTATTTAATTGATAGATTAATTATTGTGCGTAATGATATTTTTTAATGGATGAATTAAATAAAGGTACTAATTAATTAAAGTATTAATAAATATTTGTAAAGTGACCATTTAATTATATATTTAGATAAAGGGATTAATTAAAAGACTAATTAACTACTCAGTGTGTTGTGATTATTTTATTCTTAAATTAAATAATGGAATTAATTAATTGATGATTTTATTAATTTGAGAAATTTGATTATTTAATGGATGAATTAATTAATAGAAATTATTAATTGACGATTTAATTAATGTGTGGAATGTGAGAATTTTATCATTGAATTTAATGATGGAATTAATTAATTGATGAATTAACTAATGTGACTAATGAGATTATTTAATTGATCAATTAAATAAATGGATCAATTAATTGATGAATTAATTAATGCATGTAATCTGATTATTCAATTTTTAATTAAATAGGGGTAAATTAACTGATTAAATAATTAATATATAAAATGAGATTATTTAGTGAATGAATTAAATAAATGGTTTAATTCATTTCATAATTAATTAATATTTATTAAGTGGTTATCTAATTATAACTTAAATAAAGCGATAAATTTATTAATGAATTAACTAATAGGTGTATTGTGATTATTTAATTGTTGACTTTGGTATAGGAAATAATTAATTGATGAATTAATTAATGTGAGAAAGTGATTATTTAATTGTTCAATTAAATAATGTAATTAATTAATTGATGAATTTATTAATGTGAATATTGTTGCTATTTAATCATTGAATTCAATAATATAATTAATCAATGTATAACAAAATTAATAGATTAATTTATTAATGTGAGTAATTTGACTATAAAAACATTGAATAAAATAATGTAATTATTTAATTGAAAAATTATTTAATGAGAGTAATGTGATTATTTAATTGTTGAATTTTATAATTCGATTGACGAGATTAACTAATTAGTTAGTGAATTGAAGGGGTAGATTGTGTTAAATTAATTGTGTAATTTATTTCTAAAAATGAGTTAGATTAATTAATTTTTAAATTAATTAATAAATATTATTGTGTTAAGGAAATTAAATTTAGTTTGTTAATTAAATTGTGAATTGTTGAACATGGATTGTTGGGTTACACAATTGAATGATTTAGATTAACTAATTTTTGGGTTTATTAATATACCTGAATGGCCTGAATGACTTATTTTATTTATTTATTATTAATAATCCCCCTATTAAGGGTAAAAGGTGAACCCTTTCATGACTAGTATGATTCATGACATTACATTACTAAAATCTATTAGATAAAATCATGTGGACTATAACTACTTGGAACTGTCTCCCTCCAACATCTTAATCATGATGTCAGCTCTCTACCTTCACATGGATGTTCACCTAGGTTTCCCATCCAAGAACCGGATGGTCCCTATTGAAAGTGTCATACCCTCTCTTTATTCACGATCTATATAGAATATATTCTAGTGAATGCACCTATGTTTTATCTTAATATGGAACCTTCACTTTGTGGAGTTTTCCTTGTCTATTAATCAAAATTTTCATGTGGATAGAAGGCCTTGAGTTGGCCTAAAAGCCATTCTAGCTCGAAGGTATTGGGTGGCCCAAAGGGCTTGAAGGACCCAAGGGCCAAACCGGTGGCCGAAAAGCCCAAACGGGTGAATATTCCCAACTGCTATAGTTCCAAATAGTACATACTACAATACATGCTATAGTTCCTTCTACAATTCCTGCAACAAAACATCTACAGTAACCTAGAAATGCGTCTCCTCCTAGATTTGATCTCGGGTCGCTTGGATTCCCTTGTCGAGTCCTCACCAACAAGGATTAGGCACCTGAGTAATGAATTAATTAATATAGATCATTGGTATATTCAATTTATTAAATGAGATAACTATTGGAAGAAATAATTATGTGTAATTGATTTCATGAGATGGTATGATTAATATAAGATTAATTATTAGGTAATGAAACTATGTGTATGATTATTTAATTTATTAATTAAGTAATGATTTTTGAGATATGTGTAATAATTTTATGTTGTTTATTAGGTGATATTAAAAGGCAATTGGAATGCAGGAAATTTGAAAAAGTGTTGTGAATAGTAACATACTCATTCAATTGTGGCATCATAAATTTTAATGGTAACATACTCATAAAATTATTTGATATTTAATGTGAATGGTACCATGATTATTCAATGATGTTATATTAAATTTTTATGGTACATTACACATTAAATTATGTTATGTTAAATGAGAATGATAACATGCTTATTCTATTATGTGATGTTAAATGTGAATGTTAAAATCAACATAATAATTATGTGATGTTAAATGTAAATGAAAACATGACCAATCAATTATGTGATACAAAATGAAAACTGTAAAATGATTATCCAATTATGTGATATTAATGGTGAATGGTTTCCTGCTTATTCAATTATTTTATATTAAATATGAATAGTAACATTCTCATTCAATTATGTCATATTGAATTTTGAATGGCATCATGCATCATATATTATGTTGTGTTGATTTTCGAATGGTAACATGTGCATTTAATTATTTGATATTATATGTGAATGGTAACTTGTACATTCATATAATTATTTTTAATGTTAACCTGAACATTTAAATGTGATATCCCTTGGAGATTGATTAGACTATGGAACTTGAAGAATTAGGTTTTGAGATATGGGTGTCCACTAAAACCCCATTGTTTATGCGATAAAATAAATAATAATTTGATATTGCAGTAACTACTAACTTAGGAATGGTATTTTATTCCATTTATAAATTTATATAGAATTTCTTACTAGATTTTTTATACACCATTCGTGGTGTGCTACTGAGTTGTACTCACACCCTACTCAGGATACCTGATCAGTATTGGAATAGATTTTATTATTACATTCAATATTAAGTCAAACTTATTTGATATTGATGTTCGAGATGTGATAGAGAATGGATGATGGAACCATACGTGGTTCTGGACACATATCATATGTTTCAGTGTTCTTACTTTGGAGTTTTCATATCAGCACTTGGAACATACTCTAGCATGAGATATATATTTTTCTATTTTAACATTGTACTTTATGATATGGTTATCATGAGATATTGGAATTATTTATGGTCATATTTTTCTGCTATTGGTTATTCTTTTTACCAGATTAGTAATCTTATAGTGAAAAAATAGGTTATAACATCACTATTATCAATAATTGACCATCGCTACTAGTTGGCATCATATAGTGTACTAGGAGAAATTCTTATGGTCATGTGATCAAATAGTTCGGGGAAAAGTCTGTTGCAGGTGATACACGATGTTGAAAAGTGGTATCAGAGTTCAATGATTATTTTCTTCTTCTTTTGTATTACTTTTTTGAAAATTTAGTTTAGATACAAAGAAGAGTTGGGTCTTGGCTCTGGCCTCGTTCATGGGAGTAGCTACCCCATGTATGGGTGAGAACCCCAGTACCCATAGAATTATTGTAGGTATTCTTATTTTCTATTTGTGTTTAATGTTATTTCACATTGGGTGTCACACTAGTGGTGTGAGGAGATATTTGTTTCTAAGAATTGTTGTGGTTTAACTGAAGTCCTGATAATTCATGAGAGTTTATTATTCATGCATCTTTCTTGGAACTCAGGGTTATATTCTGACATGACTTATTTTATGAATGCATAGAAAACATATTTTTGTTATGCTCTTCAACTTGAACAATTTCCCCATTTTGAGAAATTGAAATGAAATTTTTCCTAACATTATATTGAGAAAAAAATTATAAAATGATGAAATATGAGAATAAATGGGTGAGGAAATGAGAAACCTGAATAATGAGAGAATGTACAGCCTTGTTATCCAGGACCCTGGTGTGTGATGGTTAAGGTGCATGATAGTGCCTCGAATTTTCCCATTTGGTTTGAAATAGGGGGGAAAACATATTATGTATTTGTATATACCCTCCTTGTTAACTGTTTTAATTTTGTGGATTGTGAATCCTTTTTTTGTTTATTTGGCCCATGTTATGTGTAGTTTGGGTAGGGATAATGCCCATGTTTGAAAACTCAGTTATCATTTGTGTGAGGGACCATCAGTTTTGGGATCATTATAGTGAGATGTTCGTGGGTATGGAAGCCTGATAAATTTGATAGACTAATGTGTTATCAAAGTGAAATGTAACATCTATAATAGAAAATAAATTTTGGTGTTAACTAATGAAATATTAGTGTACTTTTAATTTGTTAAGATCATGTCCCTTACCTTGTAATTATCCTGAATAAACTAATAATGATATGACATTATGCCTTGGTACCTGAATATGTTTTTCCTAGATATAGGACCCCATGGAAGATGTGCATATAAAGTAGTGTATATTTAGTGTTGGATGATGTGAGGTGCACCATGGATAGTTTATGAATAAGGTACTTAGGGGGGACCGAAGGTTGCTGAATACCATGGGCCATGGTGGCTGAGTTGATTGAAAAAGTTCTGTTAAGGAAGCTCTTATGGTGGGATGTGTCATGTCAAATGAATGTGAGTGGTGTAAAACCATTGGTTTGATAAGGGTGTATCAAAATGCTAATAATGAAACTGTAAGCTGGTTGCTTAAATTCCATGGGGAATGTACATGTGGGACTTAATGGTGGGGGATGTTTGTCCATTATATAATGTTTTTCATATCAAGACCGAGTTCCTTTTACAGATGGTGTTCTTGACATTGTGGGGAATAGTGAGTTTGAAATCACATTGGGTATGTTGTGTAAGAGGATATTGTGACAGATGCGCCCTTCGAGGAGAATATGATACGTGTATGGGATCGTATTAGGAAGTTGTTTTGGGAAAATATTGTTCATTCAGTACTTGTATTATAGAAACATGTATGTTTATTGGAAGAATCATGGGAGAGAAAAACCAGTGTGATGGATTAGTGAAAGAATAGTTTTTTTCTCATAATCATAGAGAAGCATGGGAGTGTAGTTGAAGGATGATTTATTATAAGGTGTGGAGATTGTAAGATCCAATCGTTTTCTAGAGTTGTATCAGAAAATTTTACAGGAACTATTTTTTTAGTTTTGTGTAATATTATTATGGGTTATAATTTGGGGGTTGTTTTGGTGAATTTTGAAAAAAATGGAAGATAAAGGGGTTTTGCAAGGTAGGTGTACGGTTAAATAAAATATTGTCCCCCAACTAGGGAAACCATGGGACCCTGGATAGTGGGGATTTACATGATTGGTACACTGCTCTTCAATCCATAATCCCAAAAAGGAGAAACCAGGAACCCCAAAAATAACAGGCGCATGTTTGGCACACAGTTATGGAAAATCATTCCCCACTCTGTAGGAAACCTTCCACTATTTTAAATTTCAACTGAACATTTATTTTTAGAATAACTAAACCCCTATATTAACTCTAAATTGACCCCAATCAACTAAATACATTCATTCATAATTTTGGATCTCTTTAAATAAATTCTATGACATCCCAACCTCCGTTCATTTTGATTCGAAGCCTATATCGATGATATCAAGATCTCTTGGTAAGTGGATATAATTCCATTGTTTTCACACGTGTACTCAAATGAGATTTCTTTATTTTGTTGAAGAAAACCTTCTTGTTTATTCAAGACTTAGATCTAGATTTGATATATATAGATACTGGCCTATTGTATCTTGATCTATAGTTAATATATTTTGTTTCATTTAATCATGGATTTAGGTTCTGTATCATGATAGTGTTGACCATCATGTTCTTAATAGATCTTCTTCAAAATAGGTATATTTGTTTGTGATTATTCATAACTGTTCTTGAGGTAGGTGGCCTAAAATTCAAATCCCATAAACTAGATTACAATTAAATGTATGTAATTGATGAATTTCTCTTATAAACATAGAAAATGTGTTCTCAATTAAATTAATTTATTTTTGAAATTAATTACATTACGAAAATGTGAAATTATAATATTGGAAATTTGGATCCGGAATAATTAATTGTCAAATTAATTATGAAGAAATTGAAATTTGTTAAAATTGGTTTATTAGATATTGAATTAATTAATGTGAATAGATAGGATTATGATATATAAATCCCAGATAATTAATTCTTGAATTAATTATGGTGAGATAGTGGTTATTGAAATTTAATAATTAATAGAGGAATTAATTATTGACATATTGATGTTGTTGAATTTGGATAATCAGTATTAGAATTAATTATGTGATATTGATTAGATTCATGTAGATAATTAATTACATAATTAATTATGTGATATTGAAATGTGATTTAAGATAATTAATTATAGAAATAATTTTGGGATGTTGAAAATTTTATAGGAGATAATTAATAATGGAAATAATTATAGGATTTTGAGTTCGGAATATTGTTTAATTAATTGACGAATTAATTATTATGATTAGCAATATTATTTAATTATGGAATTAAACAGATGGGTTAGTTAATTAATGAGTTTATAGTTATGTGTAATGATATTATTTAATTGATGAATTAAATAAAGGGATTAATTAATTTAAGAAATAATTAATGTGTGTAAAGTGATTAATTAATTGTTTAATTAAATATTGGGATTAACTAATTTATGAATTAATTAATGTGATTAATGATATTATTTAGTTAATGAATTAAATAAATGGATTAATTTATTAAAAAAATAAATTAATGTGTGTAAGGTGATTATTTAAATATTGAATTTAATAAAGGGACTAAATAGTTGATGAATTAACTAATGGGTGTATTGTGATTGTTTAGTTTTTGAATTAATTAATGTAATTAATATATTATTCAATTAATTATTTTGAAAAATGTGATTATTTAATTTCTGAATTAGATATTGAAATTAATTAATTGACGAATTAACAAATTTGAGTAATGTGACTATTTAATCGTTGAATTAAATATTAGAATAAATTAATTGATGAATCAATTATTTTGATAAATGAGATCATATAAATAATTAATTAAATGAATGGATTAATTAATTTATGATATAATTATTTTTTTGATGTTATTATTTAATTATTGAATTCTATAAACAGATTAATTAATCAGGGAAATAATTACTGATTGTAAAGCGATTTTTTAAAATATTGAGTTAAATCAATGGATTAATTAATTAGTGATTTAACTAATGGCTATATTGTGATTATTTAATTATTCAATTTAATAAATAAATTAATTAATTGACAAACTAATTAATATGAGAAATGTGATTTTTTAATTATTTAATTAAATAAATGTAACTAATTGATTGATTGATTAATTAGTGTCTGTAGTGCGACAATTTAATCATTGAATTAAATAATGGAATGAATGAATGAATGAATGAATTTATGTGTCTAATGTGATGATTCAATTGTCAAATTAAATAATGTGATTAATTAATTTACAAATTAATTAATGTGAGTAATGTGATTATTTAATTATTGAATTAAATAATGGGATAGACGAGATGATTTAATTAGTGAATTATTTAAAGGTTTTGAATGTGTTAAATTAATTATCAAATTAATGGAGAGAAATAAGATTAATTAATTAACTAGTAAATTAATTAATGGAGATTGTTGTGTTACAAAAATTGAAGGTGTTATATTAATTAATTGGAGAATTAATTAATGGGGATTGTTGTGTTAATGAAAATAATTGTGTTACATTAATTTATTGGTGAATAAAATAATATGGAATTTTGGGATATAGAAATTTTATAATAAGGTAATTAATTGAAGAATTACTCATGTGAAATCAATTTTAGGATTTGCGATAAATGATGTCAGATTAACTGTGATATAATAAAAGTGTGAGTGTGATTAATTGATTAATGAATTAATTAATTATTGTTGACAACTGTGTAATAATGTGATGTAGTTTATTATGTAATGTTAAATGGTAACTGGTAACTTTGGTATTTGAAGATGTATTGTAAATGGTATCATGCCCATTCAATTATGATATAATAAATGTGAATGGTGACATACTCATTTGATTATATGATATTAAAGGGTAATGGTAACATGATAATTCAATAATATGATATTAAATGAGAATGGAAACATGCTCATTTAATTATTTGATAATAAATGTGAATGGTTACATTCCCATTCAATTATGTGATATTAAATGTGAATGTTAACATTCTAATTCAATTATATGATATTAAATGTGAACAGTGACATGATTATTAAATTATGTGTTATTAAATGTGAATTGTAAAATGTTCATTGAATTATGTCAAGTTGAATTGTGAATGATAATATGTGGTGCATAATTATTACAGGGAGTGGAAAAAGAAATTTTATATTTTGAATACAGCATAGAGGATTGCAGTGGTCATCTCACTTGAGGAGTGTTATAGTTATTTAAGTCACTAATTATCATTCATCTAATGTAATTATATAATTTTTATTATTTATGATAGTGATGGATCCGGGGGTATGAAGAAATCAGGAAATTAATATATTGAACTAATAAATTGAATTTTAAATAAAATTGGAGATATAATGAAATTAGGGAAGAAAGGTTTTCATCATAGGGTTAGAAAAAATTGGTGAATTAGTTGTTTATTTGTTGTTTAAAATGAATTTGATAATATATTTTAAGAAACCTCATAAAGTAATTACATTCCTTTGATTTTTTGTGAGTGTGATTTTAGGATTCCTCCAGCACACCATCCCAAACATCCCCAATAGACCAATTGAATAAATACTCAATAGAGAATGTTATTCCTAAAATACAATGCTCTACCATATTATTTTTTGTCTCTTCAAGAAACCCCAAATTCACTATATGAAGGGTTTTTCTGAGATAAGGGAGGAGAAAATAACTAATAATGAAAAATAAATGGAATAAAATATCATGTATTGGTGGATGACAATCACCCCATTACAATAATCTCACATCCACCACAAATAGATTTAAAACATTTGGAATGGAAATTCATTAAAAGAGAACACTATGAAACCTCATATAGATCGAAGCCTCATGTTAGACACTTTCTTTTTCAAAGTGAATACAAATCATGATGGTATGATTAAAGAAAAAAATATAATTAGAGTTTAATGTGAAATAAGTTTGGAAAAAGAAAATCGAATCACTTTAATAAAAATATGAATGCATTAAATGGGAAAATAAAACAAAAACAAAAACAAAATAAATGAAAATAAAGATTAGTAATAAAAGGGGTATATTTTTGGTTGTCCTCCATTAGTGGATATCTCCTCCTTGGTTCCTCAGTTGTAATTGGATGGGATTGAATAATTTGGGAAGGAGGAGTTGTCCTCCTTCAAGAGGCCATATTTTCCCATCGAAACCCAACACTTTTTAAGACTATAAAATGAAAGATTCACACATGGACCCCTTCATCGAATTTGTTCCTCATTATATTTCACTTATCCACTAAACATTTTAACATTTTTGAATATGTTTTTTGGGATTTATTACCATATCTTTTTGAGAATTTAATATGCCTAGATAGCCTCTCTATAATAAATGTATCTGGATTCACATGAATTAATAACATCCCAAATGGATGAATCACAAATTTACTCCTCAATGAAAGTGGTTAATCAATTTTTTATCTAGATCCACGAAAAATTGAATATTTATTAATAGTAAATGACTTATGATATGATCTAATATGTGAATCATTCCAGATATGTGAACAATTTTTTTGGCTTGTGTTGTGAGCTGATTTTGGGCCTCCCATTTATGGATTGAGCTTGTCATCAAGAAGGATTAAATATATCCATATTGTTTGATATCCTAAAAAAAGGAATTTTACAATTTCCATTAGTCTAAAAAAAAGTTATGGTGAAATACAGAAAAAAACGTAATCCCAAAATGAGGATGTTTTTATCAATTAATTTAAAATTCAAGAAAATGAAAAATGATACAATTTATAATAAATAACTCATTGATGGGTCTAAGAATGTTTAAATTCAATTTAATGTTTGCAAAAATTATTTTTATGTCAATTCCCCCAACTTAAACTATACATGTCCAAAATCATAAAATCTCAACATGGAAATTAAGAAGGCACCATTGTAATCAATATTCAACATTCAATGCAACAAATCAAAACAAATTAGATATATAATAAAAATTTAATTTTATGAAAAAAAATATCAATTCAATTTCCCATTTTTTTCAATGAAACAGTCAATTCATGTATTTTACTTCCCCCCATTGAAAAATTATGGAACTTTTTATTTCATTCAATCATGTTTTTAAATTCATTATTATTAAACATGATTAGTTATGTTTTCCCTCACTTTTGTTTCTTTTCACTCATCACACAAGAAAAAAATAAAACAGATGTATGCTCATATCATGAGAACATTATCATTATCTATAATCATCTAAAATAACTACTTTCTCCACGTTGCACAGTCAAAAGCCACAGAATCATGTGGTCATGTTATTAATGATTTAACCACTCTAAGGTTTATGGTTTGATATATATGATATTTAAAAATGATGCTCAAGGATTATGTTTATCTATTACTGTACACATCATAGTATTCAATGTAAAAAAGTTAAATGACTTTCTCCCCTTAAAATTGTAAAAACTCCTAACTTTCCCTAATAATCAAAGTAATGACCATGTACAGTTTAAGAATAATGAATGATTTGTGCCCTCTATTAAATATGATTTTTTAAATTTATTATTTGTATTCATTTTCAAAGAATATATTGTCATTTTTTTCTTTTTCGAATGTTATAATTCTGAATAAACCCCACATCCAGCACCTAACCACATGTGATAGATATCATTGGTATAATGGTGGTGATTATTTTTTTTACCAAAATCACAACCAATTTTATTCTTTTTTAGACCTATTATTAATTTTGATATGTTTTTATTAAAATGAGGAAAAAATAGAGTACAACGAATGATTACAAAACCTATTACAATTCCCACAACAATGATCCCCACACTTCTTTCTAATAATTTAAATCATCCAACTTACCATGATTCCCTTTACCCGCACACTTCAACATTAAAATCTAATGTATTTAATAAGAGTATAGAAGAAAAGGATAAAAATAGATTAAAATATGGCTCAACACTATAAATGTCAATCATAGTATCTATGGTCTAAATATGGATTGATGTAATGGTGGTCTTTTAAGGATATGTGGATTTTCAATGGGTGTATCAATAATTTTAAAAGTGTTTTTTCATAGTCATGGATTTCATGAGGTCAACTTAACTTTTTATAAGGTTTCATGTCCCAAGATCACTTAAAAATTTTCTCAAGAACAAATAGAATGTATTTATTTTATAAATCCTCTCAGGAATGGACATATGATTTGGGACAATCACTCATGGAATTATTAACAAAAAAAATAAATTGACATGAATATCATAAATTCAAAGCATGAAATATGGTTATGAAATTTCATTTACAATAATTAACCAATTTTTTTAAATCATGAGTCCCAATTTTAATATCCATGTGTCGCTATAAAATCAATTTCACATTTTACTCATTCAATTTTATTAACATTAAAATCTAAAATGTGACATCAAATGAATGCTAAGAAAATCATGTCTCCTAGATTATTCAAGTAAAAAATTGTTGATATTTGGGCACAAAATTTTATATTAAAATCCCAAAACATGTTTTTGGACAAAAATGTATGGATTTTGAATGCTAAACACTAAAAGTGAACCCCCTTATGAAATAAAGCTTAGTCTTCTTTTGTGAAGACCATGAAATTTCAAGGAATTATTTTTCATATATTATTTGGAATTTTATGGGTATGTAGATTCTTACGGCACCTGATTCTGAGGCCTGGTCTGCCTGAAATAAGTTTTTGATGTTTTTTTCAGGTACGTTCAGAGAACGTACGACCGAGGTTTTCTATCTTTTGAACTGGTGCCTGGAATTGAAATCTGAGGGCATCGATGAACTCACAGCGCTGGTATTCGCTTAAGGGAACTTTACCGCAGTTGCGTTTTATGAGGGTTGAAAGTTAATTTTTGAGAATTCTTAAAAAATTATATAAAATTTATGTGTTATATAAATTTTATAAAGGTGGTGGTGAAATCCACCAAAGGGATGTTGGAGGTGGGGACCACACCCCACATAACCTCCCATTAGAGGATTTAGTGTGGTGAGGCCCACATGAACCCAAACCCTTTTATCTCCACTCAACTCCCTTGAAACCCCCTATTTAACTCCTATTAAACTCTTCATCACCCCTTTATTAATTTGGATAAACTCTCCTTACCACCCCATTGAAAATTAATTTATTGAATCACTTAATTAATTCTTTGTGTGTTTGAATTAATTTTCAATTCTTGGCAATGGGTTTATATTGGGGGGAACACTTATTATATTGGTTTGGAAATATTAGTGGGGAGATTTAGGGAGAACTAAGGAAAGGAGGAGGATCATTTATCCCACGAGGAATGTGATGAACTTGAAGAATGATGTTCTCTCTATGATGAACATCATTCTTTATTCGTCCTCCACATCAAGGGAGAATTAACCACCCATGAGGAACATCACCATGAAAACGGCCTCTGACGTTGATGGGAAGACGTCTACTTCCATGACGCCATCTTCCATGGAACGTCGACATGCAACACTCTTGTAATCAAGGTAGGGGGTCTTTGTATAATTTTAAGTGAATGAAATTATACCTCGTTCATGGAGAACCATCACAATTATCTTTGGCCTATTGTTATCGCCTAACGCGGAGGGCACGGGACAAACGAACACATCCCAACGACCCTCTGTTGGTTCCTGGTTAATTTGGAAATGGTTACCATAAGGAGAGAGCATTTAGGAAGGAGGCAGCGGTGTCGGCGACCAGAAGTAATAGCGGTTGTGCGCTGGCCGCGTGCGAGAGAACCGCTGCCCGAAATTGTAGGCCGCTTGGCCGAAGAAGAACCTGACGGTCTCATGACCGGCTGGTCAAGAAGAACCGGCCTTATTCGCTGGCCAAGCTGATAGAACCGTGGAACCTTGTGGTGCCATGCTGTGGGAAGACTGGGGTCGCACTCCGCCGGCCGCTTGTCCGTCGGATTGAAAGAAGTCGCGGCATTCGCAGGTGCCGCGCAAGAGGACAACGGCCTGCTGTGTGGGCCTCTCACGCCGGAGAAGACCTTCCGGCATCAGCTGGCCTGGTAGGAGGGGCGGCGCCATTGGCGCCACAATTTAGAAGAACCAGGGGATTCCCCAACACCAGACTGCACCACAGTCAGCCTAATGGCCGAGCCGCGGCTGGCCGCCGAGCCAGACTGTCAGCCCCTCGGGCCGGGCCGCCCTAGTGTGGGTCGGGCCGCTGTCGCCAGGCTGGGCTGCGCCCCTCCGAGCTGGTCCATTCCCCACCGAGCTAGGCCGTTACTGCCAGGCCGGGTCACTCTCTACTGGACCGGACCCACACCTGGTTCGGGCGGAGCCAGGGCGGGTTGGGTCGGGTCGGACCAGACCCAAACCCCCCTCTTCGGACCCATTTTAGTAATATTCTCATATCATGAGCTACAGAACTCCAATCGATGCATAGTAAGTTGCGTAGAATTTCTTGGAATGATACGGTGGTTTTGGTATATTACAGTCAAGGTTTTGGCGATGTTGGGGTATGGCCGGGTTTGTTCGAACTCAAAACCAACCGGGCCCCCAGAGCAGAAACTCTTATAACATAAGGACCTGATGTCCGATTGACGTGTCTTCAACAAAATTGGATTACTTTTGATGAGAAGGTCCTTTGGGCATACTCCATGCATGAATCAGATGAGATTGTAGTTTTTCTTGGCTGGATTGTTTCAGAAATCCAATCAGGCCTCTCAAATGGAAAAAGCTAATAACTCTCAGACCGGGCATCTGATTGACGCTCCATCTGTCACATTGGGTTTCTTATGATGAGACGGAACTTCGGGATACATCAAATCAAGACTTCATGATAATTGAGGTATTGAACCCTTTCCCGAGGAGCAGACCCTCCCGGAATCGAGCGTGCTGTGTGCGGGAACCCTAGTGCTGGCTGCGTCTACGACGACTACTGTACTGGAACCCACCACGGGTTCGATAGCGACAACCACTATAATGGGATCATCCGTGGGTTCGAAAAAGATGACTACTATTCTTGTATCCTGTGTGGGAACGATAGTTTGACCTTTGTACTTGTATCATGTGTGGGTCTGATAGAGTAGCTGGTCTTGTATCCTGTGTGGGTCCGATAGCTTAGCAGGTCTTGTATCCTGTGTGGGTCTGACAACGTAAATGAATCATTTAATACATATGATCATCTCTTTTACTCTCAAGATAGCTGGTCATGTATCCTGTTTGGGTTTGACAGCTTAGCTGGTCTTGTATCCTATTTGAGACCAACATCTTAGATGATCTAGTGGCTACATCTGATCATCTAAATCCCTCTACCATTGTGGCATACTTGTGTGTGATGAGTCTTGACTTTCAACCATTATCATCGTTGTTATTGACTTATTTCCTGGGTTGACTAGGTTGTTATTGGGCTCAAGAGTTCTAGTGGAGATGAGATTGATAAATTAGGTATATATATGGGAATATACCTATGTAGGATTTGATGATACTTCGTGGTTGTATCTTTCTACTGTGGTTTATCCTTCATGGATTCCGGGAGACCTTTGGGGTCTCGGGGTCCCTACTAAGTATCGTATACTCACCCCTACATGAGTTATGCCCGCACTACGTTTATTTGTATGCAGATGAAGAAAAACACTTATCGAGGTAGAGACGTGTGGAGATGGACGGTACCTGGAGGTGGACCACATGGAGATACATACACAGAGAAGATAGACAGACCCAACATGCTGAGCAGACCATCTGTACCCACCCTTTAGGTGGGATTCTTGGATGTAGAAACAGTAGTTGGTGTTTTTATTTTCTACTGTTGTACTAACTTTTCAATTGTATTGTAATTACAGTTGGGATTTTATTTCCGGCCCCATTCCTTTCAGCACTAACTTTTTTATTCAGTTTTACATAGTGCTTACTTAAGTTGCAGACTCTGTTTTGTTTGATTACTTTTATAAAGGCAATACCTTCCTAGATTATGGATTTGTTCCTTTTGTGCTAGTCGCCAGCCCTTGGCCTTTGGAGGGTGGGAATGGGGTAGTCATGGCACGGGCCCCGAGGACAGGTCATGAAAAAATCGTATTAGAGGAGTCAGTTCTTCCGCAGATCTCAGGACTCTGATCATTCCTTCCCATGAAGAAATAGTGTTATGTGTTTTGAGTGTGGTTTTCCGTCCAAAAAGTCTAGTTTTGGTGCGGCGGCCTACGTATCCATACACCATGACCTTGACCTCTGATTTCCGACTCAGTGCACGAAAACACTGATTGTGTGTGCGTTTCAAGAGTTTCCTCTGTGGTCTCTTTGAGTCATCTCACCAGGTATAACTTATTGACCATGGAGAACCTGTTCCATTTCAGGATTCGACTGTGAAGACAACCAGCTAGGGTTCCTGTGAGAGAGTACACGATGATAGCCCACCGAGCAACAAGGCTTTGGTGTAGGGCCCTCTTACTATATTGGAACCTTCGGGTGGTGTTACAGCAACACCACCACCCATTGGGCAGTAGATGCCACCAACCGCACTGGCAGACGGTGCATGCCGACTGAGCATGTTAGACGTGTTCTAGCGGCAGAGGCCTCTGAGGCTTCTTGGCGAGACAGATTCCCAGGCAGCAGATGACTGGATGGAGGTGATTACTGGAGTTTCCACCCAGTTGATTCACTAGTAGAGAAGAGGTTGATCATAGATACTAATATTTTTCAGTGAGTGACCATGAGGATGGTCCACATAAACATGAAGTTTTGGTACTTGGACAATTTTACGAGATGGTACCTTCGGGCAGTTTGCTAACTATATCACTAACCATTGGTCAGCAGACACTACCGGTGGTACCAGTAGAGGACACCTGTAGGCATAGTGCATTTCATGTGTTTCAGCACTGGATATCCCCCAATATCTGAGGCAATCCCGACCCACAGGTGGATGAGGACTGGCTTGAGGAGGTGGCAGAGTGTTTTCTAGAGCTTATACAGCTTCGGTAGGACGACATGTCAGATTTGAGGTATTCATCGAGGTGTACCGACCATTCCTGGTACATGATGAATATGATGTGAATAGTGCTTTAGAGCTCAAACCTCTGAGCGAGGTGAGTTTATGAACATCTGAGCCAACAGTTGTACCTCTATTCATTCCTACTTATGTTAGGGTTGAGAGAGAACCTTTGTGGTTGAATGTTCATTGGATTAGCGGATACAACCAGTGAATGTTAACAGTTGGAAAGCATAAACTATTGATAGTCTTAGAGACTTGAGCATATAAATTTTTCGAGAAGAGGAAGTATTAAGGATAGATGAATCTACAATGCAAAAGACATGGAAGCAAAGTTAGGAGACCAGTATGAGGTGGTGAACATTTCAACATGTTACAACCACCCACCTTTGTAGAACCCATTAGCCTCATAGAGATGGAGGGTAGGGGAAGCAGGTAGCTGCATGAGGTCAAGGAGAGTGACCCAAGGGCTCTAAGAATGATTTGAGTCACGGTCTGTGTCTACTCCTAGATTCTGTATCAATAGACATAGGTTCCAATCATTCCTTCCTTCCATGAATCTTGTCCGAGACCTAGAGTTTTTAGTTAAGCTGTTGACTTGACCCTCACGTTAAGAGATACCATTGGGAAGAGACTTGATAATCAAAATTACACCAATGGTGTGATCTGTCCCTTGAGGTGAGAGTTTCGGTTGGACCCTCTTGGTTGCAGTGTCGAGGCCTTACGACTTTAATTTGGGTATGGACTAGGCAACCACTGTTCATACAATGATTGGTTGAATTAGGAAAAAAGTTGTGTTTTATCTACAATGATGGGATGGGTTTTTTGTTTGGTCGGAGAGAAATAAAACCCAGGTTGCACAGGATGGAATCATGCATAAGAGGGTGCAGTCGATCACTCAGGAGTTGGCAAGACTTACCTTTGTGCCAATATTCTCCAGAGTTGCAGCACCACTATCATCTTTGAAAATTAATGGGAAAGCCTTCGTATAGATAGAGAGGTGCCAGTAGAGATTTTTGGAGCTGAGACAGAGGCAACATAGCAGTTATCCAAGTTGTAGATATCATTTGTGGATATGGATGGAGAAAAATTTCATCAATCTCTCACAGTCACTCCTCCACTTCTTCAGTGAGTCAGAGAGGCACAACGTGGGGACACTGACTGTGAGACACGACATGCTCAGATATCCTTAGGGCAGGCACCTGATGGGTTTCCTAATGGTGGGGAGCACATCATCCTCTTTAGAGGATGTACCATTGTACCAGTTTCATTAAAAGAGGAGGTGTTGTGTGAGTTTTGCATTTAACCTCTAGCGGTACATCATGGAGTGGCGAAGATGTATCAGGACATCAGACGACATCATTGGTGGTAGGGTATGAAGTAAGCAGTATCAAAGATTGTCTCTCAAAGCCTCACATGTGGGCATGTGAAGGAAGAGACTAGGTACCAGAATGCTTGGTATAGCCCTTAGTGGTCCCAATGTGGAAGTGGGACGGAACACCCATGGATATCATGATGGGGCTTCCACCTACATCCAGAGGGCACGACTCTATCTCGGTGATTGTCAGCCGACTCACTAAGTCGGCCCACTTCCTCTCAATCAGAAAGCAGGGCTTAGTGGATAGCTTGGTATACCTCTACGTTAGGGAGATCATATGACTTCATGTTATACCATTGATTATCTTCTCTGATCGAGATGATCGTTTCACTTCCCCGCTATGGAAGGGATTGCAGGAGGATTTTGGGAGGCAGCTACTTCTGAGCACCGCCTTCCATCCTTAGACGAATGGTCAGAATGAGAGGACCATTCAGACTCTCGAGGAAATGCTCTGTGCATGTATCCTCGACTTTGGTCATAGCTGGGATGATCAATTACCCTTTTTTGGAGTTTGCATACAACAACAGCTACCACTCCACCATCAGGATGACACTATATGAGGTACTGTACGGACGACCTTGTAAATAACCTCTGTGTTGGACTGACCCAGGGGAGTCAGCACTTTTAGGACCTGAGATGGTTCAGGTAATGACAGAGAATGTGTAGATCATCCAGGAGTGAATGAAGACTACATAGAGCAGACAAAAGTCCTATGGAGATAGGAGAAATAGACCAATGGAGTTCGAGGATGGCGACCATGTCTTCCTATGGGTCTCACCTCGACGAGGTCTATGGAGATTTGTCCAGAACGGCAAGCTATCTCCACGATTCTTCTGACTATTACAGGTTCTCAGTAGGGTAGGTGAGATAGTTTACTTCATGGCCCTTCCACCTCAGGTGCACCAGGTGCACGATGTCTTTCATTTATTTCAGCTGAGGAGATATGTGCATGACCCATCACATATCATCGACCCTGGAATGCTAGACATCAATGGCATGGATACATTCACGAAGGTTCTAGTAGAGATCAAGGATCTATAGGAGCGGGTCCTACATGGGCAATCGATTCCTCTTGTGTGCATTCATTGGCAGTACGAGAACCTCCAGAAGAACACATGGGAGTGGGAGGCTCATATGCATGGTTAGTACCCTCATTTGTTTCTCTAGTGGGTGTTATAGCTTTACGGTGACGTAAAACCCTGAGGTGGGGTTAATGTAAAGACATGATAATTTCAAGGAAAATTTTTTACTTAAATTCTTTTGATTTTTACGAGTACATAGTTTCTCACGACACCTGATTCTGAAGCCTAGTGTGCCCAGAATAATTTTATGATGTTTTTTTCAGGTACGTTCAGTGAAAATATGAGCGGGATTTTCTTATTTTTGAACCGATGCTCGGAATTGAAATCTAAGGGCAACGATGAACTTGAAGCGCTGGTATTCGCTTAAGTTGACCTTTATTTCAGTTTCATTTTATGCGGTTTGAAGGTTAAAATTTGGGAATTCTTAGTAAATTATATAAATTTTATGTGTTATATAAATTTTATAAAGGCGGTGGTTAAATCCACCAAAAGGAGGATGGAGGTGGGACCCACACCCCCCAAAACCTCCAATTAGAGGATTTAGTGTGGTGGGGCCCACACCAACCCAAACCCTTTCACCTCCCCTAAACTCCCTTGAAACCCCCTATTTAACTCCTCTTAAACTCCTCATCTCCCATTTATTAATATGGATAAACTATCCATGCCAACCCATGGAAAATTAATTAAGTTAATCACTTAATTAATTGTTTGTGTGTTTGAATTAATTTAAAATACTTGGAAATGTGTTTATATTGGGGGGAACATTTATTATATTGGTTTGGAAATATTTCTGGGGAGATTTTGGGAGAACTTAGAAAAGGAGGAGGATCGTTCATCCAACAAGGAACGTGACGGACATAAAGAATGATGTTATCTACACGAAGAACTTCATTATTTATTATTCATCTGCGTTATGGGAGAGGACACCACCCACGAGGAAGGTCTCCATGACAACGACCTCCAACGTTGATGGGATGACATCGTTTTCCACAACGCTATCTTCTGCAGCTCGTCGACATGCAACATTCTTGGAATTGAGGTAGGGGGTCTTCGTATAATTTTAATTGGATGAAATTATAACTCGTTCACGGAGAATTATTTGGATTATCTTTGGCTTATTGTTATCGCCTAACGCGGTGGGTGCGGGTTGAAAAAACACGGCCCGACAACCCTTCGTTGTTTCCTAGTTAATTTGGAAACAATGACCATAAGGCGGGAGCATGGAAGAATGAGGCAGCGGCGTCAGCGACCAGAAGTAAGGGTGGCTGTGCGCCGACCATGTGTGAAAGAACTGTGCCCCGCAACCGTGGGCCGCTTGGATGAAGAAGAACCGGCCGGTCTCATGACTGGTCTGGCAGTATGAACCTGCCAGCATAGCAGTCCAGGCTGATGGAATAACAACGCCTTGTGGCACTGCACTGCTAGAACACAGTGGCCTGCACTTCATGGGCCGCTTATGTGGTGAACTGGCTGGCTTCTTGTCGGACAGATTAAATGATGTCGTTGCACCCATAGGTTCCGCGAGGGAGGACATCGCCCCGCAGGTGCCGCGAGGGAGGAAAGTGGCCCGCCTTGCGGGTGGCTCACGCCGTAGACGAACGACTGACTTGGTTGGATGGGCGTTGTCGCCGTTTTCAAAGAACTGGGGGGCCGCCCCTACCCCCCAAAATAAACTCGTCCAACTGGCTGATTAGTGGACAGCCACCGAGCCGGGCTTCTAGCCACGCGGGCCGGACCGCCCCGGCGCTGGCCGGGCCGCTGCCGCCGGGCCAAGCCGCGCCATGCCGGGCCGCTGCCACCGGGTCGAGCTGTGCCGGGCCGGGCTGGGTCATGCCCCCCAGGCCGAGCAATTCCCCACTGGGCCAGGTCGTGCCCTACTGGGCTGGACCCAGACCCAGGTTGCGTCTCCCCAGTTCGGGCCGCCCTAGGGCAGGTTTGGCCAGGTCGGACACGACCCAAACACCACTCTTCAGATCTATTTTAGTAATTTTCCCATAACATGAGATACGAACCTCCAATCGATGCACTGTCAGTTGAGTAGGATTCATTGGATAGAGACAGTCGTTTAGGTATTTTAAACTAAAGGTTTTGGCGAAGTTTTAGTATGGCCAGGTCTGTTTGAACATGAAACCAACCGGGCCCTCGGAGTGGAAACACTTATAACTTAAGGACCAGACATCCGATTGACGTGCCGCCAACTATGTTGGATTAATTTTCACGAGACAGACCTTTTGGAATAATCCACATGTTATTTGGATGAGATTGGAGTATGGATGGGTTGGAGTTTACCTGAAATCCAATAGGGACCCTGGAATTGAAAAACTAATAACTCTTAGACCGGGCGTCCGATTGACGCGCCATCTGTCGTGTTGGGTTTCTTATGTTGATATGGAACTTTGGGATACATTAAATTTTTACATAGTGATAATTGATGTTTCGAACCCTTGCTCAAGGTGCATACCCTCCCGGAATCGAGCGTGTTGTGTGTGGGAACCCTAGAGCTGGCTGCGTCTGTGACGACTACTGTACTGAAACCCTCCGTGGGTTCGATAGTGATGAACACTGTACTAGAATCCTCCGTGGTTGTGACAAAAATAACTATTGTTCTTGTATCCTGTGTGGGTCCTGCAGTTTGACCTCTGTACTTGTATCCTTTGTGGGCCCGACAAAGTAGCTCGTCTTGTATACTGTGTGGGTCCGACAGCTTAGCTGGTCTTGTATCCTGTGTGGGTCTGACATCATAGATGAATTATTGACTACATCTGATCATCTCTTTTACTCTCGAGATAGCCGGTCTTTTATCCTATCTGGGTCCGACAACTTAGCTGGTCTTGTATCCTGTGTGAGACTGACAACTTAGATGGTCTACTGGATACATCTGATCATCTATATCCCTCTAATATTGCGACATACCTGTGTAAGACGAGTCTTGAATTTCAATCATTATTGTTCAATGTGATTGAATTATTTCATGTGTGGATTTCTTTGTGCTTGGGATCGAGAGTGGGAGATGAACTGAGATTGATAACTTAGGTATATGTATGGGAATATACCTAAGTATGGTTCAGTGATACTTTGTGGTTGTATCTTTCTTCGGTGGTTAATCCTTCATGGATTCTGGGAGACATTCAGGGTCTCGGTGTCCCTACTGAGTATCATATACTCACCCCTTCACGGGATATGCCCGCACTACATTGTGTTGGATGCAGACGACTAACAACACTATTCGAGGTAGAGACTTGTGGAGCTGGACGGTACCTGGAGGTGGAACACTTTCCGAGACGTACACGGAGCAGAAGAATGGACCTGAGGTGATAAAAAGACCATCTATACCCTCCCTTCAGGTTGGATTTTCGGAGGATGACATATTATTTGTTGTTATAGTTTACTACTATAGTACTAGCTTTTCAGTTGTACTGTACTTACTGTTGGGATTTTATTTCCAGCCCCTTTCCTTTTATCACTTACTTTTGTATTCAGTTTTACATAGTTCTTACATCATTTGCATACTCTGTTGTGTTTATTTACTTTTATAAAGGAAATTACTTCCCAAATTAGGGATTTACAGTTTTGGCGCTAGTCACCAGACCCTAGCCTTTGGAGGGCGGGCTAGGGGTAGTCATGGAACGGGCCCCAAGGACAGGTTGTGACATATTCCTAATCGTTTTGGTAATTCCTTTTTCCATCATGATCCTCCAAAATTAAATTCAAAAATTATAAATAAGGATTATTTCATTTAAGGTAAAAAATATAAGAGGGAGTGGGATATATGACATAATAATTAAAAATTAAATTCAAATATAATTTTATAGAAAACATTTAGTAATAAATCTTAGTATGGTCCCCCAACTGGTCCCTAAATTTTTTCTTCCACAAGAAGTCAGTACCAAAAAATATATATAATAATATGAGGCTTGGTGATTCATGGATTTGAACCACCATATTTTGTTCTTCCTAGATTTCACATCATCATTTTTTGTAAGGAATGATCCATTAATTGAGTAAACCAGACCCCCTTCACAATTAATTATATAATGCATGGAAGGGGTAGGATATAGTATGTATCATCCTCTATTGTTTCTACATGGGAATATAATTATTTTATATAAATTATTTATCCAAATGTGACATTACATTTGCAGCTTCTATATTTATTTCATCAGGTAGAGCCACTAGGATATCTTCTTTTAGTCCACCAAGTAAGTGTTTTTTGTGTTTAGGTAGCTCTAAATGTTACTCAATAGGTGCATTTTAATTTTCACCATACTCCTCTTGGGCATCATCCATGTTGTCCAAATTTGTAAATTCCCAACCATTAAAAGTTATACCAATTTTTTTATAAAAAAATTTATTGAGTTTGAGTTCAAGAATTTCTTATCTCCCTGAGTTGGTTCATCTTGAATCTCATATTCAGTGGAAATAATCTCTTGTTGTTGAGAAATATTAGATATAGGAAGGTAGTCATGCACCTCAATTTCATATATCTATTTGGAATATCTGGGAAGAATAAGGGGGACTCTTCCTGGACCTTCACCACTTTATAATATTATCAAACATAATGGTCGAACTATGTTAGTTATCAATATATCACATAAAAAATTGTTTTTTTATTTCCTCCATTAGGATAACTATGAATTATTTGAATACCTTATCCGCATTATTTGATTTCCAAAACAACCTCACCTATTTAACAATACCATAAACACCAACCACCATGGAAAAGGGGGAGTCATTATTTAGTTCTTGCACCTATGGGTATATATTTCATGAATTAAAAAATAGTCATTGAAAAACATCATGGAAAAAGAATTTGTTATTATATTTTTAATAAATAAATAAAAATGATATTTTGTTTTTAAAAATGTTAATTTCAATTAATTGATCGATATAATTGTTTAGATCCCCAGAAATGGCTCCAGTTTTTACGCACATGTGTCATAGGGTGTGGAAATAAAAGTTTTATATTCCTATTGTAACATATAGGGAAATGAGGGTTGTACCAATTGGGTACCGTTGCAGTTGGTTGAATCATGAATTATAATTCACATAATATAATTATTTTCCTTTTTTATATTTATGTCATTGATGGATTCATGGTTTTTGGGAAATCGTGAAATTAAAATATGGAAATAAAAAACTAAAATCTAAATGAAAATATAGATTGAATGAAATTATTGATGAATGGATTTCATCTAATATTTCATAACACAGGTTCATTAATTATTTATTGGTTCTTAAAATTAAATTAGGAAATTCTTTAGATGAACCATTATTAATGTTTCAATTTATTTTTGTTTGTGGTGCATGTGATTTTATAATTCCTTCTACACACCAAACCATCATCCTCTAATATACAAATAACATAACACCTCAACTTAGAATGTTATTCCTAGAAGACTCCACTAGACCTTATGTCATTTCATCTCTTCATGAAACCCCAACTCTACTATATAAAGTGTTTCAGTGAGTTAAGGTTGGAAAAAAATAATGAATCAATTAAGAGAAATGGAATTAAAAATAACATCATGGTTGATGAATACTGCACCGGTGTAATACTCCATCATACACCAAAAATAGTTTAAAAAGATATTACATTGAAGCATAATAATAACTAACACTTTGAATCTTCCATATGGATTAGAATTTATTTAGTCAAGTTCCATTTCAAAGTGAATATAAATCACAAACGAATGGATGATGTGAAGAAAATAATTTTTGATGATAAATATTGAATGATAGATGATGAAAATGGAATCACATTAGAAAAATCGAATGCATTATATGGGAAATTTGAAAAAAGGAAAGGAAATAAAAATGATAAAGAGGAAGAAAACGAGGAGATTTTCAGCCAGCCTCCCTCGATGGAGATCACATCCTTGGTGCCTTAGATAGAATGGTATTGATTGGAATGATATGGGAAGGTTGATATCTTCTCCAATTATAGGCCATATTTACCCTTTGAAATTAACCACGTGATAGGCCTGGTAAATGGAATATTCACACATTGATGGCTTCATGGACGTTGTTCTACTTTTCCTTACTCGACTCCCATCAATATTTCAGCATATTTAGCCATGTTTAATTATATTTATGACTGTTTAACTATGAGTATTTAATCATCCCAAACAGCCTCTTCATATTCAATGTATCTAGTTTTCCATGAATAAATTCCCTTCTAAACTGATGATTCAGGAATCTAATACATTATGAATGTTGTTAAAAAATCCATTTCCCATATCCATGTTAAAATTAAATTTTATTGGGAGTCCCAACTTCTATATATGACCTGATATATAAAATAGTATAGATATGATAATAGTTTTTGAGACCTGTTTCATAATCTAGTTTAGGGCCTCCCACTGATCGAGTGATATTGTGGTCCAAAAAAATGCAATGTATCCCAATATGTGTAGAATCCTGAAAAAATGAATTTCACAATTCCAATTATTTAGGAAATTTTATGTTTGAAATAAAGAATAAAAATAAAATAGTTAAATCCCTAAATGAGGCAATTTTATAATTAAGCTCAAAATTCCACACAAACATAAATATTTGACAATTTATAATAAAATAACACTTTAGGGGGTCTAAAAAATGAAATTCAATGTAAAATTATAAAAAATATTTGTTCTATCAACATTCTCATCAAATTATATAGTATTGGATTGTGAATCGTAACAGGCCAATTCAATTATGTGGTACTAATGGTGAATGCTAACATGGAAATTCTGAAAAGTATTAGAAAAGGTAATATGGACATTCAAATTTGATATCCCTTGGGGATAGATAATACTATTTTATGGGCTGATGTAGGTATTGAGATATGGGTGTCCATAAGAAACTAGAGGGTTTATTTGGTAAAATAAATTATACTTTGATAGTGGGATAACTATTTACTTATGCACTATATTTTATTATATAAAGAACTACATACTTTTTTCAGTGGTTTTATTAAGAAACCATTGGTTGTGTCCCACAATGTTATACTCACTCCCTAATCAAGCTACATTATTGGTACCCAAATAGACATTATTTTTTAGGTATAGGTTAATGGAATATTCCATTTGTAGATGGTAGTGTCTGAATGGGGCATAGTTGAAGGAACCAGATGTCGTTCAGGAACCACATGGGATGTTTCAGTATCTTTACATTTGAGATTGAACATTGACACATAACACGTACTCTAGCATGAGATATTTATTATTTAGTTTTGATATTGTACATAATTCATTGGTTATAATGAGATATTGGTATTGTTTATGGTCATACGTTTATGCAATTAATAACGTATTTCTGTTTGTGTATTACTATGATAATGAAAAAAAGGCTATAGTCTCCCAATGATCAATAATTGACCCTTGCTGTTAGTTAGCACCATCTGGTGTATTGGGTGGTGGGAATGAGGTCATGTGATTGAATCGTTTGGGGAAACAGTTTGTGGCACTCAAAAAATGATTTTACAAATGGCCCTACTATAACACGAGGTTGGGAACATTTACACATGTGTCAAAATAGTTTGTGATCTAGTTGAGTTCCTTTTCAATGTATAATAATGTGTTGTATCTTATAATAAATATAATGTGACTTAATTTTATCATGTAAAATTATGATGAAAATGTATACTACATAAATGTATATCATGTTTTTATTTATTTTATTTCTTATTGAATGGATTTATCATTTCATTTGGTTTTATTTGAGTGTCTATGTGTTGGATGACATAGTGTTATGTCTCATGCTCATTTTTTATGTCCTGAAACACCTTTATTATGGGATTCCTGTTATTAAAGAGTCTTGGTGAATTTTTAAATATATTGAAGTTATGAATTAACTATTGATAATTAGAACTCCAAATCCCATTATCTAGTTAAAAATCTTGGTTTCAAGGGCCACAAAACACAATTTGTAGCATAATCATCTAACACTCAATTTTTTCCCATTTTAAATTCTGGTGATGTTATTTGTATCAAAATGAATGTATTAAAATGAATAAGATGGCTAGATTGACATTTTTTATAGGAATGGATTAAGATTATTCTTAATACATAAAGAATAATTTATTACTCAAAGGGGAGAAGTTTTCTTTTTTATTATAGTAATCCTAAATATGGACAAAGTATATCTGAAATCCTTGGATGGGAAAGAACGTGGACATATTTTGTTATTATTGTCATAGAATTATCTATATAACATCTTGGAATTGGGCATTACAAAAACAAATAGGAAAGATATTTAATTAATGTATGTGGTGTATACATAAAAGAAAACAGTCCTTTTTCTGGGTCTCATTCATTAAAAATATGTCAAAATAATGTCCAATGAATGATCATGTTAATGCTTATAATATGATTTTGAGTCATATAAAATCCATTAATTTCAAGTTCATAGGATATGTTTGGACTCTACTACTATTATCATCACTACTATAATCATGGGATGTATTAGTAATTTTCATTTTTTATTATTTTGGTAAGTGTGGAATTATAGTTGGTGATGTCATAAATATCCATTAAAGTGAAGAAAATAGATAAAGATATGTATAGGTACCCACTATAATTTTATAAAATTTGTATAATCTACGGTGTTTTTTAATATTGAAAATTTAAAATGAAAAAAAATTATATATAGAGAGAGAGGAGTTGAGGTACATTGACATTACAGAAACCCACATGATATAATTTTAATTGATCTATCAGATTTTCTTGTTGTGGTTCAACTAGATAATGATGATGAACTCAAAATCATGTGAAGGAGTGACTTAAGAGTCCACCTTAATGTTGGAATCCTTATTGAGTTGAATACTGTTAGACACATACATGGTTTATAAAAGAAAATCATTTATATAGGTCATCCGGATGAATTAGGTGTTGTATCCATCTTCATGAATGATGTATGAATTAATTGTCATAGATCCATGAAAATGGATATGGATATCAAGGATATGATATTTATTTTGATGGGAATGTTAGTGGAAGAGAAAACTCTGGGAATGATTACTTCTAAATGAATGATGTTATAGAATTATCTTCTCAAATACCACAGTGAGAGGAATATGTGAGTTCTAGTGGAAAAATTTGTAATGATTCATGATATTATAAAATTAAAAAGTAACTAATGTATTTTTGGAATATAATGGATGATTTGATTAATCCAAATAAAATTTCACCTATAATGAAGATGTTTTTACCCATATACACAAATGTTTGGGGGTCAACACCAATCATTCTACATATATAATTAATTTATTTTGTATCATTCATCATTGATATAACAATTATATTATGGTTTTACATTATAAAAAAATTTAGGTGTTGGATTTATTTTTTATACAAATTATCATGGTGGACAAAGAATCCTGATGAATATTGATATTCATATCGTCTGATAATAGTGGGGAATATTGTAAAAAGTGAATCCAGAAATTATATTGAAGAAAAAATAATTATGTTTGAAAATCCTAGACATGGGAACCTAGAGAATAAAAATTAGTTAAAGTGGATGTATTTGATTTAAATATAAAATTTTATAATTATGAGACTATTTTCATGAATGCATAAAAATATTTAAGCATGACAAATCAATATTATATCATACCTAGTTATATTGATATTTTATGCACCGTTTGGGTATATGAGTCCAGAGCAGTAATTCTCCAGAAAACTAATATATTTTTCCACCATAATATTTCTAAAAGTCAATCTAATTACCTTATTGAGTCGATGGATTATAAAAAAATCATTTAAAATTGATAATCACGTCCCTTTTTACATATATAGAGGAAAACCTTATTTTCCATATTTAGTGTGATTATAATAAAATGTTTATAGTAATATATAATGTTGTATTAAATTTTAAAGATATGAAAATAACAAAATATAGTGGAAAAGGAGGTTTAGAATAAAAAATCTATTGATATGATCCATTTTTTATGAATATAAGTTTGAAAAGGATAAAATTTATAGAATGTTCATATGGAATGTAAATTCTAGATATTTTAATCATGTTGGTGGATGATATTCCAATGTTATTGAGAGCTATAAATTCATTGGATAGAGACATATGAGGTGATATTTCAACAGATATAGTCCCATAATGTGAGGAACCAAAGGTTGAATTATGGAGATCTACAAAATTTATAAAGCATATTATGAGTTTCATCGAGTATCTAAATTACATTTTTATCATGTATAGAGGATATCTTGGCATCAAGGATGAAATTTAAATTATTGTTGATTATATAAATTTAGGGGAAGATATAAATGAAGTGGTAAAATTATTTTATGTAAAAAAATCATGGGAACTAATAGAACTAAAAAATGGAATGAAATAATTATAGTATAAAATTTTCATCAATTTGAATGAATAGACTGAATAAACATAAAGGTAAAAGGATTGTATGGATTTGAATAGATTTTATAATAATAAAGGATTATACTATAAAGAAATAATCAATGGCAGTTAAACATATTATTTTATAGGTGGTTTTAGATTTGGTATATTCTAAAAAAATTTAGGTTGAGTAGATGGATGAAAAGATATAATTTCATTATTGTAATTAGTAAGAAGTGATTGTCATGAATAACCTAGATGTATTCATGTATAATCAAAACTAGTACATGGTTTATACGCTAATGAGAAGTATATATGACTTAAATCAGGTTCCATGGTGGTAAAACTAGAAGTTAGATTCCTTAATTGGAGTGAATTGTAACTTCTAGAGTAACTCTATTCATTTTTTATTCCAAAATGTATTTTAAAATGGTATAGTTATCATCAAACCCTTGTATGTAAATGAAATTTTGAAACTATATAAACAATTCTAATATATTCAGGATAGAAAAATTTATATTTAGAGACTATATTTATAAAATAACATAGTGAAGAAAAAAAATTCAATTTATATTGAGAGTTATAATAGGGGAAATTTTTTGTGTTTGGATCAAAAGAATTAAATCTAGAATAAAAAAAAGAGAATCAAATTGAATGGATGTAAATTAGATTCAATTATATATGAAAATTACAATAAATTACCTAATGAAGAAGATATTAAAATAGAATATATCTTCAAATACATGGTAAATTTTTTATTTCACAAGTTGTATGTGGCCTTATATAATACATGGTATGTATAGGAATAGACAGTTTTTAGTGAGACTAATTATTTGATTCATAGTGAATCTATGGATAGATCACTAAGAGGACATGAAGTTGATTCTATATAATTTTAAATGTTCATAAGATATAAATATATGTTTTTTATGTATTGATTAATTATTGGTTTACATGGATGTGAACTTTGGAGGAGATACACGCAAATGGAATGGTTTCTAAAGCTATCTATTAACACATAGTAGAATAGTGGTTAGATATATACCATGGATACAATTTATTGTAGATCAGTTTATATTTATGTGGATCATATAGTCACCAAAGAAGTTTATAAATAACTGATGTAGTTAAACTATTTTTTGGATAAACCAAAAGGGGTCTGTAAGGTGTTTTTTTAGTATATGGTCGTCACTGTGAAATTCAATTAGACAAGAACTATGTGTTTCACACATGTAAGAAAAACATAAACATGCTATGTTGTTTATCATTATATATACTAGATAATATATTTCTAATTATATAGTAGATAACATGATTTAGTAATATATATTATATGGTCACCAAGGTTTTATTTTATAAAATTTTTTCGGAACTGAGGTCCTTAGTCAGACTAAGGTTACATAAAATGATGGATACAATGTGGAATATTTTGATTAATGTTATAAATATTTATCCCTATGTATTGGTGGATGTAATGAATTCATTTAAATCATATTTCATGTGTAAGATTGTGAACAAAAATTATATATTTTTTGAAGATCCTATTCCAATGAAATAATATGAAATTCATAAAAAATAATTTTATTCTATTGAAGAAATTGACAGTAGATGTACTGTACATCTCGGTAGGCTGAATGATATTTTCTAGAAACGTGTTTATATATTTTCAAGAACATATATTTAAACGATAAAAGGTTATGGTTTACTAAATAATATTTTTTGATTTGAAACATATGATTTTTTCCTTTTTAGTTATCTTCAAATAGTATAGAATGCATGTCTCTTCAAAATGGAATGTAAGAGTTTATATTACTTCTAATAGTTGATATTAGTCATGGTAGATGATTATTGTAGACACCATTGTTTTATAATTAAAATAATTCTACATATTGGTTTATTTGAGGGTGGTGGTTGTGGTGTACCAGATAATCCCTAATATAATATAGGGTGGGAGAAATTGTACACATGTAATTAATTGATTATTCATTGATTTTGACAAGCTTCTATCAGTGATTCTTATCTTTTAACTTCTAAAAAATCAATTTTCAACCAGTTTTCTCCCATGGATGTAGGAAAAAAGTATAAAACATGTAAATATTTTTCTTTACTTTATTTCATTAATTTATTCTTGATTGTTTTTTCATGTTCCATGGATTTTTTGAAAGTATCAGTGGTCTCATTATGGCATATGAAGTGAAATAACTTTTTAATTTAAAAAATAATACAGTTTTAGGGATCTTTTGATGTGCAGTTGTTTTTTTATTTATTTTTTCAAAATAATGTTCCACTAGTTTATCTACAAGAAATTCAATATAATGAATCCCATCATTAGGTACATCAAGGATGTTTTGAAATACTATATACATTTTAATGTTATGATATTTATCTTTATTTATATCTCTATTAAGTTTAACATTTATCTCATAAGTAATGAAAACTATTTAGTTTGTAGTGAAATAGGGTATTCCGATTTTTTTAATTTGGATTAGGGGAGGTTCTTAGATAGTATAATGTTTTGTTAAATTTTTCACATCAGTGAGGTGATATGTATTTCATTTAGGACATATGGATATATTTAACCCCATAAGGTAGTCTCTTCTCTTATTTTATTTCTATGTTATGTTATTTCACATTTAACCAATGTATACTAATCACTTTTGAAGTGTCCCACATGTGAATATATGATTCATCAATAATAGTTCTATAGGAGTGAGACCTAATTAGGATTCTTCTAATGTGACACGTAGCATTCTAGAACTACGTTATGGTTAGGGATATCACTCTAGAGAGATTTTTAGAGGTTTTTACCATTGATAAGTATATTTTGGAAAATGTATTTCCTAGGTATACAACTACAAGAGGTATCATGGTTGTGCCCCAAGGGTAGTTATGTGATTATAATCAAAGGTTAGTGCTCATCCTCTGGGAAAAATTACTAATAAAATATCCCTTGATATATGTGAGGGTAAATTGACTACGTGAAATAGGATTATATTGGGATCAACCCATTACTTGGTTCATTTTAATATGGATGTGAAGAAATCATTAAATTAAAATATTTGTTTTAGTGATTTGTGATTTTTTACAAAGTATTTGACTGTAGTATTGTTATGTAATACCCAATTTATTATTTTTTCTAAGGTATAATTTTTTTTATATTGGTACATGCATTTTTAGTAGTTCTACAAATTTATTTGAATTATTTTTGTTGTAAATTTATTTTTTTTGTGATACTTGTGATTTATTGGTTGAATTATTATCAAGGATGAAAATTATACTTTTAAATAATGTTATAATATTCAACTACATGTTATTTATATACATTCATTATAAAGATGGACATTTAGGTTAGTTATATGGGACTTCTAAAAAATTTGGTTTGTGTGATTTTTAATGAATATTTCAGTATAGTTCTATGGGGTGAGATGGAGGTAGAATAAATATTATACTATCATATCATGGATTAGTATTAGGATTCTGTTATTATATAATTCAATTGGTTTTAATATATAATGTAATTTATGTTTATGATTTACTTGTTTCTAGGTATGGAGACAATATCTATTCAACCATATTATATGTCACCAATAGAGCTCTGAGTGCTGAGGTTTTATAGTGTGGACATATAAGTTAAAAAAATATTCATCCAATAACACCATGTAAAGACTGCAAAATTTAATGAAATTTGTGTCTTAAATACATTGGAATTTTAATGGTCTGTGTCTTCTGACAACACTTGATTCTGAGGCCCAGTGTGCCTAGAATCAATTTTCGAAGTTTAGCTCAGGTACTTTGAGAGAACGAATGAGTGCGTTTTTCTAAATTTTGAACCGGGGTTCCAACTGATGAACTCAAAGCACCAGTAATTTCTTGAGGGGACCTTTACCGTATTTGCGTTTTTTGCAGGTTGTAAATTAAGATTTGGGGTTTAGTTGAGATGTTTAATAAACTTTGTAGGAACAATTTTATTTATTTCATTGGAAGTTCATTTCTTCCATGGGAAGTTATTGGTGGGGCCCACACCCACCAAACTTCCCAGGTGTGGGTAATGGAGATGTGGAGAGGTGGGGCCCACACGATCCCCAACCTTTCACCTCCCATAACTCTTTTCAAACCTCCTTTAAACTCCCATGTTTAATTCAATACAACCCCCTTTATTTATGAGGACCCCTTCTTCTTCCTTTCTCCCTCTTAATTGTTTGCCAACACAACCTAATTAATAAATTCATCCTCTTCACATAATTAATTAAGTTATTAGAATTTTGGATTTTAAAATTTCATGTGTTATTAAAATAATAGCTTAGGCTTATTATTTTATTTTTGGGGTAATCGTTGTGTTAAGGAGAGTGGGGGAGAGAGCATTCGATAAGGGAAAAAGTTATTCCTCTCCTCAATGAAAAAATGGTTCTCTTCTGTGACGAAGAACTCTCACCTTCAACGGAGAATGAATAGGTGAAAAATGCTTCACATTTCTTAAATCCTTTTCTTCCTCCACATCATGGGAGGAAACACCGACGTGGAGAACTTTCCAACAACGACGGTTCTCTCTTCGACGTTGACGAAGCAACATCGCTTTCCGTGTCTACAACGAACGAACGTTATTCGAGGTAGGGGGTTTGCTTCTTTTATTTTATTTAATAAAATTGATTCATCATTCTTCGTTGGACTATGTTAAAACTTGGGCCAATTGTTACCACCTAATGTAAAGGGTGCGGGCCGAATGAACACGGCCCGATGAGCCTCTGATGTTTTTTCTTGTTCGCAATTGTGGCGTGATAGAAGAGGTGGCGATGAGTAAAGGCACGGCTGTGCACCGGCCGCGTGCGGAAGAAACGCGGCCCGCAACCACGAGCCTCTTGACTGATGAAGAACTGGATGACCATAACCTGTCGAGACGAAGGAAGGAACCGGGGCGCCCCACGGCGCTGTGCGGTGAGAACCATGGCCCACATAGTGTGGGCCGCTTCGGTGGAAGAACCGGCCAGCCCGTCGGCTGGCCGGGTGGAGGACAGCCACGACGCCAGGAGGGCACCGTTCCAGATGAACCGTGGCCCAACCGTGCGAGCCTCTTATGCCAAGAAGGTCGGGTAGCATAAGACAGTCGGTTAGAGAGGGTGGGGCTACTTGGTGCCGCCGGTTCGTGCAGTCGGGGGCTGCCCCCCCCCCCCCCTCGGACGGATCGGCCTACGGGCTGAGCTGCTCAACCAGCTGGCCAAGCCAGCCATGTCGCATCCAGCCGGGCCGCGCCGGGCCATGATGGGCTATGCCCCCTCGGGCCGGGCCGCGCTCCTCGGGCCGAGCCGCACATTTATTCGGGCCGGTCTGGCACCCCTTTCGGGTCGAACACATCAAAAACTGGGTTAACCCGACCCAACAACCATCGAGCATCCGATTGACGCACTGTCCGTAGTGTTGATTTCCTTTTAACGTGATAGAACTTAGGGATACATCAAATCTAGACTTCGTGACAGCTGATGTATCGACCCCCCTTTACACAAGCAACGGACCCTCTTGGAATCCTGTACGCTATGTGTGGTAACCGTAGAGCTGGCTATGACTACGACGACTAACGTGCTAGGATCCTCTGTGGGTTCGACGATGATGGTGATTGTACTTGGATCCTCCATGGGATCAGTAGCGAGGACGACTGTAATTGGATACTATGTGGGTTCGGCAGCCACGATGACTGTACTTGGATCCTACATGGGTTCGACAGCGATGGTTACTGTACTGGGATCCTACATGGGTTCTACAGCGACAACTCCTTGTACTAAGATCCTACATGGGTTCAGTAGAGGAGATGATTTAGAAGCTACATCTAATCATCTCCACCCTTCTTCGTGAGTAGAATACCTATGTGAGCTGAGTGTTCACTTGTAATCATTACCAACAGTGTGATTGACTTATTTCCTGTGTGTACTGGACTATGCATGGGATCAAGAGTTGGATCCGAACTGGAAATATTGATTTAGGTATATGTATGGGAATATACCTAAGTAGAGTCGGTTGATACTTTGTGATTGTATCGTTCCTTTGTGGTTTTTCTTTTGTGGATTCTGGGAGTCCTTCGGGGGTCTTGGGGTCCCTACTGAGTATCATATTGTCACCCCAGCACGGGCTATGCCCACACTAGGTTTGTGAAGTTGGACGGTACCCGCGGTTGGACCACTAGACAGGACGTACACTGAGCGGACGACTGGACCTGAGGAGTTGAGGAGACGATATGTACCCACCCTTCAGGTGGGATATCTGGAAGATGACATGGTGGTTGCTACTTTACATTACTGTTGTTATACTATCTTTTCAGTTGTACTGTACTTTCAGTTGGGTTTGTATACTGGCCCTTTTACTTTTCATCACATACTTTTGTACTCAGTTTTACTTAGAGCTTACTTCACTTGCGTACTCTATTTTGTTTGATTACTTTTATAAACGCAATACCTTACATTTTATCGGGATTTACGCCTTTGGTGCTAGTCTCCAGCCCCTGGCGTAAGGAAGGCGGGCTTGGGGTAGTCACAACACGGGCCCCGAGGACGGGTCGTGACAAATTAGTATCAGAGGAGTCAGTTCTACCACAGAACTCAGGACTCTGATAATTTCTTTATTTGAAGCAATAGTGTTTAGAGTATTGAGAGTGGTTATCAGTCCAGGGAGTCCAGTGTTGGTGTGGTGACCAACATATCCATACAGCAGGACCCAGACTTCTGATTTCTGACTCAGTGCACGAAAACATTGATTACATGATCATTTCAAAAAGTTTTCTTTGTGATTACTTTGTGTAATCTCACCAGGTATGATTTATTAACCATGGAACACCTTTTTATTTTTTGGATGTCCCCACAGAGACAGCTAGCTAGGGTTCCGAGCTACGTGCGAGATGGAAACCCACCGAGCGACGAGGCCTCAATGCAGGGCCCCTTTACAGTGGAGGCACCAGCCATACCCCTACCCGCTGGGCCACCGAGACCATCATCCCCAACAACAGAGAGTGCACGCCGCCTGAGTGTGTTGCACGAGTTTGAGCAATAGAGGCCATCCAGGTTCCACGAAGAGACGAACCCACGGGCAGCCGAGGATTGGCTGGAGGCTATCATCAGAGTCTTGAGATTTGTAGGGGCATCAGCAGACTTTAGGGTGATCCTTGCCGCGAGTCTCCTGCACGCAATAGTAGGTAGATGGTGGAGCCTAATTATCTAGGTTCATGAAGAGGTATAACTACTTTTGATGGACTTTGAGAGACTCTTCTACTCGGAATTTTTTCCAGCCACCCTCCGTGCGGTGAACATCCAAGAGTTAATACATCTGTGGCAGGGTAGCATGACAGTAGCCCAGTACTCTGCGAGATTTACCAACCTCTCATGCTACTCCATGGACATGGCACATTACCCATTCATTCGGGATCAGACCTTTGAGCAGGGACTGGGGCATGAGATCAAATCTTTGATGATCTCCCTCAGCATTCTGATGCAGGCAGGAGTGCTGGAATGATCCCTTCTTGTGGGGAACTTTTATGCTGAGCTGATGCTAAGAGCGAGACCCGCCACAGAGCGACAAGTAGCTGAGTCTTCTACAGATGACAGTTGACAAATGTCGCAGAGGTCCAAGTGGACCAGGACATCTGGTGGGAATCCTCAGGATACTAGTTCGGATGTGCAGGGCATGCATAGCAGATCCAACCATATGAGGGGCAGGCAGTGCTATGCATACGGTGGGCAGGGCCACATGGCTCGTGACTGCCTGACCCGCCATGCAGTCGAGCAGCAGACAGTAGAGGGACCTCCTAGGTAGAGGCAGTGGTTTGACCATGGAAGTCCGTAGATAGCAGGCGGACGAGGCAGAGGAGCTGGCCGAGCAGCGGGTGGTGGACGATGCTTCGAGGCCCTACCACCACCACCACCTGGAGGACCACCCCGACCACAGGGAGCTGGCAGACAGGGGTAGGCTTAGCTCTAGGCAGTCACGGCCTATGACCACAGCGCACCTGAGATAATTAAAGGTACTATCTATGTCTACTCCATCCTTGCTGCAAATATTTAGACACAGGAATGAATCATTATTTTATTTCCACTTTCATTATTCGGATCTCGGAGATTCTGACGAAGTAGTTGGCTCGCACTTTATGGATAGAGACTCCTACGAGAGAAGACTCAATGATTACACATTGGTTCTAGTAGTGTGAGTTTACTCTAGGTGGTGAGAGATTCAGCAGGGATCTTCTTGTAGCGGCGTCAAGTCCGTACAACATCATCTTGGGTATGGACTAGTTATCTACAGTCCATGCCCAGATCGACTTTATTAGGCGTAAAGTGCGGTGTGTCTACAAATATGGGAGCAAGATCACCTTCACTGGTGAGAAGTGAGCCTTGGCAGTGCAGGATGGACTTACGCAGAGGAGAGGGCAGCCGATCACACATCAGTTGGATAGTCTCATCCTATGAGCGGTTGATGTGAGGAGTCTGAGTTTTCTTGTTGTGGTGGATCAGTATGTGAACGTTTTTCCTGACGACATTCCAATACTACCTCCTCACAGAGTGGTATATTTGAACATTGACTTGTACCTCAGGACATCACGGGTATGTACTCCAGCATATCAGATGGCTCCCACAGAGCTTCGTGAGCAGCGGGTACAGATAGAGGACTTATAGGGAAATGGATTCATCTGACCCAGTGTCTCACCCTGGGCTTCATCGATTTTATTTTCCAAGAAGGCGAATGGGAGATTACAAATATGTTTCGACAACCATCGCCTGACTCAAGGGACTATAAATAATAAGTACCCACTCCCGAGTATTTGACGTCCTCTTTGATCTGCTCAAGGGAGAATGATGGTTCTTGAAGATATACCTCAGGTCAGGCTATCACCAGCTCATAGTTCGAGATGAGGATGTGTAGAAGAAAAACATCAGGTGTTGGTATGGCCACTACGAGTTCCTGGTTATGCCCTTTGGCATAACCAAAGCTCCATTAGTGTTCATGTGTCTCATGAACATGATCTTCCAGCCTTTCATCAATCTGTTTGTCGTAGTCTTCATCGATGACATATTGATGTAATCGACCATTGAGGAGGAGTAAGCCTACCATTTTGAGGTTGTACTGGATACACTCCGAGAGCACTAGAATTATGGTAAGATCTCGAAGTGATAGTTCTAGATTCGAGAGGTTCACTTCTTGGGGCACGTCATCTCAGAGGTGGGAGTTGTGGTGGATCCTGTGATCATCGAGGCAATACTTTCTTGGGTGGAAACCAAGAGCGTGACAGAGGTGCAGAGTTTTATAGGAATGGCTAGGTACTATCAGAGATTTGTGCGAGAGTTCTCCAGAGTTTCTACACCACATTCCACTATAATGAAGAAGGGGAAACCCTTATTATGGTCAGATAAATGTCAGCAGATCTTTCCAGAGATGAGACAGAGATTGACCAGCGTGCCCATCTTGAGGATACCGGAGGAGGTCATAGGGTATGTAGATTACTACGAAGCATCAGGGACCAGACTCGGGTGTGTTATGATGCAGAGCGAGCAGTGATCACTTACGGTTCATGTCATTTGAGGTAGGACGAGCAGAACTATGCTACCCATGACCTAGAGTTAGCAGCAGTGGTCTTCACCCTGAAGATGTGGTGACACTATCTGATTGGAGAGCGCTTTACAGTCTACTCTAACCACTAGAGTCTCAAGTACATATTATCGTAGAAGAACCTAAACCTGAGACATCAGTGATGGCTCGAGATCCTCCATGACTATGAAATTGAGATAGTATATACTCTTGGTAAGGGGAATGTTGTAGATGATGCTCTCAGTAGTAGATCGGGCATTCAGCTACTTGGAGAGGTGACAGAGCAGGTATCCGCTTTGTAGATATCCTTCATGGATAAAATGGGGCAGCCTTTCTACAGTCCCTCACAGTCACTCCTCCAATACTTCAGCGGGTCAGAGAGGCACATCGTGGGGACGTTGACTATGAGATGCGACATGCTCATATTTCCACAGGGCAGGTGCCTGATGGATTTTCTGAAGGTTGAGAGCACGTCATCCTCTTCAGGGGATGTACCATGGTACCAGTTACACTGCAGGAGTAAGTGCTGAGGGAGTTTCACACTTCCCCTCTAGCGGTACATCCTGAAGTGGAGAAGATGTACCAGGACCTCAGATGACATCACTGGTGGCTGGGAATGAAGAAGGTTATAGTAGAGTTTGTTTCACGATTCCTCAATTGCTAGAAAGTGAAGGCGGGGAACCAGGTATCAACATGCTTGGTAAAACCCTTAGAGGTTCTGGAGTGGAAGTGGGACAGGATATCTCTGGATTTTGTGATGGCACTTCCACATACTTCCATAGAAAATGACTCTATCTGGGTGATCATAGACTGACTCACCATGTCAGCCCACTTCCTACCGATCAGAGAGCAGAGCTCAGTAGAGAGTTTGGGATGCCTCTACATTCAAGAGATTGTATGGCTTCATTGTGTGACATCGTCTATCGTCTCCGATCGAGACGCTCGCTTTACATTCTATCTTTGGAAGGGGTTACAAGAGGCTTTTGGGTCATAGTTATGCCTGAACACCGCCTTCCATCCACAGACGGATGGCCAGATGGATAGAACCATTCAGACTCTTGAGGACATGCTCTGTGCATGTGTCCTTGACTTTGGTCATAGCTGGGAGTATCACCTACCCTTGGTGGAGTTTGTATACAATAACATCTACCAATCCACCATCAGGATGGAACCTTACAAGGCACTATATAGCCGACCATGCAGATCACCTCTGTGCTAGATGGACCCTAGGGAGTCAGCAGTTGTAGAACCAGAGATGGTCCAGGCTATGACAAAGAAGGTGTAGATCATCCTGGAGTGGATGGGGACTGCACATGGTAGATAGAAGTCATATGCTGATAGGATACAGAGACCACTAGAGTTAGAGGATGGTGACCATGTTTTTGTACGGGTCTCACCTCGACATGGATTATGAAGATTTTTCCAGGGCGACAAGTTGTTTGCGCTCTTCATCAGACCATTCAAGGTCTTCAAAATGGTAGGTGAGGTGTCTTACCGCCTGGACCTTCAACCTCAGTTGCACCGAGTGCACGACGTCTTCCACGTATCTCAGCTGAGGAGATACGTGCACGACCGATCACACATCATTGATCACGGGGAGCTGGATATCAATGACTCGGTGACATTCATGGAGGTCCCGGTGGAGATCGAAGATCGACATGAGCGGGTCTTACATGGATGTTTGATTCCTCTGGTGTAAATTTGTTGGAAGAATGAGAATCTCCAGGAGGGCACATGGGAGAAAGAGGCTCACATGCGTGATCAGTACCCTCATTAGATTCCCTAGATTATGATTTAGCATTAAGAGGACGTAAATTCTTGAGGTTGGAGTAATTTAAAGACCTATAAATTTCAAGGGAATTTTTTTTCGTAAATAATTTGGAATTTTACAAGTTTGTGGCTTCTGACAGCACTTGATTCTGAGGCCCGGTGTACCCGGAATTAATTTTTGATGATTTCCTTGGGTACGTTCAGTGAATGAATGAGCGGGGTTTTCTATAATTTTAACTGGTGTTCGGAATTGAAATCTGAAGGCACCAATGAACACCCAGCGCCCAAAATTGCTTAAGGAGACCTTTACCGCAGTTGCGTTTTATGCGGGTTGTAAATTAAAATTTGGGGTTTAATTAAGATGTTAAATAAAATTGTTGGAACAATTTTATTTATATATTTGGATGTTAATTTCCTCCATGGGAATTTATTTGTGGGCTCCAAACCCACCCAACTTCCCATGTGTGGATAATAGAGAGGTGAAGAGGTGGGGCTCACATGAGCCTCAACCTTTCACCTCCCATATCTCTTTTCAAACCCCCTTTAAACTCCCATTTTGAATTCAACACAACCCACCCCCCATATTTATGAGGATCCCTTCCTCTTCCTCTCTCCCTCTTAATTGTTTTCCAACACACCCTAATTAATAAATTCAACCTCTTCACTTAATTAATTGAGTTATTTGAATTTTGAATTTTAAAACTGCATGTGTTAATAATATAATATCATAGGCTTATTATTTTATTTTTTGGGGAAATTATTGTGTTAATGAGAGTGGGTGAGAGAGATTTTGAGAAGGGAGAAAGGTATTCCTCTCCTCAACGAAGAACTAAGCCCCTCTCCGATGAAGAACTCTCACCTTCAACGGAGAACGACTCGGTGAAGAATGCTTCACTTTTCTAAAATCCTTTTCTTCCTCCGCATCATGGGAGGAGACACCAACGTGGATAACTCGCCAATGATGAAGGTTCAATCTCCGACATTGTTGAAGCAACATCGCTTTCTTCACCTATGAAGAACGAACATTATTCGAGGTAGGGGGTTTGCTTTTTTTATTTTATTGAATAAAATTCATTCATCGTTCTTTGTTGGACTATGTTTAAAGGTGGGCCAATTGTTACCACCTAACGTGAAGGGCGTGGGCCGAACAAACATGGCCCGATGCCCCTCCTATGTTTTCCTTCTTTTTTTCAATTGAGGCATGATGGAAGAGGTGAGGATATGTGAAGGCAGTGGTTATGCACCAGCCGCGTGCGGAAGAACCGCGACCCACAACCACGAGCCGCTCGACCGACGGTGAATCGGCCGGCCATAACCGGCCCGGCCGAAGGAAGGAACTGTGGCGCCCCACAGAGTCGCGCTGCAGGAACCATGACCCGCATAGGGTGGGCCTCTTCGATGGAATAACCAGTCGGCCCGTTGGCTGGCCAGGCGGAGGAGAGCCGCGGAGCCGGACGAACCGCGGCCCGCCCGTGTGGGCCGCTTGCGCCAAGAAGGCCAACCGGTAAGGGAGGGCGGCACAGCTTCGCGCTGCCGATTCGCTCCGCCAGGGGGTCGTGCCCCCCACCTCGGACCGCCCAGCCAGTTGCACGAGCCATTCGGGTTGCGCCCAGCCGGGCCGCGCCCCCTTGGGTTGGGCCACGCCCCCTCTGGCTGGGCCCCGCCCCCTATGGTCGGGCCGTGGCCCTCGAGCTATGCCACACATTTCTTCGGACTGGTCTGACACCCCTTCCGGGTCGGACCAGTAAAAAACTGGGTTAACCCAACCTACCAGCCACTGGGCATAATGAGATGGGCCCATTTCCACTTAAAGGTGAATAACTTATAGACTGTGCGTCCGCTCGATGCACCGTCTGCAGCACTAGGACCCTCGTGATGAGGAGGTCTTTTTCCAATACTCAATGTGAGTTTTGGATCACTTGGATAACTTCCGGTTTAGAAACAAGAATATTTCTAACCAGGCCCCTGGAACGAAAGAGCCAATATCTCTCAGACCGGGCGTCCGATTGACGCGCCGTCTGTCGTGTTGAGTTCCTTTTAACGAGATGGAACATCCAGATACATCAACTCTTAACTTTGGTATAGTTGATGTATCAACCACACTTTTCTAGTGGAATGGACCCTCCCATTATTGAGTACGCTATATGTGGGAACCCTAGAGCTGGATATGACTACTACGACTACCGTGTTGGGATCCTCATTGGGTTCGGCGACAATGACGACTGTACTTGAATCCTCTATGGGTTCGGCAGTGAGGATGACTATACATGGATCCTCTGTGGGTTCGGTAGTAATAATGAATGTACTTGGATCATACGTGGGTTCGGCAGTGACGACTTCTTACTAGGATCCTACGTGGGTTCGGCAGAGGAGATGATTCAAAAGCTACATCTAATCATTTCCACCCTTATTCATGAGTAGTATACCCGTGCTAGCTGAACCTCGAAATGCAATCATTAACAATGGTGTGATTGACTTCATTCCTGTGTGTAATTGGTTGTGCATGGGCTCGACAGTTGGACCCAAACAGGAAATGATGAATTAGGTATATGTACAGGCTTATACCTAAGTAGAGTCGGTTGATACTTAGTTATTGTATCTTTCCATTGTGGTTTTTCCTTTGTATATTCTGGGAGACCTTCGGGAGTCTTGAGGTCCCTACTGAGTATCGTATACTCACCCCTGCACAGGCTTTGCCCGTACTACGTTGTGTTGGATGCAGACGACAAACAACCCTGATCGAGGTGGAGGCTTGTGGAGTAGGACCGTACCTGGGGGTGGACCACTGGACGGGACATACACTGAGCGGACGGCCAGACCCGAGGAGATGTGGAGACCATTTGTACCCACCCTTCAGGTGGGATATCCGAAAGACGACTTGGTGGTTGCTACTTTACTTTACTACAGCTGTACTTTCTTTTGAGGTGTATTGTACATTCAATTGGTTTTGTATACTGGCCCATTTAGTTTTTTTCACTTTATTTTGAATCAGGTTTACATAGAGCTTACATCACATGCATACTCTGTTTTGTTTTTTTACTTCAATAAAGGAAATACCTTCCCTTTTATCGGGATTTACGCCTTTGGTGTTAGTCGCCAGCCCCTGGCCTAAGGAAGGTGGGCTTGGTGTATTTACAGCATGGGCCCCGAGGATGGGTCGTGACACATCAACTCACATATCTCTCATTACATTTATATAAATCCTGATATCATTATTTGTATACAAGTAAATTATTAGTGTTTAATTTTGGTTACAATACAAAATTAATATTCTCTTCCACCCATTGAAGATTTCATTGACTAGTTGTGGGTAGTTTAGTAGTTCTATAATGGTGATCATTGATATGGTTCCACTAGTTTTGTTTGAGGAAAAATGATGATTCAAAAACATATTTTAGGAGAGGATATATCCTATATATGTTTCCAATGATTTCATTAAATTTAATTATTCTTCTGTTAGTATTTTTAACTATTATGAAAAAATATTTTTATTTAATACCTCAATTTATTTGTGTCCTTGCAGATATTTGAAATATTTTTAGTCTAAACATAAATTTTATGATCTCTATTGACATATTGACAATGTGTAGTGATAATTATGAAAAACAATTATCTTTTAGTTAAGGAAAAAATATACCAAATCTTTATTAGGGAGGTATATTACATATGTTATGTGAAATTTAAAATAGTAATATTAAAATAACATGAAACTATGAAATCATTAGTTTTATAAATGTGGTTAAAAAATGAGTTTGAGGGTCGCAACTTCCTGGGATAGTAAAATAATATAGATGATTCAATGAATAAATCTCTTGATTATAAATTTTGATAGTTATAATAACAACGAAATGGGTGAATTTTGGTTGGTGTGATCATTATAAAATATTGATTCCGTCGTTCAATATATGATTTATGAATTCACCATTTTTTATCTTAAATATTATTCTAATGAACTATATATTATAATATAAGCCTCTAGAGTTGGTCTATATGTATTTCTAATGATTTTGTGGTTGGTTTCCACTTATGGGTTTAAATATTTGAGATTTAATGATAAAAAATAACCAACACTTGATCCTAAGATTGTGGTGATTGTATATGCACTGAATTGTGTGAAATCCTATCTTTTGGGTGATATATTAATTTTATATACAGATAATAAGTGCATAAATAACATATTTCAATATTATTACTTGAATAGTTTTTTGATAAGTTGGGCTAATAATCCTTATTCATTCGAAAACGAAATGATATACACCTTTAAGAAGGGGAGCACATTGGTCATTTCACTAAATAAGAAACTCATGATTTGGTTGTTTGAGATTGTATTTGTGAGTGGAAGTTGATGAGACTTATTATTGGGTTACATATTGTTGTGATAAGTATTATGGCAGTGATACAATCATATATATGAGTTTCACCTCATCACATGTAGATATGGTGAAAAAGAGCCCCTTTTCATACTCATTTCGTTGGTAATGAAGGAAAAATATATATTATAGATTCACTATCATATTTGGAATGGGATTTTAATGGATTCATATATTTATAAGGATAATTATTAGTCTTAATATGTAATTGGGAGTAGTTTATATATATTTTATATTACATAATATATGTATTTTACCCGTTTTTTAAGAAGTTATATTGTGATATTTAATAGAACTATCAGAATCCTAATATTAAATAAGACAATATAGTATTTGAATCATTATGATTACTTATAAATAGTAAAATTAAGAGATCCAGAATCTTTATAGAAACCATTATTCACTACTAAGGATATATCATAAATTTGATGAGGTATCCATAAAATTTATAATAGTTATGTTGAGGTCACCCAAAATCGTTGATTTAGATTGTGTAATCCTCAACAAATTGACCATGGTAGATCATTACCTATTGATAAGGTAGAACACATCTATTTACTATTGAATAAGGTTATACATTTGGGTATTGATATGTTTACATATTATGATAAATAATATCTTGTATAATAATAAAAATAATTTCATGTTTATTTTCAGGAACATGTTATGTAATGATTTTGAAACTCATGTGAAGTTAGTTATAGTATACCATCTTCAGATGGATGTTTAGACAATGTGCATGATATGGGTGTAAGAGGACATTCATTGAGAATGAGTCTTTTATTTAATAGATTTTATAATATCCATCTAAAATTAAAAAAAATGATTAAAAAATAATTATCAAGAATATTTTTAGACGGGGCCCATTGAGGTACTATTAGATTACATATATTGATTACCATTACAATTGAAAGGGGAAAGATAATAATGTATTACACTCCTAAGCATCATATTAGGGATACCATACCATATATATCTAATTTATAGTTGGTTGAGGAATTCCTATACTATGAAATAATCATATTAATATTAATGAGATCAAGAGATAAAATTCAAGGTAGAAGAATGGGTATTGTGTGTTTTATCTCCCTGGTAATTATTCCAGAGGTTAATGAGGCATGTGAAGTTATCACATAATTTCTCAATCATGTAAGATATAACTGAGAGGATTGGTATAATGGAAAAATAATATTCTCTATATTAGAAATAAAATGTTTATCCCCGTTGAAAATATAATGGTATAGGGGGATTAATTTCCTTCAAAAATATTGATATACTAATTTATACATAGCTATAAATTGAAATAAAAAAAGTATGAAGTCGGATACATCATCACTGAAAATCATCATCAATATCATGTACTATATTTAATTCTTTTGAAAAAATCATCCCCTAAAATAAATAACTTCAAAATAATCATTCAAATTAGTCTTGAAAAATTATTTAATTATTCATGGAAGAAATATAGGTCTTCTTCATAAATATAATGATTTCCCGCTTCAATATAATGAAATTGTTGAAAATTTATATATGTCTAAAAATAATCTACATCCCAAAAAAAGTGAGAATAAAATAATTTTTTGATTCTAGATAATAATAATAATTATTTTTTTCCTTTAAATAGAAATAAACTCATATTAATGAACTTACATTGGTTTAATACAACCAAAAAATTTCTCATTTAGTAACAAAATACCTCATCCACCTGTAGGAGTCAATTCCACAAATGCATTATGAAATCATATTAAAAACATCACAATAGTCTTTATAAATGAATAATAAAAGATATGTTGTTTATATCATTTATGAATAAACACATGTTTTTGATTCCATGTACAGTTAACATTATATTTCTGAAAGCTACATTGGAATAATTTTTTCCACATGTAATAATGATCATAAGATAAAACAGTCTACATTAGAATCATATTCATACTAAAATGTCAATACATCAATTATATTATCCATACGTTAGGATACACTATGTATTATGAAACTCATTTACGAATGGAAATCATTTATTGTTAGAATATTATTGATTTTCAATGAGAAAATAACAATAATTATATGTTTTGTATAGATTTATATATAAAATAATCATCACATAATAATAAAAACAAAAACCATTAAAAATATAGGATATTATCCATTTATATAATTCTTTACGTCATACATTTTATAATATACCCAGAATACATAATTTTTTAAAACATAGAAATATAGTTTAAAAAATATCAATGGATACATAATGTAGCACCCTCTAGTTTCATGTAAGATATCCTTTATTTATATATTTAATGTATATAATTTTCATAGGTTTAGTTTGGGAATGTTTCGAGGAGTTTTATAGTATTTTTGGGATTTTATTAAGGATCATGGTTTCATAAAGGTTTGTGGAAACCGTGAAATAAATCTAGAAAACCATACAATGTTAAACAATGGACTCTTGGTATGATCATGATTAGGTTTATGGTTTGTAAAAAATATTTTCCCACCAAGAAGAAACCATGTTTTTTGGAAAATAGCAATTCTTCATGGTTGGAACACAATTTTTCTAACAATGAAATCCAATCTTTCAAGGTTCTTCTAGAGGAAGAGGGATATGTATGTTTTTCCTAATAGTGTTCCCAAATAATGAATGGTTAAAATCATGATATAAAAATTGTTGATTTGACATGATTTTATCTTTAATGTATTGTTTTTAACTTAATCCAAAACTAACAAAAATTTCACTCTTCCCCAAGATTGTGGAGACCTCCCCCTTAAATCTGATATCGATTAGTTGGAAAATATTAGTGTGTTGATGGCCAGATTCCTTGGTAAGTCATTTTTATTCATTGTTTTCCCTTAGTTTCTTATTCATAAAACTTTTAGAATGATGAATCCAATCCATTGGGGATGGTTTTTGGTTGTGTGACACAAATCATGATAAGATATGGTTGTTTATTGGTAAAAAGATCTAATGAGATGTTTTGGAGTTTCAACATGGGTTTTTAGCGTTTTGTACTCTTATTCATTTCCACCTATATATCTAAAGTGTGTAGATTTACAATAAAATATTCATATTTTAACATGATTTCTTGGATTCAAATTGATTTAATTTATTTAAATTTATTTTTAATTTTATTTTTAATGATTTTTAGAAACCATAATTACTATTTTTTCGTAAAATTTGATAATTTGATTATTGTGAAAGTGATATTATTTCATGATTTTAAAATGATATTCTAAAATATGGCTTAGTTTTTATTCATGGAAATGTACTGATATAATGATTTTCAATAAAATAATCGTTTTATTGAAATTGATTTAAATGATTGGTTTGGAATGGAATCTGGTTTAATTGGTTAGCATATTTTAATTTTCATTGAAATTAAAATATGGAAGGGGTGTGCACCATTGGGAGTCTTGGTATATGGTTACATTAGAAGGATTTTCTATACTGATGAGAGACCTCTCATGAGCATGGAAATTTCACCTGGGAAATCATGTGTGGTTGCGTGGAATTTTAGAAGTTGGTAGTGGATATAAAAATGGATTGGGAAACAGATTAAGTAATTTTTTTGGTTTCATTCCTTGGAAATATTTTTTGTTTTGAAAACAATTTGGTTATGAAATTTTTTTGTTTAATAGAATTATGAATTCAAGATAAACTATTTTAAAATATTTATAAAATTTTATTTTTATAAATTTTATTACATGTTCTATCCTAGTGTTGTCAGTAAGGACCTCATTTGGAGAAATACGAGGGAGTTTTCTACTCAAACAATTATTGAGAACAATGGTTAATTTATCGATATTATATATCAAGGAATGGGTAACGGAGAGTTATAGAATTTCTTTAGTGATTATTCTTGATACCTTAGGTATTTTTTGTAGATTTGGGAGGATAGATCATTTTGGGAGTTTTGGAGTTGTGTCTTTGGATTGTTTTAATACTGTTGGTTTTGTCATCTACATTATAATTTGATATTGGTTTTTGGTTTCTGAATTGTACTACTACTATAAGGTCTTTGAGTTATTTTGGTATTTTTTTTGTATTACAACTTGTTCTATTACACTGTTTTCAGGAATCACATAGAAGTTATTTGTTTATAATATGTTGGTTCCTGTTATTTCATTATAAAGGAGGGAAATCACACCCCATATTTTAAAGACCTCCATGGAATTAACTTCATTCATTTAGTGTCCTAGGGATGTTACAATAGACCTAGTTGAAATTTTTAATCATCTAAAGAAAATGAGGAGGGGCAGGATGTAACAAATTATTTCAACCTTGGCTGTCCCATCTTTCAATTTGGTATAAATGTTATCAGTTTTTCAAGAATTTTAGTTGAAATTCAATTGGGTTTAGTCCTTGAGTTTTGATTGGAGAATGGAGTAAAATCATTATAAAGTGAAATATAGAGCATAAAAAGGAGTATCAAACCTATTTATGTTGAACCTCAAGTTAGCTGGGATTTAGTTACATAAGTTTTTGTGATACATTTATGATTTGTAACAAAATTATCTTGGGTTTATCTAGTAAGATGAGTAGGATATGCGTTGTAGTAAATAATTCCCACAAAGAGGACATAATTCATTCCATGCAATTATTTTTGGAAATCCTTGTAGTGATAGTAGCGATGTGGTAAATTTGATATTACGAATCCTTTAGTTGTTAGAGAGTGATATTTATTTCATTTTTTTGGTTGTATAAAATGAAACCTGGTAGGAATAATATGAAAAAATAAATAGAATCTATTGATAATGTAGTTTCACATAAGAAAAAGGTGAACCAACAAATGGTTCAGAGAATTTTTCATGTTTTTTGAGCTTTTGATAATGGGATCCAAAGAGATGAACCAACAAAAGAAGATAATTCCATTCACATTAAAATGTAAAATCTAACCATATTTTAGGGTTATATGAATGATGAGAAAGAAATGATTTTGTTGAATATGATGAATTTGTGATTACATTTCTTAGGAAAAATGGAAGATATGAAAGTCAATTTGGAATCTTATGTACTAGAGGGACTAGAACGACCTTTTTACGATTTAGTTGTTCGGGATATATTAGGAAAAAGAGTTTTCTAGGGGGATATTGAATATTTTTTCAACAAAAAATTCTACCAACATTTGTTAACTATTTCTAGAATGATATACTTTTTTAGATTGAATCCTAATAATATCTTAGTGATAGAGTATGAAGATAAATTTATGAATTTATCTAGTTTTCTCCCTCGAAGTTTTTCCAAGTGCATCATTGAAGTTAGACATTTTTAAATTAGGGCTGAGAACTACAATTATCATAAGGATTGATTTTTTTGTACCAAAATTTACACAGAGGTGTCCTATTTATATATAGTGATTGAAATAGAAATATTAAAAAATATGGGAGGTGGAAGCATGCTTATAGCTTTGGGAAATGGAGGGAACTCTAATGTTGGGAATAAACAGAAGTGTGACACCTATTACTAAGGTAGTGGAATAACTCAAAATCAGAGAGTTGGATTGGTCATTCTTCCACCTAAAAATAAGGATAAAACTGTATTAATTCAATGTGGTTCTTTGGATAACATGGAGGTAGATTGTACAAAACCACATTTATCATGCCACAATTATAACCAAATGGGGTATCTTTAATGATATTGTTAGTGTGCCCCAAGGTCTAATGTTAGGGACACATTAATGTTTCACTACCATAATATGTTATAATGGGATCAGTGAAAAATTGTATCTCTTATTAGTAGGGTCAAGATATATATGGGGATTCTAGGAATATCTTGACCCCTCAATAAGGAAAATCTAGATAGGGTAGAAAAGAGCAATGCACAATGATTAAACAACTATATAGAGATGATACGGTGATTGTGGTTGACTGGTCCAAGCCATCAATAGTAAGAGGTATGATTCTATTGTATTCAACACTTATGAAAACTATTTTTGATACAGGTACATCCCATTCATTTATCACATCTCATGCTATTGATTTTTTTTTATTCTAATATTGAGACAATGCCTTCAATTTTGATACATCAAACAAATCTCGAAAAAATAAAATGTTGATACATTATGTGAAAAACATGATCTATAATAATTTATGGTGCATAGATGATATGATATTTATATGTTCTTGAGATGGATATATATTAAATAATCCTATATATGGATTGGTTTACAGTGTTTAAATCATAGATTTATTATTGTGCCAAAAGAGTTAGTTTTACCACTGAGGATTGAATCAAGCATCTATTTATTAGAGAAAAAATGCAATGAAAGGTGAAATAGACATGATGGAAATATAAGTTGAAATGATCTCATATCAATTGGAATCATTGTCTTCATAAATATTGGATAAATTCAAGAATAGTTTTTTTATTGTAGTTTATTATCATATTCTAGAAGTCATTAACAAAAATTTATCATTGTTACCACAAAAAAGAGATGGGAAGTATATGATTCATCTCCGACTAGGGACAAGTCTTATCTTAATTTATTATTATCGGATGAAACCAAAAGAATTAATAGAATTTAAGGATTAGATGGCAGATTTGTAAAACAAGGTTCATTAAGCCTATGACATCTCCATTAGTAGCACTTGTTTTTTCTGTGTGAAAAAGGGGGACTAAAATCTAATTATATATATGGATTATTATAATAATACCCATGTTATTATGATGAATCTATATCCACTGAAACACATTGAATATTTTTTCATTCAACTGAGTGGATCCTAATAGTTCTCTAAAATTAACATTCGATAAATATATAGTAAATTTGTGGTTTAAATTGAGGATATTTTGAAAAAATTCAGAATTAGATATGTCCATTATGAGTATGTTTTTATTCTTTTCAGTCTTTCTAATACACCAAATATCTTATAGGCATGGATGAATCAGAAATATTTAGGGTATTGTGACTCTTTTGATGTTGTTTTGTTTAGTTCATATTGATATATTCAAAGAAATAAATGAGATTGAACAACACACTTTAATAGTGAGATAATATTTTAGGTTCATCATATTTATTCGAAATTATAATAGTGTGATTTTTGGATACAAGAGGTAGGTTTCCTTGGATTTTTTATATCTAAAAAGGTGTTTTGTGGATATATAAAATATAGAGGCTGTAAAATCATGGAATCCAGAAAATTATGTCTTTGATAAACATAGTTCCTTGGATTTATCTGGTCATTAACAACATTTTTCTCATGATATTTCAAGACTAAATTCACTAATTAATGATTTGGAAGGAATAATGTTCCATTTCAATTGAATGATAAATGTAAAAATTATTTTCAAGAGTATTAAATTTTCTCTACAACAATACCAATAATAATATTAATAGAATTAGGTTAAAGGTAAGTGAAGTTTTGTGATACTTTTGGATAAGGTTTGGTATGTATTATCATAAAGGGAGATCATGTTATTTCTTATGGATCATGAAGATTAGGGTTTTTTGAGAATAACTACTCAAAACATATAATTTGGAATTAGGTGTTTTAGTCTATTTTATGAATACTTGGCATCATTTCCTCATTTGTTATAATTTAATGGTGTATACTGATCCTAACTGTTTGAATTAAATTTTCTCATAAAGCGATTTTTATTTGAGACAAGGAAGATGGATGGAGTATATCCAAATGTTTGAAATTTGATTGATGTGTATTTAGGGTAAATAAAATTTAATGGAGGATGAATGATGTAGAAATTCATATGGTCAGCTGGAAGAGAAACTTTAGATCAGTAGAAGCTAATGTCAGTGATATGAAACATGCACATGGATTGTGAAGAATGATGTACTATTGGGGTTTTCCTTTCCATTATAGTTCATTAATGATTAGGATGATATGGTTAAAAAGAACAAACATCTATATCATAATGTGATTCAATTAGTTCAAAAATAAATTTTGAGGTGTCTATTTATGTATAGAAGATAGATATAAATTTAGTTTTTTAGATTGGATGTTCATACATATCACTTTTTCTAGAAAAACATCTGCCTTCTTACCGTCTTCTGAGATGTGATGATTATCCTACAATATAAAAATGATTAATGTAATGAATGATTTTCTAGTGGGTTGGTATAAAAATAAATGTTGTTGGATTTGATATGATAAGCCTCACCTATTAGCAGGTTTAGGAAGGGCACCTGAAACTAGGAGGTTTGTAGCTATCATTTCTTATTCATATTTTGGATTCAGAGTAGATAGCTATGTATTTTTTGATAAGTCTCCCACGGATGGTTCAAAAAAATGATTCCATGTGGGAGATAGTATACCAACTCACAATTTAGCTACATTTAATCCCTATTCATGAATCTTATATAGTGGAGGAATTATCTAAAATATATATGTGAGAAGTTGTAAAGAGGAATAATGTATGAGTTTCATTAGTTTCATACTGAGATCAATGGTTTATGTATTATTTATATAAATTCTTATGGAAATACCTTAAGATAGAGTTAACATGAGTATAAAATATTATCCTCAAATAGATGGAGAATCAAAAGGAATGATATTGAAGTTGGAATACATGATTCGGGCTTGTGAAATGGATTTTGGTGGCTCATGAGAGGATCATTTACCATTAGTGTATTTAATGTATAATAATTGTTTTCATAACTGGATACATATGGCTCCTTTGGATGAATTGTATGGACATCCATGTTTTTGTCCCCTTCACTAGGTGGAAACATCTGAGACATCACTAGTTAGATAGAGAATTATCAAAGAGACTACGGAGAAGATTTAGTTGATATGAAAAAGGATAGAGACTGTTAAAAGTCATTCAAAATTATATGTTGATCATCATTGATGTCGATTTCAATTTAAGGTAATTGATCATGTGTTATTTATAATCTCTAAAATTATTGGGAATCAACATTTTATAAAGTAGGTAAAGATATATAATTGAAACAGTAGTCCTTTTGAGATAATTTATTGTGTTGGTGAGGTAGCATATTGATTAAATTTTCCACCATGGTTTAGTTTAATGAATAATGTTTTTCCTATATTATATTTGATGTTTTATCTACATAATCCAAAAAATGTTGATTTTTTAGATCATATTGACCTAGAGGTGAATTCATTATTGATTCAAATTCTTGTATATATTTTGGATAGGAAAGAGGATGTATTGAGTCGAAAAAATCAGCATGGTATGTTTTTTTGTGGAAGCACAGTAGGATTCAAGAAGAAATGTTGGAACAAAAAAAGGAAATGGTTAAGAAATTGCAAAAATAATTTCAAAATAATGGTTAATTTCTACTTTTTGGGGACAGAGATAATAATGGTCGGAAAAATTCAATACCCTTATTTTCATGTAAGTAACCCAATATTTATATTTTTTAAGTATATGATGTTTTTAGGATACTTTTTGGAATGTTTTTTTGGAATTCAGGATTATTTTTTGGGATTTTCTACAAGATCACTATTTTAGAATGTTCGGTAGAAATTGTGAAACACTTCCCCTTTAAATTAAAATTGAAAGAGTGGGTTATTAGTAGGTTAAATGTTTTTACAAACTATGTGACCACCCTCTAGAATCTATAATTTTTTAGACAGTGGGATTTTGAATGGTTGGATCATATATTATCTTACTATATGAGCCAACTAACCTAGGTGGTTCTAGAGAATGATGACTATGTATAGTTTCCGAAACCGTTCACCCTTACCACATATAGTTAAAATGTAGATCCAAAAATTGTGGATGTAACAAGAGTATGTCACATGAGGGTTAATTTTTCACATAATACAACTGTAACTCAAAATACACTCTTCCAAAATGATGTGAAGACCTCTCCCTTTTACTCATGAGCGATCTGTTAGAAAATATTGGTGCATTTATGGCTGAATTACTTGGTACGTATCCATTATTCATTGTTTTCCTTTGTTTATTATTATTAACTCACTTGGAATTATGGATCCATGATATTGGGGATGGGTCTAGGTTGTGTGATGAAAATAATTTTGACATATGGTTGTGATTTTGATAGTAAAAATTATTTAAGGTGCGTTCTTTAATGTTTCAATGCAGTTTAGTTAGAGTTTCGGTGAAAATATTTGTTTTCCCCTAAGTTTATAAGGTAAGTGTCATCACTATCAACCCATATATTTGAAACATAAAATCATGTTTTTTTTTAATTTTATAAAATTTATTTTGAATTTTATGAGAAGTGATTTAACGAAATCCTCTTTATTGATGGTCTGTAAAATTTTTCATATAGATTATTATTCAATGGGATTTGTTTGATGATTTTAAATTTTTTTCTTAAATAACATATTGGGTTTGATTAATTGTAATGGTTTGATTAAAATCCTTTCAATACAATAAATTTTTTATTTAAATGGGTTGAAATTATTGGTATGTTATGGTATGTAAATTAAATTATTAGAATCTGTTCATTTTCTTTTTTATAACCCTAAATAAGTGGAATTTTCCATTGGAGGACTTGGTATATAATAACCATGTAAAAACATGGTAGGTCAATGAGAGATAGCTCATGAGTATAGAATTATCACGTGGGCATGCATGTGGGGTTTTGTGGAAATTTGGAATCATGTAATTGATATTTCCATTGATTCGGAAATATTATAAGGAATTATTTTGTTTTATTTCTTAGAAATGGGTTTGGGTTAGATAAATATTTTGGTATGAAAAGTATTTTGTTTAAGAATGATTTGGATTTGAGTAAATCTATTTTACTCTATTTTATATACAATAGATAATATAAATGTGGTCACATTATCTATTCTTGTTGAGTGAGTAAGTAAATCAATTAGGGTAAATCCTACATAATTTTATATGCACCCCTACATGAGAAATTTGGTGCTTTATAGATATTATTTACCAAGTCATGTGTAAACCAAAAATTTCTCTATTATTTTGTGTCTATGCATGATAACTATGTCATTTAATGTAGAGTTGGATAATGGAGAATATTTTTAGATATGAAGTTGTGTCATTGGAGTGTTCTAGTTTTTTTTGTCTTAAACATTATACTTCGATATTAGTTTTTTTTTCAAGTACCAGAATCAGGGTTATAGAGTAGTTTACTGTTTTTTTCTTTCTTTATTACTTCTAGATATATTATAATGGTTTCATGCATCACTTAGTGGTGGTTTTATTATAATACTTTTATTGTTCTGTTTCATTTTCAGAAGGACAACTCGTCCCACATCTGTAAATGTGGACATTGGCATTTATTTACAGCTTTTGGTACATTGGGGATTTACCCTATGGCTTAGTATAAATTGCACATCACCACAATCCAATGATAAGGAATATGGTATTACACATAGGATTTTTGACATTTAATTTTTTTAAAATACATGTTTTTATTAAAAAATGGTTATTAAATATAAATTATAAATCATTAATAAAAGAATGAATCAATAATTAACCAAAGTAAACAAATAATATTAAATTAATTAAATAATTAATCATGGATAATAAATGCCAAAAAAATGATTAAAACAATAAAATAAAATAATAATAAAAAATATAGTTAATATGAAACTATCATAAGGAAAAAATTAAAAGGGTAAAAGAAATTATCAAAAAAATTATAATTAATGATTAAATAACTACTTAAATATATCATGAATTTTTATAGGAAAAAAATTCTAGCACTATCTCCCCCTTTTTATAGATATACAAATGTTTAGATAATATTGAACAGATCATGTGAAAGACAAAATATTAGATGAATAAAAGGAAAGAAAAAAATTAAAATAAAACAATATGTAAATATATAATAAATAATATTATCCCCTATGTTGTGAAAAAAAACTATATTAAAAAAGTTAACATTCATTCAGATTTTAACATGAATAAATTAATAAGTAAGAATAACATTATTTGGTCAAAATATAAATTAATTATATGTTTATATGAGTAGTTATAAAAATGGAATCTGCAATTCGACAAGTAATATAACATTAACTAATTCATAAAAACAACTAATTATAAATTTTAAATAACAAACTCGTCTTTACAATAGTAATTTTCACCCCATGTTAACCCAAATATTCCTTCATGAAATGATATAATAGTTAATACTCAACATGTTAAAACCCACTATATAAGGTAATTAACTTCAATGATTTGTGAGTTAAGGGAATAATATTCAATTAATTCTTAAAATATTTTCACTGATTTAAATAAGTATACTCAAGTTTAGATCATGATAGAAAACAAAAATATAATTTAGTTAATATGTAATCACATATCCAAAAATAATATCTAACAGATTATATCTTTCTAGTGTAGTAGTGTGTATAAGAATAATTTTTTTCATATCATTCCTAAATAAATTAATTACATGGGAAATAAGAGTTGGTTAAGTCACATTATATTCTTCATAGTAAAATTTGGAACAATAAATTATGTACCTTTTCAAACATTGGAACACATTAAAGGTGTATCAATAAACACAATATTATTTCCTTGTAGTTGTCTCAATCTTTTAAATATAATGAGAATCATAATTTAAATTAGATACAAATAAAATATATTTATTATCATAATTAAAATGAAAATTAAAAATAGAATAGTTAAATGAAGAATAGTGACCCCAATTATTTGATATCAATTTTGTTATAAAAAATAATTTTTATATGATTTTTTAATTAAAATCATGTTATTGATAGAGTTACAATATTTTCATAACCTACTATCTTTTTATAATAGAAAAATAGAAAAAATATTGAGATCAAAAATTATAAAAAAATAATTGATATACTATATAATTGAATTGTACATGAAAATAATGAAAACCACTGCCCAATATTAAATAATTAACCAGGATTCAAAATATTACATGAATTTAAAATAGATAAATTAACAATATCATACACTTAATAACTAATAAGGCCTGTAGTTTGATATAATTGAATTTTTTCTTTCTTGTAATGAAATAATATAAAAAATGGATACTATTTTATTAGTAAATGATATTTAATTAATTTTTAATGGAGAGAATCAAGGAAAAAAAATTGATAGTAAGAGATTAATTAAACATTTAAGATATTTGAAATGAATAAAACAATGTTTTAAAAAAGTTTTGCTTCATATGTCAAAGTGAGGATCCCAAGAGAGCCATTTCATTCATCCCATTAATAAAAATAATAAAAAATTAAATAAAGAATTAAAAATTCAATGAAAAATGAAATTTAAGAATATACCCCACGCATTTTTACTTTGAGAGTTTTTTATTAAAATTTAGCACATAGTCATTTGAATAATGAAACACATGAATGTAAAATTTATGAGTTACCCATTCAAGATAAAGTAAATAAAAAATCACTATCCAGTAGTAATTTTTAATCTTTATCCCCCCTTAATAATATAAATTTGGTTATTAAGGATGGATATGTTCGGATGAACATAATTACCATTTAGAAACTAAATAAACATGGATATACTACTAACTAATAAAATATATATTCGAACCCATTTTTAAATACTTTGATGGAATTTATAGGAAATTTTTTATGATAAATAAACCCTTTCTAGTCAACAATAACTAAATTTTTTAAAATCATTGTGAAAAATAAAGGTTCTGGTTTTGTAATAGTAATTATTTATTTTATATTGACATGTTCCTCTCATAAATGTTTTATTTTTTTGAAATTTTTTTGTTTGATTAACCAATTTTATATGGGTTCATTCATTAAAATGTAGAACCTATAATATTATTTAGATATTATTTTCCTTATGTGAATTTAGATAGAAAATCTTAATGATCATTAATAGGGGAATGAAAATTATCAAAATTAAATTGATTTTTAATTTTCAATGTCAACCAAATACTATATTTGGAGTGTTAATATTTTTAATTACATGTTTTATTACAAGTATTTTTATGATTTTTGAATATTTTGTGATGTTCATAAAACCATTCTTCTAGTTTTTCCCTAGATGCATAAGTATATTTAAAATTAAAACTATTATAATAAAAAAATCTAAAAAAATTTAATTTTTCATTTAACTTAGATTACTCCCTAAGAATAATGGAATTATCACTTGGATTAGATATGGATAGGGGTGATCAATTTCCTTCCCAATTAAATACTTAATATTTTTATTCATTATATTTTATCTTCATTTTTTATTCAAAATATGATTATTCATTTTAAAATTCCACTTCCTTATTCATTTAAACAAAATAAAATATTTTTCACATAATGGGTCCTATTTTTTAGTTCCTCATAAATATTTCTTCTCTCTCATGAAACTTTTCATATTATTGGATAGGAAATAAATGTTAGTGTATGTTTCTAAATATTCGTCATCATTTTCCAGAAAGGAAATAGTCTTATTTTCCATTGACATTTATAAGATCTATTTCCACTTATTTCATCATTTTAATTTCATAAATTATTAGGTATACAATGTGTTCTTATAAGATAATGTTATTAATGTCATTTTCTTATTCATCTATTACTTTTCACTTTTAGAGACCAAAATCATAGAAAAAATCAAAGGGATATTATACTAAAGGATTCCAAGTAAGAATATCACCAAGATATATTCATCCCTTTAATAATGTAATTAAATTATAAAAACATTCAGATAATAGATTTAATTGAGTGCATGATAAATATTTCATTACTTTATTTATATATATAATTTATATGTTGCATGATTTTTATGTTCCATTGTCTATAATTTCATGTAGATTTCTTATTTCATCAATATTTGACTTATATAAACATGATTACATTTATTTTTATATAATTTTTAGTTAATATAATTAATGAATTTCCCATCAAGAACAATTTAAACTATGTCATTAATAGTGTAGTTATCTTACGTATCTTAGGTAAGTGTATGACCTATTATAAATTATTTCCAAATCATGTATATAGAGAGTCTATGAAAAATAGTCAATTAATTTTTATAATAATTATATATTAAGACATAAAAAAAGCTGGATGACCCATTGAGTGTTCTTCAAGAGAACTTCGGGTGTTAAACATAGAGGTCATCCTTAATAATTGGTTCTTGAAACTAGAAAAGGATTTTAAACCCCATGATACTCTAATTCAAATTATTAGTGTTAGATACATCAATAAAGAAAAAAAAATCCAAATGGGATTTTTTCAACCATCTTGTTTCAATAGAAAAAATATGATAACATTAAGATATTTCAATGACACAAGTTATTTATTGAAAAAATGATTTAGAATTGTAATATGTTTATATTAGATTGATATTTTTTCCTCTTCTATGTTAGAGATGATAGTATATAATATCATTATGATTAATATTTGTTACATTTTTTCCATTATTGGATGGAGAGAGGGGGTGAATTTATCGTAAATAAATTATCTAATAATTGTAAAATAAAATGAATTTTATACTATAAATAACGTTATAAATTTAAAATAAAAAAAAATACTGAATTGTTACAGTTGCTTTTAAATCAATAAATAGAATGAGTTCTTATATCTCCTCACCTAAATGTTTTTAGGTATTTTAATAACTTGATAATAGTAGTAAAAAATTATCCCAAAATGGTAAATTACATATTCTTTTTATGAGTTGAATCATGATACCCAAATCACTCAGTCTATTTATATTGAGGAGTGATGTTCTTAAATTTTTTTGGTTGTATTTATAATTAATATCTATAAATGTTAATGAAAAGGGGTGGGTATAGGATTTGATAATCAAAAAAAATATAATATATAGAGTCTACCCATGAATTAAGGGGAAATGAGATTTATGATGCTTATATTTGAGAAACAAATGAGTATTCATATTTGGGAAATGGAAGAAAGGAGTGGGTTTCCCTTGAATACATGGGTATATAGATTGAAGACAGAATCCCCTAACATCTAAATATTTAATGATATGCTTATTATGGAAATTTAAAAACATTAGTTGAAGGATGGATTTCTATAGTCTCTATAACATGAATTAAAAAATGTTATGAGTTGAAGGAGTTTTCTACAAATCATTATACAAGATATCTTTTAATAATGAATTTAAAATTTCGAAATCAGTTTTAATGTTAAGTAAAATTTATTATAAAATTTTGAGAACCCATAGTTTAGGTATATATAATTTTAGATGCTTAATATAGTATTGACAGACTCTTGGAAGTAGAATGAAGGAGGCCTAAGATATAAGCTAGTGTCTTTAAGTGGCATTTAATGTATTTTTTAATTCTTGTACAATAATTAGTAGAATTTGATATGAATGGAATCAAATGTATATGTCATCCAATATATTGTATATTTCTAATTGTGTTTCATAATTGTGTTTCATGATGAGATTATATGTTATTTTAGCTATCTGATGAGTGATTACATAATATGAATATAAACATGGTAGATGACACTTAATATACATGGGATTAACCCTGATCATAGGTTTGATTGAAGTAACATATTTCCATCTACATTAGTGTTGGTGTAATATGAATAAGTGTATATATGATGTCTGATGTATATGATTGATATTAAATAACATATTTTTTCATTCAATAAATAGAGAAAAATAGGGAATTTTAATGACTAAAATCAATTATATTCAAAAATTAATATATAAATAGGAAAACAAATTGCTCTAAATCTGTGAATATTATAAAGTAATTAAAACAACATCAACACCATGTATTGTGTTTGATTTAAAATTAGTAAATTTTATTGATGATATTCATCAATGGAAATGGAAGTCCAAATAATGAGGATGAAAAAACAATCCTATAATATTTTATTTCTTATGAAATATAATCATTATGATTCTTATATTGTGATTCCCTATTAAAAACATCATGAAATATAGGGAATACAATATAATATCTTGATATGAATTAATAATGATATTAGTTTACCCAAAATAAAATGTATGATGTTTTCCCACATGTATCAATTAATTGAGATAAAAATAATTAATTGAATTTTCAAGAATAAGGCAGGTAAAGTTTAAACAATTGTTAGATGACCTATAAATATTATAATTATTATGATATAAGACTATTTTATATATAATAAAGTAGGTATTTTATATATGTGTAATGATTCCACAAGAGTTAATATATATTTTTATGAAATGATTCAAATAAAAATAATATTTTTCATTCAACAATATGATTCTAAAGAATAATTTTTATAAAAATGGGGTACCAAAGAACAGTTTTTGTGTGCTTATTTTGAGAAAAGATGTATATGTTTATTAGTCTATAAATATTTAACTAAAAAATCAGTTGAGCCGTGAAAAAATGACTAAAATTAAAACAAAGTAAAAGGTTTATATTTGTAATACACCCAAGAGTTATGAATGGATAATAGTTGACTGAAAATGAAAAAGAAAAATTTAAGAATCGTGGGAGTTATGAAAATTGTACAACATGGAGTTATAATGTTATTCCATTATCTCCCTAAATAAATTTATATATGAATCTTCCATTGAATTTTCCTCACATTTTTATAGTGTTTTAATAACCATTTGAAAATCACTGTGACATCATCTATGGTGTGGTCCAATCTGTGTTGGATCCTCAGATTCCTTCAACATTTATCCACTATGATATAACACAAAAGCATGGTTGTTTTCTCCCAACCATACCTAGTACCTTGGAGTGATGATAATTTTATCTTTATGTTACATTGGTGTCCCTTAAAACACATCTATCAACACCACACCTTAAATTAGAATATTTTACTACGCATGTTACATAGGGTGGCCATCAATGTTCCACACACAAATATATGACTATCCATAATGTTTAACATTCAGTGTCACATATAATCCACACATATCTAACCTATTAAAAACCAAGGAAACTATGGACATCCCCAAACTCACTACAATGATATAGACACCCTATATATTTTTATAAATCTCTCCAAGCCTATGGAATTCCTCATGATCCCACTTAGTACCCCCAAGTTCTTGAAAACTATAAATGGATTCTTTTTAGGAATATTAACCCTCACCATGAAAAATGAAAGGAACACATTAATCCTATATATATAATAAAAATATAAATAGAATATATATATTAATAGTGATGTATTATATAATTCCACTCATATAAAAATAAACCTAAACAATACAATACAAGAATAAGATTTGAAATAACCCTTTTGTTGGGTATTCACTAGGTTGGGAACACACTAGTCTCCTATAATTTTTTTTACATATCATACATCTATATCAAAAATATATTTATATTTTTTATTATGAGATACTATTAATTAATTATTTCTTTGTTACCATTTTTTAATAATTTGTTATTTTATTAATTATTTTAGTTTTAACCATTTTATTTTCAAACATGTTTCTATTTTTTATTTTTGGTATATGTACCTTGGAAATGGTTTTATATTGGAATTTATTTTAATGTTCTATAATTATATGTTTTTTACATTAAATATTATTTTTTAACCATTCCTTATAAATGGATCGGAAAAATAAAAAATATCATTTCATGGAATAAAATTAATATATAGAGGTACTCATACATTTCGTAAATGTTTTGAAATTTCCAATTTCATTGCTGGTTAAAGTTATTTTCACCATGATCTTACCTTATAAATAACTTTTAATTTATAATTTTTTTGGGGACATGAGTTTTGTTCCTACTCATGCATCAATATATTATTTCCATCCGTGTGATAATCCTTGTACACTGGAAATTAAAAATTTATCACAATATATTCTGAAGGATGTAGTCTACACAAACAAATAAGTTTTTTTAAATTTTTCAATGGATTAAAGGGTAAGGTTGTACAAAATATATTACCTTAAAATAATATTAATAAATTTAAAAAATCATATATATTAATTACTTTTTTCATTATAACTAGGAGTGTGTGGCAGTGATGAAAAATAGAGCACATCACTTCATGGATGTGTTATTGCACGCATATAAATGAGTAATAATTTGATTTACCCTATGATAGAAAATGAGATTATATTTTTACCATAAATATAATAACATTAAATTATAATTTAGATACTATTTTCATTATATAGATATTTTTACACTATGATTCAAGGAGGTAAAATAGTAATTAAACCTGTAAGAACTCAGTTTAGAGTTAAAAATATTCTACTAGCTCTCTATTGGAAAATTATCCTTCATAGGTTCGTGATTTGGGGATACTATGATCATTATAATGTGGATATGTAAGTTACAAAGGTATTTATTATATATTTTATATGATATAGTTCAAAATTTTTGGAAATTTTTTGAGGATATGAGGTGCCATTTTATATGTGAGAGGAGTGAAAAACATATCATTATTCTAAACATATAATGATTAAAATATTCTTAATCATGGTCACATGGTTGTAAAAAAGAAAAATTTTAAGATAAGTTTCTTTGGGATTGAATAATATTATCTAATAAGAGCTAATTTGTGATTTTTTGGCCTTATCACAAAGTTGTATCCCTATTTAACCATTTTACCACTTCATCATGGTTCCACCTTCTTTACAAAAGTTAAAATTCATAATGAATAATATGAAATTATAATAATTAAAATTTTTTTCTCCAAATTCAAAATATGAATTCAATTTATTTAAATATAATTTTTAGTTTTCCTATAAATTAGTTTTAATATAATTTTACATATTAAAATGATATCATTTTTTAGAAAATTTTGATCTTAAGAATACAACAGAATTATTCCAAAATGAAATTAAATGATAATTCAAGATGAAATAATTATATTAGGTTTAATAATATGATTTTTTTATTTATTACAAAATAAAAAATATTTTTTTACTTTTAGAAGACATTATTTAATAAAATGTATTAAATGTTTTGCAGAAATTTGCATTTTTTAATACTTATCCAAAAATAAATAATTTTTAAAAAATTATAAAATTTCACCCTATGATATAAATGAAATATGGAATTCAAAAAGGAAGTTAATTTCATCAAATTTAACATATAAAACCCATTAATTAAAATTCTAAAAAAAATATCATATATTGAAAACACACTTTTATAGAAAATTGAACCATAAAAAATTGATTTTTAAAATATTTTATACTAATATATTATTAATTGATTTCTAATATGTTACATTTTTTATTATTACATTATATTATAAATATATTTTAAAATTTATCAATATAATGTTTATAAAAAAGTAAACAGTACATTAAAAATAGTTCTTTGATAATATATTCCACATGGGAATTAAATAATTTTGTTAATATGAAATTATTTATTTATTTTCCAACTATTATATTTCATTAATAAAAAAATAACACCATGTATGTATCATAAAATTTTATTAAATTTATATTTACCTAAGGTTTATTTTATTATTCCAGGAATTAATTTGTTAAGGTGTTGTGTGTATCCTAAGAGATAGAATATATTATTATTTAATATAGAAATTCATATTTTAAATATATGGGTGTTATATACCCCCCAAATAATTTTTATCCACATATTTATATTTTTTCTTATAAAAATGTGTGTATTATAAAAACTAATTTTATTTCCACTATTATATAACCTAGTATGTTTAATTAAATATTTCTAAAAAAACATATGTATAGTTATATAACACCTAATTTGTAATGAGATCCCAAATGAATATCTTTATAGTTGAGTGGTATTTTTCATATTAGACTCAACTGATATATATCTTCCACATTCTTTAGTTGAGTAATTCTTGGACCATAAGAATATATTTAGTGAGAAAATATACTTCCTTGAATTAATTCCACTTACTAAGTGTAGTTTTTTCCTTTGAATGAGTGATTCAATCAGTTTTATACTCTTTATTATAATTAATAATGACTAAGAGGATTTTATTGTGCTCTGTGACAAAAAACCATTAATATATTATTCGATGAAAAAAATAGTGACATGTTATTGAAATTTTATAAAACTAAAATCGATATAATAGGATAGAAAATATTTCAATTCATATTACAAAAATAATTTCAGAATAACCAATGTTATAATATATTAACATCTAAATTAATTATTAATAATTCCAGTTGTTCAATAGATACAATGTTTTTTTTAATTTACAAATTGATGACTCTTCAAAATTAAATAAAAAAATTATAATTATTTTGAATTTGTACATATGTATTACAACTATTCTTTCACGTATGGAATAATTGTTCATAATTCCTAATATATTATCTTTGTAAAAATACTTCCATTAGTTGTCTTAATAGAAAAAACCTTCAATAAATTGTCACATAATGATTCAAAATCAAATAAATATATAATTGTGTTTCTAGATTTGAAATAAAAAATTAGAAAGAGTTTATGATCAATATACCTAATTTCATAAATTAAGGGAAAATAATTTCTATATTAGTAATTTCTTATGTATGGCCTTTCTCTCCCAACCTCCTCTCAGATTAAATCTCGTGACTATTTGGGTGTTGGATTGAATAGTTCTCCATTTCAATAGGGTTTGAGCTCTTGATATTGATGGATTAATTGTTTCCCTTACGTTCATGACATTTATGTCCCTAATATTTTCACATATAATAGACACTCATTCCATTTATTCTAGTACAGTGATATTTCTATAAATAATTATAGTATATTAGAAAATCAATTTGTCCATTATTATCTATTTACACATTTATTTTTTTTCTATTATTCGTTCCACACCCACCCAAGATTTTTATTATAAGTACAATATCAGAATAATAATTTATTTTTCTATGTGGTACTTCATTCCATATCTCTGGTTGATGAAATTTTTTGACATATTATTTCTACTCAGATGATTATCTTAATACCATAAATAAAATAATCCATCTTGTTTTTTAGATTATATAAATAGTTCACAACATTCTTTGTTAATCACAAAAAGTTTTCCTCACACTATTTTATAATTTATTCTTCCCTATATCATAAATTATGTAATTTCATTTTCGTTTCAGCTTATGTCAGAAGAATATTTTTTCTCCTTAACACATATACATTGCAAATTTTATATCACATATTATAAATTAGTCTTCTAAAAAAATAACCACCATGGGTTTACATCTCCATTTATATATTATATTTCTATAAGAAAATATACATTTAATTTCTTCCCAAACAGAAGTATATTTTCAGTGGACTTAATCCATTGGTTAGCTACCAATAGATTAATAGTTTTATTAAAAGATTAAGGAATCTACGAAATGCATTGGTCCATAATGAATTAATTATTCTAACAAGTATTATGTTATTCTACTCTCGTATGGCTATGTGTCTGAACATGGATACGTCTCCCCAATATGTACACGATCTACTCTACTTCAACACTTACTTTATTTAATTACTGGTAAGGGAATCCCAAAATAAAATTTATTTATATTTATTTTTATGTGAAGCATATCTAAAAAATACCATTGAAATAATTTTCTTATATCATAAATAATATTGAGATATACTATAAAAAACACATAAAAATATTGAATATAATAGGTGATTATTTTAATTTTTATTCATCTAATATTCTTCAAAAATCATACTCCCATGGGCCGGAAGATAATTATTATTGTACCAAAAAAAACTGACTCTAGTGACCTAGAGTTTATGTTTATAATGTTACATTGGTACAAGATAAAATGTACCTAATATAAAGGATTTATCACATTAGTAGAATTTGGAGATAAGGCACGTGCATTATTTCATTGAAAATTTCAAAAAAATATATCATAGCATGAAAAAAAATTCTTTCATCACTATTGATATCATAAGAATTCTATATATATTTTCTGGGTAGAGGAAAAAATGGGGTGAGATCAAATTATCAGTAATGGAAATGCGTAGAAAAATAATAATCATAAGATAAAAAAGGAATGAATATTATGGTTGAGATTAATAATAATCAGTTATTCCAGGTTCCTAAAATCATAAAAGAAAAATGTAACCATAGATTACATACCAATAAAAATAATCACATGAATAATTATAATTTTATTCATAATGATATATGAAATATTACCAGACATCATAATTTCTCTATAGAGTCATCATGATGGGGTATCATTCATAAAATGGTACACAATAAAAAAAATACCAATGATAGCATGTCTGATGAGACCTAATAATGATTTGAGGTTCAATCTAACAGTTGGAACTATATGATCACTTAATATATAATATTCATTCATCATATAATAGAAATAAAAAAATACAATACCTAAATAATTTTTTTTTAAAAAACTAACAAATAATATTGGAAAATTTATACGAGTTAATATATAACCCATCATGAAAATAATATATCTAGATAAATAAGGTTTATGGTACCACTAAAATTCCTATAAGGACATTAATAATTCAATTTGGAAGGGAAAACGAAATATCATTTTTATATATGAAATTTGAAAAATAAAATTTTCTAGAAACATATAAATACTATTTTCTATGAAAATATTTTAATGATTAAGATAGATATTAATAATATATAATAAATTTTATGGGGGTGGGGGTGGGGGTGGGGTAGGTGTTCATATGGTAAATATTAAAAAAATTATCTTCCCAAATTCATAAATAGTAAAAAAATTACATTCACCAACATTAAAATGAAGGATAATTAAATAAAATCAGATAAATTAAATAATATTATAAATTTACCATTACCAAATATTTATAAATCCATAATGACACCCATAAAACAAATGGAAGGGAATGGAAATAAAGGGAAAATATTACCAATGTAAAAAAGAAGATTACGAGGATGACATTTCATAAAAAAAATTCATGATCATTTTAGATACTTAATGGAGAAAAATGAAATGAGAACATTAAAATCCCAAAAAAATTAGAGTATATAAAAATAAATGGAGTGTATTAGATAAGTATAATATAATTCCCCTAATAGAAACATATACATAAACAATTCAACATAAGAGACAAATTTTAAAATAAATATCTACCCTAGGGTTCTTCATAGTTAGGATCACTTTGTTCTGATATATAAAAAATATATACATTTTATACATATTTATTTGAAAAATATATTAATTTTCAATAGTAGGAACTTTTCATTAATAGTTTCTACTTACACATTTATTAATATTTTTATTATTAAAATAAATTTTTGTGTTATGAAGGAGGATGGGTGTGACGTACAGGAGCTTATCTAAATATATATTTATTAGAAAAATGTTCATATTTATATTAGAAAATTAATATGATAAAAATAATATTTAATAATTAAATATATATTTATTACCATTCATATTACGGTGAAATAAAAAATGAATCAAATCTCTTTGTTGGGGAGGTATTCCACTTGTATTTATAAGATATGTTATCGTTTTCCAAATAATTTAAGGGTTATAATGTTGATAATATATTAATATTCCAAAATAATATATATATTTTTTAAAAATATTACATATTCAATAATTATATCTTTATTATCAACTTTTTTGGGGAGGTGATGAAAAAACATCACTTCCTGTAGGTGGTAGTTAATATGTATGCAAGAGTGAAGTTTTATTTTCCAATATGATTATAAAAGAGATAAAAATGGTTTCTAAAAAAACCTAATTTTTTTAGTTTTTTATAGATAAAAATTTTGTAATTTCATCATGTTTATGATATGATTAATGGGTTTACAAGAATTTAAAAACATGAATGAACTAGGTTAGGAGTTATAACTCTTTTTTAGAAAAAAATCAACTAGATTTTTACTAAATAAAAAATATTTTCGGATTTTATTGAGAATAAGAACAATTGGATTTTGAGTAGGACGTTTGGGGTGGATTTATTATGGGATTGGATAATAAATAGTGTTCAATGTTTTTTAATATGTTAGGAGAGGAGGTTTAGAATCATAAGTAAGGGCCACAATACATTTGTAATTATTTTTAATTTTTAACTATTACATGTTTCATAATCAAATTTAGGTACACTAAAAAAATTATATTTAAAATAAAAAGTGATATGCGTTGAAATAACCACATCCAATATTATTTAGTTTTATATTTTTTACCTTATTATAGTCTTTTAACCATAAATAACTTGTTTTACCCATTTATAGTGGAGATTACATCATTACCAAATATAATATTAAAAATAATGAATAATGTAATTTATCGCATCCCTACATATGAAAATAATGATTCAAATTATGAAAATATATTTATCAAGATTCAAATTTTAGAATTTCTTTAAATTAATTTTAATATATGGTTGAAAAATGTAATAAATTTCTTTTTCTTAGAGATATGTGTTTAAATCATTAAATTAATGTTATAAAAAAATAATTTTTCATATCTATTTATATGGAATTAAATAGATAATTTTGAATACATTATATCTTTTATATCACCAAATATAAATATAAAATATAATGAAACCATAAATTTTATGTATATAATGAAATGAAATTTAGGTTTTGAAAAAATCTGCACTTTTTACCATTCACACCAAAATTAATTAGTTATAGAAATTCCTAAAATTCATACAATACAAAATTTGAAATGATGATTAAAAGAAATATGTTCATAAAATTAATGTAATATACTAAATTTCATATATTTTTCATTTTATATGAATATACCAAATAAGATAAAAAACCAATAATTGTAGAAAAAATAAAAAATGAAACCTTATGTGTTCTAAATATTATTTAATATAAATTTATAACTAGATATGTTTTAATATATTAGTTTACACATTAATATTTTACATCATAGAATAATCATAATTTAAAAGTGATTAAATTAATTTATTAAGAAAAAAATTTTGAATACATTAAAAACACTTCATTGAGATCGGGGAAATGAAGGAGGATGGGTGTGGCGTACAAGAGCTTATCTCATGAGTGGTGTAATGGAATCAATGGTCTCTAATATTTGATCATGGATTATACGATGACATAAGCTATTGAATTAAACAATCCATATATGGGTAGAGATATTTATGCTGAAGGTGTCAAAACATGTGACGACCATGATTCAAGGGTTAGGGTTTTACCCCTCGAAGTTAAATGCCCAAATAAAATGTTTTTCTCTTACAATCTAATTTCTAGAAATGGTAGCTTTGTAAAAAAAGTAACACTGCTTAGGTTTTAGCAAGGAATGAGGCTATTAGGGATCATTAATATTCCAATCTTCATTCGCTCATCGCTAAAATCATTCTCCCAAAGGATGACCATTAATAGAAAACCCTAAACCTAATTCAAAGGCTTTTCTAGATCTAGGGTTTCTCAAACTAGAAGTGAATCCCTTTAGTAATGGGGTTCATTCATAATTTCTTCTTGAATAAAGATTTAAAAAGGTATTATTGGGGATTTAGCATGGTCCCCCTGATGATAGGATCCTTAAACATCTTTTAGAGGAATCTACACTTTGAGCAGTTTCTGGTAAAAGAAAAATTCACTCAAATGTTGGTTATGATAATTGGGATTAACGTGATATTTCAACACATATAAATCCTTCTTTATATTCCATTAATAATAATAATTCCTATAAAAATAAACCATCAACTAGGGAGGGAACACTTTGGTTACATCGCTCGAATTCTTCTAGGGTTCTATCATTATCAAACACTTATAGATAAGGTAATTATATCAATTTATACTGATACAATGGATCTATGAATCATTTATGATAATCTATTGGATTTTTTCTCTGAATGAAAAATAACAGGTCACTTCTTGTAATATTGAAAAAGTTAAATGGTTTGTTATTTTTTTTTTGATAAAATTGGAACCATCACACTATTTGTAGGAATGAACATAGGAAAGGCTCTAAACACACTAGCAACACTCAAACTATCTAGGATGCCACTTATTAACGTTCCTTCTATGATAGTTTTTACTAGGAAAATGGTAAAAATTTTAATATAACACGGATGAATACCACTAATTATACAGCCTCACCAAGCCTTTCCAATAAGATTCCAAATAATTCTTCTAAATACCTTGTTAAAGTGTGAGTCTGTTTCATGTAATCCCTGTTTAAGAGACTCTTATATGAGGACACTAATGTCTCTCCTCCTCATGAATTCTTAAGGGTTAAGGTCAGTTTGGAAGATGATGTTGAGTTTATAGGTACAGTTGACCCCAATTTGTCTAGAATTGTTCACCAAGAAGCAGTGGAAAAAATTGGATGGATGTGCATGATAAATGGATATGAAATAAGTGTATTATGAAGAGATTATACATGAACTATTGATTTCATAATGAAATCACAAAGAATGAAGATGGTTCATTCCCACATAGATATAAAAGCAAGTTTTAAAGAACCGTAAATTTAAAGGAATTTTTTTCTTAATTTTCTTTGGAATTTTACAAGAACGCAGTTTCTGACGGCACCTAATTCTGAGGCCTGGTGTGCCCGAAATCATTTTCCGAAGTTTGTCTCGGGTACGTTCAGTGAATGACCGAGCGGGTTTTTCTATCTTTTGAACAGGTGCTCAGAATCAAATTCTGAGGGCACCGATAGAATCGTAGTGCCGGTGTTTGCTTAGAAACGCCTCTTTTGGAGTTGCGTTTTCTAGGCTGTGGTTTTTAATTTTTGGGCTTAAAGTTAAGAAATAAAATAATTGGTACGATAAACTTTATTTTATTTCACTTAAAGCCACTTAAAATCCACTCTAAGATGCTGAAGATGAGTAGAAGAGGATAGGGTAGAACCCGAAATATCCTACCCTCCTGGTAGGATATTTGTGAGGTGGGGCCCGCACGAGCCCTACCGTTTCTTTTCCACTAACGCAGCCACGAAAACCTGTCATTATGAAAGTAAACTGACGCGTTTTCTTAAATTGTTAACGCACCAATTAATTGGGAGGTTTTATTCATTTAATTAATTCTATGAATTAATTTAATCGTTTCTTAACCTGTTTACAATCCGTTGGCTTAATAATAAAATAATACTAATGCATGACTTCTTGAGGATTGCTCGTTGAGATGTTTTTGACAAATTTTGTGCCTTCATCCTCCTTTGCGAAGAACGCAACGAACCCGAAGAACGCGAATAATGCCGTAACCCTCGGAGATCGACAACGCTTCTTCTGAGACGTTTTTCCCCGCAATGATCTCTAATCACCAACTGCTTGAGGTAGGAGATTTCAGGTTTCTTCTATTAAATCTCTTTGTGGGTTATAACAACATCATGGATTTAATTAATATAATTAAATCTACATGTTCTTGAACCTCGGAGTTCGTTGACGCGACACCCTTCTGCGATGACGCGACGCCCTTCCACGACGACGCGACGCCGTTCCGCGACGTGACGATCTCCTCCTTCTGCGATGATCAATTCCACGAAGAACGCGCGTGCGACGACTTAACGAGGTAGGGATTTTTATTTGAGAAAAATCATTAATTCCCGTGATTGTTTCCTTTAAAACAAAGAATCCGGATCAAGTTCAATTTTAATTCTATTAAGATTGTGCCTTGCTTGTTATTCATGTGTTGAATATTTTATTCCCGATTGTTATCACCTAACGCGGAGGGTGCGGGCCAAACAAACACAGCCCGAAAACCCTCCGCATTTTTTTGTTGATGCGCGGATTGGCGGGCGACGACAAAACATCCATCAGGGGTGATTCGTTGTTTCCGCAGTGAATAACGGGACCCGGGAGGAGCTACAGTGCATACGGGAGTAGAATCGGACCACCGGAGAAACTCTGGTGGCCCGGGGAAACCACCGGCGGCGCCGACGGTCGGAGGCGGCGGCGCCCCGGCGCGCCGCCTGACAGAGCCGTCGCGGCTGCGCGGGTCCGGCGCTCACGGGACGCGGCAATTCCGCGTATGCTGACCAAAGGCGGCCCCCGCGGGGGGGGGGGGGGGGGGGGGGGTTCACATGTGGGGGCAGGGCTCCCCCACCCCCGGATTCCGCTCGCTCGGCCGAGCCAGGCCGGGCCGAGCCGACCCACCGGCCGGGTCGGCCCGGGCCCAGACCCCCTGTCTTCGGACTGTTTTCGGTCTATTGCCCGTATCTTGATCTATGGGCCTCCAAACGACACGCCGTCAGTGGCTATGTGATCATTGGATCAAGGCGGTTGATTCAGTTTATCGCACTAAAGGTTTCGTAATACTTTGGGTTCGGCCGGGTTGGTTCGTACATGAAACCAACCGGGCCCTCGGAGCGGAAACGCTCATATCTTGAGCTTCGGACGTCCGTTTGACGTGACGTCGACTTTGTTGAATTCTTATAAGTGAGACGGATCTTTTTTCTTACTCCGCCCGAGGTTTGGACGCAGGTGGAGTATGGTCGGTTTGGTTTTGCCTTAAAACCAACCGGGCCCCGGGGACGGAAAAGCCAATAACTCCCAGAACAGGCATCCGACTGACGCGCCGTCTGCGACGTTGAGTTCCTGTTGACGATACGAAACTTTTGGATACATCAACTCTGGACAATGTGTCAGTTGATGTATCAGCCTCTCGGCTCGTGGAGCGGACCCTCCCGAATGAGCTTGTTATGTGCGGGAACCTTAGAGCTGGTTGTGACTGCTACTCTGATGACGACGACTGTGCAGAGATCCTCAGTGGGTTCGACGATGATGACTACAACACTCAATGATCCTATGCGGATCAGTGCTACCGATCTTGTGTGGGTCAGCACTCAGCGGTTCTGTGTGAGCCAGCGCCTACAGGTCTTGTGTGGGCCCTATCCTGTGTGGGTCTTTGCGGGGGTTAGTACCTTTTGATCCTTTGTGGGTCCGACATCTTAGATGGATCAGTGATCATCTCAATCGTCATTCGAAGATGTATACCTGTGTGAGATGAAACTCTGTTTTACTTTTCTTTGTAGATTGTGTTGTGCTATCCTGTGTGGATTTACGTTTTACTTTCCTTTGTGGATTGTGTTGAGCTATCCTGTGTTGATTTACGTTTTACTTTCCTTTGTGGATTTTGTTGAGCTATCCTGTGTGGATTTACGTTTTACATTCCTTTGTGGATTGTGTTGAGATATCCTGTGTGGATTTTAAGTTTTTCTTTACTGTGTGGACTGGGTTGTACCTGAGCTCGGATGTTGGAGCCGAGCGAGAATTGATGACTTAGGTATATGTATGGGCATATACCTAAGCCGTGTCGGATGTTACTTTGTGATTTTTATCTTTCCTTTGTGGTTTATCCATTGTGGATTCTGGGAGACCTTCAGGGGTCTCGGGGTCCCTACTGAGTAGCTTATACTCACCCCTGCACAGGCTATGCCCGCACTACATTGTGTTGGTTGCAGACGACGGACAGCGCTGATCGCGGTGGAGGATTGCGGAGCAGGACGGTACCTGGAGGTGGACCACTGGGCGGAGTGTACTCGGAGCGGACAGCTGGACCGGGGAGCTGTGGAGGCTATCTGTACTCACCCTCTAGGTGGGACTTCCAGAGGGTGGCTCAACGCTGCGACTTTACTTTTCAGTTGCTGTTTTTCCCCTTTCAGTTGTACTTTACAGTTGGGCTTGTATTTCCGACACCCTTTACTTTTCCGCAATTACTGTTGTACCAGCTTTAACTTAGTGTTTACATTTTCCGCTTGCTTACTCTATGGTGATTGTTTACTTTATAAAGGAAATGTCTTCCCTTTTACCGAGATTTACGCCTTGGTGCTAGTCGTCAGCCCCTGGCCTATGGAAGGCGGGCTTGGGGTAGTCACGACACGGGCCCCGAGGATGGGTCATGACAAATTGGTATCAGAGCTGGTCAGTTCTATCGCAGACACTTATCCTTCTTATATGTGAAGGAATAGTGTTTAGCGTATTGGGTGTGGTTATCAGTCCAGGGAGTCCAGTGTTGGTGCGGCGGCCGACGTATCCGTACACCAGGACCCCGACTTCTGATTTCTGACTTAATGCACGAAAACATTGATTGCATGTGTGTTTCATGTTTTCTTTGTGATTACTTGTATCAGCTCACCAGGTATACAGTTTTGACCGTGGAGCACCTGTTTCCATTCAGGATGGCCCCACGACGGCAGCCAGCTAGGGTTCCGAGAGTGGTACGTGATGACAGCCCGCTGAGCGACGAGGCCTCGGTACAGGGCCCTTTGACAACAGAGGCACCGACGATACCTCTCCCCGCCGATCCACTGATGCTTCCAGCACCAGCCGCTGACGATGCACGTCGCCTCAGTGCACTGCATGAGTTCCAATGCCAGCGACTGCCCAGGTTCCACGGGGAGATGGACCCCCAGGAAGCCGAGGACTGGTTGGAGGCATTGGTGTGAGTTTTCCGGCTAGTGAGGACAGCAGCAGACCTCATGGTGATCCTCGCAGCGAGTCTACTGCACGCAGCAGCAGGACGATGGTGGAGCTTGATGCTCCAGGTGCCTGATGTGGCCTCTCTCATCTAGACAGACTTTGAGGGCCTCTTCCGCTCAGAGTTCGTCCCAAACAACCTCCGTGTGGTGCGCATCCAGGAGCTTCTTTAGCTGCGGTAGGGCAGCTTGACGGTCTCCCAGTACTTGGTGAGATTTACTGATCTCTCGCGCTACTCGACCGACATGGTAGGGGACCCATTATTCTGGGACCAGACCTTTGAGCAGGGATTGAGACACGAGATCAGGGCATTGTTGATCTACCTCATCATTCCGACTCAGCCAGGAGTACTGGAGAAAGCCCTTCTGATCGAGAGCTTTCTTGCTGAGTCCACACCGAAACCTACTGCAGGGCGGCAGGTAGCGGAGTCTTCGGCAGCAGGTAGCCGACAGATGACTCATGGGTCTAGGAAGACCAGACCGTCCGGAAGATGACCTCAGGACAATGGCTCAGCAGTGCGGGGCACACTGCGCAGAGCCAATCTTTCGAGAGGTAGGCAGTGCTACGCATGCGGCAGCCAGGGCGACATGGCTCGTGACTGCCCGACCCGCCATGCCGAGAAGCAGCAGACGGTGGAGGGACCACCCAGGTAGAGGCAGACGGTCCACCGTGGTGGTCCGCATGGAGGAGGCGGACGAGGCAGGGGAGCTGGCCGAGTAGTAGGTGGTGGGCGACGCTTTGAGGCTCTGTCACCACCACCAACTGGAGGTCCACCTCGACCACAGGGAGTTGGCGGGCAGAGACAGGCACAACTACAGGCAGTGGAGGCCTATAACCACGGCACGCTCGAGATGATTCAAAGTACTATCTGTGTCTATTCAACCCTTGCTACAGATCTTTTAGACATAGGAACGAGTCACTCATTCATAGCCGCTGCCCTTGTTCAGAGCTCGGAGATTCTGACAGAGCCGTTGGCTCGATCCTTACTGCTAGAGACTTCTACGGAAGCAGACTCGACGATTACGCACTGGTGCCGGCAGTGTGAGCTTACTCTAGGAGGCGAGAGCTTCGGATGGGATATTCTTGTAGTGGCGTCGAGGCCTTACGACGTCATCTTAGGCATGGATTGGTTATCTACAGTCCATGCAGAAATTGATTGTATTAGGCGCACGGTGCGATGTGTACGCACCGACGGGAGCAGGTTCACCTTCACCGACGAGAAGGGAGCATTCGCAGCACAAGATGGACTTCCGCAGAGGAGAGGATAACCCATCACTCATCAGTTGGCTAGCCTCATCCTAGGATCATTTGACGTGCGAAGTCCTAGTTTTCCTGTAGTGGTGGATCAGTATGCGGACGTCTTTCCCGACGACGTTCAAGGGCTACCTCCTCCCAGAGAGGTAGACTTTTATATGGACCTGTACCCCAGGAAAACCCCGATATCGACTCTAGCATATCGGATGGCCCCCGCTGAGCTTCGAGAGCTACGGGTACAGTTCGAGGACTTGCAGGGAAAGGGTTTCATCCGACCCAGTGTTTCACCCTAGGCTTCACCGATATTGTTCGCCGAGAAGGCGGACGTGAGCTTGGGACTTTGTGTTGACTATTGTCGCCTGAACCAGGTGACAGTGAGGAACAAGTATCCGCTAGCGAGGATTGATGACCTCTTCGATCAGCTCAAGGGAGCACGGTGGTTCTCGAAGATAGACCTCAGGTCAGGCTATCATCAGCTCAGAGTTCTGGACGAGGATGTGCAGAAGATGGCTCTCAGATGTCGGTATGGCCACTATGAGTTCTTGGATACGCCATTCGGCGTAACCAATTCTCCAGCAGTGTTCATGGGTCTCATGAATAGGATCTTTTAGAAATACCTCGATCGATTTGTCGTGGTCTTCATCGACGACATTTTGATATACTCGACAACTGAGGAGGAGCACACCTACCACATACGGGTTGTACTAGACACACTCCGAGAGCACTAGATTTATTGAAAGCTCTCGAAGTATCAGTTCTGTAAACGTGAGGTCCACTTCATGGGAACGTCATCTCTGAGGTGGGAGTTGTAGTGGATTCTGCGAAGATCGAGGTAGTGCTAGCTTTGGAGCCACCCAGGAGCGTGACAGAGGTGCAGATTTTCTTGGGACTAGCTGGATACTACCGGAGATTCGTGCCAGACTTCTCCAGAGTTGCGGCACCACTATCAGCTTTGACGAAGATGGGGAAACCCTCTCTGTGGTTAGAAAGGTGTCAGCAGAGCTTCCAGGAGCTGAGACAGAGATTGACCAGCGCCCCTCTCTTGAGGTTGCCTGAGGAGGGAGTATGGTACATAGTCTATTGCAATGCATCAGGGACCGGACTCGGGTGTGTCCTGATGCAGGAGCGGGCAATGATCGCCTATGGATCACGTCAGTTGAGGCCGCATGAGCAGAACTATGCTACCCATGACCTAGATTTAGCAGCAGTGGTCTTCGCTATGAAGACATGGCGACACTACATGATGGGCGATCAATTTATAGTCTTTTCTGACCATCAGAGTCTTAGGTACATATTCTATTAGAAGGACCTGAACCTGAGACAGCGGCGATGGCTTGAGTTCCTCCAGGACTATGAATTTGAGATAGTCTATACTCCTGGGAAGGGGAATGTGGTAGCCGATGCTCTCAGCAGGAGGACGGGCATTCAGCTACATGAGGAGGGGACAGAGTAGCTAGCTACTTTGCAGATATCCTTCATGGATAGAGATGGAGCAGCCTTCCTCCATTCTCTCACAGTCACCCCTCCACTACTGCAGCGGGTCAGAGAGGCACAGCGTGGGGACATCGACAGTGAGACGCGGCGTGCGCAGTTATTCTCAGGACAGGCACCTGTTGGCTTCTCCTTTGGAGCAGAGCATGACCTCGTTTTCAGAGGAAGTACCTTGGTACCAGTCGTTTTACGAGAGGAGGTGCTGAGAGAGTTCCACACATCTCCTTTCGCGGTACATCCTGGAGTGGCGAAGATGTACCAGGATCTCAGACGACAACACTGGTGGCCATGCATGAAGAAGGATGTGGCAGAGTTCGTTTCTCTATGCCTCACCTGCCAGCAGGTGAAGGCAGAGCATCAGGTACCAGCAGGCTTAGTACAGCCCTTGGAGGACCTGGAGTGGAAGTGGGATGGGATATCTATGGACTTCGTGACTGTACTTCCACGCACATCCAGAGGTCACGACTCTATCTGGGTGATTGTCGACCGACTCACCAAGTCGGCTCACTTCTTACCCATCAGAGAGCTGGGCTCAGTGGAGAGCTTGGGGCATCTCTAAGTTCAGAAGATTGTACGACTTCACGGTGTGCCATCATCTATCGTCTCCGATCGAGATTCTCACTTTACTTCCCGGCTTTGGAAGGGGTTGTAGGAGGCGTTCGGAACGCAGGTTCGTCTGAGAACAGCCTTTCACCCTCAAACGGATGGACAGAAGGAGAGGAACATTCAGACTCTCGAGGACATGCTCCGCGCATGTGTCCTCGACTTTGGTCGCAGCTGGGAGGACCACCTACCTTTGGTGGAGTTTGCGTCCAAAAACAGCTACCACTCCACCATCGGGATGGAACCATACGAGTCGTTGTACGGTAGACCTTGCAGATCTCCTTTGTGCTGGAAAGACCCTGGGGAGTCAGCACTTGTGGGACTAGAGATGGTCCGGGCCATGACAGAGAAGGTCCAGGTCATCCAGGAGCGGATGAGGACAGCTCAGAGCTGGCAGAAGTCTTATGCTGACAGGAGGCGGAGGACACTATAGTTTGGGGATGGCGACCATGTCTTCTTGCGTGTCTCACCTCGATGTGGATTACGGAGATTTGGCCGAGGTGGAAAGTTGTCTTCAGGCTTCATCGGACCTTTCCAGGTCATCAGTAGGATTGGTGTGGTGGCTTATCGCATGGCTCTACCACCTCAGTTGCACCGAGTGCACGACGTCTTCCACGTATCGCAGTTGAGGAGAAACGTGCACGACCCGACGCATATCATTGACCATGGGGAGATAGACGTGGATGATCGGGGGACTTTTGCGGAGGTCCCGGTGGAGATCGAGGATCGACAGGAGAGGTTCCTTTGTGGACGATCGATTCCTCTAGTGCACATCAGATGGCAGCACGGGAACCTCCAGGAGAGAACTTGGGAGCGGGAGGCTCAGATGTGTGCTCAGTACCCACATTTGTTTCCCTAGTTTATGATGTATCTTTACGGGGATGTAATGCCCTGAGGTGGGAGTTATGTAGAGACCCATAAATTTCAAGTAATTTTTTTTCTTAATTTTCATTGGAATTTTACATGAACGAAGTTTCTAACGGCACCTGATTCCGAGGCCCGGTGTGCCCGAAATCATTTTCTGAAGTTTGGCACAGGTACGTTCAGTGAACGAACGAGCGAGTTTTTCTAACTTTTGAACCGGTGCTCAGAATCAAATTCTGAGGGCACTGATGGAATCACTGTGCCGGTATTTGCTTAGAAACGCCTCTTCCGGAGTTGCGTTTTCTCGGGTGTGGTTTTTAATTTTTCGGCTTAATGTTAAGAAATAAAATAATTGGTACGACAAACTTTATTTCATTTCACTTAATGCCACTTAAAAGCCACTTTAAGCTGCTTAAGCTGAGTTGAAGCGAATAGGGTAGAACCCGAAATATCCTACCCTCCTGGTAGGATATTTGTGATGTGGGGCCCGCACGAGCCCTGCCGTTTCTTTTCCGCTATGTAACGCACCCACGAAAACCCGTCATTATGAATGTCAACTGACACGTTTTCTTAAATTCTTAACGCACCAATTAATTGGGCGGTTTTATTCGTAGAATTAATTCTATGAATTAATTTAATCATTTCTTAACCTGTTTACAACCCGTTGGCGTAATAATAAAATAATACCAACGCACGTCTTCTTGAGGATTGCTCGTTGATAGGTTTTTGAAAAATTTTGTGCCTTCATCCTCCTTCGTGAAGAACGCGAAGAACGCGAAGAACGTGATGAACACGAAGAACACCGTCACCCTCAGAGATCGACGACGCTTCTTCTGAGACGTTATTCCCCGCAACTATCTCTGATCACCAACTTCTTGAGGTAGGAGATTTCAGGTTTCTTCTTTTAAATCTCTTTGTGGGTTATAACAACATCATGGATTTAATTAATATAATTAAATCTACATGTTCATGAACCTCAGAGTTCATCGACGCGACACCCTTCCTCGACGACGCGACGCCCTTCCGCGACGCGACGATCGCCTCCTTCCGCGACGATCAATTCTACGACGAACGCGCGTGTGACAACTTGACGAGGTAGGGATTTTTATTTGACAACAATCTTTAATTCCCGTGATTGTTTCTTTTCAAACAAAGAACCCAGATCAGGTTCAATTTTAATTCTATTAAAATTGTGCCTTGCTTGTTATTCATGTGTTGAATATTTTATTCCCGATTGTTATCACCTAACGCGGAGGGTGCGGGCCAAACAAACATGGCCCGACAACCCTATGCAGTTTTTGGTTGATGCACGGATTGGCAGGCGATGACAAAACATGTCGCAGGGGTGATTCGTTGTTTCCGCAGTGAAGAACGGGTCTCGGGAGGAGCTACGGCGCAGACGGGAGTGGAATCGGACCACCGGAGCAACTCCGGTGGCCCGCGGAAACCACCGGTGGTGCCCCGGCGCGCCGCCGGACAGAGCCACCACGACTGATGCCACGGCCGCGCGGGTCCGGCGCTCACAGGACGTGGCAATGCCGCATCCGCTGACCAAAGGCGACCCCTGCAGGGGGGGGGGGTGTTCACACGCGGGGGCAGCGCGCCCCCGCCCCCGGATTCCGCTCGCTCGGCTGCTCGGCCGTGATGAGCTGGGCCAAGCCAACCAGCCGGCCGGGTCTCACCCAACCGGGTCGGACCCCGACCTAGGTCGGGTCGACCCAGGGGGGGTCGGGCCGGGTTGGTCCGGGCCCAGACCCCCTATCTTCGGACCCTTTTCGGGTTATTGCCCGTATCTTGAGCTACGGGCCTCCGAACGATGCGCCGTCAGCGGAAATGAGATCCTTGTATCGAGACAGTCGTTTTGGTTTATCTCACTCAAGGTTTCAGAATACTTTGGGTTTGGCCGGGTTGATTCGTACACGAAACAAACCGGGCCCTCGGAGCGGAAACACTCATATCTTGAGCTTCGGACGTCCGTTTGACATGTCGTCGACTTTGTTGAATTCCTCTATGTGAGACGGATCTTTTGGCTTACTCCTCCCGAGGTTTGGACACAGGTGGAGTATGGTCGGGTTGGTTTTGCCTTAGTATCCAACCGGGCCCCTGGGACGAAAAAGCCAACAACTCTTAGACCGGGTGTCCGATTGACGCGTCGTCTTCGACGTTGAGTTCCTGTTGACGATACAGAACTTTTGGATACATCAAATCTGGACTATGTGTCAGTTGATGTATCATACTCTCGTCTCGTGGAGCGGAGCCTCCCGAATGAGCTTGCTGTGTGAGGGAACCCTAGAGCTGGCTGCGACTGCTACTGTGATGACGACGACTGTGCAGAGATCCTCAGTGGATTCGACGACGACAACTACAGCACTCAGCGATCCTGTGTGGATCAGTGCTACCGATCCTATGTGGGTTTGATCCTGTGTGGGTCAGCACTCAGCAGTTCTGTGTGAGCCAGCGCCTACAGGTCCTGTGTGGGCCCGATACTGTGTGGGTATTTGCGGGGGTTAGTACCTTTTGATTCTTTGTTGGTCTGACGACTTAGATGGATCAATGATCATCTCTATCTTCATTCGAAGAAGTATACCTGTGTGAGATGAAACTCTATTTTACTTTCCTTTGTGGATTTTGTTGTGTTATCATGTGTGGATTTCCATTTTACTTTCCTTTGTGGATTGTGTTGAGCTATCCTGTGTGGATTTACGTTTTACTTTCCTTTGTGGATTGTGTTGAGATATCCTGTGTGGATTTACGTTTTACATTCCTTTTTGGATTGTGTTGAGCTATCCTGTGTGGATTTTACGTTTTTATTTCTTGTGTGGACTGGGTTGTACCTGAGCTCAGATGTTGGAGCCGAGCGAGAATTGATGACTTAGGTATATGTATGGGCATATACCTAAGCCGTGTCAGATGTTACTTCGTGATTTGTATCTTTCCTTTGTGGTTTATCCTTTGTGGATTCTGGGAGACCTTCGGGGGTCTCGGGGTCCCTACTGAGTAGATTATACTCACCCCTGCACGGGCTATGCCCGCACTACATTGTGTTGGTTGCAGACGACAGACATTGCTGATCGCGGTGGAGGATTGCGGAGCAGGACGATACTTGGAGGTGGAACACTGGGCAGAGTGTACTCGGAGCAGATGGCTGGACCGAGGAGCTGTGGAGGCTATCTGTACTCACCCTCCAGGTGGGACTTCCAGAGGACGGCTCGACGCTGCGACTTTACTTTTCAGTTGCTGTTTTTCCCCTTTCAGTTGTACTTTATATTTGGGCCTGTATTTCCGGCCCCCTTTACTTTTCCGCACTTACTGTTATACCAGCTTTTACTTAGTGTTTACATTTTCCAATTTCTTACTCTGTGGTTCTTGTTTAATTTAAAAAGGAAATTCCTTCCCATTTACCGAGATTTATGCCTTGGTGCTAGTCGCCAGCCCCTGGCGTATGGAAGGCGGGCTTGGGGTAGTCACGACACGGGCCCCGAGGATGGGTCGTGACACAAGTTGACATGTGTTTCTAAACATATGGTTGTGCAAGATACCACTCTAATATCTAAACAAAAATATATAGCAAGTATTTCGTCCTCACCTTGTACATCTACATCAATGGAATAGGGTTATCATCCCCAAAAGTCATCATCCAAAATTGAACAGGACAAGGAGAGATTCATTATTATCCGCTTTCAAAAGATCAAACCGTTTTCTAGTCCAGAACGAGATCTATCATGATCACACCCTCAAAATGAAGGACATGTCATAACTTAGATCTTTTTTACTCATTTTACCAATCTCACGAGACATGACTATAACTCATTTGTATTTTATTATAAAATAGAGTGTGACTCTGTGATATAGCTTATTAAAAAATTAACATTCCGGCTAAAATTGTGGAAAGGTAATTTTTACCATGTGGTTTTCTGAGTGAGGACTCTAAGTGGTTTGACTCATAGATTGAATTCCTTATTGCCAAAATAGAACCATAAAGCATATAACTCATATATTATCTTGATGTTGTGAAATTATTAACCAATAATTCAGAGGAAATAATTTAGGTACATCTAGAGTTAAATTTATGTGATCTTGGTTAGAAGTACATGATTTTCCCCAAATTGAATGATAGAGTTTATTTACCTTCAAAGGATAATCCCAAGACAACCTAGAAACCAAAATAATGGAGAAATGGGTGTCATCCTAAATGTAAAGGCTGATTTATTAGGTATTTTGGCTCCATAACGTTTCATTAATGTGTTTTATGGATTTTCATGTTGGTCTAACATTACATTTTGTACTAAAAATTTTGATTTTTATCTTTATTTGTTTTTATATAGGCTTCACCTCATCAATTGTTTTGAAACATATTTGAAAAAATATCATACATTGACATTGAATAATTTTTATCATGAAATTTTATTTATTGATTTTATAGTCATTAAATTTATTCAATAAAAAATACAATATAATGTATATATCATAATTTATTACTATCTTTTCATTTATTTAATATGTATTATAATATATCATTACTTGTTTTAGATCAGTATTGGATGAAAGATAGGATATTAAAAATATTTTTACTTATTGGTTAATCACAAAATAAATTATTTGGGTGTTATATATTTAGTATGTGTTCTTCATACCCAATACATAGAGTTGCCACCCATAACCTTAAATATGATTCATTTAAGTGACATTGTTCTTATGCATAATGTGACACTTAATGAATGTTCAGTATTCATCATGGAATAATGTGGGAAGAACCATTATAAGACAATTATACCCCTAGAACTTCTGTAGTTTTATCATGAATGCATAAAAAATATTTCATTGTAGTGGGATATTGATATGTGAATGTAGTAGAAGGTTATATTCACTAAGGATATCTGGAAAACCATATTAATGATGAGAAGATGTTTATTTTGGAGTGCATAATAGCCCACATATATTAAGATATTATTTCAATATACATTTATTTAATCCATTTTTAATTTACTTTTTTTATAGAGTCAGAGTAGTTGGAAAAGGAATGTACATAAATGTTTAGGAAAAGTCTTAGTGTTGGAAAATATGACTTTTCTCTTAGATAGAACAATTTAATGAGTGGTTTTATACTTGGTAACTAAGGAATATGGAATAATGGTGAGTGGACCAAATGGACAATTATCTTATCATGGGTCCATGTATAATTTTATAGTTAGTACCAAGAACCCTCTAGTGGTCTTCTGTGAAATGACTTGGGTATTTGAGAGTGGTATCATGGGTATTATTTTAGTAGAACCACATGTTTTTTAGTGTGTTTGAGGTTGCAAGGATGTCATTGGGGACTGATATTTATGTTATGGGAAGTTGGATCAAGGTAGAGACTAAAATGATGTTGATAGAATAATACCACACTATATAATATGATAATCCAATATTGTGGTGGTAGATTAAGAATAAATTTATTATTTAATAATAAAAATTTTAATTGATACCAAGGAAATATTATGCCTATGATATATAAGATAAAATTTTATGTTGTAGGGAGATAGTTGTATTTAAATGGAATAATATACTATAACGACCTATACATATTGGGTAACCCATTATGAAATGAACGGAACCAAATTAATGTGACTCTAGGTAGGTTATTCAGGTTTTACGTTGTCCCTATACTATAATTTTGAATCCTGAGTAAAATATGAAAAACAATGAAGGACCATTTTACAAACTTTTTAGATTAATTAATTTATATATTAAATTATTGATTTATTAATTTTTCTTTATTTGAGGTAGAAGTAAGTGGAAATTCCCCAATTCCATTGTATAGTTCCCATTTGTTCCTAGGTATCTAGTAGAGTCTTGTTAACCACATGGTAGAGGTATATTGAGTTTTCGTATTTTATTGATGATTTTATGAGTCATGTTATTTATGAGTTTGGGTAAGGTCATGATAGAAATAAGAAATACAATAATAAAAAAAATCAATTTTATGTGAAATACCTATTGGTGTTCTCAATAGAGAAACTATTTCTTATAGCATCTATGTATATTATTCTTCATTGATGGCTACAGGGAATGCATGTAATGTTATTGTTTTTGAAAAGTGGAGGTACATTTGATGTTTTATATAATGTCATTTCTTGGTAGTGTAATTGATATGGGTTGGGTTGTTAGGTGGACATGTAGGCTCATCAATATAACAAGCATACTGATGACCAAAAACATGGGTGGAGATTGATGTTCTCAAATTTTCATGTGATCATTGTTTAGTGGTGATACTCCTACCAAACATGATGTGGTTATTATGGAAATTTTTACATACAAAATTTCCCAAGAGTTAGTGATGAACATATTTTTTCGAGTGTTATCCCCCCAATATGAGCGCATTTGGTTCGATGATGTTGAACACGAATTTTGTGTAGGGAAATGTTGTTGGTGGATTCATGAAAACGGGGGTTGTTGAGTCAAAATATGGGTATGGGGGATAAACCTGATTGAAAATCATTAGGAAATTTGAGATAAAATTCTTAATGATAATTAGTTGGCTATAATCATTGAGGTAAGATCTGGAGATTTACCCTTAAGCAATTGTTATGATTTGATTGGAATAGTTATGTGGGTTTTGGGTTGGAACATAACAACCTTGTGTGTAGAATTTCTTAGAAGATGAAAGTAAAGTATTATGTGGAATACCATGGTTAAGTCATCCCAAACAGGTATTAGGTGATGCAATTTAGGGTTTTCATTGAATTTTAATCCTAAATGGAGTAGATTGTGTTTATTTATTTGGTTTCAATTAATTACCTTTTGAATACTCTTTAATACTTAATGATATTTTCTAGAGACACCATTGGTGTTTTCATACTATGTTTATACAAAAACCATGAACAACACCTCAATTTTGTATAGATAATTTATTGTCTATGGTAATATAAAGGACAATAGATTGGGTTTTTGATCTTAGTGGTATTGGAAGAATTGTAGTTATATGGTTGAACATTTTTTATGCACTAGGGGACCCCCAGTATTGAGTTGGGTTATCAATTGTTTTAATTTATTATGTCTATATATGATCTTTATATGGGAATTATGGTTTACTTTTGTGTTACTCATATGACATGTGAATAAAATATTGATAAGATTGTGGTATTTTATAATTTTTATCTATTTTTATACATAACATATTATTATTTATCACTATTTTCGCTATTTATTTTCATTATGATAAGAGGTTATCTTCTACCTAATATAACCCCATATAAACATAGAATTATTTTTCACACTCTTCATGATGAGGTGCCATTCATGTGGTCTAATAGGTCTCTAGGTCAAGTGTAATTAATTCAATTTAGGTCATAGATAAAACAATGTGGTATCGATGTATATGATATAATGATTGATATAATTTCATGCAATGCATGTTTCGTTATTTTTATCTGGGGGTTTTGATTAATAGAGGTGTACGGATTTTCCCGAACATTGGACAAATATTGTATATTTTACCTGAAGAGTAAAAGTATGATTTATAGTAGAGGTTTCTAGGGGAAATATGTTTTTTTTATTATTACATTTTTGTTATTTGATTTAGAAAAGATTTTTTTTTGATATTATTGATTTACTATGTGACTTATAGACCTAAGTGGAATGATAGTTTACTCATGAATCTAATTAAGATCAAAAGACTCAAATTACATGTTTTTATGTTCTTACCAATGAAATATTAATTTGGAATGTGTTTAAATATTTAACGTATAACAAATAACCTTTATGTGGTTTCCCTTTTATCATATTGGTGTAATTCTACTCAGCTAAATTAGGATTGTGATTCCAATCCTTTTTAGGTATATTGAAAATATTTGGATTTTTTTTGATTGACACCGAACCAATATATGTGTAGGAAATTCCATGAGGATGGACTGATGTGACACAAGTGAGGGTAGAGTGGTTTATTTTCTATTAGGATGTGAAACCTATTATTACCTTACATATTTAGGACATGTTGAATTATTTTTTATATACATAATATGAAATTTTTTATTAGTTGTATGCCACCTCAATGGATTCTATTGAAGAATCACGAGGGTGAGTATATAGTTCCACTAATATATGAAAAAAATATTTCCCATGAAAGATGAGACAATATTGAGATACAAGTAGTGATATAAAAATCAAATGATTAGTCATAGTGGAAAAACGAGCATGGGAAGTGGTAAAGTTATCACAAGAGTAAGATTTTGATTTGGGTTATAAAAATAATTGATTAGTGAGCTATGTGAGATTTTCCATCCATGGAATATTTCATGAGATAGTTTTCAATTACAACATCCACCCATATTTTCAGGCGATGGTGGACACCATGTAGCTATGTATTAGATCAAACCTATTTATATGATATTGAATCAGATTAATATTCCACTGCTGTAGAGGGTAAATATATTGAATTATATAAACATGGGACTATGAAAACCCATTTATAATATATTGGTATAAGATAGTATACATATGGTAATGACATGGATGGTTTTCCCTAGGAAGACATTCTATCACTTATTTCTTAAAATGACGAGGGTACATCAAGCTTAAAAATTCATGTACATCAAAATAGAGGAGGATTTGGTTATAGTTTCTGTTATGTGGTTCATTAATTTACTATGATTTATAGATACCATGAATGGGAATGTTATCCCCATGTTGTGGTGGTTTGTATATCTGCATCAACATTATATCTGGAAACATATGAATATTTTCATGTTTAAATCATGTTCGTATGTGGGGAATCATGATTTGATTTTAGAGTGGGACTTGGCTGAGGGATATTACTTAGATGGAAATTGGTATTTGGTGAATATGGTAACTTATCTTTAAGTAGATATAAATGGTGACCCGAGGTGGCCTAACATGGGAATTTGAGTAGGGGATCAATTATATCACTATGGTGTGGGTCTTAGATTATGTTTTATCCTTATGTATGGGGAGATCATGTTCATACCTTGTGTGATAATACACTGAAATGGTGTTGGGTTCTGTTGGTAGATTTGAAATCATTTGCAATTTTACATGATCATACCATAGAAATTTGGAAGTTAGAAAATAGTTTCGAATCACATGTCTCAGATAGGATCATGAGATACTCCTAGAGGTGATTGTAATAGGTTATATATACACACTAGTTGTAGAAGAGTAAAAAATACACATAACTAGGAATAATTGGTGATATAGAGTGTGACTTCACATGGATGTTACACATCTAGTGGTTTGGGGTTTGGATAAATTCAAGAGGGTCAACAATTTTATTCTGAGTAGGTTAGAAATTTATTGATGGATAGTGGTAGACTATGGGAATTTTTATTTCTTTTTCTCTATGGGTATAATTCCATAGTGTACATATATTAAAATTGGATTGATGATGTGATGTTTGAGGTATTTTAATATGGTTAACTTGATAGTAATGATTTGTTTTAATTCATGGAATATGTGTGTTCTTGGGTGATTATTGAGTATGCAACCATTGATTGGTTAGGTATCATAGTTATTATTTGACATGGTAGGTGAGTCATATGGTGTAGAGTTCTCTAGTTGGAATTGGGTTTCTTATGTGCATTTTTTAGGGTAACTAGGATCATATTGATCTTTTTGGCATCATCTAATTGTTACATTGGTTTTCATACTAGGTATAATTAGATTTCAATAATATTGGGTTAGTTAATATATTGATATATAGAAGGAATGAAATGTTTTATAGTTGGATGTTTACAATAGTTTGAGGATTTTTTTGGGGTGATTTGGGATTAATTTCAATCAAAATATTTGTATTTTGTAATCGATGGGGATACAGGGGGTGACATTATGAAAGAGTAACATTATTTTATGATGTTGGTTGAAGAACAAAGTTGAAATTCTTTAGTATGAAGAAGATTATGTCAAATATAAGTATATTATCAACTTGAATGGTGGTTATGTTAGACTAAATTATTCCTTCCAAAATATTATTTCTGTAGGATAAAAGAGGATCAAGCCATAGTGTGTGAGGATTGCATCATGACTACCCAATGTATAATTAATGTTTATTTTTAAATAGAAAATTGAATTGTATCAATGGGTAACAACATTATGAATACCTAGTTTGGTATTTTTATTCAATTTTATGGGTAATTACATGCCATGATGTGACCCAAGGTGAGAGAGTAGGGTTTCTATGTTAACCCTGAAGTAAGGTGCTACGTCAGGAAACAATGAGATATCACTATGGGGGACCTAATATCTTTATTTTTTAGTTCAATTAATCTTTAAATTAATTAATTAAATGAATAATTAACATCTTTTGAGGAATATGTAAGGATACATCTCCCTTATTTCTTCTTCACATTCACTTATAATCTTGATGTGGCATCTCATTTGAGTGGGATTTTTTCTTTAAGGCATTTATCACAGGGAGTCTATAAATGTAATGGTATCTTATTTTTTTATTGTTTTTGTCATATATTTATTTCCATATTCATCATTGGTTATGCCCAAAATAAATCATTTTTCTAGTATTTTAGATTTATTTCTATCAAATTCATATTCATCAAATATAATTGACTACTAGAATATTTGTATCTTCATATAGGTGGTGATAATATTTTTTATATGATATATGTGATTTTTGTATCATGTGATGTATATGGATGGGTGGAGATATATATGTTTCTAGGAACAAAACAACAAATGGATTTTATTTTTCATGTAAGATACCATGCATTGGTATCCTATTTGAAATAATATATTACACAGTCTTGGGGATTGTTATTTTTTAATGACCTTAGTTCATAAGGCGAAAGTCAATACATACTAATATTATTTGTATCAGAGATATTTTTCATCATTTAATTCAAATAGTATGTAATATATTTTTCATATATTTTCATGGTTTGATTCTGACTCCCTATTATAACACATGTGGTGAGGATAATATCCATCATTTATGATTAAGGTTTTTCATATATGTTGTGACAATTAGTTATTGGTGGTTCTATGCTCCTTTGGGATGGGGATATTGGGATCTTGTTTATACAAGATGTGGAAAAAATGTGGTATTGAACAATGGTTTTCTAGAAGAATATAATGTGATTTATTTTATTAAGATGGATGGGGTTAAAAATAAATATTTTTGAGTGATAAACCAATTGTTTAATTGAGAAATTGTGTGTTTGAGACCATCATATGGGAGTGATGGATCTCTATATAATGAAAATGTTAGGCTATTGATTCTGTGATTAGAAAAATAATTAGTATGATATTTTCCATGAGGCATAATATATAAACATTCCAATAATAAATTTTCACATTTGGTATGGGAAAACCTTATGTGATATGGTTTGGGGAATATCACTATGTTTCATGAAATTGATTAGAAATCATGGGATTTTTCTTGTGATACCTTCCATGTGTATTTGTTTTTACATCATCAATTGTTGAATCACACCATATTATCATCATTGATTAATTATCTTGCATTGAATAGTTTATTTTGATTAATTTTATTCATTTATTTCACTTTTCATGAACTCATATACTGATGGATACTATCCAGGGACATCATTGATTCTTTCCAATAGAGTTTATACTCAAAAAAATACATATGAAACCAAATAATTTTTATAATCTATGATTTTTGTCACAATAATTAATATGATCAAGGAGTTTATAACTTGGCGGAGTTTGATAAATATTTATTTAATATGTTATACGTTATTGGTTTTTGGATTTGGACTCACTGGATACTCATTTCCATATTGGGTTATCATTATCTTTTTTAATTATGTTAGTATTAAATAATCCCATGGGATGTTTGGTTTATATATTTGTGACTTGTTTGAATTGTGAGTATTCTTTTTACTAAGAATTTTTTTTATACTTCATAAAATAATTGGTACGTTTCTTATTGTTATTAATCACTACATATATTATTTTTTAGTTTTATCTTCCAAGTGTATAATGTCTTCAACATTACCCTATAGACCACCATTACTAGTTGGTAGCCTCCAACAAGCATGGTGGCATGGTTTTTTTCTATTGGGTCACAATAATTGGATATATTCATGAAATCAAGGTGATGGATGAAAAAACATAGTCCATGATGGTCTCCAATTAGATTTATTTCAAAATTGGGTTTAAATAATTAATTTATTTAAAAATGTATCAGAACCCCTAGTTTTCTCTACAGATATTTTTTATCATTAAAATCTAAACTAACATTATATAACATTCATTCGTAATGGTTATATAGTGTTATAAAAAATCCATTTTGTATATGATGTGGTTTCTTCCTATTTTTATTTTCCATAAATATACAGAATTTGGGAGAGTGGTGTTTAATTAAAATATTTACACTGATTAATGATGAAATATTATAATATATAGAATTATTAGGATTACATATCTATGAGGTATGTGGTTCTTATATTTATTCCTTACATGATATATGTTGACAGTATTGTTTGATATGCATGGATTAGAACGAGTTTTTGGAAAGTATTATAAGGATAAAAATTCGGATTCCTTACATGTTAACAGAGGAGTTATATTTTTATTAAAGATTATATCCTATAATATTTATTCCATTATTATTAACAATTAATTGTATATTACTTGAATAAAAATATTCAATAGGAGTAGTGATATATGTTTATATGTAGAAATTGAGTTTACTAGACCTGAAATTCATCTATAAATATATGTTATTAACAAGTTTGAATTGAGGAGAAAAGATATAGTGGTTAGTGTGGCTATGGGACTGGGGAATTAGAATTTAAATACTAAATTTTGGTTGGGAGTAGAACCAACTATATGAATTTTAAATTTTATATGTTTTTTGTATTTTTAAACATGTATATTAATATCTAATTAAGTAGGGTGAAATTATAATCCCATCATTTATGTCAATTGTATTGGGAATAATTCAGTCCATCATATTTTTTGGTATTATTTTTGGATATATTTCAAACTATATTTTTTTAGTCAATATGTTGGGTGTATTTTCCGTTATCTTTTTATTTTGTAAATGTGTTTGGATTAATTTCAACCTTGTTCTTTATTGGTAAATTATTTTTTGGAATTCCAATATAATTTTTCTCTAAATGGGTTGGGTGTATTTCTATCAATGTCTTCATAAGGATAATTTTTTGGTTGATATCTAATCCCTATTTTTTACTGGTAGATAGGTTTCGTGTAATACTAACCGTTATGTTTCATGTAATGCAGATTGGGTGTGATTCTAACCATTTTTTTGGTGGGATATCTAATTTTTTTGGTATTCTAACCATCACTAATTATTTGTATTTTGGTTCTATAAAATTTTATCCAAGATTCTTTTTGAATCATGGTTTTTTATATATATATTCCAATCCCATATTCTATATTTGGATTGTGAAATAATCCATCATTGTCTCAATTATATTTATGGGTGGGATTTATTTAAAAAATTAACCATTATTTGGTATATCAGTTGGTTTAAATGATTAAAATATAGCATAATTGATATATAAGTTGATTATGTTTCCCAAAATGTGGAATTGGATGACACTACATCTATAATAGTAGAAGAAGGTATGGTTTCTCAGTAGCTAAATTGTTTAACACTAAATAATTCATCATGAATTTAATTATTGAGGTCACTTTCTACCATTTTAAATATACGGGCACACAAATATATATGGTATTTGAGAATGTAAAACATTACTTGTGGCCAATTTAGTATATTTCTGACATACTACATATGATCCTTATTGGGATTTTCTATTTAATATCTAATGATATAGGTAATGGGAAAATAATTTTTTAATGTTTGTGCATGATAAATGGATGAAAAGTGTGACATGAATTGGTATTACCACAAATTTCGTTGTATATGTAAGTCTATATTTTTTCAATTTTGTATTTGTTTTGTATAGAATTTACCATTTGGTCATATCTCTATTGATATGTTCATTGAATAACAATATAGAGGGTTAAAAAATTATTATATCATGTAATATTTAGTTTGTTGGGTAATCACCATAGTGTACACATTATCCTATCATATTATAGGGGAGGTTTTATATTTATAAACATAGTTATTTATTGATAATTAATTGAGGTTATATTCACCCAATTATTAAATAGACCATAATGGATTGTCCGTAGACTTTGGAATATGAGAATGGATTCCAAATGTTATGTGGAATTTCTAGTTTAACGATGGTTGGTTTAACTGTGTTGGGGAATCTACTAACTCTTATCTTACATGAACATTAATACAATCAATTGGGGATAATAGGTTACGATATGGTTTTTATGGTATGAAAGGATGAATAAATAGATAAAAGGTTATGATTGAAAGGGTTATATTATATTTTCAATAAATAATCTTTATTCAATGTAAATTTACATGATGCATAATATGGTTCTTGGTGTTTAATTATAATGATAATGAGTTCATGATACAGAAAAAATTAAATTATATTGTAGAATGATTTCCACATCTCTAATTATAATATTGTTCCATAGATCTAGAGTGATGGAAATGTCGAATGAGAGAACTAATTTCTATGTTGTAATTAGTTGACATTGAGTTAGAATAAACCACAGAAGAGGATACAATTCCACAGAAATGCTAAAATTGAGTGAAGGATGGAAATTTTTTACATGACCTTAATTCATATTTTTTGTTTCCATGTTGTACCAGATACCTCATATCTATTCTACAAAAAATTGATTGAGTACCACTTTATAGAGGACGATGCATTGACTTCAAATAATTTGAAAATTTTAGGTCATCTTTATTGAACTAAAGGTAAAAACTACAATGAATAGTAATCTATGATATAGTTGATCTAGATATTTCATGATCCCCACACCATATCTTGATTCACATGATATTGTAATAAGAAATTATAAAGGATTACACCAAAGGGAAGTCATTATGAAGTGGAGATGATCTGGATGTTTTTTTGGGGAACTAGAGATCTTATGACCTCTACTCTATAATAACAATTACACACTAATTTTTCGTTTCTATATTTCTAGGAACGAACTAAAAATTGTGAAGATATACATTAATTCCCTTCAACATGCTGTAAAAGTTGTTTTTTAGGGAAAATAATTGTTGTTCTAACATAAATAATGAATTATCATTATATTGAAAATTGTGTGGTTATGTTAACCTATTTTGAAAACTAATTTTAATTTATTGTTCTATACTAAGTTATATATGAAAATAGGGTGTCTATTTATGGGGATAATTTATTTCTAAATTCATGTTTTTTTACAAAAGACTGTACTGATGTGCATATTGGAAAAATTAGATTATCTAAGAAAAAGGAAGGGGTAGATAAGAATAAGAATATGTTGTGGGTATTTTTGATTGAGTGAAGATTTGTTATTACCAAACATTAAAAAAATATTGTAGAAGAAGAATATTTAAGTGGAAGTTCATATTTATTGTTCATATGTATTGAAAAATAACTTTCTTCATATAGAAAATGGATGAATAAATTATTCTTATTCATTACTGTCAATGTAACATTTGTTAGGTTGGGATGATTAATATGATGAAAAAGAAATAAAATCAAGGGGTGAATTATTCACTTTTAAAACATTGATGGATACATAAAACATCTCTTATTTTGTAGGGAACCTTTCATTCTCTCTTAATGGTGAGTAAGAATCATAAATAAATAACGGAAATGAACACAACGATGCGTATAGGTTCAGGGAAAAAAGATCACTTAGTCCACTCCTCCAACGCTACCTCCATGATCTTTGTAATTTATCTATCATGTCCTCTTACACTATTAAAATTAAAACAATATCTATGTGAAGACAATTGACAACATAATAAAGACTTTAAAAAACCATTCTGGTTATTTTATAGGGAACCATAAATCCAAATATTAGAGAAAGAATAAGAAACATAACCATGACAATTTAAAAAGAGCATAAAAAACCATTAAATAAATATATTTTAAATCTGTCGAGATAACATTTTAAACATACATTATTAGAAGAATCTAAAAAATTTATACACATATTCAATAAAGCACTATAGGAAATATATATTCAATGTTTCATATTCTTTCATAAAATAACAATAGAGAGAGAAACTGAATGATTTGTAAACATAAATGTATCCAATGTTTATCTATAAATAATGCTTCATCCTTATTTTCATTTACATCATGTAATAATGAAATCCAATATTAGTGATATCAACCACATTGAGTCGGACTGATAGATCAAAACATGCATTTCTTCATAGTGTAACAGTAAAGTTAAGACCACATAGTTTTTTATTATTTATATATCCCATATATTTGATAATGAAGAACTTATATATATTTATAGTACATGTTAAATAGTTATAGGTAAAACTAGCTCCATACAATATCACATAATAAATCATGATTATTTGAATTCCAAAACTTTTCCAAGTGTGAGAACTTATTATATGAATAATTTTTTTTACTCTGTTGAATGAATGAATTTAAAACAATCATAACTAGCCTTTGAATTGAATTAAAATTTATTTGAATAGATATTTACTTCCTTCAAGACATTCCCAATTATATCCGATTAAATCATTAATTTAATATATGTCATTGAATATTCATATGTATAGATTATTCATGTGATGCAAAAACTCCAAACCCCAGGTCAAAAACATACATTTTATTACAAAAGTAGGGGTTATTTTACATTTTTTCTTCTTTAAGCATAGGATTCAATACAAATATATGGTTTCTCGGCATTAATTTTCCATCAACGTAGCGTACATGCTCCATACATGTAGTTAAAAACCTAGATCTGATTCATAACTTTATTCTTGCACAAACATGTAGTATAAACAATGTTTTATAATATATTAATACACATCGTGAAAAAATAATAAAATAATCTTCATGGATCAATGAAATAAATAAAATTATATAATAACAATTCTGATGAATAATACTTTATTGAAATCCACATTAAAATAAAATTCATTAGTTACATAAATGTGAGAATTTTTTATAATAAATTACAAAAATAAATTAAAGAAATTTTTGAATCCACACAGTATCTACAATATCCCTAGTTTTTATGATAACAAATCCAAGTAAAACTTTCATAGAAAAACTACCTATATGTTTGATTTTTTTATTTCTACCCCTTTATTATTGTAATATTTCAAAAAGAAAACAAATCCTTCATGATTAGAATAGAATATAATGTCAACTTTTTCTAAAAAAATAAAGGCATCCCCCAACGAAGAGGATATTAATTTCTATAATGAAATTTTACAGTATAATGATATTATTTAAACAATAATATAATCTCTTATGAAAAATAAAAAATTTCGAAAAATAAACCCCCACAGTTTTGTGAAAACAAATAAGATTAGAGTAGTGAAATTACATCCTTGTAAATTCATAATTTCATAAAATGTTATAAAAGGATAAAAAATTGAGTATAAAACTTTTTAATGAATAAAATCATTATTTTTATATAATAACTCTATATCATAGCATACAAAATGTAAATATAATATTTATAATGATTTTTTTTCAAAAATAATATCTATAACCAAATCATTATTTTTTTACTTGTTGTAATTTATTTTTTCATAAGATTTTCAAAACATAATTTCATGTATATGTATAATAAAATGTTTACAAATAAAATAATAAGCATTTTATAAGAGATATTTTTACTTAAAAACATATATTATTATACTAAATACACATAACATTTAATATAAATATAAATAGAAAATAAAAATGAAGGGTTTTGAAAAAATCAGACTCTTGGTTTGAAGTCTCTAAACATCAAACTCTTTCACTTAAGGTCGATAATTCACAAAAAAGTTAATTTAATCTATTTTTAAGATCTAATTTTCATTGATATAAAGAAGACTGAGATTACTCAAGAAGAAAAAACAACAGTTTATCAAGATCTATCATGGTAACAAATTCTCTTCTATGTAACTCCATCCATCAGTGTATTTATATATTTAATACATAAAAGTATTATTTGGAGATCTAAAAATACTTAACATTGTCATATTCAATTTATAATGAATCAAATAATATTTTTAACATATATTAATTTCATAGTTGTTCATATGACTATATAAACTCACCCAAAGTAGCTCGTTGCTTAACTTTTTATTTATTCAAGGTGACAACATTTACCATGACCCTTTCATAATATTTTTGAGACGAAGAATATTCCAGTTCCTCATCAAAATAATGTTTATTATTAATTTTACATGTATTTTTATATGAATTATTTACAAATGAAATTGACTATTCTTCTAATTGATTAAAAGCACTGCATTTTTTCCTTTTGTAAGAAATATTTTCTTCTTCAGTTGTATAACATCATCACTTTATCATTCAATCTATGATGTTTTAGAAACTATTGTAAAATAATTTTCAATGAAGAATATTGATAAATAATAATATTTTAATATTAATATGATGCATTTTGTTTTGAGATATTGAGGATTACATTTCATATATATTTGTGAAAAAATACAGAAAAATCATTGGATACAATATCTTTTGAAGACACATTCTTATATAAGAATTTTTTTCAAAAAAAATGTAAAATGAAGTATATTGATTATAATAATATTTAAGGATGATAAATATAATGTTTTCATAATTTAAAAAAATTCTATATTTTCTAAAAAGATTTAAATCATATTTTTTAAAATTGTTTTAAAAATTCTTTACACAGTCAAAATAGATTAAGACATGATTTGATGAATAATGAAAACAAATTATCAAATTTTTAGATATATATTTTTTCATTTATATAATATATTAATTTACCAATAATTATCTAAATATTAAAATGAAATACTTATAGGACCATTGATTTAACTACTAAGGATTTTTTTATAACAAAATACTTCACAGTTTCTCACTCCTTTGTTAGATGATTTCATTTATCTATCAATCAACCACCTAATGATTTAATGGTATTGATTAGTGTTATAATCTTTCCAAACATCAATTTTAGTGATTTTTGATACCCATATTATTTTAGGTATATCCTTGTTATCAATTATGTTTTTAGGTAACTATACATGTATATTTTTAGTAGGAATTATTCAATTCATGTTAAATAATTCATTTGATCATTCAAAAATTATAACACCATACATTTTAGGTTTCATAATGTATCAATAATTTTTATAAAGACCATTAAAACCATAATGAAAACATTTTAATGTAGGAACATTCTTATTATTTAAAACAAGAATAAAATTATTTATATATATTTATAGTTTTTCACAATTACTTCATTTTCGATGTTGTTTCCTTTGGTATTTTATTGTTTCCAAAGATTTGATTTAAATATTTTTCTCCTTTCATTGTAAAACTATAAACTTTCTATAGATAATAAACATTATCCAATGATTCATTAATCTTAATCGCATGTAACATAGAGGCATTTTTTGAATCATTATACTTTAAATCATAAATATTCTTCGACCAATTTTCATTATCTAAAAAAATAGTATCATATTATTATATAATTTTAATATGATGTTTATTTATGGATCTATATTTATCTTGAAGTATAAAGATATATTTAATTACTTAATAATAATATAATTCTTCACAACTTTAATTTTGATAGTAATAAGATATTACCTCATGATAGTCATAAGACATACCATATTTATTTTATGATATATCTCAGAATTTATAGAATATTTATCATGTGAACTAGAAGTACTACTCTAGGTAGCTTTTAAAACCATCCTTCGATTTCTCTTATAATTAGTTTCCATTTTTTCATTGATTAATGGACAATTTTTATTTTTATAACCTTCATACATACACTTATAGAATCTATTTTCTCTTATCCCTTTCTTTTACATTATGTAGAACATTTCAAATATTTCATCAAGATATGATAATTCATTGTACAATTTTAGATGACATGAGCCCGATGATTCGTCCACTGTAATGATGAGAGAAAATTCTAAACATTGTATATGATTTAAATATTTAACCTATATTTAAGCATAATACATCTTTAATGTACATATCAATTCCTTCATAGATTTTTTTTTTCACTCGTGTAGATTGGTGTCTACATGATGATACCCCGTTAAACATATAGGGAAGTACTTTCAAAACATTTATTTGTTGATCTGGTAAGGAAATCGTGCCTCCCGAAGTAGAAAAAATATTTACAATCTCCTCTAATATTCCATTTATTTTAGTGATTGTTTCATCCATATAAATTTTGAATGTATAAAAAAAGCAACGTACCTTAAATACTTGATATTATCAGTTCCATCATCAGAAACATTAATTTTTTTCCACTTCAAATATGCAATAATAAATTGAGATACAAGATTGATTTCATAATTTATTAAACTATATAAAATAAATATCATATATTTTTAATTGAGATCATATTCTATCTCTTAATAATTATTCCAACCATCCAAATCCTTATATAGAATCTCTTAAAGATTAACAGATTTTAAATAAACCCTTATTCCATGATTTTCCAAAAAAAATTATCATGTGGGATTTCAAGAATCTATTATTATGACCATTAAAATAAACATCATGGATCATCAATGTAAATTCTCTAGATTTATTCATTTTCAATATATCTTCATCTGAATCATTCACTATGGATTTCAAGCGATAATAAATATTCTTGTTTTTGTAAAAAAATAACACTTTTGATAATACTTATTGAGACTTCATAGATATTAATTAATAGTGAAATACAATAGAATATTTCAAGGATAAATATGTATAAATTTGAGTATGGCCTTTAATATAACGTATTGATATGAAATATAAATTTTCCTGAAAATATACCATTAGCAACCTCCCTTTGTTACCAATTGTTATGTTGGTATGATGATTACCATGATAAGGACACATAAGAGGGGGGATTGTGAACTTTTATAACAATGATGGAAACAAAACACCTCTCATATCAAATAGTGAAACTTTCCATATCTCCTAAATAAGAGTGACCCATGAAAATAAATAAATGAAATAAATATAGTGATGTAATGTGGTTCATGGCATAAATTTTCATGACCCATCCCCCGGGGCCTATATCGTGACTACCTTAATCCTGATTTCGATAGGCCATGGGTTGGTGACTAGCACCGAAAGGCATGTCCCTTAAAAATGGAAAGGAATTTCCATTAAACCTATAAACCCACAGTACAAGAATACAATGATCACAACCCACGTTGTAAAACTGTAGTAGTAAAATATTTATACTGATAGAAAAAAGGGGTGAGTACTGTATATAAAGGGGGACAGAATATAAGACCAAATAAAAAGTACAACTGCAACATAAAAAAACTCCCGGAATCATCCACCAATGATCATACCTGAATGGTAGGTACAACTCCCAACCATTCATCCATGCGGCATTCCACGTCTAATGGTCCACCTCCACGCACTGTTCTGTCCTGAATCCAAAACCTTGATCAAAGCTGTCTGTCATCTACAAAAGACACATCATGGTGCGGGTGAAGCCTCTACAGTGGTGAGTATAATAATACATAGTAGGGACCCTGAGAACCCCAAAGTTCTCCCAGAGTTCCAAAAAGGAAAAAATACCATGCAAGACCTCAATCACTAAGATTGAAGCAATAGTTAGCTCACATCAGGTACACAACTTATAGATCATGAATATAGATGATTAGTCTTAAGATATATCATATTTATAAAAATTAGAATATCCACAACTAATCCATAATGTGGTTTCCCTATAATCTATCAACTCATAGAAGTAAGTCACAGTTCCATGACATGCCACTGTAAGGATGGTCCTCGTCGGGTCACGCCACTGCTGATCCACATAAGGTCACTTGAGATATTATCCACATAGGGTTTTTTGGAATTCCAATCCACATAGGGTCACTTAATGATGATCCACTGAGGGTCTCTAGGTGCTGATCCTATCGAGGATTCTCTAAAACTATTCCTCGTCGGGTAGCTATGATGTTGATCCACACAGTGTCGCTACATCAATGACAACTATCCATAAGATTCCCCGCACCTGGTGTACTTGAGTTCCATATAATCTGACCCTCAAGATATCAGTTGTACCTAGACCTACATTAATCTCCTCAAAATAGTAACCCAAAATACCACCATGTGATAAGGGTTCCAATGAGATAGACAGTGCATCAATCGGACGCCTGATCTGTGAGTTATATACGTTTTAGTACCAAGGGATAATTGGATTCAGGTGTAATCAAACCCAGACATACTCCAACATTCTCCAATATTTGAAAAGAGTATTGAATAACGAACGTCTCCTTTTAATGATCCTAGCACCGCAGACGGTTCATCAAACAATCATCTGGATTTAATGTTATGGAATTTTAAGTGAAACTGAGCCTGAATGGTTCTGGGTCCAGTTCGACTCAGTCGGGCCGACCCAGACTAACTTGGTTTGGGTGGACTGACCCAGTTTCAATGGTCCGCAGTTTGGCCTGGCTTGTAGTCAGGCTTGGCCCACTGGGGGATGCAGCCTGGCTAGTAGGGGTCGTGGCCCGACCCACAGGGAGGCACAACCCGACCCATAGGAGGGTGCAACCTAACCTAGAGGAAGGTGCAACCCAGCCTGTAGGAGGGGGCAACCTAGCCCAGAGGAGGTCACAGGGCCCTCCCAAGATGGCATGGAGGAATATGTACCCCCTTTTCCTTGAAAATCAAATCCATTCTAGATCTAGAGTGATGGTGCCACGTGGCGCCGCCTTTTTCCCGTGAGACTTGCATGGAACAGGTCCCTACCTCCTCCGCGGCTTCGAGCTGGAACCACCTTTAGGGGTGCGCGACAGTGCGATGCACCGCCTTCCGATCCAGTCAGTGCCATATGCCTGTTGACCCCCACAACATAGTGTTGTGGAATCATCTTGTGGAGTGTGACGGTGTGCCACCTATAACGTGGCCAGTCGGTGTCAGGCGCTGCATTCCCCTGTCAGCAGCAGTCGACGGTGCCACCGCGCAGGTGTCACACCAATGATCATCTGCGGGCTACCGAGTGAGATCTGATGGTCCATTTTTCCATCTGATCAAACCTACAGACTTCCCGGGCCATCTCCTTCTCTAATTGACCCTCATATTTTCGTTCCAGCCGACCCAAAAATTCACCCGCGTAGAATGCTATGATAAAACAAGTGGTGGAGGGACTGGGCCTCATTCTTTTGGCCCGTTCCCTCCACATTATAATCCTAATAAGGGATTAGATAATTGATTCAAAAACTCCTGAAATTTAGACAAGAAAAAAACCTACCCTATGGGTCGTTGGAGTGCGTCTCACATTTGAATATGGGTCTGTGTTCGTCGATTATGATGCAAGCCTCCAACGACGGTACTCAAACGATGATCTTCGGTTCTTGGTTGATAAATATGTTCTTCGTCAAGAGGCTCGTCAAAAATCCACCTCTAAGAAAACACCACTCCTTTTCCAAATAATTAAAAAAGAGATATGGGAGTTGTTTTCCATAAAACACATAATTAATAGAGTTTCATTAATTGGTGTAATTGATGAACCTCCTTAAATGTATGTATGGTGGTTTAACATTTTTGTGTAACAAAGCTTTTAATGTACGCAATAAATGATCAACTATCCATCATGGTCCCCGCCACCAAAACCTAATAAAAAGGTGGAAGATATTTAATATTAATTAGATTTATTTTATTAATCCTCCACGAAAACCGCAAAAAAACCAACATCCTCTCTCAACCCACTATATTTGTGGATAAGGCTCCCTTAATCGAATATCGGCACTGTGAGTTCAATGGTTCCATCAGATTTCGACTCCAAGCACATGTTCAAATGTTCTGATTTCCCTCCCTCTATTTTACTTATGGTACCTTATGAAAGATTAAAATTCCATTTCGGGAACACCGCTCATCAGAATAAAATGCATTTAGATTTCGTAACCTCTGAAAAGTCCCATATAATAGAAATAAATAACATGGAAAATCTGGGACATTACATTGTCCCCACATTAGGGATTTTTGTCCCTGATATTCACAACATACACTAAGGAAACAAATGGGCGTACTGAGCACAAATCTAAGTCTCCCACACCCATGTTCTCTCTTAGAAGTTCCCATGATGCCAGAGAATGTACACTATAGGTATCAATCATTGCTGAAGGGCCCACTCATTTCGTTCCTCAATCTCCACTAGATACTACATAAACATCACCCCATCAACAATGTCCATCTCGTCCCAGTCGATAATATGTGATGGATCATGCATGTAATTCCCCATCTATGACACATGGAAAACATCATGCACCTGACGAATCTGCGGGGGAAGAGCTAAGAGATACACCACCTTACCAACTCTATTGAGAACTTGAAAGGGTCTGATGGAGCTCAGATATAACTTTCCACCCCGTCCAAATATCCACAAACCTCGTTGAGGTGAGACCTCCTAGAATACGTGGTCTCCTTCATCAAACTATAAATGTCTCTAACTATTATATGCCTAAGACTTCTGCCTATTCTTTGAGTCTTCATCCGCTCTTGGATGATCTGGACCTTCTCAGTTGTAGCCCATGCCAACTCTGGAATCATAAGTGCTGACTCCCCTAGGTCTGTCCAGCATAGAGGTGATCTGCATAGTTGACTGAATAAGGCCTCAAACGGATTCATATTGATGGTGGAGTGATATCCGTTGTTGTATGTAGACTCCACCATGGGAAAGTGATCCTCCCAACTGTAGCCAAAATTCAAGAATGAAAGTAGGAATCATGTCCTATAATATCTAAATGGATTGCTCTATCTAACCATATGTGTAAGGATGAAAGGAGTTTATCAAACTTAGCTGAGTCTTAGACACCTTCGGAAACCCCTCCCACAAATAGGATGTAAAACATGTGTCATGATCTGAGACGACTGTCATCGGCAACCCGTGAATCCATACAATACCCTTTACTCAAAGATGTCCCAATCTCTTTACTGATCCTTGATCTCGGATTGGATTAAAGTGGGATGACATGGCGATTCATTAAACAATCACCCAAATTGAATCATTTACCCTTGATTTACATGGTGTCCCTGTAAACAAATCGATTGAAATTCCATCCAACTTATACTCCGACACATCTAGTGGATGCACTAAACCTGCTTGAACGTGATGCTCGACCTTCACCTACTGACAAGTGAGGCATTGTGAAACAAACTATTCCACTTCATTTTTCATCTCTGGACAGTAGTGCTGATGAGGGAGGTCCTAGTAAATCTTTTCCACACAAGGATGTACAGCCAGAGGGGATGTATGAAACACCCTCCACACCTCCTCCCGCAGCGCTACGGGTACCATGGTGTGTCCTTTGAAGAGTATAAAGTGATCAACACCTATAGAAAATCTACCAGGTGCCTGTCCTGAGGATATATGAGCATATTGATCCTCGCATTATATATTCCCTAGCTACACCTCTATGAATCACTGAAGGAGTGGGGGAGTTACTGTCATAGACTGGAGGTAAGCTTCTCTATCTCTATCCATGAATGATATCTACTATGCGGCCAGCTGGTCAGTCTCCTCACTCAAAAACTATATACTAGACCTCCAATTGAGTTCATTTCCTACCACGACCCCCTTACCAGGAGTATAGACTATCTCAAAGTCATAGTCCTGGAGGAACTCTCGCCACCACCACTGTTTAAGGTTCAACTCCATCTTTGTGAAGATATACATGAGACTCTTTTGATAAGAGTAGATTATAAATCTTTTGTCCAACAAGTAGTATCTCCACATCATCATGGAAAATACCACTGCTAGTAACTCCAGCTCGTGGGTAGTGTAGTTGTGCTCATACTGCCTCAGCTGTTGTGAACCATAAGTGATCACTTATTCCTCCTTCATCAAGACACATCCATGTTTGGTCCCTGATGTGTCTCAAGAGACTATATACCCAACACACATATCTGGTAGCCTCAAGATGGGGGCACTCGTCAATCTCTACCTCAAATCCTGAAAACTCTACTGGTATCTCTCCATCCACACGAAGGGTTGTCCATTCATTGTCAACACCAACAAGGGTGCTATAACTTTGGAAAAGTCAAGTATGAATCTTCATTAGTATCTTGACAAACCCAAGAATCCCCACACCTTAGTAACACTCCTTGGTGGCTCCCAAACAAGCACAACATTTATCTTCCCTGGTTCTACTGCAAATCCAGCCTCCATGATAACTTGTCATAGAAAGTGAACCTCTCGTATCTAGAACTAATACTTTGAGAGCATACCATAAAGATGGTGCTCTCAGAGTGTATGAATAACTATCTACAGATGATGCACATGATACTCCTCCGTCTCTGAGTATATCAAGATCCTGTCAATGAAGACAACCACGAAGAGATTGAGGTATGGCTGGAAGATCCTTTTTCATGAGTCTTATAAACACTGCAGGGTAATTGGTCACACCGAATGACACAACTAAGAACTCAAAGTGTCCATACCGACATCTGTAGGTTGTCTCCTACACATCCTCATCTTGTACCATGAGCTGATGATAGCCTGATATAAGTTATACATTTGAAAACCAATGATCTCCATTCAACTGTTCAAAGAGATCATCAATTATCAAAAGTGGATACTAGTTTTTCATGGTCACCTGGTTTAGGCACTGATAATCCACAAAGAGCATCAAACACTCATCTACCTTCTTGGAAAACAAAATCGAGGATTCCCAGAGAGATACAAAATCCCATATGATACCCTTCCTCTATAAGTCTTATAAATGTACCTGTAACTCATGAGGCTCTATGAGAGCCGTCTGATATTATGTTGAAGATATCGGTGTCGTCCCAGGGTATAGGTTGATGTAGAAGTCCACCTATCTGTGAGGAGTTAGTCTTGGAAGATCATCAGGGAAGACATCATCTTACTAGTCTGGAAATATAGGATAACTCGAACTATCAACATCAACTTATTCAATGGTAACTCTATCCATCTAATGTGTCATTGGATACACCCTTCTTTGGATAAGTCCATCATGTGCTGCAAAGGCTCTCTTCTCCCCATTGAAGGAAAAACCAGTCCCATCCTCATGAACACGCCTCACATTGATCCTAATGTTATCAATCATAAAATAAAAACTTAGATAAATAGTACATACCCAAGATGATTTCCTAAGGCCTTGATGCTGCTACTAGAAGATCCCATCCAAAGCTCTCGTCTCCTAGTGTAAGCTCACACTGCAGGCACTCGTGTATAATCATCAAATCCCATCTTTTATGAGTAACTAATTATAATGATCGATCCAACAGCTCCACCGGAATCTCCGAGCACCGAATTAGGGTCGTGGCATTGAAAGAGCGACTAGAATCTTGGTATATAAGTACTAATGATAAGGTGGAGTAGGCACAGATCGTACCTCGAATCATCTCTGGAACATTTTCGTCATAAGCCTCAACATCTTGGAGCTTAGATCATCCATGTTCAGTAATTCCTTATAACTGGGGTAGACCACCTGGAGGTGGTGGTGGTAGAACCTCAAATCATCCTCCACCACCTACAGCACAACCAGCTCCTCTTCCATGTCTGCATGCTGCCTACGGGCAACCTTGCTCGAATATCGGCCACTTCCTCAATGGTCCCTCAACTATCTACTAGTCGTTAGTATGGCTAGTCGGGAAGTCGCGAGCCATGTGACCCTATCCGACCCACGTTATGCATAGTATGATCCTATATTGTCCTCCTTTACTTTGTGAGTCTCGCACCTATGAACCTATGTCTAAGGGTCGTCCGCTATATGGTCTTGTCATCTTAGACCTATGTTTCATCTGCCTACTACCAGCCATAGATGACTCTACATATTTTCATCCAGTGGGGGTGTCGTCATCAGTGTCTTCTCATTAAACAAGCACTGCACTAAGAGTTCACTATCCAGCACTCCAGCATGTTTCAGGATGCTGAGTGATACCATCAAAGCTCTAATCTATTGTCTGAGTCCCTGCTCAAAGGGCTGGTCCATGATGAAAGGGACCCAGAAAATGTTTGTAGAGTATCACGAGAGGTCAGTGAACCTCGCTGAGTACTGGCCCATGGTCGGGCTTCCCTAATGTATGTGTAGCACATCTTGTATATGCATAGAGCATAGATCCATTGGAATGAACAATGCCCTGATGAGGAACTCGAAATCTACCCAGGTGAGTGTCTCCTCATCATGTATATGGGGATTCAGGCTCCAACATCTCCCATCTACTCCATGAAAAAGACTAGAATCTAGGATCACCATCTAGACAGCTGGTGTCCCAACCAGGCAAAAAACTCTAGCCACAGCCTCTAGCCAGTCCTCAGCCACATCTGGATCTATCTCTCCTTGGAACCTCGTGGCCTCTTGCACCGAATCTTGTGCAACATGCTCAGTCGGAATGCACTATCTGATGGTGTGGTTTGTGGAACTAGCTTCCCAACATGTTGTGGTGCTGCATGTACACCACTAGATGGTTCTATCACCATATGAGGGTCGTGCATTGAAGGCTCATCACTCGGTAGCCCGTCATCGCAAACTATCACTGGAACCATGAATGGATGTCTAGGTGGTGGCATCCTGAATAGAAACAGGTGTTCCATAGACAATAAGTTATACCTAGAGAGGTGACTGAAAAAGATATTAAAAGTAAAACATTTCAAAAATGCACAAAATTCATGTTTTAATACATTGATTCAGAATTCAGAATTCAGGGGCTTGGAGTATGAATATGTCGACCTCCATAGCAACATTGGATTGAAAAAATGGGAAACCACACTCATTATACATAATAGTATTTTCCATGAAAAGATTAGAGTCATTGTTCTCCTGTAAAATTGACACCTCTAATACAACTTTGACACGACCTTCCCTCCAGGGCCCATGTAATGACAACCCCAAGCCCATCTTTGAAAGGCCAGGGTTGGTGACTTGCACCGAATGGCATATCTCTGAAAACTGAGAAGGCATTGACATTAATCCTACAAACACACAGTCTATGAATACAATGAGGATAACCCATGTATTAAAACCGTAGTAGTAAAAAGATGTGTACTGAATGAAAAAAGTGGTGATTATGGTAAGTAAAGGGTCATGTAATACAAGACCAACTAAAATGTACGATCGAAGCAGATAAAACACTCTTAGAATGGTTTTCCAAGGGTCTTACCTAAAGGGTATGTACAAATAAAGATTGTTCATCACTGCAGCATGTCACGTCTAATGGTCCCCTTCTAAGCACCATTTAGTCCTGGATCCTAACCCTCATTCCAATATGTATATCATGTGCAAAAGACACAATAAGGTGTGGGAAAAGCCTGTGGAGAGGAGAGTATAACAGTACATAGTAGGGACCCCAAGACCTTGATGGTATTCCAGATTTCCCCAAAGGAAAAACCCAAAAGAAAGACCTCAATCACAAAGCATGAATCAATAGTCAGCTCACATCAGGTATACAAATCAGAGATCAGGAATATAAATGTTTAGTCTTAAGCTATATCATATTTATTCCATTTATAAGTTCCACAAATAATCCACAAAGAGGTTGTTCTATTATTGATCCACTCTTGGACATAAGTTATTGTTCCACGATTTTCCACTATAAGGCTAGTCCTAATCAGGTCACACTACTTCTGATCCACAAAGGGCAGCTAGAATGCTTATCCACATAGATTTGCTGGAATGGTGATCCAAAAATTGTATATGGAAGCTGATCTATATAGGGTCGCTAGATTCTAATCCACTCAGAGTCATTTGGTGCTAATCCTCGATGGGCCGCTCTAAAACTACTCCTTTTGGGTAATTATGATGCTAATCCACATATGGTAGATACATCAAAGACAACTAGCCACATGATTCCCTACACCCTGTGTGCTCGAGTTCCATTGAATATGATCCTCAAGATATCAGTCATACCTCAACCTCCACTAGGCTCCACAAAGGAGTAACCCAAAGGAGCTCTTTGTCATAAGGGTTCCAACACGATAGATGATGCGTCAATCAGACGTCTGGTCTGTGAGTTATAAGGATTTTAGTACAGAGGGCCTGGTTGGATTCGGGTTCGATCAAACCCGGTCATAATACAGATTTCTCAGAAATTATAGTTGATTATAACAAAAAGAGATTCTCACTCAAAGGATCCTAAGGCCGTAGAAAGCTCATGAAATAGACATATGGATTTATGTTATGTCATTTTAAGATAAACTGAGATTCGATGTGTACGAGTCCGCTCCGGCCCGATCGGGTAAACTTGAACCGTCCCAGCCGAAACTGACCTCGACCTACATGGTTAGGCTGGGCCGCTGTGTGGCCTAACCCAGACCACAGGGGGGCATGGCTCGGTTTGAAATGTCTGTGGCATGACCTTCAGGGAGGCGCGACCCAACCTTCAGGGAGACACGACCCAACCTGCAGGAGGGCGCAACCAAACCCGTAAGACGGTGTAGCCCATCCCACAGGAAGGTGCGGGGACCACCCTAGCTGGAATGGTGGGAGAAATCGCCCCTTTCCCCGAACGTCTAATCCATTCAAGATCTGAAGCAGTGGCTCCGCATGGCAACGCCTGGTCACTAGCAGGATCCGTAGAGAGAGGGTCCCTGCCTCCGTCGTAGCCTTGAGCTGCAACGACCTTCAGGCATTCGTAATGGCGCGCCACAAAGCCTCCATGACTTGCTAGTGATGGCCACCCTACTCAACTGCCACATCTGAAAATCCATGGCCTCCCCTTCTTGCAGTGTGTGACGGCGCATCGCACCGCCTCTATGGCCGACCAGTGTTGTTCGCCTACTGAACATCGCAAACATGTGTCATAGCCTCCTCATGGGGCATGTGACGGTGCGCCACCTCCATCAAGGTCAGTTGGTGCCAACTGCCACCATCGCTTGTCGGCACTGGTCGCCGGTGCTGCTATGCCGACGGTCATTCCACGAGCCATTGGGTGAGATCCCGTGGTCCATTTATCTATTTGATCGCACCTACGGACTTCCTAGGTCATATCCTTCACTACTTACCCTCAGATTTGGGTTCTATCTAACTCGAAAATTCACCTGCATATAACACAATGATAAAACAAGTGGTAGTGGGACCGAGCCTCATTATTTTTGCCTACACCCTCCGCGTTAACTTCATAACAAGGAAGCAGATAATTGATTCAACAACTATTCAAATTTATAAGATGAAAACAAACATACCTCGTGAGTTGATGGAGTGCATCTCACATTTGACAATGGGTAGTTGTTCATCGATACTAAAACGAGCCACCAACGATGATACTCAAATGATGATATTCAGTTTTTGCTAGATAGATCCGTTCTACATCAAGAGGATCCTACAAAATCATCCTCTCTAAAAACACGACTCATTTTTCCAAAAAATTCCGAAAGAGAGATGAGGGGAGTTATACTTACAACGCATAATTAAGAGAGCTTCATTAATTGGTGAAATTAATGAACCTCAGTAATTTCATGTAGGGTGGTTACACATTTTTGTGCAACTAGTCATTTAATATCCTACATTAAATGCCCGACCACACCTTGTGTTCCCGCCACTAAAACCTAAAAGAGTGGTGTGTGATATTTAAAATAAATTAGATTACTTTTATTAATCATAAAAAAAACTACAAAAACCAACTTCCTCTCTCAACCCACTACGGTTGAGGTAAAGGCTCTCTTCAGAGAATCTTGGTGTTGCGACTTCAATAGTGCCCTCATATTTCCATTCAAAACACTGGTTCAAAATTTAGGATTTCCCGCAAACACGTTTACGAAACATACATTAAGAAAGTTTAAAATTCCCTTTCGGGTACACCGAGCATTTGAATCAAATGATTTCATATTTTTTAGCTTCGTAATAGTTTTATATAATAAAGTCATTTACATGGAAAACTACAGTTTTTACTAAAATATACCGTAGTCTACTCCACAAATGATCAAATCCAATATATTAGTGATTTTTCTATCAGGTCCTCATATCTGATGTCCTTAATAACAACAACTGAGGGAAGGCAGTTGGCACCATAAACTAATAAATTATAATGAATTTATGTATTTTCTATAGGAAAAACACAAATACACATCATAATGAAAGAAGCTGAAACATAACCAAGACCGATTAAGAGCATTCAAACCACCATCCAATCAATTGAATTTGTTTTATTATGAAAACAGATCAAACCTCACTATTATAGTAGCAACTAAAAATTTTATTTATATCTTCAATAACACACAACAATAAATAAATCACCAATAATGCAGATGAGTTTTTCAAACAACGATTGGGAAAACACCTCATATTTGTATAAACCTGAATTCCTTGAATGTGTATCTTGAAAAAATTATTCTTTTTTTATTCTCAAAAGTTGCTATAATAATAAAATACCGTATTACTGATAGAAACAACAATTTTTCAATTAGATAGATCAGAACGTGTATGTGTATAAAGTGTAGATATGAAGGAAAAAACAGTTGAATTTTTCTTATGTATATCACTTTTATATTTTCTGATGAATAACATCTCGATATTTATAACAAATTTTCAAAATTTCCATGTTCAAAAAGATGTATAAATTTTTTCACAATAAATCATGAATATTTTTATTCAAAAACATTTAAAATATTTGTAACATCCCTTAATAAAAGAAACAATGTGCTCCATTGGTTATGAGATATTAATGAAATCATAACGAGCCTTTTAATTTGTCACAAAAAGAATTAAATAGATCATTACATCCAAAAAAACATTTCCATTAGTCTTACATAATAGATTTAATTATTGAATCCATTATATAGTAGTTAATAGTCAGGTTCATTCATGCGACAAAAAAACTCCAAACGCGGGGTTGACTACAAGTGATTGATTACATAATAAGGGATGATGTACCATACATCTGTTTCCTCATATGTACAGTTCCATACAAGCATAGGTTTTCTTAACAATACTATTCCATCTCTGTAGGTAACATGATCTATATGTGTAGCTTGAAATGAAGGAATGATTCAATATGTTACACTTTCACATAGAGTGTGTAGAAAATGTTAAATTATTTATTGAACATTTTAACAAATATTAGTCATGGATAAATATAAGGCCCCAGCCTTAAACCTTACTTAATCTTGAGTTATTACAAGATTACACATTGAGGATCTTTTCAGGTTTAGAGTTTTAGAGAATTAGATCATGAAACTTGCATTACATTCCACATTTAAACAAAGTGGTTACATAAAAGTCAGCATTCATTCTTCCCATCAACGGGAACATATTTAAAATATAACACGGATTCTTTCTTGACACATCCTTGACACTATCATCACATCATGTACCTTTCCCTTGACCTGTGAAAAACATTTCAAAAACTTGGGATGAGCATAAAAAGCTCAGTAAGAGTTATAAAAATATGGAAAGGAAACATGAGTTCATATATACATAAGAATGAAATCATACTTTACCCATAAAACAAAGGCACTTTAACATACCTCATCAAACCATGAATAAATCATAGAAATCATAAGACATAAAGGTAACTTGAGGCATTCATAACATTCTTATGTAGGGAGTAACCCTCTTGGTTACGTTTGGAATACCCATCACAGTATATTCCCTAAATCTCTTCGGAGAAACCTTAACGTTTCACTCCTTCGCGTTACCCAATGCATTGGAGAGCTATATCGGGCTCACCCGCCCTTAGTTTATCACGGAACCACCCGTTCTTCATAACAATGCCCAAGAACCATAACATAATCGTATCACATAAACATGAATAAAGGAAACATAACATTTCCACATTTCAATCACAATATAACATATTAGGATATTGAAATAATGAATCCATTCAAAAAGAAACCATTTCCAAAACCATTTAAAACATTTAATAAAGAGATTTTTGAATCAAAGTGTCCCATACCACCTTGAAGCTTTTAACCTTTTAAACCATTAATATCCATATAAATAAATCCTTAAAACCATTTTGAAAACATGGATATTAATAAGAACAAATAACTAAAACATTTAAAACGATATTTTGGTTAAAGGGGTTTTACCAAAATTAGAGACACTTGAATACAATAATCAAGGAATAACATTTAGTCAGAACTTTATAATATCATGAGAATAAAAGGATTCATGATATAATACTCCAAAGGACAGTACATAAACCATATAAGAGTGAATTGGTGCATAACAACAATGAACCCTCAATAGAAATGTCAAATGTGATGAAATACCTTATAAAGTAGGTATCCTTAAATTAAGGACAAATAAATCTCAAAAAATATGTGTGACAAATATATAGACACCCAATATAAGTGGATATTAAGTGTAAAACAATAAAAGGTCATTCACACATATTCAATGGATGACATATTTAATGACTACAAGTTGAACCCAAAGAAATCGAAATTGGGTTAAGAAGTTCCCTTGACAGCCTAACGGCGTCACATCAAAATGAGTTGATGAGAGATAAAAAGAGTATCTCATCACTTGGACACAAAATTTACATCATTAAGGATATATGGGAACATATCCCAACATAACAATATGTAAATTAAAAGACCCAATAAAAGAAGTCTTTTAAAAAGAGGAAGGGTGAAAGGTTCCCTTACCGAATTGGGTATCTTTCAAAACATACACCCCATGAAAGAAGGGTAATAAATCATTGATGTAAATACTCATAAACGAAAGTATATTACACAAAGAGTAGAATAATGGGCAGTACATACACCACTCAAAGGAAATTGTGGCAAATGTAGCATAAATCTCACGGGGATAAAAGTGAGATGAAAAATCCCTTACGAAAACTCGGCAGCCTAACGGCGCCACATAAAACTTCCAAAAGGATTGATGAGAGAGAATAGGGTCTCTCATCACATGAACATAAAAATTACAGTAGGAGTAATATAAAATAACATCTTAATCATAATAAAGATGAGCTTAAAAGAAATTACATAAAAGAATGTACTTAAAAAGAAAGAGAGTTGTAGGATCCCTTACCTCGGGTCCGACTTGACTCGATCATTCTTTAATCTCCTGAATAATAAACTTGAGTTAATTTATAATTCCTTAAGAACCCTTTTCAAGTTCATTATTACTTTTATACCACTTATTACCTTGTCATAAACATTATGTAATCATTTAAGTTAATAATATTTGTTTTGCCGATATTTGGTTCTTAAGTCGAAAGTGGTCTTCTTACAATTACATGTTGTTCGTGTGGCCAAATGTTTATTATATCCAGAATTGTATTCATTATGTAGATATCATATATTTCATATATATCCAGTACATGCATGCATTTATAACATTACATAATCATTTAGAGGTAAGAAATGAAATGCACCGTTCATGGAGACGGTAAGCCGTACGTACGCATGAACGCTACTTTCATTTCTATTTCGTATTTTATAGAATGGAATAATAATGATATAAAGGTATATTATAATTCCAGTATAATATCATATATAATATCATATTTCCATCCTTTATACATCCCACATATGGTATTTAACGAATCAAATCACTTTGAGGGGGCGGTAGTCCGCACTTCCTTAAATGAAGATATCGCGTATACCCATAATGGAAGCCACAAAGGTAAGACAAAAATGAAAAAATACAGAAGCATAAATAAAACATAAACATATTATATATCATATATAAAAATAGCGACATCATAATGGCCACCTTTGAAGGTGTTAAATGAGTATTGAACAATCATCGTTTCGGGAGGCAGAATTTCACCGTCCACGGAAACCGTATGTTCTTTAACCATTTGATGTAGTTGTGTGAGAGTGTAGCTAAAATAAATCTTGTAACAACATCCTAGTATATTGAAGATACTGGTGTTGTTACAAAAGAAGTAAATAAAAAGAGATTATAGGTTTGGAGAAGCAAAATAAAACAAATGAACAAGAGAGAATGAGTTACCTTTAAAAGTGTAATCTCCTTTTGATTTGAGCCTAAAGGCTTCCTTTGAGAGGATTCTGCCCATAGGGGATCCTCTAGGATGAGGAGAGGGATGTTGAGAGAGTAAATGGTCAGGGGTTGGCCGAGCCAAAGGCTTGAGGGGTGTGGGAAAAGAGGTAGAGGTGGGGGCCTTTTATAAGAGGAGAGGAGGGGCACTTTTGGAAAGCAATGAAATATTACATTATTTGAAAATGCTTTTCGGTTCTAAAGGGTCCCACATTGATAGAATTCGTGGATAAGGTGATAAGGCATCGAAATCCACTCATCCAATTGGTTTTGTCCATGTGTATATTGTAGATTTTTCATTATCTTTCCATTTTAATTAAATTGTCAAATAATGATGTCATCGCTGCATCATTATTATGTCATAAATAATTTAATTTCTTTAATGTCTAAAAATTATAAAAAAAATACTATGATATAGGAAATCTTTTTATCTTTCCAATGACTATTTATAATCAAAATTTGGACTTGTATAACCCCACTTAAAAAATGTTTTAGTAAAACATACTATGTTAGTGTCATTTTCACTTTAACATTAAATAAAAAGTATTTTATGTTATTTCCCAACAAAGGTGGATCCATGGGGTCCCCAAGTTAGGCCATGGCTTGTCTTGGTCGGCCATGACACAACCAATAGGGTTGTGACATGTGTCTAGGTCATTTCATTTTTTAAAAGTATTATTTATACCTTAAACTACACTAATTATCACTAATCGCGATTAAAAACTTAATAAGTTACTATTCACCAAAAAATTATTATAATCTCATTGAACCACATTTTACTTCTTAATGACAACCATGTATGTCGGATTTTCAAAATTCAATACACATTAGTGGTAAACTTTCATTTAACTGAAAAATCAGTTTGCTTGATTATCACTTAGTGGTTTCACTATTCATCAAAAATTGAAGTTTTTCAGAAAATTACCAAAAATTCACCCTAAGCTATATTTGATATTCTGAATTCAAAAATGAAGTCCGTTTTACAAAATTCAAAACATATTATTCACATTAATTAATTTAATAATTAATTCCCGCTGTCAGAGCAAATAGCGTGTTTTTATAAAACAATAAGTATCAAAAGATTGACACCAGTTTAAGTCCGATTTCAAAGTGAAATTAATTCCAACCACCACTATTGGATTAAATGGTAAAAATATTTCCTAATTTCACTTTAAAACCAATTCAAAAGATAATCTAATCATATAAATAAATTAGATTAAAAAGTGGTTTTGAATTAAAATACAACATTTTACACTATTCCTTAAAAAAATGAACTTTATCGGAAAGATACCAAAAATTTACACAAAGTAAATTTTGATGTCCCGATTCTTAATAAGAGTTTTATTTGGTCCAAAAGAATGTTTAAGAGTGAACAAAACTATATTTAATGATGGTTCAACATCAAAAGGTGATAAGTGAACCTTTAGTGAAAACTAGGGCATATACGCCTAAAATTGAATTCTTTCCGTATTTTAAGCCTCTATTCTTTATTGGATAAATGTAAAAACAATTAAAAACATATGAAATCATATTTTAGTTATTTCTATCCATTCCCGCCAATACAACGGCTACATGTTAACTATCATTTAAAATAATATTATTTTATTATTAGAGTGCAACGTAAGATTCCCAAGAAACTCGTTGTTGCGTGTTGGGTACGCCATCGAGCATAGCGTCCCCTTTAAAGTCATATTAATATTTTATTCACAAATATGGATAAATACAAAAATGTCGTATTCTTTATTTACCTGGGGTGTTACATCCTTCCCCCCTTTTGGGAATTGCGTCCGCGCAATTTTAAAATTGGACTTGGAAACATCCTTGGAAGTCCCACATCGGAACAAGAGTTGGTAAAACAATCACTTTAAAATAAAGAAAGATAAGTACAAAGGTCACCCGAGTTAACCCATACTAGGACTCCAAGTATGAAAATATGGACATGGAGGAAAAAACAAAGGGTCACGTTCTTATGGAGAGTGATAGAAAACATGTTTAGGAGAAAGTTAACAATGAGAAAATCACAAACTTGTGATGGGTTAAACGGTATTCGATTCCCCAGTAGGAAAAGTTAATATACAACATTTTTGTTTTAAGTTACTTTTTATTGAGGAATTTATTCATAAGGAAACATAATCACTTATCATATTGACTTTCAACTTTTATTATATTCCTTTCACAAACTCATATTTTCTCCAAAAGACGAGTATTTAGGAAGACTTGTTCACATTAAGAGTACTATAATCAACTTCTAGAGGATCACCTAATCCACAAAAGAGAACTATGTACATCCTATGTCTTTAGGCTTAAACCAGAACCAAAACCAAAAAGGCTATTACAAGATCAGATAATTTAGAAAAGGATAACCCCTTATAAAAAGAAAATCTATTCTTAATCTCCAAAATTTGTCCAACAAAACCCAAAGTTCAAAGAGGACCATCCGATAAACAATTTGTCCATAAAATTCTTCAAAGTAAACCAATATAAGATTGAAACCCAAATATTTGAAGGATTTAGTCACATAGTCTTCCAAGTTAAATCGTAACATTTATCTCCAAACAACATCAGTTGCTCCTAAAGTCTCACATTGAAAAGTAATTATCCTAATCACATATCCTTCATGATAGGTTAATCATTTTTATAAATAACCCAAAATCAACTCACTCTTAATTCATAAAATCATATAACCAAAAATAATCAGTCAAACTAACCAGGGACTTCACGTAGTCCAGTGGTAGGCGATAAATACCAGTCGCACTTTGGTTGTGGGTTCGATTCCCGCAGCTTTGTCCGACGCGACGGGATGTCACACGGTCTGCGTGTTGTCCTTTTTCCAAAACTATATAATTCTCAAAACATTCCCCAAAATGAGATAAAATCTTCAAAAATATTCATAACATATTTTAACCTCAAGTTTATCTCATTCCTTTCCTTTTCCATCATATCATAGAGTAACCCATAATTACCTAAAAAGTAAGGATCATATAAACCCTAATGGTTACCTTAATAATTATTACCTGAATTTCCACATCGAGTTGGCCATCTCGTAAATGATGCATTAGAGAACTCACGAAGGTTGAAGTGATTGATCATGGATCCTTGATAGTTGGTTTAGAACAACTATGAGATTCCTCATTGAATCCCCTATCTCATCTAGTATCATAATCAGAGAACCACCACAGTTTCCTTCAAACCCATTGTCACTTTGGTGCCTGCTAGATCCATCCATTCACTAAAAACATAAATGTCAGTGTGAGTATATCAACAAAAACATCATGTACTAATGAGGAAGGTAGACTCTAAGATATACTTACTCATTCACATTATCTAAAATTAGGACTCTTTCTGAAATTCTAACCATTATGGTAATGTCACTTATGCTTAAGGAATACCCTAACCTCTAAAGTTATCTAAACCGACCTTTGATACCAACTATAAGGCCCCAGCCTTAAACCTTACTTAATCTTGAGTTATTACAAGATTACACATTGAGGATATTTTCAGGTTTAGAGTTTTAGAGAATTAGATCATGAAACTTGCATTACATTCCACATTTAAACAAAGTGGTTACATAAAAGTCAGCATTCATTCTTCCCATCAACGGGAACATATTTAAAATATAACACGGATTCTTTCTTGACACATCCTTGACACTATCATCACATCATGTACCTTTCCCTTGACCTGTGAAAAACATTTCAAAAACTTGGGATGAGCATAAAAAGCTCAGTAAGAGTTATAAAAATATGGAAAGGAAACATGAGTTCATATATACATAAGAATGAAATCATACTTTACCCATAAAACAAAGGCACTTTAACATACCTCATCAAACCATGAATAAATCATAGAAATCATAAGACATAAAGGTAACTTGAGGCATTCATAACATTCTTATGTAGGGAGTAACCCTCTTGGTTACGTTTGGAATACCCATCACAGTATATTCCCTAAATCTCTTCGGAGAAACCTTAACGTTTCACTCCTTCGCGTTACCCAATGCATTGGAGAGCTATATCGGGCTCACCCGCCCTTAGTTTATCACGGAACCACCCGTTCTTCATAACAATGCCCAAGAACCATAACATAATTGTATCACATAAACATGAATAAAGGAAACATAACATTTCCACATTTCAATCACAATATAACATATTAGGATATTGAAATAATGAATCCATTCAAAAAGAAACCATTTCCAAAACCATTTAAAACATTTAATAAAGAGATTTTTGAATCAAAGTGTCCCATACCACCTTGAAGCTTTTAACCTTTTAAACCATTAATATCCATATAAATAAATCCTTAAAACCATTTTGAAAACATGGATATTAATAAGAACAAATAACTAAAACATTTAAAACGATATTTTGGTTAAAGGGGTTTTACCAAAATTAGAGACACTTGAATACAATAATCAAGGAATAACATTTAGTCAGAACTTTATAATATCATGAGAATAAAAGGATTCATGATATAATACTCCAAAGGATAGTACATACACCATATAAGAGTGAATTGGTGCATAACAACAATGAACCCTCAATAGAAATGTCAAATGTGATGAAATACCTTATAAAGTAGGTATCCTTAAATTAAGGACAAATAAATCTCAAAAAATATGTGTGACAAATATATAGACACCCAATATAAGTGGATATTAAGTGTAAAACAATAAAAGGTCATTCACACATATTCAATGGATGACATATTTAATGACTACAAGTTGAACCCAAAGAAATCGAAATTGGGTTAAGAAGTTCCCTTGACAGCCTAACGGCGTCACATCAAAATGAGTTGATGAGAGATAAAAAGAGTATCTCATCAATTGGACACAAAATTTACATCATTAAGGATATATGGGAACATATCCCAACATAACAATATGTAAATTAAAAGACCCAATAAAAGAAGTCTTTTAAAAAGAGGAAGGGTGAAAGGTTCCCTTACCGAATTGGGTATCTTTCAAAACATACACCCCATGAAAGAAGGGCAATAAATCATTGATGTAAATACTCATAAACGAAAGTATATTACACAAAGAGTAGAATAATGGGCAGTACATACACCACTCAAAGGAAATTGTGGCAAATGTAGCATAAATCTCACGGGGATAAAAGTGAGATGAAAAATCCCTTACGAAAACTCGGCAGCCTAACGGCGCCACATAAAACTTCCAAAAGGATTGATGAGAGAGAATAGGGTCTCTCATCACATGAACATAAAAATTACAGTAGGAGTAATATAAAATAACATCTTAATCATAATAAAGATGAGCTTAAAAGAAATTACATAAAAGAATGTACTTAAAAAGAAAGAGAGTTGTAGGATCCCTTACCTCGGGTCCGACTTGACTCGATCATTCTTTAATCTCCTGAATAATAAACTTGAGTTAATTTATAATTCCTTAAGAACCCTTTTCAAGTTCATTATTACTTTTATACCACTTATTACCTTGTCATAAACATTATGTAATCATTTAAGTTAATAATATTTGTTTTGCCGATATTTGGTTCTTAAGTCGAAAGTGGTCTTCTTACAATTACATGTTGTTCGTGTGGCCAAATGTTTATTATATCCAGAATTGTATTCATTATGTAGATATCATATATTTCATATATATCCAGTACATGCATGCATTTATAACATTACATAATCATTTAGAGGTAAGAAATGAAATGCACCGTTCATGGAGACGGTAAGCCGTACGTACGCATGAACGCTACTTTCATTTCTATTTCGTATTTTATAGAATGGAATAATAATGATATAAAGGTATATTATAATTCCAGTATAATATCATATATAATATCATATTTCCATCCTTTATACATCCCACATATGGTATTTAACGAATCAAATCACTTTGAGGGGGCGGTAGTCCGCACTTCCTTAAATGAAGATATCGCGTATACCCATAATGGAAGCCACAAAGGTAAGACAAAAATGAAAAAATACAGAAGCATAAATAAAACATAAACATATTATATATCATATATAAAAATAGTGACATCATAATGGCCACCTTTGAAGGTGTTAAATGAGTATTGAACAATCATCGTTTCGGGAGGCAGAATTTCACCGTCCACGGAAACCGTATGTTCTTTAACCATTTGATGTAGTTGTGTGAGAGTGTAGCTAAAATAAATCTTGTAACAACATCCTAGTATATTGAAGATACTGGTGTTGTTACAAAAGAAGTAAATAAAAAGAGATTATAGGTTTGGAGAAGCAAAATAAAACAAATGAACAAGAGAGAATGAGTTACCTTTAAAAGTGTAATCTCCTTTTGATTTGAGCCTAAAGGCTTCCTTTGAGAGGATTCTGCCCAAAGGGGATCCTCTAGGATGAGGAGAGGGATGTTGAGAGAGTAAATGGGCAGGGGTTGGCCGAGCCAAAGGCTTGAGGGGTGTGGGAAAAGAGGTAGAGGTGGGGGCCTTTTATAAGAGGAGAGGAGGGGCACTTTTGGAAAGCAATGAAATATTACATTATTTGAAAATGCTTTTCGGTTCTAAAGGGTCCCACATTGATAGAATTCGTGGATAAGGTGATAAGGCATCGAAATCCACTCATCCAATTGGTTTTGTCCATGTGTATATTGTAGATTTTTCATTATCTTTCCATTTTAATTAAATTGTCAAATAATGATGTCATCGCTGCATCATTATTATGTCATAAATAATTTAATTTCTTTAATGTCTAAAAATTATAAAAAAAATACTATGATATAGGAAATCTTTTTATCTTTCTAATGACTATTTATAATCAAAATTTGGACTTGTATAACCCCACTTAAAAAATGTTTTAGTAAAACATACTATGTTAGTGTCATTTTCACTTTAACATTAAATAAAAAGTATTTTATGTTATTTCCCAACAAAAGTGGATCCATGGGGTCCCCAAGTTAGGCCATGGCTTGTCTTGGTCGGCCATGACACAACCAATAGGGTTGTGACATGTGTCTAGGTCATTTCATTTTTTAAAAGTATTATTTATACCTTAAACTACACTAATTATCACTAATCGCGATTAAAAACTTAATAAGTTACTATTCACCAAAAAATTATTATAATCTCATTGAACCACATTTTACTTCTTAATGACAACCATGTATGTCGGATTTTCAAAATTCAATACACATTAGTGGTAAACTTTCATTTAACTGAAAAATCAGTTTGCTTGATTATCACTTAGTGGTTTCACTATTCATCAAAAATTGAAGTTTTTCAGAAAATTACCAAAAATTCACCCTAAGCTATATTTGATATTCTGAATTCAAAAATGAAGTCCGTTTTACAAAATTCAAAACATATTATTCACATTAATTAATTTAATAATTAATTCCCGCTGTCAGAGCAAATAGCGTGTTTTTATAAAACAATAAGTATCAAAAGATTGACACCAGTTTAAGTCCGATTTCAAAGTGAAATTAATTCCAACCACCACTATTGGATTAAATGGTAAAAATATTTCCTAATTTCACTTTAAAACCAATTCAAAAGATAATCTAATCATATAAATAAATTAGATTAAAAAGTGGTTTTGAATTAAAATACAACATTTTACACTATTCCTTAAAAAAATGAACTTTATCGGAAAGATACCAAAAATTTACACAAAGTAAATTTTGATGTCCCGATTCTTAATAAGAGTTTTATTTGGTCCAAAAGAATGTTTAAGAGTGAACAAAACTATATTTAATGATGGTTCAACATCAAAAGGTGATAAGTGAACCTTTAGTGAAAACTAGGGCATATACGCCTAAAATTGAATTCTTTCCGTATTTTAAGCCTCTATTCTTTATTGGATAAATGTAAAAACAATTAAAAACATATGAAATCATATTTTAGTTATTTCTATCCATTCCCGCCAATACAACGGCTACATGTTAACTATCATTTAAAATAATATTATTTTATTATTAGAGTGCAACGTAAGATTCCCAAGAAACTCGTTGTTGCGTGTTGGGTACGCCATCGAGCATAGCGTCCCCTTTAAAGTCATATTAATATTTTATTCACAAATATGGATAAATACAAAAATGTCGTATTCTTTATTTACCTGGGGTGTTACAATAAATCTCATCAATAAATTTAGAAAATAAATATTTTAACATAAAATAAATTTATAATGATATCTTAAAATAAAATTCCCTACTATCATATATGTGGGTTTTTGGGATCATCAAAACCAAAAATAAGTTAATCAAATTTTTAAATAAACAAATGATAAATAACATAAAGTTGGATAATTTAAGCACACTCAACAACATATAGGGGTTATACATATTTGAATACATTTTAGTTGTTATCTAAACGTTTACCTTTTTTAGGGGTTGGATTTACATGAGTGTGGGATGCACCAAAGCATAGATTCATATGTGAAAAAGTGATTTTCAAGGTTAGACCCTACTCATTGTACTTAAACAATGATTAATGTGGGTAGTTTGATCCCATAAGAATCTATACAACACCAAGATTAATATTATAACATTGATATATAAACCTCACAGATATGTTACTTTCCCTTGTGATTTTTTTTGATTGGGTGTGTTCCAATAATCATCAATATATTTTAATACGATGTGATGAATATTTTTCACTATACGTAAAAACATTATTGATAAATGATTCAACCATTCACTTTGATCTCTATATGATCCTAAAGTGGTAATTCTAGGAGAATTATAATGACAAGTTCATTTTGATTGTGATTTTCTGTATCTTTTTGTTTCAATTAAGAGAACAATCCACTAATTTGTATTATGTAAAATGGATAATTTTAATTTGGTGAATATAAAGGGGATTCCCACATTTGATGGGGAATTATAACTAAAATGGAATTATTGGATGATAAAATACGTATTATCTTTTTGTTATTATTGATTATAAGTCACAGCTGATGGTTATGTTCTTTGAGGTGATGGAGTTTTTATAACAACAATAGATAATATGAATATTCAATATGATTCTAGTGAAAATAATTGTATTTTATCAACACTATTACAAAATGGAGTTTTTAATGTCAAAATACTCAAAATCACCAAAGTTATCCAAGATATTCATCAGATTATATACAAAGGAATGGAAAAATGATGTGAGATAGTTTTAGTTTTGAAAAAGTCAGGTTAATGATTATAACAAAACTATTTAAATTTTTTTCACATGGGTGGATGATGATATGAGAACTATCAAAAGAATCGGTGATACATTGGAAGATACTGATTTTAATGAAATTATTTTTCTTAAAATGGAACATTATTTAGATTCAAAAGTATCAAAATTAATTGAAATATTATGAAATGATACATTTCATGATGTTTTTTTATAGAATTTGGATTTATTATAAAATTAATAAATAAAGTGTTATCAACAAGATGGTGATGGCTAACAATGAAAATTTTTTAAATTTAGAAGGAAATAGAAGTTGAAAAAATTTATTTTTTTAGAAAAATAATATTATTTAGATTTTGGTAAAGATATATAAGGTTAGTTTGTTTATGATATTTCTCCTATATCATAAATCATGTGAATAGTAAAAGATAGTTACAAGGAAAATTTTACCTTAATTTTTTTTAGATATCGAGCTACAAGACATTATGCTACAAAATTTCCATCATATAAAACTAATAAATATGGTGAAGATAAATATGATATTACTAGATGATTCTAAAAAATGTAACACAACAATTAAATTGGTTTTACTATATAGAGAGAATGAATTTTTCTATATCTCATAAGATAAAATTCTTTTTGAATGAAATTATAGACGTTGAATGTGATGTTGAATTTTCATTCAATGCTAATGATGGTGAAAAAATTTGCATTTCTAATGTGAGTGAAGACAATATTTCACGTAAAGATTATAGTCTAAAATTTATAAAATATAAATAGTTCAATATGGTGTCCATATAGAAGAGATAATCAAATTAATATATCTTAAATATTTCTAAATAGTATAATGATATAATTTTTTTAATATTGATCACAATTTGTGCAGAATTAATAAATCTATAGTTAAAAAAATTATTTTTAATGATGATGATAAAGGTTTGAATAATCTTTTTAATTATGAGATGATTTTTAATATTAATTTAGAATATATATTTAAGGATAAAGGAAATTATTGTTTTAATTTAAATCTAAATATTATCAATACATACATAGATTATAGACGTGAATATCAAATGTTTAGAATTATATTTTTTAATATATATATTTTTTAAATATGGTTGTATCTAAAAAATACCAATATAAATCATCCCATAATAATTTTAAAAATTATTTTTTTATGAAATTTATTGGAGAAGAATCAATTCATGAATATAGACTGCAGCTAAAATAATTTATTAAAATTTTTTGGGAATTTTGGTAGAACCATCATGAGTTAAAAAAACTACAACTTGGGTATCCAAAATAATTTCAAAATGGATTGATATAAATACCTAAGAGTTCGTATTTAAAAAAATTTATATTTTAAAAAATCATTTTAAAATTAGTGATGAAGAAAATTAATCAAAAACATAAAGAAAATTTGTTTCCTTCCATGGTAAATATTATATCAATGTTATTCACAGTTTTCAGGTTATTGAGTAATAATACAATATTTTTTTGGTTCAGTTACCAATATTGCAATAAAAGTGTAAGTTACTATAGTAAAGGATTAAGGGGGAGTCATTCCCTACAATAGAAGAAAAATCATATACTATTTATAAACTTTGGATAGATATTACAGAATATGTTTGATATACATAAAGAAGTATATATATGGTGTCATCATTCTATTCAACATTATAATTATTTACTCATCATGTTATAATCCCTGTGAAATAATATTTCTAGTACTCAAACTTTTCATAATAATAAGAACAATTAAAATTAAAAGCCATTAATTATAGAATTAATAGTTAAAGTATGCTATGGAAAAATCCCATTGATCTTGGCCAGAAGATTCTCATCTCACAAGACTAGAAATTTATAACTCTAAAATGATATAAATTTTTTTAAATATTTCCCAATGACCATTTTTTAATGATGGATATCTCATAAATACAGTAGCAGGATCAGAAATTTTTGAAAAAAAAAGTTGGAATCAATGAAAAATATATCTATTTATATATTGAAACATTATCTCATAAGTGTTTCGTAGATCTATAATGATGGTATGAAAGTGGTGTTTAAAAAGGATGGATTATTTGATAAAGAATTTGAAGTTATATTTTTTTAGAAAATTAAAGGGGGATAATGGAAACTTATTTCATGTGGGTGATGATTGAAAATCATGTTATATCACCATACATGAGGGGAAATGAATTTAGAAAATAATGGATTGGAAAACATGGATAAAAGAAGATGAATTTGATCACTTGAGGATACAATGTTCTAAATTTTAATTTTATAAAAAACTAAAGTTAATGGATAGAGGAACAACCATGAAGATGTAATCATATATTTTTTTAGATGTATGTCAAGACATGAAGATGTAATCTACTAATTGAGACATGTATTTTGTTATGTTCATTGATTCCTTCTATCATATTAATTATGATAGGATTATGAAACAAAAAACATAGGTCTTAAATATTTTTATAATTGTTTTAATTAGTTTATAAAAATAGTCTGGTTATTCTCTAGACATTATTTATAAATATAATGGAATTCAGTTTAAAAATGAGATCCTGTAGCTTATATTATAATTCATGGAATCTAAAATGTAATCAATGAACTAGACACACAGTAAAAAGTGTTTCTGAATAGAGGAACATGTGTTAGTTGACGATTTTCAAAACATTTCAAGAAGAACTTGAAAATATGCATTTTTTATGGAGACAAACTATTTGTCTAGATTGTTTATATCCGAAGCCAGTGATTTCATAGAAAAATATATGATTCATCCCTAAATGATATGTACTATGAAAAATAACCCTTTATGAAGTATCATCAAGTATTTTTTACCGAATTAATTATCAATCTAAAATGTGGGAATATTATAATGTCATAAATTAGAGTATTTGATGGGATCATTCATAAATGTTCTAAATGGAAGAGGTTATCACTATTCCAACAACCGATATAAAAATAACATTGATGTTGTTGATTTTAATGTTATTGATTAATTAATGAAACAAATAATTAATGATGATGGAAGTGGGTGATGCGATATTTATGATATTTCTATAGTTGTATTGAATTAATTATTGAAAAATAAGTTAGTGTTAAATATTTACTAGTGGTAGTTAAATATTATTGAATTTCATCTGATGAAGAAAAAAAGAGGAAAACACCTCCAAGGATGCTAAGGCATGTCTAGGTTCAACCAATCATTAGATATGATGGTAAAAAAATTTAAGAATAAGGGGTCTATGAGGAAAACCACTCATATAAAATTGTATTATCAGATTGAACCTATGAATGATAAGGAAAATAAGAAGAATCAAGAATGGAACGATTCTATAAAATCAACACTTTAATATATTAAGAATAATGACACTTGGTACTTGTTATCCAAGAATAAGGTGAATAATATCATTACTGAAAAGCATTTTCCTTGAAAAAATTGAATAATAAAGGAGATATGGTGAATATAGGAAAATATTTGTGTGTAAATGATATTCATCGAATGAATGAGTTGAAATAGATGAGATAATTTCAAAATTTTAATGTCTTAAAACTATATGATTTCTCCTTGAAATTTATGTAAAATGAAAATGAAGGATTTTTCATATCGGTGTCATACCTTTCATCCTCAATGCCAAATTCTAAGAGGAATTTTTTAATAAGTATCATTTAGGTTTCTTTTCAAAGGGATGAAGAGAATTATTTTTTGGGATTGAATTTATATTTGTTGAAAAAATCCCCAAAGGATTATTATTCAATTCCTTACAACATATATAAGGTTTTAGATTTTATAAAAGGATTTGTGGAATATAAAATCTTCGTAAAATATGGAAAATGTATATATTCAAACTATTATAAACTTTGATTAAATAATATTTTATTCCGAATTATGATTAAGTGTGTTAAATGTTTTATAAAGAGATGAAGAAGTAATTATAGATGTCTATGCATGTAGGAATAGGGAATTTTATTGGTTTACAGAATTCCCAATGAGTTATTATATTTTTCATTTTCAGTAAAATTATTCCAAGGAACATATTAAAATATATTGCATTGTTGATTCATAGCTGGTTGATGCACTAATTATTGTAGAAACTAATTTTTATAATTTTTTTTGAAGAAGGTAGAGAAATGAAATGGTTTCCCAATTCAATCCCCCAATGGAATTTATTAAAATATAAATGAAACAATACAAACACATGGTGTAATGTACTTACACCAGCAGGGAATTAACGGGGATACAAAAATACATAGAAACAATCATCCCAAAACAAGAAACCAAACAACTTACATCGCCATTACCAGCTAGAGTGAGCTTTAAAATAGAGACTTCAAGAGAGTCCAACTTCAGAATATTGCTGCAGTATGAGTCTCAAGGCCAACGATTACATGCATCCAATTCCACCAAAATGGATCTTAACAAGTCATAATCAGAATCACGATTCTGTATAGCAGATCAAGCAGAATCATAGTGTAATGTTCAAGATAAGATCAGAGCATCATGCAGGAACAAGAACATAGCAAGAAGCCAGATAGAGCTTCAGGATAGAGACTTGAAGAGGAACCATCTTCAAAGAAATAATACTGCAACATGAGTTACAAAAAAATAGAAATAGCCATTAAAGCAGATTTTTCCTGATTCATTAATGCAAAAAAAATATCCAAGAATGTTGAAGCACAAAAACCAGCCATCTATTCAGATCAGAGCAGATTAATCCGGCCTTGAAAATCAGATTCAAACCGAAATGAAGCATCTCACAAGTTCCTCTTAAAAGTATCATATCAAGATCTCAAAATCATCATCAGCCCCAAAATTAGTTACCACCAATATCAATAACCCAAAGAAATCGGTCAAAACATACAAGACATAGAAGTTCCTTCAATGAAAAACCCATTTAGAAATCCACTGAATAGATCTGATCCAGATCCAATAGAGAGAAAAAAATTAGTCTTCAAAAGCCTAAAGAGATCATTGCCATGGAATCCCTTTGAAGTCGATGTTTGGATTTTTCTTGAATTCCTCAACAACATATATGAGCATTCTTTTCCAGAGTTCCAGATAAGTGTCAGCGCTCATGTCACCATCTTTTTATTTTATAAAATCAATTCTATCATTCTCATCAATCCATGAGTCTAGATATTTTGGGAAGTCCAAATTTTCTTCTATTACATAATCATCTCTAATAGTAGGTTCATCCTCATCATCCTCACTAAAGGTGGATTCTGAATCCGTTGCTTCAGACTCAGACACCATTTAGGTTGGCACAAGCTATAGAGGGATGAAGTTTTCATCCTTGACCTGGGTATCCAGGGATCTTGTGATAATTGTTCTTTTAGTTTTGGAGTGGTCCTTACCTTTTTTTTCTTGTCTATAGTTCGGAGTAACAAAACCATCAGAGTCAACCATCGGTTTCTTTCATTTTTTAGACCTTGATTTCAAAAAATCTTCCTCTAGCTAACAAGATTTATCATGTTCATCATGAAAGGACTCATCCGAATCAGATTTAACCTATTCATCTCCTCCTTGTTCATTGATATTGGAATTTGTAGTAGGAATTTCAACACAGGTTTTGACCTCATCCTTCTGCATAACCTGTAGGGAGATGGAGGCATCATAAGGATTCGTGGTTTTGGTTTTATCCTTCTCTATACAAACTGATTTTCATTTGGGGAGGGGAGGTGGTATCCTCTTTTTCTCCTCAAACTCAAGATGATGATGTCCAATTCTAGAGCACTTTTTAGAAAAAATAGGAACATTTATTCAGGAATGTGGATTCATAGATATGTGAAATACATAATAAATTTTGGAATAGAATATGATATAAAATGAAAGTGTCATTTTTATTATATTACATATAGAGGATTGATAGTTTGTGCTGATGGAATGAGGATGAAATCTAATATAGTTTCTAAATTAGTGAAATGAACTTTTTTAGCACAGAAATTCCATTGAATTTAAAAATTTATGAAAAGAAATATATGACGAAAAAAATTTTAATTTATATTTTTGATGTGTATGAAAAAACATTTTAATGATTTGATGGTTGAATTGAATCTTCTACTTACATTGAGATGTGGTAATCATAGTGTTTTTATATTTATAAAGAATCTAGTTAATTATTCAAGAAGAAATGACATAGATACAAAATATAATTTAATTAAGGAATATAAATATTAAAATGTGTTACAATTATAATTTATGCATATGAAAGGAAAAAATTATTGTATATTAACCAAAAAATTTCCAATAGAATCATTTCAAAATCTGATGTTGATGTTGGGAATTCAACTTCATCATTATTAAGGCCAAGGTATGGTTGTTTTTTACCAACCCCATATTCTCATTGGATATTTTTTTCATAGTGGGTGAAATATTACAACATATCACATTCCTTCACTGAATTGTATAATGTTAGAGTTGTAATAATTGGTATTTGTCTCATTCCTTTAGAATGTAAGAATAGATTAAGTTATATTTATTAAAATCGGTAGGTTGTGATTAATATATGGATGAAAAGTTTGAACAATTTATTTAATTAGTTATAAGAAAATTATTTTCTATGAAAGAATTATTGAAATGATTATGATGTAAAATTTGAATATTGTGAGATTTTTGTAAAGGTGGTTTTATATGGATCATTATCCTATGTATATCATGTTATTACTTATTCATTTATATTTATCATTCAATGAGTTCACTAAAATAGAAATATAATTTATGGATAGTTATCCATATATATGATTTTTTGTTTTATAGTGATTTATGTTTCTTGGTTAAAAACAGTAAAAGGGGGATTGTTGAGCACCAAAGGTGATGTGACAATTGTTCTAATAATAGTAGTTGATTTATCAGTGCCGAAGATATGACTGAGTGTGTTGAATTTTTTTTAATTCATAAATCATATTTTTGTTAATTTTTAGGATTCATATGATTATTCTATGTGTATAAATATGATGAGAGGAATTTCCTGATACAATAAAATGAAATTATGTAGTTGGAGTTATTTTAAAAAAATAAAGGTTTTTCATCATTGATTTAGATTGAAGAATATTTGCTACATAATAAATAATATCCAATACATAGTTAAATATCATTGAGTAATCCTTTGGAATAGAAGATTCGTCATTGAAATATTTATTATGGAATTTTTTATAATGAATAAAAATAATATACATTACCTCTTATGCTGGTGTATAAGTGGAAAATCAAAATAAAATTCACAATTAAATATTTCCACACTATAAAAAAAGTACCATGATGTAGTAGAGGCTACATTAATGTTAGTGAATCTAGAGAATTTAAGAATTCAATGTAGATGCGAAGTTCCATGAAATGATGTATAGTATTCTTGAATTCAGTGGATCTATGGAATTTTAGAACTCCAGACTATTGCGTATTTCTTAAACCGTATTGAGAAGAAATTATTAAGGACTATGAGTCAGTGAATACACCTCACTGAAGAGACAATTTAAATGTTTTTTTGTATGAATAGAAATATCATGAGCTCCACGATGTAACACATATTTCATACGACAATATTGTGTATAATATAAAAGAATAATATTGAAAAAATATGATAAATCACAATTCCAATGATCATTCCATGGATTTTTGTACATGTTTAATATATATAGTTCAAATATGAATTGTAACATGGGTTAATATTTTAAATTTGGTATATATATTGACCCATTTTAAATACTAATTCAAATTTCAATACACATATTAAGACTAGGATTCTCCAAGAATAGTGATTCAAGAAGAGGATTTTATTTTGAAATTTAAATTTCAAATATAAAGTACTTGAAGATGATACTATTTTGAAGATTTTATTTATAGTATGTTATTTTAGAATAAGTATGATTTTATAGTGGAAGAACAATAATATGTTCTAGATATGTTCTATACAATATTGATATAATGATTATTCAAGGTTAAAGAATTAAATAAGAAGAATATATAGAATGAAATATTTGTGAGAATGTGGTGTATATACACTATGATTAATCCCCTTTTCCATATTTAATGGTGATGATTAATTACTAATTTTTCATTTCATTACATGTGATTTAGAGTTGGAATATTTCAGCACAGTCAAAAACCTTGAGGGATTTTGTCTTGATAAATAATTTTGTGTTGTTACAAAACCTGTATATTTGTATTGTGTAAGATGCACTTGAGTATAGGATTCACTAAAGCATATTCAATATATATGAAAATGAAATTTTATTGTTTTTAGTCTTATCATTGTAATCGTATAATGATTCGTATGGGTGGTATGATCCTGGTGGAATCCATATCACACCAAGGAATAATTGTCTTACACCGAGAGGTAACCCATGTAAATCTATTATAATCTCTTATGTTGGTGTGGGTTTACATGAGTTCCAACAATAATTACTAAATACAATGTGTTGGAGAATTTTATTTTGAAATAAATAAAAAATTATTTGTTGATTACCGATTCACACCCTTCTACGTGAACTCTCTTGGATCATGAAGTGCTGCAATATAAACCAATCACAAGTTAGCTAAAAAATTAATCTTACATTGAAAGGATCTATTATGTATGAATACAATAAATTACATGACTGATCATAATTTACAAATTCTTAATCATGGATCACCCCACAATTAAAACCCAATTAATATTTATTAATTACAACACTAGAGATTAAATTATAGTATGAGTTTCTTCCTATAGAAACAATTACATAATTCAAACCATTTTATTTATTAATTAGATTGAAACATAAATTTAAAATTTTCTTAAATTATATATTATGAAATTAATTTTATTTAACTATTTATAATTTTATACTTATCTTATTTGTATTTGTTCATAATTTCTCCGAAAAAGTTGAATTTTATGTGAATAGGGAAAAACATAGCTTTAAAAAAAATTAATGAATGAATTTATAACGCTATAATAATATGTTGAATCATTAAGAAAAATTTTTATAAAATAAATTTGAAATTTATAATTATTATAATTAACATAAATAGATAAATATTAACATAGAAATATATTTTTTACGTTCTGGAAAGATAACCAATGTTTTTCTAATTAAATACAAATTTTCTTTATTTTATTTTCATAATTTTTATACCTAGTAAATTTAAATTTTCTTGTTTTTAGTTAATAATAATTCAGAAAAAATTTACACAATCCAATTAATTCTAATAGAATCAAAATTATACATTATTTTCAATAAATAATTTTTATAAATAAATCACATTTCTTCGAAAGGCCGTGTTTCTCTTTGTTTTATTTTTATATTTTAAAGTAATTTCATACAATTTAAGAAGATAAATCTGAAATAATGTCCTCATATTTATTTTGAATTTATAATTTCGAAATCATCCTACTTTAATATTTTATAACTACAAAAATTATCTATGGTAAAACAATGTCACATTAAATTGTAAGACATAAAACTAGTTAAAAGTGTTTAATGATAACTTATAAGTTTTAAAAAGACCAAAAAAATTTATAAACCATATTATATCATCAAATTTTAAACCGTATCCAATATCCTATTCAATTATCAGTCATTTGTTAAAAATTGTGTTTTAGTAAGACTTTAATATATTTTAATATTTTGAAAAACTCTATTTGTGCCCTCTCTCTCACTTATAAATGGATATAACCTGTCTTATCTTATATACAATTAAACAATAATATATTTTACAAAATACCTAATTGATTCCCTTTGTAACATCCCTACACATGATACAATGGCCCCTTTTTTCCAAAATATAAACCATATAACGATTAATGTGTAAGATAATGTTAGTAGATCAGTGAAAAATAATTACTTTATCCATGTGTTTTCATTTTATTTATTATGTCATATCATTCAATTATATTCAGTCCATGATTTTCTAATATCTTCAGTATTATCTATATAATTTTATTTCAATATGTAAATTTTGAAATCTTTTCTTTTCTCCTTCACTATGAAATGGGAATCAAAATCACCATTTGTGAATATGTGCATAGTACAACCACACAAATTTATGTGGCTCATTTTTATCACCACCATTAATTGGTGGTTATTATTAAAGATTTAATGATTTTTTTTGATATTTGTAAAACATTTATTATTGTTTTAATAATTAATAAATTTCTATACTACCCTTAGACCCATTAAAAATTTATAACATCACTCTTTTAAACCTATAGACCACGACCTCCTTGAAGATATGTGATTCATTATTCATATATCCCATGAAAATTGGTTCTAAATATCTATATATTTAATAAATATTAAATTAATATAAATTTTAAAATTCTGGATGTCATGTAACTAGTAGAATGAATCATGGATATAATCTACTGAATAAAAACTAATGTGAAAAAAAGAAAACACTCACAATTTATGATTTAATAAATAATTATTAATAAATGGGTTTTGGAATAATATAAGTGGATATGGAGCCTATAAGAACCCAAGCCCTCATTTATCTCTTGATCTAAGATTTTTATTAGTAATTTGGTGGGGGGACTGGGTACTGCTTCTCCGTCATCATATCCCCCTCTCCTCATTCCCATCCCTTATTTCCCCTGCTCTTCTTCCTCTCTCTTGATGGTGTGGATTTTCATTGCAGTAGCTTCATCTGTTGAGTTTGGTTGTTCTGGGATAGTTCACGCTTCTTTGTGATACCATTCTACTTCAAACTCTACTCTCGCGTATGGATATTTTTTCCCTCTATGTTGGTCTGAAGTGGTTGTTACAAGAGGCATTAGGAGGATCTGTTTTTTTAGTAATCAGTTTTGCAGTAGGCGCATCCTTTGTCAACTTCATTCTATGTCATGCTATGTCAGATGATCATTACATTTTCATCGATGTAAAGGGTGTTTCACACAGTTTTTATACATCATTGATTAATGTAGGGATGTTGGTTTTATTAGGTAATGTTTTACTCTTGAAGTCCGTATGGTTTTCATGCATGAAGATGTCTATGTTGTTTAATGATGTTTTGTTATTTTTTTTCTATTCAAAGGTCAAATATTTTTCTATCCCTTGCGATATTCCAACCCCTCGGTGGGATGTTTTTCGGTTTGATTTCGATGAAGACAATGAGTCCTTATTGGGGGCTTCTGATTTCCAGTGATGTGATTAGGATAAGGGGTTGATTGAAAATCAAGGAGCCTGGCTCGAGGTAGATCACAGCCCGAGGTGATGTCATGGGTGAATTTATAAAAGATGTGATATGTTTTTTGAATATGAAATTTTAATTTGAATTTAGATATTTAGGGGTGTATTTAGGAGGTGTATTGTGGTGTTTTAAAATTGGTATCTTGGTGTTTTAAATGTGGAAATATGTTTTCTATGGTTCCAACTCATCCTTAAATTAGATTATTCAGAAAATGAAAAAAATGGATTTGAGGTTATAAGTGGATAATATAGGATATTATAAATTTTTATATGGTTTTTTATATATTTTATATGAATTTAAATTTAATATATGAGAGGTTTAAATATCAAACAATGCATTTTTAACTTGTGGTAATGGTTAGTAATCCCAAATTTTCTACATTGCTGCATATGTTATATTATGATCTCATCCTATTTTATAAGGTTATACAATGTCCATTTAAGTTTTTATATCATAAAGAATTATTAAATCAAGATATTAAATGTTAAAATTCATTTTATTTCCATATTTTTTTTATGATTCAAAATTCATAAAAGTGGTATTGAATTTATTTTAAAATATCACATTGTTAAAATATTATTTATGACCAGATTTCATTTTTGAGAATTATATAACACTATGAAGTGAACGGTGTTGCATTTGTTGTCAATAAGGAATGATGTTGTCATGGAATGAATGGATGTCAAGGAATGTCAAGATGTGAATGAAAAAGGATGTGATGGTGATGGTAATGAAAGAGAATGGCCATTTAACGTTGAAGCATGTCACTTAGGAGATTCACTAAGTGGACATAGGAGATGATGGTTGAAACATTCTATATGCATATCAGACGATTGTAGAACTGATCTTAATGTTTCAATACTTGTATCAAGATGATACTAAGTTACACCACTTGAAGAATGGATGATGATGGAGCATCATCATTATATCTGACGATTGTTGAGCTGATCTTTAAGTTCATAGAACTTGTATCCTGATGATACAAAGTCACAACAATGTTAGAAGGCCGTGTATTGTATTGACAATGCATGAGGAGAAGAAAGGGATACATCCACAAGTTCTAAGTGGATGATGTGGATTAATGAAGAACATGCACTATATCTTAGTGCATGATGAATTCAAGATAATCCAACTTGATCTCTGATTGGATCATTAAAGAATGTTGAAGAATTATTTGATTCGGGAGCTTCGGCTGAAGGAAGAACCTTCTACATTTCCCTCTTAAGTGAAGATTATTTGTTGAGAAGTATTGACAAATTCAAATGAAGAAGACGATGAGAATAAATGATGAGGAAGGATGGCATAAGTGGCATTTGGCATTTTATATTGGGAGTACTTTGTTTCTTAACAAAGTCCTTATCATTTCCATTGCCAAAAAATTGGCCAGCCAAGGGCCAGCCACAGGTTCAACCCCAAGGCACATGTGGGCCTAGGTGCCACCCCCATGGGGGATCCCATGGAGCAAGCCCAAGGCGGCAGGAGGCCACGCGATGATCAAATCCGCGCGGCAGGGGCGCATAGCGCGCGCCCGCGAGAGGCAGAGTGGGCGCCAGTGGTGCGCCCGAGTGGCCGGGGTGGGCGCAGAGCCCGCCCGCAGAGAGAAAACGGTGCGGGGCGGCACCGTGAGGGGAGGAGTTCAATTGAGCTGTGGCAGGGACGCAGAGTTTGATAAACCGCGAAGAAAAAGCAGGCCGATTCGATGTGGGATGCGCAAATTTCACCGGGAGCACATCCTGGCCGCACGATTGATCGCGCACTGGATCGCAACCGCTCATCTCATCCGCCACGTGCCGCGATCTAATCCAGCCGTTGATGATCTTTTAAACGCCGCATATGATGGCTCCGAGGCGTCTCCTTCCTCGAGCTCAGCCGAAGGCCACCCGACGTCCCCCGATGAACCAGAGGGTCTCCGAGCACCGATCTTGAGCTCCCGACCACTGTTGATCAAGCCGAAGACACCATTGAGATCGTCTGAGCATAATGAACACTTCCATGCGTAAAAATGGGTGTGCATGCAACAACGTGGAAATTCGGACGTGGCCGAGGCAAACAACGTTGCCGAGGCTATGAGGTTTATAATTTGCATGGTTTGGGCTTTAACAGAGACATGAATGCGTTCGAAAACGCATGCACGTGAAGGAAACCAAAAAAAGGAGAAAACCCGCATTAAAACAGATAAGAATAACGCGATACGCTGAATATTTTTTAACGCATTTGAAGTTTTCAAAAACACCGCAGATTTAGGGAATTTAAACTTATATCTCCGCGGATCATCCTTGCATCCATTGCCTATAAAAAGAGGAGTCCGTAGCCGAGAGCCACTTGCTGAGTTTTGTGAAGAAAGAAGTCTCGTGAGAGCACCGTTGCCTCGCGAAGAAGAGCATGCGTGCACACTTACGCGACAGTACAACCCAGAGCTCCCCTAGCTCCATTTGGTCGCTTTCGCGCACCCCTTGCGTGAAAGAAGATTGGAGGTCCCCTGCATGCTTCTCTTTGCGCGGTAGGAAGAACCTGAGGCTGCCTTATCTTGTGCGCCTGCGGTTGAAGCACCCTGCGCGACCTTGTGCTTTAATTACATGCGCGGCAGAGGATGGACTTGCGCATCTCCCTTTCGGCAGTAGTTCGGGTGAAGATAAGGCACACCTTGTGTGTGTGTGCAAGGAGAACCCAAGTGTGTGCATAAAGAGGAAGACCACACATTTGTGTGTGTGCAATGGAGGAAGGCCTTAGGCATTTTTGTGTGCAAAAAGAAAACACGTAGGCCTAACCAAGTGTGTTCTCTAAGTGGAGTGAACACACTTAGAAGAATTAGAAGACACTCACACAAAGTAAAACACACATTTAAGTGTGTAATCAAAAGGAATAAAATGTGTGAAGGACAAGAAGAAGGTGTGTGCTAAAAAGGATTACACCCTTTGTGGCTTTATTGCACCAAGAAGAATGAAAGGGGAGTGCATGCTTACATGCATGCACGTGCGCACGTGAACAAAGCTAAATCAGGTTGTGTGCACTTGAGTTGTCCAAGACCAAGAGTTCTTGAAGAGAATTGAGAGGCCATGCAATCAGTGCATGAGGAAGTAGAGATGCCATGCACTCAGTGCATGAAGTTGATGTGAAGTCAGACTGAAGCCTGACTGAAGTTAGAGATATCAGTTGTCTGAGTTTTCAGTAATTGAGAAGAGCCTGATCAGCAGAAGTGATCCAAAGTGCTGAGCAAGACCAACAGACCTTTTTAGAGGCTGTTGAAGATTCTTGAAGAGAGAGGCCAGGTCATCCTATGAGAAAGGACATAAATCCTGAGCAAGACGAGAAGACCTGTTCATCTCAAGTGAGCAGAAGTAGAGAGAAAGGCCAGCAGTCTTTATCCTAGACTGCTGAAGATACTTGAAGAAGATTAAAGTGTATAAGATCTACTCGTGTGACTCAAGGAGCCAGGAGAAGCCCCTTGTGAGACTCAGGGTGGAAGAAGTCTTCAGTGGGATTCTGGATCAGGCCAGTGGGACTCTGGTAACACTGTAGGACGTAGTATAAAGACCCTCATGTGGGACTTAGGAGAGATACATTGGGAATCTGTATCGACCATTGTAATACTAACATATTATAATGGAAGAAACCATGTTTTGGTGTTTAACCAACATGGCAAGGACGTAGGCCTTTGGTACCGAACCTTGTGAATCCTTGTGTCCAGTGCCTTTACATTTACTGCATCATTCGTGGAAAGGTGAGAGATACAAGAAGAGTGGATCGAGGCTTTAACCAGCCATAGAGGTTTAATTGATAAAGAATCAATTAGTAAAAAGTTTTAAGGGATAACTGATTCACCCCCTCCCCCTCTCAGTGATTCACACTGATCTGGGCACTACAATTGGTATCAGAGGGAGGTTACCTCTAAAAGATCCAAGGGCATCTATATGGAGTGCAGATTTGAGGAAATGAAAGAACAACCTCCAATGGAGATATCTGCCAACACTCTGAAAAACAGAATGAAGAAACAGGCAAAGAAGATGAGGAAGAAGGTTGCTGCAATCAGAGAAACTCTTTCTATGGAAAGAAATGTGAAAGTCACATCAAATGACAATTCCTTTTATCATTCTTCTGATGAAGCCTGCTCTAGCTGTGATGAAGATGGAAGAAACAATGATCTTCTAAATGCAATCAAATATCTTCAGAAGATAGTCCCCAAGGAAGTGGCAATGTGTATAGCTACAGGCGTCCTTGATCTTCATGATGAAAAATTACATCTAGAAGATGAAGCCAATTCTCTGGAAGTCCAATTGGAAAAAAGGGTTGGCATAACCAACACTCTCAGAAAGCTGGTGAATGCCAAGGATGAAATGGTTTCCCTTTGCAATGAAAGATATGAAGACACTACTGAAGAATTGAAAGGAAGACTTTCTGAGAAATAATTATTTAAGATAATGGTTAAAGAAGTTTTTCATGCACTGGAAAAGAGGAACAAAGTTTCAATGATTTTCAAAGATGCTCAAATTGAAGACAAAGTCAAAATGGTGAAGGAGCTTGACAACTCATTGAATGAAATAAAGAAGGTGCATGATGACCAGATGGAACAACTGAAAAAGAATTGGGAAGGTAGGCTAAGATTGGTTGAGGATGAGAAGAACTCCCTCAACATGAAATTCTTTGAACTGGAGGTGATATTGAAAAATCTGCAATCACCCAAAGCTGAAGCCTCCCAGTCAGATGAAAGGAGAAATGTTGCTACTCAAGTATGCATTGAGCAGGATGATTCTAAAAGAAAGACATCCTCTAATAAAAGGGCAACAACTTCTAAGAAGAAGGTATCATCCATCCCATCTTGTACTCATGTTTCTAAATGTGTTTCCACAAAAAGTGCAGAATGTAAGAATAACACTGATCAAGTATGGATGAAGAAGAAGAAGAAAAAGAGCTCTCCTGAAACAACATAGAAATTCAAGAGAAATGTCCAACAGCAAGAAGGACTCAAGAGGTCAAGATTTGTGGGTCAGTGTTGGTGTTGTAACAAGTATGAGCACTGTGCAAATGATTGTTGGTACAATCCACTGAATGTCAAAGCACAAAGCAAGCCCATGCCAAGGGGGAGCAAGCCAGAGGAAAATAGGCAACATCCACAAGTCCAGAGACATCTGTTTACTACAAATAAATTTGGATTACATGACAACATCTGGGATGATTGAAAAAGTGGTCAAAAAGATACATGTCCATCTCCAACTGTATCCAGAGCTAAAAAGAAGTGAAGATCAATAAAACTGGCTAAAATGGAATCCTTGGGAAGCAAGAAGAAAGTTGAAGATGCTCCCAAGAAGGTTTTGAAAAAGGAAAAGAAGTCCTTGGAGTCTAAATCCAAGAAGGGTGATGCTTTCATAAGGACCACCTAGAAAACATGCTTCTACTGTGGAAAGAAAGGACACATCATGGATCTTTGTGAACACGCCATGGAATTGAATAGAGGCAGACTGGACTCAAACAGACAATCAATCCAAATGAAGCAGAAGGGATTGGTTGAAAACAAGTTTCCTAAGAAAGGTAGCTTGAAAGCATCAAAGGAACCATGTGGAATATCCTGAACTGAGGCCACACTTCCAAAATATGTGTTATTCATATGGCCGAATCAGTTGCAACTTGCCAGAGAACTGCAAAGAGCTGAAGATGAAGCACTGTAAATTGCTAAGGCAAAAAGGAAACAAAATATTTCACATGAAGATGTGATAATATCCACACTAGCACAAACCTCATTGAAGATCAAATGTGAAAGTGTGAAGAATGGTGAAAATGGGACATCTCGGTTGAGAGAATCTTCTCAACCTTGTTGTTCACATTGATGAACCAAGGAGGTTCCATCTTATTCCCTAATCACTTGTATTTACATGTGCTGACATTGTAGGGAATTGAAGATGATGATCATTCTCAACTGGAGGATGGTTTGGAAAGAATGGAGTGCACCCCTTGAGGGGGAGCCAATCTGGAGAAGTTGGTATTCTATGATTTAATACCATCTTGAGAAAAGCTGAAGGTATTCCAATCATAATTTCATCCCTTGTTTCTTAATTGTATTCATCATGACAATTAAGGGGGAGTACTGATTGATGCCAAATGGTTGAAAGGGGGAGCTTTATCTTTGCACCTGAACATTCTAATGTGTTTGGTGAAGTATGTGCAGGATTTAGTAATTCATTGTTATATCTGAAAAATTTTAAGCCCCTTGAAGCATGATCTCACATGTACAGTGAATTTTGGACAACATTGATAATCTTGGTTACATCACTCTTGTTTTCTACACTGGGATAGCCTAAGTAGACTTAGAGATGATCTACTAAAGGTTCTTTTCTAAAGAAGAACATGTGACATCATCCCTCTCTTAGTGATTTTCAAGAAAATGCTATTCAAAGGGAGGAAGAGATATTTTTGGAAGAGAGCCACACCACATCTTTGCATTTGATTACCAATAAGGGGGAGAAAATATTGGCACACATATTGACCCATTCATATGTGCAGAAGTAGTGTATTGACAACAAATACAAAGGGGGAGAATGAAGTGCACTGTGTTGCATTTGTTGTCAATAAGGCATGATATTGTCATGGAATGAATGGATGTCAAGGAATGTCATGATGTGAATGAGAATGGATGTTATGGTGATGGTGATGAAAGAGAATGGCCATTGAACTTTGAAGCATGTCACTTAGGAGATTCACTAAGTGGAAATAGGAGATGATGGTTGAAATATTCTCTATGCATATCATACGATTGTAGAACTGATCTTAATGTTTCAATACTTTTTTCAAGATGATACTAAGTTACACCACTTGAAGAATGGATGATGATGGAGCATCATAATTATATCTGACGATTGTTGAGCTGATCTTTATGTTTATAGAACTTGTATCCTGATGATACAAAGTCACAACAATGTTAGAAGGCCATGTATTGTATTGACAATGCATGAGGAGATGAAAGGGATCCATCCAAAAGTTCTAAGTGGATGATGTGGATTAATGAAGACCATACACTATCTCTTAGTGCATGATGAATTGAAGATGATCCAACTTGATCTCTGATTGGATCATTAAAGAATGTTGAAGAATTATTTGATTCATGAGCTTCGGTTGAAGGCAGAACCTTATACATTTCCCTCTTAAGTGAAGATTATTTGTTGAGAAGGATTGAGGCATTCAAATGAAGAATAAGATGAGAATAAATGAAGAGGAAGGATGGCTTAAGTGGCATTTGGCATTTTATATTGGGAGTACTTTGTTTCTTAACAATGTCCTCATCATTTCCATTGCCAAAAAATTGGCCAGCCAAGGGCCAGCCACGGGTTCAACCCCAAGTCACATGTTGTCCTAGGCACCACGCCCATGGGGGATCCCAGGGAGCAATCCCAAGGTGGCAGGAGGCTACGCGGTGATCAAATCCGCGCGGCAGAGGCGCATAGAGCGCGCCCGCGAGAGGCAGAGTGGAAGCCAGTGGCGCGCCCGAGTGGCAGGGGCGGGCGCAGAGCGCGCCCGCAGAGAGAACACGGTGCGGGGCGTCACCGTGAGGGTAGGAGTTTAATTGAGCTGTGGCAGGGATGCAGAGTTTGATAAACCGCGAAGAAAATGCAGGCCGATTCGGTGTGGGATGCGCAAATTTCACCGGGAGTGCATCCTGGCCGCACAATTGATCACGCGCTAGATCGCAGCCTCTCATCTCATCCGTCGCGTGCCGCGATCTAATCCAGCTGTTGATGATCTTTTAAACGCCACATCTGACGGCTCTGAGGCGTCTCCTTCCTCGATCTCAGCCGAAGGCCACCCGACGTCCCCCGCTGAACCAGAGGGTCTCCGAGCACCGATCTTGAGCTCCGGACCACTGTTGATCAAGCCGAAGACACCATTGAGATCGTCTGAGCATAACTAACACATCCATGCCTAAAAATGGGTGTTCATGCAACAACGTGGAAATTCGGATGTGGTCGAGGAAAAAAACGTTGCCGAGGCTATGAGGTTTATAATTTGCATGGTTTTGGATTTAACAGAGACATGCATGCATTCGAAAACGCATGCACGTGAAGGAAACCAAAAAAAAGGAGAAACCCCACATTAAAATAGAGAAGAAGAACGCAATACGCTGAAGATTTTTTAACGCGTTTGAAGTTTTCAAAAACACTGCAGATTTTGAGCATTTAAACTTATATCTCCGCGGATCATCCTTGCATCCCTTGCCTATAAAAAGAGGAGTCCGTAGCTGAGAGCCACTTGCTAAGTTTTTTGAAGAAATAAGTCCCGTGAGAGCACCTTTGCCTCGCGAAGAAGAGCATGCGCGCACACTTGCGCGGAAGTACAGCCCGGAGCTCCCCTAGCTCTGTTTGGTCCCTTTCGCACACCCCTTGCGTGAAAGAAGATTGGAGGTCCCCTGCATGCTTCTCTTTGCGTGGCAGGAAGAAACCGAGGCTTCCTTATCTTGCGCGCCTGCGGTTGAAGCACCCTGCGCGACCTTGTGCTTTAAGCACTTGCGCGGAAGAGGTTGCACTTGCGCTCCTCCCTTGCGGTAGTAGTTCGGGTGAAGATAAGGCACACCTTGTGTGTGTGTGCAAGGAGAACCCAATTGTGTGCATAAGGAGGAAGAGAACACATGTGTGTGTGTGCAAAGGAGGAAGGCCTTAGGCATTTGTGTGTGCAAAAAGAAAACAAGTAGGCCGAACCTAGTGTGTGCACTAAGTGGAGTGAACACACTAAGAAGAAGTAGAAGACACTCACAAAAAGTACAACACACATTTAAGTGTGTAATCAAAAGGAATAAAATGTGTGAAGGACAAGAAGAAGGTGTGTGCTAAAAAGGATTACACCCTTTGTGGGTTTATTGGACAAAGAAGAAAGAAAGGGGAGTGCATTCTTACATGCATGAACGTGCACACGTGATCGAAGCTAAATCAGGTTGTGTGCACTTGAGTTGTCCAAGACCAAGAGTTCTTGAAGAGAATTGAGAGGCCATGCAGTCAGTGCATGAGGAAGTAGAGATGCCATGCACTCAGTGCATGAAGTTGATGTGAAGTCAGACTGAAGCCAGACTGAAGTTAGAGATATCAGTTGTCTGAGTTTTCAGTAATTGAGAAGAGCCTGATCAGCAGAAGTGATCAAAAGTTCTGAACAAGACCAACAGACCTTTTCAGAGGCTGTTGAAGATTCTTGAAGAGAGAGGCCAGTTCATCCTAAGAGAAAGGAGATAAATCCTGAGCAAGATGGGAAGACCTGTTCATCTCAACTGAGCATAAGTAGAGAGCAAGGCCAGCAGTCTTTATCCCAGACTGCTGAAGATACTTGAAGAAGCATAAAGTGTAGAAGAGCTACTCTTGTGACTCGAGGAGCCAGGAGAAGCCCCCTGTGAGACTCAGGGTGGAATAAGTCTTCAGTGGGATTCTGGAGCAGGCCATTGGGACTCTGGTAACACTGTGGGACGCAGTATAAAGACCCTCATGTGGGACTCAGGAGAGATACAGTGGGACTCTGTATCGACCATTGTTATACTAACATATTATAATGGAAGAAACCATGTTGGGGGGTGTTTAACCAAAATGGCAAGGACGTAGGCCTTTGGTGCCGAACCTTGTGAATCCTTGTGTCTAGTGCCTTTACATTTACTGCATCATTCATGGAAAGGTGAGAGATACAAGAAGAGTGGATCGAGGCTTTAACCAGCCATAGAGGTTTAATTGATAAATAATCAATTAGTAAAAAGTTTTAAGGGATCACTGATTCACCCCCTCCCCGTCTCAGTGATTCACACTGATCTGGGCACTACACACTAATATCATAAACACCATATATGATGTCATACTATAGTTATGTATGTATTTTATAAGTTTATATTCCATTAATTTTATTTTTGGCTGAACAATGAACATGGATGTTACATGTAATAGACATTTTGAAAATAAATCAAGTTTTAATGTTTTTATAATAACACTATTTTACCATTTCCATTTATTAATTAAAATGTTTTATAGAATGTTATTAATATTTTAAAAATATTTTGTAACATTATTTTTCTAATTTTTTCCTTTATATTAAAATTTTTACAGTGAATACTCATGTTCTTTTCTTGAAGAGGTACTTCTTAATATTAATGTGAATGGAATATTTGTTTAAACATACACTCCCACCTCCATGAGTAATAATTTTTTAAAAAAAATTACATGATTCCCTATATATTTCAATGAAAAATATTTTTATCAACATATTTGGTTATTTTTATTTAAAATTATATTAAATTAAAAGAGTATTATTTTTTAAAAAATATGAAAGTAATTTTGAAAATTGATTCAAAAATATATTTCAACACAAAGACAAAAGGATGTTATTTTTATTGTTCTGATTCAAATTTCATTCAAATGTATTTTTATTTCAACAAAAACTTCATTTTTAATGGAATTATGGACCTCTTTTAATAATAATGGATTATTCTCTACATTGAGATCATTTAATTTTTTGGGATCAAGTTAGTTATTACTCAAAATTATTCAATTGTAATTAATTTTATTCTTTTTTGTCGAACATTGATTTATCATTGATGAATTCAGAAACATTTATATCTATTTTATGATGTTCCAGAATTATACCATGTATAAGTCTAGTTTTAGTTAAAATATTTTTATTAAGTATGTAATTTATTATATATAGAATGTATTTTTGTAATTTTTTATAAATTAAATACATATTTTTTATATATAATAATTTTTTTGGAATGAATAGTACTTGTCAAAAAAATATAGAAAAAATATAGGATGTTATATGTGATTAGTGGGGCTTGGTTATAGGTTGCTACTGATTCATCATTTGGTCCCATTATGTAAAACATTATAATAGGATATGGAGAATGATGTTGTAATATCCTTTCATAATAATTTGGTATTTTTTACTATAGTGGAAATAATGATAATTATCGTAGTTAAGAAGCCTTGATAGACTGACAATTTCTTTAGATGAAAAGCATTGATAGTGAAATACATTTTTTTATTGATGAGGGATCTGAATAATGGATTTTCAGCATTATTCATTTCCTCTTTTATGAATTTAGCTTATATTACCCATTGGATTTATTTGATGGAATAAAAAATTTATGTACATTGAAATAAAATTATATAATTAATGGAATGTGTTTTGGTCCTACAATATCCCATATTTATTATTCATTATTTTATCTTGATATAATCAATTGTATATGTCCCTTAGTGAGCATTTGAGATAAATGTTTTTTTTTGTTTTCCCATAAAACGATGATCAATATTAAGAATTATTTCAAGGAGGAATGAAGGTATCCTACACTATTCTAATATATATTTACTATAATATCAGAATCATGTATAGGTATATTTTTCAAATACATATTAACGAATTGATCATTCATAGCCACATCCCTTGTATTTTAAACAATTATAAAAATTAAACACTGTCTCTTCGATTCTAGAGTCAGGGTTCATGCATTTGATTAAGAGAAAAATTAGTAGGAAATTTTGGAATTCAATTTAATATGAACATAGATAAAATGGGAAATTAGGATAATACATTAGGTTTATTGTAAACATTTACCACATAAATATTTTCTATATTACCAAAATTTATTCATGATTATTGAAAGATAATTCTATTTATTTTATTATTTAGATATATCATCTAGATAATAGAATTTAAATAATGTCAGTACCCATCTTAAATGTTTGTATTTACCTAATGAGGATGAAAATAAACAAGGTTTTGGGGAGGATAATCTGATGTATGTATTAGGGAAGTTATCTTAGGTTATGGTGAGTAAACATAGGCTTATGGATCTAGCAGTTGTTCCACCGAATAATGTACCTATATTGGATCACTTTATTTTATAGAAGCCTATATATTTTTATGAAACTACTAATAAATTTGTATCTGAATAAATGATGTAGTCTTTTAAAAATATATTAATGGAAATGAGATATAATAAATAAGACATGGTGATTTGGGAAGTATATTACATAGACACATATATTGATTGATGGTGGTCGTTGATCATGAATAAAAATCAATATGATGAAATTGGAACTATATAATAATGAAATTTTATGGTGATATATTATTAGACATATATTTCTTGTGATAAATGAGTTGAAATTGATAGGTTGTTCCTTATATAAAAGCATAAGGAAGAATACTTTTTTATAGATCATACGGCTAACATTACATAATTATGATGGCCTGTAGCAGACTAAATATGTATCCCCAAATGAAATATTTAATATTTACATAATGGCCATTCCCTGAGAATTTCAATGTTCTTAGTTTTTAGAAATAAAATATTCATATAAAGATATGGGATCATGATACATTAGTGTTAAAAATGATTTATATAGGTTATCTATTTTCAATGGAAATCAATCTAAGACAAAGACAATTCAGAACCAATGAAAAAGAAAAGAGGAAAATGAGAATAATTAAATGAAATAACATATTAAATGTGATAATTGAGTAAAGAAACATCCATGTAATTTTTTAAATAGAATGGGATTAAATAACATGTGTATAGATAAGGGCCATATATGACATCATCATATGGAAATGAAAAAGTTTATATTTTTTAGTAATTTATATATTAAAATATGAGGCACTATTCGATCCAATTCTCAAAGCATCAAGGATTTCCTTGATATTTTTAGTGAGTAATTTACAAATAATAACATATTATAATATAATATAGACCAATAAATTGAGAATAATTTGTGAATAATTATTATTATATGTATATGAAATATGTTAATTGATAAATTTTTCATGTTTAAACATTAGTTTCAGAATTTTTCTTTTCATATAAATATTATCTCTATGGAATAAATATTTTTCAATTTTTTTATGCCAAGGATGACACTCACCATTATATATAATCTTTAAGGTCCTTTTATAATTTAAATAATGAGTATTTATACTATTTTTTCATAAATTTATGATTATTATATATACAAATATAGTCAAGAATATTATGAATTCTTTTCATGTGTAAAGATTACTGTTTAAAAATGGGTGTTATTATTGAAATTTTATATACTAATAAATCTGTTAGATTACATTATTTTTATAAATGAAAATGTATTTTTTTATTTGAAAATATTTCTAGAAACAATAGGATGGAAATGTCATAAAATAATTCATACAATAATCATCTGTAACCATTAATGGATATCAATGTATTTGAAATGATTATTTTATTTTCTCAACCATGAAAAATTCATCATGATCATTATGATGGACAGAAAATAATGAAATAAATCTTATATAAAGGGATTAAATCATGTTAGTAAATTTTTCCATATTATCTATAAAATCATAAATTAATTCTTAAACACAAGAAAAGTGAAGATAAATCATTATATTATTATGAGGAAAATAACACTAAACTACTAAGGAAAAATTTTAGAAACTGATTTTCTTGAATGAGGCATATAGATGTACATGAATAATTGATTTTTTAGACATAACCTAGAAAATAATGTTCATGATAATATCTAAAAATATATATATTATAATGTAATATTAAATTTTGGGAATGTGAATTAAAATTCCATGGATTCCATTTATATAAGAATGGAAGAATATAACAAAATAGAATCAATTTTTTTAATGAAAATATAGCTCATGAAAAAAATATTTATTCAATTATGTGACTAAAGCCTACAATTTAAAATTTTATAAATTTAATTTGAAAAATTGAATTTAATTTTTTAATTTCGAATGTGAAAATCTTCTTATAATTAATAGTTAAATTATAAAAAAAATCATTTTCTGGTGAATTGTGAAAAAATATCGATTTTGAAAAATTATCACTTTCATGATATTATAATTATTTCATAATAAAAATAATGTCTATAAAATATTTTCGAATGAACATATAAATATTTAATAAGTAAGATAATGAATATAAAAATTTTATATTTACAACGTCGAAATATATTTTCATCAGTTTGGAAGTCAAAGTAATGTTTTTAATGAAATAAAAATAAATCACAGTTATGTTGTTTTATAAAATTATATATAATGTAGAATTTCAGTTTCATATTGGTTTAGATAGAAAATAAGTATTTTTTTGATTTATCATGATTTAATTAATTTTGTTAGAATAGAAATTATGTTCTATTTGGTGGTAAAATATGTTTTATTCTTAAAATTAATTCATTTATGTAATCATTTTAAATCATGTTATGAAGGTTTGTTTATAAATTTAACAATTCCACTTATATAAATTAATTATGATAAAACATACACTATTTTATAATTAAAATGAAATATTTTTAATGAGTCCACTTTTATATTTGGTTATTATGAATAATAACATTGATTAATAAAATTCAGTAACCCTGGTAAGAGTTAAAATGGGTTATCATTATTAAAACATAAATTTTAAGGATTAAAATGACCTAAAAACATGTATACTATTAATTAATTAAAATACTAGAATTATTTTTTGTTAATGAAATTATTATTAAATTCCATGTTTTATAACTAATAGAATAATATAGATTTTATAATAATGCTTATTTTACTAAATAATTTTTTTATGAACATACACTTTTTGAAATATATTAATTAAAAATATATAATCTCATAAAAAATACTTATTTAAACATATTAAAAATATTTTCTAATTATTTATTTGAATGGATTATTTTATTAAAATAAATACACATTTAATATTATATAATTTCAAAATTCATACCTAACAATACATTTTATCAAATAAACAGGATGAATTTATACATATTGATATAAAGTTAATAAATATATTTGATAATTAATATAAGATTTTACTCATAGTGAAAGTGCATTTATTGAAGAATAAAAATAATATTGTTAGTAAAATATTAATTTTAATTATTAAATATAAAATAGTAATAGGAGTGTAAAATTTACTATGAAAAAAATGAATCTTCAAAAATTAAATTTCAAGTGAGTATAGTTATGAGAATATAGAAACAAAAATTATTTGGATTCAAAACGTTTAATTTGTATATATATGTATAAAATTATTGTACAAAAGTTATATAAATATTTCCAAAAATGTATTCATAATATAAATGGAATAGATTAATATTAATTGATTATATGAGTTTTAAAAGGAGTAGTAATATAGTATTCAATATGTTAAATTTTATTTTATAAAGAAATCTTATCTACATAAGAGTAAGGTAGAAGTTTTTAGGTTTATCCAAGTGTTGGTGGTGTTATCATTGAGTTGTGTAGGGATGTGATATGGTTTTCAAACCCTGTATAAAGGTAAACAATGTCCTTATGCACTTAGTATAGGTACTCCTAGTAGCATAAAGGTTTCACTACAGCTATTTATGATTAGTTAGACAATATTTCAGTATACTACACCACACTGTAAGTGTACAACTGAGGAGTGTAAGGGTCATCCAGGGATTTAATAACTAGTGTAGGGATAGAAATTAAGAATTTATGTCACAAAAATGTACACCCTCACTTGTGTAAGGGTACTCTTCTAAATAAACAAGATACAAAAGGGTGACGAAAACATTTTCAACGGTTAAAAACACCATATATATGTTATATAAGGGTTGTTAATACAGCAACTTAATAGGAAATTTATTGATACAAAATCAATACAGGGGTAAAATAAAACAAAATAATTCTTACATAAGGGTAAACCAGAGATTTGAAGTCCTAATTAAGGTTACATATAACCTATTTAAATGTGCATTTTGATATCATAAGGATAAAACAGTGATATAAAATATATATGAAAAGGTAATAACCATTCACATCTAATTGGAATATCCATCACGAAAGAATGTAAATTTATACTCTCAAACATTAACCTACATCATTAGAGAATTCTTATACACATGTAACCTCTATAAAATCAATTAATATATATATATATATATAATATTATATTACATTCTATTTTATGCTAAAAGATAATTCAAATATAAATGAAAAATTATAATAACATGAACATTATAATATATAAAATGTTTAACTATTTGTATCATGATTTATAATCCAGTAAGAACTTTAAATAATTATAATATTCATGATTATATTTTTTAGAATATTTATGAGACTACTCAAACTTTCGGATTAGTAAAATATTATCATAGTGCCATGGACAAAATCACATCTCTATAGATACTATATTTCTTTAAAGGAATAATTTAGGGCCGATATTATAATATCAATTACACTTATAGTTTATCAATATAAATAGAAATAGTTTGGGTTACATATTATCCTATGTATCACATATATTCTATTAGATATAAAATTATTCTTTCATTTTTATAATGGAATTTGAGAAATAAGAAAATTATAAATTTGAGTCTATATTCAAAGAATTGGGAACATCGTATAACGAGTTTTTTTTTGTAATAGAATTTAGGAATCATTAGAATTTTTAATATATATATCTTAATGTTATAGAATCAATTTTTTTATTCTCAAAATAAAAATATATTTTCATAACCATTTATGGGTATGGATATTTTTCTATAAAAGATATATTATTTCAGGGACGGTTTTATAAATTTCAAATGTTACTATTTTATTTAAAAAATATTCTTCAAAATACCATGGATTTTATACATTATTATATGTATAGTTTTTACATAGTTTTTATTTCTCATAGACATATAATATATGATTTCAAATTTATTTTCTTATTTATAATTTTTATAAATAATTTATCAGAGTGTTTTGTGAATTTTTAGATGATATGTAATCTGGAAGAATGAATATATTGGCCTTCAATTAAACATTACTATGTTAAACATTTATGTATATATTTTCCTTATTTAAATTAAATTTCATCGATTTGATGTTCCTAAAAGGCTATTTTAAAGATTTTTTAATTATAAAATAAATATATTATCAATATTAATTAAAATATGGAATATTGGTATTGGATATGATTATGAGGAGTAGGGAGTGAAGAAAATTATTATGGGGTTATTTTACAAAATTTGATTTTTGGAACTTCAAAATTCATAGTGGCTATAGGGTTTTTATAATCCCTTCTAACTATATTTATATTTCATAATATGATATTATTTTTAAAATTTATTTACCGAAGACAATATATGTATTTATTTTATAGGAAATTAAATTTAAAAAATAAATACGTTTTCAATATAATATTCCTTTTAAATATTTTTGATAGTTTAACCTTTTTATGGATTGTTAATACACAAAATTTTTATTTAGGAAAAATTTTGTTTTTTAAAAAATATTCCATTAACCTATATATATTTTATATAAAAGGAATGGTATTAGAAAAAAAAAATTATATCATTTAAAAAATGATTCAAGCCATGTTTAGAAATCCCTTTTTGAGTAATTTATTTTCATCCCACGTTATAAATCGTATTTCAGGAATATATTGATGAGTAGATGATTATTGGATAATTTTCTCAATTAAGAGTCTATCTCGAGATCACAAGAGCCTGAGCGTGGTTGGTGAGGACTGAAAAAGTGAATCCAAGAGACACATGATCAAATCAATGTGGAGACATATTTCTGTGTACTATAGCAGTACTTTACTATGTACTATTTGGTTCTGTAGCAGCAAATTAAAATTCAACTTTTTTGACTTTCGAGCTACTTGTTTGGTCCTTGATTACTGTATGGCCTTCAGGCCACCCAATGCCTTGGGTCCTGTGGGGATTTTGGGCTATGTCATGGATATAAAGCCGTATGTAATTAAGACTAAATGGACCAGATATACTATACATGTATCAGGCTCCAGATGAGGATTTTAGGTAGTCTCATTCACCATAATAGAGCAATTGTATTTGGACTATTAAGCAGGTATGTAAATTTCTAGCCGAACTGGACTATGCATACAAAAGATGCCTTGATAAACAACCATGTGAAGGTGGATAGATAAAATAATTATGTAAATTCTTGGGAGGGGAAATTCCACGTATTTGTAGTCTGGATAAAGTTTTCTAATACCTACGGGACACGTAATCTCATGAAGGCTACGGTATCTGTAAGGGTTCCCCTTTAATTGAAGCTAGATAAAATTTCGTTGAATATTGATTAATCATTAAAATTTATTAAGGATTATAAATCCATAATAATAGTAAAACTAAAATATTTTTTTGATATAATATTTCATTTTGATGTTATATGTCTTATACTATTGAAATTCCTTGACATTTACTTCGATCAATAATGAAATTTAAAATTTAGGTTTTTATCATCAGAACCAGGCATGAGGGCCATGTGATATTACATATAAATGATATTTTATTGTCATATTTAGACCATATATAATAAGATCTTCCAATATGAGTCATATTTGGTCTGTTGGGATGGATTACATTAATAAATATTAATCTTTTGAAAATTTCCAAACATGCCCTCTATATCACATATAAAATGACACCACAAGAACAATCTTCTAGTAACATTATGAAATTATATCTCTTCCACTTCATTCTAAAATCACATATTATAACCACCCCATTGGTCTATAAGTTATATTTTTATATAAATATAGAATATATAATTTATAAGTTGTCATCCAAAAGAGTTTTTCAAAATAAGAGTAATATTGATTAACTGAGTGATTTAATTTTATTTTAACATATATATCATACTTTTAAATGTTGTCCATGATGATATAAAAATTAATTATCATCCATATTCTATGTTATTATTTATTTCTTTGTCGAAAAATTTATTCATCTCTTTCTCCATTAAATGGAAAACAAAATCATCATTTGTGTCTAAATACGAACAACCGCCTTGCGAATTATTTATTTATTCCACCACCACCACCATTCATGGATGGTTATTATGAGGGATATAATTAATATATGCTGTTTATGAATATTATCTTTTTCATTAAATATAATATATCATTTAAATTTTTACCCTTCTATCAAAAAAATATTGACAAATTTTCTCATGCATACGTGTGGGCAACCATCTCCAAAAAGAGATGTGATTTATTTTTCAATTCAAACAATCAGGAAGTATTATAAATATGTATATAAAAAATATTTAATATTAAAATAATATTATCATTATTATGGATATTATGTATCTTTAATGAATATTCAAGGTTTGAAACTAAAAATCTGAAACATTTATGAAAAATAAAACAATTACACTTAGAAATAATGATTTAAATAAAAAAATTAATAAGATTGTATTGGAATGATATAATTGGAGATTATATTATATTATAAGTATTTAAATTAGTCTATTAAATAATAATAATATATTAATATTTATTATAAAAGTGGTCATGATAACATTTGAATCATGTTGAAGCCGAAGTAAGGGTCTATTATCTCAAACGATTTTCTTTTAGACATATATTTTGTTATGAAATGATCAAAATTTGTAAGGAATGTATAACTCAACATTGATATTTAATATCATGAAACATTGTTATATAATATTTACTTTTGTAAAAATTAATGTTATTTTATCCAATGGTTTATGTTTCAAATGATACCAAAGTGTCCATGGATTTATTTTACGATATAATTTTATTTAATGATATAATTTAATTTTCCATTAAGAAATTTAAATGACCCAAATATCTTACAAATCATATAATTTTTATCATATTTTTTTTGGGTTTTAAATTTTTATATTCCATTTATTCTATTTTTGTATGAATAATCAAAAATTATATTACATGTAAGGGTCTTTTATAAAAAACCTATTTTGATGTGCTCCATCTAACACCATTATTTTCATACCCATGTTTTGTTTAAATTAATTTCATGATAGTTTTTATAATTCCACAAGGATTTATTAAGGTCAGTCATAATGATATTTTACCAACTATATAATGGTTTCAAATAAATATTCTTGTTATTTTCTGAATGAGGAAATTTTAATTAATGGTGAAAATAAAATATATTTTTAGTACACAATACAGAAATACATTTTCTCACTCTCTTGAAAACAATTTTATTTGACTATTACACTAATGGTTACCATGTATATAGTTAAATATAATATTATACTCTATAATTTTATTATTTTTACATAAAATGATGTTAGAAGTAAATATATTTATTAATAAAATAAATTTTATTTTAAATGTAATTTATAACGCTGATGTTAAATGAATTTATAGTGAAGTTACTATTAATTAATTTTTTAAATTTTATTTACTAAATTATTATTTTTTCTACAAATCCAGCACATTTAACGAATTTATGTTCTTCCTTTACTAATAATGGATTATGAATTATTTTTATTTCTTTAACTTTATTTTATTCAATTTCAATATCACTCATTTTTATTTAGTGAACATTAGTTTTATATTTCATGTAAATGTTTACAGTATCATGGATGAATTCAAAACAATTTATATTAATATATAATTTGTACCCATATACCATTTCTCTATATGGTATTAGTTTATTGACTCATATTATGTAATTTATTATATTTACTTGGAAAATATTGAAGTTCCCTTTTAATGATTTAATACTGATAATTGTTTAATTATAATGAATTTTTATAATTAAGATGAATGATCATTCAAAAAATGAGTAATTCATATGATCTGAAAGGGAAAAGAGGATACATTTTATAGATTTCCATTGATGCATTGATATGTTTCACGGTAAAAAAATAGATGATATGTTATATAGGCTAATGATGTATGATCATCTCATAATTTTTTGGCCTTTGGGCTATGATAACATATACAATGATAATTTTATTGGTGAAAAGACAATTCTGGAATGACACTTTTCTTATTTTGGATGCCTAGATAGTATGCTTTTCTTTTTGGAGAGTGTTTAATCATGTATGTCCTAAATAATGCACTTTTTTTAAGAACTATGTTTCCACTATCCATGTGATTTCTCTACTCTTGTTATACAAGGATGTTCATTAATATAAGTTTTCCAACTAAATGGAATGTTTTTTATTATCAACTACAAAAGATTGAATATAGCTTAGTTACCCGTGATAGGTTCTACTGTACATAACCCATACGAATCATCTATGTTTACCCTTTATTTTTATTACATTCCAAAGGACATGAAGAATGATATTATTAATGATTTCAATGATACATGAATCTATAAAATAATGAATTTTTTTATTCCTATTTTATTATAAAAATCATATTTAACGATATATTTCCAAGACAAATAAACAAAAAAGTAATGTTAGTTGAGAACCCTTTAATTTATCACCTAATTAATAAATTGAGCATCGATTCTATGTTTCCAGAATAAGGGTGTTAATAATAGTTTGTTAATCCTCTTTCCAAACCAATAAATAACTCAATTATCTTAATAAAAATTGGTTTAAAAAAAATTATTTATACTTAAATAATCATTAGAAGCATCTAGAATCCATGAAAATGATGAAAAAAATACCATTTAAATTTAATTATTGTGAAAAAAGAAATGTATAACCTATAACTAATATCATATAAAATAAATATCATTAAAATTATTCAATGATTGATGATGATCACTCAGGAAGAAGTGATTATTGGAAAGAGATATTTTTTGTAGTAATTTGTAATGACCTATCCCCCCAAAGATACTATAATGAGGGGAGAGATATAATAAATCCCCATGTCTTGCCTCAAGGAGGCTCCAGGTAACTGACTTGAACTAAGGGTATATGAAAATACAAACACTGGAGGCGTTAACCTTTATAAGAAAAAATGTTCAGGAGATAATGGGTATAAAAAATAATAAAATAAATGAAAAATAATAAAACAAACCGAATCCATCCCATAATGCATTTATAAATCAAAACTAATATATAAGAAATTTAACAAAATAAATCCCAATAGAAACAATGATAAGACAGTGACACAGAAACTATCCAATGTTCTATTCTAGTAATGTCCACCATAGTCCATTTAGAACTCCCATGAAACTATAACTAGTTTTTATAGACTACGTGTGAGAATATAGGTATACTCAGTAGGGAAACCAAAGCATCTCATGCACATGTGAAATTAGAATATTAATGCGCATCTGTGAATTTAGTTGAATCAAACAATACCTAAATAGATATACTAAAAAACCAACCTCAACAAGGATGACTCACAAAATAACACATCCAAGGAATATAATATATAATATAAATAAAATTGATTATAATGTACCCTAAATCACTATCACACTAATGTTTCTCTCTTACACCCCAACGGTAAACGTTTGGGAGCACCCACTTCATTTATATAACGTCACCTCACCTCACATCCCACCCACACACACCAGGGACATAACATTACACCCCAACCACACATACCTAGGCCATAAAAACACATCACAACCTAAATATTCATAGGACAACACATAACATCTCATCTTGAAGACACCTAGAATAACATACCACAAACCATCCCAATGAATCCTAGGATGACAGATAAAAATCACCCAAAGAATCATGGGCCACTATCAACTAGAAGAAGGTGAAGGGAAGAGCCAGTGGCTAACAATCCAGTCCCCCACCTTAATGTTTAAGAAAGAAACCCACTATAAATATGTTAATGGAATTACATAATGCTCAATAGTGGAGGGGTGTGTAATGAAATAAAAAGAACATTCAATATATATACATATAGAGTTACCATATAAAAGCCCATCCAATGGTATTAAAACAAAATGTAACCATCTAATATTATCCAAATAATATCGTTTCCACATCTAAATTCCAATAATCACATATACAAAATAGGAGCCAAGGTTAATTTTTTATTATTTAAGAAATTTTCATGAGCCTTTTTATATTAAGAAATTTCATTTTAACGACCTATTTAATTTATCTTCTCTATATATGTTATAGTTATATTTAATTTTGGAAGAAACCTTTTTTAATAATTCTATCCCATTAGTTTGTATATAAACATTAAATTGTTAATCCCACATCCCATAATAAATTTTCTCATTATACATTTCCATTTGAAAATTTTAAAATATGGTATTAATTACAGTAATATATGTGTAAATATAATAGAACCAACAACACAAAACAAGCATAAAAACATACCACAATTACAACATATACATCATTTTACGACCATATAAGGTTTAAATTAATTGTTGTATAACCATTCTACAATAACCATCATAAATTTGTAACACCACTGTATCATAAAAACAATCACCACCCAAATCCCCAAATAATAATCATCCTCTTCCACCACACATATAACAACATAGACACCAAGAAACACATCATCCCCACATATTCAATCCACAATGATTCCACACATCACAAGATATTATAATATCATAACTCATTTTTAGATTTTGAAATTAATGGTCACATTTTCAATTTAAAATCTATATTTTAGGGTGTTTTCAATGATTTATTTTTGATTATAGGGCATCTATTTAATATAATGAATATAAGTGGTAAACAAATTTTTTCTATTGGGGTCATAAAAATCACAAAAAATAGAGTTTTTGAAAAATAAATTTACTATTACATAATCATGTCACGAACACACATGATTTTCCTCAAGTAGATATGCCAATACAATAAAAATATTAAGAAAAATCAAATCAAATCAATAAATGGATGTAAGACCATAAATAATAATTCCTTGTATATTTAGAATTCAATTTATAGATTTATTATAAATTATAATATGGATGTAACCACCACCAGAATACATGAAAATAATAAACCCAAAACCACATGATCCGCATAAAGGTAACTGAATGAAGAAATTACTTAAAAGAAAGATGATCAACACTCCTTAGTACCACCAAAAAACAAAGGTTCACATACAATAGGGAATATCATTGAGGTTGAACTCGAAAAAACTATAGAACCTAAATACATGAGGGAAAGGAATAAGGATTAAAAACCTCTTTTTTAAGAGAATGAATAAGGAATGAATGACGGGATATTATTGATCATAGAATATTATATCTAAAACTAAAGGGTTTGGAAACGGCTTAGTTGACCGTTGAAGGTCGATCTCATTAAAACCATGCATTTTAAACGTTTGAATGGTCTCAATATTTTTATTAATTATGTATATAATTAAACTCCATTTTAATGAATTTAAAACACACAATTAAGGCACTAAAACACAGTTTTCATCATGAATCATGTAAAAATGGGAAATGTTTAATTTTTTTTAAAATCATAAAAATTAAGGAACAATGGAAAACTAATAGAAATAACACACCACGAGAAAGAGATGATTCTAAAATGACATGCCGCTAGAAATGAAATTATTCCAAAAGGACATATTGATGTAACGACAAATTGAAAGAATGAAAAACAAAAAAAACCACATGCTGTAAGAATGAAACGACACATGAACAACATGCTGCCAGAATAACACAAATCCCGAATGACTCATTCCATAATGGCATGCCCCCCGAATAAAACACCAACAGAATGAAAAGATTATAGAATGGAAACTCCAATAAAACAACATGATTATAGAATAAAATTCCTTGAGAATGACACTCCACAAAAATAAAACATCCCTAGAATGACACACCAATAGATTGACACACTGTTGTTAAACTAGAATTTTGGTAAAGAGTTGAAATGAAAAAACCATTGGAATGAATCCCATATCACATAAAGACCACAAAGTACTATTAAACACCTCAAAAAACATATTTTGGGTAATCTAAAAATATTTAATGTTTGGTCAGTTACATTAGACACCTTATAAACTATTCCATCCCTGGATAATTTGAGGACATCCATGAAAAAATGATATAAAGGGGTCAAACTACCATCTATCAAGATACCTCTCAAGGATCTCGTTACACCTGAAACACTATGACCAATAAAACCCACTAGCTGAAACTCTCATAATAACTAAACAATCCTACTATCCAAAAAATCAGAATTAGAGAATTTCATCCCCCCATGTCATGATACTTTCTACTATGGGTAGAACATACTCTCCCACGTGCATTTAATCACATCATAGTTAAATTTTTATAGATTAGGAATAAGATCGTCCTTTTTTCTAATTCTAGAACATTATTACACATAACACAATACACATTACATCTAGGAGATAACAATATATTTCGAAAAAAATAAATGTATGAATGTCACAAAATAATGAAAAAATAACAAAAAACTCAAAACAACATTATGTACTAGTCTCACATCTGTATCTCATTATCCTATACACTCTTCTACAGAATACCATGCATCTATATCACCCAATCTAGATGAATGTTTTTCCTTAGGGATTAAAAATACATGACGAAAGAAAAATTCTTTCCGAACAACCAACCCATGAGATACCTCTCAAGATTATTGATATATTTGGAATATAGAAAACATAAGGAAAATAAAGTGTAAATATACATAATAGTTTTAATAAAATATCCTAGTGGAGATACCTCTCAAATAAAGACAATACCAAAAATATGTTCATAGAAAAAATCTTTTATTTAATAATAAAAAATTGTGTGATTTTTTTTTTCAAAAAATATCATCATTCATAGTTATAAACAAGTTCAATCCTTTAAAAAATATTTTATTTAAAATATAATCATTATTTATTTAATACATTTATCTTCTGCATTAAATTTTCCAAACCTTTACATTTTTATTTCAAAATTTTAGGAATTTTATTTTAAAAAAATATATAAATCATTATTTTTTAAAATCCCTTCCACTCGATTCAAATGATCCCAACTCAAATCATAAATAATTTTACACCCATTTCATTTCAACAATATTATTTATGAAGTGATTTTTTAAATTCAATAACATTTTTATGATAAATAAATTATTTTAATTTTTTTACAATGTCACTATCATGATATTTCTTCACAAAAAGTATGTGTTTTCGAATAATTTTTTACATGTCTCAAAATATAAATATTACATGCAAAGTAAAAATGACAAAACATAAGGTTGGATTAATCCATTTTATCGAATTATAATATTTCCTATGATTTTCTTACAATTTTTTTGTGAGGATAATATTCATGAAACAATGCTTCGTAACATTTTACAACTAACTCAAGAACTCATACATTATATATACAGATCTACCAGAAGAATACTAATCAAAGGAGCCCATTCACTACACCATGATATAGATTTTTTTTTGGAAGAACTAACACACCTCTATGTTTTTAAAACCTATTTTAATATAATGCATAATGATGTTGGAAAATTTTTTTATCTATTAATATGTATGCGGTCAAAAAACAACTCATCAATAAAAACTAAAACATAAAAAACTAAAAAAAATATAGTATTAAAACATTATCATCACTTAATTTATAAAATAATCTAGTAATTGATGGAAATTCCATATTCATGAATTATAAATATGACCATTTTATTTTATTACCAAAATTAAGGGATTTAACTGTTTATAGGAGATGAGTTATTTCCTCAACATAATAAGATGTAAAAAACACAACTCATCTCACCACTACAACCACACATCTCTACCATCACACAACCTTACCACTACGTAATACAACAATTGGACAATCTTACAATCCCATGAAATAGTTCACCAGACATCTCACAGAAACACATCACCACACAACATCATTATCCACTAGGAAACCATTTTTTTACATAATAAATTTTTTTATATCATCTGCCACATTTCCACAAACAATAATATCCACTACCATCACAAACAAAACCAAAAAATAAACAAATATAGAAATTCTATTTATTATGTGGAGATAATATCCGATTTGGGTGGCACTGACTCACTAACATGATTTCAATCACGTCAAAGTGTACCATATATCGATTAATGATATGGTTTTCCACATTTCATAACATTGATGATTCAAATAACTAGTCAAACAAAGAATCAAAACAAGAAAAATCACATATAGAAGAACATCATATTGTCTTCCATAATTTTCCTTGATATTATAATACCTAATTTCATTATTTCACATGAGTAAATTCAGACAATTTTAAAATTTAAAAGTTGAATTAGTTAATTATCCTTATATAATTGATTATCGTTTAAATTCATGGTGAGTTTATCTAGAATTCATATCAATGTTCTCAAAATATAAAATAATGATAGTAAAAAACAAGGTTTCAAACAACTTTTATTAGCAAGGTATTTCAACAAAACAATTAAAATATAAAAATGAAACTAGAAACATCATTCAATATTTCTAGGTAAATTCTAGTGAAACATCATTTCGTTAATTTAAATTTTTCTTACATTCCCAATGTTAAACGTAAAACAACACATATGTTATCCCACACACCATGATTTGAATGCTTTAGATGTGACATTATAGGTTCCTATTATTATCAAGGATATACACCTTAAATTTTCATTTTTTTATATTATAGGTTCTTGTGTTCAATTAAAATAATCCATTAAATACACAACATTCTATAAACATCATCGAAGTAAAACATGGTTTTTAACAAAAATATTTAAAATTAAACGTGTTTTATTTCTATGATTTTTGCTTTATGATTATCAAAGTAATCATTATGTAATAATTTCATGGAATAGAAAGTAATGATTTTATAAATCATTAATGATAACATTTTTCATCTTATATATTTAAATTAAAACTATTGAACATGCAACATGATCAATTCTATCATACTAGAACTTCATTAGATACCATGTAAAGGATTTTATCTTTAGGATTTTTTCTGAAAACATACTACTCATGACATAACAAGTGAGTTAAGGTTATTAATAATTATTATCATCTATAAAATCACAATTTTAATAATACTAATAGTTTTATTTCTCAAAATGTTACCAAAAATCATGCTGATCATTTCCCAAAATTTAGAAATAAATGTTACAAATATTCAACACTATCACATACTTATGACATATAGTTATATCAATACAACAGAACTGAAATCAAGATAAAATAAGAATCATGTCATTACTGTCATGTATTTTAAATTAAAATAAATTTTAAATAATATGGATGGATTGTTTCAGGAATGTTGTTATTTAAAATTCTAAAGCCACATTTTACAACAATTGAACAACACATGTTAATGATACATTACAAATTTAAAGAAATTAATGGAATATTAAAAGTCAAGGGAACCATAATACATCTAAGTGTTGTTTAGAAAGAATAGATTTTATCATGCTAGTGGAATGTACTTCAAGGTATCATTATTTATAAGGTTTATAAAAACTGAATAATTGACCACAAAAGAATACACTAATCATGGTTCTCTAACAATTAAAGATGTTATAAAAACTATTTATGTGTTATACATTTATAATAATGGAAAAAATATTTTCATTAATGATGAAGATATAATATTAATGAAAAAATACTCATCCAAACTTGAATAAGGATTCAAACAAATTGATAAGTTCATTTAACCATAATATCAATATTTCCCTTTAAGACATATTAAGAATTCAAAAAAATAAAAATTTCATAGTAATAATAGCTTGATGATATTCATATAAAAACACATAAAATATCATAATTTATTTAATTCATTTTAGTTTCCTAATATCACCCAATTCAAATAATAGCACAAGTCATTATGATGCATTTACATCTCCAACATCTCCACCCTACAAGAAGTTCAATCTCACTTGGTAATTTAATAAGAATAGATTCTATGAACTGGATAATGGGGATATAAAATACCATTTACTAGCTGGTCTACGAACACTATGTCACATACCAAGGTGATCTAACATTATTTATATACCAATCAATGCATTCCTCATTGGGAATAACATTGAACTCCACCCTTTCTCTCACCCATCAACTCTAATGTCATTCAGTCACAACCCCCTCCCTATAAAGATATTGAAGTAATGTAAAGGAGTTAATGACCAATGAGTCGCACCATTAGTAGGCCCTAGGTTATTGACTAGAACAAAGAGTTTAAGAATCTCAAAATATGGAAGGCATCACCATTTATATAAAAATAATATCTTGAGATAAGAGGTATCATCCATAATCAACTCTATAACATATAATAAAAGAAAATTAATGAACACAAAAATGAATCTATAAATCAAAACTAATACACATATAATTTATCAACATAAATCCAAAAGGAGATAATGATTGGAAAAATACATAGAAATATCCCAAAGGTCATATCTAGTAATTTCCAGTATGGTCCAAATATTCATCCTTGAAACGTGAAATAATTTTTATATACATCAGGTGAGAATATATGTATACATTGTTGGAAAACAAGTGTATCTCATGCACATGAGAAAAGGAAATACTAATGCACATGTGTGAATGTAGTATAACAAAAAATAACCTAAAAAGAAATACTAACCAATATTTCAACCTTTTGAAAGGTTTACTCACCAAATTAGGAATTCATGTAATATAATATACAACACGAACCACATCAACAATAAGGTAGCTAAAACACATTAACACTTATTATCCACTCTCATACCCCAATGGAAAATTTAGTGACACTCCCACCTCTTCTGAATGACATCACATCACATAAAGTCCCACCCACACCCACCTAGGCGATCACAAAACATCCATCCCGCACACCTCTGGGCTAACTCATAAAATCACATTCGGTCCACACACACCTGGGCTGTCATAAAACATCACATCTCGAAGTAAAATGGTACCACACATCACATATCATATTGGAGACACCCGGGACAACAAACAATAAGTCATATAGAAGACACCTCAGACCACACATCACAACTCTCCTGACGAAACATGTTCTACGATCATCTAAAAGAGGAAGTATTAAAGAGTGGGTGTCCATTCACCCATACACCCAACTATATGTTTAGGAAAGAACCCCCCCTGCATGTGACTAGGCATGTGTTGGAACAGAGTTCTCATAGAGGGTGGGATGAATTTAGAAATCATGAGAACATACATTATATATACATATAGAGTAACAAAACATAAGCCCATACCATGGGATGGAAATAGAAAATAACCATCTCAATGAATCCACAGAAGATCATGGCGACCTTTAAATTTATGTAATCACACAAACAATATAGAATCTAATGATTATATTTCAGTCATTAGAAAATTTTTTAGAGTCTTTGTTTATCAACATATTTATCTATAACAACCTCTTTAATTTATATTCTCAACACCTGTTAGAGTAATATTCCAATCATGAGGAAATATTATTTGATAATTCAAGCCCATTAGTTTTTATATATACATTAAGTAGATAATCAACACAACCCATCATAAATTTCCTCATTAGAAATTCTAAATTGAAATTATTATCTCGGGGTACTAATTATATTAATACATAGTTAAATATAACATAACCAAGCACACGACAAAAGAATAACACTAGACCCCAACTATCACATCCACATAATTTTACAATAATATCATTTTTCTCATCCTTGATGTAAAACCATACCACAACCACCATCACATCCACACTACATAACCACACCACAAAAAACATCAATACCCCACTTCCCAACCACATCTCATCTAATTCCCCCAAACACAATACAACAAATCCACAACAAATCACATCATCCCCACACATAAAAACCACAACAGTTCCATACATAATAATATATAATACCAATACACATCATTTTTGTATTTATAAAGTAAAAGGTACTTATTCAATTTCATATCCATATTTACGATTGTTATCAATAAAATAATTATGATCATGTGGAATCAATTTTATTAACCAAATATAAGTGGTTTTGAAATTTGTTATGGTGGGGTTCAGAATAATATAAAATAGATTTTTTTCAAAATATTGTCATTGTAGAATAATCACATCACTGACATTCATGATTTTTATCAAAGAATTGCACTCATATTAGGACAATATCAAAATAAATGAAATTAAATCAATAAAATGTTGCGAGATCAAAAATCAAGTATCTCATCCCTTTTAAAGATCAATTTAGAGATTCATTATATTTTTTAATATGGATGAAACCATGATCACAATAGATGAAAATAATAAACCTATCCTAAAGGATACACATAATGAGAGATCGATGAAAAATATTCATGGATGATAGATGATCAAAACAGCCTTTGTGCACCAAAAAATAGTTGTGTGTACAATATGAATCTTCTTCATGGGGAACTCAAACCACCTGCAACACCTCATTACATGAATCCAAGGAAGAAGGATTTAGAACCTCCCATATCATGATAAACAATATGGAATAATAGAATGGAATGAATCATCCTTAAAATTATTATATCTAAAAGTAAAAAGATTTTAAATTTTCTAGTTTACCATTTATGCATATATAATTAAAACTGTATATTTTAAACATTTTAATGGATTGAAGGCTATTTTGAAAATAGGGATATTATTATAATTTTTTTAAACATATTTAATAAAAAAATTAAGGAATTTATACCCAGTTTTCTTCAAAAAAGAAATCAAAATGAGAAATATGTATTTTTTTTGGAAATCTAGAATATTTTGAAAAAATGAAAAACTGTTGGAAATGACATAATGCCTGAAGGAAAAACCACCCAATGTACACATTGACAGAAAGACACACCACCAGAATGATAAACCGCCACAATGACATGATGTTAGAATGACACACCACCAGAACGACATATGGCCAGAATGAAACATTACTAGAACAAAGCCCCATGAGAACACCATGTCGTTAGAATAACACACATCCATAATGATCGTTAGCGTGAATGAAATGTATCTATAACAATGCACAAACAAAATTAATTGTCTCTAGAAATAAATTCCAAAAGAACATTATGCTTCTTGAATGACATGTAACAAAAATTGCATGCCACTATAATGAAACACTGTTTTAAAACAAGAAATTTGGAAAACTATTGGAAAAAAACACTAATGGAATGACCCACATATCCCAAAAACACCAGGACTACCCCCGACACCGCAAACATCATATTTTTGGTAATGTAATAGTACAAAAGATCTAGTTCATTACATGATCTCTAATGGATATTTCCCCCACTAATTCATAGTTTGGATTTATTAATATAGGACATAGGTATATTCTACTTTCCCTAAATTTCATCAAAATTTTTATAATTGTATTAGTAAATCCTTTTGTTACATCCAATGTAACCCTTATCTATTATCTATATTATAACATTAATGTATATATGGAATGTTAGGGAGATTAAAAAAGAAAATATTTAAATTTTATCTGGATGATTGAGTCAAATATGTTCTAAATGGGCGAAACTATTCAATTCCCAGTGAAAAAACGAAACTGTATCATAAAATTTGGAACGATCAAATATACAGATTAGGGTTACAACCATAAAACAACCTTATTTTATTATCTTTTAAATATTCTTCACAACTGTGGTTATTTTAAATTTTTATTTTCTTAAATTTAGGATAAAATATAACAAAGTAGACCAACACATTATATGTGGACAATTATATTCAGTATAATATTTTCCCACCAAAGGAATCCGTTTTAAAATAAAACATGATATCTTTTCAAGACAAATATTTAATTTCTTCATCTACAAATCCTCATTATCCTTAAAAATTATATGACTTGTGATTTTTTTTTTTAAAAACTAGGGTGATAACAAAAACATTTGAATGAAACATAATATATGGAAGGAAACCATTAGTACATGAATATTGTAAATTTTAGAAATCAATTTCACAAAATCATACTTTTCACAAATAAAAGATTAAAAATTAAGATTATATCATGAAATCATAATATTTCTCTAAAAATCATGGAAATAATAAATCATAGAGATAACTTTTTTAATCAATATCATTCTTAAATTGAAACAATCATGCCTACATAGGACTTAACCATTATAGTTACGTTGGGAATACCCATCAGAGTATATTCCCTATATTTCTTAGTAGAACCCCAACTAATGAACTCTGTCTCATTACCCAATGAATTAGAGAGATATCAGAAGATCACCCACCCTCATTTTTCATTGATCCACTTATATACAAAAACATTCCCATGAACCACAACATAAGCACAACATATAAATCCTGCATAAAATAATAATAACATTTCCACTTGGATATCAGATTTTATTTTTAAAAATATGATCAATAATAAAAGAAAATATATTATTTGAAAATAAAAGTGTAAACATGTAAATAGAACAACAAAAAATTAAATAAACATAAAATATATAAATTTAGTTCATGATTTATATGTTAAAAAATATTTATTATTATTTAAACAATCAATCTATTTTTAAAACACAATCAAAACATTTGAAAAGTAAACATTTGAATCATAATGTCCCATAGCACTTTGAAACAATTGAATGGAATTTAAATTTTAAAATATTAATGTCCATATAATTAAATCCTTAAATCTAATTTGAAAATATGGACAATAATGAGAAAAAGATGGAAAAATAAATCCTTAAAACATTAAAAATGATGTTTAAGTTAATGATTCTCTTCTCTTTGAGAATAACTCATCACATAAAACCAATATATTACTAAATAAATAATAACGAAATTTTTTTTAGTTTATTTAAAATTTTTTCGGTTTTTATTATTACATTTATATCACTTATTACAATTTTAGAATAATTAATTAATTAATTATGTTCAACTTGGTCATTTTGATGAAATGCATTACTTGATATGAAAATGAACATGGTATGACAAATATTATCTGAGGGATTAGAAGTAAATTATATCTAGTATAATATTAGTGAAATAATAATCACTTTTATATATCTATTATAGCATTAAATACATTCATTAAATATGGATATGAAAAATGAATAATGATACCATCATGGGGAAAGTAAGAAGTACATATGCATCAGTAACGATATTATTTTTCAACGATAACTATATAAATAAGGTAATTATCATATTATCTATTAAGAGAGATCATAAAATAATAAAAATATTATCAAAAATTTTAATATAATTTTATATATTATATATGTTTTGTGGGGATTAAAAATGAATCACATCACTTCGTGGGTGTGGTAGTTCACCCATACACATGAATGACATTATCATTTTTATGTTCTAGGAAAGAGAGGAATAATTGATATATAATTATCATAAAATGATAAATATATCATTAATATCACATAAGAACTGTAATTCTCTCATTAAAACGATTATAGAGAAATGGTAATGAAAAACAAACTATATCAGTTTTCAAGTCGTTAGTCCGTTGTACACAAAAATGAAAAGTTAAATTCCCATTTTATTAAATTAAAGATGGATTTATTTGATGATATTAAAATAATTACATATTAGTATATTAGAGAAACTGGATTTATTATCTCATCTTGGTAGGATAATATTTGAAGGATGTGAAAGAAGAAATGAAATTGAAACAGAATAATAAAAACATTAACAATCTTCAAAAGAACAACATTTCATAACACCTTAAGACCAATAAAAAGGGAGTTATGCCTAAAATATGAATTATAATATGTGGGGATTACTTCTAGAAATTTATTTGAGAACATAGTTTATGAACCCATAGGTTTTAAAAGTGTATGGAATGAGAAGAATGTGCGCCCATTTAAAGGAAATGGGAGGGGACTCCTAAAATTATTAAAAGTATCATATTGATATTATTTTCTATTATATAATAAATAGGTAAAAAATTGATTTATATTGAATATAGGATATATATGGGTTGAAATATAATTATCTAATGAAAATTCTATATGTTTGAATTTTTTTAATCTATAAATTTTCATTTTGAACCTTATAACTCTTTCCTTTTTATTATGTAATTTGTAATTTGAGTCTTAAAATAAATATTATAACATGAAAATATACCAATGAATGAAAAATTATTGAAATTTTCTAAAATATATATACTATTTTTTTGAATAATGTATTTCTAGATATTTTATATCATTTAATTACATATTTTATATTTGAAAATACCAATAGTATTAATTTTGAAACTATTCATTAGTTTACATTTTAAAAATATCTTAACAATATGATAAGTTCAACCGAACTCCTTTAAATCATTAGTAACTTGTCTATTTAACCAATAAAATTTGTATAGGGTATCAATTACATCAACTTATATTTATTTTAAAATTTTTAATATCATTTATTTGATTCATTCATTAACAAAGAACTTATATCTTTATCATTGTGTCGCCATTAAATTTTATTATTTATTTAGTAAAAATTATAAATAAATTATCATGCTGTATTTAACCTTTTTTATATTTAAAAGTAATATTTATTGTCTATGAAATCACTTATATAACCCCATATTATAATATTTTTTGGTAATAATGGACATGATTACGACATCTTGGTATTTACATTAAAAAAATGTTATAAATGTCATAATCAGACCCTAGTGGATTTCAAAGGACACAATATCGACCCAATGATTATATTGGTTGAAAATAACACATATAAACATAAAAGAACCTATATTTTGGTAGTTTTATAATACTCATAAAAATATTTTAAACTTAAATTACTCGAATTACCCATAACCGTGTTAAAAAATTACAAAATTTACTATTCATAAGATCTAAAAAAAAGGAACTATTTACATAATTTTATAATTATTATTAGAAACATGGATTACATTTTTCTAAATTAGAAACAAATAATTGACATAAAATAATTACAAATTTATCTCATTGATGGAATGAGAAGACACGATTTGAAAGTAAATAGTTCAAAAGTTGACATAGTTTTTATATCCAATTTCAATATTATATTTATTTCAATTTAATAAATTTAGTTAAATGGAAATAATTAAATGTAATTATACTTTAAAACCTTATAAAAGTATAATATAACTATATAAATAAATTAGATAGAGAAACTATTTTCAATTAAAATGCAGTATTTATCAGTAGTCATTGTGAAATGAATATTATCAAAAAAATAAAAACAATTTATCCAAATTAATATTTTATATCTAGCATCTCAATAATAATTTTATTTTTTCAAATAATTTTTTTTAATTTTTTTAAAAAAAATGCATTTAAAATGGTTTCTACCTTAAAAGGCGATAAAAATGATATCTTTAGAAAAAAATGCATATTTTATGTATAAAATATAATATGTAATTATATCATGTCTATAAAACATATAAGATGAATTTTAAACATTATATTGAAATTTAAATTTCATTAATATAATACAACAAGGGTGATTTCTATATTTATAAAACACAATTTTTCACATTTATATTTTTTTTCAGAAAAAAAATTCTTTTTATTTTTAAAATATCATTACAATCATTTTTAATAAGTTTTTTGTCAAAGAATTATATAAAAGTGTTGACCATGATATCATTAATAAATTAATTCCACTAAATCATTCCATTTTAACATATATGTTATAAGGTGATGTTTAAAAAATAATATTTAGTTGTTCTCTTATGTTTTATGTGGCATATAATGTAAACAAACATAAAGAATCTTTTTAAAATACATGGAATGTTACATTTTCCCCCAGCATTTTGGAAATGTAGTCCTCTGAATTATAATATAAGGGTTGTAACTAAGGTATAACATTTTAAAAAACCATTATTCCAATCCCACATCAAGAAATGGATTAAAAAATCGACAACATTAAATGTACAAAATATATGAATGAAAGTCGCCTAAGATAACACATAATTGGGTCCCATGTAGTAAAACATGAATGTAGAAGGAAAAATAACTATGAGGTTCTGATGGAGAGCGATAGAAACCATTGTTTGGAGAATGATAAAAATCAAAAAACCAAAAAAAATTATGGGTTAAATGTTCATTGATTTTTTAGTAGAAAATTAATGTAAAACATTTTATTAAAATCATTTTCATATATTTATTGAATTAATTTATAACCTAGACTATAATTATAAAGAATTATACTTACTTGAAAAGTAGAGTTTTATCCATTAATCAATTTTAACCAAAAAATTATATTTTATAGATTAATTTAAATACTTGAATCAACTTCCTGAGAATCACATAATCCAAAAAAAGTAAACTATATATTTATAATGTCTTCAGACATTGAAGTAAAACAATTTTTTTTTAATAAAATTAGATAATTCCAAAAATATAATAATCATTAGAAGAAGAATGACTTCATTTATTATCCAAAATTCATCAATAATACCAAATGATAATCATATATCATTCAACTATACATTAAATTCCTCAATAATATTCTAGACTAGAGAAACCAAAAATTAATAGATCAAATAATCATACAAGATTAATTGTAAATTTTTTCTCTAAATAACATCAATAGGTCAAAATGTTTCATATAAAAAATATAATTTTAGAAATTAAATAATCTCAAAGTTATTCAAATTATTTCCATAAATTTCTAGAATAACCATAATTATACAATTAAATCATATATTCTTCCAAAATATAACTCAACTTTTACAACATAATTAAAATACAATATTATTTTTTTACCTTAATTATAAAAAAATCTTAAAGTAGTGAAAATATACAAAAATAAACGTTATCACATAATCCTAAAATAATTTCCATATACCACAGATTACATTTAATAAAACATAAGATTCCAAAATAAACTTATTCTTAATCCATCAAATTATTTACGTAAAAAAGTAATACTAACTAGGGACTTCACATAGCTCAGTGTTAAGTGATTCACCCTTGTCTTCATTCGGTTGTGGTTTCCAATATTATGGACTTGCCTGACATGGCATATTATCACCCATTATATGGGTTTTCCCTTATATAATACTTTATTATTCAATAAATATGAAGAATTCCTTAATAAATAAAAACAAATTTTATCATCAATGTTCATCATATAAAATGCATTTTTATCCAAAAATTTAAAACCAATATTTAAAAAAAATGTGAACGTCTCCAAATATATCGTTATTCACCTTAAAATCTCATAACATAAAGCCTCAAAAGGTATTGTAAGACAATAAAATTATAGTCAACCATTAAATTATAGACACATGATGATATCCATAAATCTATTAAAAATTCCCAATCCCAAATGCTTTCTAAACTATCCTCAAATACCAACTGTAAGGAACCATCATTAAACGTAACATATTATTATGTTTTTGAAATAAAATTAAATTTTTATGATCTTTTAGGTTATGAGTTTCATATAATTATTATAAAATTATTAAAATTATTCACATATATTACATGTGGACACTTAAACTCAAAATAAATTTAATCCCACCAAAGGAAACCCTTTTAAAATAAAACATGACTTCCTTTGAAGACACATCATTAATAATTTAATCATGAAATACTATTTATCATTAACAATATTAATAAGTCAAATTTTTATTAAAACATTAGATTATGAAATCCTCAGAAAAGGGAATAAAATAAGTAAAGAAACCCATAGTCATGAATATTTTAAACTCATGAAAACACTTTCACAAAACCATTCATTTCACAAATAAAACACAAACTATAATGATTACCTCATGAAATAATATGATTTATATATAAATAAATGATAATATAAATCATAATGTTAACTCAAGGAATCCATACAATTCTAACATTTTATATTTCAATACTACATAAGGATTTACTTTCATGGTTACATTTGTAATAAACAAAATTGTATATTCCCAAAATTTCTTTGGATAAACGAAACTAGTTAACTCTGTCTCATTACTGAATTCATTTAAGATCTATCACAAGATCAAACCTTCTTGTTTTATCATGGAATCACCCATATACATAGTCAATTCCAATTAACCAAAACATAATTTTAAAAAATGAATCATGCCTAAATGAATAATAATAATATAACTTTAAAATAACATTTCATTTTTACAAATCCACACAATCAAAAAACAAAAAAAATTATTCGAAAATATAAGTGAAAAATTGTAAATTCAAAATCAAAACAATAAATAGGAATAACAGTTACAAATTCGTTCATGGCATATATTTTAAAAATAAATTCAAAGATATTTATACAATCAATTAATTTTTTATACAAAATTTAAAAAATTAAAATGTATACATTTGGATCGAACAATCAAATAACACATTGAATATTTTGAATAAAATTAAAATTTTAAGACATTCATGTACATATAAAAAAATCATTAAAACCATTTTGAAAATATTTACATTGATGATAGATATGTAGAATAATAAATATAAAAAAAAAATTCAATATTACGTTTTAGTTAAAGAGTACATTTCATTATAGTCCGACTCATCATATACAATATTTATCATATTGAGTAATAAAAATTGGTTAATTATATAATTTATTTGGATACTTATTACGTTAATTATTCCCTTAATATTAATTATTACAATGTTTTTAAAGTCACATAATTATTTATGTTCAAATCAGATGTTTTGTCGATATTCGGTATTTCTGTTGAAAATGAACATTGTATGATGTCATTAGTGCATGTTATCATAAGTAAATTATCTCAAAAATAATATTCATGACATAATAATCACTTTTATAAACCAATTATATATTTAAATCCATTCATTAATATGGATATGAAAAATGACTAATATTTCCATCATAGAGATGGTAAGTTGTACGTACACATGGGTAGTAGTTTTATTTTTCATAGGTCATTATAGAAGAAAGATAAATGTCATTTTATATTTCCATATTGATCATAGAATCACTAAAATCATATTAGTAATTTAAATATACCATTACAGATAATAAAAGTGTTGTGGTGATTAAAAATGAAACACATCTCTTTGTAGAGGTGATTCTTCACTCGTATGAACGAACGATGTTAACATTTTAAATGCATGTAAAGTAACAACATTATTGACATATTATTCTATTATAATGATAGATATGTCATTTAAATATCATATAAACATTAATTCCATCATTTTAACTATTCATGGGAGATGGTTGTGAAAAACAACCTATATCGGTTCGCTAGGCGGTAGTCCACCGTACACACAGACGAAAAGTTCTTATCCCATTTGTTGAAATTAGAGATGGATTTAGGTTATCATATTAACATAATAACATGTAATTATATTTAGGATAATGGATTTATTACAAATTTATGGTTATAGAATATTTTATGAAAACAGAAGAAGGAATAAAATATAAACACTTAAATAAAAATGTTACCTTCTATAGGATGATCATCTATGAATAACACCTTAAAACCTCTTAGGAGAGTGTTCGACATTAAATAGGGTGTATATAATGCAGTGAGGTATTCTAAGAAAGAAATTTTTGCAGATATTAACTGAACTAAATGTTTTTAGCAGAATAAAATATTAAAGATTTTGCGCCTTTTATAGGAGAGGGGACAAACCGTATTTGATTTAGTAAAATTATTATGTTAATATAAATTAATTTTCTATTACAAATGGGTCTAAATTAATTTATTTAAAATATAGGAAAAGGATTAGTTTAAATATAATCATAACATGTAAATTAAAAATGTTTTAATAATTTTTTGATCCTTATCTTATTGATTCAACACTATTAAGTATTATCATTTTATAAAGTAATTTATAATTTTTGAGTTAAACTAATTTCCTTAACATGAATAACGACCAATGAGTGGTTAATTAATGAAATATATGGAAATATATAAACTATTTTCCTGAATCATATGTTTTTATAAATTTCATAAAATATAATAAAATATTTTATATTTTCAAAGATGAATAGTATCAACTGTGGAAATATCTATTATTCTATTTTTAAAAATATCACAAAAGAACGATTACTTCAAAACCACAACATAAAATAAGGACCAATATTTTAAATTAATTGACAAATTTTTTTGTATGGAATATATTTTATCAACATATATTTATTTTAATAATTATAATATCATTCATTTTATTCATTCATTATTTAATAAGTTAAGGGATTATCATTGGTTGACTATTTATTTTAATTATTTATGTAAAAAATATATTAATAAATTAACATGATATAATTAATATTTATAAATACATATGTAATATTTATTGTTGAATATATCACTTATATACCCCAATAATAATATTTTTTTCATAATAAGAGACATGATTATGACATCTTGGTCTTTACTTTATATAAAATGTATTAAATGTCATAATCTCACCCAATTAGATTCCAAAGGAAATGATTTTGACCCAAGGGTTTTATTGGTCAAAAAATATCCCATCGAATAAGATCTTTACAAGTGTTAGGGTAGTTTGATAATAATTATAATATTATTTTACCTTTAATTATTCGATATTCCTTTAAATGTGGAAACAAACTCGATTACTAAAGTTACTATTTATAATTTCAAAAAAGGGAACTATTTAAGTAATTTTAACCTTCTTATTACAATTATTGAATCCATTTTTCCAAATTTAAAACACATAATTTTATTAATTTAATAAATAATTAATCTTTTTGATAGAATGTGGAAATGAGCTTTTAAAGTAAAACTATCAAAAGTTCACAAAGTTTATATATCCAATTTCAATATGAAATTAATTACAATGACCTATATTGGATTAAATATTAATAACATAATATAATTTTATATTAAAATAATTTAAAAGGATAATATAACTATCTAAATAAATTAGATGAAAAAACAGTTTTGACATAAAATGCAGTATTTTTCACTATTCATTAAAAATAAATATATCAGTAAAAAAAAATTTCTCCAAAATAAAAATTTTCCCCAGTTCAAAATAATAAGTTTATTTTATAAAATCTAATTTATAAAATTTTATAAATCTATATTTACAATGGTTTCTCCCTCAAAAAGTGATAAAAATGATATATTTTGAAAAAATACTCCTTTTATTCATAAAAATGACTTATTTATTATATCATGTATATAAAACATATAAGATGAATTTTAAACATTATATTAAATTTTAAATTTCATTAATATAATCCAAAAATAGTTATCTTATTGTTTATAAAACACAATTTTTCATATTTATATCGATTTTCAAAATAATATATTTCTTTTTATTTTAATAATGGGTTTGCATTCATTTATAATTAATTGTTCACCAAATAATTATATACATGTGTATATAATATTTTCATAATGAAATTATTACATTTTCCACTCCATTTTAACATCTAGGTTATAAGTTAATATTTAAATAATAATACATAGTTGTTTTATTATGTTTGATGTGGAGTATCATGTATGCTACTAATAAGAATGTTTATTTTTGAAAAAATGGGATGTTAAATATATAAAACAAAACCCTATATATGAAATTATGAGATAAAAACAAGAAGAAATATAAACATTTCCCATATGGTGTGTCGTACTATTTGGATCTTCATATCATAATATACAAAACATGGTTTTATGGAATTTCCTATTCAATATCCCAATATAAATAATTCTTAATATACTTTCATTAAATTTTACAATCTATCATATCAGATACGATAATTTGTAAGACAATATTAAACAGTATTTTGGATTTATTTTGGAAAAATATTTATATCTCAAATTAATGTAATTTAATATCATATTATTTTCAAAATCATATGGATAACCATGAAAAATAATTCTTGGATAAAAAATTAAATTAATTTTCAATGTTACCCACCTTAACAAACTCATTCCCAATTTTTTTGACCAAAAACTCTAACCCAATAGTACATTGTATCATTAAAATAAACAAGAATAATTGCATCGTTAAATTTATTTATAGATAAGACACTATAAAATCATCAATGATACTGATTTAACAAAGAGATATATCATTATATTTATCAAACACATGTATCATTATACAAATTTACACTAGCTACATTAAATAGTATCATTTATTTTCATAAAATCATTTTTTCTAAGGCATTTAGGGACAATAGAACATGGTATATTTGAATCCCATAATTCCTCCTCTAACATTATCGGTGTTATACTTATTACCTTACCAAGTCAAGGAGTAGATAACATTTAATTCATCTATAAAATCGCCACATCACTTATCACATATCCAATTAGATAAGTGAATTTATGTATTTTCTTTGTACGATCAATCATTTCTAAAATCTAACTCAATATAAAGATTATATTTTATAAAAAAAGAGTATAAATCGTTTATTCATTGAGATATAAACAATTATACAATCCAAACACACCCAACCATCTATAGGTTTGCTAAGGCTCAAGTATTTCATATGAAATATATCGTTGTATGCCAGTTCAAATTGATGGAATTTAATTAAACTTAGGTGTGGGTATTGTAAATATGAAAAATACTCCCCTTTTATACTATATTCATACTTTACGACACTCTATGTTTTATACATCAAGGGTCACCGAGCAAAAAGAAATTGTTTTGTCTCTTAGAATCACGTTTTTTTCTCTATTCTAGAAGTTTTCTTTTAAAAAAAATTAACATTTCATAAAAAAAGATAAAAAAAATGAAAAACTAATGTGGGGATAAATCAATTTTTTACCTGGGGTGGTAAATTTTCATTAAACATAAAAAATGTATATTTATATAAAAAAGTATGAATGTGACGTGAAATAATTATAATATAGTGATTTCATTAGTATTAATATATATATATATATATATATTCTTAAACAAATTTATTGTATATTAACAATATAATAAATAATAACCTATTTAACATATCATATATGATATAATTCCAGATTATCCATTTGTTGGATAAATTTTTTAGGTTTTTTTAATAATATTGAATTTATATTTAAATTATAACAAATCACTGCATGATTATCTCATAAAACCACCATACAAATCTATCTTCTAAGTAGAATCCTTGATGTAATCTAGTTGCAATAATGTTGAAACTTATGAATCATTTTTATAATGTTCAACTAATTGGAAATATTTAAACTTCATAACTCCACAAAATATAATATTATAATGTAAAAATAATATATTTTTACTTTAATTTTTTTTCAAAGTGAATCATTATTATCCTTGAAACCCTTTCAATCAAAATCCCATATTGAAATCTGTAATTAACTAGTCTGAAATTTACACAATATCACTACTAATATATTATAATCCATTTTTATTTGAATAGAAATACACTTTTTTATACTAACTAATATAAATTTTAAACCATTTCTTTACCATATTATCAAAATAATTTTAGGATATTATGTGAAAATATCTAATATCATTTACTAGTAGAATCATTTTTCATAACATTTAACTTCTCTATGTCAAAGAATATGCCAAATGGTATCTAATATACTATATTATTTCCTAATATCAATATATGAAACATTACAAAACACTATTGTTCTCATAAATAAATCTTATTTACATTTCTTTAGAATACGTAATATATAAACAACTAATTCAATTTCTTATATAAAATTAAATGTTTTTTGAAATTTATTGAAAAATATACTTTATAAAATATTACATTATTTATGGTGGAACCACATTCCCACATAATTATATATAATCACATTTCCAAAAAATAAACTTCATTTTACCTATATATATATTGATGTATATTATTGTGTAGATAGAATCAGAAACTGTGTGTATTGAGACATTCATCTCATTTATTTTTACAATGATTGTTTACAAGATCCTCACAAGAGAGCTAGAACTGAGGTAAAAATATGAATATATTTTTTATGTTAATTTTATTTTGATGTACTATTTTAATCATTATCCTCAACGATTTAACTCAATGAACCATTTTATGAAATCAGGCATCAATATCTCATCAATACCTCTTTATTGATTTCTAAAAAACTATATATTTTCAACACTTGTATGATATTAAATTGGTATCATATAAAATTCGGAAATAATTATTTAGCTTTATAAAATTATTAACTAATGTGTGAATTCCATGTTATTTCTTACAACAATTCATCCATTCATGTAAGTTCCTTTATATAGGGTATATTTAACATAATTACTGATCTATATACATTTATTCTATTTGATTGAGATACCATTTTGGAATATCTGAGAACTCATTAGTCTTCTCGCTATCCAAAAAAATCAACTAAATTAATGTACATTCATAATGGAACTAAATCCTTGACCTCTCATGTCCAGCATAGCTATCATAAATATATTGTGGATATCAGGTAATATTTGATTGAACAAATTCATTTTATGAAAAAAATGAAACTTAAAACACATTACATAATATATTCTAGAATAATTTTCTTGGTTAGTCTAGCCTAAGAGTTGATCCAATCCTCTCAAATTCAACGACAAACCCACACATATTGAGTGCATGAGAGGATACTTTGAGAAAATATACTATTTTAATGTGAAAGGGATACTTCAATGCATCATACCTCATCTAAATATCATAAATTAATTAATAATACATTTTAATTATTATCATCATGAAAATATCTATCTTTATTTTTGAATCCCTGATTTTGAGACATAATCATGAGAGTGTATAATTATTGTGAATCCTTTTTTATCATAGGAATCTAAGTAAATTTTTCAGATGGATTCACCATTCAGTTTCATTAAAATTGGTTCCTTAAAATGTTATAAATCTCTCCCTTTAATAAGAACTATTATAATGTTCTTATACTAGTAAATAAAATTACAAACATTAAGTTTCTCATAATCCGATATTGAACTCAAGCTAACTATCAACGATGGTGATTCCATTATCTATAATAAAATATTTTATCCAATGAGAGTAACATTTTATATTCATTTAAACAAGATTCTTATTAAATGGACTCCATATATAAATTATATACCAATATATCACATCCAATTCATGAGACATAACCCATATTTCATAATTAATTACATTGAGTATCACATTAATAATCCAGATTATTTATGGTATATTTTTTTTTCAATAATAAAATATATGAATGTAAGATATGTGATTCAATAAATATTTATCAAAATTAATCATATATATTTACCCAAATATTAAACTTTTTTATCTATATGGTTAATGTTTTCAAGATAAGTGTAACCCAAAAATAATTCCACGAACAAGGCACCAAATGGTTAGGATCCCCATCTCAAGAACTGAATCTGGTTTCCCCTACTACAGGAACCAAATACATCCCATGAAATGTCCCAAAGAGTGTTATCTATACCCCCATGCTAGGTCATGTTCATTTGTATCAAAAAATTTGGTTTGGGAATGAGTTACCTTAGCATGGAAGCATAAAACATTAAAAACAATCAATAATAAGAATCTAAAATTATCATGCCAAACAAGACATATGAAAAAAATTGAACTGAATAAAAGGTTTTATATAAAGTAAAATACGTCCAATCATAAATTGAAACAGTAGAAAAAAATCCACAAATACACCACAGAACCAGGGTTTATCACCCCCAAGCTATCTCCAAAACACTCCACCATATGAGGGGACTAACAACACAAACCACCTTCACCCTTGGCTTAGACATTACCTGAGTGAAACATAATAAAGTGAAATTAAACCCAATGGGGTGTATGTAGGGTTTTATCATAATCCCTATTTTATACCACCTAATGACTCCATATAGTATGCAATACAAGGTGAAAATCATACAATTTTAATATGTAAGGGGAAAAATGATAATTTCAATGAAATGTAACATTCAATTGTAAACAATTTTCAAAATAAAACAATCACAATGTTAAAAAATTTAATTAAGAATAGTTTGAAAATTTACAATGAATCCAATGCCACCATGGGACAAGGTTAAATACCCCAAATCCAATGAGCACCAAAACCGGGAACACCTTTAGGCACTAGGCAGTCTCGAGCCCTGTGTACCTCATACCTCGGCGTAAATTAACCAAAAAATAAATAGGTTCTGCTGCACGAGATTCTAGTATGGATCATACCAAAAACCAAGTGTCCTAAATTCATCAATAATATAGTTTTTTTATTGTTTTTGTTATCCAAAATTCTATGTGAAATTAGGAAAAAACCCATCCGGATCACTAGCCGTACTAGTACATGTCTGCACACTTAGGTACCCGAGATTACCACTTTGTGCTCAAAAAATTTCATCATATTAAATACATTTATTTGGATATAAAATCACTAGTACTAGTCAAAGAGAAAAATACAGTGGAAACACCTACTTTATACCACACAAAACGCACGACAAGACATTTCGATTTTCAATAAAACAACTTCTCAAAATCTCACACTGATTTTCATCCAAAACTCTATGAAATCCATACATTTCACACCATGTGAACACTTACAAGTCACCAAAACAAAACTCTCATCCCAATACCCTTCAAGGAAACCAACAATCATGTTATGGGTCAGCCCCATATGAACCATGAAGTTATATCTTTTTAAAACCACAATTTTCACACAAACATGGCACTTGAAGACCACATGCTTCCAAAACACCATTAAAATAAACATCTAAAGAAAAAATGAATGATAATAATCATTAAAAACCAAATTTTCAGCACCAATAAATTTCAATAAAATCAATTAAGTAGTTATATGGATACCCAAAATCATCCAATAAAAGATTTCTATGAAAAAACACCCAATTTCACATAAAAACATCATTTAAAATTCATTTTCATTACAAATACCTCTAAAACCAATTTTTTCATAAATAATAAAATAATATAAACATGAAATTACTATAAACATAGAATTATAAGTTTCAAGTATTTCATACACGTTGTAATCACCTACAAAAAAATGGAAACCCTTGAATCTTTTTGTTAAAATCAAACTGCCCCACTATCGCACAAAAATGGTCTTAGATCACGAATAAAACAAAAATAATAGACCATTAAATCCATAATAAAACCCTTTTATATTAACCATAGTTTATATACTTTAGTAACCTCAAGTATATGGGAATAAACCCTATGAAAATTTAATGAAACCCTATGAAAATTGAATGAAGAACAAAGGAGACCGACTTAGTTGATGGATCTTGATGAAATCACCCAAAATATTCTAGTATAGTAATTTAACAATATCCAAAAAATGAAATTTAGGGTCTAATAATAAATATAATGTCAATTGAGAACTAAAATGGGGGAAAATAGTCAAAATTTAGGGATTTATGGAACAATTAAATTACTTTTTTAAATCTGTAAGAATTTTGAAAAACTAAGATGTTTTGACCTAATTCACCTAAAAATGAGATCCATATAGAAAGATAATTGAATGGGATTGTTCCTAGGTTTAGTGGCTCTGGTGAGAGGTGGAATCAGTAAATAATCATAAAAATTTAATAACATATTAAATAAACATTTCATTTAAAACAGGAAATGTGATTCTAGGATGGCCGAATTCCAAAACTAAAAACACAAACCACCATTAGTTTAGATTACTAAAGGGTAAAAATTTATATGGTGGTGTTAATAGGTCAGGGGAAGTTATTTCGGAATTTGAATGGATGAAAAATGGTGGAAAATGAAGGAGTTATAAAAAAGTTAATTTTAAATTTGGAAATGGGCTCACGGTTTGGCACAAATTTTGAAAACCCACAATTTCAACCTAAATACCTGGGAAACCCACAAAATAAAGCATGAATAGAAATTAAATGAAAAATAATTTTAAAATAAGTCATGTATGTGACAATTCTCCCCACCCTGAAAACATTCCATCCTGAAAAGTCAACCTGAAGATAGATCGAGAAATTGGAACGAGTAATCTTCCTCAACCCATGAATTCCAATCCCATGTCTAATGTGTATCATTCGCATGATTGCAATTAACCCAGAAAAATGGAATTGACATTCCCCAAAGAACCTTTTTTTGGAAGTCCCAAATTTACAACAGCTTTAAAAAACATATAAATTAGGATATATAACCAAATCCTCCCATTTCAGCACAAGGGATGTATTTTTTCAACTAGGAGACATAGAATATGTCATAGATGGATGTCAACTAAAAAGGTATGGCCAACCTGTAAAACACCTTGTAAATATGTTTGGTGATCTCAATAGTTCTAATATACCACGGCGTATACTTCCATTTCTTTCCCAATTGATGATGGCCTAGACGAGGTGCAACATTCATGAATACCATGTTACCCATAGAAAAATATACATCTCACTGCCACTGATGTGAATAAAAAATAAGGTGACTATGATATTATGATAAGCACTTCCTGATCAACTTCACCTTCTTAGACATCACCTACACAAGACTTGGCCCCTGCAGTGAGGTCTCACCTACCTCAACCCCACATAGGGGACATATACGTTTGACCATAGAGTGACACAAAAGAAGGATTTAAAATTGAGGATTTGTATGTTTTATTATCTAAAAACTCAACCAATCCCAAATGGGTATCCCAGAAACCTCCAAAGTCAAGAACACATGCATGGAGCATGTCCTCCAAAATCTGATTCGCATGCTTTTTCGGACCATCCATTTGAGGATGGTATGATGTTATTATCTAAATCTGAGACCCAAGGCCTTCTGAAGGCCTTCCCAAATCCAAGATGTGTAATGGGGGTATCTATCTGAGAGAAATGTTGATAGAACACCATAGATCCTTACCACCTAATGGAGATACAAACGGCCCAAATCATCCACCTACGTTGTATCTCTGATTGGAATGAAGTGATCAAATTTGGTCAGACGATCAATCACCACCAAAATGGAATTCTAACCATAAGGTGTATGAGGTAATCCAACAATTAAGTCCATGTAAACCTCATCCCACTTGAATGTATGAGTGGGTTATGTTTGGAGAAAATTGGAGGGCCTTTAATGTTTTCTATTCACCAAGTAGAATGTGTGACATCTCTAAACAAAGTCTACGATGTGTCATCTCATTATAGGTCACCTGATCTACCTACAGACATCATAATACATCTTGGTGGCACTCAGATGAGTATCCAAATAAGACTTGTGGTTATCCTCCATCACCACCTTTTGCTGGGATAGCGGCAATACTAAATGACCCTTGAAGCATAAGATGCCCTCTAATGATGACGACCAATCGTGGGACGTCTCCCCACGATGAGGAAACTTCCATGACAGCTGACAGTGCTCATCACTGGGATTTTATTTCCGAATTAACTCCAAAATAGGAGTCAACTAAAAGATTTCCAAGAACATACCCACCATTTTCACTTAGGTCTCCACATTCATCTATGTAAAGATTGCCATCAGATTTCGCTCATCACTAGACATCCTCAATGATTTCCTTGGAAATATTCTTCTCAATGATTCGACCACCACGATACCCTTTCCTGGGTTATATTAAATTCCATTTCTAACCCGTTAAAGTACACGATCCAGCAACGCTACCTCATGTTGTGGTCCTTCAACGATAAGATATAGGCCACAATTTTCTGATCAGAGTAGACCAAAAACTTCTCACAAAAGAGCTAGTGACTCCGATTCTTCAATGTGTGCATCACCACTTCCATCTACAAATCATGGGTTGGGTAATTGTTTTCATGTGGTCATAGTTGGTGAGAAAAAAACTCCACCACGTGATAATCCTATATAAGCATTCACCCCAGACCCATACGTGAAACATCGCAATTTACCACATACTCCTTCTCGGCCTCAGGAAAAATTTGAATGGGGGAAGTAGTCAACCACTGTTTAGCTACTCAAATGTTTCCTGAAATTCTGTTCCCCATAAAAACTTAACCCCTTTTTAGGTGAGCATGGTCATCAGCGAAGCAAGCCCAGTGAATTCCTGAACGAACAACATTTAAAAACTAGCCAGGCTGAGGAAAGTCTTGATCTAGATCACATTCTTAATTTTCTCCCATGACATGACCACACAGATATTCTATTTGTGCACTAAAACCCCATAATCTGATAACACATGCCCTAGAATTTCACATCCCTGATCCAGATTGTGTACTTTTACAAATTTTCACAAAGGTGATGCTCTCACAAAGTGCTCTAAATGATATATAATTGATTCTCATGTTCCCCCTTGGATCATGAAAAAACTAGGATGACATCCACAAATACCATGAAAAAAGAATCGAAATACTTATGAAACTCAATGTTCATGAGTTCCGTAAAGACCGTTGGAGAATTGGTCAATCTGATGGGCATGACATAATACTCAATGTGGTCGTACCTACTTCAGAATACTGCCTTCGGGATATCTTCCTATGTCCCACTGAGTTGAGGGTATCCTGAACACATGTATATTTTTTAGAAAAACTTTTACTCATTCAACTAATCCAAAAAATCATCTATTCTAGGAAAATGGGTTTTTTTTTCTTAATTGTTACCCTATTCAGCTTCTGGTAGTCAGTGCAGAATTGGAGGGATACATCATCCTTTTTTGCGAACAACATCAGAGTAGCGCAAGGAGAGAGACTCAAGAGAATGATTCCTTTAGTTTATATATCAACCATATATATCATTAATTCCAACAGTTTAGTGGAAGAAATACAATATTTGGGAAGAGATATCAGTTGTGTTCTCAGAACTAGATCAATTGAGAACTCTACAACCCGCCCGAGGGGAAAATATAAAAAATCATCCGGGAATACCTACAGAAACTCATTCACTACATGAGGTAGTGGACCATCAGTGGAAATACCATCATAATATAGTGAGAGCAATGATAACTGGAATATTAGACTTCCCAACTATGGGAGTGGAGGTCATGTGTGACCCAACCAAGGATCCCAATCTCCACAAAAAACAAGACGACTCCCATCAGGTGTTGAGAAACTCACTCGCTGCCTATAGAAATAGATGTGTCCCTAGAAGTGTACTATCCAATACATGTTAAGTATTATGTAAAAATATATCCATATCCAATACAAATAGGTCCCACTCTATATAATCCTCTAACATGAAAAGCACACATGAAAGGAACCTGAAACCCTGCTACATCTTCTTTCCCTACAGCATAACCAACTCCATCGAGAAAGACAAATACTTGGTAGGAAATTTTAGAGTGTCCACAAGATGGGAATAAATGAATAAAACAAGGTAACCAAAATAAAAAAGATCAGAATGTATCAAATATGCGATCAAAATATTACGTCAGACTATCAACCGTGCCCCCTCGGATCCTGCTGGTGCTTGATCCACCACATAGAGATGTTATGTCTCTACCTGAGGATAACCAGTAGTCTGTGGCTATGAACTGAAATAGATATTCCCAGAAGATAACACATCCTAACAATAATGGCCACCAAATCAAGATCCAAACTTCCTCGGTGGCTCTGACTGAGCTAGCAATCCTCTTGATGCCACTGACCCTATCCCACTCGAAAACGGACGTGCCACCCCACAGAAGCGCTACAAACTCCCCATACATCAACACTGGTAACACGACTTCAGAGGAAGTGGGAAATATCGTATGATTTCCTCCATCCACCCACACTGGTGGCACACCACAAATATTACATAAGAATCCACAGATGATATATTCCTGGAAGAGTGGCATAAACTACCACGTCACTTAATCTCCTTTTTCTCTGGCTTACTTTTCTTTTCTGAAGAGCTACCACTGCCCACTACTAATACTAATCCAGGAAAACCATCCCTACAATTATGGTCAATTTCCTCCATTCATGCTCAATCAACCACCAATGGATAGGTCCTCAGCTTGAAAAATAAACCTTGAGAGTATATCTCTGGTCGCATGCCTTTCTCAAACCTATAGGACTTATCTTACTCATTAGAGATAACTTAAGAATAATAAAAAACCAAATAAGTGAGGAATTTGGTTTTCTCCATCACAGATAGAATCCCCTGAATAAGATCCATGAATTCTCAGGACCTGAAATATGCCAATACCACAGTGTTGTATTATTCATTAATGGCAGCCTTGAAATCTCCCCATAACATCTTCTCATTATTCCTAATTTGAAGTATTGATTCCCACAACCTATGGTTGGGAACCTACAATAGAAAAAGATCCACACATCAACCAGATTTATTTGGGTGTATCATGGATCGTGATAATTCTATCTATCTTATCAATCTATGCCTCTACTCTCTCAGGTTCTATGATACATCGAATAGTAGGAAGCTTGTTTTTCAGAAACTCCTGAGATTTATCTTTTCAAGGACACCTCTCATTATCTGTAATAATAATGAGAATAAAAACTAGTAGATTTCATGAAGCATATAAATTCTGTACCATATCCTCAATTACCCTCAAATCAATCGACATTGGAGAACTATATCTGGCATCCTTCTGTCGCAACAATGGATCTTTCTATGGAGGCATGTTGCTACAAAATGAAATAGTCAAAAAAAATAGTCAATACTCTAATTATGAAAATTTTAATCAAATACATAAAATATAAATAATATAAAAACACTATAGTAACAAAAAATAACTAATGCACCCCCGTCCGATGTCCACCTGTTGTCTGCAGCCGACACGTCTCGCCTGGAAGTGAAGTCAAATAAAAAATTTCAATGTACCATAGTTACTCGATGTCTACAAAGAGGGGTGCATGCCAAGAACCCGACTCATGACCAAAACTCGAAGCACGTACAATACTAGATCCAATATTTCCCAACTCATCCCAAAATAATAATGTAACTGAAAAAACATAAACCACATTTGATACTAATATTTCATGAACCAAATTGGGTCGCCACTAAAATCGGCACAAAATCCATCCCATGGCAAGTCTTGAAGGGAGCTCTCGATCCACACATGATGTAAAATGTGCATAGGAATCAATAAATATTGTTTAGGACTGATTTAAAGGAGTATGGAACCATAAATCATTAAAAAAACAATAATATGATTTTGATATATTCATCACAAACAAGACTTAAGAAAAATCCATAACTGAATACATGGTTTTAAATAACGTAAAATAGGTACAAACATAAATTAAAATAGTAGAAAAACATCCCCAATTACTCCACATGGTAAGGGGTCATCACCTCGAGTCGTCTCCACAACATCGCACCATAGGAGGGGACTAACTACCCAACCCGCCTTCACATAAGGCTTCTCCTTTACCTAAGTCAAACAAAATGAAGTAAACATTTACCCATGGGGTGTAAGTAGGGTGTGATCTTAAAACCAATAGGATAACATCAAAATATTCCAAATATTATAAAATACTAGGTCAAAATTACGCAGTTTTAGTATGTTTGGGAAAAAATGATAATATTCAAGGAATGCGACATTCAATTGTAAACAGTTTTCAAAATAAAATATTCTGAATGATAACGCATTTAAATATGAAATGTTAGAAAATATAATGTTCATATAATAACACCCTAATACAAGGGAAAATACCACAAATGCAATGATCACAAAAACATAGAATACACCTGGGCACTAGACAGTCTCGGGTCCTATGTACCTGGTACCTCGATGTAATGTAACCATAACAAAAATTTGTACCCGTGAATGAGACATTAGTAGTAAGGATACCCATAATCATGTGTTCCATCATAATAATAAATAAATTTTAGTTACAGTATTCTTTATCCAAAATTATAAGTGAAACAGAGATCAAACCCATCTGGAGCACTAGCTGTTCTAGTACATATCCGCCCTCCTAGGTACCCAGGCATCCCCCTTTACGATCAAATAACATTAGTATACTAAATATATTTATTTACATATAAAAAACACCACTAATTGTCTCAAAAAAATATATTATCTATACATTCTTTATAACAATTGAAACACACAACAAAACATTTTGATTTTCAATAAAACAACTTTTAAAAAATCTCACATTGTTTTGCACCCAAAACTCTGTGACGTCACCACATTAAACCCCACATACAAATATAAATGTCATAAAAACTGAATTGGGACCCCAATACCCTTCAATGGAACCAACAATATAGTTATGGGTCATCCCCATATGAACCAAGAAGTTGTATCTTTTTAAAACCATAATTTTCACATAAACATGGTTCTTAAAGTCCATATGCTTCACTAACACCATTAAAAAACATTCGCAGCAACAACCAAAGGAAATAAATATTCAAATAATGATTTTTAGCCCTAAAAAATTTCAATAAACAAAAATACGTTTTTATAAAGAATCCCCAAATGAACCAATAAATGATTTCTATGAAAACCCCCCAATTCCACATAAAAATGGCACTTAATATCCATTTTCATTAAAAATACCACTAAAATCAATTTCTGTATAAATAATAATATGAGACAAAAAAGAAAATACTATAAACACAGAAATATAATACACAAGGATTTCATTCACATCAGAATCACCAACACAATAATGAAATCCTTTGAATCATTTTGTGGAAATCAAACTGCACCACCAACGATTCACAAGGGACTTAGATAAAGTCTAAAATCAAAGACATGGACCAAGAAATTCTGAATAAAATCTTAGGATAAAAAACCTAATTTATGTAAATTAGGTAACTCAATTATAATGGAATAAACCCTATGAAAATAGAATGAAACTCTATGAAAATGTATATAAGAATGTAATAGACCAACTTACTTGAGAGATCATGAAGAAATCACCTACAATATACCATTATCTAAATTTACAAATTAACAAAAATTCCATTGAGGATTGAATAAGTAAGAGAAGGTTAATTGAGAACTAAAATGGGAGAAAAGAGTAACAACTGAGAGAGTAATGAAGGAATCAGATTACCCTTTTAAATCTGGACGAATTGTGAATGCTTTAGATGCTTTACCCTAATCTGCGAAGAAAATGAGCTCCAAAGAAGGGGAAAAGAAAATGGGGGTGCACCTAGGATTAGTGGACTTTGTTGGGATATTGAATCACTGAAAAATCATTAAAATTGAATATGATATTAAATAAATAATTTTTTTAAAAAAACTTGAAACGGGCTTCCATTATTTTACAATTCCTTAAATAAAAACCCATATACACCATAATTATGGATTACTAGAGGGTAAAAATTTATATAATTGTGTTAATATGTAATTAGAGGCAATATAGGAATTTAAATAGCTAAAAAATGTTGAAAATTACGGATTTATAAAAGAAACACATTATATTTTTAAATCTGGAAGTTGGATAACGGTTTTGCCCAAATTTCAAAAACCCACTATTTCCATCAAAATGCATGGGAAACCACAAAAACAATGAAATAATTGAAATTAAATGAAAAATTGCTTTAAAATATGTCATTTATGGGATAAAACTTATGAAATGAATTTCGTATTCAATACAATTCATAGGAACTTAATAGTTAATATTAACTTTATAAAATTATTATGGCCTTTACTTGTACCTATTTGAAATGAATCTAACTGATAGTATTTGAGGTTTTTTATTCTAATATCTCTAAATTATAATGTACTTAACATTAATATTAGTCTAAGATCTTTTGTTTATATGAAATCATTAGTGTATAATTTTTTATTCCATTATGTATATATTATTCAAATTAATTAGATTTATAATAAATATTTCATCCATCAAATTAATATGTTCCCACCATATTAATTTCAAACTCCTTAAAAAAGATATCAGTTTTGTTATGCATCAAAAAATGAAAGGGAATGATATTTACACATAAAAAAATTCATCTTATTCATATGTTACATGAATATTTTTTGTAATGTATCTCAATTATATGAAATTGAAAATCCACGCATGAATAAGCTATGATCCATTTATATATAATCCAAACTTTTCAAGAATATGGAAATAATAACCATGCAAATTGGACACCCAACCTGAATTACCTCTACACAATGAAACAATACTCCAGATTCATTCTAATTCATCATAACTCAAAAATATAATATATATAAACTATATTCAATAACAAAATTAAATCATATAACAAGAATTACAAACTGAAGATCGGGTAAATGATAATTAAATCTTATGTTATCATGCCATGAATGAAATTAAATTTAATGAGATACTATAGATCATATAAATTATATATTACACAATATTAATATTTCTTAAAATGTTTATATACATTAATATTTAAAATTAATAAATAAATAACAGTTAAATTTAATTTCCCTATCATAACATATTTATTTATGGTGAATTAATAAATTTAATGATATAAACACTATATCGTTCATTATGGACATTCATGAATTAGATACATATAAAATCATTAAAATTATTATCAATATAATAATTTTGTTATATTTATTTCCTGGAATTTACATTAAATAGATGATATTATTTGAAAAGTAAAAATTTTATATTTCAATTTATATTATGTAAAGATTTTGAAAATATAAATATAATAAATTAATAATATATAATCTTTCGAACAATTTTTTTTTTCAAAAATAATTTTATATGGTTTAAATAACATTTTAAGATATTTTATTTTTTAATTTTAATAATTTATATAAATGTTACGAACAACTCATAAGTTTAAATAATAAAGAATTATATTTTTCTTTTTTAAAATCGTTAATCACTTTATAAATGAAACTTATAATTTCCATGGATGAGATTTACTTTTCATTTTATATAATTCCATATAAATTTGAAATGTTATTTTTAATTTTTATTATTAATATAATTTAATATTAACTAAAACCTGTTTGATAAAAATTATGCTAATTATTTATTAAAACACGGTAATAAATTTGAGAATTATTTAATAAAGAAATAGATATCATAAAATACATTTTGTTATAATTTATAACGAAATGTTAAATTAAATAAATCATTTCATCATCAACCTAAAAGAATATAAATTTTTCATTATAAATAATATTTATTTATATGGGTTTATTCGAATTATATGATAGATATGATGATGTGTATAAATATTTTGTATCCTACCATTCATATTTTACAATTGACAATCCAATAACTGGAAAAATTTGCATATGATTGTTTTTTATTTGTGTGGAAAGGAGGAAAACTTATTTCTATTTTACGAAATTATGTAATAATGAAAACTCATGGCCTATAACATCATTTTTTAAATAAAAAAATTGTCATAAAAGTGATACTATTCACTATATCAAAAACTATAGAATAACACTATCATTAGTCAAAATGTAAAAACATTATAGGCTACAATGAATAAAGAGGTATTTTATTGAGTCAAAGGTTATGAAGGCCCTTATAATAATCTATAATTAAATTTGTTGAATAAATTATTATTTATAATTTATGATAAGGACAATGAAAATAAAACAAGATCCAAATAAATCATTTTTAAAATTATTTCATGAATCAACAAATTAAAAAAAATTGATATTGAAAAATGGTTTCTAGGGAATTAGTAACAGTTAAAAAATATATCTAGAATAAAATAAAAACATTGAATCCAAAGAATATCATTCAATTGATATTGAAATATTATAAAATTATAAATGAATAACATATACTATACACTATAGACATTTTTTCATAGGCTTAATTCAGTGTTTTACAAAAAATATATGTAACAACTAAAAGGTTTTATCCTCTATGGTGTGTCCGAAGACTGAAACTTACTAACCAAAGGATTTTGGAAGTCCATTACTATAGAAATGGCTTGCTGTTATCTAATTTGAAAAGATAAAAGAGTGATATTTGAGAGGATGATTTTCATCTTTTGATTGATGGATTGTATCACAGACACAAACTCATATCCTGGACCTTTTAACATTTATTATGAGGTCACTCCCCAAACCAATAATCATATGATAAAGTAATTAAATGTATAATTAATGTCTTATGTTATATCTCATGTCACTCTCAAAGATTAACTCCCTCATAAATTTTAATTAGAAACAATCATTAGATGGATGAGTGAGTCATATATGTTATATAGGGATCAAACCACTTTATTCATGGAATTATAAATGAACAATAGAATAATTAAAATATGCTCAAATAGCCCACATAAGATATCCTTTATCGTTCAGTATAAATAAAAAATAGTCTTAAATGTATTCCTTCTTTAATATGGCATGTCAAACTATACGAATACTATATGATACATGTATGTAGAGAATATTCTATCTAGAAAAACAATTTTTTAGGATCCCAATGAACATCACCAGTCTATTAATGTCATTTACCTAGTTCGTACAAACTCTAATGGGTCCTTGTCAATTAAACTCTACTTGGGAACATAATAAGAGTCAAAAAGAGACTCAATTACCATTTATATAATCAGAATATTTCCTTTGAAATTTTTATGGGTTACATATAAGTTCACATAATCAACTAATCACTACCATTTTTGACATGGTCCTATCAAACCGACAAAATCATTTTTCATATCTGGTTGTATACAAAATTATATAGAAATGTTATAAATAATAGTGAACACCAACCATATATATATATATTGCTATTCAGAATTTTATGACGTGCATCCATCTATTGTATGGATACATCGACCATTCATGATATCCATGATCTCTTTTATCAAAAAATTACCATTTAAATAATTATATAATAAGGTATCATGAAATTATTTTATTAATTAATTTTAATATATTCCATTAAAATTCCCTAATTTTAGATTAATGACCATAACCCTATGTAACAATATAATACCAATCTAATGATGACTCACATATGTTACATAACAAAATAAAAAATTTTACCACTATGAATCATTATGAATGGTATCCAAAAATAGAAAAATATTAGAATAAATTAATGAGACATTTATTTCATGAAATGTTCCGGAGATATCTGTTATCTAACCACTCAAAACATTATCTATCCATCCTACATGAAGAATATAACATTCTTGGAGGATTCCCCCATACTCTGATTGGATTTTAATTAAATATCTTATGTTATTCATCCTAAATAATGTGATGTCAAATTGATAATATAAGTTAAGTAAGGGGAAGGTATTATTGTGAATACCCATGAACCAATTATCACATAGTACTCAGACCATGGGAGTAATAATTGGATGAAGTGAGAGAATTAAAATGACCCCTTCCCCTAAAAAACACCTTTGAATGATAAACCATGATATATGTATTTAATTTATGTGGCCCAATATATCCAAACTACATCTTTAAAATTATTTACTTCGGTATATTGTATTCTCAATGGATCTAGTTGGAACCCTGAATTTATATTTATTTTCCCAATACAATGAGTCTCAAATGAGGTATTTCCACCCATTATTTCACCTCTATGAAATCTATTAATCTATCAAAAACATGTCTATAATACCCCTTTCCAATTTGAATTAAAAATTTAAAAACAATATATCTCTAATTAAATTTCATACTGAACATCCTTTACATAAACCAATATATGATAACATATGTCATTATAAGAAACCAATAAGTGGTTAACCTTATGCATCTTTTATATAATCCATTATTAATATAATCATATTCTTGTCTTTAAATGTAACAAATTTTTTTAATTTAAAATATATAATACCAAACCCCTTTAAATATAATTGTATCCTCATTGTGAAAATATCTTCATATTCATGTGAAATGAAAATTAAAAATTCATGATATATGGGGTAAAAAAATTTAAATAAAAAAGGATATTTTTTAAAATTTACAAATATAATTTGATGATTTTGAGATAAATGAGATGATAGTTCTTAATATAAATTTATCCCTTATAAAAGGGTGAGTTATATGATCCTAGATGTAATAAACTTTTCAACCAAAGGAAAATACATAACATCATCTAACTAATTGATATATTTTTGTTCGAGAAAGTTGTTTCCAATGAACTTTTAATTTTTCTTTTTCATTATATATCTTGTTAAATGATCGGTTATGTTATGAAACCTCAATATCGTGAAAAATTAAAACATTTCTAATTGTGGTATATGGTAATTTATTAGGAGATAAATCAACATGTTTTCATGAATAATAAGAATTTTCAATGTAATAAAATCCTGTATTATAGAATTAATTAAAAAAAAAAGTATTGATGTACCACATCAGTCACATGATGACGAGTATGAGAGATAAAATAGATAATAATTTAATGAAAATTATATTAATTTAATGTTTTCCTCAGTTTAAATCATCATGATCTAGATCCCCTAAATGGATTCAAGCCCGGTGGACCCACATTACCTCATTTGTCCATCCACATTCACTAGAGGGTACAAACAAGTAGTATGGAATTATGGTTTGGGAGTGAAGAGACTATACCATAATATCAATGTAATAAAATAGGATTAAAAATAAACATAAAACCACAGATATATAATGGTAAAAATATAACAAGGAATCTAATTCCATACAAAATGAAGTACAATACATGTTAAAATAGGCATATCATATGGGATTACCTAATTTGGGTCAATATTTTATATTTAAATTAAAATTAAATAACACTAGAGGTCACATCATTAAATATAAAGGATCATAATTATTCCATATCTAATAGTATCCATTAAACCATCCCAAATAATAAATCAGTACTGATGAACTCCAACTCCTGTCATAAGGCCACATACAATCCTCAAATGAAAACAAGTTAAATTCAAATGCACCATGATTACCTTTTTTGTTGTGAGAAATCATTTTTTAAGAAAACAAATAATTTATTTTAATTTATCCTATATTATTAAGGCATATTGCATTGCCCAATTTTACCCATTTCATTAAGAAGTCATCACTAAAATAGTTGTGGTTGTCGCATCCATAGATACATAAAAAACAAAAATTAAAAAAATTATATGGAGATATTTTTACTCGATGAATTGTAAAAAAAGAGTTTGAGTCAAGACCGGTGAATATAATAATAGAATTATGTGAATTCAATTTATGGTAATGTGTTGATAATGTGATATTTCTATATATAGTTCAAAAGAATTATTTTCTAGTGATTTTATTTTCATAAATTGTTTAGTGGATTAGTAAATGCTATAACAAAAACATCTTGAAATAAGAGTATTATATAAACAAAAAACTTGATATATATATATATATATATATACTGTTAGGATAAGGTATATGATCACTAAAATTTAAAATGATCAAATTAGAATATGAAATTTATAGTCTTTAAATTTAGTAAGGACAGTGAACAAAGAGTTTACTGAGTCAAATTTTAAATTAAGAGAAATGAATTAAAAAATTAGTAATGAGAAAGAAAAAGAAATAATCCCACTTGGAATGTCAATTGATTAACCCAAAATAAGGTTATACCTTTATTAATGAAAATCTATTAATGGATGATAAAATTAGACTCCTGTCATAAAAATTGTAGAAGGGAACAAAAAAAATTGTTGCCACACATTTGTTGTGTGATGAATATCAAAAGTAATGATATGAATAAATTTAAAAAATAATGGAATTTTGTAAACATTATAAATAAATAATTAAATTTTTATATAAGAAAAACATTTATTAGAAAATTAATGTGATAGTACAACATAAAAGTGAAAAATGATCTTGTGATTACAACTCAGAAAAATTACAAAATGATTGAAATAAATAAATTACTCCCCTCTAACAATTTCCCAACACTATATAAAATAGAAATTTTTTGAACATTGGGTCAATATTCATCTTTTATAATTCATCCCAATGAATGATGGTAGGATTATTTTGGATGAATGTTAATGGAAATTAGAATATCATAGCATTGACTAAACATCCTAGCAAGCTTTCGTCCCTCTACATGAAAAATAAAAAAGATTCTAGATTAAAGATTTAATGGGATCGTATAAGAGATCAATTTTACCCATGATGACCATTTATAGATAGTGAATTTTCAAACTAATTGGATACATGGTACGAGAGATATTATCAAAATTGTTGGATATCATTCTAATTGATAGATTGTGAAGGAAATTTTCATCTTCCTCCAACAATTCATGGTTCACCAATTAAAAATACAAATTATTAATGGAAACTATTTAATAAAATGTTTCCATTTTTATCATTATTCAAAAAATAAATTTAAAAATAATTTGTATTTTATAATCGATTTTATACTTTAGTTAGTGGACTGCATTCCAGTTCACTTTTCCAAGAATTTTCTGGATTCAAGGCCCACTTTGTTCATCTTAGTGATTTAATACCTTATTTTTCTAGAATGATAAAATATTTTAAATATAATGGGTATCTGGATCCATAATTTAAAATGTTATTTTTTTAATTTGTTGGATAATGTATGGAATAATATTTTACTTGTACAAACAATTATGTACATTATGTGAAACGAAGTTCAAATTGTAAGTTACATTAAAAATAAAATTTATGATACATGAATAATATGAATAATATAGTATATATCTAGGAATTATATCGTCTTTCATGTTCTTATTATACACTACCATATTGATATTTCTTATTCATGAGAAAATAATATACCTGAAAAAATTTAATTCCCATTTAGAAACTAATTTTAAAATACAATTCTTATTATTTGGAACTATCATTAAAAAATATATATAGCTATCAATATATATTGGCAAAAAATAGGCAAATAATCCTATCTTAATATAAATAATACTCCTTTATTCACATTTATTTTTAAATTTAAATAAATTTTAATTATGTATAAGGATGTGTTTTTTTATCACAATAGAGATGATATTTAATATTTATTTAGGGGGAAATAATGGAAGTGATAGTTGTAATTACATTACAATACTAATATGTGTGTATATAATTTATGTATTCATTATTATTCAGCTTTTAATATACTTCCCTAGATACTGAATTTACACTCAATCATTTCAACCTATGTTGTGTGACTTTTATGACGACTTCTGGACACAAATACCATAGATAATCTGGTGATTGTCAAATACAATGACATCATATCATATATTCGTGATAGAAATAAATTAAAAAAATACAATGTAGTGATATAATATATAACTATTGGCCATAAATGTTGATTATAAATCCCCAAGGAATAAAAAAACATATTAAAACAATCCATTTATACATCCACAATTGTTTTTATTATTAATATTTTTTATTTTAAGTTTCTTATTTAAATACTCATATAATAATTTAATAGATAAAAAATACTATTATTTTCATGGGGGTCCTAGTTGATATACTAATATGACATAATTCTATGGAAATTCGATGATATATGTTGATAAAATTGATAAATTTATAGATTGGGAGATGTAACATTAGGGAACTATATATTCAAAGAATTATTTCCATGAATTGAAAGTTAAATTAAATTCAAAATCATGATAGAAAACATATTTTATATTCAATTCCGAATTTCTAAATTTTTATTGTCATTTTAAAGGATAAAATTTCATTGTTTTGTTGATATATATTTTTTTAATTATTTTGATAGTCATAAAATAATTTTCTCCTTATTCCATGCCATAACGTAAAAAAAACATCCCTTATTGTTACAAAATGATAATTTATATAGGGAGTAAGAAAAAAAATAAGATTTCTAAAAAACAATTTTCAAATGATTTAAAAAATAGAGTTACCTGGGGGTATAATGATGAAGTCCCTTTCTTGCCCATTTAATCCTTTAATACCTATGAAAAAACATAACATGTAGAGAAAATTAATGAACTTTTCTTCTCTTTTAGATGAATTTGAAATAATTATAAATCATTACCACCTAAAATCCACTATTATATAATCAAAAACCTAATTAGAATACATGGAAACTAGGTAGGGATACATGAATATAAAATAAAAAAAAATTAAAATAAATTTCCTGGTAATTTTAGCACACAAAAGAATGAAAAATGATTATGTAAAAATAAAATTTAAAAACAATAATGTTAAATTATAAGTTTCTTTATATTTGGATTATGGAAGAAGTATAAGACATAGATTTATGGTAGTTATACTCCCCAATAACGTTTCTGCCATGGGTTTGATTTCTGTGGTCTTTTTAGATATAATAGGGTTTTCCCACAACGAACCATGTTCTATTTTACCATATTTTTATTAACATAAATATATTTAAGTATTTTAATATATATATTATGGATTATTGGAGTAGGATATTTTGTATTTAAATGGTAGGTGTGATCCAGAATCACCCTTAGGTTCTAGGTTGTCGTCCCACAAAAGTTATCCCTTTCTTTAACATGCATCTCCCACTTTAGTATTTTCTTGTTACTTTTTTAATATGTTTTTTTAATTTTTATACAAAAACAACAACTTCAATTTTTTTTGAGAACTAAAAATGAAGAATATAAATTAAAATAATATAAAATTAGTATAAAATCTACTTTATTCTTATTATGTGATTGGTTTAAATTCATTAGGTCAATATAGTCCCCAATGAAATCCCAATATCAAATTAACAAATATTAAGTATTTTTTAAAAAATAATGATATTTTAATTGATATATAACTATGGTTGGGAGAAATTTTTAAAATTGGGTTCAATATAAATATTGTTTGACTAGATGAGTGGAAAATACCATAAATATTATCTAGGGTTCATTAAATTACTTCCAGGATCCATCTAAAGAAATATAGACTCATTATCCACTGATTGGACTTGATAGAAGATGAATCAAAAAAATATTTATATTTATATTTCCACTACGAATAAATATATTACAGAGGAAGATTTTACCAAGAATTCAATGATAGGTTAGTTATCATTTCCAAACACAAATTGGAAAATTTAAATGGTCTCAGTTTCAGTTTAAATAATTCTAAACAAGATTTGTTCTATAGGAATTAATTTTAAGCCACAAAATTTTCCATATCAGTTTTAATAATGGGTATGGACTAAAAAAATTATTATTTCCCCTATTATTCATAGATTTAAATTCCAAAAAAATAATAAAAGTTATTGTCTGAAGGCGAGTCAATCCTTTTAATGAAATTTCCTTAATTGAAAAAATTATATACATTTAATCACAACATAAACATCATATAACAATTACTTGATGTTCATAAGTTAAAATTTATCATTATCTATTCAATTAACCTCAATAAAATCAGCATCATCTGCAATTTTAGATCATGCATTATAAATATTGATACAAAAACTCATGTTTCCTAAGGATATTTTCATGTACCCATTCTTATCAACGATGATATAGTAGATTATTTTAAAGAAGGGATGAAATTTTTTAATTGGATTCTGTTTCATAGTATCCCCATTGATACAATTTTCATGGATAATAATGTTATTATGGGATATGATGTGCACATGAGCCTCATCCCAATTAGTGTGTACTTCTTAAGAGCATCCAAGAGACCCATGATCAAATCCATGTGGGGGATAATCTATGGGGTACTGTAGTAGGTACATTAGAAACAACTTTAGTAGGTAATGTAGCATGAACTGTAGCATGTACTATAGGAGGTACTGTAGTAGGAACTATGTAAAACTGTAGCAGGTACTGTAGCATGAACTGTAATAGGCACTGTATTATCCAAGAATATACCCTTGTTTTAGCATTCGGGCCACCGATTTTGTCACTAAGTTTTTTAATGCCTTCGGGCCACCGAGGCCTTCGGGTCAGTAAGGCCTTCGAGACACCTTAAGCCCTTAAGGCTACCTTAAGTGCTGATGCAGACTAGACAACCTGCAAGGAACAAGTTTCAGTAGGAGGAGGAGCAAGAAGCATTCACTATAGCAGTATATAAACAGATTGCAAGATTGAGAGGGTATGTAACATGCCATCAGGACAAGCCTGCACATGCACAGGAAAGCCTAACCAAACAACCATACGAAGGTGGATTGCTGATTTCATGATGAAGATGCTGGGGAGGAGCAGTTTCAAGTGGTTAGTCTGGGTTGAATGTAATATTTGAAGCCTACGGGTGATGAATTCCTCTATGTCCTATGGGCCATGTAATACTTACGCCTACAGGCCTTGTTAGGCTTCCACCTCACCCTTTGAAAGATAGATTATCAAACATCAATAGAATATGAATGCCTTCAGGCTATTGGAGGAGGATACGATGTTATCAAATTTCGTAACAACATACATTAGGACCCCTAATGTTACCTGAGTACTATGATTAGCATGTTGAAGTGTAACAAAATGTGGATTTTTTTCCTCATTCCCAAACTAATAAAAAATTTCTTATAGAATGAGTTTTATATTATCTCGTTGATTTTAGGAGACCCCAAAGGAATAATCCTTTTTTATGAAATACTAATGAATATACCTTTTTGGGTATTTCAAAATATGATGCATGGTGTCCTAGAATGTGAAGAATATAAATGTATATTAAATGACATGATTTTTTTGAGAAATTCATTTTCAATGTGCACATTCCCTTTTGCTGTTTGGAGTAAGAAGGGATGATTTGTATTGAATCATGAGATTTTATGTTAAATTTATCATCTGAGATTATTCACCTCAATGTTTTATTTGGTTCATATTAGAAATATCCATGGACAATTTTATAGAATGGTGTTTTTTACTAGATTATTTTGGGATGCAAAAGATTATCAACATGATTATTTGATTTTTTTGTATCAATTAGTGATTTATTAGAACAACCAGGTGTCTTTATTCTGAAGAACGTTTTGGAATGGTTGGTTCACATTTTTCATTTCATTTCTCATTTCTTATGATGGAAAATACTTTGAGATATTAATGAAATTATTTTGTTCCATAATATTATCACTTTATGGTACGCGAAGAGATAAAGTGAGTATTGAAGGGTACCATTCATGTTTTATTTATTTTCAATTCATGTTTATGTATAGAAACATTATATTTAATTAATTATATTTTTTATTGAACTTTTAATTAATTGGAGAGGTAATACATAGATAAGGTTTTGAGTTTAATTGGTTTATCTAAGATGTACATATAGGCTATTGCATAGGATATTTAATTGATTATTATAATTATATAGGGGATATTAGTATTGGATGTGTTATGTTTAGAACAGGTAATGGGTTAAATAATTATATGGAGGGGAGTTATTTTCTAGTTAGGGTTGATTGGTTTGTTGGTTTTCTTCAGAACATGGATTGACAGTGATCTAGTACTTCAGGTTCTAAAATTTATGAATATTATCTTTTAATGGTGGAATTACATGAAGAATATCATTCATGAAATGAACATTTGAGTAGTTATTAGTCATATGTTAAGGATAGTAAAATTAATTTTAAAAAAGGTTGTCAGTTTTTATTTATTGAATCTCTTGAATACTGATCTACATAGGCATCCTAATAATAACATTATGATTATCCAAAATGGATTATTATTAATTAATGGGGTTAATTTTACTAGGTTTGTGTGTTTTAACATAGTATTTTTAGGTTCTTATTGTTTGTGTTGTCCCAACCATATATTTTAGATACTAATAATAATTATTTGGGAATTTTTTATGATTACATTACAGAATATTTCAATGATCTATTTATTATCTAGTATTATACCTTTATAAAATATTCTATATTTTTGTGGGATAAGGAATACATAGTTTGGTAGTTGTTTGTCGCAGGGTCTAGGTTGTAAATTTTTTCCAAAAGGGTTATCAGTTTAGATTTTTGAACCTTCTTAATATTATTCTCCCTATCCTTCCAAATAATTTCATTACAATTTCCCAAATGATTTAAAATTCTTTAATGGGGTTCATTATACTAGTTTTGTGAGTTTTAATATTGTTTAGTGAGGTTATCCCTATTTGGTTTTTGTCACCCATATATTATAGATACTCATAAGAATCATTTATATATATATATATATATTTGTTTTTAGTATTTATATTTTAGATCATATAAATGAACTATTTATTCCTTAGTTCTAACCCGTCAATAAATATTCTATCCTATTATAGGATTTAGAATCCATAGTGAGGTATCATGATGAGTATGTATTCTAAAAACTCTAATGTTCTAAAAAAACTACCACATTCATTTTAAACAAGGTATAAAATATACATTTTATTTTAATTTTACAATGATAAGGAACATATTATGTCATATATTCTTATTTTTATTGGTCATGCGAATGGATGGATGATGGAAATATATTTTTTACATATTAATATATTGATTCTTTAGTCATAAATAAAGAATACTCATATTATATAACTTAATTTATGTGGGTTAACGCCATTTAATCATTTTCATTGAATCCCTTTACATGATGTTATGTCATTTCAAACTCCATCCCATGAAATTATAGAAGGTTTCTTAGGAAATGGGTTTAATTACATTTTGGGAATCTCCCAGGGAAGAATTCTTAATTAATGTTACAGAATTGGTCTAGTAAAGTGTGAGGTAGTCATTCACATTTTGATCAATGATATTTAGTAATAATAGTGCCACTGGATTGGGGTTGTTTTTTGTTCCTACTCATGTTAATGATCAGGTTTCGTGGAACACACACAATTTGAATATACTCAATTTTTGAATAAAAATTACTACAAATATTAAGATATAATATCAAGAGAACCCTATATGTTATTGAAAGCCCAATACCCGAACTATCCACCATAACTAGATAGTTTCATTGTTCATGAGTATTTGAAAACATGCACTCAGGAAATATAAAAATGAAAGGTGAAAGATAAGACAAATTGGTCAGGAGTAGGGATATTTTTTAATAATATTATTTTTATATCTATAGATACTACATGATTCCCCAGAATAGGTTCTAATTTTATGACCCACACAAATTAACCTAGTGGGTTAAGCAGACGTACATAGCATAACTAGGATTTTCGAATCCACAGAGCCCTATGAAAAACATAAGTAAAAAATATTATATATATATATATATATTTTGATTATGAAGTGGTCATCATGGGATTTAATATATATTTACTTTAGAACACTATAATACCTATATGAATTAAATTTATAATGAATGGATACTACTAGGTTATTTCTCGAGGTAGATCATATGAATAACCTTTCAGTGATTTTAGTTTTATAAATTCAATTAAGGTTTGCTCAATTTCATAAAAAAGTCCTCATACCATAATAATATGATAAATTAACAGCCTAATATAAACAACAATTACATTAATAGGATCATTTTCTTATCCCCAAAATGTAATGTTTTATATATGTACGTTAAACGTGAGTTATTAAATTAAAAAAGGACATGGTAGGATGTCTTCATAAACAAAATCAATTAAAATATGTTATTAAAACATGATGGAATAAGAAACAAAATTCAATTCCAACTAAAATGGTTCATCCCATTAGATATTACCTAATAATTGATATATTACAGTTAATAGATGATGTAACAAGACACATAATGGAGGAATTGAATACGTTAAAAAAATGATAACTCCACAATTTTGTGATCAATTTCATAATTAATGCTATCAATAAACTAAAAGAGATGAAATGATATCAATGTGATTGAAATAAAAGAATTACTATTTAATAAAAAATATTCTATTTGAAAAATAATTCTATTTGAAAAACATTGAATAGAAAAATTATTTTTATAATACTATTTGATAAAAAAATTACTCATGAAAAATGAATAGATTCCTCCGGAATATTTTACCCATAATAAGTAAATTTGAAATTTTTGATCCTTGGGTTAGGCCTCTAATTTAACATTTAATCCCAATTAATTAGTATACTCATTAGTTGGTTGGAAGTTAAGAGAGTATAAATTTCTTATAGTTTACTAAAAAATGGATCCAATTTTCATCCCTTCATTTTCACTTGAAATATATTTTATATGTACTAATTATTAGGGGAAATAAAAGATAAAAAAAATATTATAGTAATTTTATATAATATATTGTGACAGATTAGACAAAATTTTTTCATTATATGATATATATGATCCAAATTATGGGACATTATTCTAGGGCCTTGATTCTTGCCTAGAATTTCGTCTTCAATTTGTGCTGCCTAGATGATTAAAAAAACGCATTGATCATCTCAGACCAAAATTTAATGAAATGTTTTACAGAATTTATTGTTTTTAAGTTTTAAATTTCATATTCAATTTCCTTTCACAATGTATAATATAATTTATTTAGTGGATTAGTTTCTAGTTCCCTTTACCTAGAATTTTCTAGACTCAAGGACCAAAATTATCATAGTCCTAATTGAATATTCTATTACTCCATAGGAAGGAAAAGTTTGACCCAATAATGGTAAAGGGACCTTAAAATATAAAATGAAAATTCTGATAATAATTTTTTTCCAATGGTTTTATATACATTTTAGCTAATATAGAACTATTATCAAGAATTAAGAACATGATGTAAAATGATGCCCATATTTTAATGTAAATTAAAACTATAACAATTTAGAAAATAAAAAAACATTAATATAATAATTTATAATAATGAATATTATCCATATCAATAGGATAATTAATCCATTTAAAATATAATATGATAGGTATAGATCATCCATAAACCATTAGATACCTGGTTTACTACACCAACCAATAAAATTAATAGGTCAACCTACATCTACATGTTTTGGAGACGGATGTAGTACTGATATTCTACACAAAAATGATGGATCCCATAGACCAACCTAATATCACATAACAAAAAAACACTATCAATGTTAAATTTCATCCTTGGTGAACCCCCATATTATCTATCTAACATAATATCCCATAGTAATTCCTCTTCACATAATTACACCAATAGCCCTGAGTCAACTGGCATTAAAACACCACATCAATACAAATAAAAAATCTATGAAATATCCATATTTTAGAAAATGATCAATATTTTCATCACCCAAATGAAAATATATGTGGATTATCCCTTTAATTTTACAATTTCAAATAAAATCCCTCATCCCCATGTGGAGGCGACCCAACATTCTTCACACTGACAATGTTCTACAATACCAACATCCTATTACCAGAACATTAGAGAATCAAAATATACACCGTAATTAGTGAGTAATATATCACAATAATAAAATGTGGGTGAATTAAATAACCACCACAAGTATTCATAATGAATAAAAATCATCCCATGATTGGTGAACAAGTCACCTGATAGCCGTGAAATTTCGATCCTCATACCTCGATGATAAGTAAGCCACTTATATTAATACATTTTCTCATTGAAATAACTGTGGAACAAAACCTCCATGACACCACACCCACAACAAAAAAATGATTACTAAGATCAACCCTATAGTATCCCATTAATTGTAATACTATTCACCCTTCCTTTTGAAAAACATCACATCTTGCTATCTATGTATCCTCCAGATACTCACACACAAATTCAAAACACCCTAAAAATTTTATTTACCCATTATATAACTTACTAAAACTGATTAATAGGTTACCATTCAAAATTATAATACATTTCACTATTGATGAATCATGAAGATTATTATCAGTATCTATTCAAATCCAATAGTAATAAGTTCCAAAATTTCTAACCCTCGATCATCATATGTAATGCATTATTTTGGAAAAATTACCATTTCCTAGAAAATTTGACGTTTAGAAATTGATGTTATAGATTTGTATTACCCTTAATTAATCTACTTTCACATCTCCAACTATATGTAGTATATTTTGGACCATCATGATCTATAGAACATGATATTGGATTTATTTTGGATGTTCATTTACTATACACCTACCCCAACCATTCAAGTCATACAAAAATCACTATAACAATATTGTATATTCAAGGTCCACCGATCTACAACATGTTGGGTCATTATAGTCAAATAAATCGCTATGATTTTGATTTATTAAAATGAAAACATAAAACATGAGAAAACAACAAATTTAGGTCATAATTAGTGATGAAAAAATATGTAATGAATAATGTTCGATAATTTATATAAGAGAACATAAATAATTACCAATAGTGATCCCTATGAAATTATTTTTTAAAAAAATTTCAATAAATAAGATATATTTTATAAAAACATCAATATCTAGTTTAAAAGAACAATAATCTCGATTGATTCCTTTACAGATAACACATATCTTCTAGAAAATGTATATATATAATAACAATACTATTATTTAAATGTGACTTAGCCATTGTAATTTAGAGTATGTATATTTGAAAAAAAATTATATAATATATTTATTCAATTCCTACTATAAAATATATTTACTAATTCATATGAAATAATCACACAATATTCCGCGAATCCATTAGATTCATTAAAATTTGTTTTCCTGAAAAATTATTTTATTGAATTTTGTGTGTCGAAATAATAATTAGTTTCCACAATATTTATAATTTTTTTTAAAAACATTAACCACATTTTTTATGTAAAAATAACAAAATTATCTTATGCAGTTATTTTGCAAGATTTCAAAAAACATTGATTTTTATTAAATAGTGAAAAATATTAATGATCATAAAGCATTATTTTTCAATTAATTTAAATGTATCATTATGATTTTAAAATGATCACTAATTTAAAAATTAAGATTAATTATATATAATCTAAATAATTTCATAGGATTCATAATTATATTTTATTGTGGTATATGTTCATTTTTTGACATAAAAACAGAATTTTTTTCTTCTAAAAACGTGGATTCAATGCATTTGATGAATTAATTTTAAATTTAATTCCTAAAATTTCTCAAAATTGAATCTACAAATATTATATTCATTTATGGAATTATGAGGCTGATATATGGTCGAATTTCGATTCTCATTGTGGTCATTATGAACTATAAACATAGTAAATATTGTCTTCTCTATAAGGGTAAGTTAGATAATTAATGATAACAATAATATTACCTTGAGAAAATACGTATAAATCTTGTGATTAATATTTTTCATTATTTAGATTCAACCATACATATAATAAATTTTAATTTATGGAAATTTTGGTCCATTTTTTATTGAAAAATTATTCTATGATATTTTATGTAAATATAAAGTCAAAATTACACCTTTTTCAATTTATAATCAATTAAATTTTTATGACATTGATTTAAAAAAATAATGTTCATTTACAAATGGTTACTGGAATGATAAATTATTTTTATCATTTTAATTTATTTTAAATTTTTATTGATGAAATAATTACCCTAAATAATTACACAACACCGACTTAGTAAATCTGCATGCTTTAAAAAATCAAGTAACTAATTTTAAAAACACTAAGAGTATTAGAGATTTGTGAAATGTTAATATTTGAAATGTATTTCGATAATTTTTTTTCAATTCATAATTATTTGAATAATTATTAAAATGAAATTATTATTATTTTATTAATAACATTATTATAAATAATTATTTATAATTCATAAAAATAATGGAATGAGAAAATTAGGATGATAAATGATTAAGAATGTAATTGCTTTCAAATTTATGAGGAAATTTTGACCTTATATTTCACTCCATAAAATAATAAAATAATAAAACTTTATTATTTATAATATGATAAATGAAACGCCATGTTTAAAAAACCTAAAAATATATTTATTTCAATTTTATTATTTCAATAGCTTACGGAACAAGCAACCCGGAGTCTTAATGAATCATAAAAATGTATATTTTTATAAAATAGGAAATAAATTATAATTTATGAATATTATAAACTAAAATATGGAAAATATCATGATATATTGATTAGATATAAAAAATTAATTATTTAAAATAAAAAAACTTTTTTTAAAAAAAATTGTTTTCGAAAGGATGAACTATTCATGATTTTCACACATAATAGATTTTTAATATTTAGAAAAAACATAAAATTTAATATAAAAAATTTATTAAATTTTTCAATCATATAATAAAAATATCTTAGGTTTATTTTTTGTTATTTTCTTGAACAGTTACATTATATTTCGAATAGTAAAAAATAATAAATTTTAATGGGGAAATAAATTTTTTAAACAATTTATAATGTACATTATATTTTTTATTTCTTTGAAAGTAGAATTAGTTAAATTATATATCTATTATTATAATATAAATCATTATAATCATTTTCATATATTATTTATAAATAAAATCATTATAAACTTATAAACTTTTTTTATTTTGAAACCAACATTCTTGTCTCCTATTAGAGATATATTTTAAATTATAAATTTTCAATTATATGAAATTAATTAATAAATATATTATTAAAATTAGGAATTCAAATAAATCATAATGTCTAATATGGTCAACTATGTTTTGGACCAATTCAATAGTGAAAAAGTTAAAAATAAATAAATCACTTAAGAATAAAATGGATTTACCTGGGGTTGAACTACACATATAAGCTTAAAAAAGACCTATAATCATATATAAAATATATTTTCTATCCTTTTTTAAACATTATAATGTATATGGATTTATAATAAATCATTTTTACCATTTGTTTCTATGATATATTTATTATACCTTTACATTTTCAAATATTACAAGTGTGCCACTCACCTCACTTTAAAAAGGTATCCACTCTCTTCTCTTAATCACACAATCACACCATTTTTACTTAGAGAATACCTACACAAGTAATTTCAAAACATCCATCCTATAATTATATAAGAATTATTTTGACGATAAATCCATCCTAGGAAGGCCTATGGTGAAAACCTATAGGGGATATCTAGCGAAGAGGTAACATTCATGATTGAGAGTTTTTATTTTTTCCCTTCTCTAGGTCCATAATTTATTATTAATAATTGATGATATAATAAAAAATTTACCATATAATTATATTTTTTTGTTAATTTCTTAACTATAACCACTTAAAAGTCCATAATATGTGTTATGAAATCATGGTTTGTGAGTACAAAAACTATGACCTCTTGAACCGATGACATATATAATTTCATTACCACCTATAATGGTTGGGTTTTATGATATATATAAATAATAAATAATATATTTATTGAATATTATACATATGGATTTATTATAACATATATACATTTTTACTTTCATTTATGTTCAAGGTACAATAATGTCTCTTGTGTGTACAACAGACAACCTCCCCATGAAGCAATGTGATTCATTTTTCACTAATAATTTAAATGGATTGTGATAATGAAACATTTAATTATTATACATGATATAAAATAAAAAACAATTATATTAATGACATATTTGTAAATATGAATTTATAATATATGATATTTTCATACAATGAAATATGATAAAATCTATCATGTATGGGTGGACTACAACCTTCACAAAATGAAGTGTCTCTCTTTTCATACAAAATCACACTAATTGTATATATATATATTTAATTAATTAATATGGTATTGATGGTATATTTATCATTTATAAATAAAATATATTACATACCTCTTTTAAATTATGATCATTGAAAAATTGACACATTACCCATGCATACGTGTGGCATACAATATCCATGAGTGTAAGAGTGTCTATTTTTCATAACCCTATTTCATTATTAGTATTAAATGAATATTCATGGTAAAGGTATGGTATTTATTTAATGATAATTACTTTTGTTATTTTCTAAATATTTAATATTAAAAATAACCAAAACATTCCTGAAAAAGAATGAATGAGAAAACAAGACAAGTAACACCCGAAATAATGAAAATAAGGAATAATTATTAATGTAAGGGATATAAGATGTTATAAAAAGATAATATATTGTTTTATAAATATTAATATTGTAATTTTATTAGTCAAAAAATATTTTCAAACAACCATAAAAATGGTTAAATCATGTTTGACCAAATGTAAGTGCGAGTTTAGGGATTATTTTTCAATTTCCATCCATTGAGGACCATTTGTAATGTATTCCCATATTTCAAGTATATGTTATATATTATATCACTTTTATTTGTTATATCATTAACACATAAAAATTCATTTTATTTTATGTTTACATTTTTATTATTTCATCTATTGGGATTTTATTTAGAAGTAACTTGGATGTAAAGAATTTCATAAAATAAATTATTTTAATTGGGTTATATTACTAATTCGTCATCTATAACATTCGATGATTTTATGTGTCATGAATCTTAATTTTATTATTTTGTATTTAAATTTTTTTATGTGTATTTTAATTTTATACAAATAATTGATTCATTGATAAATTCTAACTTCAAAATTATAATCATTATAAGGGATTATTTCACATTCTTATTGAAATCAACACTGTTTATTCATTAATTTATGTTAAAAGAAAATATTTTTCATTTTAATGATATATCATTTTAATTTTCTTATACAGTTTTCATTCATGATATTTTAATGTAATAATACAATTTTAACACACTTTTGTACTTAAATCATTTTTTAAAATGGTTTAAAAAATATGACTTCATTTATATGTTTGTTTAGAAAGATGTTTTCATCCAAAACCATGATTTCTAAAAAAATATCAAAATTATTATTTCAGTTTTAAAATTTATTTATTGAATTATATTTTTCAAAATTTTAATTTTTATTAAAAAAAACTATAATGTAATCTTCCTGTTTTTTATAAATCCATACTATTTTGGATTTTATATAAATATTAAAAGAAATATTTTCATTAACATATATGACATGAATGGAATTTCCAGCAACATTATAACTAGAATTAATAAAAAAATATTCTTGTAGGTTTAAAAGGTTATATAAAAAAAACTATTTTCGAAATGTTTTTAAAATTTGTAGATGTAATATTTATTTTCAAAATTAAAAGTTTATTTTCTGAAATATTTTTTGTAATAATATTTTATTGTATTTCAATTCATCCTAGAAAAAAAAACATTATTCTTACTATAATGGTTATATGATGTATTAACAGTAACCTTATTCATCATCTCGATAGTTTATCATCATTTTTTCAAAGGAAAGTATTTACATTGACTTTATTTATGTATTTTTGAAGCCATTAACATTCCCATTTATTATTCAATTTTATGGGGACATAATATTTTACCTAAATATACATATTATTTATTAGGGGGATATTTTTTTACTGAAAACATATATCATTTATAAATACGGTGTTATAAATTTAATATTATTTATTTATTTGTGGAAATATTGATAAATCTATATCCATTACTCAATAATTATATTTGATGAAAAGGAACATTATTTATGAATTAACTCAATTAAAAGATATTTGTGGAGTTTTTATGACATGAATGACATAGGTGGAGATTGATTATAAAAAACCCCTTAATACATCAATAATTTCATTGGATGAATTAGTTTTAGTGACATGTTAAAATGTGTTTCTACCCATTATGTTTAAACTATATCAAGGAAATATCTCTACTGTAGATGTATAATGTTCCTGGGAAACATGACTTCCAATAATTAATAATTTCCTTCATTTAAAATTCATTTATTAATATCCATGAGATTTTATATATTATATTATCACTAGATTCATATCACTCTATTTTTATGGGATTAACTTAGTTTCATTTCATTTATTTAACTTTCCATATTGACTATACATTATCGAGTTATGATTGAAAAATTACTGATTAAATGATAATTTTTTTTATGTTATTTACCTTGACATATTGATAATTCTTGAAAAATTATATAAATTTATTATTTGTTAAATTTTTTACCTTTCTATGTTTATTGTGATCATTGATTAATAATATATTTTAATGTATATGACCCATACAGAGAATTTGACCCCACCATTACTTTTTCTACATTTCTAGGAATACACGAAGTATACTATGAAATATATGAGAGAATATGATAGAGGGGATAATTATAATCATGAATAAAATATTTTTTCATTTAGTTTATGCAATTTTAATATGTAAATAATGTATATATATATTTTACCAATATTAATAAAATATTCGGGCTTTGATATGCGATTCCATGAATCTTATGCCAATGTATTAATGTAGGCACTAGAACTGGTCTAGAAGGGTTTGTATCGATACAGTTGTAATCATGGGATGTTTAATAGGATCCTTTGGAACTAGATTTAAGAAAACATATATTTTTTTGAATAACCCAATGATTAAATTTGAGGATAATTATAGTAATATCAAAATATGTTGGAAAAAAATATTTCATGTGATTTTTTTAGAAATATATCCCAGAATAGACACTATAAGATGAAGTGTTGTGAGAATAGAGGTACTTAGGGATAATAACCTAGAAAAGGGAATATTGGGATTAACCTGATCATCACAATGTTTTTGAAAACAGTCATTAATACACATCTAGTTTGATACACTATAGGTATATTTTAAGAATTTGGTCCTGGTGACAAGACAGACTCCCAGCCTTTAACATGGACGTTGGTCCGTGGCCCGCCAGGTACTACCATTTTCCCTACAGAAATGTAGTCCCCACCCTAGGGCCCACCCATGTTCCCGAACTGGTCATCTGACCAATGACTCTCCCCACAGGCCAAAACATTTCATTTCTAGTTTTCTTTGTTCTCACTCACACATGCATTGAGAAAAATCCTACAAGGTCACCATTATAGATCATTTGAATATATGATTAAAAGAATTGGACTAGGTTAAAATAAGGTTTCATATATTTAAAAAAGAGGTGTCAAGATTTAAACTTCATATAATTGATTATATGGGTTTTCTACTATTAATATTTGTTTCTCACATTATTATTATTTTATAGCCAATGGATGTAACATAAAGGATTGATGTTAACCATTAATATAAAGGGAATTTTGGTGACTAAAAAATATGATGATGATAGGAGTGAAAGTTATAGTTATTTTTTCCTAATCAAGTATCTCAAAATATGATTAACAACCTATACATTAACTAATTCCTACATTCCATAAAGAGTAGAAACATAGAGTTCTCTAATATCTTGTGTAGTAGAGACCATATGAGAAATAAGGTTTGAATTACTTAAAGTTAAAAATACTTAATGAGTCACACATGAATTTTTCTCAATAGTTGAGGATGTGTGGAACAAAAGAGAGAAAAGATGATATTTTCAGAGAAAAAATGATGTGTACGATGGAAGGAAATAAATATCATCATATAGATCCTTTTATAGTTCGTTATCTAAAATTTTTAGAGATTTTGAATTTTATAATCAATTCCATCCTAAAAAGTGTAAATACTAAACAAATTCAAGACCTATGTTGAAAATAAATCGACGAATTATTTATGTATTATGATTCAAAAAGTTAACTTTAATAAGTATTTTTACCAATGGTATTTAAGTAATAAGAATCATGAGAAATCTATGGATTGCAATTTATTTTCTAAGTATATTTTTATTTATTTTCATTTGAGTTAAGGATACAATCATGGGTTATGATTTTATAGTTATAATAAGTTGAATGTATTAATCATCATTTTTTGTTTTATGATATTGGTGTCTACCATGATTGAGTAAATTTTGGATAAATTTATGAAATGTATATATTTTTGTGTAAAATGGAATTGATTAATGATGCCTTTAAAAATTTTATACATATTTTTATTTTTATTGGAAACCATTGGGGTTAATATGATCATTAAATTTTAATAATTTTAAATTAAAATTTTTAGGAATTTTGGGAAAATATAATAAATATATAAATTCAAATAAAAAACACTGTAGAAAGTTAAATTAATAATTAATTAATTATAATGATGTATATCATATTTTCTTGGAGACTTATATTGGAATTAGATTTATATGGTTTTATAAGAATGAAAACTACATGTCTTTTGACAACCCCTCACGTCCGGGAAGGTCAAGATGATTGAACCCCAAAATGAAGAACAATAAGGGTTTATTGCCTACAATTGTCCTACAATATGTCTTGGTTAATATTCTGTTGTTTTTGTTGCATAATTTGATGAAAAACTATTAATGTGGAACTAATACTCATATTTTTGAGGTTTATATAGTGATATATTACATTATTAACCTTTTTCTAACCATATTGGTTTTATAAAATAGTTAGAGAAAAACTAAATGAATTGAAAGGCATTTATGGATCTTACGATAATTTAAAATATAAATTTAGTTATTATGGTATAAAAAATAATTTTTGGATATTCATTCCTTAGTGTAATGGAAGAGTTGTCTGTTTTTCAAAGCACAAGAAAAGGATGATATTTTTCTTATGAAATAGAAACATATCAACTTGGTATATTTCATAATATTCATAGATCGTAAAAGAGCTCCTAAAAATTATGAAAATGGTTCTTGAAACAAAAATGAAATCCAAATAAATTAAAATATGATAAGTCATATTGTCATTAAAATTCCATAGAATGGTTTTTATTCCCTTAACAATCAATTGATCCTTTAAGAGGACGTTTTATTAACATCTTTAAAATAAAAGGTTTCCAAAAAAATAATTATATTATTTCAAACCATTTACTATCATGATCAAGATTAAATTGTGGGGATGAAGTATATTTATTCTAGAGATAATTTAATAAAAAAATTAATAAAATAATAACATTTTATTTTATAGTGTAAGATACATGCAACACTGAGTTTAAATAAATTTTTTTTACAAAAATTATAATCCCTTCGGTAGCTTATAGAATAGGAAACCCAAAGTCTAATTTAATAGTAATATAGTATACAATTAGAAACGACCTGTTAAATTGTTATGAAGAAATTGTAGTAAATTAAATATGAAAATAATTGTTATGTATTAATTGGAGATAAAATTTGAATAACAAAAAAGAAAAATAATTATTTTCTAAGAAACATCATTTTTCTACCAGACAGGTTAGTCACGCTTTGGGAACATAATTGATAATTAATTATTATTTTTTCAAAAAATTATTTAAAAAAAATTATATTATATTATGGAAATTATCGAAAGGTAAATTTTTGAATTTTTTTAAATGTTTCAGTTTATATGAATTGTAAAAATACTTAATTATAAGGGAAAAATGCCTTTTCGTTCAAATTATTTATAATGATAAATTATATTTATAGTATTTTTTACATAAAAAAATTAAAATTTATATAATTTATTCCAATTTATGTCATTTAAATTGTTTTCATGTTTAATTTAGACAAACAATCATTGTAAACTTTTTAACATTTTCTCTTTAAAAACCCACTTTCTTATTGTGTCAATGTGACTAATTTGTAATTAACTATTTTATCTTATTTGAATTGATATTGGCAAAATGTATTAAATATATTTTATTATAATAATTAATTATTTATAATATGGTAAAAGTAATTTTTTACAAAAATGAATATAAAAAACTGTAAAAAATAAATCACCACCGTTAGGGTAAATATATATTTATTATAGGGGTTAAGCTAAAAAGACGATGGTTAAAATAATATGAATACAAACCTAAAATATATAATATGTCCATATTTAGACCATAAAATTTTTAATTCTAGATAATATTCCATTTTGAAAAATTATTTATTGGAAAAACATGGGTATACCTCTAACTTTTCAAAAATTACATGTTTTTCCCTCACCTCACTTATAAAAGGCAACCCATATCCTCTCTTCAAGACATCATAAAACCCTTTTTTGCAGATAGTTCATTCTAAATTAAATTTCAATAATCACAAATATCATAGTAATAGAATTATTTTGGGCACAAATCATGCGTAAGAAGACTATTAGTTCAATCCTAAAGAGGATAGACAAAAAAGGTAATGTTATTCAATGAGAATTTTTTATCTTATTTATTCCTCCCCCACATTCCATTCACAATGACCCATAACAACATAATAAATTCTATATATTAAAATAATTATATTTTTTCTTATCCTATAACAATAGAATTATAAAAATTTGATACCATGTCATCATTTGTGTGTACGAGGTACAATCGTCTTACGAAACCATGTAATTCATTTTTCCATTACCACCGCTCATAGTTGGGTACGATGATGGATATAAATTATGGATATGATATTTATGAAATAAATTTACATATGGATTCATTATATCATATATAAATTCTAATATTCCATTCTTTAGTGGATATGATAACATCGCTTGTGTGTGTGGAGGACAACCACCTCACGAAGCGATGCAATTCCTTTTTAAATAACAATTTACATCGATGTTGAAAAGGATAACTATAATTTGTGTATCTGATATATATTAAATAATTAATATTTTATTTTCAGATTTATCATTATGAAATTAAAATATAACATTTTATTTAATACAATGAAGTATTCTAATGTTGCTCGTGTACGAGTGGACTATAACCATGATGTTCTGATGTGACACTCATTTCATAAAAGCCCCACAAAAATGATATATATATTTATATTTAAAGAAATAATATTTTTTTATAAAAATATTAAAATTATGTAAATAGAAAAATATACTTTCATCCTTTCCATAAATATCAATAAAAAATGGAGGCGATACTCATGAATTTGTACGACCTACAATCTCGATTGTTATAACATAGTTCATTTCGCTTAGCTGTATTCAATTATTGGTTTTATAATAAAAAATGGTGTAAAAATTTTATTTTTACATCATGATTATAATTTTAGATAATTCAATAGCACATAATGTGAACATGAACTCGAATATTCTTTAAAAATATTCAATACGAAGACAAGGCGATTTACACACGAAACAATGAAGATAATGAATGATTGTTAATGGAATAGGGATAAGATGTTATCAAAAAATCATATATGATATTATAAATATTAATATTGTTTTTTAATAAGGTAATAGCATGTTTAAATCCACAATAATGAAGGATAAATAATTTTCAACCAGTACAATGCCTGAGTTAAAGGATTCAATCTCATTTTTCCTTTCATTGTGGATCATCTATTTGTTATGAAACAGTTTATTTTATACGGTGTATACACTACCCATTATATATGTAATATTCTTATTACATAATAATTCATGTTATTTTTGAATGTTAATTCATCCATCCAGGGGTATTTGATTTAAAATTTAGCATGATGTAATAATTTTGTAACTTAATTTATTTTCGTTAGGTAATATTAATTCTTCATCATATTTTATATTATAAGAGTATGCGTGTAATAAATTTTAATTTTATTATATTGTATTTAAACATATTTTCTCTTCATTTATTTTTCATTAAGTAAATTAATTCATTTATTATTTCACACTTTAATGTTATGACCATTTTAAGAGTTTATCTTACAATCTCATTCAAATCGAGATTCATTCTTTAAAAATAATAGTTGGAAGAAATTTTTTTAAAAATTTTATAATAAATTCATTTTAATTTTTATAATTTGGGGATTAATGATACATTTCATGTAATATTACTATTTTACCTCTCATTCATTCATAAAATTTGTGATATTTTTCTTAATAAAATTCCAAAAACATTTCCCTTTTTAGTCAAAAATATATATTCATCAAAAGCCCTGTTTTTCAAAAAGCAATTTAAAAATGCATTTTACCTTCATTAAATAAATATTCACTGATTATTATTTTCTATAAATTACTTTTAAAAGAATAGTAATGTCATTTTAATAATAATTATTGTTTATATTTTACAGAAAATGTTAATGAAATATTGGATTTAAAATGTTTTAGAGAAAAAAAAATTCAAACATGATGACCACATAAATTTTTATATCATATTTTATATATTTAAAAGGTACCTTTTCATGTAATGGTTTTTTCAAAAAAATTTCAAAAATTTTAGTTTTAAAAATTAATTTTGAAAATGAAATTTATATTTTCCTCAATAATGCTTTTAATAACATATTTGTTCTATTTATATTAATCAAGTAGAAAAAGAATTAATTTTTATTTTAATGGGTATATATTATATATGTATAATATTTATTAAATATTTGGATGTTTTACTATCATTTTATCCAAGTGACGTACTAAAATGAACACTCTTGATTTATTTTTTAGACATTATCTTTTCCTTGATTTATTCGCGTTCCTTTAGACATTATATTTCCCCTATATATCAAAATGATTTATTATGGATATGAAAATTTGTTAAAACATATTTCATTTGTACATATAGTCTTTAACACTGAAATCTATTTGTTTATCTAAGGAATTATTCATAAATCTACATTCATTAATCAATATAGATTTTTGATGATAAATAATGTTGTTTATCAATTAAATACGATATTAAATATATGAATAATTCTATGGACATGTAATACATGGGTGGGGACTAGTTATATTTTTATCATCAATGTATCAATAGTATCATGTGACGAATCAGTTATCTAGACTAAGATAAATGGGTTTCTACCCATCATTTTTATACTAATTCATTGATATATCATGATAGTAGAGTTATCATGTTCTTTGGAAACATGACATCCACTAATTAAGAATTTAATTTAATTATGATTATGTTATTATTATCCATGACAACTTTTTCTATGGTATTATTTCTCAATACATTTCAATATCAGTTTATTGATTAAATGGAATGTGTTTTTGGTAAGCCACATTCCACTATTGATTATGCCTTTATAAAAAAATGTTATTGACTAACTAGAATGTGTTTATAGTTATTTACCTTTTAGAAATTTTTATTCTTCTATAATTATTTAAATTTCATGTTTATTCAATAAATTTCATATCAATGTTGCTAGTTCTCATGGATTTATGATAACTTATTTTTTGATCCACCTTTTCTATGAATTTGAGTAAAAAATTATTTTTTTCCTTTCCATAGAATCCATGATGTGTTATATAAATTATATCAAAGAATATTCTAAAGGGAATAATGGTTTTCTTGTAAACAATAATGTTGTAATTTTTTTATTCAAATGTAATATGAGAATATTGTATGTATCTAGATTACAAAGATAATAAAACTATACTGAAATTGTATATAAAATTGTTTGTATATCATGACAATGTATTAGTAAAGGCACCATCTCAAGGATATTGTATTCAGGGTTTCATCATATTATGTAAACTTATAACCCATTAATATTTATTATGTTATTTCCATATTTAAGGGTAAAAGTGTTTCACAATAGATTACTATAAATGATAAAAACTAAAATGATATCATAATGTATAAAAAAATTATTTTTTAAATATATTATTAACATATACTACTTATATTTTAATCAATTCCAATTTATAATCTTTTTAATAATTTCTTCACATATTATGTAATATAATTTCATGAATTTGAAAAAAAATACACTAAAGATATTTTATAATAAAAATTATTTTATTGATTGTTTTAAAAATAATGAAAAAAATATCTTGTTTCTTGTTAATTTTTGATTGTTTATAATATCATCTATTTTTTTTATTTATGGGTCACATTTTCATTCAGAGTTACATTATTGACCCTTAATGAATAAAAATCATTGATATTGAAGAAATTATCTTTAGTGGTAATAGGGGTTATAAAAATTAGTTAAGGGTGAAAATATATAATTTACTTGTAAAATTGTTATTGCATTGGAGGATTTATAGTAATAATAGTCATATATTATTTATATATTATTTTTGAGTCACCACCTTATAATTAATTTATATTAATTAAATACCTTATATAATTCCAAGAATTTTCATCTCCTCCCTTATAAAATATAACCACATCTCCTCTAATCTACATACCATTTGAGCCAAATAGATCAATATGACTTGAAATAATTTTATTTTAAACATTACTAGAAAGAATTTAGAGGTTATTTACATCTTAAAATACCATTACATGGGTCTTTATAAAAGGATATAATGGAAGTCTACCGTATAAGCGCTAATCCTCATTACTAACTCCTTCACATTTTATTCTTTTATTACTTAAAATTAGTCTATTATAACCATCATAAATTTATCTATACAATATAATAAAAAATATTCTATTTTATTTTGATTTTGGTAAAACTATGTTTTATCGCTTTTGAATCCTACGAAAACTGGAATCATCAATTGTGATATTATTATCTACACATAGAAATAAAATTTGTTTTTAATCACCATTTAATTGGGATGGTTATAAATATATAAATAAATAATTTAAATGATATTTATGAAATTATTCAGATTATGAAATTATAATAACATATAATCCTTCTAACCTTCCCACCTATTTTAAAATGACAACACTGCTTGTTCATATATATGGATTATCACCTTTATGAAGTAATGCGTATTAGTTTTAATTTTCATAGTACATTGATGGAAATAATGATAGATTTAATGAATCAATATGACATATATGACATTAAAATTATAATGGATAGTTAAATTATTACTTAACTTCGGTATTTCAATCTGTTGAGAAGTGAAAACATTTTTTATGCATAAATATGGACTAATGTCTCCATGTATGGTGTAATTCCTTTTCCTATCTATATATTAATTAATGAATATAAATTATATATAATTAATATTTATTAAAATAATATAAAGGTTAATATTATAGTGATTATAGAACCATGAATAATGTAACACCCCAGGTAAATAAAGAATATGACATTTTCATATTTATCCATATTTGTGAATAAAATATTGATATGACTTTAAAGGGGATGCTATGCTCGATGGCGTACCCAACACGCAACAACGAGTTTCTTCAGAATCTTACGTTGCACTCTAATAATAAATTTTAAATGTTAGTTAACATGTAGCCGTTGTAATGGCGGGAATGGATAGAAATAACTAAAATACGATTATATATGTTTTTAAATGTTTATACATTTATCCAATAAAGGAGAAAGGCTTAAAATACGGAAAGAATTCAATTTTAGGCGTATATGCCCTAGTTTTCACTAAAGGTTCACTTGTCACCTTTTGATGGTGAACCATCATTAAATATAGTTTTGATCACACTTATACATTCTTTCGGACCAAATAAAACTCTTATTAAGAATCAGGACATCAAATTTTACTTTGTGTAATTTTTTGGTATTTTTCCGATAAAGTTCATTTTTTAATGAATAGTGTAAAATGTTGTGTTCTAATTCAAAACCTCTTTTTAAACTAATTTGTTTATATGATTAGATAATATTTTTAATTGGTTTTAAAGTGAAATTAGAAAATATTTTTACCATTAAATCCAATAGTGGTCGTTGGAATTAATTTTACTTTGAAATCGGACTTAAACTAGTGCCAATCTTTTGATACTTATTGTTTCATAAAAACACGCTATTTGTCATGACAGCGGGAATTAATTATTAAATTAATTAATGCAACTTATATGTTGTGAATTTTGTAAAATGGACTTCATTTTTGAGTTTGTAATATCAAATATAGCTTAGGGTGAATTTTTTGTAATTTTCTAAAAAACTTCAATTTTTGTTGAATAGTGAAACCACTAAGTGGTACTTATAAAAGCTGATTTTTCGTTTAAATGAAATTTTACCACTTCTGTGTTTTTAATTTCAAAAATCCGACATACATGGTTGTCATTAAGTAGTAAAATGTGGTTCAATGGGATAAAAATAATTTTTTGGTGAATAGTAACTTATTAAGTTTTTAATCGCGATTAGTGGTAATTAGTGTAGTTTAAGGTGAAAATGATATTATAAGAATGTGAAAACACCCTGTAACTTTTCCTACACCTATTTGGTGAGTCATGGCCGACCAAGACAAGCCATGGTCCAACTTGGGGACCCAATGGAGCCACTATAGTTGGAAAATGACAATAATATATTTTTATTTAATGTTAAAATTAAAAATGACACAAACATGATATGTTTTACTAAAACAATTTTTAAGTGGGGTTATACAAGTCAAATTTTTGATTATAAATAGTCATTGGAAATCTATAAATATTTCCTACATCATAGTATTTTTTTATAATTTTTATACATTAAATAAATTAAATTATTTATGACATCATAATGATGCAGTGATGACATCATTATTTAACGATTAAAATAAAATGGAAAGATAATGTAAAATCTATGAACTACACATGTCCAAAACTTATTGGATGGGTGGATTTCTAACCTTTATAACCTTATCCACAAATTATATCAATGTGGGACCTCTTAAAACCGAAACACATTTTCAAATAAAGTAATATTTCCTTACTTTCCAAAAGTGTCCCTCCTCTCCTCTTATAAAAGGCCCCCACCTCTACCTCATTTCACACACTCCTCAAGCCTTTGGCTCGGCCAAACCCTGCCAATTTACTCTCTCCACATCCCTCTCCTCATCCTAGAGGATTCCCTTTGGGCAGAATCCTTTCAAAGGAAGCCATTAGGCTCAAATCAAAAGGAGTTACACTTTTAAAGGTAATTCTTTCTCTTATGTTCATTTGTTTTATATTGCTTCTCCAACCCACTAAAATCTTTTTATTTAATTCTTTTGTAACATAAATAGTATCTTCAATATACAAGGATGTTGTTATAAGATTTATTCGAGCTAAAATCTCACACAACTACATCAAATGGTTAAAGAACATACGGTTTCCGTGGATGGCGAAATTCTGCCTCCCGAAACGATGATTGTTCAATACTCATTTAACGCCTTCAAAGGTGGCCATTATGATGTAAATATTTTTATATATGATATAAAGTATGTTTATGTTTTACTTATGCTTATGTATTTTTCATTTGTGTCTTACCTTTATTGCATCCATTATGGGTATACGCGATATCTTCATTTTAGGAAGTGCGGACTACCGCCCCCAAAGTGATGTGATTCGTTAATGCCATACGTGGGACGTATAAAGGATGGATTTAATGATATTATATATTATATTATACTGGAATTATAATATACCTTTATATCATTATTATTCCATTCTATAAAATATGAAATATAAATGAAAGTAGCGTTCATGCGTACGTACGGCTTACCGTCTCCATGAACGGTGCAATTCATTTCTTACCTCTAAATGATTATGTAATGTTATAAATGCATTCATGTACTGGATATATATGACATATATTATATCTAAATCATGAATACAATTCTGGATATAATAAACATTTGGCCAAATGAACAACATGTAATTGTAAGAAGTCCACTTTCGACTTAAGAACCAAATATCGACAAAACAATCATTATTAACTTAATGATTACATAGTGTTTAGAACAAGGAAATAAGTGATATAAAAGGAATAATAAGCTTGAAAAAGGTTCTTAATCAAGTATAAATTAACCCAAGTTTATTATTCAGGAGATTAAAGAACGATCGTGTCATGTCGGACCCGAGGTAAGGGATCCTACTCCTCTCTTTCTTTTTAAGTACACACTTTTATGTCATTCCTTTTGAAGATCATATTTCTTGTTATTGGGATGATCTTTTATATTACACTTACTGTAATTTTTATGTTCATGTGATGAGAGATCCTATTATCTCTTATCAATCCATTTTGGATGTTTTGAGTGGCACCGTTAGGCTGCCGAACTTTCGTAAGAGATCTAACCTCTCTCTTTCTTTTTATGTACTCTCCTATATGTCACTTCTTTTAAGCTCCTCTTTTTAATGTTGGGGTATGTTCTTTTATATTACTATTTTTGTAAATTTAATTTTTTAATGTGATGAGATACCCTATTTTATCTCATCAATCCATATTCAGATGTTTTATGTGGCACCGTTAGGCTGCCGAGTTTTTGTAAGGGATTTTTCATCTCAATTTTATTCTCGTGAGATTTATGCTACATTTGCCACAAATTCCATTGAGTGGTGTATGTACTGACCATTATTCTACTCTTTGTGTAATATAATTTTGTTTATGAGTATTTACATCAATGATCTATTGTCCCTCTTTCATGGGGTGTATGTTTTGAAAGATAGCCAAGTCGGTAAGGGAACCTTTCACCCTCCTCTTTTTTAAAAGACTTCTTTTGTTGGGTCTTTTAATTTACATATTGTTATGTGGGGATATGTTCTCATATATCCTTATTGATGTAAATATTATATCCAAGTGATGAGATACACTTTTTATCTCTCATCAACTCATTTTGATGTGATGCCGTTAGGCTGTCAAGGGAACTTTTTAACCCAATTTTGATTTATTTGGGTTCAACTTGTAGTCATTGAATATGTCATCCATTGAATATGTGTGAATGACCTTTTATTTTTTTACACTTAATATCCACTTATATTTGGTGTATTTATATTTTTCACACATATTTTTGAGATTGATTTGTCCTTAATTTAAGGATAACTTCTTTATAAGGGATTTCATCACATTTGACATTTCTATTGAGGGTTCATTGTTGTTATGCACCAATTCACTCTTCTATGGTGTATATACTATGCTTTGGAGTATTATATCATGAATATATTTATTCTCATGATATTATAATGTTCTGACTAAATGTTATTCCTTACTTATTGTATTCAAGTGTCTCTAATTTTGGTAAAACCCCTTTAACCAAAATATCGTTTTAAATGTTTCAATTATTTGTTCTTATTAATATCCATGTTTTCAAAATGGTTTTAAGGATTTATTTATATGGATATTAATGGTTTAAAATTTTAAAAGCTTCAAGGTGGTATGGGACACTTTGATTCAAAATTCTCCTTATTAAATGTTTTAAATGGTTTTGGAAATGGTTTCTTTTTGTATGGATTCATTATTTCAAAATACTAAAATGTTATATTGTGATTGAAATGTGGAAATGTTTTGTTTCCTTTATGAATGTTTTATGTGATACGTTTATGTTATGGTTCTTGGGCATTGTTATGAAAACGGGTGGTTCCGTGATAAACTAAGGGCGGGTGAGCCCGATATAGCTCTCCAATGCATTGGGTAACGCGAAGGGGTGAAACGTTAGGGTTTCTCCGAAGAGATTTAGGGAATATACTGTGATGGGTATTCCAAACGTAACCAAGAGGGTTACTCCCTACGTAAGAATGTTATGAAAGCCTCAAGTTACCTTTATGTCTTATGTTTTCTATGATTTATTCATGATTTGATATGCCTATGTTTTATGGGTAAAGTATGTTTTAATTCTTATGTATATATGAACTCATGTTTCCTTTCCATATTTTTATAACCCTTATTGAGCTTTTTATGCTCATCCCATGTTTTTGAAATGTTTTTCACTGGTCAAGGGAAAGTTACATGATGTGATGATAGTGTCGAGGATGTGTCAAGAAAGAATCCATGTTTCATTTTAAAAATGTTTCTGTTGATGGGAAGAATGAATACTATCTTTTATGTTACCACTTTGTTTAAATGTGGAATGTAATGCAAGTTTCATGATCTAATTCTCTAAAACTCTAAACCTGAAAAGATCCTCAATGTGTAATCTTGTAATAACTCAAGATTAAGTAAGGTTTAAGGCTGGGGCCTTATAGTTGGTATCAAAGGTCGGTTTAGATAACTTTAGAGGTTAGGGTATTCTTTAAGCAAAACTAACATTACCATAATGGTTAGGATTTTAGACAAGAGTCTTAGTTTTAGATAAATTGAATGAGTAAGTATATCTTATTGTTTATCTTACTCATTAGTACATGATGGTTTTGTTGATATACTCACACTGACCTTTTTGGTTTTAGTAAATGGCTAGATCTAGCAGGCACCAAAGTAACAGTGGATGTGAAGGAAACTGTGATAGTGTTTTGAGAAAGAAACTGAATGATATGGGAGCTGCAATGAGAACTCTTGTGATTATCCTGAACCAAATATCTGGAGTCATGATTGACCACCTAAACCTTGGAGATTTCTCTAAGACATCATATATCCAAGAAACAAAGCCCTACGGAAGTACATGTAATAATCATAAAGGTAATTGTGTTCAAAAACCTATTTGTCAAAGATGTGGAAAGAAACACATAGGAAAATGTTTCAAAGGGACAGAAATATGCTATAGATGTGGAAATGAAGGTCATAAAGCAAGAACCTTCCATGGAAAAAGGAATCATCCAGTTGACTCGAGGAAAGTGAAATAAGTTCTTTCTGAGGGATCAATTGAATGTTTTAAATGTGGTGTTCCTGGTCATTATGAAAACACATGTCCTAGGAAGAAGTTTCGTTAATGGGGTCACCAAGAGCGTACCAATATTTGTTTACCAATACCTAATGCCATTCCAATTGAGGATGAAGAAACTGAAAATGACCAATCAAAGGTATGTACTATTTCATGACTATTGTTTTCCTATTTTGGAATCATAGGATATGATTCATGATTTTGTTTGTAGGATAGAGGTATTTCGGAATAAGTTGTAAAGGAATGGATAATGGATCATGAAGAATGTTGAATGAGTAAGATGTCAACATATAAGGGCTTCAAGAGTTATGGTGAAATTCTTAAGAGTATTAAGTCTCTTTTGATGATGGGGTTACATTAGAAGACTTTTTATATTATGTGTAACCCGGATGTTTAATATAGGCAAATTTTATTCAAGTAATAATTATCTTTTCTTTTGTGGACATAGTTATAAAGAACCATTGGGTTTATATGATCCTTAGTTTTGAGGTAATTATGGGTTACTATATGTTATGATGGAAAATGAAAGGCATGAGATAAACTTGAGGTTAAAATATGTTATGATCATCTTTGAAGATTTTTTCTCATTTTGGGTAATGTTTTAAGAATTATATAGTTTTGGAAAAAGGACAACACGCAGACCGTGTGACTACCCGTCGCGTCGGACAAAGCTGCGGGAATCGAACCCACAACCAAAGTGCGACTGGTATTTATCGCCTACCACTGGACTACGTGAAGTCCTTGGTTAGTTTGACTGATTCTTTCTAGTTATATGATTTTATGAATTAAGAGTAAGTTGATTTTGGGTTATTTATGAAAATGATTAACCTATCATGGAGGATATGTGATTAGGATAATTACTTTTCAATGCGATGCTTTAGGAGCGAATAATGTTGTTTGGAGATAAATGTTACTATTTAACTTGTAAGACTATGTGACTAAATCCTTCAAATATTGGGGTTTCAATCTTATATTGATTTACTTTGAAGAATTTTATGGACAAATTATTTATCGGATGGTCCTCGTTGAACTTTGGGTTTTGTTGGACAAATTTTGGAGATTAAGAATAGATTTTCTTTTTATAAGGGGTTATCCTTTTCTGGATTATCTGATCTTGTACTAGCCTTTTTGGTTTTGGTTTTGGTTAAAGTCTAGAGACATGGGATTTATATAGCTCTCTTTTGTGGATTAGGTGATTCTCTAGAAGTTGATTATAGTACTCTTAATGTGAACAAGTCTTCCTAAATACTCGTCTTTTGGAGAAAATACGAGTTTGTGTAAAATTAGAAAGTCAAAATGATAAGTGATTATGTTTCCTTATGAATAAATTACTCAATAAAAAGTAACTTAAAACAAAAATGTTGTCTATTAACTTTTCTTATTGGGGAATCGAATACCGTTTAACCCATCACAAGTTTGTGATTTTCTCATGGTTAACTTTCTCCTAAACATGTTTTCTATCACTCGCCATCAGAACATGGCCCTATGTTTTCTCCTCCATGTCCATGTTTTCATACTTGGAATCCTAGTATGGGTTAACTCGGGTGACCTCTGTGCTTATCTTTCTTTATTTTAAAGTGACTGTTTTACCGACTCTTGTTCTGATGTGGGACTTTCAAGGATGTTTCCGAGTCAAATTTTTTAAAATTGCGAGGACGCAATTCCCAAAAGGGGGGAAGGATGTAACACCCCAGGTAAATAAAGAATATGACATTTTCATATTTATCCATATTTGTGAATAAAATATTGATATGACTTTAAAGGGGACGCTATTCTCGATGGCGTACCCAACACGCAACAAGGAGTTTCTTCGGAATCTTACGTTGCACTCTAATAATAAACTTTAAATGTTAGTTAACATGTAGCCGTTGTAATGGCGGGAATGGATAGAAATAACTAAAATATTATTATATATGTTTTTTAATGTTTATACATTTATCCAATAAAGGATAAAGTCTTAAAATACGGAAAGAATTTAATTTTAGGCGTATATGCCCTAGTTTTCACTAAAGGTTCACTTGTCACCATTTGATGGCGAACCATCATTAAATATATTTTTGATCACTCTTATACATTCTTTTGGACCAAATAAAACTCTTATTATGAATCAGGACATCAAATTTTACTTTGTGTAATTTTTCGGTATTTTTCTGATAAAGTTCATTTTTTTAATGAATAGGGTAAAATGTTGTGTTCTAATTCAAAACCTCTTTTTAAACTAATTTATTTATATGATTAGATAATATTTTGAATCAGATTTAAAGTTAAATTAGAAAATATTTTTACCATTAAATCCAATAGTGGTCGTTGGAATTAATTTCACTTTGAAATCGGACTTAAACTAGTGCCAATCTTTTGATACTTATTGTTTCATAAAAACACGCTATTTGTCGTGACAGCGGGAATTAATTATTAAATTAATTAATCCAAATTATATGTTGTGAATTTTGTAAAATGGAATTCATTTTTGATTTTTTAATATAAAATATAGCTTAGGGTGAATTTTTGGTAATTTTTTAAAAAATGTCAATTTTTGATGAATAGTGAAACCACTAAGTGGTACTTATAAAAGCTGATTTTTCGTTTAAATGAAAATTTACCACTTCTGTGTTTTTAATTTCAAAAATACGACATAAATGGTTGTCATTAAGTAGTAAAATGTGGTTCAATGAGATAAAAATAATTTTTTGGTGAATAGTAACTTATTAAGTTTTTAATCGCGATTAGTGGTAATTAGTGTAGTTTAAGTTAAAAATGATATTATAAGAATGTGAAAACACCATTAAACTCGTCCTACACCTATTGGGTGAGTCATGGCCGACCAAGACAAGCCATGGACCAACTTGGGTATCCCATGGAGCCACTTTAGTTGGAAAATGACAATAATATATTTTTATTTAATGTTAAAATTAAAAATGACACAAACATGATATGTTTTACTAAAACAATTTTTAAGTGGGGTTATACAAGTCATATTTTTGATTATAAATAGTAATTAAAAAGCTAAAAATATTTCCTACATCATAGTATATTTTTTATAATTTTTAGACATTAAAAAAATTAAATTATTTATGACATCATAATGATGCAGTGATGACATCATTATTTAACGATTAAAATAAAATGGAAAGATAATGTAAAATCTATGAACTAAAAATGTCCAAAACGTATTTTATGGGTGGATTTCGAACCTTTATAACCTTATCCACGAATTATATCAATGTGGGACCTCTTAAAACCGAAACACATTTTCAAATAAAGTAATATTTCCTTACTTTCCAAAAGTGCCCCTCCTCTCCTCTTATAAAAGGCCCCCACCTCTACCTCATTTCACACACTCCTAAAGCCTTTGGCTCGGCCAACCCCTGCCTATTTACTCTCTACACATCCCTCTCCTCATCCTAGAGGATTCCCTTTGGGCAGAATCCTTTCAAAGGAAGCCTTTAGACTCAAATCAAAAGGAGTTACACTTTTAAATGTAATTCTTTCTCATATGTTCATTTGTTTTATATTGCTTCTCCAACCCCCTAAAATCTATTTATTTACTTCTTTTGTAAAAAAAACAGTATATTAAATATACTAGGATGTTGTTATAAGATTTATTCGAGCTAAACTCTCACACAACTACATCAAATGGTTAAAGAACATACGGTTTCCGTGGATGGCGAAATTCTGCCTCCCGAAACGATGATTGTTCAATACTCATTTAACACCTTCAAAGGTGGCCATTATGATGTCACTATTTTTATATATGATATACAGTATGTTTATGTTTTACTTATGCTTCTGTATTTTTCATTTGTGTCTTACCTTTATGGCATCCATTATGGGTATACGCGATATCTTCATTTTAGGAAGTGCGGACTACCGCCCCTCAAAGTGATGTGATTCGTTAATGCCATACGTGGGACGTATAAAGGATGGATTTAATGATATTATATATTATATTATACTGGAATTATAATATACCTTTATATTATTATTATTCCATTCTATAAAATACGAAATAGAAATGAAAGTAGCGTTCATGCGTACGTACGGCTTACCGTCTCCATGAATGGTGCATTTCATTTCTTACCTCTAAATGATTATGTAATTTTATAAATGCATGAATGTAATGGATATATATGACATATATTATATCTACATCATGAATAAAATTCTGGATATAATAAACATTTGGCCACATGAACAACATGTAATTGTAAGAAGTCCACTTTCGACTTAAGAACCAAATATCGACAAAACAATCATTATTAACTTAATGATTACATAGTGTTTATAACAAGGAAATAAGTGATATAAAAGGAATAATAAGCTTGAAAAAGGTTCTTAATCAAGTAGAAATTAACTCAAGTTTATTATTCAGGAGATTAAAGAACGATCGAGTCAAGTCAGACCCGAGGTAAGGGATCCTACTCCTCTCTTTCTTTTTAAGTACACACTTTTATGTCATTCCTTTTAAAGCTCATCTTTCTTGTTATTGGGATGATCTTTTATATTAAACATACTATAATTTTTATTTTCATGTGATGAGAGACCCTATTATCTCTCATCAATCCATTTTGGATGTTTTGAGTGGCGCCGTTAGGTTGCCAAACTTTCGTAAGAGATCTAACCTCTCTCTTTCTTTTTTAAGTACTCTCCTTTATGTCACTTCTTTTAAGCTCCTCTTTGTAATGTTGGGGGATGTTCTTTTATATTCCTCTTGCTTTACATTTTATTTTTAATGTTATGAGATACCCTATTTGATCTCATCAATCCATATCCAGAAGTTTTATGTGGCACCGTTAGGCTGCCGAGTTTTTGTAAGGGATTTTTCATCTCACTTTTATTCTCGTGAGATTTATGCTACATTTGCCACAAATTCCATTGAGTGGTGTATGTACTGCCCATTATTCTACTCTTTGTGTAATATACTTTCGTTTATGAGTATTTACATCAATGATCTATTGTCCTTCTTTCATGGAGTGTATGTTTTGAACAATAGCCAAGTCAGTAAGGGAACCTTTCACCCTCCTCTTTTTTAAAAGACTTCTTTTGTTGGTTCTTTTAATTTACATATTGTTATGTTGGGAAATGTTCTCATATATCCTTATTGATGTAAATTTTATGTCCAAGTGATGAGATACACTTTTTATCTCTCATCAACTCATTTTGATGTGATGCCGTTAGGCTGTCAAGGGAACTTTTTAACCCAATTTCGATTTCTTTGGGTTCAACATGTAGTCATTGAATATGTCATCCATTGAATATGTGTGAATGACCTTTTATTGTTTTACACTTAATATCAAATTATATTGGGTGTATTTATATTTGTCACACATATTTTTGATATTGATTTGTCCTTAATTTAAGAATACCTTCTTTATAAGGGATTTCATCACATTTGACATTTCTATTGAGGGTTCATTGTTGTTATGCACCAATTCACTCTTATATGGTGTATATACTATCCTTTGGAGTATTATATCATGAATCGATTTATTCTAATGATATTATAAAGTTCTGACTAAATGTTTTTCCTCAATTATTGTATTCAATTGTCTCTAATTTTGGTAAAACCCATTTAACCAAAATATCGTTTTAAATGTTTTCATTATTTGTTCTTATTAATATCCATGTTTTCAAAATGGTTTTAAGGATTTATTTATATGGATATTAATGTTTTAAAATGATAAAAGGTTCAAGGTGGTATGGGACACTTTGATTCAAAATTCTCCTTATTTAATGTTTTAAATGGTTTTGGAAATGGTTTCTTTTTGTATGGATTCATTTTTTCAAAATACTAAAATGTTATATTGTGATTGAAATGTGGAAATGTTTTGTTTCCTTTATACATGTTTTATGTGATACGTTTATGTTATGGTTCTTGGGCATTGTTATGAAAATGGGTGGTTCCTTGATAAACTAAGGGCGGGTGACCCCGATATAGTTCTCCAATGCATTGGGTAACGCAAAGGAGTGAAACGTTAAGGTTTCTCCGAAGAGATTTAGGGAATATACTGGGATGGGTATTCCAAACGTAACAAAGAGGGTTACTCCCTATGTAAGAATGTTATGAATGCCTCAAGTTACCTTAATGTCTTATGTTTTCTATGATTTATTCATGATTTGATATGCCTATGTTTTATGGGTAAAGTATGTTTTCATTCTTATGTATATATGAACTCATGTTTCCTTTCCATATTTTTATAACCCTTACTGAGCTTTTTATGCTCATCCCAAGTTTTTGAAATGTTTTTCATAGGTCAAGGGAAAGGTACATGATGTGATGATAGTGTCGAGGATGTGTCAAGAAAGAATCCATGTTTCATTTTAAATATGTTTCCGTTGATGGGAAGAATGAATACTGTCTTTTATGTAACCACTTTGTTTAAATGTGGAATGTAATGCAAGTTTCATGATCTAATTTTCTAAAAATCTAAACCTGAAAAGATCCTCAATGTGTAATCTTGTAATAACTCAAGATTAAGTAAGGTTTAAGGCTTGGGACTTATAAATAATGCACAATGATTAGAACTAACAAACCAACATTCACATGAAAAATGAAATAGTTAACACCCATAAATGATTATATTAATAATTAATTAATAATTAAGGAGTGTATAAATGTTATAAGATTATCATATATGACTTTATATTTATGTACGTGATTTTAGTATAAAATTATTAAAAATATCAATTTATTATTGTTGATTTTAGTGTTCTTTTTGATGATAATGGAACTTGAGGTATGGGATTATCATCTCATAATTTATTCTTTGAGACATATGTTATGTTATGCACTTATCAAAATTTATGATGTGTATATAAAACTATTTTAAAATATAATATCACAAATATACATGTCCTTGATATTTAAGGGTCCAATTATTTTTATTCCCTGATGTAGTTTATTATTCAAAAGTAATCAAATCGGTAAGTGATTTCTGTAAAAATGACATATTTTTTTTCAGTATTGTTTATGATCATGTTTAATAATCATGATATGATATTTATAATATATCAAGTATGAAATTTATTTTATTACCATTTATTTATTTCTTGGGATGACATTATTTTCTTCCATACTCATTTCTTTATATACATAATAGTATGAAATAATATTATTGTTGTAATCCGATATAATATCTAATTTTGGTTTAAATTTATTTTTGTTCATTGTATATGAATTTTAAATATTTATTTTTGATTGTTTTAAAATGAAAATATTGTTTTTTAAATAAATTTTTAAAAGTTAATGACATTTTTATTAAAAATAAATTCAACCTTCTTATAGTTATTATAATATGGTACTATTGAATTTTACAAAAAAAAGGAATAGAAATCTTTGTTTTAACATACAATAAATAAATTAAATTTCCCACCATCAGGACTACTGAATGGTTAAACCGTCCCTCAAATTATACCCATGTTATTTATAATGAAATGTTTTTAATTTATATATGGGAAATTATTATATTTTAATATGTGATTGAAAAATTAAATGTTTATTTTCATTAATAAATACTATAAATATATATTTAAATAAATTTTTCATATATGATAACATCTAAAGATGTTAATTATGATATAAGGGGATATGATAAAATTATACAACCTTTATTATTTCTAAAGAAGGATTGGGGTTATGATGATGAAATATTGATTAAAACCATTTTATATTAAATATATTACGTAGGGATGAATGTATTTATAACCATCTCCAATACATATTAATGGATTTAGGATTATGTGATCAGTGGAAATATCATTATGTATACCAAGAATTTATTGAGTAAATATTAGTCTTTTATATGTTCAATGGGTTTATATGATTATATCGAATAATTGAAATAGGGTACATGAGTTGTTACCAAATCCAAAATAAGGTACATAGGAAGTTATCCCATGACTAACATGCTGTGAATGTATTTGTGGGTATCTTGGACATAATATTTCAATTGTTATTAATAATCTATAAATTACACCGCAATATTATTAAAATATTTAATGAAAATTTTATTCTCTCATGGAACATGTCCTTTGATCCCTTTACGATTCATGTGTTATGCAATTACATGCATTATGTTATAAATAATAATTATGATATAATAATTTTTAGGGATGATTTTAGATGTATAATCAGAATATCTCATACCATTTATAGTCATATTATGTTTAAATTACCCTCAATAATTCAGTTGTTTACACTTATATAGCATCAAATATGATCATTTATTATATTTTTCTCTTCCATTGGATATGTTGAGAGGTTTTATTTATGATGAATCCATGAAGGGTTTTTTATTTAAAAAAAATGTGTGAGATGATACAGATATTATATAAACCAGTTTCATATGTACTCATATTTCTAAATACACTATACCCTTAGAGTTTTGACACAGATAATAGTGGTATATAATTAATATTCATCTAATAAGATATAATATCGATATAAGAAAGATGTAGTTCATTATAGTTAGTATCACAGCACAATTTAGTCATTTTACAGTTATTATATTTATATAAAATTGTAAAAAAACATAGGGATAATAATAATTAAAGCATAATATAAAAAACATTGTATAGAACAGATTATGTCATTTTACTAGTAATAAATCCCTATATAGATACTATAGTGGAAATGTTTTTGGATCATGTTTTATAAGGGGAAATAAAACAAAAATAGTTGTTCTAGTATATCTAAACTATCAGTATATTGCAATGTTTGTGTTACCATACAACACATCTAGTTTGAAACTTCTAGGGGATATGATTAAGATAATTTAGCATTTATTATTAATCAATTTTGAATGATTTAATAGATAAGGATCATAAATGACCTAGGATAAACATAAGGGGTCATAAATTTGTATTACGTTCTCATCATTGTGATATTCTTTAAAAGAAATATGATGATTATGAAGTTTTTCTCATGGAATGATTTTTGGTTTTATTCAATGATTCTAACTAGAATAAATAATGTTAAATTAAAATGTTTTGGAAAATGATGTGATTCTATGAAAGCTAGTGTGATGATAAATATAGTGAAAGATAAAATGACTATTCTTAATTAGATATCATTATATATGATTAATAACCTATATCATAAAAAACTCCCATACTCATTTTGGAATATAATATTGGAGTTTACTTTGTGATTTGTTGGTGGTAATCATGGATAAGAGAAGGATAAATTTATATCAGGTAATTAATGTAGAAATATTTACCAAGGAAAATGTATAAAAATAATAGTTAGATGTTTTATCTGTAGAAATGTGTGCAGTAGTGAAATTATTTCCATGAAAAAATGAAGAGTTGGATGGTGGGAAGTAAATTACATAATAGGAATCAATTTAATGTTCATGTTATTAAATATAGGGAACATGATATTTCTATTTAGTCTATCAAATCTTTTAGTGCTTAATTCCATGACCATGGAAGGGAATATGTTATTCCAATTGTTGAAGGGAGTCAATTGAAGTGTTTATGTATTAGTATTCATGAATTAATTTATAGAAGTACTTTTTACAACTATAGTTCTGTTAAAACACTCATGAAATATATTAGTATTATTCAGTAATATTTTTTTCAATCAATATTATAAACAATATATTGAATGATACTGATGTCCTGGAAAAGTGATTTAATGGCACAGGTATATTTTTCAAAAACAAATGATTGTTGGAAATATAACCCTTAATATGTTTCCAATGATGATACAATAAATTTCTGTGTGATAAATTAATGGTTGAAATTGATAAAGTAAATGGTATCGTATTGGTGACCTTTAATTTGGTTAGTGATTTGATGAATAACATGTTTAGGTCGTATTTGAGGAAGTTTATCACATATGGAACATAATGAATAGTTTATGTGAAAAATTTATATATAAGGAATGGTTTTATTTTTATATGTATATATGATATCATTGAGGATTTATCATGATTAAGTTTATTAATATGTTTTAGGAGAATATATAATCAATGTATTCACGTGTTTGGTGTGAAAAATTGTTGGTTACATTATGTTTTATGGGGATAGATTTTAAAGATTATATTTGAAAAATAATTTTTCATAATTTTTTATTTTTATTTTTAATTTCATTATACATATTTAATAGGAATTAAAATGTTAACTATTTTTGGAATGGATTAAGTTTAACAAATGTGGTTATTGATGAGGTTTTAGAGAATAATGTATTTCATTGGAAAACAAAATGTATCCATTGTAATTTTTATAAATATTTAATGAAATAAAGAATTTGTTTCAATATATTATTGAAATTATAATCAGTTAAATGTTAATTTTAGTGCTTCAACAATGTAAATTTCATCGTGTAATAGTATAAGATGTTGAAATTCATGAATAAACAACCGATTGATTAAATAATTATAATGAAATATAATGAAATCATGTAATTATATTATTATGTGTTCAATATAATCAATGGAAATTAATTCCTCAAATATTGAAAACATACCTTGAAACAAAAATTCTATCCTATTTTTGTCATTTCTCATGATTTTATTTTGTTTTCATCAATAATTTATTTATGATTTTGTGGTAATTAACATTCTCATTATCATGTTCTTTGTCACTCTCTATCATTATTTGGACATTCATTTTTATTCCATGTAAATATTATCATGTCCCAATAATGTTCTCTTACTTTAAAACAATGTTATGTGTTACTACATATGAACTCAGTATTTACCTATCCCACTTTTTTAAGAAGAGGTCTTATTGATTCATATTATGATATATGTTTGAAACAAAAATATATTAAAATAAGAAACCCTTGTATTATTGAGATCAATTGAAAACATCAAGGAATAATTTATTTGGTGTGGGTAGGGATATAACACCCCCCAAAAGATTGGTTGAAAATAATAATAAGGATGATATCAATCCTAACTTGCAATATTATGATTTAAGTAAATTGAAATGTATTATAAAAATATTATTATTTAATTTTTACTATGATGTTTAATTGGAAGGCATGAATATGAGTACCCAAATAAAATATATATATATATATATATATATATATGTTTCCTAAAAAATAGAAAATTTATTGAATAATAATTTTTAAATAATAAAATATTTGTTAGAGGAATAATTTCATGCATTATAAATTCATTTTAATGAAAAATGATTTATATTGAATTTTTTTGGTGAAAAATATACATAATTTTTTTAAAAATATTATTTTTTTTATTTTAAAAAATTGACATAATTATTTATTTATTTATATAAAAATTATATTAGGGTTATGGTTTTGGATTTTTCTAATAATATAAATTTTTCAATGAATAAAGGAAAATAACAATTTAAAAAAAATATTTTAATTTAATTTAAAAGTCATATTATGAAGTAATTTTAATATTAAATTAACAAATAATTGTTTGATTATAGATTATTTTATGAATTACTAATGAATAATAATTATTATGGATTTAACTAAATGTTCATTCTTAGGATTGGACACATTTTTTCGAAAAACCATTTTTGGCATTTTATGCATTATAATAAAATTTTCATATTCCAATTTTAGACATTGAATTTTAGAAAATGGTTTCCATAATCTTAATATAGCGTATTAAAATTGGTAAAAAAATACCATTTATTTTATATCGTTACGAATAATAACCATAGTAAATATTGTCACCTATATAAGGGTAAATCGAGCAATTAAGGATAATGAATAATCTAATAAAAATAAATGTGACCAAAAAACTTATCTATAATCTATTTTATGAGTGAGTATTTACTATACTCATATATAATATATAATATAGAATATTTTATTCAATTTATAGTTGAAAATGGATTTTATATTATTTTTAGTATATATTTAGTCCAAAATGTCACTCTCTTTCTTTTAATACCCAAAAACATTGACAGGGTAAAAACATGTAATTGACTATAGACGGATTATAAAAAATATATGATATTTTTATAATGATATTTTTTTATTTTTAATGATAATGTAATTACCTTAAATTCTTATACATCTATGTCTCATTGCTTGTGTAGGTTATAGTAAAATAATGTAAATAATTTTAAAAGTAGTAACATTAATATTTTTCGGGTGATTACAATTTTACCAAAAAATTAAAATATAAAAATTAAAATTAAAATTAATTTAAATATTTATATTAAAATTATATTGTTATAACATTTTTTTCAAAAGAAATTTCATTAAATGATTCATTAAATTTCATTTTTATTAGATTTTGTTAAATAACATTTCATTATTTTTTAACAAAATAAAAAAAATATTCAATATGATATTTAGGATGATATATTTTCTAAAATATCATCACCATTCCATTTGGGTTCCAATTTTTACCATATTAGTAATATTAAAACCCTTTAATATTAATAAATCAATTTACACAGTTATGTTTAAAATTGGTTAACCAATGGGATTTTAAAAAATATACTGTCTCAAATGATTTCAAACAAAATAAAAAAATGATTACATGAATAAATTGGGAACATATCCTCCTTATATATAAATATATTTTCTTATAAAATTAACATGAATTATAAAAATGTTATATTATAATATTTCATTTTAAAAAAATATCATTAATTATATTTTCTTACAAACAATAATTTATTAAATTATATAAAATTTATAAACATATTATCCTCATAAAAGTTAATTTTATATCATTTTTAATATCATCAATGTTATATTTATGGGTCACTATTATTTTTATGTTAACATTCTTCATCACTTAGGAATAATAAAAACATTAATGTTATAAAAATTCTCCAAAGATGTAATGGGGGAATAATTAATATTCACTAAAACATAAAATAAATATGTTGAAAAATTATTCTTATGATATTATTCTAAAACATCCTAATAATTTATTTTAATTATACCAATTTTTATCAACTATATAATGAAAACTAATTTGTATTAATTTTATTCATTATGAAATTCAATGAGTTATCCTCTTCTCAATTATAAAAGGGAACCACATATCCTTTATTCCTCACAACCATTCAACCATATAGATAATACAACATTATCTATTTCTATTCTCAACATCCCAATCGAATTTTTTACATTTTTTATTTTAAAATAGTATTACATTGTTTCTTAAGAATGGAAATAATGGAATTCTACCCAAGAAAAGGTAATCGCCATTACCGACTATTTAGAACACGTATATTCTTCAGTATAATATATACCTATTATAATAATCATAAAATGATAATTAAATAATAACAAATATACTGAAATTTTATTATCCTTATGGTAAAACCATTTTCCATCTCTTTTTCATCATATAAAAAACATATCCATCACTCATGCGTATGTATGGTTTAAACTCTCCACGTAGCGGTGAAATTCATTTTTCAACACCATTTTATTTGGATGGATATAAAGATATAAATACTGAATATATGTTAAATATATGTACTAATTATACTTTTAAAATAAAATATCAATTCTACTTTCTTACCTTCCAATCATACGTAAAAGATAATGTCGTTCGTGAAACGTGTGGATTGCTGCCTCCAAAAAGTAATGTTATTCATTATATAATTGTAGATTACATAGATTCTTATATAGATAGATAAAATAAATATATAATATATATTTTAAAATTATATTTATTCAATAAATGTGTCTTATAATTTATCATTACTTCCTCAATTCCTTTAAAAAGAGGAAATATTGGTCATGCATACGTATATCACACCATCTCCATGAATGATATAATATCTTTTTCTATATAATTATTTTATTGAAAACAATATATATATAAATAATTAATATATATTATGTTTATATCATTATTAAAATTCTATATATTATGAATCCATGATTAATGTTTATGTAATGAAATTGAATAACTAAAATTCTCTTGAAAAAACAATATAGTTGATAAATTATATAATGATTTAAATAAAAAATTATTAACAAATGGGTGTCAAAATGTTATAAGTGTATCATATTGGAATGTATAATAATGTAAAATATTTTTTATTTAATTATATTAAATTTATTTTTAATTCTCATAGGTTAGATCAATATCATTTAAAGTCTAACATAAGGAAATGGTTTATCATATCTTGTTTTCTTCCTTGGGACATATGTTATGTTATGAACCTATCTACATTTATGAGGTGTATATGCGTATTTTTTTTATATCATTTATATATATATGATCATTATATTTTATGATTCATTTTAATTTATTATTTTGTAAATCTTATGATTGAAAAGTTTCCAAGTTATTGTGGATTTATGTTATAATATCATTATTTAACATGATTCATTATGATCAAGTTTACAATGATGAAATTTTATAAGATATATCTCAATAGTAAATTTATTCATATACTATATATCATATTAAATTTTTTAATTTAAATTTAATCTCATTATGTACTTATGATAATGAAATAATATATTTAATGATATCTAAATTTATTTCTCTCTTAGGATGATTATCAGTTTCCAACCATGTCCATGTTATTTAAAATAATTTTCAAGAGTGTCTAAGTATTCTACAAGGATTGTTAACAATAATTTTGACAAATTATTTAATATTTAAAAAAGGTTTAAAGGTAAAATTATATTAATTTTATGAAATATATACATTTCAATTTTACAGAAAATGATAAAGAAACATTTATTTTAACATACACAACATGAATAGACTTTCACATAATCTTGATCACTGAGTGATTTGATGATTTCATTAATTATTACCAATATAAAATTCATGGAAAATTTTTTCAATGATATTTTTTAAAATTTTATATTTTATTGTGTAATTTAAAATTGTAAAGTGTAATTTCATGTTGAAATATTCCATTGACATTTTAATATAATTTTTAAACTATGATAAAATACATTAATGTTACACATGTTTAACCGGAAATATAATCCAATTATACCACATTTACTCTTCTTATGGATGTTTAATGGTTATTATGTTAAAATATCAGTGAAACCATTTTTATTAATATTTTTATGATGATTTTTTAAAATCTTTTAGAATATGAATAAATGATTTTAAGATTATGTGATGGTAAGGAAAACAATTTTACATTCCATCAATTAATTGGGGAAGGATTAATGTTATATAAGATTAATGTTTACAAAAATGGTATTCAAAATCCCCAAAGAGGGTATTAATATGTTAATAACATGCTCAAAAGTAGGTACAAATGAATTTATAAAAAAAGAAGTAGGTAGAGGGGAAATTGTCCATTTCTTAAAATGTTATTTATGTATTTGTGGTTCGAATTGACAAATTTTTTTAATGTTTATGATTATACCAACCTGCAAGCCACTCGTATATCATATAAACTTATTATAATGTTATGTACCAATGGATCAAGTTTCTTACCACTTTATGATTAATGTCTTCATAAATCACATGATTTATTTTATTACTCAATTTTATGATATTATAATTCATAGTAATGATTTTAAAATGATATGTTCTTATTCTCATACCATTTAATTTCAAGATATGATTAAAATATATTGATATATACAATATTTACCTTTACATAGAATTTGAGAGAAATATTTATTAGGTTTTAACATCCACATAATACAAATAAATATTTTTAATTTGATGTGGGTATAAATGGTTATTTTTATGATTAAATAAGTTGAAAAAAATATAGATCTTACATGAAAAAGTTGTTTAAGTATCAATATTTCTGATGAAACTAAACATTCCATGTTATTGTGTGTATCATAACGTTTTAAAGAAAAATTAAACTAACAAGATTTAATATTTATGTAGTAAGAGTATATTTCAATATAGATTTCCCATATGGAAGACAAGAAAATAAGAGAGACAGAGAGAGCGAGATGTGACAGGAATATAGGGGAGTGAGAGACTATAAATCCTTGATAAAATTAGAGATCACATAATTTTTCGGAATTTAAAATATGTTAATTAAAAATTAATAAAAAGGATCATAAAACATAATAGGATCATTTTTAGAATCCAAAAGATACCTGACACCTCACTAAATACCTTCTTTAGGGACATTGGCCACTTCACAACTCTGTAAGGTGAACCATATCACTGATTACTCCCACTGCATACTAGGTATAAATACTCAATTAAGTTTTTTAATTTTAAATAAATTTAGATTATAAATATTGGATATGTTGGAACCCTTATAGGACATGATGTCCTTGAGAATAAAATTTTTACCAGGCTCACAGTCATGATCCCTTTACATGTTTTCCCATTATCTGACTACACTAGAACTATGAATCATTAGTATATACCTCATTGACATATCCTAGATACCCACTTAGTATGGTTTATTTGTTGTGATTTCAACTTGTATATATATAAAGATATTGGAACCAATATACAAGTGGGTGTCGTCCATATGGTCATTCTAAATTCAGGTAGGTCCACACTGATGGAGGATACTTGATTCTTGTAGTGGGACCTGATCTACAATGTTTTTAACTAACTATATCATTGACAAAAATTTTTTGTCTTTAAGACCCTTTGAGTTGAAAAAAGTCTTAGACCAAATGCCTACGGTTTCCTGGCTTCTCTATTCGCTAATAGACATTGGTATCCCTATGTCCGTGTAGCCTGACGGTGAAAATATATGACTTATTAGACCAATCATGATGAATAGTTATTCTAAATCCATAAATGATACAAATTATAAATTAAAACTAAAAATAATCCATTACCTGGATTTGAAACTTCAACTTTTGGATTCTAGGATGGTTCATGTACCACTCAACTGCCATCATGTTGAATGGTTATATAGTATTCACCCATTTAGTACTCATTATTATCTATCATCAAGGGGATGGACCCATTATGTAATAAAATATCATGAAATCTAATATTTCACCTATTAAAACTCTCATTACATTATATTAGGGTATAAAAAAACAAGTTCGAATGGTTGTTAGACATAATATACCTATCAAAACATTTCAGGTTAGACCAACCACCCCTCTACAACACAGCTCATCCTCTATTTCCTATGGCCATCATTGTAACTAAAAAGAATAAAAAATACCCAATAAATCAAATATGTAATCTGATAACCTCTTAAAAACCTATTAAAAATAGCTCATGTGATTCTAAACACAATTATCTATACTGAAACACAAAATACCATCGATTAAAAAACAACCAATTACAAATATTACTGACCCACTATAGAAATTACACCCCACTTAAACTGTCAACTATTGATCATACTAAAATAACCTAAAATATTAATATAAGACCCAAAATTCATATATTCCCTCTCTAATCTTTCATCTAAATACACAAATAATTTATAAAAAAGACACCATTTTTCAATAATCTCACCATTTAGAACTCGTTCATGTATTTCTCAAAAAATGAGATCATGTTGGGAACTCAAATCCTATCACTAATAATATTTAATAACAATATCCATATAATGTTTATCAGACTATTCTTCCCTAACAACATTGATAACCCCTACAAAATATTACAAGAAGAACCACACATATAATACTCCACAATATTGGCATTTCCTTAAACCCGAATAATTACACAAAGTTTCCATATTATGTTAACAACTAAACACAATTACTCAAAAATCACAGTCACTATAAAGAATTTAATTCACTATATCCAACTAAATAAATAGATTTGTGTTCCACACCTCTTACAGTTGAGACCCCTCCAGACTAAAAAACTAATTACTATAACATGACCTCAAGCCTTATCATATATGAACCAATCATGGATCACATCAGATATAATCAAGAAATAAAACATCATATGAATCCAAAAACATAATAAATTTATAAATCCTATTATTCTCCATCATTATTAAAGATTATAATATATTATAATATAGTTTATGGTTATATAATCCACTCAAAAGTAATATGAAAATAACATCATTTTGTGATATAATATACCAAAAATGAATTATTTCTAGTCTAGTATAGGTATTCCCCCAAAAATATATATTATAACACCACATGTGTAAATTTTGAGACATTGAATCAAGGAATGTCTTCCTAGAATCATAACATCACTCATAAGTAATCACAAATTTGTCATGTGAACAATATATTTAAGAAATGATATTTAAATATACTTCAATATCCTCTAAAACACAATGTTTATGAATGTAATAAAACTCAACTATAAAAAAACCCGTGAAAAATATTATCTAATCCTTGATAAACAAGAACCTTAGTCTATACCAATGTTAACTAGGCATATGATACGATGTACATTCTATGTCTGGACAAAAACCATGATTTCTACCTACCATACCCAAAATAAAAAACTACTCTAATGTGTCATTGTAATGATATATGATCTATATAAATCAAATGGATATTTTTTGGTTATATCCATCTAACCTCAAACACATATCCCAATATAAATGAGGCTACCTACTAATATAAAGGTTCTAATATATGATATATGGGAATTTATATCCATATTTCAAAGTAATATAATAGATACAGAAATAATAAAATAATGATAGAAACATATTTGAACAAATAGAAAAATTTACCTCCCACTATAAAAAAACCAAAATAAAAGAAATAATAATCATTACAAAGGAGACTAACCCATAGTGTTGATGTTAAACTATTGATTCCTAATACATCATGATTACCTTAGATTAAATAATCACCATTCACTCTTTAATGTGTATATTTCAAATATTTATATTTTCAATGTCAAAAACATTTTATTTGGAGGTATCCTTTTCAGAGAGAAAAACACAATTTTATTATAAGTAAATTTATAATTTATATCGAATGGATGTGTAAAATATACATCAGGAAGACATATATTAATTTAATCGGTCAAAAGGATTGCAATTTCATCAAATGTGGTTCTTGAAAGTTCATAAAATACATTCTGTTATATATAAAACTAAAAAGACTATATGTACATGATTTTATAAACCTACCAAATGACGACATATAAATCCCACTAGTCCCTGATTACCTATTTCTATGGAAATAAATATTCAAAAATCAATAAAATGGTGATAAATCAAAGGAACATTATATAGAGTTATTTATTCCTAAACTCATTAAGTATAGAAGGATATTTCCTATGTTATAGAAACATATAAGATAAGTGTTGAATCAATCCTTGGGAATATCATATATAAATAGTACATTAACCTCAAGGAGATGAAGATTTTCTAGTCTAGCGATCTCATGATTCTATTTCTTTTTTAATAAAATCATTACTATTTAGTGAAATTCCATTTACATCTTTCTGGAGTTCACTTAAATCGTCATTTTTTGGAATTTCTATGTAAAATATATATGTTTTTTCATATTTAATCAATATTTTTTAGTTCAAATAGATTGAGTTATCTTTGGGAAAAAGTGATAAATTTTTTCCCTAATCATGCAATTGAGGGATTTTTTGGAAAAAGAGATAAAAATTTGTCTAATCATTCTAATCTATGGATTCCAAGTCTTAGAAGATAAACCGTACAATATTTTAATAATATTGGATACCTTAAAATAGTTTTTCATATATTCATAACACCATGTATGAATGTGTTGATCATTAATAGATTTTTTTTAGATTTTGAAAGATCATTTATACAATAATTTTTACATTCTAAAATATTATTGTAAAAGTTTGAGATTTCATATATTCAATTTTTATATTTTTTATAATATTTTATATAAATAATTATTTTGACTGGTTATATAATGTATATCATACAACACTTCATTTGAGAAGTTATAACAGCAAACAATGATTTGTGAAAATAGTATGTTAATAATTTTTAAACAATCATTTGTACCCCTCCTATATAACAATGAAAAATATAAAAATATCACATTTCATATGAAAGGAAGTATCTACATATATTTAACTAATAGATTTGAGTGAAGTGTTTTTTTTATTATAGGATTATCAGTAAGAAGTCTAGGAAATCAAAATCCAAGAAAACCATGAATTGTTTATTGTGATTACTATGACATGTGGTGAGTTAAAATGAATAACATTGATATTAAAATTGGTGTTGAAAATATTTAAATGGTTAATATAAGTTATGAAATTCCAAATAAATATGTTTTGTTTTTCACAATAGAATATAAATCAAAATACATGCTAAATTTCAATGTCAAAAATACATTAAAGGATTCTCGGAATAGTAATGGTTATAATAAGACGTCTTATTTTAAAGCATAGAAAATATAATGAAAATCATGTAAGATATTATATTTGTAATTTCTATGTTTTTAAAACAAGAAACAAAATTACTAATTCAAACAAAAATATTATTATTTCATACTGAGTGACTTAGTCACTCAGATTCATCAATATATCATGATTTTTCAATATTCAATAATAACATGGAGAAATATAGATAATAGATAAATTATTAATATAAAAATTAATAGATATTATAAAAAATGTGTTGTAATCAAAAGTATGAATGATTGATTACAGTAAATATATAACCAATATGGGAATGGGTGTTTTTATAGGAGCTATCATTTTGTTCCATAGTATGTTAAAAAGATATTATAAGAATGAAAAGTAAATATTTTGAAATTATTTTAATTAAATATTTTATACTATATCTATAAATTATAAAGAATGTTAAAATAGTTCTAAATGATTAATGTCAAATAAAAATTTCATGGAAGAATAAGAAATTTGTTATTCTGAATTATGTGAGAATGATCTTTACCATTTAGCTAAGATATTGCACAAATTTTATTGAATTATTGTTTATTGTAATATGTATAAAAAAATTGAAATATGTAATTAATAATAAAGATACTTTTCACGTAATTTATATTTATTGAAAAACATAACAACATATAGGACCTTATTATACGAGGTTTAAGAAGAATGGATATGTATCAATGATGTTTTTAAACATAAAGAGGGGAAAATCCTAAAATACTTAGATACGTGCAATTTCATTCGGATAGAATCATCTTCAGAATACTCTTAATATGATAGTAGAAATAATAAAAATGTTTTGGGTTTATAGAATGTATTTACTAAAAACAAAAATTCAATATATAGAGGGTATCTTCTTAATATCATGTGAATTAAACATTAAATGATAATTATACTGATTCTGATGATTAATATTTTCTACTTATTATTAAGAAGAAAATATTGTAACATTTGTGTATGGATATAGTGTAACCTATTTTAAATAGATTACTAGACGTATTACCTTGATCAAGAATAAGAATACCATAGTTATATAAGGGTTTGATTATTTTAAATTAGAACATGATAAATCCAATGTTATAATTTCTAAACATTCTTATAAAATTTATAATTCTATTCTGGAGTTTAGAGAAAAATATAATTTAATATCAACTAATAATGATAAGAATTTGTTTTTAAATCTAAATTCAGAGATAAATATTCTGATGAAACATTATTGAAAATTTGACTATAGTTTGAAATAATTTTATAATATATATAGTAGATTCTCTATAAAAATAATTTTTATGTTCTATTACATTATAAATATTTTACAATATATATAATTATTTTATTTAGAGAATGATCCATTTTCTGAAAAAATTAAAAGATGTTAAATTGGAAAAATAAATATTAAAAAACCAAGTAATTTTGTTCCCAAATTTACAATATATTTTGATAAATTGTTTTCCATTAAATATAATAATTTTGTGAAGATATGGATTCCAAAAATGTTGTTTTCTAAAAACTGTAAATGATATAATGATTTTGAATAAAAAAAATATATACCATTTTTAGGGAGAATAATTTTCTACCAGCAATCAAGACATATGGTGTGTGGATAATTTTTTTAATAACAATGACTAATAAAATAAAATTCTCCCAATAGATTATAAATATAAAATGTGGAAAATTGAAGTAAAGATAAAATTTTTATTGACTGATTAATAATATCAGTGATATTGAATTTCATAGCAATGAATTAATTTATAGTACTTTGTTGTTGTATAACACAACAAAAATTACATTAACATAAGTAAATGACATGATAATGGTTAGGTAAAAGACATCAGGACTGGAAATTATAACATTCAATGTTTAGAAGTTATATTCATTATTTTTTCTCATAGGCATGATAATGTTTACACCTTGAAATTTGGTCGCCTTTAAAACTAATCCCTGACATTCTTATGTAGAATGAGAGATCATTCATGTTTTGGGATATAATGTTATGACTCCGAAATATAATAAACTGATCTAAAATTTCATAGAATTTAAACATTATTGATCTACATGATCTTAGATTTAATTCCTCTAAAGTGTATAATCCTTGTAAATTTCTTACGTAACATAATTTAAGAATGAAATCTTTTAAGGAAGTACCAAATTCTAAATATTTATATCTAGTGAACATATATTTTTTTCTCTAACATATACCAGAATAATTTACAAAAAATAATATTTATTTATATTTCTTTATGAATAAACTATCTATAACAGGGTCTATATTCTAAATAAAAAGTCAGAATCTATCTTTTTTTGATATTTTGATGCTTGTTATAAAAATAAGAAAAAACTACTTTTGGAAACTATTCACATTGAACATTTTGGTAAGTTTGAAATATTTTATTTTGAATTTCATTATATGAAGTCCATTACCCAAAAATTTCCATCACCTAGAACTCCATATCATAATGGTATGAATAAATGAAGGAATAGAGTTTTTTTAGGTATTAAAATATCCATATTGAGAAAATAATAAATTGGTAAATATTTTTGGGTTTCTATTTTTAATACTGCATACAATACTAAAAATATTATTCTTCTATGAAATTATATTAATAAAACTATATGGTTTATAGAAATAATGAAGGAAAAATACATCTAAAATCATAATCTATGGATGTTATGTTTTCATTAAGAATTATTAACATAATTTATATTAATTTTATCAACATGTTATTGAATGAATATTTCATGGATATTCAAGAGAAAGTATGTATTTTAATGTTTCTAAAGGGTAACAAATATTGTTTAGGAAAACATTCCTTTTATCTTTAATGAAACTACTCTTATTTTAAGATCCCTAAAACAATATATTCATATGATGTTTTGAAAAAAATATATTCATTAAAGGATGGAAATTATTTCAATATTGATCCACAATATAAATTACAACATATTTAGTTCCATTATATGATGTTCAACATGTTGTTGGAGATATATGTTTTCATATTCAACAATTCAATAAATCAAAAGGAATCATTCCCTAAATAATATCAATGGAGATTTTGATTAACTAGTTAAACTCATTCTCCTTACTAAAAAAATGATAAAATTGTGAATACTTATCTTAGCTAGAACCTAAATCACTTTATTAGGATTTAAGTGATTATGTATAAATAAAGGAAATAATTGATTAACTCAATGACATTGTGAGGAAAAATGTTTTTTACATTAGTGTAATTTTATTAATATCTAAAATTAATTGACGTAAAATAGATTTACTGTAAACAATATGGTGAAAATTCATTTATTGTAAAAAATACATAATTTATAGTGCATAATTTTAATTATAATAAATAATATATATATTATTATGATTGTATTAATATGTTATAAATACTAAAAAAAATTCTTATACATATCACCATTATAACACAAATAAATTGTACATTATATTAAATGGATGTGAAATTATATGTTTGGAATAGATGTGGAGAAGAGGATTTTGTTGTTGAACAACCACCATGTTTTGAAAATAAAATATCTATGGATCTTGTTTTCAAAAAAGATAAGGCTTTTTATATTCATAAACAGTCTGTATGTTCCACAGATGATATAATTATATTATTTTTTACTTCAATAAAAAAGATTGGTTGGTGAATTTCTTCTGCAACATGTTTTATATATATTTCATTAGAAGGTAACATTGTTTTAAATATTATTTCAAGGACAATGAATTTTTTTCTACTTGAAAATTCCTTTACCATTCTATCTCATGACATATAAAATGTTAGTTTGAAATGGGAATGAAGGGTGAACTAAATTTTCTCATTAGTTTTCATATTTAAAACATCCTTGAAGGGATAATTTTATCCCAAAATACTATTAAATGTATTTACTTAATATATTTGTTTATAAAAATTCTAAATGCATATATACAATTATCATGTCTTCAGAAACTCATGATCTTAATGTATATGGTGTTATTTTTTATGAATATTATTTTAATGGATTGATTGTAAGTTTATTATATGAAATTTACTTTCTCCCATAAGTAGTGTTTGTACTTTTCTTATGTTTTCTATTTTAATAAAATATGAAACAATCCAATCAAAATGTTGTAGGATTTATATTTTATTATTTTAAAGAAAAATTAGATCTTGGAATATTTGAATATACTAGTAATGATTTGGAACTAATTTTAATTTATGATGTTGACATTTGTGGAGGTCAAATTTTTATAAATATTACATCGAATACATGTTATTAATATAGAGAATCCAACCATCATAGTCTAGTGAGAAATGACAGTTATAGGCAGTTTCTACTACTAAGTCAGAATATGCAAGAGTTGGATATCTTTTTGATCTTTTGTAATGGATGAAACACAGAAACATAGACATTAGTAGTAATTTTATTAACATCATATTTTATTTATATAACAACTGTGTCATAACCATGTTTACAAATCCACCACATCATAAATGAGTAAATAACCTATATATTGGCCACTATTTACATTAAGAAAATATACAAACAGTTTTATTATGTTAAAATGTATTAAAATGCAAGGACAACTTTCCAAATTTTTTTAAAACCTTAATTATTATGATATATATGAATATTTTTAAAATAATCTCAGAATGATAAGTATAATAATATTATATATCTTCATCTTATTTTACCTATCTCGTTACTGTGAAAAAAATGTGAAAAAAGGGGAGAATATTTTTCCTTTTGATTTACTTAATTATGTTTCCTATATTATTTATAAAAATATCCAGAGAGATATTTTGAAAGAAATTTTTTTACATTTCCTTATAATGATGTTCATTTGTTGCTTCATCAGGTAGAATCTTTCCAATAACCATTTCATATATAGTCAATCTATTCATATAACTGGAAATATATTCAACATAATTTTAAATGAGAAATTATACATGTGGTAAAATTACAATTTATTATTATAATTATTATGAACAACTCTTATAATTTTTTTACAAACATTCAAGTTCCATCAGGATGATTATGGTCTTATAAAAAATCAACTTTTTTAACAATTATATTCTGATAATTTTTTTAAATACTCTATATTCATAAATAATTGAAGAAATTATCTTCAAATATTGAATCTGAACTATTGGATTTGTTATAATTCCAACTAACACCCAATTTAATATATATAATAGAATTTTGTTAGATGAATTTTTCTTCACAAAAATGTATAATTTTATATATTTCGAATTGTTTTTATCTTTCATCTAATCATCTATAAATGTCATCTTTTACCTTTCATAGATATTTCAATTTTATCCAATTATTTTCTATGGAATATGATTTTTGACATTATTACTAGGTATGTAATTATAGAACTAATGATTGATAGAAACATGTTTTAAAAGATGTTTATATGTTAAAATCAACCATTCTATTTCAAATATTTGAATGATTTTTTGTATGATGTGAAATTTAGATGAATAATATCCATGTTTAATACAGGAGTTCTATTTTTCATCATAATTTAACAAAGATCATGGGATTAATAATGTTTTGATGATGATTTTTGGTAATCCATACAACATAATTATGAAAATTGTTACTAAATTTTTTTAATTTCATTAAAATATGGTTCTTCTATACCAATATACAATATACTTGAATTTTTTTTATTTTTTTAAAATATCCTTATTTAAGAAATTATTTTTCACAAATTATGATGTATGATGTCTTATCACCTTTCACAAGAAGAATGAATAGTGTAATTGTGGGTTTATAAATATTTTCTACCGAGGAGAGGAGGAAGATAAATAATTATGGTGTTAGATATATATTATAACATATTTACTATATAACAAGAGAAGTATAAAAATTTATGTTTATATATATTTATATAAAATCTATCATGGTATGAACTATAAATCATAGTATTTTATTGTATAAAAATATTATAAATAGGTTTTTTATTATATTAATTGTTATTTTAATAATTAAATCTGAATTTTCTCCCATTAAAGATAAGAAATAATATTTTGGATATGAGAAATTTTTTAATATGATGTAGTTTTAGTTTCATGGTGTGAAAAATTTCATATAAAAATCTACAACGATTCATCTAATGAAGAAGTGGTAGTTCAAAAGAAAAATGTTAATAAGATTAGGAATGATTATAAATTATCTTACAAATATAAAATCATACCATGAATGGAAATAAAATTAACTACAGATGAATCTTTTTGAGATATTACAAAGAAGAATGAGGGGAACAAATAAACAAATTAATGTTTTAGGTTGAATTATTATCAAGAATAAACATGAAAAAGATAAATATTTGATATATTGATCGAACATAAATGAATGAATAATGATTTAGTCAATAAAAAAGGAAGGATGTAAGATATTTCTTAAGAAAAATATAAAAAGATCAGGATAAAGTTATGAATAATAAGGAAGTTGTTCTAAAATCAATTTTTTTTAAAAAAATAGTTACATCAATCTATTATTCATGTGTATAACCAATGAATTAATCATGTTTCTATTTTAGTTGATATTATTCATATGTATATTGTAACTAATAAATTGAAATAATATTTATATGATGATGTGAATGATGATAACAAAAATGATAATCACCTTATTGAAAATGTTCTTGGTAGGGAACATGAATAATATTCACCGAAATACCCTCATCTCAATGAATACTATTTAGTAACAGAGAAGATGAAGACATTGAGAAATTTATAGGATATAATAAATATAAATAAATATCATCATATGTTAACAATTATTGTTTAAAAAATTTAATTTCCATAACATCAATATCTTATAAGGGAGAAGTACCTCTTAGTGCATCATAAGTAGAGTATTCGAATAGTGATAAGAAAGAATCAATAATAAAAGAACCAAAAAATCCTTAGTCTGATAGAAATATGGATATTGAATAAATTTGTCAATCAATGTTGGATAAATGATAATAACCATCACCTCTATGAGTAATGGAATCTATATTTCTATAATCTTCTAATAATTCCTCTAACCATACATCAAGAACAATATCGAAAAAATAAAGAATCGCTTCATTAACGTAATGTAAAGGATGGAATGGATGAGGAAAATAATAAATGATATCTAGAAAATATTTATATATTTCTAAGTTAAAATTGTTACGATTAAATGTTAGAGATCTCATATTTAAATTTTAAAAATATAAATGTAAAATTAATTAGATCATAATGTTCTAAATTTAAAATATTCTATAGATTCTTAATAATATAGAAAAATATCAAATTGATGAATCATATTTAATAGGGTATCATGGAATTTATGAAAATATTTCTATATTAAAAAGGAAACAAAAAAACTAATGTCCCACCCCTTATAATTACTTTGAGAGGGAGCTGATGCGTTACTAGGCCTTAAAAGACATCCCCCAGACACCAAAGGCTGGAAATAAATTCCAAAGGGATTCAATACATGTGGGGATAATTTTCTCTTTATGCATAAAATACTAAACAAACAATATATAACCAAAAAACCCACAATATTATTCATGATTACAATTCAAGAAAATAAAAATTTCATTTATCAAAATCACACTAAATATATGTACCATAGTACATGATTACAGTATCAATGTAAATAGAGAAGGAAAAAACTCACAGAATATATGAAAAAATCTATAATCCAAACATTCCCCATGATAAAAATCTATAAAAACACCAGTATTAGAAGGTACTTCAAATGATCTAGGATACATTATCATTTTCCTTGTCTCGATAAGAATCATCTGTAAAAGCACCAGTGTCCCAAAGAAATATTGAGTAATGAATCTCGGTAAATTTTCCTAATATCTTCCTAACACACACCATTGGGATAAGAAATGTTATCCCATTTATATAAAATATTTTATATAAAAAAAATAAAATATTTTATAATAAAATATAATAAAATTCCAATGTAAAATATTTTTCTCAGATAATACCAATTTCCAAGTAAATAACCAACAAAATTCTAAAACCATTTCATTAATTCCACTTTTTATTCCCGATTCTAATTCCCACTTATACACATAAATGATTCATTATGAAAATTTCTTACTCATGAGTAGTTTTTCATCAATTTACCAAGTCATCACAAGGTAATTAAATCCTTTGTATTGTGACACATTTTGCTCTAAGAACAAGGTCATATTTCAGCCAAGACATTTAATACAATATGAACACACTCAAAAAGTATTCCCAAACACCATTCTTTTCAAAAATACCAAAAACAATTCAATAAAACCACCTTTTTTTGAAAAATATTTTCTCACAAGCCATTTCAAAAATAAAGAGAAGGCATATTTTAAAATAAAAAATTTAAAATAAAAAAAATCACCTTGCACAACAAATTGCCACAATTAAAAAATTTCACAAAAATAAAAAAACTGTTAATAAAGATGATTTATATCATGATTTGTTCCATAATTTCACAATCAATTTTAATCAATGAAATCAATGTGTATAAAGGTCAATTAGTTATAGAAAAAGGAGTTGATAGTGAAGTAACCTACATTCGGTTTAATGGGGAAAATAATGAACGACACCATGAATGTCCATGAAATTGTGATAAATCAACATGTCACCACCTAATATATCTCACACTATAGAAAACAAGTCAAAATATAGTTATTTATGGAATCCAAAACCCTAGATATACCCACTGAAGAAATATAACAATGAATTTAAGAGAAACGAAGACATATTTTGAAGAAACTCAATATTAATAATCCAGAACTATGCCTTACCACATGAATCTAGCTTCAAATTTCCATGATTTCCCTTTGATTTATCTTCATATTGATGGAAGAACCATTCTAGACGGTTAAGAAAATATAATTTTTTTTTCAGATGACATAAGAGGAAAAACAGGGGAGTTAGAGTTTAAAACGTGGGATATCCACAATTTTATAATCTCACTTTTGACTTGTAAATTGTTAGATGCATATTTAGGAAGACCGTGTACTAACATAGTTTTATCCACTATATTAAGGGTCTACCTTGCGTGGTTAGTTCACATGGTTACCAAAAGGTTTTTTAACTATGGCAATGCTCTCTATCTTATCACCACCCCACATAACTCAGGTTGGTGAAAATGTGTGCCACCTGTTCTCCTTTTCTTTATCCAATATTTTATTATGCATGGTTTTCTTTAGGTATTTAATGTTATTTTAAGACCGTGCACCAACTATAAACATATATAATGTACCTAAAATAATCCAAAAGTTTTCTAATATCTCCCATATATCACCTATATACATTACATACATAAACATACTAAATATATGTTTAATTATTAGAAAAGGTTGTGTTATATTATCCCTATAATTTTTCATTATATCTCCAAAATGATGAAAATCAATGTTTCCCTAAAAGTGTTATGGTCACTGTTCATTAATTTCCTTCACAAATTCTAAATTCAATTCATTAATATTACCATGTTTCCAGAAAACCCACTCTAGACCAATGCTTTTTCCACCCAGAACATTCTCTTGCATATCCTCAATATCCAGTAGGATATCTTCCAATAAAGAATTAATCTCTAGGTAAATGTTATCTATTAAAATTACATGATCAGGATCTGACTGAAACATTTTTAAATAACATACATATAACATATTATTAACCTCAATAAACCATTGTGTCAATTCAATTTGATAAGATACGTTACCAACCCATTCCTGTGTCTCAAAAGGGAATATATATCATGGAGATTTCATTCCCTACATCCCAAAACATCGATATATATGCTTTGGAAAAATCATCGAGAATACATGATCACTTATTGAGAAGGAAGATGGAGTTTGAGAATGATACACATATGATTTATGAAGTCTCTGATCCTTTTCCATTAGTTTCCTAATCAACTGAATTTTCTCCATTGCCTCTTAGACAAGTCATGGCCCAACTACTGATGTCTCACATGTTTTCACCCAATCGGGTGGACAATGACACTGATACACATACAGTGATTCTAATAGATATATATGTATCATGGCCTTATAGATTTTGGTATAGGAGAACTCGACCAAGGGTTTGTGTTTCTCCCACGATCAACCAAAATCCATCACAGGAACCCGCAATATTCCTTAAAACATTTATATCATTTGTTTAGATTGGTCGTCTTCATAGGGATGATATTCCGTACTCATATTCAACTAGGTATTAGTTTTTTTATCTAAGTATTTCAATTAAAAATACGTAAAACTGATATCTCTATCTAATATGATCGAAAATGGTATCCCATGTCCCTTCATAACTTCTCATATATATATTTTTGACATGTCCTATAATACATGAGTTTCACAAATAAGGATGAAATAGGATGAATTTGGGATCTGATCCACTATCGCTCATATGAAATCATGTCTCCAAACCATTCTAGGGAGAACAATAACAAAATCCATAGATATCTATACCCATTTTCACAGTAGTATAGGTAAATACTATAAGATACCATCTGGTCACTAATTTTCTACCATAACATTCTGACAAGTAAAATATCTCGAAACAAGAACAAACACTTACCTATTCATGTTTAACCCCAAAAACTACACTTTTAATGCCTTATAAATATTTTGAATTCATTATTGAACTACCCATCTTGAATTTTTTTAAGAAAAAAGATATTTTACAGACAATACTGGGGTACAACCATCTGATTCCTGAACCACAACACTGAAGTCCCATATAGCCACTAGCACTCAATGGTCTTCACACCACTGATTTTTAATCATATATCCACACATTCTTCACCTGATTTTTGTTTCTCTATTAACATCTTTAAAAAATCAGGAACAAGGTAAGATAGAATGAAAATAGAAACATAAACTCTGTCATCAAATAATATATGTATGTTAGCTAGGACTGACAATAGCTACAACCCAACTAAAGCTAACTTTTCCAGCTGAGCATTTGAATTTTTGTTTAAGTCACCCACCACCAAATTTCCATTACCTGATATATACATGAAGTCAAGGTAGAAAAATTATAGGTACTCCATCCATCTTCTATTCCCTCGATTCTAATATTTTTGTGCTAAAATATGTTTTTATCTCTTATGACTCCTAATCAACATAAATTTCTCACAAAAAATACAATGGTACCATGTATCCAAATTGCGGATGACCATATCTAACTCTAAATCATGTGTTCGTATGTTATTATCATTCACCCGTAACATACATTGATCGTAAGAAAAATTATGGAATCCTATTATGAGAACACACAATAACCTATAATCTTACGAATCACAATACACCATATACCTTTGTCTTGATTCGTGAAATATCTCGATAGTTGTAGATGTATGTATAAAATTAAACTCTTGAAAAGATATCTGCAATTCCTCAGTCCATTAGAAAGGAACATTATTATTTTTCAAATATATCCTAGGAAAATACAGTCGTGATAAGTCATGAAATAAAATCATTGATAACCATCTTGATTAATAAAACTTCATATCTCAATGACATTTTTCACCAATTTTCAAGAGATAATAGCTTCTATTTTCTCTAGATCCATTGATACGTCTCTTTCATAAATCACATATCTAGGAAAGAATACATATGGTATTAGAAAATCACACTTGGATTTTTTTTCATAAAAATGATGGTCTCTCAATAATCTCAAAAATATTGACATGTGTTACTCATACTCATCCCTCACCCTTGAAAACATCAATATTCCATCCACAAAAACCATGTAAAAGGAATCCTAATATCAGTGAAATATATGATTCATCAATTAAACAGATATTGATGGTTCATTCGTTTGACCGAATGTAATTACTACATAATCATAATGCATTTATATTATTTTGAAAACATTCTTCGGAAATATCCTCCTTCCAGAATCGAAATTGGTGATATCCTAATTTTATGTCAATATTAGATAATAATGGAGATCCCTTAATTGATCGAATATATCTTAAATAAATTGAAGTGGAAATGTGGTATTTATTGAAATTTGATTAATATTATATTAATTGACACACAACCATAGTTTTTCATTCTCTTTATTCACGAACAAGATCATTTTTCCCACAAAAACATGGTTGGATAAATGAAACTTTTCTTTATCACTCCTACAACATCACTTTCAATTACCTTAATTATATTGGTTACCTATGATAATATGGAAGTGATATAGGATTGGTCCTAGAGGGGAGATCAATCATAAAATCCACTTCCTTTACCGATGGAAACCCTTAGAATGTTTTAAGAAATGCATCAGAAAACAAATCCATGATTTCTAGAAAACTACTACTCTAGATACCTTCCATTGATTACAATGTCAAACCCATTATCCAGTAAGAGATCAATCGAAATAATTGTTTCAAAAATACCTTATAAATGACCTTTAAACTCTTTTTTACTCAAACAATATTCAGAAATATAGCCTCAGGTAAAAAACTATCCATTTTCTATAATAGTCGATGTGGGAATTGAATGTTTTCAACAAATATATGCATAATATTACATCATTGAAATCCATTACAAACATAGATAAATCCAATTTCATCTTATCTCTATATAAAAAATTATAACAAACTCTACACAAAAGGCTCATCATTCTATTTGACTGGGAGGAGTTTAAATATTTATCAATGAGGCGATAATCTAATGTTTTAAAATCAACAAATCGACAACATTAGTAAGAATAAATGAATGCAATGAACTACAATCAAATAACAGTTTCATAATGGTATAATTAAAAATAATCGTACATCTCACCATTCCTAGTCTAGCCTGATCATCCAAAATAACCTACTCATCTCCATGTAGTTGCTTCATCGCAACACTTTTCCTCTAGTTTCCTAGCTTAGATTTCCCTTGTGGGTGAGTCATATTATAACTAGAATTACCACATATAGATCTATTTAACTAGTGATTCTATTCATTCTTTCCTATCCTTATCAGTTAATATGATACCAATGATATTTTAGATGTGCCTCAAGAACCGTAACATAGAGATCTACAAAAAGAGCATGAATGATTTCTCATATTATTGCTATTACGGAATGTTCTTGGTTGTGTTGTAAATTCTCGCTTGATGTAACTCAGTGAACCACACTGAAAACATATAGGATTGATTGTGGTTCTTTGAGGAATGTTACATGATCCTGTAGTCCGATTCTAATATGTTCCACCTCATTGATAATTGGTTACCCTCTTCCTCTTCCTATTAGTACAAAAGTTCACAAATACTCTCATGAAGACAATTTTAATTCATCTACTACTATTTTCATAAATGAATGATATTATAAAAAGAGAATATGGTTTCAGTACTGAATAAATTGTTTGAAATTACTAATAGATTTTTTTGACAAATTTTTGGTTCACAAATGTCTCAGGTGAAGCCATATTCTCAATGGCTACATCCACCTAGATCCCATGACGCCTACCAGATTCCATTTTCTAGAAAGCCATTGTATATTCATAAGTATTAAAGGAACTTAAGACAATAAAATTTAAAATTATTCCACATCATACTATCACAAAAATGATTTCCAAAATAAAAAATTTATTTAAAAATCTATACTAGATTTTGAAAATCAAACAATTTTTCTAAATATCAAAATGATAATCTTTTTTAAAATCTCACTTTTTAAAATAATTTTACATTTTTCAAAAATCAATACTTTTTGGAAAAATAATAAATAATTTCTAAAAGTAAAATATACATTCCAAGTTGGAATTCATTCATCTAATGCATTTCATGCTCATCTCATTGTATAAACCCATGACAATGTGATTACAAATCCTATAAAATTATCCAAAACCTGTTTGTTCTCAAATCCATGGTAACATAAGTTTAGTATTAAAAGGATAGATACATATTTTTATACAATAAATTTCAAATATAAACAATACTACTTTTCTAATTATTCCGTGTTGAAGAATATATTGGATTGAATTTAAAATCGTGATTGACATCCAATACTATGTAAAAGTCCAACCAAGACTCAGACTACATCTTTTATAAAGCAAGGACCAAGCTGATACGAGTTGTCCCAAAAATACTTTGGATAAAAAGTGATTTCATTTGTAATTTCTCAATAATTTTCATTGACTTGACAGGGTAGTGATACATTAATAGGCAATAGAGACACCCCAAAGATGCAAAAATATGGAAATAAATTCTGAAAGGGTTCAATATATGTGGGGGATGATATTCCAAATAATAAAAAACAAATAACCAAAACAATACATAACCAAAAAACCACGATATAATTCATGATAATAATAAATTACAATTCATCATTTTATTTATCAACATCCAACTAAAACCATGTACCATAATAGAAAAATAAAATATCAATTTCAATAGCGGAAGAAAAAACTCAAAGAATCCAATTATAACTCCAAGATCCATAAATGATCCATTCTCTAACACCACAACATCCAAGGTATCATGAAGTACTACTAATTATTTGTGATACATTACCATTTCCCATATCTCGATAAACATCATTTTTAAAAGCACCAAATTTCCAATGTATGGGTGAGTAATGAAACTCAGTATATTTTCCCCAATGGATAACATACTCACAACACTAGGATATAACATGTTATCCCATTTATATAAAATAGTCTATATAAAAAAATTTATAAAATATTTCAAAATAATATAAAAAATTTCTAATATGAAATGGTTTTATCAAATAACATCAGTTTCTATGGAAAGAAACCAAAATAATTTCCAAACCAATTTTATTAATCCCACTTTGGCATACCCCATTCCAATCCAAACATAAAAAGATATATATATGAATGATTTTTTTTGAATGTTCTATATTCGGGAATGGTCTTTCATTAAAATACCATTTCATCCCAAGGAAATTAAATCCAATGTTCCATTACACCCTTAGCACCGAGCACAAGTTTATATTTTATCTAAGCCTTGTAATGCAATATTTACACAGAAAACATTTATTACTAAACTCCATGCCAATAATAACATACCCAAACCATTTCAATAAAACAATATTTTTATTAAAAACCTTTTTCAACAAGCCATTTCAAAAATCCATCAAAAACATATTATAAAATAAACAATTTAATATCAAAAACCCAATGAGCATTTCACAAAAAGTTGCCACAATTCCATAATTTCACCAGAAAACATAATTACACTATAGAGGGTATATATCATTCTTATCACCCTAATTTCATAATATAAATAAACCTAATAATAAAATTTTATAATAATCCAATCAGTTATAATAAGTTGAGGTGAGAGTGAATCCACCTACCATGGGGTTTTTCGGTGGAAATTAAGAATGACAAGAAGAACGTCAAAAAACCTAGGTTAAATCTCCACAATACAACCGTTGATCACTTAACTTATCATCAAAAAGACAAACTATAAAGATATTTGCCATCCACAACCATAGATCTACCCACATAATTAAGAAACCAATATACAGGTAGATGTATATCTAAGAAACACATCATAAACGATCAATAATGAAGTTGTACAAAAAAAATTCAGCTTTAATCAACCAAGAGAAGATTTTGTGTTGACTCCAAGTTAACAGGAGAACCTTAATTAACATTCGGGAAGAGTAAATATTGAGTTATATTCCCATAAGAGTAAGGGAATGAATTTATCGGTAAAAATGATTGAGATATAAAATTTAAAATCATAATCTTGACATGGGAATGGTTTAGAAAAAATTCATCTAACAATGTGTTGGACATTACGTGAAGGGTAAAACATAAATGATTATTTGAAAAAGGTAAAAAATCATGTTTCAAACAATCCAAATATCACTATCTCAACATTACACCACAAATCACGGTTTTTTCAAACCATGTTTTTCCCATACGCCACCCGTGAAACTTCCGTTTAGCCCCTATTTTATTTTTCACGGTTTCCTATCGGTATTGAATAGTTTTCCCAAACCATGAATAACCATTAACCTATATAAAAGATCCCAAAAACACCAAAAATTAATCCAAACTATCACAAATTACACAAATATACATTATATAAATATAATGAATAAATAAATGGTTATTTACCAGTGACAAGGGTTGATACAAAATCTATTTCAAAAAATGAATTTTGTATCAACAATTTTTTAAGATATTAATTGAGATATGTTTATGATCCTAAATCACATGCCATATAGTATGAACTAGAGCTTTATAGATAATTTTTGAATTTTATGTTTATGAATTAATGTTTTGAAATGAATTATATGGTTGAGGAATACTTAGAGAAGAAAAAAAACGACGTTAAATAAAAGAATGAATATTTTTTTGATATAAAATTATAATTTTGATAGATCACATGAATGATTATATTAACTTTCACTCAAATATCTATCAGATTAATTTTGTTACATTCATAGACATTTTTTCAATTATTTTTACAACATATTAAATACAAGTTTACTCTTTACAACTATTGTATTGTTTATTTATATATTTTTAGGAAATAATTTCAACATAAGAACTTATTAAATTAACTATCATTTAAAAAATCATAAATGGGGAGAAGGAAGTGTACCCCAAAGATGTGAAACTTTGTGTCGTTATGTTTTTCATTAAAAAAATTATCTTATGTGTTTTGTTGTTATGATTTTTAAATAGGGAGAGATTATTGAGTCAAAAGTATTTTAACTATACTTAATTTTGGAAATCAAAATTTAATCATTAGGATTTAAAATTATAGTATTCATATATTCAAATATATAATGTTCTTGTAAAAAAATAAATTTAACTATATGAAGAAATATAATTCTATCAAAACAAAAATTATGATGTATATTAGATAGATGTGTATAGTTTTTATGAAACATACATATATGATGTCAATCATACAAAAGTCTTAGTGATTCCATTAGAGAGATTACTATAATGAACATTTGATAAAAAATCAAACAATGTTTGAAAATGTATATATCAAATGATGTTCAACTAATCAAATTAGATGAATTCTAGTTAAGATCATAACAGATGTTTCCTTATTTTTAGTGGAATGAATATTCTAAATAATTATAATTGTTCTACATATAGTTAAAATTATACATAGTGATGTTTTATTGAACTCATTGAAAATATATGGAGTTTATATAATTCCATTGTAATAGATCTCAATTATTTGAGAATGTATCTTTTTAAAGATAATCAATTAACATCACTAAAACCATATATAGAATATTAATTTTTCAGTATGGTGATCTAAACATTCAATGGATTTTTGGAAACACCCTTTTTCATCATTGAAATCGACTGTAATCTATAATATCTTACATTAAAATATAAATTTTGATATTTAGATTATAATTTCGTTACAATTTTTCATTTAAGAGCTGGGATTTATTTTCATTATGTTGGAGGAACCTTGGGGATAGAGAAAAAAATGGGTTTTCTAATCATGTGATAGAGGATCTTAGGAATAAAGTGATTGAACATTGATTGTTCTTTATAATAATGGGATTCTATGGATTTAAATACATAACTTTTGATATATATACAATCATAGATAATGTATTTAATGTTTACCAATGTTTTTAATAGATTGATTAAATATGTAGACTATTATATGGAAAGGTTATAAATATTTGGTAATAACATTAAAATAATTGTTTTTTTTCATTTTTATACTATTATATATATATTTTTCATTTCCTATTTTAATTTCATTAAAATATTATACCATTTTGTGTAATCATGTTTTCATACATTGATTTTATAATGTATATTTGAAAAAAACTATATCCTATAGAAATTTATAATAAAACTTTTATTGGGAAAACATTGTGTTTAAATTTTGAAAACTAAAATTCACCCCCCTATTTTAGGGATTTTAATACATTTATAATATTACACATATAACAAAATAAAAATTAAAAATAACTAAATATGAATCATCTAGCAACAAAGAATATAATATAGGTTCACTAGACACCCACTGTATAATAAGAGGAAACCTTCTAGATGCATGTACCCATAAGGTACGTCCTACCATCTCACCGGGTTGTCGGTGTTGTCAATCCCTAAGCGAAAAAACCCTAAACCCACAAAAACATCCAAAACCCTTCACTAAATCCCTTTTATGTAATTTACCAAATTATGAGGATCAAAGAACATAATATTGACTCGATATTAAACCTATATTTCTAACATTAAATATACATGAAATTATAATAAATTAAAATAATATATCCAAGATTTTATAGATTTTATTCTTCATAAGGAAAAATATTTTGAAGATATTAAATTTGTCAAATTATTTTATTTTTAAATTAATAATAATAATAATATAACATAATAAAATGATCACCATTGAATTTTAATAATAACATCCTTTGTATGACATGATTTCATTTATTTCTCCAAAAATCATTGAAATCGCCAAATAGATTATAACCAATGTGATTATCATTTAATGTAATTTGAGTAAAAATTTATAATAGAAAAAATATTTTTCTCTGATATAAACTCATCTTAAATAATTGATAAATTAATAAAAATATATTATATTCCAAATAATAATATCTAATGTCCCAGTCCATAGGGAATCACTTATTACATTTACTTTGATGACTAAAAATATAAATATTAATAACAAAAAACATCTGATCAACCTTCGATGAACTAATTCATTACTCATCTACATTATCTCAATGCATAGATTATTATATGATCTTAATAAAATAATAAAAAATAATAAACGTAATGTCGAACAATGAAATTATTTGTTATTTAAAGTAAGTCTATGATCATCAACGTTAATTAATTTATTATATAAGAACTCATGATATTATTTAATTGGGGAATAAATTTTTACTCTATATTTTATCTCTTTGAAGTTACATAGTATTATGTTTCATTCAGTAATACATAATTCCAACATCATTCATTAAATATTTAATTTGAAAAACAGTATCAGTTACCAACACCATATTCTACTTATCCTAAATTATTATGATCCATTAGATCAATCATGTAATCTTTTCACACTTTATATGATTTATTTTAATAATGGTTTGAGGTAGAGTATGTTATAATAAAACCAAAATACTACAACATAAAAAAAATTGTTACTTGATTTTCTCAATGACTATGAGGTAAATTTGTTTAACCATAGTGTACTTAACTAAGCTATAGTAAACTATTTTAAAATTTATATAAATATACATATTATTATGAAAAAATGGAATAATCATCATTTCATTATCTCATAGGGAATAAATTGATCACCATTATCACAATTTTTTATGAACCATGACTAATCCAATATAAAATAATGACTACAATTTTGAACCATTATGTAGAGACTTTCTCATATTTCATGCTATAATAATTTCATAAACAGATCATTAATTTTAATTAAAACATAGCCATGTATTAATATTTTTAGACTTTAAACAATATAAACTATTTCATGACCATAAAAAATTGATTCATTTTTTTCATTTATAAGCCAAATACTATAAATGGTGAAAACCAAATATTGTAAAATGTCGGAAACTTTTTGGGGTAATTGATTTAAAAAAAACCAAAAAAAATTCTTTATCTGAAAATTGCTTTTTATAGGTCTCTAAAATATATTTATATTAATTTATATAACCATCAAGTGTTTTGGACAACACTAGGATGTTATTTTGTATACCTTACAATTTTAATAAAAAATCTTTAAATTCAATCCTCATCCAAAAAAATTCTAAACATTAAAATGATATACCCCTCATCATGACTGTCATAATTCACCTATATTTGAATATGATTCAATTATAAAAAAATATTCTTAAAAAATATGACAATGATAATGTACAAAACAAAATATATTTTCACATAATCTTCTAATAATAATCCCTAACGTCAAAAAACAAACCTCAATTTGGGGATCGTCGCACATAAAAAGTTGTTACTCATAAAAATATCCACCATTGGTTTATATTTTAGTAAATCAAACATAAATAATCATAAAATATAGAAAATAATTTCCATTATATTATTTAATGCCTATATGTGCGACCCAAGTAAAGAAAAAAGTAATTACGAATAATAATGTCATCAGTTTTCAAATATACGGATCATATTTACTTATGAGGATAGATATAAATATCATGAAACTATTATTTTAAATTTTACAAATAAATATAATATAGCAATACTGTAAACATGAGATAAAACAATATAAAATCTCCCATAATAATTAGGGGAATGTTAATGAAATAATATATTGACACATAACCAATCATTCCACACGGGTAACATAAACCAACAATTTCTATTAAAAAAATAATTTAAAATATATAATCCCCATTAATATGATATTTCTCCCCCATTAAAAAAATATTTATACCTATAAATTAATTTTTGAATTTATTTTTAACCCCTATTGATAAAAAACATCAAAGATAATGTAAGCGAGGGGAAGGGTAACAATACCGTAACATTGATAATATATAAGTTAAACCCTAAACACTGACCTAATTATTTAAAATTTTACCTTTTAGAAAAATTATTATAAATAATCCCTCACATTTTACTGTATAGAAACATACTTATATTAAAAAAATCTATATTTCACCTCATACTATAAAAATGGCAGTAGAAATTAATTTTTTTGGCAGTGAATACAAAACTTGATTTAAAGATACATTGCTACCAATTTTAATATCACATTGTAATATTGATGAAAATTTTACTTTAACATTAAATTAATCCAATTAGCACTTCCTCCATATTAGATGAATCATTTCATTGTAGAATGAAACTTTTTTTGTATCTTCATTGCTCAGGGTAAATTTATTTTTCTTATTCAGTCTATATGTAACAAATATTTCTACCTATAAAAATACTCCACAAGAAGTGGGATCCCTATCATCTATACTTCCTGTAAATTTTTTATTGTAATATCTAAAATTTATAAATATTTCCATTCATGTTTCAATTAAAAATATCTATAGTTCCATTGATATATCATAGAATCCTATTTCATTAATTTAATTGCTATTTCATATGTGTACAATGAAGAATTAATCAAAAATTTAAAAAAATAAAAAATAAATGTTCTTTATGTTGTTAGATATTGAAATTTATAAATATATTTGTTGAACACCTATTGACAATCCACCATTATAACTGCATCTTGAAATATATTTAATCTATATTGAAATAATGTTGAAACCAAATTACAGTTATATATTCTAACTATATTTCTAATATAATGAAAAATTAACTCTTCATAAATAAATATATGATCCATCCCCTGATAAATGTTTACCACTAAATAGTATTCCATCAATTTCAAAAACAAGAACAGAAGTATATTTTTAATTTGAGTAGATTTTTTTCCAAAATAAATAATTTAATTTCATATGTTCTCAATAATGTGTCAAAAGATTTTATTATTTTTTTGGGAGTGATAAAATTATAATAATATAATTTCTCAATCAACACTGGAAAAAAAGGTGGAGCATAAATATAGTTAGGGTTCAATACCATAGAGTTCTGTGAAGGAATTGATATTGAATCTAAACTAATTTTTGAGTTATTCAAATTTAATTTATTTTTTAAATAAACTATTTATAATTTTAAAAAAATAGAGGGAAAATCATAAGAATGGTTAACCAATTCCTTGATCCATTTTTATAATTATAAATCTTGAATATACCTTACAAACATAATAATAATTATCTTGGAAATGTATTTATTTTATCGATAGATGAAATTTTTAATCCTTGAAAATATACCCTAGATACATATTTCTTCATTAACAGATAAATAAAATGAATAGGATGCATTATGATCGAATTACAAAAGTAGAAGAAAAATCTAATTCATAGATCATGAATTAATTACCCTTTTCATGTTGAGATTCGTTTTCTTTTAAAATCACATGGTCTTTGATTTATTAAAAAAAATTAAAAATTATGAGCCAAAACATAATAATAGTTTAATATAGTAATTTGACAATTTAATAATGAAATTTTAAAAATTATTATGAACCCATTTCGACCAATTCTGAAACCCATAAGAGATTAGCCTACAATTATTGAGTGATTTCAATTTAAAAATAAACCAAAAATCATAGGGGGGAGAAGATATGAAGGATAATGGTGAAAATAAAAAACAAAAAAACTAATAATTAATCAATTATTTTAGAAATATAATAAAATAATAAATAAATAAAAAGAATGTTATCTATGATGTAATATAGGTTGGAACACTAGTGGCATACTCGGGGTGGTCGAATCCCTACGCCTCAAATAAATCATTCTCTTGTGGAGAAATTCAAAAATTAATAATCATAGGAGTAATCAAAGTATTTCCATAGAACTAACATGAAATTAAATTCTGAATTTTGGTCAGGCCTATCAGACCCCTATTTGTAGATATTTTCAACAATCATATTTTGGTCTATCCCTAATTTTTTACAATGTGAAACATGTTCACACAATGAAAGTCATGGGTCCTATTATTTTTAGGATTTTATTCACATTATGATAAATGATAGATTAAATCATGGTAATATATTCAATTTATGAAGATTATTCACAATGTTAATTCCTATTTTCCAGCACCATAATCTTTTTTTTCATCATGAATCATTATTTCTGATCATTAGTAACATCTCATGGACATCTTATATAATAAAATTTATTCTTCCAATACAAGGGTAATCATTCTAACTCCTTTTTACCATGAATTTAATTTCATTTTTTGGTATTCATCATTACTCAATAATTCATGTTTATAAGTGCATTCATGTTTCTCAATTACCATGTTTCCATCAAAATTGTGTCTGATTCCAAAACAATGTTGACCATGTTATAAAAACATGAATATAATAAAATAAGGATGAATATAATTTTAAATTAATCAATAATATAATATTTTTCATCTAAAAATATTAATATATATATATATATCAAAAAATTATCAAAATTTATAATAAATATTGAAGGTAAATTCATCAAATACTTTATGTATTGGTTGATATCCACTCTTAACTTCCTAAATTAAAATGAATTTATAAATGAGTTAAGATATTATTACCATGATATTATAGATTTTCATACAAATAAAACACATTATTAATATTATAATCATATCCTTCATTATATCCAATAATAAATTTATGAGTTGGTTGAGGCGGACCACACAATAAAGTTCAATATCAATAAAATCTTAATTACAATCAATTTGAAAAATATGTATATTCATTGATCAATATCATTATGAAAAATAATTATGGTATCAATCATATATTTCCTATTAGATTCAATTAATTTAACCTAATAATATCCACTTCAAATGATTATAGGCATATTTATAATCAATCACCAATATAATTTGAATTATTATAGAACACCCACTTTTAACAAATAACAATCTTATTCATTATATTTTTAATGAACACTTTTTTCTTCTCCATAATATCTAATTCTTATTCATTTATTAAATCCATTATTAATACATGAATTCATAATCTCAACTACTTCGTATAAAAAAATCAATTTTATGTGAAATTTGATCATTAATGATATCTTAGTTTGGGAAAAATTTATATTATAAAAAACTATGTTTTGGATACTTAATTTGATAAGATAAGTTAGATAAATAGAATTCCATAAAATTGCTATAGTGGATATATATTAATGATAATATTATGCATGACCATCTTTCACATATTCTATACATTTAATATTTAATATTTATTTCCAATCATTTAAATGTTTTCTCAATTTAATCCAAAAAATGGTTATTAATTTTTTCACCAATTAAATAATTTTTAAAAAACGGTATCGTTATCAATAATATTTTAATATTATTTAATGTATTATCCATAACCACATTTATTAGGTGGATATATAAAGAAAATATATTCAACTATTATTTACACAAAATTATTAATATATTTACCAAATAATATAGATGATAAAAGGGATGAAAAATTTCATTACAGACATTAATAATGTGGAAATCTCGTAATAAAAATGATAAGTATAAATATTGGATGTAATAAGATATAGACAATTTTTTTCATATAAATAATTTCCCCAATCACATTAATCTAAAATAATGTGAGTAGTACCATATTCTGCGTTCATGGTTTATGTCATCATAGAAAAACAACAACTCTAAAACATTTTATCACTATTTGTTTTTTGGGATTTAATGTAAACTGTAATAATGTTAAATATAATTATTGATCAAAATTTTCCACACATTTTCACATATAAATTTCTCTCCATTATATAAATTTAAAAAAATAATGAATAATTAAAATCCTTTTACACACAACTCAGAAAAGTATAAAACATCATAAATGAATAACATTTGTGTCTCATGATTTTGATACATATTAGGTGAGTAAATTTATTAATTATTGAGAAAAAAATTTATCAACATTAAATTATTAATTCTACATCAATCATTAAATATATAAACAGAAATGTTCTAAGGTATGTTTTTTTGAATCTCAACACTATTTTTTAGAATAATAAAAAATCAACTAGTTTCAAAATATATTTCATTTATTAATTTATTATCTATTTAATAATATTTAATAACTAAAATTATATCAGTGGAGAAATATGTGCATTTTCAATTGAATAAATTTACCAGAACACCAATGTTATATCTTTTTCATACACCTCATCGTCCAGTGATAGGAAATTTTAGATTCTCCCACTTAAAAGTGGTTTTATTTAGTTTACTACCATTATGTTAAAACACATATATCCATAAATCTATCTTAAATATATCTATATGTTTGTAAACTATATTCATAATCCTAATAAAATAGTATAAAAATACTTATAAAGTCATATTTTATGGAATTAAAAATGTTGGTAATCGTTGAATTCAATATAACTTCTCTAATATTCATCAGTACAACTCTTTTTATTTTATATCCTCCATTATTACCAAATGTGAATCATCAATCTATGAATTTGTTGAATAAATTGAGAAATCTAATTCTACCACTATTATATGATGAACCCCCATTCCAAGTTATTTAGGGAGATTATTTTTTGTTGATTTTAACATAAAATTATTCTTAGAAAACTATAATTTCATATTTATTTCCAAATTAAAAATTTTGAAACATTTTTATAATGTTCATCCACATTGTGTAGTCACACTGAGAGGGGGTGAATTAATGTAAATCAATTTTACTGATTAATAATTCCTTTTAATTAACACTATGAATATTGAAACTACATTTTGTATTATGGAAAATATATATCATATGTTTCACTCAACGCATCCACACCATCTTCCAATAAATAATTAATAAGTTAAAAACATATATTATTTTTAAGAGGATCCATCCCAATTTGGTTATAAACTTTGTGATATGTTGGGTCATGTATGAGAAAATTATTTAGTCTCTCAAATATACATGAATATAACATAAGGTAAGAATATACCCATGAAACATAGAAACACAGAAAGAGAAGCAAAAAATATAATCCTAAATCTAGTAATGCTATATATCGATAATAAGTATCCCCAATGACCATTATTATCTCAAAACCGGTTCTACATAATATATCTCACCAATTAGAAATAGTGTAAAAAATCCCCTATTGAATAAGATTTTCTCTCTATATAAAAAATTTACTATATCTACCAAGTTGATCTTCTTCACCAAAATGAGATATTCGTCAGTTAATGGATGATCAGTAATATTATCTTGAAATTGGTACTCTTCCTTTCACTTTTAGAGTATTTAATGTATGCATTTGAATATAAGAGATGATATGATAATATTCCCCATTAAAATAATTTTTAATTTCAACAAAAATGTATAACTTCCTTAAAATGGAAGAAAAATATAGGATTATATGATTGTCACCCTATCCTTTTAATAGTTATTATCTTTCTTCTTCACAATCCACTTTTTATTCTTCTTAATATACTTTTCAATTTTTTAGTTGCTTCAATTTTGATTTCCATCTTCAATTATATTCATTAATGAATTATATTTTTTTAAAATAATCCGTATCACCATAAATCAATTCATTACCACCTCCGTTTTTATTTAAATAATTTTTCTTGTGAATATTTAATTACATAATTTATAATATTTAGATATTATAAATTTTTTATAAAATGATTATGTCATTTATTTCTGATAAAATAATAATCTTGAAAATATTATTTTTTGATCATCTTTTATAAGTTTCAAATAATAATATATGGATATTTATAATTTTATTTCAATGATTATTAAAATATTAACTAGTTAATTTCATCGAATCATAATATCTACTTTCTTCTTACTTTTGAAAAATATACATTCTTATTACAACATGAATGTACTAAATTGATTATGACGTTGAAACAATCTTCTCTATTCATCATTGTTTCTTAAATATCCTCTCCATAAATGCCAGAAACAATCATGGTTATTTAATGTATCATGATATTAAAACGTATATATTATCATGATATCATCCCATATAGTTGAATTTTATTTCACATTTTGAATCATCATTTTAGTATTGATAATGTCATCATCATATGTTTCTCTATAAATCTTATTCTAATAATTTCGTTCAAAATCCATCTATTCTTCAAAACCATATTTTTAACATCTCATTTAAATAATATTACTTATAATTTATAGATTCTTATTTTTCATATATATTATCTTATATTTCCTTCATAAAATAGTCAATATAAAATAAGGATATTATATTTCAATTACAATATACTACATATTCATTAAAATTTAAGAAAGAATATTATGTATCACCATATTGAATCTTCTATAATCTCATCTAATCTTTATTAATCCAAAAAATCACATTATCCTTTCAAAATACAGATATACATGGGTTTGTTCCATCACAATATTAGTTTTATAAAAATAATTTAATATGAAATGGGATATGATTATTCATATAAAACACCTCATATATTGAAATGTTTTATTCTTATACTACTCATCTTCAATATATTTTATTTATAAAATATTTATACCTATATGATTCACTTCCCACAAATTTAATTAGTTAGATGTCATATATTCATTTTATTCCGACACAACACATGAAGCCTCCTCAGTCTTTTTAAAAAATTCATTGAATAATCGCCAAATAAATTTATGCTTTTAAAATAACATCAACTATTAAAAAATAATTCATAGTGGTATTTATACTCTAAATAACAATATTTTAATTATTAAATAATCTAAATATAAAGTATTGATTCAAATATAAATATTATATCCTATATATATCCATATTTTCCAAAAATTAAATATATGTTCCACATATTAACCTATAATTAAACATAGAATTTCTATAATAGATTATTAATCTTTATCTAATGCTATAAATAACCTCTATGTGGATTTTCTATATAGACACAAATCATTATGATGAAAAGAAGTTAAATACGTAAATTTTTGTTATAAATATTCTTTTCCCAATGACACTTGATTATTAAACATCAAAATAAAAATAAATATACAATTATTCTTACAAAATTGAAAGCATTTTAATTAATTTCATAAACCTATTTATACCTAATTTAAAACCAAAACCATGAAATTTTTCTTTTATTCCTTATGGAATCATCTCTATCTAATGTGGTAACACATTAATTTATATTTAATGGATTCATGAACATATATCACTATCTTTATCGTACCTATGTTATGAATTCTACACTATAGATGCAACGATTAATATCCAATTGTATTAGTATAATTTCATTAACTATAGATCATAAATGGAATCTTATTGATAATTTTTAAAAATTCATTATATACTAATAATATTAGTCCCCCATTTAATAATTTTTAATACCCAATAAAATATTAAATAAAACTTATATAAAATATTCAATAGTTCTAATCTCTCAGTCTTGTTGAAAATAAATACAAAGTAATATTCAAGGGGATGATATCAAACACTATTAAAATTGTGATCCATAAATTAAGAAACTGAAAGTACTTGTAATATATCATGGAGAAGAAAATGATAGTTATTAACCATGAAATCAAATCTATCTATAAAATAAATCAATATTACATATTAACTAAGATATTCTCTTCATTTATCTATTCAAATTAGTTTTTTTAAAATTGTATTACATTCAGTAATGATATCGAAAATATAAAAATCATTCCTCTATAAGTAGGTTTCACCAGATTTTGTAAAATCATTCAAAAAAATGTTTAAAACATTTCCCCTTGGAATGATAATTCAATTTAAATAGCGATGTGGACATCTTAACTATTATAAAATCATATTTTTTCAATAAAATTATATATTTTGGATTTCTACATGAAACCATAAACATATAAAACCTTTCTCATCATTCTAAATAAAAAAAATTGAATAATATTAACAACACTACATATTGAGTGATATATTTTTCTAACAATATTAGTGATTATACTTCATAGGTAGTCTTTAAGAATTTATGAAACATGAGATAAATGACTCCATTAAATATTTTTCAACAATTTGTAAATTTATTAAAATATTACCTAGTTTCTCAACATATATATGTGCGTCACCTTCAATACCATACAAATAAAAATATATAGAAATGAAAATTTGAATAGTGGAGATCATTAAAATTTAATTATAGAGAAACACTATTAGGAATTGGTTATCATCACTAAAAATGATTTTATGTTGATTTAAAGTTACTAAAAATTATTCATGCATTCTCCACAATTTTTTTGGTTTTTTTTTCTCTATTGGAAGTTAGGTTATTTTTCAATATTATTCATTATAATTATATAGGTTTTTAATTTTCAAATTAAATTATAATGATCTTTGACTCATTTGTGTTTTCAAAATATTTATAACAATATTCAATTTAGTTGTACCTAAAATCGTTCAACTCATTGAAATATTATAATCATGAATATATTTTCCATATGTATTTATATTATTTATACAATTAATTTTTATCGAAAACCTATCAACAAATTTTTATTTTTTTTAATTAATTATTTTGATAAATATAATAATTATATTTAATTATCATATTTAATTTATATATATTCCTATATTTTTCCATTTTTAATTAATCTTCAAGGTTTTTTCAAAAAGAATTATGATATGGGATTTTTATCCAATATAAAAGTATTTATTTTTCCATATAACATTATTCAAAATATTCCTAAGAATTATTTTTTCAGTATGATTCATTTTTCTACACTCTATAGAAAACATATCATTGATTATTCATCGTTTAATTTTTATATATTGTCAATTTATTTATTTAAAAATATTTTAACAATTATTGGAATATAGAAACTAGTAATCAATATTGTAATTAAAAACATTGTTTCAAATTCCCATGAAATTATCTATTTATTGAAAATATCTTTGGTGAATAAATATAAGCGTTTTTATGATCATTATCTCTATTCAATAGTGAACCCCCTTAACTTTAGACATCTGTAATATTTATTAATTTACATATTTTTCTAGAAAATAATTTCCATATGTATGAACCATCCACAAAATCAACTGTGTAAAAATAACCAAGATCAATATTCAAGAAATTATAGTCTTTCAACATTTTGTGACATGATATTATTGTTTAAAAACCTAAATTTTTATTATTTTTTGGAGAGATGAAATTCATGGACAGTACCATGTAATACATTTATGTGTCAATAATACCAATTGCAATTTTATCCATTAATATTTTACAATATTTATAAGTATATTTTGAAAAATTTATAGAGCCAACATTAGTAGAGACATCATATTCTAGAATAAGGGTTACATTTTTTGAGATGATAACTTTAATTATACAAATTATTTTATGATAATATTTATAATAAAACGAATATTTATTGAGATAAAACTCTTATCAAATGAATTTGTAGAAGCACTATTTATCTTATCATTTTATAAATATATTTGAAGGATTACTTATATATTTTTCATCTTGACATCCAAATTAAGGAATTTAAAATATAAAATCATTTTCTAATCTTATTTTTATTTCAATTTTTTTATCACATTTCAATTTCAGCTTCTCAACATGTTCATCATAAAATAGAAATCTTTTTTTTGAGAACTATTTACCTCCCATGTATTTTTATTTTTTATTTTTAAATGTGACTTTTCTTACTCTACTAAGGCACTTTTTATCTCTTTTATTGCAAGGAAAATTGCCTCTATATTTTTAATTATCTAGGATATATATTAAATTTCATATTTCAATAATTCATTAGACATGGTGTTTTTTATTTATATTAAAATTAATGTTATTTATTATATTTTAAATTTTATTGAGATAATTGTACTTTTGGAATTTATTATTTAAACCTTTTATCCATATCTTATTCTTTCATATCTAGGTGTGACATTTCATCCTATAGATTCCTAATTCCTATAAGTATAAATGTGTTAATGTCAACAAAACCAGTTTTCATGTAAGTGTTTACTTCATTGTAAAAAAATCTAAAAGGGATTCCTCTAGGATATATTCATTATTGTATGTACTAGATTCGTTATATGGATAATTAAAAACTACAATAAATGATATTTTTACAAATTTTTATTACCATCAAATAGTCGTGTATCCATTTTATACATTTTCATTGGAGTAATCTTTCTAATTGATACTACAATAAATTTTATTCATGTTCTCCAATGTTTTTATAGAAAATTTATTATTAAATTTTATTAGGTACTGAATAGCTTATTAAATTTCATATGTCACATCCCCCATTCAACAAAAAATGTGGAAATATAATTTGATCCATTAAATAGATGACTAATGATTACCTATAAAATAAGTTTTTATTCACTATAAGAGTGTGTGGACTCACTAATAGGAGAAGTGGATTTATGTGAAGCAATTCGAACATTTTTATTTTTTAAAATACTATTATTTTGATTTTAACATCAAATAATTTCACAGTGAATGGATAACATAGGTATCACTCAATTAATTCACCCCTACATGCATTATAGAATATATAGAGAGAACATCACCTGTTATTTTTACATGTTTGGATCCTAATATAAATTTTCACCATTAAAATGATCAATTTTGGAAAAAAAGTATATTTAATCACTAGAATATATTCTATTTAATTATAAGGTATAATTATATCCATTAGTCAAGTGAATTCATTATGAGAAGTGATGAATACATCCTAAATTCTTGTGGTGTAATGTCCATAATGAAACTAAATCCTTATAGATTTATATTGTCGAATATTTTAATTTTTACTATATCCAACCTGTAATGGTCCGGACCTCTTTGGTACATTCCTTTTAAAAAATCATGTGTTTGAGGTCTTTCTGGAGGTCTAGTTGAGATAACTACAACGCACTCCCATATTTTCCATTTTGGTTAACAGTTCCAATGGTAGACCATTGTGAACAGTGAATCGGTATCCTTATGTGAACAGTATCATCAGTGACCTTCTGTGAATTGTGTCATCGGTGAGCTTATGTGAATAGTTCATTGGTGACCATATGTGAACAGTGTCATCGGTGACCTTATGTGAACAGTGTCATCGGTAACCTTATGTGAACAATGCAATGGTGACCTCGTGTGAACTGTGCATTGGTGACCTTCTGTAAATAGTGTCATCGGTGACCTTATTTGAATAGTTTCATCAGTATCCTTAGGTAAACAGTGAAATAGTGACCTTGTGTGAACAGTTCATCGATGAAATTCTATAAATAGTGTCATCAGTGACCTTATGTGGACAGTGTCATTAGTAACCTTTTGTAAACAGTACAACAGTGACCTTCTATGAACAGTGACATTAGTGACCTTCTGTGAACAGTGTCATCAATAACCTTTTGTGAATAGTTTCATTGGTAACATTATGTGAATAGAGCATATGTGACCTTCAATGAACAGTTTTATTGGTGACCTTATGATTATTGTATAAGTGGTAACCATAGGTGAACAATGTTTCCAGAATGGTTGGAGTACAATGTTTCTAGAATGGTGGGTGTACAATGTTTCTTGAAAGTTAGGTGTACATTGTTTCCATAACGTTAGGTGTACAGTCTATCAAGAATGGTAAGTGTATATTGTATCCAGAACAGTATGTGTACAGTGTTTCTTGAATGGTAGGTGTACAATGTTTCCATAATGGTAGGTGTACAGTTTTTTCATAACGGTAAGGTGTACAATGATTGCATCTTCCTATAGTTACGCCCCTTTAATGATTCCTTTGACATAAAATGCATTTAAAGCCTCATTTTAAGCTATTTATAGTCGATTCATTATCCTTAAATCCTATATAAATTATTTATATGGCTTGGGATGTTTTTACATGGTCAAACCACATGGTTTAATGTGATCTGTTTTTAATGAGAATTAAAGTGTATCTTAGACCATCTATCTGTTAGATGTTCAAAAGGGACATGATATCTTCCACCCAAGATCTTCCACCTTATTCTCTAGTGTGAGATTCTCATCCATCCCTTCCTTCCCATATAAATCATAAGATCAATCTTTTTTCCCATGGTCTGGTTTCTCTCGATGTCCTTCTTGCTGCAAGTACACCCCATGTTTTGGTGCAACCAAGAAGTATCCGTCAATCTTCAATATAAGGTATATTTTACTGTAGTTCTTTTGGGTTTCATCTCCCCCTATTTCCATTTTCCATATTTTAGAATGTAATCTCTATTCTTCTAATAGAGTTTACTTGGGTTTCGGTTGGTGTGTTTGTACAATGGCATCCTCGGGTGGATGATGTTGTCGCGAGAGGAGGAGATCGTGATCTGTTGTGTGGACTGTTCTCGTATAAAGAACTTCAAGAACCATTTGAGGTAGTGGATTCATTTATTCTCTCTTATTTTACGTTCAACTGCATCGTTAGCATGTTTTATCCCACTAGAAGACAATGGAATTGACATAATCAATATATGAACTGGATAAATAAATTGATATGGATCGTATGTTTTTGCATCTTGTTTTTTTATATAGTGTGATATCTAAGCTTTTTTCTTACTTATTCGTTAATGTTGTAAATTGGTAAAGAATGTAAACCGTGAGTAACTGATAATGTTTTGGCTAAAGATAAATATGCATGTAAATTAATCTGGTTCTTGTTGTAATTTGATGTTAATCAAATTAGACCAGTAAGCAAGTTTAATTATTTTTGAAAACATACTGATTAGTATTACTGAATTTGGAACCTGTGAATAATAATAGGTTAACCTGAGATGGATTTAAAAAATATTTGTTTGATAAAAGAAAATTATTTATAGGGTTCTAATTTACCATCTTTATTGTTAAAGGGAGAAGATCCAAATTGTTATGATGTTTGTTTTCCTGCTGCTTGTGTTGTGAAGTAAGCCTTAATTGCTATTGTGATATGTGGGGGAATTGATTCCTTTTGGTTATGGCAGAAAAATAAAGCCTAGGGTGACGAGATGCATCAGTTTATGCATGTGTGTGTCCGGGAGGATACCATGGATGATGGAAGATGATGGATGTGATTATTGGATGGTTGTTGTTTCTTATTGGTTGGTTATCTATTTTAATTTTCCCCACTACCTATGGTAGATGGTCTTGCTTATCCTCTTTCCAAAAGATGTGAAGACACGCGAGGAATGCCATGTGCTTTCCGTGTTTAGAATCTCAAGGTACGATGGGCATATGCTCTTGATATAGGAGGAAAAGACTAGATGGGTAGTACATCTACTAACCATGTTGAGACCCATTGTGTTTAGTAGGATAGAATGTTATTCTAGAATTTCTGGGAATGTGGGAAAGTAATTATATAATGAATAATTTAATAAATGGTGTTAACCCATCAGGTTGGAGTTTTCCAAAAGATAATGATGAGGTTGTAATTTTAATGTGGTAGTGGACTTTGGGTGTGATGTTAATGAAATGTAACGTGGAATTGTAAATGGTTAATTAATGTTTACAGAATTAATTAATGTAAAGTTGAACTGATAAGAAGGGAATTAAGTAAGGCAATAAATCTTTTTAAATGGTTGTGTGCTTATAAGATACATAGTCTTAGAAGTTGAAGCCGGGAGTCCAAGAGATGTTAGCTCTTGTTGAGTCTAAGACTAGGTTATTCCCATAGTGGGGTTGTGATCTATAGTATATTCTGTACTTTTTGTGTTTTTATATGTTACTCCACCCCGTTAGTAAGGGAAACTGACACCTCATGGGATTCTGAGCCCTGGGGGTGTTTTCCCCAACATTCTGGTGGAAGGATGGATGGCTGACTACCCCCTTTGGCCCTACTCTCTTCTCTTGGTTGTTACTTGTGTTGTTAGGCATATTGGTTATTTTTCCCCATATATGTGTGTAGAGGACTGTAATGGATTTTGGTTATTCACACACATATATTATGGATATAGTATTCTATGGTCTACTATAGGTGTAATGTGTATAGGTTGTGATGGATTGTGGATCCTTACTCGGTGAATGGGTTGTGATTGCTTGATGTATAATACCTGATGTATGATACACATAATGCGAGATATGGTGGCTCCGTAAAACTACTTGGATACTTTCATTCATGAACGTGGTGGTTTTGTTGCATGAGGTGCATATTGTGGTGCTCCCCCAGGTGTCTGCGGGGAAGGCTTTTGGGGAGAGATGCTTATGACGTGCGATGTTGAGGTAAAGCATCAAACCAGTGGGGAAGTAGTAGCGGGGTACCCTTGATATTATTTATTATATTATATACTCTTGTATGTGTTAATTGGTTAGTGTAGCCATGGTGAGGCTGGTAACATAGTATACCTATTTATATGACATGCCAGTTTCACTTGTTGTTCAGTGTGCTTTAGCATGCTTTCTTTACTTTTGCACGATAGGCTTTGGGGAGGATCCTAGTGAGTAAACTATTATACTCACCCTATGTATATATAAACCATTTTCAGGCCACATTGCGAAGGTTAGAGATCATGCTAGTTTCTACTAGAATGGGGTTGCTGGGAGCTGTTCGGGCATGTGATTGCTGCTGTTTTTATTTTCTATTGGGTACTTTCATTTGTTCCCTTCCAGTTGTAGTACTTTACAAGGCATTACATATGTGCACTAGGGTATTATTTTATATTTTTTTTATGGGTTGCAGTTGGTTTGTGATTATCTTATCTTTCTCTTCCTCATGTGTTCTCTTATAGGGGAATGTCTCCCAATTATGTGTTTACTAAACCATCGACGTTATTCGCCATCCCAGGGACTACTTGAGGCGGGACTCGGGAGTCATTATCTCTTTTTTCACATTATCGGTCCACGAGGGGTACACATTATGGGGAGGGTGTTGTGGAACAACCAGTTTAAAATACTGTTCAAACTTCCATTCCTTGATAACATCCTCTTATAAAAATAGAATTTTACTGCACGAAAAATATGGAATTTATTCTTGATACGTGGGACAATGTAATCCAATGGATGATAAAAAAACATCAAAAAATTAATATTCTTTCCATAGCCCTTGTAATAAATAATGTATGCATTGAAATATATAGTAAATCATTTTTTTCATTATCTATAATAGAAATACATCATATGATCAAAATCATGTTCTTATTTCCATGAAATAGCTAACAAATAGAAGTAATAGATGGTCATGAATCTTAACTTCATTCCTTGATTCACTTTTATCTTCTCTATTAATATATTCTTATTCTTATTCTTTAACAATTATTTTTTTCCATTTTTAGTAATTAATCTTTCCCTCCGCTCTTATTTTTCATCAATAAGGAATATTTTTAAAAATAAAATATATTATCACAAAACACAAAATCATAACCTCGATTATTAAAACTCGAATACTAATATATGAATATTTAATTAAATAATTTGAAATATTGAGATATTTAAAAAATAATTAAATGTGATATTTTCATTTTAAAAAGGAAAATTAATTAAAAAAACATATTCATATTTCAACTATATTGATTATTTTAAAATTATTATATGTTGAACAAAACAATTATATTTTAGTGATATTCTCAAATTTCATAGTTTATTTTCCTTAAATCACTATATTTCCTTTCCATATTACTTACATAAAACACTCTTTCTTGTTACTATTTGTATGCATGGAAAATATTTTTATAAGATCTCATTACAGTAGTGAAAAAACATAAATTAATTTCTCTATTACTCTCATTTATAATCATGACTATTCAAAGGATCATGACATTCATTATTTAAGATGAACACAACATCATCCAATTTTTTCACCAATATTTCACATTTTTTATTTTATTATAATATTAATAATATCACCCTGAAATAAAATTTTAGAAATCACATTTTGATCACTGTTTAAAAAATTATAGTTTTCTTCATACTTTTATTTAATATGAAAACTTATAGAATATTATGTAATGTTAAATTTCAACTAAAATATATTTTTTATCCTTTAAAATATTCAATATGGACCAAATAATTATACATTTTTACTATATAATATAATGAATTCTTTAAAATTAATCAAAACAATATCTTATATCAACCTTATGTATCATATATTTCCTCACATTATCCATATTCTTCAATTGTTCAATAGATATCCCTAGCAACGTAGTGAAACATGTGTTTATTTCTATATATATTCATATTTTATATTCTAATTTAATCTCAAATGATATTTGATCTTGAATATTAATAACATAATTATTTCTACACATCATACTTTGAACTAATTTAATATCAAAAATGTTAGTTGAATTTTAATCATAAACATAGTAGTTTTTTCATGGTAATCCTACATATCTCCTATTTTAAAATTTTATTACGTTTCATCTCCTATTATATATATTTATTATAATAATATGGAAATATATTATTATAAGAGAAAAATTATTTCATATTAATAATAAAATAGAATATATATTATCATTTTATTCTAATGTCACTGATGAAACCAGCCAAATCCTATTTAATTCATCTAACAATAATCTCCATCAAAATCAATACATTTCATGATTATTCTGACTTATTTAAAAAATATAAATATCTTTTTGTTTATCATTATTTTACTATAGAATATTTTAAAAATTGTATAAAATATATTCTATTTAACAAATAAATATATTCTATAAAATCAACCCCATTTTCATTCAACCATATTATAACTAAAAACATAATTACAATAGTACTAACTCTTCTCAATCCAACTCTTTAAACACAACCCATGTATGATTTCCATATAAATTCTTGCCTTCATGAAAAATAAAAATATGGACACTTTAACTCCACTTTGCTTTATTCTTATCTAAAATTAACCATATTCTCAATATCACTAAGTACATATAGTAAATAATACTTATATGAACACAATAATATTCATATATAATTTCTCAAATCTATTTTTCCCAGACATGTGAAAATTACATAACAAATTATTTAATCCATATGGAAGAAAATAATAATCCATTGTTATAATTTGAATGGATTTTCAATGTGTTCTTCAATAAAGATTGCAAACATTTTCCCACAATTCTAGTGTGTTTTATAGAATGGAAAATTACATCAATATCCTATAATATACAAATATTAACAATATATCAGCATTATAATATGATTCTTAATGAATATTGTAACATCCTATTACCTTATTTCAGGTATTTCTTATCCCTCTAATATTTTTACATTTATTGGATGTTTTACGAGAGTTTTTAGGGGATAGATAATTTTTTGGAGGGAAATAACATAATATTTATGGTTTTATTAATTTCTTAATAAATTGAATATGGGTATAAATGTTTTAAATTATTTTAACTGCATTGTGTGTTTTTTGAATGTTCCATAGTTGGTTTGTGTTTTTTTATAATATTGATTATGAAATTTCTTTTGGACACTTTGACATCATCAATTGGTTACACAGGTGAATCTTTTAAAGTGTAGATGTCATTAACTAGTTTATAGTGTGAAACGATTTATTCCCTAAAAATGGAACACGTTTGTAAAATTTTGTTCTTATTTTTTTTCCTTAAGAAGGGATTCAGTTTTCAACATATCTTATAAATCATGAAATTCACCTTATGATTGTTTTTTACATCATGAATGGTTTCAGGCTAGGGGTTTTAAATATGTTGCACATAATATTTTATTTTTACTCAACATGAATTATTTTTTCCGAAATTCTAGAATATCTTCTAAAAGATTTCGGGAACATATCTTGTTTTGGATCATTTCATTTAGTCATTGATCATTATGGTGGATGCACATCATCTCTGAGGGTAAGTGATCATTATGATTCTTCATTTTTATTACCTACAACATAAAATTTTAATTATGTTTTGAGATGTGTAGATATTAAGGTGATGATATTATTAATACTTTCATGATCTACTATGTGATCTTCTTCTGGGGAGATCCTTAGTTAGTTGTGGTCTGGAGGATATGTTTTCTCATAGTTATGTCTCAACTAAACCATATGCCAAATTTTTTGTTCTGAAATACAGTTATAATGTATGTAAATCATAGGTAGAGACATTATTTGTTGTTTCATATTTGTCCAAATTGTGGTAGATCCAGCAGCAAGTTTGTGCAACCTGAGTTTGAGATTGGTAGTTTCCTCTCTAGCCTATTTTGGTTGAACCAGGATTTCTCTGATTTTATATTATTTTATATAAAAAAATGAAATTATTTAATGATTGGTTTTTGTGTTTATAAAAATGGTTTTTTGAAAATATGGGTTTCCCCTTGTTTTTCTAAAATTTAATTGAGTGTTTTCAAATAATTGTGAAATGGGTCTGAACAATTTATTTCAAGTAGGTTTTTGTTGATTTATTTAGAGAATATAGCTCATCATATATCCTGGGTACTTATGTGGATGTTTTAGTAATAGAAATAATCCATTGATATCATTGATTGGGGGTCACTCATAGGGTTTTACTTTTATCCATGGGCCGATTATTCTTGGGATAAGTTCGACAATAATATGAAGTTATTTTTATAAGGTGTTCTATACACTAGATTCGATTCATATGCCAATTAATTATTGTCTATATGATTGGATATGTTGTTCTTATTACAATACTAGATATCCTGGAATTTATTGATCCTTCTTTTGATTTTTCATATCATTTAAATTTTATTTATTTTATTTAGCTATATAATTATATATATATATATATATATATTATTCATTGGAACTATTTTTCTTATATTTTTAGAAGATATGGTGAAAGTGAAATTTTTTCCAATGATTTTAAATAGAAACTAATTAACTAGTTATCATATCTCTTTTTATTGATTATAATATTCATATTGTTTTATAAGGGCATTTTATGGAACCCATGGGTGGGATCCTACTAAGAATCTTAGATCTCACCTAAATCAATACTTCTGTAGTGCATAAATAGTTTTATATATTTTGATGTAGGAAAAAGAGAGGTTGATTAGTTATGATATTTGGATTCTTATAGTATAGATAAGTTGTTGATGTCATTATAGTGAGCCATTGTCTACATATGACTTAGAGTAACTTTTTCTCATTGTTAACGGAATGTTGCATTTATTTTCAATCGGTTAATATGTGGATTAATTCTGATGAATAAATTTTTTTTATGGATTTGTGGAAATTGAATTTTATATCATTCATTGAAAATTATTCAAAAAAATTTGTACTGATTCTAGAAGTGAATTTATTTCCAAAAAAAATGTTTTTTATTTACATATTTTTTACTAAAAATGTGGAAGAAAAATTTTATATAATTCCATTTGAAAATGATGTCAAATTGATGAAGTCTATGAAAAAAATATAAATATATATGTGTCTTATTGAAAATAAAATGTTCTAGTTGTAATTTTAATTGTAGATGAATGGTATTTTATTTGATACATAGACTATTCTAATTTATTTTTAAATGGTGGAAATAAGAAAAATAGGTCCAAAAAACTAGAAATCCATGTCCAAAGCTCGACCAAAATAACATATCATTCATGGGTCTACTAGACCCAAGGGAACTAGCTTGGGCTCGCGTAATAGATTCAGCAGGGTAGGATAATCGATAAGACTCATAGTAATGCCCAAAGAAATTGCATTGAAGTATTTAGAGTTCCACAATGTGGGGTGGACTGACAAAATTTATAAACGATATATGGTAGTACCAACACAGGTTTGGAAGAAGACCGTAGTACTCTATTCTAGAGAGATGAACATGAACCATTATGTAACACCCCAAGCTTCCACGGTACGTTTCCCTTCGAATAATGAGATAGCGCGTGTTGTACGCAACCTCGAGTTCTAACACACACCACAACTAATTAAACTAGCCGTTTTGAATAGTAATACCTAATTTTTGAAATAATATATATTTTATATTTCAAAATGGACTTCATTTTTGGATTCGGAATATCGAAATTAGCCTAGGGTGAAATTTTGGTACTTTTCGGATAACTTTTATATTTTGATGAATAGTGAAAATTACTAAATTTTAATTAAAAACAACTTTTTTAATCAAAATAATTAATAGTGATAAATTGTGAATTTGAGTGGTTTCAAAGTATATTTAGAATATATTTTTACCACTTAATATAATGTTGGTCATTGGACATAATTTTACAATTAAACCGAACATAAACAAGTGTCAATCTTTTGATAGTTATTATCTCTTAAAAACACGCTTTTTGTTTTGACAGCAGGAATTAATTTTAAATTAATTTCTGCCACTTCTGTGTTTTGAATTTAGAAAAATGGATTCCATATTTGAAATCAGGATGTACAAATTGTGTAAATAGGTAACTTTTATTTTTAGACATTTTGAATAATTACTGCGGTAAATATTTTATTTACCATGGTTAAGGGTAAATCCGGTAAATAAGGGTTAAAAAATAATATTATAATAATACAAAATTACCCTAAAACGTGTCCTAACCATATTGGTGGACACATACCCGACCATGGGCATCCTTGGGTCGATTTGGGGACCCCATGGAGCCACTTGTATGTGGTAGGGACACATTATATTAATAAAGTTAAAATAAAAAAAAATGGCATAAGCTTACATCTTTTAGAAGAACAATTTTTACATAAGGTTATACATGTTGGATTTTCGATTATAAATATTCATTAGAAAGATAAAAAGATTTACTACATAATGATATTTTATTTATAATTTTTAGACATCAAATAATTTAAATTATTAATGACACAATAATGATGCATTGTTTACCACATTAATAAATCATTTAAATAAAAAAGATTATAATGATTAAAATATTATCTAAAACCTGTCCAATTATTGTTGGTTGATTTTATTTAGAATATTAGTCATCTTATCTTTGACCTCAATGATTTTTGGACCATTATAAACCGAATATAATTATATTATAAAGTAATACTTTCACTCTTTCCTAAAGAGCCCCTCCTCTCCCTTATAAAAGGAGACCACTTCTACTCATTCCTCACACCTCTCATGCCACTTGGCTCGTCCAAACCCTTCCCACATAAGCTCCCCACATCCCTCTCCTCATCCTTGAAGCTTCCCCTTAGGCAGAAAGCATTTCAAGAAGTCCTTTGGTTCCAACCAAAGTGAGTTACCTAAATTAAAGGTAACGTTTGCTCTTAAATTATTTTCATTTATTTTGCTTCTCCAACCCCCAAACTCTTTTTATTTCCTTTCTTTTGTAACAACACCAGTATCCACAATATACTAGTATGTTTTTATAATAAGGATTCAAACTACACATACACACAACTCCATCTAATGGATTATGAACATAATGTTTTTGTGGATGGCAAACTAACGCCTCACGAAACGATGATTGTTCAAATACATCTTACCGCCTCTCATGGTGGCCATTATGATGGCACTGTAATTAAATATGATATTAATGATATATATTTTATATATAATCTTCTGTAATTCCATTTTATTTCATACCATTATTCGTTTCATGTTGTATATACATACGATAATTTCATTTGAGGAAGTGCGGACTTCCGCACCCTTAAAATGATATGACTCGTTCATACCACACATGGAACAAATAAAGGATGATGTTAATGAACTTATGTAACATATATAAAATATTATATTATACTGTAATAGTAATATACCTATGTATCATTTGGATTCGATTATTTTAAAATAAAAATTAAATGGAAGTAGCGTTCGTGCGTACGTACGGACTACCGTCTCCACGAACGCGATGAGATTCATTATCCATCGTATCCATTCAAGTATAATTATCATTTGATGATTTAAAAATGATGTTTAAGGACTTGATTCCATTCTGTATTTGAATAATACACATCCCATTAATAACGAATATGGCTCACATAACAAAGAATATAAAGTAAAATGAACCCGTTAACACCCGAAATGACGATAATTCTAAGATATTATTAACAAATCAAAGTTAAAAGATCATATATGATATCATATTAAAGTAACTGATTCTTGTATTATTCAATAACAATTATTTCACCATTATACATGAGGTAGACCTACCATCGACCAAGGAAAAAGTACAAAGTAAGGGATTCTCTTATCTCACTTTCAATTCCGTGAGATTTCCATTGTTCGCTACTAAATTATTGAAAGTGGTGTATTGTGTACTTACATTTGATATATATTATCATTATTCACTTTATATTCATGTTATTCTGTAAATCATTTGGTGGTTATTAACTTTTGGCCATGCGACTCAGTTGATTAACGTGGTAAGGGGTTTCTTGTCTCACTTTTAATTCCGTGAGAATTCCATTGATCACCACTTAATTAGTGCATGCGGTGTATGTGTACTACCCATGATTGTATTCATTGTGTAATATACTTTATTTTATGGGTATTTACATCATCATGGTATGATCTTTCTTTCATGGGTGTTTGTTTCTTAAGTTACCTAATCAATAAGGGAATTTGAGATATCAATTTCCACTCATTTGGCTTTACGCATATTTCATTGATTATATTACCCCAAGATTATGTGTGGAATAACTATTCATTTGATTATGTCATAATTTCCACTCCCCTTCCTGTGGATATAAGTTTGATACACATAATCACTCCATTGATAATTCTCAATTCATTGATATGAATTTGATAAGAGTAATTTTAACTCATTCTCCATTTGTTGAGTTAAACATCCAATTCGTTGGTATTGTATTTACAAGAATATGTGTGAATATCCTTTGATTGATTTACACTGAATATCCAATCATATTTAGTGTATTTATATTTTTCACACATAATTATGTCGTTGATTTATCCTTAACCTAAGGATACAACCTTTATGAGAGATTTCATCTCAATTTACATTCCATTGAGACTTCTTTGATGATATACACCAAATAACTTTTATGTGGTGTATATAATGTACTTTGACATAGTATATCATGAATTCCTTTATTCTCATGATATTACAATGTTTTGATTACCTCAATTATTTGTACTCAAGTGTCTCTCTTTTGGTTTGAAACTCTAACCAAAATACCATTTTAAAATGTTTTAAAGAATTATTCTTCTAAATCATGCTCATTAATGTCCATATTTTAAAAATGGTTTTAAGGATTTATTTTTATGGACATTAAAGTTTTAAATTTTAAAATCCTTTTAAAAGTTTCAAAGTGGTATGGGACACTTTGATTCAAAAATCTATTTTTGAATGTCTTCTTGACAAATAGTGTGACTTTTAAAAGTTTTCAAGAAAAGGGGGATATTTCTCTCAAAAAGTTATGATGATTATTTTCATATATGTCAACATCCTTCATTATTCATGATTGAGGTTAATGTGATACAATACAATCTTTCATATTGTATCAAATGAGCTATGTTTGACTGTGGATGTTCTATTTTTATACCATTCATGGTTTGTGGTTAAAGTATTGACATTTCCTATGCTAGTTTTAATACGAATGTTTATTTTATGCTTAAACCTATTCATATGAGGAATGCATTGGACTTAATAAGTGATGGGTGGAGCCCGCTATAGCTCCTCGATGCATCGGTAGGTCTCATTAGACAAACTAGTGTCTTGGCACAAGGCCTTGGCAAAATCTTATTTGTAGTATTGGCACGAGGCCTTGGCTATGTGGTTATGATAGTCTGGCATTATGCATTCCATCATTATGAAAGTGGTTATTGATATTGCATGTGATCATTCGACTAGTAGAATATCCATGTGAGTAAGTAAATGGCATTATTTCATTTTATTTATGCCATACCATGTTGAAAGTTCAAGTTTCAAAGGCTTTTGTTTTAGTTATAAATTGCCTTAAGTGTTTATGATTATTTATGAAAGCTTCTGCTATAATGTTATCCTTACTGAGCATCCGATCTCACCCCTTTCAATGTTTTATTTTTTTTTCCAGGATTATGAAGAAGTAATTTATGAATGACCTGCAGGGATAGTATGAGGGGATATGAAGACAAAATGTTTTTTTTATGAAGTAATGTAAAAATTTATGGATGTATCCAGTTATTCCAAGGCTACTAAACTAATCGGTATTTCGAGACTTGATCTTTCTCATGATCATGCCAATGTTATGTAATAATGCACCGACTCTGGGTAACTAGGGTCGGGGCGTTACAGTTGGTATCAGAGGAAGTTTAGTACAAACCTTGGAAGCTAGATTTAGATAAACTCTGATTAGAGCACGTAAACCTAAGATGAACTTTGAGGATTAGTATAGAAGAACTTCCTAGAATTTTGGTATTGTAGAGATTTTGTGAGTTTTCCGAGCAATACATCCCTGTCTGGATACGAGCAGGTAGAGGCGGCTCTGGCACAGATGTACCTAGGGGTAAAACCCGAAAACCCCGCTTTGAGCTAGACTCGAACGGGAACTGGTGCACGACAACGGGCCTTGCTGCACTCTTGGTTACGACACTCCCGAGGGATATGCTTTGGTAAATTCACAAGATTAGTATAAACCATTATTAAGGGAATACAAAAAAAATGTCCCTAAGAATATATGTCGGCAAATAGATAGTGGATAACCTAGATTTTAACATAGGGTACCCCAAGTTAGGATATATTGTTCAATTACAAGATTATCCTATTATGGCTATTTTTTTACATTCTTATTAGATAAGTATTCAAAAAACCTAATTGTATTTTCTTTTGTTAGTTGAAACATGGAGGGAGCAAGATCACGAACAACTCTTCTCTCTCTTCTTGAAGAACTACTTACAATTATTATCCAGAAGTCATGCGCAGACGATGTTGAAACTTTTTCAAATGTCCATGTTACATGCAAACAACTTTATGAGACATCCAATACCTCTATCATTGCACGATTCTTCCAAGGATCAAGTACCGACTATGGGATAATTTTGCGCTCTCAAATTTCTTACCACGCTAAGAGTGGGAAGTACCATGAGGGGCTTTTCAAATTATTCACTTTATCTCAAAATTACGATGCACTAAATGATTTTCTAGATGCTGCAGAAGAGGGAGACCTTCGAGCAGCCTATATGTATCAAATAATATATTTATGTCTTTTGGGATATACGAATACTGATTTACCAAAATCTTATTTTGAAATATTTGAAGATGAATCAGTGAGAATTTTTCTAAAAAAACATGTTAATGACGATGTCTCAAAATTATATATAAGAAATACCTATTTTTTTATGATGCATCGATGCTTCCATCGATATAATCCAAAATGGATGAGGAGTTTTTGGGTAAAGGAAGTAGATGATTTTGAAAAATTCCTGAGGTACCATTGTGACACATGAACGCATTCTACCAAAAGGCAAATCCGCCTAGTCTCTCCAGAGTTCATGTTGTGATCCACATACCTCTAGTGACAAAATACATGCCTGACCCAATGCATGTACTCACCTATGAAGAATTATAACTGGAACTCGATCTATCTTATTGTGGAGAGCCTATCAGAATTCTTCATACCAAAGATCAAGTGTTGAGAAACCGGATGACTTGTCTGGTAAAAGATCTATGGAGAAATCATAAGATGGAAGAGGCAATGTGGGAACCCGAGGAACATATGATGAAGAACCTATGTGGAAATAATTGGATGGTGAAATGTTTAAAAGTGTTAGTGCTCTTTATTGATGGGTTTACTTTGGAATAATTTTCTCTTGTATTTGTAACCCCATAGTTTGCCATGTGAGAATGATATTTGAGGAAGAATTGTCTCTTCTATTGTGGATATAGGTATAAATAACCATTTGGTTTTATATGATCATTGAGGTTTGAGAAAATGATAAGTTATTATAATTTGGGATGAAAATGCAAAGTATGATATAACATTTGTGGTTAAATTATGTTATTTTGAGGAATTTATATCATTTTGGTAATATTATAAAATATAGTTTTTGAAAAAGGACAACACGTAGACCATATGACAACCCGTCGCGTCCGACAAAGCTGTGGGAATCGAACCCACATCCAAAGTGCGATTGGGATTTATCACCTACCACTGGACTACGTGAAGTCCCTGGTTAGTGTGACTTTTTTTTTGTTAAATGATTTTATTGATCAATAATAAGATGATTTGGGTTCTTATTTCTTATCAAATGAATACCCTTGGTATAGGAAAATGATTTGGTGATTAAGTGATAAATGTTATTTTGGAAGATGTTCACTTTGTTGGGAACACTATATGCCCAAGGAAAATCGAATACAATGGGGTTTCATTTGTAGAGTAATGGTGGAATTTTATCCACGTTTTTATTGTTGATTTATAGTGATTTGGGTTATTTATGGAAATGATTAACCTATAACAGAGAATATGTGATAATGTTAATTACTTTTAAGTATGTGACTTTAAGAGTATTTGATGTCATTTGGAGATAAAATGTAACATGGGAGACTACATAATCAAATTCTTCTATGTTTTGGGTTTCAATATTAGTTTGGATTATATTAAAGGATTTTAAGGACAATTGGTTATTGAATGGTATCTATTTAACTTTGGGGTATTGTTGGTTTAATTTTAGAAAATTAAGATTAGTGCATATTTATCTCAATGAATATCCTTTTGGGGGATCATTAGATCATTCACTAACCATTTTGGTTTTGATTAATCTTCAAAGACAATGTAAATATATGGTTTATCCTGCATGGATCATGTGATTCTATAGAAGTTATTCTAGCTCTTCCAGTGTGACCAAGTCTTCTTGAATACTCATCGTTTAAAAAAAATTGAGTTAGTGGTGGAAATTTATTAAAGAATGAAAATCTACTTAAAATGTAAGTATATCTCATGATTTTCTTAGTCAATATCATAAATGAATTCCTCTTCCTTATGTAATGTAACTTAAAAAAAATGTTGTCCGTTTACTTTCCTACTAGGAGACTAATGGTCGTTTGTCCCAACACAAGTTTGTGGTTTTCTCATTGTTAACTTTCTCCTGATCATGATTTCTATCCCTCTCCATCAGAACTTGACACTTATTTTATCATCCATATCCATGTTTTCTTACATGGAATCCTAGTATGGGTTATCTTGGATGACCCTTATACCTCTCTTTCATTCATTTAAAGTGATAGTTTTATTGACTCTTTTTCCGATGTGGGAATTTCCATTGTATTCCCAAGAAAAATTTTAAAAATTGCGAGAACGCAATTTATTGAAGGAGGGGAGAATGTAACACCCCAAGCTTCCACGGTACGTTTCCCTTCGAATAATGCGATAGCGTGTGTTGTACGCAACCTCGAGTTCTAACACACACCACAACTAATTAAACTAGCCATTGTGAATAGTAATACCTAATTTTTGAAATAATATATATTTTATATTTCAATGCGGACTTCATTTTTGGATTCGGAATATCGAAATTAGCCTAGGGTGAAATTTTGGTACTTTTCGGATAACTTTTATATTTTGATGAATAGTGAAAATTACTAAATTTTAATTAAAAACAACTTTTTTAATCAAAATAATTAATAGTGATAAATTGTTAATTTGAGTGGTTTTAAAGTATATTTAGAATATATTTTTACCACTTAATATAATGTTGGTCATTGGACATAATTTTACAATTAAACCGAACATAAACAAGTGTCAATCTTTTGATAGTTATTATCTCTTAAAAACACGCTTTTTGTTTTGACAGCAGGAATTAATTTTAAATTAATTTCTGCCACTTCTGTGTTTTGAATTTAGAAAAATGGATTCCATATTTGGAATCAGGATGTCCAAATTGTGTAAATAGGTAACTTTTATTTTTAGACATTTTGAATAATTACTGCGGTAAATATTTTATTTACCATGGTTAAGGGTAAATCCGGTAAATAAGGGTTAAAAAATAATATTATAATAATACAAAATTACCCTAAAACGTGTCCTAACCTTATTGGTGGACACATACCCGACCATGGGCATCCTTGGGTCGATTTGGGGACCCCATGGAGCCACTTGTATGTGGTAGGGACACATTATTTTAATAAAGTTAAAATAAAAATAAAAATGGCATAAGCTTACATCTTTTAGAAGAACAATTTTTACATAAGGTTATACATTTTGGATTTTCGATTATAAATATTCATTAGAAAGATAAAAAGATTTCCTACATAATGATATTTTATTTATAATTTTTAGACATCAAATAATTTAAATTATTAATGACACAATAATGATGCATTGTTTACCTCATTAATAAATCATTTAAATAAAAAAGATTATAATGATTAAAATATTATCTAAAACTGTCCAATTCTTATTGGTTGATTTTATTTAGAATATTAGTCATCTTATCTTCGACCTCAATGATTTTTGGACCATTATAAACCGAATATAATTATATTATAAAGTAATACTTTCACTCTCTCCTAAAGAGCCCCTCCTCTCCCTTATAAAAGGAGACCACTTCTACTCATTCCTCACACCTCTCAAGCCACTTGGCTCGTCCAAACCCTGCCCACATAAGCTCCCCACATCCCTCTCCTCATCCTTGAAGCTTCCCCTTAGGAAGAAGGCATTTCAAGAAGTCCTTTGGTTCCAACCAAAGTGAGTTACCTAAATTAAAGGTAACATTTGCTCTTAAATTATTTTCATTTATTTTGCTTCTCCAACCCCCAAACTCTTTTTATTTCCTTTCTTTTGTAACAACACCAGTATCCACAATATACTAGGATGTTTTTATAAGAAGGATTCAAACTACAAATACACACAAATCCATCTAATGGATGATGAACATAATGTTTCTGTGGATGGCAAACTAACGCCTCACGAAACGATGATTGTTCAAATACATCTTACCGCCTCTCATGGTGGAAATTATGATGGCACTGTAATTAAATATGATATTAATGATATATATTTTATATATAATCTTCTGTAATTCCATTTTATTTCATACCATTATTCGTTTCATGTTGTATATACATACGATAATTTCATTTGAGGAAGTGCGGACTACCGCACCCTTAAAATGATATGACTCGTTCATACCACACATGGAACGAATAAAGGATGGTGTTAACGAACTTATGTAACATATATAAAATATTATATTATACTGTAATAGTAATATACCTATGTATCATTTGGATTCGATTCTTTTAAAATAAAAATTAAATGGAAGTAGCGTTCGTGCGTACGTACGGACTACCGTCTCCACGAACGCGATGAGATTCATTATCCATCGTATCCATTCAAGTATAATTATCATTTGATGATTTAAAAATGATGTTTAAGGACTTGATACCATTCTGTATTTGAATAATAAACATCCCATTAATAACGAATATGGCTCACATAACAAAGAATATAAAGTAAAATGAACCCGTTAACACCCGAAATGACGATAATTCTAAGATATTATTAACAAATCAATGTTAAAAGATCATATATGATATCATATTAAAGTAACTGATTCTTGTATTATTCAATAACAATTATTTCACCATTATACAGGAGGTAAACCTACCATCGACCAAGGAAAAAGTACAAAGTAAGGGATTCTCTTATCTCACTTTCAATTCCGTGAGATTTCCATTGTTCGCTACTAAATTATTGAAAGTGGTGTATTGTGTACTTACATTTGATATATATTATCATGATTCACTTTATATTCATGTTATTCTGTAAATCATTTGGTGGTTATTAACTTTTGGCCATGTGACTCAGTTGATTAACGTGGTAAGGGGTTTCTTGTCTCACTTTTAATTCCGTGAGAATTCTATTGATCACCACTTAATTATTGCATGTGGTGTATGTGTACTACCCATGATTGTATTCATTGTGTAATATACTTTATTTTATGGGTATTTACATCATCATGGTATGATCTTTCTTTCATGGGTGTTTGTTTCTTAAGTTACCTAATCAAAAAGGGAATTTGAGATTTCAATTTCCACTCATTTGGCTTTACGCATATTTCATTGATTATATTACCCCAAGATTATGTGTGGAATCACTATTCATTTGATTATGTCATAATTTCCACTCCCCTTCCTGTGGATATAAGTTTGATACACATAATCACTCCATTGATAATTCTCAATTCATTGATATGAATTTGATAAGAGTAATTTTAACTCATTCTCCATTTGTTGAGTTAAACATCCAATTCGTTGGTATTGTATTTACAAAAATATGTGTGAATATCCTTTGATTGATTTACACTGAATATCCAATCATATTTAGTGTATTTATATTTTTCACACATAATTATGTCCTTGATTTATCCTTAACCTAAGGATACAACCTTTATGAGATATTTCATCTCAATTTACATTCCATTGAGACTTCTTTGATGATATACACCAAATCACTTTTATGTGGTGTATATAATGTACTTTGACATAGTATATCATGAATTCCTTTATTCTCATGATATTACAATGTTTTGATTACCTCAATTATTTGTATTCAAGTGTCTCTCTTTTGGTTAGAAACTCTAACCAAAATACCATTTTAAAATGTTTTAAAGAATTATTCTTCTAAATCATGCTCATTAATGTCCATATTTTAAAAATGGTTTTAAGGATTTATTTTTATAGACATTAAAGTTTTAAATTTAAAAATCCTTTTAAAAGTTTCAAAGTGGTATGGGACACTTTGATTCAAAAATCTATTTTTGAATGTCTTCTTGACAAATAGTGTGACTTTTAAAAGTTTTCAAGAAAAGGGGGATATTTCTCTCAAAAAGTTATGATGATTATTTTCATATATGTCAACATCCTTCATTATTCATGATTGAGGTTAATGTGATACAATACAATCTTTCATATTGTATCAAATGAGCTATGTTTGACTGTGGATGTTCTGTTTTTATACCATTCATGGTTTGTGGTTAAAGTATTGACATTTCGTATGCTAGTTTTAATACGAATGTTTATTTTATGCTTAATCCTAATCATATGAGGAATTCATTGGACTTAATAAGTGACGGGTGGAGCCCACTATAGCTCCTCGATGCATCGGTAGGTCTCATGAGACAAACTAGTGTCTTGGCACAAGGCCTTGGCAAAATCTTATTTGTAGTCTTGGCACGAGGCCTTGGCTATGTGGTTATGATAGTCTGGCATTATGCATTCCATCATTATGAAAGTGGTTATTGATATTGCATGTGATCATTCGACTAGTAGAATATCCATGTGAGTAAGTAAATGGCATTATTTCATTTTATTTATGCCATACCATGTTGAAAGTTCAAGTTTCAAAGGCTTTTGTTTTAGTTATAAATTGCCTTAAGTGTTTATGATTATTTATGAAAGCTTCTGCTATAATGTTATCCTTACTGAGCATCCGAGCTCACCCCTTTCAATGTTTTATTTTTTTTTCCAGGATTATGAAGAAGTAATTTATGAATGACCTGCAGGGATAGTATGAGGGGATATGAAGACAAAATGTTTTTTTTATGAAGTAATGTAAAAATTTATGGATGTATCTAGTTATTCCAAGGCTACTAAACTAATCGGTCTTTCGAGACTTGATCTTTCTCATGATCATTCCAATGTTATGTAATAATGCACCGACTCTGGGTAACTAGGGTCGGGGCATTACACATTAGTTATAACAATGTGTAATAACACAAAATTATTCTATGTGGGATGTGGGATTATATTTTTACTGTTACTCCATCATTATAATGATAGAAAATATGATCTTCATGTCCATTTTAATTATAACAATTTTATTAAGTTAGTGTTATTGTCTTCCTCCTATCATGTACGATGATTCCTCCCATGTGGTAATTACTCCATTTATGAGTCAAAAAACTTGTGGCCAAGAAACCAAGATCAATTAAATTACCTCTTCCACATTAATGATGGCTGGTTCATAATTTTTATATCTAGGTGAGTCTAAAGAATATTCCATAACTGATGTGAAAACATGACTAAAAACCCCATGCCATGTTATCAAGTAATTAATTAGGGTATGTAGATAAATTTAACATTGAGATTACGTTACTAGTATAATTGAAATAATAAATTGAATTAGTTTCACATTCATGCATAAAATTAAGAGGAATAAATAGAGATCATAGTTTCCTTGGGTGAATCTGATTTGGTCTCATGTCATTTGTTTCTACTTATAAGATAAGGACAAACAATAAATAAATGGAAGGTATGTTATTTTAGGAATTTAAGTTGAGGTGCATGAATATGAATGCATGAAGAGAGATGAATCCTTATGATGAAATAATGGTTCATATAGAATAATTTTATAGTGAGATTAAATATTTATTATGATCTATGGATATTTTAATCTAGGTGATGAAAGAAGAATAAGAGAACCAGATTCTCTTGAGCATTTCAGATTGCATACATTAATGAAAATAGTGTAATCGACGAGTGGTAAGAATGACATGTGGATGAAGAAACATGAATCCATATATATATGTTCATTTTTTTTGAATTTAATTTTCATGTATAATACATTAATGAAAAGATATATGTCATTATTATCCACATGAGTTTCAGAGGGTACACCCAAACCATTCATGTAGATGCACTACATAAATAAACAATAAAAATATCGTGAATTTAATATAGAATAATAATAACAATTAAATTATTTCAAATGATATAAATATAGGTAATTATAAACATGGTTATTGGGGTATTATTAATGATAATAAAATATAATACCTACACAATTTTGGGTATTTATATCTTATCAAAGAATAAATTTGTTATTCCAAACACATTTAGATGGGTATTTTAATAGAAAAATTAAATCAAATAATTAATTAAGTCCCCATAAACTACTGTTTTTATAAATATGTGCATTAATGTTATAATAAATGTAAATATAATTGAAATATCAATTTTATAGGACTATACATATTAATATCAATGATAGAAGAAGAATTTATCTAAATTTATTGCACATATCCTATTGAGTCCATGAATTTTTTGGAAGGTATAATCTGATCAATTATTTTACAAGATAAATTTAATATAGAAACATTGTTTAAGAAGATCAATATATGGACCAATAGTGGATCATTCCTTGACGAAATATAGAGGCGTCTCTGTATGGATTTGGAGGAGAAATTCTCTTGTCCGATTCAAGAGGGGAAGATTTTTGTGTAGATTTTGATGTAGGTCAATTTCGATTAAGGTAACACTCGGATGTGTAGAAAACAGAACCACTACTCTTGAATCTAAAGATATAAAGCATGATATTATATTGACCTTTGTAATTGATAACTAAATTATAAAAGAAATCTATTTTTGTTGGTATAACCATCATCGACAAGGTTAGAAATTTTATTGCTAACCATGTAAATAATGTGTGTTTTTTTCTCTCTTATTATTCCTGCATATGAGGTGACACTATAAATAATGACTAATTTGATCAAAAACACTATCATTTTCATTTGGTTAAATTAAAAAAATATAATTCGTAAAAATGAAACCAATAATTTATCCCCATTTATGTGGTCAATCGGACATGGGTCATTCCAAATAGTATAAAAGTATAGGCCACCTCTAAAGATCTTGGACAGTCTTTATGAAGTGATGTTTTTTAAATATGAATGATATACATGAAATTTAAATTATTCCAAGTCTCAAAAGAATAGAAAAATGAAACAAACAAGGAAGATAATGAATAATACCATTATAAATGGACCAACACTGGAAATTGATGGTAATTTGATAAATAAAACATGCAATAATTATTTCAATTATTATTATTCTAATAATATATGCTCAACTATGATGTATCATTTTGTAATATCCATTATGAATTTAAATAAAATACAATGAATATTCCTATAGAATAGGTAAGATTTATTTTTGAAATTTTTAGTGAACATTATGATGAAATGTTAGATCCTAAAGAATATAATGATGCTAATGATGAAGTATAATCGAATCGGATAGAACTTCTAAAACTCTAAAAAATATATTCAATGAAATGGTTGAAAAATTTATCTATAAACATATGTATACGTTAATATAAGAATAATTGAAATGATATACTTATGGGAATGATTTATTTAATTTATTTTACTTTATTATTTCAATGTATTTGAAAAATTGTACAAAGAATATATTCTGGTCAAAATGATCAACTAGAAGACAAAGAAAAACAAGATAACATAGATTGAAAAATAATTTCAAAAATCAATAAAATTGCATGAAGAAAAAATGATGAATTGTAGGGATGATTGGGAAGACATGATAAGGTCATTTAAGGATGAGAATAACTCTTTCAAAATGATTTGTTTATAGTTGGAGAAAAAAGTTAGGAATAAAAAATTATCGGAATATTATGCCACAAAAGTTTATGATAAAATAAATTATTCCACTCAAACTTTTATTGAGTATCATAATTTTATAAAGATAATGATATTTTTTTTTAATTAAATGGGTATATCCTGCATGAAAATGAATCTCATTACATAGAAACTATTTCATGTACTAATAAATATTCATATAATTATATAGTTTTTAACCAAACTCAGAGAAAGTATAGATGGTTGAACAATATCTTAAGTACAGAACATCAAATGAGGATGTGAAAATCCGATTGAAGTACTATTCAATATTATGAGTCCTAATGTGTGATACTTTCACTCAGTTGAAGAATGTTTCATAATATATGAAAAAAATTACAAATTACACTACAAACAAAGAGAAGAAAATAAAAAGCTACTATTGATTTTGATGTTAATTTGGGAACAAGGCATTAGTAATTTTTGAATAACATTTAAATTAATATAAACAACATGATTAATTCATTTATGGGGAGAAACATTTAAATAAATCCACACAAATATAATGGTGACAAGCCAGTCATTAAATGATCACAAAAGAAAAAGGTTGCAATTTTTTTAAACAGAATAATTTTACAACCAGTAAATCAACTATGATTCCAATAAAAATTAGATATAATGTCCTATAATAATATAATGTAATATGTTTTAAGAAATACAAAAAATATAAAAAATAAAAAACAACCCTACCAATGATATTTACTTTGTTTTTTATTTGAAGAAGCTTCAGATGAAAAAATGACAAGTAATGTAATTATGCTTAGATGAAGAAGAAGACTCGATTGAGAGTAGTCTCTCAGCTTTAATGTGTCTTATAAGAACATCAAGGATCCTCTCTATTCTATATATGTGAATTATGTTTTTGTATTTATTCTAACAATACATTTAATTGTAGGACATTTTTGAGAGTGTCTGTTATGGATTGTATGATGATATTTTGATTCATGCATTCTACTATCATTTATGAAATGGGTGAAATGAGTTCATCCTTTTAGGAGGAGGTTTTATAAGACATGATTTATTCCAATCACACTATAATACATTTTTAATTAATTATATTCATTATGAATGAGAGAGTGATTCATACCAAGATAAGATAATGGTTGAGCTATGACTTTGGTAATTGAACATTTTTATGTGTTTGTAGAAGTTTGTGCATGATTTATAATTATAATTAAAATATACTTATTTCTAATATATTTAATAATCACTAATAATTTTTTATTTGGATTTCAAATTTATATCTAATATAAAGTTTTTGTAACCATGGTTGTATCTCCATTATTTTATACACTAGGGTAGCCCACATTGACATATAGTTGATTAACTGAGGGATCTTTTCATAGAAACTATCTGAGATCATTCAACTATATGAAGTGATCTTGAAAATTTCATATCTGTGGGAAGATAATATTTTTTTAAACATGATATGATAAGACCCTCATTTATCATTTTCATTTGATTGTAAAATTGGATGAATATTATAGTACACATGGTGACCTATTTAATTTGTGAAGTCGTATTGAGATATATAAAAATGAGGATATTTTTTAACCATATTTCATTTTTTTAAATCATTATGTGTTTGGATGATATTTGATTATTAATGATTTTTTATGGATCAATGAAAAGTAAATTAAATTTTATTCTTGGAAAATTATATATAAAATAATTATGGATATTGAAGAAGTGATCCTATGTTTAAGGAAATGTCTTATTATTGAAAATTTGTTTACTATAAATGAAGAAGAAGAAGAACATGAAATATCTTCGCAGGATGAAACACAATTGATGATGTCCATTCCAAAATTAAAATTATTATTTTTCATGATGAAGACAAAATGAATATATTTTCATTTTAATTGTGGAATGTTTTTATTTTATTTTACATTTAAATAATTATAAGTAATTTTCAAATGGAGGCCTCACTAAAACGTTGATCAACCCACTAGACAATCAATTCAAACGTTCGCTGAAGACAACATATAAGACCATGGTCGACCACAACCAAGGAAACCACTCTAGGCAATCCTGTGGAAGAGATAGGGGAGGTCCCAAGTTTAAGGTCTAGAATAACACCCAAATAAAGCTCATTGGAGGTGTTGTGGCCCCCTCATGTTGAGAGGAAAGTTGGAATGTAGTTTCACCATAGGTAAATTCTAGTAGGGGATCAGGATTGGGGCCCAGTACTCATTTTTGGAGAGCTAAAAGAAAACATTGGTTTATAAAGAAGTGGAAGAGAACTAAATATTTTGATGTGGAGTGTGGGAGACTTCATATATTGTTCTTCCTCCCATGTAAAAAACTTTTCCCCATGCTATAATTGCAACATTTTTGAATGGTGGATAAAATTTCTAGGAGAATATGAATCAAAAAATGGTTTTTGGACCAATTATAAAGGCTGAGATGGTTTTGGATATCCAGGAGTGTCTGAAGAACATGCCACAAAAGAACTGCATGCACTCTTAGATAAACATGATACATTTCATCACATAATGGATAATATTCATTGGATGAAATTTATATTGATATTATCATATAGGTATGATCAAAATGATAAATTCTTGTAGTAAAATTTCATGAAAAAATTTGAGATGAAATAGAAATCTATTTTATTGGGTGACAGTAACGATGCCACATAATATTTGTTTCTAATTGAATATATATAGGTAAATTATGAATAAAAAGAGAGCTCGAGTTTTTAAAAATATATTTTATGGTTAATGAATTTTCACCCATGAAGGGCGATGAATCTGTGTGATTAAATATCATTAAATCAGGCATTTGTTTTATAGTTTTAGTAAAAATGTATGATGAGGGGTGGAAATTGTTTTCTATATTATGAAATAAGTAGAATAGAACCAGAGTCTCATTATTATATTATATATTATGCATCCATTAAAATAGGGTAAGATGTTGGAAATAACCAATAAGAGTTCATGAAAAACAAGAAGATCGAGATATTATAGAATTTTTAAGGATGAATTTATTACACATTTATAATTCATGTATAAAAGTTGAGCTGCTGCTATGAGCCAAATGAGAAGACAAGGTTATACCCGGATAATTGAGGTATATTCACAACATGAATAAATGGGAAGCCTCTTATTCATTTCACAAACCATTAAGGTATTTCAATTGACTTGAATGAATAAAATAATACATACAGTTATTAGGGTATTTAAAATGATAATAACATATAATACCTGCATCATTATGGGTATTTATGTTTTGAAATGAAATAAAAGTTTCATAACAAACAATTATAAATAAGGATTTAAATAGATAAATAAAATCATGTATTTTATTAAGACACCATTCGGTATATTGTTTGTGTATAAATGTATGCATGTTGGTGTTGTGAAATGTACATAGAATTTCATGGTAATTTAGGAAACCTGATACATAATTTTATCAATGTGAGAAGATGATTTTTTTTGTTCATTTCGTGAACCAGAATTTTTGACGATGATAAATTAGTGTAAAAAAGTATCTCCACATTCATTATCCTCATTAAAGATACTACTTAAAACCCATGCAGTAAGATCAATATATAAACCTAATGGTGATAATTACTTCAATAAATGTGAAATCCTCATAGTTAGAGATGGGAGTATGAAGTCTCTTTTGCGGTTCAAGAGGAAATTTTTCTAGTGAAAATTCCATAGAAGTCCAGTGTGGATTCTGGTTACACTTTTTTATTCATTATAAATAAAAAATTTTATTGATTTAGGAGAGATATATATTTATTTTTTACACAACATTTAAATTTATAATAATACTCGAATGAAAATACATGTTTACAGTGTATAACTAACATGGAAATTACTATCTATTTCATTCCAAATATAGTAAAGACCATGTGATATGATATCTATTATTACTAAAATATATCAAGTTACAGTTTGATCAATCACTGATTGGATTGAGAACTAATAAAATATCATGATGATAAATTTGACATAATTAATTTGTATTAAGTAAACCACTGATTCACCCATCCTCACTCTAAGTGGTCAATCCATATTGGGGAGTTTCACTGATCATTGTTTTATTGCTTTTATTGAAGGACTCATTACTTGGAATTTTTTTTATTTTGGGTTGTTTCATTTATACATATTCATTTTTATATGGAATATAATTCATTTTTTTCTTCTATTTTTTACCTATAGTGTATATAAAAATATATTCCATTTTTTCTACTTTAGGTTGCATGAATTCATTCATTATAGATATTGTTGATGCCCATTTACTTGTCACTAGCCCTTGGGGATCAGGAACTACCTTTAAGAATGTTATTGGTTAGTTTGGGTTCTAGTTTGTGTGGGTACATATGATAGTTCATTAAAGATGTTGTGTTAGTGGGGTTTTGGTTCTACATTTTGCGATGTTTATAGACTGGATATAGGATTGAATATACATGAGGGGAAGGTTACCATGACTTCCTAACCTACTCATTCGATGATTAATCTAATGTTACGAAGTTATTTTGGGATATTTGTCTCATTATTTGATTTATTGATCTTAATATATCTTTTTAATATTTATTTAATGTTTGAATTGAGTTATTGAATTCATTTGATCGATTCTATTTTTATTGTGATGCAATATGCCTCCAATTTTTGATCCATATGTTATAATAGACTATGTGACTGATGATCCACAAGAGAATATTCTTTTGTATCAGAATATTATAGAGCATATCTTGTTAGAAGTTTCCACCATGGACCATAATGTAAAAAAACCCGTAACTGTATTTTTAAGATAAAACCCGGACCTTCAAGAGAAAAGGATTGATCATGGGAGGTCATAAAAGAGAATACATTATCATATAGTGGTGTGAGTGAACTAAAGAGGTAGAGTACTGGATATAAAATATTGATTTGATATTAAACTTCCCAGATACACCTGATAATATTCAGGTGATGATCATGGAATTCAGACTTATGGGTCCAAAAATGTGATGGTGGGATTTTATGGTATATATGGACTGATAGATGGGATTGGATTGGATTATATTCAATAAACTTTTATCTTATAACGACTACCTAGATTATTTTTTTATGGAAACATCTATGGTGTTCTTTTCACCACTATATTTATAGTGTTCATTGCTGACTTACTCTGACTGGTTTATGGAATAGGTTTGTTTTTCTCCAGTGGTTCAAAATAATGATTAGATGATGGACCCCCATTACCTAAAAGATTTTGATATGATATAAATCATAGGTATTTATATTGAATTATTCCACCAATGGCAGGATAATTGAAATTTCTATTATGTAGAGATATATAAGGTAGGTATGGTTTGGAATTTTTCCTTTACTATTTCACCTAGTGGATTCTTCCGTAAGAATGTAGGGATGGAAGAGGAATTATAATGATAATCAATTGAGTGGTGGAGGTAGCTCTCAGAAATATGACTAATTAATAAAATCAGTCACGCCTATTAGTGTTCCTATGAGCTTTTATATATGTGATAAGGTTGTATAGACCATCTGTTCTTATACAATGCCTATAATATATGTGACAGTTTCAGCTGGTATTTCCTTGTTCATCATTTCTATAATTTTATTTCTATGCCTCATTATATTGAGGAATCGTCATCATCAAATGATTTACAGACTATAAGGATCCATCACGAAGCCTCATAATTGAAGTTATTTCACTTTGTATATATGTTTTGATTATGTTTGGTGAATACCCAGTGATAGTGTGAGGTTCTATCATTATAGAATGTTCAATAAATATTTCTTTATTTGAAATTGATACCTCACACTTATTTATTTCTTCATGTTTGGATGATGAATTTTTTTTATAGAGATCATTTTATTTATTATGAAGGTAGTGACACCTCTTGGGTAGCAGTAAGATATAGGGTTTTAGTGTCTTTGTAATTTGTTGGTGATTGAAGACATAGTGGAATTCAGAGATTTCTTTATTCTTGATATGGATATATTCCACAAAATTATTAGGATAGACTATGTTATATCTAAACATTAAGAGATTTTTTTTTCATCGACATGTTTTTCACTTTTTTCTAATAAGAATCTGTAGGTGTTTTGGAGAGAGTTTGATATGAGGTCTGGTCATAAAGGACCTTACTGCATAGAGACCATATGTTTTATATTTTCTATAGTAGTTTACCATTATGAATATTTTTCCATTGTTTATCTTCACTCTATTTTTTAGACTTTCCTCACATTTTTTTATAAATATTCTATAGTACTACTAAAGATATGAATTTATAGTTACCAATAAACAAAAATCTAGGTAATCAACTTATTTCAATTTCATCATATAGTATAGAACTATTCTATTTGAATGAGATCAAAATTATTTCGGTGGTTTGATAGTGATAGGTTTCATTCACCAAAGACATCCTCATTGGATAAACCCTTTTCCCTTTTCCATTAATTAATAGTGTTTACTCTAATTGTTCGTAGACTATGAAAAGTAGAATTGGGTGAAGATTAAGAACAAGAGTCCCTTTACCTATGGGGAAGATATTTTGAGCAGTTTATGGTGAAATTGTGGTCTTTATTGACTGATCTTCAGTCAAGTTATCATCAGATCAATGATAGGGAGTATGTAATAATGAAGACAAATTTTAAGAGTATGAATGACCATTATAAATATCTTGTGATTCCTATTGCTCTGACTAATTCCTCTAGAAATTTTATGTCTTGGATTAACTGGGTATTCCATGAGTATATCGACAAATCAATCGTAATTTTCATGGATTATTTTTTGGTGTATTTCTATTTTGATCTTTAGAATGAGATCCATTTGAGTTTGGTTTTTGAAATCCTCAGGGGAAACCATTTTAATTGGAATATTTCAAAATGCAGTTTTATGATCCAATAAGTGAGGTTATTTGTGAACATGATTTATGATAATGGATAATTAGTTGATAATTTTGCAGTGAAAGATGTATTTTTATTAGAGGATCCATGGAATTTATTTGGGATTCAAATAATCCTTTGCTTTATTGTATACTATTAACAGTTTGTCATGGATATTTGTTAATTAAAATCACCCTTGATCACTATTACTATGAAAGGGTTGAATGGAATGTGTTATAAAAAATTATAATTTTATTTTGTTGAGTTTAAAGGAATTCTTCTATCCACTCATATTTATTTCTTAACTATACATAGTAATTGTTATTTGGTGTACTGTGATTATTTTAATGATGGTTTGTGTACTGTTCTTATGTAGTATGATCATGATGTGTTTTTTATATCTTATTCACTACAAGTACATTAATGGAATTACCGTAATCATGATTTATAGTTTTTAGAAATTATGTCTGCAAATATGTTTTGGTGGGACTATTTCTTGGGAAAGAGGTTCATAGTCATTTTAAATCATAAAAAATTGAGCTATATCTTTTCTGAGAAATAATTGAATCACTGATAGATACTTTGGGTAGAATACCATCAGACCATTTATTTAAACATTGTCTAAACCACAGGGAAGAAGAGTTTTATTTTAGTATCAAATTTTAGTAATATAAATCGAGGAATAGTCATGGAATCTAATGATGAGTAAAACCTTATAGGAATATCTTATCAGTTTTCTCATTATACTAAGGAGGATGTTTTATACAAGGTTTTTACTTGTTTTTAATTTTCATCATCACTCCATGTGTATTTTATAAATGGTTATAAATTGGATGATGAGTTGTAATAAATTCATGAAACCCTTTATTGTGTGGGGACCATTTCTGATTGGTCTCTCCCATTATAATAATTTCTCTGTTCATGGAATCTGTTGTTCATCCAAACATCTTGGAGGAGCTCTATTTTTTTCAAATGATAATGTTCATCAGGTGAATTTCATTAAAGCACCAAAAGTCTGTATCATTACATGATACATAGATATTTGTGGCTAGTTACAAAGCATTATATGATGGATTATTTTTCATACTAATGAACCAAGAAATAGATAAAGATAGAGAATATTTAACCCTATGATTTTATGTATCCTCTTCGTGTTATAGTTTTTTAATCAGATGCTATTTCCATCAACATATCTATTGGTTACCATAGCCTCCACAAGTGAATAATTAGATCACGGTGTTGATATATTAGTTGATAAAGTTATCTGATTTCATTCCAAAAGGGGAAACAACTAATGTTGAAGACCCATGTAAGCTATATGATTAGGATTTTTTTTAGATAACATGGGGTTCTCTCCTATTTTATTAGAATGAGACTCTAGGTTTACCTCAATGTTCTAGTAGAGAATCTAGAAGAAAATGATGACCCATTTTCAGGTTTAGTATAGCTATCCATCCAGAAATAGACAGTCTGAAAGAGAATTTTATTTAGATCCTTGAGATTTTCTTCATACCTACATCTTGGATTTTGGTTGCTAATGATATAACCATAATGTAATATTATATTTTTCTTATAACAATGATTCTCTATATTCGATCATAATGGATTCCCTCAATACATTATATGGTCACCTATGAAGATCACCTCTTTGTTAGAAAGAGGTGGGTGAGTCTGTTGTGTTAGAAGATTTACATATTACATTCCTAGTACATTAGTTTTGGAAATCAAAATCAAAATCTAAAAAAAATTAATAACATTTAATGCCTAAATTTGTTTAGTATGTTTTTTAGATAACATTATATTTTACCAAACAATGAATATATTCTTAGTTATTTATTAATATAAACATAAATTCTTTATTACAATTATCATAATGATTATGTGAAATATAAATGAGACTCAAAATTATTAGAACCATGTATAGTCTTTAGTCACATCCTACATACTTACAAAATTATTTACAATCACACTTGTATAGGTACCGATATAATTAGACAAACACATATAAGGATTATATTAATGACAATTTGCATGGAATTCTATTAGATTGAATATAGTTTATAATAATATTAATAAAACATATATCTAATTAACATAATATCATTGACACTATAATGGTGTTTATCAATAAAATTTCAAACATTTAGTTATGACATATCGCAATGATATGTCTTGTGAAGGGTTTCTGAACCCGTTGAAAAAACATATAAAATATGACTGTTTGGAGATCAGTAAGATCATTGTGTGGATGCCTATATATATCTGTTCATTTGAAGAATCTAGAGATAATTCATTTTTCGTTTTTAATCATTAATAGTCTATATTCTATTATATTTTCAATCTTATTCTTTTTATTTCATTTGAAAGAGTTTTTTTATATTGGAATCCTTGTAAGGGATGTTTCCTTGAGAAACCATTTGAAATTATATTCACATAAGATCATAATAACAATGATGGATTATAAGGATATGCTGATATTGAAAATGGTCCATCATATAGAGTTCTTATAATGATAGTAAAATATATATGATCATCATCTTGAGGGATATGGATGATAGGATGATATATACATTTTGATAATCATATCAAGTTCATTCTTTATAAGGAATGATAGACTTTTATATGAGTATAAGATATTGTATACCTTTAGTACCCGTTATTAACTATCTTACTCATAATGTCAAAAGTGGATTATATTTTAAATAGTTGATATGCCATTCTTAAATTTTTTTGTTATTATACTTCTTGTTGTTTGAATGTTTTTATTTCATTTCATTTAATAGAAAGAGATTCATCGTCTTCATATATCTATATTGATTATTTAATATGTATTTATGTGATTATAATAAATAAAATACATTATTTTTTTAATCGATATCATTATGATTACGATAATAATCATATAATAATAACTAGATCCATATATTACAATTTTTACATAGATTTAATCAGACTATAATCTAGTTATGAATATTGGAAATTGTTCATCAGATTGAGGATTGAGTGTGATAATATGACTTAAATAGGATTTTTATTTTATGATTTCCATTAATTTAATATATTTTTAAAACTATAATTCTTCAACCCCACTTGCTTGATATCCATCTGAGCATACACATGCATTCCCACAACTGGTTTTAGAGAATGATTCTACTGCTCAAATACTTGTTGAGTTTTCATTCTCCTTACCATTGATTTTTCATTGAAAATTTTGATATAAAATCTTTGTTTATAATTTTTTCAGTAACATGTAATTTTCAAAATGTTTTTTTATTAGTTTTAATAATGGAATTTCGAATTGTTGGGTCTATATACAATATGAACACCAAATGACTATCTATCATTGATGGTGATAATTATGGGGACTAGAGTGATAAGATGAAGTCTTTTGTACCAATATTGGGGTTGAAAATTTTGATATGACAACTAGATATTATAATATTCTTGATACGTAACTCATTGATTTTACCTAGTAATAAAAATATTAATGTCAGTTAAACTAAACTCTAATGAATAATGTGTTCTCTTCTATGAACAGTAGTATATATAGTCATATATCTTCTTATAAAGGTATCAAAAAATGTGGAAGAAGTTCATATCATACATTTTTTTTACTTTTAATGTTGTTGAAACAAGGAGATATAAGGTAAAAGAAGATAACATGCCTTTTATTTCTTACCTAGTGAATCAAATGAAAAGTTTATCCAAACATTCATGACTATATTAAATGGTTAACAATATATTGGTGATAACTTTATTGATGATGAAATACCAATTGATATAAAAACTGATATCATTACCATTGTGTAGAATTAAAAGTAAAATTATATTTATAAAGAAATGAATCTTAATAATATCACTCTTGATGATTTGATTAAGACCCATATTTATTATTTTTTATGATTAAAATGAGATGATGATAAAAATATAAGTAAGAATAGTGGTGTTTTCTTTGATATAACATCTATATTAACTCCTAATGTTCAGTCAGATGAGAACATAGTTAAATATTTGATGAAGAAGAATGTCATAATTCAATATGAGTCTAATAATTATGAACATTATGAAAATGAATTAGCTCATCTAAAAAGCAGCATAAAAGATAGTTGGAAATAAATATTTTAAATATAATTATTAAAATCCCTATAATAATAAAACATATAAGAACAAACGAATCAGATGTTATGAATGTTATAATGTTGGACATATATGAATTTATTTTACAAATATGAAGACCAATTAAATGAATTATTAGCAATTAGAATGTATTTACAAAAATTATTTAAAATCCCAAGGAAATAATTTTCAGAAAGATGTGGACACATGGAGTTCCGGTTGTGGGGATTAATCAAGTAATTAGTCCAAGAATGAAAGTTATAATGAGAGGAATTTTGGAATTTTTTAAACCTACCTATTTTTAATGGTATAGAAAATAGAACCCCTCACAAATATTTCATAAATATCTAAATATCCTAATGAAAAAAATTCTAAATCATTTGATAAATAATCTTCCTTTAAAAAAGATAATACATTACCTTCTTATGATGAAGGTTCCCATTTTTATAAACATTTTGAAAATGATTATTTTAAATTTTCTTAATGAATCCAGATAATGATAAGTCTAACCTAGATAATTCTAATTCAATAATAATTTTGGTGATAATTGAAATATCATAAATTTAGTAACATCTTGATAATCATAATTATGAAAAATAAACTGTTAATAAATATTTATAAAAAGTTATTTATGAGAAAGATATTTTAAAAAATAGTGTTAATAAATATAGATCCAATACTATTACTAATAATGATAATAATATAGTTTTTTTACAAAAATATGAAATTTATTGTTTGAAAAAACCTTTATCAAATATTACTACTAGTAAAGAACGTTTGATAATATGTAAAAAAATCCACGTTGTGGGAGTAGTTCTAGAATAGGTCTTACATATAAGAAACTTATTTTCAATAATTATTTATTTTTTCTTAAAAATTCATATTTTTTCCTTTGTTTCAATGAAGTGGTAATTGGAAAGATAAATTTTCTCATAAGGAAGATCAATACCTATGTTTTCATAAATTTTTCTTCGATAAAAAAATTGGATTCATATTGTTATTCTTTCTAATATTACTAGACCCAAGAATGTGTCGGTTCTAAAAGAAAAATATTTTGATGGTAGGGAATCAATAGAAGAAACAAAAATAAAAATATACTTTACATGTATAGTGGGTGTTCTAGACACATGACTGGAAAAAATGATTTTTTTCAAGAATATATTGATGATTACTGTTGGTAATGTAAAATTGATAAATATAGCTCAAGAAAAGATTATTAGAAAAAGGTAACATTTTTCTTCTTGAAAAGAATTATTATTGAAAATGAATTATTTATTGATAGTCCAAAACAAAACCTTATAATAACATATCAATTATGTGATTAAGGTTATCTTGTGTACAAAAGTAATTTCAATATTTTATACATAGTTAAAAAGATGAAATTAGTTATTCTTCTAATCAGAATGAGAATGTTTAAACACATAACATTGAAGAACACAAAAGTAAAGACATAACCTGACATAGAGTAATAGATGATCAGCATTGGTTATTTAATATAATTTTATGACACTATATCCATATAAAAATATCCAAATTGAGTAATAAATCAATTTTTACGGATCTACCATATAATTGGATTGATAATTTAAAATTCTATGACCCTTTTCAAGATGTTAAACAACATATGTCATGATTAAAATCTATTAGTAAAATCTCAACATCTGATTCATTATAGTAGTTTCACAAAAAATTATTTATTTGACATAAACTAGGAGTATCAGTGTAAAGTACTATGTATGTGTTTTATTTGGTGATTAAAATTGATATACATGGGTTTATTTTCCCACAATTAATCATGAATCCCTTAATTTTTTTAAAACTATTGTATCTTAGGTTACAAATGAAATTAAATTCCATGATAATTATTCATAGGTATCATGGTGGAGAATTCTAAAATTATGATTTTGAAACAATGTGAACTAGGAATGATATAGAACACAACTTTTTAGCTCTTAATACCCCCCAAAAATTGTGTAATTGAATGAATAAATAAATCTTCATGAAATAACTAAAACCATCTAGGTGAATACATAGTTACTGATCATATTTTAGATAATGTGGTTATTAAAACATGTTATTATATAAATCGAGTTTTAATACTACATTTTCTTAATAAAACTATTTAATACTGATGGATAGGAAGAAAACAAAAACATTCTTACTTCAATGATTTTGGTTGAAAAATATTCATTATATAAACAAAAAAATAATTTACCTTAATAAGCACTGAAATCTGATGATGGAATATTTTTTGGGATATTATACTAATTATAAGGTTTATGGTGTTTAAAAATTACTATTGAATTGAAGAATCAATTCGTGGTATGTTTGATGAAGTTTCCTCTTTTGTTTTCAAATAATACCAACCAACATCCGCAGATGTTATTTTATAAACTAATTTTCTACCTTTTTTATAAGGATCATATTATCAAGAAAGTAAACAAAAAATAGAATCTAATGTTATTCCAAAAGAATATTTTATACCTTTAATTGAAGAATAAACTTTTCAAAACCCACAAAGTCATTAGTTTTATAGGAATCATCATAGTTATTGTATCATTTTTTATGATGATAAAGTAGTTAGGAGAAGTTGTTCCATAAGTAATGAAATTTATGACCAATATTTAATATCCCAATTTGATAATATGGATATCGATGAGGTTTAAGGGGATAAGGATCAAATTGATGCATTGGAAAATTGGGTCAACAAATTTGAGGATGGAAAAGAATTAACTATAGTTGAATTACATATAGAAACGTTTATAATAGGAATAAAATTGTATTTTAGAAAAAATGTGATGAAAATTTAATAATTTATATAAAAAATGTAGTTTTTAACAAGGTTTGTTATAAAAAAATATAAAATCCTTTATGAATATACTTATTCTCTGGTAGAATGACTAAAATCATTAAGAATAAATTTAGCCTTTAAAACATTCTTTAATTATAAAAATTTTAAAATGGATGTGAAGGGTGCTTTTCATATAATATATGTTCAGGAGGAATATTATGATAAACAACCCCGAGGTCATAAAAATTAAAAACATCTTGAATATGTTTATAAACATACTAAATCTTTATATAGACTAAAACAATCCCCTTGAGCATTGTAAGATTGGTTAATTTGGGCTATTAAAAAAATGTTAAGGGAGATGCAGATCCAACCCTTTTTATAAAATAAGTTAATAAAAATATTATTATAGTAAAACTTTATGTTGATGAAATTATATTCGGATCAAATAAAAAATATTCAGTAGATTCCTTTGTAGAAATTATGAAAAATATGTTTTAAATGAGTATGATGGGTGAGTTAAAATATTTTATTTGTTTTATAATATAAAAACTAATAGAATGAACTTTCAGATATCAAGATATTTATATAAAATATCTTTATAATATATTTGGATATAAAAATAATAAAATTATTACTACTCAAATTGGTACCACAAATACACTTGATCTTGATGAGGTAGGGAAACAAGATGAAAATATATTTTCAGATGTATGATATGATGTTTACAATACATGACTACTAGTCGACCAAGATTGATGTTTTATATATTCTTCTGTGAAAGATATCAATAAATTCAAGAGGAATCACACATAAAATACATAAAATGAATCTTCAGTTAACATAAGGGAACTATGGATTAATGAATTGTCTATTATTCTGGATATGATTCTGAATTTTTTTTTTCAGATGATGAAATCAGTGGATATAAAATGGAATGGAAAAGAACATATTAAAATTTTTATTTCCTAAGGGGTTATTTATTTTTTTGGTTCTTTATGAAACAATACATATTAACACATTCTAATGTTAAAGTCGAATATGTGACCCATAAAAGTTATTGTGCTCATGTGTTGGGGATACAAGGCAGACCCAAGGACTATGGATCTAGTTTTATGAAAACTCAAATACAATATGATAAAAAAAGTTAAATTTTATTTTGTGAAACCCCATAACATAATTCAAATTATAAAAACATAGATATAAGACACTATTTCCTTTGGAATGAAAAACATAATGTATAAGGAATTTTACAATTCATCAGAACAAAATGAAAATGTGATGATTTTTTTACAAAATCACTTCCTTCTGATTGATTTGAAAACATAAAAAATAATCAAGGAATGATCAATATGAAGAAATCATTCATATAGATTAATTATATAATCATATAATTATAGTAATATAATAATTTTCAAAAGGGGTGTACATATATTGAATTTTTTTTCCAAAATTAAATATTTCTTATTTTTTTAGATTTTGTAAAAACATTTATCTTAATGAGTTTTAAAGACTCAATTACTTTTTAGAAAAAATTTGGAAACATAATTCTCAAAATGATTCATCGAATCAAAAAATAATATCATTTTTTAATAAAAATTTATTATAAAATTGTTTCTACTCACATTTTTGTAATCAAGTTTTATCGTAAATAATTTATATTTCTAAATATATCACATTATAGTTTTCAATGATAAACTACCAATTTTTTATCCAATTAAGAAAATATTGAAATTATTTTTTGAACTGAAACTACGATATATCACATTATCGTAAATAATTTATATTTCATTAGTCTATTGATTATTATTTTCATACTTATTTGTTTTAAAAACATATCTTTTCTATTCAATATTTATAAACCTTTTCTAATTGGATTCATACAAATTTTGGTAAAATACACAAAAACCACGATAAACCTACATTTTTTTACAACATTCTTCTGATAAATCTCAACCATCATATCAGAATTATTTCAATCACAATAGTTGGATTTATTTTAGAAAAGTTTTTGTCACATATGATGGTTATATAAAAGAGTGTGGCCCCTCATCTGAGACCAGTTTTTATGACTTTTTCTCCAAGGTTGTTATATTCCTTAAGATTCATAGTCTAATATAATTCATTTTCATCCGATTATCCATAGTTCATCCCAAATATGATTGAAGAAAAGTTTATTTTTATAAGTGAGATGTTTTCAATGAAGGTTTTATTGAAGGATATGTTTATTAGAAATACGATTATACTTTGAAGAATGTTATTAATTTCCATTGATGGGTATCAGTGTGTGTAGAAAAACTATCAAATGACTTTGATATATATTACCCTGAAATGTTTCATGAATGTTATGCATTAGTTATTTTTTCATAGAGGATGAGAATGATAGATGTTTTTTCATGATGAATGGAAAAATATATAAGGTATCATATGAAAATCATGCTAGCGTGGTCAAAATACCATTTGAAGGGGAGGCATATTTTCTTCCACATAACCATTCTAATGATCATGTAATGTTTAATAAGAAATTGGTAGAAGATTCATTTTTCCCCATTTAGAAGATGTGATTAGTTTTTCACATATCACATAGTATAATTTGATTCTTTCTATATAGATTCTTTGATTTCCCATTATAAGGAAATGGGTGCGAGTCACATTAAAAGAATCTTTTTTTTTTGGTATTTGAATATATATTAAATATTAGAAAGATAAACCTCGTGAAATCTATTCTTCTCACAGTCGGCATCATCAAAAAATGTATAATAAAATCCCTAATTATCATTTTCTCCACATTCACAAAAAATATGGTTATGTACTATATGGGAATTTTGCCACTATAAAAAAATTCGAATCCAATGAGGGGAAAAATAACACATATAATTGTTCATATAGTAAACAAGATTGGTATAATTTTTTATATATAATTGGATATGTTTATTGAGAAGGTTGATTGAACTACATCAGAGGAAGAACCATCATTAAAATCAATGAAAAATGAAATGATAAAGAAGATTAATGTTGAGACCTCACATGATATGAAATAAAAGAAACAAAATAACATTTTTAATGATGTTTTTGAAGAATTGATTAAAAGGAAAGATGAAAAGAACACAAAAGATCTAGAAATCTGACAGGACACCACATAAGTCAAAAAATTTATAATTCACAATGTTGATATGTTAGATGAAAATGAAAATAAAATATAAAAAATAAGAGGTTTATAAAAAATAATCTTTTGGAGAATTTTTCTATGGATGTAAAAAGGGAATAAAATAAGTGTGATTTATATACCAATGAAATAGATCAGTTTAATATAGATTCTATATTACCTTCTGAATAAAACCAAATTGTTATTGCAAAAAATCCATATACTGTAGGAAAATGAAATGAATTTTTTTTATGAAGATTCGACACTGTTCTTTAAATAAAAAGAATTGTAATTGGAGCCATCTCATAAAAAAGCTCTTAGAAATGCTACAAAACTCTTGGAAGAGCATCATAAGGACATAAATGATGAATATGATTGGAAATAAAGTGACATTAACTATGGTGAATTTGAATAATAAAAATATATAGAAATTTAATAATAGATTGTAGAAGAAGAAGAGGATGAGAATGGGGAGGATGAGAATTAAGAAGAATATTTTAATGAAGGGACTTAATCTGAAAATAAGTCAAAAAAATTACCACCATATTCATACATACCATCCAAAGATGATACAGATTATATGTCATGATTTTATGAATATGATTCATCCTCATCACATAAAAAATAACAATCCTTTAAAAATAAATAAAATGAGGATGAAATTTAAAGATGCAATTTTTTTGAAAAAGCTGATGCCGATGATGTGGATATCACAGAATAATTAGAAAATAATAAAACAACCATGTATTTTTAAAATAACTTATCAAAAAATGTTTTAATATATTAGAAGAATGTTTTTGTTGAAACAAGAAGAATAAAACATCTTGAGGTTCATAATGTTATATTAGATTCAGTAGTAACCATTTCACTAGAATAAATTAATACATTGTTCATATATTGGAGAGAATAAAAGGGAAAATTATTTATTTCCCTTGTCTTGAAGTAATATTTTAGTTAATATAAAAAATCCTTGATTAAATAACAGAATCAATAAATACCTTATTCGTTGAACTGATTCAGAATGAGTTAGATTTATAATTCCTCTATGAAATTTATTAGAATCATAAGAAAGAGTGATATAAAATAATAAAACGTCGTCATAAAGTTAATGAAAATATTCCTACATATTATGTACAATTATATGATGTAATGAATATTATGGTTGAATTAACTGAATACTTCAATCAGTTATCTCGACATATGGATGAAATATTGATGTTTATGAATGACTTTTAAGATTCATTCGAGGAAGCAACTGAGTAAGATAATGTTTTGAAGGAGATCGTTTGAGACCTGGAGCTATATATGTCCCAAATCCAATATTTTAGAAAAATATAGTTTATTCATAGAATAAAACGAATAGTTATTAGGGGATTTCAAAAAGTTAATGTCTCCTGATGAAGGAATTGAAAAGTTGGATATTGGTAACAATGAGTTCAAAAATATTAATTCCTTTGTAATAATTTTAAAGAATAAAGATTAACATTTTATATTTTATCTGTTCATTTATTTTATTATGAATCATTTTTAAAACATATAAATGTTTGTAATGAATGAATATTTATCCAAATATGATTATTTAAAATTTCTTCCAATTAAAATTGTTTTAATGTTTATTGATATTTTCAACCAATGATAAGTTAATTCATTTAATTAATTTATATGTTTTCATTTATGTCATTAACTAAAACAAAAAACATTTCTCCATTTTATTTCAAAAATTAAAAGGGTGATAATTTTATAGAAAGGGTGATAAATCATTAAATGGGGGAGAATTTATTATGGTAGGATGAAGTTATATCAATGTAATTATATCCTATTAATCATTAGAATATGATTCTTAGGGGGATACATTCCTAAGAGGATAAGATATTTCTAATGAATATCATTTATATACTCAACAGTATTCATCTATGTATTCATATGAATTAAAAAATAATTAGGATTTAAACATTAAATTATAACTCTTAATATGATGTTTATAAATTCAAAATGGGTTTTGATTGTTTCAATTTAATTTTTTCATTTATGTTTTAGGTTTTTTGATTTCAAGAAATGGGATATTATTGATTCAAGTGTTTAACATCATACTTTTCAATTACATTAGTTTTTTGAATAAAAGAATTATTTTTAAAACTTATTTACTAATAATTAATACCCTATAAAATATTATTCTATTTTAATGAGAGATTAAATAAACAAAACCAAAAGAACAAAATAATAGAAAAACATTAGATAGGAGGAAACTATGGTAGCCTAATGTAATTCAGACCAAGATAATCCTCTCTATTTATATTCTTCCCATCAATAGAAAAAGGAATTCAGATCCAACGGAAGAAAAATACTAAAGCCCTACTACACCATATAGGTAAGGTGATCAGTAACCTTATTTCCCTCTGTCCGTGTGTGAAAAAATAATGTGTTATCGCTAATAATAGTCCAACAACTTTTTAGAATATAAGATCAAGACCATAGATTGTCAAAATTTTGATGCATTGAGTCACGGATGATGATAGAGTATGTGTCAACTGAAGTATTCATAATATTCAAGTGCCATCAAATCAGAATACAAATCAGCATTTCCAGATCCTTGACTAGAATGGAGTTACCTCCACTGAGATGGGATTAAAATGAAAGGATAACCTCCCATGCGGACTAAAACCACACCAACACCTTTCATGTAATTCATATATAATGAAATATTACAGTTGGTCTTGAGGGAAAGTAAATAAGGAAACCATTTTTTTCAAATGACCATGATTGTTTGAACACAATTCAAATGTGCCCACCTAAAATGGTCTTAGAGGTTTCAATTCACACCATGTACTTTGTATCAACCCTAGTTTGAGGTATGTAGCCTTTTTTTTTGATTTTTATGTGTTTAATGTGCATGGGATGAGTTGGGAAGAAGTGGGAAATTTTTAATGGGTTTGAATGAGTTTGGAGTCTTTTCTTAGGGAGCACGGTTTGAGCATAGTTAGTGGAAACCGTGTGGATTATCCAAAAAAAAGTGCATGGGGAGATAGTAGGCTTCGCACTACCTATGAAAGGTTTTCCAAATTGTGTGGACCCTTGCTCTTGAGGTAGTAGCATGTGTATGATTTGCACAAAGTTTGCAAAACTGTTTGGGCTAAATGTGAGGCCACTAAAAAATATGGTATTAAAACATAGGCACACTCTTCTTGCCTCATTATTCTCCAAACATCCTCCCACTCGAGCCTCACTCAGGTTCATTAGTTTTCAAGGGTTGGAGGGGCTCTCAAACTCGTTTTAGAAGCATTTTAAAGAGGTTTCTTGGAAGATTGAAGATGGTTTCTCCCAGGTAAGTCTGTTCTCATGGTTTCTTTTTGTTTTCCTCTAAATCTACATCTCCATATCACTTGGTTTTCTAGATCTACACCTGTTGTGTGTATATATAGGATTTTTGGTTGTCTTGGATGATGATTTTAAGGCTTGTGAATGCCAGGTAAAGGGATCTAGATAGGTTTCGGTGGTGTGTTCGATGGATTGGAGGTGCAGTTGTTTGTGGGACGATTTAATGGGATCCCTAAAGGTATGTGGATTCCCATTCGACTCCACTTGGATAGAGCTAGTGGTTTTTGGTTACAATTATTTTGGTTGGATTGACATTAATTGTGTTTTTATGTACAAAGTTGGTTGGAAATCCATTTGGGGATTTTTTAGGAAAATGTGGGTTTAATAGTGAAATACAATTTTTGTGGATTTTAAAATAGAGATTTTAAAATGGGATGCTTTGGTTGATTTGTGAAGATTATTGATGAAAATGGTTATCAATAAAATGTTACTTAATTGAAATGTGGTTTGATATGGAAAATGATTTTCAATAAATGGGTGATTTATTTAAGTGGATTTATATGCAATGTAATTGGTTGATTGCATGTTGTTGTGACCTTGTTGGGTCATATTCTTGTTTATGGATAGATTGGAATGTTTTGTGGTAGTGGTGAGAAGTACCACTATAAAAAAGGAATGAATAGTGGACATAAGGGCCTCAATCAAAGGATAAGTGGACGGGAAGAGCCTGTAGTTATGAATGGGTGAATGAGTTAGACGGAAGCTCCACTATTTAGTTGTGGTAGGGATGTACCACTAGGTGTGAATGAGTGAACGGGTTGGACGGAATCTCCACTGTTTGTTTGTTTTGGTGGTTTTTTTGCATTGATTTTCATGTTGGAAATTTTCATACCAGTGAGTGAATGATGAAATGGGTTGTGGCATGTTTGGTTGGCTTTCCCTTGGTTACTTGGTTTGGGTGTGATGGCTTGGTAAGTCCATGTTTGGATTATTAAAATGGTTGTACTTGTGATTATTTTATATAAATTATTTTATGTAAATATGGGAACAGTTTTATCCTAGTGGCGTGTATAAGAAAATCATTTGGGGAAATCCTACTGAGTAGTTGTACTCACCCCCTGCATTGGCATGTTGGTCTCTTTGCAGATGTTGTGTTTTGTGACATGGTAAATGGTAAGGCATCACCCTCTTTTAGTAGTGCATCGTGATGTCTGGGTGGAGCTTGGAGCATGGAGCTTGGTGAGGAGCCAAATAGTGTGCCTTGGCTTATTTTGGGTCTTTTTTTGAGTATTCCGTATATTACTCTTCTATGGTATCGGTTGTATTGGTTTTGGGTAGTATTGTGGAGAAACATGGTTGTACTTTGGGAATACATGCTTGAATGTTTTGGTAGACATGCATCATATAGTGATTGATAGTGGATGGTTTGGTTGGTTTTGTCTTGAGGGAAAATCATTCACTAATTTATTCTTGAAGCCCTCAACAGTTATTTCCAGCCTTTGGCACCTTGGGAACATCGCTTAAGGCCATGTAACCCTCACTGCCTCCTCAATCCAATGAATTATTGGTGGGGTGTTTCAAGTGGTATCTGTTTGTTTGGTCCTTTTCATTCTAGTGAGAGAAGTTGTTCGATCCGTGGTTTTGGTGTTGACATTTTTTGTGGTATATTCCTTGAGATGGGATGGTATCAAGGCGTAGGAATGTCGGAACATGGAATGTATTGCATTAAAGGACATAGCTATCCCTCTTAGGCTCAAATTCAAGTTACCAGGGAGTTGGGTACATAAGTGTTTTGGAGACACTTATATGCATTGGAAATCTCATTATCGTGGGTGTAGCCAATGAGATTTGCATGGGATATAAAGTAGAAATTAATTCCCTCTAGGATGCATATTTCATTGGAATATAATGATTTATTGTGTGATATGAATGTGTGAAATGGTAGTGTGGATAAATTTGGTATTTTGAAAATGGTTGGGTTTTCAGAAAGGTGAAACATGTAAAATGTGGAAAGGTGGAAAGCCTCATTGTAATATTATTGTGTTATGTGATTTGAAATTTGATTTTGTGATGTCTACGAAAGTGAGACTCATGGTTGTTTGATTTTTTTTTATAGAAATGGCACCAGGTAGGCGTTGTAGAGACCAACCAGAAGTGGCCAATGAGAACATGGTTGAACATGATCCTCTGGTGAACCAGCAGTTAGTACAGAGTATAGCACAAAATTTCCAAGCTGTGGAAAGTTGAAAGAAAGTGGATGATCCAAGGCATGTGGATCATACAGTTCAGTTTCAAAAGAAGAATCCACTCATCTTTAGGGGTGACTTAGAGCCGAAGAGGAATAAATCATGGATGAATAGAATAAACTAGATCTTTGAGTTCATAGGAACACCAGTATAGTTTAATGTGAAGTTCCCATGTATAAGTGGGAAGATCTTTCCCTACAGTGGTGGGAGTTGGCGGATCAAGCTTGAATGGACTAGGGTATGAGGTGGTAAGGCTTTGAGGAATTGTTTAATAAACAATTCTACCCACATATGTTCATAATTCAGTATAAGATTGACTTCTTCAGTTTGAATTAAGATCTTATGTCTGTGACGGACTATGCGGCTAAGTTTATAAACATAGTGCGGTTTGCACCCGACTTGGATGGTAACACATCATTGAATGAAAGGATCATTGAAGTGGAGTTAAGGAAAAAAATTCATTCAAAGATAGAAGTGTTTTTTATAGATGATTACACATCGATGGTGAATATAGCATCGGTGGCTGAGCGGGATCAGTTCGGCGCTCCGGGCAGAGAAAGCATGGTGGTACCCATGGGGAATAGTGGAAACTCTAACGTTGGGATCAAGAGGAGGAGGGAAACTTATTCCTCGGGAAAGAGTATGACACATAATATAATGGGAGGATCAATAAATCATCCTCTGAATCCCTAAAGAATGTTTGGATGTTTTCAGTGTGGTTCTACAATCCACATCAAGCTGGATTGTGTGACATAACCTCGAGCATGTCATGATTGTAAGCAGATTGGGAATCAGTAGCTTTATTTTCGGAATGCTCCAAGGTTGGGTGTGTGTGACACTCCTCAGGGATCGCATATGTCGTATGCTTCGACAGAATGGGGACACCAACACACCCCTCGTCAGCAGAGTAAAGTGGGTTAGGGTTATTCTCGAAATACCAAGACGCCTCAGAAAATTGATAAATAGCAGATTGTGACAACAAAAGCGTTGTTCCGAACTGATTAGGTTATGGTGGATGATCAGTCTGGACCATCCATGGTTCAAGTTACAATTCTTTTAAATTCTACCTTGATGAAAGTGATGTTTGATATGGGTGATTCACACTTTTTTATGGCTGTATGTGTGGTTGATTTTTAGGGTTTAAGGGCCGAAATGATGCCTTAGATTTTGAAAATTCAAACTCTTTTGGGCCGAAGAGAGTGTCGAGCCTTCGTTTTTAGAGCATGTGTTATTGTTGTGGGAGGGGTTGTGATGACCTGGAATTTCTCAGTGCATGAGATATACGAGTATGATATAATCCTGGTAATGGATTGGCTGGTGGCATTTAAGGACCAAACAGACTGTAATGCATATATAGTGGCTTTTACGACACACGATGGGGTAATACATTTCTTTAGAGGATAGACGCATGAAAGGAAGGGTGCAATGAGTTTGTTGTCACCAGATGTGGGAACATTATCATATCAGTTGGTAGTGTTTTCATTGGAATCAGTAGATAGTGTTGAAAAAAGTGTTCTTCCAGTAGTGGTGGATCATTTCATGGATGTTTTTATGAATAATTATCTGAGTTACCTCCCATAAGGGAAGTGGAGTATATTATTGATCTCTTTTCGGGGACAAGTCCTATCTCACTTCAGTATTATCAAATGTCACCAGCTGAATTATAGGAATTGAATGTCTAGTTGGAAGAGTTAGAAAACAAAGTGTTTATCCAGCTTAGCACATCTCCATGGGAAATGTCTTTGATGTTTGTGAAATGGGCGGTTGAAACATTGAGGCTATGTGATGATTATCATAAACATAAGCAATTTAAAATAATAGAATAGATATACACTTCCAAAAATTGATGATTTGTTCGACCAGTTGAGGGGAGCCCTGTGGTTCTTTAAGATCGACCTGATGTTAGTATATCATCAACTGTGGGTGAGGAAGGACGATATTCCTAAAACAACTTTAAGAAGTATATATGGGCATTATGAATATGTGGTTATGCCCTTTGGTCTAACGAATGCACCAATGGTGTTCATGGAATTGAAGAATCATATATTTTAGAGATATATAGATTCATTTGAGTTGGTGTTTATTGACGATATTATGCTGTATTCAAAGACAATGGTGGAGAATCAGTAGCACGTTCCCATAGTGCTGGGGATCTTGAGGGATCAGCAGTTGTATGCCGAATTGTCAAAGTGTGAATTTTGGATATAGGAAGTTCATTTTCATGGACATGTGATTTTTTAAAGAGGTGATTCTGTGGATCTGGAAAAGGTAAAGGCTATTATTTTGTGGAAACTACCAAAGAATTTGTTTGAGGTACGAAGTTTACTTGGTCCATCTGGGTATTATTGGCGTTTTGTTAGTGATTTATCACGTTGGGCTTCGTCGATGATAGCTTTTAAAAGAAATAATGTTCCATTCCATTGGAATGAACAGTGTTAGCAGTGTTTTGAAGAGCTAAAGGGTCGCCTTACATCAGCACCAATATGGGTTTTTTCAGAACCATGAAAAGGGTACGCGGTGTACTGTGATACATTAGGATCAGTGTTCGGGAGCATTCTCATGCCAGGGGATCATGTGGTTGCGTATAGATCATGACAGTTGAGGGTGGATGAGAATAACTACCCCAACCATGATTTGGAATTACCAGTAGTGGTCCATGCTTTGAATGTGTGGCGTCATTATCTATTCGGGGAGAAATTCATGGTATATATAGATCATAAGAGATTAAAGAACATTTTCTCACAATGGGATTTGAACTTGAGGCAAAGGAGATGAATGGAATATCTCTAGATGATTGATTTTGACTTGGTGTACACATAGGGTACGGGAAATATTCTGGTGGATTCATTAAGTAGATAATCATAAGCTCAGGTGGTGAAATAGGCATCAAACTAGTGGTATTTGATGTTGATTATAACTGACATGCGGTTGGAATGTGAAGACCATGGCGATAGAGTAATCTTCTTTCCAGTTTTTTTGATTCCTGAATTGGCTGGCATGGTTAAAGAGGCACATATACTTGATTTTGAGTGTGAGACCGTCAGGTAGAGACTCAATGGTGGGGAGACCATTGAGTGTTGGGAACTGAATGAAGATTTAGTTTTCTGATTTTAGAATTGGATGGTTGTACAAGTTTCTTTTTAGGAGGATCTTCTCAGGGCTTATCATCATTCACGGTGGGTTGTTCATCCTGGAATTTATAACATGTATAAAGAATTGAAAGCATAGTTTTAGTGGGATAGTATGAAAAGTAGTGTGGCTATGTTTGTTTCGATATTCTTGAATTTTTGGCAGGTCAAGGCAGAGCATCATTGGCTTGCAAGAATGTTGTAGTCTTTACCAATCCCTGTTTGTAAATGGGAGCAAATAGAGATGTATTTTGTAATAGGTATCCCATGAATAGTCAAAAATCATGATTCCCTTTGGGTGATAGTTGATCAGCTAATGAAGTAGGCCCATTTCATTCCAATTCGTGAATCTCAGACAGTGGAGGATCTTTCCAAAATCTATATCTTGGAGGTATTAAAAAGGCATGGTGTTCTATTTTCGATTGAATCTCATAGAGATCCTAGGTTTATAGATCGTTTCTAGAAATCATGGTACTAAGCCCTTGGGACACAGTTTCATATGAGCACAGCGTATCACCATCAGACGGATGGTCAATCTGAGAGGGCGATACAAACATTGGAGGATATGTTGTGGCCTTGTGTCATGGATTTTGGTGGCTCGTGGGAGGATCACTTGTCATTGGTTGTGTTTCCTTACAATAATAGTTATTAGGAATCCATACATATGGCTATGTTTGAAGGGTTGTATGGGCGGTCATGTCGTTCTCCACTATGTTGGGTGTAAATGGGTGAGTCCTCGATGGTTGGACCGAGCCTTGTCTAGGAGATTATAGAGAAGATCAAGTTAATATAGAAGAGAATGGAGATGGCTCAGTGTCGTCAGAAATCATATGTGGATCATCGTCGACGGTCGTTGTCATTCGAGGTGAGTGATCATGTTTTCTTGAGGATATCTCCAGGTTGGGACATCATCAGTTTGGGAAGCAGAGAAAGTTATCTCTGAGGTATATTGGACCATTTGAGATTCTTGAGTGGATTGGTGAGATGGCTTATCATTTGTCTTTTCTACCTAGGTTCAGTATAGTGCACAATGTTTTTCATGTGTTGCAGTTCAAAAAGTATCATCTGGATCGTGACCATGTAATTCGATGGGATCATGTTGAGCTTGAACCGGATGATTTGTTGGTTCATGTTCTAGTGCGGGTTTTGGATAGTCCAGAGAATTTATTACCCGGTAAAAGTATCAGTTTAGTTTTTGTTTTGTGGAAGCATGGTCAAATTCAAGAAATACTTGGCAGCGGGAGAAAGAAATGGTCCAGAAGTGGCTCAAGCTCTTTCGGAAAAGGGTGGGTTCACTACTGTACGAGGAAGGAAGTCCAATGGATGGGACAATTTAGCACCCCCCCGGTTTGAGGTATGTAGCCTTTTTATGCATATTTATGTGTTTAAATTGCGTGGGATGAGTTGAGAAGTTTTTTAGAGAGTTTGAAATGGTTTTGAATGAGTTAGGAGGCATTTCATAGGGAGCACGGTTTCACCACGGTTAGTGAAAAAAGAGTAGAATCTCTAGGAAACCATGCAGGGGGAGACAGTAGGAATCGCACGGCATGTGCACGGTTTTCTAAACCGTTCAAGGAACATGTGCGGACCCTTGCTCTCGATGTAGTAGTGTGCTCACGGTTAGCCCACAGTTTTCTAAACCGTGTTGGCTAACCGTGCAACCACATAAAAATTGGGTTTTAAACCCCGGGCCCTCTCAGGCTTACCACATTCATGTCCAAACGTCCTCCCACTTGATCCACACTCATTTTCTTTGGTTTTCAAGGGTTGGAGGGGCTCTCCCCCTCATTTAGAAAGCATTTTTAAGAGGGTTCAAGGAATATTGAAGTTTGGTTTTCCCGTGTAAGTCTCTCCTCTTGGTTTCTTTGTGTTTTTCTCTAGATCTACATCTCCATATCTCTCGATTTTCTAGATATGCACTTGTTCTGTGTATATAAAGGGTTATGGATTCCTTTAATGTTGATTTTAAGGCTTGTGAATTCAAGGGAAAGGGATCTACAGAGGTTTCGTTGGTGTGTTTGCTGGATTGGAGGTGCGGTTGTTTGCGGGTCGATTTCTCAGAAACACTAAAGGTAGGTGGATTCTCTCTCAACTCCAAATAGTTAGAGCTTGTGGTTTTTATTACAATTAATTTTGAGGGAATAAAATTAATTTTGTTTTGAGGTTCAAATTTGGCTGGAAATCCATTTAGGGATTTTCGAGTAAAAAGGGGGTGTTATGGTGAATTTCTATTGTTATGGATTTTAAAATAGGGATTTTAAAATTGGATGCTATAGTTTATTTGTGAAAATTATTGATGGAAATGGTTTTCAAAAAAGAGGTTGTTTTATTGAAATTTGTTTTGGAAAGGAAAATTATTTGCAAAAAATGAGAGATTTATTGAAGTAGATTGACATGAAATTGAACTGGTTGACTGCATGTTGTTATGACCTTAGTGGGTCATATCCTTGTTTATGACATAATGGGAATGTTGTGTGGAAGTGGCAAGATGTTCCACTACAAAAAGGGGAAGGATAGTGGACAGAAGGGCCACCATCAATGGATAAGTGGACGAGAAGAGCCACTAGTTGTGAATGGGTGAACGGGATGGACGAAAGCTCCATCATTTGGTTGTGGGCGGGAAGTACCACTTGGTGTGAATGGGTGAACAGGGTGGACGGAAGCTCCACCGTTTGGGTGTTTTGGTTTTTTTTTGTGATTTCTTTGCAAGTTGGAAATTGTTGTGCCAGTGTGTGAGTGTTGAAATGGCTTGTGGCATGTTTGGTGGGATTTCCCTTATTTTTCTTGGTTTGGGTGTGATTTCTTGGTAAGGGCATGTTTTTCTTATAGAAATTATAGTACATGTAATTATTATATAGAAATGTGCTAATGGTTTTATCCTAGTGGTGTTTGTAGGGAATTTGTTTGTGAAAATAATAATGAGTAGTTGTACTCACACCCTACTTTTGCACGTTGGTGTCATTGTAGATGTTGTGTTTTGTGACGTGGGAAATGGTAAGGCATCACCCTCCTTTAGTGGTGAATCGTGATGTCTGGGTTGAACATGGAGTATGGAGCTTGGTGTGGAGTCATGGAGTGTGCCTTGGTTTATGATGGGTCTTTTGTAGAATCTTCCACATTATACTTTGATATGGTATTACTTTTATTGGTTTTGGGTAGTATTCTGCTACATCTTGGTTGTCCTTTGGGAATACAGGCTTGAATATTTTGGTTGTCATGCATCATATAGTGATAGATAGTTGATGGTTTGAATGGTTTGTCTTAATGGAAAATCATTCCCTAATTTGTCCTCAAATCCCTCTTCATTTATCGCCAGGTTTTGGCTCCTTGGGAACATCCCTTAAGGCCATGTAACTCTCACCACCACCTCAAGCCCATGAGGTAGGGGTGGGGTGTTACATACTGCATGAGTGGGCCATATCAAAGATAAGGAACATGGTTCTATCCACTAGATACCTTTAGTGAACTAAATCCCCTCATGTATGGAATTTTTATTTTCCTTCCAAATACACTATCACCTAGTTGTGAGGATAATGTTGTCAGCATTCCTCTCAGGACTAGCATTCCCTCCACCACAAAACCAATGATCAAGAAAGGGTAGGTTCAACAAATATATGACAGAAAAAACAAAGAAGTCTCTATAGACCCAGCACACATGGCATGCCAGTTAACTAATATAGAATATGTGTTTCAATCTCTCCACTCTAGAGTCCCTAGAGTACAAGTATCATGAAAGGATCCAAACACCAGATTTTCTATGATTATCATCATATGTTATTCTTTGTTACTGATTTTCCAAGAATGATTTTTTTTGGAATTTCATTGTTCCAAAAGGCCATGCCACGAGTTTCCCACTAGACCGCACTTGTATACACCCCCTGGTAATCATTTGATGAATAATACCCTAATAAAGATGCAGTGAATATACATCCATCAGGGTCATCTGAAAGGTAAATTATATCAAAGGTCATATATTTATTGTTTTATAGCACAATACTAATAATTTCCAAAAAAAAACATTCCTTCTTGAAGGTGATGTTAGTGACCAAGCATTTAGGGAAGCCAAAAACAAAACCAACCCTATTCTGGTGCTAAAAGGAAATGTAACTGGTTCCCATAATCTATATGGTATGGGAAATTGTTATTAGATATGGGAATCAACAAATCACCAATGTGACACCTGATTCCAATTAATAACATTTCCACCTCCTATGAACATAGTATTCAAGAATCATCCCAAAATGTTACGATCCTCAATAACATCACAAGAAAACTTCTCCAGTATACCAAGAAAATAATTAATGATTTTATTCACCTCAATGGTTTCCACCAAGAGAGGCCTTGAAATATTGTTACATGACACATAGTGTTTCCTATTCTCATCAAGATCATCCCAAATAAATGACTAAATAATATAGTCTAGTATGGGGATCACTCCATTTATCACATTAGTGGCCAAAAGAGCATAACATGGTGTAGAACATAAGACACCATTCGACAAGGTGATTCATTCTTTAAAGGAAAAAATGATAAAACTAGTAATGGATATGGCCAATCATTTTCCAAAAAATGTGATAGAATAAATGAATTCCCATAATTTTATGGGATACCAGAGCTCCAAGATACTCCATTTGAAAGGATCTATGCCACATTCCCATCCATCTACTCATAGAAACAACACTAAAATCCATGCATTGATTTAGAACATAAACAGTACTCTTGCTTTAGTAAACAACATTTCCACTCTATTGGAAATAATATGAAATTATAATATTTATCCCACAAGGAGAAATCATGTAAATTTTCATAATGTTCATACAAAAATCTCCAAACATTATATGAGAGATGCTACATGGTCTTGATTCCACCAACCGGGACTGATGGTACAATAACTAATAACCTTGATGATGAGGTGAATTAAGAAATCCTGGGAGAGAATAAAAAGTCTCACGAATAGAGGATCCACTTTCCAAATCCCACAAACACCTTGAAGAACCCATAATTGTTTTCCCTGAAGCAAAAACGAGCCAAAGTGAACTGATACAGTGTGAAAATATGTCAATAGCCATAGTGGATAAGTAAATACCTATCAGAACCTTGATAATAAATGCATACTCAATTCATTCATATTTTTTGTAAATACCCAACTTAACCACAACATTTCAACCATGGACACTGGTTTTAATTTCATCAATGTGCTCCTTGGTTAATGTGATATCCCCTTGAATTGATATTTGATTGAAAAAAACATGCTAATCTAGAGATATCTAGTGTTTTATATGTATAATTAGTCTTTTTTTGAGATGGATATCAAGGATAATATATGTGAAATTACACATAATCTAAGTGTGATAGTGTTGAAGGATATACTAATATTTTATTTTACGAATAAGTACCATAGCACATGTTCTTGCAGCATGAGAAAAGATCTCACCATGGATGAGTTCCTGAAAATAATGCATAATATCAGACATTATATTATGGCAGATCATTATGAGCTATCAAGTTCCTAGTGTCTGAATTCATTTAGAAAAACTCCAAAAATATAGTTGTTGTGGGATCTATATGATAATTGGTAGGATGAATATAGTTATGGGGTCATTTGAAATGTTTGTAGATATTTTTTTTATCTGAATATTTCTATATGCTACGTAGCCTAAACATCTCATTCATAGAAATTGTATTCATTTATAGAGAGTTTTAGTTCTAATGGAATCCATAGTATAGATTCTAGAATAAGAACTTCTAAATATTTAATTATGTATAATCATCATAACAATAGTGGTCTTCCTGCGATATGATGTCATATATCTTCATCCATTAGACTGATAAAATATCGGGATATTAACATAGATCTAGTCACCTTTTCAAGGGAATTCGTGGATCTGAAGAAATATTTATTCAAACAATTGTTTTGAGATATTTAATGTTATGAAAAGATAGACATTACTGTATGTATAAAACAACGTATGCATTTAGTTTAGGTTATTGACATCCTTAAAATTAATGTTAATATATTTATAACAATTAAATATATTATATGTCATTTTAACAGAAGATAAATATTAAACAGGTTTTTTTCTATAATCTTTTATTCCACTTCCTTAAATGGAATATGAATCATCTTATTCAATTTTGGATTTTGATTATTTTATCCTTATTTCATTGATTTTGATAAATTAAATAACATTTTTGTTTAATCTATAGAATTAATAATATGATAATGAACATTCATATAAAATTATATCCATCGATTTTATTATTGTTACTCTAATTTAATCAGACCATAGTTGGGTATTGATTTTATTAATTTTTCATCAGACTATGGGCTACGACTGAAAATTCATTATAAAGTTTATTTTGGATTTTTTATATTACATTTTTTAAATAGGATTTATTAAACTAAAATTCAACCCATCCTCCCTATTTTATGTCATCCATATTATAACAAACATATGATCCAATATATACATCTTTGGTAGGATGGAGTATCATTTTGGAGAACAGATGTAGGAAATAGAAAATATTCTCATATTTTGTTGAAGATCATAGTCTGTAGATATTATATACAAGTCGTTGTTTTTTCCCATTGGATTTTTTCATTGGTGACTGGGTATTATTAAATTTATTTCCTTAGTTATATCAATACCGACATAAAAGAATGGGGACGTTGGGTTCGAGATATGTTTGATAATTTGAGGTAACTAAGCCTCTTATGATGTTTTTGTTATCAGTTTTCATGTTGAGATCTGTTGATAGATATTAATAATTATTTCCATATATCGTAGAAAAGAAAATAATATTCTAAATAATCTTATATTATGAGTTGGGAGTTGATTGAGTTAGAGATAGGTGATTCTATTATTGATAATCTAGTACGGATCATTTAAACTTCGGTGAAATTCATTCATTTTATGTATATCATGTTAGTCAACGTTTTACCATAACATATATTAGATTTTCAAGGGAAAATGTTGTTTGAAGAGCCAATAAAAGATTAGTTTCCTATCCACCTTACAAACATCTATTGATCTTCATGAATTATTGGGTATAGAATGTCTTATGATTGGGAGATTGTAACATCATGCTACCTTTTTTAGGTATTTCTCATTTTTTTCGTTTCTATATTTTAATGTTTTGGTCATTTCAATGACAGTTAGTGTTAATGGGGGAAAATGAACTAATAATTGGAGATGTATATTTTTTTGAATCCACAGAGTCTGTATATAAATTTTTCAATGTCTATAGAAGGTTCTTTATAAGTATAGAAAACATTGGAAGTGGTTAAAGTGATTTTTCTATATAATATCTACTATGATCTATCAAATTGACAACATAACATCGTGAACTAGTTACATTTCATAAATATATTATAGAGTATATGATTATAATTTTATTAGATCATGATACTTATATAATCCATGAAACTAGATCACATCATGAGAAGAACAATTGGGGTTTACCTTTATCTGATATGACTTCTTTTTCAAGGTATATTATAAATCATGTAATTCATTTCAAGAATTTTTTTACTAGATTAATGGTTTAGGGCCAATATTTTTACAATAGTTTACACATGATATTATTTTCATTCGACATGAAGTCTCGTATATTGAATAATATTCTCTCTTATAAGTTATTTTGGAGTCCTCATCTCATGTTCGATCATTATTTTTGTGAGTGATGTTTTTGGTGGATGCACTATATGTCTTCAGGTAAGTGATATTTTTTTATTCTTCATTGACATTTGTTAAAGGAACATTATTTAGTTATTGTTGAGAAATTTTTGATCATTTTTTATGATCATATTGATCATTTCTATCTCCACAATATGATTTTTTTTCTAGGGGTTGGTCCTTTGTTTTTTTCTGTAGTGGGTTTAGTTTCTCAATGTTATGTGTGAACTAACTGGTTTTCTGACCTTTTTTATTATGTAATGTGATTATAAAGTGTGAATATAATAGTTAAGGCCTTCCTTTGTGGTTATTCAATCATTTAAGTGTTTGTGGATCTAGTTGTAGGAATGTGTTTCCAGATTTTGAGGTTGGTGGGTTTATCTCTAGCATGTGTTGGATAAATATATATATATATATATATATAGGAATTTATAAATTGTTTAAAAAATAAATTAATGATTTATTGACATTTATATGTTTTTTAAAAAATGGATTCTTAAAAAGTGTGGGTTTTGACATTGTTTTAGTAAAATGAAAATTGTTGAAATTAAACAATCTAAAAATGGGTTTGCGATGTTTCATTCATGCATGGTTTTTATGAAATGACTTTGAAAATGATTCACATGGGTGGTATTGGTTACATAGATGTATAGTTTAGTAATAGTACACATCCATTGATATCATGGGGGGGGGGGGGGTATACAAATTTGGTTTTTCTATTGTCCATAGCCTTTTTGTTATTGTTTATTTTTAGACACTATTGTAAGGATAAAATTTTGGGTCGTTCCTCTATCCTCAATATTGGATTCTAATGAATAGAGATAAGATGCGTCAAATTGATAATTTCATCGATAAGAGTGCTCTAGATAGCCTAAAATTTATTGAACCTTGTGTTGATGTTACCTGTATTTTTTTAATTGTTGGATTTTATTACCCTCTTCGATATATGTGATATATTTTTAAACTATTTTACAAGGAATTTTTGATACTGTTGATAAAGGGGATTTTTTTACCACGATATTACAATAAACTATTAAATGGAAAATCATTCCTTGATTTCTCTAAAGTTGAGTATGTTAATATCTTTTTACAGAGAATTTTTATGGAACCCACTAGTGGGATCCTACTATGTAGGTTAGCTACGGCCCTACACACCCCCTTTTTGGTGCATAGACATTCATAGATATATCGATGAATAGAATGAAAATGTTACAATGTTTGGTACAAATGTTTTTTATCTAAGATGGGTAGTTCGTGCTGAGATAGAAGGAAATTTTCACTTATAACATGGAGGGTTGTTTATGATCATTGTGTTTTACCATTGTTGTTGGACTCATACCTTGGATTCTGTTAAGATAATATTGGGTTATATCACTTTTATTATTTTATTTTTCCTATGGAATATATTTTATTGGTTTATATTTTTATTTTTATTTATTTTATATTTATAAATATATAATATATTTTTTTATTCAGGTTGGGATAGATCAATCAATCTAGTTACTTTTTATGCCTGCTGTTATTCAGTAGCTTGTGGGGATGGGTAATTCAATTCAATTATGTGAAATATTGGATTGGGTTCCAGTTTGGGCGGGCACCTAGGTTAGTTAAATAGAATATTATTTAAAACCATTATACTAAAAATGGAACTGTAATTTTTTATACATAATTTCTTATAATTGTTTTATAAATACTTCAACTGTGTGACATTTATAATCAAATATTCTAAAAAAATAATTCAATGTTTTATAATTAATCATTACTTGTTATCCTAAATTTTATCATATTCATTGGTTTTCCTTCAAATTTTGGTTATATCCCAAATAATTCCATCCATGCGAAACATATATAATCACTAAAATTTATTCCATTAAAACAAAATATACATTCCACCCCCCCCCCCTTATCCACCACAATACCAATATTAGACAAAAAACCATAATTTTCCTTGAAACACCACATGATATACAAACATGTGACAATACCATTTTTTTGGTTATATCCCCAAGATTACTAGTAACACATTTCAAAGTGGTGAAACTTCCAAATGAAAATAGATTTCAAGAGGGATACTTTAATGATGATAATAAATTAAATACAACACACACACTACTGAATTTACCAAATAAGAATTCCATATGCCAATAGTGAGTACAAAATAGCCAATGAGCTCCAGTCTTAGGAACACCCTTAGGAACAAGATCATGTTTGGCCCCAGGTTCCTCGTATCTAGGTGGAAGTAACCATAAAAATATCATTTATCATTCAAAAGAGACACTAGTAGGGAGAATACCCATAACCTTGTCATTCCACAACATCATAATCATTTTTTAGATAGTGTACTCATCGTCAAACTTGCTACGTGAAACATGGGTCAAACCCCACGGGATCACTAGCATACTTATACATGTCCGCCAACCTAGATACCTAGGTTTTCCCTATTTGTGCTCAAACAAGTTAAAAATCTATAAAATTCCATTTTATCATAAATATTACATTTAAAAATTATAAACACATCAAACAGTCCATACAAATGTCTCATGTTTCTTTCACAGATCAATACACCACTGAATTTTCATAAAACAATTTCAAGATGTACAACATGGACTTTCACATAAAATTCATTTAAAAATGATCTTTTATGCCCACAAAACCCATCAATAACAAATCAACCCAGATTTGGCTACACCAAAAACAATTAATTAATTAATTTCATGAACCATAAAATGGACCCAAAATATAGAACAAGAAATACACATAGAAACCATTTTTATACGAAAATGTCAAAAGGGCCTTTATTACTTTCTCAAAACAAACATATGAAAAAGGTCTTTATTTCAATTTTATTATGGATTTGTATACAAAACATTTATATTAGAAAACTACTTTCATAAATACCTTAAAATATCCAGGATACATATTCCAAACACCACCATTTTCATACGGATGTGAAAGGGGCCATTTTTCGGCAACTCGGGGCAAAACATGTTGTAAAAAAACCCCCATTTGTTTATAAAACCAAATACACATTGGAAATCAATTTAAGGACCCAAAATACCAATTTTCGTTTTTATAATGCATTTATATATCAGAACATATAATTTTTAAATCACACTTAACACACAAAAGCTAATCGGTCAATTTACCAAACACATGACATGACCTTTTAAAAAACAATTTATTTTAAGAACTTGACAGGGAATAAAAAACCATTTGAATTCTATATTTTATTCAAGATACATGAAAATGTAAAAAATACCATAAACCATGTTCTAAACCTCACAAAAAAGGTGCACAAGATAATGTGACATTTAAAAATACAATTGGTGTCCACTTTTATGACTAAACAACAATGCCTTTCACAAAACAAAGCATAAAAACATTTTTCACACCAAGAAAATTATCCAAAGGCTGAAAAAAGTAATAAAAATATATATCCAGTGTGACCAGTAATAAAATGATGAATCTTAATTGATAAAAGAAAGTGCATGGGATATCCTGCCTCAAATCCTTGGCGTAATGGAAACACACACCCAATATCACCATCTGATCGTTTAGAAACCCAAAACCAATGATGACCAGCCCCAAAAAAACAGAACACCAATAAATAATTATGCGATAACATAACAATAGTAATAACATGACTAGGGGAGAATAGAAAACCTAGAAATAATGAACATAGGAGGAAGAGGGGGGATAAAGGAGACAAAATCTCACCTTGCTACATAAAAAACTCTTCGTCTTCCGTTATATCTTCCGCCATATATAAAAGGTAATGTCTTAGAATATCATTGAGAGACTCCTATAGTCTATAAGAACCATGGAATGATTATTTGTGAGATAAAAAGTATGAATTGAATGATAATGGGACAAACAATATACTTTCTTATTTCAAGACATTTTGAGGAAACCTGACAGCTTTCACACTAATATGCAATGAAAATGATCTCCAAAGAGGTAAAATAGATTGTTGGGGGTGAGACATGGTATTTTGGCTTCTAATGGTAGGTTTAATCACCGTAAAATATTAAAAATGAAAAAGTAAATTAAATAAATAATATATTTTTTATAATAAAAAAATGGTCCCACGGGCTAGCCCAATACCAAAATAATTAACCCAGGTTAACCATGATTATGAATTTACAAGGGGTCCAAAATGATATGGTAGTTTTAATATGTTAGTGTAGGCCATGTGGGATGTTCAAATAATAAAAAATGTGGAACAATGAAGGAATTATAAAAGAAACAAATTCAGTTTTTAAATATGCAAATGGGCTCATAGTTAGACCAAATCCTGAAATAACCACCCGTTCTCCAAAAACTCTTAAACAAGAAATGGGGGACACAAATTAGTGTCAATTATACATATATGAGACTTAAATATTCAACATTAATATCAAAACAAACCCAAAAATGATTTGTAATTTCCAATAAACTATATCAAGACAATGACATGAAAAATCGGTGTGACAATTCTCCCCACCATTATTATTTTCCACCCCATGAAAGCCACAAAACATTCTAGATGATTGATCAACACCTAAAGATTAAGTATCAATATTATCCAGCCTCTAAATCCATTGACACACCATCCACCATTAAAGGATCCTAATCATCACACCTCATACAAAACACCAACTTCCAACCACTTCCTGATAGTCAACCGAAATACCAATTCACTACCTCCAAAACAAAACCAAGAACCTTGTTGTTGGGCTTTCTACCGATGAACCCAAAAATCACGCAAACCATGGAGAACTCATGAACACCAATGATTCATATGGATTATGTAATTTAATCCCCACCATTATGAAACTAATAGCACTAGTTAATTTCCTAGGATGAAAAATTAATGAGACCAATGGTGGGTCTCCCCACCATTAGAAGCCTCCTAGCAAAGAACAAAGAAAAATTCATAATTAACTAGATTTGGGCCTCACTTGCTCATGTCCTCCAAATTTCTCCCATATAAACCTACCAACATATGTTATGTTGTTTATAACATGAACATATAAACCACACACTCACGAACAGAGTGTACAAGAATAGGGCCATCACATTTAGCATGGATAAAAACCCCCACCACTCGGGGCAGGGAGGGAAGGGGACCCCATCATTGGGCCACAAAAACCACAAAATAAGTAGATGAAACACGCAACACCCTCCATATATAAATATGAAATACCAATACTGCACTTCATTTACATAGTCAATCCACACAGGTACATTGATCAGAAACCCACATCCCTGAAGGCATAACTGTAGACACTATGTGAGGGGTAAGTCCACCACGCTCATTTCGACAAGAGAAAATTCATAGTGATGAGGTATTACAATAGAGAAGAATCTAGCTAACCAAAATGGTTGAGGGAGGATCCTAGATGATCACTCCACACCACTGTTGATTTCATGACTACATGGAAATCTTCACTCTGAGGCCTATGGCAGGAGCCCCGATTCTTGAAGCATCTACTACACTGCAGTCAGGTGCTAAGGAACACACTACTAGGAAAAACTAACTTTCTAAAAAACACCTTTATATAAAAAGGATCTCATAGATAAATATCTAAATTATTTTTCAATTTGAATGAGGAGCATAATGGTCACGGAATTTGATGAAACACCTCAATATCAACGAACACAACTGCTATGTCCAAATGAATTATCATGACCTGGTAGCACATTAAATCCATCCCAAAAAGATTTATATTAAAATATATGGTCTGGGGAATCATCTAAAGAGGTGGATTTTACATTTGAAATAAATCATTAGGTTCAAAAATATGAAATATTTCTAACAGAGAACTATCCATGGCCACATCACAACATCCAACACATCCTTAAAAACACCCTAAAAAGTACTCAAAAACCAATACACCAACAAAATCTCATCTCAAGACACAACAAGAGTATGAATTCTAGATCACAAGAAAGAATACTGAATAAAAAATGCTTCTAATACATCGAAAATACTAGACACATAACCATTGGTTTATAAACAAATTCCACAATTTCTCAGCTCAATAAAAATTTTGAAAAACAAACTAACAATGTGGATTTCCACCCTCACTAATGGTGTTTCATCATGCCTCACTCACATGTACATTTCCATTCCAGCCAGACACCCAACCACCATTCCATATATTCCATCCTTCTAGATATCAATAAAACCATGCATGTGAGCACCCAAGAAAACACCAAAGGCTAAAACAAATTAACATCATTCCAAAAAACATATACCTTCCAATGGAACACTAACCACCAATTCAAAACCCATTTATGATTTCACAAAACAATCCACACATTATAAATTATAATTTTCTTAAAAACCAACCCCTTTTCATTTTTATAACATTCAAAGTATCCAAGATACTCCAAAAAACCCCTCCTAATTTTCTAAAATTCAGAAAGGTATATTTTCATAATCTGATTTCCATTGAGACCAATACTCCTTCTCAAAAAACACAAACCACTCAAAAACATTCTCAAAACATTTCATCATATTAAATGACTTTTCAAAATTCAAAAACACCCCATTTAAAACAAAAATATAGAATCAAAATAAAATGATTCAAACTTTCAAAACATTTAATTCCCATAAAGCACACATTTTGAAAGTGGATAATCCAATCCTGTAAAATCATTTGAAACTTCCACCTAATAATTTTTCACAACAACAAAACCTTCCAAATGATTTATTATATATTTAATTTTTGGAAAATCCTTTTTCCACTTTTCAAAATCTAATCCTTAATTTTAAATCCAATTTACACAATTCTCACACATGGATTTTCAAAACAAAAATTCATAATTCATGAAAATGTCTAAGAGACCCAATATAGGGAACCAGTGTATGTGTGTGACTTGACCGTATGGATGGTGAACATATTTCAAACACAACACCAACATAAATAGACTTATTAGGAACATGCATTGGCTCCAAATGGATTTCCAATACCTCAGAACTCATGAATAACATTATTCAGACTCATTTTGTCATATCCCAACACCAAACAATCTAAAAGAACAAAGGACACTAATAAAACATGACAACCCGTGGAAACAAGAGGATCAGAACGAGTAAGAGTTTGTGAATATCTACCAGCACATACCCCTAATTTCCAAAAAATACCACTCTATCTTCCTTGACATAGACCAAATAACAATGGCAATCAAAATAAAGTTCTTCTAAGAGCCTACCTCCTTTGATACCATTTTGTGATGAACCTGCCCGAGTCGACCCTAAACTGGTCACCCAGGCCAGCCCACGGCAACTCCCGAGAGGCATTCCTGATCCTGTCAGGATGGTGACAAGATCCAAGGGCATACATATAGTACACAAGGGAATGATTTCTCCCAAATATAAACTATCATACATACAGGTGAAATAAATGGACAGCCCAAAATACTTTATATCAAAATTTAACTGAAAATTATTTTTACAAGAAACTGGAAGTAAAACATAACCAGAAACACAACCGACCAAACCCGATAACCAAATTACTCCATGTGACCCCTCTTTTCACTTTCCAAAACAATGATCACACTTTTCCCATGGTGATAGAACTCAAGTTGAAACTAGCACAAGATCTAAAAATAGAAGAAGTCTATAGATGTGAGTATTAAAAATCAGTAGGGTAGCAGGATATTCTATTCCCAATTCTCTTCCTTTAAAATTAAAGAAATATCAGTTTCAAGTTTTAAATACATGTGATAAATGTATGTATTCCAAATGAGGTCCCATTCTATAAAAAATTACTAGACAAAAACATGAATGTTTTATAAACAAGAATTCTAGTAACAATCTTCAAAGAGGTAGAGCTTTAAAATGGAAATATTTTTCAAGAGGGATTCTTTTTAGATGGTAAAAATTTAAATAAAAAACACAAAATACTGAATTTACCAACTAAGAACACTGTATGCCAATGGGGAGTACAAAATAGCCAATGATCAGAAGTCTTAGGAACACCCCTAGGCAATAGTTCAATGTGGGCCTCAGGTACATCGTATCTCATTGGAAGTAACCATCACAATATCTGTTCTCGTGCACATGATCCACTATTAGGGAGAATACCCATAAACTTGAGGTTCCCCAACATCATCATCACAGTTTTGTTAGTTTTTTCATTGTCCAAATTGCTTTGTAAATCAAGGGTCAAACCCCACGGTATCACTGGCATACTAGTACACGGTCACCCCCTAGATACCAAGGTTTTACCTTTTTTTGATCAAAAAAGTTACAGATATATAAAATACAAGTTTCCTATAAATATTCCATCTAAATATTATACACACATCATATATCTGATACACATGTCTCACATTTCTTTCATGGATCAATAAACCACCTAAATTTTCATAAAACATTTTCAAGAAGTATAACGACGACTTGATCAGAAAATCCATTCAAATATGATCTTTTAATGAAAAAATACCATCAATAACAAATCAAACCATAATTGGAAGCCCCACGACCAATTAATAAATCAATTTCCGGAACCATAAAATGGGCCTAAAATATTGAACAATAAATACACTTGGAAACCATTTTTATAAAAAAAATGACAAACTGGCCTTTAATCATTTTTTAAAACTAAAATTTTACAAAGGTATGAATTTAAATATCATTAAATAGGAGTATAAACACCATTTTAAGCAGAAACAATCATTAATAAATCCCTTAAAACACTCAGGTTATTTTTCAAAATGCAACCATTTTCATAAGGATGTGAAACGGGCCATTTTTCAGCAACTCGGGCCAAAACATGTTGTAAAACAAAACCCATTTTTTTGTAAGACCAAATAGAATTTAGAAAGACATATAAGGACCGAAAATACCACTTTTAATCTTTATAATGCATTAATAAATCCAAACAAATAATTTTGAAATCACACTTAACACATAAAATCCAACCGGGCAATTTACCCAGCACATGACATGATCTTTTAAAAAAAATATTTCAAGAACTTGAAAAACAATAAAACACCAATTTCATGCCATATTTTATTAAAGATACTAGAACATATTAAAAATACCATAAAATAGGTTCTAAACCTCCCAAACGTGGTGTTAATGATAACGTATCATTTAAACAAACAATTGGTGTGCACTTTTAGGAAAAACAACACTTCTTTTCACAAAACAAATCTTACAAAAAATGTTTTTCACACCATGAAAAATTTCCCAAGCCTAGAAAAAAGTAATAAAAATATATATCATGTGTGAAAAATAAGAAAATGGTGAAACTTATATGATAATGTCATGTTCAAGGGATAACCTACCTCAAATCCTTGGCGTAATGGAAACGCACACCCAGTATCACCATCTAAGGGTTTATATACCATGAACCTTTGACGGCCAGCCCCAAACAAACATAACCCCCATGAAAAATAATTCGATAACATAACCCTAGGTCTAACAAGTCCCGAAGAGAGTAGAAAACCAATATATATAGAATGGAGGGAGAAGACGGTGGTGAAAGGAGAAGGAATCTTACCATCCCACCTAGAAAACACTTCATCTTCCAATATATCTGTACCCTTAAAGAAAGGGTATTGTCTTGAAAAGTCTTGTATATTCTCCTAAGGTCTGTTTGAACAAGGAAAATAATAATTTACATAAAAATTGTGAGAATTTAATGATTTATTTATGAAACAATTTACGTTCTAAATTCTGGACGTTTTGAGGAAACCTGAGAACCTTCTCTTTAATGTGTGATTGAAATGAGCTAAAAAGAGGTAAAATAGATAATGAGGGTGTTGATAGGTATTTTTTCTTCTAATTTGAGATTTAATTACATAAAATATTAAAAAATGAAATTTATATAAGAGAAACAAATTATTTTTTTAAAACTATATATGGTCCCACAGGCGGGCCCAATACCTAAAAAAGTATCCCAAATTCACCATGGTTTTAAATTATATGGGGTTCAAAAGGATATGGTAATTTTAATATGTTCATGGAGGCCATGTGTAAAGTTGAATTAATGAAAAATGTTGAAAATTTAATATGTTATAATAGAACAAAATTTGGGTTTTTTAATCTGGAAAATGGGCTCATAGTTGGCTGAAATCATGAAATAACCACCCTTTCTCCAAAAAATTCAAAACAAGTAATGGGGAATCCAAATTTGGATGATTATACAATGATTAATCATAAATATTCAACATATATCTCAACAAATTCCCATGAAAATCATCACAATTACAAATGAACTAGATCAAAATAAAGATATGAAAAATTAAGGTGTAACATGGAAAATCAGAAGAATCGATGGTCAAAATTACAGTCATGCCATTATTATGGAATGGATAGACCTATATAATTCCTAAAAGGTTGGGCTTAATTATTATTATAGAGATAATATAAATCATGATCACATGATGAATGGAAATAGAAAATGAAAAATCTTAAATTGTTTTATTATATGTATTTGAGACACTATTATAATCTGTTATGCAATAGTGAAGGGATTCAACAATTGATGTTACCAAGGGGGCATGAATAAGATTATTCATTAAAATTTTTGTAATATTATGTCACAAATGATATAATAATTGGTTCATTATTTATTTTATCAATTTTATATAATAAATTATTTTCTTTTTGTTTTCATATATAATTAATATTCATTTATGTTTTTAGGAATATTATATAATACCCTCATAAATCAAGGAAGGTGTTTTCAATTAAAACTCATATTTGGAATGTTATTCCAACGAGAATACATTGGTTTGTATATATTAATATGAATGGAGGTTTTATATATACAAGATCAATTTTTATACCAATTATTGACATTGGAATAATTCTATTGATGGATTTAATCTAATATTATAATGAAAAAAATTATTATCATGACACAAATTTTATAATTAGTTATTCAAGAATACAATCCCATAATTATTTATGAGATTATTCATTGCATGATCATTGATTGGATGTTTCATGACCGTCTCATTTTAAAAATATTTATGGAGAATAAAAATATCTAATATAATAAAAGAACAATATTAAATACTATGAAAATAAGATACATATATTGTATAACATTACATTTCATAATTTCTTGATTAATTACCTAGATATCCACATGATCATGAGTTAAATGTTATATCAATATCATCTTCAATTAAAATACATTACATATGGATCCATATGGAATAAAAATGTTGGAATTAGTCAAATTAATGAAACAAACATAAATAACCTTTGATAAGTGATTCATACTCACTAGTGTCATTTCTTAGGGAACATCCATATTATTTATGAAGAAAAATAATGAGAGATTTAGGTTGTGAATAAATTAATGTAAAATAAATTCCAATTATATTAATAATAAGTATCCCTTTCTACACATTTATGATCATATTAATCTACCTCAATCATTATAAACCTTATAATTTATATATGGAAATTTTTATTTCTATGATATTTGAAAATTTTAAACAAATGTAACTGATATTTTTATTAACAAATATACACATATGCTTGTTAACTAGATGAATAAAGTAATCACGGATTAACATCATAAATCATTTATGGAATTTTTTTATTATAATATGATATACTATAGGTTCTATGATGAATATGAGTTCCATTTACAAATTTTCATGGTGAATCTTAGAGGAAATGATTTCCATTTAAATTTCATAATGTATTAATTACTCTTCAACAAGAATATGATATTTTGAACTTTGATTCCATGTGTAGAATATTTAATATAACTATAATAAAAATGGTGGACAAATAATGACCCACATTGATAAATAAAACTATGATATTAGTATAATTGGTTACTAAAAGTGAGAATATAATTTTTTTTCCAATATGATAATCCTATATTTATGTAGGAAAAATAAGTGCTCAAATTCCCTTATAAAACTGAATATAAAGACAATGTTTAATAACTAATGAATTGATTGATTAATCCAAAAATAATAAATTTACCAATAGTGGAGTAGGAAACATATATATATATATATATATATATATTCATGAAAATGGTGAGGTTGAATCTTGAAGAAAAATAAAAATATTATTAATTATATATTGAGTAATGTAAATACCCCTGAAAAACATAATAGAACTTTTTTTCATGATTTAGTGGTCATAATATTTTCCATAATTATATTGACACAGACAACTTATATTAAATGATGTTACATATAAATAAACCCCATGAATTGTAATTATATATTCACTATTATGTATTTTAATATGAGTAAAATTTGATTCTTTGAACTACTCTTGGATTATGAAAAAACAATACACCACCACCATATGGATGAAAATAAAGTGGAAAATATAATATGTATCAAGGATCATGGAGTTACATCTATGTTGAGGATTGGGAAGGATATAATACTATTTTCTTTTGTTTTTTATTCATATAAATTATTAGGTAAAGGGAACCATATTGCTTTTTCCATGTAAACACCAAACCATCATTACTATTTAAATTAAATCTGTATCTATAAGATAGAAAGAGTCATTAAAAAATGGATAATAATTGTATATTCTACTAGGTTTCATAAGACATATAACTATAATGATACAATATGAGTTATTGTGGATCACATTAAAAAGTTGTCAAAATTCGATGAAATAATCCAAGATATACTAATTGATTCTATTATAGGAAGCAATATCACTATATGTATGAGGAACCATGGTTATAATATATCAACTATACTAATCCAGATCACTATTTGACTTCAAAATCACAGAGTCACAAGATTACTTTGAACTATGAGATAAATTTGAGGACATTCTATCATCCTAAAAATTATGCCTAGTCGGGATGGATTATCGAAACAATAGAGGATATACATTTTTAATTATCACTCAAAATCTATGGTACATGGTCATAAAATATACCACAATTAAAATTTCTATAAAATAATATATTCCACTCCAATATACTGATGGATCTGTATGGATAACTGTAGACATTTCACACTCCATTCTCCTGGATGATGTTTGCTAAAGGATCTTAGATTTATCATAACACATTGAGGGGTAAACTATGAACTAATAATATATATAAAATCATATAAAAACATCTAAAATAATTTAAAAAAATATGTTAATAATACTATAAATGATATTAAATATTATGTTAGAGATTTATAGGTTTTATAGGATCAATTAGCACCAAATCAATATAGAAGAAACACGAAATCGAAGTATCATCCACACTATAAATCGAAAAAGTTCATATATAAAATCAATTAAATATGTTTTATAATATACAATTTTTATTTTTCACAATTATATTCATCTAATGGTTTATGGTGATCAATAATATGTAGTAAAATTAATCCATCATCTGTACTGTATTTGTGGATTAAATATGGATCACCCATTTAATGGATAGGATACTCTAATCCCAAATAGTATGGTAGTGACTCTAAAATTACATGAGAAAATATATAATATATATTATTTAGGTGATATTTTTTGGAATCTAGGTAGGGAAGAACGACATATATATTTATAGTGTTATCTTCAATATATTTCCAACATGATGTTCCAATGAATTCAATTATATATTTAGAATATATGGGTAATTTTTTTATCTAACCATGCATTAATCACATGGGTAATAAAACCACAGTTTATTTTCACTACATGAATTTGTTGTTATAATAATAGTCTATCATAGAATATTATAAAATGATAATGATTACAACATTCATTCCATGTATTCATATTATGTTAATGAATATCATACAAAATGATTATAAAAAAATAACACTCTATTTCAGAACCATAAAATATTATTATATAAGTAAATTTCATAAAATATATATTACATACCTTGTGTTATACTAATAACATCTCTTATAATATGTCTAAATGCATCACATTTATATAAATCCTCAGAGACTTAGAAACATTTTTCCTAAAATTGTATCATATTAAATAAGTTTTGAAATCATATTTAGAACTCCATATATAAATTTTCTAAGTCTATTCTAGAAATATATCATCCAATTTACCATAAATAACATCTTATGTAACAAATTTGGAATATCTATTGAAAAAACTTTTATAGATTCCCAGAACACTATTAGAGTAAATTTTTTAGTAAAGCTAAATCTTCATTCATTCAACCACAATGTTTCAGACCATGAACGTTTTTAAGACTACTATATTTTTAATTCACACTATATATACAATCATATTAATCATATGTAAAAGATTTATAATGTATATAATTTATTTTGGACAACATGGAAGAATTTGAATTCCAAAATTTTCAATTTCCCAAAGATTTGTGTTTTTGTGTTTATTGTAAACATGTTCCAATATTGACATCATGGTTATGTAATGTGATGTTGGATAAATCGCCCAAATATAAACATCAATATTCTATATATTTTTAATAGTAATGGAATATAATGAGTGATATAGTAGTGTCTTCAAATACATAGCTTGCAGGATTCTATATGGAGGCTATTAAATGTAATGATGGTTTAATTGATTCTCATTACCCAAAAAATTTGTGATTTTATAAATAAATTCTATAATTTTTTTTATTTTGTAGAATCATTAAAATTGGGAGATTTAAATTGAATGATATATATAGTTGAAAAATATTCCTGATGTTGTGAGACACTATTCACAAACTACTAAGATTCATGATATAAAATATACTAAATTATATAAATTTGATAATGTTTTTAGATGAATGTAGTTGTCCTAATTTAATTTTAAATGGAATGTAACTTATTTGATTAATTATAGAATTTACATGTATTTGATAATTACCAAAAGTCAAAAATCAAATGGTTAATGAATTGATTAATCGTAATATTTATAAGGATGATTACTTTGCAATACGGTGAATAATTCATGAAATATATAATCATTATCAAGCACATAACCCTTAATTGTGTAAATATAATTTTCTAATTCATAAGTGTGAATCACTAATGATTTTGAGAATTATGAAATTCATAAAGATAATTGTAAGGATGATCAATGTTTCTATAATGATCATTTCTATTTTATGTAATGATAATAATTTTTTCAGAATAATGGATATATATTTAGTAAGGATAATTGTATCCACATAAGGGTCATTGATAAATGTATAAATATCATTTAAGAAATCATAATCGTGATTTTTTCTTGACAAGGATTAAAACATATAGAAAATTTGTGAAGATTAAAGGATATTTTTATTAATTTGTAGAAAGGTATGTTATGAAAAATAATTAATATGTAATTTCGAAAATAAATATTTTTCATGTTATAAACATAATGAACATATTAATTCAATGATTCAAGATTGTGTTTTTTAATATTAGAGAATAAAATCAGGATAATAAATATTTTATTTATTTGTCATTTTGAAATTAAAATATTTTAAAATCAATATTTTTGAAAAAATATAGAATATAATTCTCTTGAATCATGCCATAAATTTCAATGTAATAAATTTCATAGAATTATTTTTGACTTATATTTGATTAATATGAAGTTTTTTGACAATCAATCAGGACATTCCATACTAAGAATGATGTTTTTACTAGTTTTGATAATGTTTTCGAACTATAATGATCTCTTCCACCTGTTAACAATTACATTGTTTTTTAAATGATTATGAATTATTAATTGTGGATTTATAGTCGAATATTTGTCAGAAATATTAATTTTCTCCCATTATAAGAATAAAAATAAATTTATTATTTATCTATGAATAATAATATAAGAAAAAAAAATATACGATCTCTTATACTTTTATTGTTGTTTATGGGAGATAACCATGAAAAAGATTATTACTAAAAATAAATAGAGAATTATAGGGATATAATTCACTATAATAAATTTTTAATCTTAAAATAAAACTCCTACACTAAATTATTTTAGTTAAATATTAAAAAAAACCATAAGAATATTGTAATTATTTTTAAAAAATTTAGACTTTTGACCTCATGATAGTACGTATACAAATCTATAGTATTGAAGGAATAATGTTGTAATATAATTAAAACAAAATATTAATCTCTAAAAGAAGATGACAATAAAAAATATATACATTTCTATAAAGAATAATATTTTTGTATTAATGATTGGGATTGAGAATTATAAGCCAAAAATGTTTATATAGATGGAACCAATCAAAGAATAATAATAAATGATACTAAAATTGAACTTAATATAGTTACAATTAATAAAAGAATTGAAAATTTCAATATTATTGAAGAAGAGGAATTTAGTACGACAACCAAAATTTGTATTACACAATTAAACATAAATTATTGCATAAAAATCACTTAATACAACCAAAAATATTGAGATTACTAGAGTATTTGGGGTTTAGAATCATTACATAACAACTTAAAACATGAAATACAACATCTTTATGGAAAACATCCTTTACATGACCACAAAATTCCCTCGTACATAGCATTGCATTGGATAACCTGAGGACATGCATAAGAAAAGGGTGAGCTATAATGCTCATTAAGGGAATAATCATGGAATAACAGGAGTAATACAATACATTTTAGAAAATAGGTACATCAATAGAGGACAACAGAATCATGAACATAAGGGAATGATAAAGCATGATAATCATAACATGTAAATGTGGAAACAACACTTAACTTGGAATTAGCATGGGCCAAGGCTCATTGCACATAGAGCATGAGTAAACCCTCATTTCACCTGAAGCACGAGTAAAACCTCATTGAACATGATTTATCATGAGTAAACAACCATTTAAAATTATTTATCATGATATTATACTTTACCCAATGCATTGGAGCGCTATCAGGGCACACCCTTCTTAAACATTTCATTTCAAGCATATGTGTTCCACATGGATCATGAAACATTGAATTATTTAACATAATCATTTATTACATAAGAAAAGAATGTGGAATACATAAAATAAAATCTTTAAACATTAATAAAATTTTCATGAATGTGAATACCCTTGATAGTGTAAGGGGCATGGAATTCACTTCACAATGACTTTGGCTTGGAAAAACAAGGTGCAATTTCGGCAGCATAAAGACATGACATAAGAACTCTTAAAAAATGGATGATGGGAGAGAAAGTGGTGTATTATCATATTTACATGACATGGAAAGTAAGGGGTCTATATAGATACATTTCCCAACAAATGTACTGGAATTTATATTCATGATAAAAAAGTGTTACATGAATGTAAATTAAGAGATAGGAATTCCTTTCGGAATATTGGAATAGTAACAGATGTACATGGGAGGAATTTAATGAGAGTGAAAGGGGCCTCCCATCATTAAATCATAAGAAGGGAAGTATGGGGAGGTGAAAAACCATACCCCAATATTTATAATTTAAATTAAATGAAAATACCAATTTAATGAAAATTTGTCAAAAATGTAAAAGGAAGACAAACCCTTACTTGGAAGTGTGCTTCCAAAGGCTTGAGAGAGGCTTGAGATAGACTTCTTGGGAGAATGGGGCACCTTGGGAGGATTCTATAAGGAGGAGGTCATAGGTTGGACTAACTACAATGGAATTTAGTGAGGAGGAAGTGGGAGCATTGTAGGGTTTATATAGGAAAGGTGAGGAAATTCTTTATTATTTAGGTTTGGGACACCTCACATTAAACTAAACCAAACCATAAAACAGCCTATGGTTTTTGCCCATGGTTTTTGTAAAAGGGGATTTGAGACAATATTTTATAAGGCCAATGTTCTGTCATCATAAATAATAGGGAATTTTATGTTGAGGTGAGTCACACACCCAAGGAAAACAATTTAAAAATAAAAAATGTTTAATAAGTCTTGAAGGGTCCACTAAAGCTTTTTAAAATAAATCAAACAAAACAAAATCACATAATTTTTATGGTAAAACATATATTTCACGAAAATAAAGATTATATTATTTTATTACATCACTATTGGGTCATTATGATGTTACAAAACACGTCATATATTTAAACGATATTTAATTTTTACACAAATATTTTAATGTCTTAGAAAATTATAAAAAATGCACCATTGAATAATTTATACAACCTAATTCCATAAATAATATTCATTTTATCTAAATAATTTCCGAATTTTGTTATTTTTTACTTGTAAAATAAAAAAATGACATTTATCAAAATTTCATTGGTTTTGACATAAATGGTTTTCAAACCTTAATTGATATTACAAATGAATTCATAATATTATACGATCATTTATATTTAATAAAAATTATTTTAATAAAAATAATAACATTTTATTAAAATATTATATAATTCAAAAATCAATTAATACATCAACATATATATCTTAGTTGAATATTAACTAAAAATACTATTTGTGCATTAAAAACTATTTACAAGGTTACAATAAAACTAAATTATATTCATTATTATATAAAAAAATAATGTATATAACCATAGTACTAGGGCCTTGTTAGATAACCCCTTATAACACCTGCATATGACCAAAGAGTAAGGTGTGTGATGGTGACAGACTCTTGGGGTGGCTCAGATAACATATTTCGGGTGGTAATCTCTATCAACATCCACTTTTCCCATAGGAGTTACAGGTCAAGCTTAAGGTGTTCAAGCTCAGCTTGAGCATGGTCCAGAGAGAACCCAATCCAGCCACCTCCTTTTCGAGATATAAGAAATGGGCTTTATATGGGGAAATATACTAGAGGAGGCCATCACTTACTTTGTCTATGGAAATTGGATTTGTTAAAGCCCATATTTATACTAATCATGTGATCACTGTTCAATAGCTACAATATTAACGGTCAGAATTCGTAATGGTATTTTAAAATCCACAAACATAAAAACAATGAAGTTGAAATTTTATATAAAGATTTTACATAAAGAGGGATTTAATTAGATCAAGTGCGATTTCTATTAATAAGTATTTTGGTCGTTACAACCTTCCATACTAATGAAATTTCTCCCTTGGCATTTCTTTTTCCCACACTAAAGAAAATGTTGGTAACTCTGCTTCATCATTTCCTCTGATTCCAACATCCCTTCTTAAAACATTTGGTTTTCCACAACACCTTGATGAGGGGCGTTGTATTATTTTGAAAAACATTTTTTCTACGATATAATATTTTCACTGGTATCTCTTCATAAGAAAGATTATCCTCTAACTGTACCACCTCCAAAGAGAGTACATGTGAAGGGTCTGATATGTACATTCATAAGAGGGATACATTAAAGACAATATTCACTTTTTCCATGGTAGGTTAAAGTGCTAGTCGATAAGACACAACCCGGACACGATCAAGAATCTCGAAGGGGCCAATGTACCTTGGAATTAACTTCCCTTTCTTTCCAAAACCGAATGACCTTCTTCCATGGAGATATGCGTAGAAATTCCATTTCACCAACTTTCAACTAAAGGTCTCATTCACAATTATCTTCATAACTCATCTGTCTACTTTGGGATGCCTTGATTTTCTACTGAATGGTTTCTCCTTCTCCACCATTTCTTCAAACATTTCTGGTCCAAGTAGATTACTCTCACCGATCACATCCCAACACTCTGGTGTTTTACTCCTTTTATCATAAAGGGCTTCATATGGTTACATTTGGAAGATCAAGGGGAAACTGTTATTATAATAGAACTCAACTAGAGTAATATATTGATCACATCTATTTTTAAAGTCCATTTTCCATGCTCCCAACATTTCCTGAAATGTTTTTATAGTCTGCTCAGATTCACCATCAGTTTGTGGATGATAGGCCGTACTGATGTTTAGTTCCTTATTTAGAGCATGTTGAAGACTCTTCCAAAACATAGAGGTGAATCTTGGATCTCGACCAGACATAATAGATAGTGGTACTCCATGAAGCCTTACCACTTAAATGATATATATATACGTTCCAGTTGATCCTATGAGAAATCCTCTTTAATAGAAATGAAGTGTGTAGCCTTTGGTAGAGGATCCTCAAAAACCGAGATTTCGTTATTGCCTTTGGATGTATTTTGATGTGTGGTGACAAAGTCCATGGTGATGTTCATTTATTTCCATTCTAGTATTGGTAATTGTTGCATCATCCCCTTATAATTATTCATCCTTTTCTTCAATTGGTGACACAATCAGAAAATTTATGTATATTCAGTGATCCCATTCTTTATATTATCGCAACAATAATTAACTCGGAAATCTCGAAACATCTTTGTGTTTCCTGGGTGAATAGATAAATTTGAACTATGTTCATCATCCAAAAGTCCCTTCTTCAGCTCCAGACATGATGGAACACGTAATATTTTCCCAAATCTCACAATTCCTTCTTCATTAACATTAATCTCCCAGAATTTCCCTTTTCAAATAGCTTCCACTTTTTCCTGAATTCACATATCCTCTTTTTGATCATCCTTTAACCTTTTCAAATGTGATGGTTGATCAATCATTTTTGAAAGGATTTATGATGTTCCCTTTTTTATACTTCCCATGTCCATCTTCATCAAGTCTAAGAAGATTGAATCCTATTCAATTCTCATAAATGATAGAATCGGGGGGTCCTTTCTACATAGGGCATCTTCCACCTTGTTCAACTTACCATGATAGTAATGGATTGAGCAGTCATTGTATTTGATCAGCTCTAACCATCTTTGTTGGTGCATGTTCAACACTTTCTATGTGAATATATACTTGAGGCTTTTGTGGTAAGAATATATTTCACACTTCTACCCAATAAGATAATGTCACCAAATTTTCAATCCTAAGATCACTGTATCCAACTCGAGTTCATGTGTTGGATACTTCTTGTTCATGAACATTCAATTGCATTGAATCATAGGAAATTACTTTGACATTTTTCATCAACACACATCCCAGTTCCTTCTTCAAAGAATCACGGAACACCACAAATAGTTCTCCACTTGTCGGTAAAGTGATAACTGGCACATTGATAAGCGTTCTTTTTAACTCCTTTAAGCATTCTTCACATTCAGTACTCTTGGAAAACTTTACTCCCTTGTGAGTTAACTTGGTAATAGGGTTGTACAATCATGAGAAATTTCTCACAAATCGTCGATAATATCCAGCTATCCCCAAGAATCTATGGATATCTGTTACCGATGTTGGCCTCGGACATCCCTCAATTGTATATGTTTTGGATGGTTCCATAGATATCCCATTTCATGTGATTATATGGCCGAAGAATGAGACATCCTTCATCTAGAACTCACACTTGCTGTACTTTTTATAGAGATTCTCCTTCTGCAAGGTCTCATGTATAGATCTTATATGCTCTTCATGATCCTCCTTGGTTTTGGAGTATATCATAATCTCATATATAAATACTACCAAAAATTTTGTGAGGTAATCTCTAAACACTCTATTAATCATGTCCATGATGATTTCTGGAGCATTAGTGAGTCCGAAAGGCATTACTATGAATTCATAGTGCCTGTATTTTGTCTGAAAAGAAATCTTTGGGATATCATCCTCCTTCAAACATACTTAATAATATTATGACTTTAAATCATCCGTGGAGAAGTATTGTGCTCAACGAAGCTGGTAGAAAAAGTCATCAATTTTATAGAGAGGATACTTGTTCTTTATTGTGATTTTGTTAAGCTCGCCATAATAATTGCAAAGGCGTATTGACCCATCCTTCTTCTTGACGAAGAGAACTAGATCACCCCATGGTGAAGCACATTGGAGTATAAACCCTTTATCCATATTCTCCTGTAGTTGTTTCTTCAACTCATCAAGCTCAAAAACATCTATTCTATATAGAGTCTTGGTTATTAGAAACACCTCATGTCACGACCCACCTCCCTGGGACATGAAACTTTTCATCTAACCCCATGGAGTATATCTTAATTTAATCTTTAAAGACTACCAAAAATTTGTCAAGGTAATCTCTAAAGACTCTATTCAACATGTCCATGAAGATTTCTGGAGCATTAGTGAGTCTGAAAGGCATTACTACTAATTCATAGTGCCCATATCATGTACGAAATGTAGTCTTGGTGATATCATCCTTCTTCACCCTTACATAATAATATTCTGACCGCAAATCCTCTTTGAAAAAGTATTGTGCTCAACGCAGCTGATAGAATAGTTCATCCATTTCTGCCAGAGGATACTTGTTCTTTATCTTGATTTTGTTAAGCTTGCACCAATCGATGCAAAGGCACATTGACTCATCCTTCTTCTTGATGAAGAAGACTGGAGCATCCCATGGTGAATCACTTGGGTGTATAAACCCTTTATCCAGATTCTTCTGTAGTGTTTTCTTCCGCTCCTCAAACTCCACAACAACCATTCTATACAGAGTTTTGAATATTTGAAATGCCCCATGTCACAACCCACCTCCCTGGTCTATGAACCTTGTCATTTGACCCCATGGGTCTCCTGTAATACCATGGTTTCATTCCCATCACACCATAGGCTATTACTCACCAGGGTCACTTATCAGACTGATGGTTGTCCATATAGTCCAACACATGTTCATTCAGTGTGTTTTGTCCTCACTTACACACACCCTGGGAAATATCCCATAAGGTCACCCATCAGGACCACTACTCCAGGAAAAGCATGCTTAAAAGTGGAGTTTTAATCAGAGAGGATTCTAAAAAAGAAGATGAACCTTTTTGACATGAGTCATATCATTTAGACATTTTACCATTTATCATTCGGGGGTGTTACAATCCCCCCCCCCCATTTTAGGGCACAACGTCCTCGTTGTGGGCCCTACATCATAACCCAGGCAGTGCACCGCACTGGTTGCACATGGTTCGTCAAACTGTGTGGTAAAACCTTGCGAAATCCATGGGTGAGACAGTGGAAAAGACATGGTTTGTGCACGGTTCTCCAAAACATGCAGGGTAAGTGGGCGACCACTTAATGATATGGTTTTTAAGTCTCGGGCCATTCGAGATTTTCCATTCCTCCACCATTCATCCTCCCACTCATGGCTCACATGGGAGTTGTGATTTTAAAAGGATGGGGATGTTCATTGGAAAGTTTTTTAGGAAAATTGAAGGGGTTTCTTTGTTGATCAAAGGAAGTTCTTCTCGGGTAAGTCCCTCTTTTGGTTCTTTTATATTTTGGTTAGCGTTAGCTATCTCCCTCTCTCTCACTCTCTTACTCTCTTAGTTTTCCTAGATCTATAATGGTTTCATGTATATCTAGGTTTGTTTTTCTTTTTTTTGTTAACAGTTGACCTCGTTGATGTTAGGGAAGGGATTTTTAGTTTTTTTCGAGGAGGTTTTCACCTAGTTTGGAGCACATTTGGGTGAAGAGTTCGATATCGCCAAACCCTATGAGTGTGTGGTTTGTGACTTCCTGTTTAAGTGGTTTGACTTGTATATGAAAAATTTCCAATACCCATGAAAGGGTTATTGTGCGTTTACCATTTTTAACCCTGTTAATTGCCTGCTTTGATGGTTTGTGTGAGTAGATGTTATTTGTATGTGTATAGGGTTAATTGCTATGCTTTGGAGGTGTTTCCCACGCATGTTCTGTTTATGACTATTTGGTTATTATTTGTTTTCTTCCCATGCCTAGTATTTTAGGATGGAGTGATATTGTTTATATGACATGATGATATGTTTTTGACTACTATCCAAGTAGTTCTTGAGATTTACTTTGGCCGATACGCATAGCTATACGTGTTTGACTACCATAGGGACATGATAACCTGGTGTAGTAGACCATAGGGAGAATGGATGTAAGGTCTTCTCCAAAGTGTCTTATAATTTACAATGAGAGACCACAGGGGGATTTGATGTTGAGTTCTTCCCTAGAGAGTCTGTAGTTCCTCAACGCAAGCCACAGAGGGAATGTGATGTATGTGATTCCCTAGAGCGTCTTTAGATATGATATGAGACTATAGGGGGAATTGAGAGAAAGTGCTTCCTCGGAGAGTCTATTCTTAAGCTGAACCAGATGGGTTAGACCGAGTGTACTGCCCAGAGGGTTGCTTGTACATGATAGGTTAGACCAAAGGGGATAGGCTGTAGGAACATCCCAAATGGTTACCTGTTTGTTAGCTACATGCTTGTGTTTCTAGGTATTACCAGAGGGGATATGTTGTGGGTACTTCCTATAGGGTTACCTATATTTGTTGATCTGTATAGATATTTTTTCTTGAAATTGAAACTGTGGATTGATTATTGTTGAGTACATTTCTTTTTTGCTGCATTCTGTACATTTACCTGCCATATATTTAGTACTTTTTGGGCAGATATCTCATGGTGGTTTCCTATTGGGATTTATTCTCACACCCTATTTGGGACATGCTATTGGGCCTTAAACGATTATATTGATGCAGGTATAGTTAAGGGAAAGAACCCATCTACATAAGGTACTTTATGTGTTATAGAGATGAAGACCATAAGACTATGATTCAGCTTGAGATGTTGAGGAGCTGTTATCTATTTATTTTGTACGTCCCTATTCTAGAAGCCACCCAGAGGCGCCCCATACCTGGTTGGTCACATATCCTCATTTTCATTTTCCCAAACGCCAGAGGCATCCAACTAGAAGTGAGGCTCTTGGGTGTGATAGTGGGGAATCTATGACCCCACTGGCAGAGTAACACAGTGGAAGAGAAACAAATATACAATAGTAGAACTAGTAGATATCCAACAATGGTAAACAGAAGAAGACTTAAATAATAAACAACTAGAGCACACATATATATATATAATGATGCATAATACATATGTTTTGGAAAATAGTTAAACAATTCACAATGCTAAATACAAGAAGTACTAAACCCATGTACAAAAGAAACAGATAACAGCTCCTCAGCATCTCAAGTCTAAGCTTTGTCCCATGCTATCCAGCTCCACAACACATCATGTACCTGATGTAGAAGGGTGAATACCCTTATCTATACCTAAAGAAATATATTCTGTTTGGGCCCAAAATCATGGCTCAATAGGGTGTGAAACTAAATCCCAGTAGGCAACCACCACAATATCATTGGCTAATAGTCAGCTAATATATGGTAGTTAAAAGTATAGAAAGCAGTAAAAATGAAAGTACACAACAGTAAACAATCAACAGTTTCAATATCAAGCAACAAAAATCCAAGAATATCAATACAAATAGGTAACCCTAGGGGAAGTACCAACAACATATCCCCTCTGGTCATACCTAGAAACACAAGAAAGTAGCTAAAAACTGGTAACCCTCTGGGATGTGCCCACATCCTAACCCCTCAGGTCCTACCTATCAAGTACAAGCAACCCTCTAGGAAGTACACTTGGTCTAACCCCTCTGGTTCCACTTTATAATGGAATCTGTAACGAAGAACTCACCGCCAATTCCACCTATAGTCTCGTATCGTATCTAAAGGCGCTCTTGGGAAGAACTTATGTCACATTCCCTCTATATCACGCTTTGAGGAACTATAGACTATCTGGGAAAGCACTCAACATCAATTCACCATGTGGTCTCACATTATACATTGTAAGATACTCTGGAGAAGCCCTTACTTCCATTCTCCATATGGTCTACTTCAACAGGTTCTCACGACCTTGTGTAAGTTAAATAAGTATAGCTATGCATATTGGCCAAAGTAAACCTCATGAACAACTTGGCAAGCAGTCTACAACATATAAGCATGTTAGATAAAAAAGATCACTCCATCCTACCATACTAGTCATGGGAAACAAACGAATCAGAACCAAACAGTCATAAACAGAACATGAATGGGAAACACCTCCAAAGCATAGCAATCAACCCTATTCACATACAAATAACCTCTACTCACACACACCAGCAAATCATGCAATTAACATGGTTGAAAATGGTAAACTCAAAATACAAGTGAAAGACCATAAATCGAAAGGCACAAACCACCTACTTTTAGGGTTTGGTGATATGGACCTCTTCACCCAAACACGCTCCAAACCAGGTGAACACCTCCTTAAAAAAACCTCAAAACTCTTCCCTAACATCAACAAGGTAAAAATTTATCACAACAAGGAAAAAAACCCCTAGATCTACATGAAAAACTTTTAGATCTAGGAAAACAAGTAGAGGAAAAGAGAGAGAGATAGAGAGAGGAGGCTCACCATAACCAAAATCTCAATGAACCAAAAGAATGAATTACCTAAGGTGAACCGCCTTCGATTCACAAAGAAACCCCTTTGAGTTTCCTCCAAAACAAGCGAAGGATCATCCCCAACCATTAAAAATCGAAACTCACTTTTGAGCCATGAGTGGGACGATGAATGGTGGTGGAAGGGAAAATCCTGAGTGGCCTAGGACATAAAAAACCTAACTTTATGTGGGCTCTCGGTTACCCCACATGGGATGGAAACCTATGCAGCAATCGTGCGTTTTCCAGTATCTCTCCCTGGGATTTCACACATATTGCATGCATGGATTGAAAAACCATGCACTGCCTGTGTAGAGACCACTATCAAAGGTGCACAGTTTCCTTGGATGGTGGCACAGTTTTTTCAGACCGTACGCCAACCATGCTTCCCTACACAACCTCCCAAAAAAACTATTTTTCTCAAAAATACCTCCAGAAAAGAAAAGAATTCCTGAATAGAATGTCAGTGTTCTTACAAACATCCCCTTAAAGAAATTTGTCCCCAAATTTCCTTAGCGCGAAGTTGAAGAAGAAACCTTGAACAGATCCGTCCAGTGTTCTCGTACATCATCCTCCCTCTACCATGTCTATTCATGTACCCGCCCATGTTCCCATAGCACTCATACCATATGAACATACCGGTTGTGGAGAAATTTTGTACTGTAATCAACAATATGGATAGGATTCTCCTCGAATGATGCATCCACATCTAGATCAACCTCCATGGGATGAAAGACATGAGACGGGTTTGAAAAATAAAACCAGAGCTGTGAAATGTGAAAAACAACATGCATCGCTCGGTATCATTGAGGTAACTACAACCAATAGCCAACCAGACCAACTATTCTTAACACCACAGCCGGTCCGACCTATCTTGGTGAAAGCTTACTCAGTCTCTTAATCCTTATGTGCCCCATCCTCGGTGTGAAACATAAGAAAACCAGATCCCTGACCACGATCTACATAGTTCATCTCCGCTGTTCCGCATAAGACTTCTGTCGAGACTGTGAGGTATTCATCCTCTTCCGAATCAACTCTAACTACTCTGTGTTATCTAGAACAAGATGAGGTCCTAGCAAGGTTGCCTCTCCTACATCCAGCCAACATAAGGGTGATCAGCATGGTCTAACGTACAAGGCCTCATAAGGTTCCATCTGAATAGTTGCCTGAAAAATATTGTGGTAGGCGGACTCCACTAAGGGTATATGATTCTTCCAAGAACCTCCAAATTACAGAATGCATGATCGGAGCATTTCCTTAAGCACCTGAATTGTACACTTAGAGTATCCATCTATCTGAGGTATGCTGTACTCAAAAGTACCTATGTACCCAAATCCCTCTAAATCTCCTTCCAGACCCGAGAAGTAAAAAATTCATCCCTGTCTGAAACAATGGAGTGTGGAACTCCGTGCAGACTTACAATCTCATGGATGTATAGTCATACCAACTCATCAACACGGAAGGTCTCTATGATTGGTAAGAAGTGAGAAACCCTCGTATTCCTTTCAACAACAACCCACACTGCATCATTCCCTTGAGGTGATCTCAGCAACCCTGTCATGAAGTCCATCGTGACATCATTCCACTTCCACTCCAAAATGGGTAACTGCTATAAAATACCTGTTGGTCACTGATGCTCTACCATCACCTACTGATAAGTAGAACATATCAAAATGAAAGTAGAAACATCCCTCTTCATACCTGGCCACCAATACGGGAAGTTTAGATCACAATAAATCTTGGTGATGCTAGGATAAACTTCCCAAACAGTGGAATGGAAAATCCTGCATCAGTTTCTCGCGTATATCTACTGGCAGCCATATGCGTCCCTACAAATTAAAGATATCATCCTCTCCAGCTGCCCATCCAGGAAGAGGGTCCTCTTCTGACGCACTCTCCCACAGGACTAGGCCTCTTGAGTTTGATAGATACCTCATCCACACCCGATCAAGAAGGGTAGAGGTAACAGCTACAGAAGATAGAAAAGCCTGCCCCTATCTGTCGTGCACATCCAAATGCATCTCGGAGAACAGATCCATAAGCAACCACTCACTGATGTCCTCATGAAATTCCTAGATATGAGTTCTCTTACTCAACTCATTATCCATAGCATTTCCTTTCCTAGGTGTATTGGCAGCCTCAATGTTGAAGGATTGTAGTTACTCAACCCACATCCTCTATCTCAGAATAAAATCATGCTGAGTGAAAATGTACTAGAGACTTTTTTGGTTGGTGGGAACCACAAAATGTTCTCCCATAAGGTAATTTCTCCAACAACGTAAGTCATGAACATCAACTTCCAACTCCAAATCATGTGTCAGGTAGTTATTCTCATGTGGCCTCAATTGTCGTGACCCGTACGCAATGACTCCATCTCCCTGAATAAGCACATATCCTAGCATGATACTTGAAGCATCATAATAAACATATTTCTCTTGCCCGACTTTGGAAATACTAGTATTTGTGTTGATGTCGACCTCCCTTTCAGCTCTTGAAAGGCTGACTCACAAGAATCTGACGAAAATAATTTCACACCCTTCGTGGTCAGACCTATTAGTGGTGCTACTTGGCATGAGGAGTCCTGTATGAAGCATTTGTAGTATCCATCCAGCCCTAGAAAAATCTACACCTAAAATACATTCTTTGGATTCTCCTAGGAAACTATAGATCTTACTTTCTCTTAGTCTACTGATACTTCTTTATCTGAAATAACATGACCCATGAAGTGAATCTCGTCCATCCAAAAGTGGAATTTTGAGATACTAGTATATAACTGATCCTCTCTCAGTTTACTTAAAACGATCTCAAGATGTGTGGCATGGTCGTGTCGAGTGTGAGTGTACACCAAGATATCTTCCACGAAGGCAACCACGAAGGAATCCATGTTAGGATAGATCACTCGGTTCATCAGCGCCATGGAAACTACTGGTGCATTTGTGAGACCGAAATGTATAACTAAGAACTCGTATTGACCATACCTGCTTCTGACACCTTTAAGAGGTATATCTGATGGTCTAATGAGTAACTGATAATAACCGGACCTCAAGAAAATCTTTGAGAACACCCATGCCCCTCGAAGGTGATCAAAGAGATCATTAATCCTGGGCAAGTGATACCGGTTCTTGACCATCAACTGGTTCAACGTCCAATAGTCCACAATAAGCCTGAGGGAACCATCTACCTTCTTCGCAAACAAGATAGGCGAACCCCAAGGTGAAGTAATGGGTCAGATGAAACCCTTTTCCTAAAACTACTCCAACTTCTTCTTGAGCTCCTGTAACTTAGGTGTAGCCATCCTATAAGGAGGAATGGATATCGGTGCCGATCCTGGCACGATCTCAATATCAAAGTCTACCTCACGCTCTGGAGGAAAACCTGAAAAGTCCTCTGGAAATTCATCCCATAAACGATCCAACACTGTATGAAAGACTCACTACGATGTCCCATGGTCATCCAGATATAGACTAGAAATCTGGGATGTAACTCTTTATATCCCATGATGCTCGGGTCCTTCAATGCTTTCCTGGACATCCCACTCACACCTATGAAGAAAAAATCCACCCTCTGGTGATATAAAACTCACCTTATGGAGATAACAGTTGACGAATTCCTAGAAGGGAACCAACCCGTCCATGGAAAGAATTAAATCATAGCCCTTCATCTCTAAAACATAAATATCCCAAATGAAGTGACTCCCACCAACCTCAAGAGGCATTCCTTGCACTGAAATACACTAGATGTTCTTTTCCCCAAAAGATTGTCTAGTGTAAAAACATTTCAAGATGAAAAGATAGAGATCCCAATGCTCTCCACAATAGAGACAGATATAAATCTATGCATAACACCAGTATTGAAAAGTGATGAGATAAAACTGAGGCTACTAAGATTGTACCTCGAACTATAGAGGGCCTGATATCTTGCTCCTGTTGGGTCTTCTCCACCGCAAATGTCTGACCAGTACCATGGCCATGTGACCCTACCTGGCCACTCTGAGTTGATCCACCGTGCTGTCGCTAATAGACCGCGGACTGACCACCATGACCTCGACCTCCACTTCAGCCCAAATAGCTAGAAGAACTCCAGTTCCTAGACTGGTGAGAAACTGGAAGAGCATCTCCTGAATGAGGAGTCATAGATGAACCCCTGTCACCAACTAATTGTGAGAAAACCTGACAAAAATGCTGAAGGTGACCCATCTTGCGTAATATCGGCACTCCACTGGGTCTCTCTGGCACTGCGGCCTCGTATGTCCAACCCTTCCACACTGGTTTCATACCACCAGGCCTCTTAAGGATGTGTCTCGCCTCCTCGGATCACCACGTGAAGACTCCCTACGGCGCTTCCGATTTTCAGTGAGCAATGTTCTAACTTTAGAAGCAAGACCGCCCTGGCTCTCAACTCGGGAATCTCTCAGATTTCACTCTGCAATCAGCGCCTGGTTGATGATTGAAGTGATGGAAGTCAACCTAAATATATTCACCTGTGAGAGGATCTATCTTCTAAGAGCATCCTCAAACATCCTATCCAAGAACAACCCATCTCCACCCTAGAGGGGTGTGAAATGCTGAAGCGCGTTGAATTGAGAGGAATACTTCATAAATAAAAGAGTACCATGTTCCAGACACATTAATTCTCGGGCTTGATTTGAAATTAGTGTCTCTGGATAGAAGTATTCATAAAAGAAGCGCTGAAACTCCACCCACACCATAACCTGGTGATGACCCACCTGTGAGATCATGTCCCACCACATCTTGGTAGAGTCTCGTTGCATATAGGTAGCAAGCATGAGCTGATTTTTTGGAGGTGTCTCCAGATGCTCGAAGATAGCCAACATGGATTCAGGCCATGACTCTGAAACCTGAGGTACTCCTTCCCCTGTGAAGATGGGACGATGCTGCTGCATGAAAACACTCGTCAAGTCTTCCATTGACAAAGAAGGAGGCAATGCACCCTGGAAGGTCTGGATCATCCTCAGAAAGACATCCCTAAACTGTACATTGGTGCCATCAACTGCTATAACTGCTAGTTCCTAGGCTAGAAAAACTAGAGGATTTGTAGGAGGTCCCTGATCAGCCATATCTGGTGTTTGGTCACCGCCTTGTGGCTGGTGTACAACCGGAGGGCGTGTTGGTGGCAACACTCTGTAAGGTCAAATGCACACTCATATCAATAATAACATGGTCTGAAACATATGAGTACAAGGTGTGTACATATAAAGAATGTTTCTTCCCAAACAAAAGAACACAAGTTGTGTACTCAATACCACACGGCATGCATTCTGGGTTTTTCCGGACAGTAAGCCTTAGAAACTACTTCGGAACCTAGAGAAACACTAAAACAAACATTGAAAGTGCCAAATTCCATTCTGTGAGTACCCATACTCCCTGTGAATCAAATATTGGCATCTTACACATGTTAAAAACAAGCAATGACAAGGCTACGATCCACCATGTTCTCGTCCATGAGGGCCCATAACACCATAGGAACCAAAAACTTGGTGTTCATTCAAATAAAAACGTCACAAAAAATACCCTATCAAACAAAAGGAATTTTTATCAAGGCATCCATCACAACACCATGCATATTCTACACAACATCTATCACAACAACATGCAATTTCTAATGCATGATATATGGAATGCCAAGAATGCATTACATATTAAGTCCAACAAGTTCCTCTATGATGCATGAGATGGCATACCCTTATCTCATTAGGGTTGTGATAGAGATAGAAGCCCAATAATATCAACAGTAATAGCACAAATCATGTGAGTCACCCATCAGTAAAAATAAGATCAACCATAGTCTTGATAAACCAGAATAAATTGCAATAAATGAGGTAGTATGAATTTTCCCTATACACGGGTTAGCTACTCACAGGTAGAGCATATTACCAATCACTTATTTCATCTTATCCCTATCTATAGGCTCCAAATAGTAAGCCAAGAGAAAAGAATTCCTCTGATACCAAAATGTAATGTCCATGTTCCAGAAGCCACCTAGAGGCCCCCCCGTACCCGTTTGGTCACATGACCTCAAGCAAATTTTCCCAAAAGCCAGAGGCTGAAGACTAATAGTGAGGGCCTTGGGTGTGATTTTGGGGAAACTATGATATCATTAGCAGTATAACACAGTGTAAGAGAAACAAATATACAATAGCATAAATAGTAAATATCCAACAATGGTAAACAACAGAACACTGAAATAATTAAGTAGTAGAGAACATATATATATATATATATAATGATTCATGATACCTATGTCTTGGAAAACAGTAAAACAAGTCACAATTATGAATAAAAACAATACTAAACCCAAGTACAAAATAAACAGAAAATATCTCCTCATAATCTCAAGCCTAAGCTTGGTCCCTTGATCTCTTACTCCATAACACATCAAGTACCTGAAGTAGAACGGCGGTTTCATTTGACTATACCTGCAGCAATATTATTCGTTTGGGCCCAAAAGCAGGGCCCAACAGGGTGTGAGACAAAATCATAGTAGGCAACCACCACAAGATCTATGCCTAACATTCTGTGAATATATAGCAGGTAAAAGTACAGAAAGTAGTAAATATGAAAGTACTCAACAGTAAAAAAATCCACAATTTCAATATCAAGAATCAACTATCCAAGAAGATCAACACAAATATGTAACCCTCTTGGAAGTACCCACAGCCTATCCCCTCGGGTCATACCTAGCAACAAAATCACGTAGCTAACAAACAGGTAAACCTCTGGGAAGTGCCCATAGTCTATCCCCTCTTGTCCTACCTTTCAAGTACAAGCAACCTCTGTGTGGTACACTTGTTCAAACCCCTCTGGTTCAGCATTAGAATATACTATCTGAGGAAGCACTCACCGTCAATTCCACATATAGTCTTGTATCGTATCTAAAGGTGCTCTATGGAAGCACATTCGTCACATTCCTTCTATTTCCCATGTCGAGGAACTACAGATTATCTGGGGAAGCACTCAACATCAATTCCCCCTATGGTCTCACATCTTAAATTATAATACACATCGGAGAAGCCCTTAATTCAGTTCTACATATGGTCTACTACATCGGGTTCTCACAGCCCTGTGTAAGTCAAACAAGTATAGAAACACATATCGGCCAAAGTAAAATTCAAGAACTACTTGGATAACAGTCTACAACATATCAACTTGTCAGATAAACAAGATCACTCCATCCTACAATTCTAGGCATGGGAAACAAAAAAACAAAAGCAAACTGTCATAAATTGAACATGCATGGGCAACACCTCCAAATCATATAAATCGACCCTATTCACATACAAATAACTTCTACTCGCAAACACCAGAAAAGAAAGAAATTAACATGGTTAAAAATGGTAAATGAAAAATGCAAGTCAATGACCTTAAACCGAAAGGCACAAACCACATACTCTTACATTTTGGCGATATTGAACACTTTTCCCAAACGTGATCCAAACCGGGTGAATGCCACCTCAAAACCACCTCAAAAACCATTATCTAACATCAACAAGGTCAACCTTTAACACACTAAGGAAAAAAACCCTAGATCTACATGAAAAACATGTATATTTGGAAAAAATAAGAGGGGAAGAGATAGAAAGATAGAGGGAGAGAGAGATAGAGCTAACCCAAAACAAATCCTGATGAACCAAAAGAGGGACTTACACTATGAGAACTACCTTCGATCCACCAAGAAAACCATTTTCCATACCTCCAAAAAGATCCAAGGTGCTTCCACAACCTCTAGAAATCTCAAATCCAGCGTGAGCCATGAGTGGGAGGAAGAATTGTGGAGGAATGTAAAATACCGAGTCACTAGTGACTTAAAAAAACTAACTTTATGTGGCTGCATGGTTACCCTGCACGGTTTGGAAAAATATGCACCAACCGTGAATTTTCCACTATGACATCTAGGAATTTTGCACAGATTTCCCGCATGGTTTGACAAACCATGAACTACCCGTGCAGAGCCCACTGTCAAGGGTGCACGGTTTCATGGGCTGGTCGCATGGTTTGTTCAGACTGTTCAGCACCGTGCACCCCTGCACAACCTCCCCAAAAAACTCTTTTTCTCAAAAAAATTACCAGAAAAAGAAAAAATACCTGAAAAGAAGGTCAGGGTTCTTAAACACCATGTATAAGGTAAATTGAGAATTCAACATCTCTTCTAGGAGGAAGACCAAGCAATTCCTTTGGAAACACTTCAGTGAATTCCCTCACAATAGGCATGTCTTCAACGATGGTTACCTCCTTAGACTCAATAATCTAAGCCAGATATACATGCTCATAGGGTAGTAATATCCACGCTTGAGATTATAGAGCTAAAAAAGTTCATCTTCCTCCATGCACTTGTAAATAATCGGGGGTCGATTATCCTCAAGGAGAGTGATTTCCCAATCACGACAATTTATGTTGGCTCTTTATAAAGAAAGCCAATCCATACCAAGAATTATATCAAATTCCACCATAGGGAGTATTAAGAGGTTCGTCGGGATTTTTAATCCAAAGATTATGATTGGGTAGTAGTTATATTCATTGGATGCAATGATTTCCCCATTTGCGATACTCAACAAAATCTTCACTTCCAAGATTTTTGGTGGTGCTGGGATTATTCAACTAAACATTAGAGATATAAAAGAATGCATAGACCCTAAATCAGAAAGTATTTTCACTATTCTCAAACAAATAACTATCGTACCTATAACCACTTCATTTTCAGGGTTCACTTCGGCAGTAGTGATGGAAAAATCTCACCCTTGTTGCCTTTGAGGTTGTTGGTTGCCTCCAAAAACCCTTAGATTAGTGCACTGATTTTCATGATGCCCTAGTTCTTTGTAGTTTTAGCAATGATCCACACATCAATGTTCGAACGGAGAATTCCTCTCCTCTATTGAAGTAGTGGGTCTTTCTTGGTGAATGTTAATAGTGAGGCTCCCTTATTTTCTACACCTAATGAATTTCCTCATCCCCATCAGGTAGTTTCTGGGGTACTTATTGTAACACCCCAGGTAAATAAAGAATATGACATTTTCATATTTATCCATATTTGTGAATAAAATATTAATAAGACTTTAAAGGGGACTCTATGCTCGATGGCGTACCCAACACGCAACAACGAGTTTCTTGGGAATCTTACGTTACACTCTAATAATAAAATAATATTATTTCAAATGGTAGTTAACATGTAGCCGTTGTAATGGCGGGAATGGATAGAAATAACTAAAATATGATTATATATGTTCTTACATATTTTTACATTTATACAATAAAAGATAAAGGCTTAAAATATGGAAAAAATTCAATTTTAGGCATATATGCCCTAGTTTTCACTAAAGGTTCACTTATCGCCTTTTGATGCAAAACCGTCATTAAATATAGTTTTGTTCACTCTTAAACATTCTTTTGGACCAAATAAAACTCTTATTAAGAATCAGGACATCAAAATTTACTTTTTGTAAATTTTTGGTATCTTTCCGATAAAGTTCATTTTTTTAATGAATAGTGTAAAATGTTGTAGTTTAATTCCAAACCACTTTTTAATCTACATTATTTATATGATTAGATTATATTTTTAATTGGTTTTAAAGTGAAATTAGAAAATATTTTTACCATTATATCCAATAGTGGTCGTTGGAATCAATTTCACTTTGAAATAAGACATAAACTAGTGTCAATATTTTGATAATTATTGTTTCATAAAACACGCTATTTGTCATGACAGCGGGAATTAATTATTAAATTAATTAATGTGACTTATATGTTTTGAATTTTTTAAAACAGACTTCATTTTTGAATTCGGAATATCAAATATAGTTATGGTGAATTTTTGATTATTTTCTGAAAAACATCAATTTTTGATGAATAGTGAAACCACTACGTGGTACTTATAAAGACTGATTTTCCGTTTAAATGAAATTTTGCCATCATTGGGTTTTGAATTTCAAAAATCCGACATACATGGTTGTCATTAAGAAGTAAAATGTGGTTCAATGGGATAAAAATAATTTTTTGGTGAATAGTAACTTATTAAGTTCTTAATCGCGATTAGTTGTAATTAGGGTAGTTTAAGGTATAAATAATTCTTTAATAATATTAAATGACCTAGACACATGTCCCAACCTTATTGGTTGTGTCATGGCCGACCACAACAAGCCATGGGTCAACTTGGGGACCCCATGGAGACACTTTGGTTGGGAATTGACATAAATAACATTTTATTTAATGTAAAAGTAAAACTGACACAAACATGATATGTTTTACTAAAACAATTTTTAAGTGGGGTTATACAAGTCATCTTTTTGATTATAAATATTCATTGGAAATATAAAAAGATTTCCTACATCATAGTATTTTTTTTTATAATTTTTAGACATTAAATAAATTAAATTATTTATGACATAATAATGATGCAGTGATGACATCATTATTTGACGATTTAAATAAAATGGAAATATAATGTAAAATCTATGAACTACACATGTCCAAAACTTATTGGATGAGTGGATTTCGAAGACTTATCACCTTATCCTCGAATTATATCAATGTGGGACCTTTTGAAACCGAAACACATTTTCAAATAAAGTAATATTTCTTTACTTTCCAAAAGTACCCCTCCTCTCCTCTTATAAAAGGCCCCCACCTCTACCTCATTTAACACACTCCTCAAGCCTTTGGCTCGGCCAACCCCAGCCCATTTACTCTCTCCACATCCCTCTCCTAATCCTAGAGGATTCCCTTTGGGCATAATCCTTTCAACGGAAGCCTTTAGGCTCAAATCAAAAGGAGTTACACTTTTAAAGGTAATTCATTCTCTCATGTTCATTTGTTTTATTTTTCTTCTACAACCCCCTAAACACTTTTTATTTACTTCTTTTGTAACAACACCAGTATATTCAATATACTAGGATGTTGTTATAAGATGTATTCGAGCTACACTCTCACACAACTACATCAAATGGTTAAAGAACATACGGTTTCTGTGGATGGTGAAATTCTGCCTCCCGAAATGATGATTGTTCAATACTCATTTAACACCTTTAAAGGTGGCAATTATGATATCACTATTTTTATATATGATATATAATATGTTTATGTTTTATTTATTCTTCTGTATTTTTCATTTTTGTCTTACCTTTATGGCTTCCATTATGGGTATACGCGATATCTTCATTTAAGGAAGTGCGGACTACCGCCCCCTCAAAGTGATTTGATTCATTAAATACCATATGTGGGATGTATAAAGGATGGAAATATGATATTATATATGATATTATACTGGAATTATAATATACCTTTATATCATTATTATTCCATTCTATAAAATACGAAATAGAAATGAAAGTAGCGTTCATGCGTAGGTACGGCTTACCGTCTCCATTAACGGTGTATTTCATTTCTTACCTCTAAATGATTATGTAATGTTATAAATGCATGAATTTACTGGATATATATGACATATATGTTATCTAAATAATGAATACAATTCTGGATATAATAAACAGTTGGCCACACGAACAACATGTAATTGTAAGAAGTCCACTTTCGACTTAAGAACCAAATATCGGCAAAACAAATATTATTAACTTAAATGATTACATAATGTTTATGACATGGTAATAAGTGGTATAAAAGTAATAATTAAATTGAAAAAGGTTCTTAAGGAATTATAAATTAACTCAAGTTTATTATTCAGGATATTAAAGAACGATCGAGTCAAGTCGGACCCGAGGTAAGGGATCCTACTCCTCTCTTTCTTTTTAAGTACACACTTTTATGTCATAGCTTTTAAAGCTCATCTTTCTTGTTATTGGGATGATCTTTTATATTACATTTACCATAATTTTTATGTTCATGTGACTAGAGACCCTATTCTCTCTCATCAATCCATTTTGGAAGTTTTGAGTGGCGCCGTTAGGCTGCCGAACTTTCGTAAGAGATCTAACCTCTCTCTTTCATTTTAAGTACTCTCTTTTATGTCACTTCTTTTAAACTCCTCCTTGCAATGTTGGGGGATTTTCTTTTATATTCCACTTGCTGTAAATTATATTGTAATATGATGGGATACTATATTTGATCTCATCAATCCATATTCGGAAGTTTTATGTGGCACCGTTAGGCTGCCGAGTTTTCGTAAGGGATTTTTCATCTCACTTTTATTCTCGTGAGATTTATGCTACATTTTCCACAAATTCCATTGAGTGGTGTATGTACTGCACATTATTCTAATCTTTGTGTAATATAAATTCGTTTATGAGTATTTACATCAATGACCTATTGTCTTTCTTTCATGGGGTGTATGTTTTGAAAGATACCAAAGTCAGTAAGGGAACCTTTCACCCTCCTCTTTTTTTAAAAAGACTTATTTCATTGGGTCTTTTAATTTACATATTTTTATGTTAGGATATGTTCTCATACATCCTTATTGATGTAAATTTTATGTCCAAGTGATGAGATACACTTTTTATCACTCATCAACTCATTTTGATGTGATGCCGTTAGGGTGCCAAGGGAACTTTTTAACCCAATTTCGATTTCCTTGGGTTCAACATGTAGTCATTGAATATGTCGTCCATTGAATATGTGTGAATGACCTTTTATTGTTTGACACTTAATATCCACTTATATTGGGTGTATTTATATTTGTCACACATATTTTTGAGATTGATTTGTCCTTAATTTAAGGATACCTTCTTTATAAGGGATTTCATCACATTTGACATTTCTATTGAGGGTTCATTGTTGTTATGCACCAATTCACTCTTATATGGTGTATATACTGTCCTTTGGAGTATTATATCATGAATCCATTTATTCTCATGTTATTATAAAGTTTTGACTAAATGTTATTCCTCAACTATTGTATTCAAGTGTCTCTAATTTTGGTAAAACCCCTTTAACCAAAATATCGTTTTAAATGTTTTAATTATTTGTTCTTATTAATATCCACGTTTTCAAAATGGCATTAAGGATTTATTTATATGGATATTAATGGTTTAAAATTTTAAGCTTCAAGGTGGTATGGGACTTTGTCTCAATCTCCTTTCGTTGAGGCATATTTTATTTTATACACAACTTTCTTTTATACGGTGTATAAACCCCTTTGAATTTTACGTTTATTCAAAAGGAATCTTTTTTATACGAAGCGTTTACTAAACGACAAAAGGGAATGTTTTTTTCGTACGTATGCGGCGACAACGACTTCTCCGCCGTCGTGACCGTTATTTGAGTTTCGGATTCCTCTAAAAGCCATACCTTCTTTTTTAAAAGAAAAATAAATACCATGTTTTAATTTTCTTTTATTTTAGTATTGAAAATGGTTTTCATAATGTTTTTATCAATGTGTTTTATTGATATCTCGTGATTGATATGTGGAAATTTTATGTTTCCTTTATACATGTTTTATGTGATATGATTATGTTATGGTGCTTGGGCATTATTATGATGACGGGTGGTTCCGTGATAAACTAAGGGCGGGTGAGCCTTTTATAGCTCTCCAATGCATTGGGTAATGCGAAGGAGTGAAACGTTAAGGTTTCTCCGAAGAGATTTAGGGAATATACTGTGATGGGTATTCCAAAAGTAACCAAGAGGGTTACTCCCTACGTAAGAATGTTATGAATGCCTCAAGTTACCTTTTTGTCTTATGATTTCTATGATTTATTCATGGTTTGATGAGGTATGAAAGTGCCTTTGTTTTATGGGTAAAGTATGATTTCATTCGTATGTATATATGAACTCATGTTTCCTTTCCATATGTTTATAACCCTTATTGAGCTTTTTATGCTCATCCCATGTTTTTGAAATGTTTTTCACAGGTCAAGGGAAAGGTACATGATGTGATGATAGTGTCAAGGATGTGTCAAGAAGGAATCTGTGTTTAATTTTAAATAGGTTTCCGTTGATGGGAAGAATGAAGATTGTCTTTTATGTAACCACTTTGTTTAAATGTAAAATGTAATTAATGTTTCATGATCTAATTCTCTAAAACTCTAAACCTGAAAAGATCCTCAACGTGTAATCTTGTAATAACTCAAGATTAAGTAAGGTTTAAGGGTGGGGCCTTATAGTTGGTATCAGAGGTCGGTTTAGATAACTTTAGAGGTTAGGGTATTCTTTAAGCATAAGTGACATTACCATAATGGTTAGGATTTCATAAAGAGTCCTAATTTTAGATAAAGTGAATGAGTAAGTGTATCATAGTGTTTACCTTCTTCATTAGTACATGATGATTTTGTTGATATACTCACACTGAAATTTTTGTTTTTAGTGAATGGATGGATCTAGCAGGCACCAAAGTGACAATTGGTTTGAAGGAAACTGTGGTGGTTCTCTGATTAAGATACTAGATAAAATGGAGGATTCAATGAGGAATCTCATGGCTGTTCTAAACCAACTATCAAGGATTCATTATCAACCACTTCAACCTTGGTGATTTATCTAATGCATCATGTACGAGATGGAAAACATGATGTGGAAATTCAGGTAATAATTATTAAGGTAACCATTAGGGTTTGTATGATCCTTACTTTTTAGGTAATTTTGGGTTACTCTATGATATGATGGAAAATGAAGGGCATGAGATAAACATGAGGTTAAAATATGTTATGATTATTCTTGAAGATTTTATCTCATTTTGGGGAATGTTTTAAGAATTATATAGTTTTGGAAAAAGGACAACACGCAGACAGTGTGACAACCCGTCGCGTCGGACAAAGCTGCGTGAATCAAACAAACACCCAAAGTGCGACTGGTATTTATCGCCTACCACTGGACTACGTGAAGTCCATGGTTAGTTTGACTGATTATTTTTAGTTATATGATTTTATGAATTAAGAGTAAGTCGATTTTGGGTTATTTATGAAAATGATTAACCTATCATAGAGGATATGTGATTTGGTTAATTACTTTTCAATGTGAGTCATTAGGAGCAACTGATGTTGTTTGGAGATAAATGTTACGATTTAACATGGAAGACTATGTGACTAAATCCTTCAAATATTTGGGTTTCAATATTATATTGGTTTACTTTGAAGAATTTTATGGAAAAATTGTTTATCGGATGGTCCTCGTTGAACTTTGGGTTTTGTTGGACAAATTTTGGAGATTAAGAATAGATTTTCTTTTTATAAGGGGTTATCCTTTTCTGGATTATCTGATCTTGTACTAACCTTTTTGGTTTTGGTTTTGGTTAAAGCCTAAATACATGGGAAGTATATAGTTCTATTTTGTGGATTAGGTGATTCTCTAGAAGTTGATTATAGTACTCTTAATGTGAACAAGTCTTCCTAAATACTCGTCTTTTGGAAAAAATATGAGTTTGTGTAAGGAATCTAATAAAAGTGAAAAGTCAATATGATAAGTGATTATGTTTCCTTATGAATAAATTCCTCAATAAAAAGTAACTTAAAACAAAAATGTTGTCTATTAACTTTTCCTACTGGTGAATCGAATACCGTTTAACCCATCACAAGTTTGTGATTTTCTCGTGGTTAACTTTCTCATAAACATGTTTTCTATCACTCTCCATCAGAACATGACCCTTTGTTTTTTCCTCCATTACCATATTTTCATACTTGGAATCCTAGTATGGGTTAACTCGGGTGACCTTTGTACTTATGTCTCCTTATTTTAAAGTGTTTGTTTTACCGACTTTTGTTCCGATGTGGGACTTTCAAGGATGTTTCCAAGCTATTTTTTTTTTTAAAATTGCGAGGACACAATTCCCAAAAGGGGGGAAGGATGTAACACCCCAGGTAAATAAAGAATATTACATTTTCATATTTATCCATATTTGTGAATAAAATATTAATAAGACTTTAAAGGGGACGCTATGCTCGATGGCGTACCCAACATGCAACAACGAGTTTCCTGGGAATCTTACGTTACACTATAATAATAAAATAATATTATTTTAAATGGTAGTTAACATGTAGCCGTTGTAATGGAGGGAATGGATAGAAATAACTAAAATATGATTATATATGTTTTTAAATATTTTTACATTTATACAATAAAAGATAAAGGCTTAAAATATGGAAATAATTCAATTTTAGGCATATATGCCCTAGTTTTCACTAAAGGTTCACTTATCGCCTTTTGATGGCGAACCGTCATTAAATATATTTTTTTTCACTCTTAAACATTATTTTGGACCAAATAAAACTCTTATTAAGAATTAGGACATCAAAATTTACTTTGTGTAAATTTTTGGTATCTTTCCGATAAAGTTCATTTTTTAATGAATAGTGTAAAATGTTGTATTTTAATTCAAAACCACTTTTTAATCTACTTTATTTATATGATTAGATTATATTTTGAATTGGTTTTAAAGTGAAATTAGAAAATATTTTTACCATTATATCCAATAGTGGTCGTTGGAATCAATTTCTCTTTGAAATCAGACATAAACTAGTGTCAATCTTTTGATATTTATTGTTTCATAAAACACGCTATTTGTCATGACAGCGGGAATTAATTATTAAATTAATTAATGTGACTTATATGTTTTGAATTTTTTAAAACGGACTTCATTTTTGAATTCGGAATATCAAATATAGCTTATGGTGAATTTTTGGTAATTTTCTGAAAAACTTCAATTTTTGATGAATAGTGAAACCACTAAGTGGTACTTATAAAGACTGATTTTCCGTTTAAATGAAATTTTGCCATCATTGGGTTTTGAATTTCAAAAATACGACATACATGATTGTCATTGAGAAGTAAAATGTGGTTCAATGGGATAAAAATAATTTTTTGGTGAATAGTAACTTATTAAGTTCTTAATCGCAATTAGTGGTAATTAGGGTAGTTTAAGGTATAAATAATGCTTTAATAATATGAAATGACCTAGAAACATGTCCCAACCTTATTGGTTGTGTCATGGCCGACCAATAAAAGCCATGGGTCAACTTGGGGACCCCATGGAGACACTTTGGTTGCGAAATGACATAAATAACATTTTATTTAATGTAAAAGTAAAATTGACAAAAACATGATATGTTTTTCTAAAACAATTTTTAAGTGGGGTTATACAAGTCATATTTTTGATTATAAATATTAATTGGAAAGCTAAACAAAATTCCTACATCATAGTATTTTTTTTATAATTTTTCGACATTAAATAAATTAAATTATTTATGACATAATAATGATGCAGCGATGACATCATTATTTGACGATTTAAATAAAATGGAAAGATAATGTAAAATATATGAACTAAACATGTCCAAAACTTATTGGATGAGTGGATTTCGAAGCCTTATCACCTTATCCACGAATTATATCAATGTGGGACCTTTTGAAACCGAAACACATTTTCAAATAAAGTAATATTTCTTTACTTTCCAAAAGTACCCCTCCTCTCCTCTTAAAAAAGGCCCCCACCTCTACCTCATTTAACACACTCCTCAAGCCTTTGGCTCGGCCAACCCCTTCCCATTTACCCTATCCACATCCCTCTCCTCATCCTAGAGGATTCCCTTTGGGCATAATCCTTTCAAAGGAAGCCTTTAGGCTCAAATCAAAAGGAGTTACACTTTTAAAGGTAATTCATTCTCTCATGTTCATTTGTTTTATTTTGCTTCTCCAACCCCCTAAACTCTTTTTATTTAATTCTTTTGTAACAAAACCAGTATCTTCAATATACTAGGATGTTGTTATAATATGTATTTGAGCTAAACTCTCACACAACTACATCAAATGGTTAAAGAACATACGGTTTCCGTGGATGGTGAAATTCTGCCTCCCGAAACGATGATTGTTCAATACTCATTTAACACCTTTAAAGGTGGCCATTATTATATCACTATTTTTATATATGATATATAATATGTTTATGTTTTATTTATGCTTCTGTGTTTTTCATTTTTGTCTTACCTTTATGGCTTCCATTATGGGAATACGCGATATCTTCATTTAAGGAAGTGCGGACTACCGCCCCCTCAAAGTGATTTGATTCGTTAAATACCATATGTGGGATGTATAAAGGATGTAAATATGATATTATATATGATATTATACTGGAATTATAATATACCTTTATATCATTATTATTCCCTTCTATAAAATATGAAATAGAAATGAAAGTAGCGTTCATGCGTACGTACGGCTTACCGTCTCCATGAACGGTGCATTTCATTTCTTACCTCTAAATGATTATGTAATATTATAAATGCATGCATGTACTGGATATATATGTCATATATGTTATATACATAATGAATACAGTTCTGGATATAATAAACATTTGGCCACATGAACAACATGTAATTGTAAGAAGTCCACTTTTGACTTAAGAACCAAATATTGGGAAAACAAATATTATTAACTTAAATGATTACATAATGTTTATGACATGGTAATAAGTGGTATAAAAGTAATAATGAACTTGAAAAAGGTTTGTAAGGATTTATAAATTAACTCAAGTTTATTATTCAGGAGATTAAAGAACGATCGAGTCAAGTCGGACCCGAGGTAAGGGATCCTACTCCGCTCTTTCTTTATAAGTACACACTTTTATGTCATTCCTTTTAAAGCTCATCTTTCTTGTTATTGGGATGATATTTTATATTACATTTACCGTAATTTTTATGTTCATGTGACGAGAGACCCTATTCTCTCTCATCAATCCATTTTGGAAGTTTTGAGTGGCGCCGTTAGGCTGCCGAACTTTCGTAAGAGATCTAACCTCTATCTTTCTTTTTAAGTACTCTCCTTTATGTCACTTCTTTTAAACTCCTCCTTGCAATGTTGGGGGATTTTCTTTTATATTCCACTTGCTGTAAATTCTATTGTAATATGATGGGATACTCTATTTGATCTCATCAATCCATATTCGGAAGTTTTATGTGGCACCGTTAGGCTGCCAAGTTTTCGTAAGGGATTTTTCATCTCACTTTTATTCTCGTGAGATTTATGCTACATTTGCCACAAATTCCATTGAGTGGTGTATGTACTGACCATTATTCTACTCTTTGTGTAATATAATTTCGTTTATGAGTATTTACATCAATGACCTATTTTCTTTCTTTCATGGGGTGTATGTTTTGAAAGATACCCAAGTCGGTAAGGGAACCTTTCACCCTCCTCTTTTTTTAAAAAGACTTCTTTTATTGGGTCTTTTAATTTTCATATTTTTATGTTGGGATATGTTCTCATACATCCTTATTGATGTAAATTTTATGTCCAAGTGATGAGATACACTTTTTATCTCTCATCAACTCATTTTGATGTGATGCCGTTAGGCTGCCAAGGGAACCTTTTAACCCAATTTCGATTTCTTTGGGTTCAACATGTAGTCATTGAATATGTCGTCCATTGAATATGTGTGAATGACCTTTTATTGTTTTACACTTAATATCAACTTATATTGGGTGTATTTATATTTGTCACACATATTTTTGAGATTGATTTGTCCTTAATTTAAGGATACCTTCTTTATAAGGGATTTCATCACATTTGACATTTCTATTGAGGGTTCATTGTTGTTATGCACCAATTCACTCTTATATGGTGTATATACTGTCCTTTGGAGTATTATATCATGAATCCATTTATTCTCATGATATTATAAAGTTTTGAATAAATGTTATTCCTCAACTATTGTATTCAAGTGTCTCTAATTTTGGTAAAACCCCTTTAACCAAAATATCGTTTTAAATGTTCTAATTATTTGTTCTTATTAATATCCATGTTTTCGAAATGGATTTAAGGATTTATTTATATGGATATTAATGGTTTAAAATTTTAAGCTTCAAGGTGGTATGGGACTTCGTCTCAATCTCCTTTTGTTGAGGCATATTTTATTTTATACACAACTTTCTTTTATACGGTGTATAAACCCCTTTGAGTTTTACGTTTATTCAAAAGGAATATTTTTTATACGAAGCGTTTACTAATCGACAAAAGGGAATGTTTTTGTCGTACAAATGTGGCGACAACGAATTCTCCGCCGTCGTGACCGTTATTTGAGTTTCGGCTTCCTCTACAAGCCATACCTTCTTTTTTAAAAGAAAAATAAATACCATGTTTTACTTTTCATTTATTTTAGTATTGAAAATGGTTTTCATAATGTTTTTATCAATGTGTTGTATTGATATCTCGTGATTGAAATGTGGAAATTTTATGTTTCCTTTATACATGTTTTATGTGATATGATTATGTTATGGTTCTTGGGTATTATTATGAAGACGGGTGGTTCCGTGATAAACTAAGGGCGGGTGAGCCCGTTATAGCTCTCCATGGCATTGGGTAACGCGAAGGAGTGAAACGTTAAGGTTTCTCCGAAGAGATTTAGGGAATATACTGTGATGGGTATTCCAAACGTAACCAAGAGTGTTACTCCCTACGTAAGAATGTTATGAATGCCTCAAGTTACCTTTTTGTCTTATGATTTCTATGATTTATTCATGGTTTGATGAGGTATGAAAGTGCCTTTGTTTTATGGGTAAAGTATGATTTAATTCTTATGTATATATGAACTCATGATTCCTTTCCATATTTTTATAACCCATACTGAGCTTTTTATGCTCATCCCATGTTTTTGAAATGTTTTTCACAGGTCAAGGGAAAGGTACATGATGTGATGATAGTGTCAAGGATGTGTCAAGAAGGAATCTGTGTTTAATTTTAAATAGGTTTCCGTTGATGGGAAGAATGAAGATTGTCTTTTATGTAACCACTTTGTTTAAATGTAAAATGTAATGAATGTTTCATGATCTAATTCTCTAAAAATCTAAACCTGAAAAGATCCTCAATGTGTAATCCTGTAATAACACAAGATTAAGTAAGGTTTAAGGCTGGGGCCTTATACTTCTCTCCTCACCATTGGAAATTGGGGTGATGGATATTCTTAGAACCATTTGATTTATCTATCAAAACAGAAAACTTAAAGTCCACTTTATGCTTCATATCCCCATGATACCCATGAGATTCCCCGATCTCCATTTCGACTTTGAGGGAACATCAGACAATTTCCTCATAGGTGTCAATGTCATGGATCACAAGTGCATTTCATAAGCTAGGTTTTATCCCACTAATGAAGCGGTCAACCATGCATTTAGAGGTAAAAACAAAGCCTATGGAGTATCATTAAATCCATGTGATTTTTTCCTTGTAATCTCCAATAGATTCATCGTATTTTTTGATTTTGGTAATGGAATTCCATTTCCATCTTATGTTAAGGGGTGTGTAGAAAATATTTATCAAAAAACTTCTTACGAAAATCCTTCCACTCCAATGTCTCGATCTCCTCCTCAAGCTTAGAATTTTTTTATCAACATCCACCATTGATCAACATTACACCTCATATGATATGCATCTAGGAGAACCTTCTCATGTTCATAACACTAAATGATGGAGACGAACATTTCAATGGAGCTTATCCATTGTTCAGCAATTGAGAGATCAAATGATCCATTAAAAGTAGGAGTCCAATGTCTCATGAAGCTCTCGATAGTGACATTTTCATTCTTGGGGGGGGGGTGGTTGAAAATTCCTCTTGAACCATGTTTTTATTCAAAGATTGAGTTTCCTGAGAGTGAAGCATGGCTAAGTTCATAATTCCTGCTCCCATTGGATTGGGCATCTCATTAGTATTTTCATCAAATTGATCTTCACATCGGTTGTTATCCTCAGGCCACCTATTACCGGCCATTGGATGGAATAAAAGGAATGTTAGGGATAACAAATATAGGGTAATACATGGATAAAACCAATGACTTATAAATAACTTATAATTCCGTAACATATGAATATATTGGGTTCAGTCTATTTTATCCATGATATACTTTCTAACATATATTTTTTGGCATTTTCCCCTTAAAAATGAATCATACTAAGATTGTGAATTTACCAAAGTGTATACCCTTGGAGTGTCGTAACAAAAGTATAGAAATGCTTGTTTCTGATCACCAATTCTCATGGTGTTTTCCGGTTTTACCCCTAGGATACATCTGTTCTAGAAGCGCGTCTACCTGCTCCTATCTAGAAAGGGATGCATTTTCTTGATAAGCCACTTACTCAATAAATACAAAAAATTAGGGATGTTTTTATTATACTTAGTCATATCTCTAAGGCTTTACTGGGGTTTTATAATCTCAATCCCAAAAATATATAAACCTATCCTCTAACACAATCTATGACAACCCTGCTTTTTGTTACACAATTAAACATAATTTATTACATAAGCATAACTTGATACACAATAGAATATTGAGATGTATAATATATTTGGGGATTAGCATAATTACATAACAAATTACAACATGAAATAAAACAACATTATTGAAAACTTCCTTTACATGACCACTACATTCCCTCGTACTTAGCATTGCATGGGGTAACCTGAGCACATGTATAAGAAAATGGTGAGATATAAAGCCCAGTAAGGGAATAATCACTGAATAACATGATGAATAAAATAATTTTTTAGGAAATATGCATATCAATAGAGAACACGATAAGCCTAAACACAAAGGAATGATAAAGAATGATAATCATAACATGGAAATGTGGAAACAACACTTAACATGGAATTAGCATGAACCAAGGCTCATTGCACATGGAGCATGAGTAAACCCTTATTGCAAATGAAGCATGAGTAAACCCTTGATGAACTTGAATTAGAATTAGTATACAACCATTTCACATGATGTATCTTGATACTATACTTTACGCAATGCATTGGAGCGCTACCAGGATTCACCCTTCTTAAACATTTAATTTCATGCATAAGTGAGCCACATGGATCATAAAACATTGAATCATTCAACGTAATATTTTATTCTATCATAAACGTATGTAGAATACATACATTAAATACTTTAAACAGAATGTAAATGCGCATAATGGTGAATAATCTTGATGGGGAAATGGGAATGGTATTCACAACACAATTACTTTGGCTTGGAAAAGCGCGGAGCAATTTGGGCAGCATAACTGCGTGACATAAGAAATCATAAAAATGATTGATGAGAGATAAAGAGTTGTACCACCATATAATCATGACATGGATACTAAGAATTTAATATAGATACATGTCTCAAAAAATCTAATCTAATTTAGATTCATGATACAAATGAATTGCTTAAATGTAAATGAGGAAAGTGAAATTCCTTTCAGAATTTTAGCATAGTAACGGGTGTACAAGGGAGGAATTTATTGAGAGAGAAATGGGACTACAATAAATAAAACATAAATAGGTATGAATGGGGGAGGTACTAATCCATACCCCAACATTTATAATTGAAATTAAAATGGAATGACTATTTAACGAATATTGGACAAAAATAATAAAGGATGAAAAACCCTTACTTGAATGTATGTATCCAAAGGCTTGAGAGAGACTTTATAGAAGCTTATTGGGAGCTTGGGGAACCTTGGTAGGATTATAGAGAGAGGAGGGATTAAGATAAATGAACTCTGAAGTCTTTTAGTGGGGAGGAAGTGTGATATTGAGTGGTTTTATATAACAAAGATGAGGGAAATATTTATTATTTTGGGTTGGGACACCTCACATTAAACTAATCAAAACTATAAACCAGACCATGTTTTTTTCCCATGGTTTTTGGAAAAGGGGAGTGGAAAATAATAATTTATATGTCCAAATACCTAAATTCTTAAAATAATGGGGTTTTTTAGGTGGAGGTGAGTCACGCTCCCAAGGAAAAAAAATGTAAAAAGACAAAATGTTTAATTAGTCTTGAACTGTCCACTAAAGCTTTGTAAAATAAATCAAACAAACATAAAATCACATTATTTTAATGGTAACACATGTATTTGCCGAGAAAAATGCTTATAGTATTTTATTACATCACTATTGGGTCATTATGTTGTCATAAAACACATTATATATTTAAATGGTATTTAATTTTTAAAAAAAAATTTGACTATCTCATAAAATTATAAAAAATTCAACATTGGATAATTTCGACATCCTGATTCCATAAATAATATTCATTTTATCTAAATAATTTTTTAAATAAGTTAATTTTTACTTTTAAAATAAAAACGATCATTTATCAAAAAATTCACGGGATTTGAAAAAAAAGGATTTCAAACTTTATTAAAAATTACAATTGCATTGATAGAATTACAAGATAATTTATATTTAATAAATATTAATTTAAAAATAATAATAATATTTTATTAAAATATTATATAATTCAAAAATCCAAAAACTCATCAAAATAGATTTCTTAGTTGGCCATTAACTAATAATACTATTTGGGCATTACAAAACTATTTACAAGGTAACAATAAAAATAATGTATATTCATTGTTATATAAAAAATTAATGTATATAAACATAATACATGGGTCTTGTTACATAACCCCCTAAAATATCCTTATAAGACCGAAGAATAAGGTGTGTGATGGTGACCGACTCTTGGGGTTGTTCAGATAACATCGCTTGGGTGTTAATCTCTATCAACTTCCTCTTTTCCCATAGGTAATTCCGCTCAAGCTTAACATGTTCAAGTTCAGTTTGATTTTGGTCAAGCGTGAAGCCCAATGATGCAACCTCCAATCTGATCTACGAAAAATGGGATTCTTATGGGGAATTTTTAGTAGATGAAGTCATCGCTTCCTTTTTCTATTTCAATTGGATATGTTAAAGCCCATATTTATAGTAATCATGTGATCACTATTCAACAACTACAATGGAAATAGTCACAATTCATAATGGTATTTTAAAATCCAAAAACATAAAACCAAATAAGTTGACATTTTATATAAACATTTTATACAATGAGTCATTTATTTATATTAAGAGGGATTTACATTAATGCAATTTTTGGTCGTTACATGTAGAATAGAAGATAATTGTCTACTTGAATGACACAATTTTGAATATTCAGTGGTTGTCATGAACCATAGTGTTTGAGTGAGAAATGTCAATCAATTAAATATTTTATTATATCTACATTTATTAAAAAGAAACTATGTTTCTAGGTATTGATCATCATTATAAAAATTTATTCAATGGTTCTATGATCAGGTCGTAATCATAAATAGTTGGATGCAATTAAATCAATATATAGACTACTAATATATGTTAATGAGTTAAGATATTTCCAATACTGGTGGGATTATAATATAATTAAATTATAATTTAAAATACATGTTTAGTTTTGTAATATATTTAACAAAAACTAATATAATATGCTTTTCAAGGTTTAAATATTATCTATGTCCACATAACATATTTAAGTAATCAAATTATAGTATAGAATATGTGCCTTAGACCCCGAGAGAATAAAAATTGTCTTTCGAGAAATGTTTCTAACCTTTTAAAAACATTGTCTACAACATCTACATTCAATTACAATATTATATATTTTTATTGAATTTTTTTTAATCAAATAAAAAACATTTTCATTAACCAGAATATGTATTTTAGATAAAAAATGTTGTAAAAAGATAAAATAATATTTTTAATTTCATAGAACATTTTCAACACCAGACTCACCCCTCATGTGTCTACAATAACACTCGGGGAAAATTTTCATGTGTATTATATCAATATTTTCCCTCTAATATGAAATTATTTTACTTTTCCTGGTGTTTTATAAAAATATTATGAATTTAATATGAAAAATTAATGCTCCATACATGGAATTAGTAGTTTCAATTCATGTCACAAACAAAATATATTTCTGTACCAAGCCATCATGAAATTGATAAAGTTGGGATTACAGGAATATTTAATGTATATAATGTATTGGAATACCATAAACTAGATAAAAAAATGAATTTGGTTGTTGTTCCCCAAATTTGATTATAATTCATGGGCGGATCTAGTATATGTTGTTTTGATGATGAATTCAATTAATCACAAAGTATGTTTTGTTTTGATGTCATAGAGTAGTTGAATAATGTTTTAGTTGATATTTTCACTAAAATTTTATCTTATATAAAAGTGTATAGGATCAAAAGTTCTATATTATTTTGATGGTATTGAAGATCATGATACATTAGCTGAAAATATAAGTAGTTGTATCACTCTCATAAAACTAGAGAAACCTAGGGCATAAAGCGTTTTACTTAATATTTAATCAATAACTCTAAATTATTAATAACATAAAATAAATCATTAAGAGAAAAAAATGATTAAAAATTTGTTCAATAATGTGATACTCAAATTGGATAATAAATAGAAATCTCAATATGGGATTTCTTGAAATTGATGTGATTCTAAAACAAAGGAAAATAACCCATGTAGTGTCTTCTAAATATTTGGAATCAATATGTGTTACTATATAAAATATGGAAATATTCTTATATAATTAAAATTTTTAATGATTAATTTAATTCCATGAAACAATATAATAATCAATTAACTAAATTCTATTGGAAGAAGGAATACACTTCCAAGAAAATTGCTATATTCTAAAGTTTTTATTAAAATTAGTTTAGGAAATAAATAAAATATAACATATGAATTGAGATAAAATTATAAAATTACAGAAAAATATATCATGGGGCGATGTCTAAATGTCCAAGAAAATAACCTCACCAATTTTATCAAAAGAATAGTGGGGGTTTGAATATAAAATATAAATATACATTAGTAGAAAATTCTAGTTAACAAATTACAATATAAAAACAATTTCATTTTTTATAAGATTAATGTTTTTTGAAGATTGGGAATAGGTCCATCAATATAGGGTGTAAATTTTAAATAACATTAAATTATAGATGGAAAGAAGAATGGGGTGAAAATTTAATAAAAATTTGAAACATAATGTGAGGAATTATACTCTATAACAGAATGATAATTTATCTTCCTAAACCATATATGATTTATTTGAAAATATATATGAGTATTTAAACAAATATTATCTAAATTATTAATGGTTATTAGTATTTAATAACACAAAACAACTCTTATACCAATGTGATGAGAGAGATACAATAGTCAATGCATCATGTGAAAATGGGAGATAAATTATCATAGAGAACATATGAAAATAAGATATCCTATCAATCTAATAATAATATTTTAGAAAAGAATTTTGATGTCAAAGTCGAACCAATATAGAGCTTCATATACCAGGGAAGGAAATGTTTCACCATGGATCACTGAAAAATATCCACTAATCCCATCTTGATTGAGAGTATGTTAGTATATAAAATGGAATATATCAAAATTTTAAATTTTATTATTGGATTAGTGGTAGATATCCATGTAGATGATTAAAAATTACCTAAAAATATTCCAAATAAATATAAAATAAAATATGATGAAATTTTTAGTTGAAGGAGGTACATGGAAGAAAATGTCTATTTGAAGTGTTTAAATTCATTTAACATAAAAATTGGGAACAATTTAAAATCAAATGTTAAATAATTTACCATGAAAAATGTTTTTATTATAGAGTTCTCACATAAATAAGGTCAACTATGTAAAAAAGTAATTCTTGAAAAAATAGACAACAAAGATGGAATTGGATACGTATATCGAGAATGAAAAAAGAATGGATGTTATTTTATTGATAATATTAATAATATTATTATTAATATAAAAAAATATGAAATGAATATGAATACTCTTAAACCCAAAGATTTATCGTTTTGTAAATTTAAGGGTAAAGTTGTCATTAAGAGTTCTGATCCGTGTGGGTTTTAAATGAAAGTATTTTTTTGGGTTTGCAGACAAGTATATTATATATTCATGAAATTTAATAGATATTGGAGACTCAATTTTTTGCCATATTATGTCATTAGGTTTAAGTTCAAATAATTTCTTAAATTATAGTTTTTAATGAGCCAAAAAATTAAATAATTAGATCAAATTACATTTCACATTGTATATAGATTCCATTTTTGTCAAAACATTCATTAATTTTTTCTATATCTTATTCTCCCATGTATTCATAGAGTTAATTAATTTATTGGAAATTACAAGTTAAAATTTAGTTTCATCACTCTCTCATGTAATAAATATTATTTATATTGATAAATGTGGAGCACAAAATTTGGGGGAGATGATTTATAAATCATTGTTTTGAATAGATGTAGAATAAATTTCAATTTCAAGACATTAAAAAATATATTTGGAACCCCATTTATGGTGGAATTACATTACAAATTTTATTTATTGTCAATAATGTAAAGTATACATATTGACATGCATTATTTCATGATCGAATTTATTTTTCTTAAAAATAAACAAAAGTGGGGAGATTAATGTTTCGAATTTTTTGATGGTTTTATATGTTGTCAACAAGTGTCTATATGAATGTGTTGGTGAATTTGTGTGATTGAGTAAAAATACCCTCAATTAAAATGAATATGTTTCACAAGTGATTTACTATAGAATAATATAGAGTGTGAGACCATTATATTAGAAAAATAGGATGGGAGGATTACATGTGAAAGCTATTAAATGTGATTATTAAGGATCCAATTGTCATATACAAGACAATTAAAAATTATTTATGTCCTATATATAATAGTTTCATGATTCCAAATGAGATAAAACATGTGTAATTCAAGATCTGATCTTAATGGAGTGAAAATATGGATTGATGTTTTTAGTGACCTTTTAAGAAGTGTTGAGCATCAAGGTTGCTAAATACTGATAATTATATCTCCAAAATAATTTTTTTAGAATATTTTATTTTGTCTAATGTCATTTTATGTGTCATGTAATTTAATTTATTAATTCTGAAATTTACATGTCTTGACGAATATGACAAACATACTAACTATATTGATGATTCATGTTCACATTAAGTATGGACCATGTTATTCATAAGTGTGATTTTATGAAAAATAAAGATAATTAAATGACCTAAATAAGAATTATTTTCCACTTCAACCCCATGATTGTAATAAAAAATTTCCACTAGATATGCATGAATCCCTAAAGTGCACATTGATGTGGTAGTTCATAAAAATCATTATAAGGATTGCCATTGTATACGTAATGATTCTTTTTAAATTATGTAAAAAGAATAAGTATTTATTTAAGAATAAATATTGTATTTTTAATTATCCTTGAATCTATATAAGGATCAAATGAAACTAGTTAAATATTATATATAATATCATATACTTGACTATTATTTATGAAAAAATAAGTACATACTGAAAAATTGTGATGCATGAAAATTGAAAAAAATAATGGTTTCCAATGTTTTGTAGTGTAAAGTGAAAACTTAAATAGGATTATTCAAAAAATATTATTTCATGTTAAAAATATCATTAATATATGATTATTTGTGATTTATGAAATACAAAAAGAAAATTTATTGTGAATAAATAGTGTTTGTCACTACATAAATTGTTTGCGATCATTGAAAGAGAGTATTTGAAAATATAAACCTGTAAAAAAATTGAAAATAAATATACCGTTTAATGGGTTCTTTTTAAATTAATAATATAAGAAAAAATATTCAGTCTTGGATTAATAACATGTGTGTTGACGTGCTACCAGTATATTAATAACCTTTGTTTAAGTAATTTTTGGTTTGGGTGATTGTCTAACACATCAAAGAGTTAGTCCCCCACCCACAAAACATTAATTATGATTATTATAGAGTTATGAAAAATTATTAATGAATATTCTTGTTGGAATATTTTGAGAATAAATATAATTATTCTTATATATGAATAAATGGAATATTTATTTAGTTATGAATAAAAATGTAATTAAAAAAATGTAAACTGAACTCCTAGAATTTTAGTAGATATCATTGATGATTCCCCCATATAAAACATAGAGGAAAATAACACAGTGTATTTTTTGAAAACAAGCCATTATATGTTATTTTTTAAGATTGTATGATACCTCAAGAATTATTACTTTTTTTTGGAAATTTTAAAATAACAACAACAAAATGCAGTAATCATACATAAAAGGTAATTGTGTAACTATTTATAATAATTGGAGAAATATATAGTTATGAAAGAATAAAATTGATATATCGCTAGAATATATATATATATATATTTGTGTTGGTGTTTGGTGAAGAAGCGTATAAGAAGAAGCTGATACAATTATTTGAGGAAGAATATTTTTAATTTAAGAACTGTAATTTACACTGTAACTAATAGTAGTTCGATTCATGAGATCATGTCGTGTAAGAAAAAGGGATGATAAAGAAAATGAAAATTAAATAGATCCTATGATACATAATATTGTATATGATTTTTAAAAATAAGAATAATAAATGATAATTTAATAGGATGGTGGTGGTAATAACCATTGGAGTATGAGTGAGATAATATAAGAAAAACAATTCAGTAGTATATATAGATATTTTAATATAAGCATTGATTTGGTTTAATTATAATTTTTCATGATGATATGATGTATGATAAAAATCTATAAAAAGGTATAATATATGATATTCTTGGATTCAGTGACTCCACTATAAATATAAGTGATATGCTTCAACATATTGATTTTTTTCTAGGACTGGTTGTATGCCACTATAAATAACCTATGGGATTTAACATTTGATCACTTGCGTAATATAGTGAAAACAAAAATTTATATAATCTTATGTGAAATTTTTTAGGAAAAACTATTTACACCCTGTGTAATTTGGTGTTTCAAGTATAAAAATAAATACATTCCTCATACATCCTATGCACAATAACGATAATGACTTATAATACAGTCCAAATCGTGAAAAAACAATGTGTTATGCATTTAAATTATTTTTAAAAGATTATATAGTTGTTTAAGGATATAAAACAAAAATTTAAATTAATTTTAATCATTGAAGAAGTTTAAATTTTGAAATGAATTAAAAATTTAATAGATGATTTAGAATTCATTAAAAAGCTAGAAACACCTGATTGAACGTGCACTCAGTTTTCGATATTAATAATACGTGTAATTTTAAAACCACTTTTAAAAACACGTTTGAAAATAATACATACATACTTATATAAAGTATCACATATAATATACATCAAGACCAAAACAATGTTTTTCCCATTTAGGGGTTTTGATCATCTGTTTACATCACTTTGCAGTTCATAAATTATCTCAGTATTATCATACAATAAAACCGTCACCCTGAAACCAATACCGAGAAAAATATATTATTTATGTTTTTTTGAATATTATAGAGATATATGAATCATATTCATAATTTTTAACTCATTAAATAGGTAATTTACACTCCCTTACTTCACATCATAAAATGTTATGGTGTCAATAACATTTGTTTTCTACATGAAACATTTCTTTGTTCATCATCATCACTCTTTAAACATTTTCAATCTAACATTTTCTATGAATGTGATATTCAGTTTGTAATTTTACTATAATATTGGTATATTTTTTTATCTTATAACAACTCTATGCCCAAATATACTCTCACTAGATTTTTAGACAATATATCACGTTCAAGATATATTTCCAACAAACATAGTTTCCTTCATATTGTGGAAAAGAATTTATTTCTTCATTTGATAATATTTAATATTCAATACATTATTTTCATGTCACATAATCTTTTCATTTTTTTAGATCATTCATAAAAATAACATTATTTTATAAAATATTCCAATAAAGGTGGTGGGATCAAATCCATCACATTTTAATAAAAATCATGATAGATACATTAATGTGTGATAATTTTTATTCTTTGTATAATTTTCAATAATTTTATGAACATGATGAATCAAAACCCCAATTATTGAGTCCATAATATCACAATATTCATAAAACCACATTTTTAGGAACAATTTTCCATATCATATAACAAATTTATGACAAAAAATAAATATTTTTTTAAATATGATGTTGATATATCCATCTACTTACATCTCTCTTATATAGAAATTATTTTATCCATTATATGAATAAAAATTATAATATTAATTATATTTTATATTATATTTGAATGTATTTTTATATTTTAAACACTTTTAAAACATATATTCAGTATTATATACACTTCAAAATAAAATAATGGATTTCTATAAAACAAATTTATATTTGAAAAATTTATTTAGTTTCTCATGAAACTTATATTTATTCTAAATAATTCCATTATATGGAATCAATTGTATTCATTAATGATTACACATTTACATTTAAATACACTAAATATATATATAAAAATATTATATGATATTTCTTCTAACATAAAATCTTTTGATTTCAAAATTTATCAACATATTCTGAAAATATTTCACTAAAACCTAGAAATCATATTCACTAGTTCAATAATACTCATCACTTTAACAATGATTGAAAAGACATTCGCGATTTCATGCACATTTTATGAAAATGTCTAAAAATGAAAACATAATGACTTTTATATCCATAATTATCCTAAAAAATCACTAGTATTCAATTCATTTACAATCATATTGAATATATATGTTGAGACTGAATTTATTTTAGTCATTTTGACAAAATTCATTAATATAAATGACTGAACCACTATATTCTTCTCATGGAAATATAGATTCACTTGTGGATCAACATTAATAGATTGTTATTCAGGAATAGATTATATAAAAAATAAAATATTGTTTCATTGCACAATATTAATTAATAGTTTTATGTGTTCCCACAATTAGATAAAATTTTATTATCTTTTCTCTAGGGTTAATCTAAAAAAACTTAGATGATGATGTTCTTTATATATAAAATATATGAGTTTAATAGATTTATATAAATTAATACAATCATTTAATGAGAACTTTATTAAATTCTCTTCCACTTAAATGATGGCATCTAATAATATATATATATAACATTAATAGGATTATAATCATTTTTCATCATGAAATAAATCAGTTAATCACATAAATATTCTTATACTATATATGGAATGTTGTCATGTCAGTCAAATAATATATGAATCTTAGATAACTGAGTTAAAAAATCTATTAAATCAATTATACAGACTATCATAACTCGATTCAATATCATAATGGTTTGGATTTCTAAACATCGTGTAACCCAAATAATAAACTAAGATTGAGGTAACAATAATTGTGTTTATCACATTACGTTGTTACCATATCATAAATTATCTATAGGAACGAAATGGATAGGGACACGTGTTTTTAATATGAATGTTCTTGGAATGTTTTTCTTATGATGAAATATTTCATTATGTATTAGTAATGAGGTTTAATATGACCACTTTTAGTAATGTATTACCCTTAAATGCTACCATTATTCTAATTAATTAGTTTTTAATCGAATATCATTCACTAAATTAAGTAGTTCATTCCTTACTGATGTATAATTATATATGTAGCTCCTTGATTGAGTTGTTAACCCAGATTTTTTTTCTAACTATATTAATATATATACAAAATCATATTAATAATATATTGCATAATTCACATTCACATAAATCCCTATAATTATATCAAATCATTAATTTCTATAAGGGTATGCTTGATGTGATGTATATACCAGCCCAACATTTCAAGATAAGGCATAATCCTCTAGTTCAATGAGGTTCCTAACATAATGTACCTCAACCCAATGATACTTTATTGACGGGATGCCTTAACTATATCATATTTGCGACACCTAATATGTATAAACACTAATTACCTAATTATTTAATCCCACAAACCAATATAATCAAAATCCAAGATACAATAATACTAAATCTATTTTAATATGTATCATTTAAGTATTTAAATCCATGTATGAATTCATTGATGTATATTAACAATTTGAACTAAATAATATGTCAATACTCATAATATAATCTAAATTAATGAAAAAATAAAAAATAAAAAAATAACCGAATTTTATAATTTAGAAATTCATTATTTTCAATCCGTAATTAAACTAACATAAATATTGAATAATTATATCTAAAATTAAGTATTTCATATTATTATTTTTTGAAAATCTACATAAATATATGATATTAAATTTAATGTAAACATTTTATACTTTTAATCTATTATGTAAACATTTTACATAATCTGATATCATGTATTTAGTATTATATAAACATTAATAACATTATTTATTAAAATAATTGTGATGTGGTCAAAATATTTTATCATATGATGCCTTTAATATTAATAAATAAAATTAAATAACATTGAACAATTCATAATTTTTAATATAAAAAAACAAATATATTTTTGTACCAATTATTATTAATGTTTTAATTCCATTAAAAATAAAACATTGAATTTTAATATAATTTTTTTATGTAAAATATAAGCCATTTAATATGCCTTAAAAACGTTTATTTTTATTATAAACATATTTAATGGATTATTAATTTAACTAATGTTTCATAAAAATTTAATTAATAATCTATAAAAATTGATTTGTTATCCAATTTATAATCATTTTGGTAAACTTAATAAATATAAAAAAAAATTGAATTCTAAAAAAATAAAATTATTTTATTGAATTATAAATTAGAATTTAGAAACACGAAAATTTTTATTAATTTCACAATTAATTATACAAGTTATAGAATTATTTAATGTTATAAATCATAATCAATGGCTGATAATGCATCTCATGAGTGATAAAATAAGTAGGGTGGCTGAAATCAGATTAAATCCAAGAACCATTAATTATATATAATGACTGGAACCTTGTAATAAAATAAATATTCCTGCATATAGCATGATGAAAGATAAACTATACAGAGTAGTGAACATAACCTACTTATAATATAATGATTACAATTACCTCGAAACACACCTTAGGACACATTTTAATGTTATGTCCTTGTTTTCACATAGGATTAACTCAACACATTCATGCATTGTGTTGTTCTGAAAAAAGACACACTAAATAGTTCTGTCACATAGTGTGTCACATGGCCTCAAACGTGACCCCTTTAATTATAAAGGATGCCATCTAATAGATAGAGTCCATGGTGGTGCAGTGGGGAGACAATACCCACAAGATAACAGTAAAAGAAAGGTGAAATAAATAGGTTAACAGCAAAATAAAGCTATCAACTGAATGTGGCTGGTAATGAATCCAAATGTAATAATTATCTAAAATAAATATCATTCGGTAACATATAAAAATAATGTAATGTCATATACCTATCCTAATGGGATAAGAAGATATAGAACTGGTATCAATAAAATATAAGTATAAAAAAGGCCAAAAAATCTCTCTCCAACAGTATCACAGGCCATAACATAGTCTCATGATTACTATATCTTATGATATAATCAATCAATAATAAAAAATTGGTTTATTTCCATTATCCCATCCAACATATGCATAATCTATAAGAGTGCCAGAAGTGACCTGATTAATGTGTGAGATAAAATTAGTAGGCCACCACCAACTGTGTCGATAAATATTAAGTAAATGAAAATAATATTACTACTGTTAAGATATATTAAATTTATACAGGAAAAATTTAAAAGGATTGGCTCTGGTTCTTGATTGGCAATAGGTATACACTACCAACATCATCTCATGCGGGTTAATCTCTAAACATGAAACCATCAGTAAAAATATATATGGTTTATATACATAATGAACCCTATCCATATATATAAATGTACACTCCTACTAATTAGGACTGAAGGAGTAACTCAGACGTCCATTGGTAGTATCATGTGTCATTCAAGTGAAAAGGGAAGTAATTCCCCATCACATAATAGTATAAAGATCATGATCATTTATCATATTAGTAGGGATGTCGTGCCCACATATTATAATATATAAAGGTCTATATGCCCATTCGTTATAATTTACAATGGTATCTATACCAATTCATTACAATCCATAAGGGTCATTATAACCATTAATCATAATTCATAAGTGTCTCTATTTCCATTCATCCTAATTCATAAGTTTCTTTATTCCCATTAATCATTATTAAAAACGGTATCCAATACTATTCATCGAAATTCTTAAGGATCTTTATGAACAAGTGAAAGAGATGAAATATACCCCATGACCAATAATGAAAATATAGTGATGCAATGAATGTATATATAATTTTGGGGACATCATTATATTATCTCTTAAATATAGGTACTCTATGACCAAATATAAAATTTATATTAACCTATTAAATGCTTTAGGAAAATCTAATAGATAGTTCAATATTAAGAAGCATTTAATTTTAACTAGGGTGTAACCATTGACCTATTTATGTATGTAATGTAGTTATTCCACTCACACCAAATTTAATTAAATATAATCATCCAAATTATGAGACATGAATAAATAATACATTGGATTGTTTTATCATTTACGAGTTTCTAATTATAAATGAACATTTATAGTCGTACCATAAGTGCTTGAAACAATTGAAGCAGACCAATCCAAATGAGATTAATGGGGGTGATTGATTGTCTTTATGAAGGATATTGATTTAAAAATGGTTTATGTGTATTTTTATAGAAACAGATGTATAATATATCATGAGACATTATGAAACATAGTATAAATAAGCAATACTAAAGGCATAAATAATATACTACTAACCTTATGCCAATAGGGGAACACCCATCCAGTTTCAGCCTCTGGTTTGGTCCAAATCAGATGATAATGGAATATAGAAGATCACCCTAGAAATATGTAATATGATCTCAATAAAAAATAAGGTCATTGATAGAATGAGAAATGGTTAATGGAGTATAAGGAGTAGATAAATCCCATATTGAAATTCCACAGGATGATCTTATGTAGAATCATTGAATGGATAAAGAAGTTGTCAACGAACATATTTTAGAAGGGAGAAGGTTCTATTCTCTAGAAAAAATTTGGTTTTAAATCTATTTGATGAAGAGATATCATATTAATTTAAACATATTTCCCTTAAGTAGAAAATTGTAATTTTACCCAACCTATAGGGTTCACGTAGTTTTAATGCTTGGTTTTCCAAAATGTGCACCTACTATTTTCCATGAACTATCAAAGGAAAGAACATACATAGTTAGTACACATGGGTGGGAAAACAATGTGAAAACCATTCTATTGGGATATATTAAAAACCATTGTTATTTTTTCAAATAATGATTCCTAGTTCACACAGTTATGGAAAATAGTGGACCCCACTCGTTCTCACAAAAATACCCCACATTGTGTGTAGAATCCAAGTGGACTAGGGGGTACAGTTTATAAAAATAATCTAGGCTAGTTTCTTCTTATATAGGACAATGTTTTAGGATCCTAAATAGACCCAGACACCACTTTTTCACCCATATAATCTATAGGAATTCATATTTGTTCAAAACCAAGAAACAAAAAAAATTAAAGGATATGTATATCAATAAAACTGAATTTTTATAGTCTTATCACCATAAAGGAACATGACTAAGAGTTTCCCTTTAAATGGTGGTAGATTGATTTTTGAGAGAAACTATAGACACAGAGCACATATGTCGACATCTTACTTCAATGCCTTATCATGTACGTGATTATACTCTGATAAAAAACATAAATAATGGATAAACATGCCTCAAAGAGCCTCAAGTCTTCAATCAATGTTGTTAATGGTATATTACTCAAAGTAAGCATTGAAATATAATTCAATATCCTCTAGATTAAAAGTCTGAGATGGGTCAACATTGTAATATTGAATCTGTTAAATGTGGAGGATGTTGTACATGGGATTGTACATCTGAGATAATAGAAAATGATAGGCTACCATACAAACTCTATGAATGAATCTGAATGGGACCAACATGGTGAGGTGACAACTTTCATTTCCTATGTATCCACCGATTCCCATTTCTGGTTTATTCCCATTAGAAAACATGATCACCCACCTCAACCTATAGAGGTATTCAATATAGATTAGTAGAAAATTATTGTATATATTGAGTAGTAGACAGACATTTCTTGATCAAATATACATGCTCCAATGTCTCTATCATGAGATGAGAACCTATTAGTATTTCCTCTAATGCCTACTAGTAGAAATAAGGTAAAAGAACATTTCCTACCATGAAATATCTCATATAGATCCATCTAAATCATTTGATAAATGATATTACTATTGTAAAATTCAAAGATTCATATATACGTTTACCAAGGATTGGTGAAATCGAGGATTCATGTTTGGATCAGGTCCTCAATTATCTGTATATTCCATTCCAATTGTCCAATGGTCAAAGTGTGAATAGATATTCTCAAAAATACCAGATTACCTAATTGTCTCTTTAACCCCTTCCAGAACCTCAATTTGAGATGAGCATCCCTATAAAATAGGATAGTACCAGGGACCTTGTGTAAGATTATAATCTCAAAGACATATAGTATTCCCAACTCACTTGTTGAGAAGATCTCATGGATAATATGAAAGTGTGATAATTTCATTAGTCGATTCATGATTACCATAACCATGTTGCAACTATGAGGTAATGTCGGTAAACCATCCACAAAATTAATGCGATTTCATCCCATTTACATTATAGTATTGGTAATGGAGGTAGCAGTCTTGTGAACCACTGGTATTCCACAATCACCTTTTGAAAAATAGAATACTCAGTGTCAAAACTCCCAATCTAACATTTCATCCCACAATATCAATACTACTGAGACATATCATGATACATTTTTGGGATACTGAGGTGCACTACATAGTGAGAATCATATGATTCTCACTTTATCTCATATCTTATGCATTTAAGAACCCATATACATATAGGTATATATAGAAATTAATCTCTATCAATAGACCATTGTAAAAGAAATTCTTCACTAGAAATAATTTCCCACATGACCAAACATTATGTGTCTGAAAACTACATTATTTTCATAATATACTGATGTGAAGAGAATATTGATAAGGATGAACGAAAAAAAAGTTCATAACTATATTGAACCCAAAAAAGGATCCAATAAATGATGTCCATAAACATCCATTCATAATTAGATTCTAGACTAAATTGTGCAAGACTTTTCCAGATTAGTCCATATTCTATCACATTTCTTATTCCATGTGTGTTAGAAAGATAAATTTATAAAATTATGATTGTAATCAATCAATCATAATTTTTTCTAATATTAATTAAACTCTATATAAACATATATTTGAGTACATTTTTTATGTATTCAACACAATGTATTCTACCATTATATAATTCCTCCAACAGTGTGAGGAAATAACGATTGATGATAAGTTGAGGTCATGTGTCGGGTAGTATCACTGGTGATTTCTCAAATATCGAGACCCATATGTGATGACTTAATTATCATTCATCAGTACTGAACCCATAAATATTCATAATTCATAAAAGAACTATACATCCTCTTCTAGGATCATGTTGAATTAGAATAAGTTCATATGTTTGTCTTTAACAATTTTCTAGAAAGGAATTCTTGTGCGCTTTAGACCAAAATAATTCTAGTCCCTTCTTAGTCAAATCGATATATGGTTATTTAATGTGTTAGAAGATTTTTATAAAAAACATATAATATCTTTCAATCACTATGTAACCATATATGTAATAAATGTTATTATGCTACTCATGGGTAACTACATTAATCACCTTCTATTGGTCAACTGATCCTACTTCTTATGAGATAATATGACCCAGGAGGTTCACCATATCGATCCAAATGTAGAATTTAGTGATATTAGAATAAAATAAGATCTCTCTCAAGGTATTTGTAACGTTATAGTAATGATTAACATGGTTTATTCAAGTGTAAGAATACACCAATATTTAAGTGAATAATACCACAAAAATGAATCAAAAAATAGTTAAAAAATAGATTAATCAAATCCAAAAAAACTGTAGGTGTTTTTGTGAGGCTAAGTTGTATAATCAAATAATAATATATACGATAAAAACTTTATAATTACATACATGGTATATCTAAAAGTGTTACTCGTAATAAATGAATTTTTAATTGTAGGTTGATCATTGAGAATACTCTTGCTCCGATATAATGTGGATGAGATAATCAATTCGAGGTAAGGGATACCAATTATTCACAGTAATATGATTCCAATTCTAGTAATCCATAAAAATCTAGAATATTCCATCTTCCTTATTTGATAGAACTACATGGGAACCCATGGGAGATGTTATGGGATATATAATACTCTATCCTTCTAAATCCAATTGAATCCTTTTTATCTCCTACAACTCGTTAGAATTTATCTTCTAAGGTTTAATGGATACATGTTCACATCATGGAATTAGTTTTATAGTCAACCCAACCCCTATATCTTGAGGTATTCCATATATTTCATTAAGGAAGACATCCAAAAAATGGCCTTCATTAAAAGGGAAATCAACCTCATGTAATTACTAATGATCCATATAATGGGGAGAAATATGCGAAGTCACTCCACCTAGCCCAATATTCTCTGGTCCAGTTATACATTACAAGACATCCCACTCTCACTTATAAATATATGTACCACCCTATAGTGATGAGTATGACACCCAATCAAGAAAAAACACATATGCATGATGGGGAACCAACGATTCCATTCTGATAATGAAATGAAATCCCTTCATCAGTAGGATGAAGAATTCATGAATAAAAGTATGGACACTCACATTAAAGGAAAATCTATTGCCTTTATGAACAATTCATCATCATTTCCCTAACAGAGTGTTATGTGTCATGACGCTATAGTATTAATCAATAAAAATCTTATAGAATTCAATAGTATCCATAGAGATAAAAGATTTTGAAACACCATTATAAAATAAGGAAAAAAAATACTAGATGATACTAAAACATTACATTGAATAGTAGATGTACTAACACCCCACCCCTATGTATAGGATAAACTAAATAAATATGGTCTAATCCAAGACCCTATGATAAAACATGACTACCATGATGGATTATGCAATGATGGAATTTTATATTTGAAACCTAACTAAATCATCCACTTCCTCCTCCATTTCAAGTATGTCCTATTGTAATCTAGTTACCTTCCTAGTTATGTTTTACTAAGACCACCCTGGAAGTCTATGTTGATAGGAATCCTCTCCCATTAAGCATCGATGGTATGGTCCTACCAAGCAGCTGAATATTCTCTAAACTTCCTCAACCTATACCCATTATGATTTATCTATAGCACTAGTACTAATTATTCCCCATATTCCACATTGGACACAAACCACATTATTTTTACTAGAGCTCGTCTAGGGGTTGTTTATTTAGTGGGAAGTCTACCATAGTCACTTCCAACCGCTAGTAAAACCACTAATCTATCATGGGTTTGAACCTCCCTGATTCACGTCATTATATTCTATTCAGTTGTTCTCGATAAGGAGATAATGGTTTACAATAAAAAATGGTAAAAAGATAGAAAATTTTAACCAAACATAAAAATAGGTTTCCTAATCTCATCCTCAAATTTTATCACTTTCACTAGATCATTAGTGGTAAAGATGATTTCAAAGAACTAATTATCTATAAAATGTGTAGTCCAGTCCGTAAGAGTACTAAAACCCCACTATTCGTTTATCCACTCCATTTTTGGATCAACCCATTAGGTCTCATGAATGAAAAAATAATTGAATCTAGATTGGAAATACATACATGAAACATTACATTACTAACCTAAATAGATCATTGTATACCAAAAAAATTGGAGGATCCTTATAAAATAAATGTAGAATGATTTAGTCCCCTTATAAGAGGTGTCTCAAGTATATTTAAGATAATGAAAACTAAAACAAGACATAACACTGTAGCTTGAGGGTCATTATCCCCCAAAACATTATGTGAATGTTTCTACTAAAACACATGTTTCATATATTCAAAAGATGGGGAAGCTATCAAAGCTACCTTTATAGTCTAAATAAGCTTCATAAACTCCAATAAAAACCAAATACCTTCTCTTATATCATGGATAAAATAAGGTTCCATATGTCTGAATATTTCTAGTGGCTTATGACCCACTACCACTGAAGCATGGTTGACACCACCTTCCAAGAATGTGACTGTAGGGTGTAAAGGTAGAATTTACCAATAAATTCTAAATCCATTACTTATATAATTTTCAATAATGGTAAAGATAAAATATACACTAATATTCTTGGTAAAACCCCTAAACAATTAACCTCAAACCACCATTCCTCTTCATTATTCCAAGGCTCAGTGATAGGAAATATTATAAAGAACATGGGGTTCACTACCTACTTCACAATACATAGTTCACATTTGGGCCAATAGCTGTGTTTAACTATAAAGACGCTAATATATGGACTATGAATTGCATGTTATAGAGGGAAAACTCCTTTATTTTGCAAAAGTTATACCCATTTAATGTTGATCCTAATTAAATTATATATTTATCAATATTTTCATTTACCTAATTGACATGTTATATAAATAACCACACTCATTTTATTTATGTACATGTCTCCTAAATTGTAATTAGTGGTTCATTAAACACCCTCCAATCCTTTACATTCAATATCATAATGTTACATGTAATGCGAAGTGATTCAACTATAAGAGTCATCATTACCAATCTATAGAGGTGAATTCACTATTTATAATAATAATAATAAAATCCATTTATTCAAATTGAAATAATTTTTTGGTCTATATATATTTAGTTTCATAACTCACACATGTTATAATTGGTTAATTTATCATCAATCATGAATAAATATTGGAAAAAAAATTTGGTTGATGAAAAACATTACTATCCTTTTATAAAATCACATTTTTTCTAAATAAATATAAGTTATATAAAATATATATCTTACACAAAATATATAACAGCCCACATGAAACTAAGGAATTAATCCTACACGTATGATCCTAATACATGAAATATTAGTCCATTATGGTTCCTAAAATGATGCATGACCAATGCATAATTTTCATATTTATCCATGCATAAAAATATATACAATTTAATAATAGTAATAAGCATTTCTTGTTAGTGGGTCAACCAACTATGGAGAAAAATCATGTGTAATAGGCATAAACAAGCACTCGATATCCCAAAATATCAAATTCACACTATTTCAATTTTTTGGGTCAGATAATCCTTTCCATAATCTCATTAAAAAATTCAATATTTTCATAGCCTACCGTATGAAATCTCATAAAATCATGGAAAATAAAATAAACTTCTAGTTCAACTTTGGGAAATCCAATCCTAGGATTCACTGAATGATGCATCAAGTGAGTTGTCCACATGGCCTTAGGTGCATGTCCCCATATGCAGAGTGTTCTGATTTATTGAAAGGGTGAAAGGTGGTATGGTGGGACATCTATACCCTCTTGATTATATAAGCTCATTGGTAAAATAAATAAATTAATAAATTAATAGTTTAATAACAATATCAACAGATGTTGAAAGGTAAATCATCCAAATGTAATTAGAAACAAAATAACATTAAATTTTTCATAATAAATTGATTTAATAGAATTTATTTTTTTAAAAAATAGGCATACATGGAAGAATGTATTAGAATAATGCATGTATCAAAAGAAAAAAAATACCCAAATATATATATCCAAAAGATTCATGGGAAATATCTTGGTTTTACATTTCCTCAATCCCATGCTATAGCTAATCAATTATCAACAACAAGGTGATTTTCCTATCCCTAGATGTGTCCACATAATTTTCTCAGGGACCATTGGTAACCCAGATAGGGTGTGACCTAGAATGTATAGGCCACAAAATGGTGTCTATAAATATCTTTTTAGTGAATATATTATGATAACATAAAAAATTATTAAAGGTAATGCGTAATAAAATCTATAAATGGGTCGACTATGGTTCCTAAAGAACATAATGCTAACACTACGTACGTTAGCCCATACTGGATAATGTAGATACAAGTAACCATGGGTAGATATATATATATATATATTATATTAAGTGAAGTATATAACCATATATATGAATAATGATACTTCACCAATCCCTATGAGTATCATAGGCATACATAGGTGGCAGAAATATAATTTCACATATCAAGGGACGTCATGCCTAGTCTCATAATAGTAGGTATGTCATTCTACATATCGTAATAGTAGGGATATCATGCCCATTTATCATAATCCAAAGGTTCTTTATGTATATTTATCATAATATGTTATGTTCAATGTTCCCAATCATTATAATATGTAATAAACATCATGGCCATTTATCATAATTCATAAGTATTTGCATTCCTATTCATGCTAATTCATAAGTTTGTTCTTACCATTTATACAAATTCATAAGGTTTTTCATTCCAATTAATTATAATTGAAAAGGGTCATCATGCCTATGTTTCAATGGTATAAGGGACTAAATTCCCAAGTATCACATTATTTGGACCCCATGCCTGAGTATCACATTATAGGGATTTCATTCCTATATGTCTGTAAATAAGGGTTTCTATACCCAAAAATCACATAAATGATATGTGGATAATGGATTTATGGAGTGAAAATATACAGTTAATTGTTTATTATCATTTCATTTTAACAAGTTCATAACCATTTTCATATTTAAACATGTAATGTTTTCAAACCACTAACACTCAATTCAATTCATTAAAATTCTCTCACCTTGGGGACATGACAAAACCTTACAATGGTTGATTTTATGACCTAAAATTATATAATAATAATGTAAAATTAATATGCACACATCAAGGTGTAGAAAATTTTGAGGGGAGATATTTCAATAATAAGAAATGTGTTCAAGGTTATCATTATCAAGGAATGGTTTTATCTGGTGTGCAGTATCATGACACATTTTTTAAAGCAACAATACATGAGGGATTAATACTAGAACACCTACCTTATTCATATTTAAGAACACTCGTTTAGTATCAAACTCTATCTTTGAAAATATCATAATAAAATGTCAAAATAGTTGAATGGCCTATAAATAGAGAATAAAAGATCACAAATAAATAACATCATATATAAAAAAATTGAACGATACTAAGGATTGGGGCATTATAAGTAGGAATCCAACAAGATGATCATCAGTTGAATCCAAGATCGGGCGAAGAAGTTATCAAGTATCATAGATTTTCTAGGTGTAGGATCTTGTTATAGGAGAAGATGATAGTTTTTATAATCTTGAGGTGGAAATACCAATTTGGTTTAAAAATAAAATCTCTTCAGTGAAAAATGGAAATTTATCGAACATTCTGGAGTCGCGTGGTTTGGAAACACGATTGGACAAACCGTGTCTCAACCATGATCTATTATATATTTAAGGAGATGTCATTCATGGTTCATGTACATTGCTTCAGAAATTATGGCCACATCATGATATTTTTCATTGTTAATAACTAATTCTTGTGTGCATTGGAATGTAGCCAAGGTCGCACTATTTGGAAAACATATGTGGCCCTACTTTACACACTAAAACACCCCCACATAGATAATAGAAATTTTATAGACAAGGCCACACAATTTCTACTAACCATGTGGCCTATATACTACATCCACTGTTCGGGGTTCCATGCTATGAAGATTTCCCAAACACCCTTATTTTCATCATACAGTTACAAGGAATCCATAATAGGTCAAAATTAATTTGGACACATTTTAAATGATACACACCTCATAGGAAAATAATGTTCTTACATGAACCCATACGTATCATACGGACTTGATGTAAGAGTAACCCTTCAATTTGGATGAATCATATGATATACCATTATATTTCCCAAATGATGTGGTGATATTTTGAGATACGTAAGTCAAAAATAAAATTAGGTATGATATCCTATATTGTGCACTACAATACAAGAAAATAATGTATTCAATGGAGTCACAACCTATGAAATCATATATCATATGGGGTAACACCAACATAGCTTACATAATCACACAACATATTTTTTGACGTAAAAAAATATCTATAGTTATTTACAATTAAAATAAAAAATTTAATAAAATATACATTTTTATCATTTCAATGATTATTTTTAGAATCAAATATCATAGTGAATCATTTATAGAACTATTAGGTTTTTATGATCGATTTATTATCAACACCTAAACAATAACAAGAACCCTAAAATTCCTTAATGGCCAAAAATTTATATATACTACATTATTTAGGAATGATTATATTTGTTCCAGAAAAGGTAATATATATGGTTATAAATAATTACACCTTACAATTATTTAATTAAAAAATATTTTTATAATATTACCATTGGGTTAAAAATATTATTTTTTAGATAGTAATAATATTTATATATGTCATTATTTATAATTAATTTTTTGAATGATATTTTTATTTCATTTTTAATTAATATTTATCACCAATTTTAATCACATATATTTTTTAATATAACAAAATAAAATAAATTTTTTGGATTCATCTCATTAATATAATATTTTGAATATTCTTTTTCTTTTTCTAAAATAGTTGATTTTAGGATGAATAGTGAAACATTATTTATTCTAAAAAATGTAAATTTTTAATAATTTTATATGGTAATCTTATTATGAAAATTTCTAAGCATTTCAGATGCATTATGTAGTAAAAAATAACCATTTTAAAATATTATGTTGAACTTGAAATCCAATTCCTAGAGTTTTTGGACATATGTAATATTTAGTCCTAATAGGAAAAACTTGTTTTGATCATTTATATAAATTAAACCTTTTCATGAAAAATATTTTTTTCATTTTTCCTAAAAGTTAAAAAAAATTATTTGTTTTGTAATAACCCAAATTTTTCTAAGGGAAACAAGATACATCAATAATCTTCTCCGACACCAAAACTTTTAAGCCTAAAATTAACTTCATGAAATGAATTTTCTGCATTTTTTTCCATAGTACAACTGTAAATTTCCATAATTCATTGAAATTTTATTATATAAAATAATTTCTAAATTTGAAAATATAATAGATCAGGAGTGTTTATTGACATATATTATATTAAAAACTAAACATTAATAATAATTTATTTCTGTAATCACAACAAAATATACCAATATCAAAATCAATTAATGTAGTGTTCTAGTGTCTTTTGGAGATTATATATATAAAAACATCATCTTTAACATTAAAACAATATATTCATTTATAAGTAATAATAGTACCACATTACTCTCTAATAACTACTAAAAACATTATATATCCTAAGTAAAATTTATTATAATAATTAGTGAGAAAGAAATCATATAATGGGAATACACATGGAAATACATAATAACATGGTATTCAAGAGGCATACCATGATATATTAAAGAGATTGATACTTTTTTTGATAACATGGGATACACAAATTAAATAAAAATGTCAAGAAAGCATGTGATATGTGGAAAAAATAGTTAGAAAATCATAAACATAATAAAAGGGTCTACCAATTACCATGATCATAACGTCCACAAATTTTCATGGTAGATTGGGTTCACTCCACATTAAAATATTCATATTAGACAAAATACAATAGTGGATTAGATTCACTCCATTATCCCATACATAACGTCTCATTAGATATAAAGATTCACTTAATTAATTTGTGTGAATTATAATTCTAAGACCACATATCATTTAATATAAATCATACATAACTGTGACCTTTTTAAAAAATTAATCATTAACACATCAAAGGCTTGACCAAATCCATGAGAATGAATATGGCTACTTAATTATTATTAATGACATTACCAAAGGATAAATCATAATGATTCTCAAGATAATAAAGAATCAAAACATTTAAAACATTCATAATTGTAATTGATACATTGTTCATGAATATGTTTTTCTAATATATAATATTATTGAGATAGATTTTGGAGACAAAAGAAAAAATCCACTTGGGTAATGCTTTATAAAACAAGTAAGGATATTTTTAATGGAAGAATTGTATTATTTTATTCCTTTAAATGATAATGTATCCATAATTTTTATCAATAATATAATTAATTATTTTAGATGATATTCGTACTTTAGTAAAAATTTATGGCGTGATCATTAAAATTAGTAAGTATATTTGAAAGTACAATTAAATTGTGTTTAGTATAATGTTTTAAAATCAAAGGAAATTAAAAAAAGAATAAATATATTATGGAAAATATTATTTGAAAATTTATATTTCTAGATATTTATATAAAAGATAATATAAATAATGGACCTCGGGACACACTGAGAGGGGAGGGGTGAATCAGGGCATCAACTTTATTCTTTTAAACTGACAGATCTTGTTCAAATGTTTGTAAAAACTTGTTAAACCTGTATGATGGATTTGAAAATTAATAAAATAGTCACATCAAAGAGATGACACAACACTTTTTAATTGGTTCACCACTAAGGGCTACATCCAAGAATCACATGCCGATAGGTTGTTGGTCATTCCAAATACCACTATTCTTCACTCATTATGGATTACAAAGGTTTGGGAACAACCACTCTGTCCCAGGCTCACTAACTTTACAACTGTCCAGGGATAGCCTATCGTGTCCCTCAGGTCACTCTCGTTGACTCCCCCTAGCTCAGTACCTTCAGTGAAGTCCCACTCAGTTTATAAATGTGAATTTCTCTTCATCATCGCTAATGAATACATCCTCTATTGTATGTAGATGCTCTGTTGAAGTCCAAATTCCACCCGCAGACTAAATTCACTTTGCACCATAGGTATCGGGAAAAATTCCAGTTTTTGCGCAGCCCCAAAAAGTCTAGCGAGCATCAATCCACACATGGTGTGCTTCTATAAGATGGCATTAAAGTTTTAAGGATGGTTCACATGTTCACCTCTACTACATGCATGACACTCACTTCCTCAACTTCAACCTTATGCAGCTCTCCCCCTTTTATACCCAAACCGATTTTGGAGTGAAACTATAAACTATCGTGGTTCTTCAAATCCTAGCATGCAAGTGTCACCAAACCACCTATGCGACACCTCCTTCAACAACTCCTAACATGGGAGACTCATAGCTTTTTTCACCTAAAACACCCTGGACGCGCAACAAACAAATGTCGCGCAACTTCAACTTGCACGACCCACTGCCACTTGCGCGACCCAAACACCTGCACGATGGGAGATATAATTTTCTGTAAGTCTAAACTTCATGCCGAATGATGAGGGTTAGAACTCTATTTTAGATATTTGGATACCCTATGCAATGGCACGCAAGTCTTCCCTAGGCACGCAAGTTCTGGCGCGCTTGTCTCTGCCGTGCAAGTCACTTGTGCGACAAAACATAAAACATTGGCGCCCTTCTCCCTTTTCCATAATTTCATGTTCTGATCTTGAAAAACTTATGGTGCATAGGTTTCAAAGACTCCATGTAATCAGCGCATAAGTCCCTTTTCCAAAAACACTTTTATCCATTTGTCAATTTAGAGGTCCAGAAATTGGGCAAACACTAGAAAACGGTGCCACCTTCAATAATGTTTTCTGCTTGAATAGTAAGATCACTTTTCTGGCACATATTCTGAACATCTAATGAGGATTGAGAAAAAACACAAACGTACACCAATTCATGCATAGAAAACCATAGTTCCAACAATCTCCCCCTTTGGGTTTGTTGGAAATTATAAAACAAATTCAATAGAGTACCTTCCACTTGAAAACTAAAAATGAACGAATCAACTCTGACAACACTCTAAGTCTACATGAGAAATGCTTGGTGAAAAAAACAAGAGGGGAAGCGTGAATTAGTATCCCGTGTTTTGTAATTTTTCAGTGACGGCCATAAAATTCTCTAAAATTTTCCCAGAAACATTATATGTCCAAAGAATTACTTCTTATCCAATCACCAAATTCTAATCGTGATAAAAAACATGACCTGAATTTATTCCCACTCCCAATTGGAAATAAACCCAAGGATCGGTATTTTCTCATTTAACACCTCAAAACACCCCTGGATAGTATCTCCCCCATAAAACTGCATCATATCCACCAAAATATTAAAAACAATTAACGTAACTGGGGAGAGGGATTTTTCGTAACATATTTAAGCACTGAGAGGTGGCTGAACACCGAGGATCAATCGATGATTCTCAAACATAGCCACTAATAGTGGCTTGGTCATGATATCGGCCACTTGCTCATCAGTTCCCACATGATCCATTCCAATCACACCTTTCTCAACTTTTTCGTTGATAAATTGATACCTGATTTCAATATGTTTTGTACGAGAATGATGAACAAGAATCTTGGTAAGATCAATTGCGCTCTTGTTATCACAGTGAATTAACATTGGATGTTTCACCTCATCACTAGTATCTATTAGTTGTTTCTTCATCCATAGTAGTTTAGTGGAATACTTTTTGAAAAAGATATACTCAGATTCAGCAGTTCTAAGATAATTACTTTTTTGTTTCTTGCTCAAATATCCAACACATTTATTTGCAATATAGAATGCTCCACCACTAGTGGACTTTCTTTCCACTACATCGCCAGCCCAGTCAGCATCATAAAATACTGATAATTCACTATCTATTCCTTCAGAAAAGTATAAGCCACAGTTGTGAGTACCATGAATATACCACCTGATTCTTTTTATTGCTGTCATATGTTCCTCTTTTGGATTACTCTGAAAGAAGGCTACTAGAAAGGTTCCAAAGACAATATCTGGCTGTGTCGCTATCAGCTATAGTAGGATCCCAATTATACTCCTATACATAGTGGGGTCTACAGATTCCCCATCCTCATGCATTCCATGTTTGGTTCTAATTGCAATCGGAGTTGATATTGGTTTGGAGTCTTGCATATTAATCTTCTTCAGCAACACTCTTACATACTTTTACTGAGAAATGTTAGTCTAATCATGCCTTTGAATCACATACAACCCCAAGAAATATTTGATTTCCCCAATCATAGACATTTCAAATTCTGATTTCATGTGATTAGAAAATTCATCCAATGATTTCTGCTTGCTTCCACCAAATATATTGTTATCAACATAGACTAGAACCATGAAGTGATCTTTTGGATAATTCTTCACGTATAGATTGTTGTCTACTCCTCCTCTTTTGAATTCTAGCTTCTTGAGATATGAGTCCAGAAAGGAATAACTTACTCTTGGTTCCTACTTCAAACCATATAGAGCTTTATTTAGTTTTCATACATTAGTTTCATCAGTACAAAGAACAAAATCCACTAGTTGTTCAATGTAGACTTAGTTTTCAAATACACCATTCAAGAATGTTGTCTTGACACCCATTTTTTATACTTTATATCCTATTTGGAGTTCCATGGAAATGAATTGCCTGATTGACTCCAGTATATCTACTAGAGAAAATGTTTCTTCAATATCAACACCTTCAATCTGAGAGTATACTTTTCATACCAGTCATGACTTGTTTCTAATAACACTTCCATGCTCCTCAAACATGTTATTGAAGATTCATTTTGTACTAATCACATTGTTTCCTTTGGGTCTCTGGACAAAATACCTTGTCTAATTCTTGTCAATATGATATAACTCTTCATTCGTAGCATTCACCCATTATTCATCCTATGCAGCTTATTTAACTGAGGATGGCTCTACAACTGATAGAATTGCAGATTGCATGTTATTCTTCATCCTCTTTGTTTGTCTCGGTTCATTCTTCTCCCCAATTATGTCTGATGGATCAATATCAACTCTTTGATTTCTCCTATGAGGTTCAGTTGCATTCTCTCCATCCATAGTTTCTTCTTTAAATTCTTCTTCTGAGTCAACATCATGATGTGACTGTTGAGTGTTTTGAACATCTTCCTCTGTTTCAATATTTTTATTTTCTCCATCTTCACTTTCTTCCTCAGTTTCTATCACATTAGAATATGAAATCCTTGAAGCATTTTTGGTTTTCTCTTCAATTATATTAACATCACTACTTTCCACAATCTTTCCTAATCGCTTATTGAATCACTTGTAGTATTTTCTGTTCATTGAGTATCCGAAGATAATTCCTTCATCTACATTTTCACCATACTTCCCTTGATTTCATTTTTTGTTTTGGATAAATAATTTTAATCCAAAAACATGAAATTATTTCAAAGAGGGATTCTTTCCTTTCCAAAATTCATATGGCGTCTTCGTCTCACCCATATAAATTCCTTTTCGAGTTTGAATATACATTGAAGCTTGAATAGCCTTTTTCTAGTAATTTAATGGAATACGACTCTCAATGAGCGTAGTTCATGCCATGTTGTTCACCTGTTGATTCCTACGTTCAACAACACCATTTTGTTGTGGATTTTTCATAGAAGCTACCTCATTTTGTATCCCATGATTCTCCAGGTAATTTTCAAATCAATGGATGTGTATTCCCCTCCATTCTTAGATCACAACACATTTATTATTTGTCCAGTATCATTCTTAGTGATTCACCGATATGTTTTCAGGCAGTCAAGAACTTGTCCTTTCCTATGAATGACCATAACACATTCCATTATACTGTAATCATCTATGAAAATGTCAAAGTACCTTTCTCCATGAGTTCCGACAACATTTATCAGCCCGCAAACATCTGCATGAATTAGATCAAGAAGATGATATGCCCTTTTCTTCTTTGGATGATATGAACTGCAGACAAGCTTTCCACAAATGAAAGCATCATAAGGCTATTTACGCTCACCCTTCATGTTGGTATTTTCCATGACAATCCTCAATTTTTCTATCTTCTCTATGGCTTGTTTATTTATGTGTCCCAGTCTATGATGCCACAAATTGTTTTCGTATTCAATAGTCATGTAACAAACATTTTCATTACTATCAACCCGATACAAGTTGCCTTCTATTCTGAATCCCTTCATTAGTGAAATGCCTATCCTTCCCTTTATAGTGCAGCCTTTCTGATTAAAAGCTACTATATGTCCCGAGTCACAGAGTTGACTCACACTGAGTAGATTTTGATGTAGGCCATATACGTAAAGGACTTTAGTCTTCTTTAGCTTTCAATTAGATAATTCAGTACATCCACTGCCTTTGGTTTTTAGAGCCCCATCATTACCAAATCGTATTGTACCATCAACCTTTCTTTTGATATCCATTACGAGGCCAGCATTACCTATCATGTGAGATGAAAAACCGCTATCCAGAATCCAAGTACTGTTTCTTTTTGTAGCTTTTAGGTCCACATGTGCAAGGTTGGACTTCTCAATTTTCTTCCTTTCTTTCCATGAGACATTGGATTGAGTATAGAGCACTGATGGCCTTTCAATTTTCTAATATGTGTACACTGTTTCTTCAAAGTCGAAGTATTCGTTGAGAGGAAAACCCCGTTTGTATGATAAAAACTATCTTGTTAACAAGATTTGATGTGTCTTGAAATCTAGTATGAGGTGTCCATATCCCTTCTCTTCCTGCAATAAACATCCTTATGACCGAAGATAGAACAACCAAAACAATATCCATTGAAATTGTTTCTTCTAAAAGAATTAGGATATGAATTTTATCTCCTTCGTTGAACACCCATATCATCACCATTCAGATAGCTTCTTGCTTATTCACAATAAGACATGGATGGCCTAAATATCCACAAAACTGACAGTTCATGATAGTAAATGTCTTCTCACTTAATTTTATCCTCATTCCATCTTTGGTGGGATAAAAGTTTGAGGGCTCATTTTTCAAGGAGACTAGAGGATAATATTCTTTTCTTATTTCAAATTTAATTGGGGGTTTCTATTTCATAACATCAGATGAATTTCCCACATCACCCACTTCCAGCTTGCATTTATGTTTGATACCTTTATTGGCAGCATATGACGGCTCTGCCTCACAACCAATTCAACTATTTCCCATGGAGGCAGGTCTTTGATCATTTAAAATCTTTTCAACTCCATTAGATCCACATCATTCTCTATCCAATAGATCAGCATCTGAGTACCTTTCAAACATTATTTTCCCCCTTGATTCATTTGAAATTGTATATTTTTCATGTTTACTCTTAATAGTAGAAACTTCTTACTAAACATGCTCAGTAGTATTGGACTTTTCCTCTAGTCTGGAGGTGAGTTCATTGATGACCTTTCCCTGCCCTTCAATTATCATCTTCAGATCCACTACATCATCATTTCTTTCAAGTATTTTACGCATTACTTTTATAAATTCTTTCAGTTGTTCAATTTGAGCTTCAAGTTGATCAATATATTCAGTTAATTCTTCTACAATTTATTTACCCTTATTTCAGCTATTACAATTAACTTTAAACTTACTAACAACATCCTTAAGTTGAAACTCGGGATCTGCACTAGTTTTCAACTAATTGTTTCCACCAGTATCTTCTAAATTTTCAACAGTGACCATCGTGGAACCATGGTTCCCAGTTTGAAAGTCTGGTTCTTCTTCATCACAGAATTAATTTTCATCTTCTTCCTCTTCATATAAAAAACTCTTCATTGTTAAATTCATTCTTGATTTGATGTATCCCCTTCTGAAAAACCTATTTTGAGTATTCTAAATGTTTTCAGAATCGCTATTCTCATCATCGATCTTTCTTGAACACTAAGAGGCAATGTGACCTACATTTCCACAACGAAAGCAAGATAGTGGTAATTTCCCTTTGAATTTTTCATTTCCCTTATGGAACTTCTTTGAAATGAGACAAAGAATTTATTTTTCCGGATAATCTTCAGCACTACTATATTTTGATATTTTCAGTTTTTCAATGGCTTTAAATGCCATTTCCTTGGTCACACGAGCCGTAGCATCTTCAAGTTTGACCCATATTTCATATGCCACTAGGCTTCTTAGAAGATCATCCATAGAAATTTTAGAATGGTCATTTTCTTCAAGGGATGAAACCTTTGCATTGAAAAGGGGTGGAAGACTTCTTAATATTTTCTTCACAATCTCTACATCTTTGATTTCTTCACCTGGCCCCAAAATTGCTCCAACCACTTTAGTAATTCAACTGAAGAAGGAATCTTCATTCTCATCAGGATGTATCTTTAGATCATCGAACCTATTGTGCAGGACTTTTAGTTTTACCTCCTTCACTTTTCTATCTCATTAATAAATATGTTCATGTTTATCCCACATGGACTTTGTTGTGGTGAAACTCGTCACATTTAGATATATCTGATCATAAAGTGTTGCGGTGAGAGAATTCTCTGCTTTAGCATCTGCATCAAGAATTTTCATATCTGCATCAGTCATATCCAGCCCTATTGGATCAGTAACATGTATACCTTGCATAATGGAAAACAGAACATCCCTTCCAAGGGATCATATATGAGATCCCATTTTTTTCTTTCAAATCTGTAAATTACTTAAATCAAAGAGGGGAACTCCCCTAACACTGGATGGATTTTCCCTAGCAGTATAAAATAGATCAAATAATAACAACCTCCATCTGATACCAATTGAAGGACCCCATGACACCCTAAGAGGGGAGGGGTGAATCAGGGTGTCATCTTTTTTCTTTTAAACTGGACGATATTGTTTCCATGTTGGTACAAAGTTGTTTAACCTCTATGATGGATATGAGAATAATTAAAACATTCACATGCAATGAGATGACACATTCCTTTTTTATTGGTGGACCACAAAGGGCAACGTCCCAAGAGCATATGTCGATAGGTTGTCAGTCGTACCAATTTCCAATATTCTTTACTCGTTGTGGATTTCAAAGGATTGAGAATAGTACCTATGTCCCAGGCTCACTGACTTTACAACATTTCAGGGATATCTGACTACATCCCTCGAGTCACCCCTATTGACACCCCCTGGCTCAATGCCTTTGGTGAAGTCCCACTCATTTTATAGACATGAATTTCTTTTCATCATCACTAATGAATACATCCTCTATTGTATGTAGATGATCTGTTGAAGTCCAACTTCCACCTGTAGACTAAAATCACTTTTCACCAAACATATCGGGAAAGCTTCTAGCTTTCACGCAGCCCCAAAAATACTAGTGAGCTTGAATCCACACCCGGCATGATCCTCCAAGCCAACGTGAATGATTTAAGGATGGCACACAATTTCAACTCTACTACTTGCATGAAACTCGCTTCCTCAACTTCAAACTTGCGTGACTCACACCCTATTATACCCAAACCGATTTTGGCGCTCAACTATGAACATGCACGCTTCTTTAAATCTTGTCACGCTAGTGTCACCAAACCACTTGCGTGACACCTCCTTCATCAACTACAAAATTGGGAGACTCACACCCTTTCTCACCCAAAACACCTTAGATGTGCAGAAAACAACTGTCATGCAACTTCAACATGCGGGCCTCACCACCACTTACTCGACCACAACACCTGCGCGATGGGAGATTTGATTTTATCTATGTCTAATAATCGTACTGAATGAGGAGGGGTCGGACTCTATTTATAGGCATTTAGATAACCTGTGCAACGGCGCGCAAGTCACCCCTAGGAGTGAATGTTTTGGTGCGCATGTCTCTGCCGTGCAAGTCACTTGCGTGACCAAACAGAAAACTTGGGTGCCCTTATCCCTTTTCGATATTTTTATGTTATGATCTTGAAAAACATATGGAACGAATGTTTCCAAGACTTCATGTAATCATCGCACAAGTCCCTTTTCTAAAAACAAATTTCTCTGTTTGTCATTTTTGTGGTCCTGGAAAACACTGGAAAACGGTGCCACCTTTAATACTGTTATCTGCTTGAACTGTAAGATCACTTTTCTGGCACATATTCTGAACATCCACTGAGGATTGACAACAAAGACAAAAATACTCTAATTCATGCAAAGACAATCATGTATCCAACAATAAATTCATAATAATATGGTTTTTTAAAATCAGAAAAAATAAAGATAATGTGTGACTCAAAGGTAACATGGGTTGTATGGAGATCCTTTACCTGATTATCAAATTGCTCAACACATTCACATAAAATAAAAAATAATAAAAAATGTTCATTAAATATATAAAATAAAATGATATTGATATATATATATATATATATTATTTTCCATTAAAAATAATATATTATTTATTAGTAATATAGTTTATACCTGCATTAGTTACTCTGAGTAATTTGGTTAATTTCATCCAATAATATTGGTATTGTTGACTATATTCAAAGGTTATATAAAATAATTTCATGATATAAATTTTATTTTCAAATAATATACTTTATTATTACATTGATAAAATATCTATATATTTTCAGTGGTTATCCCAATATATTTCCAAATTGAGGAAGGTCCCCTGAAAAGTAATTTTAAGAAAGTGAATGTTACATTAAATAATTACTAAATTTATTACATATAGACTATTTTATGTAATGATTTATGCATATTCATAGTGTAAAAACTATCTTTTTCATATAACAAACCATATTTTTAATTTCATCTAAGCTTGGTGGTTATGAGAAAAAACAAGTCATTCATTGAGGCTCCAATCCATACCCATGTATTACAATGTTTTCAATTTTATAATTTATTTTAGTGGAAAATAAAAAATTGATATTGCATTACTATAATAGAATTTCATTATACTAATTTTTTTGTAAAATAATACATTTATGGATAGAGAATACTTGAGTGGTGTAGAAGAATTAATAAACATAGAAAAGTTGAGATAAGTATATTACCACTCCCTTGTATGTTTTCTGTTGGGTACATCCATAAGGACAAATAGAAATGTATTTCGATGAGAAAAAGGATTCAATAGAGTTGGAAGGGTGTTGATGATAGGCTAGGTGAGATTTTTGGTTGAGAATAATATTTTTCATGGTTGTATAAAAGGGGAGGTTGTGGTGTCCTTTTTTATGTGATAAAAAAGGGAACTCTTGGGAAAAAACATTCTTTCTCAATAATATCATTCCTTTTTTCTTGGGAAAACACATCAAAGGGCCAATGATGTTTTGCGGAAATAAATTTGGCTGATATTCACTCCACCAGATAATATCAATTATGTTTTCCAATGGTTTTTTCTTTATTCACAATGTTAAAGGACTTTCCCATTAATTTACATTGAAAATGGTAACAACACCTTAAATTGTGGATACTTATTTTAATTAAAATGTTTTATTTGCAAATTATTAATATTTTTAAAATTAGGATTTTAAAGAATTAAATCATTTTATAAAATAAAATATCTATGTGTTGGAGAAACTGAATATAGTACTTGGGCACATGATGTGTATGAACTATTTCCTTCAAAAAAATTCATTTTATTATTAAATGTTTAAGTTTTTGATATTGTTATAAATGTTTATATTATCATGAAAAAAAATTTATAAAATTTTAAATTTTATTTGACAATATAATGATGTGAAAATGAAATTTTACCAAAATAATGTTTAATTAAATTAAAATTAAAATAATGTCTTTTTTTATTATCAGATTAAATTTTTTTACGATAAAAATGGTTTTATAAATTTAAAAAAAATTATTTATAATTAGTAATATTATTTGAAAAATAAATATTTGATCAATAATTTTGGAAAACTCTATTACATAATTATAAAAGACATCATTTGAGAAATACTATATTATCATACTATAATCATATTTATATAAAAATTTAAAAATTTAATCATATTTTAATTTTGAGACGATAAATTAAAAAATTTAAATAAATTTATTACACTTAAATTATATAAGTTATATAGATTAGTTGTAAATATACTAGCTTATAATAAAATCATACAATTATTCTGAGATATATGACAAGAATTCAAAAATGTAAAAAATGAGTTTCTAAATTAAAAATCAAAAAAATTTTAAATAATAAATACAATTTTAAATTAAAATTTTTTTCTTGTATTAATTTTACAAGAATTTAATATTTACAAATAATTACTAATAATTTCATAAGATTCATGTTATTTATAAAAATGTTATTTTTCGATATTCATAAAAAATGATTTTATTAAAAGCACAAAAAGACATATCTACTAATAATGACATTAAAATTCAAAAAGTGAATTTTATTATTACATAACCGATTTAATTATTTTTCTAATATAATATTTAAATAAAAGAAAAAATATAATGAGAAATGGGTTTATATGAAAATAATTTTTTAAAATGCCAGTTCTTCTTATTCATAAATTCAATTAACCACTAATTACACTATAATTAATAAATAAATATTATTTTATATTAATATAATCATTTTGAAAAAAATATACATAGTTTTCATTACTAAAAAGTACAACACATAATATGATATATTCTTAAACATAATAAATAAAAAAAATCTAATTTCCAAACATATTTTTAATATATTTATATATTAAATAATTTATTTTAAATTTCTATTACTCCTATTCATATGTTCAAATTTGATGTCTTGATTCTGGTGGTCTGAAAATATAACACATTAATTTTAAATCAAATTTCCATATGGAACAATATATTAATCATATATCACTTAATTTGAAGAATACAGATATTAAAATAATGATTCCCCCCCCCCTAAAGAAATAAATATTTTCATCCACATTATTTTAAAACTCATATAATTTCACTAAATTCCATTGGGAGAACTAAACTAACCATGAAATGGTAGTTTATCATTATTCAACTTAGGATATGATTTGAAATTTCTCTATTTTCTCCTTGATATGAGTCCCATGAAAAATGTGAGAAAACATTCTTAATAGAATCCAAATGACTGAATAAGGGATAAATATATAATATTTCTCATTCCTCAAACCATGATGAAATTATATATATCTTGGATATAATAATACGACTAATAAGTGTTTTTGATTTCTATCACAATATTTAATAGTATAAATCATATATGACACAATATATAGAAAACTCTAGTGATAAAAATCCTTATCTACATCAACAAGATATTTTTCATCAGGTTTTTTATTCCAATGATCTGGTATATGGTATCATTCATTTTTTCAAATTATCCCATGGATGGATACCTTGAATTTAATAGTGACCAAATTAATCACATCTAAAACATAGAATAATCATTGAATCTTTAGGAATGATATTATCTCCCTTTATTGTATTGTTTTTTCCATGAAAAGTTTTTTCCATTATTCTATAATTGACTTAATGTAAATAATATTTCAGTCCTTTTTTGAAATTACCAGGGTGATTCTTCCAACTATGTTGACATGTTTGACATGGAAAATTCAGTCCCTCATCGTACGAATCACATATGTTACCATGAATCTCTATCCTTCAGTAAATTTGTGGGTTTAAGATATTAACTAATCACAAAGGGTTTTTCATATATTTGATATTTGGTTTCGAATAATAACTAGATTTCATATTATATCTCCCACACTAATGTATTTATCCTTTATAAAATCACTTCATTATACCTCACCTAAATTTTCAACTCTATTCCTTTTGGTACCATCAATTACTAAAGTCATTTGGAGATAACATAGATAATAGAAGAGTATCAAAAAAAGGAAATTATCTTTATCAACAACATAATAAAGACCATCCATAAAATAGCTTGTTATTTTATATTTTCTTATTACCCATTTTTCCATTAGTTTAAACTATATTAATATTAGTTTGACCAAGGTAACATTATTTTTGGATATATTATTATTGTATACATTATCGATGAAATTAACTAGATAAAAAATTCCTTGTATATGTTCATACAATGATTTTGATCAACAAATCAATATAACTAGGGAGGGTCTATCCAATTTTATAGTCAGGCTACTTTGTTTTTCACTCGATCAGGAATGAGTTAATACCCATCACATATATTTTTAGGTTATTTCCCTTGGGTAAAAATATTCTATATAATTTATCTCAATTAAATTTTCTATAAAGAGATTTATTTCTAAGGATATCCAATTAACCACTACATTAATAAAAATTTAGGAAGATATATATTCATTAGGTTTTTTCCTCATACTCTACATAGTGTTTTCACAAAGGTCTATCGTCCTAATCTCAAAATATTACATGACACTGATTGGATAAAAACAATTCTAACACAATGCTTAAAAATAAATTGTATATAATCATTTATAACATAATTTCACTATAATAAAATATAATTATGTATTTTTCTTATGTATTTGTAATATTAGATACAAAAACACATCATCAAAACATTTATAAACAATATCATTATTTAAAACACAAAAAAAATTTCCTAACACCCTTAGATCATCAAAAATTGTAACAGATTCCCATGGGATAATTCATAAATAAAAGATTTATATATAAATAAAATTTAATAAACATGTTAATAAAACTAAACATTACAGTCATAAGTAATAAAACGATATCATAAATGGATTTATTATAAGTATAAAATCACATAAATATTTACTTAAAAGAATAAGACAATTGGATAATGGAATATTTCATAATAAAATAATAAAACAATAATCATTATATTTATGTGTAACTCTTAATACCATCATCATAATTGTAAAAAATCTTATATTGGATAAGGTAAACTCATCATTCCAATAAACATAGTGGAAAAAGTACAATGGTAGAAGAGGTTCTCTCTCTATTCCCACACATAACATATAGTGTGATAGAAATATTTATATAACTTATTATTATGAAAACTAATTCTAGGCCAACCCATCACATAATTATTATAATATATATGAGTTATAAATGAAAATGATGAGCCATAATTAAATTATAATCATGATTAAACCCATGAGAAATATATGGGTTTTATTCTTTTGATTTGCTGCATAACTAAAAGCTAAATCACATGAATTCTAAATATAATAAGGAATTAAATTAGTATAACATTTTTTAATTAAAAGGTAGAAATACTTATTTCACATGGGGTTCTTGTGAATAAATTTAATGAGAATGGTTTTGTAGAATAAATAATAAAGGAAAACTTCATGGGTGGAGCTTTATAAAATAAGAATTGATAATTTTAATGAAAGAGTAAAAATATTATATTCTATGGAACTTTAATTGAATCTATATTTTTATCTTTAAAATAATTTTATTTTTTAATATACTAATTTCATAAAAAAATTTAATGTTTTGATTCTTTACATGGGATAATAACTACAAAAGGTCCATTCAATCGATGTTACATAAAATTGAAAATTACGAAATGAAATAAAATCATATAAATCCAAAAAAAAAGAGGATATATATATATATGTGTGTGATATATTAATATACAAAATGTTAAAAAAAGTAAAAGTAATATTGTATAAAAAATGGATAAAAAATGAAATAATTAAATCAAAGTTAACAAGGGTTATATGGAAGATCCCTTAACTCATATCTAAATGTGTATGAAACTTGATCATAAAAATAAAATAACTAAATTAAGATAAAAAATATATACCCAAGAGTAATATCAATTAATATTTAATTTAAAAATGTAAATTTATAATAATTTTTTTAAAATTTTTAAATAGTATATACTTTTGTTGGCTACATGAGGGTTTTTAGTTAGTTTATTTGTTACAAAATTAGTTTTTCAATCCTGGTGAAAATTTTAGTAGAATAACATCATGATATATTTTCTCTTATAGTTTCTTGTACTTTATTATTACATAATTATATTACCTTTATATTTTTAAAATATAACCCAATATATAAAATTTTTAAGAAGTGTTCATGGAATAGTCAATTTATAGAGCTTAAAGTTACAATAAAATTTTATTATTGTTATTAATTATATAATTTAATATATTTAAATTATAAAATATTGGCAGTGTAAATGATATTATTTTTAAATAATTAAATTTTTTTTATAATGTCATAATTCTTATGTCGTCATCGAAAATAAAACATGTTTTCATGCAGGGGGTAATCCTCCCACATGCATGATGACATTTTTTTCCAAAGATTTTGGAGGAATGTATAAAATCGATATATCATTATGTGATAAAATTTCATCGTATTGAAAATATTATTTGTATCATACCGTTCTGGATCTGAGAAATTTATTTTCTTAGAAGAAATAAAAATTATGAATGTTGGGTAGAGAGTATTACCTATCCCCTGGGAGTTCTCCCTTGGATAACACCTTCTAGCAAAATAACATGGTCTTTTTGTCAGACTAATTACTAAAATACAAGGAGGGGTTATTTGGAGAGTCTAGGGTATATTATTTCCTATTTTAATTCTTTATAATTAGTGGATAAATTGGAGGAGGTGGTATCCTTATCTATGTGATGAAAATGGTACCCTTGTAATAACTCATCATTACTCAATAATATCATGCAATTAAATAAAAATAAAAGATAATGAAATATATTATTATGTTGTGGAAAGGTAATTAAGTATGGTATTCCCAACACTATTGGTTATCAAAATTGTTTTCTACTTTTTTTACCCACTTGCACTATATTAACAATCATTCCCAATAATTTTACATTGTCGATATAACTAACCTTTGAACTCTATGAATTAATTTAGAAGGAAAAATTTGAAGGAACTTATATGAAAAATTTAAAATGAGTATTTTATATAAGTATATAATATTATAAAACAATATTTCACTTTGGTGGAGATATTAATTTTTAGTATTAGCATTCATTATGTATAAAAAAATTTCATAAAAAAAGTACATTTTAATCTTGAAATTTAAATGATGGAAAAAGACTATCTATTTTTTTGGAAGTTAATGAATGTTTTTGTTTACTAAATAACTATAAATGTTATGTAGATTAAAACTCATTTCAAAATTTAATTCGTACAAAATAATGTTTAATTAATGTTTTTTATTATAATTTTTTATTTTATTAAAAATATTACCTTTATTTTATAAGGATTATAATATGATTATTTTTTTAATAAAACACTTAAAATAAATAACATTATTATAAAAATACGCATGGTATCATTTAAGTTACAAGTGTAACATTAATACTCTTAAAAGTCACTATTTTGGAATAAATTGTACTTATATATAAAACATAAATTATTTTTAAAAATAAAATACATTAATAAAAGTTTCATTTTTATATGATGATTCTGAAAACATATATCCTCTTGTAATATTCAACATAAATATGTGTATTAGTTTATTGATATATGTTCTTAAAAGTAAATAATTTTTTTTAAAATATAACTTATGATCTAAATTAAATAACATAGGTTTCCAAATTGAAAATCACTTATTAAATTATAAATCCACTTAAAATATATATTTTATTTTAGAAAAAGGATTCATGAGTTTCTAGTTGAACATCACTAATTAATAATTCCATAACTATCTTGTTATTTATAAAAACATTGTTTTCCAGTCTTCTCTTAAAGATTGTTCATTCTAGAAAAATATTATCATAAACTATTGTTAACAATCAAAATAAAATAACAGTTTATTTTGTTAAATTAAATTTCATATATTTGATATTTTAACATTTAAATTAAATCATAAAATAGAACAAGAAAAAGATCTATTAGAAAATAAATTTTAAAAAATAATTGATATTAATTCTTATAAAACAGTAATAAAACTATCATTATTTAATCAGAAATATATTTTTTTAAAAATAATCATTTAAAAATGAAATAATTAATTTTTAATGAAAATTTCAACACATAATAAGATATATAATTAACGAAATAATCAATTTAGTAAATTTTGGAAAAGAAAACAGAATATGTAAATTTATATATTAATATATTTCATTATTTGTATAATAATATTGGTACCAATTAAACTATTATTAGTTAATGGTACTATCATATCGTAGTTTCAACTATGTTGAGTTTCTCGTGTGAAAAAATCCCTCAGACAGAATAAAAATTATTAGAGGATAACGAATAATAAAATTATATGTTATGATAGTGCATAAGGATGAATCATGTGAGAGAAAAACTATAATATCAGATAGTATAGGTTGTTATGAAATTAATAGTTTTTACACACCTTTATTTTCCATTAAATGATCATTTGGTCTTGAATAATCGAAATAAATTATTTAATAGTATAGAGATCCTGGAAAAAATCAACACTATTTAATTATCAAATGATCTCATCTTCTCCGAATTTTTAGAAACATACCAAATATTTTTCATCCAAATATATACTATTTTATCTCCCCATCAACCTCATAATTCCCATAAAGACTTTTTCTCACCAAAATATCGTGTCTCAATGACTTAATGAGTTTTCCATTACTGAAAATTCCTGGGAGATGTAAGATTGTAAACCATAATTTTATAATTATTTTCTTCTTCAAAACCCCTCATGTCCCCTCTTTCCAGTAGGGTATGATGGCCAAAATATTTTTTCTATGATGATGTGTAATTAAAATAATGGACATCCATTTCATACCTTCTTAAAATAAAATTTTGGCAAATTAAAATTTTGTAATGTGTATGTGGGGATTAACATATCCATGATATAGAAATTCATTTTTTATCACATCCAAAAAATGGATGTTCAAAAATAATATTTAATTAACAAAATAATTCTTTTTAATTTATTCTAGTTCTAAAATTAATATTTTTTCATTTCTTACACACCAACCATTCCATGGAAAATTAAATTATCATTCCTGCATACGTCTAGACTACCCCCTCCATGAAATTAATTGTTTTTTTAATGGCCACATAACACGATTGAAAAATAAAATTTATTTATTAGGAAAAAAATATTTATATAACACAATTGTTATTATTGATAAATAATATTTGAAATTATATATCATTAACTAATTAAAAATAGATGTAATAACTATAACCACATTAAATGGACATATCTAATATAATTTAAAAATAATGGCTTATTTTGATATAAAAATAAAAACGGTATACGTATTTTTATAAAAGAATATTCTACGTAAAGAAATAATATATTTTGAATATCATTATACAAATTTTAAAAATCTTTTACCATATTTAGTAAACCCAATGTGTTATATAGTAATCAATAGAACAACCCCGAGTTAAATTTATATATATAAAATATAATGAAAATAAACAAGAAATGATTAAAAATGGAAGATAGATGATCAAATATAGATTAAAAGTGTTCTTCGGTATTATTTAATGGAATTAATATACCTATTTAGTAATTTAAGAATAATTGAAATGTGAATTCAAACATAGGAACAATGATCTTTTGTACCACCAATATTACTTGTCTATTACATCTTACCTTAATTTAAACCAATTTTTCAAAATATTATTCTCATAGAAATTATATATTCTTTGAATATATCCCATATATATATTTCTATGAAATTAAACTTATCATTTTAAGGGATATTTTTTTTACTTCCATTCAAAATTCGTACAATAAAGTATCTCTGATTTAATGAAACTTTGTTGTTTAATGTATTCATGTCATGAATCGCACATTTAAAATATATTTTAAATAATGAATATATAAAAAACATAATTAGTATTATAGAACACTCATACATTATCATTGTTTTTAATGGAAACAATATTCTCATATATACCATAAAAATATCTATTAATTAGATTATAAATAATCCCACATGTAGTAAATTTATATTCCTTAATATCTAGATCATTGTCATGGATTTGACACATTAGATTTCAAATATTAATCAACTATATCTCAATTTCATTTATAATGAAAAAAATAATGCATCATTCTTTTTGGAATCCTAGAGAATTATTTTTCAGTTATGATATGACTAAGAATGATACAACCCACTTATTTTTCATAGGCTTACAAATGGTTTTGATTTATATACGGTTTATTTTCTTCATGAATCATATATTTTTATTATTTTAATTACGATATAGGGGAGTCCAAAATTATATATCCATCCAAAGAATAGGGTAAAGCATATATCTCAATGGATTTTATGTAGTCGATTTGGGAGTGAATTTCATCCACCATATGATATTGTCCACATTATGATGACATACCTTAGAGTGGCCCATCACATATGTTTATGATTTCATATCTAATTTCATAGAGAAATATTACATGATTACATGATTATGTGATATTAGTTACATTTACTTTGTTTCCAAGAATATGATAATTTTATTTCTGATATCATGTTATGCCTCTTCATTATCATGTTATGCTTAATTTCCATGATTATTTTATTAATAAAATTCATACATGTCAATTCTTCTTTTAAATTATCTCTTGGTTATCTTAAATAATATAGAGGAGTAAATGGGAGTTAAGAATAACATGTGGTTTCTAAATTAATTATGTAGTGTTTATGTTTAAGATGATGTACTTATGTGTCTTATCATCTAAAGACAATAGTCTTCTTGATCATTGGTTTATAATATTTGGATATCATTGTTTGAAATTATTAAAGAAAATGTGTTAATGCCTTGGGTTGTTATTGTTGGTATTAATGAACATTCATGTTATTTATTTTAGATTCATTTAAGATAACATTATTGATATACTAATGAGTATGATTAATAGTACGATAACATCATGATTATGTGGTAATGTTTTCAATTTTTTCCTAGAAGTGGTATCCACGTATGGATACTATAAGTGGATACATGTGTGAGGAAGAAATAACTTGGGTAATAACCAAATATTTTTGGATTTTTATATATTATAATGTCATATAGTGCTTGATAATGTGGCCTAAATTCATACGTGGTAGTACAATTCCAGCGGATTTTCTTTCTATACCTATGGTGGTTAACAATCTATTATAAAATATTTGCAAAAATGAAACATAATTTGTGTTGGGATGATAATAAGAATGTTTCCATGGATAATGTAAATTGAATCTTAGAGATTAATATATGAGGTTATCCAAATCATTTATGACTTAATCATTATATTGTTATGATTTGCATTTTATATACATATAATATCTTTATTCTTATCCATAATAATCCTATATTTTAATAAATATTTTTCTAAATAATGATTCATTTAATAAACTTGTGAATAGGAAATGAAAAGAATAAACTATGGAAATTCCAAATAGGATTGGATAAGGAGAAGATAATATCTAACACTTAGTGGGAAAACTCATTAATGTTATAAAAAATTTCCTAAATCATGTGGAACACCCTTTATGAGAGAATGTTGTAGTTGAGATCATTATGCAACATATAAATCCAATATTTAGTGGATCTTTTGACACCAAAAATATAATTGATTAACTCAACTGAGAACATATACACTTGCATTAAAGCCACAAATACATACAAAGTGATATTTTATATTGACCACATTAAGGGAGAATCATATCAGTTATGGAAAATAATCATGAATACAAATCCAATGGAAGAAAATATGTGTACGGAGTTGGACAAATTCAAGATGTTATTTATTTAAAATTATTTCCCTCGCACTCTCTAGATTAAAATGGATAAGGAGTTCATCATAACAAAGTAAAATTAGGATTAATATATCAGATATTATGAATATATCATCATCATTATTGCAAAATATGGCTATGATATTCTCATAAAAATGAATTTAAAACCAATAACTTGTTTTCTAGTATAAATGTGAGCATATAATGATCTTCTGAAAAGTGGTAATTTGAATTCTACGAAGGTGTTTTTAAATGTTTCAAAAAATTTGATGTGTAATGGGTGATTATTAGTGGTCTTGATGGATTATATATTTGAATTAGAGAATAAATTTTAAATTTGGGGGGGTCATGAAATAGAACTATTATAATTAAGATAATATAACACCCTAAATGTCAAAAGTATGGATATTAGAATCATAGAATGTGTGTCTAGGAAAAAATGTAATGTTTCATGTGATAAAATATTGTAAATAAAACCAATATATGTAGAAGTGAATGTAAGGAGGCTATTATTATGAATGAGTAAAATAATTTCTATATGAATCTTATATATATTGTAAAAATTTTCAATTTCAAAGAACATAGAAACAATTCAGACCAATTCAATATGTCAAGTGTCTTCAAATATATCCAACTAAAAAACCCAGTGTAATGGGATAAATAGAAAGATTATAATTTCACTTTTATAGATATTGATCTAGAAAAATATGTAGTGATTGGTACACATATTATTAATTCATGAATAATGAATTTAATATTTGATTGTAGTTTTATAAAATTTTTCATATCATGTGTCTTTAGAAGAACAATTCAACAACCACATGAAAATATAACTTTTATATTATTATTGAATACTTAAAACATATTAATTTATGAAATATAGGAATATAACTCATAACCATATACTATATATTGTTTAAAACTCCTAAAATACCATTTCATAATTAATTAAATGGAATTTTATCAAATATAGGTAATTGGATAATTTTTTTATTAATATAGAATTCATAAAATATTATGAGAATGGATTCGATTTCCATATCTTGAATTAACCTCCTATTATATTAAACAGTAAAGAAAAGGGGTTAAACTCATTTCGATAATTATTCAGAATCATGGATATTATTTTTATATGAGAAATCGTATATACCAAAAATGATTCTAATAATGGAGAAACCATCTCATGAAGATATTTCCATTATTAGGTGGTACACTATATATCTAAAACATTTTCAGGTTCTTCCTCCCAATCAAGTTGTGTAGTTCTCAATTTTATGTATATTTTGATCTCTACCAATATCTAAGACCCTATATATTATTACACTCATTAAACTAGATGAAATGAAAATTGAATTACAATATAATACAAGAATTGGTTTCATATTCACTACGGATTCACCTTGTGGTACACCAATTCTCTTTATCAAGATGATTCACCAATGTGTATCTGTATTGGCTATAGTGATCTCAAACTGATCCTAATAAACAATAGGTACCCCCTTCTATATAGAGTTAATTTTTTCGATGAGTTATGTGGATAACAATAATTATTTAAAGTTAATTTTTGATTGTTATATCCTTAATTAAAGATAAAAAATAGGATATTCCAAGGTCTACCATTTGTATGTTATAGGAGATGAATATGTTCATAACAGTACCATTTAAACTCATAAATTCCTTATTCATCATTATGAACTATATGAATAGTGTATCTAGATATTACCTCAATAAATTTATGGTACTCTATATATATATGATATATTTATATAATCTAATATCATGGTGGTATTTGATGAGAAAACAAGTACTATTATGATGGAATTGTAGAAGGATAATTTATATAAAAAAGAAAATAAATGTGAGTTATATATGGATAAGGTATAATTATTGGTTAATATTTTCAAAAGGGATATATGTGGACCCTTCAGAGACTACCGTGGTAGATGAATAACCTAGAACAATATTTATATATTGACGTATAGTTTCCATGTACTATCTTGGTATTATTGGTAATTTATGAGAAGATTTTTTATATGTAAAACCCACTAATAATGATAAAATATAAGTGGGATGAATGTGAACACAACGTCGTGTAGATGTAGAAGAGAAAAACCAAAACGTCTTCACTCATAGTACCCACTAGTGGAGAATGATTAATGATTTATAGTTATTCTTCAATGAATTATATATTATTTGTACTCATTCATAATGATATTGTGATAGTACACTCCTCAAGAATGTTGATGGTGAATCTGAAAAATTATCCAATGAATGACCCATAGTTAGAAATGGAAATCATTGTGTTGAAGAAACAAAGGTGTTATCTCTATAGAGATAGGTTATATATATATATATATATATATATGGGAAATAGGATTCAATAATATATATTCACATATAATGACATCTATATGTTACAACAATGATAGTTATAGATAATCATGTATTTTGACTGGTCAATCAACTCTCATCCTAGGAAGGAGAACAATGTTGTAGATTCTCAAAGTTGAATATATCCATAAACCTTATCTATGAGGTCGATTGTGAATAAAATTATTATCTTTGATATAAAATTGATAAACATGAAATTCATATAGTTAGGAAACTTATCAAAATAGTAAGAAATTTTTAATATATCTCATTACTACCGAAAGTCAAGTAACCTCAATGCGATGGTGTGGGAATTTATAATAAGGAAAATTATGTTAAGAAATGAAAATTAATACAGGTCAATATTGATGATAAAATAGTTATGATATTTGATAAATGACTATTCAAACCCTTCAAATTAATGATATAGAATGAGTTGATAAAGGTTACTCATATCATCAAATTCTCCATTCACCCATGGAGAGACAAGATATGTAATAATTTTCAAGAACATTATTTATGGGATAATATAATGAAAGAAATTATAGAATCTACATCAGGGTTATTGGTGTTCTAGTTTTTGAATGTGGAAAAGAAAAACCATTATGGTATTATGAACCTATTTAACATAGTTACAAAGAAATGGGAGAACAAAACTATTGATTTTATCATTGGTATTCAAAACACATCCATGTGGGAAATCCATATGGTATTGGTGGACCATCTTAAATGTAATTCATAGTTAATTTCCCTTCTTCGGGTTGTTTAACATGATCAAAATTCAACGATATATATTATATATGTTGTTAGGTTTCATCCCACATTACTATATATTTTATTTGATCATGATATATGGTTATACTAAATTTTTAGGAAGAGTCATTAGCATGATCTAAACCTATATTAAAATAATATTATATCCTATAATATATAGATTTATTTAAAATCTAAATGAAAAATTTAGTAATTTGAAGATAATTTTTTTAAGCTTACACCATGGAAATTTTGTGACTCTTTAACCACTATCATCCATTGTTTTATTTATTTTACCAAAAACTGATTCTACTATAGTATTCCAATTTCCCCATATAAATCCATATATGGGAAGATATGTAGAATATCATTGTTCTTAGATGAATATGGTTAATGACTATTGTGGTGAAAGAAGATAATTGAGTAAATGGTGTAAATGTCTTGTTTATTAAGAAACAAATCAATTCAAAAAAAATTATGATAGATGAGTAATACTGATAATCATTGATGAAACATTGATATTAAGGTTAGTGAAAAAGTGTTCCTCTATGTATCAAAATTTAGGATATTCAATATATTTTGGTAGAATTAGAATCTATGTCCAAGATACATCGACCCCTATGAAATTCTTTACCACATCATAATAGATTCATAGCTATTATCACTCCGGCCAATCTTCTATAAAGTGCAGGATGTTTTCCATGATTATCTCTAGAGGAATTACATACTAGATCCTTCACAAGTGTTGAATCTAGATGTGGTACAATTGGATGATTATATCTCTTATAAAGAGAATTAAATGATGATCCTAGAACATATGTACAATTATTACACAATAATAAAAATCATATAATCAAGGTAATTTAGAGAAATCTCATGTCTAAAGATGTGACACACGATCCTAAAGGGAAAATAAAAGATTACAACCCATATTTTTATTCTCACTACAGTATTGATGATTCTTTTTATGGTGAAATTTCCTATATGTGAATAATGTAATTACCATGAATTTATATAAAATGATTTCCCTACTAAATATATATTTTTATCAAATAAGGAATTGAAATGCCCAAAAATTCTGTTGATTTTTTTTTTCAAAAGTTCATTAGATTTTTATGAGTCTGTGAAAATTTACAGTGCTTGATTCTGAGGCCCGGTGTGCCCAAAATCAATTTCTAAAGTTTTTTTCAGGTACATTCCATAAACCTACGAAAGAGATTTTATAACTTTTGAACCGGTGCTCAGAATTGAAATCTGAGGGCACTGTTGAACCTGCAGTGTCAGTGATCACTTATTGAGACCTTCACCGAAGTTGCGTTCTATTAATAGTTGAAGTTAGATTTTGGATTTCTAATAAGTTAAATAAAAACATGTGTAGATTATTTTTACTTTCAATGTGGTTAATACACCCAAGAGGTGGTTAGTGTTAGGGGCCACCACACCATAATCTCATATGAGAAGTTATGGTGGTGGGTCCCACTCTCACATATCCTCCTTTGGGAGGATATCCTTGGTGGGGTCCACATGGGATTTAAACCCCCTATAACCCCCCATTTATGTGGGATGAAACTCTCTACCTTCCCCAATTAATTTAATGTCCCAACCCTCACAATTAAATAATTTAACTCGTCATTTAATTAATTATAACCCATTTGAATCCTTTTGAATTCAATCCAACAATTAATATAAGAGATAGTCTATTATATTTGGTTGGCAATTCTTTTGGTGGAGCTTTGAGAGGGAACTAGGAGAACCGTTGGAGAATTACCTCTCAATGAAGAACGCGAAGAATGCCACTTCATTGTCCACCAAAGAACGATGAACACCTTCTTTGATCATTGTCTGGGCCAAAAGTGAAATTGCTGACTGCGAAGAACGCTGATGAGGATTCTTCCTCGGTTTCCTACCACAGAAGCTTCTCGACGTCAACAAATCGGCATCCTCCATTCCTCTCCTTCCACCATCAACGATAGACAATCGAGGTAGGGGGTTTATTTCATGATGATATTTTTCAATTTATTCTTACATTCTAAAACAAAGAATGTGGACCAACTTAATATCAAGTTGATCCACGAATATTTTTCCTTGTGGGTTGGGAATATATTGTTGAAGAGTGTTGTGGTAAATGATGTTTTTAAATATATTCCATATCTTCTTTTGTTGAGCCACATGCAACCGCACTAATGTGGAGGGTGTGGGCCAGTCAAACATGGACCGACCCATCTGCTACTCTTCTTGAATGATGTGTTCTACATGAAGGAAGAAGGAAACTTTTATACATGGTGATGAATGGAGAACAATATCTGATCCACCAAGAACCCCATAATTTTTCCTCCAAAATGAGCTAATGAACTCCCAAGACCTCTAAAAAATAAGGAATCCCACGTGATACTTGAGTGAGAAGAAGAATGGGAGAAATAAAGAAAATATCAAGTGGCCTGGGACATAAAACACTAATTTTTTTTATGTGGTCGCATGACTTGGACGCACGGTTTGGGAAACCGTGCACCAACTGTGCGGTAGACACTATCTCACCTGGGATCATCACACGAATTGGCCTCATGGTTTGGGAAACTGTGTGCCAACCATGCGGTAGAAACTATCCCACCTATAGACTTTGCACGGCTTGGCCGCATAGTTTGGGAAACCGTATTCCAACCGTATGGTAGCCACTGTCCCACTTAGAGAATTTGCATGGATTGGACGCATGGTTTGCCCAGACCGTGCGCCAACCATGTTCCCCTCCACAAACCTCCATATCATTGTCACCGTGCGTTTTTTTGATGAACCATCAGTGGTGCTAAGAACATTGGAGCGTGATGGTCCATTTGAGAACAAACCACTGGAGTTCGGGGTATAATTGGGATATAGTTAGGTTGGATCGTACACAAATCCATCCGGGCCGCTTGGACTAAAAGGATAATAACTAACATACCGGGCGTCCGATTGACATAAAGTCTATTGCATTGAGACCCCTATGATGGGGTAGTCCTTTTTGATACTTCTACATGGGACTTCGTAACAGTTGTAGTATCAACTAGTAGCTCGTGGATAGGATCCTCCCGGAGATGAGAGTGCAATGTACGTAGACCTAGTAGCTGGGTGTGACCTTGCGACTGCTAACCTTTTGACTCAGAGTGTTTCAACTAGCCTAGTGGGAAGCGCCACTGTGTGACATGGCAGACCCACAGTGGGAAGCACCTCTGTGTGACATAGCAAACCCAAGGTACTCGACAAGAGTAGTACCTCAGCATGCTAAGAGGGGGAGCACCTCTATGTGACGTGGCAGACCCATAGTGGGGAGGGCCTCTGTGTGATTCCGAAAACCCACGGTACACGACAGGAGGAGTACCACAACAGTCTGGGATAGTGGGAAGTGCCTCTGTGTGACGTGGAAGGCCCACAGTCCTCTATTGTGGAGGATTGCAACAGCAGTCGAGGTTTTGTTAGTTTGACTGGTAGTGTTACATGTTACCAGCCCTAGAATAAAATCCTGGTTTTGAGCTGATTTGAGGAATTTTGTTCTTCCTCATGATTGTGATGGATTACTGGATAACGTAGGTATATGTATGGGAATATACCTAAGTAAGGGTTATCCATTGATTCTTTACATTGTGGTTAACCTTGATAGATATTGTGAGACTTTGAGGGTCTCTGAGTCCCTACTGAGTATCGTTATACTCACCCCTTCATGGGCTATAACCACACCTCTTTTTGTTGGTTTCATAAGACAGATAGCGCTGACTAAGGAAGAGAGTAGCATGACTAGATGATACCCAGAGGTGGACCACTCAGACTGATGGTTGACGGAGCGGACGGACGGACGTGGAGTGCATAGGAGGCTAACTATACCTAGCCATCAGGTAGGAATTCCGAAGGACGATCCAGCAGCTGCTTTACCTACTATTAGTTGTGCTTTTCTCTTTCCTGGTACTTTACTGTTGGGCTTGAATTTCCGGGCCCCTTTACTTTCAGCACACTCTCTTGTACACAGTTTACATAGTGTTTTACTTCATGTTGCCTTCTCTTATGAGTGTGTTTAGTTTTTTAAAGGCAATTCCTTCCCAGTTTTTTGATTTCCAACTTTGGTGCTAGTCACCACCCGTTGGCCTATAAAATGAAGGCTTGGGGTAGTCACAATATGAGACCTAGGGGAGGGGTGTGAAATTAAAAATAAATGATAATAAATAACATAAAAACATCATTAATTTAGATCAAAATATTTTTTAAATATTAAATTGGGATAAAAATATAATTTGTGCTAAAATAATTATATAGATATATTTCATTATTTAAAATTAATTTTTTAGAAGAATTATATTATTATTCTGATTTATGGAAATAAATCTGAAATTTATTCTCAATTATGTAATATGAGTATAATAAAATAACTTTAATTTTTTGGATTTATCATTTCAAAATGATAATTGGATTAATTATTATAATTTTTCTAAAATAGATGATATTAAGGGTGAATAATGTAAAATACTATATCTACCAAAATTGAATTTTTTAGGATAAATCCAATGATATATTAATTTAATAAATTTCAAAACAAACAATATATTTTTATGAAATAAATATTATCTTTTCTAAAAAAACACACTAAACATTTATATCATATTATTATCATTAACTAAATTATGTAATATTTATTCCTAACAAAATATTATATTGGTAATAAAACTAAATAAAATATTATTCTTGAAAAAATATATTTTTGGTTTTCTTGAAGGACACAATTTTTTTAATTGATAATTTAGAAAATTTTACTTCAATACACATTGAAAATCGTACCCAGTAAATAAATTTAAGTTATAATGAAATTTTTCTACGAAATAGTTTTTACCTGTTATGTGTATAATGAACTATTTTTTTCTACATTAAATAAATATTATGTTCGAGTGCTTGATTCGCACAAAAAAATAAAAAATATATATATACATTTTTCCAAGGTAATTAGAATATTTTTTAGAACAAAAATATGGAGTAGAATTATATTATATATATTTAAAAAATACACATTAACTTATTTTTTTATTTATCATGGAAATGTTATACTAAGCTAAATTTTCTATATTTTTCTATAATGTTTGATTTTTTTTGTTAATGGTAAAAAATATAGTTTTTATAATTAAAACATGGTTTATAAAATTATTATTATATTATTTAGAACTTTAAATTTAGTAAACGTTTTTTAAAGACAAAATATTTAATCATCAATTTAATTTATATAATTTTAATTATTTGTTTGTAAATTTAAAATCCCAAATTAGACATTTTATAACAAAATTTTTATATTTTTTTAAAAAAAATATTCAAATAAATTATAGATATATTATTTTAAGATGAGAATTTATAACTTTTATAAATTAAAACTAATTATATTTATATAAAATTTTCATGTAGTATTCAAAAAATTAGTTAAATATTCTATTTTATTTTTAGTCATAACGAATAATTTACATATGTAAAAATTAGTTTCCCAGGTGAAAGTTAAAATGTTAATAATAGAAATCAATGATCAACGGACCTCAAACATGGTTATTTATTTCATTTTTTAATTTGAATATTTTTTATCCCAAGTCATCCCCATACACCAGTGTTGTCTAATGTTGATAATATTGACCCTTAAATATTGTTTTTTTATTTTTTATTATTACTTAAGATCACATATTATCAATTATAGAATGAATCATCCATCCCAACACATTACCGCTTCATAATAATACATAACATTGAATAAAACATCGCAAACACCCCTCCATAATAATATCTCCAATATATATAATCCTTGTATTTTCTAAAATTTCATTCTAAGGATACTTATGGTGTTACTCAAGGGATATCATCAAATAGAGAAAGGTAATATTCTCTTCTGATCATTAAAAATCATTTATTTCATTTAAAAAAAGGTTCTTTTCTAGATCACATCCAGATTTCACCAATATCACATCTTTCATGATATATTTAACCCATAATTCATAATGCTTGAATGGATTGAAAATTGTTAGAGATATTATGTTGAGATGAAGGTGAGGTTCAAATCATCACTAATTTTTTTTGAATGTGAGAGTTGGTTTTGATGTTATCTTCAATGCATCTGGTATAGGATTGGATGATTCTAGTTGTAGGGGAAATATGTTGTGTCTTATGACTCATGGTATTTAAGCACACATAAGAAGAGCTACCCTATAGATAATTATTATTTTATATAATTTATGCATAAACTAAAAACATGGTGTCAAAATCTCCTCAGGGAGCAGTTTATATAATATACATATCATAAGATCATGATATATATATAATCCTACAGATCTGAATTTTAGAAAGAGTCTTTGGGTTGAGTATCTTCGTACATTTGATTTTGATATTATTTATTACCATAAGGGTGGGAATTTGGTATTTCATATGTTGAGAAGAAAATTATCGACCCCACCCATGAATGTGTTAGGTGAGTATCAGTCTCTGAAGAGTTTGTTTCATAAGACCAGTTTGGTAGTAGAAGAGGCTGATTGAAAGGTATTATTAGCTTTTCTAAAATATGAATCATATTTTAAAGAGAGATTTATTCCCACTAAAGATATATAAAATGAATTCTATTGATATAGTAAAATCCATTACAGTGGGGAGACCTTAGTTAAGTTGTCTCAGTTTCCTAGTTGTTCTTTGTGCTTCTATAGAAGGATTGTTGTTATTTTTTCCATGTGGCGAGAGTAATTGGATACTAGATGATATTCTTTTTTGACCCTTCCTCTCAGGATACCAAGATGCATCAATAATTGAGACATAAGTTTTGGTGAAAATGGATGAGATGGTTTATAAAATATTCTGTTTGTGGTGTATTACTTTTAAGAGAATTATTGTAGTACACCAGAGACATGTGGGGTTTTTATAGACCTTATACTTTCTGATATTGAACACGGTTGAGATTTATATAGATTTTTCCATTTATTTTCTTGGGAATACTAGTGAGAAGGATAAGATAAATGTGATCATTGACTGTATCATAAAATAATAACAATTCTTACCCATCAAAGATATGATGAAAGTGGAACAGCTTGGAGACATGTATGTTCAAGAGATTGTGAGACATCATAGTGTTCCCTCTACAGATGTTTCTGAAAGTAATATGAGGATCAAATCTAGGATCATGATATTTTAATAGGAGGTGATGGGTTCTTAGATTATATTGAGAATATCGTATCATAAATAGATGGATTGATAGACAGGGAGGGATAAATAAGTTGTAGATGATTTGCTTTTGGACAATGTGCATGAATTTAGAGGATATTTATAGAAAATATGGTTTAGATTACTTATAAAAATATTTATCACGCTTCGATAACTAGGGATCACTTCTATGATTTTTATGCGAATCCATGTGATATTTCTGGTGCTACGAATAGTTGGTATAGTGGTCTTTGGCTGGGAGAGTGTTTTTCCGGAGACAGACAAGATGGTTTAGCCGACTAGGAGGAATTTGATCATGAAACAAATTCCTAAAAAATGTATATTGTAAATTTTCATCAACTAGTAGAGTTTTATGTTAGGGATTTGTACTTCCATATAGTTTCACCTCACTCATGGAATTTTTAGTTGGGTAATAAGTATATTTTGGAAATAAAATTTGTGGGATGATTTGAGATTATTGGATGACTAGGGATAGTGGATTATCGGGTTTAGTTTCTATATATATTGACTTCTATAAAAAATATGTTTCATGTTACCCATTTGATGTGGTATTTACTAAAACCTTTCCAATTGATTAGGTGTAATGATGTTGATATTGATCATGATACCAATTTGTATTAGTGGCCAGTTTAGATTATGGATCACCAAGATATGGTAGTATTTTGTAGAACAAAATCCCCCAAATCAAGGTAATATTGATATCTAAACATTATATCATTAAGATATGGGAGTATGAGTCATTAATTAGTGAACAATGGTCTTCAATTTTTTGGGATCCATGAACTTGAGTGCCTAAAGTGGTAGAATTTGTTTATGGTGGGGATATATTAACTACAATATTAAACATTTATAATGTATGTTTTATCCTTTCCTATTTTGTTTCATTTTAATGTTGAATAATTCCAAAAATGAAATGGGATAATACCTATAATGGTAAAGTGAGACATTATTTGAATTATTCCGAATAAACCTATAGTTTATTTATATTTTTTGGGTGATTACATGGATTTTAATTTGAGTACACATTGTGTAATGGCCACCGAGAAGAAGGTGGGAACTGGATACAAGGCATGAAGGATTTTCACACTACATAATAAGTTTATGTAATGTAATGTTAAATGGAATATTTTTCTAAAATGTATATTCGTTTTATGTATATTCATTATTTCATGGATTACAAATCATGTAATTTGATTACACACCATGTAAATGTCAGAAATTGTTCTTTTGACAGGGTTCCATTACTAATTTTCATTACATTATACTTGAATCCTTACATATAACAACCCTGAACAGACCTTAGGTGGTTTTGGGTGGATATGTTCTTTCCATCTTTCTTTGTACAATGAATTATCATTAATCGGGTTGTATTTATTCTTTCAGGGTATGTTATGATTCTAGATTTTTTTTATTTGGTTATGTATACATTTCAACTATAGTTGTGTAAGGAATTTTCTTGGTACTATTTTTATATCAATCGCATTAGTTTATTAGTATTCCTTGTATTTAAAAGTCTATTCTCTTGGTTTATTGTCACTATTGAAAAAGGAATCTGGGTGTTGGCATTATTGGGGGAGGTGTTTCTACATAATGGGTTAATTTAACGAATTATATGCCATTTCTGATAATTTTTTTGTTATTTTATTAGATGTAATATGCATTTTAAAGTTATTTTAGGAAAAATAATATGTTTTTTAAAAAGTCTTTCTTCTTTTAAAATTAATTTTATAGATATGGGATTGTGTTTTCATGATCCAAAGTAGATTGGATATGCATTAAAATTGATTTATGAAATTGTAAACATGGTTATAAGAATTTATTTAAACAATTTTTTTTTGGAAACATAGGTGTGTCATGAATGATAGGTGGTTATCCTTAGTGCATCCATACACTACAAGGTGGAAACTTTTGGACATATAGACTTGTAGTAATTGATATTTATTGTGATATAGATAGGTAAGACATAATATTGGTTGGATATATCATTTTTCATGTTCATGGTTCTCTTTTTAGTTTATAGTTCATAGTATCCAAAAGTATAGAACCCAAATATGTGAGGTTCTCTATCATTTTTGATTATTTAATGCATGAATGTTTTATCATGGTTTTTTGTTCATAGGTTTTTGTATAAGGTTGTATCAAATTGATTCACATGGTATATTGTTTCATCAATATGTTTTTACATGTTTTCCTCTGATTGTATGGATATTCATTCCTATTTTATCATATTTAATTTTCATATTTATGTGTTTTTAATACAAAATGATTTAATGAAACAATATGGTAGAATATTTTAAAATGGTTGTATTTATAAATATATTTTTTTAAAATATATAATTGATTCATTCTTTATATTAGACCTTGTATAAATTCTATACTTTATCTTAGTAGTATATGGATCACACCCTACATGCACATCTGTGAATTTGATGTTATTTTATTTTGGAAATTATATAATGGGAAGAGTATCTTTTAATATACATGATTCTCCCGTCGTTACTTCTTTCTATTTGGGATTGTCTTTAGGTGATAGTTGGTCACATGGCTATATGAATAATTTTATAGTTAATCATATATTGTCTTGGAATTTATATCTTTTTTGGAATATATTTTTTCCACTTTGTATAATGGTGTTATTTATTTCTTTTATTGTATCGAAAATTTGTTTATATTATCTTTTTTTACGTATATCATGTTATGAGTTGATTTGTGAGGCTTGACTAGTTGAACTGGGCTGGTACATTACAAAAAAATATAATAATAAAAATATAATATTACAATATTAGAACAGTATAATATTATAAGATGTTTAATAAGATTACATAATGAATATAGATATTTTTTATCTAAGGATTTATGTAAAAGTGCAGCATGAATCAGGAACAGAATAAGGGTTTCAGCAAATCAATTTCTTATTAATTAAGACATTCTACCTCTTACAAGATCATTATATTTAGAATTTATTTGATCCTACCACTACATTTTCAAAATGGTATTCCCTATAGTTATCTATATAAATTATTCATTATCATCAAAAATCAATTCATTGGTAAAATATTTTCATAAATAAATATATTAAACTGGTAAGAAAAAATCTTTTTCATACCAATCGATCATTTTATTCCATGTCTTATTATTTAATATCAAAATAATTATATTTATTCAAAACCAAATATGTTGTTCCTTTTTATATTTTTTATACTTAAAATATATTTGTAATGGATAGGATTTCATTCCACATATCTCTGATGTGGTTTTCTTCAAAATGACCCAAAAAGAAAGATAAATGAATTTATTTTTATTATTTGACACTCTTGATTAAGTTGTTTTATTTTATTTATTTTATTTTATAGTATTAATTTATTGTAAAAACTATCTAATATGATTTTAAAAATTATTTTCCTTACCTTCCCATTTTTTTTCAAATTAATCTCTACTTCAACATTTATACAAATGTTTAGTGGGTTTTATGAGAAGTATTTATTTTCACTCATGTTTTTAATCCAGTGATTATCTTACACAAAGGGTTTTTTTGATCACATTATATATATATTATTATTTTGTGGTTAATTTTTGAAACATATTTTTTATATAAAATGAATTATTAAATAATTCGATGTGTTGTTTTTTCTAAAATTCATAATTACCCATTATTTTATATGGGTACTTTTAGATATGATTACAGATTATTTTATAAGGAACACATATATATGTAAGATAATGAGTGGGTTCATATATCATTCTCTAATTGTTCAGTTTATTTTTATATCTCATGATATAGAGGCGAATATAAACAATCTTTTGGGAATGGGAATAAAGGTTTTCACACATTTTTAGGTGTAGTCATAATTTGTTTGTTGGAATAAGAATTATCATAATGGAGATTCTCACAAATGTTTTAATGGGATTATGGGTTTATCACATTTTGTATTATTAAAAATTTATTTTGAAATATCAATATATATTTCATTTCCAATAAATCTTATATTTTCATGATTACAACATATTTTTAATGTATTCAAAAATTATATATAGTCATCAAATGTTTTATAACTATATATATATATGTTTGTGTGTGTGTGTGTGTATATATATATATTTCCATGTCCACTATAATAAAAATGTTTTTTAACATCGTCAATTTGATGTTTGTTTCTTATAAACCGGTGTAAAATATTTTTTCGCAAACTTTATGTCATTGGTTTTTTAAAAAGAAGACTCCAAATAGAAAGAAAATAGTTTGGGTGTCAATTTTTTGAAAAACTAAAGGTTGAAAATTAAAAAAAACATATTATTAGACGAGGTTTTAAAAAAACCTATTTAAATAATTATTTTTTTTCAATTATTTATATTATTTCATAAGATTCAATTTTACTAGTTGTGGAGAAAAAAAGAGTTACAGATTAGATATTATGCTTAATGGTAGTTTATCTTTTCTATGAGAACTCTAAAAGAAGTAAAACATTCAAAATCCATAAATTTTTATCCATTATTCCATTTTAGCCCTAAAAAATGACAAATAGAAGCATAAACATTTCTTTAAATAAAGTTAATTTTTTATAATTATCAGGGTCGGTTTTCAAAAAATTGACACCAAAACTATTTTTTTCATATATCACGTTGGTATTTAAAAAAACCAACGTGGATATTTTTTGTTATATTTTTATTGACGGTTTGTGTACAAACAAATGACAATTTGTCTTCTTCTTCGTATCATTTTTTAGAAAACCAGAGCCCAAAAATAATTTTTTTAAGTTTTTAGCATCGTTTTATTTAAAACTCGACACCAAAAGACCAATGTAAATACTCTTTTCTATCATTTTCAATAAAAATTGATGCCAAAGAGTATTCTCCATTACCCAAGATTATAATTTAATTTTTTTGACAACATGTATTTAAAATTTTAAAACAATGTATACATTTTCAACAACACTATCGAAAATATTATTTTTTACTATATAAAAATCCATTTTCACCATAATTAATCCTTAGAACCACATTGATTAAATAATTTTTTAAAATTAGCTTCAATCATTAATTTGAACACGGTACCAATTCTATTCATTTATTTTATTTATTATTATTATCCTTAATTTCAAAACAACTCGATTTCCATTCTTATAATGGTGATTTATTCATTTATGGATTTCAAAATATAAAATATTCTGATGAGATTTATCAACCATAACGTAAATCTAAATATTAATCTCCATTTTCATTATCGCATGTGTTCTACCCTAAAGATGAGAGATATGATGATAAAAAACATATAATTTTGAAGGACGCCGCTAAAACTATTGAAATATTTTGGAAGCATTATGTTTATTTTATTTCATTCGGTCTAGTTGATTTTAATTCATGTTTGTAATATTTTCTTTGAAATGGGTTGTATCAATCGAAACATTGACATGTTCTCCTTCATATGGCCATAAATTTTTTATATGTAACTCTGTTTTAGATCCATGACTAGTCAAATTGAATATTATGAAATTCTCTAAAACAGAGATGAAAAAATACATTTTATCATCCTTTTTTGAAAAAAAAAAGATGATTTTTTTTTTCATTTATGGTGTTGGTTTTGATCAAGAACCAGTAAAAAACTATTTTTAACTTTTTTGTGTCAATTTTTGAGGATACTAATGCCAAAAATGATAATGATGGATTTTTTGGAATTATTCATTTTTAAAAACAATTCAAAAAATAAATATAATTGATTTTTGTCATTGAATTACAAAAAATAATGTAAAAACTCAGATTTTTAATTTAGGTGGCTTCAACGTCGGTTAAAATTGGACGTTAAAGACTATTTTTCTACTAGCGGTTAGAACATTTATTCTTTCTTAAATATTATAGTCTGATCTTATGATTCTTTATCATGTTTTACGATTATCATTTTGGTTTTATGACTATTTATAAAGGTATTTTCTTCTCATGATGTCCTTCATTTTTATGATATGATAAATTTCGATATGGTTTTCCCTTACTAAACATTTATTATCAACCCTTTATTATAGATTCCATATCATAGATTATGATTAATATTATATCATGTGTGATATGTAGAAAATATTTCAGGGGAAAATGATAATGTAGAAACACATGTATGTTATGTAAAGTAATATTCTTAAATGGGGAGACTTGAAGACACAAAATCATTCAGTCAATGGGTTATGTGGCTATTTTTGAGAAGTTTTATCTGAATAATTTAATTGTTAAAAAAAATTATCTTATTTTTTTCTTTGGATACATTAGTTTGTAACATAGTAAATGTTTAGTTATTTTTATGATTACATTATACCAGTTTAATTAAAACCCCATGTATAAGTCTAATTAATATATCTAGGTATATGATAACATCTCGAATTTATATTGAATTTGAGATTGTGTGGTTTTCAAATAAATTGTGTCCCGCTCTAAAGTTAGTATGTGAATATAGGATATGATACACAATTATCAATGGATAAAAACCCTGAATAGGGAGGGTTTGGTATTAACTGAACATTCACATGGTGTTTGAAAAAGTGGCTTTGCTAGACAGCGTTTTTATTACTCCAAGGAGATATGATTTTATTAATCACCTTATGTATAGTAGAATTTACAAATTATTTATTGTGTTATGTAATTATATAATATGAATGAGTTATAAAAACCTATGGAATTCTAGATTTTTGACTATAGATTTATAAGAGTGGGTATGAACATAAAATATGTATTATTTACTATAAGATCATATATTACTGTCATTCTAATTAAAAAATATATCCTCAAATAATAATTAATATCACATTATTTTTTGAAAAATGTTGAATAACCACCCCAATAAATTGTTGATTAAATATTTTTTGAAAATAATGGGTTTACAATAATCAATTATCATATTCATAATTATTATCTAATTTAGATTTTTGGGTGGATATTTCTGGATGATCCATTTATTCATTCATTGATTTAATTTGACCTAATTTTTTTTATAGATTTTATATCACTGCAAAAAATCCCATAAATGTTTTAGGAAATGATATAGGAGAAATGGGATGACTCACACATGTATGGAATCCACACACAAATTGGATATGAAGATGGTTCACTGAAATCTTGGGAATGGAAGTATTTTTTATAGTTTTATTTTCTATAGAACAAGGATATTTTTCTTCCTTGTCCATCCAAAAAATTCCTAACATGAAATGGTGAGATACCCGCTTATTGTTCTAAATAAATGATAAATTTCCCAAATTTCATGAAATCAGTTGGGAATAAATATTTCATAATCATTAGTATCACCTCTCAAGGAATTATTAATTTGTTAGGTTGGGTTGAACATGTCTCCGCCAACCAGGAATCTATTGAGGAAAGGATAAACTTGTTTAAATTATCCATCCTTGCGAGAGTCTTGAATCATAAGGGAGAGAAAACCTAAAGGGAAAACAATATTGTTAAAATATTTTATATGGTCCGAGACTTTTGTTGGTAGTAAATAGTGAACATGGGATGGGGCTAGTTCAACATTGTATTCCCCTTTAATGAGTTGAAATGATGGGTGTGTAGTATTGGTTCCATATCACCAATGCCCGCATTTCGTATTATTGAGTAGTGGGACCACAAAATTGATCCAATATATGTAAGTAACACTCACACACAAATATGGATTTGGATGTGAAAGTTATATTTCCATAGATGTCACATGATAGTAATGAAGTATATGTACACTTTTGAGGTAAATCCAATTAGAGGTGATAATGATATAGATAATCCATTGTTTTACCACTACCACAAAGTCTTGGGGGAAGTAGATATGGTTTCCAATTTGCTGGAAGAGCTAGTTCTTACAAAAAGGGAATGCGATATTAATTTGTAAATCCTTTATCAAAATAATCATAAGTTTTGTAAGGACTGGAACTTATTTGGCCACATGGAATATAAATGCAACAGTTCAAAATTCTATAATATATGAAGTGTTAAAGGGAATGAGGGCCAGTCATGCAGGATTTTCAATGACAAAGGTAAAGGGAAGAGAATAAAATATAATTATCCTCAGGGTTCCTCCATTGGGAAGGACCATCAGTTTGAGAATTTTGAGGGTATCTCTCTGTCTCATAGTTAAAATGATTCTCCCATTTTAGAACCCGAGGTGGCTATAATTGATGATATTTTTTAATTTTAGTGTATTATAAGTTATTTTAATATTTTTTATATTTACACTAAAATGATGATGATGGAAACATATGATTCATATAATTCAAAATGCACACCCAATTTACCCCTATCTTTTGGATAGAGTAACCCATATAATAACAAGTTAGATGGCTAAATGTATATCCCCATATATAATTTTCAGATCATAATGGATTACACTAATCATAACACAATGGAGAAATACATTTCTAATTCATATGCTACTCAGGACTGGCTTTACATGGATGATAATCAATCAGTTTAGAGCCTTATACATGAACATATCAGTACCCCAATTGTTTTCCCCACAACAAGCATCAAATATATAATGTGGATGATTTGGATGAACCATCTAGTGAGACTAAAAATATGTTGTTGTGGGACTTGAGAAACATTCTCATTATTTTACCATAGAATCTACATTATTGGTTTTCCTTTCTGAAAACCTTAATCAAGAGGTGATGCATGAATATGGTTGTGGGGTATGTAGGATAAAGGATGGAAGTACCATGGAGCTCAGCATTAAAAATAAATATTCTCCAAACTTCCTTCTTCTAAATTCTGAAAATGTACCCCAAATATTGGATTTGTCTCATTTGAACAAGATTCACGATTCATCCTCTCACGTACCTATGAAAAAAAGTAATAATAGAATACTCCCTTCAAAGGCCTCTATGGTAATTGATCAATCTCCAAAATCAATTCACCTCTCTCAGTGGAAGGCAATGGGATGATGATTAACCCTCTAATACCCCATATGAATCCTCTCATATGGATGATTTTTTTATTGAACATTTTGATTAGTAAATAAAATGTCAATGGGAATACAAAGAAGAAAATTATGGAACAACCAATGATGGGAGGGCCTCAAATAAGGAACAAATATCTCAATAAAACTGGAACTCACTCCAATAGATTGTAGATCCTTGACTTCTCTTCATGTATTATAAAATTTCATTTTTATGAAATCCCAATTTTGGGAGCATATTATACTTTGAACATGTATTTTATCAATATAAGAAAATCCATCATGTTAGATAGATTCTTTATTCAAACTGATGTTTTAAATGATTCAATCACAGTATTTGGACTAGTTTTCCCCAAGTATCACTCTGGAGATTATTGTATTTTAGTGGATATTTTCAATGGAATGGTAAGATCATTTCCCCTTCCATTTATGTTCATTAACTCTTGGATGATTGTTCTTGGATGTAGGGATGTCATATAAAATGATTGGATGATTGACACTCTCAGAATAACTCTTGAAATACTATCTGGGAAGTTCAAAAATGTTAAAAAATCATCAATGAATAGAGCAACTCATCATTTTCAAATCTTGAAAATGGAATTAGTTCCATTGATGTGAACCTCCTTTTGTGTCAAAATACAAGTCAAAATCATTATTTTCCTTTTAGATATTTGATTGTGTGCCTCTCTCTCCAATATAACATTATTGTCCTTTAGGAAAGAATGGATATAATCCAATAAAGTGTAAAATTGTTACAATAAGAGGAAAATATTTCAATGTTCATTAAGTTTTTTCATAAAGACAAGAATAATTGAAGAGGTGTTAATACTATTGAAATTAATGGATCTTTATATATCTCAGATCTGGAAATCTCTAAGCTTGTGGTGAATTACATTTCGGATCATTATTCAGTGAATGTAAATCATGGCACGTTGAATCATCATGATAATATTGATCCCACTATTGTAACTCTATAAAACATGAATCTTTTTGAATCTCCAATAAAAAATAAAATTAATATTTCACTTTTATCCTTGAAAATTGATTGTATGGGCTCGACATATTTCTTTACTAATAAAATTTTCATGTTCAACTAGTACACAATGCATCATAAGGTCAAAAATGTGGTGAGATATTTTTTTCAATGATGAATCTCTTCCCTATGGTATAAATGCATGATTAAAATTACTTCCATCCAAAAAAATAAAATTATTTAGACATTATTTAATTTAGGCGAGTCTCAATTTGAAACATAATCCATAAAATCATTAGCAAGATTATATCCAAATGGATTGGAAGAATTGAAACTAATCCGATAACACCCAATAAATTTTTCATTTTCTGTAGAAGAAAAAATCCTAATTTTCATAAAAAAACCATGTAATCATTGATAATTTCGAATAGGAACATTAATAATGGTTGATTTTACCATTAATTAGACATATTTAAGGCCTTATATACTATAAATTAGAGCTTCATCATTTCAATTCACAGAAAACATGGATTTGTGAGTCTTTCATTAATTTAGTCAATACCAACCTCAATATCTCCATGTAATAAATAGTATTTAATAGCACACTAAGATGATATTTTCACTACTCTAGGGGGATATAAATGCATACCCCCTTTCCGTACTCCTATTTTCTTTGGATGAAGAGTACTGGTTTGTTTGTCTGAATTATCAAATGCAAACTAGTTTATAAAATAAAATTTTGGATAGAATAGAAATCACCACCCCTCACACCTCCATTATGCTAACAACATTATTCATTTTGGGAAAGCTAAAAAATGTACAATTTCTTGTATCCAGAGAATTATCACTCATTATGAGGATATTTCTCTATAGGTGATAAGCATGAATAAGTCCTTTATTGAGTTTAGGAAGAGGATGCATATCTATAGGATGATTAAGATTTTTAAATAAACATGGGGTGATGAAACATATCCTTACTTTATTTATATTTTGGTGACTATAATTTGTGGATGAGTTAAAAGAAGATACCTTGAAATTATATTCTATAAGATTATTTCCCAAATGGGAAATTGTAAAGGGAAGACCATATATCAATATTGAATAATTATTATTATAAAATATATTATCACATATAGGTTTTTCAATGAAATTTCTATTTATATATGGATAAATGCTCTCATTAAAGAGATTCAGGTGTTTATTTGGAACATTATTTGGGCTCAATCTATCTTTTAAAAGAACCGTATTAGTACCTTAGAAAGAATGCATCCAACCCACTAAGTTTAAGGGTATTGGGATCATTAATCTAAAAAACATCAATGATTCTTTTTTCTGAAAAATAACCTATACAATGCTAATATCCAATGATGTTTATATAGAATTTTATTCCCCATTGATTTATATAAAATCCATATAATGGATATTTAATATATGACTCTTCTTCCATCATTCCCACTATTTAACATTCTCCTCATGGAATCATGAAATTCTCAACATCACATGCCTGTAAGATCACTTATCTCAATATGTGGACCAGAAAATGGATGGAAATTCCATTAAATGAAATAATGGATGTCCATCCCCTAATGTAACACCTCTCAGTTGTAGATATTAATTAGAATTCGGACCAAAAACTTTTTCTATCCACTCAAATTGGGATGATGATAAATAATTACATCTTCACAAATTATGACATCTTTTGTTGGAACCCTAATACCAAAAGAAATTTAACCCTTATAGATTACAATAGTTTCATGATTGATGGAAACAATCCCACCCGATATAGATTAAATATTTTAAAATTTCATTCATTTATCATTCACATTAACCACTACTATGGAGGGCATGGATGTTCCAACTTCAAATTAAGAGTCTTCTCTAGATGAATAGGATAAACCCATATATGTTATAATACTTATGTATTAAAGATGATGAGACCATACTATATTTTTTCTTCTCTTGCATGCTCTCATGGAGAATTTGGAAACACCTTCAGGCTATGTTTGGAGTCTATATTTCTCCGAACATCCTAGAAAACATCATAACCACCATTACTAAAACTATAAAGTTTTTCCAGATTATTTCTCTTCTTCTCATAACTGTGGTTGAGAGCTTTACCATCATTTAGAATTAATATTGTTACATTTTTTTGGAACCACATGCCATCATTGATGGTTTTTCTGAATATTTTGAACATGGAGTACATGGAAGCCTCTAAATATTAAATAGGTTATACGAATAGAAATATATCTACCATTTTATTTTGAAAATTATTTTTTTCCCTTGTCAGTTCAGGAAGCCTATGAAGTGGAAAACATTGATGGATCCCACCCTTCTCTACATGGATGAAAGTGAATGTGGATGGGGATACCTATGGTCCACCATGAACTTTGGGATGTAGTGGTATATTCTGTACCTAAAAGGGTCACATTAAAGGATATTTCTATTTATATATTAGAATTAGATCTACAGATGAAGTTGATATATGGGATATGAGTAAATCTATCCAATATTCTATCCAATATGTGTTGATCCATACCTTGGTGAAATATAACTCAACCAAAATATAGAACATTTTGACAATGACGTCCAAGAACGTCCCTTAAAGAATTCTTCCATCATGGATTAACTTTCCAAAACATAATCAATGTATTCAGATATATTTCATTCATGCTTATAGGGATCCCAACTAGGTTTCTAAAGCATTATCGAAGAGATAAATCATGGTGGATTCCTCAATATGTAAACTTTTTTTTACTCTGTACATTTTCCACATTTTGTTGATATGGATGTGCATGTTGTAATTAACTATCACCATTGAAAACACCCTTCTTATTCCACTTTTTATGTTTTCTATTAATTTTATGTGAATGTGATAGATCCAAAACCTATTTTATTGTAATTTTTCATGGGAATAATATCTGATTTTATATATTAAATCACCCTATTATCATGTATGAATGAATAAATGATTATAAAATCCCTATGGAATAAAAAACTATAATATTAGTTATTTTACCAAATAATTAGGGACTATTAAATCAAAATGGTGGAAATGAATTCATCATTAATGAAATGGTAGAAGTATGGTAAAATACTATTGTATTTCAAGATGAAATTATCAGTCTTTTCTTATAGAATAAGGTAGAGTTTAAAATTAAACTGCACATTTATCCTTTCAATATCAAATATTCCATAAAATACAGATCTTATTAACTTATATAAGATAATTATAGAATGAAATCAGAGAGTAGGAAACTATTTTATATTCCACCGTTCTTCAACATGGGGTGTACCAATCATTTTTTAAAATTAAGGATAGATCAATGAAATTTGTATTATTTATCATTAGATTTATAATGTAATGATAATGAAATATTATATACTACCACATATTTGTGATCTATTCAATTAACACATATTATCTAAATATATCTCCCAGGTTGATCTTCAATATCGATATTATCAATTATGATGGTGTTTTATGATTATCAACATATCATTCCCATTGGAATAAAATAAAATAAAATAGCTACATATAACATTATAAATATGTGCATCAAATAACATAATAATATAGTACATTTATATTAAATTTTTTTTAGTAATTTTCATCTCATCATATGGAAATTATTATGGGAGAAAATAAGAATCAGTGAATAAAATAAAGTTGCCTCTAATTTTATTAACCGACCATTGGAACCATCAACGTATCGTGTGGATACTTGAGAAATTGAAGGGGTGTTAAAATAATTTTTTATTAGAAAAACATTCTTCTAAAAGAATAATTATTAATAGAGGTTTCACAAGAATTACCCACCCACAACTATTGTATAGTAGTGCTTTATATCATCAATCAAGGATAATCCTTATTTTTTCCTCAATTTTCCAACATTATATTTTTATATATACTATGGATTGGTCATATGAATTCATAAATTCTTTTAATTTCAAATTTAATTAAACCACAGCTAAATTAATTCCCTGAATTAGAAGAAAAAAATTTGAGGATAGATATTAATAATATATTATATATATATATTAAGGAATTTTAAGTATAAAAAACACATGGATCATATTCATATATTTAATATACACATCATTTATACTACTATGTATCATATATTTATGTTTCATGAATAATATAAATGAATACATGCATCTATCGCCTATATGTTTTAGTGCACATCAAATAATTTTCCACTGAAAATAAAATCTCACAGTTAATATATGTGAAATCATTATAAAGGTATGAATTCATCTGAAATATTTTGATTATAAATTTTAATCAAAATCTATTCAATTTTGACATTTATTTTTTTAAAACATTATCATTATTCCATGTGTTGAGCTATGTGATCCTATAATCCTTAGTAGTGTTAAAAAATCTATGAAATACAAATTTTATAGAAGTACAGAAAAAGTATCTTCTAGAAAATAATTAGTGTAACTCGATATATTAAGGTGTGTGGTGTGATATCCATTAAAATTACACATATGTTTTTTCTGTTTATATACACCATAAATTATGTGAAATATAATATATAAATCCTATATAATCCAAAAAAATTTAACATAGTGTGACAAATATTCATAGAATGTGCTAATATTTTATTTTCATCTATGTATTCCATTATTATCAAAGAAATACTTACCACATCAGTGAATATATCAAATGTAATACATCTGTCTGATATCATATCACAAGTAACTAATCCATGTAGTTGAAAATATTATTTGAGGAACATCTAATAATGGTCATGTATTTCCTCATCCTTATTCATTCAAGGAATATATATATATATTTAGTTATATAAGTAAAAAATATCATTTTATTTTTACTCTTAAAGAAAACATCATAAAAAACATACCCAACCACCCCTGTATTACCTATGTTCATATATTGAAATTCGTAAGTAGGGAATCAAAAGAAGAAGGTTCGAATTCTAGGTATCTCATCAATCTTATATAATAATTATTGATAATAAGAATACACCACCATTTATATCTGTTAGGTAATGTCATTTCATGAGGTACACTTTCATGAATATGTCTAAATAATTATTTACTACATTTTACCTCAAGAATATATTCTTCATATCTCATATACATCCCATTTTAACTGATTTGATAATCAATTAAATCATTCCTTTACATAATATCATATCCCATATTTCAAAATAGTTATAAATGGTCAATAAAAACTCAATTTGTTACATTGGGGATATATTATTCTCTTAATCATTCATGTAAAATAAATTTTTTTACAATTGAATTAATGATAAATAGATATTTTTATTTTTAGAAGTTCATGATATGAATAAATATTTTGAACCAATATATTATGTGTAAAACACATATAGTTATAAAAATAACCTCATGTAGATTCTTCAATAATTTATTTTATATTCAAAATCCAAAAATCCTTAACATAAAATGATATAATGTTATCATTATCTACATATACCTCACTATATCTAACAAATTACAATCAATTTACCATTATATCTTAAACGCTTATAGGATCACATGATTTCTAATTCATTATGGAAACTAATTTAACAAACTACATTTCTATTAACCTCCATATTCTAATTTCTATTTTGAAACTAATTAATAAACAATTTCTATTGGTTGGTATAAACCTTTAGTGAATAGTGATGTTCACGAGTTATGGTAACTAAAGGGACCACCTTAAATTTTTTATTTCCATTACATTTTCAAATCTAACTTAAGATATTAAGTGATAAATCACAATAATCACATAATAGTATAATACTTTAGTTAAAATGTATATTCACATTCCCATTGAAGCTAAATGAAATAAATTCTATTTTTATTTAATATCACATAACATAAATATTTTTGATATGAAGTATATAATAACTTAAAGTAAATATGGTTCATTTTTTTTAACATTGAACTGCTCCATGTTCAATAACACTCTGACTATCCTCTTATTGATTATATTCTATTCAAAATATCTATATAAGTCTAAAAAATACATAATGTTTTATGAAATATCATTTGTTTCATTATATTTGGAATATCTAATATATAAAATATTGTTTATATATCATATATGAATTATATATCATTAGATTATTTACTACCAAATGATGAATTAAATAAAATTTGTCTCTGATGGTTTCAAGTAATATCTTCTTGAATTTGGAATAAATTGGATAAACAATTTATAATGTATACAATACTAATCTAAATCTTCTTCGAAAAACTTGTTATATAATATAAAAAATAATAAATATATTGTATACAATTAATAATCACTTTTTTCATAATAAATCATTGTCAACACATCATATCCTACAAGAGATGTGAGATTAAGTACACTTCCATGGTTTAGATAAATTAATTCTTGTTAAACATGTTTACATTAAAATTTAAAATGAAGAAACAATTTAAATCAACACATGAATGAAAACTATAATATATTTAAATTATTCCTATGATTTTCAAAACCAATATATTTTTAGTAATTTTAAAACATACATTTTGTATCACATACACTTAGAAATAAAATTATCAATTTCTATAACATTAATATCTAACAAGGATATTCTATTAAGTCCAAAGAACCCTTCATGAATTCAATATAATCCCATAAAATGGACAAAATTCTCTTAAATGATAATACTCCCAATATTAAAAAAACCATAACTAGATTCTTTATGAAATATTATTGGATTTCACAAAAAAAAATTCATCCATTTATTAAATATTTACTACAATATATTGTTCATATAGTATAATAATGTATAAATAATATTACTAGTTCACCTATTCTCAAGAATTTTTGAATAAATAATTTTTTTTTGTTCCAAACATGATTCATTTTTTTAAATATTCAAAAAGAAATTATAATTATAAAAAAATTATAATTTAGTAAGAATATAAACATTTTATATTCATTTCAAGATTAAAAAATTAATATTATAAAATATATATAATTTATTTGATATTTCAAGAATTATAAAAAATATATAAATAAAAATCCATTTTATAAACAATTTATATAATATAAATATATTCTCTTGTGTAATCTATAAATATTTTGTGTGACACCTAATTCGATTAATAAATAAATATTTAATTTCTAGAACATATATCAAGCTATTTAATTTTTCAAAATGTATTTTAAAATATTAATCAAATTTATTTTGGAATAGTGTTTCATAAATATTTTTAAATTAATCATATAATAATTTAAAATTTTTAATTAATATATATAAATTATTATAAATTTCATTTCCCAAAAATACATTTTAATATTTTTTATTCAAAATTTATGTATAAGGAACCGATCAAAATTATTACATAATCATTAGTTATATATTAAGAACTAATTCTCTACATTATAATATCTTTTCATGTTTTGATTTTTTTTTATTATTTCATAAGTATTACATATATAATCTACATACCAATAATGTGGCCACTTGGGACCAGTATCAATTTTTGCAATAATACAATGAATTATAAATAAAACATGATATCCTTTCCTAACAATGATTTATGAAATTAAAATTTACTTATTTTTATCTTTTACCTATACTTAACCTCATTAAAATTTTTAAAATAATTTGGGGAGAGAAAAAAATTATTGATAAGTGATATAAAAAAGAAAAAATCATTGTTCAGTGAAAAAAACATGAAAACCCAAGAAACCCGTAATTATAAAGATGTAATTTTTACCCCAAAATTGAATAATATTTATTTTAAAAAATAATTATCTTACCCTTTTTAAATAAAATGATTTCTCAAAAACTCGTTAGAAAGAAGAGAAAAGTCATATATGTTCTATGAGACATCATCTGTTAAAAACCGTACCGAACCTTTACAATACCCTTAAAATTTTCAATAACCATATGGATGACTTTTTATATAATTATCTAGGGAAAATAATCATTGCCGAAATTAATTGGATGGAAATATGGTCACCCTCATTGTATAAGACATAATGATCTCACCCGTTGCTATCTGGGTGCACCCATTGTTTAGGATATAACATGATCACGTTGACCTATTTAGTTTCACAAAAAAAATATTCAAGGACCATATCATGAATAATATATATTAATATTAGACCTTTTAATCATAAAACCCTTGAAAAACTATTTTAAATCCATTTTTAAAACACTTTCATATCAAAAAAATACACTTTTCTTTGAAAACCCAATTTTGAAAACATAAATTACCCATAACAAGGGAATAATGGTATTTATATACGTAAATTATGAAATATTGTAATGTAATAGAAACATTATATAACTGTTATAGTGAAATAAAAATATTTTTTCTTCATTTATGTTAAAATAGAATATCCCTTTAGTTGTTTGTAAAAAAAGTAAAACATTCAATAGAAAGATTATTTTTTTTGAAAAAAACATATATTAAAGAAAAATATTCCTTTATAAAAGACTCATTCCATTTTAATTACATTCAAAAAAATTTAAAAAACATGGAAATGGTTGGAAAATATTGTTAGAAGGTATATTTTTAAATATGTTTTTTAATAAATATAACGACCCTAATTAATTTGAAAACATTTAAACGAAAATATCAAAGAAAGAATAACATTAAATAAAATTTATAATAAAATAGAAATTCTGGATATAACAAGCCAATGGGGAAGGATACACACCTTATTATTGAATATAGTTCCATAACATCAAAATATTCCTCAATGAATGTATACTGAGACAAAGTCTATAACCTAGAGTCTGACTCGACAAGTGAATTATTTATATTCATGAATAATAATAAAATGTTATTTATTTAATTTAATAATATTTAATATTTATTTCTTATTATTCCATTGATTTATGTTATTACCATTTCATATTCAATTAATTATTCAATTATGTTTGTATAATATGTTTTGATGATATTTAGATTCTATTCCAAAAATGAATTCTTTGGGATGAATATGGTTGTAAAGTTCATTTCTAATCATAATATGAATAATTATAATTAGATAACTAACATATTTATACATTAGTTATAATTTTAAAATCAATCATTATATATGGTTATGAAAAATGATCTATGTTACGATCAAGGATATGTTAGGTTGTACATATGCATAAGTACCACTTCCATTTTTGAATGATCATTATGGAAGGAAGGTAAGTTAAATTATCTATTTCCATAATTATATTAATTACAAAAGTAATATATTATTAAATTATAAATAAATATATTTATATCATAAATGTGTTGTGGGATGAAAAAATAACCACATTACTTCAAGGTAGAAGTAGTCCACACATACTTACGAATGACATTATCATATTTTAGTGTAAGAAAAAAAGACATATTGTATTTTTATACTAATTAAAGTGTTATAAATTACATAATTATTTCATTTATATCATATATATTTATTAATAAAATACTTATTAAATTCTAATAAATGTTTTATTGAAAAAAAATAACATCACATTGTGAAGCAGTAGTCCATAATTCTTAGGAGAGAAGTCATTGTACCCAAATAGAAATTAATGTAATGAGATATATGTGATATAATAATTAAAAAATTATAAATCTATTAAATGTATAATATATATCATTTAATTTGACATTATAACACGATTTTAGAGGGGATGAGCGGAAACAAATGGCATCGGTTCACGGGATAGTAGTCCACTGTACAAGTGAATGATAAGTGTGTATCTTATTTGATAGAAGAGGATATAGATTTAGAAAATATATATATATAATAAAATATATGTATATCATATATTTTGTCTTTATTATATAATTTTAATTTTGATGATTTTCCATAGGTTAAAGATGAAATAAAATAAAAATTTTCAGTTAAGCATAATACCCCTTATTAAGACAACCTCTTTAGGTAAGCAAAAAAACATTTATAATATGAATTTATGATAAAAATAAGAGATATAGGTTGTTTAAGGGAATAAATGAAATAATTTTATCAGTAAATTTCTATGATAATGGTATTTAAGGGTGTTATGGGTAGAGTATAGAGGGTGTCTATTTAAACGTGTGGTGAGTGGCACACTTCTAAGGATTGAAAAAAATAGTGTACCCATGATTTTATCATAAAAAAGGACTAAAAATATACGATTAAAATAATTTGAAAATATAATTTCTAAATATGGACACAAAAAATATATTTTTGGAATGTTTTCAGTTTATTTTAATCAATTTATTTTTATTTTAAGCCAAGGAAAATCAATTTCTACATTATCTGAGGTAATTAATTTTAACTATTTTCAGTCATCATTATATCATAACATTAAGTTAATATTATTAAATAATATAATTAATGATAAATAAAAATATTTAATCCATTTTAATAAATTAAATTCAAATACGTATAAAAATTTAAATTATAATTAAACACACAGAAGTGATGAAAAAGAGGTTTCCCAATAATACACTTTTCATGATAATTATAATTTCATATTAAATCAATGAGTAGTAATAATAAATTATTTGAATTTAAAATATTATTTTTTGATAAATAATATCTAAAAATAATTTAAATTATTCCTTATTAGTGGTACCACTAATTAATTAAAATAGATAATCAGTGTTCACCTTAATGTTTTTTAGAATAATGTGTTTAAAACCCAAAATTAAACTTATACTAAAATCCACTGTACTGATGATTCAGAAGTAATTAAGTGGATTAAAAATAGATAAATTTTTATTCTTTTACATGAAATGATATTAAAAATAGAACATAGATTTTAAATTACTAAATTTATTGGAAATATGTGACATTTTTACAAAAATCCTTTTTTTCACTATGCACAAGAAAATTACTTATTTTCGAAAACTAACAAAAATCAACCCTAATATATTTTTAATCTTATAACATAAAAAATTATAAGTATTTATTCAATATCAAATTAATATATTTAGAAGATAAAATTTTAAATGAAATTTTATATTATATATTTTTAGTTAAGTCTATTATATTTTGGATATTCAAAAAATTACATAATATATTTATAATGAATATGAATATCTATTTCCAATTAATAATCATGAAAATAATTTATTCACTCATTAACTAGTATTTCACATTATTCAATAAATCTTTATATTTCATCCTTCCAATTTTATTCAATTATCAATCACGTGGGGTTATATTTTCCTCATTGCATTTTCAGATTTGTATATTGCTTCTTCATCCATATAGTTAATTAATAAAACATTAAAACATTAAATAAATTTATTCAAAAACACTTTATATCTATGTCCAGGACTATAAATTTGATATTATTAATAATAAATATTCTCTTCCAAATGTGTTACTTAATTTATCAAAATATTGAATGCATTTTTCTCATTCTTCCTTAAATTTTAAAATTGAAATATATTAGGTTCTCGAGATAAACTCATAAGAAAATACACTTGGTTGCAAACCAGTCCATATTTCACTACTATTTAACAGAATCCAATGAAACATGGATCTAATATAACCTTTTTAACAATAATAACTATACATTTTCATTGAGATACATTATAAAAAACATGATCGCTTACCTCAAATGAATGGGCATTCCTCTGATTAGTAATATAACATTTATGTCTACTCTGAGCCTTCCACCTGTGATTCTGATTCAACTAATCCTCCTCATCCATTTAATCTACCTAATATATTCAAATCAAGGTCCTTTATCCAACTTCATACAAAAAAACAAGCATCTAAGACTGATTTTTAAATAATACCTCAAACGATGCCAACTGTATACTAGATTGAAAACGTTTATAATAGGAAAAATGAACATATGATATATTTTGATAAAAATATCTATTTTAATATAAAAAAAATTAATGTATCTTATATTCGATGGTATAGATTATTCTCACAAATTCACAATTGGTTTTTTGTTGGATATTTTTATTAAAATTTAATTAAATACCCAATTAATTAATTTTTTAATATATTTAAAAAATATGAAGCAAGGATCACAGTATGATACAATAGTTAGAGGATATTCATGATATATATCAATCATACACATATGAATTCATGTAATATGATTCTATGAAACTATATCCTGAATCTGAAGGAAATGTTTATATTTAGTTAATCAAACAACAGTGACCCAAATCACATTTTTACCCCATGAGGTATTCAATAATACCAACACAAAAACCATTGATATATTTTCCTATTTCATTCTGGGAATTATAAATTGGTGATTAATTATATTTGTTAACTATCATTCTAATTTAATCTTCTGAAATTATATAATTTCATTATTATTTCAATTATTTCACTTTCCACACAATCCCAATTGTAATATTGCCATTGTTTTGAGTATATCATTGTGTTCCATAGATAAAAGATAACATAATAACTATATGATTAACTTAAAACAATCTATTTATCCATAAATCATAAGGCACTAGTAATCTATTACAAAATCTAATGACACCATCATCATTAACATTAGTCTCATGAAACATAACCTTCTCCGTAGATTTTACCTTTTCTTACAAAGAATGATACTCATTTTATATTTGATTAATTATTTCTGAAAAATTTGACTACACATAAAAAAGAATAGAAATAAAGGATATACCTATATCTACAACCTGTAGAATAAAAATCATTATATTTCTAACAAAAAGGTAATGTTAAAACATAGCATAAATACATTGGAATTATTTTTTAGACTCAAAGAATCAATTTTTTTTTGCCTTTATAAAGTGAAAATTAATAATGAAATCATAATAACCTTATAGTTATATCCATATTATTTATCTAATGATTAATTATTTATAAGCGCACATACACATTAAAAATTTGTGACTAGTTTATATTCCGCACTTAACTCCATTGAATTAATACCTCCAACATTTTAAAGAGAAAAAAATAGCAGTTAATTCTATATAATGTATAATGTAATTTAACACATGAGGTTTGAACAATTAGGAAGCATGAGAAATAACTCATTCATTCTATATATGGAAACAACCATGTACATTAAATTAATCATATCAACAGATGAATAAAATCCACACTTATATATTTCAAGTCTACAACTGTATCATTAATAATTGTTTTTATATACAGAAAAATAATTTGAAAATTCCATTACCTAGATGAATTTAATTCCATTTTGAATTAAAATAGTCATTATTCTAGATAACTAATAATGGAATTCAACTAACAAAAAAAGTGACCTACTAAAAAACCAAAAATATGAATTCCATTTTTATATATTTTCCAATCTTCAAAAACATTAGTTTCATTAAAATCGATGATAATACCATCTTTAGAAAAAATATACCTATGGAATGAAATTTTTTATAACCAATATTTAAACACACTAAATTTACCCAATAGTTACTTTTCTATTATGGTTTTCAAAACTATCAAATTTTTTAATTATTTTATCTTTATAATTTTAAAATATACCAAATTATTACTAATAAACATAACCCAAAACAAATCCATAAAAATAAGGAAAAATGAATTCATATTGGTCATAAATATTGTAGGTTATGTAGACAATACAAAGGGAATAACTAACGTATCATAATGATTATATCATTTATAAAATATATCTTCAATAATTCATGCTGAGTCACTAATAACATATTTTACCCAATCATTATATCAAACATTGAAAAATATTGATCTCCCAAATGCTGATCAGAAAAAACATCGATATGATGAAAATGGTAATTTTTCCTAATTGTGAGATTATTCATGGATCTCTTAATGATGAAAAGTCTCGTTAAACCAAAATTATTTTAAATATAGAAACATTAGAACCCCATGGAGATGTTCTAGGTAAAATTAAACTTTTATCAAATGACACTTAAAATTTATATATTTTATTCTAAATTATCTCATTTTTTATTCGATTGGGGGGATCAAAAATGGGATATTCATGAAGCACTATAACAACAGTAAACTCAACCTCTTTATTATGATTAAAACCCACAAAATCATCATGAAATATAACAATTTATTATTTTACTATTGGAACAACTCAAATTTGAATAGTTTATTTTGTTTCAATAATATGATCTAGGAAAATTTCACAACCATATATAATGAATTCTTTCATCTTATTCGATGGTTATCAAATTATATGAAATCACTGAATAAAACATTCTTGGATTTACATTATATCATTTAATGATTAATGGAAATCCAATTCATTCAAATAATTATGTCAAACACAACTATAGGATGTCCAAAAATATTTACTGGAAATTCTAATACACTAATATCAATACAGATATTTATATAAATCATGGATGAACTAATATTTACACATAATGTTTTCAAAAAAAATTATATCTTACATTAGTGTGTTTATATACCCATTTTAAACGAAAATTTCTCATTAATCAATGAATGTGATATTCTGTAGTCAAAAATTTCATTGGAACAATTATAATAAATAAGTATTTTACTTTTCACCTCTTAATTTGATAATCCAACATCAACATTAATAGTAGAAAATTTCTTTTATATAGAATTTTATTTCTGGTCGGGAGGATTTTTGTATTTTGAAACAAATATTGGACAAATTATAGAATAACGAACCAAATAATTTTAAATAAAACATGTCACAATTGGGTTTATATTATTTAAACCATTATTTACATCTCCAAGTATATTTTATTTACTGTCACGAGCCTTGTCATCAAAATATCCACATAAAAAACTTTAGATCCTCTAAATAATTCATTTTAGTCACTTTTACAACACATGGACCATTTTTTGGGCATATCATAATACTTATTAGCTGATTTATTATTTATTTCGCAACACCATTTCCTTTTCATAGTATTTTAATTTTGTGTAATATATATACTTCCAAACATCTGCTAAAATTTCTCATCACAACTGATGAATTTTTATAACATTTCAATTATCATTAATCCAAATATCATTATTTACAATGTTTTAAACCTGACTAATATATAATTTTCAATATCAGTGTCTTGAATAAAGTCTGACACATACCTAAACAATGTTGGGTTGTTTTCTTCATATGAAAACATGAAATAGTTGTATTGTTGACATAAATCCAAAATTATTATTCTACCATTAGTTGAACATCCTTGGAAAAATATTTCTCTAGAAAAATATTCCAAAATGAGTCACATTAAATGTAATCACGATCATATTTCTCTATAGTATTATAAAATAATGAACAACATTGATCAGCATCACCTTAAAAATAATAAAATCAAAGGGATTCATATTGATGATAAGAATATCCAAAAAAATAATATATCATATAAATGGAGTTAATCCATCATTTTTCTACCATAGGATTTGATGAGCCACTAAATGAAAAGGAATTTGTTCTCATGAAATTCTCCACCATTAACATGTTTATCAATAGTTGATATGAGTACACCCTTTTATATAAAACCATCACTATTTATAGATGGTGTAAAATGATCCATCACATCAAAAATCTATTTTAAGATCTACACATATTTTTTTATGAATAAATTTTTTTTAGTACTATTATTTACTTTTTATATATCTTTTTTGTGTTTATATATGTTGATTTTTTGGGTGAAATTAGAAAATGATGGAAGTATTTTTGATAATTCATGGTTTGTGCAGGATTTTCAAATATTGTGTTTCCTTCCAAATCATACCATGCATCCTCATATAGATAGTTTTTTCATAGTGGTACATTTTTAATCAAACTATGATTCCTCCTAGGTTTAACATTAATCCCCCTATAAGAGATACATTAATTGGAAAATCCTGAATCCTTTCTATGAAAATGATGTTTTCAGTTTTAATTATTATGAAAATTATTTTTAAAATTCCAAACCCACATAAATAACCCAATGTAGACCAAACTATACTGTAAAAAAAATCAATTCATTTATGTGGCTTCTAGATGAATTATTACTACTCCCAAACAATGTTCTTGATAAACTGAAGGCTGAATTTCTGGATCAACACCTCTTCGGTTTTGTGGTTGCATCTTGATTATGTCTCTCTCTATACTCTCTTCTTAGATAAAGGGTAATTGTTCCACTATTAATGGCGGTTTTAGATCGTTGTTTTATAGATCTTGATTATTTTTTTCATAGATCTTGGATTTGGACCTAGATCTCTTTCTCTCATTGTGATCTTGGTTATTCCACTTTAATTGGTTATTTCCTTACGTATCCATATATTTTAAATTTATAGGTTTGTGGAATTAATTTAATTGCAATTTTATTTAACTCAAATTATTTGTATGAGTTGTGAAATAAAATATACATTGTTGAAAAGTGAATATCAAAATGAATTAATTAATTGATAAATTCATTTAACGAATTCTGGAATGGAATAATTGATTCTCCATGTGATTAAAAATTGAGTTGAATATGAGAAATTGAATCATGGTAATTTTTATTATGAAATTGGCGGAATTCTATCAATTAGTTGGTTGATTAATTAATATGATGTTGTGATTATAGAACTTATTGGAAAATTAGGATTGTGGATTTGTATAATAAAGGTTATTTTTAATTAATTAGAAATGTAAATTTAGAGATGGTTTACATTACCATAATGAGATAATGGGTTATATGATCTAAATGTTAAATAATGGTTCAATAGTTAATTTCTCATATTATTCCACAAGAATAATGTATTAAATATAGAATTTCTCTGATAGTATGAATGGAATATCATAATTTGAAATGTGATATGAGGGATAATATTGATATAAACTATATTTATTTGATAAATGTGATATATGTGTGATTTTTTTATATAAATTTATGGGACGCAGTCTGAGTCTCAAAATACTCTTATACGAAAAATGAATTTTGTATATGGAGGAGGCTTTGAATAGAAATATGTTTTATTGAGGGGTGGGATAGGTGTCCAGGTTCTAAATACCCATATGTGTTAGTGAGTGCTATGAAGATACTACGTCTCTAAATACCCATGTGATTTTTAGGTGTGCGAAAGGGACATAGGTTACAAATACCTGCAAGGTGTTCAGAATAAATGTTTTATGCCCAGGATAGTGGATTTGGACGATGATTCTAAAGAACATTATGTTAATTATAAAGAAATGGAAAAGAAATACCATGTGATATAATTAATTATTAATTACATGGTTCGTGTGGTTCAAACTATGGCTTGGGAAAAAGTAGGTATTGAGGGTTCATGAGTCCTTGATAACCTATGGGTTTATATGGAAAATTAAAGAATAATGAAATTTGAAAACTAGTTACTTCATTAATATTAATTTATTTATTATACAACTTCATAAAATTCTATTGAGTGGATATTGTTTTAGATGTCATTGGTGGTGTCCTACTATGTTATACTCACAGCATATTTAAGCTACCTAATTGGTAACTGCATAGAATTCTTGTTTGTGTGACATGATATGTGAAAAAATCCTATGTTAGATGGAAGATTTGGGAAGTGGGATATATGAGGTAACCTGATATGGTTCAGGACACACATGGGGGTTTCCAATGTCTTTATATATTTTTTGATTTAAATATTGTAATATGACATGTATTTTTTATAACACCTCTACTATTTAGTTTCAGATATTGTATTTCCTGATTTCTCTTCATGTGATTCTAGTATTTTTTTTAAATTTATAGATATTCTATCGGAATTGATTTATTAACATCTATGTTAATTTTATATTACTTTGGAAGGTATAATCCCACCATGATCAATATTAAACCCTCAATACTAGTTATCACCCTCTAGCATATGAGGAGTCATTCCTACAGTTCTGTGACCAACCATCTCATGGGACTAATGTGTGTCACCTAGTCTGTGAGGATTAAAAGTAGTATCAAAGGTGATTTATTTTCATATCATTTGATTAACTATTTATAAAAGGTATATTGCAGACTAGGAAGAGTTGTTCCTTGTACATTATCTCATTCATGAGAGTATGTAACACATGTACAGGGTAATCCCAAGTACCTAGGGTGTTATTGTTGTCATTGATGTGTGTTGTTGCTATGGGATATTATTTCACCATGGGTGATATATTTATTGTGAGATGTTTTTTTTCATATATTTTCTAATATATAATTCATTGACATATATGGAGTGATATTTTAGTATGAATGCATCATTCTAGGACCTCAAGAATTATAATTTCATTCCTCGTCTTTTGTCACACATGGAAAAGTAGGTTTTGGGGAAGCTATTCAATTGAAATGTTTTAAATTTCATGTGACATTGAAATTGGTAATGTGATAAAAAAAATTGAAATAATTTGGTGTATATAGAGGAATAATAAAATTATAATGATATTTACATTTTTTAATAATGAACATTATGTAATAAAGTTACAGGTTGTGAGAGTTCCCAAAGTTTTACCATGTGGTTGAAAAAATGGGGAAGAATTCTTATAAACTTATTTGAATTCATATTGAATTATTTTCATATTTATGGATTTTGTGTCATGAGACTTATTTTTTGTAATTATATATATATATATGCCTTCACAATGACACATGTTTAGGGGATTGAAGGAGGGCATGGCTGAAGATGATCCCCCCAACATAGGGACCCGAGACACTGATAATATCTGGTGAAGGAGTTGGTGAAATGTTATGAGAAAACATAGAATCCTTAACGATATTTTTGGAGAGATACCATAAATAAGTTAGGAATAAAATTTATAACCTAACTTAAGAGTTATAATTTTTTCACCCCATGAATTTTTCATGATATGGTGGAACTGAGGTAGCATATTTCTGGATTGAGATCATCCAGAAATTATATGAAGACATAACGAATACTGTTATGCATAGGGTTAGGTTGGATACTTATATGAAATAGGGATTAGTGATGTGTTGGTGGGATGATCAAGATCAAAATGAGTAGGAACATGGAATTATGTGGATGGAATTTTGGATGAGTTAATGGAGATAACTTTACTAGAGACACATAGATATGATTGAAAATATGAGTTCATGAGGTTGAATCTGGTGAGAATGTTTATGGTAGACTATTCTATTCACACTACATATTTGATGTTATTTTCTCCAATGATTTCATGTGATGAATCAACTATAAAAAAGCATTTCTAGGATGGTTATAATTGTGATATTACATGCCATGTTAATATATTTTAGATGAAAAATTCTTCTATAGTGGTATATCTGGATCACATTTCCGAGGGAAACGTGATGGAGACTTATAGTGGTGGACTATTTTTTTTGGGGGATTATTAGGAGGTACATATTATAAGATTAGGAATCATAACTATTAGAATACTGAGTAGATCATTAGGAATAAGAGTGTTCAAGGGGAAGGATCAACTTCATAGCACCTTACTCGAGGTCTTTGCCACTACGGTGATAGTCCAGGCCACATTCATAGACATGTTCATTGACCACCGGTAGAGTGTCAAGATTATTGAATTATGGGACATCGTTAGTGGTTCTGTATGACTCAAAAATATATCAATAATTATTGATTAGATATAAATAACTAGTGTGTGGGAAGGCGGATTTTTAGACCATATTTTTTTGACAGGTGGTGTTCTACTAGCTGTGGCGGTAGATGTAGTGGAAATTGTTATTCTGTAAAATACAACATGTATCATTAGATTAATGTATAGTATGGAACATATAATACATCATATGGTAGAGGTGAAATATTTTTACATGCCCTTAATCCTACAATTGTGGATGTTGAGGCCGGACCATTGACAATCAGAGGTATTCATCTTGTTGCCTCTACGCTACCTATTTCCATATTTTATAATAGTCCATGTCATTAATTTATATCTTTAAAACATTATAATGGATTGAGCTTGGTGATTTTTTTCATGGGTTAGGTGATCATAATAGATACACCCTTGGGATAATAGTTGAGATCCATCTTCTTGTTGAATAGGTGTTCTCTCGAGGTTGGGGAGTATCATTTTATTTGGGTTCTATATATTATAGATATATTTATAAATGATATAATTACAGGTTTGTATTTAACTGTATCATTCCATTAACAAATATATTACAATCATACAAGGGTAAAGTTTACATCACTTGAGGGTAACAATTACATTAGCCAAGGAGAATAGGGTATCAAGGTGTGTCGTACAAGGAAAATTTTTTAGAAACTGGAGGAGCTAACCGTGAAGGTTTCATGTTTGTTAAGGGATGAAGTTGTTATAAATCATGATGTATTTCTAAGAATATGGGAGTATTTTTGGAACATTTTCTAGAAGATGTCTTAGGGATTCCACTGAAGAGATATGTGGAATTTTCAATTTGGATATTACTAGGGGCTATGAAAGTTATTATTCAACCATATAGATTAGAACCAATAAATATTCATGATCTTAAGAATCAAATATAAGATTTTATAGATTAGGGGTTATTCCATTTGAGTACATTTCCATGGTGTTCTATATTTTGATTGAAAATTAGGATGAGAGTACCGTACAAATGTGTGTTGATTTCAAGAAGTTCATCTAGATGACTATGATTAATCGATATCCACTTTCATGTATCAATGATCAATTTTACAAGTAGAGGAGATTGTGTGTCTTCTAAAATATTGAGTCAATTTGATTGTATCATCATTTTAGTGGTCACGTAACTGATATAACATGGTATTATTTCAGAAGAAGGTATGGCCTATATGAATTTTTCGTGATGTTGTTTGGGATTACAAATGTTCCAGTTGTATTTTTAGACTTTTTGAACCAAAAATTTTAACTATACCTAGATAGTTTTTTTTGTATTTTTGGACTAAATCGTCATATAATCCATGAATAATGAACATCATTCATATCCTTTCAACATCATCTTGAGTACACTGAATGATAATCGGTGATAAACTAAGCTATCAATGTGTCAATTCTGGATTGGTTTGGTACACTTCATGGGTCATAAAATTTCTGAGGAAGTTGTGTTAGTGGACCCAAATGAAGGTGTAGGTTTTTTTATTAGGATAATAAAATAATAAATATCCAATAATTTTTGGTATTATATGGATATTATCATATTTTTATAATGGACTTTTCCCATATGGAAGCACTACTTTCGGGCTGGAAAAAGAAGGGACTAATATTTTAATGTTCAATATAATATGATAATTTCTTCCAAATGTTAAATAATATCTTGACTATGAGACCAATATTGATCAAACTCAACACATGGGAGGTAAATATGGCAATTTTTTATTCTCATCCGAGAATCCTAAGAGTAGTTTTGATGCATGTTAGATTGAGTTGTGGAGTATCATTAATGGTAGTTGAGTCCAAAGGAACAAAATTTCCCTTTACATGCCCTTGAGTTTGGTACAATGTTAAATGATTTTATGTGTTGTAGATGATATCTTTTAGGAGACAATTTTACAATATATATTGAACACCTGATCATAAAGTTTATATTTTTGTAGTGGTATTTGAATCATCGATATCGTAGGTGGGTTGAGTATTTGAATTCACTTGATTTTCTTCTTGCATATACATTAGAGAAGTGGGACAATGTTGCTAATACATTATAAAGGTAAACACATACTCGAGATGTTAAAGGATCTAGGGATGTGTAGAAGATGATTGAATTACTAGATGAGATGCATATTTTCATTTAGTATTTCTAGGAAAAGATAACTCTTGTATTATTTTATGTGGATTCTATGATTTTTATGTCATATTAGTGGAAGAATGTATCAAGATCTTGAATTGTTGTCAATGAAGTAAATACATGAATGTGGGGAGTCAGGTTTTTATTGGACCATTGATTAGGATGAGATTATATATATCAAAAATAAAAATTTTGTGCCTACAACCATTCATGAGGATCTGATGCCTAAATTTCACACCTCAAAGTTGGTGGTGCATCCTTGTCTGATAAAAATGTATCCTGAAATATGACATTTATATTGGATTCCCTACATGAAAAAGGATATTGTGGGGTTCATGACAAAATGCTACACATTTTAATATGTGATGGCTAAGCATCAACATCCTAGAGGTGTACTGAATTAATTTCATATTCTACAGTTGGAGTGGGATGAAATTACTATCGAGTTTGGGGGGGGGGGTATCCTGAGTACAACATAGAAGAAAGACACTATTTGGGCTATTACAGACCATTTTACATAGGGAGATAATTTTTTACCAGTACAAACTGACATTCATAGTATACCAGTATCAATATATGTTTGTTAAGAAGAGTGTCTATATACCCAGAGATCCAAAGAAAATTTTTTCAGGTCATGAAAAATGATTTACTTTTCACTCATGGCATGGATTATAGAAGAACCTTAGTACACATGTTTAGACTAAGTATGTCTTCCCAACCATAGACGTATAGGCAGTCATAACATAATATATAGGTTTTGAGGATATATTAAGGGATTTTTTCTAGTGTTTTTTGGGTATTTGGAGAAGTGCATAGATTTGGTGGTGTTTTCTAGTAAAAAAAGTTATCAGGAAACTATACAGATGGAACGATATGAGGCACTTTATACTAGGCCATATAAATAACCAAAATATTAGAGAAAATCACGTGACTCATAGTAGTTGGGAAAGGGTCTATTTTCAATGATGTTAGAGAAGGTTTAGGGGATTTGGAAACGTATGGATATGCTCAGATTAGACATAAGTCATATAATGATAGATGATACAGACCCTTATAGTTAAAAGTTGGTGATCATGTGTTGCCTCAGGTTTCTCGTTAATTGTGTCACCATTGGATTCCAAGGTAGGTAAAGTTAGGACCTATGATTATTGGATTATTTCATGTTTCAGAGAGAATCAGGATAGTTGGGTATATATTATACCTTCCACCGAGGTATCGTTCTAGTCATGTCGTTTTTCATGTGTCAAAACATCAGCGGTATAACCCTGACCCTTATCATGTGATCTATGTGGATGATTTTGATCATGAGACTGATTCACCGATTGAGTATCGTCTGATATATGAGTCAAATCATAGTGAAAATGTGATTATATGAAATATTGTATGATATTTGGTGTGTTTTGTCAACATGGACATATTCAAGATGAAACATTGGAGAGAATAGTGGATATAAGGACATATTTGACCGACCTTTTTACATTGGAATCTGATTGATTCATGAGAGTAAAATTTAAGGGAGAAATATTTTAAAGGGGGTATATTAATATCAAAATTCTTTCAAGATAGGTTTCAAATTGTTCTTGAGTAAACTTTTGGCTTTCTGTGTATATTCTTTTTTGATATTTACACTATATTTTTTTGTGTGAAATAAAAAGATGTTGGAAATATAATGGGCAGTGTATGGACGGAGAAATGTTGGCACAATCTATGATCCCTTCCCCAAAAATCGATTCAACACTAGATAGTGAGGTATTGTAGGCTTGGTGCATTAAATTTATACCCATGCAACCTATAATGATAAAATGTTCTCCCACCCAGTAGAATAGGCTCATAGTTATGATGAATAGTTTGGAAAATCCCACTCCCCTACCTTGTTAACCATGCATGTAGTTTTAATTAATTTTAATATTGGTTATCAAATTAATGAGGCCCTAAATATAACCCAATGTTAACCCAACTCGACCCTGAATCATTCCACTCATTTTTGGAGGATTTTGATGAAATTTTGTGGGCACTGGAACTCCATTCATAAAAAAAATGGCGAGATTGATGACTATTCACATCATTGATCATGTTGTTTATTATCGATTGGGTATCTCTCTCTATCCCATATATTTTTTTGGATATAATGAGTATTTTGTTTCTTAAATGTTGTATTGTTTTGATCTAGGTTTGATGAATCTTGATTGTTTTTATTTTGGATCTAGCTTTTGGATTTAGATCGCATTGTTCATCATGTCTTGGTTGTTTCACTAGAAATTGAGATTTCTATTAGAGAGTGCTCATCATAAATTTTGAGGTATGAGGTCTAAATTCAATTCACATTTTATTCAATTCCAATTTCATGACAGTGTTATAAAATTCAATATGATAATTTGACAATTGAATGATAATTTGAAATAAATAATTGATTAATTAATTTCTATAATCATTGAATTGATTAATTGATATTCCATGTATTTACAAAATTATTTGAATATGAAAAAATTGAATCATGGTAATTTAAATTAAGAAATTGGTGTAATTATATCAATTAAACTGTTTCTTAATTAATGGAATTTATCTATTTTTGAATTAATGGAAAATTGGTACTATATAATTTTTTCGTTATGGTGATTATGAATTAATCGACAATGAGAATTACAAGATTGTTGAATTTACCTTAATGGGATACTAGTGTATATTAAATATATTTTTTCAAATGGTGTAATGATGAATTTCTCAAATTATTATATGTTTTCAAATAATTGTATAAGGATTTATTTTGATAATTGAAATGGTATATCATGATGTGAAATGTGAAAGAAGGTTGATTTTAATTTACCAGGATTGATGTGATATAAGTGATATAAGGTAAATTTATTTATATATGAGTGTGTCGCATGGAATGTGGATCTAAATACCCATATTTTATAAAATATTGGGTACATGGACTGAGGCTCCAAATATCAATATGTTACAATGAGTTGTGTGCAAGGATTAAAGATCCAAATAACAATATGTGTTAGTGAGTTTAGGAAAGGTACATAGGATCAAATACCAATGTGATATTGAGTTGTGGAATAGGGAAAGAGAATCTAAATTCCCAAGGAGAAATTAAATATGACATTCAATTCCCACGATATTGGATTTCGACTATGGTTCCAAATGACCATTATGTGAACTGGAAGGAATTAGATAATTAAATCCCATGTGTTATAATGAGTTGTGAATTATCTGTTGATTTATTTCAGACTCTAGAATGTGATAAAGATGTTATTGAGTGTTCGGGTTTCCATGGTAACTTGTTGGTTTATATGGTTAATTAATGAATATAAAAATATGAAAAAAAATTAGTTATGCATTGTAATTTATTATTTATAAAGCATTACACACTGTTATTGTATGGAAATCATTATAGATGTCATTTTTTTGGCCTACTATGTTGTACTCACACCCTACTCTAGATACCTAATCAGTACCTAAATTGAATTCATGTTTTAAAGAAAGGATAAAGGAAATAATACAATGTATTATGGATATGTAGGGATATATAATGGATGAGGGAACTAGATGAGATTTTTTACATGCATGATATTGTTCAGTGTCTAATTATGTTTTGTATTTCAAAATTTTAACATTAACTGTAAATTTCATGACCTATTTATTGTATAGTTTTTCATATTTAATTTCATGTTTTTGTCATCTTGTGATTCTGGTATTGTTATATATATGATTATTCAATTCAATTTATTTTATTTACTTTAATTGTTGTGATACATTAATAAATATGGTATAGTCTCCCCATGAGTTATATTACAACCTCACCATCTGTCAGAATCCAATGGAGTTCTATGATGTGTGACTAAGGTCATTGGATTGACTAGCTTGTTGTATCGATGTGTGGAACATAGTTCAAGATGTTACCAAGTACAATTAATGGAGTTATATTTCCATATCATTATTTCATACTATTTTTGAATGGTAGATAAGATACTAGGAATATTATTCCCGTATACATGATCTCAAGTATGGGATTATCTAAAATAGATACAGAGAAAACCCAAGCACCCATAGTGGGATTTTCTTTATTGGTGTGTGTTGTTACAGTTAGATATTATTTCACCGTAGGAGATGAACTTATTGTGTGATGTTTTTATTTATTTTATTTTATAATAAATGACTCATGTCTTGATATATAATGATATTTGATTATGAATTCATCATTCTAGGCACTATGAAATTATTGTGTCATGCATCATTTTATGGTACACATTGAAAGGATGGGGTTTGGTTTGCTATTGGATTTAAAAGTTTTTTTCCATTCATATGAAATTGATTGTCTTAAAATTATGAAAAATTTGAAAAATTTGTTGTCTAATTGGATATAAGAAAATGAGATTGATTATACTCATTGTGTAACAAGACTTATATATTATATAGTTAAGGGTTATGGGATTGTAAAAAATATTCACCATGTGGTGGGATAAGAAGTGATAAATTTTAATGGCATTCAATTAATCCATATTGTATTTTTTTGATAATGTTTTCTTCTGTGTCACAAGATGCGTTTTTGGACATATAGATATAATCTTCCATGGGGATTCCCGAAGAGAGGATATAAGGAGGGCATGTAAAGAAAAGACTCTTCAGTAGTAGAACCTAAGGCATAGATAGTGTTGGTTGAAGGAGTCAGACAGTAGTTTCCAGATATCTTTTCTTGCTCCATGATGTGTATGGATTGATACCTTGGGTGTGTTGTGAACTATATGTCTAACCTGGAATGGTTGTTTCATTTGCAATAATATACAGCTTCTATTGGTGATGGTGGACATGAGGCATCTATGTTCCAGATATTTTCCTTCAAGACTACACATTACCACATAGATAGTCCTATGGAGAAGAGGTATAATTTGGAAAACAATATGTCTAGGGATTTGGAAATAATTAGTGGGATGTTCAGGATCATACTAGGTTATAAGATGGAATGATATATATTTAATTTTTGGAGGTTTTCCTAGAGAACTTTTATCTAGAGACTATGATAAAAGAGAGTGTAGCTCAGTTCAAGTGATTGAAACATGAGATTGTGTTTGTGAAGGACTATGTTAGTTGCATTACTAACTGGAAACATTTTTCACAAACATAGGTATGGGATGAAAAAACTATTATAATTTATATTGTGGATGAGATTAAATGTGATATTAACTCCCATGATAATATTTTTTGGCCAAATGATTTTTCTAAACTGGTTGATCAGGCTCTCATTTTGCAGGGGAACCTGAAAAAAGATTCTAGTGGTGTATTAGTGGTTTCTATGGGATGATAAAGAGGTATGTATTATATGGGAATGAAGCTTCATTATGTGAATTTTGACCATATATTTTTAAATAAGACTATCCATGAGGATATGTTACTCAAGATTTTACTCCAGTTCGTTTCCTCTTGTATAGTAGGCCATTCCACACTCAAAGACGTTGTACCACACCACTAACAATGTGAAAATAATGTTGTATCATGGGAAACCTATTGATTTTCTATAAGAACCAAAAAAATATGAGTAATTATTTAGGCTCCATACAGAACTCTTATGTGGGAAGGGGGATCTTCTTCACCATAAAATTCTGGCTGTTGGAGTTTTACTAGCCATTGTTGTATAGGTAGTTGACGCGGTGCTTCTGTTCAATAGTACATGTATGATTACAGTGGTAATGTATAAGAGACTCAGACTACATGATATAAAAAATGTGTAGAATAGTTTCTTGTCATTCAGCCTACACTGGTAGAAATCATGGTCAGACTATTGACAATCCTTCGTACTATTTTCATAACTTCTTAGCTCTCTAGTTCATTATTTCATGTTTGTTCCTATTTATTTTATATATGCACAAATTTTTAATGGTTTTAGTTTGGTGATGGAATTTATTAGAGTAGTGATGAATATAGATACTCATTTGAGAGTATTTTCTAGGGAAATTTGTTTGTGCAAGGGTGTTCTTTTGAGGATAGGGACTATCATTTTCCTTTGAATCTGAACAATTTATATGTTTCATGATTTTATATAATTTTGATTATGTATTAGTTATTAGAATATCGAGGAAAAATATATAACTACAACAGGAGGGTGGATTTTAAGTCTCATGAGGGTGAAAATTAATGTCCCTAGGATGAATGGGAAATCAAGGCCGGCCATGCAGGGCCAAGTCATCAACAACTAGGGGAGCACACCACCCGGTTTTCGTATATATCACTAGATGAAAATGGTGTAAATCATGATGTAATTACACCTATAGTAGATTGGATTTATGATGTGTTTACTAAAAAATTCATAGTGATTCCACATGAGAGAAATGTGAAATTTATATTTGTGCTAAAGATATGGGCCGATTCAATGTCTATTTCACCATAAAGAATTGAACGAACATTGATATAGGAGAATAAGACATAAATGGAAGATTCTATGTACAATTTTTTTCTACATTCATGTACATCACATCGGGGTGCTCTATATCATTAAAGTATGACAAGGCAATGTTCATGTTTTATGATTACAAGATGTTTTATCTGATCACTATGAAGAAACATTATATTATTTTATATATCAATGATATAGTTGACTAGTTTAGGGGATTATGTGTCTTCTCCATAATTGAATTGATACTAGGGTATCATTATATAAGTGTTCAACCATATGATATATTGATGAATTCATTAAAAAAAATATGTCATATTAGTGTTCATCATCATGTTGATCAGTTAGTTGAATGCACATGTTGTGTTTATAGACTTAATGATCCAAATAATTCATATTTACCAAGATTAGTTTTTTTTCTATGAAATCATGGAGAAGTCCAAAACTCCTGATGATCCTTCCCAACAGCTTGACATCATCTTTAATCCAATCTATATATGTTTAAATTATTGATATTTCAGGTACACTAATATTGTCACATCATCTCATAGGTTGGTTTGATGGAGGACCTATAGAATTTGAATGTTGGTTTCTTTTGGGAGCATCCCACAAGTTACTTTTCAATATTCATACCATTCTAGTTTTAACAGGATATTATCATTGGTTTATCATGGACATTTCATCTTTGAAAATACAAATTTTGGGATTGACCATGAAGGGTGTATAAATTGATTTTTTTGGATCATTTGAGGATACCTATCAGGATTTGAATAATTTGATTCCCCATCTCGAGGCCCACATAACATGTTCCCAAAGCTAGTCTGTCATGTTGCCTCAAGGGTTCTTCCCTATATAATAGATATTGGGAAATATAAATGAGGGTGTAAAGGCTAAATTTTGGGAGACAATACCCTCTTATCTAAATGGTACAAAAAATACCATCAATAATAATCATTAGTTGAATTATAATATAACTAGACATAATAAATCTACTATGGAAGCATAAATAAAGAGAAAAAATAAATATGTAGCAGAAGATAACAACTAAACAACTAATAATGTAATGAAAAGACTCATAGGCCGTTCAAATATATGTATTCTTGAAATGATGATATACAAAATGGGGAACATGGTACATACATATAATCATGATATAAAAAATCACAAAAAGGAAAAAATCTGCCCCACAAGTATCTAATCCAATTTCGTTGTCATATTCTCCTAAGTAATATCTATTACAATGAATTTAAAAACCCCATAGGATTTCATTTTCCCTTATTAATATCGATGGAAATATAATATTCATGGGTAACAAATGCATCATGAGTGCGGTGTGGAATACAAATCAATGTAATCCACCACCAATAGTCTCTATGACTAATCACAGAAGTTGTCCTAATATAGAAATTTTTAGGAATATAAAATTAATTAAAAATGATTAATAAATAAATAACCAACCAATTCAGGTTCTTGAAGGACACATAGTGTGTCCACCTACTTCATCTCATTACTAGGATGAATTTTTTAATAGTCACTATATAAATTGATGTAATACATCTATATTATAATTATATATATTTAATCCACCTATATAATCCAAGTGTGTGTAGACGTAAGTGGCTATATAAATGGAACAAAAGTACTAGCTCGACATGGGTGTAATTCAAAAATACATTACTAGTCTGTGGATACTATAATTTCGGGGATTAGTTTAGATTCCATATATCACAATAAGTGTGTAAGGTTTAATTAAACAACATTTGGTATAGAGAGTGAGCCATCATGTCCTCACAAAAATCTTGTAATGTGGAACATAAATCCTAATAACCATATAATATCAGTTTTGCGAGATTCTGTACTCAACACATGATGTGAAGGAGTATAATTTTCTCCCAAGCACAACACCCCACCACATCATATCATAGCCTATATAAAGACGTATCATTTATTTATAAGTAACATTAAGGAAATAAGTTCATTTATTCAATAATCATGATCAATTATAAAGAAATTAATTTTCAATCAAAATGACAATTTATTGTCACATAAGTGAAGGTTTGGTCATTGATATTTTCATTTATTAATGGAAAACAACACACCATGAAGATGCCAATACATGCATTCCCTTTCATTTACGTGAACTCTAATTTATTTAAGGAGTGGGAATCCATCCTTTATAGGCCAAATATTAATCTCAATACCATTAAATTCACTAAAAACATGTCAATACCATTTAGGAACTACAAAGTTCATTTACTGTAAAGACCTAAAAATTTCAAGGATTTTTTTTAAATACTTTGGGATTTTAGTTGTACATAGTTTCAGACGGTGCTTGATTCTGAGGCCCGATGTGCCCAGAATCAATTTCTGAAGTTTAGCTCGGGTACGTTCAGTGAACGAATGAGTGGGTTTTTATAACTTTTGAGTCGGTGCTCGGAATTAAAATCTGAGGGCACCGATGAATTCACATCACTGGGATTCTCTTCGGTGAATCTTAAGATCAACCAACAAGGGTCAGATGAAAAAGAGAAGTTTTTAGACAATCATAAAAATAATTGTATATAATTAAATAACTATAAGTTATTTTATTCTTTTTCTTCCACCGTTGAGTGGCGATTGGTGGAGTCACATTGTAACGATGGTCAATAAATGGGGTCCATTTAATGACTCGTCCCTTTGGTTGTGTAACAGCAATGCCCATGTGTTTAATAGGTTCATTAATTAAGGTTCATTAATGAACCATAATAATGAACACAACGTGATGATTAATTATTCTGTTAATCACCCCTTTGGAAAACGAATAGAGAAACTGTGGGAGGAAGCTCAGACGAAACACTGACGATGCCAACCTCCGACGAAGAACAATGAAGAACAATGAAGAATGTCGGTTCCTCGGATATTGACGAAGCACCACCAAAACCCTTCCCCACGGCCAGAAAGGAGACGCCGCTTCCTCCTCGGTGCGCCCCGACGACGCCTACGATCCTCTTCTCTATGACACCGTGTATCGCAACGCTGAAGATCGTCTTCCTTGTTGAGGTAGGGGTTTTAGTTTATATTTTTCATTACATGATTTATACCATCGGTATGAGATATAATTCTTGGGGGTTGTTTGAACCACTAACGCGGTGGGTGCGGACCAACGAACAAGTCCGAACCCACCGCTAATAAGTTCTTGATGCGCGGAACGTTGGACGATGATGAAACGGGACCGTAACGACTTTTTAAGGCCGTTGTAGTGAAGAGTGGGTCCCGAGACGACCACAGGCGCAGACAGGATCAAGAACAGACCACTGGAAGGACTCTGGTGGCCCGCGGACGTCTCCTGCGGCACGGGCGCCCGCGCAGCGGCGGGAGGGGGAGGTCGGCACCGGCCGGCCACCCGGAGGCGACGGTGCCCTGGCACGCCACCGGTAGGAACCACCACGGCTGATGCCACGGTGGCAGTGGACCAGATATCACAGCCACATGGGATCTGGAGGAGACGCGGCACTGGCCGCTGCGTCCGCGGAGCGCAATGAGAGGGGGGACCGCGTACCCCACCTGCTCGGCTGCTGGTCGAGCCAGCGCACACTCCCCCCCATGGCCGGGCCAGGGCGGACCATGCGGACTGGGCCAGGCCATGCCTAGTGGATCTGGACCCGGACCCAGTTCGGGTTGACCAGTTTGGGCGGACCCGGGGGGGGGGGGGTCGAACCGTGCCCAAACCCCCCCATTTCGGACAACATTCGGCCTTTTTCCCATAACTTGGGCTAAGGACCTCCGATCGACGCACTGTCAGCTGGGTATGAATCCTTGGATCGAGAAGGGTGTTTCAGTATATTCCACTTGAGGTTTCAGCCAATTTTTTTTATGGCCAGGTTGGTTCGAACTCAAAACCAACCGGGTCCTTGGAGCGAAAACACTCATATCTCAAGGACTGGACATCCGATTGACGTGCCGTCAATTAAGTTGGGATCCTTTTGTTTAGAAGTTCCTTTTGTCTTACTCCTCTTGAGGTTTGGACACATCTAGAGTATGGTTGGGTTATTTTTAGCTTAGAAGCCAACCGGGCCCCCGGAACGAAATAGCCAATAACTCTAAGACCGGGCGTCCGATTGAAGCACCGTCCGTCGCTTTGGGTTTCATTTGACAAGACGGAACATTGGGATACATCAACACTGGACTTCATGACAGTTGATGTATCAGATCTCTTTTTATCGAGGAGGGAACCCTTTGAGAATCGAGAATGGTGTGTGCGGGAACCGTAGAGATGGTTGTGACTGCATCAACTTCTGTAATGGATTCCTCTAGGGGTTCGACAGTGAAGACTAACCTAGTGTAATCCTCAGTGGGTTCGATGGAGATTACTACCGTTCTTGTATCCTATGTGGGTCCAGCAGTATTGGCCTCTGTACTTGTATCATGTGTGGGTTCGGTAGAGTAGCTGGTCTTGTATCCTTTGTGGGTCCGACAGCTTAGCTAGTCTTATATCCTATGTGGGTCTGACAGCTTAGATGAATCGGTGGCTACATCTGATCATCTACGTCGCCTTACAAAGTGTATACCTTTGTCAGCTTATTCTTGATTCTCAATGATTATCATTGATGTGGTTGACATGCTTTCCTATGTGGACTGGGTTTTGCTTTACTACGAAGATTGGGTTGTGCTTGGTCTCGAGAGCTGGAGATGAACTGTAACAGATGATTTAGGTATATATATGGGCATATACCTAAGTAGTGTTGTTAATATTTCATGATTGTACCTTTCCTTTGTGGTTTATCCTTTGTGGATTCTGAGAGACCATCGGTGGGTCTCGGGGTCCATACTGAGTATCGTATACTCTCCCCTGCACAGGATATACCTGCACTATGTTGTGTTGGATGCAGACGACGGACAACACTAATCGAGGTGGAGGCCTGTGGAGCTAGACGGTACCCGGAGGGGGACCACTTGGTGGGATGTACACGGAGAATACGGTCGGACCTGAGGAGATAAGGGGACTATCTATACCCCCCTCTATGTGGGATTTCTAGAGGATGACTAAGTGCTGCTGTTTTACATAATGCTGTTGTAATTTCCTTTTAGTTGTAATGTACGTTCAGTTAGGTTTGTATACTGGACCACTTACTAATTCAGCACTTACCTTGTACTCATTTTTACTTAGTGTTTACTTCAATTGCGTACTCTGTGGTGTTTGTTTAATATTTAAAGTAAATTCCTTCCCTTCTTTGGAATTTATTCCTTTGGTGCTAGTCACCAGCCCCTGGCCTATGGAAGGCGGGCTTGGGGTAGTCACGGCATGGGCCCCGAGGACGGGTTGTGAAAAATTGGTATTAGAGGAGTCAGTTCTACCACAGAACTCAGGACTTCGATAATTCCTTCTCTATGGAGAAATAGTGTTAAGAGTATTGAGTGTGGTTTTCAGTCCAGGGAGTCTAGTGTTGGTGCGGCGGCCAATGTATCCATACACCAGGACCCTGACATCTGATTTCTGACTCAGTGCATGAAAACACTAGTTGCGTGTGTGTTTAATTTTCAAAATTCTGATTTGTTATTACTTTTTTTCATCTCACTAGGTATACTATATTAACTGTGGTGCACCTGTTACTTTTCAGGATGGCCCCATGATGGCAGACATCTAGGGTTCCGAGCATTGTGCGAGATGGAATCCCACTGAGTGATGTGGCCTCAGTGCAGGGCCCCATTACCGTGGAGTTACCGGCGGTACCTCTACCCGCCTAGCCACCGATGCCACCCGCCTCAGCGGCGGAGAGTGCACACCGCCTAAGCGCATTGTATGAGTTTCAAAGACAGAGGCCACCTACATTTCACAGAGAGATGAATCCTCAGGCAGCCGAGGATTGGCTGGAGACTATTGTTAGAGTCTTCAGATTTGTAGGGACACCAGTAGAACTCATGTTGATCCTTGTCACGAGTCAACTACACACAGCAGCAGGTAGATGGTGGAGCATGATGCTCCAACTGCAGCATGATGCATCTCTCCATTGGACGAACTTCGAGAGCCTCTTCCACTCGTAGTTCGTTCCATCCACCCTTCGTGCGATGCGCATCCAGGAGTTACTACAGCTGCGGCAGGGTAGTATGTCATTAGCCCAGTACTCGGCGAGATTTACCGACCTCTAGCGCTACTCCACTGTCATGGTACGTGACCCATTCTTCAGGGCTCGGACCTTTGAGCAGGGGCTAAGGCATGAGATCAGAGCTTCAAAGATTCCACTCAGCATCCCGACCTAGGCGGGGGTGCTGGAGCGAGCCCTGCTAGTGGAGATATTTCTCGCTGGGCAACCATCAAAAGCGAGACCCACCATAGGAAAACACGGAGTGAAGTCTTCTGCAGCTAGCAGTTGAAAGATAACGCAAGGGTCCAAGCGGACCAGGCCGTCTGGTGAGTGAACATAGGACACAGGTTCAGCTATGCGGGGCACAGGGCGCAGAGCCAGCCTTACGGGGAGAAAACAGTGCTACACATGCGTCGGGCAGGGCCACATGGGTCATGACTGCCTGACCCTCCATGCAGACGAGCAACAGATAGTGGAGGGACCTCCCAGGCAGAGGCAGAGGTTTGGTCGTCGCAGTCCGTAGGGAGCAGGCAGACGAGGCAGTGGAGCTGGCCGAGCAGTGGGTGGTGGACGACGCTTCGAGGCTCTACCACCACCACCCCCATGAGGTCTACCTCGACCACTGGGAGCCAGCGGGAAGAGGCAGGCTCAGATCTAGGAAGTAGAGGATTACGACCACGGTGCACCCGAGTAGATTCGAGGTACTATTTTTGTCTACTCCACCCTTACTGCAGTTCTTATAAAAACATGTGTGAGTCATTCTTTTATTTTCGCTGCCTTGTTCAGAGCTTAGAGATTCCGACGGAGCTATTGGCTCGATCCTTGCAGCTAGAGACTCTTACGAGAGAAGACTTGACAATTACGCACTGGTGTCGGCAGTGTCAGCTTACTCTAGGAGGCGAGAGCTTTGGCTGGGATCTTCTTGTAGCGGCGTCGAGGCCTTATGACGTCATCTTGGGTATGGACTGGTTATCTATAGTAAATACTCAGATTAACTGTATTAGGCACAAGGTGCGGTGTGTCCGCACTGATGGGACCAGGTTCACCTTCACCGGTGAGAAGGGAACCTGCACAGCACAGGATGTACTCACGTAGAGGAGAGGGCAACCGATCACCCATCAGTTGGCTGGTCTAATCCTCGGAGCAGTTGACGAGCAGAGCCTGAGTTTTCCTGTAGTGGTGGACCAATATGCAGTCATTTTTCCTGTATATGTTCTAGGAATACCTCCTCGTAGAGAGGAATATTTCTATATATACATGTACCCCAGGACATCACCAATATCAACTCCAGCATATCGGATGGATCCCGCTGAGCTTCGTGAGCTGCAGGTACAACTGGAGGACTTACAAGGGAACGGTTTCATCCGACCCAGTGTTTCACCCTGGGCTTCTCCGGTCCTATTCGCCAAGAAGGCAGATGGGGGCTTGCGACTGTGTGTCGATTACCGTCGCCTAAACAAGATAACCATGAGGAACAAGTATCCACTTCCGAGGATTGACGATCTCTTTGACCAGCTTAAGGGAGCACGTTGGTTCTCGAAGATAGACCACAGGTAAGGCTATCATCGGCTTAGAGTTTGAGATGAGGATATGCTGAAGATGGCCTTTAGGTGTCGATATGGTCACTATGAGTTCTTGGTTATGCCTTTCAGCATGACTAATGCTCTAGAAGTGTTCATGAGTCTCATGAATAGGATCTTCCAGCCCTACCTTGATCGGTTTTCCATAGTCTTCCTTGACGACATACTGATTTACTCGACAACCAAATAGGACAATTCCTACCACCTGGGGTTTTTACTCGATACACATTGAGAGAGATAGATTTATGTTAAGCTCTCGAAGTTACAGTTCTGTCTTCGAGAGGTTCACTTCATGGGCCATGTCCTCTCTTAGTCACGAGTTTCAGTGGATCCCGCGAAGGTCGAGGCGGTACTTTCTTGGGAGCCACCCAGGAGCGTGATGGAGGTACAGAGTTTCCTAGGTCTGGCTAGGTAATATCGGAGATTTATGCCAGAATTATCCAGAGCTGCATCACAAATTACAGCATTGACGAAGCAGGGGAAACCCTTCAAGTGGTCAGACAGATGTCAGCAGAGCTTCTAGGATCTGAGACCGAGATTGACCAGTGCTCCCATCTTGAGGCTGCCAGAAGAGGGTTTAGGGTATGTAGTGTACTGCGACGCATTAGGGACCGGACTTGGGTGTGTCCTGATGTAGTAGTGAGCAGTGATCACTTACGGTTCACAATAGTTGAGGCAGAATGAGCAGAACAATGCTACCCATGACCTAAAGTTAGCAGCAGTGGTCTTCGCCCTGAAGATGTGGCAGCACTACCTCATGGGCGAGTTCTTTTCAGTCTACACTGTCCACCATCGTATCAGGTAAATTTTCTCGTAGAAGGACCTGAAACTGAGACAACGGATATGGCACAAGTTCCTCCAGGATTATGTCTTTGAGATTATCTATACTCTTGGAAAGGGGAACGTTGTGGTTGATGCTCTAAGTATGATATCACACATTCAGCTACTTGGGGACACGACAGATCAGTTAGCCGCTTTGCAAATATCCATCGTAGATAGAGATGGGGAAGCCTATATACAGTCCCTCACAGTCACTCCTGCACTTCTTCAGTGGGTCATAGTGGAAAATCATGGAGACGTTGGCTGTGAGGCGTGACGTGCTCATATATCCTCAGGGCTATCACCCGATGGACTTTCTGAAGGCGGTGAGCATGTCATACTCTTCCGGGGATGTACCATAGTACCAGTAACATTACAGGAGAAGGTTCTGAGAGAGTTTTAAAACTCCCCATTATTGGTACATCCAGGAGTGGCGATGATGTATCAGGATCTCAGATGAAAGCATTGGTGTCCAGGTATGAAGAAGGTTGTGGTAGAGTTTGTTTCACGATGCCTCACCTGCCAGAAGGTGAAAGCGGAGCACCAGGTACCAGAAGGCTTTGTACAACCCTCGGAGGTCCTAGAGTGGAAGTGGGATGGGATATCTATGGATTTCTTAATGGGAATTCCATGTACTTTTAGATGACACGACTCCATCTGGGTGATCCTAGACCGACTCACCATGTTGGCCCACTTCTTACCCATTAGAGAGCAGATCTCAGTGGAGGGCTTGGGATGTCTCTATGTTCAAGAGATCCTATGACTTAATGGTGTACCATCGACTATCGTCTCCGATCAAGAAGGTCTCTTTACTTCCTGGCTTTGGAAGGGATTGCAGGAGGAGTTTGGGATGCAACTACACCTAACCACCTCCTTTCACCCATAGATAGATGGTCAGATGGAGAGGAGCATTCATAATCTCAAGGAAATTCCTCGTGCATGTGTATTCGACTTTGGTCGCAACTGGGAGGATCACCTACCCTTGATGGAGTTTGGGTACAACAACAGCTACAAATCCACCATCGAAATGGCACCATACGAGGCCTTGTACGGCTGACCTTGTAGATCACCTCTATGCTAGACAGACCATGGGGAGTCAGCACTTGTAGGACTAGAGATGGTGCAGGCCATGACGTAGAAGGTATAGATCATCCAGGAGAGGAAGAGGTCTGCTCAGAGCCGACATAAGTCTGATGCTGACAGGAGGTGGAGACCACTAGAGTTCAAGGATGGAGATTATTTTTTCTTATGGGTCTCATCTCGACATGGGTTATGGCTATTTGGCCAATGCCGCAAGTTATCTCCAAGATTCATCGGGACTTTTCAGGTCCTCATTAGGTTAGTCAAGGGGTCTTACCGCCTGGCCCTTCCACTTCAAACTGCACCGGGTACAAGACGTCTTTCACGTGTCTCATCTAAGGAGATACATGCATGTCCCGACACATATCATCGACCACGGGGAGCTGGACATCGATGACGGGGCGCCATTTGTGGAGGACCCGATGGAGATCGAGGATCGATTGGAGCGGGTCCTATGTGGACGATCGATTCCTCTAGTGCGTTTCAGGTGGTAGCACGAGAACTTCCAGGAGAGCACATGGGAGCGGGAGGCTCAGATGCATTTTCAGTACCCTCATTTGTTTCCCTAGTTTATGATGTAGCTTTACGGGGACATAAGGCCTTGAGGTGGAAGTAATTTAATGACCAGTAAATTATATGGATTTTTTTAAATTCTTTGGGATTTTAAGATTACGATGTTTTTGACGGTGCTTGATTCCGATGCCCGGTGTACCCAGAATCAATTTCCAATGTTTATCTCAGGTACGTTCAGTGAACGAATGAGCGGGTTATTCTAGCTTTTGAACCGGTGTTCGGAATTAAATTCTGAAGGCACCGATGAATTCGCAGCACCATGATTTTATTAGGTGAAGTTTATCTTCAACCAACAAGGGTCGGACGCAAAATATTAGTTTTTATAATTTTAGAAAAAGAATTGTATATAATAAAATAACTATAAGTTTTTTATTCCTTTTCTTCCACCATTAAGTGGAAGTTGGAGGAGTCGCAGTGTAACGATGATCAATAAATGGGGGTCATTTAATGACTCATCCCTTTGGTTGTGTAACAGCAATGACCATGTGTTTAATAGGAACATTAATTAAGTTTCATTAAAGAACCATAATAATAAACACAATGTGAGGATTAATTATTTTATTAATCACCCCTTTGGCAAAAGAATTGAGAAACAGTGGGAGGAAGATCTGATGAAATACTGACGACGCCATCCTCCGATGAAGAATGACTAAGAACGCTGGTTCCTCGGAGATTGATGACATGTCACCAAACCTCTTCCCTGCGGCCAGAAAGGAGACGCCACTTCCTCCTTGGTGCACCCCGACGATGCCTACGATCCTCTTCTCCGCGATGTCGTGTACCACGATGCCAACGATTGTATTCCTTGTTTAGGTAGGGGTTTTTGTTTATAATTTTTTTATGTGATTTATACCCTCAACATGACGTATAATTGTTGGGAGTTGTTTGAACTACTAACACGATGGGTGCGGACCAACGAACAAGTCTGAACCCACCACTATTCTGTTTTTGATGCGCAGAACATTGGGAGACAATGAAACGGGACAGCAACAACGTTTTAAGGACATCTTAGTGAAGAGAGGGTCCCGAGATGACTGTAGGCATAGACAAGAGTGAGAATGGACCAACGGAATGACATCGTTGGCCCATGGACGTCTCTGGAGGTGCGGGTCGCCGGTAGCCGGCACCGGCCGGCCGCCCGGAGGCGGCGGTGCCCCGGCTGGCCACTGGTAGGAACTGCCACAACTGAAGACGTGGCGCCAGGGGACCGAATCCTGTAGCCGTGTGGGATCCGGAGGATACACGTCGCTGGCTTCCACGTCCGTGGTGCACAAAGTGAGGGGGACCGCGTCCTACTCTGCTGCTAGCTGAGCCAGCGCAGCCCCCCCCCCCGGCTGGGCTGTGGCGGCCCGCAAGGACTGGACCGTCCCCGCATAGTCGGGCCGGGCCGTGCCCCACCGAGCCTGACCTGGACCAGTGCGGGTCGACCTAGTTCGGGCCGACCCAGGGGGGTTGGGCCAGGTCGGACCGGGCCCAGACCTCCCAATTCGGACCACTTTTAGTCTTTTGCCAATAAAATGTTCTAAGGACCTCCGATCGACACACCGTCAGTTGCATATGAATCTTTGGATCAACATGGTCGTTTCGGTATAATACACTTGAGGTTTTGACAATGTTTTGGAATGGCCGGGTTGGTTCGAACTCGAAACCAAGCAGGCCTTTGGAGCGGAAATGCTCATATCTGCAGGACCAGACATCTGATTGACGTGCCGTCAATTGCATTGGAATAATTTTGTTGAGACGTTTTTTTGGCTTACTCCTCTTGAGGTTTGGACGCAGATGGAGTATGGTCAGGTTGGTTTTTTCTTAAAAACAAACCGGGCCCCCGAAACGAAATAGCCAATAACTCTCAAACCGGGCGTCCAATTGACGCACCGTCTGTCACGTTGGGTTTTTTTAATGAGAAAAAATTTGGGATAAATCAACTCTAGGCTTCATGACAGTTGATGTATCGGCTCTATTTTTCTCGAAGAGCGGACCCTCCCGGAATCGATCATGATGTGTGCGGGAACCCTAGAGCTAGCTGCGACAGCATCGACATCTATACTTGAATCCTCCGTGGGTTCGACAGCGATGACTACCATACTAGAATCCACCTTGTGTTCGATGACGATGATTACTATTCTGGAATCCTATGTGGGACCGGTAGTATTGACCTCTGAACATGTATCCTATGTGGGTCTGGCATAGTAGCTGGTCTTGTATCCTATGTGGGTCCGACAGCGTAGATCAATTAGTGGCTACATCTGATCATCTATATCACCTTACAATGTGTATACCTATGTGATCTGAGTTTTGATTCTCAATCATTATCATTGATGTGGTTTTCTTGCATTCCTGTGTGGACTCGGTTGTGCTTGCCTATGTGAACTGGGTTGTTCTTGGGCTGGGGAGCTGGAGCCGAACGGTAATAGATAACTTAGGTATATGTATGGGTATATACCTATGTAGTGTTGTTAATACTTCGTGATTTTACCTTTCCTTTGTGGTTTATCCTTCTTGGATTCTGAGAGACCTTAAGGGGGTCTCGGGGTCCCTACTATATATCGTATAATAACCCCTGCATGGGCTATGCCCTCACTACGTTGTGTAGGATGCAGACGACGGACAAAACTGATCAAGGTGGAGGCTTGTGGAGGTGGACGGTACCTAGAGGTGGACCACATGGCGGTACGTACCCGGAGCGGGCAGTCGGACCTGAGGAGCTGAGGGGACCATCTGTACACACCCTTCAGATGAGATTTCCAGAGGACGACTTGGTGATGCTATTTTAATTACTACTATTGTAGTTTCCTTTCTGTTGTACTGTACATTCAGTTGGGTTTGTATACAGGCCCACTTACTTTTTCATCACTTACCTTGTACTCGGTTTTTCTTAGTGTTTACTTCACTTGCGTACTCTTTGGTGATTGTTTACTCTTTAAAGGAAATGCATTCCCTTCTTTGGAATTTATGCCTTTGGTGCTATTCGCCAGCCCCTGGCCAATGGAAGGCGGGCTTGGGGTAGTCACGACACGGGCCCCAAGGATGGGTCGTGACATTTAAGATATTATTTTTTTATTTATGGTAATTTCATCTATGGAAAAGTCCATGTACGAGTTGTCTAAACGCATAGAGGGAATCCTTTGTCCCATTAAAAATTAACACTATAAGGTTAAATCAATTTAAAAGAGAAGTAGAATGATAAAAAGGAGGTCCATGAAAAATAGAAATTATCTACGTGGGACATTTCAAATTGGTAATCCCATTGGGTGACCATATATGGTGTATACAACCTTTAGTTTCCCAAACAAGGATTAATTTTCAACCACTATGACAAAATTTAAAATTTTAACTAAATGAACAATTTTAAAGAAGGAACTTGGAAAAAGTTTTCATGAGGCACAAGGACACAACTACAAATAGATGAAAATAAATTTAAAATGACATGACCTCATACCAAACAGCGATAAAAAATTCCTCGCTCGATATGAGCCTCTGATTCATAGTTGGTTGGAAGATAACTGGGAAACGATCCAATGCCCTAAAAATTGGGAAATTGAGCTTGCAACTAAATAGAACAATGGATTCATAAAAAAATAAAATGTGATGGGAGATACCTTGGGATATTTTTGAGACATATCTAATGATTTTGAGAGATTAAGCATTTTATACCAGATATTGGTGTTTTCTTAATGTCTATCTTGATGGTTTTTTGTGCTCAAGGAATGAAGATAGGGGAGATGGTTTGCAAGAGGAATGAAGGGAATGAAGAAAATGTTTAAAAAATTAGGTGATGGAAAAATTTTATTTTCACACCAAAATACTTTGGTGAACTATTTCACCATATGATATCGACAAATCATGTGAATACCATTCTTAGATAATTGAAACATTACGGAACAATGTATATTTTGATGCATTATATCACTAACTATGTAAAAACAATTAGAAATGTATCTATCCCAACCCTATAATCGGCCACATTGTTGTGCATCCTGGGTCACACGGTGGCAGAAAAACCACTCAGACGAGTTTCTTCTTCTAATTTTGTGGCATAAGGCTATTAGTAAGACTTGAAGCTCAAGAGATCTTCTTAGTTGATTAAGAATCCATATTGATAATTTATGAGTAATTTAAATTAACAAAATTTTGATATATACCTTCATTAGAATGATGGTTCATTACTACCTCCCCTCAATAAGGAGACTCATCTGTGAGTTGACCTTTTGGGGGTAATGAGTTATCATGAAAAAAATATCCTTCCATTGAGATCATATAATAGAGTCAAACATCGAGTTCTCATCCTTTAATCTGTTGTGATTATATAGAAACCTTACTTGGTAAGTCACCTACCTCAATGTGTCTTCATGATCTAATCCACAATATGCACTAGATAATCCTTGAAGGTAGCATCTACATTCAGCTCTTCCTCATCATGTTGAAAAACCTTAAATTGGTCCAGAGAGTGTCAGTGAAGCTGATATACCTAAAATATATTGGGCATAGAACAATATCACCTATTAAGTTCCAAATGTTGATCTACTAGTATGATCCATTTTAGAACCATGAATCGTCCAATGAGCCTCAGTGATATCTTACCCAACTTCTAAATACGTCTATGGACCACCCTCTACGAGACTTGTTTGAAAACCCAATCTCTATCCTCAAACATGAGATGTCACTAGTGTCTATTTGCATATGAATAATGTATTTAATGAGCTTTCATCATGTGCATCCTAATCATCTGGACCTACTCTAATGTCTCATCCATGAGATGTGGTCAACAAATAGTTTCCAGCCTGCCTCAAGCTAGCACTTCAGTGATATGGAAGGCCTACCATGTATGTCATCATATGTATACATCTCGACAGTATCTTGAATGATGTTAATATCAGATAACTCATAATGAGGAGTATATATCTCCCATGAACCCATGAAGTAATGGAAACATGCATGAATCATGTCCTCTAACACCTGAATCATATGATCTGTCATTAAATTAGTATATGGGTGATAGGTTGTGATCAGATGCACAAGTTTACCCCAAGGATTTTTTTTAATCCCTACCAGAACCATGATGTGAAGCGAGAATATCTGATAGAAATGATAGTACAAGGAGCTCCATGAAGATTTTAAACCCATCAAATGTATATCCTTACCATCACATATACCAATATGGCCACGTAAAAAAGTACATTGGGTGTGACCTTCTTCATATACTCGATGAAAATGCAATTTGTATTATTTCCACAGGGTGACCTTGGTAATCCTGTCATGAAATACCAATAAAAATCATCCCATTACAACTAAAGAATGGATAATTGATGTAAAATCCCCAATAGTGTCTAGTGTTTCTCCATAAGCTACTAATAGAAGAAAAATAGAGTTGTTAAGATGGAAATCATAAATTTCATACATGGACACCAATAATGGCATCGTATATCACTATACATTTTGGGGACACTAGGGTGAACAACCCATGGTGAGGCATGGTATTTCACCTCATCCCCTCTCTAATGTCAGCTGGGACCCATAATGGTCATAATGAATTTCAACTTGCATCTCTAAGAATACAGACATTAGTTTTAATTCCATACTATCCTCCTTAACAATCTGTATTTCAGTCTACTAGATCAGAGCATCATCCACAGTATTTCCTTTACATGTTTGTATGAATGCTCAAAATGAGTCACTTATATAGACATAACCTACTATTGTTTCCAAATATTCTGATCTTACTATGTAATGATGTCCATCAGTAATTTTCGATTACTGAATATGGGAAAAATCCCCAAGTAGATACTATCGTCAACAATTTATATCGTGAACTCCAGTATCTAGATCAACGTCCTTTGTCTGATAGTTCCACACATAATGCCTCAACTGATGATACCTGTATGCAACAACACGTTCATCATAAATAAAAAACAATGATTGATACCTAATATATTACAATATACAATGCAGGTCCAACATGGAACTAGAAGAATGAATATCTACAAAGAATTTTAACGACCCTTCAATTCTGGAAAGGCTACTTCACAAGATTCTAACCACAAGAATGTCAAACCCTTATTCATCAAGCCCGAAAGTGGTGCTGACAGGAGTGGTAAATCCTACATGAATAATTTGAAATATATATCTAGCCCCAGGGAACATAGAATTTCAAATATGTTCTGGGAATGAGTCTAGGAAACAACATCTCTAACTTTCTCTAGATCTACTGAAACTCTTGACTCTGAAATGATATGACCCAGGAAGTGGGCTTTGTTGATACAGAAGTGGATTTTTCTGATCTTAGCATAGTGTTGATCATTTATCTATGTATTCTTAAAGATATAATGTTTGGTTTCATGGACATGTATGGAACATGAATACATCACTACATATTAAAAAATATTACAATGAATGATCCCAAATTTGGGTGGAAGAACCAATTCAAAAGATCCATAAAGATAATATGTGATTTTATGAGTCCAAAAGGCCTAAAAATTTACTATAATAGTCCATACATACTCCTGAAATCCATGTGGGGTATTTAAAAAGACTTAAAATGCACCTGGTGATAGAATAACCACATTCATATCTTTGAAAACACTCTAGATCCTTGGAGATGACAAAGAGGTCATCTATTCAATGAAGTGGATATCAGTTCATTATTTATAATTGATTCAAATGATGGTAGTACACACAGAGCCTATGGGTACCATCTATCATTTTGGGGAAAATGACTATTGAAATCCAAGGATATGTGAATGGTCATATAAAACCATTAGCCTTCAGATCCTCTAACTACTTCATTAGCTCCAAATGTTCCATATGTGATATTTTATAAAGAGAAATGGTCACTAGTTCTTATCATGGAATAGATCTATAGAAAATTCTACCTATCGCACCAGTGGAAGAATAGGGATGTCATAATGAAATAATTCCCAGAATAAATCTACTATAATAGAAAAAATTGAATGTCGTAACCCCTAGTAATCGAGGAAGAGACTTGTGTTCTAAGATATCACAATTTGAAGCCTCCTTTTCTCAAGTCCAACTATAGTCTAACTAACAACCCATTATCCCTTATTCTCATTCTTAATAACCTCTGGTTGTATAAACACCACCCCATCCGTAAAAGAAAATATGGGATCAATATGGAACTATCCATCCCATGACTATTAATACATCAAATTTTAACTACCTATCTCAAATGGATTTTCCTTAAAATGATGAACTCCATCTGATATGATTCTTAGAGAGGATTATAGCATCATAATTTCATTATTTTGTTTTACCTTGAGACAATCACTTCTCATAATAGTTGAATATATAAACCATTGATTTGTGAATGTATAAAATAAAGAAAACACTAAATTAGATGCTACTAGATTAATACATTGTTTAGTAGAATGTATGTCACTACACTCCTATTTCATAAGATAAACTATATTTAACTATATTTTACTACATTTCTGAGACACTATTTGTATGTCATGGGAAATCCTTCTCTTATCATGCTGATAATAACATGTATAACTTCCCCTGCCTCACCCTCCACCTAGGCCTGATCGATTAATGGTATCTCAGCTTCCTTCTTGTCATTATCTTGTTGTCCTAGATCCTGATGAAGGAGTAGGTGTAGATATCCACTCACTATCAACATTAGGAAATGTTCAAGGAAATCCACGCATATTCTCCACCATACTACCACCTCTTCACTCCACTAGATCTAGAAGTAATTTACTTTTAGTATGTCATGTATTCCAGTACTAGTGGAAAATTATAAAACTATCAGCACATGGCACCTATCTTCTTGTACCTCTACAATAAGCCTCTAAAAGTCTCTTTTTCACAAAAGGATAACCATTGATAGTTCATGGTTCCAAACCACCTTGAATTGAAATGTTATCTTCCTTTATATTATACTATATGACAAGGGATTGGTCAATAATTTCATAAATTGTAGTCAACCTGAAAAAATGATCTACTACCAGATAACATAGACCATCCCATCCCCAATCTCCCAGTGATCATAAATTCATCTCTAGCTACTGTTTGAGTGAACCGTTATAGCTCTATCAAATGGGTAGTGTATTCCAGAACTAAAAAACTCACCTACTATAGGAGCATAAATTATATTTTTTTTTATCCCTTAGATTCTGGGGAAATAAAAAATCATAGAATATGATCTGAAAATCTGATGAGACTATATCATGATATGGATCCCCCAAGGTGATTACATCCCACAAACTCCTATCTAAATTGTTCTACATATACAAAACTAATATGCCTCTAATATTTGGAGGATTCTAAAGATTCGTGGATACTAAAATGGTTACTTCTTGGATATATTTCACATTATTTGGTCCAAAACCCCAAAAAAGGTGATAGGATGTTGTGACAAAATCTCTCAACTCAACTCTATTATTCTCATGGTAGTTCGAACTACAACTTTCATAACATTCAATATTCAAAATAAATCCTCTCGTTACTTGGTGTTAGTTCCCATATATGGTATTGGAAAAGGTTCCATAGAAGGAATTGTATGAGGAATCACATGTGGCTCGTGGACCACCATCACATGAGCATGATTGCCACTGCCTTCTGGGCGCAAGACTGGAGGATGTTATGCGACATGTTAAAACAATTCCAAAGAAACTCATCATAAAAAATTTATTAAATTATAGATATTGTAGATTATAAACTAGGATATGTATGATGATTTCCTAAAAAAAGATCTTGCCACTCTACCTTCTTAAAAATCAATGAATAGTGGATGTTATGGTGACATGATACAACAATTCCGAACACACTCATCATAATATATTTATGAAATTGTGGATATTGTAAATTATAAAGTACGATATGTATGATGATTTCCTAAAAAATATATTTCCACTCTAACTTCATAAAAATACATGATTATATGGTATAATGTTAACAAAAAATTAATAAGAACAAAAAAAATACTCTAATAATCACTACTAAGGACATGCTAAGGTTTATATCTTTATTTAGAATATATATATATATATATATATATATAATGAATTTTCATACTTCAAAATTCAATTTTATTTTATATATGATCTTATTCAATGATTGAATTATTTGAAAACTATTGAAGTGGATGATTTTTAATTTCCCAATCCATGTGTTCCCATACTTATTATGAACCAAAACATGGAATCAACTTGAGGGACACCATATAATGTTCCACCCCATGTGACTCATGGCCCATTTATTAACATGCGATAGTAGACTGTATAAGGTGTCTACTATAACCTAATCAAGAAAACGCCAATAGGATAAGGCATGAACTATAGATATCCATCATGTTTTCTTATCCTTGAGAATAATTTCATCATAATTCAATATGAAATTTAAGAAGTTTAATATTAAACAAGGAAGTGAATGCTGAAAATAAATGTGGCATGACCCAATAAATAGAATATTAATCATATTGTGCATTTGATGATCCATTATATAATGCAAAGCCCCCATTTCATCAGAAATTGGTAAACAAATCATCATTTCAACCACACCATTATAAACAGCATAATAACAAAAGTTTCTCAACCAATGAAAAAATCTCTTAAACTATAGATATTAGAATAAATAAATTTTATTACCCATCTTTAGTAATTTGGGTATCCCCTACACATAGGTCATCTATGTCCAGGAGTAGGGTAAATTCCAAACATGTTAACTTCTAATCTCTTATCTAATTACCAAATATTAAGGAAAGGGAAATTTGATTCTATGATACTACTTTGTAACATCCCATCTTGGGGTCCACATAAACTGTTCCCGGATCCAGTGGGTCCAATTGCCTAAAAAATTCCTCCCCGTACACAAGAGGCTACCGACTTGTAGCGAGGGTGTAAAGGTAGTATAGTGGAGAGAAAAAACCCTCTTACCATAATTGAACAATAGATACAATCAATAATTACCAATAATGTTTGTATAATATAAATAAAATAAATAAAATAATACTGGTTGTGTAAGTAAAATTATGAAATAAATAAGGTGAAAATGAAAAAAAACTAAACAAATAATAATGTAATCAAACTCTTATAAGTTATTTTTAATAAATGGATGCATGTAATGATGATATATAAAAATGGAAATATGGGATATGAATACAAGCATTCTATCCAAAAAACTCAAAAAGACCAAAAAATGATTCACAATAATCACAAGCGTATGCTCAGCCCTATTCTCCTAAGATCAATCTATAAGAAATCATATAAAACATATATAATGATATATTTACATTATCAATACATGCTGAAATATAATATTCTATTCTACCAAAGGTATCCCTTGTAATGTCTGAGATAAAAAACTCAGCATGCCACCACCACCAGTGTCTACATATATTCCAAGAAGTTTTGAAATCTAAAAAGTGTGAGCGTATAAAAAAATAACAATTGTTAATAAATACATAACCATACCACTCAATATTCTAATTAACACGTGGTAGTTCTATCTGTTTTGACTCATTTTTCGGTGTAATTTTTAAACAGTCAATTTATATAGTACTAATATAAATGGTATAATTATATATATTGAATCAACCAATATAAACAATGTATGTGTTGTTTTAAGTGGATATATACATGTAATACTTGTTATGGTTTGGCCAGAGCATATCTCAAACATCCATGAAAGGTAAAACGAACCTATAATATCAATCAAATAGGCTACATGCCCCACATCCCAATAAGAGTGTCAGACTTCATTGAATCAACAATCGAGATGGTGATCGAGCCATCAGTCCATCATAATAATCATATAATGTGATGTTTAAACACTAATTTTCATATATTATTAGTGGGTAGATATTTCATACTCCAAACTAGAATCTAGAAAGTGTCTGCATGACTTTTCACCCTTGGTTTCATGGTTTCAGAAAAACTATTTGGCCTAATTACTTCTTGCAATTTCTGGGATTAGAGCTCCGTAAGAGCCCCAGACACACCTATGAAACCATAGAATGATTAACAATAAATATTATGGTCTTTAGAGGATATTAAATTGAATACAAATGATCCATACCTTTATTGAAAATATGTGTCATTACAATGAAGTGTTTGACAATGATACTTTTCTTGATCCTACCTAAGTCAATAGATATGTATATGTTGTTTATTGTTTCCTATATGATAGGCAATGTAGTAGTGTTGGAGCATGGAGATTGAGTTGTGGTGTATGAGCCATGATAATTGAGGACACAAGAACGAAATTACGATATATATGACCTCGAGTTGGTTATATTGATTTTTTCTTCTAAATGTTTGAGACACTATCTGTTGAGAGAAACATTTACATTTTATACTAAAAATAACAGAATAAATTATATATATTTTTTAGTGAGATTTGATGTTCTTATAAAAGATGTGGGTTTAGTATATGTAGTCATTTTATTTTTAGATAACACATATTATCGAGAGGGTAACAGTGTTGTTCAAACTGTATGTAGGTAAACACAAACATAAGTACATCAGGAGTCCATTTATGAGTAGAATATGATGAATTTACTGGTTTAGATGCATTTTGTGGGTTGAGATATCCAAGAGTAGATGAATCTCATTTCAATTTATGTAGATTCAACATATTTGAGTTGGATCACAAAAATTTATTATTAGGATCAAGAATTATTGGCCATGTCAAAAATTCTCAATGGTGGTGAGTGGCTTTTTGATTGGACCACAGATGCGGATGGGATCATCTATGTTGGGAATTGGGTTATTGTGCCTGTGAGAAAGTGGGGGTTGATGACGAAAGTAATTCAGTACTCTATGTTTCTATTACATTTGGGTTTGAGAAAAATGTACAATGACCTACCCTGAATGTATTGGTGGTCAGTCATGATAAAAGAGATAGTTGGGTAGATGACACAATGCTACACAATAAAATGGTGAAGGATGAGAATCACACACCTAGAGTTTTACTATATCTGTTTACCATTATAGTATAAAAGTGGGATTATGTTACTATATACATTTTCATGGGGCTCCTGAGGATGCCTTGTGGAAAATGGTTATATTTGGAAAATTGTGGACTATTTAACAAAGGTAGTTCATTTAATACAGGTAAGAAGACTTATCTGGTGGACCAGTTTAGAGATATATATATTAAAAAGATATTACATATACACATGGTTACACACAATATTTTTTTAGACAATGACATTCACATTACATGATGCTTCTGGTATAGCCTACCAAAGGCACTTTGTAAAAAGGTTTTTATGAGTATGTATTTTTACCCATATAATGATGGGTATTAAGAATGTACTATACAATTTATTTAGGATATGATTTTGGTATGTGTCCTAGAAACTTTTGGGTCTATGGAGAGGAACCCAGCTTTGATGGAGTTATAACAAAAAAATAGTTATTATAAAACTATAAAGACATAATTATATGAAGTACTTTATACAATTCCACATAAATAACCACAATGTTGGAGGGAAGCTAGTGATACATGTCTATTTGTATAGAGTCTCATATAAGAGATGTCAGATTATGTTCTATTGATTTATAAAATGATTGTTATGGCTCAATGTAGAAAATAATCATAACATATTAGACCATGAAGACCCAAAGAGTTTATATACGGAGAAAATGTGTTCCATTTGGTGTAACTATCATTTTGTTACCTAATGATTCAGAGGTAGAGAATTTTAGTTCCCAATTTTGTTGGACCATTTGATGTTGAGGAGAGAGTCAGGATGCTGGTGTGCTAATTGGATCTTCCATAGTGGTATTGTTCTATGCATGATGTTTTTCATGTCTCACAACTTCATTGATATCACCCTAACCATTTTCTTATGATCAATGTGGATAATGTTGAGCTTGAGACAGATGCATTCTTTATAGACAATCTGATACATATATTGATTCACAATGAAAATTTTTTTCCATGGAGACACTATGAAAATTGGTTTTTTATTGTGGAAATATGGTTCTATTCAGGATAAAACGTGGGATATATAATAGGATATGAGGGATCAACGGTATGACCTTTTATATCAGAAACTTTAAGATTCTCGAGAGTATATCTTGAGGATGAGTTGTTATTAGGTTCAGAGAATATACGATCTAAAACTCTACTGGAGATACCTTGATCTTATTTTCAGGAAAATATTTGAAATATTTTGGGTATATATTTTTTGTTTTACCTTTAGTAGTTTTTGGATGATATTAGAAAATGTTTTATGGATTTTGGGTAGTGTAAAGTTAGTGCATGATTTTCCCAATCTGTGTTCCCTACCCTATTAAAATATTCAACCCTAGGTAGAGAGGGATTTCATAATTGGACCATTTTTTTTAAAATAATTTCCTCACTTAAGAGTTACAGTTTACCCCTCCCCCCACTGTATGAGGTTCCCAATTGGGGCCCATGGTTTGGAAAACAATTCCCCCTACCTAGAAAACCATGTGTTCGAGTTTAATTATTAAAAAAACTAGATTTATAATTCCCAAACCCTACGAACATCACCCAATGTAATGCTGAATCGACCATAAATAATTCATCTCATTTTGGTAGGATTATGAACTAATTACTATGGTTCTCAAACACCATTCCTAATGCATTTAAGGATAAATTAGTAGATATTATTCCCTTTGAGTATGCGGTTTCATCTGAATTATGTTTCTCTTTCTTATATCTCATTTTTAATACAAATGGGGTTGTTTTACTCCATTGATGTAGGGTTTATATCTTGGTTTTATGGGTGTTTATTTATTTGATCATAGATCTTGATATTAGATATATATCTCATTATTTTTCATTCTCTTGGTTGTTTTAATTAACGTGGAGTGTTTTGTTGGTGAGATCTCATCATAAATTCTGAGGTAGGTGGTCTAAATTAAATTCCCATAGTATTCATTTCCATATTCATGTATGTTTTGTGATGTTAAATTAGTACGTTAAACAATTGAGTATTGAATTGAACTATAAAGTTGATTAATTAATTAATTTAGTTATGTAATTGATTAATTTATTTTTCATCTTATTATGAAATGATTTGAATATGGGAAAACAGAATTTTAGTAACTATGATTATCAAATTAATGTAATTAGATCAATTAATTGGTTAATTTATTAATTTAATGTTGTGATTGTGAAATTTATTAGAAATTTGGATTGTGTAATTTTAACATTAATCTGTTATTGATTTAATTGGGAATGGGAATTATGAGATGGTTTAATCCACCTTAATGGGAAAATAGTTTATATCAATGAAATTTCACAATGTTTTTTAGTATTTAATTAATCATATCAATCCATGTGATTAAAATATTGAATTATGATGAATTTTGATAGTTGAAATGGTATATAATGATGTAAAATATGATATGTAGGTTAATATTGAAAACCGTAGATTTATGTTATATATGAGATATATTTTTTGTGTTTTATTTAAATACAGGTCTGTTATACAGAATGGTGCTTCAAACAACCATATGTGATAAATTAGTTTTGGGACAGGGACTGAGGCTCTAAATAATAAAATGTGACATTGAGGTGTGGGACATGGACTGAGGTTCCAAATACAAATATTTTTTGTTGAATATATGATAAGGACTACGTATCAAATAAACATGTTGTTTTGGGTATGGGATTAGGATAGAGTGTCCAAATACCATTGGGTTGTTAGACATGATGTTATATGCTCGTGATATTAAATTTGGTGTATGGTTCCAAAGTAACATGAAATTAAATGGAATGAAATTGATAATGAAATATGAAGTGTTATAATGAAATGTAAATTCATTGGTGACGTAGTTCAGACATTCACATGGGTTTAAGAATTTATATAGGGTTTTTGTGTCTTTGGGAACCTTGGGTTTTTGTTATTAATTAATGGATACTAAAATTTAGAAGCCTTTTTTTAATTTTTCATTTTAGATTATTATTTATATATCTTGACACACTTTTATAGAATTGATATTTTTTCAACACCATTAGTGGTGGCATACTATTTTAAACTCACACCCCACTCAGGATGGATATTTTGTAATGGAATAGACATCATATTTGTAAGAAAAGATAAGGGATATTGTTCTATGTTAGATGGATGATTTGGATGGATCACGAATGAGGGAACCAGATGGGATTGGAATCCAAGTTGAAGGTTTTCAATTCCTTTATTTATTTTTATTATTTAATTTTAGAACTTGATACCTATTTTAAACCGTACTCAATAGCACAAGGCTCAATAATTCAACCAAACTCGCCCAGTTTGTTTCCAAAATTAACACTCAATGGCACTGGTTATATCAACTCATACTAAACCTATGTTATATGATAAAATGGCACATAAAAAATACAATCCATAGGATATACCCCTATACAATTAAGTATAAGATGGCCTACACATTAAATATAGTCTAGATCATATTTCTTCATATTAGAATTAACATGGATGAAGACATACCAAATTGTCTATCACTAAGGAAGAAGAAATGGATCAATGACCAATAAAGAACATGACCATGCATTAGGAATGTCTAACAAAATAAAATGTGCATTACTAGATAATCATGCCCAAAACAAAGGAAAAAACAAAAATTACACCCATCTGAACAAGGGTTTCATTAGAAAAAATGACTCAAACAATGGAAAACGTCAGCTGAATGACACTAAACATTAGACAGCTCAAATAATGTAGCATGGGATTAAAAATAATAGGTCGTACCTATTATAGGATTTCCCCGTATGAATGAAAAAAATTCTACCATAACAATAGTTCATGCCAACTGAAGTCCCTATCTCAAGAGCCTATCATTTTATCCATTTCAAACAAGGTTTCTTATTGAGAAAGATCACGCTTTTGTTAAAAGTATACATTAGGGGACACTCCAACTACCCTTACATAATGGTTTTTAATATATGACCCCACAATATGTTATGTTTCTATGACCTATTCATTTAATAATATTAAATATTTAATCTTTTAAAATATTTAAAACAATGCACCATGCCTGACATGAATGTCCTATAAGACACTCTTTTAAATATTTAAATTAATTGAAATCTCATATTTATTTGGAAATTTATAAAAAAAATTCCTTTTTCAAGTAAGTAACCCTACAAGGGTCCTATTTATCCAACATGTGTTCTCTACAAAGAAAACCAATAACAGTTTATCAAATTTTTTAAGAGATAAAACATGTATAGCGGGTTTTTTAGACAATAATGATCCCCCAAATGAGCTAGACGGGTCTAGCTGAGCCTTAATATAGTTAGACAGTACATTAAATTCAAAAATAAACAACTCTATCATTTTTATCATTTAAAATAAAACATGATAATATATATAAATCTCCAATCATTTGGGTGGCCATCTACTAATTCAAAAATAACCCATAAGAATTACATACTGTAATTTTCCTCCCTTTAATTTTAAGGAAATTCACATTAATAATTAATGTTATCAACCATTAAATTTTAACAACAACCTAAAAATGTATTTATATTAAGCTCAACATTGTGTTAATATCTGGGTCACCCTTTCCCAGTTATAATGAGCCCATAGACCGTAAAATTAAAAACTAGATCCCATTTATTCACCACACACATAATTTTCCATCCCAGGAAACCTATTACATTTATATCATTCCATATATTAGATATCTAAAACAATAAAGTAAAGTCACTACATTAAGTAAACATAGATAAACATGTTGTAATCATATATGTTTGGAATACAAAATAGTAATTTCATGATTAGTAGTCTAGAAACAACACATATAATCATCTAAGCATGTCATACAGTCATGAATGATGAAAGAATGTCCTAGAAAAGTACAAAACTGTGAATGTTATTAAAATAACTAAAAAATGCATACAACTAAAAAAATAAACATAGAATATCAAAAAATTCACATAATCAAATCATTATAAAACCTATATATATAGCTACATAGAATAACATATGTATTTTATGTGAAGTTTAAATGTTACTATTATAATGAATATAATGATTACTTCATTCCATAACATTATAATTGACAAATTTAATAATTTGAAAAAATCCATAATCATTGTATAGTAAATAATTAACTCAAGGTGAAATCATATCAACTCTAACATCAAACAACATGAACAAAAATTCAAAGCCTTGGCCACTAGGTAATTTCTAGTATGTGGGTTGATCAGTCCCCATCAAAAAATATTAACGAAGAACCTAAAAATTTGTAGTCTGTAGTCCACCAACAAAAAAAAGTAAGAGAAATGAAAAATTTATCTCTGATATCACTTTGTAATGTCCCGACCTGGCATACCATCAAACTAGTAATAAGATCGGCGGCTCACATGCCATCAAGAACATATTCCCATTCAAAAATGATTTTCAACTACTAGTGAGTGTATAAGGAGGAGATAGTTGGGAGAATATACCCTCTTATCAAATATTTATAGAATTATTATTAGATAATAAACAAAATAAAGTAGATGAAGTTGTATAAAACAATTACAATATATTGGAAGAAAAATTATATACGACATAAATAAAAGTATCCAAAGATACTTATTACAAAGAATTAATGAAAGATGATTATACATTAGTTAAAGAACAAACATACAACATTATTCACAATATAATACAATATAGGACCAAAGGAATGACAAGGAAAAAAAATACCCAAGTAGGTATCCATGAGAAACTTTAACTCTAAATATGTCTTGTTCTTATAAATCCTAAAGTATAATCTATACATAATATGCAATACACCAAGGTCCAAAATCCTGTCATCAAGAAAGTATACTTGGGTACCTTGGTGCAATGTCACTCCAAGAAGGGTTTGAGATACAAATCTTAGTAGGACGACACTCACACTTTCTACCACAATATAGATCATGATGTATTAATTAAAATTTTGTGCAGTAGTGGAAAATTTAATAATCAAAAATTTATAATTAAATCACCACCAATCCACATTCCGATGGGACACCAAGAATCTATACCATCTTCGACTCATTGTCAGAATAAGAGTATGATATTGTCAATATATATATATATATTATTCATGTATGTATGTACTCTTGAGTAGACTAAGATGTAAGATTTATCCATCCAACACCAATCAATGTGTTGATAGTCTCTACACCATGGGAAGTTAGACCAAGATCCTAATAAAGTTGGGATGTCACACACAACACTTCTGATGTAGAGTGTGCACGCCATAGAAATAGTCAAAAAAATGATGCATTATTGATCTGGTAGAGATTTGTCATCCTAATTATAGGCAAAGTAGATTATCATCATCCACACCACCTGGGAGATAATAAATTTCCATGAGTCATGGGTGCCAAACACAAATTAACAAAACTCACTGGTGAGACTTAATGAAACATCCCTTGAGTCATATAACTAACCAAGAAAGTGTAGTCGTCCTTAAAATATGCCAAGGAGATCGTAATAATCCCCACCAATGGATGATTATAGGGAACCATAATCGTATAAAGAGAATATAATCAATTATATCCTAATAAATACTATATAACCTCTTATTCATATCATATTTCAAACCTATTAAATTGTGTTATCACATTTATAATAATATCCTTGAGGTAGTACCTCTGATGCTTCTTATTTATATAACCCATTAAAATCATCAATAATATTTATAATATAATTCATAACAAAAGAACTCTTATGCATGTCATTAGCCTTTCTCAATTTCAAAAAAAAGTGTAACGCCCCAAGCTTCCATGGTACGTTTCTCTTTGAATAATACAATAGCTTGCGATGTACACTACTCTAAGTTTTAACACACGATGACCAATCAATCTAGCCGTTTAAACAAATTTATGAATAGTAATACCAACTTTTTAAAATTTTATAAATTTTATTTTTCAAAAAGGACATAATTTTTTAATTTAGAAATTAAAAACAACCTTAGGGGAATTTTTGGTATTTTTCTGAAAACATTCAATTTTTGATGAAAAGTTAAAAACACTGAGTTATTTTTTAAAATTGCCTTTTTATTAAGTAATGAATTTTAAATTTAAATATATTTTAATGTCACTGTAGATACATAGTTCTTATATTAATAATATTTAATTCATTTGAGTCATTTTACTATAAGATTCGATATATAAAATTTTATTGAATGATTTAACGTCTTTTTTCTACATTCTAGGCACATTTAAAAATATGTATAAAACATAATTTTACCCAATATATGAATTTAATTCCAAAAATTATAGGGAATTTTTTGAAGTCAGTATGTAAAATGTTGTTCTATAGGATGAAGATTATTATTTGTGAATTGTAACTTTCAAATTTTATTTACAAGAGTTAAAAATAAATATGGTAATTAAAAGTAAAAATGATATTAGAATTATCCAAAAACATGTCATAATTCTATTGGATAAGTTTATATTTACCACAATAAATATTAGGAAAAAAATATGATCCTTTTTTATCCACATGTATTAGATTAGGACATTTATTATATATTATTTAAAGAATAGTTAAATGTGTTAAATTGAAATTTTAATAACTTAAATATTTTTAATATAGGGTTATGCAGACAATAAATACAACTATAAATATTCATTAGAAATCGAAAAATATTTCCTACATCATATTATTATATTTATAATTAATATAAATTAAATTATTAAATATAATTATGACACAATGATGATCCAATAAATACCAAATTAATGAGTGATTAAAATAATTAAAATTATAAATATTAAAATAGGTATAAATTGAAACTTCTGATGACATACACGAATATTATATGTTAATATGACATGTTATGGTTGATTAAATTTTTTTATTTGATGAAATTATATTTTAATGACTTTCAAAAAAATCAAATACAAAATAGTGTCAAAATTGACATAAATGGGGTTTAAAAACAATTTCTATTTTATTAAAAGATGTAATATTACAAAAAATATAAGGTTAGGAAAAATATCATGAATAATATTTTATATGGAATTACTGAACCACTTGAGGTTAAATTGGAAGTTTACAGTATGTTTATTAATGATATAGTGTAAGAATACAAGAAGTCATGGTAAAGGTTAAACTAGTTAACTAACAGTTAAATATAAAATATAAGGTCAATATGGTGAGTTAGATATTTTTAAAACCTATTTGTTGATAGGGTTTCGACCCACCACCACCTTATCCTTGAAATAAATCCATTTGGAGCCATTAGAGACAAAATATTTTTTAAAATAAAACAATATTTCAAGATTTTCTTAAAGTGACCCACACCTCTATCATAAAAGGATACTTCCCCTTCCCTTAATTTCACACATCCGAAGCCATTTGGCACAGCTAATCCCAGATTAAATCTCCTCGAAACTACCATCAATTAGTCTTAGAGTGCTTAATTTGATCATAAATCCAGCCTATAGAGCCCTTTTGTTCAAATCAAAAGGAAGCACCTCAATAAGTGGTAAATATTTAATGCCCTCTTTCAGTGCTCTTTTCATCTTCTCCTTCCTATTTATTTTTTGTTTCCTTACTAATATAATTACTCTAGTAACTTATATATACTTTTATTTTATTATAAATATGGTAAAACCATATTCATTATTATATTCATCCTATGAATGACAAAGTCACCATACGTGTGTACGTACAACTTGCCGCCTCCACGTCTGGGTGTAGTTTGTTATTCAACACGACATTATTTGGATGGGTATAAATGTGTGTATAATTTTTGTAAAAAATAAATATACCATGTTAATTATTAGGTATATATAATATACAATCCAATTACATACGATTTCAGCACTAATAGAATGATATTGTCACTTGTGCATACGTACAGCTTAAGATCTCCATGAAGTGATTTGATTTCATGTCCCATCATAAAAATTCATGAATAATTTAAATTTGATGATTATATAAAGGTTTATGAACATAATAACATTATTTATATGATTCAAATACATCCTATCCATAACAAATATGTCATACATAAAAAACATATAAATAAAAATGAATCAGTTAACACATGATTCACTTATACTACTGAAATATTATAAACAAAGAAATATTATTGGATCATATAAGATATCATATTTATGTATGTGGTCCTTGTATAACATAAAAAAAAATTATTTAACAATTATAAAAGAGTTTAATGTACCCTCTTCATTGAAAAAGTATAAGTTAAGTGTCTATTTTCAATCTATTTATTATTTTAGGTTGTTTATACGTGATTATCTACATGGAACTTTTTATCATCCACTTACATGTTTCTTAAAAATGTATTTCAAAATATTTATTCAATTTAATATACTATGCTTTAATGTCATTTATACCCTTGTTTTACTTTTTATAAAATGTTTTTAATGGAATCTCTCTGTCGCCTTCCAAACAAGGTACTTAATGACCTTTTCAACAAATAATGGAATGAATGTTTTTTTAACTTATATGGTGGGTTCAACTATTTTCCGCCATTATAACACCTTCGAAGCTTCTATTACAATATTATAAAAATATTATCAAAATAAATGTTTTCAATTATAATTATGCGACTTTCAAATGATTTCAAAATGGAAAGGGATATTTTTCTAAATTATTTTTGATTTCTTCTATGTCAATATCCTTTGTTGGATTTCATGCGTATTTGAAGTTGATTTATTGTGATATAATCTTACATATAGTATTTAATGTTTTGAGATATTTTTGATTATGAATGATCTATTTTTAGACCATTCAAGGTTTATGGTAAAATTATTACCATTTCGTATGCTAGTTTTAATATTAATGTTAATGTTATGTTTCAACCTTTTCATATGTGAAATAAATTGGACATAGTAAGTGAATATTGGGGCCCTCTATAGCCTATGTAACACCCCAAGCTTCTACGGTACGCTTCTCTTTGAATAATGTGATGGCGTGTGTTGTACGCAACATCGAGTTCTAACACACCGCAACCAATCAAACTAGCCGTTATGAATAGTTATACCTACCTTTTGAAATTATATATGTTTTATATTTCAAAATGGACTTCAATTTTGGTTTCATAATATCGAAATTATCCTAAGATTAATTTTTGGTATTTTCTTGAGCACTTCCAATTTTTATGAATAGTGAAAAATACTTAAAAACAACTTTTTTAATCAAAATAATTTATAGTGATAAATTATATTATTGAGTGGTTTTAAAGTATAATTAGAATATATTTTTACCATTTTATCCAATGGTGTTCATTAGATTTAATTTCACTTTGAAATTGGACCTAAACAATTGTCAATCTTTTGGTATATATTGTTTCTTAAAAACACGATATTTGTTGTGACGGCGGGAATTAATTATAAAATTAATTAATGAAACTTATATGTTTGGGATTTTGTAAACTATAAATCATTTTTGAATTCGGAATATCAATTATAGCTTAGGGTGAATATTTGGCATTGTTCTGAAAAACTTCAATTTTTGATGAATAGTGAAACTACTAAGTGGTAGTTAAAAAACTAAATTTTTCATAAAACTAAATTTTACCACTTCTGGGAATGGAATTTCGAAAATAATAGAAACAATGTTAATATCAATAAGTAAATTTTGGTTCAATGAGATGAAAATAATTTTTGGTGAATAGTATCTTTTTACTTTTATTTACCACGGTTAAAAGTAAATAGGGTAATTAAGGGTAAAAATGATATTAATATTACCCTAACACATGTACTAATTCTATTGGACATGTGTATCTCGACCAAAAACAAACTTAGGAATAAAATATTATCTTCTAGGTCCACATTGAATAGATTAGGACGTTTATTATTATTTAATTCAAAGAAGAGTTAAAAGAGTTAAAATCAAAGTTTATTTACTAAAACATTTTTAATATAGGGTTATACATAAGATAAATTCAATTGTAAATATTCATTAGAAAGATACAAATATTTCCTAAATAATTTTATTTTATTTATAATTTCTAAACATTATATATCTTAATTTATTTATGACACAATGATGTTCCATTATTTACCATAATATTGAATAATTAAACTAATAAATATTATAAATACCCAAATAAATATAATTTGAAACATTTAATGAATGAAACCAGATTTTGTGGATATTATGACATATTAGGATTGATTTAATTAACTTTTTTCGAAGTAATCATTCTGTTATATGTTTCACAAAAATAAAATATTGAATATTGTCAAAATTGACATAAAATATTTTTAAAACAAATATTATATTATTAATTGATATTAAATTCCTAAAAATCTAAAGATCGACCAAGTGACATATATCATGATATTTGTATCATTAATGGAGAACTTGGGGTCTCTTCTATGAATATTGTAAGTTTATTAACGATATAATATAAAAATACAAAGTGACATGGTAAATGTCAAACTAATTAACTAAGAGTTAAAACTAAAAGATAAGGTTAATATAGTAACCCAAACCTGGCTAAATTATATTAGTTGAATGGTTTTCGACCTATACCCACCTTAACCTTTTAATAATCAACTTTGGAGGCATTAGAAACTGAATATGAATTTATTATAAATTAATATTTCTAGCTTTTCCAAAGGTGCCCTTCACCCCTCTTATAAAAGGGCACTCCCCCTTCTCATTACATCACACCTTCAAATCCTTTCTGTTCGGCCAAACTCTACCCAAATACTCTCTCAACTTCCCTCACTACATCCTAGAGGCCTTAGTTTGATCGAAAAGCCAACCTATGTAGCCATTTTGATCAAATCAAAAGGAAGACCCCGAAGAAGAGGTAATGTTTTCACCACCCTTTTTCAAATTCATTTCTTCTTCCACTTCTTCTTTCTTTGTTATTACCATTATTAAATAATAACTTCAGTATATTATATATACTTTGATTTTAATATAAATATGGTACAACCATATTCATTATTTTATCCACCCTTTGAATAACATGTCACCATACGTGTGTACGTACGGCTTACCGTCTCCACGTCATGGTGTAATTGTTATTCAATATATTATTATTTGTATGGGTATAATAATGATGTTTAAATCATGTGAATAATAAATATAACAAGATAATGATTCTATATATATTATATACTATCCAATTATATATTATTTTAATATCAAAAGAATGATATTATCGCTCGTACGTACGTACAGACTACCGTCTCCACGAACGTGATGAGATTCATTCTCCATCGTATCCATTCAAGTATAATTATCCTTTGATGATTTAAAAATAATGTTTATGGACTTGATATAATTATGGATATGAATAAGATACATCCTATCCATGATAAACATGTCTTACCTAACAAAACATATAAAATAAAATGAGTAAGTTAACACCCGAAACGACGATAATACTAAGATATTATTAACAAAGTAATATTAAAAGATCATATATGATATCATATTAATATTTATGATTCTTGTATAATTTAATAAAAATTATTTCACCATTATACAGAAGGTTAACCTACCCTCAACCAAGGAAAATTACAAGGTAAGGGTTTATTTCGCAATCTCTTCATTATCCGAGGTTGTTTATACGTAATAATCTACTAGGATTTCTTTATCATCCACATCCATGTTTCTTAAAAATGAATTTCAAAACATTTTTAATATTTACTAGAATATGGGTTAAAGTCATTTATACCCTTTTTGACTTTTATAAGAGGTTTATAAAGGAATCATTCTGTCATTTTCTAAACAAGGTGTTTTTTAACCTTTTGACAGAATTAAGGTAAGAATGTTTTTTTAACTTATACGGAGGGTGATGATATTTTACGCCGTTATAAAATCATCGAAGCTTCCATTACAAGCTTATAAGAATAATTTCAAAGAAAATGTTTCAGTTTATATGACTCATAAAATATTTCAAAATAAAAAGAGATATTTCTCTAAAAAGAGTTTTGATTTCATCTATGTCAACATCCTTTGATGGATTTTAAGCTTATTTGGAGATGATTTATTATGAAACAAAACTTCCATATTGTATTGAAGGTTTTGTGATATGTTTGACTATAGATATGTTATTTTCATGGTTTATGGATGATGTATTTACATTTTGTATGCTATTTTTAATACGAATGTTTATGTTATGTCTAAACCTTTTCATATGGGAATGCATTGGACTTAAAATGTGACGGGTGGAGCCAGCTATAGCTCATTGATGTATCGGTAGGTATCATGAGACAAACTAGTGTCTTGGAAAAAGTCCTTCACAAAATCGTATTTGTATTCTTGGCACGAGGCCTTGGCTATGTGGTTATGATAGTCTGGCATTATGCATTCCATCATTATGAAAGTGGTTATTGATATTGCATGTGATTATTCAATTAGTAGAATATCCATGTGAATAAGTAAATGGAATTATTTAATTTTACTTTTTCCATTCTATGTTGAAGTTCAAGTTTAAAAGGCTTTTGTTTTAGTTATACAATGCCTTCAATGTTTCTTCTTATTTATGAATGTTTCTGCTATATTGTTATCCTTACTGGGCATTTGAGCTCACCCCTTTTCTATGTTTTATTTTTCCAAGGATGTAAAGAAGTAATTTATGAATGACCTATAGGGATAGTGTGAGGGGATAATATTGTGGACTATGGAGACTATGTTGTTGTAGTTTCCATTTTATGATGTAATTTAATGCTTATGAAAATATCTAGTGTTTCCAAGGCTACTAAACCAATCGGTCTTCCGAGATTTGATCTTTCTTGTGTTCATGCCAATGGAATGTAATAATGCACTGACTCTGGGTAACTGGGGTCGGGTTGTTATAGCTGGTATCAGAGGATGTTTAGCACAAACCTTGGAAGCTAGATTTATATAAACTCTGATTAGAGAACATAGATTTAAGGTGCAATTTGAGGATTAGTATAGAAGAACTTCCTAGAAATTTGGTATTGTAGAGATTTTGTGAGTTTTCCGAGGAATAAATCTATGTATGGATACGAGTAGGTAGAGGCTGCTCTGGAACAGATATACCTAGGGGTAAAACCCAAAAACACCTCATTGAGCTAGACTCGAACGGGAACTGGTGCATGACAATGGGCCTTGCTGCACTCTTGGTTACGACACTCCTGAGGGATATGATTAGGATAACTCTCATTTTCATTACAAATCATTTTGAAGGGTTTATGAGTATATACTTTCTCAAAGAAAACATTCTTATGATTATGGATTATATCCATAAATTGTTCAATTTATGTGTAGTGTTTTATAAGTATGGGATTATGTATTTTGATTCATAATATGATCTAGTTTATGCCATTTTTTAGAAATGGCACCTAGTTGAAGAAATGTAAACCGTATCAATGCACGCACTCCATGTAGGGATTTCCATCCTGCTCAAGATAATTATAGTGGAGCAGGTGATGCAACTGGTACTGATCAGCTAATCACCATACTGGGACAACTTACTCTGGTTATGAATAATAACCTTACCCGTATGGAGCACCTTGATCCATAGCGTGGATGATCAATGTAAGATCGCTTCATGAGGCAAACACCACCAACCTTCAATGGGCGTACAAATCCCATAGTAACAGAGAAATTGATATTTTCCCAAGAGAAAATATTTTAGGATTTGGGGAGTAGTGAAAGGGAAAAAGTTATCATGGCAGTTTACCGCCACACTGTAGATGCTGATCAATGGTGGTCATTGATTCAAAATACGAAGGAAGATGATGAAGTTTCAAATATGGAATGGAGGGAGTTCAAAGATCTATTTTTAGAAAAATACTTTCCTCACGACCATCGAGCAGATATGGAAAGGCAGTTTCTGAGTCTGAGACAAAAGGAAGATGATAATGTCACAAAGTATGAGGCTAACTTTACATGGTTATCAAGGTATGATGGAGGTTATATACGTAACCCAAGAAGTAATATTGATCATTTCTTTAATGGTTTAAAACCATTTCTCCATCGAGCATTATTATCACAGTCCTTCTCATCGTACGAAGGCATTGTCTCATGTGCTATCAAGACCAAAATGGAATTCTCTAAGTCTTATGACTTTAAAGAAAAGTAAGAGAAGAAGAGATCTACTGATCAATCTAGGAATGGAAATAAGAAGAATAAGGGAAATGTTGAATATCCATCCTATGGTAAATGTGGGAAGAAACACCCCGGTACTTGCTTGAAGGGAACGAGAGTCTGTTACAAGTGTGGTGAAAAGGCCACCAAGCTCATGATTGCAAAGGGAAGAAGGAAGCTACTAATGTTTAGTGCTACAATTGCTGGGAGATGGGGCATTATGCAAATGAATTTCTTAAGCTTCAGGAGAAACTTACCTCAGAAAATACCAAGGGATCAAGGCCAAGCTTATGCTATCACTACTGCTGAGGTAGAAGATCCGAAAGACGTGGTGGAAGGTAATTTAATGGTTTCCTCAAGTTTAGCAAATGCATTATTTGATTCTGGATCATCGCATTGTTTCATATCTTCCCAGTTTGCGAAGAGAATTAGATATTTCCAATTTTATTTAACAAGGGAGTTGTCAGTTAAAACTCCTAAGGGAAGTATCATTGCAACATTGTTTTGTGAGTCAGTCCCCTATAGAGCACATAGATGTTCTATTTCTGCTGATATCATCTCCATACATATGATTGAGTTTGATATAATCCTCGGTATGGACTCTCTTTCAGACTATGATGCGAAGATTTATTGTAAGAATAAAGAGGTTACGATTCATGATGATGATGATGAGGAACACCTTATCTTTAGAGCAGAATCGTCACCACCTAATTCTTATCTAGATCCACCCCCAGTAGCTCAACTAAATTCAATTATTGAGGAGGAAGAGAATGAAATAACTCTGGGTGAGGAAAGGAATGTTCAAATTGAGGGTGTACCTATTGTGAAAGAATATGTAGATGTATTTCCGGAAGATTTACATGGACATCCTCCAAAACGAGAAGTTGAGTTTTCCATTGATTTAATTCCTGGATCAAGGCCTATATCAAATACCCCTTATAGAATGGCCACTGTAGAATTAGTCGAACTAAAGAAACAACTAGAGGAATTGAGTAATAAAAGATTTATTCTCCCTAGTGTTTCTCTATGGGGAGGCCATGTTCTTTTTGTTAAAAAGAATGATGCATCCATGAGGTTATGTATCGACTACAGGGAGATCAATTCTTAACAATAAAGAAAAAGTATCCCCTACCTTGCATTGATGATTTATTTGACCAACTGCATGGAGCTCAATACTTTTCAAATATTGACCTTCGATCTAGATACCATCAGTTGCGTGTGAAGAAGGAAGACATTCCAAAGAAAACATTTCGAACTAGGTACGAGCATTATGAGTTTACAGTAATGCCTTTTGGATTGACTAATCCACCCTCTGTATTCATGGATCTGATGAATAGATTTTTCAAGGAATATCTCAATGAATATGTGGTGGTATTTATTGATGATATATTTGTATACTCAAAAAGCTACGAAGAACATGAATATCACTTGCGCATTATCTTGAAGACTCTGAGAATACATGAATTATATGGGATGTTTAGCAAGTGTGAATTCTAGCTTCAAAAGATTTCTTTTCTTGGCCATATTATCTCTACAAATGGAATCTCTGTTGATCCTTCTAAGACCAAGGCAATCCAATAATGGCTAGCACATACGAATATAACTGAGGTACGTAGTTTTATTGGTTTAGCATGTTATTATCGAAGTTTCTTCCAGAATTTTTCCCAATTGGCTAACCCATTAACGAAGCTCACACGTAAAGGGGTTAATTTTTTTGGGACAAAAGAGTGTGAAGAATTTTTTGAAGAACTGAAGAGAAGATTAGTCAATGCTCTTATATTGACTCTACCATCGGGGAATGATGGGTTCATTATTTATAGTGATGCATCGAAGAAAGGACTTGGTTGTGTCTTTATGAGGAATGATAGGGTTATTGACTATGCATCATGACAGTTGAAAATTAATGAACAAAACAATCCTACTCATGATCTCGAGTTAGCAGCTATGATCTTTGCTTTGAATATATGGAGGCACTACCTCTATGGTGAAAAATATGAGATTTATACTGATCACAAGAGTTTGAAGTATATTTTCTCACAAAAATAACTCAACATGAGGAAAAGTAGATGGCTTGAATTACTCAAGTATTATGATTGTACGATACACTACCACCCGGGGAAAGAAAACAAGGTGGCAGAATCTTTGAGCAGAATGGTCCATGGAGTTTTGAACGTGATGAGAATTGAAAGGGATCCAATATTCATAGATCTAGTGAAGATGGAATGGGAATAACTAGGGAAGGTGAAACATCAATTCCTTTTCAAATGGTTTCCAAACCATCATTAATAGAAAGTATTAAGAGTTCTCAGACTGATGATGGAGAATTTCAAAAGAAGATTAATGCTGTGAATGATGGGATATTGAGAGATATTGTGTATGAAAATGGAATTTTGAAATTCCAGAAGAGGCTTTATGTTCTAAAAAGTGAATTGTTAGATGATTCTCATAGTTCCAATTTCTCTATACACCCTGGGAGCACCAAAATCTATAGTGATTTGAAAGAACATTTTTGGTGGGACAAAATGAAGAGAGAGATTGCCGATTTTGTGTCAAGATGTATGGTTTGTCAACAAGTGAAAGTTGGAAGTCAACAGCCTGGTAGAGTATTGCAACCTCTTCCCATACCGGAGTGGAAATGGGACAATATCATGATGGACTTTGTCATGGGGCAACCAAATACTCCTAGAAGGAATGACGAAATATGGGTTATTGTTGATCGTCTTACCAAGTCTGCACATTTTCATGCTATAAGATGAGATCTACCACTAGAATGTCTAGAAAGACTATATATTAATGATGTTGTGAGACTTCATGCAGTACCCCTATCGATTGTTTCTGATCGTGATCCCCGTTTTACTTCAATATTCTAGAAGAGTCTTCATAAATACCTAGATAATGAACTTCATTTGAGCACTGCCTACCACCCTCAAATAGATGGACAATCAGAACGAACTATTCAAACATTATAAGACATGTTGAGATCCTGCTCACTTGACTTTCAGGGTATGAGGGATCAATATTTACCTCGGGTATAATTTTCCTATAACAATAGCTTCCATTCGAGTATTCAGATGGCACCATATGAAGCGTTATACGGAAAGAGATGTCGCACACCAACCTGTTGGGATGATGTTTGTGAAAGAAATCTTGTATGTCCAAAACTGGTGGAGGAAACAATGGAAAAGGTGAAGGTAATCCAAAATCACATCAAAGCTTCTCAAAGTAGGCAAAAGAGCTGTGCCGATAATCAAAGAAAGGATTTGGAATTTCAAGTCGGTGATCGTGTTTTCCTGAAGGTATCTCCATCGAAGGGAGTCATACTTTTTGGTAAGAAAGGTAATTTGAGTCCCAGGTACATCGGACCTTTCGAAATTCTAGAACGAATTGTGGCTGTAGCTTACCGACTGGCAATGCCGCCAAGTCTCTCCAAAGTTCACGATGTGTTCCATGTATCTCTATTGAGGAAATACATGCCTGACCCAATGCATGTACTCACCTATGAAGAATTAGAACTGGAACCCGATCTGTCTTATTGTGAAGAGCCTGTCAGGATTCTTGATACAAGAGAACAAGTACTATGAAACCGGACGACGCGTCTGGTAAAAGTTTTGTGGAGAAACCATAAGATGGAAGAGGCAACGTGGGAACCCGAGGAACTTATGATGAAGAACCACCCAATTCTTTTCTTGCGGTAGTATTCTGGAAATTTAGAGGACGATATTATTTGAAGGAGGGGAGAATGTAACACCGCAAGCTTCTATGGTACGCTTCTCTTTGAATAATGCGATAGTGCGTGTTTTACGCAACCTCGATTTTAACACACCACAACCAATCAAACTAGCCGTTATGAATAGTAATACCTTCTTTTTGAAATTATATATATATTATATTCCAAAATGGACTTCATTTTTGGTTTCGGAATATCGAAATTATCCTAAGATGAATTTTTGGTATTTTTCTGAGAACTTCCAATTTTTATGAATAGTAAAAAATACTTAAAAACAACTTTTTTAATCAAAATAATTTATAGTGATAAATTATATTATTGAGTGGTTTTAAATTATAATTAGAATATATTTTACCATTTTATTCAATGGTGTTCATTAGAATTAATTTTACTTTGAAATTTGACCTAAACAATTGTCAATCTTTTGGTAAATATTGTTTCTTAAAAACACGGTATTTGTTGTGACAATGGGAATTAATTATAAAATTAATTAATGCAAATTATATGTTTGGGTTTTTGTAAAATAGACATAATTTTTGAATTCAGAATATTAATTATTTATTAGGGTGAAATTTTGGCATTGTTCTGAAAACTTAAATTTTTGATGAATAGTGTAACTACTAAGTGGTAGTTAAAAAACTGAATTTTTCATAAAACCTAATTTTACTGCTTCTGTGAATGGAATTTCAAAAATACAAGAAACACAGTTAATATCAAGAAGTAAAATGTGGTTAAATGAGATGAAAATATTTTTTGGTGAATAGTAACTTTTTACATTTATTTACCACGGTTAAAAGTAAATATGGTAATTAAGGGTAAAAATGATATTAATATTACCCTAAAACATGTCGAAATTCTATTGTACAAGTGCATGTCGACCAAAAACAACCTTAGGAATAAAATATTATCGTTTAGGTCCACTTGGATTATATTAGGACATTTATTATTATTTAATTCAAAGAAGAGTTAAAAGAGGTAAAATCGATGTTTATTTACTAAAAAAAATTTAATTTAGGGTTATACATAAGATAAATTCGACTGTAAATATTACATAGAAAGATAAAAATAATTCCTACATAATTATATTTTTATTATAATTTTTAGACATTATATAATTTAATTTATTTAGGACACAATGATGATGCAGTAATTACCATAATAGTAAAAAATTAAATGAATTGACATTATAAATACGCAAATAAATATAATTTGAGAATTTTAATGAATTATACTAATTTTCAAGGATAATATGACATATTAGGATTGACTTAATTAACTTTTTTCGAAGTAATCATTCTGTTATAAGTTTCACAAAAATCAACTATTGAATGCTGTGAAAATTGACATAAAAGGTTTTTAAAAACAAATATTATATTATTAATTGTTATTAAATTCTTGAAAATCTAAGGATCGGTCAAGAGACTTACATCATGATAGTTTTATCATTAATGGACCACTTGGGGGTATCTTGGATGTATATAGTATGTTTATTAACTATATAATATAAAAAAACAAAGTGACATGGTAAATGTCAAACTAATTAACTAAGACTTAAAACTAAACGATAAGGTCAATATAGTAACCCAAACCTGTCTAAATTATATTGACTGAATGGTTTATGACATATACTCACCTTAACATTTGAATAATAAACTTTGGAGCCATTAGAAACCGAATATGAATTTATTATAATTTAATATTTCTAGCTTTTCCAAAGGTTCCCCTCACCTCTCTTATAAAAGGGCACTCCCCCTTCTCATTACCTCACACCTTCAAAGCCTTTTGGCTCGGCCAAAATCTATCCAAATACTCTCTAACATTCACTCAATACAACCTAGAGGCCTTAGATTGATCTTAAAGCCAATTTAATGAGCCCTTTTCATCAAATCAAAAGGAAGAACCCGAAGAAGAGGTAATGTTCTCACCACCCTTTTTCAAATTCATTTCTTCTTCCACTTCTTCTTTCTTTGTTATTACCTTTATAAAATAATATCTCCAGTAACTTATATAAACTGTGATGTTATTATAAATATGGTACTATAACGACCCATACTTTACATACATTGTTGATACTTCAAAATTGAAGCATACTTATTACAACATATAACAAAACCACGAAAGGACCGTATAGGTATAGTGTCTTTAGAAACTGGGAAACATAAACAACTGGTTCATAAAGTGTCTACACTGTCTCCCATTTATTTCATCATATCTATAGTCCCTTTTGGCATATCTTACTTAATAACCTTCTTCCTAACCTGGGGAAAGAAAACATACAAAAGGGGGAGCTCAAAAGCTCAATAAGGGTAAACAAAAGAAATACCAATCACATCATACACATAAGCACATATCTTTTGGAAATATGAACCTCCAAAAGAGATCATAATTTCATAACATGGGGTAAATCATGGCAGTGAAATGTAATCACAATAATCATAACTTAAAACATGAAACTTTGTGTCATTCACACATAATCATAGATAATCATTTCTTATTAGTCAAGACTCATTGCCAAGACTATCTTAGTGGACAAAGTCCATTTCTGAACTGAGTTACCCTCGTTTCAGTCCTGCTTCACTGAACTGGTATAACCTACCATTCCAGCCATGTCTATCTCATGAGATATAAAAAATCTTTACCCAATGCATTGGAGGGAGATATAGGTCCCACCCATCTCATAATGATACCATTATTATGTGTGCCACAAAATCATAAATCATACATCATTTCATAACCCATGTAATACAAATGGGAATCATAAACATCATGACATCATAAAACAATTCATATAAGATAAAGGAATTCATAAAAATAATTCCATCACAACATAATCAAATCAATGTAATAATAGGGATAAAAACAGAACCCTTTATTATCTTAGATGGAAAATAATTTTGATAAAACACTTGAACTCAATTCTTGAGGAAAATATCCTTTCTTCTTATAAAAAACATTTTTCCTTTATTAACATGTCATACAACATTAAAATAAAATAAGTTGATTAAAAATAAACATTAAAACTTGTAAAGGATGCTTCTTGGAAATAATGTTTTAAAAATCCATTCATGTCGTATAAGTTAAAAAAACATTCTTCATACTTTTGTCGGAAAAGTCAAAAAGTACCTCATACGAAAAAAACAACAAAAGATTCCTTTCATATCCTTTACTAAAAACTCACTGAAGGGTAAAATTGGATTTAAACAATTATAGGTGGATGTAAATAAAATTACATATTGAAGAAACATGGATGTGGATGATAAAATACACCCCAGTAAATACCAAAGTATAAATAATCTCGGATAAAAATGAGATTGTCATATTTCCCTTACCTTAGTTCCGATTTTCTTTGTACGTGTCCGAAGCTCCTGTATAATGGTTTAAATAATGTTATTGACTTATTCCAGAACCATAAATATTGATATGATATCATATATGGTCATATTCTTAGCTTCTTATTAGTAATATTTCATTGTTACTTGTTACTCGGGTCTTTATTGCCTTTTGTTCTTATGCATATTTTGCCGAATAAATTCTTATTCTTCTTTTAAGGTTATACATAACTTATATCCAGAATGGTATTAGTGTAACATATATCATATTTATTCATTCAATTCATTTATATAATTACTATGTAAAGATGATCATGTAGAACGAGTCGCATCACATCGTGGAGACGGTATTCCGTACGTACGCACGAGCGATGATATTGTTCCCGTGATCGTGGAATTGTATTTAAGTGTATTTATACTATTTAAGTATTAATATCACTTTATAATAATCATATAAATTTACTCATTACACCATTATACCCATCCTTGTAAGGTGATGGTGGAAAATAGATTACACCACGGCGTGGAGACGGTATTCCGTACGTACGCACGCGCGGTGATTTCCTTTTTCTATAGGATGGATAGAAGGTTAATTAGGGTTGTTTCATATTTATAATAACATATCAGTATGTAAGTAATACTGATGTTATTACTTTATCATGAAACAACTAAAGAAGAAGAAGTTCAAGAAGAAAGAAATTGAAAAGATCGGTAATGGATATTACCTCTTCTTTGAAACGCCTATTTGAATCCTCCACTTAGGGAACTAAGATTGGTCTTTGAAGAAGACCAGGACCTCTAGGATTATTCTAGGGAAGTTTAGAAGGGATTTTGGCAGGGGTTGGCCGAGCTTGAGTGCTCAAATTGTTGTGAGGAGGAGGGGGAGGAGGTGCCCTTTTATAAGGGAGGAGAGGGGCACCATAGGAATATCTCAAAATATTATTTTATATTAAAGTCAAAATCGGTTTATAATGGTTCCAAAGGGTCTTATTTCTAAGGTAAAGTGTGGATGGGTCGAAATCCTATCAACCAATAGGATTTAGACATGTTTAGGTTTTTATTTTAACCTTATCAATTAGATTTAACTATAAGTTAAATAATTTAAATTTTACCTTGACTTTTTGTTTTCTTACACTATATAGTTAATACACTTACTATAACATGCCAAACGAACCCCAAGTTGTTTATTATTAATATATATATCCTTATCTAAGTCATTTGGCCAAATCTTAGATTTTTAGGAATAAAATAACAATTAATTATATAATATTCTATTTAAAAACTATTTTGTGTCAATTTTGACACTATTTGATATATGATTTTTGTAAAAGTCATAATAGAATTATATGTTCAGTAAAAGTTGATTAAATCAACACTAATATATCATAGTAACCTAGAAAATTAGTTTAATTCATAAAAAGTCTCAAATTACATTTATTTTAGCATTTATAACATCAATTATGTTAACATTTCCTTAAAAGGGTAATTACTGCATCATCGTTGTGTCATAAATAAATAAATTTATATAAAGTCTAAAAATTATAAATAAAATATAATTATGTAGGAAATATTTTTATATTTCTAATGAATATTTATAATCGAATTTATCATATTTATAACCCTATATTAAAAATGTTTTAGTTATTAATCTTTGACTTTAACTATTTTAACTATTCATTAAATAAAATAATATTAAATGTCATAATCTAATCCAAGTTGACCTAAATGGTCATATTATATTCATAAGGTTGTTTTTGGTCGAAGTACACTTATCCAATAGAATTAGGAAATGTGTTAGGGTAATAGTAATATCATATTTACCCTTAGTTACCCTATTTACTATTAACCGCCGTAAAAAAAGTAAAAAGTTACTACTCACCAAAAAATTATTTTTATCTCATTGAACCACATTTTACTTACTGATATCAACCGTGCCTGTCGGATTTTCGAAATTCCATTCACAAAAGCAGTAAAATTAATTTTTATGCAAAATTCAGTTTTTAACCTACCACTTAGTGGTTTCACTATTAATCAAAAATTGAAAGTTTTCAGAAAAATACCAAAATTTCACCCTAGGCTAATTTCGGTATTCCGAATCCAAAAATGAAGTCCATTTTGAGAAATAAAATTTATAAAATTTCAAAAAGTGGTTATTACTATTCATAACGGCTAGTTTTAATAATATTTTAATAGTGTATCGTTGTTTAGTGAAACTCGGTATTGCGTATAACGCAAGCTATCGAGGAAGGTCGTGATTGCGTGTAAAGTAAGTCAAGCTAGTGTGTAGTGAAAGATTTCTTTGATGATATATATATAACATAAAAAAAATATTACTCATAAAAATCTTGGGTGTTACATTCTACCCCCCTTTAAAATAATTTCACCATCGAAATTCGTCACTTTGTAACAAACAGATGAGGATACTTCTCCCTCATCATATCCTCAAGCTCCCTTGTAGCTTCTTCAAGTTGGTGGTTCCTCCATAAAACTTTCACCAATCGAGTGGTCTTGTTTCGTAGGATTTTTTCGCTACGATCCAGAATCTCTATCGGTTGTTCTTCATAAGAAAGATCTTACTTCAGCGGTACAACTTCTGAGCTGAGTACATGTGAAGGATCAGGTATGTAATTTCTCAGGAGAGATACATGGACCACATCGTGAACTTGAGAGAGATTTGGTGGAAGCGCCAATTGGTAAGCAACCTTCCCAACACGATCCAATATTTCGAAAGAACCGATATATCTAGGGCTCAACTTCCCCTTCTTTCCAAATCTCAAAACCCTCTTCTAGGGAGATATTCGTAAGAACACTTTATCACCCACTTCAAACTCTAGGTCTTTTCTATGGTTGTCGGCATAACTTTTCTGTCGACTCTGAGCTGGTCTTATGTTTTGTTGAATAGATCTGACCTTTTCTGCCATTTAATCAACGAGATCAGGTCCTAAAAGCTTTCTTTCCCCAACTTCATCCCAGCAAGTTGGAGTCCTACATTTCTTTCCATAGAGAGCTTCATAAGGATCCATTTAAATACTAGAGTGAATACTATTATTATAAGAAAATTCCACCAAAGGTAGGTGTTGATCCCAACCTCCTTTGAAATCCATAGAGCAAGCTCTAAATATATCTTCTAGGGTTTTAATTGTTCTCTCAGACTGACCATCTGTCTGAGGATGATAAGCAGTGCTGAAACTGAACTCTGTATCCAGAGTATGCTGAAGACTTCGCCAGAACTTCGAGGTAAATCTCATATCCCGATCAGATATAATATAAAGTGGTACTCCATGCAATCTTACCACTTCCTTTACATATATCCTGACAAGCTGATCTAGAGAGAAATCCTCTCTAATAGAAATGAAGTGTGCAGACTTTGTAAGATGATCAACTATGACCCAGATAGCATTATTGCCTTTGGATGTTTTAGGAAGTACTGTGACAAAGTCTATAGTGATGTTTTCCCATTTCCATTCGGGTATGGGTAATGGTTGTAACATCCACTTAGACTTCTGTCTCTCAGCTTTAACTTGTTGACAAACCAAGCATCGAGAGACATATTCAGCAACATCTCTTTTCATGCCATCCCACCAGAAGTACTCTTTCAGGTCCTTATACATCTTCGTGCTTCCAGGATGAATAGAGAATGAAGAACTATGAGCCTCATCCAGAAGCTCCTTCCTTAATTCGGGGATGGGAGGAACACAAACCCGATTCCTGAACTTTATTATCCCATCACAATCAAGGTTGAAATCAGGAACATTTCTCACATTCTTTTGTCACTCGACATCTTCTTTCTATGCCTCATTAATCTTCATATGTATAGATGGTTGAACATTTATTTGAGAAAGATAAGATTTTCCCCTTCCATTATAATTCCAAGATCCTTCCTTTGTAAATCCATAAATATTGGATCTTCTGTGATCCTCATCATGGATAAACTAGCATGGTCTTGTCGACTTAATGCATCTTCCACCTTTTTTTCTTTCCCAGGGTGGTAATGGATTGAGTAGTCATAATCCTTAATCAGCTCCAACCATCTTCTTTGACGCATATTCAGATCCTTTTGTGTGAAAATGTACTTTAACCTTTTATGATCAGTATAAATATCACACCTTTCACCATAAAGGTAATGCCTCCAAATCATTAATGCAAAGATTACCGCAGCTAACTCCAAATCATGTGTTGGGTAATTTTTCTCATGGATTTTCAACTGCCGTGAGGCATAAGCTATAACCATATCATTTTGCATAAGAAAACACCCTAATCCCTTCTCGGATGCATCACTATAGATCACAAACCTTTCTCCACTACAAGGCAGTGTGAGCACAGGTGAACTGGATAACCTTCTTTTCAACTCCTTGAAATTCTCTTCACATTCCTCTGTCCAAACAAACTTAACTCCTTTCCGAGTCAACTTGGTGAGTGGGTTAGATAATCGTGAAATGTCTTTTACAAAACGTCGATAATATCCAGCCAAACCAAGAAAACTTCGGATCTCAGTTAATGTTGTTGGTCTCGACCATCTTTCGATAACCTCTGTTTTTGCTGGATCCACAGATATCCCCTCTTTTGAGATTATGTGACCCAAAAATGGATATTTTAAAGCCAAAATTCACACTTGGTAAATTTGGCATAAAGCTTCTCCTTTCTCAGGGTCTTCAATATAATTCTCAAGTGATCTTCATGATCTTACTTACTCTTTGAATAGACAATAATATCATCTATAAAGACTACCACAAATTGATCAAGACAGTCTCTAAAGACTCTATTCATTAGATCCATGAAGATATCAGGGGCATTAGTAAGACCAAATGGCATCACTACAAATTCATAGTGTCCATACCTTGTACGGAAAGCCATCTTTGGTATATCCTCCCTTTTGACCCTTAATTGATGATACCCTGAATGAAGATCAAACTTGGAAAAGTATTGAGCTCCACATAGTTGGTCAAATAAGTCATCAATGCGTGGGAGAGGATATTTGTTCTTGATGGTGATCTTGTTATGTTCTCGATAATCAATTCAGAGTCTCATTGATCCATCTTTCTTCTTAACAAATAGAACAGGTGCTCCCCAAGGTGACGCACTAGGGCGTATGAATCCCTTATCAAGATTCTCTTGGAGTTGCTTCTTCAATTCCTGCAACTCAATTGGGGCCATTCTATAAGGTGTCTTTGAAATAGGCAAAGCACCCGGTACGAGTTCTATTGAAAACTCAACTTCACGATTTGGTGGAAGACCCGGTAATTCCTCCTGAAAGACATCATCAAACACCCGTACGATGGGCATATTCTTAATCGCGAGTTTCTCAACAACCATTTGAGATAAATAACCTTCATTTAGTGGAATCAATACCCATAAAATGGAAGAAATTTCCACTAGAAGTTTATGTTCATCCTTGCATTGATATACGATCATAGATTGATCTGGAATATGAAATGTGACTTCCCTTCTTTGTCAATTGATATGAGCTCCGTATAAAGAAAGCCAATCCATTACAAGAATCACATCGAATTCAACTAAAGGAAGGATCACAAGATTTGCAGGTAGCACTTTCCCACAAACGTCAATTGGAGAAGAATTATAAACTTTTGATGCGATTGATGTTCCATTAGGTGTTGTCACTGCTAACTCAACATCTAATTGTTGAGGTAATAAAGTGATACCCTTAAAAAATTCTTCAGAAATAAAAGAGTGGGTGGATCCAGAATCAAATAAAAAATCTTCTACTTTAGAGTGGATGGTAAGTATACCTTTCACCACTTCGTTATTGTACTCCACATCGCTGATATAAATTGCATGTGACTTTCCTTTGTCTTTAGACTTAAGAGTTTGTTGACATCGACCATCATCATCAACCCCTGGATTTGGGTATTGATTGGCATAATGCTCCATCTCCTTGCACTTGAAACATTAAAGTGTAGTAGGTTCATTCTGTGTATCCCTTCCATTGTTTGCATCATTAGACATCTTCTTCCCATCATCGCGGCATTCAAATGCCCGATGACCTTCCTTTCCACATTTGAAACATTTACTTGTCCCTTTAAGAAAACTCCCTCCATGTTTCTTTCCACACTTTGAGCATAAGGGAAAGCTCATCTTCTTTTCAGTGTGCTCTTTATATTTTCCTTTGAATTCCATTTTCCTCTTCTTATCAAACACATATGACTGATGGGTTACTCCAATCTCCATCTCGACTTTGAGAGCACATCGAATGATTTCCTCGTAGCTATTGAAGTCCCTTATGGCTAACGACCTTCGAAGACTTGGTTATAAGCCACTAAAGAATCAATCGATCTTACTCTCAGGTTGGATAATAATACCAGAAGCATACCTTGCAAGTCTTGTAAAATTTTCTTCATAGGTACCAACAGATTTATCACCCCTTTGCTTCAGTTCAAGAAACTCCTTCTCCATCTTTGTTCGGAGAATACGAGGGAAGTACTTATTGAAAAATAAGTTATTGAACTCGTCCCATTCCATGGACTCAATTTCATCCCTTTGCCTCATATTCTTAATAAGATTCCACCATTGATCATCATCTCCTTCCAAATGATACACTGCTCGGATGACTTTATCATGTTCAGAACATTGAAGAACTGAAAATATCTTTTCAGTAGTACTAATCCATTGTTCAGCAACTAATGGATCAGTAGAACCGCTGAAAGAAGGTGGACGCTGCCTCATGAAGGATTCAACAGAATGTTGCTCCTTCCTTTGCTCGTTTGGAAGTCCTGCATGATTCATAGCTTGAGAAAGTTGTGTGAGCATGGCTACAATATTTTTCATTCCAGCTCCCATATCGTTTGGTTGATCAGGGGGACAATCATTGCATTTCCCATCGCATTCCTCATTAACACGGTTCCTTAGGGTCCCAGCCATTGACTAAAACCAAGAAGAATAGTGTGAGCAACACTAATTATAATAGGAAATCCACATAATTCAAGAATAAAATTTTCACGCTTAAGGTGTTTTCCTAGTTTATTCATGGCCATTTCTAAAACACTAAGATTGTGTTCTATTCTTAGACTTATCCTTAGGGTTCTTACTAAGGATTTCACATCCTAGTTTCCAAAGGTTGACTATAACCTCCCTCTGATACCAACTATAACGACCCATACTTTACATACATTGTTAATACTTCAAAATTGAAGCATACTTATTACAACATATAACAAAACCACGAAAGGACCGTATAGGTATAGTGTCTTTAGAAACTGGGAAACATAAACAACTGGTTCATAAAGCGTCTACACTGTCTCCCATTTATTTCATCATATCTATAGTCCCTTTTGGAATATCTTACTTAATAACCTTCTTCCTGACCTGGGGAAAGAAAACATATAAAAGGGTGAGCTCAAATGCTCAGTAAGGGTAAACAAAATAAATATCAATCATATCATACACATAAGCACATAACTTTTGGAAATCTGAAGCTGCAAAAGAGATCATAATTTCATAACATGGGGTAAATCATGGCAGTGAAATGTAATCACAATAATCATAACATAAAACATGAAACTTTGTGGCATTCACACATAATCATATAGAATCATTTCTTATTAGTCAAGACTCATTTCCAAGACTATCTTAGTGGACAAAGTCCATTTCTGAACCGAGTTACCCTCGTTTCAGTCCTGCTTCACTGAACCGGTATAACCTACCGTTCCAGCCACGTCTATCTCATGAGATATAAAATCTTTACCCAATGAATTGGAGGGAGATATAGGTCCCACCCATATCATAATGATACCCTTCTTATGTGTTCCACAAAATCATAAATCATACATCATTGCATAACCCATGTAATACAAATGGAAATCTTAAACATCATGACATCATAAAACAATTCATATAAGATTAAGGAATTCATTAAAATAATTCCATCACAATATAACGAAATCAGTGTAATAATAGGGATAAAAACAGAACCCTTTATTATCTTAGATGGAAAATAATTTTGATAAAACACTTGAACTCAATTCTTGAGGAAAATATCCTTATTTCTTAAAAAAAACATTTTTCCTTTATTAACATGTCATACAACATTAAACTAAAAGAAGTTGATTAAAAAGAAACTTGAAAACTTGTAAAGGAATATTCTTGGAAATACTGTTTTAAAAATCCATTCATGCCGTATATGTTAAAAAAACATTTTTCGTACTTTTGTCGGAAAAGTCAAAAAGTACCTCGTACGAAAAAAACAACATAAGATTCCTTTCATATCCTTTACTAAAAACTCACCGAAGGGTAAAATTGGATTTAAACAATTTTATGTGGATGGATATAAAATTACATACTGAAGAAACATGGCTGTGGATGATAAAAGACACCCTAGTAAATACCAAAGTATAAACAATCTCAGATAAAAATGAGATTGTGATATTTCCCTTACCTTAGGTCTGATTTTCTTTGTACGTGTCCGAAGCTCCTGTATAATGGTTTAAATAATGTTATTGACTTATTCCATAATCATAAATATTGATATGATATCATATATGGTCATATTCTTAGCTTCTTATTAGTAAAATTTCATTATTACTTGTTACTCAGGTCTTTATTGCCTTTTGATGTTATGCGTGTTTTGCCGAATAAATTATTCTTCTTCTTTTATGGTTATAGATACCTTATATCCAGAATTGTATTAGTGTAACATATATCATATTTATTCATCCAATTCATTTATATAATTACTATGTAAATATGATCATGTAGAACGAGTCGCATCACATCGTGGAGACAGTATTCCGTACGTACGCACGAGCGATGATATTGTTCCCATGATCGTGGAATTGTATTTAAGTGTATTTATACTATTTAAGTATCAATATAACTTTATAATAATCATATATAGTTAATCATTACACCATTATACCCATCCTTGTAAGGTGATGGTGGAAAATAGATTACACCGCGGCGTGGAGACGGTATTCCGTACGTACGCACGCGCGGTGATTTCCTTTTTCCATAGGATGGATAGAAGGTGAATTAGGGTTGTTTCATATTTATAATAACATATAAGTATGTAAGTAATACTTATGTTATTACTTTATCATGAAACAACTAAATAAGAAGAAGTTGAAGAAGAAAGAAATTGAAAAGATCTGTAATGGATATTACCTCTTCTTTGAAACGCCTCTTTGAATCCTCCACTTAGGGAACTATGATTGGTCTTTGAAGAAGACCAGGACCTCTAGGATTATTCTTGGAAAGTGGATAAGAAATTTTGTCAGGGTTTTTCCGAGCTTGAGTGCTCAAATTGGTGTGAGGAGGAGGGTGAGGAGGTGCCTTTTTATAAGGGAGGAGAGGGGCACCTTAGGAATATCTCAAAATATTATTTTATATTAAAGTCAAAATCGGTTTATAATGGTTCCAAAGGGTCTTATTTCGAAGGTAAAGTGGGGATGGGTCGAAATCCTATCAACCAATAGAGATTTAGACAAGTTTAGGTTATTATTTTAACCTTATCAATTAGATTTAACTCTATGTTAAATAATTTAACTTTTACCTTGACTTTTTGTTTTCTTACACTATATGGGTAATACACTAACTATAACATTCCAAAAAAACCCAAGTTGTTTATTATTAATATATATATCTTTATATAAGTCATTTTTCCGAATCATAGATTTTTAGGAATAAAATAACAATTAATAATATAATATTTGATTTAAAAACTATTTTGTGTCAATTTTTACACTATTTGATATATGATTTTTGTGAAAGTCATAACAGAATTATATGTTCTAACCAAGTTGATTAAATCAACAATAATATATCATAGTAACCTAGAAAATTAGTGGAAGTCATAAAAAGTCTGAAATTACTTTTAGTTTATCATTTATAACATCAATTATGTTAACATTTCTTTAAAAGGGTAATTACTGCATCATCGTTGTGTCATAAATAAATTAATTTATTTAAAGTCTAAAAATTATAAATAAAATATCAATATGTAGGAAATCATTTTAGCTTTCTAATTAATATTTATAATCGAATTTATCTTATGTATAACCCCATATTAAAAATGTTTTAGTTATTAAACTATGATTTTAACTATTTTAACTATTCATTAAATAAAATAATATTAAATGTCATAATCTAATCCAGGTGGACCTAAATGGTCATATTATATTCATAAGGTTGTTTTTGGTCGAATTACACTTATCCAATAGAATTAGGACATGTGTTAGGGTAATAGTAATATCATATTTACCCTTAGTTACCCTATTTACTATTAACCGCGGTAAAAAAAGTAAAAAGTTACTATTCACCAAAAAATTATTTTTATCTCATTGAACCACATTTTACTTACTGATATCAACCGTGTCTGTCGGATTTTCGAAATTCCATTCACAGAAGCGGTAAAATTATGTTTTATGCAAAATTCAGTTTTTAACCTACCACTTAGTGGTTTCACTATTCATCATAAATTGAAAGTTTTCAGAAAAATACCAAGATTTCACCCTAGGCTAATTTCGGTATTCTGAAACCAAAAATGAAGTCCATTTTGAAAAATAAAATTTATAAAATTTCAAAAAGTGGTTATTACTATTCATAACGGCTAGTTTTAATAATATTTTCATAGCATATCGTTGTTTAGTGAAACTCGGTATTACGTACAACGCAAGGTATCGAGGAAGGTTGTGATTGCGTGTAAAGTAAGTCAAGCTAGTGTGTAGTGAAAGATTCCTTTGATGATATATATATAAAATAAAAACAAAATATTACTCATAAAAATCTCGGGTGTTACAAGTACAACCATATTCAGTATTCTATCCACCCTTTGAATAACATGTCACCATACGTGCGTACGTACGGCTTACCGTCTCCACGTCGTGGTGTAATTGTTATTCATTATACTATTATTTGGATGGGTATAATAATGATGTGTAACTCATTTAAATAATAAATATAACTTGATTATGATTCTATATATATGATATAATATCCAATTATATATTATTTTAATATCGAAAGAATGATCTTGTCGCTCGTGCATACGTACAGACTACCATCTCCATGAATGCGGTGAGATTCATTCTCCATCGTATCCATTCAAGTATAATTATCATTTGATGACTTAAAAATAATGTTTAAGGACTTGTTATCATTCTGGATATGAATAAGATACAACCTATACATGACATACATGGCTTACGTAAAAAAACATATAAATGAAAATGAGTAAGTTAACACCTGAAACGACGATAATACTAAGATATTATTAACAAAGAAATGTTAAAAGATCATATATGATATCATATTAATATATATGATTATTTTATAATTTAATAACAATTGTTTCACCATTATACATGAGTTTAACCTACCCTCAACAAAGGAAAAGTACAAGTTAAGGGTTTATTTCGCAATATCTTCATTATCCGAGGTTGTTTATACAAAATAATCTACTGGGATTTCTTTATCATCCACATCCATGTTTCATAAAAATGAATTTCAAAAATTTTTTATAATTTACTAGAATATGGGTTAAAGTCATTTATACCCTTGTTTGACTTGTATAAGAGGTTTATAAAGAAATCTTTCCGTCATTTTCTAAACAAGGTGCTTTTTAACCTTTTGATAGAATTAAGGTAAGAATGTTTTTTTAACTTATACGGTAGGTGCGGCTATTTTCTACCATTATAAAATCGTTGAAGCTTCCCTTACAAACTTATAAGAATACTTCCAAAGAAAATTTTTCATTTTATATGACTCTTAAATTATTTCAAAATAAAATAATATATTTCTCTAAAAAGAGTTTTGATTTTATCTATGTCAACATCCTTTGATGGATTTTAAGCTTATTTGGAGATGATTTATTATGGAACAAAACTTCCATATTGTATTGAATGTTTTGTGATATGTTTTACTATGAATATTTTATTTTCATGGTTTATAAATGATGTATTTACATTTCGTATGCTAGTTTTAATACGAATGTTAATGTTATGATTAAACATTTTTATATGGGAATGCATTGGACTTAATATGTGATGGGTGGAGCCCGATATAGCTCCTCGATGCATCGGTAGGTCTCATGAGACAAACTAGTGTCATGGCACAAAGCCTTGACGAAATATTATTTATAGTCTTGTCACGAGGCCTTGGATACGTGGTTATGATAGTTTGGAATTATGCATTCCATCATTATGAAAGTGGTTATTGATATCTCATGTGATTATTCGATTAGTAGAATATCTATGTGAATAAGTAAATGGCATTATTTCATTTTACTTTTTCCACACTATGTTGAAGTTCATGTGTAAAAGGCTTTTGTTTAGTTATATATTGCCTTAAATGTTTATTCTTATTTATAAATGTTTCTGTTATATTGTTATCCTTACTAGGCATTTGAGCTCAAACCTTTTCTATGTTTTATTTTTCCCAGGATGTGACGAAGTAATTTATGAATGACCTGCAGGGATAGTGTGAGGGGATAAGAGTGTAGACTATGGAGACTTTGTTGTTGTAGTTTTCATTTTATGATGAAATGTAAACCTTATGAATATATCTAGTGTTTCTAAGGCTACTAAACCAATCGGTCTTTTGAAATTTGATCTTTCTTGTGATCATTCCAAAGTCATGTAATAATGCACCAACTCTGGGTAACTGGTGTCGGGGCGTTACAACATATCGATGCATCAGTAGGTCTAATGAGACTGACTGGTGTCTGGGAAAAAGTCTTTTACAACATTTTTTTATTCTTAGCTTGAGCCCTTGACTATTTGGTTATGGTGTCTGGAATTATGCATTGTATCATTATGAAATTAGCTATTTACATTACATGTGATTATTTGACAAGTAGAATATCCACATGAATAAATAAATGGAATTATTAGATTAATCATTTCCATATTATGATGAAAATTATGTTTAAATTATTTTTGTGTTAGTCTTATACATTTCATTAAATGTTTATGCTTATTTATGATAGTTGCTGATATATTCTTATTAATACTGAGTATCTTATCTCACCAATTGATTATGTTTTATTTTTAATAGGATGTGAAGAAGAAAATAATGATTGAATTATCAAAATAGGCTATGGAATATGAGTGTGTAAAATGAAGAAACAATGTCGTTTTTTTCCTTTTCATAATGTAATATAAAAATTATGAATGTATCAAGTACTTTAAAGGCTACTAAACGGGTTGGTCTTTCGGTACATGATCCCTTGAGATCACGATGATGTTAGGTAATAATTCATCAACTTTGAGTAACTAGGTTTGGGTTGATATAGTTGGTATAAGAGTAAATTTAATACAATCCTTGAAAAAGAGATTTAGAAAATCTCTGATTAGAGACCATTACCATAAGATAGACATTGAGGATTGGTGTATAAGAACATCCAAAAAAATTTGTAATGTAAATACTATGTGGGTTTACATAGAAATAAATCTATGTCTGGATATTACAAGTGGATGTGGTTCTAGCATAGATGTATCTATGAGTGAAAACGCTGACAATGAGTTTCAGACATGACCAGGGGTATCATGGAACACAACAATGGGCCTTACTGCACACCTAGTTTGACACACTCAGGGGATATTATTTAGATATTTTACATTTTAATTACAAATAATTATGAAGGATTAATGATAAAATACTTTCTCAAAGAAAATATTTTTATGATTATGAATTATATGCATAAACTGTTCAATTTATGTTAGGTGTTTTACTAGTTTGGAATTATGTATTGTGATTCATAAACTAAGCCTATTATATTATATTTTTCTAAAATGGCGTCTAGTGGATGGAATAAAAACTATATCAATGCACGTAACCCATGTAGACATTTCTCTTCTAATCAATATATGTATAGTAGAGTTGGTAATGCAACAGGTGCTGAACAACTTTAAACCATTCTGGGTCAACACACTCATGTCATGAATAATAACCATACCCATATAGAGCACCCTAATCCACAAAGCAGAGGATAAATGTTAGACAACATCATGAGGAAACAACCGCCAACATTAAATGGGACTAAAACCCCATTTCTAGTTGAGAAATGGATAAATTACTTTGAGAAAATATATCATGATTTGGGGTAGCGAAAGGGAAAAATTTTCCACTGTATTTTATTTCCTCACATGAGATGTAGATCAATGGTGTTCATTAAATCAAAAAAAGGTGGATAAAAATGTATCAAATATGGAATTGAGTGTGTGTAAATATATTTATTTAGAAAAATAATTTTATCATGAACATCAAGTAGATATAGAAATGGAATTTATGAGTCTGAGGAGATTGGATGATGAAAATGTCACATAGTATGAGGATAACTTTATTAGGTTATCAAGTCATGTTGCATATTATATATGTAACACAAGAATTAATACTGATCGATTATTTGATGGGTTAAAACCATTTCACCATCCTGAATTAGTCTCATAATCCTTCACATCATACAAAAATATAGTATCGAGTTCTATAAAGACAAAAAATGAATTCTCTATGTCTAATTACTTTAATGAAAATAAAGAGAATAATATATTTGTTGAACACTCTAGAAATGGAAATAAGGATAAGAATGAAAATTTTGAATCTACACCCTACAGAAAATGGTGTAAGAAGCACCATGATACTTTCTTAAATGGGATGAGAGTTTTTCACATGTGTGTAGAAAAAGGACACCAAGATCATGATTTAAAAGGGAAGAAAGTGGTTGTCAATGTTGAATTCTATAGTTGTAATGAAATGGGGAATTATGGAAATGGAATTCCAAAAAGTCAAAGAAACATACCTTTGAAGAGGCAAAGGGAGAAAAGACAATCTAATTTTATCACAACAGAAGAGTTTTATGTTATGAATGATGTGGTGGTAGAAACATTAATCATTTCCTCAAATTTATCCAATGATTTATTTGATTCTCAATCCTCGCATTCATTCATATCTTCTCAGTTTTCCAAGAAATATAGATATTTACATTTTTATTTAAGAACTTAGTTGTTAGTAAAAACTCTTAAGGGAAGTATCAGTACAAAAATGTTTTCTAAATCAATTACCATTATGGAATAGAAAAATTCATTACCTACTGATCTCAATGCCATTACCATGATTGAATATGATATAATCCTCAATATAGATTGGAATTTGCACAATGATGCGAATATTTATTGTAAGAAGAAGGATGATACAATTTTTTTGATGATAAAGAATCCCTTATAATTAAAGAAGAATCAAAACCATCTGATTCTCATATAAATCCACTATAGTAGCACTGCTAAATTCAATTATTGGGTAGGAAGAGAGTGAAATAACTATGGGTGAGGAAAAAAAGATAAAATAGAGGTTGTAAGTACTGTGCAAGAATATGTTGATGTGTTTCCAGAGGATTTACCTTGACATCCTCTAGAATGAGAAATTTAGTTTTCGGTTGAGTTAATTCATGGTTCAAGGGACATATTGAAGATTCCTTATATAGAATGGATATTCTAGAATTACTATAACTAAAGAAAATACTAGAAGAATTTAGTAATAAAAAATTTATTCTCCCTAGTGTTTCTCCATGGGGAGCCCATATTGTTTTTATTAAGAAGAAATAAGGATCTCTGAGGTTGTGCATTGACTGTAGGGAGATAAATTCTATAACCATAAACAACTCATATACTCTACCTCACATTGATAATTTATTTTATCAACATCATGGAGCCCAATATTTTTCTATGATTGACCATCGATCTGGATTTCATCATCTGTGCGTGAAGAAGGAATAAATTCCAAGGACAACATTTTGAACCAGGTATGGTCATTATGAGTTTACAGAAATTCTATCTGGACTGACTAATGCATCCTCTGTTTTCATGGATCTACTGAATATAATTTTCAAGGAATTTCTTAATTAATTTGTAGTGGTATTTATTGATGATATATTGGGATACTCAAAAATATATGATGATCATGAAAATCACTTGAACAATATTCTGAAAACTCATATAATAAATGAACTATATGAGATGTCTAGAAAGTGTGAATTCTGGTTTCAGGATATCTCTTTTCAAGGCCATATTTTCTCTAAGGATATAATATCTATCGATCTTTCAAAGACAAGGGCAGTCACAGAATGGCCACAAATAAAGATTAAAACTATTGTACACCGTTTTATTGGTTTATCAGGTTATTATATAGATTTTTTCTACAATTTTTCCTCATTTTCTAACCCATTAACAAATTTCATATGTAATGGGGTTAAATTTGTTTGGACAAAATAGAGTGAAGAATGCTTTGAAGAATTGAAGAAAAGATAATTCATTGCTTTTATCATGACTCTACCATTAGGGAATGATGAGTTTGTTATTTATAATGATGTTTCAAGGAATGTAATTTGATGCGCCCTTATGCAGAATGATATAGTTTTTTCCTATGCCTAATGGTAGCTAAAAATTCATGAAGAAAAATATCCTACTCATGCTCTTGAGTTAGAAACTGTAATATTTTCTTTGATGATATTGACACATGATCTCTATAGTGAAAAATGTGAGATATATATATATATATATATCGTATGATTTTGGAGTATATTTTCTCACAGAAAGAACATACCATGAGGAAATGATGATACATTGAACTACTAATGTATTATGATTTCACTATACACTACTACCTTCTGATGGAAATATAGTTGGCAGATGCTTTAAGTAGAAAATATCATAGAGTTTTGAACAATATGATAGTTGAAATGGATCATATGTTCATGGATATAGTAATGATAGATATGCGAATAAACATGGAAGTTGAAACATCGATAAATTTTCAAATGTTTTCTAATCCATCTTTACTAGAATGAATACTATTTAATCAGGCTGATGATGATGAGTTTCAAAAGAAAATTAAAGCTATGAATGATGGGAGATTGATCTAATATATATATGAAGATGGAATATATATATTTGGGAAGAGACTTTGTTTTCCCAATATACATGATCTATAAAGGGAATTGTTGGATGATGATTATAGCTCTAATTTTTATATAAACCCTGGTAACACTAATATGTATAGAGAATTGAAGGAACATGTTTTGTGGGACAACATGAATAGTGAGATTGGTGATTATGTGTCAAGATGTATAGTATTTCAATAGGTGAAGGATGAAAAAAACATCCTGAAGGTTTCATGAACCACTTACTATACCTGAGTGTATATGTGATGTTATTACTATTGAATTTGTCTTGGGGCTACCAATGACTCCTATAAGGAGTGATGCAATATGGGTCATTTTTGATCATCCTACAAATTCAAAACTTTTCTGGCTATAAGAAAATATTTACCACTTGAATTTTTAGTAATACTATATATTAATGATGTTATAAGACTACATGGTTTACCCTAATCGATTGATTGTGATCATGATACATATTTGACATCATGATTCTGGAAAAGTCTTTAGAAATCTCTAAATACTAAACTTTTTTAAGCATTTCCTACCACACTCAAACTAATGGAAAATAAGAACGGACTATTTAAAACATAGAAGACATGTTGAGATATTTCTCACATAACATTCAATATATTTTGGAACAATATTTACCTGTTGTATAATTTTTTTAAAACAATAGTTTCCATTCATGTATTCACATGAAACCATATGAAGCGTTATATAAAAAGAGATGGCACACACCAAATTGTTGGGATGATGTTTGTGAAATAAAACTCGTAAGCCATAAAATGTTGACGAAATAATGGAAAGTTGTTGATTATTCAAATCCATATAAAAGAAACACAACTTAGAAAAAAGATATATTGAGATAACTGAAGGAAGGATTTGGAATTTTATGTAGCTGATCATGTTTTTTTGAAGGTATATCCATGGATGGGTGTTATAAAATTTGGTAATTAGGGAAAATTATGTCCCAGATATATCATACCTTTTGAAATTGTAGAACAAATTGGAGTTGTAGCTTACCATTTGAAAAATCTGCCAATTCTCTCCAATGGTCATGATGTCTTCCATGTATCAATATTGAGAAAATACATGCCTGGCCCAATGAAAATACTTCTCTATTAAGAATTAGAATGGGAACCTGGTCTATATTATTGTGAAGAGGATATCATGATTCTTGATACTAGAGAACAATTGTTGAAAAAACAGATGACTCCTCTGGTAAAAGTTATGTGGTGAAACCATAAAATAGACAAGGATAGATGGGAACCTGAGGAACTTATGATAAAGAACTACTCGAATATTTTTATACAGTAATATTATATAAATTTTTAGGACAAAATTATTTGATGAATGGACGAATGTAAAACCCCATGATTACATAGTATGCTTCTTCTTGAATAATGCAATAGCTTGTGATGTATGCAATAACGAGTTTTAACAAACCATGACCAATCAAACTAGACTTTTAATATTATTTCTTGAATAGTAATTCCAACTTTTTGAAATTTTATAAATTTAATTTTTTCAAAATGGACTTCATTTTTGGATTTTGAATATCTAAATTACCTTAGGGTAAATTTTTTGTATTTTTTTTAAAACATTCAATTTTTGATGAATAGTGAAACAAACTGCGTTAATGTTTAAAACTAACATTTTAATAAAATAATTATGTTTAAATATAAATTTATTTTACTGTCCAAATAGATACATAATACTTATATTTCTCGTTGTCGCCAATCTCCTCCACTGGGTTGTGATATCTTCCTCGGTCTCTCTAGCGTGTTCTTGGTGCGGCGGTTCGGTGAAGGGTGGAATCGCTTGTGCTCTTCTACAATGATGATAGAAAACGCTTCAGTGGGTTTAGATTCAAATTCTAGATTCACTACGATGTGGGTTCACGATCCAGGGAGGCGTCTACTTCATGGTTCTTCTCTGCTGTGAGGGAGTCTAGTTCTAGTGTGTCGGGGTCGAGACCCGCTGGGGTGGTGGGGTCTTTCCTGTTTTATACAGTGTTGGGGATTTGATCCGTTGCATTGGGATTATGATCTGGTTTCTTTGTGTTGTTGGGGTCATGATTTAGTTATCCTCTGGGATTGTGATCTAGTGTGGTGTGTGGTAGATTAGGAGTGGCATCGATTTTCAATGTCTTTGAGGTCTCGCCCAGGCCTTCCAAGCCATACCCTCTTCTTCTACGGCGGTGGGGGCAGCTTCAGTGGTGAAGAGTCATGATCCTTTTAATAGAGAAGGGGTCGTGTTACAGTTCTGTGATGAAGTGGTTGTTCCATAAAATGCATCCAGTGCAGGATGGGGTACCTTGGTTGGATTGTTGTGGTCTCTGTGTGCAGGGATGAGGGCATCAACGTTTTTTGCAGTAATGATTGTGGGGTAAGAGGGAGTTTCTTGCTGTGTTTCCTTGGTAGTGAAAATGGGTTGTGTTCGTGTCATGGTGTGATGTTCGATGTTTGTTTGGGATGAATTGGATCTACTCAGATCTATTGGATTTGGGTTCTCATTGCATCATAGATGCTGGAAAGGGGTTTTCGGGGTGGCGTCAGGTCTAAGGGTGCACTTCGGTTGGATGCATAGTAGGTGGAAACATCAAGATGGCCTAGTCTTCCTCACTATGGTTTGTTCGTCGTTCTTTGTGGATGTGCTCTTTTAAGGGACCATCTCAATTCAATTTAGGGTTGGGAGGAATTCGACTGGAGTCCACTGGTGGGTTTTTGGATTTGGGCTGGTGTAGACGGTCCCATCAGAAGGTGTTTGAGGGGTCCGGTTCTGAGGATTGTCTAGCTCTCCTGATGTTTTTTCCCTTAGTTCATGGTAACTCGACTATTTCATTATGACTTCAGTTCCAGATATGATGGTTTGTCAGTTCGAAGGATCAAATATATTTCATCCAATGTGATTGTATTATTTTAAGTGGTGAAGCGGTGAACAGGTGTTGTGGTGAGGTCATGTATGGTTTCACACTTTTTCATTAAAATTGTTTGCATGATAATAAAAAAACAATTTTCAGTCAGTTTACCCACCATCTAATCACATTTGTAAATTTCCATAAAACATAATTTTACTACTTCTGTAAATAAATTTCAAAAATCTGAGAGACGCGGTAGACATCAGTATGTAAAATGTGTGTTAGTAGGATGAAAATAATATTTGTTGAATAGTAACATTTGAATTTTATTTACCATAGTTAAAAGTAAATAGGGTATTTAAATGTAAAAATGTTATTATAATTACCCTAGAACAGGTCCTAATTCTATTGAATAATCTACCCAAATAAACATTTGGACAAAAATAAGATCATTTCTTCTCCACTTGGATTATATTAGTACATGTATTGTATTTTATTTAAATTAGAGTTAAAAGTGTTAAAATCAAATTTTAATAATTATACATTTTTAATATAGGTTTATACCTAAGATAAATTTGACTATAAATATTCATTATAAATATAAAAATATCTCCTATATCATAGTATTTAATTTATAAATTTTAGTCATTAAATAATTAAATTTATTTAAGACACAATAATGTTGTAGTAATTACCTTATTAATGAAATATTAAAATAATTTATATTATAAATATTTAAATAAATGTAAATTGAATCTTATGATGATCTAACATAATTTTTTAGGGTAATATGAATTTTTAGGGTTTATTCAATATATTGTAATAGAATAAATCAGATTTTTAGGACTTTCAAAAAAACAAATACAAAATAGTGTCAAAATTGAAATAAATGAGTTTCTAAAACAAGTAATATTTTATTATTTGACATAATATTCATAAAAATATAATTAATGTCCATTATATTTAAATAATTTTATATATGTAATTAATTGATTAATTGAGGTTCTCATGATAGATTATTGTAGGTTAATTAACCATATAGTGTAAGAATACAAGAAGACATGATAAAAGTTAATCTATTATCCTTAGAGTTAAATGTAAAAGATAATGTTAATATGGTGAACTAAACATGCATAAAACCTATTGGTTGAGATATTTACCACCCATAGCAACCTTATCCTCGAAATAAATCTATTTGGATCCATTATGATACCAAAAATCATTTTATTATAAAATAATATTTCAAGCTTTTCCTAAAGTGACCATCACCTCTGTTATAAAATGGTATTTATAATTCTCTTACTTTAACACCTCCATATCTATTTGGGTGGTCCATAACATTCCTAAATATCCTCCCAACTACCCTCCCATCATCTTAATGACAATACATTGATCATAAATCATCCCAATGGAGCCCTATTGTTCAAATCAATAGGATGAATCTGAAGAAAAGGTAATCATTTTATCCCCACTTTTTGTGTTCTTTTCTTCATCCACTTCCCCTTTCATTATTTTTACATAATAAAATAATAACTAAAGTACCATAAAAATATTATGATTTTTTTATAAATATGGTACAACCATATTAATTTTTATATCCATCCAAAGAATAAAAATGTCCCTAAACATGCGTACATAGGGCTTACCGTCTCAACATCACAGTGTAGTTGGTTCTTCAATGCATAATTATTTGTATGGGAATAATAATTGGTATAAATGACTCAAATAACATATATAAAATGTTTATGATTCTGTATATATAATATACTATCCAATTACGTACTGTTTCAACACTAATAGAATGATATTTTACCTCATGCATACATACGGCTTATCGTCTCCATGACACGATGATATTTCTTTCCCTATCATAACTATTGAAAAATAATATCCATTTTATGATTAAAAATATTTTTTATGAACATAATATAATTATATAAGTGAATAAAATATATCCTATCAATAACAAACATGAATTTCATAACAATACATATAATGGAAAATGAATCAGTTTACACCCAAAATAATGAGACTATAGAAATATTTTTAACAAAGAAATAATATAGGATCATATATCATAAAATATTTATTTATCTGGATATTTTATAATTTAATACCAAATATTTAACCATTATAAAAGAGTTTAACATACCTTATGAAAAGAAAAAGTTCATTTTAAGTGTTATTTTTACAATCTCTTTATTATTTGAGGTTGTTTATAAGTGAGTATCTACTGGGACTTTTTATCATACACATCCATGTTTCATAAAAATGTATTTCAAAACATTTATACTATTTCTAGACTATGTGTTAAATTCATTTATACCATTTTATTACATTTTATAATTTTTTTCGAAAGGAATATTTTCGTCACTTTCCAACCAAGGTACTTTATGTCATTTTTGAAAAATTAAGGAATGAATTTTTTCAACTTATACGGAAGGTGCGGCTATTTTCCCCGTTTATAACTCCTTCAAAGCATCCCTTACAAGATAATAATAATATTTTCAAAATAAATTTTCTCTTTTATAATTACTTGACCATTAAATAATTTAAAAGAGAAAGAGATATTTCTCTCATATACTTTTTACTTCATCTATGTCAACATCCTTTTTTGGATTTAATTCTGGTTTGAAGTTCATTTATTTTGATACAATCTTACATATTGTAATTATTGTTTTGTGATATGTTTTACTTTTAATGTTCTATTATTATACCATTCAATTTTTATTGTTAAATTATTAATATTTCGCATTCTAGTTTTAATATGAATCTTTATGTTATCTTTCAACCTTTTTTCATATGAGGAATGCATTAGACGTAGTAAGTGTCAGACAGGGCCCATTATATCCCCTCGATAAATCGGTAGATCTCATGAGAAATACAAGTTCTCGGAAAAAGTTCATGACAACTTTTTTTTAGTCTTGGCACGAGGCCTTGACTATGTTTTCATGAGTTTTATCATTACAAATTCTATCATTATGAAATTAGCTATTGATATTACATGTGATTATTCAACTAGTAGTATATTCATGTGAATAAGTAAATTGAATTATTTGATTTAACTTTTCCATATGATTCTGATGTTTATGTTTAAAATAATTTTTTTTCAGTCTTATACATTTTCATAAATGTTTGTGCTTATTTATGATAGTTTCCACTATATTGTTATCCTTAATGAGCATCTGAGCTCACTCCGTTCTAATTTCTTTTCTAAGATGCGAAAAATTATATTATGATTGACCTGTAAGAATAGGATAAGTGATATGAGTGTGTTAAAAATTGAATTTTTTTTCATTTATTTAATTTCATAATCTACTGTAAACCACATGTATGTATCGAGTACTTCAATGGATACTAACCAGATTGGTCTTTCAGAAATTGATTGCTTGTGATTATGCTAATGTTTTGTAATTATGAACCAACTCTAGGTAACGAGGGTTGGGGACTACAAAAACAATTACATAAGGGGCTTGGTATGACCATCCCTTGGGACATTTCATATAATAAAATTTGATCCATTTCAAGAAGAAGGGTATTATCTAGATAAAACAACCCTATTGGAACAATTTACCATAACCAATTCATTCCTCTTACCTAAACATGGGAAATTTATTTATAAGGCTTAGTGGTGGTCTAAAGGAACGTGTGGTGGTAACATGGAATACACCTATTGAATAATATCATATAAACTATTCATGAATTAAAATTTAATTTTCAAAAGTCAATGGGAAAAAACAAAAAATTCTAAAGAATAAGAACCAACAAGAAACATTTGGAAAACTAAAACCAAAACTATGACTAATATAAATAATTATAAATACATTTTGGATTAATTATTGTGCACCAACAATGGATGGGTGGTTATAAAAGAATAATATTGAACTTTAAAATATTCATTTATCTTATCTAACCTTTCATTCAATCTATCACATGAATAATTTAGTCAAAAACCCTACTACATTAATTAAAATATAAAAAGTTTGCGTTCAATAATTAATTAATGCATTTTTAAAATTAATGGTAAAGGAATGAATCATAATGAAAACATAGAAAAACATGAACACTTGGCACAATACACATTAATCAAAATCTACTTGAACCAGCTTCCTCCTAACACTGAATACATTTTCTTTCACATATATATAAGGACACATATCCCGTATAAAAATTTTAAAATTTTATTTTAATATGTGTAAGATATCCTTACATTCATTTTCATATATGAATATACTTGTTAGGAATTACACACACGCATTCATTATTCATATTATATCTAATCACACCTAGCCCCATATATATATATATATATATTTACAAACATAAGTTAATATACATATAATGGGGTAACATACATATTTATATTCTTCATTATGAATATGTAATATGTCAACGATGATAATTAATACGTGAAACCTTCTCAAGGATGAAACAAAACACTGGAAACAAGACAAGGAACTCAAAAAACTATGGCAAGGACCCACACCCCCAAGGATTATTACAAGCTCCACGAAAAGAATGAAATTTTATGTTATAAATTAATCCATAATGAAGAATGATAGTAAAAAATACCCTAAATAAATGGTGGAAAACACAAATGAACCCATTAGAATCTCCTTAGGCGTCGGATGCCAGAATATCCATGAAGGGGTCCTGAGAGACCCTACACATAGCCTAATAATTGTATAAAAAACAATATACAGGTTAGCCTTAAACCCTATGTTTGGAAACACCTCACTAGGAGTCGAAAGAGGGAAAACCCACCAATAGAAGGGGGTATGTGAGAGTATAAGACCATAATATGAAGATTTGATGGTAAAACATAAAGGATCTGGGATAAAATGATGATAGAAGTGGGAGCTAGAAAGGCGGGGGGGAGTCGCACAAATAAGGGGAGCCCAAGGGGGAGGGTCATCGCATGGTCTAAGAGAAGAAAAAAAGAATCTATCCATTGATGGTTTTTATAAAATCTGAAATATAATAATATTAATTAATAAATCTTTTTATAATAATAATAATAATATTATTATTATTATTATTATCAACATTAAAACATTTCCTCAATTTCTTTTTGTTTATAATTAATCTCATTAATTTTATTTTCAATTTTAATTAAACTATTTAATAGGTACATGGAACATAGTTTAGGCCAAATGGATTATCAAAGTGTGCGATGACTATGCTCCCATTACTTGGCACCTAAGGCACCCCACATGGACGGGCCACATGGTTTCGAAAGGTGCATCTACCATGTGGCGAATTGTATTTAGGTATTATCTCATTCTAATAACTGTGAGGGAAGGCATATAGCTGGGTAAATTATGGGAAACCCATGTGACACATTCTACCCACTTTTTGTAGGTTTCAAAATTAGCTGATGAGGGTATAATGAGTTTTGGAGGACTTTTCACCCTATTCAAACACATATGAAACCGAATTTTCTAGGTATAGTTCTCTTAAAACACCTCATGCCACCCAGGAATCTTCTTGGGCCTTAACCATTGTCCAATTAAGTCACTTTTTAGTGTTCCAACTCTCAAAATTTATTTTTAATGATCATTAATAAATACATCATGTTTAGTAAATACAAAAGTTTAAATTTCCCTGGGATTTTTGGTCAGTTTAAAACATAGTATGTTACAAAATTTATCATATTATATAAGAGTATTTTTTTCCATTTCTATAAAATTTTCTAAAAAATTTCAGCATTGTTTCATTTTTCTTTTGATCATGACCTTTATTTTATTTTAGGAACTGGATAAAAAAATGTCACTATACTAACATTAATATATTAAATATTTTTTTTGGTAAGATTAAAAAATGGATATGTTTCGTTATAAATTATTTTTTGAGATATTAAAGAATTTTTTATAATATTAATTAATTTTAAAAATTTATTTATTGAAATGTACCCCCAAAACATATTGTACACCAAAATAGTGTGTAATGTATTTACATAAATTTGAAATAATTGATTATAAAATTATGAAATGATTTAAATTTATGGTGAAATTTTTTTTTCAACTATTATATATATATATATATAATATTAAGAATGATACAACTTTTTTGATTAAATTTATCTATTAATATTGATGAATTTAGAATATTATTAAATGAATAGAGCCAAAATTTACATTATTTCTATTTAAATATAACTTATATTTTATTAAATGATATAAATTTCACTAATATTCAATCATTATATATGATAATTGTATGTTATTAAACATATCAACCATGGTATATTTACTTTCACATATCCTTTTATGGTAATATTCATGAACATTAACGAGTAAAAAACATTTATATTGAAGTAATTGTTAAAAGAATTAATGGGGGATTAAAACAAAGAGATAATTGTTAGAAGATAACCTAATGATGTAAACAATTATTGGATAATAGGATTAACAATAATAATCAATCAATGTTATAAAAATATCAATTTGGTTCCATCTTTAAATAAAAAAGATGTTATATTAATTTAATACCTTATGTAATTATAAGGGTGCCCCTCCCCTCATTTATAATGGGGTGTGTCCTCTCATTCCTTATTCACTATGATTAATCCTTAATTGGGTTTTTTTAATTTTATTTATTCTTCTATTTCTTATAAATAAAAAAGAATACATGGTAATATATTTAAATTAGTATCTTAAATATGTTCTACTATTATTTTTATGATAATTTAACAACTATTATACACCATATTTCATCACCATAGAAAATGAAAACGACACTCGTATGTACGTAAGACCTACCATTTCCACAGGTCAGTTTAATTATTTTTCATTACAACATTACATAAGTGGTTATAATTATGTATATAATAAATATATTTTTATTTATTATATTATTATGGGTAAAAAAGGTGAGTGATTAATTTCTATTCATTTTCAATCCATTAAAAAATTGGATAATCACTCATACATACATAGGGACTATCGTCTCCAAAATGTAATGTAATTAATTTTTATACACTTATTTATATATAGTAATAATTTTATACATAATTCAAATATTATAATCTCATTAAATAGTTTACATTATGGATATGATAAAATAAAAGTCCATGTATTAGGATGAAGACTACTGAACCAAAATATGCATGAAAAACGAATAATTTTTTACCCGGAAGAGTGATTTTAATAATAAATTATTAATAAATAGGTGATAAGATGGTATAAATTAATCTTATATGGTATGATATATGTGAATATATTCATTAACATAAATAATAATACATCAAAAATAATTATACACGAGGTTTCAATTAATATGAATAGGGATGATATTTGAGGCAGGGTATCTTGCCTCACATTTATTTATACAAGACTTCTAATATATTTCACTGTTTCATATTTATGGTGTATACAAATCCAATTAATATAAATTTTCATGATTTTAATGAAAAATATAAGGTTATAAAATTATATATAAGGTTTTCCCTTTTAATAGATTTTATTCGGAGATACCCAAAGCAGTAAGGGTTTTTAATATTAATATTATTTTTATTATAAATGTTTTATATTATGCTTATATTTATGTTAATTAGAGTTATATATTACCCATTAGTAAGATATATTATGATTATTCCTATTTTCATGATATATATTTAATATTATGTTAATATTTCATGTTAATTATGATTCAAAATATAACAGATTTGTATAATATTTAAGATTCATTCCTATTTTAATTGGAATTGTTGTGCTTGAATTTAAATTCATGAAATTTTATGATACTTATCTAGTTTGTAAATTTAATTTTCCTCAGAAATTTTTATTTATCGTATTTATATGTAATTTTAATTTTTTTTTCATTTGAGATACAATTAAAAGGGGAAGTAAATTGTTTTTGGAAAAGGCATACTTAATGTGTTCGTTAGTTGGAAATATTTTTAATATATATCCTTATTTTCATTAAACAAATTAATGGTGTGTTTAATGTTATCCATGAAATTATCAATATCTTTTATCACCCTTAATGGAAATAATAATAAAACTAAAAATGTTTTTTCTTTATGTTCTAAATATTATGAAATTTCTACTTCTTTATCAAAATTATTAAGGAAAACGTTGTCCTAATATATAGGTCATGAATAGAATTTCTTGACTTCTTGAATTATATATAATTTGAAGCATCATGTTCTGGTTTACAAGGATATTCTCTACAACCATTTTTCAATATTATATTGATTCTATTTTATTTTTAAAATGTGATTCCAAAATGAAAAGGTTATATTCCTGATTAAATGTTCCAGAGATATTTTAAGGAAACATTTTTATGTATGATAAAATCCTTTGATGATACATATGGTTTGTTTGTAATATGATACATTGATTCCAACCTTATTATTAATATTTTTAGTTTGTTATTATGATGATATTTCTATGAAACCAATTTATTTTTTATTACATTGACTATGATTATTTTTTATAAATTCTTGTGAAATTCATTTATCTATACCATATTATGATATATGTTGAATGATTTATGATGTTATATACAAAATTGAATGGATCATAAATATGTAATGTGTGGGCCTAAAATTAAATATTTACAAAACTCATTAGGTAAGAAAAATATATCATGAGATAATAAGGATTGGAATTGATGGTGAGCCTATTTAATTAAGGGTAATTTTTCTCAATGACTGTAATGGGAGTTAACCAGGATAAAGCATATGTGGGACGAACCTAATTCCAGTTGCATATAGATATAGATTACATTTTTATAATGGATATAGATATTTGGAATTACATTTTAATGGAATGGATATTTTATTATTAATGGAAACTGTATACATAATTTAACTTCACATTATTACTTTAACAAAAATATTACAAGTTGTATTCATTGTGTTTAATATTATTCCTTTTAGTATATCTCTGTTTTTCAATCAATAATCAATTTTTAGTAAGATAAAAAGAATAAATCGTTAGAGTGGTGTGGTATCATATTCTCAATAAGTGTATGCATAAAATGGAAGTTATAATGTATAAATAAGGAAAAATATTATTGGAAGGAGGAAAAAACATTCCAGTTAACCAGAAACATAGTAATAATATGTTAGGGATAATGAATGATAAAAGAAATTAATATAAACCATCACATGAGATCAATAATTTTACATGGATATACTGACTAATAAAATGTTAACATGGAAATAAATAACTAAATTTAGTATGATTGAATGAATAATTAAATAAATATATAACATATCGGCATGGCCTAATCCAAGAAATATTAAAATACCATCAACTACATGTGTCATGACATCGAAATAAATGGGTAAGGCCCCAGATAAACTCCAATATTTTTAGTGTCATGAGACCCAAAGAAAAGTAGAGGGCATATATCTAGCTAATTATATTACATATTAAGCCTAACACATTCTTAGTATTATTAAATTGTATAGATAAATCAATATTTCTTAATAAAATTAATATCTATTTGTATTTGAAGAACAAGTTTTTTGAAATATCATTGAGTTAAACAGTAAAACTGGTCATAAACTATACAAATTAATATTTTGAATCAGATAGAAATATTAAATAATCAACATATAAGTCAAAATACAATGTTTTCATAAATAAAAATACTTTAATAGATTTCTAAAATATTTATTTTTTTAGATACACTTTCTATATTGGAAATACTTTTTAAAATATTAAAACTATGCTAGTAAATATGAATAACATTTCATTGAATATAAAATTTTAAAATGGTAGATGAAGATTCAAATCATTTAAGATTCAATATAGTGTAAAATTACATTCATCCTATATTAGTTAAAAAAATTCATTTATGTCTTCGTAAGAAAATTAAAAAAATTGCGTTGTTTAGAAAATAGAAAGAACATTCATTTAAAAAATATTTTAAAATATAAAAAATGTGACAAATTGAATTTAAATATTCACTTTAGAATATTAAAAACATTTTTGAATTCATTTTTATAAAACCTGAACAAGTTATAAAAAATATTCCTCCTTTAAGAGTAAAAATTAAATAATAATGAATTTTGGAGAGATTGTGAAATAATCAATTACCACTTTGGTTTCTTTTTAATAATAATACCTATAAAAGAAATTACATAATAGGAAACATTAAATAGAATCAATAATAAAACAATCATGACATATTATATTAATGATTTATCATATATACTGCAAAAAATAAATAAGTGGTGAATATGGAATATATTTCATATAAGTAAAAGTAAGACGAAAACCCTTACCGTATGTATAACTTTCCCCATATTTTATTATAATAATGAAAATTAATATTAGGTTTAAAATAATAATATATTCATACATATAATTTCATATATGATACATTTATAAATATTTATCATCCATTTATATTCAATTTATTGTCAAATCAATATTTTTTGTGGTAACTACTTGGGTTTTTAATGTATCTTTTGATTTGGTAGTTATTTTATATGGTTTAAATAATTTATTGAAAAATTTTCATGGTAAAAATATCATATTATATAAATATATAATTACATTTATCCAAAAAAATATACAGATAGAATAATTAACTACCCATTTTATAGAGATGGTATGTCATACACGTGCATGTATATTTTTTCACATAAATATGGAGGGAACCAAAGACATGAAATAAATAGTTCACAGTTATAGAAAATTTTTAGTTTAAAATAATTCAAATATATTAATTATCTTCATATACAGCAACTAAAATTAATTTAGAGATGAAAACCAATTATATTGCTATGTGGATATGGTTTGTCATACCTATGCATGAGCAATGTTCTCTCATTTTATATGAAGGAAACAACATTTAATATGGGTGTGATATAATCAAAATAACTTATCAGCTTATTTATGATATTTTATTTATTATTTTTTTATTGGTAAAACCCATGATGTAGAATAATAGTAATAAATTAAATTGAAATATCAAGTCAAGAATATTACCTCTTCTTCGATGGAATGCATTATATCTATTCATATGAGATGTATGATTTTTATTTAGGAAGGTTAAGAACCACAATAATATGTATAATAATTTCTAGATGTTGAATTAACAATTATATTTTGATATGTATGGCCCATTATTATGAGATGAAGTTAATAAATGGGGTATATTTTATAATTGATATGATAGTCAAATTTGGATTTTGTAAAACTAAATAAAAATGATAAGACTATTTTAGATCCAAATACATCCATATAATCATACATTAGAACCTAGGATTGGATAAAATTTATAAATCATCAACAAATCAATTTATTTGTAGGTTGATGTTCTATATTGATCATTATTTGTTATCATTTTAATGAACCTATTATAATGTTAATAGTCGTAAATGATTTTTTCACTATTAAAAGGATATGATTTTATATAAATGATAAATATTGACTCATAAATGGATAAGGTATTTAATTTTAGAGAATATATTTTACCATATTTCAACATGTATTTTTTATTTATATATTTTAAATAATTTGATAAACTATTATTTCATAAAAATCCATTTTCTGTAAATTTTTACACTATTAATTTAATTTTACTTCAGATACATCCATAAAAAGTAGAATTAAAATATAAAGAATTAAATCCAATATAATATTTAAAATTTATCTGGAAAATTAACGTAAAAATTAAATCATGAAAATTATTTCACATTTAATATTTTTAGTATCATATATTTTCATATTCTTTTAATTATAGTAATATTGTATTATCCTTTCACATGAATATTAGTTAATTTATAATTTATGAATGTTAAAAAAATTAATATTAGGAAAATAATTTTATTATAATCAATATATAAATTTATATTCATTGAATAAAAGTTTTACCACACATCTTTATCCTGAAAACCCAATTAATATGTTATATTCACATTTATGGACCCATATAATTATTATCAAGCATTTAGATACAACACTTTCCATTTAAATACAAAATTATATTATGACAATTAAAATAAAAAATTAAAATTAAAAATTAATCGAAAATTGGAGAATGGAATTATAATATCCTAGATATTATTTTTTGGAAAAAAAAATTAGTCTAATTCAATGTCGTAGAAGTTATATGTCGTCACTAAAAATAATTTTCATATTTATTTAATGGATAAATTCCAATATAGATATTTGATAATACAGTTTTATATTTTTATTATTTTACCATTATATATTTATTACATATGACTCATAATTCTTCATATTATTTTTATGTCACTGTGATATCATAAAAGGAATCATATTTCAAAATGAGTATATTTTTTTTACTATTCACTAAAATTTTACATTTTAAACCAATTTAAAAAGATATTATGATAAATTGACATGTTGAATCCAAAAATAAATTCCATATCATATAACTAAAATTCTTATATATTTTATAAATTAATTTTAAAATAAATCTGTAAAAAACTATGACAATCATATTTTAGAAAAAATACATTTTTCTATTAGATGGTTTTTTATGTAAATATATGTTTTTATAAAAAATAAAAATTTAAAAAATATTATAATAAAAATAAATGAATTCATCATAATATAAAAGAACTAATTTTACTTTGAAAGAATTTTAAAATATAATGGAACTTTTCAAATTAAAAATAATATATTTTTCAACAAAAATATGTAATTTTCACTATTGACATGAAAATATATCATTTCATTAGAATCTGAAATTTCACTATATGATAGTTTTGATATTCTAATTTCAAAAATGATTTTATTATTTTTTAAATAGAATTCATATACATTTTATTATTTAAGGACAATATTTTCTGAATAAAAATCAATTTTGATGAAATATATTTCATAAGCATTAAATAATTTTACTAAAAATCAAGTACTTATTTTATAAGAATTAATATATCAATTATCTTAATGTAGGACGTATATATATATATATGTATATATTTCTGATTTTTTTTCACTAATTGTACCCAACATGTTAATGACTAGGATATATCGACCATATTTATATAATATTTTATGGTTCATTGATGCTGAATGTTGTGTGTTATATACCCTATCAATCATAATGGGTTTATAAAAATATCAGGGTTTTAGGAACCCTAATCTACCCAATATATTAAACTTATTTAATAATACACATGTTGAGAAATATTAGGGTATCTCAATCTCATTTATGGTTAGTGTTGTGTTTAAAATATGCTATTGAATATGTTGTTCCTATTTTATGTTCTATGGGTGTTATATTATACCACCTTAAATAAATTTCATCCTTGAAATTTAACATTGATCCTAATAAAATACATTTTAACATTTGAAAATACCCTTCTTGAATTCGCAAATTATTATAAGGGTTAATAAAACATCTTCTTTCTAAGAGAGAATCCTGTTTATGAAGGTCATCTTGAATAATCACATAACAAGGATTCTATGTAATAGAACATAAGTGGGATGTGAACATAATGACGTGGATGAAAATGATAATTCCAATATAATGATAGAAGGTGGTAGTGGTTATTGATCATAAGATATGTATTGATTAAAAAAATGACAAAAACTAAAAAACCAAAAATTTTGGATATGTCAAAAGGTCATTGATTCAAAAAACATTATTATAATACATCAACATTTTTTATTCACTATCTTTTCCCTATTGTTGAAAACTTCCCTTCAAATTAAGACTATGAACATATATGAAATATAATGACTTGGTGTAATTATATTTCATAGGAATAATTTCATCCTTTTGATGTTCTTTGATCTATTCCTAATTCATCTCATTCTCCAAGAAATTAATATACACTTTTAATTTTTATGCCTAATGTACTCAAATTAGTATTTATCATATAATTAACTCAAAAAATAATGAAAATTAATTATTCATTTAAATATATATTTTCCATGAAAAAATTTTCATCACAAAAGTTATCCAAAAACACCCAAATATTATATTCAGAAATTGTATAATTACATAATGGTAATACTCAACTAAAATATGCCTGTCCAAATTTAAAGATGAAGAAATTAGAATCATGTTAACTAAATTTACAAAGTAAAAACTGAAATTCAATTCCCCAAAACATAAATTACTTTCACATTAGTTCCAATGAAAAATATGTGAAAACATTTATCACCATTAAAACATAGTAAAAAATTACTGCTTCAAAAAATAAAATATGATGTTTTATTATATATTCATTAAATACAAAAAAGTATTAAAATCTGGTAAGGATTAAATAAACCATTGAATCACTAACCAATTTTTGGGTCACTAATATGATATAATAGAAATATCTTTTTCATATTTATCTCAACATTGAACATATATAAATTGTTTTCAAGCATTAATAACATGTTTTCAATAATGATCAACTTTCCAGTAAATAACTTTTCATGGTCAACAATATCATTCAACATATGATCTGTAATACTTGAAAAATTAGTATTTCCATACTATTATTATAAATTAAAAAACTTGGTAACCATAATTTCATTGAAAAATACTTCTATAACATAATTCATGAATCCAAACACAAGGTAATTAATTCTTACACATCATTATAAAACCTTAATCTCATATTCATCATTATATTCTTTGACAAATCTATCAATTCATATATAATTTTTATTCTCCTCCTAATCAGTATTATAACCAGTACTCATACAACCTTTCTAATTATATTAACAATATTTCTTCCATGTAAATATACTTTCATAATACTCAGAAATTATTCATTTAATAAAGTCATCTATTGATAATAAATATAGATAAAATTATTATTATCCATTACATTAACTGAATAGTAAATTTTTTTCTCAGAGATTAATTTGTTTTTGTCTTTATTATACACTCATAAAAGAATTTATATTGCATTGAGCCACTATCATGGGTATAATTTTCAATATTTCAATCATGAAATAAATTCACCTTTCTTTACTTCATATTTTCCATAATTCAATATCCCTGTAGACACTATCCTTGTATTTTTTTTGAGTCTAAGAGTTGGTTAATAAATATTTTTAACCATATATCAAGATAACTGACTATGAATAACCACAATAACCTTCACCATAGTAATAATCCCAATTTATCTCATTAAAACATTATCTATCACATTTAATGAAAGAACTTTTTATTATGGATCCATGCATTGACTAATAAAAATCACACTATAGAGAACACTAATAATTTTGGGAAATTACATAGAAATTAATAATCCTTTATTGGATTTCGAAATAATTAAAAATTATTTAAAATAAATGTCACCTTAGTTTTACCTAGGTTATTCATGGCTATCAAAAAGTAAAATAATTCATAATATTTCATAATGAATAGTTGAAATAACTAAATTAGGTAACTTGTGAGTGTTAGGATACGTGTGTTGTAAAACTTATTTTCAAGTACCAGGAAACCCTAGAGTCAATCCAAACACAAAAATTTCTGAGTTATTACACCACGGTACATTTCTTCCACAATAATGTCCACATTATGTATCATGATGATGATTCATTTCTAGGAAAAACTATATAATATATTTCCTAAAAAACCTTAGTACACTATTCTATACATACTCTTAGTTTATATCATAGACTTTTATTCCCTAATCTATGTTTTCCAAAATCTAGTTCCCATGATTTCTAATAAAAATTCTCTAATAACAACATCAAGGACACTAATTACAGTAGACCGCAGTTAGGAGATACATTTTTACATTATTACTAGATATAGTGAATCACATCACAACAAACCTAATAGATTAGTAGTCATAGTAAACTAGATTCATAATTGAATCAAAATTATAATTAAAAACATAATATATAACATAGAATATTACTTGAGGGTTCAATTATTCCCTCTATCATATACTTTAATATCAATAAAAAAACATCTTAGTATCCATGAAATAATTAATCTTAAGAAATGGGTGACCTCAGACACGAAGTATGGGTATTAATACAGTTGAATATATCATGAAAAAATAACAATAAAAAATATGTAAAGGAACATAAATAAATCCAAATTGATTTGAAAAATAACATGAGGATTATATGTAATGAATAAAGTACGATCAAATAATCCATATAAATAGTAACATGAGATCACTAATTGACATTGAATATTCAAAATAATCAAAAATTAACATGGAAATTAAAAACTAAATTCATAATTAGGTAATACATAATTACTATAATCTGAAACGTACAGTCATGTCCTTATACAAGTCATCTATATACACCATCATGTCCATGTTTCATGACATCTTGAAAATGGGTATGACCACTATAAAAACCTTTGGTATATTATATCATGAGACCTACCAAAGAATCAAGGGTTTATTAATAGAACCAACTATAACTTACTATATCTAATTTATTATTTTTATTAATAAATAATATAAAAAATAATAAATTCCTAATCAAATCAATGGTATACATATTGGAAGAAAAAGACGTATATAATATCAACACACTACATAGTTAGAACAATCATAGAAAATCCAAAAAAATATAATGAGTTATATAATTAGAGTATACAGTCAAAATAACATATTAAAAAGTATGTTAAAATACATTAAAATACATTAATGAGATTTTTGGAATAATTTTTTAAAAGAATACCTTTTCTACATTGAAGATAATTTCTAAAATCTAAAAACATAGCACGAAACAAAGAAATTTTTTTATTTGAAATAGAATTTGTAGACATTTAATTTAAGTTTCAAATAATTAATGCATCAAGATATCGATAAATTATATTCATATCGTACATGATAATAACATATTGCTTTATTAATTTGTAATAGAAATCAAAATCAACATATAATTATACATTTAAATAATTATTTCTTGAAAAAAAATTGCTAAAATTTACATTAAAAAATCATTATATAATATTAAAAATATATTTGTAATAATTTTAATTAAAAATGGAAATGGTTGAGAAATATTCATCAGTAGAGACTAGAAAATGGACAATCCTGAATAATGATGAGATCGTTAAACAAAACCTCAACACATGGGTTTTTATCGAATAATAAGTCCCATGAAATAAATAACATAAAATGAAACATTAAATATCATGAATTCAAAAATATTAATGATTTAAAATATATATTGGGTATTATATATATTATACAGATGAAATAAGTGGTGAATATGAAATATGTCTCAAAGAAGTAAATGTGAGTTGAGAAACACTTAACTCAGGTCCAGATTGCCTCGTATGTTATTTTAAGATCATGAATAATAAATTAAAATTTATTATAAATATATAAAAATTACTATAATATCATATCTGATCTATTTATAGAGTTTTATTATCCCATTTGTATCAATTCATTTTTAAAATAATTATTTAGTTCTGTAATTTCTTTGTTTTTGATAAATTTATTGATTCGGTAGTTCTAGTTATTATATTTTTATCATGGATAGATAATATCCATAATATTTTTAATGTACAATTACAATATATATTTAAAAATAATTATAACTATATTCATCAATAAAATCTATATATATAAAAATTAATTACATCGTTAATGTATATTTTATTCCTTACATATGTATGAACATTGTATTCATTTTTTGATGGGTGGAATGAAAGAAAAGTAATGTTTAATTAATATTTGAAGAAATATTGTTATGAAATATATAATCTATAAATCATTAGTTCAAAATTAATTTCCAATAATGTAAATTTCTGATGAAAAATGAATTAAAGTGTTATGTGGATACAGTAATCCATACGTACACACAAGGGATGTTTCAACTTGTCTTAATGATGAAAATGAGATTGATTGTGGTTAATAATAATAATAACAACACACACACACATATATATATTTATATATATTTTATTACTGTACCATTAATTTTAATATTGGTACAACATATGAATAGGTTAAATATGAAGAAATAAACATGAAAGAGTTGGGGATGATGATTACTTATTCTTCAGTGCAATCATTTTATATTTATTAATAGGGGACCTAGGATTGATATATTGGAAGGATAAAAACCAAAATAAAATTTATAAGGATGTTTATAAGATTATGTTTTGGTATTGGGCATGAAATATGGAACAAATATATGAAAACAAGTGAAGGAATGGGTGTCCTTTTTTAATTGAGGTGAAGGGGAACTTTTGGAATTTTTGGAAAACATTAATATATTATAAGTAAAGTATAGATAAAATTACATTTCAATTGAATATAACTTGATACTAGGGTAGTATATCATTGAAATATCATCATGCAAATAAATTTTGGATTGGGTAATGTGATATTTTATACCATTTATTTTCATATAATCTGTTAAATAATGGATTTTAACAATAAAAGTTGTAAAATATTTTTTACTCTTAAATCGTTACAATTTTACATATAAGGTCATTATTGAATCATAAAAAGATAAATTATGACCCTAAGACCATTTATTATCCAAATTTACAACCTTCATAATTTATATAGTTTTTAAATAATTTAATTATTTAATTATTTTGATAAAGTATCAATTTTATCAATTTTACAGTGTTCATTTAATTTGACATCAAATACAATAATAGAAAATTCGAATTAGAATAAAATGAATCATAAACATCATAAAATTTAAACTAAACCTCCAAAATTAATGGGAAACATTAAATAAATCATATAATTCCACTTTTAATAATTTAAATATTATTTATTGTATTTTTGATTAATTTAATTAATATTGTGTTAATTTTTCACAAGTATATAAGTTATTTACATTTTTTTTAATAAATATTAATTAATTTATCCAAAATTAAATGATAATTATGATAAAATTATCCATTTACATTAATTTAATGTTTATTTAAACTAACATATATATCATGAAAACACATTTAATGTAAAATTTTAACATTTCACACCATTCACGTGATTTCCAAAAGAATTTGGATCAACCACATGTTATATTATGAATAAATCAGTGAATGAACATTAAAACCACCAAATATATTTATTTTATATTATCAATTACTATAATATAAATATCATAAAAAACTATTACTTTTAGGATTTGAAATTTGACTTCTCTAGTACTGCGCAGGTTCTGTGTGGGTATTGAAAATTATTTCCATATTTATTATGGAATAAATTATAATGTAAATTTTTTAAATTATTATTATTTTTATTATTTTTATTATTCTATCATATGAGATCAATTCCATATTTTCATAAATTTTAATATTATCTTTATATCCTTTGGATAACAAAAAGATACAATTTTTCATAAAAACAATGTTATTTACTATTTGGAATTTTTTAACTTCCATCGAATAATGCAAAAAAAATAAAATTAATAAAATTTTGACATGATGTATCCTAAAATAATTTCAATATAATGAATCTTAATTTCAATAAGTATTAGATATTAATTTTTAAAATAAGTGCACAACAAATGGAAAAATCTGCTTTTAAGAAAACAATTTAGTTTTTCATAAAAATTATTTTTTTTATGTATAAAATATTTTATTAGAAAAATTAAATTTTAAATTTATTTTAATGTTCCAAAATCAATTTTTAATTATATAACATAACAAATTTTAAATTCATACAAATTAAAAATATTATTTTTCTTTTAAAATTGTAGAAATAGAAAATATTGTCACGCTAAAAATATGTATTTTACAAAATACAGTAAAAATTGATATTTTTAGAAAAATATAAACTTTTCACCTAAAAATATTTTTTATTTTCATTTTATAAAAGTATAATTATTCTTAAAAAATATAATTTATATACATTTTATAATTTAGATATAATATTTTCTCACTAAATATATTTTTTAAAGATAACATACTTGTGAAGAATATTATAAAAGTAATTAAAATTGAGTATTTATTTCAAAAAAACTGATCAATTATTTTATAAAAAAATTTCATTTATAAGTATATATATATCATAATTTTTATAATACTATCCTCACCCACTTTTTTAATTTCTAGGTTATAATGATCAAATTTTTATAATATTTCACGGTTCGTTAAAGCTCAATATTCTGTATAGTATATGATATGGAACATAGTTTTCCTATTGCATTGTTTTTCATGCACAAAATTATATCAATGAGATTAAATTTATTTATAAATAATGATATTTAAAAAACATGGGCTGTTACATTATATTCTAAACTTGTAAATGTGTTTAATATGCATAATTGAATTTTATTTTCTTCTTTTTAAGTATCTGGGTGTTACATTATTTTCTAAACTTGTTATCTCCATTTCTTACCATTAATGAGCATCTAATCTCACCATTTGTTCCTTTTCCTATCCATATATTATGAATAGATTTTTTATGGACGACATATATTATTAGGGTTCTATTTATTATGAACATAGTGGGAGATATTATATAACTATTATGTAATAATTGTTTATGTACACAGGTTTTAAAATTTTCAACACTAATACCATTCTAGAATGGATCATAATGTTTTATATTGGATTTTCATCTATAAATATGTAATATAAATTTATTAATTATTGTGTAATTCCCTGAACCGAGTTACCCAGAGTCAGTTCATTATTACATAACATTGGAATGATCACAAAAGATCATGTCTCGAATGACTGATTATTTTAGTAGCCTTGGAAATACTAGATACATTCATAAGTTTTACATTACATTATATAATAAAAAATTAGAACAACATAGTCATCATAGGAGACACTCATATACCATATAATATCCCTATTGGTCTGTCATAAAATACTTTTTCGCATCCTAGGAATAATAAAACATATTAAGGGGTGAGCTTAGATTCTCAGTAATGGTAACAATATAGAGGAAACTTTCATAAATAAACATAAAAATTTAATCCAATGTAAGACTAAAATAGAATCCTTTTAAATATGAACTTCATCATAATATGGCAAATATAAAATCAAATAATTTTATATAATTATTCACTTGGATATTCTAGAAGTAAAATAATCACATGCAATATCAATATCCACTTTAATAATGATGGAATGCATTATGCCAGAATTTATAACTACATAGTCAAGTCTTTGTGCAAAGACTACAAATAAGATTTTGTAAAAGCCTTATTCCATGACACTAGTTTGAATCATGAGACCTACATATGCATCAAAGAGCTATAGAGGGCTCCACCCATCACATACTATGTCCAATGTCATCCTCATATGAAAATGTTTAAACATAACATAAACATTTATATTAAAACTAGTATACGAAATGTCAATACATTATCCGTAATACATGAATGGTGTCAAAACAATACATCTAAAGTAAAACATATCATAAAACCATAAATACAATATGGAATTTTTTTATCATAATAAATCAACTTCAATTAATCTTAAAATCCATCAAATGTTGTTGGCAGAGATGAAATCAAAACTTTTTTATAGAAATATCTCTTTCTATTTTTAAATAATTTATATTTCATATAATTATAAAAGAAAATATTTATTTTTAAAATATTATAATAACATTTCATGGGAAGCTTCAATGTTTTTATAACGGTGGAAAATAGCTATACTTCCATATTAGTTAAAAAAAATTATTACCTTAATTTTTTCGAAAAGGTCATAAAGTGCCTTTTTTGGAAATGGAAAAAAAGGTTACATTTAAAACTTATATAGTTAAATAAGGGTATAAATGAATTTAACCCATTTTATAGTAAATTTTAAAAATGTTTGAAATTTATTTTTTAGGAAAACACTGATGTGGATGATAAAGAGGTCCCAGTATATTCTAATGTAACAAACAACCTCAGATAATAAAGAGATTGTAAAATTAATCATTACCTTGTACTTTTCCTTTTTTGAGGGTACATTAACCTCTTATATAATAGTTTAATCATTGTTATTAAATTATAAAATAACTATATACAAATATATGATATTTTATTATTGCTTTGTTAATGATATTTCAGTAGTATCAATGTTTTTTGCGTTAATTGATTTATTTTCCATTATATGCATTGTTAGATAAGTAATTTTTTATTCGGATAGGATTTATCTTATTCATATTCGTAATTATATTAAGTCATTAAAATTTATTTTTAATCTTCCAATTAAAATTAGTCATGAATATATTTGATGGGGAATGAATCTCATCGCGTTCGTAGACATGGTAGTTTGTACATACGCACGAGCGATAATATCATTCTTTTGATATTAAAATATTACATAATTGCTTGTTATATCATATATAAAGAATAATTATCTTTTTATATTTATTATTTACATCATTTATACTAATTATTATACCCATCAAATGATGAAGTATTTGAATAACTAACTACACCACGAAGTGGAGATGGCAATCCGTACGTACGCATGTATGGTGACATTCTCTTTTATGGGATGGATAGAATAATTAATATGGTTGTAAAATTTATATAATAACATCACAGTATATATCAGATACTGGAGTTATTATTTTATAATGGAAATAATAAAGTAAGAGGATGCGGAATAAAAATGTATCTTGAACGAGGTGATGAAATATTTACCACTTCTTCATGTTCTTCCTATTGATTTGAGCAAAAGAGATCCATAGGTTGGATTTATGACAAAAGGAAGGCCTATAAGATGAATAGAGGAATATTGGGAGGATATTTGGGCAGGGTTTGGCCAATCCAAATTTATTTGGAGGTGTGAATTTGAGAGAAGTGGCAGTTCCCTTTTATAAGAGAGGTGAGGGTCACTTTAGGAAAATCATGAAATATTATTTTATAATAAAATAATTTTCGGTTTCTAATGGCATAGAAATTAAATATTTTATGTTTGTGGTGGTTATGGGTAAAAAACCCACAACCAATAGGTTTTAGACAGGTTTGGTTCACTATATTAACCTTATCATTTAGATTTATCTCTTAGTTTAATACTTTGATATTTACAATGTCTCTTTGTATTTTTATATAATATGGTTAATAAACATAATATTAACATCCAAGATAACCTCAATGGTTCATTAATAAAATATATAATATTATTTAATCCCTTTGGACTAATCTTTGATTTTTAGGAATATAATATAAATTAATAATATAATATTTTAAAAAAAACTCTTTTAGGACAATTTTGAAACTATTTGGTATTCTGTATTTATAATATTTATGACGAAATTATTTATTGAAAAATAATTCATTTAATCAACCCTAATATTCTATATTAACCTATACTATTAGTGTAATTTATAAAGAGTCTCAAAATAGATTTATTTGGATATTTATAATATCAATTATTTTAATCTTTCATTAATAAGGTAATTACTACATCATCATTGTGTCAAAATTAATTTTAATTATTTAATGTCTAAATGTTATAAATAAATTTCCATTATGTTTGAAATATTTTTTTTCTTTCTAATTAATACTTATAGTTGAATTTATATTGTGTGTAACCATATATTAAAAAGGGTTTCGTTATTAAACGTTGATTTTATCTTTCTTAACTCTTCTTTAAATAAAATAACAATAAATGTCCTAATCTAATCCAAGTGGACCTAAAGGTTCATATTTTATTCCTAATGTTTTTTTGGTTTGAATTACATTTATCCAATAGAATTAGGACGTGTGTTATGGTAAAAATAATACCATTTTTACCATTAATTTCCCTATTTACTTTTAACCAGGGCAAATAAAAATAAAAAGTTGCTATTCATCAATAATTATTTTAATCATATTGAACCAAATTTTACTTACTGATATCAACTTTGTCTCTTGGATCTTTGAAATTAAACTCATAGAAGCTGTAAAATAATAATTTATGAAAATTTTAAAATTCTCCTAGGAGGTGGGTAAAATATGGTACAAAGTTCAATAAAATATTTATATATCTAAACTCATTATATAATGACTCAAATTAATTAAATTGTACTTATATATGTATTATATATGTATTTTTACCTAAATTATATAAAAATAAAATAAATAATTATTTAAATAAAAAGTTAGTTTTAAACAACAACTCAGTGTTTTTCAATATTCATCAAAAATGAATGTTTTTAGGAAAATACTAAAAAAATCAACCAAAGATAATTTCAGTATTCCAAATCCAAAAATGAAGTCCATTTTTATAGATAAAATTTATAAAATTTCAAAAAGTCGGTATTACTATTCATAACGGTTAGTTTGAATGGTTTTGGTGTGTCTGGATTTCAAAGTTGTGTACAATGAAAGCTATTTCAAAATTATAAAATGGAAACATACCATGGAATCTTGTGGTCTTACATCTGGTGTCACAATATTTGTTATTTGTGAAGGGTTTATTCAATCAATGGATATTAGGATTAGAGAAATTTTTTACAAGCCGTGGTGATATGTCTATTTATATGTTAATATCCAAATGCTTTGGTAAGGTTGTGATTATGTAGTTTTCCTCACTACAAAACTATATCTAGATACTTAATGTGTATTTTGATTTATAACATATTCTTCTAATTGTAATAAAACAGAAAAATTATTTGATTATACCTCAAACATCAATCTAGTATATGGTGATTGTGATCATATTGTGAACATTGTTTTCTAATCCCAATCGATATTCTTAGGTTAAATAATATTATATATATGAACTATTTTGAATGATTTGAATATATAATGATCATAAATTACATAGGTTAATCCTTATGTGACTTGTATTGGAAGTAATTTTTCATTATTTAGACTTCCTAGAATTAATTTTTAAGGATTATGTGGTTTCCCACTATGATAATTATTTCTCAGACAATGATTTTTGGATTAAATCTGTTGATGAGACTATAATAAATAAAGATGGAAATGAATTGGTGTAAGATTAAAATGATTTACCTTTAATGAAAATTAATGAGATGAGGACTGGAAGTTGAATCATATGGATTATAGATAATAATCTATCATGACACATTTTTAAAAACATCAACGTAGTTGTGTTTTCAAAAACATATTATAAGATAGAAATGTATTGTTTTGTATTTTTCTGTTGAAATGATCATGGAGGTAATAAATATCAACTCAATTAATGTAAATATTTTGAAAAAAGTAAATAGGAAAATATCTCAAATTAAGTGGATGATGTTTCTAATTTTGATAAGAAAGAAATGGACTACTAAATTTGTAAATAAATTGATCAATTAAATGTGGGGAACATTGAAATTATTTGTCTTAATTCACTATTCAAAGGGAAATGTCTTAGTCTATTGAAAGAGATATGTATTTGAAACAATTTAAGTGAAATAATTAATATATTTATGTATTCAGACAATATAATTGATAATGCATTTCTATTATAATCATGAAACCTGTAAGGATTTTTCTTCCTTAGTATTTATTTAGGGATTAAAAATAATATGATTAATGTTACTATTAAACTAGAAACGTTTTTTAGTGATATGTTTATATTTTATGTAATAAAAATACTTAATGGTATTTTAACCCATAATATGTGCATTGTTTTGAGTTAATAATGTTCTATTTTGATAAAGAGATGACAAAACCTGATGAAGAGAATGGGATAATATAGATAACCTTAACATTGGAAAGTTATTTAATGATAATTTTTTTATGTTTCATTTAGGGATGTATAATTTATTATTATATTTATAGAAAATATTCAATAATACTTTATTTTATTTAAGTATCATGGATAGACTTAAATTTTTGAAGATGATATGTTTTTATTTATTTATTATAATAATTAAGGTTTTTTTTATAATGGATATCCATGTTTGAAGCGAATATATGAACATGGAACAAAAATGTTTAGTATGTGAAATATTGTGATACATTATGTTTTCTAGAGATACATGTAAAAGTTTATATTTAATAAACAATATGTGATCAAATCATTTATATTTTTTGGGTTTTGAATTTCAGACAGACATATTTTGGAGGGGTGTTATGCCTACCTATTTTGTGGAATGTAATAATATTAACCATACATGATATTGGTTAGGTTTTATAGAATAATATATTATACATCTCATATTGGATAACTTTTTCTAATAATTTTTTTGTTAAGTATTTAGAGGTACAAGGAATATAATATGGATCTTAAAATTTGATCAAAGTGGATTTTAGTACATTAGGCATAAACACATCATCATAAATAACAATTTTTAATATATGATAAGAGAGAGAAGTTGAATTTATTGAATAAATACTAGAGGTTGGAATTTTGATTATGAAATGGAAAGAAATAATATAATAATATTCTCTTATATACTTTATCTTGATAGTCAAAAAGGACCCCATTAGTAGGAAAAGTATCTCAAAATAAAAATGTTACCAATATACCTTTTATTCTAATTAATTGGTTCTATTTTTGACCATAAATGAGTAATTGTTTTATGGTAATGAATATTATTCAATCTAGATTCTATATAACTCTATATTATTTCTTAGATGATAGTCTTCTCTTCTATGTATATATTTTTTTACCACTTATGTTCTACATATATAAGAAATTGGTTATGTGTCTTTTTTCATGTAATAGTTACATTTAATGTATCCCTTTTTCAAATTTTTATTATTATTTATTTTTATGACATTTAAAAGAAATCAATTTCCAATTTATATTATTCATTTTCGAATACTATAATTTCGATGTGTAAATTTATTTATTGGGATATAATGTAACACCCTACGATTTTAGAGAATATTTCTCATTAAATATATTTTATTAATTTGATAAAAAGGTTACTATTTTTGAAATCATAATATAATAATTAACATGTGGCGTAAATTTTGGATTTATATGAAAATATTGATTTTTAATTTATTGATGAAAAATATTAAGGATTGTAAAATTATAATTTTTTTCATTGTAAAATAAATGTATTATGTGAATTTAATCATAGTGTAAAATATTTTTCGATTAATATAATATAATATAATTAATTTTAAAGGAATTATAATTAAACATGAATATGGTATAAGTTCATTTTTTTGATTAAAAACACATTTATTCTTCCCCAATGGAGGTATCTTAATTGTTAGGTTTGAGGGTTCTTACCTTCAGTTCCATTATTTGAATCCCACTAGTTTCATTTTTCGATGAGGTGATTTCATAAAAATTTGATTTTACACATTGATAGTGAAATGCAGTGTAGGGACACAATCTTTAATTAGTCAGGTTGTGGATATAAATCAAGACCTAGGGAATAGTACACCCATAGGGAACTATAATATTCTTTGAAGTGTATTAACTGTATAGTTCATCTAGGTTATTTGTATAAAAATGTACATATTTATTCTATATAACAATTTTTTTTGAACACAATGTGTTTTTATCAAAATAAATTAAATTATTTAGTTTTTTTAATTAATAAAATGAGATTTATTTATTTTATATTAAATTATTTTTTAACAATAAAATATTTATTTTTGTAGTCATGGAAAAGAATAAATCTAGTTTTAAGCATAAAATTAATTTTTCTAAAAAATGGTTATTTTACATTTTTAATACTTATTTTAAGATTAATTTCTATAAATAATTGATATATAACCATAAGAAATAATCCAAAATTTGTATATAATAAAAACAAATATATAATTAGGTTCCCAGTTTTTTCATCCTTATGAATAGTTACATTGGCAAATATTTGTCGCCTCAGCATGGGTTAAACAAGTAAAACATGATTAAAACTTTTTTATAAGGATTTAAAATATTTATATGAAATGAATTTACCCAATATTATGAGTTTAATATATAAATTTCTATTTTTTTTTGAAAATATAGATACTTCATTTCATTTTTCTTTGATTTTAAAATTTATATTATTTTTTGATAAGGATTAATACAAAATTCCTTTCTAATTATTTTAATGTATATTTTAACTTCAATTACAAATTTTTATCTGAAAAAATAATTTTTTTTATCATATATATATATTTTAAAGTTTTTTTGTTATTGAATAATCTTCTTTAAATGCTTAAGAAATTTTTCAATTAACAAGAAAAATTAAATAAATGACAAATAATATTACAATTAATATTGTCTTGTATGAATTTTTTTAATATATATATAACAAAATATGGAAATTATTATGGTTTAGATTCAAATTCTATAACTATCCTTATGACATTAATGTCAATGTAAATGAATTGTTTTAAAATAAACTATAATGATATTTTATAACAGAAAATATTTCTTTAAATGATTTAAATTTAATAAAATTATATATACATCCATGTAAATGGTATATGGTTTCAAACAACAATCTTTTTCCATTTCATGATTACTATACTTCTTAAGATAATATTCATGACCATTGATGTGTAAAGACATTAAAATTGTGGTAAATTTTAAATGGATAATTGTGTTTTCAAAACAATGAGTAAGGGTAAAAAATAACCCCAAATTATAAAAAATTTATAGAGGGTAAATGTAGTCTTACACATAAAATAATTGAAATATTTTATTTTTTTACACTTTTACATGAAAATTATGTTATATTAATTAAATATTATACGTAATTACAATGGTGTCCCTAACCAAACTTATTAAAGGGAAACCCCACTATTTAATTATTTATAATTTTTGAGATATTTATCTAAACAAATATGTTATCTAATACCATTTAAGTTTCCTTCATCACATATAAGATCTTCTGGTCCTTCCAAAATAAAATCCTATCAATGATTAACGTGTAAGATAAATGTTGCTTCTCAATAAAGATGTCCAATTCTTAAAATATAATTTTGTAATTTATTTTTTCATCTACCTCAAATGTTTTCTAAAGCTACCCTCAACAGTCTTATAAATGGGTACTTCACATTCTCTTAATTTAACACCTCTATATCCATTTGGATGGGTCAAACACTACTCAAATGTCCTCCTAACTACCCTCCCAATATCCTAAAGACTATACATTGATCATAAATATACCATATTGAGCCATTTTGTTCAAACCAAAAGGAATAACTTGAAGAAAAGGTAATCATTTTATCACCTCTTTATGTGTTCTTTTCATCATCCACTACCTCTTTCCCTATTGTTTCCATAATATAATAATAAATAAGTTTAATTATACATACAACTATGTTACTATAAATATGGTACAACCATATTAATTGTTATATCCAACTTATGAATAGAATAATCCCCAAACATGCGTATATAGGGCTTTCCATCTCCACGTCACCGTGTAGTTGGTTCTTCAACACATAATTATTTGGATTTGTTAGTTAATTGATATAAGAGATTCAAATAATATATATAACATGTTAATTATTTTTTATATATAATATACCATCAAATTACATACTATTTCACAACTAATCAAATGATATTGTCCCTTGTGAGTACGTACGACTTACAATCTCCACGACGTGATGATATTTCATTCCCCATCATAACTATTCAAAAATAATTTCTATTTAATGATTAAAAATATTTTCTATGTATTCAATATCATTCTATATATGAATAAAAAATATCCTATCTATAACAAACACGACTTTCATAACATAACATATAAAGGAAAATGAATCAGTTAACACCCGAAATAATGATACTACTGAAATATTATTTACAATGTAATATTATAGTATCATATATTATATAATATTTATTTATGTGTTTATTTTATGATATAATAAAAAATATTTAACCATTATACAAGAGTTTAATGGACCTTATACAAAGAAAAAGTAAAAGTTAAGTGTTTTTTTAAATTCTCCTTATTATTTGAGGTTGTTTATATGTGAGTATCTACTGGGACCTTTTTATCATCCACATCCATGAATCTTCAAAATTTATTTCAAAACATTTTAAATATTTCTATACTATGGGATAAATTCATTTATACAATTTTTTTTACATTTTATAAATTTTTTTGAAAGGAATTTTTTCGTCTCTTTCCAACCAAGGTACATTATGTCCTTTTTAAAAAATTACTGAATAAATGTTTTTTAACTTATACGGGGCTTGTAAATATTTTCCACGATTATAACACCTTCAAAGCATCCCTTATAATATTAAATGAATATTTTCAAAATAAATTTTTTCATTTATAATTATGTCACCATTAAATAATTTAAAATTGAAAGAGATATTTCTCTCAAATACATTGTACTTCATCTATCTCAACATCCATTGTTGGATTTAATTCTTGTTTGAATTGGATTTATTATGATACAATAATCCATATTATATTGAAGGGTTTTTGATATTTTTGACTTTGATGTGCTATTTTTATACTATTCTTGGTTTATGGTTAAATTATTAACATTTCATATTCTAGTTTTAATAAGAATGTTTATGTTATGTTTCAACCTTTTCATATGAGGAATGCATTAGATGTGTTAAGTGATGGGCATGAACCACTATATCCCCTCGATGAATTGGTTGGTCTCATGAGAGAAACAAGTTCTTGGAACAAGTTCAGGAAAACATTTCTATTTGTAGTCTTGGAACGAGACCTTGACTATGTTGTCTTGAGGTTCGGCATTAGAAATTCCATCATTATGAAATTAAATATTGATATTACATGTGATTATTGAATAGTAGAGTATCCATGTGAATAATAAAATGGAATTATTTGATTTTTAATTTCCATATTATTCTGAATATTCTGTTTAAAATGATTGTGTTTTATTCGTATACATTTTCTTAATAGTTTATGCTTATTTATGATAGTTTTCACTTTATTGTTATCCTTACTGGGCATCTGAGGTCACTATATTCTAATATTTCTCCCATGATTTGAAAAGTATATTATTATTGACCTGTAAGAATAGGATAATGGATATGAGTGTGTTCACAGGTCATTTTTTTTCTGTTTTTTCATTTCATAATGTATTGTAAAACTCGTGTATGTATTGAGTACATCAATAGCTAATAAACTGATTGATCTTTCAGAAATTGATCGCTTATGGTCATGTTAATGTTTTGTAATAATGTACCAACTCTAGGTAATGAGGGTCGGCGATTACAAAAAGGATTATATAAGGGGAATGGTCTAGCATCCCTTTGGTCATTTCATATAAAACCATTTGATTTATTTAATGAAGAATGGTATTATCTATATTAATCCACACTATTGAAACAATTTACCATAACCAATTCATTCACCTTTCCCAAACATGGAAAATTTATTTATAAGGCTCAATGGGGGTCAGAAAAAATGTGTTTTGGTTACATGAAATACACGTACTAAAAAATATCATATAAACTATTCATGAATGAAAATTTAATTTTCAATTGTCAATTGGAAAAATCGTAAAATTATAAAGAATAACAACCAACAAGATTCATATGGAAAACTCAAACCTAAACTATGAATGATCTAAATAATTATAAATATATTTTGGATTAATGAAAGTGCACCTAAAATGGAGGGGTTTTGTTATAAAAGCATCATATTGAAAATTAAAAAATTCATTTATCTTATCTAACCTTTCATTCAATTTATCACAGGAATAATTTAGTCAAACCCCCTAATAAATTATTTCAAATAATTTTTTTTAATAAATAATTGATTAATGCATTCTTAAAATTAATGTTAAAGGAAAGAATCAGAAAAAAATAGACAATGTTGAACACTGGGCATAGTACACATTTAACAGAATCTACTTGAAGCAGCTTCATCCTACCACTGATTATATGATCTTTCACATATATATAAGGACACATATTCCCTATGATCATTTTCTCATATCTCTGAATATATTTAAGAGATACTTACATATATTTTCATGTATTAATACACTTGTTAAGAATTACACACACGTATTCATTTTTCATATATTATCTAATCACGCCCTTCCCCATATAAAAATATTTAAAAAAATGTGAATATAAATATAATGGGGTAACATACATATTTATAATCTTCCTCATGAATATGTTATATGTCACCATTGATAATTAAGACATGATCCCTTCCCATGGATGAACTATCACACTCTAAACAATAATAGGAACTCAACAAACTATGGCAATGACGAACACCCCCATGGAATATTACAAGCACCACAAAAAGTATGAAATCATAGGTTATAAATTAATCCATAATGAATAATGAAAGTAAAACATACCTTAAATAATTTATAGAGAACATAATTGAACCTGTTAAACTCTCTTTAAGCCGAGTATTCTAGAATATGCATGAAGGGGTATTGAAAGACCCTATGCATACCCTAATAATTGTAGAAATAACAAAAAATTGGTTATCCTTAAACACTATGTTTGGACACACCTCAATAGGTGTCTAAAGAGGGGAAACCCACCAATGGAAGGGGGTATATAAAAGCAGAGGACCTTTATATGAAGATTTTTTTGGGAAAACATAAAGGATATGAGATAAAATGATGAGGGAAGTGGGAGATAGAAAGGGGGGTGGGCCACGCAGATAAGGGGAGCCCAAGGGCAGGGTGATCACATGGTCTAAGTGAATAAAAGAAGAATATATCCATTGATGGTTTTTATAAAATAAAAAATATAATTTTATTAATTAATTTTGTTTATAATTATATTAATAATAATAATATTATTATTATCATTAAAACATTTCCATAATTTCTATCTGTTTTTAATTAATCCCATTAATTTTATTTTAAATTTTAATTAAACTATTTAATATGGACATGGAACATGGTTTACGCTGCATGGTTTATCAAAATGTGCAATGAAAATACTCCCTTTATTGGGAACCTAAAGCACCCTGCATGGATGGGCCACATGGTTTGGAATGGTGCGTCACCCATGTGGAGAATTGTATTTACGTACCACCTCATTACAACAAATATGTGTGCTGGGTATATAGCTATGTAAATTATGGGAAACCCATGTCACAAATTCTACCCACATATTGTAGGTTTCATAGGTAGCTGATGAGGGTCATATGGGTTCAGGCAGACTATGCACCCTATTAAAACACATTTGAAACCTTCTTTTCTAGGTATAGTGCTTCTGAAACACCTCATGCCACCCAGGAAACATCTTAGGCGTCAACCTATGTCCAATTATATCACTTTTTAGTGTTCGAACTCTCAGAATTTAGGTTTAATGATCATTAATAAATACAACATGTTTAGTAAACACAAAAGCCTAAGTTTCCCTTGGAGTTTTGTTATGATTAAAACATGGTATATTACTAAATTCATCATAATGTATACATGTATTTTTTTCTATTTTAATCAAATTTTCTTATGTATTTAATCATTGTTCCATTTTTCTTTGATCATGACCTTTATATTATTTTAGGAACTGGATAAACAAAAAATGTCACTATATTAACATTAATATATCAAATAATTTGTTGATAAGAATAAAAAATTGATATATTTCATTATAATATTTTAAAAATTATTAAAGAATTATTTATCATTGTAATTAATATTAAATTTTAAATTTTTATTGATTGAAAATTTTCCCCAAAACTTATTATACACCAAAATAGTGTGTAATGTATTAATAGAAAATTAAAATAATTGATTATAATGTTTTTAAAAGATAAACAATTATGAATTTTTTTTTCAATTAGTAAATATATATTTATAATATTAAGAATGATTCAAAATTGTAGATTATAATTTGGTATTAATATTGAGAAATTTAGGTCATTATTAAATGATTAGATCCAAAAATTACATTATTTCTATTTAAATAAAACTAATATTTTATTAAATGATATAAATTTCATTAATATTAAATCACTATACATGATAATGGTATGTTCATAAACATATCAACCATGGTAAATTTACTTGTAAATTATCCTTTTATGGAAATATTCATGAACTTTAGAAAGCAAAAAACCTTTATATTGCAGTAATTGTTGAAAGCATTAATGGGGGATTAAAACAAAGAGATAATGGTTAAAAAATAACCTAAAGTTATAAAAAATTATTGGATAATTGGATTAACACTAATAATCATTCAATGTTATAAAAATATCAATTTAGTTCCAGCTTTATATAAAAACTATGAACTAATAATTTAATACCTTATGTAATTTTAAGTGTACCCTCCCCTAATTTATCATAGGGTGTGTCCTATCATTCATTATTCATAAGGATTACTCCTTAATTGGGGTTTTTCAATTTTATTTATTCTTATACCTCTTATAAATTCAAAGAATACATGATAATATAATTACATTAGTATCATAAATATGTTCTGATATTATTTTTATGATAATTTAATCACCATTATACACCACCTTTTTACCCCATAGAAATTGAAAACGACAGTTGTCTTTACGCAAGACCTACCATTTCTATATGTTAGTTTAATTATTTTTCACTAAAACATTACATATGTATTTATAATTATGTATATAATAATTATATTTTTATTTATTATATTATTATGGGTAAAAATGGTAATTTATTCTTTTCTATTCTGTTTTCAATCTATAAAAAAATGGAATAATCACTCATGCTTACATATGGACTACCATCTCCAAAAAGTAATTTAATTAATTTTTTTACACTTATTAATATATAGTTATAATTTTATTAATAATTAAATTTTTATGATCTTATTAAACAATTTACATTATGGATATGATAGAATGAAAGTCCAAGTATTAGGATGAAGACTTCTAAACCAAAATATGCATGAAATCTGATTAATTGTATACCCAGACGATTGAGTTTAATAATAAATTATTAATAAATAGGTGATATGATGGTATAAATTAATCATATATGGTATGATATATATGAATATATTCATTAACATAATTAATAATACATAAAAAATAATTATACATGAGGGTTCAATTAATATGAATAGAGATGATACATGAGGTAAGGGTTTCTTGTCTCACTTTTATTTATACGAGACATGTAAAATATTCCAAATTCTATTTTTTTATTGTGTATAAAAATCCCATTAATATAAATTTTTATGATTTTAATGAAAAATATGGGGATTAAAACTTGTATATAAGGTTCTCCATTTCAATAGGTTTTACTCAGAGATACCCAAAGTAGTAATGGTTTTTATTATAAATATTATTTTGATGATAATGGTTTTCTATTATGATTATATTTATGTTATTTAGATTTATATATTATTAACTAGTATGATATATTTTTATTATTCCTATTTTCGTGATATATATTTAATATAATGTTATTATTTTATGGTAATTATGATTCAAAAGATACCAAATTTGTATAATATTTATGATTCATTCCCATTTTTATCGGAATTCTTGTGCTTGAATTTAAATTCTTGAACTCTTGTGATCCTTATCTTGTTTTTATATTTAATTTTCCTCACCGGTTTTTATTTAGGGTATTTATATGTAATTTTTATTTTTTTATTCACTATGACAATTAAAATGTGAAGTAAATTGTATTTGAAAAAGACATACTTAATGCGTTCGTTGGTCGGAAATATTTTTCATATATATCCTTGTTTACATTAATAGTTTTTCATGGTGGTTTTAATGTTATCCTAGAAATTTTTTATAACCTTTATTTCCCTTATAGGAAATAATAATAAAATTAAAAATGTTTTTTCTTTTTCTTCTGAATATGATGAAATTTTAACTTCTTTATAAAATTTGTTAAGGAAAACATTGTCTTAATATATATGTCATGGATAGAATTTCTTACCTCCATAAATGATCAATAATTAGAAGCATCCTCTACTGGTTTACAAGGATATCTTCCACAACCACTTTCCCATATTATTTTGATTCATTTTTATTTTTTAAATGCGATTTCAAAATGAATAGAATATTTTCCTCATTAAATGTTCCGTATATATTTTAAGGTAATTTATTTATTTATGATAAAATCGTTTGATGATACATATGGTTTGTTTGGAATATGATCCATTTATTCCACCCTTATTATTATTGTTTTTAGTTTGTTATTATGATGATGATATTTTTATGAATCCTATTTATTTTTTATTACATTTAATATTATTAATTTTTATAAATTATTGTGAAAAATCATTTATCTTTCATATATTATGATCTATGATGAATACTTTATGATGTTATATAAAAAATTGAATGGATCATAATTATGTAATGTGTTAGCCTAAAATTAAATATTCACAAAAATCATTAGGTAAAAGTAAATATCTCATTATATGATAAGGATTTGAATGGATGGTGAACCTATTTCATTACGGGTAATTTTCCTCGATGACTATAATGAGAGTGAACCAGGATAAGGGATATGTGTGCCGAACCTAATTATAATTTCCCAGAGTTAGATCTTACTTTTTTATAATGGATACAGATACATGGAATCACATCTCGATTGATTGAATAGTTTATTATTAATGGAAACAATATAGACAATTTAATTTCACATTATTATTTTAACAAAAATAAAAAACTTATATTCTTTGTGTTTACTATTATTCCTTTTAGTATATCTCTGTGGGTTTATCAATAATAAATTTTTTTATCCTAAAATGAATAAATCATTAGAGAGGTGTGATATCAGATTCCCAATAAGTGTATGCATATAATGAAAGATTTAATTTATAAATATGGAAAAATAATACGGGAAGGAGGAAAAATAAAAAACATTACAGTTAACTGAAAAACATATTAATAATATGGTAGGGACAATGTGTAAAGATTTGGAAATTTAAAGGGAAATTTTTTCTTAATTTTCTTTGGAATTTTACAAGAACGCAGTTTCTAACGGCGCCTGATTCCGAGGCCCGGTGTGCCCGGAATTAATTTCCGAATTTTGGCTCGGGTACGTTCAGTGAACGAGTGAGTGGGAATTTCTATCTTTTGAACCGGTGCCCGGAATCGAATTCCGAGGGCACCGATGAAACTGCAGCGCCGGTAATTTCTTAAGAATGCCATTTCCGGAGTTACGTTTATCCGAGAGAAGATGATAAAAATTGTGGAAGTTTAATTTATAACTTATCTACAATTTTTATTTTCTTGTTAAGTAGATTAAGTGTTATGTTACAACACTTGACCCTCTCTTATGTGGTTTTAACCTATGTAAGGGAGTGAGGGGTGGGACCCACTTGGAGTTAACAACCCATGGAAGGATTTAAGGTGAGTTGGGGCCCACACGAACCCCACCCCTTCACTTTTCCCATAACCCCCTAACTCCCTCTTTATTTTGAAACTCCTTACCTCCCTCTTTATTTTGAAACTCCTCACCTCCCTCTTTATTTTGAAACTCCTCAACTCCCTCTTTATTTTTGAAACTCTTTCTCACCCTCTCTCCCTCATAACTCATGCCAACTAGCACTTAAATTAAGTAATTGAAACTCTTACTCAATTAAGTGTTTGAATTTTGAACTTACAATGCATGGCATGATTAAAATAAAATAAGGGGAAACCTTCTTTTATTTGGATGTTGAATTGTGGTGGGAGGATTTTTGAGAAAGAGCCTTTGTGTGATAGAAGAAGGAAGCTCCTTCTTCGTTGAAGAACGTCCTCCTCTCCGTGAAGAACGGTTCTTCACCGATGAAGAACATCGATCCCTCAACTTAGAACGACTCGGTGATCACGGTTCTTCATCCTCCTTTTCCTCCATGGCAAGGGAGAAGACACCGATGTAGGGAACTCTCCAACGACAACACGCCTTCCTTCTTCATCTCCGCAACAAGTGAGGAGACGTCGTTTCCTCCTCGGACGTAACCCAACATCCATGGAATCGACGTTCGATCTCCGCGACGTCGTTCTCCGCGACGCCGTTCTCCGCGACGCACGATGTGCGACGTCAAATATCCATGTAGGGGTTTGTTGTTTCTTTAATTAATTATTTTTCCGTTCTTGGTTCGAGCATGACAAACATGAGGATGAATGATTAAGTGTTATCGTCTAACGAGAGGGGGACCGGACCGCACAAACACGGCCGAACCCCCCCTCCTTTGTTCTTGAATGTTTCTTGCGGATGAAACGAGATAGCGTGGTGCCGTCGCACCACGCGGGAATCACACGGAAATTATTGCGCGGCGCCGTCGCGCCGCGCCGTGGAAAGAATTATCATGAAAAAGACGCTGTCGCGCCGCGTCGAAGGAAAACGAAGACGCCGCGGCCGGAGCGGGGCCGCCGCAGAGGGGTGCGGTGTCGTCGCACCGCGCCGGATGACGATGGTCGCGGCCGGTTCCGGGCCACGGCGGATCGTGATGACCGGCGGCCAGCCGGGCCGCCGGTGCCGGAAGACGGAAGAGGACCGGCCCTTGCCGGTCCTGTTGACAAGAAGCCGGCCGGCCAGGTCGGGCCGGCCGGGTTGGTGGAAACCGGGGGAATTTAATTCCCCATGACAGTTATTTGGCCCCCCATTATGAGGGGGGCGGTTTCACAAAGGGGGGGGGGGGGGGGGGGCAGGCGGCCCCCCGTTTCCAGGAAGCTCGGCCTTCGGCCGAGCTGGCAGCGCGCCCTGTGCGCCTGGCCGGTTCGTCGGGCCGGGTCGGGCTGTGCCGGGCCGGGTCGACCCCGTCCGGGGCGGGTCGACCTGGTTCGGGCCATCCGGGGGGTCTCGGGCCAGGACGGCCCGGGCCCGAAACCCCCGTTACCGAGCGGTTCGGTCAAATGCCCGTATCTTGTGCTACGGGCCTCCAAACGACTCGCCGTCAGCGGCAACGCGATCCTTGGATCGAGACGGTCGTTTCGGTATACTATACTCAAGGTGCACCTTCCATTTCGGGAGCCTACGTGGTTAAAACTCCATAGTTAAGCGTGCTTGGCCTAGAGTAGTGATCAGGATGGGCGACCTCCTGGGAAGTTTCCCAGGGTGGGTGTGAGACGGAAAGGCCAATAAATAACAGACCGGGCGTCCGATTGACACGACATCTATTTCGTTGAATTCCTCTAAGTGAGATGGATCTTTTGGCTTACTCCGCTCGAGCTTTGGATGCCGACGGAGTGCGGTCGGGTTGGATCGCACCGAAATCCAACCGGGCCCCTGGAACGAAAAAGCCAATAACTCTCAGACCGGGCGTCCGATTGACGCGCCGTCTATTGCGTTGAGTTCCTGTTGAAGATACGGAACTTTTGGCATCCTCCGCCCGAGTTTTGGATGCAGATGGATAGTGGCCTGGTTGGAACGCACCGAAATCCAACCGGGCCCCTGGAACGGAAAAGCTGATATCTTTCTGACAGAACGTCCGTTTGACGAACCGTCAGCGGCGTTGGTGATCTCGTTGAGAAACAGTCCCTATGAGTATACCCTATTATAGTTTGGGGTACAGTTGAGATACGGCCGGGTTTGGTTTGCTCACGAAACTAACCATGCCCCTGGGAAGAAAAGGCTAATAACTCACAGACCGGGCGTCCGATTGACACGCCGTCTGTTGTGTTGAGACCCCTATGAAAAGGCGGTCCTTTGAGATACTTCTTCGTGGGACTTTGAGATACTTGGAGTATCGACCTGTAGCTCGTGGAGCGGACCCTCCTAGTGACGAGCGTGCGGAGTACAGAGACCGTGTAACTGGCTGAGACCTGACGACTGCTTGACCGACTCGACTTGGAGTGAGTCGACTAGCCCAGTGGACGATGCACTACTTTCTGAGGTGCAGACCCATGGCGGACAGAGCACTACCTGTGTGACAGTGCAGACCCACGGTACTCGTCCAGAGAGTACCTGAACATGCTACTAGGGGGTGTGCACTACTGTGTTTGGGTGACATACCTCGGCGGGAAGCATTACTGTGTCTGGGTGGCTGACCCGCGATACTCGACAGGAGGAGTACTTCAGCAGTCTTAGGTTAGTGAGCAGTACCTCGGAGTCGTGACAGGACCACTGTACACTCTAGAGACGGTGCTCTTCAGCAGTTACAGTTTCGATAATAAAAATCCTGGTTTGAGCTGAGACTTTTGACCTTGTGTTTACCTCATGATTGAGATGGGTCACATGATAACTTAGGTATATGTATGGGAATATACCTGGGTAGTAGTTATCCGTTGATTTCACAATCCTTGTGTTTCCTCATGATTGAGATGGGTTACTTGATAACTTAGGTATATGTATGGGCATATACCTAAGTAGAGGTTATCTGTTTAGATATTCTATGTCGTTATCCTTGATGGTTTTAGTGAGACATTGAGGGTCTCGGGGTCCCTACTGAGTATCGTTATACTCACCCCTACACGGGCTATGCCCGCACCTCGTTGTGTTGGTTGCAGACAACGGCCAGTACTGACAGAGGCCGAGTGTTCGAGGACAGGACGATACCTGGAGGTGGACTATATGATGAGACGGTACCCAGAGGTGGACGTGATGACGAGGCGGTACCCGGAGGTGGACCACTGGGCGGGACATACTCGGAGCGGACGGCGGGACCCGAGGAGTAGAGGAGCTGTCTGTACCCACCCTTCAGGTGGGATTTCCATTGGGCAGCTCGGCGTAGCAGCTTTACTTATCAGTTGATGTTTTCCCTTTCGAGTTGTACTTTACAGTTGGGCTTGTATTTCTGGACCCTTTTTACTTTCCTCACTTACTGTTGTACTCAGTTTTTACTTAGTGTTTACTTCTTCTGCTTGTACTCTGTGTGATTGTTTACTTTACAAAGGCAATGCCTTCCCTTTTTACCGGGATTTACGCCTTGGTGCTAGTCGCCAGCCCCTGGCCTATGGAAGGCGGGCTTGGGGTAGTCACGACACGAGCCCCGAGAACGGGTCGTGACAAATTGGTATCAGAGGAGTTTGGTTCTACCGCTGAACTTATAACTCTGATGTTTCTTTCTGTGAAGCAATAGTGTTGAGAGTACCGAGTGTTGTTTCCAGTTCAGGGTGTCCAGTGTTTGTGCGGGCGGCCGACGTATCCATACCCCAGGACCCTGACAACTTATTTCCGACTTTGTGCACGAAACACTGATTGCGTGTGTGTTTTGAAAGGTTTTCCCTTAAAACAGCTCAAACCAGGTCAGCTCACCAGGTATAAACGTTTGACCGTGTCACGAAGTTTCTTTCAGGATGCCTTTTCACAGACGACCAGTTAGAGCCCAGAGGGATGTGCTTGATGACAGCCTGTCGAGCAACGAGGCTTCAGTAGAGGGCCCTCTTGCAGTTGAGGCACCAGCGGAGGCACCAGCGGTACTGCTACCCGTTGGGACACCGATGCCACCAGCCCCAGTAGTAGGCGATGCACGACGCTTGAGCGCGCTGCACGAGTTCCAGCGCCAGAGGCCACCCAGGTTCTGGGGAGAGACGGACCCGCAGGCGGCTGAGGTTGGGCTGGAGGTTGTGGTGAGAGTCTTCAGGCTAGTGGGGACCCCGACAGACTTTATGGTGATCTTTGCTACCAGCCTACTTCAGGCAGCAGCAGGCAGGTGGTGGAGCCACTTGTTTCAGTTTTGTGACGGGATGAACATCGCATGGGAAGTCTTCGAGACCTTCTTCAGTTTGGAGTTTGTGCCAGTAGCTCTACACCCCGAGCGTGTACAGGAGCTTCTGCCTTTGCCGCATGTTTTTCGATCAGTATCTGAGTCATCTGTGGGTAGTATACAGATGATGCAGAGGTCCAGGAGGACCAGAATAGCAGTTGGACGATCTCGGGTTTTAGGACCGGTGGTGCGGGGCAGCCGGGGTGGGAACAGAGCTAGGCGTTCCAGAAGCAGGTTGTGTTACTCATGCAGCGGAAAGGGTCACCTGGAACGTGACTGTCTGACTCCTCGTACAGTTGATCCGCAGGCTTTGGAGGAGCCACCAAGGCAGTAGAGCTCCGGGAGCAGGTGGACAGGAGCGGAACTAGTGGATACGTTCCTTGTACATCTAGTTCCATGTTGCTGTTGTTTCGTGTCTTGTACTATGAGCTGCAATAATAAAAATACACTTATCTTTGTTTGCTTTCCTCTCCTTTTGTTTGGTTGATACTGATTGGTCCCGGTTAAATTGTTGACTTGACCCTCACTTTCGAGATTTAAACTGGAGGGGACCCAGTGACCTCACACTGATGCCAACAGTGTGACTCGACCCTTGGAGGCGAGAGTGACCGTTGGATCTCTTGGTAGTTACGTCGAGGCCTTACGACGTCATCCATGGCATGAATGCATCATTCATGTTGGAATTTACTGTATTAGGCAACGAATGTGGTTCATCCAAGGGATGAGACCATATTTCTCTTATCGGCAAAGAAGAAATCATAGAAGCTCTTGTGAGACTAAAAGAGGTCTAGGACATCCAAGAGAGGATGAAGACTGCACAGTACAGTAGGAAACAGGAAACTGGTGCCAGTCTTAGAGACTCGGGCGTGTTAAAGAAGAGGAAGCTTAAAGGAGAGATGAGTCTATGAAGCAGAAGACGTGGAGGCAGAGCTTGGAGAGCATCATGAGGTGGTGTACATCCTCACTTTGTACAACCATCCGCCTTAGTTATTCCTGCAAGGCTCAGGGAGCTGGAGGGCAGAGGAAGAGTGCGGCTGCATGCGGTCAAGGAGTGTGACCCAATGGCTCTAGAAATGATTCAGTGGACAGTCTGTGTCCACTACTGGTTGCTGTAGTAACGGACGTCGATGGGAATAATTCCTTGCTTTCACAAATCTTGTTCCAGACCTAAAGTTTCCGGTAAGCCGTGGACTTGACCCTCACGTCTGGAGATACCTTGGGAGGAGACTCGATAATCACACTTACGCTGATGGTGTGGTCAGACACTCGAGGTGAGAGTTTCGGTTGGAATCACTTGGTTGTAGGGTCGAGGCCTTACGACGTTAGTTTGAGTATGGAATGGGCAATAACTGTTCATACTCAAATTGACGGTTTTAGGAAAATGTCGGGATGGGATTTCCTTGGTCAGCGGAAAAGGAAACCCCAGGTAGCGCAGGGTAACTCTTGCACAAGAGGGTGCGACCGATCACTCTTGAGTCGGTCAACCTTACCCTCGTGGCAGCATCCTTTCAAATTCCAGTTCTAACAGAAAATGGAGACCTCTGGAGTTCGAGGAAGACGATCACGTCCTTATACGGGTCTCACCTCGACGAGGATTACGGAGATGTGGCCAAGGAGGAAAGTTATCTCCGGGGTTCAGCAGACCTTCTTAGGTCCCCAGCTGGGTAGGCGGGGTGGTTTACCGCTTGACCCATTCACCGCAGTTGCACCAGGTGCACGACGACTTCCACAAATCTCAAGTGAGGAGATATGTGCTCGACCCTTCGTATACCATTGACCATGAGGAACTGGACGATGGTAATGGGGTGTCTTTCACGGAGATTCCAGTGGGGATCAAGGATCGACAGGAGGATATCCTACGAGGACGATCGATTCCTCAGGTGCACTTTCTTTGGCATTACGGAAACCTCCAGGTGAGCACATAATAGCAGAAGGCTCAGATGCGTTCTCTGTACCGCTTTTGTGACCCTAGTTTGCGTTGAAGCTTTACGGGGACGTAAAGCCCTGAGGTGGGAGTAATGTAAAGATCTGGAAATTTCAAGGAAAATTTCTTCTTAATTTTCTTTGGAATTTTACAAGAACGCAGTTTCTGACGGCACCTGATTCCGAGGCCTGGTGTGCCCGGAATTAATTTCTGAAGTTTGGCTCGGGTACGTTCAGTGAACGAGCGAGTAGGAAATTCTATCTTTTGAACCGGTGCCCAGAATCGGATTCCGAGGGCACCGATGAACCGCAGCGCCGGTAATTTTTTAAGAACGCCATTTCTGGAGTTGCGTTTATCCGAGAGAAGATGATAAAAATTGTGGAAGTTTAATTTATAACTTATCTACAGTTTTTATTTTCTTGTTAAGTAGATTAAGTGTTATGTTACAACACTTGACCCTCTCTTAAGTGGTTTTATCCTATATAAAGGAGTTAGGGGTGGGACCCACTTGGAGTTAACCACCCATGGAAGTATTTAAGGTGTGTTGGGGCCCACACGAACCCCACCCCTTCACTTTTCCCATAACCCCCTAACTCCCTCTTTATTTTGAAAATCCTCACCTCCCTCTTTATTTTGAAACTCCTCACCTCCCTCTTTATTTTGAAACTCCTCAACTCCCTCTTTATTTTTGAAACTCCTTCTCACCCTCTCTCCCTCATAACTCATGCCAACTAGCACTTAAATTAAGTAATTGAAACTCTTAATCAATTAAGTGTTTGAATTTTGAACTTACAATGCATGGCATGATTAAAATGAAATAAGGGGAAACCTTCTTTTATTTGGAGGTTGAATTGCGGTGGGAGGATTTTTGAGAAAGAGCCTTTGTGTGATAGAAGAAGGAAGCTCCTTCTTCGTTGAATAACGTCCTCCTCTCCGTGAAGAACGGTTATTCTCTGATGAAGAACATCGATCCCTCAACTTAGAACGACTCGGTTATCACGGTTCTTCATCCTCATTTTCCTCCACGGCAAGGGAGAAGACACCGACGTAGGGAACTCTCCAACGACAACGCGCCTTCCTTCTTCATCTCCGCAACAAGTGAGGAGACGTCGTTTCCTCCTCGGACGTAACCCAAAATCCATGGAATCGACGTCCGATCTCCGCGACGTCGTTCTCCGCGATGCCGTTCTCCACGACGCCTGATGTGCGACGTCAAATATCCATGTAGGGGTTTGTTGTTGCTTTGTTTAATTATTTTTCCGTTCTTGGTTCTAGCATGACAAACTTGAGGATGAACGATTAAGTGTTATCGTCTAACGAGAGGGGGACCGGACCGCACAATCACGGCCGAACCCCCCTCCTTTGTTCATGAATGTTTCTTGCGGATGAAACGAGATAGCGTGGTGCCGTCGCACCACGCAGGAATCACACAGAAATTATTGTGCGGCGCCGTCGCGCCGCGCCATGGAAAGAATTATCATGAACGCGATGCCGTCGTGCCGCGTCGAAGGAAACCGAAGACGCCACGGCCGGAGCGGGGCCGCGGTGCCGTCGCACCGCGCCGGATGACGATGGCCATGGCCGGTTCCGGGCCGCGGTGGATCGTGATGACCGGCGGCCAGCCGGGCCGCCGGTGCCGGAAGACGGAAGAGGACCGGCCAGGTCGGGCTGACCGGGTTGGTGGAAACCGGGGGACTTTAATTCCCCCGGGCAGTTATTTGGCCCCCCATTATGAGGGGGGCCGGTTTCACAAAGGGGGGGGGGGGGGCAGGCGGCCCCCCGTTTCCAGCACGCTCGGCCTTTGGCCGAGCTGGCAGCGCGCCTGGCCGGTTCGCCGGGCCGGGACGGGCCGGGCTGTGCCGGGCAGGGTCGACCCCATCCTGGGCGTGTCGACCCGGTTCGGGCCATCCGGGGGGTCTCGGGCCGGGACGGCCCGGGCCCAAAACCCCCGTTACCGAGCGGTTTGGTCAAATGCCCGTATCTTGGGCTACGAGCCTCCAAACGACTCGCCGTCAGCGGCAACGCGATCCTTGTATCGAGACGATCGTTTCAGTATACTATACTCAAGGTGCACCTTACTTTTTTGGGAGCCTACGTGGTTAAAACTCCATAGTTAAGCATGCTTGGCCTAGAGTAGTGATCAGGATGGGTGACCTCCTGGGAAGTTTCCCAGGGTGGGTGTGAGACGGAAAGGCCAATAAATAACAGACCGGGCGTCTGATTGACGCGACATCTGTTTCGTTGAATTCCTCTAAGTGAGATGGATCTTTTGGCTTACTCCGCTCGAGGTTTGGATGCCGACGGAGTGCGGTCGGGTTGGATCGCACCGAAATCCAACCGGGCCTCTGGAACGAAAAAGCCAATTACTCTCAGACCGGGCGTCCGATTGACGCGCCATCTGTTGCGTTGAGTTCCTGTTGAAGATACGGAACTTTTGGCATCCTCCGCCCGAGTTTTGGATGCAGATGGATAGTGGTCGGGTTGGATCGCACCGAAATCCAACCGAGCCCCTGGAAAGGAAAAGATGATATCTTTCTGACAGAACGTCCGTTTGACGAACCGTCAGCGGTGTTGGTGATCTCGTTGAGAAACGGTCCTTATGAGTATACCCTATGAGAGTTCGGGGTAGAGTTGAGATACATCCGGGTTTGGTTCGCTCACGAAACCAACCAGGCCCCTAGGATGAAAAGGCTAATACCTCACAGACCGAGTGTCCGATTGACGCGCCGTCTGTTGTGTTGAGACCCCTGTGAAGAGGCGGTCTTTTGAGATACTTCTTCGTGGGAATTTGAGATACTTGGAGTATCGACCTGTAGCTCGTGGAGCGGACCCTCCCAGTGACGAGCGTGTGGAGTACGGAGACCGTGTAACTGGATGAGACCTGATGACTGCTTGACAGACTCGACTTGGAGTGAGTCGACTAGCCCAGTGGATGGAGCACTACTTTCTGAGGTGCAGACCCATGGCGGATGGAGCACTACCTGTGTGACAGTGCAGACCTGTGGTACTCGTCCGGAGAGTACCTCAACAGGCTACTAGGGGGTGTGCACTACTGTGTTTGGGTGACATACCTCGGCGGGAAGCACTACTGTGTCTAGGTGGCTGACCCGCGGTACACGACAGGAGGAGTACTTCAGCAGTCTTAGGTTAGTGATCAGTACCTCAGAGTCGTGACAGGACCGCTGTACACTCTAGAGACGGAGATCTTCAGTAGTTACGGTTTCGATAATGAAAATCCTGGTTTGAGCTGAGACTTTTGACTTTGTGTTTACCTCATGATTGAGATGGGTCACTTGATAACTTAGGTATATGTATGGGCAGATACCTGGGTAGTAGTTTTCCGTTTATTTCACAATCCTTGTGTTTCCTCATTATTGAGATGGGTTACTTGATAACATAGGTATATGTATGGGCATATACCTAAGTAGAGGTTATCTGTTGATATCTTCTATGTGGTTATCCTTGTTGGTTTTAGTGAGACCTTGAGGGTCTCGGGGTCCCTACTGAGTATCGTTATACTCACCCCTGCACGGGCTATGCCCGCACCTCGTTGTGTTGGTTGCAGACAACGGCCAGTACTGACAGAGGCCGAGTGTTCGAGGACTGGACGGTACCTGGAGGTGGACTATACGACAAGACGGTACCCAGAGGAGGATGTGATGACGAGGCGGTACCCGGAGGTGGACCACTGGGCGAGACATACTCGGAGCGGACGGCGGGACCAGAGGAGCAGAGGAGCTGTCTGTACCCACCCTTCAGGTGGGATTTCCAGTGGACAGCTCGGTGTAGCAGCTTTACTTTTTAGTTGTTGTTTTCCCTTTCGAGTTGTACTTTACAGTTGGGCTTGTATTTCCGGCCCCTTTTTACTTTCCGCACTTACTGTTGTACTCAGTTTTTACTTAGTGTTTACTTCTTCCGCTTGTACTCTGTGTGATTGTTTACTTTACAAAGGCAACGCCTTCCCTTTTTACCGGGATTTACGCCTTGGTGCTAGTCGCCAACCCCTGGCCTATGGAAGGCGGGCTTGGGGTAGTCACGGCACGGGCCCAGAGGACGGGTCGTGACACAATGAATGATAAAAGTGATTCATTTAAACAATCACATGAGATCATTAATTTTCATGGATATTCTAACTAATAAAATGATAACATGGAAATAAATAACTAAATTAATTACGATGGAATAAATAATGAAATAAATATAAAACATATCGGTATGGCCTCATCCAAGAAATATTAAAATACCATCAACTACTTGTGTCGTAACATCTAAATAAATGGGTAAGGCCCCAGATAAATACCAATATTGTTAGTATCATGAGACCCAAAGATGAATAGAGGGGATAAATATAGCCAATTATATTAATTATTAATTCAAACTCATTCCTCATATTAGTAAAATATGTAGCTAAATAAATATGTCGTAATAAAATTAATATCTATTTGTATTTGATGAATTAGTTTTATGAAATATCATTGAATTACAAAGTAAAACTGATCATAAACTATACAAATTAATATTTTTAATTATATTGAAATATTACATACTCAATATATAATTAAAGAGACAATGCTTTCATAAATAAAAATACTATAAGGGATTACTAGAATATTTATTTTGGAAAATACACTTTCTACCTTGAAAGTAATTTTTAAAATCTTAAAACTATGCTAGTAAAAATGAAGAAAAATTCATTGAAAATAAAATTTTAAACTGATAGATGAAGACACAAATCATTTATGATTCACTATAGTATAAAATTACATTACTCCTATATCAGTTAAAAAACATTTCATACAATCCTTTATAAGAAAATTCAATAAATTACCTTATTTATAAAATAGTAAGAACATTCACTTAAAAAATATTTTAAAATGTAAAAAATGGGTAAAATTAAATTTAAACATTAAATTTAGAACATGAAAAACCTTTTTGATACATTTTTATAAAACTGGAACAAGGTAGAAAAAATATTCCTCCTCTAAGAGTTAAATTTAAACAATAATGAATTCTGAGGAGATTGTGAAATAAACCATTACCACTTGGGTTTATTTGGAATAATAATACCTACGAAAGAAATAACATCATAATAAACATTAAATAGAATAAATAAAAAAACAATCATGTAATATTATATTAATTATTTAGCATATACATTACGAATAATAAATAAGTGGTGAATATGGAATATGTTTCGTTGAAGTAAAAGTAAGATGAGAAACCCTTACCTTATGTATAACATTCCCCATATTTTCTTTTATAATTAAGAACACTAAGAATTGTTTTAGAATAATTATATATTAATATACATAAATCCATATATGATACATTTATAAAGTCTTTTCATCCATTAATTTTCAATTTTTTGTAAAAATAAACGTTTGTTGTGGTAACTACATTGTTTTGTAATGTATCTTCTTATTTGGTAGTTATTTCATATGGTTTAAATAATTTATAAAAAATTATTCAAGGGAAGAATATCATATATTTGATATATATAGAGAATTATATTAATCCACAAAATATAGAGATAGAATAATTAACTATAAAGTTTATATAGAGGGTATTTCATACGTATGCATGTATATTTTTTTCACATAAATATGGAGGGAACCAAAGACATGAAATGAATAGTTAACAGTTATAGAAAAATTATTATTTAAAATAATTCAAATATTTTAATTAACTTCATATATAAATCTAGCATTAATTTAGAGATGAAAACTAATTATATTACTATGTGGATATGGTTTTTCACACCTACACATGAGCAATGTTCTCTCATTTTATATGATGGAAACAACAATTAATATGGGTGTGATATGATAAAAATATCATATCAGCTTATTTATGATATTTTATTTATTATTTTTGTATTGGTAAAACCCATGATGTAGATGTAAAAAAATAAATTAACAGGAAAGATCATGTAAATAATATTACCTCTTCATTGATAGACAACATTATATTTATTCATAGAAGACATATGATTTTTATTTTGAAAGGTTAATAACCTCAAGAATATGTATAATAATTTCTAGATGTGGAATTTAAAATTATTTTTTGATTTATATATCTGACTATTATGAGATGAAGTTAATGAATATGAGAAATTTTATAATTGATATGATAGTCAATTCTGGATTTTATAAAAAAATAATGATATGACTATTTTTGAGCCAAATACATTCAAATAATCATACATTATGACCTAGGTTTGGATACTGTTTATAAATCATCAAAAAATCAATTTATTTGTAGGTTTATGTTTTATATTGATCATTTTTTGTTAACATTTTAATCAACCTATTCTATTATTAATAGTCGTAAATGAATTTTCACTATTAAAAGGTTATGATTTTACATACATTATAAATATTGACTCATAAATGGAGAAGGTGTTGAATTTTAGAGAATATATTTTTCCAATATTCATCATGTATTTTTTATTTATATATTTTAAATCATTTAATGAACTATTATTTCATAAAATACCATTTTTTGACAATTTTTACATTATTAATTTAATTTTACATTAGACACATCAATAAAAAGTTGAATTCAAATATAAAAAATTAAAACCAATATAATATATTAAATGTAACAGCAAAAATTAATGTGAAAATTTAAATTATGAAAATTATTTCACATTTAATATTTTTAATATCATTTATTTTCTTTTTTATTTAATAAAATTAATATTGTATCGGCCTTTCACTTGAATATTAGTTAATTTTATAATTTATGAATGTTAAAAAAGAATTAATATTATTAAAATAAGTTTATTATAATCAAAATATATATTTATATTCATTGAATAAAAGTATTATCACACATCTATATGCTGAAAACCCAATTAATATGTTATATTCACATTTATGGACTCATATAATTATTTTCAAGAATTTAGATACAACACTTTCCATTTAAAACCCAAATTATATTATGGCCATAAAATAATAAATTCTAATTATTATTTAATGGAAAATTAAAGATTTTAATTATAATAACCCAAATTTTATTTTTTGGAAATCAAATTAGTCTTATCCAGTGTCATATAAGCTAGATGTTGTCACTAAAAATATTTTTCATTTTTATTTAATTTATAAATTTTAATCAATATATTTCAAAATACATTTTTTCATTTTTATTAGTTTACCATTATTTATTTATTTTATGTGATTCATAAATTTTCATATTATTTTTATGTCATGGTGATATCATAAAAGGAATCATATTTCATAATGACTATATTTTTTACTATTCACAAAAATTTTACATTTTAAACCAATTTTAAAATATATTATGATAAATTGACATGTTTAATCCAAAAATAAATTATATATCATTAAATTAAAATTATCATTTCTTATATAAATTAATTTTAAAATAAATCTATAAAACATGATGGAAATCATATTTTAGAAAAAATACATTTTTCTATTAGATGCTTTTTTATGTAAATAATTTTTTTTATAAAAAATGATATTATAAAATATATGATAATGAAAATAAATGAATTAATCAAAATATAAAAGATCAAATTTTACATTGAAGCCATTTTAAAATATAATAGAACTTTTTAAATTAAAACATAATATAGTTTTCAATAAAAATATGTAATTCTCACTATTGACACGAAAATATATCTTTTCATTAAAATATTAAATTTAACTATAAGATAGTTTTAATATTCTAATTTCAAAAATGCTATTATTATTTTTTAAACAGAATTTATATTCATTTTATTATTTAATTAAAATATTTTATGAATAAAAATCAATATTGAGGAAAACATATTTCATAAGGATTAAATAATTTTACTAAAATAAGGTACTTATTTCATAATAATTAATATATAAATTAGTTCTAAGTAGGTCTTTTCTATTTATATATATTTCTGAATTTTTTTACACTAATTGTACCAAACATATTAAAAAAATATGATATCTCGATCAAAGTTATATAATATTATATGGTTCTCTAATGTTGAATATTGTGTGTTCTATACCCTATCAATCATAATATTTTTTTTAAAAAAATATCAGTGTTTTGGGAACCCCAATCTACCCAAGAGATAAAATTTATTTACAAAAAACTTGGAGAGAAATATTGGGGTATATCATTTTCTTTTAGGGTTAGTGATGTGTTTAATATATTGTATGTAATATGTTCTAACTATTTTAAATTCATATGGGTGTTGTATTCTATCCCCTTAAATAAATTTTATCCTAGAAATTTAATATTGATCCTAATAAAATACATTTTTACATTTGAAGATACCCTTCATGAATTTCCAAATTATAATTATGGTTAATAAAAATCCTCGTGCTACGAGAGAATGATAATTATGAAGGCTATCAAGAATAATCACATAACTAGGTTTCCATGTATGAGAAAATAAGTGCGATTTGAAGATAATGATGTGGATAAAGATGATAATTCCAATATAGTGATAGAGGGTGATATGGTTATTGATCAAAAGAATTTTATTTTTTAAAATAATGCAATAAACTGAAAAATCTTAAATTTTGGATAAGTCAAATGTTTATTGACTCATAAGATATTATTATAATAGGGAAACATTTTTGTTTCCTGATCCTTTCCCTATAGTTGTATAATTCCCTTACAATATAGACTATGAACATAAGGAAATATAATGAATTGGTGTAATTATATTTCATAGACATAATTTCATCCTTTTGATGTTCTTTGGTCAATTATTAATTTTTCCCACACTATATAAAATTAATATAATCTTTGAAATATTATGTCTGATGAACTAAAATTATTATTTAACATATAATTAACTCAATAAAATAATGAAAATTAATTATTCATTTAACTATATATTTTCCATGAAAAAATATTCCTCACACAAGTTTTCCAACAATGCCCAAAGACCATCTTCAACAATTCCTGAATTATAAAATGGTAATACTCAACCAAAATATGCCTGTCCAAATTTATAGTTGAAAATATTAGAATCAAGGCACTAAATTTACAATGTAAACATAAAATTAGATTCCCCAAGACATAAATTTCTTTATATTTAGTTCCAATGAAAAATATGTGAAAACATTTATCACTATTAAAACTTAGTAAAAAATTACTGCTTCATAAAATAAAATATGATGATTTCTGATATATTCATTACATACAAACATGTAGTAAAATCCAATAATGATTAAATAGACCAATGAATCACTATCCAATTTATGGGTCACTAATAAGATCTCATAGAAATCTATTTATCATCTTTATCTCATCATTAAACATATTTAAATTGTTTTGTTCCATCAATAACATGTTTTCAATAATGATCATATTTCCAATAAATAAATTTTCCTCGTCAACAAAACATTCAACATATGATCTATAATGATTGAATAAATAGTATTGTTTTACAATTATTATAAATATATATATATTTGTAACCATAATTTCATTGAAAAATACTTATATAACATAATTCATGAATCCAAACACAAGGTAATTAATTATTCTACATAAATCTTAAACCATTATCTAATATTCATCATTATATTCTTTAGTAAATCTATCCATTCATATATAATTTCTATTCTTATATTAATCAGTATTATAACCATTACTCATTCAACCTTGCTAATTCTATTAACCATATTTTCCCAAGGACATATACATGTATAATACTCATACATTCGTCATTTAAAAAAGTAAACTATTGATCATACCTTACAGATAAAATTATTTTTCTCCATTACATTACATGATCATTAATTTATTTCCTCATAGAGTAATTTAATTTTGTCTTTATTTTACACTCATAAATCATTTTTATATTCCATTGAGACAGTATCCTAGGTATATTCTCTTATATTTCTATCATAAATTAAATTCACCTTTATTTACTTTATAGTAACCAAAATTCATGATACTTGTTGATACTATAAATCTATTTTTTGGTGAGTCTAAGAGTTGGTTAATTAAAAAAAATTAACCATATATCATGATAACTGATTATGAAAAATCATAATAACTGTCACCATAGTTATCATCCCATTTTTTCATTAAAATATTATCTATCGCAATTAATGAGAGAACATTTAATTATAGATCCACACATTTACTAATAAAAAATCACACTCAGAAAAACAATAATAATTTTATGAAATTACCAATAAATTAATAATCCTTTATTGGATGTCTAAATAAATTAAAATTATTTCCAATTTATGTCTCCTTATTTTTAAACTAGGTTATTCATGGATATCATAGAGTAAAATAATTATTAATATTTCATAATGAAAATATGAATGATCTAAATTAGGTAACTTGTTAGTGTCAGGATTGGTGTGTTGTAAGTCATATTTTCATGTACTAGAAAACCCAAGAGTCAATCCCAACATGAAATTTTCTTAGTCATTACACCACGATAGATTTATTTCACAATAATTTCCATATTCAGTGTCATGATAACGATGCATTTCTAGGAAAAACTATATAACATATATATTAAAAAAAATTAGTGCATTATTCTATACATATCCTCAATTTATATCATAGAATTCTATTCCCTAATATATGTCTTCCAAAATCTATTTCCCATGATTTCTTATAAACAGTTTCTAATAACAACATCAAGGACACTAATTATAGTAGATCACAGTTAGGGGTTACATTTTTTTCATTATTAATAGATATAGTGAGTCACATCACAACGTACCTAATAGTTAATATTCTTGGTAAACTTGATTCATAATTGAATCAAAATTATAATTACAAATATAATATATAACATAGAATATTTCGTGAGTGTTCAATTATTCCCTCTATAATATACTTGAATATCAATCAAAAAAACTTGTTAGTATCCTTGAAATAAAGAATCTTAAGAAATGGGTATGCTAAGACACTAAATATGGGTATGTATACATTGTAATATATTATGAAAAAATAACAGTAAAAAATATGTAACGGAAACTAAATAAAACCCATTTGATTTGAACAATAACAGGAGGATGATATAGAATGAATAAAGTATGATCAAATAATTCACATAAATAGTCACATGAGCTCACAAATTGTCATTAATTCTTCTAAATAATCAAAAATTAACATTAAAATTTAAAAAAAAAACTTAATGTGGTAATACATAATCACTATAATCTTAAACATACAGTCAATTCCAAGAACAAGACATCTATATATACCATCAGGGCCATGATTCATGACATCTCGAAAATGGGTATGACCTCTATAAAAACATGTTGTACTTTATATCATGAGAACAACCATGAAATTGAGGGATTATTTACAGACCCAACTATAACATACTATATGTAATTAATTCTTTATATGAATAAATAATATAAAAAATATTCATTTCTTAATCAAATCAATATTATAAGTATTCAAAGAACTAGTAGTATAGAATATCTACACACTACACAGTTAGAATAAACATAAAAATAAAATGAAATATAATGAGTTATATAATTATATCATACAATAAATATAACATTTTAAAAATTATGTTGAAATACATTAAAATACATTACAGATATTGTTGTAATATGTTTTTCATAGAATACATTTTCTACATTGAAGATAATTTCAAAAATCTAAAAACATATCCCAAAACAAAGAAAATGTTTTATTTGAAATGTAATTTATAAAAATTTAATTTAAGATTCAAATAAATTTGACATCATGATATTGAGAAATTCAGTTCATATTGTACATGACAATAAATTATTTTTTTATTGATTTTTAAATAAACGTCAAAAAGTACCTTTTTCGGAAAATGATATTAATATACTTTTAAATAAATTTTTCAAGAAATAAAAATGGATAAAATTTATTTTAACCCATAGTTATATAATATTACATTTTTTTGTGTAATAATTTTCATAAAAAATGGAAATGGAAGAGAAATATTCATCAGTAGAGACTAAAAAATAAACAATCCTGAATGATGATGAGATTGTAAAATTAAACCTCAACACATGGGCTTATTATAAATAATTAGTACCATTGAAAAAAAATAACAACAAATGAAACATTAAATTTCATGAATTCAAAAATATTCATGATATAAAATATATATTTGGAAGTATATACATTACACAAATGAAATAAGTGGTGAATAGGACATATGTCTCACAAAAGTAAAAGTGAGATGTGAAACACTTAAATCAGGTCCAAATTGAATCATATGTTATATTATTATCCTGAATAATAAATTAATATTTTTTTATAAATATATAAATATTACTATAATATCATATATGATCCATTTATCGTGTTTTATTATCGCATTATTATCAATTCATTTTGAAAATCATTATTTTGTGCTGTAATTGCTTTGTTTTTCTTACGTTTCTTGATTCGGTAGTTCTAGTTATAATATTTTTATCATGGATAAATCATATCCATAATATTGTTAATGGTACAATTAAAATATATATTTAAAATAACTATAACTATATTCATCAATAAATCTATATATAGAAAAACTAATTGCATCGTTAATGTAGATTGTATTCCATACATATGTATGAACATTGTATTCATTTTTAGATGGGACGAATTAATGAATGGTAATGTATAATTAATCTTTGAAGAAATATTTTTATGAAATAAATATTTTATAAATCATTAGTTCAATATTTATTACCATCCATGTAAATTTGTGATGAAAAATGAATTACAGTGTTATATGGATACGGTATGTCATAGGTACACACAAGCGATGTTTCTACATTTTTTAGGATGAAAATGAGATTGATTGTGGTTAATAATAATAACAATTACATCTATGCATATGTTTACTGTATCTTTAATTTTATGATGGGTACACCAAATGAATAGGATAAATATGAAGAAATAAACATGTAAGATTCAGGGAAGATGTTTACGTCTTCTTCTGTGCACTAACTTTAGATCTATTAATAGTGGACAAAGTATTGATGTATTAGAAGGATATAAACCTAAAAAACATGTATAAGGATATTTATAAGATGATTTTTTTTTTGTTGGTCATGACTTATGGCATAGATATATGAAAAAAAGTGAAAGAAGGGGTGTCATTTTATAATTGAGGTTAGGGAAATTTTTGGAATTTCTGAAAAAATTAATATATAATAAGACAATTATATAGAAAATTATATTTAAATTGAAAATAACTCGATCCTAGGGTAGTATATCATTGAAATATCATCATGCAATTAGTTTTGGATACGTTTATGTGCTGTTTTAGAACCTTTTCTTCTCGTATAATCCTTTTATTAATGGATTTTAACAAAAATAGTTGTAATAAAAATTTCACTCTTAAATCGTTAAAATTTTACATATAAGGTAATTTTTGAATCATAAAAACATGAGGTATGACCCTGAGACCAATTATTGTTCAAATTAACAACTTTAATAATTTTTTTGGTTTTTAAATAATTTAATTATTTAATTATTTTTATAAAGTATCATTTTTGTCAATTTTACACTATTAATTAATTTTGACATCAAATACATCAATAAAAAATTTTATTTAGATTAAAATGAATCATAAACATCATAAAATTTAAAATAAACATAAAAAATTAATGGGAAACATTAGATGAATTATATTTTTTATCTTTTAATATTTAAAATATTATTTATTATATTTTTTAATTAATTTAATTAATATTGTATTAGTGTTGCACAAGCATATAAGTTAATTATATAATTTTTAAAAAAATATTAATTTATTAATACCAAAACAATATGGTAATTACGATAAAATTATCCATTTATAGTAGTTAAATTTTTATTTAAACTAACATATATATCAAGACAACACATTTAATGTAACATTTTACCATTTCACCCCTTGCACGTGAATACCAAAAGCTTTTGGATCGACCACTTGTTATATTACCAAACAATTAGTGAATCAACATTAAAACCATAAAATATATTTACTATTTATTATCAATGACTATAATATACTTATTATAAAAAACTATTAATTATAGGATGTTAAATATGTCTTCTCTAGTGCTGCACAGGTTCTGTGTAGGCACTGGAAATTATTTCCATATTTATTATGGAGAAAATTATAATTGAAATGTTTTAAATTATTAATATTATTAATATTTTATTATTCAATCAGATGATATTATTTCCATATTTTTATAAATTTTCATATTATCTTTACATCTTTTGATAACTAAAAAGAATTAATTTTTCATAAAAACAATGTTATTTACTATTTGGATTTTTTTACTTCCATCGAATAATGCCAAAAACAAAATTTGGAAACATTTGACATGATATATACAAAATTAATTTCCATTTCATGAATTTTAATTTCTATAAGTATTAAATATTAATTTTTAAAATAAGTGCCCAAAAATGATGAAATACACTTTTTAGAAAACAATTTTGTTTTAATAAAAAATTCCATTTTTTATGTATAAAATTATTTATTAGAAAAATTAAATTATTAAATTTATTGGAATTTTTCAAAATTAATTAATAATTATATAACATAAAAAATTTTAAATTCATACCAATTCAAAATATTTTTGTCATTTAAAATTGTTGAAACAAAAAATAGTTCGACACTAAAAATATGTATTTTACAAAATCCAAAAAAATAGATATTTATAGAATAATATAAAACATTCACCGAAAAATAATTTTTATTTACATTTTCAAAAAGAATAATTATTCTTCTAAAATATAATTTATATATATTTTTTAATTTAATTATAATATTTTCTCATAAAATATATTTTTTAAATAAAACATAATTGTGAAAAATATTATAATAGTACTGAAAATTGAGTACTTATTTCATAAAACATGATCAATAAATTAAAAAAATCATTTAGAAATATATATATCATATATTTTATAATACTATCCTCACCCACATGTTTAATTTCTAGGTTATAACGATCATATTTTTATAATATTTCATGGTTTGTTGTAGGTCAATATTCTATATTGTGTACGCTACTAAACATAGTTTTCCTAATTCATAGTTTTGCGTGCACCAAATTATATCCAAGAGATTAAATTTATTTAAAAATAATGATATTTTAAAAACATGGGGTGTTACATTATTTTCTAAACATGGTTATGTATTTCATTTTCATAATTCATTTTTATTTTCTTCTTTTTAAATCTCAGGGTGTTACAATATGATTGAATGGAGAGTGAACCCAATCCTCTATTATTTAATTATAAGTGATCCAAAGAAAAATAAATTATTTTCTATGGTTATTTGAAATATATTAAATAAGTTTCATTCCAATTTCATGCTCTCATGGATCACTTTTGTTCATTCAATTATGAATCATGTGTTATGATACATCACTTTATATCCATGAATCATGATTATGACCTATGATATATTAGGCATGGTTTTCATATTTTAATTTGTTTTTATCATAACCTTATGCTCATTATAGGTTATTCTAGCCTTGTTATCTCCATTTCTTACCATTACTAAGCATCTAATCTCAACATTTGTTCCTTTTCCCATCCACATGTTATGAAGAGAGGTTTTATGTATGATATATATTAGAAGGGTTATATTTATTAAGAACATAGTGGGAGATATTATAGAACTTTTATGCAATAATTATTTATATATCCACATTTTAAAATTTACAACACTAATACAATTCTAGAATGAATATTAATGTTTTATATTGAATATTCATCTATAAATATGTAATATAAATTTATGAATTCTTGTGTAACTCCCCAACCCTTGTTTCTTCACTATGTGCATTATTACAGATCATTGGCATGTACATAAAAGATCATGTCTCAAAAGACCGATTAGTTTAGTAGCCCTGGAAATACTAGATACATTCATAAGTTTTACATTACAATATATAATGAAAAATTAAAACAACATAGTCTCTATAGTCCACAGTCATATAACTTACACTACCCCTGTAGGTCATTCATAATTTACTTTTTCACATCCTAGGAATAATAAAACATAGAATTGGGTGAGCTCAAATTCTTAGTAAGGGTAACAATAGATCGAAAACATTCATAAATAGAAAAAAAATAAGGAAATGTAAGACAGAAACAAAATACTTTTAAACATGAAATTAAACATAATATGTAAAAGATAAAATCAAACAATTCCATATACTTATTCACATGGATATTCTACTAGTCAAATAATCACATGCAATATCAATAGCCACTTTCATAATGATGGAATGAAAAATGACAGACTTCATAACCACATAGTCAAGGCCTTGTGCCAAGACTACAAATAATATTTTGTAAATTCCTTGTGCTAAGACGCTATTTTTTCTCATTAGACCTACCGATGCATCGAGGAGCTATAGCGGGCTCCACCCATCATGTACTATGTCCAATGTAGTACTCATATGAAAAGGTTTAAACATAACATAAACATTCATATTAAAACTAGCATAAGAAATGTCAATACATGGTCCATAAACAATGAATGGTGTGAAAACAACACATCTATAGAAAAACATATCACAAAACATTAAATAAAATATATAATTTTTGTATCATAATAAATCAACTTCAAATAAGATTAAAATCAATCAATGAATGTTGGCAAAGATGAAATAATTTTTTTTAGAGAAATATCTCTTTCTATTTTGAAATCATATAAAATTCATATAATTATAAAAGAAAACATTTATTTTGAAAATATTCTTATAACCTTGCAAATAATTCTTCAATGATGTTATAACGGTAGAAAATAGCCGCACCTGCCCTATCAGTTAATAAAACATTCATACCGTAATTTTGTCGAAAAGGTCATAAAATACCTTGTTAAACAAATGAAAGAAAGATTCCTTTTAAAACATATATGGTCAAATAAGGGTATGAATGAATTCAAACCATTGTATAGTAAATTTTAAAAATGTTTTAAATACATTTTTTAAGAAAACACATATGTGGATGATAAAGATGTACCCTTTTGTAAAACACTTCCTCAGATAATACAGAGATTGTGAAATTAACTATAACCTTGTACTTTTCCTTGGTCAAGGGTAATTTAACCTCTTGTATAATAGTTAATTTTTTTTTAAAAATTAAAAAATAACTATATACATAAATATGATATCATATATTATCTTCTAATATAGCATTGTTAATGATATTTTAGTAGTATCATTGTTTTGGGAGTTAACTGATTCATTTTCCTTTATATGCTTTGTTACATAAGTAATGTTTGTTTTGGATAAGATGTATATTATTCATAACTATAATTATATTAATTATTTAAACATTATTTTTAATCATTAAATTAAAATTATTCTTGAATGGATGTGATTGGGAATGAATCTCTTCACGTTCGTGGAGACGGTAATCCGTACATACACATGAGCGACAATATCATTCTTTTGAAATTAAAATTTTACATAATTTGATGGTATATAATATATAAATAATTTTTATCATGTTATATTTATTATTTACTTAATTTATACGAATTTTTATACCCATCCAAATGATGATGTATTTGAATAACTAACTACACCGCGACATGGAGATGGTAATCTGTACGTATGCATGTATGGTGACTTTTTCATTTTTAAGATGTATAAAATAATGAATATGGTTGTACCATTTTTATAATAACATAAAATTATATATAAGAAACTAGAATTATTATTTCTTTTTTGGAATAAATAAAGAAAGATGTTGTGGATGAAGAAAACAACTTGAACGAGGTGATGAAATATTTACCTCTTCATTGGGTTCTTCTTTTAGATTTGTCCAAAAGGGTTCCATTGGATGGATTTATGACTAAAGGAATGCCTCTAAAGAAATGTGAAGAATGTTGGGAGGATATTTGATCATGGTTTTGACGAGCCAAATTGATTTGAAGTTTTGAATTTTAGATAAGGGGAAGTGCCTTTTTATAAAGAGGTGAGGGTCACTTTAGGAAAAGCTTAAAATATTATATTATAATAAAATCATTTTCTGTTTCTATTGTCCCAAAATTGAATTTTTTAAAGGATATTGTGGGGATGGGTCATAAACACTCAACCAATAGGTTTTAGATAGGTTTGGGTCACTATATTAACCATAACTTTTAGATTTAACTCTTAGTGAAATAGTTTGACATTTACCATGTCTCTTTGTATTTTTATACTATATGGTTAATAAAATAACTATAAACTTCCCAAAGAACCCCGAATGGTTCACTAATGATATATATAATATTACTTTAGACCATTGGATGAATCATTGATTTTAAAAAATAGAATATAAATTAATAATATAGTAAATGATTTTAAAACAATTTATGTCAATTTTGACACTATTTGGTATTTGGTTGTTGTAAAATTTATTAAAACATTATTACTTCCAAATAATTCATTTAATAAACCCTAAAATTTTATATTAACCAAGAATATTATTTTAATTCATAAAAAGTCTCAAATTATATTTATTTTATTATTTATAATATCAATTATTATAATCATTCAATAATAAGGTAATTAATATATCATCATTCTATCAAAAATAAATTAAATTATTTAATGTCTAAAAATTATAAATAAATTACCATTATTTTTTAAATCCTTTTATGTTTTAATTAATACTTATAGTTGAATTTATATTGTGTCTAACCCTATATTAAAAAGGTTTTAGTTATTTAACATTGATTTCATCTCTTTTAACATTTCATTAAATAAAATAATAACGAATGTCCTAATCTAATCCATGTATACCTAAAGAATCATATATTATTCATAAGGTTGTTTTAGGACAAATGACACTTATCCAGTAGAATTAGGACATGTTTTAAGGTAATAATAATATCATTTTAAACCTTAATTTCCCTATTTACTTTTAATTGGTGTAAATAAAAGAAAAAAGTTACTATTCACCAAAAATTATTTTCATCTTATTAAACCAAACATTACATACCGATATCAACCTTGTCTCTGAGATTTTTGAAATTCAAATCACATATGAAATAAAATAATATTTTATGCAAATTTTTAAATTCTCCTAGGAGGTGGGTAAAAGATGGTAAAAAGTTCAATAAAATATTTATAAATCTAAACTCATTATAAAATGACTCCAATGAATTATATTGAACATATATATGTATTATGTATATATTTTTAGAAAAATTATATTTATATAAAATAAATTATTATTTAAATAAAAAGTCAATTTTAGACAATAACTTAGTGTTTTTCACTATTCAGCAAAAATTGAATGTTTTCAGAAAAATAAAAAAAATCATTCTAAGCTAGTTTCGATATTATGATTCAAAAAATGATTTCCATTTTGGAAGATAAAATTTATAAAATTTCAAAAGGTGGGTATTGCTCTTCATAACGACTAGTTTGATTGGTCGCGATGTGTTTGAATCTCGATGTTGCCTATAATGAAAGATATTTCATAATTATTAATAGGAAACATTCCATGGAAGCTTGTGGTGTTACATCTTGGGTAACTATAGTGGTTATTTGAGAAGTATTTATTTAATCATTGTATATTAAGAATAGAGAATTTTTTTACAAGCCATAGTGATATGTCAATTTATTAGTTAATATCCAAATGCTCTGGTGAGGTAGTGATTATGTGGTTTTCCTCACTACAAATCACTATATAGATACTTGATGTGTGTGTGGATTTATAACAGATTCTTCTAAAGGTAATAAACCTAAAATATTAATTGATTATATCTCAAACATCAATCTGGTGCATGGTGAGTGTTCTCATATTGTGAACATTATTTCCCAATCCTGAGGGATATTCTTATGTTAAATAATATTATATATGTGATCTATTTTGAACTATTTCAATATATAAAGATCATAAATTACATCAGTTAATCTTATAGTGACATGTATTTGAAGTAATTTTTATTTATTTAGACATACTATAATTAATTTTTTAGGGTTATGTGGTTTCCCACTGTGATTATTATTTCTCAAAAAATGATTTTTGGTTTCAGAATGTTGATGGAACTATAATGAATAGAGCTGAAAGTGAATTGGTGTAAGATTGAAATGATTTACCTCCCATGAAAATGAATGAGATGAGGACAGGAAGTTAAAACATATGAATTATAAATAATAAGATATCATGACACATTTTAAAAAACATCAACATAGCTGGGTTTTAAAAAACATCTAATAAGAGGGAAATGTACAATTATAGATTTCTATGTTGAAATAATCATGCAGGTAATAAATATCAACATAATTAATGTAAAAATGTAGAAACAAGTACATAAGAAAATATCTCAAATTAAGCGGATGATGTTTTCAATTTTGATATGAAGGATATGAACTAATGAATTAGAAAATAAATTTATCAATTATATGTGGGGAACATTGAAATTATTTGGCTTAATTATCTATTCAAAGGGAAAACTCTTGATCTAATGAAAGAGATGTGTAATTAAAATAATTGAAGTGAAATAATTGAATTTTTAATTTAGTCAGATAATAGAATTATGAAATTACAACCATTATAATCATGAAACATATAAGGATTGTTCTTCCTTAATATTTTATTAAGTATGTAAAATAATACGTTGAATGTTACTATTATACTAGAAATTGTTTTCGGTGATATGTTTATAATTTATATAACACAAATTAATAATGGTATTGTAACCCATAATATGTGCTTGATTTTGAGTTAATAATATTTTTTGTTTTGATAAATATATGACAAAAATTGATGAAGAGAATGGGATAATGTAGATAACCTTGACATTGGATAGTTATTTAAGGAAAAAAGTTTTATGTTTTATTTAGGGATATTTATTTTATAATTATATTTATAGAACATATTTAATAATATTATATTTTATTTAAGTATCATAGATAGATTTAATTTTTCGAAGATGATATGTTTTTATTTATTTATTTTAGTAATTACTGTTTTTTTATAATGGATTTTCATGTTTTAAGAGAATATAAGAAAATGGAATAGACATGTTTAGTATGTGAAATATTGTGAGACATTTGGTTTTCTTGAGATAAAAGTAAAATTTTATATTTAACAAACAATATGTGATCAAATCATTTAAATTTTTTGGGTTTTAAATTTCGGACAGACATATTTTGGAGGGGTGTTATAGCTACCTATTTGTAGAATGGCCTAATATTAACCTTTCATGTTATTATTTAGGTTCTATAGAATAATATATTATACATCCCATATTAGATAACTTGATCTAATTATTTTTTTGTTAAGTATTTTGATGTATAGAGAATATAATATGGATCTTAAAATTTGATTAAAGTGGATTTTAGTGCATTAGTTATGAACACATCATTATAAATACCAATTTTTAATATATGATATGAGAGAGAAGTTGAATTGATGGAATAACAATCAGAATATTTAATTTTCATTATGAAATGGAAACAAATAATATAAGAATAGTATCTTGTATACTCGATCTTGATCGTCAAAAAAGAACCCATTAGTAGATAATGTATCTTGAAATAAAAATGATACCATTTTACCTTTTATTCTGATAAATTGGTGGTCTTTTCAACCCTTAATGAGTAATGGTTTTATGGTAATGAAAATTATCCTATCTAGATTCTATATAACTCTATTTAATTTCATGGATGTTACTCTTCTATTCTAGGGATATATATTTTTACCAAATCTGTTCTACATATATAAAAAATTGTATATGTGTCTTTTTCATGTAACCATTACATTTTATGTATCCATTTTTTGAAAAAAAATAGTATTATTCATTTTTAAGACTTTTGTTTTTAAAAAATTCATTTTCCAATTTAGATTATTTATTTTCGAATACAATAATTTCAATGTGGAAATTTATATTTTGTGACAAAATGTAACTCCCAGAGATTTAAGAGTATATTTTGCATTAAATATATTTTATTAATTTGATAAAAAGGTATCCATTTTTGAAAACATATTATAAAAATTTACTTATGGTGTAATTTTTGGATTTATCTGAAAATATTGATTTTCCATTTAATAATAACAAATTTTAATCTTTGTAAAATTGTAATTTATTTTCAATGAAAAATAAATGTATAATGTGAATTTTATCATAGTGTAACATATAAATCAATTAATATTATAAAACATAATTAATTTTAGAGGAATTATAATTGAACATTAATTTGGTATAAGTTCATTTTTTGGATTAGAAACACATTTATTCTTCCCCAATGGGGGTATATTAATGTTTAGGGTGAGGGTTGTGACCTTCAGTTCCATTATTTGAATCCCACTAGTTTCATGTTTCAGATGAGGTAATTTCATATCCATGTGATTTAACACCCTAATATTGCAATGTAGTGTGGGGAGACTCGATTTAATTTGTCAGGTTGGGGTTACAATTCAAGACCTAGGGAATAGTACACCCATAGGGGACTATAATATTCTTTGAAGGGAATTAACTGTATAGTTCAGATAGGTTTTTTGTATAAAAATGTAAATATTTATTCTATATAAGCATTTTTTTTGCAAATAATGTGTTTTTATCATAATAAATTAAAATATTTAGTTTTGTTGAATTATTAAAATGAAATTTATTTATTTTATATTAAATAATTTATTTAACATCCAAATAATTATTTTTATAGTGATGGAGAAGAACAAATCCAGTTTTAAGCTTAAAATATATTTTACTAAAAAATGGTTATTTCACATTTTTAATGGTTATTTTAAGAAGAATTTCTACAAATAATTGAAATATAACCCTATGAAATAATCCAAAATTTTCATATAATAATAAAAAATTTATTAATTAGGTTCCATGTTTTTTTTCATCATTACGAATAGTTATATTGAAAAATATTTATCACCTCAGGAAGGGTTGAACAAGTAAAACATGGTTAAAACATTTTTATAGGGATTTAAAATTTTCTAACAAATGATTTTACCCTATATTTTGAATTTAATATATAAATTTCTATTTTTTATTAACAATATAGATACTTCATTCCATTTTTCTTTGATTTTGACATTTATATTATTTTTTGAAAAGGATTAATACAAAATGCAATTCTCATGATTTTAATATATCTTATATTTTTTATAATGATAAAAAGATTTTATTTTCAATTATAAATTTTTATCTAAAAGAATAATTTGTTATTTTATCATATATATATTGTTTAAAATTTTTATGTTATTAAATAATTACATTAAACGCATAAGAAAAATTTCACTTAACAAAAAAACAAAAATAAATTACATAAATAATATTACAATTAATATTTTTCTAGCATGAATTTTTTTAATATATATATATATATCACATTAGAGAAATTTTAATGGTTTATATTTAGATTCCATAACTATCCAGATTACATTAATTTTAATGTAAATGATTTTTTTTAAAATAGACCATAATGATATTTTAAAATAGAAAATATTTTTTTAATTATTTAAATTGAATAAAATTATATATTCATCCATGTAAATGGTATATGGTTTCAAAAAACAATATTTTTCCATTTCATGATTACTATACTTTTTATGATAATATTCATTACCGTTGATGTGTAAAAACATTAATATTGTGGTAATTTTGAAATGGATTAATAGGTTTTCAAAACAATGAGATAAGGGTAAAACATATCCTCAATTTATAAAATTGTTATAGAGTGTATACATAGTCTTTCACATCAAATATTTGAGATATTATATTTATTTTACACTTTTCCATGAAAATTATGTTATATTAATTAAATATTATACATAATTACAATGGTGCCATCTAACCATACTTATTAAACGGAAACCCCACTCCTTCATTAATTATAATTTTTGAGATTTTTATCTAAACAAATACATTATCTAATATCATTTAAGTTTACTTCATAACATATAAGATCATCTGGTCCTTCCAAAATAACATCCTTTCAATGATTAACGTGTAAGAAAAATGTTATTTCTCAATAAAGATTTAAAATTCTTAAAATATCATATTAACTTTTATTTCACCATCTACCTCATATGAATACATGATATCCATGAAAAAATAAAGAATTAATTATGTTAAATATAATTAATTAATATATTTTTTATATTGAAACAATTATCCAACTTTTTCAAATCTATGGAAAGTGAAAACACTAATCGTAAATATATATGATTTACCATCACCATGTAGTGGTGTAATTCATTATTTTCATCATCAATTTACATGAACAATTAAAATATTTTATTTAATAATTTTTATTTATATTTATGATATTATTATTTCTGTTTATTTTTTATTTTTTATTTAACATTATTCCAATCCATCCACTGAGAAATGGAAACATAACTATTCCATATGTATATACTATCATCTCAATGATGTGATAAAAGTTATTTTTCATCAATAATTTATATGAATAGTAATAAATTTATGCATAATTATAACATATTAAATCCATAACATGATTAAAACTATATAGATCATGGACTTATAATCAACGGAAGAAGACTGTGGGTCAAAAACATGCATGAAAAACAAAACGATTTTCACCCAGAACCGTGATTTTTAAAATAATTTTTTAATAAAAGCGTGCTAAGATGTTAGAATTAAATCATATATGGAATGATATATTGGATTAATTTTATTAAATGACATTATAATAAATATTTAATTATTATATTGTAGGATAAACAACATATGAATAAAGATGATACAAAAGATACAATTTACTCATCTCACTTTTTTTGTTATAAATATTTCATAGTCACCACATGTTTTTTCTATGTTGTGTATAAAATTCAAAAAAAATTTTTTTATGATTATTTATCGTAAAGTCTTTGGTATCTAAAAATATATATAAGGATAACTATTTATGTAAGTCCCTGATTCTTATTTTTTTGAGGTATGAGTTTTTTTCCCTTTTCCATAAGTGTGTTTGAGAAAATAAGGAAAATGGTGAAAAATCCAAAATTTTGTGGGTACACTCTATGTACTTTTCCACACGCCATGTACTTTGGCTGTGTGGGATGATTACACAGGGCGTGTAGGCCTGTTGGAAATGAAGGGTGTAAAAACTGACTACACACCGTGTATTTTGTATTTACAAGTCTTGTAATCAGTCAGAAGGTGAACAATAAGGTATTGGAAGCAGCAGTCAGCGGAGCAACTATACAAGTTGGTTAATCATGAAAACATGTCGTGTTCTCATGTAGACGGATGAACAGTGCCGTAGTGGAAAGTAGCTATTAGAGGAACAGTTCAAAAAATGAAAATTACACGCCATGTACTTGAGAGTACACGCTGTGTAGTTTGTATTTTTCACTTAAAAACAAGGAGAAGCCTCCATATTCGAGATAGTAGGCAGAACAACCATTTGGAGATCAGGAGGACGTGAGAACCATGGAGGATCACCCGATCACGCACCGGGAATCCGTTTCCACCTATGTCAATCACGTTGGGGCCGTACAGGTAAGCCCTCCCCTATCATTGCACTGTACTTATGAAATATTCCTCTAAGGGAAGTTATTTATGTTTGAATGGGAATTATTTTATCCCAGATCTATGTCGTTCTGGAACGATTCAGGAGGCTTCGTTCACATATAATGATCATAGATAATCAAGGTAGGCGGTCAGATGTTCCTTTCAACTAGTGTGTTGAAATTGTATACTGTTGTGCTACACACCCATGGTCTGGGTGTCGTATGGCTGATGAAATTTCTAAAAAGATATATATAATTGTGTAAATACTTTAATGATAAGATTAAACTGCTATTTGGGATCACTGCTTGGATCCAGGACAACACAGAGATCCATTCCTCTATTTAGCCATTTGGACAGGACACCCATGTGTATTCCATGTTTATATTGTGCACTGCATTTTCTTGATAGAATTTTTTTATAAGTTTTTTATTCTTTGGGCTTGACCCGGTTTTTTTAGCCTAATGACAGTGTTCTATTAGCCTGAGGGCAGTGGTTTCTTAGCTTGAGGGTACTGTTTGGTTGGCCTGAGGGTAACCTTTGTTTATGCCTAAGGGTAGAAGTATTTCTGCCTCAGGGAAATTTCACATATTCCTAAGGGAAATGATCATTTTGCCTGAGGGCAATCACATGTGGGTGTTGGTTTTGTTACATTCGGTAACGATAGTATGTCTTAAGATACGGCTATTTAGAATATTAACTAAGGTGTCTTTCTATGTATACCTATCAAGAAGAATAAAAAGCTTGGAGATAATAAGTAATAATTAAAATGGCAATGAAACTGGTAGTGATAGTTATATTTGAGAACATACTAGTTTACTGCATTTACTTTTTCACACTACTGTCGCACATTTTAACTGATATTTGGGAAGAGGTCTTAGGTGGATGCCTACTAGGATTTATTTCTCACATCCAGTTTGAGTAATGTCTTCATCCCAAACAGAATATATTGCTTCAGGTGTCGATAGCGGAAAGGGTCCCTATATAGGTACAAGATTTTAGTAGAGGAGTAGCAGAGCATGGGTCCGAGAATAGGCTTGCGATGCTGTTACATTCTGTTTACTCTGTTTTTTTGGTCTTGTTGTACCTTTTACTTTGAGTTGTATTTTATTGTATTGTAGTGTATCCTATTCTGGCTGCTTTCATAGAATGGGTGACATGATGCATCTTTATATATATATGACTGCTGGTTAACTTTTACTTTAGTTACCCATTTTAGTTGTATATTGTTTACTGGTTCCAATGTTGTATGTTATTTATCTTTTCCACCGCGCTACACTATGACCAATGAGGGAATAGTTTCCCTCACTAATAGACTTGGCCCCTCGCTGCTTGTCGGAAGCCTCTGGCTTTTGGAGAAATGCGCTTGAGGTCATGTGACTAACTACGATCGGGGCACCCATTGTGTGGCACCTGGATCTGGGACGTTACAAAGTGGTATCAAAGGCACTTTTTCATTGACATGCTATTTGTAGCCATATTCAGGGATAAGACGGAAATGTTAGTCAGTAATAAGTTGTGCCCAGGAGTAGCTAACCCATGTATAGGGAAAATCCAGTCTCCCTCAATTATTGTAATTTTACTTATTTTTCACTTTTAGAGATGATTTGATTTTCACCGTTTGGTGACGCACTTGTGGTGTGAAGTTTATATGTTACACATGATTTATATTTAGTTGCATCCTGATGAGATTAGGGTATGCCGTCTCATGTATCATTTAGGAACAGGCTATAAATTACATGTCCTTGATACTTTACATCCCATGTAGGTGCATTAGAAAAATCATGTTGTTGTGATAGTTTTGGCGCTAGAAAAGCATGTTGTTGTGATATCTTTTTTGATAAATACCTTCTATTTGATAAGGTATTGTTGTGTGAGGTTTTGATTTTATAAACGACAATATTTGGTTGTTGAGGAGTATGGGACCACAATGTCCTGAATTTGGTGGATCATCGATGTGTTTATTTTGTTAGAACATGTACAAGAATCCAATCTTGGATTTGTGGGGAGTATGGGCCCTCACGGATCAGAATTTGGAACATATGTGTTTGTTAAGGTGTTTTTCTGGTTTTTGGATTTGCTTCTGAGGCTTACTATCTTCAAAAAACCCGCATACATGTTGTGTAGTTCTATGGAAACACACTGTGTGTTCTTCTATTCAGGAAGAAATGAAAACTTTTTACGTACATGTTGTGTACTCTCAGTACACGCCGTGTAGTCTCTTCCTGTGTCATAGGCCATGTGGGTGGGGACACGGGGAAGATAATGGATTGAGGGAACATGATGTGTACCGATTGTACACGCTGTGTAGTGTTGACCCAGAGTCTGCCAATGTAACTAACAACACAGATGGAGGAAACCTTAAGACATACATGTCGTGTCTACCTTGAACATGCCTGTAGTCTGACCTAGGTACCCGGCCGTGTGACAAACAACACGGGTCGGTGTTATCTTTCCTAGTACATGGTGTTTCCTCTTGAAACATTCCGTGTAGTTTCATCCGTGTAGCCGGCCGTGTAGCGAGAAACACGGGTGAGTCTGGGACTTCATTGTACACGTCGTGTCTTTTTGGAACACGTCATGTAGTGGGACCTGGGTACACAGTCCGTGTGACGAACAACACAGGCCGATGAAAACTTGTGGAGCATAGGCCGTGTCTACCTCGGAACCCGTTGTGTAGTTTTGTATTAGTAGAACCACGTGGATTAGCCATATAGAAGGACTCGGACAGGGAAAGAGGATTCATGTACACACTGTGTATTTAGAAGACACACCTTCTATTTGGGGTGTTACACGACTAGTTTTAACTAGAGTAAACGCCTATGTGGATGGATTGTGAGAACATGTCCTGTAGTATTTATACACGCCGAGTAGGAAATCATTGTAAAATGTGAATGCTTTTCTTCTCATGTTCCCTTCTTGGCCTCCTCATTTCTCTATCTTTGATAAATCTTGATCTAAGGTGTGTGTTTGACCGTGTAGAGTCATTCCACTGAGGTGACCACCAGTTGTTTTCCAGGAGAGCGGTGATGAGAATACTCTTGGGATGGTAGGCCATGGGATACCTGTGGATCCTCCAGCAGTTCCATATGCAGTGCGAACCCTTATACAGGAAACAGGCACAAAGACGCAGTTCCGTGAAGGCTTCATGTGGTTCATGCAGACCTTCCAGGGAGCACCACAGGCCACCACGTCTATGGATGAGATGACGCGTATCTTCCAGCAGTAGAATCTACCTAGGATTCTAGGGGATGGAAGACCACATGATGTGGAGTCTTGGATAGATTCAATTAAAAAAATATTCGAGCATCTAGAGATGCCTCCTGGGAGGAAGGTCACCCTCGCTACATACATGTTGTGTGATTTTACCAAGAGGTTGTTGGATGTTACCACCTAGTCTGAGCATCACCGAGACATGGTGTGGGAAGATTTTCAGAATCCTTGTAGGATTTATTCTTCTCAGAGACACTACAGGAAGATCAATCTCGAGTGTTCATTGATCTACAGCAGGGTTCCATGTCAGTGATGGATTATTCTCCTCACTTCACTAATCTTCAGTGTTTGACACCCGTTCTAGTGGGTGGTGAGGCGTTGAGGGATATACGCTTTGAGGATGGTCTTAGGAGTGATATCCAAGTGCTGGTGAATGTATTCAGGTTTCATACCGTTCACACTATTGTGAATTAGGCACTGATCAGAAATCAGAACCTGCGGGAAGCTAGTGGTGTGTGCCAGGGAGGTTCGACACCAGTTTATGGTTCTATTTCTATCGGTAAGAGGATGAGAAAGATATACATCTCTTATGGTGGCAGTACTAGCCAAAATAATACATTAGGTGGGCAGTTCATGTGCTACTATTGTGGTAGAGAGGGGGACAAGCGACCTCAGTGTCCCCAAGACCCAGTGGAGTGCCGAGCTTGCGACAATATGGGTCATCTGCAGAACTTTTGTAGGGAGTTTCTACCAGTGGCTAGTGAGAGGGGAGTTTTGGTCCGTTAGGGAGTGAAGGCAGAGATAGTGGTCATGGCGGTGGTAGCCAGACACCAGGATCTCAGATGCAGCAGGGCGGGTTAGCTTAGGGTAGCCAGGCTTTGTCACAGGGCCAAAACAATGGGCAGGCATATGCAGTTCAATAGACCCAACAAGAGTACGATCCTGAAACTTCCACAATAAGAGGTACTATTTTATTAGCTTCTTTTTAACCTTTTTTACTTTTTGATATGGGTGCTACACATAGCTTTATATCAGTGCCCATTGTGTAGAGCATGGAGCTCTGTGTTTCTTCTTTTTCTGATGTTATGACGCTATAAACTCTATTGGGAACTAGAATGGCTAGTGGGAGTTAGTGAAATGAGTGCCCCCTAGAGCTTGGTGGGTGTCACTTTCTGTGGGACCTCAATTTCTTAGAGATGATAGCTTATGATGTCATTCTCGGTATGGACTGGTTGGTACCCATTCAAGCCTTTTTAGATTTCTATCGTCACTGGGTGAGTTTCACGTCACCAGAGGGCAGAGAGTTTCTATACAAGGGCGAATGGGATGTCCAGGTGAGCCGAGCTAGACCCAAGAATCATGGGAGAGGTGGTGTGACAGACTAGATTTAGAGTCTTTATTTGGATGACCAAGAACTTGTTAAGAGGAATTCTCTCTACTGGTTGATCATTTTAGGGATATATTCGCAGACAATTTTTCAAGTCTATCTCCAAGGCGAGAGGTGGATTTATCTATTGAGCTTTTTCTAGGTGCGTCACCCGTGTCCATTCCTCCTTATAGGATGGCTACAAATGAGTTGCAAGAGCTCAAGAGGAATTTAGAGAAGTTACAGAAAAAGGGTTTCATCCGACCCAATACATTTCTTTGGGGTTAGACGATCCAATTTGCGAAGAAGGCATATGATACCCTCAGACACTATGTGGATTATAATATGTTGAACCAATAAACAGTCACAAAACGATATCCCATGCCAAGGATTGATGATTTTTTGATAAAATTCGGGGATCACGAGTGTTTTCGAAGATTGAATTTAGGTCCGGAAATCACCAGTTACAGGTTAGACCATTCTGTGTACCACATATAGCTTTTCAGAGCAGATATAGTCTATACGAGTACATGGTTATGCCGCTTGGACTCACAAATGCGCCAGCAATTTTCATGGATCTGATGAATCATGTGTTCCATACCTATCTGGATTCCTTCAGGGTAGTCATCATGGACGACATCATGGTGTACTCTTACACTCGACATGACCATGACACCCATCTTTAGATCATACAGAGTACACTGAGAGAGTATTGGTTATATGCTAAGATATCAAATTGACACATTTGGATGGACCATATTAACTTCCTGGGTCATATTATCTCAGAGGTAGTAGTTCTAGTAGACCCAGATAAGGTGAGAGCAGTAGTTTTCTAGGAGCATCCTAACAAAATGTTTGAGATAAAAAGTTCTTGAGGCTGGATGGTTAATACAGGCGCTTTATACAGGACATAGCAGCGCCGATGTCGGGTTTGATTAAGAAGGGTGTGAAGTTCGATTGGTCAGAATCTTTCGAGAAATCATTTTAAGAGTTTAAGGGAAGTTTGAAATCAGCAAAAATCCTGATACTTCCAATGAAAAGGAAGATCTAGGCAGTTTACCATGATGCATCAGTTATTGGACTGGGTGTAGTGATTAAGCAGGGCGATCGAGTTGTTGTGCACGAGTCTCGGCAGTTGAGGCCACATGAGAGGAATTACCCAACACATGATCTCAAGTTCTCTGCAGTTCTTCCTGAATTATGCTTTTGGAGACATTATCTCTTGGGAGATCATTTTTTGGTGTTCATGGACCACAAATGTCTCAAATATATCTTTTCTCAGCATGACTTGAACCTGAGATATCGAAGGTGGGTTGAATACCTTCGGTCCTTCGACTTCGAGCTTGTCTATACACTTGGTAGAGGTAATTCATTATCTGATGCCATGAGTAGGAAGACTCAGACATAGGCAGTTCAGGAGGTCAGTGTTGAGTGGAAAATTATGGATTCGTCCTCCGAGATGCATTTATGAGGTGCATGATAGTCAGGGGAAAACCTATCATTCTTCCATAGCTGTGACTTCTACCCTCCTGGATAGAGTGAGGATAAGACAACTATTGGATTTATAAGGCCTAGATCTATAGGATTCGATGGAAAGTGAGGACCCTCCTTATATATGGATGATAATTGAGGATGAGGTACCACGTTTCCATGGATGATTTTGGGTTCCAGTTAATATATGCGAGGAGATGATGCGAGAGTTTCATGATTCAGCTTGGACATTTCATCCCGGAGTGGAAAAGAGATAATGTCACAATGGACTTCGTAACTGGGTTGTCGAGGTCACCCCGATCCAGTGATGTCATGTAGGTTGTCATGGGAAAACATACAAAGGGAGATCACTTTTTACTGGTCAAGGAGACCTATGGTGTCTATGATCATGGGATGTTGTATATTCGAGAGGTTTTACGCCTTTATGGGGTTCTTCATTCTATCATTTCAGATAGGGACACCCACATTACATCTCGTTTCTAGTAGTGTTTTTAGAGGGCACTAGGTACACAGGTGCTTTTGAGCACATCATACCACTCTCAGACCAATGGCCAGTCTGAGTGTATGATAAATGTGCTTGAGGACATTCTGTGTGCTTGTATCTTAGACTTTGGGTGCTCTTGGGAGAAGCGCAAACCCCTGGTCGAGTTTTTCTACAATAACAGTTTTCAGGAAACTATTGAGATGAATACTTAAGAGGATTTATATGGTAGGCCATTTTGATCACCTTTGTGCTGGATGGAGGCATGTGAGGCATCTCTACTAGGACTATGTCTTGTACATGGGTCTTTTGAGCAGGTACAGTTGATTCAGAAGTGGATGGATACTGCACAATCATGTCAGAAATATTCTGCTGATTGCTGTAGAAAACCCTTGAAATTTGTGGTTAGGGATATGGTTTTCTTATGTGTTTCACCGATGTTAGGAAACATGCGGATTATGAGATAGGGTAAACATTATCCGAGATATGTGGAGCCATTTGAGATTCTGGATAAAGTCAGTTCGATTGATTATAGGTTGCAGTTACTACAGAGGTACAAGCCCATGCACGATGTATTCCACGTATCTCATCTGTGCCGCTATCATTCATACCCCTATAACGTTTTTCAGCTTGAGGAGGTTGGGCTACAGGTCGATGATTCTTTTGAGGAGCATCTGATTCTTATTGTTGATAGGATCATGAAGGTTCTCCGAGGCTGGTGAGTTCCTCTTGTTCAAGTGTTATGGCCGCATGGCCGAGTGCAGGATGAATCCTAGGAGTGGGAGACCGACACATGTGCTTAGTGTCCAGAGTTGTTCTGAGTTTATCTTCTCCACCCTTGGAAGGGAAAATCGGGGACGAATTGCTTTAAGGGGGAAGTTTGTGAGAACCCAGTTCTTATTTTTTTGAGGTACAAGTTTCTTCTTTTCCCTTATCCTTAAGTGGTTTTGAGAAAATAAGGAAAATGTGGAAAATCCCAATTTTTATTGGCACATGCCGTGTAATTTTCCACATGCCATGTACTTTGGCTGTGTGGGGTGAGTACACAGGGCGTTTAGCCCTATTGGAAATGAATGGTGTAAATACTGACTACACTCCGATTATTTTGTATTTACACACCGTGTAATAATTCAGCATGTTTGGAGTAAGGCTGTGGAGGCAGCCTCCAGTGGAGCGATAGTACAAGCCATGTAATTATGAAAACATGCCATGTACTCATGTTGACAGATGAATAGTGACATGGTAAAATGTAGCCGCCAGAGGAACAATTTTAAAAATAAAAATTACATGTCTTGTACTTGAGAGTACATACCTTGTAGTTTGTTTTTTTTTCGATTAAAAACATGAAGTAGCCTCCTCATTCGAGAGAGGAGGCAGAACCACCGTTTGGAGATCAGATGTATGACCGAACCTTGGAGGATCACCCGATCGCACACCAAGAATCCATTTCCACCCCTCTCAATCACGTTGGGACCTTACGGGTAATCCCTCACCTCTCATTGCTATATTCTTACCAATTATTCATCTATGGGATGTTATTTACATTTGAACATGAATTCGTTTATCCTAGATCTATGTTCTTATTGAACAATTCGGGAGGCGTCGTTCATGTATACTGATCAGAGACGATAGAGGTAGGTGGTCTGATGTTCCTTTCAACTATTGTGTTATAATTGTGTACTATTTTGCTATGCGACCATGGTCGGGTGTCGTATGGCTGAGGAATTTTTTGAAAATATATCTATAATTTCGTAGATAATCTAATGACAAGTTTAAAATTATGTTTGGGATCACTGCTTGGATCCAGGACCACCCCGAGGGTGCATTCCTTTGTTTAGATATTTGTCCAAAATACCCAAGGGTATGCCATGTTTATATTGTGCACTGAAATTTCGTGACAGAATGTTTATATAAATTATTGTTTATGATTTGGGCTCGGCCAGTTATATTAGGCTGATGGAAGTGTTCAATTAGTCTGTGGGTAGTGGTTGCATAGCCTGAGTGCAGTGCTTGGTTGGCATGAGGGTAACCTTTGTTTATGCCTGAGGGCAGTAGTCTCTATGCCTAAGGAAAATTTCATGTACACCTAAGGGAAATTATCGTTATTCCTGAGGGAAATCACTTGCAGGTGTTGGTTTTTTACCCGAGGGTAAGGATAGTATGTCTGTGGACACGACTATTCAGAATATTTATGAGGTCATTTTATATGTATACCTTCCAATCCGAAGCACAAGATTGGTGGTAATATGTAAGAATTAAAATGGAAATGAAACTGGTTGTTATAGTTACTTTTTAGTACTTACTAGTTTACTGCATATACTTTTGCACAATTCGGTTTCACATTTTCACCGACAGTTGGGCACAGGCCTTTGGTGGGTGCCTACTAGGATTTTTTTCTCACACCCTATTTGGGTCATGTATCTGGCTCAAAAAGACTATATTACTGAAGGTTTTGATAGGGTAAAGGGTCCCTATACAGGTAAATTATTGTAGTAGTGGAGTATGAGAGCATGAGACCGAGCTTAGGCTTGCGATGTTATTGCGTTCTATTTACTCTGTTTTCTTTTGTCTGGATGTACCTTATACTTTGAGTTGTATTGTATTATATTACAATGTACCATGTTCTGGGTGCTTTCATTGAATGAGTAACATGCTTCATATATATATATATATATAAATATATGACTACTAGTTCCCTTTTACTTCATTTATCCATTTCAGTTGTATATTGTTTACCGCTTCCGATGTTGTATGTTTTTTATCTTTTCCAATGAGCTACACTTTGACCTATAAGGGCATAGTTTCCCTACTAACAGACCTGGGCCGTCACTGCTATTTAGCAACCTCTGGCGTTTGGGGAAATATGCTTGAGGTTATATGACCAACCGGGTTTGGGGAACCCGTTGTGTGGCACCCGGATCCGGGATGTTATAATTTAATTAGGTTACTTTATAGATACTAATGTGGTCAGGGTTCTTTACCTCAATATTTTTTTGATGAGACATTTTTGATGTTATGAACCAAATTTTTAATGTGGTTCTCATTATATTCATGGTTTTAGATGTTTTAATTTATATTATTAGATCATGGGGAATACAATTAAAATCTATCCAAAATGGTAAGGTAATTGTGTCTCAAACTGATTTTAATCAGGAGTGTTTATGATTGAATTTCATTTGAGGTAATCTTTATAATCCTTTTATGAGTAATCCATTTCATTTTATTACATATTTAAAATCCAATTATTTTTCAATGAAGAGTTTCATTTTTCTCTCATTAGTACATAAAATTACTAGGAAACTATTATTATGTAAAATAGAATCTTTTTCTTTTTTATTCGATATTATTTTTCTTCAATGTTTGTGTTTTCTTCAATATATTTTACTATAATTTTAGTAATTTTTAAGAGAATATTAAACTATGTTGTAATATTTTTAATACATTTTTAATGGTATCTTATTCTATTTCGCAAATGAGTTACCTTTGAATTTTGACATGAAACGTGAAAGGAACACCTATTTTAATATACAATTCATGAAAATACTTTTACACTATCTTGAAAAATAAATTCTTTATAGTGTCATTTTCATGATTCCATGATATTTTTGAAATAAATTTTGTAATTACTGTTAATAAAAATTTTTAATAATAAATATTTGATTTCAATATTAATATTTTATTTTACTAATGAAATATTTCAGATAACATTTAAAGAAAATGTTTCCTCTATGATAATATCAATTGATTATTATTACGATTTAATTGGTATATGATTCAATCAAACCATATGTATTCTTTTTCAAGATGTTTTATGATAATTATATTGATATTTTTCTAAATAAAATAATTCTATATTCAATATTGTAGTATAAATTTTCAATGTGATTAGGAAAATGAGTTATTTTATACAAGTTATGATATAGGTAAAAAATTTATTTTATGGAAAAATATTAATTCATTATGATTTTGGGATGGGTAGGCTTGAAATTTTATATACCTCCAATTAATTTCTAAATATTGATATCTCTTGAGATAACAATGATCATAATGGGGAGTTATCCTAGATTAGTGAGATACTCTTTTTACTACAATAGTCTTTGAAGTGAACAACGAGTAAAGATATAATGGAAACCAACTCCCATATAATTATATTAGAAATAATCCTTGACAATAGAAGTTATTTTATATACATATGGGTATGTAAATATATTATTTCTTAGGAAAATTTTATTCTCTCATTTCTCTTGTTAATTGATTCTTTTATGATTCATGTCATATGAACCACCTTGTTTTATCCACTAACTAACTATTATAGTCTTTTAAATGATTGGTAAAGTTTTCATATTATATGCTCTAGTTCACATACCATTATAAACCTATTATGATTAATTAATCATTGATATCTCCCTTTTAACCCTTACTGAGCATCTGATATCACCCATTTTTATTCTTCATTTCTCCAGATTATAAAGATGTTATTTTATTATATGTCTATCATGGGTGATACTTATTAAGAACATATTATTATATGATTTAGAGAAATTATACTCAAATTTTTTTATATCCATTATTTGAAATACAGTAGATATGTATGATTAAGTGGTGGATTATAATGTTATGTGTTTAATAATTATATATTTATTTATAATATCATTATTCAAAAAATCATTGGCCATTTTGTTAATTCAAATGAAAGGATGTTATTTGAAAAAACATTTTTCACATTTATTCTTCTATATAGTAACATTTGAGGAAAAATTTATTTATTGTTATATAATGTAACAACATGATTTTTATCCATTAAATAAATAATATGTTCTAAAGATTTCTACTAATAGAATATTGAAACTAGAAAAATATTTACTCTATTAAGGTACATGTAGAGATAAAATTTATAAAAAATGATAGGAGAAATATGATATATATCTATATATATATAAATAAAATAAATATCACTATAAGTATATAATCAATTAAAATATCTAAGAAACAAAAATAAATTTTTTATAAAAGATTATTTCTTTTAAATTATAATAAAATTTTGTATGAATAAATGATAGGGTAAGGAGAACATATGTGGAACACATATGTATTGATTGTGACAGATAGATACCTTTATATCCATCCAATTTATTAATTTTTTATATATATTAATATATTATTATATGGATATAATGATTTTTTCATATTATCATTGGAATAATGGATTTTCTATACTATTTACCTGTGGGTAAAATTTGTTTTCTCAATTATGTTTTGGAATATTTTGTTCTCTCACTATGGGTTTCTAATGCTTATGGGTGTTCCAAATATCCATGTTAATTATCATGTTATAAATAATATTCACAATTAATATGAATTCCATAACATAACTTGTTATCATTTTTATATATTATATTTAATTTAATACACAATTTTATACAGAGATCACAAGTTTTATGATTATTGATTATTATTTTAAGCCATGTAATAAATTTATAGAATATATAATGATAATTTTTTAAACATATTTTACTCTATAATCTATTGAGATTATAATATATAGTCTTACGATTTTTATTATGATATTCAGGTATTCATAATATTCTATTACATGAGTATGATCTGATAGATTATGAAATGTTTATCCATTACATGCCATCTAATATCACCCATTTCTTATTTTTTCCATACACTCGGTTTGAGTATGTTTAAATCATGTAAGATATCTAACAATTAATCTAGTGGATCATGATAATGGTCAAATGATTTAAATTGATTTTAAAAAATATGTTTATATAGGAAATTCCCAATACACCAAACCATTCTGTTTTTGGGTTATGTGACTGGTTGTAAGATTTATAATTCAGATAATTATAATTTTTTACCAATTTATGTAATATTTTTGTTGGGTCTTTATTTTTTTCTAATAAAAAAAATTAATATATCTATATCATAGATATATTACATTATAACAATATTTCCATATTTTAATTAATCCCATTAAAATTACTTAATAATATTAATTTTTAAATTAGTAATTTAAATCAGTAATTTACGGTGATAATTGAATTATTAGGGGAAGGCTAAATTAGTTAAAAACTGGTTTAACATGTTCCCATTAGTTTAAAATGGGGAAAATCAGGATATGATATAATTGATGGAGTCTCAAACTTTTCAATTTCTTCGCTACATTATTGGAAATTTGTGAGATTTTGGAATTGAATTATCAAATTAGATTAATGAAAAGTAATGAAATTTTAAAAAAAAAAAATACAGATTTCTTTATAAAAAGTGGCCATATCATCCCCATTTATCCACCAATTCTAATTTTTTTTATCTAAAATAACATTTTCCTAGTCTCTCCCCAACACTGTCCACACACTATTAAAGCCTTTACCTAAGCAAAATCCCATAATAAATAATCATAAGAATTATTTATTATGAGAACTTCTATATGAGAGTTAATACACACAACCAAAATTTTCAAGTTATTTTCTTATTCTGACTACAAAAGTCCTCACTATAAAAGAATTTTTTATAAAAAACATTTTATTTATTCTTAATTTTACTTATATTAAATGAATTTGTTTATCATACCTTCCTCCACAATCATTGTGATGTTGTTTATGTGTTATCTACCACTCTTAAAAATGTCATGTTCAATTTTTCATCACCACATTAAAGGGAAAGCTAAAAAAATAATATTTAATGAACTAATATTACATTTATAACAACATTTTAATTTTAAAATAATAAATATTTTATTTATAAACACTTAATATTGAATAATAAATTATAGTGTCGTCTATGAGTATATAACGATTACTAAATCCACGAAATGACATGATTTGTTTTCAATGATAGAAAAAAATTGAACTTCAAAATTAACTTATTCAAAATAATTAATTTTGTGATTCCATTATAGTTACATAATAATAAAATTGGGAATTATATTTGTTTTACTAATAAGAAAAAAAATTTATTAACATTAAGTACAGTAAATGGAATTCTAACGAAATCATTCATAATTTTTGACTTATTTCCTAAAACCACTGAAATCGTATATTTATTATTATAATATAATAATAAAATAGGTATACCTAAAAAATAACTACAAATATTGAGTTATATTAAAACACCTTTGAAAATTGTAAACAAAAATAATGCGTTACATAGAAACTAACCAATCATCGTTGAGGAACTAACATAAACATAATCTAAATACTCATATGAAACATCACCTTGTATATTATACAAGTTTAATAATCACATGATTTTACAAAAAATATTTTCATAATGTGGAATTGTTACTTCAACCATCACAAACCTATCATCAATGCCTCAACCAAGACCTTCTATCATTAATGGTTAAGTCACGGCCAAAATCTATTTCTATTTTGTCTCATTAAAAGCTACAGATTTATCGAGGTTCTATAATGGGCCACACCGATAACATACTAAGGCTACTAAAATCATTATAGGTCAAATTAAATGATATATTCAAGTAAAAGTTTCACAAATAACTTTTATGCAAAATAGATAAAATTAGTCTACTAAAATCATTGAGAAATTATTGAGGGAGAAAATAATTAAACATTATAATGTGTCCCACAACACATTGAAAAAGGCAATTTACAATAAGATAAAATATCATGATAATAAAAACTCTCTTCAAATGATATATAAATGTGTTATACATACAGTACACCATAAAGTAATAAGTTGTGAACAAGACATATATCTCATGAAAGTGAATGTGATATTGGAAAACCCTTTTTTACTTTGGAATGAAGAGATATTTTAGAAAATCATTGCCATTTTCCATTAAATAATATTGTAAAAAAATTTATCCTGGAAAAAGGGGGAAAAAAAATTATATTTGGGGAATAAATGATGTCCCAATAAATTGAAATCGTGTAAAATGTTGTTTTAATAACATATTGAAAAAAACAGGTTACTGTGGTTTAAGGAAAATATATAAACGATCTCAATGTTTAATGTCATGTTTGTTTTCATAAAACCCAAAATTTCAAAATATAATTATTAATGATAAAATATGTGATTCTTGAAACATAATTATGGATTAAAATAGATTATTTAGTTCTCTTTTAAATTGGTAATGATTCAAGAATTTCCCTTGAATCCAGCTTGTTTTTCCGGATGATTTAGGAAGAGAACTATATCAAATCGTGAATTCTACCATAAAATTGATAAAATTATCTAGATATTGTAGTGTGTATCAAATTGGAAAAATATATAAGAAGTATTTAAATATAATGTAGAGTTTCATTGTGATAAAGAGAGAGAGAGATTAACCCGAATGAAATAATAGTGGTTTGGGGAGAAATCCACACCACTTTGTAATAAATGAAATCGCATATCCCATAATTTATAATCATTCATCGAATGATTTAAAAAAATTATGATAAAGAGATTCATGATATTATATATCAATTTTTTGTATAAATACATCACATAAAAGAAATGATAGAAGAATAATGTAAATCTCATGAAAAGAAATGTGAGAGGATAGACCACTTCACTTATGTATTAATACGATCTATATCTGAAATTAACTTCCTAGATAATAAAATTAAATCCATTATTTAAATAATTCATAACGATAAATACATTTATCTAAATTATTATAATTTTATTATTTTCATTTATTACCATTTTTTATGAGTTATAAGATACAATTTTATTTCTCAAGAGTGTTCATTTCCTTGGTTTTCACAATACGTATTCTTGTATATTAGTATAGAAGATCATTTTGGAATATGTATAATACTCCAAAATTGAATTTATATGATATTAATGAACGTACAAATTAAAAGTATATATATATATCATTTCGTTATATGGTGTGAGTAAAAATCATTATAAAATATATTTAGTGATATTCATTTCAATTATTACAGAGATTATTGAACATCAGACACACATTTTTTATTATCATTTTGAATTATTTAAATATGTCACGTATAGAAGATACGATTGGATGAAATACATATATTATAGTCTTTTATAATGATTGAATTTTTTTCTTTAACTATCTTGAAAGAGAGGTTGAGGAATGAAAATCTTTCGTCCATGAATGATCAAAATTGTCCCCTCACAGACAATGATTTCATTTTTAAAATTAATGTTTTAGATATGGGAGTTTGATGAAACATCATCCATTGAAATTAAATCATTACAGTATATATATAATACTGGAGTAATCCTGATCATTTTCATAGATTATCATAGGAGAACATAATAAAATAATGAACTGGAAATGAAAATAGAAGGGAAAGGAAGAGGATTTTAAATCTTGAATACTCTTCGTTGAGAACCTCTTAATGAAAGGGGTTTTGGTATTTTGGTAAGACCATGATATCCAAGACATAGGTAGAGACAAGGTACACATATTTGAAAATATATTTGACATGCTTGAAGGCTCATATGACTTTGGAAATGTGGGGATGAGGTGTGGTTTTTTATAGTATAAGAGAAGGGCTATTTCTCATTATTTAATTCATTATTTTTTATAATACCGAACACATGAAATAATGTTGATTCTTATGACTAAATATAGTAATAAGTGCATGCGAGTTTGATCGATGGTTTCATATATCATCTAGAACTCAAGGAATAGTGTAATTGTCTTATAATGTATTATACGGTAAATTACCATATTTCACTGTTCTAAAAAATTCAATATGTTCAAAAAATTCAAACAATTCACCCAGACCATTTTATAACATGAAAAATCAAAAAAGGACATTAATTTTTTTAAAAAATATTTTTAAATATAAGAAATTTAATTTTTAAATATAATAATTATTTACTGGAAAATATTAAATATTGAATTTATAACTCATTATAGAACACATTAAAAATTTAAATATTGTCTCATAATATTATCTTCAAATAGTCAGATAACAAATTATTGATTTATGAATAATTTTATATATGAATAATTTTTAGGAAAACTAATTTTATTTAAAATAATTTTATTAATTATAATACTGTAATTAAATATATATGAATTTCAAAAATACCAACACCGAAATATAAAATCTAAAAATATTCACTTTTTTTATGTCATATGATCTTTTATATGTAATAGTTTACAATTAATTTAGCCGATTTACTATTAATATTACTATTCTTAAAGGTTCATTACATTTCCAAATGATCAAATAATTTTTCAATAAAAAATTATGTCGATCTTATCATAGCCTAAATAACTTACTAATCAAAACTATGTAGGTACATTTTTTGAAATTCAATACTGAAAACCTGAATATTTATGTTTAATGTCCAAGTTATAACTATCTTTTTTATATAACTATATTAATAACTTTTTTTATAGACACTATATTCTCAAAACATTAAATTCTATATTAAATGTATTTTTAAATCCATAGGGTGTAATATTATCCCCTCCTTCAATAAATAACTTCCTTTCAATTTTAAATTTTACTTATAACAAAATGAATTAATACTAGAAAATAAATTTTAGAAAAACTAACATCGGAAAATAATGTTCTAGGATATCATTTTTTTGTTTCAAGCTCATTTACCTGAAGTTGATAAATTATTTTAGTTATTAATAATGTAAGAAAATTTGTATATGTGATACGTTTATATAAAAAAAATATTATCCTTTGGTTGTGAATTTAACTATTCCTAATTCATTTTGTGGAACAAGTTGTATCATAAGGTAAAATATTCACTAAAATAATGTCTAAATATAAAATTAAGAAATTTTATAAATGGTTAAATATTCAAAAATATCATGATCTAAGACTTTATAAATTAGTTCAATTATTTTCCATAATGAACTTATTAAACAACATGAAGTTCCTCTTAATCATTACATACAACTAGGTGAGCCCATTCTCCTTGTATTCTCTTAAAGTGTGGTAATAAATTGATTTATTATAAAACCATATTTAATACATTCCTGATTCCTTATTCCTTATTAAATGAATATAAATTAGGATATATTCCTTAAATAAAAAATATTTTATACATTACCAATGATATCATAAACCACATTTTCTATAGTCCATTATATTGATCCAAGATATTAGGTGCAATACAATTTATGTTATCCAAATGATTCAACACATTACTCTAAAATCGACATCTGCCTATCAAAAACATATTAAGGGTTTTTTTCCTCAACCATATATTCTTCAAAAAGTTCAACTTGTTATTGGTTCACTTTTTCTTAGTACTATTAATCATACGACCTCAAATCTTTAATGATATAATACTAAAGTACAATAATTTTACACTACTGAACTCTTATTACTAGTAAATCATTTGAAAAAAATACTTAATTGAAATTATTATTAATCAATAAATAACCAAATTAAGAATTCATCTTCATCTGTTGTAGTATCATAATGTTGAATATGATCTATTTTCATATTTTTGTGTATATTTCTATAATTCATGGGACATTGATTTAAATAGTTTCCAAAATTCTTAAAGTTGAAGAATTGTACCTTGGGATAAAATTTCTTAACCTAGAAATCATAACAATGAGGGACTTTCCCTCCACAAATTTATCATACCCACATTCATTTTATGAATATACCATGGTGTTTCTTTCATCAATTATCAATCGTTTGAAAATAGTTTTTCCCTTTTTAGCTTTGCCGATATTTTTCCCAATTTCCCTATATTTACCATGACTGTCAAAAAATCCATAATTCATAGAAAATTATTTTTACTTCTATTTAGGACATGCCATTATCTATCTATAATATGATTATGTTTTAGTGGCTAGATCCCTTCAATATATTGGCTAAAACCCATCGAAGAAATGATCATTCTTACACTTTGGATTATGTACCTTTATTCGGATCCCATTACGACTAGTATGACCGTTTTATATAGAATTTAATAAATTGAATTAGATCATAAAATTATGAAACATACTGTATCATCCTAATAAAAGTTTAATACATAACAAAATTTGAACAAATTATATATAGCTAATCTCATAATCCTGGTTTTATTGAAGACATGTTTTCATTTAAATCCTTCATAATGATTATTATAGAAAATGTTATTATCCAAAGAATTTACCTTATGAGTGTCAAAAAATTGTGTGTATTGAGGAATTTTCTCATGTACCAGGTTACCCTAAGAGATGATTGGGACACATTGTCGAACATGTTACCATAAGGTACATCTGTTCGAGAATAACATTCATGTCAAGTTTCTATGTGGGGTTTTATTTCCCGAAAGACCCACATAGTCACTACCATAACAAAATTTTATGATGTTCTTCTACAATTATCCTGAAATTATATATTATGGTTATAATTTATAATTTTATAAATCTAGTTTTCAATGTTTCATTATAACATTCCATAATACCAACATTAAGGACCCCGACCCCAATAGACTAGAGTTGATGCATTCTTTTATTTCATTGATATGATTACAATGAATCATATCCCTAAAGACCAATAATTTTAGTAGTTTTAAAAACTAGATTACATTATTAAAATTTACACTACAATGTGAAAGTAAAAACAACATAGAAACACTATTGATAACATCTATGAAGTCTTAGATTTACAGTACAAGTTTTTTATAATGTTCCTCACAGAATCCTTGGGAAAATAATAATTTGAAAAGGGTGAGATTAGATACTCAGTAAGGATAAGAAATATAGTAGAAGATATAAAATAAACAATATCTCATGATGAATAAATAATAATAAATTCCATTAAATCTAATTCTTAATCATAATATGGTAGTAATAATATTTTAATAAATAAATCGATATAAATAATCACATGAAATTTCACCATAAATATTAAACTAGTAGAATAATCACTTTAATTATTGATTAATAATATCAAAATGATGTAATAATTATTCCAGATATCATAAACATGTCATCAAGGCCACATCCATGTCATCTAGAAACAAGTTTTTATGCTCTCAACCAAAATCCATTTATGTTTTTTCTCATATACCTAACAATGCATCATGGGTCTATACAGGGCCCCATTAATCACATAGTATGTCTAATTCATTCATAATATTTCAAATAAAATTATATCATCCAATCATAGTGTCCCATACATCTTTTATGTATCATATATGAAATTACTTTGATTAAATCATTCAGAAATGTTTGAGGAAAATAATCATTAAACATTCCAAAGTGTCTCATACCACATTGAAATAATAAAAACATAGTACCATATAATATCATGAGAATTAGGAGACTCCAGAAATTATACATACAACAGATGTATATACACTACACACACAATGAATATATGGTGAAGAAGAAAAATATCTCATTGAAGTGAATGTGAGACAAGAAAACCATTATTTACATTTGAGAGAATATTTAATTTGTAAAATAAGTTATATTTTCATAAAATATGATTTTAAAAATTTATATCAAATAATATAATAAAATATAAATTAAAATTATGTTTTAAGAATAAATTATTTCCCAAATAAGTGAGATCAAGTAAAAAATGTTTTTAAGATGATTTAGAAATAATTAATTTTCGTGCGGTTTATGGAAAATATTTAAAAGATTTAACAGTGGAAACACATGTTTGTTTTCAAAAAACAAATAATAAACCAAAAAAATTTCTAATGAATTTTTTTTTGATATTATAAAAATAATTCTTCCTTAAAACAGATTGTATAGTGCACTTGAAAATTAGAAAGAATTCAATAAGTTTTAATTAATTAGGCATGTTTATTGGGAAGAATTAGAAATGAATCCATATTAAAACAAGTATTCTCTCCTTAAATAAATATGAAAAAATATGGATATATGATTTGGGATCATAATGAAAAAATATATTATAATTATCTAAAAATAATAGAGAATTACATTTGGGAAAATAGAGTGATCGTATAACCCAAATGAAAAAAATGGAGGTTTGGAAATAAATTATTACCACTTTGTAATCAATCATACCATATGTCCAAAAAATAATTATAATAAAATTAATATATTAATAAAATTAATATAATTAGATTCATAATATTATATAGAATATATTCGTATAAATACACCACAGACAGGAAATAAGTGGAACATAATTGAAATCTCAAGAAAATAAAAGTGAGATGAGAAATCCCCTTCCTTATGTCCGAATGTGTTCTACACTTGACCTTAATGTACTGGATAATAAAATTATATCCAATAATTAATTAATTACGAAAATTATATACATTATTTGATTTATTATAATATTATTCAGTTCATTTATGGCCTTTTAGATGAGTTATAAGATACATTTTTTTGTTGGGGAGCTTTTGTTTCCTTTGTTTTGACAATTGTTATAGTGGTATATGAGTATTGATGTTCATTGTGGAATGGGTATAATTATACCGAATTTAATTTATATAATGTTAATGAACATCCATAAGTTTAAATTTTTATATATATCACTTGGTTATATGATATATGGATGAACTATATAATAATACATTTAAGGAAAATCGTTTTCATTATTACAATAGTTATTTATCATAACAAGATCATTTTGTTTTTTCATATATTATTATGTAAATATGTTATATATATAACATAAGAATGGTTATAATAAATATATTATTGTGTGATTTAACCATTAAAATGTATTCATTACCATCCCTGATAGTGAAATTGAAGAGAGAAAATTCATCATCCAAGAAGGTTATAAGTGGCCCCCCACAGACGGTGATTTTGATTTTATAATAGGAGAAAGAGTGAATGTGGGGGGATTGTGATGATGTATATTACATTAACATTATATCATTATAGTATATAGATGTTATGTGAGGTATCATGTTCATTTTGATAGCTGAGGTAAGGGTAATATTATAAATCAATGAACGTGAACAGAAAATAAAGTGGAAAGGAAGAGGAAGAGGGTTTTACCTCTTGAATACTCCACCTTGAGAACCTCCTCATGGAATGGGGTTTTTGTCTTTGGGTATGACCAGGAGCTACTGGAATAGGGGAGAGACTAGGGAATACTATTTGATCACATCTTTCACAAGCATCATGAATTTTAGGAGTGAGGATAAGAGGGGGTCATGAGTGATTTTTATGGAGAAGAATAATGATTTATCCTTATTTATTTCATTAATTTATTATTTTTCTCAAGACAACAAAATAATTTATTATTATAACTACCTAAATTAATTATTGAATATTAGTTTGAACGATGGTTTATTTCATCAATAATTACTCATGGAATAGCTTATTTAACTTATAATGTTTTTATACTGTAAATTTCCGCATTTTACTATTCTCAAAAAAATCATGTATTTCAGAAAAATAAAAAAAAACTCATCTTAACAATTTTTAAAAGTATATAATTCAAAAAATGAACTCCATTGTATGAAAATAACTCTATAAATATTAGAAATTTTAATTTTAATTGTAATCATTATCTATTCGAAAAATAGAGTATTAAATTTATATTTGATTTTATAACAATTTCAAAAACTGACCAAGGATTAATAAGATTATCCTAAAATCATAACTCAACAAAATATTTAATTATGATTAATTTTATAGGATATTAATTTTCATTAAAATAATTTTATAAATTTTAATAGTGTAATTAAATAATTATGACTTATAAAAATACAATCACGAAAGTATTTGTTTTTGAAATATTTTCATTGATTATATCATAATTTCATTTGTTATAGGGAAAAATTTTATTTATACATTCGTGCACTAATTTTCTATTCATCTGGATAACATACTAAAAATTGTATTATTCATAAGGTTACATTACTATTCCATAGGGTCATGTTACTATCCACCAAAAAATTACATTGATCATATCAGACACTAAATATTTTACTGATGGAAGAAGTGCATGCCTGTTTTTCAAAATTCAAAACATTGAAGCGGAAAATTTATTTATAACGGATAGGTTATAAATATATTGTTTATATAATTATATTAATATTATTTTTTTCATTAAAAATTAGTTTTTTGTAAATCCAAGGGGTGTTACATTCTCCCCTCCAAAAAATTCCACCTCAACATTTTAAAATTTTACTAAAAAATGAATGAAAGAGTTGATACTAGAAAATACATTTGGGGAAAACCCATATGAAAAAATAACGTACTAGGATAAAAATTCTGTTTTAATAATCCATAAGACAATGTATGAATGTATATTATAATTAAATAGAGATCTTGAAATGAATTTAAAATGTAATGGAAGAGAAAGTTTGTTATTGAATACTCCTCCTGGATAACCTCCTTAAGGAAAATGATTTTGGAATTTTGGTAAGACCAAAAGCATCTTGACATAGGCATATAAAAGGGAAGAGTATTTCAACAGAATATTAACATGATTCAAGGCTTAGTGGAGTGAGTATAAAAGGGGGAGAGGGGTGGTTTTTATATTATATAAGATGGGTAATTTTTCATTATTTAATTCGTTACATTATTATTTTTCAAAATATAATATATTTTACTAATTATTATTAATAAATAGAGTAATAAATGAATTAGAGTTTTAAAAATGTTTCTTACATAAATCATGACTCAAAAATTAGTTTATTTACCTTGTAATGTATTTATAACTTTTATTACAATATTTTTCTATTCACTAAAAATTCATGTATTTCAGAAAAAAAACAAAAATTTCACCCAAATAATTTTTCAATGTGTATAATTGAAAAATGAACTCCATTTTATGATATTAATTTTATAAATGTGAGAAATATATATTTTTATTTTATTCATTATATTATTGAAAAGTACAGTTTAATATTTATAATTGATTTTATAACACTTAGAAAAATTAACTAAGGACTCATAAGATTATCCAAAAATCATAAGACAACAAGATATTTATTCATGAATAATTTTTATTAAAATTAATTTTTTAAATTATTATTTTGATTATTATATTTTTAATAAATATTTATGACTTACAAAATTACCAACACAACAATAATAATTTGTAAAATATTTTCATTTATTATAACTTAATTTAATTTATAAGATAGAAATTTTTTAATTATACTAAAATTGATGGGGTTACATTTAATTTTTCTGAAATACTATTCACAAGGGTAATATTAATATTCATATATTTACACTATTATTCCAATGGTTCATGTTACAATTGACCATAAAATTTAGTTGATCATATCAGACGCTAAATATCTTACTTATCAGAGGAGTGTAAGTCTATTTTTTGAAATTAAAAACACCTAAATAGAAAATTTATGTTTAATTGGTATGTTAGAAATATATTATTTAAAAACTATAATAATAACTTTTTTATCACAGAGATTAGTGTTTTTTTCATTATTATCTATATTAAATTTATTTGTAAATCTTTGGGGTTTTACAAATTATGTATGATTTATTTTGCTCAACTTGTATAAAAATGTACAATTTTTATTATGGTGTTTTTATCCATCAAATTATATACCCATGAAATGCATTGGTTAATGATTTATATTTCATTATATACTATGTAGTATATTAGGGAGTCAACCTAATAACCATTGGAAATTTGTAGATCTTGTGATGATGGTCTTGGGAGTGACCCTGAAACTATGATTATAATGTAATTTCTTATGTTGTCACCACATATTCCATTATTACATGTTCTTATGATTTCATTTCATTAAACCATTTTTGATGACTATGATCATTTTTACTATGATTTCATGTTATTACTTTTGATTATCATTTTATGATTTATTTCATGGTTTATTCCATTATAAGGCAGAGGCCCATAGAGAATCTCCACAGCCGGAGAGAAGACCACTCAAACACCACTATAGCGGAGATCCACCACCAACCCACCGAGTGCAATAAGGAAGAATCGCACCATCCACCGTGGAGGAGCTGGTCGTGGTGAGAGGAAACCCTAGTTCGAGATCCGCAGGTGTAATACCGGTTCGTGTTGACGACATACTCTTTTAAGTGCTTCTGGCTCTGATCTCGTAAGCTCACTGTTTTCCTGGGGTGATTTCTCATTGGAGGGATGTGCTCATGTGTTAGTGTTTAGTTGGGTTCTACCTCCTTTTTGGTGAGTTTGGTAGGGTTTCTTGTGCCGGATGCAGTTGATTTGTCTGGTGGCGGTGGGATTTTCAGTTATTTGGTTATGTTTTTCTTCTTCTGTGTCGTGGTGAATCTGTTGAAGAGTGTTGAAGGTGGTGTCATGATGGAGGGATGAAGATGAAGGTTATCAGGAGTAAACTCTTTGGTTGATTTTTCTGTTGTTTTTTAGCTTTTCATTTCATTGTTCTGTTGAATTTTCTGTCTCGGTTGAATGTTTTGACGGTATTTCTAGAGTTCTTTGGGCTAGAGACCCTGTTTATCGGCACCAGTGGTTGTTCTCGGCAGTATGGGGGAGAGATGTTGTGACGATGGACACCGGTGAATCTCACCGGTGATCCGGTGATGTGGATAGACTGATGCACATGGTGTGTCAGGTTTGATGGAAGTTTGGCGCTCGAGGTTGTGCAGGCCCACAACCTCAGGCAGTGTGGCGGTGGTTTTGAATTTTTAATTTCCATTTTGAAATGTGGTATGTGGTTTTGGGTTCATGTTGTATGGGTCCCGGAAACCCACAATCCAGCTTTATAAAATGAAAAAAAGTTATTTACAGGCAGGTATATCAACCTTTCCATTATTTATTTCCCAATGGTAAGAAATAAATTTTTGAATGATCTTTTGGAGTTATGATCATTATATTGAGTTTAAAATAATTAATATGATTTTATATTTAATAATATATATTTTTGTTTCTAATATTTAAAAAAACATACCTTCATATCATTAGCTTTTACCTATTGAAAACCAATGTGATTAATTGTGAAAAAAAATATTATGAAGGGTTCAGTAAATATAAATACCATGACCAATATTATTGAATCCTAAACCAAGATTAAATAAAATTAATATGATGTTTTTTACCATACACTAATTTACTTACAAATTTATCTACATCATATAGTTTATGTGGGTCACTAAGGAGACGCCATTGGAATCCCTCTACCTTGGTAGATCCTTGGTTAGTAGTTGAATAACCCATTACGTGGTTGGGTTCCTATAATCTCCCCTGATATAATATTTTATCTAAAAGGATAATGGAAAATGTTGGAGATAGATTTCGAGTAGTTAATATTTATAGGAACCATGTATGTTACCATGTATATACATTGTGATGACTTTATATTCATTATATGTATAACATGATGTTCCCATGAATTAATTCATTTTTTCATAATGTATTAGTTAACGATTTTGATAACCATTCATTTATCCCATGAATGAAGTGATCTTCCCCTTCATTTCAACACATGAAATTTCCATGTTATTGATTTAAAATAATGGAATGTTATTGAACAATAACAATTAACATAATGGTCTTTTAATGATTGGATGATAGTGTATTTCGTATAGTACAATTTTACTTATAATATCGAATTTGATATTTTCTTATCCAAAAATAGTATTAGATAATGAAGTATCATGAAATATATATTTCATACATTATAATGTGAAAATTTTGTGACCTATTATATGAAAAAGTCCCTTACATGTGTAATTTTGATATCCTATATATCTTTCATGGATCATATATTTTACACAATATCAAAATGGATGGCTGTTAAATGGTTTGGTAAGAATAATAATATATGTCAATGGCTTGTAGGTACTTTGGATATTTTAGAATTATATAGTACGATGGATTATCATTTTTATTTTTCTCATTACCTATATAATATACATAATGTCATCAATGTATTTTTTCTGAGTAACTAAATGGTAGACCAAATTCACATACTAATTAATAGTAAAATAAAACATCACCCTTACAAAACATATAAGGAATTCCTATCAGTATTAATTATATTAATAAAATTTGATGTATAATTGAACTGCATTACATGTGAATTTAAATTGGAGTAATATCAGGATATTTAATGAATCTTATATTCTTACTAAATAAAAAAGAATAATAAAACACATTTCATCATGAATTATCATATAATATAAATTTCAAAGATGATAATATTTAAGGGGTGGTAGAATGAATGTATTTATACATGACTATGATAAATAAAAGTATCATTACAATCACCAAACTTTTAATTAAAAATCACATAACATTAAAATGTACATTATTTAATTCACTTTAACAATGTAATATTTTATTAAATAACACATTAAAATATAAATTGAAACCATAACATTGAATCCAATAGTATAATAATCTATGATAAAATGAATAATTTATAAGATAAATTTTTATTAGGAACAATGAAATTACAAATCGATTAAATGGAATAAAATGCAATAGAAGATCATTAATGATTTTACAAGTAAGAATAACGTGTATACATAAGGCGTAGTATGACTATTATAAGTGCAAAGTGATAATTGGAAAACTAATATCCCAACACATACATTTCCTTAATAATTAAATGATTATACATAAAACTCTAAAATAATATAATAATAATAAGTTAAAAATAATTAAATTAACGAATGTTAAAAATGAAAAATGATCAATAAATTGTATTATAATTGAAAAAAATTAAATAATGGAGGAAATTATTCAAAAAGTGTTTATATTTTTTCATCAAACATTTAATTTTGAAATATATTATGATTTTTTTACTAAATGACATTATTTTTTTAAAAAAAATATTTTAATAAAAATTAGCCTATATATAAATACTCAATGTAAAAATTTTCAATATTTTGTTCTTCATAATAGTTTGAGATAGTAAACATTTTAGGTAAATAATAAATCAGGTTTCTAATTTAAGACAATTATTATAACTTTATATAGATGTAAAAAAATAATTATAATTAAAACAAAGAAATCCAGGATAAAAATTATGTAAATGTTTTAAAATTATATATTTTAGTATATAAAAATCATTATCTATACCTATAATGGACATAGAAACATATAATATGAAAAATAACATTCTAAATAAAATTCTATAATAATATAAATATTATATTTTAGAAAATAGATATCAAAAATGGATTTTAATTATCATACCAGTTTATTTCAATTTCTTTAAAATATCACCCAAAACATCACTTAAAACCATAGTGAATATAATAATACACTATACTTGGATGACATATAATTTCTGATCTGGTAGTGCCACATGACCTCAAGAAAATATCCTCATATTTTAGAGGCTTCTCAATAGAACTATGATTCTATATTTTTATAGTGGGAAGAATATAACTGAAAATTAGGGTTGTGATAGTTGTGTAAATTTCAAAAAAAAACTATAATAGATAATAAAATTTAATTGAATTAGTGAATGATAACATGATTTAACAAATTTAATGTGATTACCAAAGAAAAAATCCAAATTATTATCCCACTAGGATGATCACATATAGAAGAGAAAAGTTGAGTAAATGTAAAATACATGGAGTATATACATATATAATTGAACATTATATATGAAATTAATATAGCGTATAAATTATGATCACGAAACATTGTCCCTATACCCTACCAAATCCCGAGACTATTTGCAATCCTTGGATACCAATGTTCCATGGAAAACTATGTTGGTTATGAACATAAATCAGTAGGGAACCCCTAATGGTTCCCTAAAAATAACTATTAAATAATATGTATGAACATGTCATATGAATAGAATAATAAATAAATAAATAACAATGTATATTAATAATATCACTCAATTGGTTCTAATGTGACACATGGGGTTATCCATATCATCCATCACTAGAGACATATGTCACTAATCACAACACAGAAGAATTAGTGTGAATCATGTTCCATTGATGAATCACTTAGATATATATAAGTATATACAATTATTTTTGGTGAATTGATCAGTTCCATGATAATTACATATATACAACACTTTGGAGGGTGACCCACTATATAATATCATTTCATGAACACTTGGGGATGATCATCCACATCCAGTATCATTTAATACAATCAGGGGAGTGGTAGCACAACATAGTATCTCATATCAAAATATTGGTGGGGAAGAGAGTGGTTACACCTAAAATCTCTCATAGAAAAGTCATCATGGGTGATACACCCCAAAGATTATATAAATAAGTAAAATTAAGGGAAAATGTGGATTCAAATAAGACTTATATCATACTCTCAGTGGAGAAGTGTACTTTACCACAAACACACAAATTTCATAGTCATTGGAGGAATGAAACCAACAAGATTTCATAAATAGATAACATTTTGAGGGAATCCCCATCTTTTCCTCAATTAAATAACTCAATGGTGATATTATCTCCACCTATAGAGAATATAAATCAATCAAGGTGTTATCGATCCCTCCCAGAATATCATATTATATAATTTATTTGGATCGTAGTTATAATAACACATGTATGTTTTGGTTGATAATTTTAGTGGGAATTTGAATTTTCCAATTTTTAGAATGTTTTCCGTGTGATATGGAATTTAGAGTGTGGTTTTTAGGGTTTTAACATTACAAAATGATGTTTAAGGACATGAAATATGTTTTGGTTCATTTCTAGACGATTTGGGTGAGATATGGTGTAGAAACTGGCAAGAAATGCTATAAACAATATGTATTTCATGTCATTCAGATTGTGAATATGGATTCACACCATGAATGGGGATTGTTGGGTGTGACTAGGGGGATTATGGATGTATTAAGGGTGACTAGGGGATTTCACTAGAATGTAACAATGTTACACATTAGATAATACAATGACACATGTGTCTTGGTTATTTATGTTTTTATATGGTGGTAATCCCAAATTATTCATCCGAAAGACAATGATTTATAGAGGTGGGAGAAACCAATACCACCCTCCATCTATTATCCACTATTTTTAGTGTTTCTAGGTGTGATTATATTGTTTTAATAAGCAATAACTTCATCTTAAAAATTTTATTGTTGTTTTCCTCCACTGAATTTAATTTTTTTTTTCATTTTAGGAGGAAAATTCAAATATCATTTGGGAATGGTTAATTCATCTAATTTCCTTTGATTTTCATTTTAGAAGAGTTATAGGGGAACAAAATTTGACACCTACCATATTCCAAATGTCTAAATATTGAGGTTCATTTATATAAAGATTTTTTCTATTATTTTCTCCATAAATTAATTTTTTGGGTTATTGAAGAATAATTTTAATAGGAATATTTTCGTAGCCAATATCCAGGGGTGAATCATGAGTGGATTTCTTGATATCACAAGTGAATTTAGTGAAACGTGATGAACAAGTGTATTTTTTCCTACTATAGAATTTGAATTAAAAGATATTAATTAATTTTATTTGATTATAATTATTTATTTTGGATTCCCTGGTATGACATAGGTGCTGGGAACATGGTTTTTCACGACCCGTCCTCGGGGCCCGTGCCGTGACTACCACAAGCCCGCCTTCCATAGGCTAGGGGCTGGCGACTAACACCAAGGCGTAAATCCCAGTAAAAAGGGAAGGCATTTCCTTTGTAAAGTAATCAATCACACAGAGTACAAGAGGAAGATGTAAACACTAAGTAAAAACTGAGTACAACAGTAAGTGCGGAAAGTAAAAAGGGGACGGAAATACAAGCCCAACTGTAAAGTACAACTTGAAAGGGAAAACAGCAACTGAAAAGTAATGCTGCTACGCTGAGCTGCCCACTGGAAATCCCACCTGAAGGGTGGGTACAGATAGCTCATCTGTTCCTCGGGTCCCGCCGTCCGCTCCGAGTATGTCCTGCCCAGTGGTCCACCTCCGGGTACCGCCTCATCGTCACGTCCACCTCTGGGTGCCGTCTCGTCGTGAGGTCCTCCTCCGGGTACCATCTCGTCATATAGTCCACCTCCAGGTATCGTCCAGTCCTCGAACACTTGGCCTCTGTTAGCACTTCCCGTCGTCTGCAACCAACACAACGAGGTGCGGGCATAGCCCGTGCAGGGGTGAGTATAACGATACTCAGTAGGGACCCCGAGACCCTCAAGGTCTCACTAAACCAACAAGGATAACCACAAAGAAGATCTCAACAGATAACCTCTACTTAGGTATATGCCCATACATATACCTATGTTTTCAAGTAACCCATCTCAATCATGAGGAAACACAAGGATTGTGAAATAAACTGATAACCACTACTCGGGTATATGCCCATACATATACCTAAGTTAGAAAGTGACCCATCTCAATCATGAGGTAAACACAAGGTCAAAAGTCTCATCTCAAACCAGGATTTTCATTATCGAAACCGTAACTGCTGAAGAGCTCCGTCTCTGGAGTGTACAATGGTCTTGTCATGACTCCGAGTTACTGCTCACTAACCTAAGACTACTGATGTACTCCTCCTGTCGAGTACCGCGGGTCAGCCACCCGGACACAGTAGTGCTTCCCGCCGAGGTATGTCACCCAAACACAGTAGTGCACACCACCTAGTAGCCTGCAGAAGTACTCTCTGGATGAGTACCGCGGGTCTGCACTGTCACACAGGTAGTGCTCCGTCCGCTATGGGTCTGCACCTCAGAAAGTAGTGCTCCGTCCACTGGGCTAGTCGAATCACTCCAAGTCGAGTCGGTCAAGCAGTCGTCAGGTCTCAACCAGTAACACGGTCTCCGTACTCCACACGCTCGTCAATGGGAGGGTCTGCTCCACGAGCTACAGGTCGATACTCCAAGTATCTCAAAGTCCCACAAAGAAGTATCTCAAAGGACCGACTCATCATAGGGGTCTCAACACAACAGACGACATGTCAATCGGATGCCCGGTCTGTGAGTTATTAGCCTTTTCGTCCCAGGGACAGGTTGGTTTTGTGAGCGAACTAAACCCGGCCGTATCTCAACTGTACCCTGAACTCTCATAGGGTATACTCATAGGGACAGTTTTTCAACGAGATCACCAACGCCGCTGACGGTTCATCAAATGGACGTCCTGTCAGAAAGATACCAGCTTTTCCGGTCTAGGGGCCCGGTTGGATTTCGGTGCGATCCAACCCGGCCACTATCCATCTACATCCAAAACTCAGGCGAAGGATTCCAAAAGTTCCGTATCGTCAACAGGAACTCAACGAAATAGACGGCGCGTCAATCGGACGCCCGATCTGAGAGTTATTGGCTTTTTCGTTCCACACCCACCCTGGGAAACTTTCCAGGAGGTCAGCCATCCTGATCACTACTCTAGGCCAAGCACGCTTAACTATGGAGTTTTAACCACGTAGGCTCCCGAAAAGGAAGATGTAACTTGAGTATAGTATACCGAAACGACCGTCTTGATCCAAGGATCGCGTTGCCGCTGACAGCGAGTCGTTTGGAGGCTCCTAGCCCATGATACGGGCATTTGAGCAAAAGTGGTCCGAAACTGGGGGTCTGGTCCCGGGCCGACCCCCCTGGGTCGGCCGAACCGTGTCGACCCGCCCCGGGCGGCGACCCAACCCGACGACCCGGCCCGACTCGAAAAACCCGGCCCGGCGCGGCGGCGCGGTCCGGCGCGGCGGCGCGGGCCGGTACGGCGGCGCGGCCTGGGCACCGTTCGTGTGCCACGCGCGGGGGGAAAAGCCCCCGCCTTTCCTCAGCTGGCGCGCACGGCAACCTGCCGCGCCTAAAGAACCCCCCCCCCCCCCTCACGTGGGGGGCCTGCCTTCGAGAAAACGGGGGGCCGCCTGCCCCCCCACCTTTGTGAAACCGGCCCCCCTCATAATAGGGGGGCCATTAAGGCTGGCCGGGGGAAATTATTTCCCCCGGTTTTCTCCCTTCTGACCGGCCCAACCTGGCTGGCCGGTTTTTCTTCAACGGGACCAGCAAGGCCGGTCCCCCTTCCGGCTTCCGACACCGGCGGCCCGGCTGGCCGCCGGTCTTCTCGTTCGACCGCGGCCCGGAACCGGCCGCGGCCTTCGTTGTCCGGCGCGATGCGACGTCACCGCGCCCCTCCACCGCGGCCCAGCTCCGGCCGCGGCGCCTTCAACTTTCATCGACGCGGCGCGACGGCGTCACGTCCTTTCATTATTTAACGACATGGCGCGACGGTGCCGCGCGTTTCTTGCCACATGATCCTGCGCAATGCGACGGCACCGTGCCACACCCGTTTCAATCCACAACAAAATCAACATGAATAGGAGGAGAGTCGGTTGTGTTCGTGCAGTCCGCCCCCCTTGCGTTATTTGCTAACAATCGGCCTTTAATGAACGATAAACATTCACAATCTTTTAAATTAAATAAAAAGATTTGGAATCAAGGCCCGACAAATATAAACATTCAAGTTCGAAGGAGAGATCCACATAACTTTAAAAAGTTAAAACCCCTACCTTGATTTAAGAGGTGCTGAGATTCGGCGTCGCGAAAAGAGATGTCGCGGAAGAAGACGTCGTCGGTATTGCGGGTATGGCATCGCGGAAGACGGTTCCCGAGAACGTGGCGTTCTTCGTCGATGTCCGATTGTTCTTCGCGTTCTTTGTCAAGAGGATGACGAAACTTCAAGACTTCTAAGCCTTCTTTCCAAAACCTCTCAAACATCACAACCCAACCAAATGAAATAAGTTCTCCACTTTTTTAATTAACTTCCCATGGCTTTTGAAATTCATGTGTTTGAAATTCAAAAGACTCACATAACTCACCACATTAAAATCAACTCATTTAAGACATAAGTTATAACTAAGTTAAAAACATTTAAGTGGGAGTTGAGGGGTTTTAGAGGATATGAAGAGGTGGGGTTCGTGTGGGCCCCACCACCCTCATAACCTCCCAAGGGAGGTTGGGTGGTTACCCAACTTCCACCATGAGCTAACACTTAGATAAGTTAATAAAAATTGTAGTGTAGTTATAAAATAAACTTCCACAATTTTTATTTTCAACACTCGTGTAAACGCAACTCCAGAACAGGAGTTCCTAAGTAATAACCGGCACCGCGGTTCCATCGGTGCCCTCGGAATTTGATTCCGGGAACCGGTTCAAATGATAGAAATTCTCTCTCGCTCGTTCACTGAACGTACCTGAGCCAAACTTCGGAAATTAATTCCAGGCACACCGGGTCTCGGAATCAGGCGCCGTCAGAAACTGCGTTCTTGTAAAATTCCAAAGAAAATAAAGAAAAAAATTTCCTTGAAATTTATGGGTCATTACATGGTTCATGAATGATTAAGTCTTGTTTATTTTGGATAGGCCTTGAAATATACTACCATATATTGGTTAAAAAGTTATATTTTAATGAGAACGGCGGTATTAATATTTTCCTTATGAAATTGATACATGTTTATAACTTTATATGAATTATATGGCTCATCCCAAAGAGAATCATACTTGTTAATATTCATTATGGTTTCTGTTTTATTTAATTAAAAAAATTATTAATTAAAATGGAAGGATTATAGGTGTCAGGATAAACCCTTCTGTTCCAAATTAATTCCTTGGAAGCAAGTGGTCAAGGCCGAGATGATTGATAGGTTGAGTAGCATTAATAAATACTAGTATATGAGAATAGACATGATGAGGTCTGGGATACCCTATATTGGCCTATGTGGATAGTCCTTATTCATACATGGGTCAAGATGGATGAGTAAACATTTCTAAAGTGACCTTATGCACCAAGAAGGGTCATAAACTATATCATGAAGGTTAATAATTTGGTAATACCCATATATAATTGTAAAGGCCATTCTATATTTTTTGAGAAGTCCTGGGACATGACGTCCTAGTATTTCAGGTGTGGAACCAAGATCATGAATTTGACAAAGAGGATCCAAGGCATGATGTCTCTACATCGTTACAAATTGAGACTGTCCCAAGAGGTATTACTATTCTTGCATGCTGACACAGAATATTCCATCTGGGGATCCTCTACTTTTGATCATACCATAATTATTTTTATGGGATACACCTTCAATATATTAACCTCGGGGACACTTGAAAGTGACCATATGGTTGAAAATCCTAGAGTTAGTGAATTATGGGATTGGATTGTGATGGTAATGACTGTCAGCTTAGAACTTATGCAAAACATGTTCTATTTAGGGGATATGGAAATAGATAAGGATTTATAAATTCATCCAAACATAAAGATGAATTTATTAATGCAATAACTTTTTGTTGATGACACTATGAATTCCAACCATTTTTCCTAGAACACATCATATGGGCCAAACAGGATATGATAGCATGGTAGGGATTCCCTAGGATACATCATGGGATCTAGAGTGTGAGACTAATTTGACTTAACTCTACCATAAATGAATTCCCAGTGTCATTCGTTTTCCTACCAACTCAGGAAACCCATATGTTTTTTCCGTGTATATTTTAGTGGCCCGATTTATTTTAGTTTTTCTTAGGATTCCAATATTTTGAACATTTGTGCGATTTGAGTTTTTTTAGATAGAAATATTTCCATAAGAATTGGATTCTTGTCTCATCCATGAGGATTGATGATGAAATCATTGATTAATTCATAGGATACACCCTATGAAAATGTAAATATATAATTATTTAATTTCTTATATCTATTTGTGACTGGGCTATTGTTCGTGTGATTGAATTATGATGTGTTATTATTTCATATCAGGTGTGTACTCCACACATATCTTATTTGGTCTATCCCATATCAATATTTAGTTTCTTTTCCATTTTCTTGATTTCCTACATACTAGGACAATAAAATTTTACATCAAACCGTATTCAGGAACATTGATATGTTTTCAGGGTTCCACTTGTTATGCACAAATTTACTAGACGTCCAAGGATTCTTAGAATCTATTTATGTGCCTTATTTATATGATTCCATGATGATACCTACAATAGAAAATTATATATAAATAAGTAACGTATATATAATATAAGTTCGTGGACTTGTATACCCTTGTGGTGACATATTTGGATCATAGTTATTTCACCACTGTTTAAATAAGGTATGATCAGACTATGGTAGCAATCAGTCCCTTAGTATAACAATATAAATTTAGTTTATTTTTTTATTAATATATATTATAATATTTATATTGGATGATCAAATTCACCTTCCCAATATTTATTGGTAATTTTTAGAATCACATTGGTAGTGCCCTACTAATTTTTGTACTCAAACTCTACTTGGACATCCATTACATTGGGGTACCCAAGAATAATTTCTACTGGTTCTACGAACATGATAGGATGAGGTATGGTATTAATCAAGTATGAATTATTTAGTATATATGAGGATTTCGTAACATGCTCTTGATTGATGTGGGAAGTAGATTGTTGTTATTTTTATTTTAGTTTCCTTAACTTATTCTTGTTTATTTGGTCACACTAGTGGGTGATCAGTGATATATGTATAAAATTTAAATGAATGACATTATTGAAATTTAATCATTATTGTAGAATTTCTTTGATCTATTACTTCTTCACTATAATAATTTAATTTTAATGTTGATTTTTGGTCATTCATTATATTATCATTACATTGATTTCATGGAATATTATCCTATTAAAAACACCTTCGACCATCACATCATGTTAGTAGCCTCTAATATATTGAGAGGAATGTATGACACATTATGGTGAACTAGTCTAGTTATTGTTAATAATTTTAACTATGGATGGATTTTACAAAATGGTAATATAATTTATCTTTTCATAATTCATTAATATTTGTGAAATTGTAGAAAATCGTATTTGGAATATGTTATAAAATGTTGTGCATATCGAACTGGATCATTGAGAACACTTTCTTCGATAAACATTCTATATTTCATGGTTATGGTATTGATATTTTTCTGGAAGTATTTTAGTTTAGTAAGGTTTATTAATTCAAATGATATATATCATGTGTGTATTTTATGATTTATTATGGTTTTTTGGCTATTATACTATTGGTGAGTAGTGAGTGAATTGATTGGAACTCTTGGATGATATAGGAAAGAGGCATTTTTTAGTCATCATATTCATAACATAGAGTCCACATGTTTTATGCTTGATAGTGTGTCATTTTAAGGATGACTGAGAATGAATATTTTTATATAAGAAATCCAAAAGGTTGTTGTCTATTATAGGTGATTTGTGGACTTCCCCTCACTTCAATTTCGATGTTTATGTTCCCTTATGAATATCTATGTGAACTATGTTATCTAGAGACTTAGAAATAGTGGGAATGATATAGTCCCTTCTACAAAAGAGGTTCAACGACCCTTAATATGTCATAGTGGGTACATGGAATACTAATCATACAACTTAATAATTTTCATGGTTAGGTTATTCCATATAGATGTACCATTGGGAGAACCCTGATTACTGGGTAACTAAATGAACTTCTTATAGACTAATTTTTTTGTTATCAATTCCTAGTACAATTAAAAAATTTTAATTAAACCTATCTCGATTATTCCAATTTTTCTTTCTATGATATTTTTTTTAAAAAACCCATGATTATTGTTATAAATTTGGATACTTTATTGATATAATAATCGATAAGTGAAAATTGATTTCATAATGGAATATCAAGGGGTTATTATTGTATATAGATTCCCAGTGAGGTTAAACACTTTTATCATCATTATATTGAATTCATGAACCTCTTTATAGGACTCCATTATGTGGATTTACAGTGAGTATCAATTCTTGTCTAGCCGATGCTGGGAATGAGATTCTTTAAATGATTGAAAAATTAAAATCCCTCCTCTGTTATAAATGTGATTAATTAAATTGGGTAACCAATTAGGACACATATAATGTAATCTTCTCTAACATTTAATTTTTAACCTATATAATTAACATATTTTGATGATTTTTCAACCTCATTGGTCGATGATATCTTTACCGTCATTAAATTGTAACTATTTTGGAGAGATTTTATTGGTCAACGTGATGTGGGGTAATAGTTGTGAATAGAAAAAAAAGTATTATTAGTTAATTCTAAACAATGAGGTATATAGTTCTTTTATAAGTGAATTATTGGGGAGGTGGATAGGCCTAGTGACCCATATATGAGCCTTGATCAAAAGGGATAGTTAAGAGAGTTACATCCCCTTACTTGTGAGTTGAAATATAGTTAGAGAGGTTTTATCGATTATATATATTGAATTTGAGGTACTTATCATGTTGGAAAGCTCAGGAAGATTTTTATATAAAGGAGGATCAAATGTTTTAGTTGTGTATATGATGTTGTTGTTGGTTTCTCAGGATGAACCTATGGTGTTTGTGTAGCAAGACTGGTTATGATAGGCAATATTGTTTGGGTAATTGATTCGATTGACTAGTGGTTATGTGGTTCAAAATGTTATTATAGTGTAGTGGATTCTACTAACTGGTTTTACATCTATAAGAGGTTAATTTCTTAGATGATGATTACTCTATTTAAATTTAGGATGAAGAAAAATAGTGCTAAAATGATTTCATTAGGTGGGTGATCATTATATTATTCAATGAACATGTAATATGCCTATTACTTAAGAGGATTTCCATGTAATATCCATGCATGTCATGAATGAAATATTGAAGAGTAGGGACTTCATGACTATGTTGAAGAGTGATTCATGGGAGTTTTAATTAGGTTCAGTGCATGGGTGATATTGGTGAAAATCCTATAATGATTAGGACTTAAAGATATCACGTTTCAGTAATATGTGATGCTATTACCAATAGATATTTATTTGGATTTGAATGAGCCAATGTTTAGTGGTCTGTAAAGATTCAATTGACTAAATTTTGAATAGTATATTTTGGTGAAATAAATGAAAAACTCTTTATCAAAGAATATCATAGACATAAATCATGTGTTATGACATAACTAACAAAAGGCTGGTCTTGGGAACACATTTTCAAGAGTCATGGTGTTAATGGTTATTTAAAATTTTTTGTTTCTCATATTTAGGTGATCATGGATCAATATGACTGACATGTGTTATTTGGTGATTGAATCATTAATGTTGAACTAGAGTAATTTTATAATGTCTTCTAGATGGATATAATGTAACTTTTAACCATTGGAGGGTTTAACCCTCACAAGTCCCAAATTTTAGGGAACTCCTTCGATGACATCTTCTTACGTCAAGAAATATGATACATGGAATTGTTTCATTTCTCACAATAAATAAAATTTATATCATGTTTATATCATTGTTTAGTAGTAGATAATTAATTTTATTTGATAGGGTAACATTTATTAGGTAGGGTTGTGTAAGTATCGACTAATCATTAGATTGTATTTTAGTCATTTTGATGTTGTCTAATAATTGTTTCTATGTGATACTATATTTATGAAATAATTATAGGAATGAATTCAGATACAATGTCATGTGGAGTTGGTGTATTATCATAAGGATTGGGATGATCCTAAAATAACCCAATAATGATTCATTGGGTGAGACATTTTTTTTTATATTTTTTAGTGGGTGTACATGTATCACCATATAGTTTATGGGGTGAATCTTGAGATGCAATATTTTATAACATTGTGTTATAGGATATGAATTGTGATAAGCATAGTGTTTTTCTGATGTGGTCTGTCTAGTCATGGTTCATTGTTGTATAAGGGAACTACACCATGATCAAGGTAGTATATTCCATGACCTATAGGGTTACAACCTGGTATTCTAATTTTTAGTTTGTCAATAAATACCTAAACCCCTTTATGGAACCCTAGATTCTATCATCCTTATCTCACATACTCAAGGTGTCTCTGGGTGATATTAGAAGGATTTGAAGCCACGTTATCTGGGGATTAGTTCCCATAATCTGAAGATAAATTTATGGTGATTAATGGTGATTTATAATCCATTTTCATACTATTTATTATCTATTTAGTCTTTTTTCCTCCAATCATTAATCCCATTATATGGTGTTAAATATTCATCATTCTAATGGAGTTTCTCTTGTTGTTTTGGAGTAATTTTTGTGTGACATATTTGTAGGGTGGTGTAAATTTTTATGGGAGAGGTTAATAGATATTTTCTTTCTTATACTATAATCATGAGAAAAATATTCATGAATTGATGAAGTGGATTCATTTAATATCCTTTATTTTTTATCTAATTGTAAATTTACCATGAATTTTCGTCTCTATATGGAAAAACAAATTATCCCCAATAAAGGATAATATAATTTAATAAAAAAAAATTATATTTCATATTTTTAGTCCATGATAATAATTTCTATCAAGATACACTATATAGTTTTTTATCTGGGATATAATTTTGTTATTATGTGTTAGGTTCACAAGGATGAATACCCTGAGTGGGGGGGTGAATCAGGGTATGACTAATTTAAAATTAATGCCCGTTCTGATCTTGTTTCGCTGTTGAGAAAAACTCTCTTCTCTCTTTTTCCTGTTGAAGAAAGTAAATATAAAGAGAAGTATGCACAGGAAACAACAATTTTACTTGGTTCACCGCAAAGGGATACGTCCAAGGAGCATAGGCCGACAAGTTGCTGGTCGTACCAAATTCCACTAATCTTCACTAGCTTTGGATTACAAGGTTCGGGCTAGATCACTTCTAAGACCAGGCTCACTGCCTTTACAAGTTTAAGGTCAACTCACTACTTTCCCAAGGGTCACTCCCTGTTTCTCTCTCTCTCTAGATCACTACTGGTGGAGAGGATCGCCTTCTTCCTCTTTCTACGCTCACTACTCTTGGAAGGAATCCACTCACAGTTTATAGACCTATAGGTCTCTTCATTTGCATGAATGAATGCATCTTCCTCTGTGTGTAGATGCTCTGTTGAAGTACAACTTTCACCCGTAGATGAATACCTCTTTGCACCGAAGGTATCGGGCAACGTACCAGCTTCCACGCAGTCCGAGAAGCACCGCTGGACAAAAACCTTACTTGGCGTGCAAGTCAATCTCGGCGCCCATGTATCGGCGCGAAAGTCACAACGGGCACGCAAGTCCTCCTCAGACACTTGCGCGACTCAAGATTCCTCAACTCCAAACTTGTGCGACTCTCTTCCTTTAATGCCCAAACCAATATTGGCGCGCAACTCCCAACCGGCGTGCAACATCTAACACTGGCACACAACTTCAACTACTGGCGCACAAATTCACCTGCGCAACCCACACTCACCACTTGCGCGACCACCACACCTGCGCGATGAGAACTCTGATTTCTCAAATTATTGAACTCCGTTGAAGAATGAGGAGGGGTGGTCCAATATTTATAGGCAATCTGACCACCCTGCGCGACGGCGCACAAGTCACCTGCGCGACCCAGTTTCGGTGCGCAAGTCTTCTACCCTTTTGGACACTTGTGCGACCAACTCCCAAACTAGCGTGAAACTACTTCCTTTTCCATGTTTTGATATTCTGATCTTGAAAAACATATTGTGCATAAGTTTCCTATTCTCCAAGTCCTCGGCGCGCAAGTCCCTTTGCCAAAAACACTTTTCTTCATTTGCCGATTTTCAGGCCCAAAAATTTGGCAAACACTGGAAAATGGTGCCACCTTGTAGCTGTTCTTTTGTACCGCCTCCAGATCATCCATTCCTTTTATCGACGTTCTTGAATCAAACACGGATCATTGAACTCAGCTCTTGAACTCGACATTCCATCATGAATTCCTCTTTGTCAACAAATTTGTATGTCATAGTTTTTCTTTGTCAACAATCACTACTCAGATGTCCACTTTTTCAACAAACACAATCACCTCAAAAATGCTTCAATGATACCGTGAGGGATTTTTTCCCAACAATCTCCCCTTTGGGTTTGTTGAAAACTCTTCCAAATCAAAGATACGTCGTTGATTCTTTAGCCTCCATTTGCCTCATTGCGATTCTGATAGCGATCAAGGATTTACTCAACACATACTCTATGCCCACATGAGCAATGCTCGGCATGAGAAACAAGAGTAAATGAAAAGTTCATCAATGAATCACTTTATCTCTGACATCCACTGTTGACACCAAACTGATACCAATTTGTACTAAACTGATACCAATTGTTGATGGGCTTGTTGGAAGACAAATGTTTGGTTTGGAAATATTCTTACCACTGTCCAACACCACTGTTCTGCTTTTATCACGATCCTCAGCTGTCGTGATATCTATTCCTTGATCGATCACTTCTTGCATCGTCAGATTTAATACACTCCCCCTTTTTCATTACTCCCCCATTCTGCCAGCTCCACCTGTCAGCTTCTCCCCGTATCTGTCATGATTTCTCAAATAGCCACACTGTCTCCCAATAACTATTTTCTCCCCCTTTAACAAACACTATTATCTCCCCCTTTGTCAACGAACCCAAAGGTCACTCTTTTGTAGGCTGTAACAGAGTAGAGAACACAAATCAGCACATTAGGGAAAAAGGCATCATACCTCGGGGAGAGGGGGGGATGCCACATCCACACTATTTCAAGTGCGTGGAATCGACTGAACTCCCAGAGCCAGTCGATGCCTCTAAAAAGCTTCCTTGGGTATGGCCTTTGTCAGAATGTCTGCAACATGTAGCTCTGTAGGCACATACTCCAACTTCACAATGCCCTGCTCAACCTTCTCCTTGATGAAATGATACTTGATCTCAATATTCTTTGTCCTGGAGTGATGGACATGATTTTTTCTAAGATTTATATCACTTGAGTTATCACACTGGATTCCGATCAGAGACTTCACTTCAACTCCCATATCTTCAAGCTGTTGCTTCATCCACAATAACTGTGTGCATGCTTGAGTGGCTACAATATACTCAGCTTCTGCGGTGCTTAATGAAATGCAATCCTGCTTCTTTCTCAACCAAGAAATACATAGTCCACCAAGATAAAATGCACCTCCAGATGTTGATTTCCTGTCATCTGCTGAACCGGCCCAGTCTGCATCAGTATATCCTAATAATTCTGTTTGAGACTTGTTGTTATATGTCAGCCTGAAGTCCACTGTGCCCTTGATATACCGAAGTATTCTTTTCACTACAAGCATGTGACTTTCCTTGGGATTACTTTTATATCTCGCTGCTTGGCATGGGGCGAAAACAATATCAGTCCTTGTTGCGGTCAAGTACAATAGACTTCCGATAATTTTCCTATATTCAGTGATATTAACTGCCTTGCCATCCTCATATTTTGATAATCTCATCCGGGTTGCAACCGGAGTCTTCATCTCCTTGAATTATCCATTACAAACCTTCTTAGAACCTCCTTGGCATATTTGGAATGAGAAATAAAAGTGCCATTAATTCTTTGTGTCACCTGTAAACCAAGGAAAAATGTTAGCTCTCCAATCGTTGACATTTCAAACTCATTTTTCATGAATTCGGAGAACTGTCTTCATTGAGATTCATCTGATCCGCCGAATATTATGTCATCAACATAAACCAGCACCATAATCTTTTGATTACTTTCATTACTAAAATAGAGATTGTAATCAACTCCTCCGCGCTGAAAACCAAGCTTCTTCAAATACTGATCAAGCCTTGAGTACCATGCTCGTGGTGCTTGTTTCAGCCCATACAATGCCTTCTTCAGCCTACAAACTTTGTTCTCATCCTCATGAATAAGAAAACCATCTGGATGCTCAATGTACACCTCTTCTTCCAGAACCCCATTCAAGAACGCAGATTTGACATCCATCTGGAACACTTTAAACTTTCTTTGCACTGCTATGGACAAGAATAATCGGATTGTCTCCAGCCTTGAAACTGGTGCAAATGTCTCATCAACATCTATTCCTTCGATCTGGGAGTACCCCTTTCACACTAGTCCTGCTTTGTTTCGAATCACAGTTCCATCTTCATTCATCTTTTTGTGATATACCCATTTAGTCCCAATGACATTCTTGTCTGATGGTCTCGAAACAATCTCCCATGTCTGGTTCTTCTCAATCTGATCAAGCACTTCATTCATAGCTTGAACCCAATTTTCATCTTCAGCTTCATCGGAAAAAAATTTCGGCTCCACCTGAGATAAAAATGATGTCTGCGGTAATGACTACATTCTTTGAGTCTGAACTGGTGCTGTCTGGTCACCAATGATATTCTGCCTATCAATTTCATCTCGACTCTTTGGATTCCATGCATATATAGACTTGATACATTCTTGTTCATCATCATTATCTTCTTCTGAGTCAGCCTCTGCAACTTCTGCCCCCCTGTGTTGCTTTCCTCATCATCACTTTCATCCAAGAACTGTTCACTGAATCGTTGATTATTCTGTTCATTTTCAACTATAGTGACATCATTGCTCTCAACGATTTTTACCAGCCTCTTGTTGAAGCATTTATATGCTTTACTTTTCCTTGAGTATCCAAGGAATATCCCTTCATCTCCTTGTGCCTCAAACTTCCTATGATTTTCTTTGTTGAGAATAAAACACTTACTTCCAAAGATTCGAAAGTATTTCAACGTTGGCTTCTTTCCGTACCATAGTTCATATGGAGTCTTCCCTTGCTTCGGACACAACAAAGACCTGTTTAAAACATAGACCGATGTTAAAACGGCTTCCTTCCAAAATTTCTCTGGTAGGTCCTTATCAATAAGAATTTTTCTGGCCATGTTGTTGATGATCCGATTTCTTCTTTCAACCACTCCATTCTGTTGGGGAGTTCTTACTGATGATACTTGATTCCTTATCCCATGTTTCTCGAGATAGTTTTCAACCTGACTGTTTGTAAATTATGTACTGTTATCAGTACGAAATTTCAGGATTTTCTTCCCAAGTATCTTTTCTGATTCCCTCCTATACTTCTTTATACAACTGAACACCTCTGTCTTATGGGTAATGATGAATACCCAGTCCATTCTTCTATAATCATCAATGAAAAGAACATAGTACCTTTGCCCATTTATAGCACGTGGTGAAATAGGTCCACATACATCAACATGAACCAATTCGAGAACTGTAGTTGATTTCTGTTCCTTTGGCCTCTATGTCTTTCTGATGATCTTCCCTTGTTGGCAAGCATCACACGTATGAGTGCGATCACGTGATAGTTTGGGATGGTCTCTAGCAGCATCACATTTTACGAGATCCTCCATAGATTGTTGGCATAGATGACCAAGTCGCTTATGCCACAGCTGGTTTTCTTCCTCTCTGGATAAAAGACAAGTACCTTCTTCCCCACCTACAAGGTAGAGATTTCCCTTTGACCTTTTTCCCTGCAGAACAGCTGATCCATCATTTCCATTCACAACACACATCTTCTTGGTAAATTGGATAGAGTGCCCAGAGTCACATAGTTGACTGACACTGAGTAAGTTATTACTGAGACCCTCTACTACCAAGACATCAGCACGTCTCATCTCTTTGCCCCCAAACTTGGATTTCCCTGAGCCAAAAATCTTCAGGCCTTCATCATTTCCAAATTTGACAACTCCTTCTTTGTCATATTTGATGCTTGTAACAAGATCCTTATTACCCGTCATGTGGGATGTGCAACCACTATCAAGGATCCAAACCCCAGTTCGATCTGATGCTTTAAGGGCAATCTCCGCCACCACAACCTTCTCATTTTTCTTCTTCTTGGTCCATACTTTTTCTTTCAAACTCGGCATGGATTGAATCTTCTGTTCTTTCTCAGAGTATGATGGACCACCCTCATCTTGCAGAGCTGCAAATATGTTCTGAACTTTTAACTCACTTGTTGGTTTATTGATCTGCTGCTTGTGAACATTTTGATTCTGATTTGACACATTTCCTTGAATGGTTGAAGTGAAATACCTAGCCATGTGTCCAAATCCTCCACACCAAAAACAGTTTCCTTCAAAATGTGTTCTGGAAAACCGTTCTCTGTTTGGATGCCATCTCTGTTCATGGTCCCTTCTGTATCTCTTGGCTATGGAACACACATACTGTGAATGTCCCATTTTACCACAATAATAACACCTGATATAGGATGCATTACCTCGTGATATTTCAACACTATGATTTTCCCTTTGAGATCTCTAAATATTCTGATTCTGTTTTGTGCCCAAATCAACCTTCACTTTCGGGATGAGTTCTTGCGGTCTGACTACAATTGTCGCAAATTTTTGTTCTTGACTAAGCCCAGAAACGACCTTAACATCTGAGCTCAATTGCTGCTTCTTCCCTACTAAACTGCTAGGCTCCACTTTTATCTTCTCTGTCTTTCGAATGGCCTGATTTTCGGATATCACAGTGGGGGTCAAGAGTTTATGTTGATCCTTATGTTTCTGTCGCAGATTGACCACTTCTTCTTCAAGCTCTTTGATACGTCTAACCTGATCTTTTCCTGTGTTGGTCAAACAATCAATTTCCTTCTTTTGTTCCTCTACATTAAGCTTATACTCAACAATATTTTCTGAGTTCTCTGGTGTTGAGGATTTTAGTATTTCAATTTCTTCTAACAGGTCAGACTTTTCTTCATCTTGTTTTTTCATATAGAGTTTGGAATCACGAACCACTTTATTGGATTTCTTCATTTTGGATCTCCAAACGTCTATCTCTTCAAGAGCTGCTTCCAATTCGGCTTCCATATCAACTCTCCCTTCAATTTCTTCATCTTCTTTAGCATCATCTTCTTCTCCCTTTTGAGAACTACCAACAAACGCCACCAAGGCATTTACCCCACGATCTCTGCAATTTTCAATTTCCTCAACCTCTTCATCCTCAGACTCATCTGGACATTCAAGTTCTTGTGAGAAAAGATTCTTTTTCTTGAAGAAATTTCTCTTGAATTGCTTCTTACCTTTCACAAAAGCTGAAGTTTTCTTCTTGAGAATTTCAACTTTATCATCATCATCATCATCTTGAAACTTCTTTGGACATCTTGCCGCAATATGACCATCCTTTCCACATCGAAAACATGCTAGTGGAAGTTTACCTTTAAATTTTCCTCTTCCTCTTTGTATATTTGAAGAAAGAAATGACATCACCTCATCTGTCTCTTCTTCTTCATTAGAATCTTCAATGGTGAGCTTTTTCATGGCCTTAAATGACACCTCTTTAGACTTCCCCTTTTCCACGACCTCATTATCATCATTCCTAATTTCATATGCAACCAAGGTACTATGCAAATTGTCCAATGTCAGCTCTTTTGGATCTTTATCTTCTAGTAATGAAACTTTTGGATTGAACCGAGGTGGAAGTTTCCTCAAGATGCGCTTTACAATCATTATGTCTTCAATGACTTCTCCAAGACCTCGCATATCTTCCACAACAATGTTTACCCTATCAAATAATGTGTCAACAGACTCATTCAGGTTCATTTTCAGATCTTCATATTTGTTGCACAACACCTGCAGCTTTGCCTATCTGACATTTGTGTCCCCTTCATATATATTCAAAAGATTTTTCCACATGGCATGTGACATTTTTCATGACATCACCTTCGTGTAGATGGGATTGGAAAGGGCTCCCCCTAAGGCATTGATTTCTTTGGAATCAACATCCAACTCTCTATGCTCAGCTTCTGATAAAGCACCACTATTAATATCAGCTGTGATACCATGTATAGCTTCTGAAAACACATCCATTCCTAAGGATCAAAAATTGTGTTGCATCCGATTCTTCCATATCTAAAAATTATATCTGTCGAAGATCGAAATACCTTTATGATTGGTGACCTCCATTGAGAGAATAAAAACATTCAACCTTTCCCTCTGATACCAATTGTTAGGTCCACAAGGCTGAATACCCTGAGAGGGGGGGTGAATCAGGGTATGGCTATTTTAAAATTAATGTCTGTTATGATCTTATTTCACTGTTGAGAAAAACTATCTTCTCTATTTTTCCTGTTGAACAAAGTAAATAGAAAGCGAAGTATGCACATGACATAGAAATTTTCCTTGGTTCACCGCAAAGGGCTACGTCCAAGGAGAATACGGTGACAAGTTGTCAGTCGTACCAAATTCCACTAATCTTCACTAGTTGTAGATTACAAGGTTCCGGCTAGATCACTTCTAAGCCCAGGCTCACTGCCTTTACAAGTTTAGGGTCAGCTCACTACTTTCGCAAGGGTCACTCCCTATTTCTCTCTCTCTGTATCACTGCCGGTGGAGAGGATCGCCTTCTTACTCTTCCTAAGCTCACTACTCTTGGAAGGAATCCACTCAGAGTTTATAGACCTGTAGGTCTCTTCATTTTCATGAATTAATGCATCTTCCTCTGTATGTAGATGCTCTGTTGAAGTACAACTTTCCCCCATTGATGAATACCTCTTTTCACCGAAGGTATCGGGCAACGTACCAGCTTCCACGTAGTCCGAGAAGCATCGCTGGAACAAAACCTTACTTGGCACGCAAGTCAATCTCGGCGCGCAAGTATCGGCGTGAATGTCACAACGGGCGCGCAAGTCCTCCTCAGACACTTGCGCGACTCAAGCTTCCTCAACTCCAAACTTGCGCGAATCTCTTCCTTTAACGCCCAACCCAATATTGGCACGCAACTGCCAACCGGCACTTAACTTCTAACACCGGCGCACAACTTCAACTACTGGCACGCAAATTCACCTGCGCAACGCACACTCACCACTTGCGCGACCACCACACCTGCGCGATGGGAGCTATGATTTCTCAATGTATTGAACTCCGTTTAAGAATGAGGAGTGGCGGTCCAGTATTTATATGAAATTTGACCACCCTGCGCGACGGCGCGCAAGTCACCTGCGCGACCCAGTTTCAGCGCGCAAGTCTTCTGCCCTTTTGGACACTTGCGTGACCAACTCCCAAACATGAGCGAACCTATTTACTTTGCCATGTTTTGATCTTCTTATCATGAAAAACATATGGCGCACAAGTTTCCGATTCTCCAATTCCTCGGAGCGCAATTCCCTTTGCCAAAAAAACTTTTCTTCATTTTCCGATTTTCAGGCCCAAAAATTTGGAAACACTGGAATATGGCGCCACCTTGTATCTGTTCTTTTGTACCGCCTCCAGATCATCCATTCCTTTTATCGACGTTCTTGAATCAAACATGGATCGTTGAACTCAGCTCTTGAACTCGACATTCCATCATGAAATCCTCTTTGTCAACAAATTTGTATGTCATAGTTTTGCTTTGTCAACAATCACTACCCAGATGTCCACTATGTCAACAAACACAATCACCTGAAAAATGATTCAATGATACCTTGAGGGATTTTTTCCAAACATTATTATTGTTACTCTAATATTATAATTTCATTCGATGGAATTTGTAGAGAATATAAACCCCTAAATTTGGTTTTTTGAATAAGAATGATAATCAGTATGTTTTTCTAAATGGTTATATCATGTAATTTGATGGAAAAAATTTGAATCTTATGTTATCTTTTAATTAAAATGTATTAATACATGTTCAAATATAAATTTACAAAATAATATGACATGGTAATTATTATGTTTAATGATAATTAAATGCACAATATGAGTTGTTCTTCTATAATGTTTATTAAAACGAGAAGATATTATAAGGGTATTGTTAAAATAACATTTGATATTTCAATAGATGGTGTCTTAGGATTCATATATTTGTGAACTTTGATATGTGTTTCAGTTAATTCTTGATGAAATAAAACTGCTTACTTGGTATTGATAAATTCTTTGGGCCAAGTCATAACATTTTATTGTGAAGGTGGAAAGCATGAAGTTTAGGGTTGTGTGAGATTAATTATATGTAAATGTTGAATGGAATATTTTTAGGGTCTATATTATCTATTGACCCAATTACAACTTACATCTTACATTATATTTGATCCTTGTTAGGTGATGTGATTTGTGCCTAGGATGGATATTGAGATATTGGTGGAGAGGCCTAATGATTGTTGTAATATTTGATTCCTATAAGGGATATATGGATTTTGATATTCATGAGTGTGTTGGGGATGAAACTAGAGTTTATTGAACGGGTTGATGTGGGGATTAATGTTTTTTGAGATTAAAAAAGGAATGATTTCTTAATAATTCTTTTTTTATGATTTATTATTGGGAATATTTTTTTATTAGCATTACCTTCCCCCATCTTGACGAAATTGTATATTAATGTTTATGAATATAATTTGTAGTCACTATATATATTTCCTAGAGTACCTAAAAATATGAAATTGTAAATGAATGAAAAGTTTAATACCCAAGGGTTTCATTCATCTATAAACTCATATAATAATCTTAATACGTTGAAACTATGGAGTTAGTTGGAATATGACTTGAGGGAATGAGCATCCCATTAATGGGTAATAAGGGTTAAAATGAATAATGTTTTTTGTTAATTAATATGTCATTTTTAAACAACATAATGTCAAATTCTAGAAATTAAATAAGTAATTTAATGCATGTTTCCCTAAATTCATGTGTGATTATATTATATTTAGACCATACCAGTGGAAGATGGGTATAAGAGTGATAAAAGCTACAGTTGACTCTAAGTCTATGTTTTAATTGTACTGTTTTTATAATATATGTTACATCATGTATGTTTATTTACCATAATATACCCCACCCAAATAGGTATGTATATTAACAATCATTAGACTCTTGGTGGGTGTTTTCAATAAAATCTATGATGATGAGGAATTGATGGAAAACTCCCCCTACATATCCTTTATCATCTCATGGTTGTTTTGGGTTTTAGTATGCTTTGTGAACTGTTTTAACTATATATTTTTTATAGATTTATATGATTTATTTTGGTTTATTCAAACACATGTATTGTAAGATATATTATACTAACAAGTATTATAAGTATGTCATGTATTAGACATAAGGGCTTGATATACATTAATTATCTTCTGGGATTTGAATGATTGATGTAGAATACCCAATTTATAGTACATGAAATTCAGGTTTTGGTGGATCCTAAAAATTACTAGGTTTCTATGTGGAGATGTTGTATGAGAATATGAGATTATACAATACCTAAGATTCATATTGTAATACTTTAGACATAGTGTTTTCATGCTAGATTATTTTGGATAGTTATGGCTTATGATGTATGATTTTTGTACCTAGAAAACTTGCGAGGATGTAATTGAGGGGTACATTGATTTTATATTATATATAAGAACATTTCACATGATACTTTGTGAGAGATAGATATATCGAGGTTGTAATCATAGTTTTAAAGTTTAGGTGATGAGTTTTGTTCATCAATTGTTCACACAGAATTAATACACATTCATTATATTATTAATGTGGGGATATAGTGAGGATCTTAATGATTATGCTAGTTATCCTCCTTGATGTATATATTAACTATTTCATAGGTTAATAAGACATGTATAAAGATTGATCTAGTTATTTACTAGGTCATGGTTGTTCATGGAATGTTTTGGAATGGTGGACACTATTGGGTTTATGTTTTCTTATGTGTAGTTAATTTCAAGTTGATTTAGTCTTTAAGGGTATTAAATATATCAATTTGGGGTTATTTGACCTTTATCATAAATTTTTTTTAGTATATTAATTATATCACACTCTTATAATTTTTTTATACGGTAATTCCACACATTTTTATTCCTTGTTATACCCTCAGTTATTTTCACCATCCCATGGCTGGTTAGAGGCATGATTTTGGTGGTCACCATCTCGCTGATCTATTTTATGGAATAAAAGGGGTACCTTTTGGTAGAGGGGGTTATGTGTAAATTTTACCTAGGTTTAAGGACGATAGATATAATGGAGATAATATCTTGGATCCTATGATTCTGCAAGGGTTTGTATGGAAACAACGTTAGCAAAGATCATAATTAATTGTAATGAAGGGAGATTGGATGAGACCATAGTATTTAGGTCTTCCATGTGATTTTGTTCATGGAATATTATTTTTATAGAGCCTACAGAGTGATGTGATATTTTTTGTGATACATATACCTAGGAAAGTGCCATGCATCATTCATCATTTCACATGAATTTTTAATGGTTATACTACAAAATTAGGATATAACATGAATCATATAATTAAATATTAATTGTAAAATATTATTTATTCTAGGATTAGGAGAATATACAAATTTTATCTATAGATCTAGGTGGATATCCTTGTCAAATTTTTGAAATGGATGTTTATCAAAACATTCTAGATGGTCTCCAAGGAGTATATATCAATAGATTTGACACATAGAGTAGGAAAATCCAATTGTTTGAATTATATATTTTTTAAAAGTAAATGGGATCCATTTCATACTCATTTATAGAAGAATTATTATAAGATGATGATATTTCATTCAGTTTTATTCCATTCTCAGAGGGAGCACATGGTTTTTTTGATTGGGATGATGTTTCTAGGAGAAACAAAGTAGCGGTGGATCATTTCCCATGAGTATAGTGAGGAGCTAGCGGTCTCATTGTAGATGATGGAAACCTATTTTCATGAAGAGTGTCATTCTTCGACCACGATTATGACTAGTCACTAGTATTTTCTTTCCATTATACAAGGGAGTTATAGTGTGAAAGAGTTCAAGATTTCACAAACTAGCCTAAGGGCCTCGGTAAATTGATAACCAAATAAGCCCTAACATAGCTTGAAGGCCTTTCCCAATCCCCATGAGTTGGAGACTTGAACATGACATCATAAAACATGAAATTTGGAACACATTTTCCAAAAAAACATATAAGAAGTAAAAGAGATACGACATTATGCATAACAAAATTAATCTCCACTGGGGGTAAAGTAACAAAATATAACAAGACATAAAAAACTGAATGTGCTACAAATGATGTGCTGAAATATAAAAACAACACTAAGGACCCTAAGGATGCAAGTCACCAATCAAAATATCAATAGCTAGATACACCTCCATGAAATCTCTTCCCATATCTCAAACATGGAAGAAGAAAGCATACATAAACCTGAATGAAAATAGTAGTGTGCGATCCTAATCCTAGTAAGATACCCACAATAGTGACATAATAGATTCAAAATATCGATTTTTCAAGGAAAATATTTCAATTTTCAAAATAAACATGTTCCTCAACTCAAAAGCACATTTACAAATAATGCTATTCATTTTCAAAATGATGGAAAAAACTTTTAAATCATAGAATTTACATTACAAAAGGGGTAATATTTCTAAATAAATTATTTAAGTAAAACAATTTCATAAAATAGAATATCTAAATATCGATAATTCCTGTAAATTATATTTAAAAAATTGGAATACATTTATATATCATATATAAATAAATAGGCGTGTAACATTGTAATGTGACATGTATGTAGAATGGTATTAACTAGCTATATGATTCCACAATCTCTAAGTTATCATGACAAAATTAGTATACTCAAATCCAAGTGAAACTGGCTTGAGGTGACTCGTCACCCTCGCAATTTGTATATGACCCACCGAAGGTTTGTTTTAAAACATTATAATATCTTAGAGAGCATCCAAATAACTCACCAACTACCTAAGGCTTGCATATTCGCATACATGATAGGAAACATATTTTATGATTTAGTAAATTAAAATAAATCCCAATCATCTATTTTAAAAATTCAAATTCCATTCCATTTAAAAAATTATTTAAATATATATAACATTCGATATACACAATATAAACTACAATGTTTCTATAAATTAATTTAATGCTATTTTTAAATGTTTGAAATCCATTAAAAACTAATTACATAATTTTTTAAATTCATTTCCATAAATAATGTAACAATTTAATTGAAAACATATCCATCAAATCGACAATTTAAATTCAACAATTTTAATCAGACAATTTCGATAAACTTACCCAAATTGAATGAAATTAGGTGTTTTCCATATTTCTCTGCCAAAACTGTTAATTTCAAATCTATTAGTTCACTGGAATTGGGTGTTATTATGTTAAATAAAAGAAAATTAGAGAAATATAATTTAAATCAATAGTTGAATTAAATCAAGAAATAGAATGATAAAAAAGTTGGCTAATCAGGATGGGACCACCTATCTTAAGGTCGTCGATGACAATGGAAATGACAAACCACATTTTGTTGTTTAATACACCTCCCCATGGCCTTATTATCATATGTTTCGACACACCAAGACATGACATTCGTCAAATATTCCTAGAATGAAAACCAACAATTTTAATTCAAATTGAAATAAAATACAACATGTGATGGAACCTTCTATCTCTTTAATAACATGATGAAATTATCCATTAAAATTATCTTAATAATTATTTTTTTATAATTTAATCACAAATTAATTTTTATAATTATATTTTTAATTTCGATCATAAATTATCCTTTATAATTACAATTAAAAAATTTTTATTAGAAATTATCTTTTATAATTTATCTATTGATAATTTCACATGTATCTTTTAATAAATTTAGTATCTATTATTGGATAATAAATGAAATTTTTTTATGATAATTTCGATAATATTTTCATATAATAATTAACGTATCATTTTCCACTGATAATTTGAATAATATTATATTTGATAAAAACAAGAAACTATTATTTAATAATTTAACGTAATTATGTTTTCCAATCTCATTTAAATATTCCATGATAATCCCATCTGAGTATCATTTAAATAATCATTGTAATTATCTTTTTAAATTACGTTATATTATATATTGATTAATTTTAATTAAAAATAATATAATTGTTGTGATTATCAAAGTATATATATGTATATCCATATGTATATAAAAATCTTTTGGTATATTTATTTTAAAAGAAACATTTAAAATGAAGAAATGATATTTGAACAATACATGACATCCTTCAAATCAAAAATATGATTTAGCTTCTTCTCATTGATATGAACACAGTGACACCAATGGTTTTCAATTGTGATAAATAACATATAAGATACAGAATTTATAATATTGGAATAATAATAACAAATTAATAAAATTCTTAATTAAAATATACCTCATTAGAATGTGGGACACATAGTGGAGTTACAGATGGAAAGGGTTGAAACACCAAAGAGGAAAATAAAAACTAGTTTCCCTCTATAAAAGATCATTAGACCTCCATTGATCAATTTTAGAGGAGATTCGAGTTGGTCTAGACTCTATAAAATCATCTAAAACCGAATCTAAAAGGATTGGGATATTTAAAACCCTAAAAATGCATCATTGATTACCCCACATTCAATAGCCATCTAAATATAAGTTTGAGATATATTAATTAATTATTATTCAAAAAAATTATTAAATATTATTTAAATATAAAAGTTTTATTTTTGTGAGTGACGTATCCAAACATTTGATGCTTACAAATGTTATAGCTCACCTAGGGTAAAAATAGTGTCTTTGACCTATCAGTGGTCTTGGATTTCCTATTTGATGCACCATTTTAGAGTTATTGAATTATTTTCAAAAAAATTGTCCAATTAATATAGTATATTTAGTATTTTAATTCAGTCATCACCGAGTCATTATGGGCCCCTAAATATCACTCTAACTCAGTGTCAAACTCCATAAACATTAAATTGACAATTAAAATATATTAACTAGAATTTATTGTAACACCCCGACCCCATTTACCCAGAGTCGGTGCATTATTACATAACATGGTCATGATCAAAAGAAAGATCAAATCTCGAAAGACTGATTGGTTTAGTAGCCTTGGAAACACTAGATATATTCATAAAGTTTTACATTACATCATAAAGTGAAGAACTACTACAACAAAAAAGTCTCCATATCCCACACTCATATCCCCACATACTATCCCTGAAGGTCATTCATAAATTACTTCTTCACATCCTGGAAAAATAAAACATAGAAAAGGGGTGAGCTCAAATTCCCAGTAAGTATAACAATATAGCGAAAACATTCATAAATAAGAATAAACATTTAAGGCAATGTATAACTTAAAACAAAAGCCTTTTAAACTTGAACTTCAACATAGTATGGAAAAAATAAAATAATGCCATTTACTTATTCACATGTATATTATACTAATCGAATAATCACATGAAATATCAATTACCACTTTCATAATGATGGAATTTATAATGCCCGACTATCATAACCATATAGCCAAGGCCTCGTGCCAAGACTACAAATATGATTTTGCCAAGGCCTTGTGTCGAGACCCTAATTTGTCTCATGAGATCTACCAATGCATCGAGGAGCTATAGCGGGCTCCACCCATCACATATTAATTATAATTCATTCCCATATTAAAAGGTTTAAACATAACATAAACATTTGTATTAAAACTAGCATACGAAATTTCAATACTTTCACCATAAACCATGAATGGTATAAAAATAGCACATCCACATTCAAACATATCACAAAACATTCAACACTATATAAGTGTTTTGTATTATAATAAATCAACATCAAATAAGCTTAAAATCCATCAAAGGATATTGACATAGATGAAATCAAAACTATTTGAGAGAAATATCTCTTTTCTTGAAATCATTGAAAAGTCACACATTTATAAAGGAAGTAATTTAAAAGATATTTTTGAATCAAATTGTCCCATACCACTTTGAAACTTTTGAAAATAAATATCATTTCAAAACCTTCATGTCCATATAAATATGTCCTTAAACTAATTTTGAAAACATGGACATTAATTAAAAATATTTAGAAAGATAAATCTTTAAAACATTAAAAATTATGATCTTGATAAAGAGTACATTTCAAAAATTATTAAAATATTCATTTTGAAATCATTTAAAAGTCAAATAATTATAAAATAAAACATTTACTTTTAAAATATTCTTATAAGCTTGTAAGGTATGCTTTGACGATTTTATAACGACGGTAAATAGCCGCACCTGCCGTATAAGTTAAAAAAACATTCTTACCTTAATTCTATCGAAAAGGTTAAAAAAGGACCTTGTTTGGAAAATGACAGAAATATTCCTTTATAAACATCTTATAAAAAGTTAAACAACGGTATAAATGACTTTAACCCATATTCTGTAAAATAGTAAGAATGTTTTTAAATACACATTCAAGAATCTTGGATGTGTATGATAAAGAGATCCCAGTAGATTATTACGTATAAACAACCTCGGATAATGAAGAGATTGTGAAATAAACCCTTAACTTGTACATTTCCTTGGTTGAGGGTAGGTTAACCTCCTATATAATGGTGAAATATTTGTTATTAAATTATACAAGAATCATATATATTAATATGATATCATATATGATCTTTTAACATTTCTTTGTTAATAATATCTTAGAATTATCGTCATTTCGGTTGTTAACTTACTCATTTTGTTTTATATGTTTTGTTACATAAGCCATGTTTGTAATGGTTAGGTTGTATATCTTTCATATCTAGAGTGATATAAAGTCCTTAAAAATTTTTTGTAATTCATCAAATGATAATTATACTTGAATGGATATGATGGAGAATGAATCTCATCGCGTTCGTGGAGACGGTAGTCCGTACATACGCATTAGCGACAATATAATTCTTTTGATATTAAAATAATATATAATTGGATATTATATCATATATACAGAATAATTATCATGTTATATTTATTATTTACATGAGTTACACATCATTATTATACCCATCCAAATAATAATATGTTGAATAACAATTACACCACAACGTGGAGACGGTAAGCTGTACGTACGCACGTATGGTGACATGTTATTAAAAGGGTGGATAGAATACTGAATATGGTTGTACCATATTTATAATAACATCACAGTATATATAAGATACTGGATCTATTATTTTAGAATGGTAATAACAAAGAAAGAAGAAGTGGAAGAAGAAATGAATTTGAAAATGGGTGGTGAAAACATTACCTCTTCTTTGGGTTTTTTCTTTTTGATTTGATCAAAAGGGCACCTTAGGTTGGCTTTCTGATCAAACTAAATCCTTTATGTTGTAGTGAGGGAAGTTGAGAGAGTATTTGTGCAGATTTTGTCTGATCCAAAAGGCTTTTAAGTTGCGAAGTAATGAGAAGGGGGAGATCCCTTTTATAAGTGGGGTGAGGGGAACCTTTGGAAAAGCTAGAAATATTAATTTATAATAAATTCAAATTCTGTTTCTAATGGTTCCAAAGTTGATTATTAAAAGTTAATGGTATGGATAGGTCGAAAAACATTCAACCAATAGAATTTAGATAGGTTTTGGTTACTATTTTAACCTTATCTTTTAGTTTTAACTCTTAGTTAATTAGTTTGACATTTACCATGTCACTTTGTATTTTTATATTATATAGTTAATAAACATACTATATACATCCAAGAGACCCCCAAATGGTCCATTAATGATACACCTATCATTATATAAGTCTCTTGGCCTAACCTTAGATTTTTAGGAATTTAATATCAATTAATAATATAATATTTGTTTTAAAAACTTTTTTTTGTCAATTTTGAAACTATTCAATAGTTGATTTTTTTGAAACTCAAAACAGAATGATTACTTAGAAAAAAGTCAATTAAATCAATCCTAATATTTCATATTATCCTAGAAAATTAGTTTAATTCATTAAAAGTCTCAAAGTATATTTATTTGGGTATTTATAATATCAATTATTTTAATTTTTCACTATTATGGTAATTACTGCATCATCATTGTGTCATAAATAAATTAAATTATATAATGTTTAACAATTATAAATAAAATATCATTAGGTAGGTAATATTATTATATTTCTAATGAATATTTACAATATAATTTATCTTATGTATAAACCTATATTACAAATGTTTTAGTAAATAAACATTGATTTTAACTCTTTTAACTCTTCTTTGAATTAAATAATAATAAATGTCCTAATCTAATCCAAGTGGACCTGAATGATAATATTTTAATCCTAAGGTTGTTTTTGGTCGAGATAAACTATCCCAATAGAATTAGTACATGTGTTAGGGTAATATTAATATGATTTCTAACCTTAATTACCCTATTTACTTTTAACCGTGGTAAATAAAAGTAAAAAGTTACTATTCACCAAAAATTATTTTCATCTCATTCAACCACATTTTACTTCTTGATATTAACCGTGTCTCTCGGATTTTCGAAATAACATTCACAGAAGCGGTAAAATTAAGTTTTATTAAAAATTCAGTTTTTTTAACTACCACTTAGTAGTTTTACTATTCATCAAAAATTGAAGTTTTTCAGAACAATTCCAAAATTTCACCCTAAGCTATAATTGATATTCTGAATTCATAAATGATGTATATTTTAAAAAATTCCAATCATATAAGTTTCATTAATTAATTTTATAATTAATTCCTGCTGTCACAACAAATAGCGTGTTTTTAAGAAACAATATATATCAAAAGATTGACAATTGTTTAGGTCCAATTTCAAAGTGAAATTATTTCTAATGAACACAATTGGATAAAATGGTAAAAATATATTATAATTATACTTTAAAAACACTCAAATTCATAATTTATCACTATTAATTATTTTGATTAAAAAAGTAGTTTCTAATTAAAATTTAGTAATTTTCACTATTCATCAAAATAGTAAAGTTATCCGAAAAGTACCAAAATTTCCCCCTAGGATAATTTTGATATTACGAATCCAAAAATGAAGTCCATTATGAGATATAGAATTTATAAAATTTCAAAAAGTAGGTATTACTATTCAAAACGGCTAGTTTGGTAAGTCATGGTGCACTTTAACGCGGTGTTGCGTGTAGTGCAAGTTATTGAATTATTATGAAAAAATAACACACTATAAAATTTTGGGGTGTTACATTCTCCACTCCTTCAATAAATTGCGTCCTCACAATTTGACATTTTTCTTCGAAAATAAAATGTTGAAAATAAAAAATATCTTTGTGGGAAAACCCACATCAGAAATTTGGTTACTAAAATTTAGTCTTAATATGAGGAAAAGAGAAATGAAAGGGTCACCACCAAATTATGATCTCGATTAGTAGAACATTGGTGGAAATTAGAGACATATAATTGGAGGAAAATGTAAATATTTATAGGTAGTGATTGAGGTCATCAATCACAAACAAGTTGAAAATTGAGGTCCTTAAATTCATCAATCTATGATGATTTGAAATACCATCGGTTCAAAAAAAACATAGGGTATTAGGATAACACATTTTTGGTTTTAGGATTCCTTAAATAAAGTATAAGAATTAATTTCTTCATAGAATAAGAGAAGAAGAAAAAATATATTCTTGACAAGTATAGTTCCATCCTTTAACTAATTTCTACCACAAACTCATCATTCACTCGAAAAGATAATAGAACATAAAAATAATATTCTATTTATCCTATTCGTATAGGGTTAAAAAATGAATTTATAATTCATCATGAAGAACCATTTAAAAAAGACATTATTCAATCCAGGAAATCACGTGGGTCAGTGGTAGGTGATACACCCTTGCCGCCCATCGGTTGTGGGTTCAAGTCTCTCAGCCTGGCCGGACGCGACAGGTTGACGTCCGCCCTCCGTGTTGTCCTTTTATGGAAATCCAAAATAATCCAAACCAGAACTATCCAAAATACCTCAGTCTTAAATTTATAAGGAAGGTAAACACATAAAAGATCCTTTTTTCCACGTAATAACATATGAACACCTTCATCATGTATTCTTTTAAAACACTGCAACATCCTGAATTACCATAAAACATAATTGATTACATTCATGATCCCTTATTCCTTAAAGAATAATAGATATACTCCTTCAATCCAAAAATTCTTTAAACCCAAACAATGATGGAATATACAAATCATTAATCAGTTTCAAGGTAGTCAAGAATAACCAATATAATTTATCCAAATCAATCATGTATTATTCCAAAATCACTACCTCAGTATTAGAACTATATTATGGTTTATCATTCTCTCAACCATATATTTTCCAAAAATTTATCCTGCTATTGAGTCACATTTCTTTGTTCCACACAATCTCAAGTCCTTAATGAAATAGTACTGCAGTACAATCCTTATATACTCCATAATTATTATAATAAGTACATTGTTGATAAAACACTTTATTGACATAATCAACATAAAAAATCTAATCATTCCTCTTCATCTGTGGTAGTATCATAACTTGATTATTATCCAATGGCATCATTTGCGGCATAGTCTAATGACTGGGACATAGGATCGCGTAGTGTCCAAACTCCTTGAAAATGAAGCATTGTACATTTGAAACCATTTTCTTACCCTTGCAGTCTCGTACTTTGTGCCCTTTTCCTTCACACTTATAAAAAACTCCCATTCCTTTCAGGCAAGTTCCAGGGTGTTTCTTCCCATAGTTATCACATATGGGAAAATTCTTCTTTTCCCTCTTCCCTTTATCCATCTGTCTCTCTTACATCCTTTTCTTCTCTTGCTTCCCTTCAAAGCCATAGGACTCAGTAAACTCTTTACTTATCTTATCAACACATGAAATTATTTCTTCATATGATGATAATACATGGGAGACTATTTCTCTTATAAATTCTAGATTAAGACCATGAAAGATATGATCCGTATTTCTCTTTGGATCATGTGCATTGCTGGAGTTATCATTCCTTCTACTGGGCGCCATTTTTAAAAAATGACATACACTAGATTAGTTTATGAATAACAATACCTAATCCCAAACTTTTAAAACACATAACATAAATAAAATAGTTTATGTATATAATATATAATCATAAAAATGTCTCATTTGAGGAATTATATACTCATAAACCCTTAATAATGGTTTTTAAATAAAATGATAATTATCCTAAACATATCCCCCAGGAGTGTCGTAACCAAGAGTGCAGCAAGGCCTGTTGTCGTGCACCAATTCCCATTCGAGTCTAGTTCAAAGCGGTGTTTTCGGGTATTACCCCTAGGTACATCTATGCCAGAGCCGCCTCTACCTGCTCGTATCCAGACAGGGATGTATTGTTCGGAAAACTCAAAAAATCTCTACAATACCAAAATTCTAGGAAGTTATTCTATACTAATCCTCAAGGTCCATCTTAGGTCTATGTGATCTCATTAGATTTTATCTAAATCTAGCTTCCAAGTTTTGTACTAATCTTCCTCTGATACCAACTGTAACGTCCCGACCCCAGTTACCCAGAGTCGGTGCATTATTACATAACATTGGCATGATCACAAGAAATATCAAATATCGAAAGACTGATTGGTTTAGTACCCTTGGAAACAAAATATATATTCATAATGTTTTACATTACATCATAAAGTGATGAACTACTACAAAAACATAGTCTCCATATCCCACACTCATATCCCCATATACTATCCCTGCAAGTCATTCATAAATTACTTCTTCACATCCTGGGAATGTAAAACATAGAAAAGGGGTGAGCTCAAATGCCCAGTAAGGATAACAATATAGCGGAAACTTTCATAAATATGAATAAACATTTAAGGCAATGTATAACTTAAAACAAAAGCCTTTTAAACTTGAACTTCAACATAGTATGGAAAAAATGCAATAATTCCATTTACTTATTCACATGGATATTATACTAATCGAATAATCACATGCAATATCAATTACCACTTTCATAATGATGGAATGCATAATTCCAGACTATCATAACCATATAGCCAAGGCCTCGTGCCAAGACTACAAATAAGATTTTGCCAAGGCCTTGTGCAGAGACACTAATTTGTCTAATGAGACATACCGATGCATCGAGGAGCTATAGCGGGCTCCACCCATCACATATTAAGTCCAATGCATTCCCATATGAATAGGTTTAAACATAACATAAACATTCGTATTAAAACTAGCATACGAAATGTCAATACTTTCACCATAAACCATGAATGGTATAAAAATAGCACATCCACAGTCAAACATATCACAAAACTTTCAATACAATATAGAAGTTTTGTATAATAATAAATCAACTTCAAATAAGATTTAAATCCATCAATGGATGTTGACATAGATGAAATAAAAACTATTTGATAGAAATATCTCTTTTCTTGAAATCATTGAAAAGTCACCTATTTATAAAGGAAGTAATTTAAAAGATATTTTTGAATCAAAGTGTCCCATACCTATTTGAAACTTTTGAAAATAAATATCATTTCAAAACCTTCATGTCCATATAAATAAGTCCTTAAAATAATTTTGAAAACATGGACATTAATTAAAAATATTTAGAAAGATAAATCATTAAAACATTTAAAATTATGATCCTGATAAAGTGTACCTTTCAAAAATTCTTAAAATATTCATTTTGAAATAATTTAAAAGTCACTTAATTATAAAATAAAACATTTAATTTGAAAATATTCTTATAAGTTTGTAAGGGATGCTTTGACGATTTTATAACAGCGGTAAATAGTCGCACCCGCCGTATAAGTTAAAAAAACATTTTTACCTTAATTATGTCGAAAAGGATAAAAAGGGACCTTGTTTGGAAAACAACGGAAAGATTCCTTTATAAACATCTTTTAAAAAGTAAATCAAGGGTATAAATTACTTTAACCCATATTCTGTAAAATAGTAAGAATGTTTTGAAATACCCTTTCATGAAACATTGATGTGGATGATAAAGAGATCCCATTAGATTATTACGTATAAACAACCTTGGATAATGAAGAGATTGTAAAATAAACCCTTACCTTGTAATTTTCCTTGGTTGAGGGTAGGTTAACCTCCTATATAATGGTGAAATAATTGTTATTAAATTATACAATAATCATATATATTAATATGATATCATATATGATCTTTTAACATTTCTTTGTTAATAATATCTTAGTATTATCGTCATTTCGGGTGTTAACATACTCATTGTCTTTTATATGTTTTGTTATATAAGCCATGTTTGTAATGGTTAGGTTGTATCTTTTTCATATCTATAGTGATATCAAGTCCTTCAAAATTATTTTTAAATCATCAAATGATAATTATATTTGAATGGATATGATGGAGAATGAATCTCATCGCGTTCGTGGAGACGGTATTCCGTACGTACACACGAGCGACAATATCATTCTTTTGATATTAAAATAATATATAATTGGATAGTATATCATATATAAATAATAATTATCATGTTATATTTATTATTTACATTAGTTACACATCATTATTATACCCATCCAAATAATAATATGTTGAATAACAATTACACCACGACGTGGAGACGGTAAGCCGTACGTACGCACGTATGGTGACATGTTATTCAAAGGGTGGATAGAATACTGAATATGGTTTTACCATATTTATAATAACATCACAGTATATATAAGATACTGGATTTATTATTTTAGAATGGTAATAACAATAAAAGAAGAAGTGGAAGAAGAAATGAATTTGAAAAAGGGTGGTGAAAACATTACCTCTTCTTCGGGTTCTTCATTTTGATTTGATCAAAAGGGCATCATAGGTTGGCTTTATGATCAAAATAAGGCCTCTATGTTTTAGTGAGGGAAGTTGAAAGAGTATTTGGAAAGAGTTTGGCCGAACCAAAAGGCTTTGAAGGTGTGAAGTAATGAGAAGGGGGAGTGCCCTTTTATAAGAGGGGTGAGGGGAACCTTTGGAAAATCTAGAAATATTAATTTATAATAAATTCAAATTCGGTTTCTAATGGCTCCAAAGTTGATAATTAAAAGATTAAGATGGTGATAGGTCTAAAAACATTCAACAAATATAATTTATACAGGTTTTGTTTACTATATTAACCTTATCTTTTAGTTTTAACTCTTAGTTAATTAGTTTGACATTTACCATGTCACTTTGTATTTTTATATTATATAGTTAATAAACATACTATATACATCCAACCAACCCCCAAGTGGTCCATTAATGATACACTTATCATTATATAAGTCTCTTGGACGAACCTTATATTTTTAGGAATTCAGTATAAATTAATAATATAATATTTGTTTTAAAAACTCTTTTAAGTAAATTTTGAAACTATTCAATAGTTAATTTTTTTGAAACTCATAACAGAATTATTACTTAGAAAAAAGTAAATTAAATCAACACTAATATGTCATATTAACCTAGAAAATTTGTGTAATTCATTAAAAGTCTCAAATTATATTTATTTGGGTATTTATAGTATCAATTAATTTAATTTTTCACTATTATTGTAATTACTGCATCATCGTTGTGTCATAAATAAATTAAATTATTTAATGTCTAGAAATTATAATTAAAATATCATTATGTAGGTAATAGTATTAGATTTATAATGAATATTTAAAATCGAATTTATCTTATGTATAAACATATATTAAAAATGTTTTATTAAATAAACGTTGATTTTAACTCTTTTAACTCTTCTTTGAATTAAATAATAATAAATGTCCAAATCTAATCCAAGTGGACCTAAATGATAATATTTTATTCCTAAGGTTGTTTTTGGTCGAGATAAACTTGTCAAATAGATTTAGGACATTGTTTGGGTAATATTAATATCATTTCTACACTTAATTACCCTATTAACTTTTAATCGTGGTAAATAAAAGTAAAAACTTACTATTCACAAAAAATTATTTTCATCTCATTGAACCACATTTTACTTCTTGATATTAACTGTGTCTCTTAGATTTTAGAAATTCCATTCACAGAAGTGGTAAAATTATGTTTTATTAAAAATTCAGTTTTCTTTTATCTACCACTTAGTAGTTTCACTATTCGTAAAAAATTGAAGTATTTCAGAACAATGCCAAAATTTCGCCCTAAGCTATAATTGATATTCCGAATTCAAAAATGATGTATATTTTAAAAAATTTAAAAAATATAAGTTGCATTAATTATTTTTATAATTAATTTCTGCTGTCACAACAAATAGCGTGTTTTTAAGAAACAATATATATATCAAAAGATTGACAATTGTTTATGTCCAATTTAAAAGTGAAATTAATTCTAATGAACACCATTGGATAAAATGGTAAAAATATATTCTAATTATAATTTAAAAACACTAAAATTCATAATTTATCACTATTAATTATTTTTATTAAAAAATTTGTTTTTAATTAAAATTTAGTAATTTTCACTATTCATCAAAATATTAAATTTATCCGAAAAGTACCAAAATTTCTCCCTAGGATAATTTTGATATTCCAAATCCAAAAATGAAGTCCATTTTGAGAGATAGAATTTATAAAATTTAAAAAAGTAGGTATTAATATTCATAACGGTTAGTTTGGTAAGTCATGGTGCGCTTTAACGTAGTGTTGCTTGTAGTGCAAGTTATTGAATTATTTTGAAGAAATAACACACTATAAAATCTTAGGGTGTTACATTTATGTCCTTTACCACATTTATTACATTAATTCTCTAATAAATAATAATTTTTATTTCATATTTAAAATAATAAAAAATTTACATAATAGGATTTAATAAAACCTTAAAATAGAAACGGAATGTTACAACGTCCCTACTATATGAACTGTATATCACCCGAAATCCTATGAAGAATCCCCCATGACCATAATATGAGGCAAAGAAACACTCATCAGTGACTCCATCTCCCATGTATCATGATAATCAGAACCATGTTATCATAACACCCATACTAAAGGTATAGACCTCCTACAAAGTACCTTGGTCTCAGAAACAATAACCCTAACAACTAGTTCAATCACTGATAAATCAGGTTCCACTCCATGATCATACCATCCCCAAACATGCGATGGGTTTGAGAGATACATTCCTAATGGTGACTCATGGAACAAATTATGTATCAACATCGATTGTGGTGTGTGCGATAAATGGTACCTATACTTCATAACCTAATAAAAAACCTCGAATGTTCCGACAACAATATGACATATTTTACCTTTCCTACCAAGATTTCGATGAACGAACTGGGGTGAAACCATCAAGAACACCTGGTCACCAAAAGAAAAATCAAAAGGACTATGAAAATGATCAGCATATGAATAGTATCACCTCTATATTGGAAATATCGTATAATTAATCAACTAAATCTTTGATATTGTATCTTTTACTAATCAAGGTCCCATCAATGAAAACTCACCAATCCCCAAACATCACAATATTAGTTGAAAATAATTCTCATATAAGGCCACAAAAATTTCAATTATGAATGCGGACTGGTAAAGGTTGTTGTAATAAAACTCATCAAATCCCTAATGATAATCCCAAGCCCCACCAAGTAGAGAAAACAAGTGTGACTCATAACCATAAGATGATTTTCCAACATGGAATTCATCTCTTTAAATTTAGATGAGGCCAAGCGGTAAGAGGAAATTGAAACCAGTTGATTTCTGGGCATCATGTCAATGAAAAACACAACCTCTATTACCAATAGAAAAACATAAAATTTAAAAAATAATTATGAAGTGAATGTGATGAAAACAAGAGGGTGACCGTCGCCCATTAAATCATTATCCAGATCAAAAGAATACCTTAATATCATGTTCCCAAACTTTGAATAAGAAGGTCTGGCTTTTCTTGACCTTGTCATAAATTATCCTTGAAGAAAAGAGGGAAAACACGTGGTTTATTGAGGTAGACCCATTGGAGATTAGAATAAATCTACTCTTTATTGGAAATGATTCAATCCATCCAGAATATGATGTCACAAGATTTCACATCGACTACCAGAAAACTCCACCAAACTCAAAATCTGATAGATAGAAGAAAAAAACGGGACTAAAAAGACCCGTTTATATTTACGTAGCATGGGTTTTATTAATGACCACATAAAAATTTAATTTTTCCATAATAATATATTTAATATTAATGATAAAAGTTCAAATAAATGAGTGAGACACGCCTATATCAAATAGCGAATTCACTAATAATGGAAATATAGAATTGTTATCTCTCATGGTCAATGGGTCATATCATATTCCTCTGTACAATATTTCACTACATGAAGAAGCATCATTTCAGATTCTTCTTGATGGAAATATTTTGTAATAGATGCATTTGATTTCCCCACATTTTCATCAGGAGGTTATGATTTTTTACAAGGCGTAGACTAGAATGTTGTCGCAGAACTTTTTTAAGTTCTATAAACATCTGTAGTAGCTATAGTTCATGGGATCCAACATGAAAACCCTCTTAGAATTTCTGGTTTTCCACACATGTTGAAAATCAATGAAATTTATCCTGGTGTTATAGGACATCTATAATAACAATACTATCAAGAACCATCCTGAGAATCATCATGATTCCTTTTTCCCATGAAGGGTATCATAACGCCACTATGAGAAGAAATAACTCCAGTCAACCCTAACATTCCATTGAGGTCCATCTCTACCATTAAATCCATATATAGCACATGCGCATGATTTTTTATAATTTTCTAGAAAATATGAAAATGGATATATAATTGATTCCCAAACTGTAACCAACCATCCTTAATCCTCGCATTCGACATGATCTTAGGTGAAAAATATACAATCATGGAAAAGTGATTTGAATATTTAGTCACAGTTCTGTCGGGTTTCTCAACCATTAAAAAACATCACATTCGTAGCCACTACCATTGAATCTGGGTAGAACTGATTAATGAAAGGAAACATGATGTCCTTCCATGAAAATAATTCATGTTTCTTTAATGTAAACATCTTTTCCCACCTTCTCCGACTCGGTCCATCTTGCATAACTGTGGAACAATTTACTTTGTTCTTGTCCAGGGTCTCAAATTACCAAATTATATGTTCTATCCTTGTCAACCATTCCTCCTCATGATGAGGATCAGTTCAACCTTTTTAAACTGGTGGTTTCTAAAAAATTATCTCTTGAGAATGATTTTAATGAAAATCCCCTTAGGGTACCAAAGTTGGATCATAAATGGGGGCTGGTTGTAGTTCCCCCACTATGGAATGGATAATATGCATGATCACCTCAATCATATTTGTTTCCACAACATGATTATATTACTAGGGTTTAGTAGCATCCTCATCCTAAATCAGACTTTCATGTATCCTTATAGGTATGATGTTACACACCATTAACATACAACATTGAAGACATTAGGTAATTCTAAAATAGGGTAATGAGGGAAATTAAACCTAACATAAAGAACAAACAATATTTGAATTCAACTATCCCCAAAAAATAGGTAAAAGACTACAACTACCCCATACAATATCTTTTTGTATCCACCCCATGTGACTTATGTTTCATTACGGGGAGAGATGGCCAGGAACTCAATCACAACTACCTTCTATGTCCATAAATTTACTCTCAACTTCACACAATCATCGAGGAAATATTCGTAACATGAACCTCTAATACCAAATTGTCAAAAAATATCCTGGGTACCCTAGTAACCTTATAACTGAGCTGGCCCAAAAACGTACCTAAAGCGCTTCCTGATCTCCAAGCATTGGTGACTTGCACCTGACATCATAAAACATGCATTTGGGGATGAAATTTTACAAAAAAAATTTGCAGAAGTGAATGAGATAAGAAAATATGCATAAAAAATGGAAGCCCCAGTGGGATTAATGTACGAGAATATAAAAAGATATAAAAATTCCATAGTACTAAAACCAATGTAATAAAACGAGAAAACAACCCCAAGGTCTCTAAGGACACAACTCACTATGTCCAAATCTTAATAGCCAGATCCACCTATATGAAATCCCTTTCCATTTATCTAACCATGAAGAAGAATGTCTACAAACACCTGATGAAAAAATTAGGGTGTGAGCCTAACCCCAGAAGTATTCCACAAATGATTCCATAACAAATTATAAATATATAATATCGAATAAAAATATTACAATTTTCAAAATAAATTGGTTTGGAATTTCAAAAATGCATTTTAAAAAAATTATATCAATTTTTTATATTATGTAAATATATTTTTAATTCAATTGGTTTTCATTACAAGATATAAAATATTTCTAAAATAATTTCCTAAATAAAAAAATTTCACAAAATATTTTTTTTTGTTCCAAAAATCTCATGTAAAAAAGTTCTTCATCATTTTCATACATTTATATCTCAAATATAAATTAACAATAGAGCCACATGGTCATCATTCTTATAGGTATGATAGTATTAAATATTTATAGGATTCCCCCACTCTCAATGTTTAAAAAATACGAGTATACTCACATCCCCCTAACACTGGCCATAAGTGACTCATCGCCCTTCAATTAGGGATATGACCCATATTAGGTATGTTTTAAATGTTGTAATATCATGGAGTTTATATTAATAACTCGCTATCTACCTTGGGATTTAATGTTCTCTTACATGATGAGAAACTTATTTTAAGACATTTTAAAATATGATAAATCCCATTCATCCATTTCAAAAATAACAATTTATTTCTATGTACAACCAAAAATAAATTTAATAAAAAACATTCAATTTCCATAGGATAAAACCACTGGGTTTTAATAAAATAATTTTAAATCCATTTCACATGTTTGAAATACATTCACAACCGATTCCATTTTTTTCAAAATTCATTTCAATAATTAAATCCAACAATTTAATTTAATATATTTCTACCATATACACAATTTAAAATTAAATATTTAAATCATTAATTTCTATAAACACATCCCATATGAATGGAATTTTGGGTTTAACAAATTTCAATGCCAAAACCATTTATTTTAGATCTATCGGTTCACCATTTTTGTGTTTTATAAATAAAATTGAAATAAAATGTGAGAAATTGAATTTAAATAAAAAATTGAAAGAATTTGGGAAATGAATGGATAATGAACTTGGAAAATCAGGATAGAAACACAATCCTTATGGTCATCTATGTTATTGAAAAATAAATACAACTCTATTTGGATCCATAAACCTCCTTGTGCATTTATTATTCTAATTATTGGTACACCAATCCTCAACTTTCCCCAATTGTTCATAGAAAAGAAATTACTATATGATTTGAAAAACAAAATAAAATACCACAGGTGATGACACCTTCTATCTCTTTGATAACTTTATGCAATTATCCATTAAAATTATTTTTATAATTATATATTTATAATAACATGAAAAATGATACATTATAACTATATTTTATAGTTATATTACAAATTATCATTTATAACAATATTTTGGTTATATTTATTACAAATTATATTTTATAATTTATCCTTTGATAATTTCTCTATTATCATTTGAAATTTTTTGTAATTATCCTTTGATAATAAATTAAATTACCATATGATATTTTTATCATATATTTCATTATATAATAACCTTATAATTATCCTATAGTCATTTGAATAATATTATATTCGATAAAAACATTTAAGTATTCATTAATAATTGATATTAATCATGATTACCAATTACATTTAATTATACCATTATAATCCCATACGATTATCAGTTTAATAATCTTTGTAATTATATGTTTAAATTTCTATAAATTATATATTATTAAATATTATTTAAAATAAACAAGTGTTAATGTGATTATCAAAGAATATATATATATATATATCCAAAAGAATATAAAATTATTTACATAAATTTATTTAAAAAAACATTTAAAATTAATAAAAAATGTTTTAATAATACATATAATTTTTCAAAAAGAAAATTGATTTAGGTTTTTCTCATTGATAAAAATACAACAGCGTCAAATGTGTGTAATTAAGATGAAAAAATGGGAGATATTAATTTTAGTAGATTGTAATACTAATAAAAATATTGTTAAATAATTAATTAATTTAAGAAAACTTATTCTAAGTTGGTGCTCACATTGGTCTTAAGAATGTATAGGGTTGGCACCACCAAAAGTGGAAATGGAAGACCAATCACCAAACATGAATGATTATCAGAACATCAACAATCACATTTGTAGGTGATTTGGGGTTGTCTAGACATTATGAAATCATCCATCACCCACGTTAAAAATATTTAGATATTTAAGACCCTGGAATTTCATCCTTGAATACCACACATTCAATATCAATTTCAATATCAGTTTCAATATCCTTATGAGATATATTAACTATTTAATATATAAAACGTGATTAAAAATTTATTAAATATAAAAATGATAATATTCACCAGCGAGGCATACAATCATCAAACACATACAAATGATATTCCCCACCTAGGGTAAACATGATGTCCCAGACCTATCAGTGGTCTCAAATTTACTATATGATGCAAAATTTTAGTGTTATTCCATATTTCATAATAATAATTGTGTGATTATTATAATATATTTAATTTGTTTATTTAGTCTCCACAGATACTTTGAGGGATCATAATATTACATTGACTCAGTGATGACCTCAAAAAATATATAATTGAATATTCAAATATGTTTACTCAATTTTCAGGACTTTATCACATTTATTAAATTATTTTTCTTGTTATTCATAATTTTTTTTCTTTGCACATAAGATATTAATAATTTGACATGATAGGGTTTATTAATACGTGAAAATAGTTAAGGGATTTTACAAATAATCTATTTCTTTAATTTTCATCGATATGTGTTAAGGGGCCCCTAATTTCCAGAAAATATGATCTATCTTAAAAAATAGGATGTCCCACCCCTTATAAAATTTTTAGGGGTTTCTTAACTTTTAAAATTTCTAGAGATAATTTTTTTCTCATGTGATAGGTGAGGTCATCAGAGGTGAGAGTGTATAATATTTTTGAGATGCATGTGTGAAACAATTGTTCTATTTTAGGTTCTTCCAGGGATCCAACATTATATTAAGTTGTATAAATACAATAATTTATATTTTTATTATTATTGTTATGTGGATGTAGGTAAATGATAGAACCAATATGTTCCTCATCCTCAAAAAGTATTGTGTGGTCATCATAATTCTCTGAGAGCCCATAAATCCAAACATAATAACCTTGATTCCTTGATAAATTCCCTAAATGAGAGAAAAAAATATAATTCATTGTTCTTCTTAAATGTTTCATAATATAATGTATGCGTACATTGATTCAGGGGAGACATACTCCTTCATATCACCGACCTTAGACCTTGTTTTTGGACTTGACGTGGAGCCATATTCAATGTCATTATCATTGACAATGATAAATATATGTAAGAATTATCTATATTTATTATGTTGATTTTGTGATATAGTATTGGGTAAGAAAATATATTTTGGTCACTTATTGTTCTTACGAAAAAAACCCTATAACATCATACTCTATATGAACTAGTTGTATTTTTAGAGGTTATTATGGATATCATTAGGAGATATATTGGGTTCAATGATGCATATAGATATCCACAAGTTCTTATATATGATAAATATCATTTAATGGGAAATTTATTTATTTATTTTGAAAATATATTTCTAAATGGCCATGATAATTATTTCATTATAAGAGGTTGAACTATTAATATTTCCCTAGTTTGGGGAAGAATACCCTGATGTTTTATCTAATGAGGTTATGGTGTAACCACCTGAATAAGATATTGAGAATCTAGTAGAGCATTAATGAATGAATTATTTAATAATTATATTCTATATTTAGGATTTTCCTTGATAGTTACAAGGTCAATATGTGTAGTTTGAGGATCTGTTATAGCGAGGTTTCTTCTAGAAAACTATGTTCCCTTGTGGTAAACTATCATTGTTCATGGAGAAGGATTATTCAATTTTCACCTCTATATCTATTAACATAACATTAATTAAGATACAGTAAAAAACCACTATCATTTTACCAGGGATTATGATTTATTCTAACTATTGAATGGATAATGTGGGTTCTCGATGATCAAACTATAATGAGGATATCATCAAATGCCGGTAAAGGATTAGGTTCTTCCAAATATGTCATTCTAATAATATCATGGGTATTATGAGTTTATTTTGATGAAAATTAGTGTGACTTACCCACTATCCTTCTTCATGGGTGTTATAAATACATTGTGCAGGGAGTTCTTGGATCTTTTCATAGTGGTTTCATCTACAGCATACTCATGTAATATATATTTTAGGAGTACAATAAAGATAATATCTAGGATGTTCGTGGAGTTCATAATCCTAAAAAAAATTTAGATGTTTTCAATGTATGTTTTTTAGATCATAATGTTTTTATTGCGGAATGTTTGGACATAATGTTGAATGTTTGTCGATATTTAGAAGATCGAGTTATTTATTTCATGGGAAACCCCTAGGAGGGTTTCATAGGTTCGATGTTTTAATTTATTAAATATATTACATGAGTTTTCATAATGATTTCACACATTCTAAAACAACTCTAACAAACATGGCCAGAAAGGATCACATGTTCCTGTGGATTGACTGGTGTTAGACAACTTTCATGTACCTGAAAGAGAATTTGTTCAGCGTTCCTATCAATTTTTTTTAATAGAGGGATTTTAGTTTGAGAAATTCAATGATGGATTACATTTGAAATTTGGAATTTGTTGATGTAGTGGACATCCATTTTTTCCTATGGGTATCATAATTGGAGTATCAATGAGTGTAATTATTCCTTCCATGTTCTCAATTTGTTAGAAATTATATTTACCACAAATGTTTTGTGTCATTGACTCAACGAATAGATTTTTGTTATTCTTGTTGACCATATGAACCACAGGTGTTATTAACTCCAAATGACTCAAATTTGAAACATGAACAATTGATTGAATTATTATAGGATCATGGCTTTGATATTTCATATAAAAAAAGTATGGGTAATGTCACTTTTGATGTATTGTGAATGATGTTATATAATGATTCCCAACATGATCCTTGACATTCATGGAGGGTGATGGAAGTGATTTCAGTTATGTATTTTGATGTAGGGGAAGATTGTGGTAAAAATTGTATTTTCCATATTACATTGTATCCATATTTTGTGTAGTAGAAGGAAGAGTCCCAAATAGGGGATTCTAAGGTGGTGGTTAAGAGACATTGAGTCGATTTTATTGATTCCCATAATAGTTGGTCTGAGGATGAAAAATACTATGTATTGTTCATAGAAAGGATTTTCATACAGTTGGATATTTGTGATATTCTTCTCCATGAGTTACATATCACACACATTGTGGTACATCCTAGAATAATATAATGTATCAATATCTAAGAGAGAATTTTTAGTTTTCAATTTTAAATAATTCAATTGTAGAGTGTTTTTGTCATTGTTTTGTCTTCCTGAAGGTGATGGTTTAGAACATTATTCCTGGAGGCTTTCACAAGGGATTTCATTTTACTCAGTAGAAGTGTGATGTCAAATTGATGGACATAATTAATTTTTTACCATGATCTAGTGGATGATTTTCATTTTATATGGTTTATAGTGTATCATTTGATGAAATCTACCATCATTATTGGAGTCAATGATTCAAAACAAATGTAGGTTATTTTCAATGCAGTAACCAGAGGAGTTTGTGAGACTCCAATGAGTCTCAAATTCAATCATATCAAAACATGATCCCCATTTTAATTCATGTTTATGAAGTGACCTCCAACATTATTTTGGATATCATCTATACAACAAAACATCTTTTCATCTATAGATAGACAGTTAGATAAAGAGGACCATCCAGAAAAAAAACATATATAAATCAAATTTCATTGTTTTTAAAGGACGCAATATGAGGAAACATACTTATATAATGTTTCCATAAAATTTTAGTTTTCAATCCACCATTGGTATGACATTTATTTAATATTTTAATGGTTGTACAATGCAGTTTCTATTCATTAGACTAGTGTCAAATCATAAAAAAATTCCTAGGAAAGGACTTGTTCACAATAAAATGGAGTTTTTTATGGTAATTATATAGAATATGAAGAATTTGTAGGCTCAATAGATGTCATATAATGTTCACAATATGAGACCTACTAATTTGAATAATGGGGATCATGTCTTTTTGAACATTACACCATGGTGTGTTAGGTGAAGGAATGACTATGGAGTTATATTTATCCTTGATTTATTGGGAATTTGGAGGTGTTATATAACAATGCATCTAGATAATATCATATAGAACTTTCACAATAGATGCTCCATATGTATTCTATGTTCAATGTGTTATAAATATAAAGTTACATTCAAGTTTACACTAAAATCATTGGTTGGGGTGAGATAAAGGTTGAAAATGATGCGACTATTATGGAAAATAATGTGGTGATTCAAGACTTTAGAGGGAAGGTGCTCTGTAGATATGTTATTACCTTAGTTTGTGAATTCTACCAACATGGTGATATGGAATAGGGAACATGTGATAATGAATTATAGATACATACTTAGTACCATTCTCTATTTGATTTTTTCTCTTCTCTTTTAGTATTTCCTTTTTTAGGTTGAAGACCATTTTATGGGTATGATATTTCTTCCTCTTGATTATATATTTTTAACCTTGATAATGTTTGAAAGTTTTCTTCCCTACGAGAGTGTTTAATTGTAGGTAATTGGTTTTTTGTGTTTTTGTGCTATGTTTCTCTAATTAAGTTAGTTCAACTCCTATTATAGTGTGATTTTGTAGAGGTATATTCTAGGTTACTCGTATGGACAAACCAATTACATTATTTTTTTATTTGTTTTTTTTAAATATAAAGAGAGTGAATAATTTTATTGGAATTTTATTTGGGGTGTTGGATCATAGTAGCCCATCCTAGTTAGTTTAAGGTGTTAGAAGTTCTCATATAAAGATCAAGGAGGAGTCATGAGAGTCAATATGAAATCATGATGTTTTTTATATAGTGTATCCTTGGGATATGTTTTAGGATTGATTATTATAGTATGAAAAACCAATTAGTATCATAAATAGGCTTGTAGAAGGATTATATATATATTTCCATTTTTTATTGTAGTGAAAAGAAATAGTTCGATTATATAAGAGAATAATCAATGGTTGAGCAATGTTATGTAAAAAAGTATAGCTATAACATATGTTTTTGAGTTCGTTCAACTAATTTGGGGGTAGATGTACTATAGATAATGGATGTAGTGTAACCTACCTTCTTAGTGAATATGTTATGTGGTGTTGTGGATTATGTTTTACCATAACATTTCCTTATGTAACTACGATCAGTTATGGGTTCAACACTATGTTCAATGGATGCAATTTGATAAGGCTGGTTTTTCCATCATCTTGGTAGTCAGTGTTGTGGTATATTGGGTAGTGCTAGGGTCCTCTAATTTTCAATTTTCTTATAAATACCCACCCACTCCAAAACTAAATTTTCTATAATAAATCATTTTCAATAACTAGTAACTGCAAAAAAATTTATAAGTTCACTGAATCATATTTAGAATGGAATTAATCGTCTACTTAACAATATCAATATGTGGTGATTACTGTTTATTTATACAACTTTTGTTATAGATTCTCCTACATTAAGTGTATTTTCTTCGATTCATCATTCCATTCTTTGGATGTTGCTCTCAATATTTATTGTAATCCTTTTCTTATTGTTGTAAGTTGTATTTTCTTGTGTCTTTCATAGAATAATGACATATCTAATAGAAGAGGTGTTTAAAGATCAACATAATTGATTCATTATCATGTGATAGACATTGAAATATTTAGATTCATGTTACATTACTTATATTTTATTTTATATGAAAATATGAATAAACCATTATTAACTTCTTTGCGTGGTGTTGGGATTGGCCATAATAAAGGATAAACTATGTTAAAAAAGAACCTTTTTTATATTTTCTTATTTTTTAAGTAGCAATGTGATAATGGTTTACCTCTTTATTTTATAGATAGTTTGATATCTATGTTATTATTTTTTATCATATTCTTTATTCCATTATTATAATATTCTTAAATGGAATCAGTAATGAATGTAAATCTCATTAATTGGTTTTTTTGGATAGTTTTATAAAGATGAATCTTTAATTATAATGGCATGTTATATGATGTTATTCCATAATGATTGTTGAAAATGGAATTAATGAATGATATTGTGTTTAAATGACATTATTTCATTTAATATTTAAATTAATATTTTACTTAGAGTTATAACATTTGTTAAATTATTTTTATAATCAAATATGTAATATATCTAGTAGTTTGATAAAGATAAATGCTTGGGATCAAGTGATCTTGTATTATTATAAAGGTAGAATACCAGTGTTTTTGGTCATGTGAGTCCTTCTTCATGTTTGTGGAAAATAATTAATTTGGGGGGCCCAGTTTCAATGTTGGCATTAATTTTTTTTCTACCTTCTCTATTGAGATCGATTTTTTCCTTATTAGTTGACTTTATTGGAGCATAGGGTGACTAATGAGGTATACGTAGTCATGATTTGATATTTTGTTAATAGTTGATGACTATAATGGTGATATACATTCTGATATGAAGTATGATTTCAATAATAAAACAAAATATGATGGAAGAAAATATTTATTGTAATACATAATATTTTCCTCATATATTTGATGATTTTATAGTAAATAAGTTCAAATTATAGATTGTTGGGTTGGTTATTTACTTTCATTCATTTCCCCACAACTTAAGCATGATGGATGTGCATGGTTGTGTATCCAGTTTATGGTAGAATAGATTTATACTTATTGTACCTATAATTACTGAATACATGAAGATTAATTAACACTTTAACCCATGTAGTTTATTCTTTTTTGAATGAGAATAGGAAGGTTAATTTTGAGAAACTATGGGCTCTATTATAATATTCCTAGATGACATGGGTATCCCGTTGGTTGTTAAGAAATTTAATATTGATTTATATTTATGGTTATTTAATTTATAATGAATTAATTAATGTATGAATATTTTATTAAATGTAATGAAGTAACTTATTGTTATACATATCAAATTATTTTATTCATATTGAATATATAGATCCTCATGGTGGAAGTCTACATTCCAACTAACAGTTTTTGAAATTGAGCCTAGTAATGGGGTTCTCCCAATATTTTGTTATATAATATTGTTTATACTATATGTTTTGGGATATCATACACTAAACCAACCATTTTATTAGGTTTAATAACACCTACTAGACAATAGTAGGGTGTTTCTGTTGGCCATGTATTGTCTCAACAACAATCTAAATTTTACAATTATTTTCATGTTTAGAAAAACCCATGTTTTTTTCTAATAATGTTTTGTTTAGTGGGTTTTATTGGAATTTATATTCTATTTCAAGGAATTTATCATTACAACAATTATTCTGGAAAAAATATTAGTAATACTATGTTACACTAAATAACTAATTTTTTTCATATATTATCGAACCTACATTACACTAATGAGTTAGCATATGGGTCAAAAACACGTCATTGGAGTTTGGATTTACAATTTTAATACCATATGTTTAGAAAAGATTAATGTATAGTTAATTAATGATACATTCATGATTTTATGCTATTAAGGATGAACATATGGATCATCATCTCAATGCTATACAAAGGTACCCTATGTTATGCAAAGGAACCCTACACTATGAAATGAATCCCTAGGTTATGAAAAAGAACCGTACACTTGGAAAAGGAACTGTATTCTTCGAATGGAATCTTATGATATGCAGCACAACCCTACGTTGTGTTTTCAACATCGAGGTTCTTCAAGATGAATTTTCAATTTGATATTAAAGGAATGGTCAAGACATAAATGAAGACCGATTCAAGGATCATTTTGATTGTTTTATAGAACCATGTTAATCAGAGAAAAAAATCATTCCTATTTATAATGGAAGGTAGGACTCTCATAGTTAATTGAAATGTAAATTTCCACAACAAATCATAATATTCTATTGGATATGGAACACCAAAAAAATTACTTTTATTTATACATATTCTTTCGTAATATATCTTGAAAAATTCACGTGATATGTGATTCACCTACATTTTTTATTAGTTTAAGTTCTTTTTACACTACTACAAAAAACAAAAAACTATATTAGGGGACTAAATTTTCGAGTTTTGCATTTTCTATCTTATTCTAATGTAAGTTTACAACTGATTTATTTTGTCTCTATTTTATAATTGAAGATCTATATGAAAACTATATCACATCAGACTCATTATCTCCGGATGATTGTTATTTTTGAAAAGAAAATACATATGTTATCAATTGTGTGCTACAGTAATTATGATGTTTTACATGTTTTAACAAACCAATCTCTTTTTATTTATTTGATTTTTATATGATCGTACTAAGTTGGGGTGGAGTATCAGCTTCTTGATCTAACCAGTGGAAAATCAGTTATATTTTAGAGGACTAAAAGACTTTTTAATTTTTCTTGTTTGTATGATGTAGACAGTCTGCACTCACATGTGGAATTTTTTTCTTATGATAAGAGAACCAGAATAGTAAAATTCACCAAACCCATAGAGACAGTATTTGTGGAAGTTTACTAGGAGATCATTGTGCCCCTAACTGGTATAAAAATACATGTTCATTCTTTCAATTTATCAGCTACATGTTATCATACATAATAATAACAATGCATATTCATATAAATTATATTGGGTGTTAAATGATATAATTGTGGATGATTTTGAAATGATGCAATTCACCCACCCCACTCTTTTGTATTACTATATATACTCTGACCAAACTCCTGGAATCAAAGGAGAGCTTTTGGATAAATCGTTAGATAGCTAAAATGTATAATTTCTATACAATGATTAAAATAGATGATCTTAGAGAAGAGATGTCCATTATTCTATATCTATACTTTAATGGTTAAAATTATGTGTGTTGGAAATAAATGATGAATATATATCATAAAAATCTTGGATTTAGAGTTTAATCAATGATCACTACCCCATATAAAATTCATAAGAAACTAGAAACATGGGATGCTACAATAAATGTAAAATATGTCATGAATTCAAAATATATGAATGATATAATATGTGGTATAGGACCAGATGAGTTCAATCAAGATTCAGAATGTCCTAATTCTATTGAAATGTAGAAAACTAATGCAGTTACCTATGAAGAGATAGACAATGTGAGATATGTGATGTATAATACAACTATAATGAAATTTGATAAATTTATGATTTTTATGGAGAAAGCATCATACTAAAGAATGAAAGGTTCATAGGAATATTAAATAATATAACAACATTAGGTGAACCTATAAAACAATATGATCAACTGTTGAAATTACTGAGAGTATAGCTTTTTAAATGGAATGGTATATCTACTACTATTTAAAAATAATCACATGTTAATGATTTGACTGTGAAAGAACTAATTGGGACATTGATGTTGTTTGAAGCTAAAATGTAACCAAATGATGAATATCATAGAATAATTATAAAAAATGAAAATACTATGGATAAGGTAGCATCTCAATAACTATGCAGAAAAATGAACCAAGAAGATAAAAAAAATAAATATGATTCATCTGATTCTGAAATAAAACTGACATTGATAACTAAAAAATTTATCATGTAATATAATAAGATTATAGGATTCAAAAAATCCTTCATGACAGATGAGATGGATTAAAAATAAGTCTTATATTATGAATGTAAGAAATTAGGTCATATTAGACTAGTTTTTCCACAACTAATTGATAAATATAGAAAGGCAGATAAGAGATACCATAAAATGATGATTATAAACATAATTGAATAAGTGAAATAAAAAAAATGGACGGTTTAGAAAGACTCTAGTATCTCAATGAAATCTAATTTAGAAATTGAAAAATTAAATTTGAATGCCAATATGTTCTCCAGTGAAAAAAAGGAAAAGGTAGAAACCTATTACTAATCCAATTCTCATTCTGATTCTTCATGCTAATAAAACAGAAAATTAACTGCCTTTTGTTCTATGTTATTAGAAAAACATGATTCTATATTTAAAAAAATAATGAAAAGAACATTCACAATGTTGTTTTATGGGAAATATACACCCTATTGAAACAACATCAAGTTTTTATTGAAAATTTTAACTATTCTACATTAAACTGCAATGATTATGAAAAGAAGATCAAACCATTACAAGATGAAGTAACAAATTATAATGTGGATCCCATTTTTTTACTAAAGGAGAAAATATATTATATGAAATAATTGGAATAAATTTTACTAAAAGTGAAATATTTTGTATATTATGTAAGGGTGATAAATCTAAATTGTATAATAATTAATTTTTACCCAATTCATGAAATTCAACTCATTAATTTTGTGGAATAAAAGGGAATGTGATAAATAATTACTATTTGAAAAATCATAATCTCAGGGGCATTAAAAGAGACTATATATAAAATGTTTATATGAAAAAAAATAAAGTATATGGATAAACATTGAAGTTCTGGATTATTATATCTCTGCCAAAAGAAAATGCTGGACTAAAGAATGTGTGGGTAATAAAAATATATATTATTAAATACCATTGTAAGAAATATGCCACAAGAACAAAAATTCTATATGGAATAAAGAGAGTGGCTATTTGAGACATATGATTGTTGAGCTGTCATGATTCCACACACTAAATCAAATAGATAGAGGTATTTTTACTTTATGATACAATGAAAAAGAAAAGATAATTGGAGTTGGAACTATTTCAGATCCAAAGACCATCTCAATATAAAATATACTATATATGCCAGGATTAAATCAAAATATAATAAATATTTCTTAACGTTGTGATGATGGATTTTATGCAGAATTCTCTTAAAATTATTGATATTTGTTTAAATATATGCCACTTAATTTTATAGTACCTATAACTAAAAAAAATTATATATTGGATTTAAATTACTTATATAAATAGAAGTTGAACTGTTTAACTTTTAAGAAAAATGAATCATGGATATATAAATAAATACATGGAAATTGTAATATTTTTGTTTTACATAAATTCTATATGAAATAGTTTGTTTCATATTTTTCCTACACTTATGATTGACAATGGAAGATTATATAATAAATGAAATATTGGTTAGCATCACAAATCAAATCTCATATCTATTATCAAAATTTCTACATATAAACAATTAGAACATATCCATGTAGATTTTTTTGGACCATTTAGGATAAAAAATTTGGCTGGTAAATTATATTTTTATGTTTTAGTAGATGATTAAACTAGATTTACATGGGTTTATATAATAAAATATAGAAAGAACAATTCACAGTTTCTGAATGTATTTTTAAAAATTTTTAACAAGAAAAAGGTTTTGAAATAATTTAATTGAGAATTGATCACGGTGGATAATTTTAGAATCAATATTTAAATTATTTTTATTCTTATTTTGGTATTAAACATAGATTACAATCACCAATAACACCTCAAAAAAAAATGGAATTATTGAAAGGATAAATAGAATTATTTTGGAAATGGTTTGGATTATACTGAATAAATACAATCATCTGTCCTATTTTTTAACAGAATCTATAAGCACAACCTACTATATCTTTAATAGATCTTTAATTCAGCATATTTTAAAAAATACAACTTATGAACTTTGTAATAACTAACAAAATAATGTAAATTACTTAAATTTTTTCTTATGATAGGTGTATATCTTTAACACCCCTGATAATCATGGTAAATTTGATCCAAAAGATGATGATGTAATATTTTTATGATATTCTACTACCTCTAAATCCTATATGGTGTTGAATAAAAAAATTCAATGATTAATGATTAATTAGTTTGTGGTATGTTTCAAAAAACATACACATTTAATAAAGAGAAAGTTCAAATTTATGAGGTCACATAATCTTTTGATAACATGATACTTGAAACGCTTAAAAATGATTTTAAAATTGATATTCATAATGTTTAGTCTAGTTCCGATAAGCATTAAACTGAATAACTTGAAAGTGTTCTTCCAAGATAGACTGGAATCGTATAGAATCATCCATTACAAACCGTTTAAGGATACCTTGATATAGAAATTAGAACTAGAAGAAATGTAAGAAACCTAGTTGAGTTCACGACCTTTATATAACAATAATAACATAAGACTATTGAAGAAGCCTTAGATGATGAAAGATGGATGTTAGTAATGCAATAAGGGAAAAACCAATTTTAAATAAATGATGTTTGGGAACTATTATAAATACTAACCTATTATCCAGTTATAAGAACCATATGGGTCTTTAGAATAAATTGGATGACCAAGGTAAGAATACCTAGAATAAATCCATATTACTAGATGAAGGTTTTAATTAGGAAAAATTTATATATTATGATGAGACCTTTTCCCCTATAGATTTATTAGAATAAATTAGTATTAATTTACTATATGATTCTCATAAAATTTTAAATTATATCAGATAGACATTAAATATTCATTTTTAAACAGTAATTTATAGTTGGACATTTATGTTGAACAACCCATAGTTTTTTAATCTTTAAAAACCAAATTTCATTTTTAAACATACTAAATATCTCTATGGAATTAAACATGTACACAAACCATGGTATGTAGGACATGATTATTTTATTTTGAAAAATGTATTTATTATTGGTTTGTAATATCGAAAAAATTTTAAGAAAATATTTTTTGATAATATTTCATTAATTGAAATTTATGTTTATGATGTTATTTTTTGGTTCGAGAAATAAAAACATTTATCATGATTTTTCAAATCTAATGCAAAAATAAATTGAAATGATTATTATTGGAGAAATAAATTTATATTTTAGAGTCCAAATTTTCCCAAATAATTTTGGAAATTATTTAAATAAAAGTAACTATATTATTGATTTATTGAAAATTTTTGTACGTGAAAATAGAAAGACATATAAAATTTCTATGTGTACAAATATAAAACATAGTTTGGATGAAGCTAGAAAACTAGCTGACAATATATTATATAAAGGAATGATTGTAATTTTGTTATATTATACTACTAAAAGAAATAACGTGATGTTTTCTATATGTATTACATTTCAATCAAATCCAAAAGAATGTCATCTTACTATGGTAAAAATATTTTTTAGATATTTAAATGGAACTGTTTTCAATATCATCATTACCCCAAAACCTATGATTTTAATATAATTTCATGTTCCATTAATGACGTTGGATGGTTTATATTAGACAGAAAAATTACTTTAGTATGTTGTAATTTTTTAGGAAAATCTATAATTTCATAGTCTAGTAAGAATCAACACTTTGTTTCCCTATCAAACATATAGGCAAAATATGTGTCAGATGGAAGTAGTTGTGCACATTTTGTGTGTATTAAAGGTACTTTATTTGATTTTGGATTAAACGTTATTAGTATTCCTATTTTATGTTATAATATCAGTGTTAGTAATATTTCTAAAAATTTGATAAGACATTCTAGTACTACAAACATTGATATATGGCATCATTTTCTAAAAGATTATGTTTCTAAAAAAGGTTTATCTTTATAAGTTGTTAATACTGAATAACATTTAGATGTTATTTTTACTAAACTATTTCCGAGTCTTAGATTTGATTTTACATAGGGGAGTACTGATTATTTTAGTTTATGTGATTGTTTACTAATTTATTTTATTTATTCGATTTTTATATTAGTAAGAATTATTTTATCAATATTTAATTATTTTTATTTTATTTCATTTTAATTTTTTTAAAGAATTTTATTTAAATTTTATTTCCCTTTTCTTTTCAAATTAAATAATAAAAATGATTACAACCATGATTAGTGCAAAAAAATATATTATTTATCCAGATTTCATACTAATATCCATTCGACTTATAGATTACAACTCACTATAGATTACCATAATCTGAAAACCCAAATACTTCCAACCCTTCTATTTAAAAACCGTAAAAAATTGAAACATCTAAATGATCAGTTGACGTTGAGTTGGGTAGTTGTATATATACTATGGGGAAATATCACAATTTCTAGAAAGTAAAGGAAATAGATTTTGGATTTTTTGATTATAGTAATTTGACAATTAAAGAAGATATGAAATTTCATGGCCTGGTATACATATTTCTAGAGGACAATATTTTAATAGTTTATTAAATAGATGTTATAGAATTTTATACGCATGCTTTTTTTAGTTTTGGGTTTTATAATTATTATACTCTTTCTAAAATTGATAGTATGATTTTTTCTTGATTATATATTGAATTGTTTGAGATGTTGAATCTTTCCCATGAGGGAGTGTTTCAATTTGATTTAATGAACAATGGAAATGGATGAAAAACATATGAGGACATTATGAATCTTCTTTTTGGAATGAGGATTGTCAATAAGGTATTTATGAAAGTAATTTCTCCTGACCTATGAGTTATGATGATGTTTATCCAATAATGGTTTCTTTCCAGAACCACTAATCATTATAAGGTTCTCTATCCTCATGTGTACATTTTTTTTTCTTTTGAATAATGTTTTGACTAATTTATATAGTATTATGATTCATTATCTATATCAATTCCATTACCCTAATTCCATGATAGGATATTGTCCCTTTGTTAGGATCCAATATTTATTTTTGTGAGGAAAATAGAAGATGATTTTATTTTTTTAAGAGATCATGTCACCACTGCCATTCATTGAATGCTTGGACATCTATGAAGCTTGGTTTTTTATAGAGCTACTCATGAATAATTTTACTCCCATTTGGTGATGAGAAAAACACTGGTTGTTAATAGCTACACAAGAGGAGAAAATGGTTATCCCATTAATAGTTTCTCTGAGATAGAGGCTTGAAGAAGAAAGAGAGTCATGGCTAGACGGGTCTCTTGTTCAAGGAAGAAGAGTATCTGTTAATCTTCTAGAAATAGTTATTCAAGGGGCAGTTGGAAATGTGGATGTCATTCCACTTGGTGAAGAAAAAGATTCTACTGTCTATTAGAACCCAGTAGATGAGTAGGACGAGTATGATGTTCAGTTTCAAGAGACCCTTAATCCTAGTATATTAATTTTTCGTAATTCCTCTATTTTGGGTGGATCATATTTGGCCAATAGATCAATGAAAATTGGTGACCCAAGATTGTATTTCATTTACCTTTAGTATTTAGAAGAAAGTTTTCTAGAATATTATGATATTTATTCCAATATATATATTATAATGATAAAGCTTCTAGAGGCCCATGTTTTTTAATAGAAGATATGGAAGCAGAGAAGAAAAAGTTTGAAGAATACAAAGTTGTTTCTATACCAAGATTAGAGTATGAAACTCAAAATCTTTATTTGAGGGAATTCAATGAAAATATCATTTCAGTTGGAAAACATAATGGTATTATGGAAATGATGTCAGGGTAATTTTTTGCATTGAAGAATGAATCTTTCAACAATAAAGTTTTTGATGAATTGAAGTTAATGATTTGAATAGTGTTTTAGTCTCTCAAGGAAAGAAATAAAGCATCTACCAGTTGTCAAAAAACTCCACCAGAACAACGGTGGTAGATTGAGGTAATAAATTGTGTTAGGCTGAATTTAATGACAGTATATACACACTCTAGTGTGAAATAATATATTTTAATGTGTTATTAGAGAATCATAGGAATATAGTAAGTCATATTACATAAAATGAATCATGGTTGGGACTAGTGATTAATCAAGTCATTGACAAGGTTAACTATTTCATCCAGTATAAAGATATCGTGAATGATTTAATAACGAACCATTTGGTTGGGATCATGACATATTGAAATGAATCCAAGAAGTTTCTTTAGAATTATACAAATGTGTTTGAAACCCATTTCCAAAGTGTATTTTTGATGTTCATTGATCATACCAGTGTAGTTCATACCCTTCCTCATCCAGAATAACCATATGTCCCTACTGACACTGAACCTTAGACCATTAATTTTGAATACTCTAGTTGAATATACAATTTACTTTAAAACATTTTAAGGGATATTTTTATTAATTCATGTGTATTCATAGATTTATTTATTTAGGTTGAATACATAACTACCAATCTTATATTTATTTATCTATGCCAGAATTTATAACTATTCACATTTAGTTATCTGCTATATTAACTATGGTTTAATTCATTTAATCTTCCAATCCGTGTTTTTATGACACAAAAAGGGAGACCAGAATCATGTGTTTGGAAATTATCTCTGAAGGATATTGGAAAAATATTTTCAAAGCACAACCTTATAGTTATTTTATTTTTTTATCAAAATAATTTTGTGAAATCAAAATTTTGAGAAAATTTCTATATTCACTTTTGTGTTTAACATATACTATATATTCATTAATTTTTGTTAAAGATTGTGTTATAGGTTTCGGGATCATCAAAAAGGGGGAGATTATTGGGAATGTATTTTTCCAACAATACACTATATTTCATGCTGATTTTGATGTTAAAAAATAACTATGATTTTTCTAATAAAATTATCTTATATGAGTTTTATATGAGTTTATATTCTATTTTAATGAATTTAGTGTTAATGAAATGATTCTGGAAACACTATTTTCAACCCTACATTACACTGGAAAGCTGACTTTTGTATATGGTATCAACCCTATGTTATGCTTTAGAGTTTGTGTATGGATCAACAACCCTACGTTTGAGTCTATATTTACTTTTTGCAACCAAATGTTTGGCAATGTTGAATGTATACTTAAATAAAGATATGTTCAATATTTTATACTGACAAGGATGAACATGTGGATCATAGTCTATTCACTATGGAAATGAACCCATATTCTAAACAAAGGAACCCTACACTGTGAAATGGAACCCTACGATACACATTTCAACCCTACATTGTGTTTTCAATGGTGAAGATCATTAGTCGACATTTTCAATGCAAAAATTATAGAACTGGTCAAGGAAGAAATGAAAAAAAATTCAAGGAATTTTTTTATTCATTCAAATAATTGTGTTCATCAGAATAAATCTCTCCAATTTTTAAATAAATTTATGAATCTCATAGGTAATTGAAATTTTTATTTCCATGACCAATCAGGCTATTTGTTTGGATCTAGAGCACCGAATAATGTCTTTTCTATTATATATATTTAAGTATAATATATATTCCAAAATATATGTTATAAGTAATTCACATACAAGTATTATTTGTTTAATTTGTTTTACAGTTATATAGAAAACAAACAACTATGTAAATAGGATTTTTTGGAGATACACATGTTCTATCTTTTCAATGGATAGTTTGAGACTTCACTATTTTACTGATTTGTTTGAATTAAAGATATATATGAATTTGAGATGAATTCTGACTCATTCAATCTTGAATATTATTATTTCCAAAGAAGATTATCCATCTACTGTCAATTTGGGGCTACAAAAAATGAGGATTTTAACATGTTTCAAAAAATATATTTATTTTTATTTATTTGAGTTTCAACTGCTCATACTTAGTTATAGTGGAGTATCAACTTCTTGATCTATGTTGTGGATAATTCATTCAAATTTATAGAACTAGATGATTTTTTTAGTTTTTATGGTGTGAACTGCCTACACTTAGTTGTGGAATGTTGTTCTTTTGATAAGATGACCATACTAGTGAAATTCACCTTGATTGTAGAGAAATTATTTAGTAGAGTGGATGGGTGGTTCCTTGTTCCCTAAGCCACTATAAAAAGTAGTATTCTTTATTTCTTCTTATCCTATGGATATTTTCATACAGTAGAATACCAATAGATTTTCAAATAAATTATAGTGGGTATTAAAAGGAATAATTATATACGATTGTGAAAAATACACAATTCACATTTGTTGGGTATTACTTTGTAAATTACGACATAATAGTTTTCCTGAACATACATGTTAGGGAGGAATAGATTTCTTACTGCACCAATAGGCCCATCACTCTTTACTAGGTTATTTTATGTTCATGTTCACCTGGTCCTTAGTTTTCCTCATTAATTTTTGTGGAGGGTTCTGGGGAATTCTTGTTAATTTGTAGACATGTATCTCTAGATATAGTATCATGAGGATTATTATATGTATTTAATGTATTGTTTGTAATGGATTGAGTTACTTTACTTTATGTATGTGTAGATTTGTCTGTATTTATAATAAGAAACACATTATACAAGAATATGGGATGTGGTGGAGCCTAGAAACAACATTGTTACAACATGGATATGTTTTATGGGATTTTGTTATGATGAGATTCATGAGATTCTTATTATGATACATTATCCTAGGTGTTTTATGGTTGGATATATTTAGAGAGTGATTGATGAAGAGGTACGATGTTGGGGTAGAGTAGAAATAAGTGGGGAAGGGATATTTGGGTACCATAATTGGATATTATGTTATATGATCTCTTTTCTGTGATACATGGTCTGAGGTAGCCATTATGAGGATGGTAAAATAGTAAACATGGTTTTATTATGATTTTTCTTCATGTATCTTTCATTATGCTTTAGTATACATTATTCATATTTTTCACAACAGGCTTCAGAGATGATCGTATGGAAAATATGTATTACATTCACTCTGTGTATATATATTTTTTTTTCTTGTCATCTAGAGTATGTTGCAATTCATTCTATATTTTACTAGATTTTAGTTGTTCAGTAAATGTTTAGGATTCATTCTAACAAGAATGTTTATCTTTTGATACAATTGGATCCTTTTTTTCATGTACAAAATTCTATTTATGTTCTTGAGTTAATTTTATATCTATTAGAATGAGTTTTTTGGTGTTTTTATCTTATCCCTCTCATCCACATTTTTAATTTAGATTGAAATTCCTCCCATTTTTTTGTCATGTTGTACCCTCAGTGCAGGTCTCCATCTCGTGGAATATTACATGTGGGAATTTGGATGGTTCCATTTCCATTCACTCATTACCAGCCAATGATTGGTACATTTTGGGGACAGGTTTGTGAAACCCTTAACCAAAAAATAACCAAATAAATTATCCAAATTATTGAATAATAAGAACTAAAATACATAAAATACATTGATATATTCACTTAGTGGCATACCATCAATGAATGTGTGGGATACTATTTGTAGCCGTAGTAAGTTCTTGGTTTTTATGAAGGTAAACTCCTTTAATTTTATTTATAATCATATTCTTTAATCACAATTAAAGCATGTAATGTTTTTATAGATGTTTCAATAGACATCAAGATATCTATGGTTTTCATCATCTCAGTTTTTGGAGAAACAAGGTGATTTTCACAGTTGGTACATGGTTAGTATTAGCCATACAGTTATACCATGTGACATAGAAAGGGTGGAGTATTGGGGGTCAAACCATCTTATAGGATCCGCAAAAATAAGTATACCCTATAAATAATTTTATAGGCATCATTCAGGTTTTTTTAATACTACACATAAACTGTGTGATGTGAATCCTTATGGAACGAGGCTATCACATAGTTAGGTCACTATATTCAAAACTATGATACAAAATTATGTGACACATTAAAAACTAAGTAATATTAACAATCCAACACTATTATCTTTTAATCCTAATTTTTATCTCCTCTCATTAAAATTAATAGTATCCTGGGGGATCTGCCCACCCCCCTCATTAATTTTTAGGGTTATCTTCATTGTTCTATTCATATCTACTTATTCAATAGTTATCTTGGACCACCATTGAATAGTCTAAAAATTTTACTTACTCCTCAATTATTTTTCATAACCATATATATTTTTATTTCCATATGACTTAGTGTATATTATTCTAATTTTTTTCATATATTTTCATTTTCTATCCTTCCAGTCTAAATATGAGGATGATTCTGGACAAGGTGTCTACTATGTGGTTTTGGTAGGAGGTGGATTGAATCGTCTTAATGTATATGTGTTTATATATTTTATTAATGTAATATACTCTAGATATTCCAAAAATATCTACAAAAACTAAGGTCAATTAAAATTTATTATAATCCATTATTTAAATATGATATGGGACCCCTTAAGATATATTGGTGTTTCCAACCAATCATTGAACTACCCATTATGGTGTGTCTAATTATATGATCATGTAAAAAGAGCATATGCTGTAACCAAAAGATCAATGGGATCTTTTTTATTTGTCACTTGAAAATTAAATGTATAAAACGAATTAAATGAATTGTGATGTGGAATGTATTATTTACAAGGAAATTTTTATAAAATATAAGTTAGATTATAAATGTAGTGGATTTAGTATATTAATGTAATATATATTTTTTGGTACCTTTTATCAATTATATGTTATACTTTATTATATATATAGTTCTTGTTATATATAATGTTGTGTATCCCCTTGATAATGACAGGTATTACTGATGGTTAATTCCTTAAAAAACACATTTTATTTCAACTAACATAAGATGTGTAAATCAAGAGTCACAATATACTTGGACCCAGTCAATGTCATAGATATATGATTTCATTTGATAGACACCAATGATTATCCATTAATATTATGAAATTATAACTCAATCTGTTATCTCTATATATTTGGATTGTTTACTTTGGACAAATACCTCCTATGGTTAACTCTTTAGGCTCCATCATGATCAATATTTAATTTACCAAACATGAGTTCCTCGGAATCGATAAGGATTCCATGATTTTGGGAATTGGTTTCTAGGACCACTAAAAGGATATATTTTCAGGGACATTCAACTGAAGTCAAAGGAAATGGAATTTACATAGATTATTTTCAGTAAACTTTTTTTTTCATTTAGTGTACTTTCCCACTATTGAGACCTATATTTTTTGATGGGAGTATATTGAAAATAAATCCTACATCTATTTCATTATTATGATTATATTGTACACTATTATAACATATATTAAATAATTATATTGTTATTAGACACCATTGGTAATGACCTAATAAGTTCTGATCACACCATATTCAGGACACTATTTATTATATGAGTAGAATTTATGGATTAACGTAAGGATAATATGAATTTCCCTTTTATGGACTCTCGATTGTTTTAGGATGATGGCATGAAAGAAGATGAGTGAGCCTGCGTTTAATATTGTCATAGAGATAGTAAATTTTGTAATATTTTTTATTTTTTATATATTAGTAATAGTATATTCATATATCCATGTTTTCTTATTAATATTTCTATATCATCTAATTAAAAAATATGTTTAGGATCATGTTTTAGATTTTGAATTATTATTATTATCGTGATGTATTATATATACCGTTACTTTATTATTTATTCTTTTTAAATATTATTATTAATATTTTAATCTAAACGAATATATATGGTATGATATGACCACCTTAATACCATACACCCTCACTACTAGTCAAAATCCTCTAGAATAACAGGTGTTTTTCTTAAGAACACATAGCAAACTAGGTATTATTATTTAAATATGAAACTGGACCGATACAATAAAATTTGGCACTTGAGGTTTCTTCTCTAGTGTCTTACTATTTAGGGGCAGTATACTAGATACTAGTTCAATTAAAGACATGGTAAATAGAAATTTATATAATAAGTTAACATACTTCTTGGGGAAAACCGAAGTTACTAGTGATAACCATGGTGTTCTAGATTTTACTATAACAAATGTACAATTTCACCATTAACTAACACACATGATTCTTGATGATTACTATAATGATTGACCATTTCCCATGGAATATTATTGTAAGAAAAAAATGCTGCATGAAACATTATATAAATATATGTATATTTATTCCATAAATATATTAGGTTACACATATTTCATTTCCTTTAACATATCTTATGTTCCATGATATCGGTACATGTAATTCATAAATAATTAATGTAGATAAAGAGAAATATAATCTGTAACACCCCATGATTTCATAGTGTGTTATTTCTTCAAAATAATTCAATAACTTTCACTACACGCAACACCGAGTTCAAGCGCACCATGACTTACCAAACAAGATGTTCAAAAGGGGTTATGAATATTATTAACTAAATTTTAAAGTATATATAATCCTTATAATTTTAGAATCCATATTATGAGTTTTTAGACATAATGTAAGAAATATTCATTTTTAGTATTGCACTTTTACCAACTTTTAATAGTGAACCCTTTTTAAATATAATATTTTAAAGATTTATATATTGAAGTTGACTAAATAAATTTACTTTTTAGAATTGGGACATAAAAAATTTACAATGAAACATCCCACGCTTCCACGATACGCTTTCCTTTGAATAATACATTAGCGTGTGTTGTACGCAACTTCGAGTTTTAACACACACCACAACCAATCAAACTAGCTGTTATGAATAGTAATACCTAATTTTTGAAATTGTATAAATTTTATCTCTCAAAATGGACTTAATTTTTGTATTTGGAGTATCAAATTTATCCTAAGGTGAAATTTTAGAACTTTTCGGATAAAATTTATATTTTGATGAATAATGAAAATTACTAAATTTTCACTAAAAACAACTTTTTTAATCGAAATAATTTATATTGATAAATTATGAATTTCAGTAGTTTTAAAGTATATTTAGAATATATTTTTACCATATAATAAATTATTTTTTCATTGTACATAATTTCACAATTAAACAGGACATAAACCAGTGTCAATCTTTTAATAGTTATTATCTCTTAAAAACACGCTATTTGTTTTGGTGACGAGAATTAATTTTTAAATTAATTAATTCAACTGATATGTCTTTAATTTTGTAAAATATAAATCATTTTTGAATTAATAATATCAAATATATCTTAGGCCTAATTTTTGGTATTTTTCTGGAAACATTTATTTTTTGATGAATAGTGAAACCACTAAGTGGTAGTTAAAAAACATAATTTTGCATAAAACATAATTTTATCGCTTCTGTCAGTGGAATTTGGAAAATCCTAGAGGCACAGTTAATATCGAGGAGTAAAATGTGGTTCATCGAGATGAAAATAATTTTTGGTGAATAGTAATTTTTTACTTTTATTTACCACGGTTAAAAGTAAATAGGGTAATTAAGGGTAACAATGTTATTAATATTACCCTAACACATGTCTTAATTCTATTGGAAAAGTGTATCTCGACCATAAATAACCTTAGGAGTAAAATATTATCATTTAGGTCCACTTTAATTAGATTAGGACATTTATTATTATTTAATTCAAAGAAAAGTTAAAAGAGTTAAAATCAATGTTTATTTACTAAAACATTTTTAATATAAGGTTATACATATGATAAATTAGTTTGTAAATATTAATTAAACAGATAAAAAGAATTCCTACATAATGATATTTTATTTATAATTTTTAGACATTAATTATTTTATTTTATTTATGACGCAATGGTGATGCAGTAATTACCAAATTAATGAAAAATTAGAATAATTGATATTAGAAATACTAAAGTAAATGTAATTTGAGACTTTTTATAAATTATGATAATTTTATAGGTTAATATGACATTATAGGATTGTTTTATGAAACTTTTATCTAATTAATCATCTTGTTATGATTTTTATAAAAATAAATTATTGAATGTTGTCAAAATTGACATAAAAGAGTATTTTAAAAAAATATTATATTATTAATTGTTATTAAATTAATAAAAATATATGGTTTGGATAAGAGACATATATCATGATATTTGTATCATTAATGGATCACTTGGGGGTCTCTTGGATGTATATAGTAATTTTATTAACCATATAATATAAAAATACAAAGAGACATTGTAAAACTGAAACTAATTAACTAAGATTTAATACATAAAGATATGGTTAATATAATAACCCAAACCTATCTAAATTCGATTGGTTGAGTGGTTTTAGACCAATCCCCACCTTAAACTTTAAATAATACACTTTGGAGCCATTATAAACCGAATATGAATTTATTATAAAATAATATTTCTATCTTTTCCAGAGGTGCCTCTCACCCTTCTTATAAAAGGGCACTCACCCTTCTCATTAATTCACACCTTCAAAGCCTTTTGGTTCAGACAAATCCTGCACATATACTCTCTTGGCTTCCCTCACTACAACCTAGAGGCCTTATTTTGATCATAATTCCATCCTATGGATCCCTTTTGATCAAACCAAAAGGAAGAACTCGAAGAAGAGGTAATGTTTTCACCACCCTTTTTCAAATTCCTCTCTTCTTCAACTTCTTCTTTCTCTGTTATTCCCATTCTAAAATAATGAAACAAGTATCTCCTATATACTGTATTATTATTATAAATATGGTACATCCATATTCAGTATTTTATCTATCCTTTGAATGACATGTCACCGTACGCGCATACGTATGGCTACCGTCTCCACGTCATGGTGTAATTGTTATTCAATATATTATTATTTGGATGGGTATAATAATGATTTGTAATTAATTTAAATAATATATATAATATGATAATGATTCTGTATATATGATATACCTTCCAGTTATATATTATTTTAATATTAAAAGAATGATATTGTCGCTCGTGCATACGTACGGACTACCATCTCCACGAACGCGATGAGATTCATTCTACATCATATCTATTCAAGTATAATTCTCATTTGATGATTAAAAATAATGTTTAAAGGATTTGATATAATTCTTGATATTAATAAGATAAAAACTATCGATTAAAAAATGACTTATGTATCAAAACATATAAAATAAAACAAGTAAGTTAAGACAGGAAACAATGATAATTCTAAGATATTATTAACAAAGAAATGTTAAAGGAACATATATGATATCATATTAATATAAATTATTCTTTTATAATTTAATAACAATTATTTCACCATTATACAGGAGGTTAACCTACCCCAACCAAGGAAAAGTACAAGGTAATGGTTTATTTCACAATCTCTTCATTATCCGAGGTTGTTTATATGTAATAATCTAATGGGACTTCTTTGTCATACACATCCATGTTTCATAAAAATGTATTTCAAAACATTTATACTATTTACTAGAATATGGGATAAAGTCATTTATACCATTGTTGACATTTATATGTGGTTTATAGAGGAATATTTCTGTCATTTTTCTAACAAGGTCCTTTTTTACTTTTTCGACAGAATTAATGTAAGTATGTTTTTTTAACTTATACGGCGTGTGCAGCTATTTTCCGCCATTATAAAATCGTCGAAGCATCCCTTACAAGCTTATAAGAATATTTTCAATGAAAATGTTTTATTTTATAAATATATGAATCATAAATGATTTCAAAATAAAAATAGATACTTCACTAAAAAGTGTTTTGATTTCATCTATGACAACATCCATTCATGGATTTTATGCATATTTGAAGTTGATTTATTATGATAAAAATCTTCTATATTGTATTGAATGTTTTGTGATATGTTTGACTTTGGATGAGTTATTTTTTTTACCATTCATGGTTTATGGATGAAGTATTTACATTTTGAATGCTAGTTTTAATAAGAATGTTTACATTATGTAAAAACCTGTTCATATGGGAATACATTGGACTTAATATGTGATGAGTGGAGCTGGCTATAGGTCATCGATGCATCGGTAGGTCTCATGAGACAAACTAGTGTCTTGGCACAAGTCCTTGAAAAAATCTTATTTGTAGTCTTGGAACGATTCCTTGGCTATGTGTTATGATAGTCTGGAATTATGCATTCCATCATTATGAAAGTGGTTATTGATATTGCATGTGATTATCCGATTTGTAGAATATCCATGTGAATGAGTAAATGGAATTATTTCACTTTATTTTTTCTATACTATGTTGAAGTTCAAGTTTAAAAGACTTTTGTTTTAGATATACATTGCCCTAAATGTTTATTCTTATTTATGAAAGTTTCCGCTATATTTTTATCCTTACTGGCCAATTGAGCTCACTAGTTTTCTATGTTCTATTTTTCCCAGGATGTGGAGAAGTAATTTATGAATGACCTGTAGGGATAGTATGAGGGGATAAGAGTGTGGACTATGGAGACTATATTTTTGTAGTTTTCATTTTATGATGTAATGTAATATTTATTAATGTATATAGTTATTACAAGGCTATTAACTAATCGGTATTTCAAGATTTGATCTTTCTTTTGATCATGCCAATGTTATGTAATAATGCAACGACTCTGGGTAACTAGGGTCGGGGCTTTACAGTTGGTATCAGAGGATGTTTAGTAAAAACTTTGGAAGTTAGATATATATAAAATCCAATTAGAGCACATAGATTTAAGATGGAATTTGAGGATTAGTATAGAAGAACTTCCTAGAATTTTGGTATTGTAGAGATTTTGTGATTTTTCCAAGAAATACATCCCTTTCAGGATACGAGCAGGTAGAGGCGGCTCATGCATAGGTGTACCTAGGGGTAAAACCCGAAAACACCATTTTGAGCTAGACTCGAACAGGATCTGGCGCATGAAAATGGGCCTTTCTGCACTCTTGGTTATGACACTCCAATGGGATATGCTTAGGATAATTCTAATTTTCTTTACAAACCATAATGAAGGGTTTATGAGTATATACATCCTCAAAGGAGACATTTTTATGATTATGGATTATATCCATAAACTATTTAATTTATGTTATGTGTTTTACAAGTTTGGAATTAGTTATTGTTATTCATAAGCTAATCTAGTGTATGCCCTTGTTTAGAAATGGCGCCCAATAGAAGGAATGATAACTCCAGCAATGCGCATGATCCAATGAAAAAGAAGGATCATATCTTTCATGGTATTAAGCCAAAATTGATAAAATAAATAGTCTCCCATGTATAATCATCATATGAAGAAATAATATCATGTGTTGATAAGATAAGTAAAGAGTTTACCGAGTCCTATGGCTTTGAAGGGAATAAAGAGAAGAAAAGGATGGAAGAGAGAAAGATGGATAAAAGGAAGATGGAATAGAAGATTATTCCCATATGTGATAACTAGGGGAAGAAACACCCTTGAACTTGCCTAAAAGGAGTGGGAGTTTTTTATAAGTGTGGAGGAAATGGGCACAAAGTACGTGACTACAAGGGTAATAAAATGGTTTCAAATGTACAATGCTTCATTTGCAAGGAGATTGATCACTACGCGAACCTATGTCCCAGTCATCAGACTATGGCAGAAATGATGCTATTGGATAATAATCAAGTTATGATACAATCACAGATGAAGAGAAATGATTATAGTTCCTATGTTGATTATGTCATTTGAGTGTTGTATCATCAATGTACTTGTTATAATAATTATGGAGTATATAAGGATTGTACTGCAATAATATTTCATAAAGGACATGAGATTGTGTGGAACAATGAAAAGTGACTCAATAGCAAGTTAAATTTTTGGAAAATATATTGTTGAGAGATTGATAAACCATAATATGGTTCTGATAACAAGGTAGTGATTTTATAATAATACACGATTGATTTAGATAAATTATATTGGATATTCTTGAATACCTTGAAACTGATTTATAATTGTATATTCCATCATTGTTGGGGTTTACAACATATTTGGATTGACAGAGTATATCTATTATTCAATAAGGAATAAGGGATCATGAATGTAATCAATAAGGTTTTATGGTAATTCAGGATGTTGCAGTGTTTTAAAAGAATACATGATAAAGGTGTTCAAATGTTATTACGTGGAAAAAAGGATCATCATTGTGTTTACCTTCCCTATAAATATTGGACTGAAGTATTTTGGATTGTTCTAGTTTGGATTATTTTGGATTTCTATTAAAGGACAACTCGGAGGTCGGGCGGCAAACCGTCATGTCCGGCAAGGCCGCGAGACTTGAACCCACAACCGAAGAGAGACAAGGGTGTATCACCTACTACTGACCCACTTGATTTCCTGGATTGAATAATGTCGTTTTATTAATGGTTCTGCTAGATTAATTATAAATTCATATTTTTAACCCTATAAGAATAAGATAAATATAATATTATTTTTATGTTATATTATCTTTTAGAGTGAAAGATGATTTTGTAGTAGAACTTAGTTAAATGATGAGACTCTACTTTTCAAGTATATATTTTTCATCTTCTCTTATTCAATGAAGAAATTAATTCTTATACTTTAGTGAAGGGATCTTAAAACAAAAAAAAATGTGTTATCCGAATACCATATGTTTTGCTGAACTGATGGAATTTTAAATCATCATACATTGATTAATTTAAGGCCCTCAATTTTACACTTTTTTGTGATTTATGACCTCTATCACTACCTATAAATATTTACATTTTCCACCAATTATATGTCTCTAATTTCCATTAATTTTCTATGAATAGAGATCAAAATTTGGTGGTGACCCTTTCATTTCTCTTTTCCTCTTATTACGACTAAATTTTATTAACCCAATTTCTAATTTGGGTTTTACCACAAAGATATTTTCTATATTCAACCTTTTATTTTTGAAGAACAATCTCAAATTGAAAGGACACAACTTATTGATGGAGGGGAGAATGTAACACCCCAAGATTTCATAGTGTGTTATTTCTTCAAAATAATTCAATAACTTGCACTACACGCAACACCGAGTTCAAGCACACCATGACTTACCATGAAAACCGCTCAAAAGAGGTTGTGAATAGTATTAATTAAATTTTAAACTTTATATAATCCTTATAAATTTAGAATCCATATTATGAGTTTCTTAGATATAATGTAAGAACCAATTCATTTTCTGTATTGCAGTTTTACCAACTTTTAATAGTGGACCCTTTTTAAATCAAATATTTTAAACATTTATATAATAAATTTGACTAAATAAATTTACTTTTTAGAATGGGGACATCAAAAATTTACAATTAAACATACCAATATTCCACGGTATGATTTCCTTTGAATAATATAGCAGTGTGTGTTGTACGTAACAACGAGTTCTAAAACACACCACAACCAATCAAACTAGCCGTTAAGAATAGTAATACCTAATTTTTGAAATTTTATAAATTTTATCTCTCAAAATGGACTTCATTTTTTTATTCGGATTATCAAATTTATCCTAAGGTGAAATTTTTGTACTTTTCGGATAACATTTATATTTTGATGAATTGTCACGAACCAAACCCGGGTCGACCCTGAACCGATCACCCGATCCGGTCCGCGACATGACCCGAGAGGCATTCCCCATCCTCCCGGGCTGGCGACATGTTCCAGGGAATCAATAGAGAGAAAGTGGGATTGATTTCGCCCAATAAAAATATATAATTAATGCAGCAGAAAATAAACAGGAAACGCAAAATAAATAAACAAAGTAAAGTAACTAACAAGAACAAAAGAAAATAAAACTAACCGAAAGAGACAACCACTATCACCATGTGACCTCGCGGGTCACTCTCCAACTCACGACCGAGCATCACCCAAGGCGACGCACCCAAGATGTCACCTGCACAAACACTAAAAATAGAAAAGATATATAGGCGTGAGTGTTAAAACTCAGTAGGTAGGCCCGACTAATTCTATTACCAATGCACATACCAATAAATAAAGGATTTATCATTTCCAGGTTTGAACTAAATTATATAAAATATAGTTTCCACACAATTTCATTTTTTTAAAACAAGTAACAGTCCGTTTCCCTTATAAATCTTGAACAAGTTTAATGTTGAAAGAAACAAGTGAATTGCATTTTAAAAACATTTTGAGAACAATTTAGAAATTCAAACATCAGTTGTTAGTCAAAAAGGAAAATCACACACAGCACACACTAAGGGAAATGGTAAAAGTGGCACACACGGGTCAGAAACTGAACTCGACCTCTCAATAGTCCACCACACACAAATAAACACTAAAAGAACTTGGGTCGAACCTAGGAGATCGTGAACAATCCAGAACGTACTATACATGTGACTCATCTTGAAGGCATGCCCTAACTCGATGACGTCATAACTCCCTAACACTCGGCATAGCCCTACATGGCCTAACCGAGGGGCCCAATCCCCATAGCAACAATAACTCAGTATTCCCCTGCTATGGGGCCCCTAGCCAGTGCGTGGTCTAAACTAGTGCATCTATCGTTCTCAGAAAATTTACTCAATATGCCAGGTTCCCATGTCAACACAAGCAATAAAAAGGGGGTGTGTCCGAAATGTAGATTAGTCAGTCACAATGCACAAACATCACATACAGCTCACACAATCAACGCACATCAAAGATCACCACTGAGTGGGTTTTACGAAATAATCTATTTCATTAAAGTGCCAAACGGGCCATCGCAAATTTTAAAGTAAAACCTCATTTCTCAAAAAGTTCAAAACACTTGTTCATAAGAAATTATTTATCTTTAATACTATAAGTAAGTTTGAAATTCTGTGAATTATGTTTAAAGGCCAAACATGCATTCTTTCAAAATTGGGTGGCCGCCCGTCAAGAAAATGTTCCAAGTGTTCGGTATAAAATAGACCGCTCTTTTCACACTAAATAATCATTTAAAATATTATTACCTAATATTGTTTATCATTCATTAAAATTAACAAAACATCAAGCAATTATTAAATTCTAAATTTAAAGGTAAGTGCAGTGGGTGACCTACCTCGACTCGTAGCCCGGTTACGACGACGATGCCATCTCACACTCGCGCACAAGTACGTGCAACCTTCTGACGACCACAACATCACGGAAAGCCTCGCCAATGCGCTGCAACAACTCAAAACCTCTCAAAACACACAAAAGCGATCCTAAAATAATCCTAACGAATAAACAATATAAAATAACTAGCTCGACATGTTTTGAAAAAAATCATAACACGTATCAAAACACAACCAAACTCTTTATTAGAATTCAATTACAACCTTTAGACACACCAACCACTTTACTCACCACAATATTAAAGTAATAAAGCATTCGAATAATTTATAAAACATTCGCAAAAGGTGAAACCAAGGTTCACATCAAAACATACTCAGTTTCACATAAGAAAACACTTTAAAATAAAACACCCAACATCATCACACCCAAAACATGTCTCGCACCTAGCAAACAACCCATAAAACATTTTATAAAATAACGCACCCATTTACACACACAAAACATTGACGCTTTCAAAAAAAAATTATGTTTGCTACACATAAACATGATCACCACCTTTAAAATATAATTCACACCTTCCAAACACTCTTAAAACCCATTTTGAAACCATGCATACACCGATTTAAAAACCGTAATCCATGTCTACCATTGAAATAAAGCGCGCCTCAAAATACTTCCAAAAAAACACAATCCGCACCACATAAATAAATTAAAGAACATAGCAGATTAACCAAACAAACAAGGCAATCAATGTAGACACATGCAGACGCGAACCGGGAACTCACTGCAAACATATTTTTAACAAATTCAAAAATATTCAAGAACATCATAATAAACTAATTAAGGGTGTAATGATGCTGCGAAACCAAACAACGGACATAGAACTATTCCTTGGTTGGTGGTGGCAAACCAAAACATGCGGCGAGGCTAAATGCGCCCCGCGAACAACAGCGGACGATCTAAAGCGATGTGAATCACTTCTCCTTCGGCGGTGGCGAATGAAAAGGTATCCAACATGACCCGAGACACCATTCGCGAACCCAATAAGGGAATTCGCTGCCACGTTGAAGCACGCAGAGGCACTGCACCATGACATTTGGATTTGTGTCGGAAGATTGTCGAACGACAGGGGAGAGGTTCATTGAAAACATGCCGAGAAGGAGGAAAATGGGCCGCTGCCAGTGGGTTGTGCTAGGAAGAAGGGGCAGGGGCTCTTGTGCCGGCTGGATAGGGAAGGGGATTCCGCTGGGTAGTGCACCGCTAATGAAATAGGGGGGGTCTAGCGCTGGAAAAGGGGAGGCGGTTGGGGTTTCCGTCACTGGCAAAGAGGAGGCGGTTGGGGTTTCCGGCGCTGGCAAAGAGGAGGCGACTAGGAAAACGGACCACAATTGCTGTTGGCTGGAGTTCGGGCCGTCGTCGCTGGCCGGGGTGAAAGAGGAAGGCCGCCGAGAAGGGGTGCAATCAGAGGGCGCCGGTGGAAGGGGAAGGCTGGAAAGTTGTGGAGGAAACTGTGGGGGGGTGCTGTGGGCCGACGTCGCAAGAGAGGGGCGAGCCGCGTGAAGGCTGTGGGTGTGAGGGAGGCGCGACCTGGGCACACAGTGCAGCAACGGGGAAAAGGGTTGCGGAGGGGGTGTGTCACACGGAAGTGAACATGAGGCGGCGTAGGGGAGAGGCGAGCAGCATGGGTGAAGGGATTTGGAGGGGGAGCGATCGAGCGCTGCGTACAGGGGCCACGGGGAGGGAGGCACACAGAAGGGTGCGGGTAGCGGGATTGGAGAGGGGGATGCGGAAAGAGGGTAGGTTTAGGGTTCATGAAAAAAAGAAAAAAAATAATAATAAAAATAAAAATAAACAACATAATAATGATAATAACAATGATAATAATAATAATAAAACTAATAGATATTAAAAAAACCAATAATAATTATTTCTTATCAATTTTATTTTAAATAAAAAATTTTTACTTACAACAATTTTATAAAAACGGTATTATTACCAAATTAAATAAAATCAATATTACCACTTGCGCTAACATATTTCCATTATTATAATTTAAATATTAACCTTGTTTTGTCATTATAAAATTCTATTTAGCTTTGTTTTTTTTCAATTTAATCTATTCATCTAATTTTATTATTTATTCAAACGTTCGGCGACAACGCATTCACCACAACCAAGTGCATGATCACCGCTACCGGTGCGGTGACTGCGCACCGGCCTGAGGCCCACCAAAACCACAAACATCAAAAATATCAAACCCGGTCCCAACTAATCCTCGTACAAAAGGCGCGAGACCAAGAAAAGAATAAAAATAAAATAAAATAAAATCAATAGGCATCTGAGATCGGGGTGCGACAATTCTCCTCACCACAAACACTTTCTGCCCCCAGAAAGTCACCAAGCAAACAGTTATCTTAACTCAAGTCTGTGCCCAGGAAAAACCCGAAGAAACTGAGAGGCTCGGGGTGACCATTACCAACACAAGTCACACCTGACCAACTCAAAACATTGCCCGTGGTTGAGGGGAGAACACGAGAGGGTTCTCCCCACCACAGAAATCTACTGACACAGAGAACTTTAAACTTGAACACACCACCCCTCAAGGGGGGGGGGACAACACATGAACTCCCAAACTGAACCCATTTAATTTCTCCACATAGACCGAACAACAAACAGAGCCTTAAACAGAAAGCTTGCTACAAAATGGCCCAACAACCCGAGGTTAAGGAATTAACTCAACCCCTCACTCACCGACCGAAGAAAAACATCACCGAAACCAGAGTCTAGGGAATTTCTAGCCCGAACTCACAGAGGACCTTGAAACAATGCCTGTTAATTTCATAAAACCACACATCCCCCTAATGCACACAATAGAGACCCAACTCAAAATTAGATTGACCTGTTCATTCGCGGGTCCATCACCTTTCAAGGAGAACCGAACGATTTGAAAACACCCGGAGAACATATAAGACCGCTTACACTGTGGTAGAATAAGTTCATCACGCAACTGCAAGAAAGGTGATATTACAATGATGACTCGAACAGAACAAGGAAACTTTTGGTATATTGTTTAAAAATCCGAAAACATAATCTGAAGTACGGTTCTACACACCCTTGGAAACTCTTGATTGTGCGCGAGCTTCACCCCGAGACCTGTGGCTGGGGCCCTGATGGTCGATGCATCTCCTGCCTCACAGTCAGGAATTTGCATCCTCTGGTCCCTAGCTCCTTCCTCCCAGATGACACTTCTTACAGAACTCTCACCGGTGTCCCGAACGGGCACACGGTAGCAAGACTTCGAAGGGATGCGGAAAGGTGACTTAGAATGTCTGGATAGTCCATACTGGTGGCACACAAGAGAGCGGTCCGACGAACTATGAGTCGGTACCAACGAGGATGGTTTCTTCGAGATAGGCTCCACTGGCCCACACTCCTTTCCAGGTGGGGAACCTTCGCAGAAGTCGACCACCGTTAATCACACCCAAAACTCCAATGATGATGAGACAACTCATCTTTACTAGTCCAAAACTGGACCCTCAAATATACCTAAGACGGTGTGAACCCTAACAACCCTGGGAGTTCCCAACCCGAAGGCTCACACTAATTCCAAAACCACACTGTAACGCCCCGACCCCGGCTACCCAGAGCCGGTGCATTACTTCGTATCATTGGCATGATCATAAAAGATCTTGTCTCGAAAGACCGATTAGTTTACTAGCCTTGGAAACACTAGATACATTCGTAAGTCTTACATTACATCATAAAGTGAAAAACTAATAACAAAGTCTTCATAGTCCACACTCATATCCTCTTCTGACTATCCCTGCAGGTCAATCATAAAATACTTCTTCACATCCTGGAAAATATTAAAACATTGAAATGGGTGAGCTTAGATGCTCAGTAAGGATAACAATATTGCAGAAGCTTTCATAAATAAACATTAACAATTAAGGGAATGTATAAATAAAACAAAAGAATTTTAAACATGAACTTCAACATAATATGGCAAAAGTAAAATGAGATAATGCCATTTACTTATTCACATTGATATTCTACTGGTTGAATAATCACATGCAATATCAATAACCACTTTCATAATGACGGAATGTATAATGCAAGAAATTCTGAAACATTTTGTCAAGGCCTCGGCCAAGACGTCTAAATTGATTAAGGCCTCGTCCAAAACCATAAATCAAATTGGGAAAGGGCCTCGGCCAATTCCACGTCTAGTTGTCTCATGAGACCTACCGATGCAATTTTTTTAGAAGTTATTTACGTTAAAAATTCCTCAAATATACTCCAGTGTTTTTCTGAAATCATTATGCAAGATTTTGGAAAAAAATAACTAATTCTGAGACTTCTCGACTAATTACAGGCCATGATGGGTCCACTCCCATTCCCTTCCTGTCTACCACACTCGAGAGTCGGGTTTTCTGAAAACATCTTTAAGCTTGCGTTAAATACATATACATTTGCACTAGATTTTCATATATTAGCGACGAATATCATTTTTTTGAAACCATTTAAAAATCAATAATTATAAAAGAAAACCTTTTGAATAAATTTAAAAGTCAAAGGGGTTTATACACCGTATAAAAGAAAGTTGTGTATAAAACCAAATATGCCTCAATGAATGGAGATTGAGACGAAGTCCTTAAAAAATCATTTTTAAAATAAAATATATCTATTATGTGTATTCACTATATGTACACATAAAGAAATTACAAATACAAGATAGGACATAATAATATCATGACATAATTTGAAAGTAGGAGATTAACCCAAAGAATGGAAATTGGGTTAAGAAATTCCCTTACCTTGTGTCCGACTTGATTCAACCATTATTTAACCTCCTGAATAATAAACTAGAGTTAATATCTACAATTTTTTATTTCATTAACCTTTTTATATCACTTATTACAATGTTATGAAAATTATGTAATTATTTAAGTTAATAACGATCATTTTGTCGATTTTTGGTACTTGAGTCAACAATAATGTTCTTATAATTACAAGTTGTTTATGTGGTAGAATATCCATTATCTCCAGAATTATATTCATGATTTAGATGTCATATATTTCATATATATCCATTATATATATTCATTCATAATATTACGTAACATTTAGAGGTAAGAAATGAAATGCACCGTTCATGGAGACGGTAAGCCGTACGTACGCATGAACGCTACTTTCATTTCTATTTAATATTTAATGGAATGAAATCATAATGATATAAATGTATAATATAATTCCAGTATAATATAGTGTATAATAACATTTACTCCATCCTTTATCCATCCTACATATGGCATTAATGATTCAAATCACTTTGAGGGGGCGGTAGTCCGCACTTCCTATAATGAAATTATCGCGTTTTACCCATAATGGAAATCATAAATTATGCCATAAATGAGAAATACAAAATTATAAGTAAACCATAAACATATTATATATCATATATAAATATAGTGACATCTTAATGGCCACCTTTGAAGGTGTTATATGAGTTATGAACAATCATCGTTTCGTGAGGCATAAATTTGCCATCCACAGAAACCGTATGTTCTTTAACCATTAGATGTAGGTTTGTGTAAGTGTAGCTCGAATCCTTCTTATAACAACATCTTATTATATTTAGGATACTGTTGTTGTTACAAAATAAATTAATAAAAAGAGTTTAGGGGGTTGGAGAAGAAAAATAAAACAAAATAACATTAGAGAAGACATTACCTCAAAATCGGGTAACTCTTTTTTATTTGAGCCAAAGGCTTCCTTGGAAAGAGTTCTGCCCAAAGTGAGGCTTCTAGGAGTAAGAGGGGGAAGTTGGGAGAGTATTTGGGAAGAGGTTGGCCAATCCAAATGTCTTGAAGGTGTGAATAAGGTGGGAGTCGTGGGGGCCTTTTATAAGTGGAGAGGAGGGGCACTTTTTGAAAGTAATGAAATGTAATTCTATTATACAATTCTTTTCGGATTCTAAAGGTCCCACACTTGAATAATTCGAGGCTAAGGTGATAAGGGTTCTAAATCCCCTCATCCAATAGGCTTTGGAAAAGTGCAAGCCTTGGATTTTACATTATCTTCTCATTTTATTTAAATCGTTAAATAATGAGGTCATCACGACATCATCATTATGTCATAAATAATTTAATTTATTTAATGTCTAAAAATTATAAAAAAATACTATAATGTAGGAAATATTTTTATCTTTCCAATAACTATTTATAGTCAAAAATATGACTTGTATATCCCCATGTAAAAATTCATTTAGTAAAACATTTCATGTTTGTGTCATTTTTTACTCTAACATTAAATAAATATATATTAATGTCATTTTCCAACAAAAGTGGCTCCATGGGATCCCCAAGTTGACCCATGGGTTGTCTTGGTCGGCCATGACTCATCCAATAGGAGTAGGAAAAGTTTCCATATTATCTCATATTATTAAAACATTATTTTTCCCTTAAACTACACTAATTACCTCTAATCGGGATTAAGAACTTAAAAGTTACTATTCACGAAAAAATTATTTTAATCTCATTGAACCACATTTTACTTCTTAATGACTACCATGTATGTCGGATTTTTGAAATTCAAAACACAGAAGTGGTAAAATTTCATTTAAACGAAAAATCAGTTTTTATAAGTACCACTTAGTGGTTTCACTATTCATCAAAATTGAAGTTTTTCAGAAAAATCCCAAAAAATCACCCAAAGCTATATTTGATATTCCAATTTCAAAAATGATGTCTATTTTACAAAATTCCAAACATATAAGTTGCATTAATTAATTTTATAATTAACTCCCGCTGTCACAACAAATATCGTGTTTTTAAGAAACAATTTATATCAAAAGATTGACAATTGTTTATGTCCAATTTCAATGTCAAATTAATTCTAATGACCACCATTGGATAAAATGGTAAAAATATATTCTAATTATACTTTAAACCCACTAAATAGTATAATTTATCACTATATATTATTTTGATTAAAAAAGTTGTTTTTAAGTATATTTCACTATTCATAAAAAATTAGAAGTTCTCAGAAAAATACCAAAAATTCAACATAGGCTAATTTCAATATTAGGAATACAAAAATGAAGTCCATTTTGAAATATAAAATTTATATAAATTTAAAAAGTGGTTATTACTATTCATAACGACTACTTTGATTAGTCGCGGTGTTTTAGAACTCGAAGTTGCGTACAATGCAAGGTATTGCATTATTGAATGAGAAGCGTATCGTGGAAGCTCATGGTGTTATATTCTCCCCTCCTTCAATAAATTGCATCCTCGCAATTTGAATTTTTTTTTTGAAAATAAAAGGTTTAAAATAGAAAATACCTTTGTGGAAAACCCACATCGGAAATAAGGTTAATAAAATTTAGCCTTAATAAGAGGGAAATGGAAAACCGTAAATATTTGTAGGGAGTGATTGAGGCCATCAATCACAATCAACTGTCAAATTGAGGGCCTAAAAGCCTTCAATCTATGTTGATTTAAAATATCATCAGTTCAACAAGACATAAGGTATTAGGATAACAAATTGTTTTTGTTTTAATATCCTTTTACTAAAGTTTAAGAATTAATTTATTCATTGAATAAGAGATAGGTATATATATATTTATTCTTGACAATAAGAGTTTCAACCTTCAACTCATCTTTCACTCAAAAAGATAATATAACTCAAAAATATTATACCTATCCTAATTGTATAAGGTTACAAATGTTAACACATACCATTTATATTAGCAAAATTATTTTGTAATAATCAGGGACTTCCTGTAGGCTAGTGGTAGGTAATAAAGGCATGTCGCACTATGGTTGTGGGTTTGATTCCTGCAGCTTTGTCCGACGCGATGGGTTATGCCCCACCCTACAGGTTGTCCTTTTCCTAAAACTATAGTATTATATTATTCCAAAAATAATCTTCAGTAATGTGTTTACCTTAAACAATACTATCCAAAGATCAACCTAATCCATCCCAACCTTTATAGTTATCCAAAATACCTCTGTCCAGACATTCTCTAAAAGGTCTCTTAATTCCAAAATCAATTTATCAGATTCCCCAAACAAAGTAAAGTTTCTCTTATTGTCACATAATAAAAATATAATTACCTTCATCATATTAAAACATTACTGAAATCAACAAATACTGCAGTACAATCCTTATATATATATCACATTATTCTAATAACTAGAATATACTACATGAGTCCAAAAGCACCAATACATTAGTTATTCTGCTTCAACTGTAGTAACCGCATAATATTGTCCTTGATCCCTTGGCCTTTTCTGAGGTAAGTTTCTCTGACGCTTAGGACATTCATTTTCATAATGACCCATTTCTCAACAATTGTAGCATTCAACTTTGATAGCTTCTTTATTTCCCTTACAATCACGCGCCTGGTGACCTTTTTCTCCACATTTGTAACAAACTCCCATTCCTTTTAGGCAAGTACTAGGGTGATTCTTCCCACAATTATCACATAATGGAAAATCCTTCTTTTCCCTTTTTCCCTTTATCTGTCTCTTGTTCCACCGTTCTCTTCTTCTCTTTCTTTACTTTGATTTCATAAGAATTAGAGAATTCATTTTCTGTCTTGATAGCACATGAGACTATATCCTCGTTTGTTGAGAAATATTGTGATACTAAATCTCGACAGAGAAAAGGTTTTAACCCATCAATGAAACGATCAATCTTACTTCTTGGGTTACGTATATAATCTGCAGCATGCCTCACTAACCTTGTAAAGATAGCCTCATACTTTGCGACATTCTCATCCTCCATCTGCCTCAGACTCAGAAATTGCCTTTCCATATCTGCTCGATGGTCATGAGGAAATTATTTTTCTAGGAAAAGCTCTTTGAACTCCCTCCATTCCATATTTGATACGTCATCGTCTTCTTTTGTGTTTTGAATCAGCGACCACCACTGATCGACATCTCTAGTGAGGCGGTAAACTGCCATGACAACTTTCTCTCTTTCGCTACTCCCCAAGGCATGGAATATTTTCTCTAAGGAGATTATCCATTGCTCAGCTACTAATGGATTTGTACCCCCATTAAATGGTGGCAGTTATTGCCTCATGAAGCGGTCTAACATTGATCCTCCACGTTGTTGATCAGGGTGATCCATACGAGTAAGGTTATTATTCATAACTTGAGTGAGTTGTCCCAATACGGTAATAAGTTGATCAGCACCAGTTGTATCTTCAGATCCACAATAATTATCTTGAGCAGGAGGGCAATCCCTACACAAAGTGCGTGCATTGATACAGTTTCCATTCCTTCAACTAGGCGCCATTTCTGAACAATGGCATAAACTATATTAGTTTATGAATCAAAATACATAATTCCATACTTGTAAGATACTTAACATAAATTGAACTATTTATTGATATAATCCATAAAAATGTTTTCTTTGAGGAAGTATATACTCATAACCCTTCATAGTGGTTTGTAAAGAAAATGAGAATTATCCAAAGCATATCCACCGGGAGTGTCGTAACCAAGAGTGCAGTAAGGCCCATTGTCGTGCACCAGTTCCCGTTCGAGTCTAGCTCAAAGCGGTGTTTTCGGGTTTTACCCCTAGGTACATTTGCGCCAGAGCCGCCTCTACCTGCTCGTATCCAGAAAGGGATGTATTGCTCGAAAAACTCACAACATCTCTACAATAACAAAATTCTAGGAAGTTCTTCTATACTAATCCTCAAAGTCCATCTTCGGGATATGTGCTCTAATCAGAGTTTATCTAAATCTAGCTTCCAAGGTTAGTACTAAACTGCCTCTGATACCAACTGTAACGCCCCGACCCCAGCTACCCAGAGCCGGTGCATTAATTCGTAACATTGACATGATCACAAAAGGTCAAGTCTCGAAAGACCGATTAGTTTAGTAGCCTTGGAAGCACTAGATACATTTATAAGTCTTACATTACATCATAAAGTGAAAAACTAATAACAAAGTCTTCATAATCCACACTCATATCATCTTCTGACTATCCCTACAGGTCATTAATAAAATACTTTTTCACATGTTGGAAAATATTAAAACATTGAAAGGGGTGAGCTCAGATGCTCAGTAATGATAACAATATTGTGGAAGCTTTCATAAATAAACATTAACAATTAAGGCAATGTATAAATAAAACAAAAGCCTTTTAAACATGAAATTCAATATAATATGGAAAAAGTAAAATGAGATAATTCCATTTAGTTATTCACATGGATATTCTACTGGTCGAATAATCACATGCAATATCAATAACCACTTCCATAATGAGGGAATGTATAATTCCAGACATTCTGAAACATTTTGTCAAGGCCTCGGCCAAGACGTCTAAAATGATTAAGGCCTCGGCCAAAACCATAAATCAAATTGGGAAAGGGCCTCAGCCAATTCCACGTCTAGTTGTGTCATGAGACCTACCGATGCAATTTTTTTAGAAGATACTTACGTTCAAAATTGCTCAAATATACTCCAGTGTTTTTCTGAAATCATTATGCAAGCTTCTGAAAACAAAATAACTAATTCTGAGACTGCTCGACTAATTACAGGCCATGATGGGTCCACTCCCAATCCCTTCCTGTCTACCACACTCGAGAGTCGGGTTTTCTGAAAACATCTTTAAGATTGCGTTAAATACGTATACATTTTCACTGGATTTTCATATATTAGTGAGAAATATCATTTTTTTAAACCATTTAAAAATCACATAATTATAAAACAAAACCTTTTGAATAAATGTAAAATTCAAAGGGGTTTATACACCGTATAAAAGAATGTTGTGTATAAAACCAAATATGCCTCAATGAACAGAGATTGAGACGAAGTCCTTAAAAAGATCATTTTTAAAATAAAATAGATCTATTATGTGTATTCACTATATGTACACATAATGAAATTACAAGTACAAGATAGGACATAATAATATCATGACATAATATGAAAGTAGGAGATTAATCGAATGAATAGAAATTGGGTTAAGAAATTCCCTTACCTTGTGTCCGACTTGATTCAACCATTCTTTAACCTCCTGAATAATAAACTAGAGTTAATATCTACAATTTTCAATTTCATTATCCTTCATATATCACTTATTACAATGTTATTAACGTTATGTAATTATTTAAGTTAATAACGGTCGTTTTGTCGATTTTTGGTACTTGAGTCAACAATAAACTTCTTATAATTACCAGTTGTTTATGTGGTAGAATATCCATTATCTCCAGAATTATATTCATGATTTAGATGTCATATATTTCATATATATCCAATATATACATTCATTCATAATATTACGTAACATTTAGAGGTAAGAAATGAAATGCACCGTTCATGGAGACGGTAAGTCGTACGTACGCATGAACGCTACTTTAATTTCTAATTCGTATTTAATGGAATGAAATCATAATGATAAAAATGTATAATATAATTCCAGTATAATATAGTGTATAATACCATTTACTCCGTCCTTTATCCATCCCACATATGGCATTAACGATTCAAATCACTTTGAGGGGGCGGTAGTCCGCACTTCCTAAAATGAAATTATCGCGTTTTACCCATAATAGAAATCATAAAGTATTCCATAAATTAGAAATAAAGAAGTATAAGTAAAACATAAACATATTATATATCATATATAAATATATTTACATCTTAATGGCCTCCTTTGAAGGTGTTATATGAGTGTTGAACAATCATCGTTTCGTGAGGCAGAAATTCGCCATCCACAGAAACTGTATATTCTTTAACCATTAGATGTAGGTGTGTGTAAGTGTAGCTAGAATACATTGTATGACAACATAATAGTATATTGAGGATACTGGTGTTGTTACAAAAGAAATTAATAAAAAGAGTGTAGGGGGTTGGAGAAGAAAAATAAAACAAAACAACATTAGAGAAGACATTACCTCAAAATCGGGTAACTCTTTTTGATTTGAGCCAAAGGCTTCCTTGGGAACAGTTATGCCCAAAGTGAGGCTTCTAGGCGTAATAGGGGGAATTTGGGAGAGTATTTGGGCAGAGGTTGGCCAAGCCAAATGGATTGAAGGTGCGAATAAGGTGGGAGTGGTGGGGGCCTTTTATAAGTGGAGAGGAGGGGCACTTTTGGAATGTAATGAAATGTTATTCTATTATACAATGATTTTCGGATTCTAAAGGTCCCAAACATGTATAACTCGAAGCTAAGGTGATAAGAATTCGAAATATCCTTATCCAATAGGCTTTTTAAAAGTGTAAGCCTTGGATTTTACATTATCTTCTCATTTTATTTAAATCGTTAAATAATGAGGTCATCGCGGCATCATCATTATGTCATAAATAATTTAATTTATTTAATGTCTAAAAATTATAAGAAAAACTACTATAATGTAGGAAATATTTTTAGCTTTCCAATTACTATTTATAGTCAAAAATATGACATGTATATCCCCATGTAAAAATTGTTTTAGTAAGACATTTCATGTTTGTGTCATTTTTTACTTTAACATTAAATAAATATATATTAATGACATTTTCCAAACAAAGTGGCTCCATGGGGTCCCCAAGTTGACCCATGGGTTGTCTTGGTCGGCCATGACTCATCCAATAGGAGTATGACAAGTTTCATGATCATCTCATATTATTAAAACATTATTTTTACCTTAAACTACACTAATTACATCTAATCACGATTAAGAACTTAAAAGTTACTATTCACAAAAAAATTATTTTAATCTCATTGAACCACATTTTACTTCTTAATGACAACCATGTATGTCGGATTTTTTAAATTCAAAACACAGAAGTGGTAAAATTTCATTTAAACGAAAAATCAGTTTTTATAAGTACCACTTAGTGGTTTCACTATTCATCAAAAATTGAAGTTTTTCAGAAAAATCCCAAAAATTCACCCTATGATATATTTGATATTCCGATTTCAAAAATGATTTCTATTTTACAAAATTCCAAAAATATAAGTTGCATTAATTAATTTTATAATTAATTCCCGTTGTCACAACAAATAGAGTGTTTTTAAGAAACAATTTATATCAAAAGATTGGCAATTGTTTATGTCCAATTTCAATGTCAAATTAATTCTAATGACCACCATTGGATAAAATGGTAAAAATATATTATAATTATACTTTAAACCCACTAAATAGTATAATTTATCACTATAAATTAGTTTGATTAAAAAAGTTGTTTTTAAGTATTTTTCACTATTCATAAAAAATTAGAAGTTCTCAGAAAAATACCAAAAATTCAATATAGGATAATTTCAATATTAGGAATACAAAAATGAAGTCCATTTTGAAATATAAAATTTCTATAAATTTAAAAAGTGGTTATTACTATTCATAACAGCTACTTTGATTAGTCGCGGTGTTTTAGAACTCGAAGTTGCGTACAATGCAAGCTATTGCATTATTGAATGAGAAGCGTATCGTGGAAGTGCAGGGTGTTACACACACAACTGTACTTAACGGACATTGATTACTTTGATAGATAGACAATATGGAAAAATAACTGGAAACTGGGAATGACTCATTAGCAACCATAACGACCTTTCTGGGTGACATACTCATGACAACATGAGAAACATCATCAAAACTGGCATCAAGCCAAAACTCAATCAAGGAAACAACACAAGTCAAGGTCAAAAGGCCCATAAGCCAAACATATAAAAACACAAGCATAAATCACTTTCCAAAACCATCATTTCTTTAAAACATTAAAACTCACCTATGGTACCTTATGAACCGTCACATGTGCATTATTCAATCTCGCTCAAATCATCTGCAAACAAGTTCCCAAACACACTCTTCGTACATAGCCACGAACATGTGACCCTCCATAAGGAGTACCAAGGATCAAAAACTTCTTTCCTTACCAAATCCAAACACATACCATATTGTTCCAAACCAAAACACTTTCTTTAAAACCCCACTGTGCTAATTTCAAAAAACAATTTGCAAGAAACCCCTTTTTCTATTTCATAATCACTTTCATTTTCAACACGCACACAAACATAGACTGAGTATAAAACAAAACACAACCAACTATAAACCATCAGAATGAGGGACTAGTGTTTGTACTTATGTCGGCGACATGGTGGTGAGTCATGCCCCATGTAAGACATAACACTAAGAGGACCTTAAACCAGGCACTTGGACTCCACATGGGTCACCACCCCACGTGAGGCCGCAATGTGAACCGATTTTATCCCATTTTCATCCCTCAATCCAAAATAACCAAAGACAAAAGACTCAAATCCCGGACTATCCCTGGTAACTCAGGTCTCGTCACGAGTGATGGTGATCAGGAACCGACCCATAACCTACCTCCTAAGCCCCGACCGTCCTAATCTCCTTCTACCAGGCATCCCAAATATCAAGAACCTCCTTTGATACCATTTTTTCATGAACCAACCCGGGTCGACCCTGAACCGATCACCCGATCCGGTCCGCGACATGACCCGAGAGGCGTTCCCGATCCTCTCGGGCTGGCGACAAGCGCCAGGGCATCAACAGAGAGAAAGTGGGAACGATTTCTCCCAATAAAAATATATAATTAAAGCAGTAGAAAATAAACAGAGCAACGCAAAATAAATAAACAAAGAAAAGTAACTAACAAGAACAAAAGATAATAAAACTAACCGAAAGAGACATCCACTATCACCGTGTGACCTCGCGGGTCACTCTCTAACTCATGACCGAACGTCAACCAAGGCGACGCACCCTAGCTGTGACCTGCAGAAACACTAAAAGCAGAAAAGATCTATAGGCCTGAGTATTAAAAATCAGTAGGTAGGCCCGACTAATTCTATTCCCAATGCACACACCAATAAATAAAGGATTTATCAATTCCAGGTTTGAACTAAATTAAATAAAATATAGTTTCCACACAATTTCATTTTTTTAAAACAAGTAACAGTCCATTGCCCTTTTAAATATAGAACAAATTAAATGTTGAAAGAAACAGGTGCATTGCATTTTTAAAACATTTTGCGAACAATTTAGAAATTCAAACTTCAGTTGTTAGTAAAAAATGAAAATCACACACAACACACACTAAGGGAAATGGTAGAAGTGTCACACATGGGTCAGCAACCAAACTCGACCTCTCAATCATTCGCCACACATAAATAAACACTAAAAGAACATGGGTCGAACCTAGGAGATCGTGAACAATCCAGAACGTATTATACATGTGACTTATCCTGAAGGCATGCCCTAAGTCGATGACGTCATAACGCCCTAACGCTCGGCATAGCCCTACATGGCCTAACCGAGGGGTCCAATCCCCATAGAAGCAATAAATCAGTATTCCACTTCTATGGGGCCACTAGCAAGTGCGTGGTCTAAACTAGCGCAGCCATTGTTCTCAGAAAATTCACTCATTATTCCAGGTTCCCATGTCAACACAAGCAATAAAAAGGGGGTGCATCCAAAATGTAGATTATTCAGTCACAATGCACAAACATCACATACAACTCATGCAATCAAGGCACACCAAAGATCACCCACGTGTGGGATTTCTGAAATAATCTATTTCATTAAAGTGCCAAACGGACCTTCTCAAATTTTAAAGTAAAACCTCATTTCTCAAAAATCTCAAAACACTTGTTCAGAAGAAATTATTAATCTTTAAAATGAGAATTACGTTTGAAATTACGTGAATTATTTTTAAAGTCCAAACGGTCATTCTTTCAAAATTGGGTGTCTTCCCGTCATGAAAATGTTCCAAGTGTTCGTTATAAAATAGACGGCTCTTTTCACACTAAATAATAATTTAAAATATTATTACCTAATATTGTTTATCATTCATTAAAATTAACAAAACATCAAGCAATTAATAAATTCTAAATTTAGTGGTAAGTGCAGTGGGGGATCTACCTCGACTCGTAGCTCGGTTACGACGACGATGCACATCTCACACTCGCGCACAAGTAAGTGCAACCTTCTGACGACCGCAACATCACGGAAAGCCTCGCCAATGGGCTGCAACAACGCAAAACCTCTCAAAACACACCAAAACGAACCTAAAATAATCCTAACGAATAAACAATGTAAAATAACTAGCTCGACATGTTTTTTAAAAAATCAAAACACGTATCAAAACACAACCAAACTCTTTATTAGAATTCAATTACAACCTTTAGACACACCAACCACTTTACACACCACAAGATTAAAGTAATAAAGCATTCAAATAATTTATAAAACATCCGCAAAAGGTGAAACCAAGGTTCACATAAAAACATACTCAGTTTCACATAAGAAAACACTTTAAAATAAAACACCCAACATCATCACACCCAAAACATATCTCTCACCTAGAAACCAACCCATAAAACATTTTATAAAATAACGCACCCATTTACACACCCAAAACATTGCCGCTTTCAATAAAAAAAATTATGTTCGCTACACTTAAACATGATCACCACCTTTAAAATATAATTCACACCTTCCAAACACTCATAAAACCCATTTTGAAACCATGCATACACCGCATTAAAAACCGTAAACCATGTCTACCTTTGAAATAAAGCGCGCCACAAAATAATTTCAAAAAAACACAATCCACACCACATAAATAAATTAAAGAACATAACAGATTAACCAAACAAACAAGCTAATAAACGTAGACACATACAGACACGAACCAGGAACTCACTCTAAACATATTTTTAACAAATTCATAAATATTCAAGAACATCATAATCAACTAATTAAGGGTGTAACGAAGCTTTGAAACCAATCAACAGACATAGAACTATACCTTGGTTGGTGGTGGCGATCCAAAACATGGGGAGAGGCTAAACGTGCCCCGTGAACAACAGCGGACGATCTGAAGCGATGTGAATCACTTCACCTTCGGTGGAGACGAACGAAAAGGTATCCAACATGACCCGAGACACCATTCGCGAACCCAACGAGGGAATTCACGGCCACGTTGAAGCACGCTGAGGTGCTGCACCATGAAATTTGGATTTGTGTCGGATGATTGTCGAACGGTCGGGGTGAGGTTCGCCAAAAACGCACCGAGAAGGGGGAAAACGGGCCGCTGCCAGTGGATTGTGCTAGGCAGAAGGGGCAGGGGGCTCTCGTGCTGGCTGGATAGGGAAGGGGATTCCGCTGGGTAGTGCACCTCTAATGATATAGGGGGAGTCCGGCACTTGAAAAGTGGTGGCGGTTGGGGTTTCCGGTACTGGCAAGGAGGAGGCTGTTGGGGTTTCCGGCGCTGGAAAAGAGGAGGCGGCTGTGAAAACGGACCTCAGTTGCTGTTGGCCAGAGTTCGGGCCACCGCCGCTGGCCGGGGTGAAAGAGGAAGGCCGCCGAGCAGGGGTGAAATCAGAGGGCGCCATTGGAAGGGGAAGGCCGGCGAGCTGTGGAGGAAACTGTGGGGGGTGCTGTGGGCCGACGACGCAAGAGAGGGGAGAGCCGCGTGAAGGCTGGGGGTGTGAGGGAGGCGTGACTTGGGCACGCGGAGCAGTAACGGGGAAAAGGGTTGCGGAGGGGGTGTGTCACACGGAAGCGAACATGATGCGGCGCAGGGGAGCGGCGAGCAGCATGGGCGACGAGATTTGGAGGGGGAGCGATCGAGCGCTGCGTATAGGGGCCACGTGGAGGGCGGCTCGCAGAAGGGTGGGGGGTAACATGATGGGAGAGGGGGATGCGGAAAGTGGGTAGGTTTAGGGTAAAAAAAAAGAAAATAATAATAATAATAATAATAATAATAATAATAAACGTCATAATAATGATAATAAAACTGATAATAATAATAATAAAACTAATAGATATTAACAAAACCAAAAATAAATATTTATTATCAATTTTATTTTAAATAAAAAAATTTTACTTACAACAATTTTATAAAAATGGTATTATTACCAAATTAAATAAAAACAATATCACCACTTGCGCAAACATATTGCCATTATTATAATTTAAATATTAACCTTGTTTTGTCATTATAGAATTCTATTTAGCTTTGTTTTTTTTTTTCAATTTAATCTATTCATTTAATTTTATTATTTATTCAAATGTTCGGTGACAACACATTCACCACGACCAAGCGCACGATCACTGCTACCGGTGCGGTGACCGCGCACCGGCCCAAGGCCCACCAAAACCACAAACATCGAAAATATCAAACCAGGTCCCAACTAATCCTCGTACAAAAGGCGCGAGACCAAGAAAAGAATAAAAATAAAATAAAATAAAATAAATAGGCATCTGAGATCGGGGTGTGACATGAATAGTGAAAATTACTAAATTTGAATTAAAAAGAAATTTTTTTATCGAAATAATTTATATTGATAAATTCTGAATTTGAGTGGTTTTAAAGTATATTTAGAATATATTTTTACCATTTAATTCAATTTTGGTCATTTTACATAATTTCACAATTAAACCAGACATAAACAAGTGTGAATCTTTTGATAATTATTATCTTATAAAAACACGCTATTTGTTTTGGTGACGGGAATTAATTTTTAAATTAATTAATTCAACTGATATGTTTTTAATTTGGTAAAATAGACATAATTTTTGAATTCATAATATCAAATATATCTTAGGCCTAATGTTTGGTATTTTTCTGAAAACTTTCATTTTTTGATGAATAGTGAAACCACTAAGTGGTAGTTAAAAAACTGAATTTTTCATAAAACATAATTTTACCGCTTCTATGAGTGGAATTTCAAAACCCTATGAGACTCGATTAATATCAAGGAGTAAAATTTGGTTCAATAAGATGAAAATAATTTTTGGAGAATAGTATCTTTTTTACTTTTATTTACCATGGTTAAAAGTTAATATGGTAATTAAGGGTAAAAATGATATTAATATTACCCTAAAACATATCATAATTCGATTGCACAAGTTTATCTCGACCAAAAAAAACCTTAGGAGTAAAATATTATCATTTAGGTCCACTTGCATTAGATTAGGAAATTTATTATTATTTAAATCAATGAAAAGTTAAAAGAGTTAAAATCAATGTTTATTTACTAAACATTTTTAATATAGCGTTATACATTAGGTAAATTAGATTGTAAATATTAATTAAAAGCTAAAAGGATTTCCTATATAATGGTATTTTATTTATAATTTTTAGACATTAAATAATTTAATTTATTTATGACACAATGGTGATGCATTAATTAACTAATTAATGAAAAATTAGATTAATTGATATTATAAATACCCAAATAAATGTAATTTGAGACTTTTTATAAATACCAATAATTTTCTAGGTTAAAATGACATGTTATGATTTATTTAATTAACGTTTTTCGATGTAGTCATTCTGTTATGACTTTTACAGAAATCAATTATTGAATAGTGTCAAAATTGACATAAAAGAGTTTTTAAAACAAATATTATATTATTAATTGTTAAAAAATTTAAAAATCTACGGTTCGGACAAGAAACTTATATAATGATAGGTGTATCATTTATGGGCCACCTTGGGGTCTCTTGGATGTATATAGTAAGTTTATTAACCCTCATAATATAAAAATAAAAGAGACATTGTAAAAGTGAAACTAATTAACTAAGAGTTAATACTTAATGATAAGATTAATATAATAATCCAACCCTGTCTAAATTCTATTGGTTGAGAGTTTTTCGACCCATACCCACCTTAAACTATAAAAAATACACTTTGGATCCATTAGAAACCGAATATGAATTTATTTTAAAATAATATTTCTATCTTTTTCAAAGGTGCCCCTCACCCCTCTTATAAAAGGTCACTCCCCCTTCTCATTAATTCACACCTTAAAAACCTTTTGGTTCGGTCAACACCAGCCCATATACTCTTTCAACATCCCTGGATACAACCTATAGTCCTTAGTTTGATCAAAAAGCCATCCTAAAGTGCCCTTTTGATCAAATCAAAAGAAAGAACCCGAAGAAGCGGTAATGTTTTCACCACCATTTTTCAAATTCATTTCTTATTCAACTTCTTCTTTCTTTGTTATTACCATTCTAAAATAATGAATCCAGTATATCCTATATAATATAATATTATTATAAATAAGGTACATCCATATTCAGTATTCTATCCATCCTTTTAATGACATGTCACCATACGTGCATATGTACGGCTTACCGTCTTCACGTCGTGGTGTAATTGTTATTCAATATATTATTATTAGGATGGGTATAATAATGATTTTTAATTCATGTAAATAATAAATATAAAATAATAATGATTCTTTATATATGATATACCATTCAATTATATATTATTTTAATATCAAATGAATGATATTGTCGCTCATGCGTACGTACGGACTACCGTCTCCACGAACGTGATGCGATTCATTCTCCATCATATCCATTCAAGTATAATTCTCATTTGATGATTAAAAATAATGTTTAAAATACTTGATATAATTCTGGATATGAATAATATAAAACCTATCCATAACAAAAAAGGCTTATGTAAGAAAACATATAAAAGAAAACGAGTAAGTTAACACCCGAAACGATGATAATTCTAAGATATTATTAACAAAGAAATTTTAAAAGATCATATATGATATCATATTAATATATATGATTATTTTATAATTTAATAACAATTATATCACCATTATACAGGAGGTTAACCTACCCCAACCAAAGAAAAGTACAAGGTAATGGTTTATTTCACAATCTCTCATTATCTGATGTTGTTTATACGTAATAATCTATTGGGACTTCTTTATCATCCACATCCATGTTTCTTTAAAATGTATTTAAAAACATTTTTATAATTACAAGAATATGGGTTAAAGTCATTTATACCCTTTTTTACTTTTATATGTGGTTTATAAAGGAATATTTCCGTCCTTTTCCAAACAAGGTCCTTTTTAACCTTTTCAACAGAATTATGGTAAGAATGTTTTTTTAACTTATACAGAGGGTGTGAGTATTTTCTGCCATTATAAAATCATAGAAACTTCCCTTACAAGCATATAATAATATTTTCCAAGAAAATGTTTTATTTTATAAATATATGACTTTTCAATGATTTAAAAATAAAAAGAGATATTTCTCTAAAAAAAGTTTTTATTTCATCTATGTCAACATCCTTTGATGGATTTTACGCTTATTTGAAGTTGATTTAGTATGATACAAAACATCTATATTGTATTGAAGGTTTTGGGATATGTTTGACTGTGGATGTGTTATTTTTGTACCATTCATGGTTTATGAATGAAGTATTTACATTCTGTATGCTAGTTTTAATTCGAATGTTTATGTTATCTTTAAACCTTTGCATATGGGAATGCATTGGACTTAATATGTGACGGGTGGAGCCCGCTATTGCTCCTTGATGCATCGGTAGGTCTCATGAGACAAGCTAGTGTCTTGGCACAAGGCCTTGAAAAATTATTATTTGTAGTCTTGGAACGAGGCCTTGGCTATGTGGTTATGATAGTCTGGCATTATGCATTCCATCATTATGAAAGTGGTTATTGATATTGCATCTGATTATTTGATTAGTAGAATATCCATGTGAATAAGTAACTGGAATTATTTCACATTATTTTTTCCATACCATGTTAAAGTTCATGTTTAAAATGATTTTGTTTTAGTTATACATTTCCTTAAATGTTTATTCTTATTTATGAATGTTTCCGCAATATTGTTATCCTTACAGGGCATTTGAGCTCACCACTTTTCTCTGTTTTATTTTTCCCAGGATGTGAAGAAGTAATTTATGAATGACCTATAGGTATAGTATGAGGGGATAAGAGTTTAGACTATGGAGACTATATTGTTGTAGTTTTCATTTTATAATGTAATGTAAACTTTATTAATGTATTTATTTATTCCAAGGATACTAAACTAATCGTTCTTTCGAGATTTGATCTTTCTTGTGATCATGCCAATGTTATGTAATAATGCACCGACTCTAGATAATTGGGGTCGGGGCGTTACATAATTGGTTACATGAAGTGTTTGAATCAACCTATATAACATTCAAATGTATATATTAATTATTTCACCTTATCTAACTATTTTATAACTATTTGAGTTGTCATATTTTGTAGCATATGATGTAGTATTTTGATGGTTGCGATTAAATGAAATCCAAATAAAATTTCTATTGTTATGAATATTTAAAATTGGAATGGAGATCTATATAATTGAAAATATTGTATTGTATGTTTACATACTAAGATTAGTTGAAAAATGATATTTATAGTTACCTGAAATTCATATTTTATCTTATAATTATTAGGTCATGAAAACATGGGATTGAAAATAGATATAATTGATGCATTACGTGTCAACATGCTCAATTTTGATGCATTAATGAATTTTTCTTCATTAAATAGTGATGTAAATGTAAACATAAATAGTGTATTACATTATAACATGTTATTGAAATGTCCTAAAACATGACCAATATGATCAATGTTTAATATCTCCCATGACATGGAAATTGTAGTCGGAAGTCATGTTAGTGTATTTTTTGGATAGTGATTCTTTTTATTTAAATTTTTCCTATTAGTATCATTATTTAACTGTATATTATTTTGAGGTGTGTTTGTGAAATTATATATATATATATATATTCCTCTATTTTTTCATCTAATTGAGTTCTATGATGGTAGTGATGATCATGATCCTCATGTGGTAGGAGCTAAAACATATATTTTTCTACATGAAGCTCCTCATATATGACTATGTGTTTTTAAGTCATTAATGATTGGTATCATGATATTTTTCATTGAAAATATTAGTCAATGGAGTGTGTTCCATAACCAGAACCATTAGTGTATGGTTTGACCTAGGAAATCTAGTAGCCTCACCCTCTATCCTTTTCTGGGTATGCTGGACCCAAGCTACAATGTCTTGGATTGTGACTATGCTATCATTCTTTTGGCATTTGGATAAACCTTTAGAATTGAGTTTTAAGCTTATAGTATATATGATTATTGGATATTACGAATGATGGTTGGATATTCTTATGAAATAATATATGTAATGGGGAATGGTCTGGAGGGATTTCCAAAAAAATTTCTATGAATAAGTTTTCCCATAGATGCTGAGATCTAATTGATCTAGGGATTTCATGTTTTTAATGAATGGATGAATTGCGATCATGGGTTATTAAACTAATGTCATATAGATTAAACACTCACTACCTACTCTTGATTGTGAGGAGATTTCATATGTTTGTTGTTTCAAGGATGGGATTTTGTGTGCCAACCAAACTCTTGTGATTGTACTATGATTTACAATTGTTTCTAAGATTATCAACCTAACTCTTATATCTACATGGATGTTGTATAATTCTATTCTACATTTATTGGAATTTTATCATCCATGATAGGTTTTTTATTATTAGGTATCCATACGTGATACATAAATATATCACATGATGGAAGTGGTAGTCAGAGTGAGCATAGAAGAAATCATGTGTTACTATAATAGTGTGAATGGTAGGGTCACATGACACACTAATTTTGGAATAAACTATTATGGTGCTTAGAATGGGAAAAAATGGGTCATCAGTATGTATTAATTTGGACCATAAAATTTATTCCCAGTGATAGAGGATCTACACCATCTCAGAACAATTGAATGAGATCTATGGAACCACATCAGGAAAGATGATTGAGTACCACATACTATACCGGAAAAGGAGGTTTTTAAGGTCAAGGGAACAAGACACATTTAGTGAATCAGTTGTATAAAAGACCGTATTAGGGTGTAAAGGTTTTTTCTCAGGGTTATGTATCTATCAAATTATATGTAGTATGACGTACACATGAAGAGTAGAGTTTCGTGCCACCTACATTACATTGTACAATTTTAGTGAACTTAAAATTTGTTACATCATTTTTTTAATACAGGAGATCCACACTTGTATATATATTAGGCTTTAATTGGAATCCTTTATCTAAATATTGAATAATTATATGGATTTATTTAACTAAACACGCCATTTTGAACCCATTAAGAGGGTGATTGTAGATATAGGGACGTTCCAATTGAGATATCTTGCTATAATTTATTTTGGAAATTTTTCATTCTCTTTTTTTCATTCCCTCTAGTTATCTTATAAATTTTTATCACTATATGGTGTCTTAGTTATCACATGAGCGTGGTTGCTACATTTACATGGGAGAATTATATTTCTAAAAAACGAGATATGGACTTATGAATCATGGAATAGTTAGAGTAATGTACCATAATTCAAGACACATTGTTGATGATAAAGGAGTACAACATGTTTTTCTCCTCCAGTGCTGATAATATTCAGAGAAGTTCTACCTGATGAATTATCATGGATACCTTTTGAGAGAGAATAATTTATCAACATTAAATAGATTATGGGATTTAAAATAGTTTTTATTTTAAAATATATTGTACAATCGTGATATTTTATGAGAACATTATGTTAGATATCATTAGACAAGACATATCATTTAGATTAAACAAACTCTGATATATTATGAAATATTAGTATATAAATATCTGTGTTTTAACCGAGCAATTAAATTGGTAGGTATAAATATTATTTACAAATTTTTTAAATATATATAATTATTCTAATCAATATAAATGTATTTATAAATTGTAATGAAATAACTATTCTGTTTTAAATAATAATTTTTATTTTAAAAAAGAAATTATTTTTTGTGAGAAAATATTCACTTTAATTTTTTGATCCTTTATTATTATTATTTAATATAACAAAAAAAATTATTGATATTATCATATCTATATAAACATACGGGGAAATTTTTAGTTTCTTTTAAAATATAGATTTTTAGTGAATATTGAAAAATTAATATTTTTGTTATTTTTTCTTTTCTTTTAAATAATTAAGTAGTTTAAAAAGCCTATTGATTTTTAAATTTTGTTTAAAATAAAAATATAAATTAATTAGTTATTTATAATCATCTTAATTAAATTTAAAATATCTTTATATTTGATTTTTGTGTAATATTTTTAAGAATTAAAAACACATTTTTCTGAAAACTATTAAAGGTGTATAAGGATTAAATTTTTATTTAATTAAAATAACACCTAATGTGTTCTAATATAAATGAATTTTTTTTAGTAATTCTATAAATTTTAATTAAAATTACTATAATAATAATTTCTTGTTAGATATTTAATATAAGATAATCGATTTCTTGAAAAATGACGTTCTTAGAAAAACTTTTTAACATGTTTAAGAGGTTTAATATTATGTTCATTTATTTCACTAATGTGTTTGAGTATAATAGAATGGAAAAATATTTTTATTCCTAATTAATAATATTTTTTAAGAAGTTTAACTTAATTATTTGTCATAATGAACAGTAAAAAATTGTCAAACTAATTTCCATTCTGAAAAAAGAAATGGGCTAAAAATGAATAACAATAGATGTAAATGGAATCGAACTTTTACAAAATTATTTAAAAATCATGGATGATTTAATCAACCGTATCAACCCTCAAATAAAATATTTTTAAAATTTTGAGAAACATTTATTTTTTCTCATTCTAATTATTGGATGATCTTTTGTATTCAAAATATTTCCACAACTCCTCAATTATAAAAGAGCACCCCTCCCATCAATTATTCACACCTATACAAAAATATGAATCCAGGAAGACTACCAAAATCTCACCTGAAAATAAATATACAAATTTATGTTGTTATGGTCTTCTCAAAGACCATGATTAGGTCCCTTAAATATGAGATCCAAAGGGAGGATATTCAAAGAGAATGTAATTATATTCTTCGAGATAATTACTTTTAATGTATATTTTTTCACATTGAATTATGTATTAAAAATATAATATAATATAAAAAATATGACCATTTGTATTTATATTTTTTTTATTTTTAATTTAATAAAATTTATCCATCCCCTCTTCCAGCAAATGGGAAATTAAATCATCATTCATGTGTACGAAGGGCTACTACACAACAAAATGATGTAATAATTTTTTCATCTTAGAATCTCACAAATATTAATGATGATGGACTTCATATTTATATAATATATTCCAAAATATTAATAATTATGTAAAATTAATGTATCATATACACTTTTACCTTATAACCTATTGAAAATTAATAATTTTCTTCATGAGTATAGTGGACTACATACTTACAAAACAATGTGATTCAGTTTTTCCCACATACCATGGATGATATAAGATAGTGTATTTGAAGAAATAATATTATATTTATGATATTATGTTCATTATAAAATGATAAAATAACAATAAACTTATCTCCATAAAGATCATTAAAAAATTGAATATTTAATCATACGTACATACGACCTACCATTCCAAGGATTGTAAAGTAGTTAATTTTATAAAACAAAAATTCATGATTATATTTAAAATTATAATTGATGAATAAAAAAATATATTTATGTCTTAAATTTTATTATATAAATTATAGAACAATAAATCCTTTAACTGTTGTCAATATAGAAATGACATTTTGAAATTATGAACAAAGCACCATCAAAACACTCAATGTGGACATACCTGAATAAGTAAACAAAAAAGTAATTAAATTAAAATAATTTTATTGTGTAAGTATAAGGGAGTTTTCCAAGAAATGGTTCATCACTAAAGAATTAAATTCATATACTTTTATTATAATTGTGATAAAAAGAATATAAAAAATGTCTGGACTGAATGTTTGATATTTCTTACCTCACTTTTATTTTTGTGATACATATTCAATATACACATATTATTTTAATTGGTCTGAGTATATAATTCTTATTTAAATGCAATATCATGATTATATTAATATTAATTGTAATTAATTCTATAGCTTATGTAACTTATATCATCAGGTTATAATTCAATTATTTCCAATGTGTAAGGGTTTATTTCATAATATCATATTTAATTGGGATTTTTTATTTTTAATATTCCATTGGTGGAATTTTTTAAAAATTATATTTTAATACTAATTTATTTTAATAATGAATAATTATTAATAATATTTTCTAATAACTGTAAAATTTTCATTATTTAGGACATAATTTTATTGATTATATTTTTCAGAAAATATTACTTCATCTACCTCTTCATTCAAAAAGAATTTTTCTTCTTTGTCCATGTTTTCTAAAAATATTTTCAAAAAATATTTGGGATATTACCTAATTGATTTTTTTAAAATATAACCATGTTTTTTAAAATATTCTGAAATAATGCCACATTAAAGTCTTTATGATGAGATACTTTTCATCCATATTACAATAGTGTGAATGTTGAATTTTATAAACTTATTCTTAATGTGTAGAATTATGCACCATAATGACTAGTGAATGTAATAATGATTCAACTAAAAGTTCCCGTTTTTATTTTTAAATAATTTTTTTTCTATAGTATTTTTAATAAAACTATTTTGAATATGTGATTTCAAAGTGAAAATTGTATTTTTCTTATAGAATATTCAATGTAATATTTTAATGTAATTTTCATAATAGAATTAAAAAATTGATGTTTGAGATTTCTTGATAGTTATTTATATCTCTCTATCACATATTTACATAGCTTATTCTCCCTTTATTTTATAGGGAATTAAATTTTATCTATTAATTTCTTAAATTCATTCGCTATGAAATTTTATTTTATTATAAAATAATAAAATATTATGCAACCTATTTTCTCTCCAGATGAAATTATTAGGTATATAATTCATTATTCATTTCATTTTTGTGGAACAAATAAATCAGGATTATTTTATGATGGGTCTACCCAGATAGTTATCCAATGAATTATGTAATGTTTGAGTCTCATGAGGCGTATTTTTAGGGGTTATAGGTTAAATAAAAATTTTAAGAATCCTTTTCTACCATGTGATATAATTTTCGAATTTATCCTAGGATAATTATTATTTCATATTATATGTTTCTTCCACACTTCCTACAATTTTATTATCATATGATACCATGTTATTTATGTTATCCTCCCATGTAAATTCCATTGATTTTTCCACTTTTTATACAATGTTATACCTTTGACAGAAATTTGATGTTTCTCTTTCATTTTTATTTACTTTGGTGGAATTTTAGCGACCCCTTTTTTTGTATGAGTTCTCCAGATTATCCCATATAGTTTTAAAATAATGGATTTCATTATGAAGAATAATGTTTAAGATGATTTATTTTAACTCCACATTGAAGTAACATTGGCCAAGTCTGTCAAATACACTAGGCCTCATGATCTCTGAGTTGTAATTAATATATGTTTAACAAAATAATGTAATAATATGTATAAAATACATGGGTTACTATAATTGGTATCAAATGAAGGGCTATATATTTTTGGGTATTTTGGAATATAATATTTTAGTGATAACACTTGGGATATTTATAAGGATATTTCTTTGTATATAAAAATATATCATGGAATGTTAGTGAAGTATAGAGATAGCGGGCTCTATGAAATCATATCCTTATTTGGATATTGAATGTGGGTGTGGCTCTCGAACATTTGTTCCAAGGGTTAGTAACCCAAAAAATGGGATATTTATCTTAACCCATTCATCACATGGTTCATGATAATGGGACATACTACAAACTTTTTTGAAACTCTTGGGTGATAAGATTTAGAAATTCAAAAACAATCATTTAAAACCATTACGAAGGATATGAAAAAATTGTTTTGTTAGAAAACCTGACATGATGCATTAACACGGATAAACTATATTGAAACATATAGATTCATAATTCTGGATATATATATCATTTATATATTTTTACATCTATTTTTATATGTTTTTCTGTTGTTTATTAGTGAAATATCAAATTGTTTATTTTATTTGTTTTAGTTAATGATGGGAAAAATTATAAATCATTCAAAAAAAAGTGATGTTAAATGAAATAATATACTTAATGAGATTCATAATCTATTGGGAATGGAGTTTATACATGTTATGATATTTCCATATGATCTATGTCATAATATGATTAATAACTATAATCATTTTTAATTTTCTATCAAGTAAAATAATAGGATGAATGTGCATTTTGGAATTTAAATTTTTGACCAAAATAGTGATAAAAAGATTCATTTTCAACATTATTTTTGTTGATGTTACACCATGAATAATTTATCAAAGTAACTATTATATTTTCTATTTGTTGAAAAAGTGGAAAATAATATGCCAATTAACGAAGAAAAATAAAGAGCTTCGATAACAAGAAATACTGAAATAAAGATAAACCTATGGTACTAGTAATAGTTCAATGTCATTGATGTGAAGAAACTATTCATTAACCTAGTCAATTATAAAAAGAAAATATTAATTCCTAATGGATTATATATTGGATATCAGTGAAGTGGAATAATTGAATATTTTATGTGGTGGAACTCCTGAATCATGTTTTTATCTGTCGTATATTTGTTACAAGATTATTGAAACATCTAAGGACAATTCTATAATAGTTTTTCATTATATATTTTAAATAATATAATAAATAGAACAAATGACATACTAATCTGAATTAATTGAATGATAAAATTTCATTGAAAAAAAAAATTAAAAAATGAGAATCTATATGTACTTTTTATTGAGGTTATTATATTAAATAATGGTAATTTGATATTTTCAAGAAAAATATTTATCTATAAAATAATTTTTTGGTTAAAAAATTATTTTATGAATAATGTTATATGGGTTATGGTAATCATATTTTTAAAAAGTTTATAAGAGTTATATTAAAAAATATTTATAGAAAGTAAAAAATGAATGTCAGATGACAACTCAACATACATGATAAGGTAATGGGGAATGAATGTAATTCTCCCACCATAAAAAACCAGAGGTAGTGCCTTAATTTATTAAATTGGGACATATAAAATCATCAAATCTCAAGGTACAGAACAGTTTTCCTGTTTTTGAAAACCAAATTAAAAACATTATAACCATAATACATTGGAAAATAAATTAAAAAAAAGATATATAAAAAACTAAATTAAATTTAATCTGTAAAAAAATTCAAATTAATCTTTTTAATAACATGTAGAATAGTAACATAAAAAGGGTGATCTCAAATTTAGTGTATGTGTATGTAAATTAGATGAAATATTGAATTTATATGGGTAAATCACAATGGAAATGTAAATAAATGATAACACATGACATTCAAATAAATAGATATAAAACAATAAATTTAAAAAGGTAATAAACTGAATTTAAATTAAATTTAATAAATAAAATAAGAATAAAATTCACCTATGTATATTTTGAGGAAACATCCCTAGGATAAATAGTAACTTAGATTAAATTTTGGAAATTATTAATTATTAGATGTCGTGTTTCTTAGGTGCATCATACAATTACCATGAAGACCATTCAAAATATTATATAGAATATCTAGTAAAAACCCTTCTAATTTAACTAACATATTTATATGACTATACTTCCAATGAATCAGGGGCCGTCTATAATCGAGCCCCACCAGTGTATTACCTATACCAAGCATTCCAAATATATCGAATAATCAATTTAGATAATATAAAAATATATTGTCATAAAATATCTATATTAAATAAATAGTAATGATTTATCAATATTTTCCTAGTGTAGGATAGGTATAAACAAGCATTGTTTATGGTGATGAATAAAAATAAAATAAAAATATCATTAAAAACATTCTTGATGAATATAATCATTAAATATTCCAAGGTTTCCTTTTAACACTGATAAACTTGGAATCATAATCCATTTTATGGAATAATATTAAATAAAACTATTTATATCATTATAATAAGGTGATTCCTAATATGACATAACAATTGTCTATATATACACAAAATAGATGTGAATTTTTCTATAACAACAAATAAGTCTTAATGAAATGTAAAATGAGAAAAAATCGCTTAACTAGAAATTCCATTTGAATTAATGTTCATTAAAAGATTTTATAATGGTTTTTATATACATATTATCTTATTATACAACCATATTAATATATATGATATCATATATGGTCCTATTATAATATCTTATTAAAAGGTTTCTAGTAATCTTTAATTATTTTCACTATTTAGGTTGTAAATTGCCAAGTTTTTCGATTTTTTTACTTGTAATTTATTGTTCCTATTATATAGATATTTATTTCATCATATAATTAATTTTATCTATGATTTAATTGTAATATATATTCATTATAAAGGTATTTTTAATAATCCATAATATTTAGAGATAAGATATAAAAAGTAGTATTCATGGAGATGGTAGACCGTACATATACATTAAAAATACATTTCTTTATTTGTATTATTAAAAGAATGAATTTTAAATGATAAATATGTATATTATAATTCAATTATCATATTTATATAATATATTTCAGATATTTTATTAAAATCATCCATTATAAAATTGATGTATAGTGTGAATTAATCACATTACTTTAAGGAGGTGGCAATCCACACATCCATAAAAAATGTAATCATATCCCCAAAAAATAGAAATCATAATGGTTTGTGTCATATATGAATTATAGAATCATAAATACATTATAAATATCATATATATCTTATATAAATATTATTTCACTCAAAATTCGCATCCATGAATAGTGGTAAAGGAAAAAATGATGTTCCTCATTTTGGAAGGTGGTAGTTCATGGGACAAAATAATTATTTGTACAATACACGTTTGATTGAAGATCAGGTTTGTATATGTTAAAATAATAATATTTATGATTATTATTTTATTATTTAATCATTTAATAAAAATATTCTATGGTGTGGAAAATGTAAATAAAACAAATGATCTTGTAGAACGTTGTTACATCTTAATTTGGAAACTATTTTTGTTTTGAAATAAATGGATTCCTTGGATGGATTAATAAAAAATGTAATGATTCTAGTATTTTTTGAGGGATTTTGGATTATCAAATTTGTTTATTTTGGTAAATCCAATGGTATTTAGAGGTGTGTGCATGTGGTACGTTTGGTTTCCTTTTATAATAGTGGAGGGTTGTCATTTTTGTAATGATTTGGAAATGCAATTCCCCCCCCCACTTTGTTTCTAATAAATGTTTAACCGGTAATGGAAAAAATTATATAAAAGAGAGTAACTAGTAGAATATTATATATCCAATGTATTATATAAATATTTCTATTCTATTATGGGTCTTACGTGTAAGATTTTGTAAATTTCTATGTTATTTTTTTAATCTTAATCATTGTAATGAATTTTAATCCCCTTAACTAATATTTTTTTTTAAAAATAACCTCACAATTTTAGAAATTAGAAATTATTATTTTTAAAAATATATAATATATTATTCAAAATCATAATTATAGAAGTGGTATAGATTAATTTAAAATTCAACATGCAGTTGAGAAGACAATTCAGGTTTTTGAGTAAAAATGTTAAACTGTCATCAGAGTTTAATATCTTATTTCAAAGTAAAATTGATAAAAATGACCCGAATTGTATTAATTTATATAATATTAATAAAATTAATAAATAAAACTAATTTAATATATAATTTATCAATATAAATATATTACACAATAAAACATTTCGTATTAAAATTCAGTACTTTTCACTATTCATCAAAAAAATTACAACATCACAAAAAATTTGAAACATATACCATAAGATAATTTTTATGTTCATATATTATATATAAAGTTATTTTTTTAATATATAATATATTAAATTACTAAAATTTATATATAAAATAGGCATTCTCTTAAAATACAGTAAAAGTGCATTTATAAATATATAGCTATTTATTTGTAATATGGAGTTTGTTCTTATATTATGCATGTGAAAATAATTAGATGAAAATAAAAAATATTTTATTGAATTTAAAATATATAAAATTCATTATTATCATTAACTAATAGTAATTAATTTAATTTATTAGGATAAAAGAACTTTGTGATCATAAAAATTAATAGGATATATTTTATTCACAATTTTTTAATATTTAATATATAATTATTTGGATACAAATGAATTCATATTATATTTATGAAAAAATTTTTTTTCATAAGTTATATAATATTATACATAATCTCTTATTTTACTTTTAGTTTAAATAATATCATATTAATTATTAATATTTTCATAATATATTATTTTTTAGGAAAACTCGGTCTTGCATGTAACACAAGATGACATCGGTGTTCTCTATATATAATGATAAACATTATATTTTTTGTAACATAAGTATATCATGATGATTAATATAAATAAATATAGGAACCAATATAAAATTTATTTTAAAAGGAGAATGTTGTTAGGTCTTGATTTTTTACATTCTCCCCACCTCAAATAAAATGCATCATCGGAATGTAAAATCAATATCATTAATAATGGGATTGATATTTGAAAATTAAATATTTTTGAAACCCATATCATAAATATGGTTAATAAAGAATATTATTAATCTGATAAAAATTTAATTTAAATGGTCATGTAATTATGATCCCAATTAAGAGAACAAAACCAAGAAATGGAAACATTGATATAGAAGAAAAATATATTAATAATGTTATGATGGAGAGTGTTACAAAACTAGTATAGATAAAAGTTTATTACCACAAATCATTAAACAACTATTATGAAATGGTTATTAATATCATTAAAAATTAGGACAATGTGAAAACATTTATGTTTCTAGAATATTTTTCAAATATTTGATGTATAATTTCAGTAAATAAAAATATAAGAAAATATATGTCTCAATTTCACAAACACAATCTTATGATTTGGTTGTTCCATGAAATATTTCTACTTATTTTCATATAACAGTTTTTATCATATGGTGATGTAATACATTATCCCTTAAAAATTTATCCAAATATTAATATAAACTATTTTAAAAATAACTTTTACAAATAATTACTATCCAAAAAGTTCAAAGAAAGATCACCGAATATGAAAAATGTACTTATTAAATACTTGAATTCTCATTTTATCATCACATAAAAAACATGTGAATATGAAAATAACTTGAATTACCAAAACAATATTGAAAAAAATGAATTATTTATGTTCTAGAAATAACATTTATATTATTAGATATATTCGACAAATCAAAAAATTATATAAAATCTATCTATAATAGCATAATCCACTTTGTCAATAATTCATTACTGAGTTAGAATGTTTCTATTAGTAATACAATTTATATCATCCAAACCATTCATTTCTTTATCCAAGAATCAATTGTATAAAATTATGATGATATTAAGGATTATATTTCCCAGAACCATTTGTTTACCAAAATCTATTACTTCCTACTAAATAATTTTTTTGTACCTTTCATCATTTGATATAAAATCCTTAACTAGAAATTGATGTTATACAATCCTCATTAATTTTATAATTCTTATAATTAGTACACCATTCTAAAAATAATCAAATGGAATAATTCATGAATGTAAACACGAGATTATTAATAATTCATATTCTTATGTTGTAGTAGTGTAATCTTGACCATGATCTATTAGACTCTTTTGGGGAATATTAATTTGATGAATGAGACATTGATTTTATATACTCCCATCTCCATGGAGTAGGAGAATTAAATTTTTTAATTTTATTTCATGAATTTTCAATCACGAGCATGGTTCCATTTTATATCACATATATAACAAACTCTCATTCCCTTCAAAAAAGAACCAGGTTATTTTGTAGACAAATATAACTTGTGGGATAATAATTCATTTCATTCTTCCACTATACATCATCTGACCTGTCATTATCTAATTTTCTTTAATTCAATAAAATACAGAAAATTTTGATATTTCATTACCATTTTCATTATCACATGACATGATTCCCACATATGATTATAATAATAGGGAGATTATCACACTTCTAAATATTCGCCTAGGGAAATAAATGATATGATCATTCATACTCTTTTGATGATGTACATTGCAGAGGATGATGTTACTTCTATAAAGATCCATTTTAAAAAGACATCATATACAATATTAGTTCATATCATTATAAAACAAAATTAGTAATCACAAAATTAATAAAATACTTAACATAAAATGAAAAATATATTCATAGCTAATATAATAATGAGAGATATGGTTTCTTTATGAAAAGTTTTACTTCTAAATTCATTATAATGGTTTGGTAACGAAAACATGAATTATCCTAATAGTATCTGTTATTAGGGTCTAACTGGGTGGATGTGAGGCACGTTGTTGTATACCATATAAAACTGAATTAATCCCAGCACACCTTTTTAGTGTTTTTACAACTTGGTATATTATTTACATAACCACGTCCTCTTGTAGTATCCATTAATGGATTAATTTCTATGAAAAACCACATAATATCTACCTTAACAATGTTATGGGATTTTCTTCTACATGTATTCTCATATTATATCTTCAGGTTATGTTCATAATCTATGATTTCTAAAAGTGGTTTCCATGGTTTCAGCTAAACCTAGTTGGATACCAACTGTAACTCCCCTACCCTAAATTCCCAATGTTGGTGGAATAATTTATTACGTTGTCATAGAAACAAGATTAAAATCCCAAGAAACCAAATAATTAATAGTTCTTGAAAAAACAATTACATACATGAAACCCATAATAAATTGGAAAATAAAATAAAAAATTAATACATAACTAAATGAACTAAAAACATCCATAATAACGATTCAAATTAATCTTATTCATAACATGAATAAAGGAAACATAATAATGGTGATCTAAAATGATCATGAAGGTTAAATTAAGAAAATTTTATAAGGAATTGATGATAGAACATCAACATCGAATAGTAAATAACTAATAACACAATCCACTAAAATATCATGGTAAGGAATAATCAACATAGAGTGGATATAAACATAAAACGTGTTCCATTTAATCAATAAACTAATAATGAAATTAATGCATATATATTTATGAGAAAATTTCATCAATAAATAATTACTCAGTCTGAAGAAGGGAAATGCTTAATTATTTCACGCCATGATTGTATGTTACTTGGTACTATTGCAATCTATACCTTATACAATATAGTTTAGAAAATAGGGTAAAAACCCATCAAATTATTACAACAATTTCTCCTCCTTTGAATTTTGATTCATTTAGGGGATATTTATAATAAGTCGCACCCATGTCATACTTGTCAAAAGCATTCCCCATATAATGAATAACAAAGTTAATTAATAAACAATATCCCTTATCATAAAATAGACATAATGGATAAATAATATTGAATTATAAATAATTCCCTAGTGTATGGTAATTACCTACAAGGGTAATTTATTTTTATAAATGGAAATACCAATTAAATACCATTAAAAATATTCTTGATGAACTAGTGTTCAAACATTCAAAAGTGTCCCATACCTCTTTGAAACATTCTAAATCATATTCCCTTTGATGGAATAAAATTTAATGAAGCTTATAATAAAATGATAAAATATATATTCATGATATAACTTGTGAAAATTTTATATATAAACCTTGTAAATGTGTATTGTTTTATAACAACAAATAAGAGTCTATGGAAGGTAAATTGAGATGAAATCCCTTACATTTCTTATCCTAATGTGTAAAATTCCATAAATAACATGAAAAATGGTTTTAATGTTGTTATTAATTGATTAAAAAACCATATTAATATTTATGATATCATATATGTTCCTGTTATAATATTTTATTACACATTTTTTGGTTATCATTCATTATTATCACTATTTCGTGTGTAAATTTCATAGTTTCTCGAGTATGTTTTGACTTGTTAATGTTTGTTCCTGTTATTGAGATAAAGTGTTCATAATATTTATAATTTAAACCATGATATAATTATAAATTATATTCATTATACTTTTATTTATAATAATACATAATATTTGAGATGAGAATGGAAATGTACCATTTATGGAGACGTTATGCCATACAAACACATGAACATGAATTCAATTTCATTTTTTATAAGAAATTAATGAAAATTAAATATTATATATATATATAATAATAATAGTATCATATGTATATTATATATGACAAAATTCTTAATTAAAAGTTTCCTTTATAATTTTCTTATGTAGTAAGAATCAATCATATCCCTTTTGAGGAGGCGGTTGTCCACACTTCCACAAATGATATTATCATATTCCAAAAAATAAGGAATCATAAAATAATTAATTATACAAGTGTTATAGAATAATAAATACAATATAAATATCATATACATCATATAACATCTCAATTTAAATGTATATAAATATTTCATCAATTTTATGAAAAACTTACTATATTACATAAAATACGCACAAAGACAATATTAGCTTAGTACATCTAGAAACATTGAAACGTAAACACATGTACATGAGTGAGATAAAGTATGTCACACTATATTAACCAAGACTAGGACCATTACTAAACATATCATTTATGAAATAAATATTATAAACATAGGGAAAGATATAATAAAATGGGTGAGTTCAGATGGTCAGCAAGTGTAATCAAGGGAGATATGTAGAAATAAACTTTAGAATTACGTTATGAGAACAGTATAATAAAATTAAAAAAACATAACCTTAATATAAATTTTAATAAAATTAATTATTGAATAAATATTAGTAGGTGGTAATACATGAATTATAAGGGAAACAATATTATAATCCGTAAATGCAGAACATGTAAATAAGACCTGGAATTATGGAAGACACAAAAATATGTAATATCATTACCTATAAGTTACAAAGCATTTAAAAACATATTAGTATAGATAATGTGAACTAAACATATTTATAGGGAAACACCACAATCCTCAGTCATATTCCTTTTGTAATGCCCCGACCCCAGTTACCCAGAGTCGGTGCATTATTGTGTAACATTGGTATGATCACAAAAGATCAAGTCTGGAAAGACCGATTATTTTAGTAGACTTGTAAACACTAGATACATTCATAAATGTTACATTACATCATAAATTGAAAAAAATTACAATAACATAGTCACTATAGTCCACACTTCTATCCCCTTGAGACTATCCCTGTAGGTCAGACATAAAATATTTCTTCACATCCTGGGAAAAATAAAAAATTGAAAGGGGTGAGCTCAGATGCTTTGTAAGGATTACAATATAGAAGATGATTTCATAAATAAATATAGACATTTAAGGAAATATATGACTAAAACAAAATCCTTTTAAAATTGAACTTCAACATAATATGGGAAAAGTAAAATGAGATAATTCCATTTAATTATTCACATGGATATTCTACTAGTCCAATAATCACATGCAATATCAATAACCACATTCATAATCATGGAATGCATAATGCTAGACTATCATAACAACGTATCCAAGGCCTCGTGCCAAGACTACAAATAATATTTTTTCAAGGCCTCATGCCAAGACACTAGTTTGGCTCATGAGACCTGTCGATTCTTCGAGGAGCTATAACGGGCTCCACCTGTCACTTATTAAGTCCAATTCATTCATCATATGAACAGTTCTAAAAATATCATAAACTATAAAATAATCATATTACATAAAACATGCATAATGGAAACATAAAATTTCCACATTTCAATCACAAGATATCAATACAGCACATTGATATAATGAAAACACTTTCAAAACCATTTTCAATACCAAGATAAAAGAAAATTAAAACTTGGTATTTATTATTCATTTAAAAAAAGTTATGGCTTCTAGAGGAAGCCGAAACTCAAATAATGATCACGATGGAAGATAAGTCATTGTCGCTGCATTCGTATGACAAAAAAACATTCCATTTTTTCGTTTAGTAAAACGCTTCGTATAAAAATATTCGTTTTGAAAAAAAACATAAAAGTCAAAGGGTTTTATACACCGTATAAAATAAAGTTGTGTATAAAACAAAATATTCCTCAATGAAAGGATATTGAGACGAAGTCCCTTACAATGATCATTTTTTTCAATAAAATAGATCTATTATGTGTATTCACTATATTTACACATAAAGAAAGTATAAATACCAGATATGACATTATAATATCATGACATAATTTGAAAGTAGAAGATTAACCCAAAGAACGAAAATTGAGTTAAGAAGTTCCATTACAAAGATCATTTTTTAAATAAAATATATATTTTATGTGTATTCACTATATTTACACATAAACAAAGTATAAATACCATATAGGACATAATAATATCATGACATAATTTTAAAGTATGATATTAACCCAAAGAATGGAAATTGGGTTAAGAAGTTCCCTTACAAAAGACATTTTTAAATAGAATAAATATATTATTTTTATTAACTATATGTAATCATAAATAAAGTATAAATACAAGATAGGACATAATAATATCATGACATAATTTGAAAATAGAAGATTAAGCCGAAGAATAGAAATTGGGTTAAGAAGTTCCCTTACATCGTGTCCGACTTGACTCGACTTTTCTTTAAACTCCTAAATAATAAACTAGATTTAATTTATAATTGCTTAAGAAACTTTTTCAAGTTTATTATTCCATTTATATCACTTATTACCATGTTATGAACATTATGTAATTATTTATGTTAATAACGGTCGTTTTGTAGATCTTTGATACTTGAGTCAAAAATAAACTTCTTAAAATTACAAGTTGTTCATGTGGTAAAATATCCATTATATCCATAATTATATTCATGATTTAGATATCATATACATAATATATATCCAGTATATACATTCAGTTATAATATTACATAACATTTAGAGATAAGAAATGAAATACACCGTTCATGGAGACGGTAAGCCGTACGTACGTATGAACGCTACTTTCATTTGTATTTCGTATTTAATGGAATGAAGTTATAATTATATAAAGTTATAATATAATTCTAGTCTAATATAATGTATAATACCATTTACTCCATCCTTTATACATCCCGCATACGACATTAACCATTCAAATCATTTTGAGGGGGCAGTAGTCCGCATTTTCTAAAATGAAAATATCGCATTTACCCATAATGGAAACCAAAAATTTAAGCCATAATTGAAAAATAATGAAGCTTATAGAAACCATAAACATATTATATATCATATATAAATATAGTGACATCTTAATGGCCACCGTTGAAGGTGTTATATGAGTGTTGAACAATCATCGTTTGGTGAGGTAGAAATTCGCCATCCAGAGAAACAGTGTGTTCTTTAACCATTAGATGTAGGTGTGTGTAAGTGTAGCTAGAATCCTTCTTATAACTACATACTAGTATATTGAAGATACTGGTTTTGTTACAAAATAAAGGAATAAAATGATTTTAATGTTTTTGAGAAGCAAAATAAAACAAAATAACATAAGAGAAGACATTATCTTAAAATAGGGTAATTTTTTTTTGATTTGAGGCATAGGCTTCCTTGGGAAGAATTCTTCCCAATGTGAGGCTTCAAGGAGTAAGAGAGGGAATTTTAGAGATTATTTGGGCAATTTTTGGCCGAGCCAAAAGGCTTTAATGGTGTGAGTAAGGTGGTAGTGGTGGGGGCCTTTTATAAGAGGAGAGGAGGGGCACTCTTGGAATGTCATGAAATGTTACTTTATTATATAATGATTTTCGGATTTTAAAGTTTAAAAACTTATATATTTCGTGTATAAGGTGATAAGGGTTCGAAATATACTCATCCAATAGGTTTTTGACAAGTGTAAGTCTTAGATTTTACATTATATTTTTATTTTATTTAAATCGTTAATTAATGAGGTAATCACTACATCATCATGGTGTCATAAATAATTTCACTTTATTTAATGTCTAAAAATTATAAAACAATTATCATGATGTAGGAAATCGTTATATCTTTCTAATGAATATTTATAGTAAAAAATACGACTTGTATAACCCCATTTAAAAATTGTTTTAGTAAAACAACTCATGTTTGTGACATTTTTATTTTAACATTAAATATAATGTTTTTAATGTAATTTTCCTAACAATGTGGCTCCATGGGTTACCCAAGTTGACCCATGGATTGTATTGGTCGGAAAGGACTCATCCAATAGGGGTAGGATAGGTGTAAAGGTATTTTCATATTTTTATAATATCATTTTTACATTAAATTACACTAATTTTCTTTAATCACGATTAATTAAACTTAAAAGTTACTATTCAGAAAAACATTATTTTAATCCCATTGAAGCACATTTTACTTCCTAATGAAAACCATGTATGTTGGATTTTTGAAAATCAAATCACAGAAGTGGTAATGTTTCATTTAATCAAAAAAATAGTTTTTTAACAACCACTTAGTGGTTTCACTATTCATCAAAAATTAATGTTTTTGAGAGCAATGCCAAAATTTCACCCTCAGATATAATTGATATTCTGAATTAAAAAATAATTCCTATTTTAAAAAATTCCAAACATATAAGTTGCATTACTTAATTTTATAATAAATTCCTACTGTCCCAACAAATAGCATGTTTTTAAGAAATAATATATATCAAAATATTAACAATCATTTATGTCCAATTTCAAAGTGAAATAAATTATAATGACCACCATTGGATAAAATGGTAAAACTATTTTCTAATTATACTTTAAAACCACTATATAGTATAATTTATCACTATAATTTACTTTGATTAAAAACTTGTTTTTAAGTATTTTTCACTATTCATAAAAAATTGGAAGTTCTCAGAAAAAAACCAAAAATTCAACATATGCTAATATCGATATTTCAAATCCACAAATGAAGTCCATTTTGAAATATAAAATATATATAATTTAAAAAAGTGGGTATTACTATTCATAATGGCTATTTTATTGGTCGCGGTGCGTTAGAATCTCGAACTTGCGTACAATGCAAGCTATTGCATTATTGAAAGAGAAGCGTATCATGGATGCTCGTGATGGTACATTCTCCCCTCCTTTAATAAATTGCATCCTCGCAATTTGAAAATTTTCATTGAAAATAAAAGGATGAAAATAGAAAATACCTTTGTGGAAAACCCAAATCTGAACTAAGGTTAATAAAATTTAGTGTTAATAAGAGGGAAAAGGAAATGAAAAAGTCACCACCAAATTATGATCTTGATAAGGAGAAAATTAATGGAAATAAGAGAAATATAAATGGAGAAACATTTAAACATTTGTAGGGAGTTATTGAGGTCATCAATCACAAACAAGTGTAAAATTGAGGGCCTCAAATCCTTCAATCTATGTTGATTAAAAATGTTATCAGTTCAAGAGGACATAAGGTATTAGGATAACACATTTTTTGTTTTAATATCCCTTCACTAAAGTTTAAGAATTAATATATTCATAGAATAAGATATAGCTATATATATATTTATTCTTGACAATTAGAGTTTCAACCTTCAACTAATTTCTACCACAAACACATCTTTCACTCAAAAAGATAATAGAACTCAAAAATATTACATTTATCTTAATCGTACAAGGTTCAAAATGTTAACAAATACCATTTATTTTAGGAAAAATATTTTTTAATAACCAAGGACTTCATGTAGGCTAGTGGTTGGTAATAAAGGCCTGTCGTACTATGGTTGTGGGTTCGATTCCTACAGATTTGTCCAACGCGACGGGTTATCCCCCGAACTATAGGTTGTCCTTTTCCTAATACTATAGCATTATAATATTCCAAAAATAATATTCGGAAATGTTTTAACCTTAAACAATACTATCCAATGTTCAACTTAATCCATTCAACCTTTATAGTTTTCCAAAATACTTCTTTCCAACTCGAAGTCCAAATTTCATATGGAAGGTAAACATAATAAAGATCCCTTTTTCATGTAACAATATGTGAACACCTTCATCATGTATTCTTTTAAAACACTACAACATCCTGAATTACCATAAATCCTTATTTATTACATTCAGGATCCCTTATTCCTTGTAGAATACTATATATACTGCTTCTATCCAGAAATGTATACAAATCATTAATCAGTTTCAAGGAAGTTCAGAATATCCAATATAATTTATCCAAATAAATCATTTATTATTCAAAAATCACTATCTCAGTATCAGAACCATATTATGGTTTATCTTTCTCTCAACCATATATTTTCCAAAAACTTAACCTTCTGTGGAGTCACTTTTCCTGGTTCCACACAATCTCAAGTCCTTGATGAAATAGTACTGTAGTACAATCCTTATATATGCTATAATTATTATAACCAGTATATCATTGATACAACACTCAAATGACAAAATTCTTTAATAACAACATAATAACTCTAATCATTCCTCCTCATCTGTGGCAGTATCATAACATGGCTATTATCCAATATCATCATTTGGGGCATACTATGATAATTTGGACATTGGTTTGTGTAGTGTCCCCACTCCATGTAGATGAAGCATTGTACATTTGAAACCTTTTTCTTACCCTTGTAGTCACGCAGTTGGTGTCCTTTTTCTCCACAATTATAACAAACTCCCATTCCCTTCAGGAAAGTTCCAAGGTGTTTTTCCCCACAGTTATCACATATTGGAAAATTCTTCTTTTCCTTCATCCTTTTTTCCATCATTATCTCTTCCATCATTTTGTTCTCTTTCTTCCCTTCAAAGACATAATACTGATATAATTCTTTACTTATCTTATTAACACATGATACTATTACTTCATATGTTGAGAACAAATGGGAGACTATTTCCCTTCTAAATGATCGCTTAATACTGTGAAAGATATGATCCTTCTTACTCTTTGGATCATACATATTGATGGAGTTCACATTCCTTCTAATGGGCACCATTTCTATACAATGGCATAAACTAGGTTAGTTTATGAATTTAAATGAATAATTCCAAACTTGTAAAATACTTATTATAAATTTAACAGTTTATGGATATAATCCATAATCATAAAAAAATGTTTTCTTTGAGGACATATATACTCATAAACCCTTCATAATGGTTTGTATAAAAATGTGATTTATCCTAAGCATATACCCTGGGAGTGTCGTAACCAATAGTGCAGCAAGGCCCGTTGTCGCGCACCAGTTCCCATTCGAGAACAGCTCAAAGCGGTGATTTCGGGATTTACCCCTTGGTACATATGTGCCAGAGCCGCCTCTACCTGCTCATATCCAGATAGAGATGTATTTCTCGGAAAACTCACAAAATCTATATAATACCATAATTCTTGGAAGTAATTCTATACTAATCCTCATTGTCTATCTTTGGGCTTTTTTCTCTAATCAGAGTTTATCTAAATCTACCTTCCAAGTTTAGTACTAAACTACCTCTGATACCAATTGTAACGCCCCAACCCTAGTTACCCAGAGTCGGTACATTATTACATAACATTGGCATGATCACAAAAGATCAAGTCTCGAAAGACTGATTAGTTTAGTAGCCTTATAGACTCTAGATACATTCATAAATGTTACATTACATCATAAAGTGATAAAAATCACAATAACATAGTCTTTATAGTCCACACTTCTATCCCTTTCAGACTATCCCTGTAGGTCAGTCATAAAATATTTCTTCACATCCTGGGAAAAATAAAAAATTGAAAGGGGTGAACTCAGATGCTCAGTAAGGATAACAATATAGCGTAAGCTTTCATAAATAAATATAAACATTTAAGTCAATGTATGACTAAAACAAAAGCCTTTTAAACATGAACTTCAACATAATATGGAAAAATTAAAATGAGATAATGCCATTTACTTATTCACATGGATATTCTACTGGTCGAATAATCAAATGAAATATCAATAACCACTTTCATAATTATGGAATTAATAATGCCAGACTATCATAACCCCCTAGCCAAGGCCTCGTGATAAGACTACAAATAATTTTTTGTCAAGGCCCCGTGCCAGGACACTAGTTTATCTCATGAGACCTGCCGATGCATCGACGGGCAATAGCGGGCTCCACCTGTCATTTATTAAGTCCAATGAATTCCTCATATGAATAGGTTTAAACATATCAAAAACCACAACATAATCGTATCATATAAAACATGCATAAAGGAAACATAACATTTCCACATTTCAATCACAAGATATCAATACAACACATTGATATAATAAAAACACTGTTAAAACCATTTTCAATACCATGATAAAAGAAAATTAAAACATGGTATTTATTTTTCATTTAAAAAAATTTATGGCTTGTAGAGGAATATGAAACTCAAATAATGGTCATGGCGGTGGATAAGTTGTTGTCGCCGCATTCCTATGACAAAAAAACATTCCATTTTGTCGTTTAGTAAAACACTTTGTATAAAAATATTTCTTTTGAAAAAAACATAAAAGTCAAAGGGGTTTATACACCGTATAAACAAAAGTTGTGTATAAGACAAAATATGCTTCAAGGAAAGGAGATTGAGACTATGTCCCGTACAAAGATCATTTTTTCCATAAAATAGATCTATTATGTGTATTCACTATATTTACACATAATTAATGTATAAATACTAGATAGGACATAATAAAATCATGACGTAATTTGAAAGTAGGAGATTAACCCAAAGAAGGAAAATTGGGATAAGAATTTCTCTTACAAAGATCATTTTTTAAATAAAATATATCTTTTATGTGTATTCACTATATGTACACATAATGAAAGTATAAATACAAGATAAGACATAATAATATCATGACATAATTTTAAAGTAGGATATTTACCCAAAGAATGGAAATTGGGTTAAGAAGTACCCTTAAAAAGATCATATTTAAATAAAATAGATCTATTATGTGAATTCACTATATTTACAAAAAAAAAGTATAAATACAAGATATGACATAATAATATCATTACATAATTTGAAAATAGAAGATTAACCCAAAGAATAGAAATTGGGTTAAGAATTTCCCTTACCTCGTGTCCGACTTGACTCGACCGTTCTTTAACCTCCTGAATAATAAACTAGAGTTAATTTATAATTTCTTAAGAACGTTTTTCAAGTTTATTATTAACTTTATATCACTTATTACCATGTTATTAACATTATGTAATTATTTATGTTAATAATGGTCTTTTTGTCGATCTTTGGTACTTGAGTCAAAAATAATCTTCTTAAAATGACATGTTGTTCATGTGGTAAAATATCCATTATATACATAATTATATTCATGATTTAGATATCATATAAATCACATATATCCAGTATACACATTAATTTATAATATTACATAACATTTAGAGATAAGAAATGAAATGCACCGTTAATGGAGACGGTAAGCCGTACGTACACATGAACGCTACTTTCATTTATATTTCATATTTAATGGAATAAAGTTATAATTATATAAAGGTATAATATAATACCAGAATAATATAATGTATAATACCATTTAATCTATCCTTTATTCATCCCACATAGGGCATTAACGATTCAAATCACTTTGAGGGGCGGTAGTCCACACTTCCTAAAATGAAAATATCACGTTTACCCATAATGGAAACAATAAAGGTATTCCATAAATGAAAAATACAGAAACTTAAGGAAAACATAAACATATTATATATCATATATAAATATAGTGACATCTTAATGGACACCTTTGAAGGTGTTATATGAGTGTTGAATAATCATCGTTTCGTGAGGCAGAAATTGTCCATCCACAGAAACAGTATGTTCTTTAACCATTAGATGTAGGTGTGTGTAAGTGTAGCTCGAATACATCTTATAAAAACATTCTAGTATATTGAAGATACTATTTTTGTTACAAAATAAAGTAATAAAAAGAGTTTATGGGGTTTTATAAGAAAAATAAAACAAAATAACATAAGAAAAGACATTACTTTAAAATCGGGTAACATTTTCGTGATTTGAGTCAAAGGCTTCCTTGGGAAGAATTCATCCCAAAGTGAGGATTCAAGGAGTAAGAGAGGGTAGTTGAGAGATTATTTGGTAAGATTTTTTCTGAGCCAAAAGGCTTTGATGGTGTGAGTAAGGTGGTAGTGGTGGGGGCCTTTTATAAGAGGAGACGACGGGAACTCTTGGAAAGTCATGAAATTGTACTTTATTATATAATGAGTTTCGTATTTTATAGGTCCCACACTTATATATTTCGAGGATAAGGTGATAAGGGATCTAAATATACTAATCCAATAGGTTTTTTACAAGTTTAACTATTATATTTTACATTATCTTTTTATTTTATTTAAATCGTTAATTAATGAGGTAATTTCTCCATCATCATTGTGTCATAAATAATTTAATTTATTTAATGACTAAAAATTATTAAGAAATTATCATGATGCAGGAAATATTTTTTTATTTCTAATTAATATTTATATTCAAAAATATGACTTGTTTAACCCAATTTAAAAATTAATTTTGTAAAACAACTCATGTTTGTGACATTTTTATTTTAACATTAAATAAAAAGTTTTTAATGTCATTTTCCTACCAATGTGGCTCCATGGGGTCCCCAAGTTTACCCATGGATTGTATTGGTCGTATATGACTCATCCAAAAGTGGTAGGACATGTGTAAAGGTATTTTCATATTTTTATAATATCATTTTTACTTTAAATTTCACTAATTACCTTTAATCGCGATTAATTAAACTTAAACGTTACTATTCAGAAAAAAATTATTTTAATCCCATGGAACCACATTTATTTCCTAATTATAACCATGTATGTCGGATTTTTGAAAATCAAATCACATAAGTGGTAAGGTTTTGATTTAAACAAAAAAAAATCAGTTTTTTAATTATCACTTAGAGGTTTCACTGTTCATCAAAAATTAAAGTTTTTTAGAACAATGCCAATATTTCACCCTAAGATATAATTGATATTCCGAATTCAAAAATGATGTCTATTTTAAAAATTTCCAAACATATAAGTTTCATTAATTAATTTTATAATTAATTCCTGCTGTCACAACAAATTGCGTGTTTTTAAGAAACAATATATATCAAAAGATTGATAAATGTTTATGTCCAATTTCAAAATTAAATTAATTCTAATGACCACCGTTGGATAAAATGGTAAAAATATATTCTAATTATACTTTAAAACCACTATATAGTATAATTTATCACTATAATTTACTTTGACTAAAAAAGATGTTTTTAAGTATTTTTCACTATTCATAAAAAATTGGAAGTTCTCAGAAAAATACCAAAAATTCAACATAGTCTAATTTCAATATTCCAAATCCACAAATGAAGTCCATTTTGAAATATAAAATATATATAATTTCAAAAAGTGGGTATTACTATTCATAATGGCTACTTGATTGGTCACGGTGCGTTAGAATCTCGAACTTGCGTACAATGCAAGCTATTGCATTATTGAAAGAGAAGTGTATCGTGGAAGCTCAGGGTGTTACAAGTTTCCTTGGAAGGTATATGGTTTCCCCATATTCTTATAGTGGTTTCGTTTTCCTGATTTTTCTATAGTGGATCTAGGTTCCCCATATTGCAAAGTGGATAGTGTTTCCTCATCATTCCATAATTAATCTGATTTCTAAATATTCCCATAGTGTATTGTATTTTCCCATATTACCATATTGGACTTGGTTTCCTAATCATACAATAGTGTATTAGGTTATCCATTTTCCTAGAGTGGATTAGGTTTTCCCATATTCTAAAGTGGATTAAGCTGGTTAAATTGAATCACATCATTAGCTTGTGCGATATTAATTTTCATCCAATTATTTTTTGGTAGATATAGTTCCCACCTATATCATAAATAAATCATAAATACATGTTACACAATATCATAAAAGATAATATCAAATCACATTAAATTTAATGGGTAATAAAAAAAATTGATCATTTCAGTACCCATGGAAAAGATATAGGTTTCAAAATCATTTAATCCATGAATAACCCACGAAAATAATCTTGTTTTATACACATATAACCTATAAAAAATAAGGTTAGATAAACATATTACCCATGAAATAAAATCTATTTTTATAAACCTTTAATCCATGAAATAAAAATATTTTTCATAAACATCATGTAATATAATCATAATCCATTCAAAGAATTAATATAAATAGAACCTTTGAAAAATTATCCTAGAAACGAATGATAAACACCAAAAAATTTCAGTTTAGGTTGAAAATAATATGGAAATATCGATTAAAAATTACATGAGGAAATCACCCTTTCATCTATGACAAATCATTTATAATACATAAAAATAATAGAAAATTATTTTCTTGAAAATAGAAATATAAAATTATAAAGGATTATAGTAAAAAAATTTAAAACATAGTACATTGAAAACAAATAAAATATGATTAGAACCCCGTCAAAACAATTTCTAATTTAAAAATTATAAATGAAGATTTCAAAATGTTGAAATAAATTTTACATTAAAAAATATAAAATAATCCTGAAACCAATTTAAAAACCATTTTACATCAAAATTATAAAAATATCATGAACATATTTTGAAATCTATTTTTCGTGAAAATATAAAAATGAATCATATAAACACTTTGAAAACCAATTTCTATTAAAACATATAAAATAATAATGAAAAATAACTTCTGTTGAAAATAATAAAAGAAGAATAAAAATTTTATGAAAAAAGTTTTCCTTGTGAAGATATAAAAGTAGCTTGAAATATTTTATAAAAACAATTTCATTGAAAACATTTAAAATATTATGTAAATCATTTTCATTGAATACATATAAAATAATATTGAAAAAATTTGGAAAATAAATTTAATTAAATATATATAAATTTATCTTGAAATTTTTGTAATACTAATTTCCAAGAAATCATATAAAATTACCTTAAAAATTTTTTGACACCATTTTAATTGAAAAAAAATAAAATAATTTTTAAAAAAAATTGAATCACATTTTCCTTGAAATCTTTTGAAATTATCATTAAAACATTTTGAAAACCATTTTAGTAGAAAATTTATAAATGATGATTGAAATTATTTTGGAAAACATATTCATTGAATAAATATAAAATAAGCCATAAAATAATTTTAAAACCATTTTCCATAGTATCTTATATGAGAATCTTGAAAACAATTTGAAAACTATCTTACAAAAAAACATATAAATAATTCATGAGTATATGTTGAAATATTATTCCATTGAATTCAATGTTGAAAATATATAACGGGAGATTTGAAGACCAAAAATAATTTTTCAAATAATTTTTTCACCGAAATGATATTTAAATATCATTTTTTAAAAAAAATTTGAAATGTTTTAAAAAAAAAATGATTTTGATCTAAATATATTCCGAAGGAAAAAGGAAATGCGATCTTGTTTTTTCAAACATTTTATGAATTGAGTTTAGTATCAAAGAGAGAAAAAATGGAACCATTACATGAATATATCTTGATTTACCATAACAGAGTAGAATTAATGAGATTAATTGTGATATAGAGCATTATATTTCATCAATTGTAGCATAATCATAAATAATTTTGATAAATGATGATATTGTATCAATATAATCTTACAACATAGTTATATTGAATCATACTACTCATAAAATAAAATAAAATAAAACGAATCATAAAATATCATGAAAATAATGACCTTTATGATATAAAATTTCAAATTTATGTACATACGCATTATAAAATAATATATGAGCGTAATATGGAAAATGTCTCAAAGAAGGAAATATAAGAGAAAATTAATTTTCTGATTTAGTATCTTTTAAAAACTAAACCCAATGAATAATGATAATAAAAATGATATGTGAATATACACAAAATTTTTATAAGAAAAATATAATACTTATTTGACAATTAAAAAAACATATATTATAAATAGGCGGTGAATAAGGATTGAGTCTCATATAAAATAAAAGTGATATGAGAAATCCCTTACTAAATATGTAATATAAAATTGTAATCCCTATGAGATAATAACTTCAATTTATGATTTTAATATTTTTAATTAAAGGGCATTTTTCTATATTATATGTCATAGAGAATTATATAAAAAAATAACATATGTGAGTGGGGAATATGGCATGTATCTCATGGAAATTCAATGGGAGATGAAATTCCCTTACATTAAGTATTTACCCTCATCGTACAAGTCCAAAACAATAGTGAAAAAAATATAATTTTATTATAAATATTCCAAATAAACATATTACTATATAAAATATATTATTTTACATTATTCTGAATTTATAACTCATGTTCTTTAATCACACCTTGATAATGCTATGCTTCGGGTAATAATTGTTTTGTTTTTCTCTTATGCATTGATTTATTGTATTTTTTCCACATAGTTGTATGATAAAATCTTAAATGTAAAAGAAGATATAAATATGATATATATTTAGTATATTTGTATTTTTATTAATCCTTACGTGATACAAATATTAAAATATATATACAATTCATGTAGATGTTTGGTCGTACGTACTTATGAACACAATTTTTATATTGTCATATTGAAAAAATGAATGTAAATAACATATATGTATATATATATATATTATAATTCAATTAAAATTATTATATCAGACATATAATATAAATTTACTAAACCAATCTTTAATAATTTAATGTATAGTGTGAACGAATCACATTGCTTTGAGGAGGCGGTATTCCGCACTTCAAAAAAAGAAGCTATCTTATTTAAAAAAAATCTAGAGTATGAAGGTCTGGTCATTATAATAATTAATAATGAATAAATAAATAATAAATATCATATATACTATATTAAAATTTATTTTACCTCATAATTACCATCTATGAGAGGTGGTAAATGGAAAATGAAATACATCATTTCGTTAGGCGGTCGTTTTTTATACTCATGAATAGTATGATCGTTAACCATTATATGGAAGTGTGTGTAAGTGTAGGTCAAAACCTTAGAGTAAATATATATATATATATATATAATTATATAATCATGGAATCATAAAATTTTAGGTGGTCTAGAAGGATTATAAAACAATAAAGCTTAAAGAAATGATGTTACCTATTTTTTGGGTAAATACTCTTGGTTTCCACTAAATAGATTCCTTGTTTGGATTTATTAAAAAATTCATGATTATATAATCAAGGGAAATATTTATTGATATTATTTTATCATGTTTTGGGTTCTAAAAATGGCTTGAGAAGTGTGAGTAAGTGAGAGAGGTGAGTGCTTTTTTAATGTAGAGGAGTAGCATTCTTATATATTTTTGAAAGGGGAAATCCACCCACAGATTTTATATTGTTATGTGGCTTAAATAATGAGAACATTTATATAATATTCATTATAAGGTTGAGATATTGATACAAAATGGATTTTGGAAAAGTTTTTAGGTCATTTTGTTTCATAATTTTAATGTGTTATCATTTGTTAAAATAATAATTTTATTAATCATTAAAATTATTTTTTATCACTCTCAATATTTTTTTGGTAAAAAAATATTTTACCATATTATAAATTATAAATTATATAGATTTCAAAAATATTATCCAATTATATAAATTTAAATCAATGAAATTGTAGAAAATAATTTTTATTTAATATTGCAGAATATACAACACAACATGTTCTTAAAGAAAGTATATTCAAAATATTAGAAAACTTTTATATAAAATTTTAATGCGAAATTGAATCAAATACACTAAATTGGATTAAATTATGTATAATTGACCAAATATAACATTAAAATAAATAAATATTACTTTTTAAACTTATAAATAAATTAGTTAAAATTATAATTTTTTATTAAAATTCAGTATTATTTACATTTAATGAAAAAATGAAACATCAATGAAAAATACCATAGATTAATCTTATGAATATTTTTATTTTCATCCTTCAAAATTGAATTTTATTTTTTAAAATAATTATATTAAAAATTTTAAAATTGATATTTAAAATGGATTATTCAATAAAATGTGTTAAAATGACCTTCTAGAAAAAATAAATGTTTTTATTAATAAAATAGGATTTATTCATATCGTATAATAATAAAATAAATTAGATTAATATCATGATTTTTGATTAAATATATAATATATAAATATTATTAAAAAGTTAATCAATGTTTTGATGTATATTATTGAGGTAAAATGATGTTTGTATGTTTAAAAATATTTTCTTATAAAAGAATTTTATTTTATTTCAAATAGTTCATACATTCCATTTTATAAATAGATAATTAATGAATTAATTTTATTCATATATTTAAAACACATTTTCCATTTTTTTAAATCTTATTCATAAATTCCATTCCAATATCTAGGTGGTAACTATAATAATATTTTAATAATAATGATAATATTGTCTTCTAGTTCTGTAAACCTCGACCATGCATATAACAAAAGCTATCTGAGGTACTCAAAATTGTGTCTAATATAAGGAAATAACAAATCTACGTGTAACACAAGCATATATAAGCATTTCTTATTGCAAAATCAGGACTTGGTGAGACATATTATGTAATACACACTTAATTATTTCATATAAAAACATATATATTCAATATTTTATGAAATAAAAAATATCATAAGATTTAATTAATTAAAGAAAAATAAAAAAGTATTGGGTTGTTACATCCTACAACTGTAAAAGGATTTTTTACCTCTTAATTAATTAAGGTTATTATAGGAGTAATACATTAATTTTCCTTTCATTAAAACTCACATATTTAATTGGAATACTATAATTTCTTTTAAAAAAGGAATGCTGGATAAATGACTGTTACCTAGAATAACTAGTAACTAGGATTCCATGTTGGGGAAAATTTGTAGGAAGTGAATGTATTAAAATGTAATTGAAATATAACCATCAATTTATAATGAAAAGTGATAGAGAAAAGGGTAAAAAGAATGTAAATAATAAAAAATCCATAAATCAATGATTATCTATGGGTCTATTTGATTCATTGGAAAAGAAGTTACATGGATGAAATTTGACATTTCTAGATAATTTTTCTTCAATTTGAATCATTTTACTAAGAATATATAATTACTTTATTTTAGTACATCCTCACCCTTTATTGTGTCTTCATCAATTTCCACTCCTAATTTTATTCAAATATTATAAGGTGGGTTTTTATTCCTAAATCATTAACAGATCATGAGATCAATGATAAGTTGTCCCATCAATAATCTATTACCATCAACAAAATGTTGATAGAATAGTTTATCCTATATTCTAAAATCCTCATGTAGTGAGATAATACATTAATATCAAAAACATCATCGGAATTTTAATATCATCTTTATATAATTTTTTAACCTTATAACACTTTAGAATGATAGAAATCCAAAAAATCATTAATAGGGTCAAGAAAGTATCTTAATATTGATCCCGTATATTTCAAAAACTATCTCTTGGTTCTAACATTCCAAAAATGTGAATAACCCCTTTGAATATTATCTTGAAACATGGTAATAAAAAATTTAAAATAAAGCCTTTTAGAAAACATGTATTCTCCCATATTCAGATGATTCATGGAAATATTTCTTAAATCAAATAAGTTTTAAACTTCATCCTTTATGACATATACCAATTCTTAAAAAATTCAATAATCACTTCTAGGGTAATCAGTATTATCCAATTTAAATTATCATATCAATATTCTCTTTATCCAAGATAACCATACTTTTCACAACATCAGGGACACATTAAGGGTTACCATTAATTAAGTAAAATATCATATTTCCATTAAAACCATAATCTTCTTCTTCAAAACCTCTCAATATATTTCTTAAAATTAGTAATTGAATGAAAATAATTCATCGTTTATATAACATAATTCATCAATTCTTCTACATATACACTCCAATCATCAATGTTTATTCTTATTCCATTAACCTGAATTCATTGTCTTCTCCATTAATACTTCTTTCCTAAAATATGAAATATGAACCATGTAATAAGGTTACTAAACCATAATCTAGTCTTGATTTTTACCATTTATATAAATAATACTGGAACAACATCCCATACTTTTCATATGTATTTTGTGGTTTCTTTACCTTCCATAGTATAACCAACACTCATTGAACATAATGATAATCATCCGAAGATTTCCACTTAAGAAATTTATTTTCATCATACCCACACATTACCAATCTAAATCATTAAATGTCAACACATATTCTAATTGTTCCTACTATTGACTAAAACCATTAATCTTAGTATTAAAAACACTTATCATAGAGGAAAACCAAATAATCGTGAAAAATTACATATTGTGTGTCTAACTAATGACACCAACTTCTTTAATCAATTACACCTTAAATTTATCATCAGATATTTAGAGTAATCCATTATTTAAATCATGCCTGATGGTTCAAAAAATGATTTAAAATATCTAATTATTTTCCATAGGGAGTGTCAATCCGGGTTCACAGTAATACCAATTATTGAATACCATGTAACGAAATATTTAGACCTCACACACCCATCCAGATATGATACTATTAAGTACATCAATTCCAAAACCATTTCCACCAGTAAAATCCATATATCAATTTTTATTTTCTTTCAAACTCGTAACTCAAAACAATCTAATAATTATAGGACATTTTCATAAAAAAATAACTCATCCTTAGACATATCTTTAGTGTAACCCATAGGCATATCATGAAAAATAACCCTACAGATCTCAATAAATATTTTTCATTATATATTTTATATGATGGCAAATCATTCACTCTGATACAAACTATATTAACCCATTCTTAACATATATATACATTTAGTCATATTTTGGAATATATAATACATTACAAAAATGTCACCCAAAGACCAAAAATGTTTATAGGCTCTAGAAACATAGAAACATAATCACTATTACATGAATAAGATGAATTATCTCCCAGTAGGTTCTACAAATATAACTCCCATATTATAAAATTCCTACATGAAATATATATTCATAACATGGGTAATGAAACAATAAAATGTGTTATCTCATATTATCATTAATGGTAATCAACAAATATATGTAAGATTAACATGAGGATAAGGGAATGATAAATTGATCATAAAATTAGAAGATCATACCCTACATATAAAAAATAATAAACATGAATCGTTTCATAAATATTAGTAATTAATAATACATGAATAATAACAATAAATAAAAGTCAAATACCAAAAATCATAACAATGGAATAAGACAAGGAATTATGGTAGACTAATAAATATGAAATATAATTCCAATTATGTCAGGTTATATTTACAAAAAATATTAGGGATATTAATTGAGATTACAAATACTTGTTAAGACACAACACCATTCTTAGTCACAATCAATTCCTTATAAGGGTTCATTTTTCCCCATCTACATATAGTGTATCATAATTCCCCGTAATCCAATTGTGGATTAGGGTTCCCTATAAATTCACAGTGGATCAGGTTTTTCCAGCATCCCATAGTGGATTGAGATTCCCCATATTCTCATTGTGAATATTATTTCCAAATAATCACAGATCAGAATGGGATTTCTCATCTTCCAATAATGGAATAATTTTCCATATATTCCACATTAGACTAACCATATTGAGTTAAATACCATCATTATATCATGAAGTGTAAATAATTAATGATTGTATTGGTGGGATATATAGGTATAAAACATCTCATAATGATATCATTCATACTTTTTCTATATATTCATAATCAATCATATCATTACATAAAATGGAATGAGTTTCATTAATATTTATGCACGTCATTACCTATGGAAAATAAGTATGATTCATAATTATTCATCAAATAATAAACCATGAAAATAAGAAGGTTTCATAATCATATATACCATGAAAGTAAGAATGATTCATAATCATATAGCCCAGGAAATTGAAATAGTTGTCACAAATCAATAAATTGTGAAAGAGAAACATATTTCATAAACATCAATCCATAAAAACATAAACCATTTAGATATAGACTATGAATGGATCCTTTGGATTATTTTTTCATAAATTCATGAGTAAAACCAACAGATGACATCTCTGATGGGTAATAATTTGTAAATAACCATCAAAACAATTTCATAATGAAATTATCCTATCATCATTTAAAAATTATATTTAAAACATAAAATAATTTAAAAACCATTTTCATCAAAATAAATATGAAAACATAAAAATGATTTTATAAAATATTTTGAAAACATTTTTATTGGGAAACATATAAATTAATCATGAAAAAAATTATTTTTTTCTTTAAATTATTATTAATAAAGAAAAAAAAATTTTGAAAATGGTTTTCTTGATAAATTATAAAAGAATCATAAATAAATTTTGAAAAATATCTAAATTGATATTATATAAAACTATCATGAATAAAATTTTAAATCCTTTTTCCATTAAAACATTGAAAATATACATGAACACATTTAAACACTAATTTAACTGAAATATTATAAAAATATCTTAAAATAATTACAAAAATTCTGTTCAATGAAAAATAATAAACGAATATCGAATTTTTTTTTAAAAAATATTATATAAAAACATATAAAATAACATGAAAATATTTTGAAATGCATTTTCCTTAATAACATATAAAAGAAGGAAATTTGTATTTTTATAACTATCTTCATTGATGATATATTATTGAAGGTTGAAATAATTTTGAAAACCATTTTCCTTGATAATATATACAAGTATCATGAAATATGTTTTTAAAAAAATAATTTTAAAACCCAAATAGTATGTTGAAAACATTTTTAAAACTATATTCCATAAAAACATATAAACTATTTTTGAAAAATCATTGAAATCAGTTTTACAAGAAAATATATATAATATACTTGAAAACATTTTAACAAAACATTTTCCATAAAAAAGTAATAAATAAGAATAGTAAATTATAAAAAAAATAATTGAAAACATATAAAATATTATTTAAAACATTATTGAAAACATTTTCCAGGAAAAAATATGAAATAAGAATGAGAAAATTTAAAAAACAATTTTCCTTGAATTCTTAAAAAAGAATCTCTAAAAAAATTTTGGACCCTTTTAAATAAAAATAGTTTTAAAGATATATAAATGATTTTATGAAAACAACAACAGAATTAAAATAATTTTTCATTCAAATTGAGTTTTAGAGATATTTTTTAACAAAATTTGGAATCAATTTTTTAAATATTTTTTTCAGAAGTAAACTGATTTTTTAATATAAAGAAAATTGAGATCAAAATTTCATAAAAACATTTCCATAATTTTTATATGTTAAAAAGAGTGAAAAATGGTAACAACAAATTAATACATCATGAATTAAAAAATTATAAAAAAATTATTATATTTACTGAGATATAGATCACATTATTTCATCAATGGATACATAATCATAAATAATCCCTGTAAATGGTGTTATTGTTTCAATAGACTCTTACCACAATATTGCTTTGAATAAAACTTCCCATGTATTAAAATGAAATGAAATTAAAAATAAAAAAAATTTAGAAGACTTCTGTTCAGGATATAACATTTAAAATGGTATTATAGAAACCATGTAAAAGAATATAGGTGTATAACTTAACATGTGTTTCAAAGAAGAATCATTGTGTCAAAATTACATTACTGATTTGGTTTCACTTAAAATATAAAAACAATAAAAAAAATTCATCAAATTAATATATAAATTCCTATAATATATATATATATGAATCATATAATACATACATTGTTTTTAAATGATCTATATTTAAGAAATTTTTGTTGAACATGGCTTGTATCTCATGGAAAATAAATGTGAGATAAGAAAACCCTAATTACTTCAGTAAGGATAAAATCATGATCCCTGTGAGATAATATCATCATTTAAAGATTTAAATATATTAAATAAATATAATTAACTCTATAAAATTTCCTAGGGTTGTTTGTACACCACACAAAATAAGTGAGTGGTGGGTAAGGCATGTATCTCATAAAAATACAAAGTTAGATAAAAGTCTCTTATATTAAGTATTGAATCTATTCATAGTCAATAAATAATTGGTATACTAAAAATATGTTGAATGTAAATCCAAAAAACCATATATGAATATCTAAAACCATAAATTAAATTATTATTACTATATATTACACATTTATAAACAACTCGATGTTAATCTTAAATTTCATGTAATAATCACTATGATTTTCTTTTGTGTTTAGATTTGATATATTTTTCTCCCTCATAGTTATATCCTGATATCTTAAATTTGATACATGATATAAATAAAATATTATATCTATTATATTATTATTTATTGTAATATATGAAATATAAAAAATTAAATGAAATAAATCATTTTAGGAGATGGTAGGTCATACGTACTCCTAAATGATGTTTCTGTTTTATTGCCGTATTGAAAGAAGGAAGGTAATTTACATATATGTATATATATAATATCATTAACATTGAATTACTAAATAATTTATATAATGTAATCTGTAACCCCATTTTTAATACATTCCATGTATAGTGTGAATGAATCATATTGCTTTGGGGAGGCCGTAGTCTATACTTCTACAAATGAAGATATCATATTTACACAAAATGTAATGGATGGAGGTATGTTTTATAAATTAATTAAAAGGTATTAAAAAATAATTAATAATATATATATATTGAAAATACATTTTAATTCATAATTACCATCTATGAGTGGTGGTAATGGAAAAAATGAACAACATCATTTTTTGAGGTTGTAGTCAACCATACACCAGAATGGAAATTTCATTATCGATTAGATTCATGTATGTGTAAGTGTTTGTTAATACCATATAATATAACATCTATGTATATTTAGTATATTTAGGATATTTTATAATCATGTAATTAGAATATTTTAGTGGGAGGAAAATGAAAATAAACAAAATGGATCTTGAGGAAGGATGTTACCTCTCCTTTTTGTAACTCCTCCTAAGTTTTCCAAAAGATCATCCTTGGTTGGATCTAATATCAAATAGATAATTATAGGATAAATTGAGGGATATTGAGAGATTATTTTATAATATTTTTGGAGATAGAAAGGTCTTTTGAGGAAGGAATAAGCAGGAGGGTTGAGGGTCTTTTTATAGTGGAGGAGGACTGGAATTCTTTTAAATTTTAGAAATCAAAATTATAGCCATGTTTATTCATTTACTTGTGGCACCCATAAAGAACTATTTAATGTAAAGTTATTATTGTGAATATATTTTTCTGGATAATGTATTATTTGCACATTTCTAGATCTTTTTTATCCTTATGATTATTGTTTAGTCCTTTGTTAACAAAATTTATTTCATTCTCATTATAAATAATTATATATGCTTTCGATAATATTTTTTATCAATTTTTTTTTGAAATTATTCTAAATAATAAATTATGATGATTCCAAATATAGAATTTATTTTTATAAATTCTAGTCACATAATTGGAATAAATTAAATTGAATTTAATCACGGAGACGGGGTAACAAAAATATATTTTTAATGAAAAAATGATTTAAGGTTCTATATGATTTTATATCCAATTTTAAAGTGAATTTTTTCCAATAAACAGAATAGGATTAATTTATGTATAATTAATTAAATTTATTTTCAAAACCAAAATAAAATATAATTTATCCTTGTAAATAAATGTAATTAAAAATTAGGTTTGTTAGAATTCATTATTATATAATCATTATCAAAAAATAAAATTTCAATGAAAAGTAAAAAAATTCACCATGATATATTTTTTATGTTTCTAATTAATGAATTATTTCTATTTTATCAAATAAGAATTAAAAAAATTTCAATAATAAATATTTAAATGGGTTCTTCATTAAAATGATTTGAAATTTCATTTTAGAAAAATATATCTCTTTATTTGGAAGACTATATTTTATTATCTTATATGTATAATGTTTATTGGTTGAGTGTAAATAAATTTTACTAAATATATAATATATAAATTTTATTCAAAACAGTATTCAAATTTTTTCTAATTACTATGTTAAATTTTAATTTTTACATTGAATCATAGTTTTATAAGAAAAATAATTTATTTGTTTTTCAGTAGATGTGATATTAACTTCTAAAAAATTATTACAGAAGGATTCATTTAAAAAAAATCATATTTTTTAAAATTATTTAATCTTATTTGTAAAATCCATTCCAACGGCAAGCTGGTAGCTATAATACTATATTAACAAAAATATTAATAGTATATTATAGTTTAGTATAACTCAACACTGCATGTAACTCAAGCTATTGAAGAGAATATGTATTGTGTGTAATAAAATTCAAACACTGGGTTTAGATTAATGAAAAATATTATATGTGTTTCATATAGAGAAATATATACATGACGTTGTGTATAAATGAAGAAACACATATTGCATTCATATAATAAAATATATATTCAGTGTATGTGTGAAATAAAAATTATAAAAAGAAAAAATTAATTTGGAAATAATAATAAAATCATTGGTTTTAACATATCAGATATAATTATTGTTTCCATTATAATTATAAACCCTTTATGATTGTAAAGGAAAATAGAATGACATTGTTTTGTGAGGCGATAGATCACTAGACATGTGAAAAGTAAGTATGTTACCCATTTGATGGAAGTGTGTGTAGTTGTATGAGTAAATGTTAATATAATAATAATCTAATTATAATTATGATAATGATATTATTATTTAAGGATATAATAACAAGATTTTACGGGAATGAAAATGTAAATAAAACAAAATAGGTTGAGGACATATGTTACCTCTTCTTTGAGTAATTCTTTGTGGTTTGCACCAAAGAGTTTCATTTGATGAATTTCATACAAAAGGTAGGCCTCTATATTGGGAATAAGGATTTTGATACCTTATTTGAACATAATTATTTCTGTCCAAAAGTCTTTATAGGGTTGTTGATGTTGGATGGTGCAGTGCCATTTTATAGTGGATCCAGAGTGGCATTCTTGTATATTTTTGGAAATGGATTCCCAAACATTTTTGCAAAGACATTGGCTCTGATAATGATCAAAATTCAATAAAATATAATCTAGGATCTAAATATTTCCAAAAAAATTCTTTTCAACCTCTTTCTAGGTCATGATTATACATATTTGTATGGTTTAGTTTTTTGTTAAGAAATATTTTCTCTTAATTTCTCTAATTAATTTTTATCACTTTCGATAGTCTTTTAGGTAAGAAAATAATTTTTATTTATTATATCTTTTAATTATTATAATTAAAAATATGCAATACATTTTTTATGATTCAAATAAAATAGATTATAAAAATTAATTTAATATTAATCGCACAAATGGGACAATAATGCATATTTTTAAAGTAAAATTTTCGAAATATTTTTTATGTGTTTATATAACATTTAAAATTTAAAATTATTAAAATGACCTAAATTATAATAAATAATGTAAACTTTATGTATTTAAACAATAAAACTAATTAAAATGTAATTTATACTTACAAATATCTAAGTCAAAATAATAGTTTTGAATAAAATTCAATATTTTCACTATTCATAAAATCAAGTAAAGATTCATATGAAATTACCAAAAATTAACAATAACCTAGTTTTTATGTTACTAAATCAAAGAATAATTTGTTTACATATAAAATATTTTTAACATTTATAATATTTAGATTTAAAATAGGCTTTCCATTAATACTCTGTAATATTTCCCATAAAAATATATCTTTTTATGAGTAATAATCCATTTGTTATCATTTTCATTCTAATAAATCTATTGGATAGATATCCAAAATATATTTTCTGAATATATAATATATAAATTTCATTAATAAAATTCTATAATAGTAGATAATTTAATTTTTTAAGATAAAACACCATAGAGATCATAAAATTGAAAATATTTCATTTACATTCAAAAGGTTTATATTTTGGATTATAATTAATTAGAAATCAATAAATTCATATTAAAACATTGAAAATAAAATAATTTAATATTTTATTTAATATTACTCATAACCAAAAACTCAATGAATATGTTATATCTTATTATATTAAATACTAATATTTTTAATAATATATTATTTTTTGGTAAAACAAGGTATTGTGTGTTAAAATATCCATCGAGGAAAGTAAATTGTCTGTGTAATAAATGATAATCTCAGTGATACATAAAGATCAAGATAAAATTTATTTTTTTGTTTAACTGACGCATAAAACAGATTTTTAAATAGTATTATTTGAACTCAAATGAAATTTATTCTTAAAATATTATAATGTCTTCGGTTGTTACATTTATCCCACTAGTAAACAGTGAAATGGGTTGATTGGCAACAATTAGCCTATGAAATGTACTAGTTACAATGAAATTATATTTACATAATATATATAGTTCATCAATTTTACATTTTTTTTGGAAAACATATCAATGGATCAATTATATTTTAATTTTTAGATTTTTGAGGTGACTAATAATACTTTGGTAAATGTTTTCTTGGGTTTATATATATATATATATATATATATCCTTGTGAATAATGTAAAGGAATATTTGGGAAGAAAGACATTTTTTTAGTAGTCAAATGTTTAAGGGTATGATATAACCATTGATGTTTTATCCTTCAGTCATCTTAAGGGTTTTGAGTTTTATAGGATATAGGTTTATTTATTGAATGAATGATATATGTTAAACCAATGGTTTTGTAGTCAAATTTTAGAGACTCATATATTAATATTTACTTTTAAATTATCATAAATTATTATGAACATTTCAGTTTTAATAATTATATGAGTAATAGAATATTACTATTATAAAGATTATATAATCCCATAAATTTGAATTTTAGTGTTTCACTTAAACAAATTATATTGGATATACATTACATTTAATTAGAGGTGATGTTGAAATAGATTTATGAAGAAAAACAGATTGAAATATTACATTAGAAATAGAAATATATATTGTAATTATATTATCTTGTGCTCTCTATCATGATTATAAAGTAATCCCTCAACTAAGGAAAATTTATCTTTAAACATAAATGTTATCATATAACCTTCATATCCGATGAAACAATAGTATTTTAATTAATGAGAGATTTACCGTTGATCAGTTATTAACATTGTACTCAACATTTAATTTTTTATTATATGTGATCTCCGTCACTCTACACGGTTATTTATTATTTTCTCCAAAGCACATATTTTTTCATTCCAGTAATTTTTTCTTATTTGGAAAACTATTCCTGTGTATTTTCATATGAAATTTCTAATTTCCCATAACATATTTTTAAAAGGTGTTTTATTTTCAATATTTACAATGTGGATTTCATCTAAAAGTAATATTAATATATCAAACTATTAATTATAGATCTTAATTTCAAATTATGATATTAAATTTATTTATGTTGGTAGATGGTAACACCATAGTATTAAAAAAACATTATGATCCATAACATATAACATAAGAAACACTAATATTAAACAGACAGTGACATATTAATAAAATATTAATTTTTAAATATGAATTTTATATCCTATTTATTAAATTATTGGGTATTAAAAACATTAAATACATTATGAAATAATTATAATGGGTTTGATGAATATAAATTTATTTATAAATGCTTAAAACATTAACACTCAACTTTTAATAAAAAACTATTTATAAAAAAATAGTTTTATTTGTTTTTCTGAGAAAATATTTTAATTAATATCGGGTCATTAAGATATGATATTTTATAAAAATAATCAACCAACAATATCAATATATCTTACGGTGAAATTTTGATATTTTTCAGTAAATTGGTATTTTTATGTGAATAATGAAAAATACTAATATTTGTAAAACTAAAATTTCATTTAACAAATTTACTAATTTGAAAGTCCCATTGGTATATTATTTTTAATTAAAATTATATTATTTATTATTTATTTATATATAAAAATATTTATTATATTTAAATCACCATTATATTGGATTGTTTTATACCATTATTTTTAGGTTAAAAAAAACATTATTACAAAAAAATTGATAGATTGTGTACAAGGTTTCTCATTTTTAATTATTAAAAATATCTCATAATGAAGATTTATTTTTAAAAAAATATATAATATACTTCTATTAAAATTAATTTAAATTAAAAATAATTTTCATTTCTGTAACTGAGTAAATGTATGATACATTATTGATTGAAAAAGGAATTTCATGAATACAAATTCAGATGATTTTGGTGTATATAATTTCAAATTTTAAATATAAAAAATTAATGATTTTAATTTGTTAAAATTATTTCCATATTTGGAATAATAATAATTAATGTTAGTTTAAAATTTTATCATAATTTATTTCCTAATGTATAGAAAAAACAGTACAAATCTTGTTAAAGTGGGGAGGAATGTGAAATTGTAAAAAGTGACTAAGAACATATATAAATGGAAGGAAATATTAATAAAATCCATATTATATAATTTTTTTGGTTTTTAGAGACTATATTAAACCATCTATTAGTTATATTTAAAATGTTTGGGCACTTTTCTTGATAGTTTCCCCCCATTATTGAATAGTTTTCGGAATTCACAAAAATGAAACTCCTATTCAATTATAAGAAGCCACCCATCCCATAACTTTTTCACTAATATCAAGACATTTTTTTCGGCAAAACCAAAAAAAATATATCCAATAAATACATATAATCATTATTAAGTTAATTCTCAATCCAAAATTCTAACAATTAAGTAATGTATAAGAGACCAAAGGAGGTTCTTCTAAGTAAAATACTCATCTTCCCCGATATCCTTCCTTTTACCTTCATATTTTTCCACTATAAATATTGAAACAATAATTATAATATAATATGGAAAATATAATCTATATAAGGATATGTTATTATATTAGTTTCATTATATTTACCCATCCCCTCTTTATAGAATGGGAAATGCAACCATCATTCATTTCTACAAAGGACTACCACCTTGTGAACCTGGGTAATATGTTTTCCATCATAGTATTAAATGTTTTTTCATTATGATTTAATTAATATTTATATATGATATTATAGAATCAGTATGAAACTACCTCCTCACAAAATGATGTGATTAATTTTTTACCACATCACATGGATAGTATATGTAATTATATATAAAGAAAAAAATTTATATTTATTCTATAGTAAACATTAGTTAATGATAAAATATCACTTACCTTAACTCCATCATGATCATTAAAAAATGGAATCATTACCCATGCATATATAAGTTCTACTGTCCCCATTATTGAAATGTATATCTTCTTTCATAAACATAATTCGTGGTTGTTTTTAAAAGTATAATTTATCTATAAAAATTATAAATAAGTCATTATTATTATTATAGTGATTATGGAATTGTTAAAAATTTTACAATGGTTACCAAACCGTTGTAATTTTGAAAATATGAACACATCAACCTGAAAACATGAGACGTGGATAGAAAAAATAAGTAATTTATTATGTGATTAAAATAAATGAAATAAATAGTTTATGTAAAATTTAATAAACTAAGAAAATGTTCACAAGAAAAAAAATTAAAATCGTTGTATTATACAAGAGATAAAAACAAAACATAACTTTCCTGGACTCAACGTAATGGATTTCTTATATCAATTTTAATTATGTGAGTCATATGCCATATTCTCAACTTATTTGTATTATATGGTATATATATTTTATTATTAAATATCATATCATGAATATTTTAATATTAAAATTATTTAATTTTACATTTATTGTTACTTCGGTCATGGTGTTATCATTCATAATTAACTAAAGTGGGAAAGGGTTTTTTCCAGAGTTGCCAATATAAACCGTTTCTTATGTATAATATTCCCTTGAGATAATTAAATGATATTTTTTCATAAAACCAATATATTACAATATACATTATTATTAATGAACGATTCATGTATTATTTAAATTTTACTCTCTTTGAGACTTAAAATTATTGGGAAAACATTTTAATGAAATGTTTCTTTATTTCTATCTTAATATGATAATCATTATTCACTCATATCCATGTTTTGTAAGAAAAAATCAAGAATGTTATTTATTTTTTTGAAATAATTTACTAATTTTATTTCAATCTATTTTTAAACATATAAAATAATATTTTGAGCAGAATATTCCTATTATTTTCCATATGATTTACTTTTAAACCTTTTAAGCACTGTTGAAAGGAATATATATTTTATGTTATACAAAATTTATATAATTACCTGATGTCATGAACACTCAATACATTAAATCTTCCATTATATGTTTCGATGGGTCCTTTTAAAGGAAATAATTCAATATATGTCATATATTGTTCAATTTTGATAAATTGATTTTATAAAGTAATCTATAATTTTCACAGGAAATATTCAATTCAATATTTTTATGATATTTTCATTATCAATGATAAACATTTATGTTATTAATTTCTTTTAAATTAAGTATATATGTGTCTCAAATGTGATGATAGATTATACTACCTTACATTGATTGGATAATACATGATTTATTTTCATCTATTGAATTACTTAATTAGGAACATTACATCGATTATGATATGCTAAAAGAATATGGAAACCAGTTTATCTATATGGAAAATTTTAATGATCATGTATTATGATTAATTTCATTTTTTTGGAACAGATTAATCATAAAAAAATAATTATGGGAGTTCTAGATAGTGCTTCAATTAATTGGTAAATCTATAGTTTCATGAGGTCCTATGTATGGTATTATCGAGTAAAACTAATCTATTATGGGACCTTGTCCTCCATGTGATATTGTGTTGGAAGTTATCCTCGACTCATGTTTTTGTCATCTTATGTAGTGTTCCCACATTTCGAATAATTCATTGATAATATGATTCCATTTTATTGATGTTATTATCCCATGTTATTTCCATTAATCCTTCTCTTATATGTTACAATGTTATTCCTTGGACCCACATGTTATCATTTTTTGGGATGTTTTTTCATGAACTGGTATTTCTATCCTATACATTTTCTCTATGAGTTCCCCATGATAACACATTTATTTTTAGAAGCATGAAGATCATTAGGGAGTATAAAACAATAATGTGTTATTTTAACCACACATTGATATTTTATACACCTATTCTTATAAAGAGACCAAGAATCCATTCATTGGGTTTTAATTAAAATACATTTATATTTAAAATCATGTAATAATATGTTTAATATTATTGGGTCATTACATATAGTACATATCCTACTGAGCTTCATAAACATAAGTGGAAGTTGGATGAATTTGAATCCAAAGGGTTTATAAAAAATGGAACTACTCCATAGGGTTCAACTGTTTATTATTTTTTTATAAAAATATGGTACCCTTATGATGTGAATAAATTTAAAAACATTTGTGTATGTTATGATAAATTATCCATTTATACATACTAAAATAGATGATCACTTTTTAAAAAACTATGGATATTGGGTATTCAAAAAAATTTATTTTTTTATTAGACTATTATATTATGTGAGCTGGGCCCTTAGATATACCATATATGAAATTCCAAAGGAGGTATAACATGTATGAGTATTTGGTTATTTATTTCAATCTGAATAATCTAACAGACATCTTCCAGTCCATTATGAATAAGGTTTTCCACACATGGATGTATTCCTTTGGTGGTGTTTATGTCGAAGAAAACCTTGTTTACTATTAGACACGAACCAATCACCCCAAAAAACATAATGTAATACAGAGTACATTAAGAGTGTATAAGATCATTGTCAATATCAAAAAATTGTATTTTTCTTTATAAAATTCACTTCCATGGTCACATTATCTCAAAAACATGATTGTATGCGGATCTAGAAAAATTAATACCATTTGTTTCAAGGGAACAACCAAATATACTATATGATATATGGTGTTTATTAGGGATAAATACATATTACCATTATTTTATAACAATATTTTTACCATACTACATCTCTTATAGGCTTGACAATGAAGGGTGTCAATTTTATATTCATTGAAGATTGTGATCATTATTTATATTAGTTGAAAGGACAATTAACCTCAGTATAAATCATGATTTTAGCTTATTGTTGAAGTTGGAATATGGTTTATTTTGTTGAATATGGCATCTATATGGAAGCTATATTGATCAAACAGGAATGATTTGTACTGTATGAGTCTCGTCATTTAGTGACTCATGATAATAAATAATAAAGTTATGATCACTATTTAGTATCTATTGTTCTTTTCCTTACATTGATATAGATATTATTTTTTTGGAGAATGGTTAATGGAATACACGACCCATAAAATACAAAAATAAATTTTCTCTCAATTTGAGTGGAAACTATATCTGATGATATAGGATGAATACCAATAATCCATTAACATTGATTTTTCTTATATGACAGGAAAGGGAAACATATTTTTTTATTCTCTTATCTAGAATACTCTAACACAAGATATTATGGATTGTAATAAAAAATTATATTTTATGACACTTAATTTGAATTTATTCTTAATGTTCGATAGTGTAATTGAAAATTATTTCTCAATAATTTATATACATGTTCAATACATTCATATCAAGTGAAAGGGATAAAACATTCAAATATTAAATTATTTTTCCTAAGAGAAGGTGTTTCTAATAATAGATATCCGAATAGTTGTCTTGTTAATGATAATGAGATCCTATATAATAAATGATGTTTTTGTGTTTTTATAGTGTTAAAAAAATATCAGGATTCTATATGGGATTTAAATCATAGAATTACAAAGGTGTATTGTGATATGTTCTTCTATAACTAGTGTTATAGGATTAAAAAATAATAAAATATGTTATTACTCTATAGTCCACCATTTAGTAGGTTAAGGAAGAACAATAGTATACTTTTTTCCAATCACTTTTTTTCCATAATGTGGAAATGGGAAGATTATACTATGTATTTTGTTATAGTATTACCTAAGAAACAACAAGGAAGTGATTATATAAGGGTGAGTATATATGGGATGATAAAGGTCACCAAATTGTTTTCCAATCTAGGATACCCTCTTACTGGATAATCATGAATTTATATATGTTAGATAAATCATATTTCATTATGGTATTCAACATACCATTTTGTAATATTTGGATTATTGGCTCTCTTATTTGTTTTGTAAGGGGTTTTAGGCGGATCTTGGTTTATATATACTTCTAGGTATAACATACCACCATCAAACTAACAGTTGTCAATGTGTAATATACTAGTTTTAGAGGAAATTATCTATATGTGTGTCCTTGATTTAGGATGTTCATGTGATAAAAAATTTTCTCTTGGTGATTTTACATATTATAAAAGTTTCAAAGATGCTATCCTAATGGATCATTTGTTGCACAATAATGTAGAATATGTTGTTTTAATCTATGATATATAGAAGAAGTGGAGGCAACGCTACAAGGACCATGACACTTTTATGAGACATTTGAATATGTGAAATTGATCTAAAAACATATTGATTATGGTTATCCTTATTAAAATTCGTATACTGATTTCCATCACTACCCACTAGAGTTTGACGTGGGGGATCATGTCTTCTTTCAAGTATAACCACGATTTTTCCACTAACAGAGATTTATAAAAAAGTAGCATTCAACTTGGTTTACTGGGAATTTTGAGATCATGGAGTGATTCATAATAGTATCCTATTGTAAATCTCTTCCTTATATTTTTTCAGAAATGCACTATGTATTCCATGTTTCTCATCTTCACCGTTTTAATTCTGAACCAACGCACATCTTTGACTACAAGGAAGTTGATTTTGAGGATGATGATTCATTTTAGGACTATCTAGTTTATATTATTGATAATTGAATGAATAATCTACAAAGAATAATAGTTCCTATGGTATAGGGTTTATAGAATCATGGCTATGTAAAATAAGGTATATGGGAGTATCAAATAGATAAATGATCTCTATTATCATAGTTATTATTGGATGGAAATCAACTATCCATGAAAGGAAAACTTGGGGATAATATTTTTAAAATGTGGATTTGTACTAATAACCAATGTTTTTCATAGAGGTATAAATCATTTATTTTTTTGAAAAAAAATAATTTATTAAAATTATAAAATTTACTTGGCCCATGAAATTTTTTGGAGATTTTGTGCATCGTTTGGGTGTAATATTCTATTTTCTTTGAGAAATATGTGAGGCAGAAGGTTAAGACATGGTTAATACTAATAGTGAAGCTCAATTGTAAAACCCTTGAATATTAGAGAACTAATGTTAAAACATTTCAATAGAGTCATCATGATCCGGAAATACAAAAAATAAATAAATTAGGAAGACATCATGAATGGTTATATCATGGTTTTTCATAGTGTTTCTAATCCATGAGTGGTGGGGTCCTATGGAAAGTATCTATCACATGGTTATGACATAAACATTATCTCCTCATCTATTATAAACCATATTTCATTATCTATCTCTATAAAACATATTTTAGCCCATGGGAGTTACCCCTATTCTTCATCAATGTTTTTGGGGTATCTGATTCATATGGTATTTTTTTACATCACTTTTGATTTTTTTGGATCACCATTGTTATTTCTAAAACTCTAAATTATTCTTTTGATGAAGTTTATCACCATTTTCAGTTTTATTTCATAGTTTCTTATTATAAACAAATTTTTTGGAATATTCTAGTTTTCCGTTTTATTTTTTTCTTGAAATTTTTTTTACCATTAATAGATGTGGATTATACTACTAGGTATAGTACGATAGTCTACTATATTTCAATAAATTTATACATGTTTATAAATTGCACCACTATGACACATACTAGAATTTCCACGATTTTTTACTAAAATTTATGTTATATCACATTATTTTCTAAACCTCACTCTAGGAACACTATGGGATCCTTTGACACTTTTTTGAGGATATTATATTATAAATATTTCACCCCATATATTATTTTTAATTTTATGAACATGAAAATAAATCGTCTTTTCTAAAAAAAGAAATCCTGGGTATTTTCTATTCGTTAATTTTAAATGAAATGACTAAAATAATTTAAATGAACTCATTTTTTAGAGGTATACATATAATGGTCCATTTTACTAATTTAAATTGAGCTGACTAAATGTAGTTAATTGAATTGATTTATTGAACGGATTTTCACACGGCTATTTGAACACTAACATATTGTTCTTGATTATGGTTATGGTCCTGGAACACTAAAAAGTCATGTCTTACATTATTAAAACATGGGTAGAAAACATAGAATGTATATAGTGATATTTTAGGATTCAATATAATTTATTTATTTTAATTACAAGTGTAACACAATCCTTGGATTCATTAAATGTCTTGAATACATGAATTCTTTTTCCTTATTCTAATGATACACAAACAAACAAAAGAAATTACAATGCATTGGTTTATGTCATTGGATTTATCTTAGAGCCTATAGATTTTTATTTCATTAAATTATCTTCATCAGATAAAATTAATTATATTATGTTTTCATCTTAGATGACTTCCTTAGACTCGATGAGGATTCCTTGGATATGGGAATTGTGTTCCTGGAATAATAAACGTTATTATATTGAGTGAAATATATAAGAAGATTAAACTAATGGTTTTTATCTTATTTAATTATATTTAATTATTTTTTTTATTAACCTAACAAACTATTACATTCTGTATTCTTAAATTGGAGTTGATTAGACACCCATTTTATATTTTTTTCATGAATATATTCATAATTCACACAATTATAACTTATATTCAAAGAATGGAATTATGATAAAAACCATTACTGATGGCTTACATTGTTTTACTCAATCCTCATTTGGTCCGGCATATGGTACCCATGAAGGGTTCATGGATTTTTTTAGGAAAATGGATACATCCAATTGTGGATACTTGATTTATTTTAGGAAGGAAGCATAAGTGAAAATGACTTATCCAGTTTATAGAATGCACAAGGAGATTGTTCTTTTTGGAATTTTTGACTCATTTTTATTTAGTTATACTTTTTTATGATTGCTTCCATGTATTATTATTCACATTTTATTATTTCCTCATGACATCACCATTATCTATTCATGTTGTTATTAATGATTGTTAATTAGTTTCTGTATGGATTATTTATTATTATGCCTTGTTATTATTTCTTCTTCTTAGACCATATTATTACAATTTTTATCCCGAAAAATAAATAGATAATTTCTTCAAAAAATAACAAACAAATACCTTCGATACTATTCAAAATCATATAGCATGAATGTGGTGAATATGAGGTCATATGACATGCCAGGTTAGTTTTTTATGAGGAAGTATGGGAAAGGATGTCACTATTGTTATCATAAGTTATCCTTTATATATCTCTTGTATAATCCCAAAAAAATGTCTCCTAAAGTAACCATAATATGGTGGAATTGGAACCAAATCAATGATAAAGACACCAAAATAGTTAGAGAATTATGGGGAATAAAAATATGAAGGAAATAAGTAATAAAGAAGAACTACATACCTCTAATCTATAACATAGTAAACAATAAGAACACCCAATGTCATAGGTGAATTGGTAGATATATAACATGTGAGTGTTAAGTAAAAAATAGAACCCAAAACACTCATAACACAATCTAAAAACATGTATACCACCATTTGAAAAATATGTCTACCATTATATAATAAAATTTGGAAGGTCCTCACTATTCATTGTCTCTATGAATTATATTGTGGAACCCTTTTCACAGCACCCTTCATTGCACATACTATCTATCCATTCCATATGAAATGTCCCTTTGGTAATTTTTTAAAATAAAAGACCCATTACTCCTTGAATAATGCCATTTCAATAGTATTTGTCAAATTATGGGGATCCATGATGTACTGGAATCCCCCACATTATATTCCAAGCACTATGACCTACTATAGTGGAATTTATGCATGATTTTTTTCAATAGATATTACCCTAATTCACCACCCTCATCAAGGTGTGGAAACCTCTACTATGAATGCGGTGACATAACCTTGGTCACCCCATTATGACCATGATTCATGCTGTTGTTGAATTTTCTTCTCTATTTCTAGAAAGATACAAACACCAAAATGTAATTTTATTCTATGCATGGTCCCCATTAATAATATTCACAAGTTTAATTCTATAATAATTGGTCATTTACAACCCCATGATAATATTATTCAACATGTCTCTCGTAATCTATGGCATGGTGATCAAAATAAATAAAAATTCAACTCTTAGGGAACCTCGATAATGCTCTAATATTCATCTGAGTAATCAAAAAACACATCTAAGCCTCCAAATTTATTCAAAAAATTTCATTCCGATGATTTATGTCCAAGAAGTCCAATCTGTATTCTAACAATCAAAAAATATCCTTACATAGGATAACAAATATCATATTTATCTAATTTTAAAATTATATTGTGTCATAGCTATCTATAAACACACAACTATAATGATTCTCATCCCTGGGAAGCCATAAGATTCCTATATCTATTAATGATAAGTATATCAATCATAATTTCACAAACAACTCAATATATTCTACTCTAGAATGTAAAATGATATTCTATAACATGATTATGAAAATATTATGTTCAAAAAAACAAAATATAATATTTTCATTTATCACTGTCAGAAAATTCGGAGATGACACTCAATATTATCATCATATCAAGAAGAACCAACTAGTCATAAAATAGATTATCCCCAAGCTTACAGTGCTTCCAACCATATTAATTTGTGCCTTAATTCTAATTCTAGGCAATAATGCTACCCACCAATCGATTCATCAATAAAAACATAATTTTAATCAGAATGTAGACTTTAATATTGTAGTATCCATATCATAACAAAAATATATACAAATATATTTACACATAGTTTGTGTGGTCTCTTTTAAATTTTTTTTACTATTACTATCTACATGATATCTAATAAACCAATCATGGAGCCTTATTTTCTGATGGTGACCCATGATTGACAATAAACCCACAACAAACTTTAATCATGAGCCATTACATAATTCCATTGTAAGATCACCATCCCCCCACATCTCATGTAATGTTCTAATGATTGGAATAAGTGAAAATAAAATATAAATCCCCATCAGATCACATCATATTACATCACAACACTTAGTTTTATTACCAATCTCAATACAATAAACCATTCAAATTTCAATTATATTACATTTTGTTGAAATAGATAAAATTGTTCCTTCTCACACAGAAAAATCACCATTTAATCACAACATTACTCTAATGGATTTAACTCCATCCAAAAATATTACAACCTAAGGGTTATACAACAATGGCTGATAATATTCTACCCACAATTTTAGTATCCTTATAACTTCATTTTTAATAAAAAAAAATCTTTGTGATCTAAACTCTATACATTACCATGTGTAATCACCTAATGCAATTGGGTTCTCATACATGAGGGCCAATGTGAAACTAAAATCCCTATATTTCCATGGATAACCATTAATGTTATCCTCCATATCTTCTAAAATTATTGTTTCAACTAGGGAAACAACCATTTGATGACTAATGGATATCTCCCTATAATTTATCTTTCCTTACATAGTTACATAAGAATTTTTTTGAACACAACATAATTTATATGATGGTCCTACCAATCTATACACACCCCTCTAAAAATATATGTCATCAAACAATATTGAATTTGATATATCATGGTTCTATGATCCATCCAAAACATCTACATCAATATATTTGGTTTTTAACACCATTTATTTATAATTCCAAAATTTATTTTCTCTAGTTCCACCAAATAACACAATCTAAATCATGATCCCAAGAGTCACAAAATATTGAACCTAGTCCAATTTGCCGAAAAATGGATCATGGTCAACATATAGGTTAATATAATCTAACCAAATGTAATCTTTGATGATTTCTTAACCACAAGATAAGGCATATCGCTCATGTCAAGTCATAATTAATGATCACATAGAACCCAAGGGTTGTTCTGAAATTATAATTCTCTAACCATGATCTATCTAAATAAGGTCCAACTATATTAAATAATTTTCCACTCATTAATTGAAAACTACAAATAAGATCAATAGATTCTTGCATAAAACTAATCCTACTTTCAAAATCCAATATTTATACGAAATTCACCATAAGTTTTCATCGTCATTGACATTAATGGAATATATATAGATATATGACATATCAAATATTAAAAACCATTAAAAAATATAAAATTAATATCATCCACCATTTTTTATCATCATTAGTAGAACAAAAAATTATTTTATAAGACATATCTTTTTCTACCATCATAAAGCAAAATAATCACAATATTAATTGTTAAACATCCCACCACTAAATCAAAAACACCAACACACTAATAATCTGATTTAAATATATAATTCACTAGGCTCTCTTAATTATCCCATAAACATATTATACTATTATGAACACTTATATGCTTAAATTTATTCTCCCCTCTAAAATATTAAATTAAAACTCACATATATATAGAAAATGTTTATAATTTTCACAAATGGATATAGGAATCCCATTCCAAGACAATACCCCAACTATAAAAACCAATCCTCATAGAAAATAAATATACAATTCTACCCCCTAATGAATTTGGATTTCAACAACATGCATATAAATAAAACTAAATATTATTATTTTTTAAATATAGATTATTACGTATAATTACACAACTGATCTATATACGAAAAAATAATATAAGTTGTCATTGAAAAATTAATTAATAAATCTATCATCCCTATCACCCTCATGGGGTTCACCACAAAGGTATCTAGTTCGTGTACAATCCCACTAGAAGTAAATATAAATCTCTTGTGCATACCCATGGTATACCCTTTAACAAAAAAAATATCACCATAAAATCTATATACCCTATCATAAAAATAAATATATAGGTTCAACAGAGTATAACAATAGGAACATATTACATGAAAAACACCATATATGTTGTTTCAATAATTAAAATTATCGAACCCTATATATTTAGTAATCAATCAGACAGAAGCATGATAATGTTTTGTGAATCCTATTTTTAGAAAATGATTCATGTTCCTAAGAATCATACCAATGTTCAAAGATAAAAAATTATAAATTTATATTATAATATAATAATTATATTTCAATAAATATCTAAATTTTAATATCAAAATACAATAAAAAATTCGTTATCATTGTTTCCTCAGCTTCCAACTAAAAATTATGCTTGAATGGAAAAAAATTGAAGTAAATTACAATATCTACTGCCTATAATTTTTCTCAATATCACAACATAATTTATATTAAAAATAAAATTACTCATTGACACCAAATTCTGTTGACACAACATCTCTAGAAAACTCAAAAATGTAAGGTCCAGGGTGTCAAAGGACATCACAAAATCCTTCCGATATTCCTGATGATATTTTAAAATTGTGAATGACTATGGTTTTTATTATATTTATAATATAGCCTCATATCAGTTGGATAATATAGCATTAATACATATAAATAATATATAGTATATATTTTGTGAATGTGAATCCAAAAAAAACAAAACTTTATAACAAATAAAAAACCTCTAAAAAACAACACATCGTAATTGTTCACCCACTAGGATGAACATTTAAAAAATGAAAAATGAAAAAATAGTAGTAGTTTCTAGTATATTCTTTTATAATAATATTTTAACTCCATCAAAAGTATGCAACTTTATTAGCAACACACGATCACTTTCCTGCCTAAAATAGAAATAATGAGATTTGTTGAGCTAATAGAGTTTCATGGATACCTAAGCAACGAGTGAGTAAAAAATAGTATAAAACACCAATAATAAACCTAATATAATTATTGAAAAATATTTTTTCCACTTGCGATATACTAAAAAAATAAATACTTATTAAAAAAATAATAAAACAAATTTCCTTGATCCTCAATGTAATTAATAAAAAAGGGATTAACCATACCTATTTAAAACAATGTCGTATTCCTATAATTAAATCACATAATAATTGAGGAGAAATAATTACTAGCGTGGAATCACACACAAAAACACAAACACACACACACACAAAACAATATAATATCACTTAAGGGAAATATTTCACCACTTGAATCATCTGTTATATAATCATGGGGTGGGGGGGTTCCTTAGAATCGTATCTCAAGAACTCAATTAGAGGATTGATACCTCAAAGATATAATATAATATTTTCTTGAAAAATAATTATCCCACTCATATACTCATATAATAAAATTATTTGGAAGATAATCACAAATTCAAATATCATATTATACAGCCGAGGCAGATAAAAGCACCACCCAATTATCATAAATAGATAACAGTAGAGGAAAATATTCCCTAATAGATCTCATATCGTATATTAAAGACATGTGAATCCCCCAAAAGAATATTATTATCACCTTTAAGGGAAGAAATTCCACATATTAACTTCATAAAAAGATAATATTGGGTGTGTTAGTACGAAATATAATCACACTTAAAGAACACGTTGATTTCATAGTTTAATTTGACATATTCATAATATAGTCTCACTAAACATGGAAAAAAAGATTAGTGTCTTGGTGAATACGTATATAGGTATATTATATTATAATAAACAATGTAATTTTTACCGATGTGTTCTCCTCCGGATCCTATTCTTGACATATCATATGACATAATCATCTTCATAATGAGTGGTATGGAAACATATGAAGGGGTGAGCTTGGTGGATCTGTTAGGGGAAAATTTAAATTAGTCATAATTCTTATATCATAAATATTTTATAAAACTTGAGTAAGGGTGTAATATTAGAAAAAATATATATCATATGAACTTAAATGAAAAAACATGCCCGATTACTATGGATCATGAATTTGGTACATATGATAAGAGAATGGTCTCCGTAAACATAGATTATAAACATATAAAAACATAAATTGAATACATAAGAAATAATAATATCATTAGAATGTGGAATATAATAATGATTGGTTATATATTGAAATTATGGTCATTTTTCGGAATTTGTGGCACAATTATAACCAAAACAAAACATATTGAGAAAAAATACTAGTATGTCAACCCTTTAATATTTTGAACAAATAATTTTTTCTAAACCATATATTTTTGTAAGAAAAACCCATTATATCCATGAATCATTGTCTTGTGAAATAAAAATTGAACCCTATGAATTGGAGGTTGGAATATGTTCTCATTCACCATCTTCTTTATATATGAAGTCTAATTAATATAAAATCATTCATCTGATCATAAATATCCCATCCTAAGAAAAAAATTAATAAATTTTCTAAATATTATCAAATATAAATTATTAACATTTTCTAAAAAATCACGATCATCCCAAAAGATCATTAATCATGGGATTTAATAACAATATAAATATTAGATATAAATATTTTAAAAATAATGAGAATTCACGTAATTTATTTTTCATAATACTTTTCATAAAAATGATTTCAAATTATTTTATAAAAACTATTTTTTTAATCAAGAGGAAAGGTCAAAAAAATATGAAAAAAAATCTAATAATGAGATTTCAAATTTAACTAAACCATCTGTCAAAATATAGTGAAACAAGGAAGAATATATGAACATTGAACAGAATAGCCATTAAAAAATATTAAAACACAAATTTTGAAAAAATACATGATTAAAATACTCTTAAAGACTTTTATATATAATAAATGGACATATAGAGATAATTTTTAATGTAAATATTTTGATTAATATGGAAAATGGAGAACATTGTTTGGATCTAAAACTGTAGAAATAATCGGAATAATCAATTAAAAGGGTTAATAATTAATCTCAATAAAATTTTATTCCATAGAACAATAGATATATCTAGTTATAATTCATTGGTATAAAACAAGATTCCCTGAAAAAATATTTATTAAATAAAATATAACATTATTATCGGTTAGATATGATCATATGTGCTAGGTTTTTAGATAATGAGAAGTCATTGTTACCCAATGGAAATATTGGACTCACAAAACCCCTTCTATTAATCCCTCTTATTCTAATGAGATATAACTTCATGTATTAAAACATTATCTCTGATAATAACCAAATTAGTAACCATATATATCAATATATATTTGTATAAATATAAATTCAAAATATTCAAAAAAAAATTACTTTTTAGTTATCATTTACATTTAAAATTGGGTGTCATGAAACATGATTTATTTAAACAAGTTTTGTAATGGATTTTATGTTATTTAATATTATAACTATATTCATTATCACCATATGATTTTATCTAGTATAAAAAAATTATTATTTAATAATTTATGAATTTACAATTTCATTTATTAAGAGTTTGAATAGTGGTTTGTGATGAAAAAATGTAAGATGAGCTTATTTTAAAGAGTATAACGATTAAAGGAGATATATTAAAAACATTATTATATATTAATACGATGAACCTTGAATCTTTTGGGTATCTAAAATAAATTATTGTTAGATAATTTTACTGTTACATAAATTTCAATAACCATCCATGACATTAACAGTAATGCATCAATCATGTTGGTTGTAAAAATGATTTAGAAAATTGTGTGTTATAATCTTTGAACGAGTAAGGTAATATTATTATATGACACAAATATAAAATTTAATGAATCATGAAAATTTATATGTATCATATATCTTCATTAAAACTAATCTTATAACTAACAATTATTGTTTTTTATGAGAAATAGAATTCATTGTTCATAGTGGTGCTGGTTTGCACGTATGCAAGATTAAAAATATTATTTGTCCCTAAATAGGAGGAATATCGGTTTATTAATAATGATAATTTCATAATAATCATTATTATATAAAACAATATTTATTTATAAAATATATCCTTTATACTGAACTTTAGAGATTGTAGCAAAAAAATATAATTCTATTGTGGGAGAAGTAGTCCCCACGTTCACACGATCGATGTTATTTTATATATTTTATAGATAGAAATGAATTATTTTTTTTATAATTAATATAAATATATTATATTATAATAGAAATATTTATTTAATTTTATGAACAATTTTAGAATTCAATATTTTGATTATAATGCCAAAAGTATCTGAGAAAAGGAAATACACATGTTTTAGAATTGTCTTTTATCAGAGGAAACTCAATAGAAGTCTATGCAATAATAAACAAATGATTGAAAAAAATATGAATCTAGAATACATTTCTAGGAGGAGAAAAAAGGATTAATTAAAGGTGGAATTCTATGGCAATGTGTAATTGTAAAAGGTGGAAATTGAATCCTTTTATAATAGTACAGAAAAGATATTTTGGAAACACACATAACTTTTTAATAATATTAAGATAATATTCAAGAATTAGTAGAGAAATGTAGTGAATGATTGGATTTTTAAAAATAAAATGTCAAATATCCTGTAATACATTCATTTTGGTATAACAAACGGTTCATTTCAGGCTTTTTTTACTTTTAAACTTTTACCGAAATTTCCAATTACCATGGTAATAAATTTGTACCATTATAAATTAAAATTTAATAAAATATCAATCTTCATAACATTTTTATAATTTAAATATTTTAAATTTAAATAATTAATTTATTTTAACAAATAAAATGTCTAATAGTATAAATGAATAATTTCAAAATAATCACACATAATTGTGTAAAAATCATATTTCATTAAAAATTGAATTTTTCAGATTTAAAATGATATATATATATATAATACAATATAATTTTATTTTATTCTGTTTTAAATAAAATTATTTAATTTATTATAAATAATATAAAATATATGATCATTTCATGTTAATCCAATGCAGAATTTCACCATATAAAACCCTAATTTGGGGGAGAGACTGAATTTTTTTTTAATGTAACATTTTAATTTAGTATTAAAAATATTTTACATAAGATTAGAAGTTACTACAATACATTGAAATTAATATTAATTATTCATTAAATACAAATTTTATTAATTAAAACTCTTTTTAAAATTCTAATATATCATTATACAATAATGAAATTGAAAAAAATATTTTTTCACAAAAATCGTATTTTTCTTATGAAAATCAAGTTCTTATGTATAAACATGGAAATTCATGGGGAGTAAATATATCGTTGCGGAATTATAAAAATTAACATTATATTATATAATATAAATTCAATAAACTTTAATGTTAAATATTAAATGAAAATACGTAATACCAAGAAAATATGTTTTTCTAAAAAAACTATTTCAATATTAAACCATATTAATTAGTTTCCCTAGAAATATATTATAGTTCTCCATATTAGACATTATTATATATTTTTGAATAATTTTATCTTAATAGGTGGTGGGTATTGGTCATTAAGTGTAGTGAATAAATCAATATTTCGAAAATAATACCAGTTATATAATTTCTTGACATTTAGGTTATTACATTATTCACACCTTAAAATAATTTCATCAATTTATCACATCCTCATGTTTCCTTGTAATTCATTTAATATTTTACTCCTTCATAGATTATTTACCAAATGAGTGGTTCTATATTGTTTTAATTTACCTCTTATATCTAGACATTCCACTAGTATTTCCACATATAAAATATCATGTTCCAATTACACATATTCTGAATTTCATTGATGTGACGCATCTAGTATATAAATCCTTAAAAGGGATACAAGGAATAAACCTTTTACTTAGTTGAGGCTAGGAGATCGTGATAAGTGAAAAGTTATTGTTGACATGTTCAAGGATCTTAATTAGACTAATATACCTTGGGCTCAGATTCCCATTACACTTAAATATCATAACCCACTTCTATATATATATTTTGTCTAATAACATATCTCCAATATCAAACTCTAGATTTTAAAATGATTATATATGACTATATTTTAATTATTTTTTCATTTTTATTATTTTAACAGTTAGAATAAATTCCATTATTCGACAAACAAGGTAACGATTAATCATTACACTCTTTCTTAATTCATCAAAGAATGTTTGAATAATCTATCTCTACTCATATTTATTAATCAATAGTTCTATCTAAATTAGTAATGGAAACTTTTGTTCATGAGTATTTTAACATGTTAATTCATTGATCCAAATATCCTTTAAATTCTCTCAAACAATATCTGAGCATATACTCTTATGTTTTGATGGTCCTCTCTGTAACGCCCCGACCCCAGCTACCCAGAGTCGGTGCATTACTTCGTAACATTGGCATGATCACAAGAAAGATCAAATCTCGAAAGACCGATTGGTTTAGTAGCCTTGGAAATACTAGATATATTCATATGTTTTACATTACATCATAAAATGAAAAACTAATACAACAACATAATGTTTCCACAATACACACTATTAACCCCTCATAAAATCCCTGCAGGTCATTCATAACTTACTTCTTCACATCCTGGGAAAAATAAAACATAGAAAAGGGGTGAGCTCAAATGCCCAGTAAGGATAACAATATAGCGGAAACTTTCATAAATAAGAACAAACATTTAAGGCAATGTATAACTAAAACAAAAGCCTTTTAAACATGAACTTTCAACATGGTATGGCATAAATAAAATGAAATAATGCCATTTACTTATTCACATGGATATTCTACTAATCGAATAATCAAATGCAAAAATCAATAACCACTTTCATAATGTTGGAATGCATAATGCCAGACTATCATAACCACATAGCCAAGGCCTCGTGCCAAGACTACAAATAAGATTTTGTCAAGGCCTTGTGCCAAGACACTAGTTTGTCTCATGAGACCTACCGATGCATCGAGGAGCTATAGCGGGCTCCACCCGTCACTTATTAAGTCCAATGCATTCCCATATGAAAAGGTTTAAACATAACATAAACATTCGTATTAAAACTAGCATACAAAATGTCAATAATTTCACCATAAACTATGAATGGTATAAAAATAGCACATCCACAGTCAAACATATCACAAAACCTTCAATACAATATAGAAGTTTTGTATCATAATAAATCAACTTCAAATAATCTTAAAATCCATCAAAGGATGTTGACATAGATGAAATCAACATTCTTTTAAAAGAAGTATCTCCTTTTATTTTGAAATCATTTAAGATCCATATAAAATAAAACATTTTCTTTGAAAATATTCTTATAAGCTTGTATGGAAAGCTTTGACGATTTTATAACGGCGGAAAATAACCGCACCCGCCGTATAAGTTAAAAAAAACATTCTTACCTCAATTCAGTCGAAAAGGTTAAAAAGGACCTTGTTTTGAAAACGACGGAAAGATTCCTTTATAAACCTCTTATAAAAAGTCAAACAAGGGTATAAATGACTTTAACCCATATTCTTGTAAATAGTAAAAATGTTTTGAAATACATTTCAAAGAAACATGGATGTGGATGATAAAGAGATCCCAGTAGATTATTACGTATAATACAACCTCGGATAATGAAGAGATTGTGAAATAACCCTTACTTTGTACTTTTCCTTGGTTGGGGTAGGTTAACCTCCTGTATAATGGTGAAATAGTTGTTATTAAATTATACAAGAATCATATATTTTAATATGATATCATATATGATCTTTTAACATTGATTTGTTAATAATATCTTAGAATTATCGTCGTTTCGGGAGTTAACTTACTCATTTTCTTTTATATGTTTTGTTACATAAGCCATGGTTGTTGTATCTTATTCATATCCAGAATGATATACAGTCCTTAAACATCATTTTTAAATCATCAAATGATAATTATACTTGAATGGATACGATGGAGAATGAATCTCATCGCGTTCGTGGAGACGGTAGTCCGTACGTACGCACGAGCGACAATATCATTCTTTTGATATTAAAATAATATATAAATGGATGGTATATAATATATACAGAATCATTAACTTGTTATATTTATTATTTACATGAGTTACACATCATTATTATACCCATCCAAATAATATTATATTGAATAACAATTACACCACGACGTGGAGACGGTAAGCCGTACGTACGCACGTATGGTGACATGTTATTCAAAGGGTGGATAGAATACTGAATATGATTGTACCATATTTATAATAACATCACAGTATATGTGAGATACTGGAGTTTGTATTTCAGAATGGTAAGAACAAAGGAAGAAGAAGTGGAAGAAGAAATGAACTTAGAAAAGGGTGGTGAAATCATTACCTCTTCTTCGGGTTCTTCCTTTTGATTTGATCAAAAGGGCTCCTTAGGTTGGCTTTCTGATCAAACTAAGGCCTCTAGGTTGTAGTGAGGGATGTTGGGAGAGTATTTGGGCAGAGTTTGGCCGAACCAAAAGGCTTTGAAGGTGTGAAGAAATGAGAAGGAGGAGTGCCCTTTTATAAGAGGGGTGAGGGGCACCTTTGGAAAAGTTAGAAATATTAATTTATAATAAATTCATATTCGGTTTACAAAGGCTCCAAAGTTGACTATTCAAAGGATGAGGTGGGGATAGGTCGAAAACAACTCATCCAATAGAATTTAGACAGGTTTGGGTACTTATATTAACCTTATCTTTAAGTATTAACTCTAAGTTAATTAGTTTCACTTTTACAATGTCTCTTTGTATTTTTATATAATATGATTAATAAACGTACTATATACATCCAAACGACCCCCAAGTGGTCCATTAATGAGGAACCTATCATAATATAAGTCTCTTTGCCGAACCTTAGATTTTTCGGAATTTAATATCAATTAATAATATAATATTTGTTTTAAGAACTCTTTTATGTCAATTTTGACACTATTCAATAGTTGATTTTTGTGAAACTCCTAACAGATTGATTACTTCGAAAAAAGTCAATTAAATAAATCCTAATATATCATATTATCATAGAAAATTAGTTTAATTCATTAAAAGTTTCATATTATAATTATTTGGGTATTTATAAGATCAATTATTTTTATTTTTCACTATTTTAGTAATTACTGCATCATCATTGTGTCATAAATAAAATAATCTATATAATGTCTAAAAATTATAAATAAAATATCATTATGTAGGAAAGCTTTTTAGCTTTCTAATGAATATTTATAATCGAAAATCCAACATGTATATCCTTATGTAAAAATTGTTCTTCTAAAAGATGTAAGCTTATGCCATTTTTATTTTTATTTTAACTTTATTAATATAATGTGTCATTATCACTTACAAGTGGATCCATAGGGTCCCAAAATAGACCCAAAGATGCCCATGGTCGACCATGTATCAACCAATAGGGTTAAGACACGTTTTAAGGTAATTTAGTATTATTATAATATTATTTTTTTTAACCCTTATTTACCGGATTTACCCTTAACCATGGTAAATAAAATATTTACCGCAGTAATTATTCAAAATGTCTAAAAATAAAAGTTACCTATTTACATAATTTGAACATCCTGATTCCAAATATGGAATCCATTTTTCTAAATTCAAAACACAGAAGTGGCAGAAATTAATTTAAAATTAATTCCCGCTGTCAAAACAAAAAGCGTGTTTTTAAGAGATAATAACTATCAAAAGATTGACACTTGTTTATGTTCGGTTTAATTGTAAAATTATGTCCAATGACCAAGATTATATTAAATGGTAAAAATATATTCTAAATATAAATTAAAACCACTCAAATTCACAATTTATCACTATTAATTATTTTGATTAAAAAAGTTGTTTTTAATTAAAATTTAGTAATTTTCCCTATTCATCAAAATATGAAAGTTATCCGAAATGTACCAAAATTTCACCCTAGGCTAATTTTGATATTCCGAATCCAAAAATGAAGTCCATTTTGAAATATAAAATATATATGATTTCAAAAAGTAGGTATTACTATTCACAACGGCTAGTTTAATTAGTTGTGGTGTGTGTTAGAACTCGAGGTTGCGTACAACACACGCTATCGCATTATTCGATGGGAAACGTACCGTAGAAGCTTGGGTTGTTACATTCTCCCCTCCTTCAAATAATTGCGTCCTCGCAATTTCTAGGGTATTACTGTATAAAAAGACTCGGGTGGTTATTCATCATAAGTTCCTCAGGTTCCCACGTTGCCTCTTCCATCTTATGATTTCTCCACAAAACTTTTACCAGACGCGTCGTCCGGTTTCTCAGTACTTGTTCTCTTGTATCAAGAATCCTGACGGGCTCTTCGCAATAAGACAGATCGGGTTCCAGTTCTAATTCCTCATAGGTGAGTACATGCATTGGGTCAGGCATGTATTTCCTCAATAGAGATACGTGGAACACATCGTGAACTTTGGAGAGACTTGGCGGCATTGCCAATCGGTAAGCTACAACCCCAATTCGTTCTAGAATTTCGAAAGGTCCGATGTACCTGGGACTCAATTTACCTTTCTTACCAAAACGTATGACTCCCTTCCACGGAGATACCTTCAGAAAAACATGATCACCGACTTGAAATTCCAAATCCTTCCTTCGATTATCGGCATAGCTCTTCTGCCTACATTGAGCTGCTTTGATGTGATTTTGGATTACTTTCACCTTTTCCACCGTTTCCTCCACCAGCTCTGGGCCTACAAGTTTTCTTTCACCAACGTCATCCCAACAGGTTGGTGTACGACATCTCTTTCCGTATAACGCTTCATATGGTGCCATCTGTATACTCGAATGGAAGCTATTGTTATAGGAAAATTCTACCAGTGGTAAATATTGATCCCACATACCCTGAAAGTCAAGTGAGCAAGATCTCAACATGTCTTCTAAGGTTTGAATAGTCTGTTCTGATTGTCCGTCTGTCTGAGGGTGGTAAGCAGTGCTCAAATGAAGTTCAGTATCCAGGGATTTCTGAAGACTTTTCCAAAACCTTGAAGTAAAACGGGGATCACGATCCGAAACAATTGATAGGGGTACTCCATGAAGTCTCACAACTTCATTAATGTATAGTCTTGCTAGACGTTCCAAAGGTAGATCTTCTCTTATAGCAAGAAAATGTGCTGACTTGGTAAGACGATCAACAATAACCCATATTGCATCGTTCCTTCTAGGAGTCTTTGGTAGCCTCATGACAAAGTCCATTGTAACATTGTCCCATTTCCACTCCGGTATGGGAAGAGGTTGCATGACTCCTCCAGGATGTTGCCTTCCAGCTTTCACTTGTTGACAAACCATACACCTTGACACAAAATCAGCAATCTCCCTCTTCATGTTGTCCCACCAAAAATGTTCCTTCAAATCTCTATACATTTTGGTGCTCCCAGGGTGTATAGAGAAATTGGAACTATGAGCATCATCCAGCAATTCCCTTTTTAGATCAGGTATATTGGGAACACAAAGTCTCTTCCCGAATTTCAAAATTCCACCTTCATACGCAAAGTCTCTCAATCTCCCATCATTCACAGCTTTAATCTTCTTTTGGAATTCTTCATCATCAGTCTGAGAACTCTTAATCCTTTCTAGTAAAGATGGTTTGGCAACCATTTGAAAAAGCATTGATGTTTCACCTTCCCTGGTTATTCCCATGTCCATTTTCACTAGATCCATGAAAATTGGATCCCTTTCAATTCTCATATTGTTCAAAACTCCATGGTCTTTTCTACTCAAAGCATCTGCCACCTTGTTTGCCTTCCCCGGGTGGTAGTGTATCGTACAATCATAATCCTTGAGTAATTCAAGCCATCTCCTTTGCCTCATGTTGAGTTCTTTTTGTGAGAAAATATACTTCAAACTCTTGTGATCAGTATAAATCTCACATTTTTCACCATAGAGGTAGTGCCTCCATATCTTCAAAGCAAAGATCACAGCTGCTAACTCAAGATCATGAGTAGGATAGTTTTGTTCATGAATTTTCAACTATCGTGATGCATAGGCAATAACTCTATCATTCTGCATAAGGACACAGCCAAGTCCTTTCTTTGATGCATCACTATAAATAACGAACCCATCATTCCCCGATGGTAGAGTCAATATAGGAGCATTGACTAATCTTCTCTTCAGTTCTTCGAAACATTCTTCACACTCTTTTGTCCAAACAAATTTAACCCCTTTACGTGTGAGCTTCGTTAATGGGTTAGCCAATCGGGAAAAATTCTGGACGAAACGTCGATAATAACCTGCCAAACCAATAAAACTACGTACCTCAGTTATACTCGTAGGTGCTGGCCATTCTTGGATTGCCTTGGTCTTAGAAGGATCAACAGAGATTCCATCTTTAGAGACAATATGGCCAAGAAAAGAAATCTCCTGAAGCCAGAATTCACACTTGCTAAACTTCCCATATAATTCATGCCTCCTCAGAGTCTTCAAGATAATGCGCAAGTGATTTTCATGATCTTCGTAGGTTTTGGAGTATACCAAGATATCATCAATAAATACCACCACAAATTCATCAAGATACTCCTTGAAGACTCTATTCATCAGATCCATGAATACAGAGGGTGCATTAGTCAATCCAAATGGCATTACAGTAAACTCGTAATGCCCGTACCTGGTTCGAAATGCTGTTTTCGGAATGTCTTCCTTCTTCACACACAACTGATGGTATCCAGATCGAAGGTCAATCTTTGAAAAGTATTGAGCTCCATGCAGTTGGTCAAATAAATCATCAATACGAGGTCGGGGATACTTGTTCTTTATCGTTATAGCATTGATCTCCCTGTAGTCGATACATAACCTCATAGATCCATCTTTCTTTTTAACAAAAAGAACAGGGGCTCCCCATGGAGAAACACTAGGGCGAATAAATCCCTTATTACTCAATTCCTCTAGTTGTTTCTTTAGTTCGACTAACTCTACAGTGGCCATTCTATAAGGGGTCTTTGATATAGGCCTTGATCCAGGAATCAAATCAATGGAAAACTCAACTTCTCGTTCTGGAGGATGTCCAGGTAAATCTTCCGGAAATACATCTACAAATTCTTTCACAACAGGTACATCCTCTATTTGAACATTCCTTTCCTCACCGATAGTTACTTCATTCTCTTCCTCCCCAATAATTGAATTAAGTTGAGCTACTGGGGGTGGGTCTAAATAAGAATTAGGTGGTGACGATTCTGCTCTAAAAATAAGGTGTTCCTTATCATTATCATCAAGAATCGTAACCTCTTTCTTCTTACAATAAATCTTCGCATCATAGTCCGAAAGCCAGTCCATACCGAGGATTATATCAAACTCAATCATAGGTATGACGATGAAATCAGCAGATAAAGAAAATTTATGTGCTCTAATGGGGACTGATTCACAAAACTTTGTTGCAACGATACTTCCCTTAGGAGTTTTAACTGACAACTCCCTTATTAAATCAAATTGGAAATATCTAATTTTCATAGCAAACTGGGAAGATATGAAACAATGCGATGATCCAGAATCAAATAATGCATTTGCTAAACTTGAGGAAACCATTAAATTACCTGCCACCACGTCTTTCGGAGTTTCTACCTCAGCAGTAGTGATACCATAAGCCTGGCCTTGATCCCTTGGCCTTTTCTGAGGTAAGTTCTCCTGACGCTTAGTACATGCATTTGCATAATGCCCCATCTCCCTGCAATTGTAGCACTGAACGTTGGTAGCTTCCTTCTTCCCCTTGCAATCATGAGCTTGGTGGCCTTTTTCACCACACTTGTAACAGACTCCCATTCCCTTCAGGCAAGCACCGGGGTGTTTCTTCCCGCACTTACCACAAGATGGATATTCAACCTTTCCCTTCTTCCCCTTATTTCCATTCCCAGATTGATCAGCAGGTCTCTTCTTCTCTTGCTTTGCTTTAAAGTCATAAGACTTAGAGAATTCCTTTTCGGTCTTGATAGCACATGAGACAATGTCTTCGTATGATGAAAAGGATTGTGAGACTAATGCTCGACGGAGAAATGGTTTTAACCCATCAAAGAAACGATCGATCTTACTTCTTGGGTTGCGAATATAATCACCAGCGTACCTCGCTAATCTTGTAAAGTTAGCCTCATACTTTGTGACATTCTCATCCTCCTTTTGTCTCAGACTTAGAAATTGTCTTTCCATATCTGCTCGATGGTCGCGAGGAAATTATTTTTCTAAAAACAGATCTTTGAACTCCCTCCATTCCATATTTGATACTTCATCATCTTCCTTCGTATTTTGAATCAATGACCACCATTGATCAGCATCTCCAGTGAGGCGGTAAACTGCCATGGTAACTTTTTCCCTTTCACTACTCCCCAAAGCCTGAAATATTTTCTCTAGGGAAAATATCCATTGCTCAGCTACTAAGGGATTTGTACTTCCATTGAACGTTGGTGGTTGTTGTCTCATGAATCGATCTAACATTGATCCTCCACGCTGCGGATCAGGGTGCTCCATACGGGTAAGGTTATTATTCATAACCTGAGTAAGTTGTCCCAGTACGGTGATTAGCTGATCAGCACCAGTTGCATCACCAGCCCCACTATAATTATCTTGAGCAGGAGGGCAATCCCTACATGGAGTGCGTGCATTGATACGGTTTCCATTTCTTCCACTAGGCGCCATTTCTAAAAAAAATGCCATAAACTAGATCAGTTTATGCATCAAAATACATAATCCCATACTTATAAAACACTAAACATAAATTGAACTATCTATGGATATAATCCATAATCATAAATATGTTTTCTTTGAGGAAGTATATACTCATAAACCCTTCATAATGATTTGTAAAGAAAGTGAGAGTTATCCTAAGCATATCCCCCGGGAGTGTCGTAACCAAGAGTGCAGCAAGGCCCGTTGTCGTGCACCAGTTCCCGTTCGAGTCTAGATCAAAGCGGTGTTTTCGGGTTTTACCCCTAGGTACATCTGTGCCAGAGCCGCCTCTACCTGCTCGTATCCAGACAGGGATGTATTGCTCGGAAAACTCACAAAGTCTCTACAATACCAAAATTCTAGGAAGTTCTTCTATACTAATCCTCAAAGTTCATCTTAGGTCTATGTGCTCTAATCAGAGTTTATCTAAATCTAGCTTACAAGGTTTGTACTAAACTTCCTCTGATACCAACTGTAACGCCCCGACCCCAGCTACCCAGAGTCGGTGCATTACTTCGTAACATTGGCATGATCACAAGAAAGATCAAATCTCGAAAGACCGATTGGTTTAGTAGCCTTGGAAATACTAGATATATTCATATGTTTTACATTACATCATAAAATGAAAAACTAATACAACAACATAATGTTTCCACAATACACACTATTAACCCCTCATAAAATCCCTGCAGGTCATTCATAACTTACTTCTTCACATCCTGGGAAAAATAAAACATAGAAAAGGGGTGAGCTCAAATGCCCAGTAAGGATAACAATATAGCGGAAACTTTCATAAATAAGAATAAACATTTAAGGCAATGTATAACTAAAACAAAAGCCTTTTAAACATGAACTTTCAACATGGTATTGCATAAATAAAATGAAATAATGCCATTTACTTATTCACATGGATATTCTACTAATCGAATAATCACATGCAAAAATCAATAACCACTTTCATAATGTTGGAATGCATAATGCCAGACTATCATAACCACATAGCCAAGGCCTCGTGCCAAGACTACAAATAAGATTTTGTCAAGGCCTTGTGCCAAGACACTAGTTTGTCTCATGAGACCTACCGATGCATCGAGGAGCTATAGCGGGCTCCACCCGTCACTTATTAAGTCCAATGCATTCCCATATGAAAAGGTTTAAACATAACATAAACATTCGTATTAAAACTAGCATACGAAATGTCAATAATTTCACCATAAACTATGAATGGTATAAAAATAGCACATCCACAGTCAAACATATCACAAAACCTTCAATACAATATAGAAGTTTTGTATCATAATAAATCAACTTCAAATAATCTTAAAATCCATCAAAGGATGTTGACATAGATGAAATCAACATTCTTTTTAAAGAAGTATCTCCTTTTATTTTGAAATCATTTAAGATCCATATAAAATAAAACATTTTCTTTGAAAATATTCTTATAAGCTTGTATGGAAAGCTTTGACGATTTTATAACGGCGGAAAATAACCGCACCCGCCGTATAAGTTAAAAAAAACATTCTTACCTCAATTCAGTCGAAAAGGTTAAAAAGGACCTTGTTTTGAAAACGACGGAAAGATTCCTTTATAAACCTCTTATAAAAAGTCAAACAAGGGTATAAATGACTTTAACCCATATTCTTGTAAATAGTAAAAATGTTTTGAAATACATTTCAAAGAAACATGGATGTGGATGATAAAGAGATCCCAGTAGATTATTACGTATAATACAACCTCGGATAATGAAGAGATTGTGAAATAACCCTTACCTTGTACTTTTCCTGGGTTGGGGTAGGTTAACCTCCTGTATAATGGTGAAATAGTTGTTATTAAATTATACAAGAATCATATATTTTAATATGATATCATATATGATCTTTTAACATTGATTTGTTAATAATATCTTAGAATTATCGTCGTTTCGGGAGTTAACTTACTCATTTTCATTTATATGTTTTGTTACATAAGCCATGGTTGTTGTATCTTATTCATATCCAGAATGATATACAGTCCATAAACATCATTTTTAAATCATCAAATGATAATTATACTTGAATGGATACGATGGAGAATGAATCTCATCGCGTTCGTGGAGACGGTAGTCCGTACGTACGCACGAGCGACAATATCATTCTTTTGATATTAAAATAATATATAAATGGATGGTATATAATATATACAGAATCATTAACATGTTATATTTATTATTTACATGAGTTACACATCATTATTATACCCATCCAAATAATATTATATTGAATAACAATTACACCACGACGTGGAGACGGTAAGCCGTACGTACGCACGTATGGTGACATGTTATTCAAAGGGTGGATAGAATACTGAATATGATTGTACCATATTTATAATAACATCACATTATATGTGAGATACTGGAGTTTTTATTTCAGAATGGTAAGAACAAAGGAAGAAGAAGTGGAAGAAGAAATGAACTTAGAAAAGGGTGGTGAAATCATTACCTCTTCTTCGGGTTCTTCCTTTTGATTTGATCAAAAGGGCTCCTTAGGTTGGCTTTCTGATCAAACTAAGGCCTCTAGGTTGTAGTGAGGGATGTTTGGAGAGTATTTGGGCAGAGTTTGGCCGAACCAAAAGGCTTTGAAGCTGTGAAGAAATGAGAAGGAGGTGTGCCCTTTTATAAGAGGGGTGAGGGGCACCTTTGGAAAAGTTAGAAATATTAATTTATAATAAATTCATATTCGGTTTACAAAGGCTCCAAAGTTGACTATTCAAAGGATGAGGTGGGGATAGGTCGAAAACAACTCATCCAATAGAATTTAGACAGGTTTGGGTACTTATATTAACCTTATCTTTAAGTATTAACTCTAAGTTAATTAGTTTCACTTTTACAATGTCTCTTTGTATTTTTATATAATATGGTTAATAAACATACTATATAAATCCAAGCGACCCCCAAGTGGTCCATTAATGAGTAACCTATCATAATATAAGTCTCTTGGCCGAACCTTAGATTTTTAGGAATTTAATATCAATTAATAATATAATATTTGTTTTAAGAACTCTTTTATGTCAATTTTGACACTATTCAATAGTTGATTTTTGTGAATCTCCTAACAGATTGATTACTTCGAAAAAAGTCAATTAAATCAATCCTAATATATCATATTATCATAGAAAATTAGTTTAATTCATTAAAAGTTTCATATTATAATTATTTGGGTATTTATAAGATCAATTATTATTATTTTTCACTATTTTAGTAATTACTGCATCATCATTGTGTCATAAATAAAATAAATTATATAATGTCTAAAAATTATAAATAAAATATCATTATGTAGGAAATCTTTTTAGCTTTCTAATGAATATTTATAATCGAAAATCCAACATGTATATCCCTATGTAAAAATTGTTCTTCTAAAAGATGTAATCTTATGCCATTTTTATTTTTATTTTAACTTTATTAATATAATGTGTCATTATCACTTACAAGTGGATCCATAGGGTCCCAAAATAGACCCAAAGATGCCCATGGTCGACCATGTATCAACCAATAGGGTTAAGACACGTTTTAAGGTAATTTAGTATTATTATAATATTATTTTTTTTAACCCTTATTTACCGGATTTACCCTTAACCATGGTAAATAAAATATTTACCGCAGTAATTATTCAAAATGTCTAAAAATAAAAGTTACCTATTTACATAATTTGAACATCCTGATTCCAAATATGGAATCCATTTTTCTAAATTCAAAACACAGAAGTGGCAGAAATTAATTTAAAATTAATTCCCGCTGTCAAAACAAAAAGCGTGTTTTTAAGAGATAATAACTATCAAAAGATTGACACTTGTTTAATTTTCGGTTTAATTGTAAAATTATGTCCAATGACCAAGATTATATTAAATGGTAAAAATATATTCTAAATATAAATTAAAACCACTCAAATTCACAATTTATCACTATTAATTATTTTGATTAAAAAAGTTGTTTTTAATTAAAATTTAGTAATTTTCACTATTCATCAAAATATGAAAGTTATCCGAAATGTACCAAAATTTCACCCTAGGCTAATTTTGATATTCCGAATCCAAAAATGAAGTCCATTTTGAAATATAAAATATATATGATTTCAAAAAGTAGGTATTACTATTCACAACGGCTAGTTTAATTAGTTGTGGTGTGTGTTAGAACTCGAGGTTGCGTACAACACACGCTATCACATTATTCGATGGGAAACGTACCGTAGAAGCTTGGGGTGTTACACTCTCAGACTTACTATCTATCTGAGGGTGATAAAAAAATTTGAAACTCAAATCAATGTCCAATGAATTCAGAATTCATTTCTAGGTTCTTGATGTAAATATTTATTCTTTATAAAATATAATTGAATGTATATGCCAATTGATTCATAAAAATTATATTATCCATATCAAGAAGAGTTGATTAAGAGATAAATATTGTTAAATTATGATGAAATGTATTGAATTTTTTGGGAGATCAAATACAAGACAAATAGTATTATAAAAAATATATATATCTGGATTCTTATAGTAAAATAAATGGTCATTTTTTCCATTTTAAATACTATTAGGGGTAATTTTTATAACATATCGTTATTCTTTCCTCAATTCGCCTCAAATTTATCGGATTACCAAGCATCTAGATGTATAATCCACTATTTCGCTATTAATTTTTTCTTAATATAAGTATTATTAAGTCTATATATGTACTTGTTCTATAATGATTAATATATAAGGATGATATATGATCATCATCCAAATTTTCCTTATATAGTTATTGTTTTAATGGGACACATATCCTGGTTTTAAAATATATAACATTTTCTTTATCAAGGATGAAATATGGAATACATGTTACCTTTTTCAAAATTTTTGAATCAACATTTTTTGATTCCATGATATTTTCATTAATGGAATTTTGGAAAACCATTTAGGATATTTATTTATTATATCATTCTACTATGATTTCACGATTTATAAGTTATAAATCCATTAGAAATAAAATGTTTCCAATCCACTTCATGGGTAACAATGAATGATCCACCCATATCAAGGCCTAATACACATTGTTTTCCATATTAATGAGAATATTTAATTATAAAGTTTATTAGTTATTCGATTATAACTATATTCTATGGAGAATGTTAAACTATTTTGTAAATATATAATTTTGGATCTTATGTTATGAATAAATATCACTCTTCTCACCATATTTATGATACATCCAAATTTGAAAAACAAAGACTATTGTCACCTACTCCAGGTTATAAGTTGAGTAGTTTTAAACATGAATCATTAATATAACGGTTATTTAGTAATTACTTTCTCATTATATATAACAAATAATAACACATTCCTTAAGGAAGAATCATTATATATCACAAACTATTTCAAAGGGAAAGATAGTGAAAACTTATCAATTATGAACTAACTATTATTTATATCCATTAATATTTCTTCAATTTCTATTATTAAGAGGAAAATAACTTTATTATTAGAAAACATGGTTAGTGTATTAGATAATAATTATAATTTTCAAAAAAAATGGGTAAAATCAAGTTATTCTAAGAAAACATTGGATCTCAGTTTCATAGGTTCGTGTTAACATTTTTTCAGTTACATATATCATTCATGTGTCTATAAAATATCCTCACTGGTAATAACATTATGTTAGCAAGATACACCTGGTAACCAAAATTATTTCTAACAGAACTAGAAATATAATTTCGTTATTTGTAAGGCCCCTATAAAAAATCCCATGTTCTCTTCATGTTCATCTGTTCTACAAAAAATACATGAGAATGTTAATAATAAATACTACTCTATATTTTTCAATGTAATCTCTAAATACTATATTAATAAAATCCATAAATATAGAATGAAATTATTTAACCCGAAATTAAATCACTATAAATTCATTGTATTAATACCCCGAGGAGAATGCTTTTGTCGGTGTATATTCATTCCTTACTGTTAATTATTGATATTCAGATCATTGGTCAATGATTGAGAAATATTAACTACATTATTATTGATTAAAGAAATCAATAATATGGGAAATGTAATATTTTTTTATCATCATCTTGCTATGTTCATAGTAGTCAAAAAATTACAATCATTTAACCATCCTTCATTTTAAGAATATATAATTGGTGAATGCTAAGAAAATGAACCCAATAATATAAATACATTAACCAAATTATAATTCAACTAATTATTAAATTATTAAGAATCAATGTGATCTATTATATAGAAACACAATAGTATTGGCACATGTCTGTGTCTAAGATCGATTTAAAACTCAATATCATTCTATAAGATAATGCCATGAAATTAATCTATAAATACATCAGTATACTATCATATAAAATGAATTTCAGTAATTTTGACTTCATCACATACCATTTCATCTGAGATTACTCTATTGTTGGGTATCATAACCAATATAACGTAGTTTTATTCTAAAGAGAACTCATAGTAATCCTTTCATTGAAATGTTATTAGGGGATTGTTGAATATAAGAAATGATATTTCATTGTCATGATGATTGATATGTTCTCTAGTTAGTGATAGTGAATCCATACAAAAAATCACATACAATTCAACATATGGAAGATAATGTTTATCCCTAGGAAGTATCAACAAAAAATATTTTATTGGATAATAATTATATTATCTTAAATGATATCTTCATGTTCCAATGGGGTTTCATTCATCATTCATTATATTTAGTTTGATGTGGTAAATTAATATTCTTTTAAAAATAGTTTTTTAAAAAAATAAATTGATGAAAAAATGAAATCATAAATTTATAGATCTTGTTAAAATAATGAATCTACCTTTCACAACATAATATTCATTATCCACCTCTACATTATGGACAAAATAAACTCTCCCTTGATATCTAATATTAAGAGGGTTTTGAGACTTATTCTCCAAAATAGGTTGGGGGTTTGGTCAATCATTTTCATAATGACCAAAATATTTTCCATTCAAGCAATGATGTGTGGGTAGAACCATATTAGAATACATATTGTACTCTCATTTTTTAATCCCACTATTAGAACCAATTTGATTGTTTTTTATTAAGTAGAACATTCAATTAGACACTTAAATCACATCCTAAATCATTTGAGGGAGTTTTATGGGTTATTTATCCTACATTTTGGAGATAAATGAAGTTTTTCCTTCATTCCACCATGTGTATTATAATTAGAGATTACATGATACTCCCCCATTAAATTTATATTCCCAAAAGAATTTTATTTCCCTAATTAAATCTCCACCATTATGGAAAATCAACCAGTTTCATTGTATCATCAAATGTTTATTCTAGTTAATTACCTCTATAGAATTTTTTAAGCCAACTATTAAACTGTTGTTATGACATATAGATTATAAAGTATAACCGGATTCATATCATTTAATCATTATGATTTTTTTAAAAGTTCCAATAGATTCATCCTTTCTTTTCTAGCTCATGAAATTCGTGGACTATCATTGTGAAAATATTTAGAGGATATTTTTTTATAATGAATAATTTATTTAAATCCCTCATTCCATTAAGTCTAATTCCATATTTTTTTGTTTTATCCTTATAGAGACTCCATAATTTTCCATTCACACTTCATAAATGTTATATGAAATAATGACTTCTTATTCTATGAACACATGGGGATAAGAAGTATATTTTACATCCCATTGATCCATTTTTCAATAATTAGTGGATTTAAAGATCTACTAACAGTGGGTGGACATTGATGCATAATCAATTCAATATCATGATTCTCAATTTTATTAATCTTGGGTGTGCTACCCAATCCTCATTATTATAAATAGATTTCTATAGTTACCTATGAACTGAAAAAAATAATAAGATCACTAAATATCATCCCATTTGGTTATTCATTTTGGGAATCATCACATTGTCCCTAACACTCATTACTATAGTGGATCCTCTTTTTTCTAACCATTAAAAAAAGAATTCTTAGGGACATAAATTAAAAAATATAGTGATGGAAAACTGTTAGTTTAGAGTAAATTACACATATATTATTTTTATATACTAAATTATGAACTGCTCGGATTCAATATATTATATCACTTGGAATTTTATTTTTATGTCCTATAATCTAAGAATAATCAAAACCCTCATCAAGGTTGAGAACAATATTATGAATTAACTATGGGATATAACCTAAGAGTGTTTACCATGATGTGTAGTATTATCCATATTTATGTTGCATTAGGTTGATGACCATGTCAATGCTCAACCAACCCATTTCAAGGTGATTACCTCTAGTGTCATCTACATCATAGATGTATCCACTTGATAGTAATAATATAATGATTTATTTTATATAAAAACATATATTTCTAGTTGAAAAAAATATTACGATGTTATCCAATATATAGAATCATTCCTATAGATAAAAATAATGTTCAACAAACTAATCCAAAAAATAAATTAATATACATTTTGATACAAATAATGTATATCCAAGATAATCATACCTAATTAATTCCTTGATTTCTAGGTTAAACTTACACATACAACCAATAGTCACATAAAACAGTGACTAAATGTCTTTGTGGCATGGAGGCTAGATGTATAGACATCATATTTTAAAATAATTATGAATATTTATCCACAACAAATCTAATATATACTCTCTTGTAGAAATATCATGTGACATACTTATCTTAATAATCTAGGGAATAGAAATATAATAAAGGTTAGTCTGAATTCTTAGTAAGGGAATCATTTCGACTAGTTATAACAGTTAGATGATTAATATAAGGGAAAAATCAAATAAAGTAGTAATATCATAGAAAAATTCCATGTGATCGTATGTTTCAAAAAAACATCATTGATCAGTATGCATCACGTCATTAGAACATAGGACCATATAATGGTCATTAATTATTGTCTTTGAAACAAATGAAAAATAAATGAAATCAATTCAAAATAAATATTACTAACTTTTGAGAATATAATAACATAAAAAGTTCTAATATTTAGAAAAAAAGAATTTTTAATAGAAGTATCCTCGTTTATATATGAAAAGGAAAACATTTTGATCAAATCAAACTATGTTCATCTTTTAAATTTTTTAAATTAATCCTCGTATGACTATGATTTAGTTTTATTAACTAATTTATATTTATACATGGATCATTATCTCATTAGATATATAACCAAAACCAATAAATTATACGGTGATATAACACAACAATCATCATCATGTATACATATGTGTATCACACAAAATAAAATAATTATTCTTATCCTAAATAATCAATTTAAAAATTGGGTTTCATATCATTCTTAAATGGGTTCACGTAAAAACATGTTTATTTGTTGAAAAAGGATCACCACAAATGTGCATATATATTATGATTTATGAACTATTATATTATCTAATAATAATCCTTTTGAAATTAATGAGAAATAAAGAATAATATTTTTCATAAAATGGTTTCTTAATATAATCTTAAACTATCATTATTATCAAGTCACACTCCCGAAAAAAATATTGTTTTAAAAAAATTATGTGGAAACATCATAAATAATTTCATTGAAAAAACTCAAATAAACTAATCATTAAATAAAATAATTAATATGTTAAAATGAAATATATAATTGGAGAATATATAATCCTTTAAAAGAAAATCCATTGAAATATTTGAAAACCCTTTTATTGGAAACACATATCACTAATGGAATACAAAAACCATTATTATAAAATTAAGGTTATTTTTTGTATTATTTTATAAGAAAAAAAATTGTTTTCAACTATGGAAATGAAAACATTTGAGGGGTGTATCCTCGTGAATATGGAAAATATAATCAATTATTAGTGACATGATTGTTTTCATCAAAATTTCATTTCCACAAAAGAGTATATAAACAACAAGAGAAGAATTATATTTGAAAAAATATTTCCCTTGAATTTTTTTTAATTAAAATATAAAATTACAGTATGTAATATTCTCTCATACATGAAATTGGTTTAGACAATGAAAATTTATTAAGACCCATGGGATTGATTTTATTCAAGAAAACCCTTTATAATTAGTCCTCATTTAGTTGGATAAAATAAAATATGATATCAAAAAAATAACCATTTTAATCAAATATTAATGAATATTATTCATTTTTATAACCTATTATAAAATTTCTTGATAAATATTTATTGAATTTTTATTAGTAATTTATCATCTATTTACAAAATTGGGTGTCAGAAAACTTGATCTTTTTAAAGTACTTGGGTAATGGATGTGTTTTTAGTCACTCATATTGAAAATTACATCATTAATAAATCATTATAGGTACTTTAAAATATGTATCAAAACAAATAATTAATTTAAAATTTCATTTAAAATGTATAATGGTATGATTTGTTATAACAAAAATAATGATCATCTTGTTGTGGGAGTTTAGTGAATTAAAACTAATATAATAATAAAATCATTACATTTTATAATATGTCCCCATAATAATTTTTACAACATGAATATATTATTATTAAGTATATTTATATGAATTTAAAATACCATAATCATCCATTCTATAAACATTACAACATCACTCATGTAGGTGGTAAAAAGGAACTACATATGATTGTGATATAATAGATGAAAGAGTAAGAGAATTTAATTATATAATGTTATTAAAACCTCTAAAAATAATTCACATATCATAAGTATCATATATAAACCTTAAATTAATTATTACAACCATCCATTACTTGTGGTTATGAAAAATTTTATTTATTGTTCATTATGGTTTTAATCCGCTCATATACACGATTAATAACTTGATTTGTCAATGAATGTGAAGAATTGTTGTATATTAAGAATGAAAATTTCATAATATTATTTTGAATATATAAAAACAATTTCATCATCAAATAAATTACTTTTACTATCCTAATGATATGGTTATTAAAATCCAATAGCATCATGTTGTTGAGGTGATTGTCTGCATATTCGCCTGATTTCAATTATTTTATTTTCATAGTCGGTAGAATGTGTTGAATATTAGATTTATCACCAATACTATGAAATGTTACTATAATAAATATGATTTCTTTACAATATAAACATATTTATAAATTTTTTTATGATTTATTTGAAAAAAAGAAAAGACATAAATCTTGTCATTGGAAGCATGATTTTAATATTGGAAACACCACGGATGTGACAGTCTTATGGAAATATAAGGTCCCTATAATCTTATAAAGATGATATATAGGACTATTGGAATAAAATTTAGTGTTTTTAGTGAGTAATTAAATGTTCATATGTAACATGACTTGGTGGATGTGTTACCTTTTTATAAGAGAAGGAAATAGATATTTCAGAAACACACGTCATTTTTTAATTATTCCAAGACCTTATTTAGGGATAAATGGATTGAATATGGATGAAATGGTATTCTAAAAAATTAAAAGTGGAATACCCCAACTTGTAAATACATTTTTAGACAATATAAGAGTCATTTATGATTTTTTAACCTTTTACTAAATTACCTTTTCCTTATTAATTAATTTTATCATTTATATATAATATTAATTAAAAATACTAATACCGGATGTTTCATTAAATAAAAAGATAAAATTTTGAAATAAATTAATCGTATAATGTTTTTATAATTTTAATTTTAGGATAAACACACTTAATCAGGTAAACACATTTTCAAGGAAAATAAAATTTGTAGCCTTAAATTTATATAAAATATATAATTATCTGGGATAGTAAATTTAATAACATTAATATTTCAGTTATAAATAATAAAATGATTGAATATTTTGAGAAAATAAAAATTAATTTTTCACCATCTAAAATCCTAATTATTAAAAAACACCGAAAACCATTTTTATTACGTTAAAATATTAGTTTTGTGTAAGAAATTTAAAACATTGTATTTAAGGATCCTAGAATATTTTAAATTTTCAAATTTTATTCAAAAAATATGAATTTTTTTAAATAATTTTTTGAGACACTTTAGGGACACCCGTATATAACATTAATTTCATAAGTAGTAAAAATTTTGGGATAATTGTTTTTTTGAATAACAACATTTATAGAAAATAAATTTCATTAGATGTAATTTATGATATGAATAAGTGAAAAATGGATATTAATTAATAAAAAATAAAAATAAAAATAAAAATTATCTTTTAAATTAGAATCCCTAATACAAAGTAAATATATTTTAACAAACATAACATTTTTCAGTATTAACGCATAAATTATTTTCCTTATAATTTTTTTTTGGTTTCCCATATTATTCATTACAATAAATTTATTAATAACATTAATTTATTATGTTTGGGTTTTTTCATTATGTGTACCATATACCACATGTTATAATACATAACATTAGTTTTATGATTTCTACAACTTTGTGTCCTCACGAGGGGTAATGTTTCCCCAAATGAAATCTCATGTTAGTAAATCAGAACGAATTGAACCTCTATTTTGACATCATATAAAAATAGAAGTGGCTAGAGAGGTCCCACCTAGAATCTCACATAAAAAAATAATCAGGATGTACACTGATATTTATTTCTAATATAGTTCAAATTTCTGGGAAACATCTCCCACACCATATATCTCATCGTAACTCATTCACATATAGGGAATACACTACATTATAACCATAATATATAATATAATAAAAATGATTTTGTAGATTAACACATAATATAGTAATATCTTTAGTAGGGTGATATTCACTTAAACAGTTTCCCACATCACAAGACATGCCTTAGTATTCATCCAGCCACTATTTGACATTTTATAAGGTAATATCTACACCAAAAAAATCATATTAAACAAGTTAGAATCATTATCTTTCCTCTTTGTTAACCCTATATGGTTCATAAAATCCATATCAATATTTATTCTATTTAATTATCTTATATCCACCATCCCTTATTGTTATCATAGGCTATTTTCACTACCAATCCTAAACCTCAATACTTCCTTCAAAATTTTCATACAATTTAATATCCCAACTATGTTTAGAAAATGATGAATAATATAATCTATCTTTCCCCAATGAAATTTTAGATCCCCTACAAGGTCATAAAATCACAATCATGACCATCATTTGGTCTCATATATTATCTTCTTTATGATATCTCTCAATCCACCACTTACCAGAGTTCATTTTTTCGATCATAGTCAAGCATTAGTGGACATATCCTCCTCATTGAACTCACCATGAGGGTTATCCAAAATTTATATTATGTTTCATGATAAATAAAATTAAAGCAACATTCTATCCCATCATCATAAGCCCTAATAATTTTATTTAAACCCATAAATCTCTTAAACATTATATAGTACACATACACCTTGTACCAATGTATTTTCTTTACATAGAATCATATAAAAAAACTAATATCCTTATCCCTTGGTGACATAATAATTACGTGATTCTTTTTCTACAATAATAATGGATCGTTATCATAAAACATAGTCTAATCATATATAACATTTTTCTAAGTCCACTATTATTATTCATTTTACTTAATTTATACATTTATGTGGTCAAGTGTAATAGATCACAAAATTATGATCAACCCGTGATTATTTTCAATGGTGATCCAAAACCAATGCTCATGGGACCATCAGGGACATTTCCCATTTTTCAATTCAAGGGTTTAAAATAATGTAATTAATTTTATTTTAAAAATATGACAAATAAATCATAGTTGGTGGGGCCATATATCAAATAAGTATAATGATTCTAGAAAACCTACCTCAGTTGAATATTTATTACCCTCTTAAACCTCCATGCAACCTCAACCAAGCTCTTACAAGCCTCTTCCAATATTGTATTATTATGAGATATATATATCTAGACAAGAAATACAATTAAATTAAATAAATATTTTTATAATTGATTTTTAAATTTAACTAAAATTAGGATTTTAACAATATATATCATATAACAGTATAACACTACAAATATCACAAGTAATACAGTGTATTCCACTCTCAACGTATACAATGACATATGACTAGAAAAATAATAAATTTATTTATCTGAATCAACATTAAATTTAATTTATTTTCTAAAAATATGGATTAAAAATTCACTATGTTATATATCTTTATAAAATAGTTATATATGATAATTATCAATCCCCATGAGACATCATATATACATTAAATGAAAAAGTTCCATTAATTTTTACAATTCCACTATGATCTAGTGGATTCAACTCTATAACCTAAATAAAGACACCAATTTTAATGGATAATTAAGGGGGAAAATATTAATAGGTAATAAAAAATGAAATGGGAAGAAATTTTCTTCAATGTTTCATATAATCGCCACTAATAATACACCATATAAATTTGAATTAGTAGAGTGAGAAAAAGGAGGGTGTTCAACCAAAAATGTTTCCCCATGAACCCCCTCGCTAAATGGCATAACAATATGTCTTTGGTAACACAGAACTAGTATGTCCTCATGGATTTATGGAATCAACCATTCCATTTCCTAAGTACCTCATCTTTTATTAGATGTATTTTTTCCATCATATTTTATAATATGAAACCCCCAATCATTACATTAATCTATGGAAGAAACCCTCCAATACACTCATGGAACCAAACATATATTACACCCACAACATCCAATATCCAAGGAATGGTAGAATTTGTTTTATCATTTACAACAACTATAACATTAAAATTAGGTGTTTCCTCAATAAATTTTTTCAATAAGGATAATTCATAGAAAACACACGAGTAAGGCAATATTACCATCAAATAAGATGTCTTTTACTCAACATTTCATGTTCCACAATCTTTTCCAAATTTATTTTATCATGGAGAGGAATATTTAGCTGAATTAATCTATAGTTACACACCAAACATACTCTAAATTCCACCCAATAAAATGAAAAACATTCTTGACCTTGAACCATGTGTAAACAAATTCATGGGATTTTTTAACTCAAAAAAATATAATTTTAATCTATATTTTGAAGACGCTTAGTGATATATGAAAAAATAGAAATTTATATTAATTTCTATATATAATAATGGCATGGGTCACCATTTTTAATTGAATGAATTTTAATTTTCAAAAACCTATATTTTTTATTCCATGATACCAAAATTATTTTTCAATTCCCTTTAATTTTATATAATCTAGTACACCACCCGTGCATATGCACGAAATTATAAATGAAATTTTATCTTCAAAATTCAATTATATATTGAAAATATAATAATGTATACAAATTAATGTTATTATATAATGAGAAATTAAAGGTAAATAATATTGAAATATTTGTAGTTTTTGATACTTTTGTATTAAAATAACACAGTTTAAATTATAGAAATTAAGAATGAAATATGATACATGAAAATTGGATTATTAAATGTAAATAAATGGGACATAAATAATAGTAGGTACAGACATAATAATTTCAATGGAAAATGAAATGGTAAGAAATGAAATAGAAGAAGAAAATATATGTTATTCTAGGGTGTGCGGATACAACAGAAAAATGTATCGAAACTCATGTTACTAAATTGGTGCCAAATCTGTTCGTTTTTTCACGAGTGGAGATCCTCACCTAAATGTTTCCTTTGCATTATAGTCAACCTCTATAGCATGAAAAAATGGAAAAAATAAGATAATTTGAAATCAGTTTTATGGGAATCAAAAATTTAAAAATCAGTAAATTGAAAATGTGTTTTTTATTTTATTAGTACACTATAATATGAGTAGAGATAAAAGTGAATAAAAAATTTCATTCTAAAAGGAAATTTGAAACTATTAAATTTCTTCAAATTATGAAGAATGATACTGTAGGAATGGTAAAATTTTCAAGCCCATAAACTCTGTAAATTCCAGAACTGGTCCAAACATCATAGAAAATGAATGTAAAGTGAATGTAATGTACATTGAATATTTGAGAGAACATCAAGGGTATCGATGCAATGTATTTGAGATATTTCCTTAGGTTATAAACAATGTTTTACATCCCAATGAGAAATTTAAATTAAACATCAACCATCAAAAAAAGGGAGACCAACCTGAACAACCAACACTGCAACACATGGGAGACCAATTCCACCAGTTGCATGTTTGATTTCCCATTTTATCACAATGTAGCTTCCGGTTAACAACTACATCATCTGAGGGTACTTGGTAGAGCTCACTTGGTGGAGCTCTTCCCTTTAGTGAAAGCACATCAACAAACATAAAACTAATAAATTTGATGGTGGCATTAAATAAAACCAAAATTAGGAAGAGGACTGATCAATAAGCTGGAGAAACAACTTACTCCACCGATCCACTAAGGTTACAGTCATCAATCAATATGATTTACTATTCAAAAACAAAATTTTTGGAATCATACCTTTTCTCCCATTAAATATTCCTGTCATTTGGGTCCCCTTGAAGAGTTTTATGTGGTATATAAACTCTTACATTATGCATTTAAAAGTTGACGATTCCTTATACCTAGTTCTCAGGTACGTTTCATTCATGGAAATCAAGGGCCAACAATTGATTATAAGTTGTATAGTCATCTCATCTCCAGTTATTGTTGTGTAATTTAGAAGGACGACACCATTTCCAACTTGTCCAAAAGTAAACATCTTGTTAAGAACTTTCATACATAAATATATTCATTGGTATACAATACATTGAAGATTATTGTGGTTGCCTTGAATTTTATCCATGAAATTTTCTAGATTCCACCTGAACTCAGATATGTGCATCCTCCCTATTAAGGATCTGAATAGAAAAGGTCCCAACAACATTAAAATTACTCACTCCACAAACACACACATTAATATATCATTAATATTATCATAAAATTTAAATGTGATATTATATTTTTATGGTGGAGCAGTAGCCAGCCTAGTTAGGCTGGAAGTTGGCTACACATACTCAATGATGACCTCACTCTACTTTAGGAGACTCCAGAGGCTGACTACTCTTCAGATATTTCTTTATTTTTCATCCCACTCCATTTCAGAAGAACAGTGGTAGATGCAGATGGGTGACCTTTATGATTTCTAGAGGAGTCAGTATTAGCATATAATCCAAAGTCACCAGAACAACTTCGGGAACCACTTACATAAATATTCAGAAAATAACAAATAAATTCCTAAATTTAAGAAATGTAATAAAAAAACTAAAAATGCTAATTTTGAAAATAAATTTAATTGGGAATGTGTAATTGAAATAACACAGACCAACTTCATTGAAAAAAACATGGAAATTAGTTCAGAACTAAAAAAATAAACATAATGACGTATTCATTTGACAAAAAATCAATAGTATACAAATGTTTCCTTCAAAGTTTAGAGGTTTCTATAATATAAAACCATTATTGGTTTGTCAAAAATATATATTGTTTCTACAACATAAAATAAATAGTAAACAGAAGAATAATTTAATAATTTTATGTTGTTCCTTCATAACATTCATCTGGTGTAACCTTGCATATCTAGAGTTTGACAAAGAAGACATGTTTGTATTTTTTACATTATATTTAATTTTGAAGTTGTACAATGAAATCAAATTATGCACCGTGGAATGTATAGTGGATGTAATTTAAATTTAAAAGGAAAACACAAAATTGACTAAATTGTTAATTCCATAAGAGTATATGGTTGATGCAAAGTGAAATTATATGATTGAATCAGTTTATAAATGGTCTTGTACAAAAATGTGATGTCTAATACAAAAATATCGCTCCATTTTAAGAAATCTGTGAAATGAATTCATATGTTTGGCTGTTTTGCAAGCAGTTAAATGGTAAATACATTTTTTATAGAAATCATAAACACTGGAACACTAATAATGAGATATGGGAGAAAACACCTTTTTTCGAGCTCTGGATCAATAGGGTTATTGAGGTCAGAACGTTTTATAGTAATGGTGGTAGACAGAATGAATTAAATCTACAATTTTTGATTCCTGAATTCATATATATTTTATCACAATAGTGAAATTCTATATGAGTAGACATAAATAAAATAAATTAGAACAGAGAAAAGAGTTAGTCCACTATGCATATAGTCTAAGATGTTTTAAAAAAATCAATGAACTGAACATGGAATCTTCATGAATGAAACTGGAAAAATTTATATTGAATGATATAATTTAAGAATTAATAAATTTTAGTATTCTTTAAAAAGTCATAATAAATCAATATCGTCCTTGGAAAAAAATTGATGATCTAAGAATGGCCAAGAAAAAGAAGCATATTCCGTAAATATTGAACTAGAATAGGTGTTGTATAAAAATATTGTATGCAAATATACTATTAAACTGAAATTATTAAATCTGGGAGAGAAAGTTAAAAATCGAATAAAATTTAGAAGAACACGCATTTTTCTTAGCGTTGGGTCTGTAGGGTCTCAGAATACAAACAATCGTATAAAAATAGTGGAAGATCGAATGTTGCAGATCCGTATTTACTGATCTGTGAATGACAATGTATCATATATCAGCATTAAAATATTGAATGAACAGAGAGAAATGTGAAACATTGATATTGAATTGTACTAAATTATATTATAATGAGCAAAGTTCCAATATAAATTTATAGATTGAAGCTTAACATTTTTGAAATGATTTAAGAGAAGTAATTACTGTAAAAAATCATTAAAATGTAAAGTAGGACACTGTCAAATAGATTAAGATCCATTTGTTTCATTGGCTACTTATCAGGGTGCTTATCAAGTTTTTTTGTAAAATTTCTAGATTCATTTGTTTTTTAGAATAGTCATAAGATAAAATGTATTAATTTAACACATATAATAACACATACCAAAAAAGGCAGGCCGACACAGCTCTGAATCCGTGATTATTGTATAACCTGTTCAGCTATAGTAGAAAATGTTTATTCATTTTTCCAATACTCTAACATTGTTATAAAGAAAACCCCTCATGAGTGTTAATTGTTAACCCATAAATAACGCAAGAATTAACTACCAACCCATATTTAGTAAATACTTATCAAAGAAGAGAATAATTAACATCCAAAAGCATATATATTTTTTAAGGTAAATAAAATACACATGAAGATTGTTCTAGTTGTTGGGTGACTATTGGAGTAGAGCAGAAAAACCCCTAGGGTTTAAAAAATCCATCTAAGTAGGTATACTTAAAATTCATAGATAAGCTAATAAAAATCCAAAAAAATTTCTTAAATGACCAACACAAATCAATATACACTAATATTACAAAAATTGTTAAAAAAATTATTGCAGAAAGAAGACATATTATAGAAAAATTTCTTAAATGGACCATTATATGTTGTGAAAGTAACCTTGAAAGTACCAATATATGTTCAAAAACTTATTTTGTGACATTTTGGCCAAATAGGGAAACCCCTATACTTTTTAATGAAATATAAAAACAATCATTTTTTTAATTCAAACACATTAATATATTGTACATACCAAAAACCATCATGATTACCCAAAATTCCATTGGGGATAGACAGAAGTCATGATTCTGAGATGATTGTCTAAGACTAATTGCATCTCCAGCTTCATGAATCTAACCAAATAATATCTCAATTCGAAATAGAACCAGATGAAAATAAATCAGACACCAATTGAATGAATTATACATATCAAAAGGTACATGAAACACTAATTTTCTAGAAGATGAAGAAAAATAATGTATCAATCAAATACTGATGTCAAACAACAAAAGAATAAATAAAACATTATGCAAATGGAAATATAAATAATAGTGGGATTCAATTACATTGAAATAATGATACCATTACATTGTAAATCACGAGATGGTGATAGAGATACCTGAATCAAAGTAGACATGTAAAGTCATCCAATTCCATTTCAATAATCATGAAATATAGAATAAAATTAGTGATCGAGAATAATATTTCATTTGGTAGAACGTGCATCGATTAATAAATTAGGGAATAAATACCAGTTAACAAAATGAAATAGAATCCCTAGTATGGAAATGAATACAGGATATCATAAATATGGATCCAAAAATTGATGTAGATTATACACATAATAGAGGATAGGTGAAAGGGGTTAAAGAAAATACAGATGAATTGGACAATGAAATTTTATTAAAAATAAGTGTTATAAAACAGTTCCTAAAAATGAATTATACAGGCTAATGTAAATGGATCCATGTTGTTTTGAAAGGAATCTGATTTGTCTTTTCAAAAACAATCAGATCCATGTTTTGAAAACAATTAGATCCATGCTTTTAAAAGAAATAGGATTCACTGGGAATTCCATTGTAATGGTAAGATGTGGCTTTGAAAGTCAAAACATCTTTCTTGATGTAGATTTTCATCATATTCACTCTGAATAGGATGAAAAAGAGGTTTTTTTTTCTAGAGAATCAGAGTCATTGTGACAACGATTGAATCAACTATGACGATGATTTGTTGATTTATATTTCATATAAATCATGGGTTGTATTGAGAACTTGTGATGAAAGCTTGAAAGAAGATACAAGGAGTAAAGAGATGATGCCAATACGAAAAGAATTATTTTCATATGGTAGAGAGAAAGAAGTGGTACCAATTGATTTTCAAAACAATCATATCTAGATTGAAGGGGTGGTGCCGATTGTTTTTCAGAACAATCACAATTAGATGGAAGAGGCAATGCCAATTAAAGAATCTATACCAATAAAAAGAGAAATATAAATTATTGATTGTGATTCAGAACAATTGGATTCTTGGTGGAACTCAAAGAAGTGGTGTTGTTTTCACTATAGGAGATGATTACGATTTCACTATAGTAGCTTCTTACGATTTCCCTATAGCAGCTTGTTACCATTTCAATGTAGAAGCTGATTATGATTTCTATGTAGCAGCTGGTTACAATTTTAGTGCAGAAGCTGGTAACTATTTCACTGTAGCACCTGGTTATGATTTCAGTGTAGAAGATGGTTATGATATCACTGTAGCAGTTGGTTACGATTTCATTATTCCAGTTGGTTACAATTTCAGTGTAGAAGTTGGTTATTATTTCACTTTAGCAGTTGGTTATGATTTCAATGTAGAAGATGGTTAAAATTTTACTATAGTATCAAGTTATAATTTCACTATAGAAGATGGTTCTGATTTTAGTGTAAAAGTAGGTTATGATTTCATTGTAGCAGCTGTTTATAAATTTACTGTAACAACTGGTCACTATTTAACTGTAGCACTGTGGTTACAATTTAACTATAGCAGGGGGTGACCATTGAAAACATGATGTCGAATGAAGATTACGAGATGCTACTAATTGGTAATGGATCATACCCAGATGTATCATATCCAAGGAGTAGAAAGAAATAAGTGGCCCTAAGGGAAAGTGGAGCCGATGGAAGAGATGGTGCTGATTGAGAATGAATCAAATTCAGATGGTTTTTTATCGTACCTAGAGTGGTCGTAACCAGATATGATCATATTCATGATAATATTATCAAGACCATTTGTATTTAGAAAAGATCATTCTTTGGTTGAGATGAAAAGAAAGAAGTAGGAATGAATGGAATGTTACCATACTTTCCAATGGAATTCAGACGATGCTAAAGCAGATCCTCAAGGATTTCAATGTCATGAAGGTAGTCATGATACAAGCACTTGTTGGTGAATGAAGTGTGTTTTCTCATGTGGGTAATGAGAAAATAAAAGAGAAGGAGACTGATGAATGAATTATCAAAGGGGTATTATTTCATTTTAAAAGAGTGATTCTCAAGTGGAGAAGTGCATTTCTTCAAACAAATTCAATTGGATTTGTATCAAGCATTGTTTTGAAGAAATTGTTATGAGAGAATCTGATTCATACCCATGTATTTCTCATAAATTGTAATTGTATTGAAAATTGAAATGGGATTCTTGAAAATAAGAGATGAAGATCATAGAATATTTGATAATTATCAAGAAGCATTGAAGAAGTTCTAATTACTCTGAGATTTTAGGAGAAATTCAGATATTGGAGAACTTATGTGAGCGAGAAAGTGTTTTCGTATTTCCGCATAAACATGTTTTGGGTCGCCTATAAAAGGTGTAACATGCATTGTACATGTGTGACTTATAGAAGTGAGATAAGATAAGAGTTTCTAGAGATAAGAAGAGATCAATTCTATTCACATTGAAAATTGTTTTGGGTGGTTCCGATTCATTCATATTCTATTTGTCATGAAAATTGTATTTGGGAATTGAAGTGGTGCCTATTAAACACTACTTCATTCTATCTAAAAGAATCAGAATGGGTGCATTGTTTTGAAAGAATCAGAATGGTATATTTGTATTGAAAAAAATCAAGACTGGGAGAATTGTTTTGAAAGAATCGGAAAGGGAGCTTCATATTGAAAAAAATTAGACTAGGAGCTTTTTTTGAAAGAATCATACTAAGAGAAGATCAGATATAGTGTTTCATAACAAAGTACAAGTTGTTCATACCTTTCATCTAGGTAATTAATTGATGAATTGTATTACAATTTGAATACATTTTTTGAATAGAAAAGAATCACAGGAAACATGAGTTGCTACAAAACAATTGTATTACCCTATTTTTCTAAGAGGGTGCACACACACTAGTGGGATTGTTTCATCATGCTACACGAGTGTAAGGGTACTTCCTACTCTTTGTTATCTAAGGATTGTTTTCATAGTGTATTTTATGGTATTGGATCATTTCCAAACCATACCAAGGTCATAACTATTATTATTGAATAGTTTTACTTGTAAATATTTGGGTTCTTGTGGATGTTTGTTGAGTTTGTTTTCAGTAGGGAATTGAAATATCTAAAAGGAGTAAAAAGTTGTTTCAATTGAAATTAAACATAAAAGAAAAAGCGTATCACTGATTCACCCCTACCCCTCTAAGTGAAACATTACTTTGACTCGATACTTTTAAAAATGGAATAACTAAAGAAGTCCTGACTCATGATGTCCAAGACATACTACCAAAAATGGAAGGAAACTCAAAGTACTACTATGATCTAGTGAAATCAGTTCTAATTATCCAATCGTATGCATAAGTCACAACACATGTGGAAACAATACCATGAAGGGGTTTGTATATATATACCTAGTAGGAGGCTCGAAAACTAATAATAGAGAAATAGAAAGAATCAAAATTCAACTCAACCCAAAAGTAATAGTTTAAGGGAAAGACAATGTCAAATATACTCAAAATAAACCCTAGTGAGAGAGAGAGAGGGGATACCCATCTCCATAGATAGTTATGAATGATTAGTTATCCTATAGCTCCCGAAGGTCCATATCTAATGCCTAGCACAATGTGTACCCTCACATACATTAGGGTGGAGGTCCCACACCTCTCCAATTCAGTCTACAATTTAGGGACCACTAACTCACATAGAGGAACTGAACCCCACATATCTCAATGAAATGGGAGTACCACACCATATTTAGAAGACTAATACCCTCTTTAGTATGGGAGAGTACAAAATATACCTTTGTAAAGATCATGGGGGACCTGCACCATAGTTTGATATGGGAGTACCGATCCTGGCATATCTCTAATGATAAAAACCGATCACTATCACTTTCCAGGAATCGATGAAGTAAGATCCATGATCATAACACCTTATGAAATATCATTGATTCCAAAATGAAGTCCATAATAACATCTTGTGATAAAACATTCTCAGGATATGATACTCACAAGCCCAAATCCGAGTATTGAAGACGGAGATACAGAAGGATTAAGTCTCTAGGAAGAAATACATGCCGTGTATTGGAAACCTTAGGTATGCTCATGTTCCATGACCTGTTCCAATATACTATGTCACATGTTCGTGTACTCTATCCATGCTCGTGTACTTTTTTCATGCCTAAGTTCCCTAATCTTATAGATGTAATCTGGTTATGTCCTTTCCCATGTACTCAAGATGTGTATGACAACCCTTCTCTTTATTACACACTTAAACATGATTTATTACATAAACTTCACTTTATAAAACATATAATATCGAGAGGTGTATTGTATTTGGGGATTAGGATCATTATATAACAACTTAAAACATGAAATACAATATCTTTATTGAAATATTTCTTTACCTGAACACTACATTTCCTCGTACATAGCATTTCATGGGATAATATGAGGACATGCATATGAAAAGGGTGAGATATAATGCCCAGTAAGGGGATAAACATGGAATAACATGAGGAATACGATACATGTTAGAAAATAGGCATATCAATGGAACTCAAGAGAAACATGAACATAAAGGCATGATAAAGCATGATAATCCTAACATAGATATGTGGAAACAACACTTAACATGGAATTAGCATTAGCCAAGGCTCATTGCACATTGAGCATGAGTAAACCCTACTTGATCATGAAGCACAAGTTAACCCTTGTTTCACTTGAATTATCACGAGTCAACACCCATTTCCCATGATGTATCATTATAAAATACTTTACCCAATGCATTGAAGCGCTATTAGGGCGTACCCTTCTTAAACATTTCATTTCATGCATAACTGTGCCACTTGGATCATACAACATGGAAAAAATAATCATCATTTATTAAAAAATAAAGGGATGTGTAATAAACACATGAATCTTTGTAATCAAGAAGTAAATGTTCATAATGTTGAATACCATTGATAGTGAAATGTGCATGGTATTCCTTACACAATGATATTAGATTGGGAAATCGATGCAATTTCAATAGCATAACGGTGTGATGTAAGAATTAATAAAAATTGTTGATGATAGAGAAAGGGGTTTATCATCATATTTAAATGAAATGGAATGTAAGGGGGTCATATAGATACATGTCCCAACAATTTTAATCGAATTTAGATTCATGATACAAAATAATTACTTTAATGTAAATGAGGAGAGAGAAATTCATTACAGAAATTTGGCATCGTAGTGGGTATACATGGAAGGCATAGATGAGAGAGAAAGGGGTCTCTAATCATTGAAAAAAAGAGGATAGTATAGGGGAGGTGATATATCATACCCTAACATTTATAATTAAAAATAAAAGGGCATAACAATATAATGAAACTTGGACATAAATAAGGAAAGTGAGAACCCCTTACATGGATGTGTGATTCTGAAGGCCTGGGAGAGGCTTGAGAGAAGATTATTGGGAGATTAGGGTTCCTTGTGAGGATTCTAGAGAGGGCAGTTCATGGGTTGGTATAACTACAAAGGCTTTGAGTGAGGAGTAAGTGGGAGCTTGGGTGGGTTTATATAGAAAAGGAGAAGGAATTCTTTATTATTTAGGTTTGGGACACCTCACATTAAACTAATCAAAACCACAAACCAGCCAATGGTTATTGCCCATGGTTTTTTTCAAAGGGGATTGTAAAAAATATTTAATAAGTTAAATAGAATAACTTCATAAAATAATAGGGTTTCTTATGTGGAGGTGAGTCACACTCTTAAAGAAAACAATTTAAAAAGACAAAATGTTTAATAAGTCTTGGAGGGTCCACTAAAGCTTTGTAAAATAAATCAAAAAAACCCAAAATAAAATTATTTTTATTTTAAAAAATTTATTGGTCGAAAATAATGTTTATAATATTTTATTACATCACTATTGGTTCATTATGATGATATAAAACACATTATATATTTTAACAGTATTTAATTTTTACCCAAAAATATGACTGTCTCAGAAAATTATGAAACACTAACTATTAGATAATTTTGATGTCCTAGTTTCAAAAATATTATTTATTTTATCTAAATAATTTTTTAAATATGTTAATTTTTAATTTTAAAATAGAAACCTAAATTTATAAAAAATTCATCGGTTTTGACAAAAATCAACTTTCAAACCAAAATACAGATTTGAATTGAATTCATAAAATTACACGATCATTTATAATTCATAAAAAGTAATTTAATAATAATAATATTTTAATAAAATATTATTTAATTAAAAAATCAATTAATTCATCAAAATATATTTCATATTTGAATATTAACTAAAAATACTATTTGTGCTTTAACAATTATTTACACAGTAACAATAATAAAAAGAATGTATATTATCTATACAAGAATAATTTACATCTATGATGTCCTAGGGTCTTGTTATATAACCCCTTAAAACCCCCACATAAGACCTTAGGGTAAGTTGCGCGACAATGAAAAACTCTTGGGGTGCCTCAGATAACATCGACTGAGTGGTAATCTCTATCACCATCCACTTCTCTCATAGATGGTTCCACTCGAACTTAACATATTTAAGATTGACTTGGGATTGGTCAAGAGAAAATACCAATAAATCCATCTCCTTTCCATGTTTTGACAAATGGGATTCGTATGGGGAAATTCTACTGGATGAGGCCATCACTTCCTTTTTCTAAGTAAATTCGATGTATTAAATCCCAATATTTATACAAATCACGTGATCACTTTTCAACTGTTTTATTAGAAATGATTACATTTATTAAAAGTATATTAAAATCCAAAACATAGAACCAAAAATGTCCATATGTTATACATAACCATTAGAATATATTTAAATATACCAAGTGGAATGTTCATTAATGAATTTCGGGTCATTAAAATTTTCTCCCCTTAATAAATTTCATCCCCAATATTTTATTTTCAAACACTAAAACAAATGTGGGTAACATTTCTTCATCACTTCCTATGAATCCCAAGTTGCTTCTTCAAACTTTTTGTTTCACCACAACACCTTGATGATGGGAATTGTCTTATTTCATAGAACTTTTTCTCTATGATCTATGTTCTTCACTAGTTCCCCCTCATAAGAAAGATCATTTTATAGCTATACTGCCACTAAATATAGTACATGTGAAGGGTACAATATGTACTTCCTTAAGAGAGATACATTAAATACATCATGTACTTTGGCCATGGTTGGTGTAAGGGCTAGTCGATAGGCCACAACCCCGACACAATCATGAATATTGAATGGGCCGATGTACATAAGACATAACTTACCCTTATTTCCAGACCTCATGACTTTCTTCCATGGAGATATGTGTAGAAATACCACGTCTTTAACTTTAAAATCAAGGTCTCGTCGATGTTTATCTACATAAATCTTCTGTTGACACTGGGCGGCCATGATATGCTGCTGAATGGTTTTCACCTCCTCCACCATTTCTTCGACCATTTCTAGTCCTAGAAACTTACGCTCACGGACATCATCCCAACATACTAGTGTTCTGCACCTATTCCCGTACATGGAATCAATAGGTACCATTCGGATACTTGAGTGGAAATTGTTATTGTAAGAGAACTCAATTAGAGAAAGATGTTAATCCCATTCTCTTTTAAGTCCATTGAGAATGCTCTCAACATATACTCAAGTGTTGGGATAGTTCTCTTGGATTGGCCATCATTTTGAGGATGACAAGTTGTATTTAAGTTCATCTCATTGTCCAAAGCATGTTAAAGACTCTTCCAAAACATAGAGGTGAATCTTAGATCACGATCGGATACAATCGATAGTGGTACCCCATGCAGCCTTACCACATCTCTGATGTATATCCATGCGAGTTGATCTAATGGAAAATCCTCCCAAATAGAAATGAAGTGTGAAAACATTGTAAGATGACCCACAAAAACCCAAATTTTATTGTTGCCATTAGATGTATTCAGAAGTCCAGTGACAAAGTCCATGGTAATTTTCTCCCATTTCCATGCTAGTATGGGAAATGGTTGCGTCATACCCTTATACGTCTGCCTATCTTCCTTCACTTGTTAAGAAACAAAGATCATTGATGTATACTTAGTGATCTCCGTCATCATATTATCCCACCAATAATGCCCTCGTAGATCTTGATTCATCTTTGTGTTTCCTGGGTGAATATGAAAATTTAAACTATGTGCATCATCCAAAAGTTCCTTCTTCTCTCTATACATGATGGAACACATAGTATTTTCCCAAATCTCACAATTACTTCCTCATTAACATTGAACTCTAAGTATTTCCCTTTTCTGATAGCTTCCACTTTATTTTGAATTCCCACATCATACATTTGATCATCCATTAACTTTTTCGAAAGAAATGGTTGAGAAATAATTTGTGAAAGGATTGATGATGTTCCCCTCTTTATGATTCCCATGTCCATCTTCATCAAATCTAGGAAGATTGTATCCTTCTCAATTATCATCAATGATAGAATCACTGTGTCCTTTCTACATAGATCATCCACCACCTTGTTCAATTTCCTAGGGTGGTAATGGATTGAGAAGTCATTGTCTTTGATCAACTTTAACAATATTCATTGGATCATGTTAAACACTTTCTATGTGAATATATACTTGAGGCTTTTCAGGTGCGTATATATTTCACACTTCTCCCCAAAGAGATAATTTCTCCAAAATTTTAAAACAAATATCGCTGCAACTAACTCCAGATCATGTGTTGGATATTTCTGCTCGTGAACATTCAATTTCCTTGAAGCATAGGCAATGACTTTGTCATTTTGCATCAACACACAGCCCATGCCCTTCTTCTAAGCATCACAGAATACCACAAAAATTTCTCCACTTGTGGGTAAAGTGACTATGAGCGGAGTGATAATCCTCCTTTTCAACTCCTTGAAGCATTCTTCGCATTCATCACTCCAAGAAATCATTACACCCTTTCGAGTTTTCTTGGTAAGAGGGTTGGAAAATTGTGATAAATTTCTTACAAATCATTGATAATATCCTGCTAACCCCAAAAAGCTATGGATATCTGTTACTGATGTTGGCCTAGGCCATCCCTCTATTGCAACTTTCTTAGAGGGATCCATATATATCCCATTACTTGTGTTGATATTGCCCAATAATGAGACCTCCTTTAACTAAAACTCACACTTGCTGTACTTTCCATAGAGATTCTCCTTTTGCAATATCTCTAGTATAGTTCTTAGATTCTCCTTGTGATCCTCCTTGGTTTTGGATTATATTAGAATAACATCTAGAAATAATACCACAAATTTGACATGGTAATCTATAAGGACTCTATTTATCAAGACCATGAATATTTTTTAAGAATTAGTGAATCTGAAAGGCATTACTATGAATTCATAGTGCTTGTATCTTATATGAAAAAGATGTCTTGGGGATATCTTCATTCATCACCATTACTTGATAATATCCCGACCGTAAATTTACCTTGGAGAAGTATTGTGCTCCACACAGATGATCGAAATAGTCATCAATTCATGGGAGAGGATACTTGTTATTTATCGTGATTTTGTTCAACACACGATAATCAATTCAAAGGCGCATTGACCCCTACATCTTCTTGATAAAGAGGAATCCTGCACCCCATGGTGAATCACTTGGGAATATAAACCTTTTATCCAGATTCTCCTGTAGTCTTTTCTATATCTCCTCATGCTCCACAAAAAAAATTATATATGGAGTCTTGAATATTGGAAACTCCCCAGGTATAAGATAAATTGAGAATTCAAAATATCTTCTCGGAGGAAGACCTGACAATTACTCAGGAAACACTTCAGCGAATTCCCTCACAATAGGCATGTCTTCAAAGATTTTTTCCTCTTTAGACTCAATCATCTGAGCCAGATACACATGCTCATAGGGAAGTAATATCCATGATTGAGATGATGGATCTAAAAAAACTTAATCTTCCTCCTTGCACTTGTACTGAATCCGGGGTCAATTTTCTACATAGAGAGTGATTTCCCTCTCATGGAAATTTATGTTGGCTCTATATAGAAAAATCCAATCCATTCCATGAATTGAAAAAAATTCCAACAGAGGGAGTATGACGAGGTTCTCCGGGAAGTTCAATCCACCAATTATGATAGGGCAGGAGTTATATTCATGGGTTTAAATGATTTCACCATTTTCTGTACTCACCAAAATCTTTAATTCCATGATTTGTGGTGGTTTTTATATTGTTCTGCTAAACGTTCATGATGTAAAAGAATGCAAATAACCTGAATAAAATAGTACATTTTCTATTCTTGAATGAAAAACTAGAATTCTTATCACCACTTCGTTGTCAGGGTTCACTTAGGTGGTAGTGATGGAAAAATATCACCCTTGCTGCCATGGATGTTGTTGGTTGCCTTCAAAAACCCTTATATTAGGTCATTAATTTTCAAGGTTCCCTGGTTCATTACAGTTGAAGCAATGAAAAATGTGTTCTGGTTTGAACGGAGCATTCCTCTCCTCTATCATAGCTGTGGGCTTTTCATGTCAGCAGTTAACAACTAGGTGTCCTTCTCTTATACACCTAAAGCATTTCCACATCCCCTTCATGTAGAGACCTGAAGCATGACGTTCATGGAAAATACATTACTTTTCCAGAATACTTAATACATAATGAAAACAGACACACAAGGACCGTAATAGTTTAGTGTCCTTGGAAACATGGAACATAATCTTCTAATCTTGGTGAAAGATACTCAACATCTCCCATAAAGATCTTCCCTTTTTTTCCTAGAACCATTCCTTATATCCTAGGGAAAATAAAACATAACATGTTTGAGCTCAAATTCTCATTAAGGGAAAACGTAGTGAACATAAAACAATCCATAAAATTTGGAAAGAAAAAACATGAACATGAAATTTAAACATCAAAATCTTGAGCAAAGACATAGATCGTGGAAGTACATAAGGCATATATCATAATGAAACATCAATCATGATAAAATATAATGGGAATAAAACATGTAATTGTGGAAACCATTCAGAACATGTTATGATTTCCATAGTAGCCAAGTCATTGCTGCCAAAACCATCTTAGTGGTCAAAGTCCCTTTCTGAATCGAGTTCACTCCTCTTTTCAGTCCTGTAACACTGAACCTGATTGACTTACCATTCCGGCCATGTCTATCTCATGAGATATAAATCTTTACCTAATGAATTGGAGGGAGATATAGGTCCCACCTATAACATAATGAAATAATTCTTACTTGTGCCACAAAATAAACATAGAACATTCATCATAATCCAAAGAATAAAATGGGTTTCATAAATATCATCCCATCATCACATAATCCATATAAAACAAATGGATATTTCATCATAAGAAAAGTGAAACCATGTAAATAATAGAGACATTATACTTGAAACAAACACATATGAAATAATGTCATCTTATATGGAAAATGGTTTTGATAAAACAATTGAAATGAATTCTTGAGGAAAACATCTTTTCTTCATCAAAATCATTATCTTTTCACAAAATTCCATGCACTTTTAAAATAAAAGTATTTTGTTGAAAATAGTCATAAAATCCTATAGAGTAAGATTCATGAAATTGAGGCTTTATGAAACCATAAAAATCCATTCTCTCCATATAAGTTAAAAATAACATTCTTCTCGTACTTTTGTCGGAAAAGTCAAAAAGTACCTCATAAAAGAAAGATTCCATACATACCATGTAGTAAAAGTAAAAAATGGGTAAAAAGGACATTAAACATACATAAGGAAACTTTTAGAAAACATGGAAATGTTTGATAACAATAAACCTAGTAAATAATTATGAAAAAATAATCTCATATAAAAATGAGATTTCAAAAATTATCTCATACCTTAGGTCAGATATGCTTTGTATGGATCCGAACCTCCTCTTTCTCGAAATTCCTCCTTTAAATTTTCTCTTAGGGAACTAGAGATGGTCTTTTGAGTATACCAGTACCTCTAGTAGGTTTCTAAGAAAGTGGGAAAGTAAAATGGTCAGGGTTTGGCCAAGCATCAAGGCTCAAAATGGTGTAAAGAGAAGAGGGAAGGGGTTCCCTTTTATAAGGGAGGAGAGGGGAACCTTTGGAAAAACTAAAAATATTACATTTTTATAAAGTCATATTTAGTTTATAATAGCTCCAAATTGATTTATTTAAAAGCTATGGTGGGTATAGGTCGCAATAATATCATACAATATAATTTAGACAAGTTTAGGTTTCTATTTTAATCTTATCATTTGGATTTAACTTTAAGTTAAATAATTTTACTTTTACTGTGTCTTCTTGTATTCTTACACAATATGGTTAATAAACATACTATACCAAGAAAAAAGAACCCCAAGTTGTTTATTATTAATATATATACCATTATCTAAGTCATTTGTCTGATCCTTAGATTTTTAGGAATAAAATGACAATTACTAATATAATATTTGTTTTAAAAACTATTTTATTTCAATTTTGACACTATTTGGTAATTTATATTTGTGAAAATCATAACAGAATAATTAGTTCGAAAAAATTTAATTAAATTAATAATAACATGTCATATTAACCTATAAAATTAGTGGAATTAAAAAAAGTCTCAAATTACATTTATTTGGGTATTTATAACAGCAATTATGTCAATATTTCATTAATGAGATAATTACTTCATAATAATTGTGTCATAAATAATTTAAATTATTTATGTTCTAAAAATTATAAATAAAATACCATTATGTAGGAAAACGTTTTAGCTTTCTAATGAATATTTATAGTCTAATTTATCTTATGTATAACCCTATATTAAAAATGTTTTAGTAATTAAACTTTGATTTTAACTATTTTAACTATTCTTTAAATAAAATAATATTAAATGTCCTAATCTAATCCAAGTGGGCCTAAATAGTCATATTTTATTCATAAGGTTGTTTTAGGTCGAATTAAACTTATCCAATAGAATTAGTACATGTGTTAGGGTAATAATAATATCAATTTTACCCTTATTTACCCTATTTACTTTTAACCGTGGTAAAAAAAGTAAAAAGTTACTATTCAAAACAAAATTTTTTCATCTCATTGAACCAAATTTTAGAACTTGATATTAACTATGTCTCTCATATTTTTGAAATTAAATTCAATGAATTGGTAAAATTTCATTTAAATGAAAAAGTCAGTTTTTTAAATACCACAATGTGGTTTCACTATTCATCAAAAATTAAAATTTTTCAGACAAATACCAAAAATTTAGACTATGATATATTTGATATTCTTAATTCAAAAATGATGTATATTTTTCCAAATTCAATACATAGAAGTGGAATTAATTAATTTTAAAATTTATTCCCGTTATCAAAACAAATAGTGTGCTTTTAAGAAACAATAACTATCAAAAGATTGATACTTGTTGATGTCCAATTTCAATGTGAAATTAATTCCAATGACCAAAATTAGATTAAATGGTAAAAATATATTCTAATTACACTTTAAAAACAATTAAAAAGATAATCTATCCATATAAATCATTGCGATGAAAAAAAATTGTTTTTAATTAAAATAATGCGTGTTTTTACTATTCATTAAAATATGATAGTTATCAGAATAATATGAAACTTTTATCCAAAATAACTTTTTATATCCTAATTCCAAAGAAAAAATATATTTTGTCAAATTGAACTTATAGACATGTCTAAAACAAGATTTAATGTGGGCGCTCCATCGAAAGGCGGGAAATCTGCAATTTTTGAAAAATACATATTATACACGAAAAATTTATTTTGTTCTCATACCATATTTAAGAAAATGTGTAAGATGAATAATAATGCTATAAAATTCAAAATATAGTTAATACTATTAATAAAAGCTAGTTCATAATAATACTATAAAAATATATCATTGTTTAGTAAAACCCGGTATTGCGTACAACACACGGTATCGAGGAAGGTCGCGATTGCGTGTAACACAAGCCAAGTCAGGGTTGTGTTTAGTGCACGACTCCATTATTGTTGCGTATAACAAAATCAAACAATATTTCATTAATACATTGAATATATATATATATACTCAATGTTGTGTAGAATAACTACTATCAAACAAACATGAAATTGTGTGTAACATGATCCAAGATTAGTGTTTTATATACTGAAAGCTAATATGGTGTCGTGTATATCTCAAGATAATCTTGGTGTAGTGTACTGTAAAAGATATCAAAGAGATTAAAATTAATATATATTATAAAATCTCAGGGTGTTACATTCTACCCCCCTTAAATTGAATTTCGCCCTCGAAATTCGTCGGGGTTATAAATAGTTTACTATTCATAGTAAGCCACATCGTAAAAAGAAATACTAAAACATAATTTTAAAAACTAAAGTATGAAATGTAACGATTAACCAAAGTAACTCATCACTGGGTTTCTATATAGGATATCATAGGTTAAAATATGGATATGGAAGAAAAATCTAACCATCATGTTATGATGGATAGTGGTAGAGAACATGGCTATGAAAAATCAATCAATCACAAAGACATAAATTTTTGATGATCTAAGGTGCCATCTGAGTCATCAGATATAAGAGAACTAGGACAACATTTTTGGTTTTCAATATCTTTTCCCTAAAGTTGAACAATTCAAATTAGAAGAAATACTTACATGATATTGGTACAATCTCACTGTTGTTCGTTCTTTGAACAACTTCCACTTCATCTCTTAAAGAAATGAAGTTTAATTTAATATTCGTGAAGTGTTAACATATCATTTGATAGAATGATGGGTCATTCCATTTGTTTCAAACAAATGGATATCAAAAGTTAACAAATATACATAAGTCCATCTATGGTGATGTTAATCATATACGATTCCAAAAATGAACTTATACATCATTTATCATGCCTCTTAATAAAATAAAACTACTTTCTACTGACCTGGGACTTGCTGTAGGCCATTGGTAGGTGATAAAGTCTAGTCGCGCTTTGGTTGTGGGTTCAATTCCCATAGCCTTGTCCGACACGATGGGTTTTCTCCCATCCTGCAGGTAGTCCTTTTATTTCTAAAAATACATTATTATTACTTTCCATCAATAATATCGAAAAAGTTTTAGCCTTAAACAATACTAACTTATGTCCAACATAATCCATTCCAATCTTTAGGCTTATCTAAAATACAATTGTCCAATCTCATATTATAATGAAAACGATAAGCAGATAGTTCATATAACAAGCATGTTAATACCATCGTTGATCCGCATATATCATAAGATATGCCCTGTTGGTCACATTCCAAACATTCTAAGGCCTTAATCATGTATTATCTTAATAAAATTTAATACCCATTGAACCTTAATGAAAACATTAATGCAGTTAAAAGTTAAAACATTCCACATACCAAAATCCTCAAAATTCTATATATTCAAACCATGATATCACGCAGTCCTTATATCAATCATGAGCTCATGAATACTATCAAACAAATTATTTTCTCCTTATCCCTTCATTATGCGCATATCATCTTCTTTCCAAAAATATCTGAATAACCTTTCATGGTTACCAGTACCATTCAACATATACATTCAAATACTTTAGGAAAAACAATAGTGTAACAATCCTTAGATGATTCTTTATTCCATAGTACCATACATTATTCTTTTATATACATACAATCATTCCAATAGCATCTTAAACCACTAGCTGAGCTTCATCATATCATTCATGTCATATTTCATTTGTAGTCTCTTTATCATCATCCACATAAATACTACCCATATGACCATGCTGATTCTCTTCATGAGATATTCCCTTAGGGAATTGGTTTGCATAATGCCCATAAATTCCACATTTAAAACACCTAATCATTTTTATGTCATAGCAATATCATTATCCTTGTCCATGCTGTTAACTGTACCTTTTCCATTACACTAACTGTTAATGTGTCCTTCTTTTCCACACCTAAAGCATCTTCTAGTTCCTTTGAAACAATCTCCCTGAGGCCTCTTCCCACATGTTTTACATGAGGGAAATTGAACTTTCTTTCCTCTATGATCATCATGAAACTCCATCTTTTTCTTATTTTTTGAGTCAGGAAACTTACCAAAGATGAGATTATTGATCATATTATGAGATTTCTGGTTAGGGATAATAATTATTTTTGGACTTCCAAATCCCGTTTCATTTGGTTGATCATGAATAATATCATTCCATTGTCTGTCATATCCTCCATTATCGTGAATCTTCTTGTTTCCAGCCATTTTCTAAAACCCAAAAAGGATAGTGTGAGAGGAAAAAATCATGCTATGGAAAACAACATAGTAAAGGGAGAGTACCCTAAATATCTAACATCTTAGGTTAAATTTTATGATTGTTACCATAGTTCTAGAACTATATCATATATGTATACTTATCCTTAGGGACATCCGTAGACATACCTTAGAAATATATCTATGGATCTCACTAACGTTTTCGCATCATAGTTTCCAAATATTGACTAAACCATTCCTCTGATACCAAATGTAGTGACCCGAAGCTTGGAATACATGGACAATACATTAATTTTGTGGAATACTGAATACATAATGAAAACAGACACACAAGGACCATAATAGTTTAGTGTCTTTGGAAACATGGAACATAATATTCTAATCATGGTGAAAGATCCTCAACATCTCACATAAAGATCTTCCATTTTTCTACCTAAAAACTTACCTTATATCCTGGGGAAAAGAAAACATAAAAAGGGTGAGCTCGAATTCTAATTAAGGGAAAAAATAGTGAACATAAAACAATTCATAAACATTTGAAAGAAAAAAACATGAACATGAAATTTAAACATCAAAATCTTGAACAAAGACATAAATCATGTAAGTACTTAAGGAATATATCATAATGGAACATAAAACATGATAAAATATATTGGGAATAAATCATGTAATTGTAGAAACCATTCATCAAATGTTATGATTTACATAGTAGCCAAGGCATTGCTGCCATGACCATCACAGTGGACAAAGTCCCTTTCTGAATCGAGTTCACTCCTCGTTTTAGTCCTATAACACTGAAACAGATTAACTTACTATTCCATCCATGTTTATATCATGAGATATAAATCTTTACCAAATTAATTGGAGGTAGATATAGGTCACACTCATCTCATAATGAAACCATCTTACTTGTGCCACAAAATAAACTTAAAACATTCATCATAACCCAAAGAATAAAATGGGTTTCATAAATATCATCCCATCATCACATAATCCATATAAAACAAATTGATATTTCTTCATAATAAAAGTGAAACCATTTAAATAATAGAGACATTATACTTGAAACATACACCTATAAAATAATGTCATCTTAGATGGAAATGGTTTTGATAAAACACTTGAAATGAATTCTTGAGGAAAATATCCTTTCTTCTTCAAAATCACTTTCTTTTCACAAAATGTCATGAACTATTAATATAAAAATATTTTGTTAAAATAGTCTTAAAATATTATAGAGTATGCTTCATGAAAAAGAGGCGTTATGAAACCGTAAAAATCCATTCTTTCCGTATAAGTTAAAAATAAGATTCTTCTCGTACTTTTTTCGGAAAAGTCAAAAAGTACCTCATAAAAGAAAGATTCCATACATACCATGTAGTAAAAGTAAAAAATGGGTATAAAAGACTTTAAACATACATAAAGACACTTTTAGAAAACATAGACATGGATGATAAAAATAGCACCAGTAAATACTTACGAATAAACAATCTCGGATAAAAATGAGATTTGCAATATTATCCCTTACCTTAGGTCCGATATACTTTGTATAGATCCAAACCTCCTCTTTCTCGAAGTGCCTCATTTAATCTTTCTCATTGGGAACTAGGGTTTGTTTTTTGAGAATTCCAGTACCTCTAGTAGGTTTCTAAGGAAGTGGGGAAGTGAAATGGGCAGGGTTTTTCTGAACATCAGGGCTCAAAATTGTGTGAAGAGAAGAGGGAAGGGGTGCCCTTTTATAAGGGAGGAGAGGGGCACCTTTGGAAAATCAAAAAAAAATATTATTTTATTTTAAAGTCTTATTTGTTTTTTAATAGCTCCAAATTGATTTATTTAGAAGATAAGGTGGGGATGGGTCGAAATCCTCTCATCCAATAGAATTTAGACAAGTTTAGGATTCTATTTTAACCTTATCATTTAGATTTAACTTTATGTTAAATAATTTCACTTTTACCGTGTCTTCTTGTTTTCTTACACTATAAGGTTAATAAACTTACTATAACAAGAAAAACCAACCCCAAGTTGTTTATTAATAATATATATAACCTTATCTAAGTCATTTGGACTAACCTTATATATTTAGGAAGAAGATAACAATTAATAATATAATATTTGTTTTAAAAACTAATTATTGTCAATTTTGACCCTATTTGTGAATTGGTTTTTGTGAAAATCATAACAGAATAATTAGTCCAAAAAAAGTTATTAAATAAATAATAACATGTCTTATTAACCTATAAAATTTGTGTAATTCATAAAAAGTCTCAAATTACATTTATTTGGGTATTTATAACATCAATTATGTCAATATTTTATTAATGAGATAAATATTGCATCATCATTGTGTCATAAATAAATTAAATTATATAATTTTTAAAATTTATAAATAAAATACCATTATGTAGAAAATATTATTATCATTCTAATGAATATTTATAGTAGAATTTATCTTATGTATAACCCTATATTTAAAATGCTTTAGTCATTAAACATTGATTTTAACTATTTTAACTATTTTTTAAATAAAATAATATTAAATGTCCTAATCTAATCCAAGTGGGCCTAAATAGTAATATTTTATTCCTATGGTTGTTTTTGGTCGAATTACACTTATCTAATAGAATTTGGACGTGTGTTAGGGTAATAATAATATCATTTTTACCCTTAATTAACCTATTTACTGTTAACCGTGTTAAAAATAGTAAAATGTTACTATTCACCAAAAATTATTTTCATCTCATTGAACCACATTTTAGTCCTTGATATTAACCGTGTATCTTGGATTTTTGAAACTGAATTCCCAGAAGTGGTAAAATTTCATTTAAATGAAAAGTCATTTTTTTAACTACCACTAAGTGGTTTCACTATTCATCAAAAATTAATGTTTTTCAGAAAAATACCAAAAATTCAGCCTAAGATATATTTTATATTAAAAATTAAGAAATGATGACTATTTTTTCAAATAAGATATATATAAGTGTCATTAAATAATTTTAAAATTTATTCCTGTTATCAAAATAAATAGCGTGTTTTTAACAAACAATAACTATTAAAAGATTCATACTTGTTTATGTAAAATTTCAAAGTGAAATTAATTACAATGACTCAAATTGGATAAAATTGTAAAAATATATTCAAATTAAACTTTAAACCCAATTAAAAAGATAATATATATAAATAAATTATTGGGATGAAAAAAATGTTGTTTTTAATTAAAATATAGCTTGTTTTTACTATTCATTAAAATATGAAAGTTATCAGAATAATATGAAAATTTTATCCAAAGTAAATTTTTATATCATGATTCCAAAGAATAATTTTATTTTGGTCAAATTGAACTTATATACATGTCAGAAACAAGATTTAATGTGGGTGCGCCATCGAAAGGCAGGAAAACTGTAATTTTTTAAAAATACATATTATACATGAAAATTTTATTTTTTTCTCATACCATATTCTAGAAAATGTGTATGATGCATAATAATGATACAAAATTAAAAAGGTATTTAATACTATTTATAAAGGCTAGTTCATAATAATATTATAACAATATATCGTTGTTTAGTATAACCCGATATTGCGTACAACACACGCTATCGAGGAAGATCGTGATTGCGTGTAATGCAATCCAATTTAGCGATGCCTTTATTGAACAACTCCTTTTTTGTTGTGTATAACAAAATAAAACAAAATTTCATTAATACATTGAATATATCAATATATATACTCAAGGTTGCGTAGAATAACTACTATCAATCAATCTTGAAATTGTGTGTAACACGATCCAAGATTAGTGTTTCATATACTGCAAGCTAATATGGTGTCGCATATAGCGCAAGACAATCTTGGTGTAGCGGACAGTAGAAGTTATGAAATAGATTAAAAAGAATATATCATATGAAATCTCGGGTTGTTACACTTCAATCAATTTCAAGGGTGTTTCTTTGGGCACCATTGGAAAGTGGGGTGATTGATCTACTTAGCACCATTGGATTTATTCATTGGACCACCAGAATTGAAATCCACCTTATTCTTATTATCCCCATGATACCCCTGAGATTCACTAATCTCCATTTCAACCATGTGGGAACATCAGACAATTTCCTCATAGCTGTCAAAGTCACAGATCTCCTAGGCTTTCTGCAAGCTAGGTTTCATCCCAACAAAGAAGCAGTCAACCTTACATTTGAGGGTTAAGACAAAGTTGGAGGCATATAGTGCAATCCTTGTGAATTTTTCCTCATACACTCCAATGGATTCTTCGTCTTTTTTATTAAGGTCAAGAATGTCCCTTTCCATCTTCAGCCAGAGGGTGTACAGAATATATTTATCAAAAAACATCTTTCGGAAATTTGTCCATTCTAACGCCTTAATCTCCTCCTCAGGCTTCGTATTTTTGATCAATGTACACCATTGATCTTATTCACCCTCCATATGATAATCATCCAGGAGAAACATCTATTGTTCTGAATATTTAAGGATGGATAAGATATTTTTAATTGAGTTGATCCATTGTTCGATGATTGAGGGATCAAATGATCCATTAAAAGTATGAGGCCTTTGTCTCATCAAGCTCTCGATAGTGATTTGTTCTTTCATGGGGGGGGGGGGGGGGTTGAATATTCCTCTTGACCCATGATTCAATTCAAAGCTCAAGTTAACTGAGAGATAATCGTAACAAAGTTCATGATTCCCATGCCCATCAGATTGGGGATATCATTCGAATAGTCATCACATTGATCTTCACATCGGTTGTTATCCCGAGTCCTCCTATTACAATCCATTGGCTAGATTTAAGGAAATTTTGGGGTATTACATAAAGGGTAATACAAGGGCAAAAAATAAGACTTATAAATGTTTTTATTTCTTTAATTATGAATCTATAGGCTTCAATCTATGTTATCCATTATCTATATTCTAACATATTTTCACAGGGTAATTTTTTTAATTCCATTAATAATGTTTCATAATAAGATTTTGAATTTACCAATGCATATCACTCGGGAGTGTCATAACCAAGAGTGTAGCAAGGCCCATTTTTGTGTACTAGGATACCCCAGGTCAAGCCCGAAACTCCTTGTCGGGATTTTCACCCCTAGGTACATTTGTGCTAGAGCCGTCTCTACCGGCTCGTATCGAGACAGGGGTGTATTTGATTGATAACCCACTTAATCAATACTCAAAAAAATGTAGGGATGCCTTTTATACATAGTCTAGTCTCTAAGGATTCACTAGGGTTTTCTAATCCCAATCCAAAAAATAACTAAACCTATCCTCTGATACCAACTATGATAACACTGCTCTTTATTACACACTTAAACATGATTTATTAAATAAACTTCACATGATACAACATTGATGATTGAGAGGTATAGTGTATTTAGTGCTTAGGATCATTACATTAAAACATAAAACCTTAATACATCATCTTTATTGAAAAATTTCTTTACATGACCACTACATTTACTCGTACTTAGCATTTCATGGGATAACTTGAAGACATAAATAAGAAAAGGGTGAGTTATAAAGCCCAGTAAAAAAAATAAACATGGAATAAAATGAGTAATAGAATATATGTTAAAAAATTGGAATATAAATGGAACATAATAGAAACATGAACATGAAGGCATGATGGATCATGATAATCATAACATGGAGATGTGGCAACAACACTTAACATGGAATTATCATGAGCTAGGGCTCATTGCACATGGAGCATAAGTAAACCCTAATTGCATATTATGCATGAGTAAAACCTGTCTTCACTTGAATTAGAATTAGTCAACACCCATTTCACAAGACATATCATGATAATATACTTTACCCATTGCTTTAGAGTGCTATTAGGGTACAACCTTCTTAAACATTTCATTTCATGCATATGTGTGCCACATGGATCATACAACATGGAATCAATCATCGTCATTTATTACATGATAAAGGTATGTGGAATAAATACCTGAATCTTTATAATCAATGTGTAAATGTTCATAAAGTTTAATACCCTTGATATAGAAATTGGCATGGTATTCACTACACAATGACATTGGCTTGAAAAATCGAAGCAATTTCGGTAGTGTAACGACGTGGCGTAAAAATTCATAAAAATGGTTTATAAGAAAAAAGGGGTATCTCATCATATTTACATGAAATGGAAAGTAAATGGATCATATAGATACATTTCCCAATAGTTTTAATTGAATTTTGATTCATGATACAAAAGAATTGCTTGAATGTAAATGATCAGAGAGAAATTCCTTATGAAATATCAGCATGGTAACATGTATACATGGAAGGAATCGATGAGAGACAAAGGGGTATATCATCATAAAAACATAAAAAGGAAAGTATAGGGGAGGTGATAAATCATTCCCCAACATTTATAATTTAAAATAAAAGGGGATAACAATATAAGGAAACTTAGACATAAATTAGGAAAGTGAGAATCAATTAATTGGAAGTGTGATCCCAAAGGCTTGGGAGAGACTTGAGAAAGGATTCTTGGGAGCTTGGGGTGCCTTGATAAGAATCTACTGATAGGAGGGAAGGGGTTGGTAGAACTATAAAGGATTTGAGTGGGGATTAAGTTGGAGATTGGGTGGGTTTATATAGGAATGTAGAAGGAATTCTTTATTGTTTACGTTTGGGACACATCACAATAAACTAATCAAAACCACAAACCAGCCCATGGTTTTTTCCCATGGGGTTTTCCAAAGGGGAGTGGGAAAATATATTTTATAAGGAAAATTTCCTAACTTCTTAACATAATAGGGTTGCTTATGTGGAGGTGAGTCACACTATTAAGAAAAACAATTTATAATGACAAAATGTTTTATAAGTCTTAGAGGGTCCACTAAATTTTTGTAAAATAAGTAAAACAAACCCAAAATTACATTATTTTAATGATAAAACATATATTGGCATTAAATATTGTTTATATTATTTTATTACAGCACTATTGGGTCATTATGATGTCATAAAAATCATTATATATTTAAACAGTATTTAATTTTTACCCAAAACTTCGACTGTCTCAGAAAATTATGAAAAATTTACCATTGGTTAATTTCGACATCCAGATTCCAAAAATAATATAAATTTATATAAATAAATTTCTAAACATTGTAATTTTTACATTTAAAATCAAAACCAACATTTTAAAAAAAATCATGGGTTTGGACAAAAACAGCTTTCAAAACTTATTAAAAATTATAATTGCATTCATAAAATTATATGATCTTTTATAATTAATAAAAAGTAATTTAATATTAATAATATTATTTTATTAAAATATTATTTAATTAAAAAATACATTAATTCATCAAAATAGATTTCCTAGTTGAATATTAACTAAAAATAATATTTGTGCTTTAAAAGCTATTTACAAAGTAAAAATAATAAAAAGAATGTATATTATCTATACCAGAATATTGTACATAATAGAAGTACAAGGGAATTGTTTCATAAACCCGTAAAACCCCACATATGACCTTAGGTTATGGTGCGCGATGGTGACATACTATTGGGGTGGTTTGGATAACATTGCTCGAGTGGTAATCTTTATCAACATCAACTTCTCTTGTTGGCTGTTCCACTCGAGCTTAACATATTCAAGATCAGCTTGGGATGGGTCAAGAGTGATGCCCAATGAATACACCTCCATTCTGAGAACCTACAAATGGGCTTCATATGTGGCAAGTCTATTGTATGAGGCTATCACTCCCTTTTTCTAAGTAAATTGGATTTGTTAAATCCTTATATTTATAAAAATCATGGTATCACTGTTAAATGACTATATTAGAAACGATAAAAATTATTAATTTTATTTTAAAATCCAAAACATAGAACCAAAAAAGTGCATACATTTTACATAACCATAATAAGACATTTAAAGAGACTATGAGAAATTTTCATTAATGCTCTTTGGGTCGTTACAATCTGTTTACCTACCTAGCCATATATGTGACCATGGAATCCTAGGGTATACCCTAGGAATCTACACTGAGTCACATGATGTGTGAAAAAACCACATAATGTTTGATTTATAATTTCACCCAAAACTCAAGCTATCCTAGAAAGGGTACTACACAATGTGTGTTCATTGATACATAAGACATGTATATTAGGATTTTCTAGAAACTAAATAACAATTCATACATCTCTCCTATTGCACCAATACTAATTTATTCATGAATCGTATTGAGGATCTTAGATAGAATGTTGAATGAAAATGATATGCCGCTGGTGGTAAGATTCTAGACACCCTAACCTTGTGAAAATAATCTCCATTGCTCCACACCACTAATTCACTTATCTATTGGAGGAAACACCATAATCCAACCTCTGATCCATGTCACCAATAACAATACCCCACACCAAATCATGATCTAATTTAAAAACTCCAATAACGAACTCATTTAAGAATCTTCCTCAAATATAGGGGTTTAATTGTGTAAAAATCTTAGAAAAACATGTTGAACTTCGATCCCATGGGTCAACGGTAAAGAATGTGAAGAAGGATGGGGAGAAAATAATAATAAAAATGTTATATCATTTTTTGTTGGTTCAATTACATTAATACTCTTTGTTCCAAATCCTTCTCCAAATTTATAGAATCTTACTCAAGCTAGGAGATCTCTTCCTACATGTAACACCCCGAGCTTCCACGATACGCTTCTCATTCAATAATGCAATAGCTTGCATTGTACGCAACTTCGAGTTCTAAAACACCGCGACTAATCAAAGTATCCGTTATGAATAGTAATAACCACTTTTTAAAATTATAGAAATTTTATATTTCAAAATGGACTTCATTTTTGTATTCGTAATACCGAAATTATCCTAAGTTGAATTTTTTGTAACTTTCTGAGAACTTCCAATTTTTTTATGAATAGTGAAAAATACTTAAAACAACTTTTTTAATCAAAATAATTTATTGTGATAAATTATACGATTTAGTGGTTTTAAAGTATAATTAGAATATATTTTTACCATTTTATCCAATGGTGGTCATTAGAATTAATTTAACATTGAAATTGGACATAAACAATTGCCAATCTTTTGATATAAATTGTTTCTCAAAAAAACCCTATTTGTTGTGACAGCGGGAATTAATTATAAAATTAACTAATGCAAATTATATGTTTGGAATTTTGTAAAGTAGACAACATTTTTGAATTTGGAATATCAATTATAGCTTAGGGTGAAATTTTGGCATTGTTCTGAAAAACATAAATTTTTGATGAATAGTGAAACCACTAAGTGGTAGTTAAATAACTGATTTTTCATTTAAATGAAATATTACCACTTCTGTGTTTTGATTTTCAAAAATCCGACATACATGGTTGTCATTAAGAAGTAAAATGTGGTTCAATGAGATTAAAATAATTTTTTGGTGAATAGTGACTTTTAAGTTCTTAATCGCGATTAGAGGTAATTAGTGTAGTTTAAGGTAAAAATAATGTTTTAATAATATTAGATGAGCTTGAAACTTGTCCTACTCCTTTTGGATGAGTCATTGCCGACCAAGACAACCCATGGGTCAACTTGGGGACCCCATGGCGCCACTTTAGTTGGAAAATGACATTAATATATATTTATTTAATGTTAAAATTAAATTGACACAAACATGAGTTGTTTTACTAGAACAGACTTTAAGTGGGGTTACACAAGTCCAAATTTTGACTATAAATATTCATTAGAAATCTAAAAAGATTTCCTACATCATAGTATTTTTTTTATAATTTTTAGACATTAAATAAATTAAATTATATATGACATCATTATGATGTAGTGATGACCTCATTATTGAACGATTTTAATAAAATGAAATGATAATGTGAAATACAAGGCTTACACTTGTCCAAAGACTATTGGATGGGTATATTTCGAACCTTTATCACCTTATCCACGAATTATATAAGTTTGGGACCTTTAGAATCCGAAAAGCATTTTATAATAATGTAACATTTCAATCTTTCAAAAAGAGCCCCTCCTCTCCTCTTATAAAAGGCCCCCACCTCTACCACCATATTCACACTTCCAAGCCTTTTGGATAGGCCAACCTCTTCCCAAATACTCTCCCAACTTCTCTCCCTTCATCCTAGAATCTTTACTTTAGTCAGAAAGCCATCATAAGGAGTCCTTTTGATCAAATCAAAAGGAAGAACCCGAAGAAGAGGTAACATTTTCATCACCCTCTTTCAAGTTTCTTTGTTCTTCCACTCCCTCTTTGTTTATTATTTCAATTCTAAAATTATTACTCTAGTAACTTCTATATACTGTGATGTTATTATAAATATGTAACAACCATATTCAGTATTCAACCCATCATTTGAATGACATGTCACCATACGTGCGTACGTACGGCTTACTGTCTCCACGTCGTGGTGTAATTGTTATTCAATATATTATTATTTAGATGGGTATAATAATGATATGTAATTCATGTAAATAATAAATATAACATGATAATGATTCTGTATATATGATATACTATCCAATTATATATTATTTTAATATCAAAATAATGATATTGTCGCTCGTGCGTAAGTACGGACTACCCTCTCCACGAACGCGATGAGATTCATTCTCCGTCGTATCCATCCAAGTATAATTATCATTTTATGATTTAAAAATAATGTTTAAGGACATGATATCATTCTGGATATGAATAAGATACAACCTATCCCTGAAAAACACGACTTACGTAACGAAACATATAAAAGAAAACGAGTAAGTTAACACCCGAAACAACGATAAATCTAAGATATTGTTAACAATGCAATGATAAAAGATCATATATGATATCATATTAATGTATATGATTCTTGTATAATTTAATAACAATTATTTCACCATTATACAGGAGGTTAACCTACCCCAACCAAGGAAAAGTACAAGGTAAGGGAACTTCTTAACCCAATTTCTATTCTTTGGGTTAATCTCCTACTTTCAAATTATGTCATGATATTATTATGTCTTATTTTGTATTTTTACTTTATTTATGTGTACCTATAGTGAATACACATAATATATCTATTTTATTTTAAAAATGATCTTTTTATGGGACTTCGTCTCAATCTCCTTTCATTGAGGCATATTTTATTTTATACACAACTTTCTTTTATACGGTGTATAAACCCCTTTGACTTTTACGTTTATTCAAAAGGAATCTTTCTATATGTAGCATTTTACTAAACGAAAAAAGGGAATGTTTTCCTTTTCATACTTATGCGGCGACAACGACTTCTGCTCCGCCGTGACCATTATTTGAGTTTCGGTTTCCTCTATAAGCCATCACTTTTTTTTAATGAAAAATAAATACAATGTTTTAACTTTCTTTTATTTTGGTATTGAAAATGGTTTTGAAAGCATATTTATTATATCAATGTGTTGTATTTAAATCTTGTGATTGAAATGTGGAAATGTTATGTTTCCTTTATTCATGTTTTATGTGATACGATTATGTTATGGTTCATGATATGTTTAAACCCATTCATATGAGGAATGCATTGGACTTAGTAAGTGACGGGTGGAGCCCGCTATAGCTCCTCGATGCATCGGTAGGTCTAATGAGACAACTAGACGTGGAATTGGCCGATGCCCTTTCCCAATTTGATTTATGGTTTTGGCCGAGGCCTTAATCATTTTAGACGTCTTTGCCGAGGCCTTGACAAAATGTTTCAGAATGTCCGGCATTATACATTACCTCATTATGAAAGTGGTTATGGATATTTCATGTGATTATTCGTCTAGTAGAATATCCATGTGAGTATGTAATGGCATTATTTTATTTTACTTTTTCCATATTATGCTGAATTTCAAGTTCAATAAGGCTTTTGTTTTAGTTATACATTGCCTTAAATGCTTATGTTTTCTTATAAAAGCTTCCGTAATATTGTTATCCTTACTGAGCATCTGAGCTCACCCCTTTAAATGTTTTAATATTTTCCAGGATGTGAAGAAGTGTATTATGACTGACATGCAAGAATAGTCAGTGAGGATATGAGTGTGGACTATGAAGACCATGTTATTGTAGTTTGTTTACTTTTTGATGTAATTAAAGACTTATGAATGTATCTAGTGTTTCCAAGGATACTAAACTAATCGGTCTTTCGAGACTTGATCTTTTGTGATCATGCCAATGTTACGAAGTAATTCACCGACTCTGGGTAGCTGGGGTCTGGGCGTTACAGTTGGTATCAGAGGCAGTTTAGTACTATCCTTGGAAGCTAGATTTAGATAAACTCTGATTAGATCACATATCCTGAAGATAGACTTTGAGGATTAGTATAGAAGAACTTCCTAGAATTTTGGTATTGTAGAGATGTTGTGAGTTTTCCGAGCAATACATCCCTGTCTGGATACGAGCAGGTAGAGGCGGCTCTGGCACAGATGTACCTAGGGGTAAAACCCGAAAACACCGCTTTGAGCTAGACTCGAACGGGAACTGGTGCACGACAACAGGCCTTGCTGCACTCTTGGTTACGACACTCCCGGGGGATATGCTTTGGATAATTCCCAATTTCTTTACAAACCACTATGAAGGGTTACGAGTATATACTTCCTCAAAGAATTTTTTTAATTATGGATTATATCCATAATTAGTTAAATTTATGTTAACTGTTTTACAAGTATGGAATTATGTATTTTGATTCATGAAATAATCTAGTTTATGCCATTATTTAGAAATGTCGCCTAGTGGAAGGAATGGAAACCATATTAATACACGCACTCCGTGTAGGGATTGCCCTCCTGCTCAGGATAATTATGGTGGAGCTAGTGATACAACTGATGCTGATCAGCTTATCACCGTACTGGGACAACTCACGCAGGTTATGAATAACAACCTTACTCGTATGGAGCACCCTGATCCGCAATGTGGAGGATCAATTCTAGACCGTTTCATGAGGCAACAACTGCCAACCTTCAATGGGAGTACAAATCCTATTGTCGCTGAGAAATGGATAAATTCCTTAGAGAAAATATTCCATGCCTTGGGGAGTAGTGAAAGGGAGAATGTTGTCATGGCAGTTTACCGCCTCACTGGAGATGCCGATCAATGGTGGTCACTAATTCAAAACACAAAGGAAGATGATGAATTAACAAACATGGAATGGCATGAGTTCAAAGAGCTGTTCTTAGAGAAATACTTTCCTCGAGACCATCGAGTGGATATGGAAAGGCAATTTCTGAGTCTGAGGCAGAAGGAGGATGAGAATGTCGCAAAGTATGAGTCTAACTTTACAAGGTTAGCGAGGAATGCTGCCGATTATATACGTAACCCAAGGAGTAAGATTGATCGTTTCTTTGATGGGTTAAAACCATTTCTCCGTCGAGCTTTAGTATCACAATCCTTCTCATCATACGAAGATATTGTCTCGTGTGCTATCAAGACAGAAAAGGAATTATCTAAGTCTTATGACAACAAAGTAAAGCAAGAGAAGAAGAGAACGGGGGAACAAGAGACAGATAAAGGGGAAAAGGGAAAGAAGGATTTTCCATTATGTGATAATTGTGGGAAGAATCACCCTGGTACTTGCCTAAAAGGAATGGGAGTTTGTTATAAATGTGGAGAAAAAGGGTCACCAGGCTCGTGATTGCAAGGGAAAGAAAGAGGTTGTCAAAGTTGAATGCTACAATTGTTGGGATATAGGGCATTATGAAAATGAATGTCCTAAGCGTCAGGGAAACATACCTCAGAAAAGGCCAAGGGATCAAGGACAATCTTATGCTGTTACTACAGTTGAAGCAGAATAATTATTGTATTTGTGTTTTTGGAATCAAGAACTAGATTATGGTTATAAGAATAATGTGATATATATAAGGATTGTACTGCAGTACATGTTGTTTTCGTTAAGGATTTAATATGATGAAGGTAATCATATTTTTAGTATGTGATAATAAGAGAATCTTTACTTTGTTTGGGGAATCTGATAAATTGATTTTGGAATTAAGATACCTTTTAGAGAAATTCTGGACAGAGGTATTTTGGAAAACTATAAAGGTTGGAGTGGATTAAGTTGATCTTTGGATAGTATTGTTTATGGTTAAAAAATTTATGAACATTATTTTCGAATATTATAATACTTTAGTTTTAAGAAAAGGAAAACTTGCAGGGTGGGGCATAACCCGTCGCGTCGGACAAAGCTGCAGGAATCGAACCCACAACTAGATGTGGAATTGGCTGAGGCCCTTCCCAAATTTGATTTATGGTTTTGGCCGAGGCCTTAATCATTTTAGACGTCTTGGCCGAGGCCTTGAAAAAATGTTTCAGAATGTCCGGCATTATACATTACCTCATTATGAAAGTGGATATTGATATTTCATGTGATTATTCGTCTAGTAGAATATCCATGTGAGTAAGTAATGGAATTATTTTATTTTAATTTTTCCATATTATGCTGAATTTCAAGTTCAATAAGGCTTTTGTTTTAGTTATACATTGCCTTAAATGCTTATGTTTTCTTATAAAAGCTTCCGCAATATTGTTATCCTTACTGAGCATCTGAGCTCACCCCTTTCAATGTTTTAATATTTTCCAGGATGTAAAGAAGTGTATTATGACTGACTTGCAAGAATAGTCATTGAGGATATGAGTGTGGACTATGAAGACCATGTTATTGTAGTTTGTTTACTTTTTGATGTAATTAAAGACTTATGAATGTATCTAGTGTTTCCAAGGCTACTAAACTAATCGGTCTTTCGAGACTTGATCTTTTGTGATCATGCCAATGTTACGAAGTAATGCACCGACTCTGGGTAGCTGGGGTCGGGGCGTTACACTACATACTTCTAAAAGAGCCACAAATAATGGTTGATATTTAATTATTAAAATTACATACAATTTACTTTAATGTACCAATTGAATCATTTTGTATAACCAAATAATTTTTCTCTTCCACAATTATACATGGTTATTCATCAGGAATTTTTTGACAAGTGATTTTTGACTACCACAAAATTATATAAATGATTTGAAAATTATGATAAGAAATGTTATTCATATTCTTAGTTGTTGATGAACTACTAGTTATTTATCTTCAATTCTAAAACCATTTTCATTATACCAAAATCAAAAGGAAACAAATATTTATTCCTCTTTACAAAAGTGGTATGATTTATTAATCTTTTTCATTTCCCTATTTCTTATATTATTAAAAGTCTGTGAATATATGGAATTCTAATTAGTAATAGAAATATCATCTTCAAAACAATGATTTATTATGAATTTATAAATAGAAACTATAATATTAAAATAACTTCAAATTTTTAAATGATTAACAATCCAACTTGATATGTAACCTAGTGCTATAATACCAAATGATAGGATCTATTGGTATATTTATAAAACAGAGAGGGGAATAAAATATTTATCAATATATTTTTATCTGTCTAAACATTTATTCCTTTACATGTTCCTTATTTAATGGTTGGATCCCTCTCTCTCTTCTTGTACCCACTTTCAGTTTGTAGTCATCTGATATGAATAAGAAATACAATAAAAATTGTAAGAATGAGTTTGGTAAGATGGTTTACCTCTAATAGAGATTACCAAATCATCACTGTAGGTTGTTCTTTATCTCACTCAAACACAACAATTATTTCTTTATCAATAAATTATTTGGTCATAGTAATATACTTATACCCATACTCTAGGAACCAATTAGGTATAATAAAAAGCACCTAATTGTTGTTCAATATTTATAACTTACTAGGATTTAGCCATAAAAACATCATATCATTATAGATCTTATATGGAGTTAGATCGCAATATAATCTTCAGTACCCCTAGACTTTGTAGTTTTAATCTATTTTTTCAAAGTACATAAATCTCAAGGGCTCCCTCATCCTCAAATTATACCATATAATAAAATAATATTATAGGCCGGGTTATCAATATTTTCAATTTAATATTAGATTATATATAAAAATTAAACATATTTATATCTTTTATTATTTTTATTTAGTGTTAAAGGATAATAAAATTAACTATAACACTAAATTACTCACTTCTTTGACTCACTGAATATTCTTTATAAGAGTTGCATCTGTATATCTTTCTTCAACACTTAGATACTATTTTTTAATGATTTTATTAATAATAACAATCCTTTTACTTCATATTAAATTAAAAAATTTATTAAAAAACCCTAGTAACATTATCTCTATAACATTCCCACTTTTATTACCCTAAAATATTTGACTTTTAAGATCTCTAGTATATATTATCTTCATGTATTATTTAAAACAAATCATATTTATTTGTTATTAATTCCCATAATGAATTATAATTTAATTATTCATGATAATTTTAAGTATCATGTATTTCATTTTGTTATTAAAAATTAAATAAAACATATATTAATTATTCCATGTATGTATGAGTGTCATGCATTGCCAGAGTCCCTCTATGTAATCATCAGTTTTAACACAAAATGTATATAAAATTAGTTATTGATTACATAACACGATATAAAAATATCATCATAGAATAAATACCTCTTAAATTATGGAACTTGATTCAACTATATATTCTCCTAGTACATCTTAATGTTGTTATACTTCAATCCACATCATGTAACAATCAGTGAAACATATTCATATTCCTTAATAATTATCACCGAGTTCCATTTCATGAGTCATGATTACAACATTTAATCATGATATTTATTTTTCAAAGTGTCACATAACATCATAAAAAATTAAAATTCATTATAGTTATGAAAAATTAATCAACTTTTGGATTTAAATTTAGACAAAAAATTGATCTTTATAAGAATAAATTACCCCTATAAAGTTCAATTTTACCCATTCGTCGTAAATCATTTATTTATAATAATCAAAAGCTGGTTTAAGGGAACTGGGGCTCAAACAAACAACCACAATCCCAAACAAGGAAAACACAAACTCGGACACCCATCCAAAACAGAATTACACATCAAAAAAATCATAATCATCTCCACATCCCCTGTCAGATTCGTCTTCACCAGTAGCAGTAGTCGATTCCCATTCTGGTGACCTCTAGTAGCTTGCACTTTGGACCCGACACCTGAGTTGTTCTATTGCTGATTGGTCTGGAGAAGTCCCCTTGATCAATCATAATTTCCTAACACAATTTCCCCATTCTTTTTTAAAATGTTCACATTACTATGGTATTTTAAATGAGTAAATGACTATTATAAGGTTCTCTATAATGGATCTTCTGAAGTGATATATGAATCTTCCAATGTGAGAAATGAATCATCTAAAACTGAAAATGATACTTAAAATATTGGCCATAGAATGTTATATACTTTTACATGAATCTTCTGAAGTATGGAGGTTACTATTCAAATGTTATTAGTGACTATTTTGATGTTTGAAATGACTCTTAAAAATTCCATATTACCCTTATAATGTTTTCTTAATCTTATGAAATATAACTTAAAAATTTTAAATGCTTACTACGATTCCTAGAATAACACTTATGAAAACATCATGAGTTAGGCATTTTTTAGATCCAAATGCATTTAAAAAATTATTCAAATGATCTTAGATTTTTATTAATTCATCTCATGAATTTTTCAATAACATCATATTTATTTGGAAAAACTATAGAACAACTTCAATCAATTTCAAAGATATTTCCAATTTAATTACATTATATGAATATTACTCAGAATATGTCAATGATATCCCATTGCTTTAATTTAATCCTTTATTATTAGAACATTATTCTTTCAACACCATCCATGTGGATTTTTTTTTTAAAATATTATCTTGAAAAAACAAGTATGAATCTTATAGATTTCCTTTACAACATCATCATAGAGATAAAAATATCAACATACTTTACACTCAATGAAACACACTACTATTAATCTTCTTAAAATATTCATCAACTAAATCCAACATAAATATATGTTTTAAATATTGATGAAAATTAATCTCAAATATTTCATTTTTCATAGAGAAAAAATATCTAGTAGTACAAAAACTTCATTAAAATATCTAGTCCATAAAATCTTTTTGAACATATTTTCCAAATAAAATTACATTCATCATAATTTTAACCATAATTTTTATATGTGAATAGATCTTCAAAATTTTAATCGAGGCACCTAAATTTATTTTTTTAGAGTAATATGAAAATAACAAAATTTTATTTTCTCTACCATGTGAATAAATGGATGTGAATATCTTCCAAGATTCTAGCTGTTTCAGTAATCCTCATTAATTGTTTTCAACTCAACACATTTTTTCACCTATACTTAGGAACTATTTTTATCATCAATAGCCTTGGGGACTTAAATGAATATTCTAATATGTTCTCATTCATCACATATTTATTTATTCTTATCAGAAAAAATAATACCCAAAAAAATGTGGGATAAATAAATCGATATAAAAATAAATAAGAAAATAAAATCTAACATTGATTGGTTGAATTAACCACTTACAAAATATCCAACCAAGAGTAAAATAATAAATAAGTTGATGTGACATTAAAAAAATTAAAATATGAGAAACTGTATTTATCACACTAGAAAAGATCTAAAACTTTTTAATAACTAATTTATGTGATGTAAAAATGTAGGTATTTTTAGGATTCATAATTGTAGATGTCAATAATTTGGTTATTATGCTTTTGAGTATTCTTTGAGATTTACAAAATCACTTTGTTAAAATAATGTATTTAATTATAAGTCAATTTTTAATGTTATTGTAAAGACCCGAAAATTTCAAGGAATTTTTTTTCTTAATTTTCTTTGAAATTTTACAAGAACGCAGTTTCTAACGGCGTCTGATTCCGAGGCCCGGTGTGACCGGAATCATTTTCTGAAGTATGGCTCAGGTACGTTCAGTGAACAACCGAGGAAGTTTTTCTGTATATTGAACCGGTATTCGGAATTGAAATCTGAGGGCACCGATGAACTCGCAACACCGATAATTGCTTAAGGGGACCTTAAGCGCAGTTGCGTTTTGTCGCATGAGGTGGTTAATTTTTGGGGATTTGATAAGTCTTAAATAAATTGTTGTGTTACAATTTATTTTATGTGGAAGTTAATTTCTTCATAGAGAAGTTTCGTTTGGGGCCACACCCCACCTAACTTCCCATGAGAGGGTATGACCAAGGGTGGTGGGGTCCACACGAAACCCCAACCCTTCACCTTCCCTTTAACCCCCATGAACTTCCCGCCCATTTAACACCCCTTGTGTTTAAATTTATAACTCTACAGCCCCACTTAAACTCCCTGGCTTTTAATGTGTCAACTCCCCATTAATCTCCTCTTCCATTAAGTTTGTTAACTCCTCTTATTTTGTGTAACTCTTCACCTTTTCCTTCCACCATTAATTCATGCCAACATGGCTTAATTAATGAGATGACTCTCTTCATCTGTTTAATTAAGTGGGTTGGTTTGAATTTTAAATCTTTGTGGTGTGAATAAAAATAATATCATGGGATATTATTTTGAGTTAAAGCTTTTGGTGTGGGAGGAAACTTTAGCAAAGTCCTAGAGTTTTTGGGAGATCTTTGGTGTGAAGAAGAATAGAACATTCCTTCGACGAAGAATGGTTCTTCTTCGATTAAGAACACCTTCCCTTCAACGTAGAACGACTCGGCGTCCACGGTTCTCCATCCTCTTCTTCCATAGAAACCAGTGAGGAGACATCGTTTCCTCCTCAGACGCACCCCGACTTCCACGGAATCTACGTCCGACCCTGTGACGTCATTCTCACGACACCGATTTCCGCGCCGACGACGAACAAACCCTGAATCGAGGTAGGGGAATTTATTTTGGTATTCTCTTATCTTTTGAGAAATGAACAACGAGCGCGGACCAACCAATTACAGGTTGATCTGTGGATCGTTCGTTCATGCGGATTGATGTTGAGGATTATTATTTTTGTCCGTGAATTATTACTTGTCATACGTCAACTTCTATTAGATGGCCGTTTTCTATCATTATAACGGGAGGAGGTCGGACCGCACGAACACGGCCGACCCCCTCCCCCCTTGTTGTTTGAATTTGTTGCGGAACGTGAAAGGCGGCGTGGTGCCGTTGCACCGCGCGGAAATTATGAGGAAGGGCTAAGAAGCGCAGCGCCGTCGCGCCGCGCCGATGAAGTTGAACAAGCCACGGCGTTGTCGCGCCACGTCGAAAAACGAAAAACGAATCCACACGGGCGTTGTGGGATCTTTGCAGCCAAGGTTGGATCCCGGGATGATGACTAGCGAAGACCGCAGGCGAATCAGACCACTGGAGCGCGTCTGGTGGTACGCGGTAGCCCCTGTCGGGGCGCCCCGCCGGTGCGGCAGCGCCGACGGTCGGGGGCGGTGGCGCCCGGAGCGCCTCCGGAAGAATCCGCTGCGGCTGAAGCCGCGGTGGCGGAGCGCGGTCCCAGGACCGTGCTGGACCGGAGGGGAGCGGCGGGAAGCGCTCGGCTTCTGCGTCCACTGGCATGGGCAGCCCCACACGGGGACGCGGTTTTTCATGCGGGGGCAGAGCCCCGCTCTGCTCCGCTCGGCCGTAACCGGCCGAGTTGGGCCGTGCCACCCCGGCCGGGTCGGTCCGGGCCCAGACCCCCCATTTTCGGACCCCTCACGATCATTCACCCATATCTTGAGTTGTAGACCTCTAATCGATGCACCGTCAGAGGCGATGCGATACTTGGATCGAGACAGTCGTTTCGGTATATCGCACTCAAGGTTTCAGAATACTTTGTGTTCAGCCGGGTTGGTTCGTACACGAAACCAACCGGGCCCTCGGAGCAGAAACACTCATATCTTGAGCTCCAGAAGTCCGATTGACGTGTCGTCGACTTGGATGGATTCCTCTAAACGAGATGGATCTTTTGGCTTACTCTGCTCGAGGTTTGGATGTCGTCGGAGTGTGGTCGGGTTGGTTCGCTCACGAAACCAACCGGGCCCCTGGAATGAAAAAGGAAATAACTCACAGATCAGGCGTCCAATTGACATGACGTCTGTCTCATTGAATTCCTCTTGATGAGACGGAACATTTCGCATACTTCTCCCATGTTTTGGATGCAGTTGTTTATTGTCTTGGTTGGATTGCACCTGAAATCCAACCGGGCCCCTGGAACGGAAAAGCTGATAACTTTCAGACTGGACGTCCGTTTGACGAACTGTCAGTGGCGATGGTGATCACGTTGAGAAACGGTCCCTATGAGTATACCTTATGAGAGTTCGGGGTACAGTTGAGATACGGCCGGGTTGGTTCACAGATGAAACCAACCGGGCCCCTATGAAAAAAAGGCTAATAACTCGCAGACCGGACGTCCGATTGACGCACCGTCTGTTGTGTTGAGACCCTTATGACGAGGCGGTCCTTTGAGGTACATCTTCGTGGGACTTTGTGATACTTGGAGTATTGGCTAGTAGCTCGTGGAGTGGTCCCTCCTGGAGACGAGCATACGGAGTACGGAGACCGTGTAGATGACTGAGACCTGACGACTGCTTGACCGACTCGACTTGGTGTTAGTCGACTAACCCATTGGACGGAGCACCCGGTATTTGGCTGCAGACCCACGGAGGACGGAGCACCTGGTAGTTGGCAGCAGACACGCGGTTCTCGACCGGAGGAGTACGTTTGTAGGTTATTAGGGGGAGCGACAGGTATTTGGCGGCAGACCCACATCGGATGGAGCGCCCAGTATTTGGCAGCAGACTCGCGGTACTCGACAAGAGGAGTACCTCAGAGACTTGGATTAGTGAGCAGTACCTCGGAGTCGTGACAGGACCACTGTAGACTCCAGAGACGGGGCACTTCAGCAATTACGGTTTTGATAATGAAAATCCTAGTTTGAGATGAGTCTATGACCTTGTGTTTGCCAAATGATTTAGATGGGTCACTTGATAACTTAGGTATATGTATGGGCATATACCTGGGTAGTGGTTATCCATTGATTTCATAGTCTTTGTGTTTCCTCATGGTTGAGATGGGTTACTTGATAACTTAGGAATATGTATGGGCATATACCTAAGTAGAGGTTATCTGTTGAGATCTTCATTGTTGTTATACTTGTTGGTTTTAGTGAGACCTTGAGGGTCTCGAGGTCCCTACTGTGTTTCTTTATACTCACCCCTGCACGGGCTATACCCGCACCTCATTGTGTTGGTTGCAGACGACAGACAGTGCTGACGAAGGCCGAGTGTTCAAGGACTGGGCGGTACCCGGAGGTGGACTACACGACGAGTCAGTATCCATAGGTGGACATCACGGTGAGATGACACTCAGATGAGGTTGACGGGAGAGAGTGTTGTGGTGGCTATCTGTACCTACCCTTCAGGTAGGATCCATGGTGGACGATCCATGAGTTGCGCCATCTGTACCTACCCTTCAGGTAGGATACGAGGAGGATATCCCAGGAGCCGCTTCTTTTCTTCCAGCTGTTGTCTTTTTCTATTGTATTTTTGTTCAGTTGTATTTGTACTTTCAGTTGGGTTTGTATTATGGCCCATTTACTTTTCAGCACTTCTCTTTGTACTTAGTGTTTTACTTCCGCTTGTACTCTGTGGTGTTTTCTTTACTTTTATAAAGGTAATTCCTTCCTAGTTATCGGGATTTATTCCTTTAGTGCTAGTCACCAGCCTCTGGCCTATGGAAGACGGGCTTGGGGTAGTCACAGCACGGGCCCCGAGGACGGGTCATGACAAATTGGTATCAGAGGAGTCGGTTCTACCGTAGAACTTATAACTATGATATTTTCTTTCTGTGAAGCAATAGTGTTAAGAGTACCGATTGTGGTTTTCAGTTCAGGGAGTCAAGTGTTGGTGCGGGCGGCCGACGTATCCATACACTAGGACCCTGACAATAGATTTCTGACTTTGTGCATGAAAAAACTGATTGCGTGTGTGTTTCTATAAGTTTTTAAATATCAGCTCAAACCATGTCACCTCACCAGGTATAAGTCATTTGACCGTGTCATGTTTGTTTCTTTCAGGATGCCTCCCCGCGGACGACCAGCTAGAGCCCCGAGAGTTGTTTATACTGACAGCCCACCGAGCGACGTGGCCTTAGTACAGGGCCATATCCCAGTTGAGGCACCAGAAGGCGCACCAACAGAACTACTACCCGTTGGGCCACCGATGCCACCAGCCCCAGAAGCAGAGGGTGTACGTCGCTTAAGCGCACTGCACGAGTTTCAGCGCCAGAGGCCACCCAGGTTCCGGGGAGAGACGGACCCACAGGCGGATGAGGATTGGCTGGAGGCTGTGGTGAGAGCCTTCAGGCTAGTGGGGACGCCGATAGACTTCATAGTGATCCTTGATGCCAGCCTTTTTCAGGCAGCAGCAGGCAGATGGTGGAGCCTGATGCTCCAGATGCATGACGAGGCAAAACTTCTTTGGGCAGACTTCGAGAGCCTGTTTCAGGCAAAGTTTGTACCATCCACCCTTCGAGAAGTGCATATACATGAGCTACTTCGGCTACGGCAGGGCAGTATGATAGTGGCATAGTATTCAGCGAGGTTCACAGACCTCTCACTCTACTCCACAGATATTTGTATGGGACGCGTTCTTCAGGGCCCAAACCATCGAGCAGGGGCTCATGTGGGTGATTAGAGCTTCTGTTGTTTCTCACAGCATTCCGACCCAGACAGGGGTGTTGGAAAGAGCCCTCTTAGTGGAGAGTTTCTTTGTTGAGAAGTCTCCAGCAAGACATCTCACCACTAGCCGGCTTGCGGTAGAGTCTTCTATAGTAGACAGTAGACAGATGACGCAGAGGTCCAAGAGGACCAAACCTACTGGTGGCCGACTGCACGACTCAGGTTCAGTTGTGCGGGGGAACCAGGGTGGAGTTAGATCCATTCGTGCCAAGAGTGGAAAGTGTTACTCCTGTGGTGGGATTGGTCACATGGCACGTGACTGTCCGACCCGCCATGCAGATGACCAGCAGTTAAATGAAGAACCTCCCAGGTAGAGGCAGAGGTTCGATCAGGGCAGACCGCAAGGAGGAGGCGGCCATGGAAGAGGAGCTGTCTGTGCAGCTGGAGGTGGACGACGCTTCGGGGTGTTGCCCCCACCACCACAAGGAGGCCACCCCGACCGCAGCGGACATGAGGACATGGGAGAGCTCAGCTTCAGGAAGCTGAGGCCTATGGTCATGGAGCTCTAAAAGTAAGTGGACAGGAGCGTTACTAGATCCAGACCTAGAGGCTATTGATCATGTTTCTTATATTTTTGTTGTTGTTACATTTTTGTCTTTGTACAATGAGTTGGAATATTGAAAAGACACTTATATTTGTAAAGTTTGCTTTCATGTCCTTTTGTTTGGTTGATACTGAGTGGTCCCGGTTAAGACTGTTGACTTGACCCTCACTTTCAGGATTCCTACTGGAGGAGACCTAGTGACCTCACACTGATGCCGATAGTGTGACTCGACCCTTGGAGGCGAGAGTGATAGTTGGATCTCTTGGTAGTTACGTCGAGGCCTTACGACGTCATCCATGGCATGAAAGCATCATTCATGTCAGGATTGACTGTATTTGGAAATAAATGTGGTTCATCTAGGGGATGAGACCAGATTTCTCTTATCGGCAAAGAAAAAATCATTACAGCTCTTGTGAGACTAGAGAAGGTCCAAGTCATCCAAGAGCGGATGAGGACAGAACACGGCTGACATAAGCCTTATGCTGACAGGAATTGTAGGCCTCTAGAGTTCGAGGATGACGATCACGCCCTTATACAGGGTTCACCTCGATGAGGCTTACATAGATGTGGCCAAGGAGACAAGTTATCCAGGAGGTTCAGTGGACCACTTCTAGGTTCTCAGCTGGGTAGGTGAGGTGGTTTACCGCTTAACCCATCCACCTCAGTGGCACCAGGTGCACGAAGACTTCCGCGTAACACAACTGAGGAGATATGTGTGTGATATTTCACACATCATCGACCATGGGAAGCAGGACGATGGTGGTGGGGTGTCTTTCACGGAGGTTCCAATGGGGGTCGAGGATCAACAGGTGCATATCCTACAAGGACTGTCGATTCCTCGGGTGCGCTTTCACTGGCAGTATGGGATCCTCCAGATGAGCACATGAGAGCGGGAGGCTCAGATGCGTGCTCATTACCACTTTTGTATCCCTAGTTTGTGTTGAAGCTTTACTGGGACATAAATCCCTGAGGTGGGAGTAATGTAAAGACCTATAAATTTCAGGGAAATTTTTTTCTTAATTTTTTTTGGAATGTTACAAGAATGCAGTTTCTGACGGCGTCTGATTCTGAGGCCCGGTGTGCCCGGAATCATTTTCTGAAGTTTGGATCGGGTACGTTCAGTGAACGAATGAGCGAGTTTTTATAACTTTTGAACCGGTACTTGGAATTGAAATCTGAGGGCACCGATGAACTCACAGTGCCGATAATTTTGTAAGGGGTCCTTAAGCGCAGTTGCGTTTTATCGCATGAGGTGGTTAATTTTTGGGGATTCGATAAGTCTTAAATAAATTGTAGTGTTACAATTTATTTTATGTGGAAGCTAATTTCTTCAGAGAGAAGTTGGATCTGGGGCCACACCCCACCTAATTTTTCATGAGAGGGTATGACCAAGGGTGGTGGGGTCCACACAAAACCCCAACCCTCCACCATCCATTTAACCCCCACGAACTTCCCACCCATTTAACACCCCTTGTATTTAAATGTATTACTATACAACCCCCCTTAAACTCCCTTTCTTTTAATGTGTAAACTCCCCCTTAATCTCCTCTTCCATTCAGTTTATTAACTCCTCTTATTTTTTGTAACTCTTCACCTTTCCCTTCCACCATTAATTCATGCCAACATGCCTTAATTAATGAGACGAGTCTCTTCATTTGTTTAATTAAGTGGTTTGGTTTGAATTTTAAATCTTTTTAGTGTGAATAAAAATAATATCATGGGATATTATTTTGATTTAGAGCTTTTGGTGTGGGAGAAAATTATAGCAAAGTCCTAGAGTTTTTGGGAGAGCTTCGGTGTGAAGAAGAAGAGAACTTTCCTTCGACGAAGAACAGTTCTTCTTCGATTAATAACACCGTCCCTTCAACGTAGAATGACTCGACATCCACAGTTCTCCATCCTCTTCTTACATAGAAACAAGTGAGGAGACATCGTTTCCTCATCGGACGAACACCGACGTCGATGGAAATTACGTCCGACCCCGCGACGTGAGTCTCGCGACACCGATTTCTGCTCCGACGATGAACGAACCTTGAATCGAGGTAGGGGAATTTATTTTGGTGTTCTCTTATCTTTTGAGAAAAGAATGACGACCAGGGACCAACCAATTCCAGGTTCATTCGCGGACCGTTCGTTCATGCGGATTGATGTTGAGGATTATTGTTTTTGTCCGTGAATTATTTCTTGTTGTACGTCAACTTCTATTAGATGGCCACTTGCTATCATTATAACGGGAGGAGGTCGAACCGCACGAACACGGATGACCCTCCTCCCCCCTTGTTGTTTGAATTTGTTGCGACATGTGAAAGTCAGCGCGGTGCCGTTGCACCGCGTGGAAATTATGAGGAAGGGTTAAGAAGCACGGCGCCATCGCGCCGCGCCGATGAAGTTGAACAAGAGACGGCGCCGTCACGCTGCACCGGAAAATGACAAACGAAGCCGCATGGGTGTTGTGGGATCTTTACAGCGAAGGTCGGGTTTCGGGATGATGACTGGCGAAGACTGCAGGCGAATCAGACCACCGGAGCGCGTCCGGTGGTCCGCAGAAGCCCTTGCCGGCGCGCCACGCCGGTGCGGCGGCTCCCAGAGAGCCACCGGAAGAATCCTCCGCGGTTGAAGCCGTGGCGGTGGAGCACATTCCCTCGACCGCGCAAGACCGGAGGGGAGCAGCGGGACGCAGCCGGCTGCCGCCTCCACTGGCACGGGCGGCCCCACGCGGGGCCGCGGTTCTTCACGCGGGGGCAACACCCCGCTCTGCTTCGCTCGGCCGTAACCGGCTGAGATGACCCACCGGCCGGGCCGGGTCGCGGCATCCATGTCGGACCCGGACCCGGGTTGGGTCGACCCGGTTCGGGCCAACCCAGGGGGGTTGGGTGAGGTCGGTCCGGGCCCAGACCCCCCGTTTTCGGACCCCTCACGGTCATTCACCCATATCTTAAGCTGTAGACCTCCGATCGATGCACAGTTAGCAGCGATGCGATCCTTGGATCGAGACGGTTTTTTTGGTATATCACACTCAAGGTTTCGGAATACATTGGGTTCAGCCGGGTTGGTTCGTACACCAAACCAACCGGGCCCTCGGAGCGGAAACACTCATATCTTGAGCTCCGGGCGTCCGATTGATGTGCCGTCGACTTTGATGGATTCGTCTAAGTGAGACGGATCTTTTGGCTTACTCGTTTCGAGGTTTGGATGCCGTCGGAGTGCATTCAGGTTGGTATTCTCACGAAACCAACCGGGCCCCTATAATGAAAAAGCCAATAACTCACAGACCGGGTGTCCGATTGACATGTCGTCTGTCTCGTTGAATTTCTCTTGATGAGACGGAACTTTTGGCATACTTCGCCCGAGTTTTGGATGTAGTGGTCAGTGGCCGGGTTAGATTGCACCCGAAATCCAACCAGGCCCCTTGAACGGAAAAGATGATAACATTCAGACTGGACGTCCGTTTGACGAACCGTCAGCGGCGATGGTGGTCACCTTGAGAAACGGTCCCTATGAGTATACCCTATGAGATTTCGGGGTATAGTTGTGATACGGAAGGGTTGGTTCGCACATGAAACCAATCAGGCCCTTTTGACGAAAAGGCTAATAACTCACAGACCGGGCGTCCAATTGACGGGCCGTCTGTTGTGTTGAGACCCTTATGACAAGGAGGTCCTTTGAGATACATATTCGTGGGACTTTTTGATACTTGGAGTATTGAACAGTAGCTCTTGGAGCGGTCCCTCCTGGAGACGAGCATACGGAGCACGTAGACTGTGTAGACGACTGAGATGTGACGACTGCTTGACCTACTCGACTTGGAGTGAGTCGACTAGGCCAATGGATGGAGAGCCCGATATTTGGAGGCAGACCCAGGGCAGACGGAGTGCCTGGTAGTTGGCAGCAGACCCGCGGTACTCGACCGGAGGAGTACCTCGGTAGGCTATTAGGGGGAGCGCCCGATATTTGGCGGCAGACCCACAACGGACGGAGCACCCAATATTTGGCAGCAGACTCGCGGTACTCGACAGGAGGAGTACCTCAGAGACTTGGATTAGTGAGAAGTACCTCAGAGTCGTGACAAGACCATTGTACACTCAAGATACGAGGCTCTTCAGCAATTACGGTTTTGATAATGAAAATCCTGGTTTGAGCTGAGTCTATGACCTTGTGTTTGCCTCATGATTGATATGGGTCACTTGATAACTTAGGTATATGTATGGGAATATACCTGGGTAGTGTTTATCTGTTGATTTCATAATATTTGTGTTTCCTCATGATTGAGATGAGTTATTTGATAACTTAGGTATATGTATGGGCATATACCTAAGTAGAGGTTATCCGCTAAGATTATATTTGTGGTTATCCTTGTTGGTTTTAATGATACCTTGAGGGTCTCGGGGTCCCTACTGAGTATATTTATACGCACCCCTGCACGGGATATGCCCGCACCTTGTTGTGTTGGTTGCAGATGACGGGCATTGCTGACGGAGGCCGAGTGTTCGAGGACTGGACGGTACCCGAAGGTGGACTACACGACGAGTCAGTATCCGGAGGTGGAATTTACGGTGAGACAACACTCGGAGGTGGTTGAAGGGCGAGAGCGTTGTGGAGGCTATCCTTACCTACCATTCAGGTAGGATCAGTGGTGGACGATCCTGGAGCTGCGCCATCTATACCTACCCTTCAGGTAGGATTTGAGGAGGATGTCCCAGGAGATGCTTCAGTTTTTCCAGTTGTTGTCTTTTTCGGTTGTACTTTTGTTCAGTTGTAGTTGTACATTCAGTTGGTTTTGTATTCTGTCCCATGTACTTTTCAATACATCTCTTTGTACTTAGTGTTTTACTTACGCTTGTACTATGTGGTGTTCTGTTTACTTTTATAAAGGCAATGCCTTCCCAGTTATCGGGATTTACGCCTTTGGTGCTAGTCACCAGCCGCTGGCCTATGGAAGGCGGGCTTGGGGTAGTCACGACACGGGCCCTGAGGACGGGTCGTGACAGTAACTATAACAAAAATTTATACTATTTGGGTTTTTAAAGGATTTTATATAAATCTAATTACACCAACGATAGTGTATATACCCAGGTAAATTATTTTGGGATGTCTATCACGCATATCCATTATTGTTTTACTCACTGGTATATCAACATGAGATGAATTGAGGGTTTTTTACGGTTTAAATTTTTTATATGTTATATATAATATTGATTAATTCCATTATATTAAATACTTTTTTATTCATTTTACATATTTTAATAATTACTTAAATATTATAATAGTTTCATGGATCATTGTCATCAGTTGTTTCATTCAAGGGGAGTTCAATGAAAAATGCATGCACTTTTCAAGAGAATTTTTATTTCAAATGTTTTTATAATTCAAAAGTTTATTATAATGTGATTTAAGTATTATATTATTTATTTTAAGGTTTAAATTACAAGTAATTGGGGAACAGTTTTTTTTGTTATCAATAATACTATATTTGGCTCATTTATACTTATTATACCTAACTGTTTCAAGTAAGGGGAGATTCGTTCACTATTTTACTCTTTATCTATTTATTATTACTATATATACTATTTTTTATACATATGTTTAAACGTTTTTGATTAATTATGAATGAGGAGATAAGGGTTTGTGTGTTTGAAATTATCAAAAAGGGGGAGATTTTTGGGTGGTTCATTTCCCTTTTGATGATATGGTTTTAATAATTACAAATAACTTTATCTTTATTTGTTTATGAATGAATCTATACATTATTTATTATTTAAACAATGATTTAGGTTGACTATATATTCTAATGTTTTTATTTAATTTACATGAGGAATAATGTGTTCATATTTCTTATGATTTGTTCTAAAAGTTTCATGAAGGGTTTTTTAGCAAAATATGCTATTTGGGACCTTAAATTTCATTAATACATGTGTTTTGATGTTTTCAATGATGAACCAATTGTTTTTAATATATTATTAAGCTATAATATAGATAATTTTTTTATAATTTATATTTATTTTCTAACATAGGGGGTGTTCCTAATATCATATCCACAAGTTTCTAGAATTTAAAATTTTATTTGTTACTATATTTTGGACATATCTACAGATACAAAATTGGGAATTTCACTATTTTTATTAGGTTATAAATATTATAAGTTTATATTAAATTTTTTAAACTACAAGGATGTATTGATAAGTTATATTGATGGTTGAAATTTACACTATGTCATTGTAACATCTATATTAAATTACTACATATTTCATATTGTTTATGTTCTTTAATAATATATTGAGATAAAAATGTTATATTGGGGTTATATTTGAGGCTCTATAAATATTGGATAATGTTATGTATATAATTATATTGGAATGAATTTTTAATAATTCTTTCATCACTTTAAAATTATCTAGAATTTTTTTTTACACTAGATTCTATGATATTACAACTTAAGATAGTGTTTAATAAATGGGAGATCAATATAACAAGCCTTAATAAGTTCTATATTTCATTCATTTACATTAAATTCAATATAATGATCAATTATTTTTTTTTACATTTTATTATTTACTCATGTATATTACATCATTGATTAACCGTATTCCAATGTTTAAGTGAAATAATTTTTGGATTTGAAATGTTGTAATAAAAAATAAAATTAAAGATTAATAGTGAGTGTAAGATTGTGTTCTGTGAAAATAATTATGTGTTAAAGGTGAATAATGAATCATACCATATATTCATATAATGATTTTTTAAGTGGTAGTGTTGGGAAAATAATGTACAATGAGGAAGCAACAAATGATTATAATAATGATAATATGGTAATATTATGTCAATGCATTATATATTGGAAATAAATGTAATGTGATGAGTGGATAATTAATATGATCAGAGGAGGATGTATTTTTAATGATGACAGTTTGAGACAATACTGAGTAAAAAATATATAATTAATTGGAGATGTGAGAATATTTTGGATCAAAATCACCCTGTTAATGACTAATATGAGTCTATGTTGGAATTAGTTCTCCATATGAAGGAAATAATTGGGAAATTATTTATTAGTAGATTCATTAGTTTTAAATTAGTAACATATAATTTTCTTATCTTAATTTTATCCTTTTGATAATTTATTGATTGAAGAGATATCATAGAATCATAAATTAAATATGTTGGATTTTATCATTTAATTAAGGGTGAATATTGGGATTATCCATTGCAACATGTCATTTCATAATTTTATATATATAAAAATCTTGAAGAAAAAAAGTAGTCTAAATCCAATATAATATAATAAAATATAAAGTGATAAATTTGTTGTGTTATATTTTTCACTTATTTTCATTCAAATTTACTAAATTTTACATCACTGGGTACCCAAAGATGAATCATTCTGTATTTATATTATAGGGATCAAAATCACTATCACATTCAAATAACAATAATTAAATATTTAATATTTTTATTTTACTATTATATTTTTAATATATACTTTTATAATTAGTTTAATGATAATTCATTACTTATAACACTACTCACACTCAAATTATAAAATTCATAATAGTTAAGGTTTGGTTATAAAAATCTGAAAAAAATGAATGATCATAATATAGGCCTCTATACTGGTATTAATCAATGTTGGTTGTAACTACCCATTATAATAGTAGGGTAGTTTTTTTCTTAATATTAAATGCAATAAGTTAAGATTGATCCTATGTAAATTTCTAGGTTAGTTATTACTATGTAATAAAATATTCGGTATGATCTATAAATATTATTAATGTATTCATATAGCCTATATCCATATTCCTAGAGCCGAAGATCTGAAGAGTTGATGTTGGATTTTTTTTATCTAAAATACTATAAAATTATTATTCCTCATCTTTTTTGTTACCATCCAACATGATATTTATTCATTCACTTCACTAATCTCAATGATCCAAATTACCCTAATTCATATCCACAATATTTCATACATTTTATTTATAAATATTAGGATTATTTGTGATTAATAGTCCACCCCCTCTTTTATTTTTTCATCACATTCTATGATACATAACATAAATTTATCCATATAACTATATTACAACAACCATAACATGGAATGGTCACCTAGAGGAGGTGTCGTTGGGGGTGGATTAGAGAACTACCAAAATTATACTTCTCCTACCATTACAATTACTCATCTACCAAATCTACATCCTAGAGGGAAACCATATACAACATAGATGAGACAACCCAATCTAATCATTCCTTTACTGTACATCATTTCCATAGATAAAAATTACATTACATAATAAAATCAACATCCTAAGAGTCAAGTGGTTTAGTATATTTGAAGATGGGTTACACAAGGGACTTATTTTATAATTATTGAGATAATTTCCTCATAATTACATCACAATAGGTATTATCCTAAACATCTCCCATGTAAAAAACATCCCCATTCCATAAGAAATAGAAACATAAAAATTGGGGGAGGATGAATTCTCAGTAAGGGAAACATAAAGACATCAACATGTTACCAAGTTTGAGATCATAATCAAATGAGAAAACATAATAATGATAGAAATATATTCTTTAATTAATTTACAATCATTAAATATTTTCATATGTAAATAGAAGAGAAAAAAATACTCCCATATGATAAAATATATAACATGGAATAAAAATTAGGATAATTGAAACTTAAATCCTGATCCAGGGAATATAATAATCACATATCAAAGGAGTGCAGCACAAACTTATGGATGAAAAAAAAATCAGGAATAAGTGTCACCAAAATTTTATCATAGTTAATATAGGAATCACAACCTGTTTTCCATAGCAGATCCGTTATAAAAAAACTATTTCCCATAGTGGATTAGGAATCACAACATATTTCTATTTATTATTCAAGCATAAATACTTGTTTCATTATTATATCGTGAGATATAAATCATTACACAATGCATTGAAGAGATATATATTCCCACCCCTAAAGTAAAGATCAACCATAGACATGTGTATTATAAGAAAACCTCAATTCATTATATCATTAAAAACCACAAATAAGTATGGGTATCACATTACATTTAAAACGGTATCACATGAATAATCTCATAAACCAAATAAATTGATACCAAATTCAATCTCCCAAAAGGTTAACTTTTTAAATATCATTTATTGGGAGATTTAAAAAAATTAACATCATAAAAAATAGATCCATTTTAAAATTAAAATGAAAACATAAGCCAAATAATAAAATAGAGTAAACATACTTATCTTTTAAAAGTAAATTATAAAGATAACATGAATTAATATATATTCGGTTTTCTAAAAAAGAAATAAGAACTTTAGTATGTGAAAAAATGTACTTGAAAGAAATATACATCTAACAGAAATCAACACTTAATTGAATGGGAATTATATAAAACATATTATAAAATTAAAAAAATCATTCATAGAAGGGGATTTAGATTAATAAATTATTTTCCTCTAGGAGAAAAAAGTAGGAATCATATTAAAAAATTGAGATCAGTGAAAATATGGAAAATTAAAGATTAAAGTTCAAAAGATTATATTTATCTCAATGAAGGATATTTGAGTTTCTAATGTCCCTTACCAACAATATTGATTTCCACAATAGTTCTTTAAATGAATCGATGATTTAAAACTTCTCTTCATTTATAATTTAGAAATGAAAGATATGATTCACATTTTTGAGTCAAGAGGATCTTGAATGTTTATAGGGGATCTAAAATAAGTAAATTGGGTAGAGTTTTAGGCTTATTTAAAATTAAGGGAGTTTCATGAAAAGAGTTGAAGTAATTTTCTTTTATAGGTGTAAAGGAGGGAAAATATTTGTAAAATATTGTTATATAAGCTTGAAGAATGTAATTTCATGATAGTTAGGTGGGTTAGGTGAGTGAATTTTGTTGATACATGTAGGTAAGATTTTATATCTTAATTAAGGTATTATATATGGATAATGTGTCAAATTTATTTAGTAAAATTTGAGCAATATTAGATTACTGATTTTAACACTTATTAATATAGATTAAATTTTAATCACGATTATTATTTTATCATTAAAAATATAAGATGACCCATATTACGAAAATTTTACATGATGAATTCAAATTTTTTAGTGCATTTAATTTATTTCAATTTATATATAAATGAAAAAATTATCTTCTAAATTAGAAACATATATTATGTTGAAAAAATGTTTTTAAAAAAAGAAATTTTAATCATTTTTTGTATTTAAATTTATTAAACATTGAAAAATAATTAAATAACTGTTAATTAATTTTTATATATGAGTAAGTATCATATTTGTTTCTTAATTTAGTATAGATCCTTTTAATTAAAAAACATTATATTTAGGAAAACAACATTATTTAAAAAATAATAGTTTTATCGCGTTGACTAATATTTATCTTGGTAAATTAATTTTATTCACAAAAATGAAATTACCCTAGTCACCTAATTTGAAAAATATAATTACAAATATTAAAATCATTTTACATGATTAAATTTCTAAAATCTATAAAAATAAATTTTAATATAAGCTTGTATAACACATAATTGTTTTAGAGACAACTATCTTCTAAGACAAAAATATCTTTTGTTTTTTTATATCTTATATAGTTTTTAGAAACTTAATAATTTTATTGACATCCTAAAAATTAAATTTTATAATAAAATTTTAATGTTTAATATTTTTTCTAAGGTAACATAGTTTTTACTTTAGTTCATGTTTTCAGGCCAAAAAATCTACTCACATGGTTTTTAATTAAGGAATAATATTTACAAAAAAGCACAGGTCATTACATTCTAACCACCTTAAAAAATATTTTTTCCCTACAAAAACTTATTACTTATATGAAAAAGTGGGTGTAATTTGGAATCATTAAATTTAAATATTCCTACATAGCTTCCTCAAACTTATGATTCCTCTAGAGAACATCGATGAAATGACTGGTATTATTTTGAAACACCTTATCTCTTCAATCTAGAATTTACACATTTTCTTCATCATATGAGATATCATGTTCCATTTTCAAGGATTCTATGTTAATTACATGTGATGGGTCTGGTATGTTCTCCCTAAAATGTGATACATGAAACACATCATGAACGTCGAAGAGGTCAGTGAGTGTGAAAATATGTAAAATCCATAGGTTTTGTGACATATATATTTTTTCAAATAAATTTATTATTTTTAATATTTTTTATTAAATGAAACATTTAGTTTATCTTTTATTACATGAATCCATGATTTTATTTTGTGTTAGATGCAACACCAAATTTAAAATAAAGGTGACATACTATTAAAATATTATTATTTAATATTATAGTCACACTACTACAAAGTAGGCCTTTAACAATTCTAGGAATGACCATTATCAGTACTAAAAAATTGAAGATAAAATATGTGTGGTTAAAATACAAAAAAATTTATTAGTGATAAAAAAGTGATGCTAAAGGCCCCATTAACACCACTAAAAATAAACTGTTAAAAGGGTTATTTAACAACTCTTTTTTTAGTACTGATAAAGGCCCTATAGATAAAGGGTATATAATTTTTTTCCACATCCCACCAACCCCCTTTATTAGTATATCCAACCCCAACCCTTTATCAGCACTCACCTCCGCACTTTCCCTTGTCTTAAGTGAGTTCGAACCATAGACCTTCATGTTATAGACCAGTGAATTTACCACTTTTCTATAATGTTTTGTTTTACATTTTATGATATATCTGTATATTTATATATATTTGATCACCTTTTTTATAAATGTATTTATATATATTTTTATATATATTTTTATATCTTAATAAATATATTTTATATGAAAATATGTTTAATTATTAATTTATAAAACTAATTTTTATATGTGAATATATAAAAAATCTGTATATATTGGTTATATATTTGATTATAAATAAAAATAAATTAGGAAAAATGATAAAATTTCAAATCCATATTATTAATATTAATGTAATACCTCAGAATAAGTTCATTGCCCATTGAAAAAGGGAAAAAATACCCCCTTAAATGAGGTTTAAAATCCATTGAATGTTCAAAAATTAGAAAACCCCAACTAAAAACTTAGTTTTGGAGGCCTTTTGGGCATTTTTTGGAAAAAAGAAATGTGACATAGGTTTACTTATATCACCAATGGAATATAGCTCATCACAAGATTTGATTTATTATGTGATAGAGCACAAATTGAAACCCAGATCAAAAGTTATTGTTGCTTTATGTTTGAGTTATTTTTTCAACTAATTTTAGATCTTTTATTATATTTTGGAATTTTTTATCTCAATATTGATATTAAATGAATATTACTCAGTAATAATAAGAAAATTATTAATTAAAAATATTTTTAGTCATTTTATAAATCATTTTCATTAAATATGTTACATATTAATTGTAAATTCTTATTTACCTTATCTAAAAAAAATTCAAAAAATATATATTAGATTTATTTTAATATAAATATATTTATATATTTATATATTTATATATTTTTTAATGAAATATATTTTTCTAGTTATAATATTATCAGTGCCTATAAAAAGGGGTTGATAAAGTAGGGTCTTTATCAGTGCTTCTAAAAAAGCACTAATAACCCCTCCCCCTTTATCAGTGTATTTTATACGCACTAATAAAAGCCCTTCTTTATTAGTGCTTCTAAAAAAGTGATGATAAAGGTCCCCCATTAATATTTCTTTTTAGTATTTTTAACGAACACCTTTATCAGTGCTAAAAAAGAACAATTAAAGACCCCCTTTAACAATACTTTCCATTAGTTATGACAATGGGAGTCTAGAATATCATTTTTAAATTAGTGTTGTTAAATCCCTAGCACAAGATAAACCCAGTTTTGTAGCAGTGTTATCATCTAGACATATAAATAGAGAGTGTGAATAAGATTATCTAAATTATGAAAATAAATTTTTTACACATATATATAATTAATTCTTTTATGATTAGTTAGTTAGAAATTAAAATAAAAACTATTTTAAAATAAAGGAAATATTCTCCTAAAAAATTATTTTTATGGAAAAAAAATTCATTTCACCTTAATAAATTAAAAAGACACTTTTGGTGAATTATATTAATGTAGTTAAAATATTATATATTCAATTATTTGTTTAACATTCATATTCTATGTTTTATAGACAAGATATATAATATAAATTTAATTTTTTGATTAAAAACTATATTTTCGTTAAAATCAGTTTTGTCCCCTTTTGCGCATTAATGATAAAATTAATTGTTTTTCCATTTTGAGAAAATTTATTTGAAAAAATAAAATTCAATTTTGGAAATCAAGATGTCAAAATTATATTGTGGGGATTTGTTATATTATTTTGAAAAGACAAATTTTTTGATGAATAGTGAAAATTAATAATTTTTAAAAATAATGTTAATTTATTTTAAAGCTTTTAAAAACATCCAAATTATTTTAATATGGTTTTAAAAATATTTTTTTTCAATTATATATCTATTAATAAAATTTATTCTACTTGAATAAAATTCATATGGAATGTTTATATTAAAACTTTCTCTATTTATATAAATTTTCTATTTGAAAACCTGCATTCTCGTCACAAATATAGGTTTAATTTTAAATTTATGATTTTCAATTCAATGAGTTTACTTTTAAAACAATATATTATATATTAGGAATCATAAAAATTTATATTATCTAATAAGGTAAAATTAATTTTTACCATAATTAATAGTAAAAATTGTAAAAAGTATTTACCATGGTTAAGGTAAAAATGAGTTTATCGGAGGTTAAAATAAAAATATGAGTTAAAATGACCAAAAACTTATCCAAAACCAATTTTAGGACCATTTCTAAACATTATATCTTCTAAATTATAAAATGGATCATGTTTGATTCTGTTTGCAAATAAAAATTGCGGGTACACCTTTTTCTTTTAAAAAAATCCCAAATGTGCCACCCACCTCACTTATCAAAGGCCACCCTCTGTCTTCTCTTATTTACACTTCCAAAATAAAAATTTTCAACAAATTAATTCCAAAATAAATCCTTAATTCACACATATCAGCCTATATGACTTTTTTTTATCATAAATTGAACCTAATAAGCCTTTTAGGGAAATAAAAAATTAATTGTCCGAAGAAGAGGCAACGTCCTTAACCAAGAATTTTTCATCCTCCAACTCATTTAATTCTTATTGAAAATTTTGATATAATAGTATTAGTATATTAAATATAATTATATGTTATCATTTTAATTGTATTACCTAAATCCTTCTACTATTCCATCAAATGAGATAAAAAATCATCACTCCAATATATGATAGACTACCAATTCAGGAATCGATGTTATTCACTTTCCATCACCACCTATCAAAGATGGATATTATAATGGATTTACTATTTATATATATATATATATATATATATATTATATTTATGATATTTTTATACCTATTTAATTAAAATAATACATTAAATATCTTACCTCACATCCTTTTGGAAAATAATAACATCGCTCGTGGTTACAACGAACTATAACCTTGTGAACCGATGTGATGTGTTTTTCATTTTTGTTTTACTCGGATGGTAATAAGGATAGATTCAATGAATATATATGATATTTTTAAAATAAATATTATTATTTAATTATTTTAACACATATAAATTCACACTTTATGATCTATGGGGTATACAGTTACATATTTCATGTGTACGGTAGACTACCGCCTCACAATGCCATGTGCTTATTTTTTTGACTAACGCTTTTAATAGAAGGTAGTTTGGGTAAATATCATAAAAATATGTGATATATATGTCATAAAAATGATTATATAATATTAAAATAATATTTATCTTTCTTTTGTTTCATCTGTCAAAAAAATGGAAATATTGTTCATGCGTACATACGACCTACCGTCTCCTTGAACAGTGTATTGAAATTTCTATCTCTAACTATCATGGATTTCTATAAATAAAAATATAATGAAGAAATATTATATTTAGATCACTATTAAAATTAATAATATTTTTTAATCAAGATCAAATTAAGAGGACCAAAAATATTAAACCAAAACATACATTAAAAATGAAGCAGTTATTACCTATTACAAAATTTTAACAAGAAATTGTTAACAAAAAAGAAATAACTGGTTATAAATAAATAATTTGTGGTATAATATATATAACTATTTTTTGTAAATTTATTTATAATAAAATTATATTTATTATTATTTAGGTTTTAATGTGCATGGATGAATTTGAGAATCAAGATAAGAGATTTCTACTTTGTTATTTCTGGTAGACATATGAAAATTTACCACTTATTTATTTTTATGGTGTATATACTACCAATTTTCCATATTATATCCTGAATAACCTTATTTTTATTATATTTAGTGTTTTATTTTTTTAATTCATTTTTGGGGCTTATGAATCAAAATATTAATAAAGTGGTAATGAATTTTTGTCTTAAATTTTCTTCTTTGAGGCATATTTCATGAAATAAACCAATCTTATTTCATGAAAATTATATACAACCTGTTTGACATGTAATGTCATGAATTTAATTATTATAATTATATTTTAATATTAATTTAATTTTATTATTCAATGTGTCTTATGATTCAATGTTACCCAATTGGTAATGTTTTTATGGTATAATTTCATATTTTATAGGAATTTTTTATGTTTATCCTTATAAAGTTACAACCTTATGATCAAACTCTCATGAAACTCATGAATTTTATTCTCCTATTATTATTTCACAAGAATTATTTTTTTTCCATTCATTTTACTCTCTTTATATACTCAAGGTTCAAAAATAATGTTTTTAATGTAAACTTACTTTATTTCTATCTTCAATTGAAAAACCATTTTTCTTATATATCCATGTTCTCTAAAAATGTTTTCAATTTATATAAAATTCTCTAATTAATTTAGTAAATACATTTTCACCAATTTTTTAATTTTAAAAAGTGTTTTAAAATTAATATTCATGGTGTTTGAAAAAAACAATGTCTATTTGGATTTTCTTGAAAATGAGAAATGAATATTTATTTTAATGTACATAACATGAATGGAATTTACCAATATCATAACCATTATTTTCTCTCAAGATTCATTTATAATTTTCAATGTTTATTTAAAAAGAAAATTATTTCCATTTTTCATTATTAATTTTTATTTTTAAAAAGTGTTTTCAATGTGGAAAGGATATTTTCCTCAAAAAATGATCAAAACGATATTTTAAAATAATTTTCCATTTAAGATAGAATCCATTGGTGTTACTTATTATTTACTAGGGATATGATCCTAGGATACCATTTTTATTATTTATTTGGATGGTTTTTGTTTATGATGAAAAAAATGTTTATGAAACTCATTTCTCTTCAATAGGTTATACTATAATAAAATTATTATTAAACCCGCTTCATTTTTCATATGTTATACTTTGATGAAATGATAGAATGATTATGAAACATCTTCCTCTTCCATAGGTTATGTTAGGATTAAATGTTAAATAAACCCAATTAATTTTATGGGTTTTGTAGTGATTAATGGTTTATGATCTTGTGGAACACATATGTATTATTTTTATAATGTGATGGTGGTTATGTTATAAACAATGAATGTGGTTAGGTTATAACTAATACAGTTGGGACTATACATATCCCTTTAATGAATTGGAAAATGATGGATAAATCATGATTAAAAAAGATATAAGTGAACCTTATTACGTGTTCACAATATTATACATGAAATTGATTATATGTTCACATTGTTATGTGTTAACCTTGCATTCATGACTATAAGGTTATGCATAGACCTGGATTCATCTCTATAAGTTTATGTGAGGTCTTGATTTCATATCCATAACTTCCTAAGTGAACATGTTTCTAATTATACATGTTCACAATGTTATATTTTTTTGTTTATGCCCTAAATATATGACTGATTCCAATATTATGTTCTCATGATTCATGTTCCTCGATTCCATTATGATTCATGTCTTATGAACATCCAAGATTTATGACAAGACTCAAGTTTATGATCTTCGATATATAATGTTGTGTTTTAAAATGTTATTCCCATGTTCTCATACCCTTATACTCATTATATGTTGATATCTCCCTTGTTTAACCTTAATTATCATATAAGATCACCCTTTCTCATGTTTCCTTTCCCCATGTTGTGATGAAATGTATATGTATGATATGATTAAGAATGGTTATAGTTATAAATAAGATTGTGGAAAATGACATAGCTCACTTATGTATAAGTTGTTTACATGTCAAATTTCTAAAATTCACTATCAATAAACGATTATAAAATGTATTTGTGAAATATATTGAATATTATTCTAAAAATATGTAACATATATGTATGAGAAGTTTAGTTCTTTATAGATGGTATCATAGCATAGTATCTGTTAACCATTATAAACTAGGATGAGAAATATTTATTGAGATCCCTAGGTATATTTATAATTATATTTCTATGTATATGGCTAAGGATAAATTTATAGATGATTCAAAGTATAGGAAAATGTACTGGAATTTTGGTAAAGGATAGATTAAGTGGTTTCAAAGAAATTACATCTATGTTTTGATACTAAAAGTGCATGGGGCTCCAGTACAGATGTGCCTATGGGAAATAAATCCAAAAAGGTTGCATTGATATGGAATCAATCATCACATGGTGTATAAAAATGGGCCTTGTCTCACACCTATTTTGGCACTCCAAGGGGATATGTTTTGGAAATTCACAAACTCTTTACAAACCATCAGGAATTAATTTAATAACGACCATGAATGACCTATGTTAAGCCTAACGTTTCATAGATTGTAAATAATATGTCATGATTTAGATATAATATAAATTATTTTCAATGATTATGAAATTTTACACTATAGTTAGTGTTTCTTAGACTATGATTTATGGTTTTATTCAATGGATAGAACTTTAAGTAATCATGTAAATGTTGAAGGCAATGAACAATGTAATTATTTTACTCCTAAGAAACCTAATGTTTTTTGATATGGAATAAAAATACAAATTGTTATGATTACAAATAATTCTGATGATATGACCCATGATAAACTTCCAAATAAGAAAAGGAGGGAACACCATTTTATTTAATTGTTTATGATGCGATGTATACCCTATTTTAGTGGGTCCATTGATCCATTATTAACTATTAAATGGATTAGAATTTCTAAAAATATATTTTCCATTATCTTGTGTTCGAATCTTGAATAATTCATTTTTATATCTATCATTTTTATGGAAAAGAATATCAATGACAGAACCATATTAAGAATACGAGTCAAGAGTAGGTAATTAAATCCATGGAATCAGATGAGTTTAAGAGGATATTTATCTAGCAAGTAATTCCCTAGTATTATATAAACAATTATGGAGAATGAATTTCTAAAGCTCCAATGGAATTATAGTGAATCAATTGGTACCTATGAGGATAATTTTACAAGATATTCATAATAAACTTCTGGTTTAATCATCAGTACGGATAGAAAAATTGATAATTTTATTGGTGTCTTAAGATAAAGACTTTGAAAGGTGTTATCTATAATAGACTTTAGTAGCCACCAAGAATTAATTTAATGTTCACTTAAGGTATAAATATAAATTTGATATTATAACCATTACCTTTGTTTATATAATAAATTGAAGAATAATACTCCTGATAACTCAAACAAATCACACGTTCAAATGAAATTTTGGTCACCCAGATGCAAGAAATGTTGTTATAAGAACTTAGGTGAATTCATAAAAGGAAGGATAGGGTGTAAAAAGATTGGGAAGACTGTACATAGATAAAAACATAATATAAGTGATACAAAGAGACAAGTAAATAAAATTAATGGAGGGAGAGAACTATAGAATGCACCACCGACAATCTACTGTTTCAAGTGTAAAGAGTTTGAGAATTATGCGAATCAATGACATAATCTAAGGGTTAATATGGTTGATAATCCACCAAAACCTCTTAAGAGAAAGGAAAAATGAAATGTTTTGAAATCACAATTAATAATGTGAATGTTGATAATTTGGGAAAACATATCCTACCCTACTTAGTTGGAAATTTCATATTTTATTTGGAATGAATGAGATCTATCGATATATTTTATTTCATCATATAGTTAAATTTCATGGGATTATCTCCCTCTATATGGATTCTATAATAATGAAATAACATTTGATATTACATCAGTAAAATGATGTACCCTAGTTTCCAATGAAAATATTTTTCTTATAAGATAAGAGATTATATAAGGAATAAATGGGGAAATAATTTTTTTAGTGTTTATATCTTCATGAAAGATTAAATTAAGAGGTATGGATTACATCATGGTTTTTTCTTGTTTAAGGTTGATTATAAGTTCAAATTCATTGACACAAATTTTTATTTTTTATGTAATGGGAGTTTATTAAGTATAAGTATATTTTAAGAGACATTTATTAAAATGGAATCATCTGGAATTGTATATATTTTACTAATAATGTAATTTAAGGAGGAATTACTTTACACATTATAGACATATGATTAATGATATAGGTAAACTTTAGGTTTTATCTAATATTTGATATTGCGGTCTGTATGGGTTATAATAGATCACCTTAAAAGTATACCACACTTCATTTCTATCAAAGAGTATTTCTCTCTAGATATACTTTCAATAATATACATCAAGGAAGTGGTAAGGTTTCATGGTGTACCTCATTTAATTTTATATGATCCAGATATAAAGTTAACTATGATATTTTGGAAAAGTATTCTATAAGATCATGATATAGAGTTATGTTTTAGCACCGTTCATCATACTTATAAAGATGATAAGTCTAAGAGAGTAATTAAAACCCTAGAGGACATGAAAATATCTTGTTATAAAGATGTAAAATGTGGTTAGGATCATAAACATTATCTAGTAGAGTTTTCTTTACAACAATAGACATCACTCAAGCATTCAGATGGATTCTTATGAATCCCTTTATAAAATAGGTGTAAAACTCCAATGTATTGGAATGAAGATTCAGAAATAAATCTACTTGGAATAGAGTTAGTCGATGAAATGTGAGAGAAGTTTATATCCACATAATAAATATAAGTGAATAAAAAAGTTGACATAAATTTTATGCATAAAATCATTAATGTGATCTATAATTTTAATTTGGTTATACCGTTTTTCTATAAATTTTTATGTTAAAAAAAGAAGAGAAAAATATTCCCTCGGTATATTAGTCTGATTGAATGTAGTGATTTTATAAAGACCATAACTTATCTCTTAGAGATTCCAGCAAACCTCTCTCATGTTCATGATATGTTTTATAAATATATCATGATAAGTACATACCTAATCCATCACATGTACTGAACTCAGAGGTCATACCACTAGAGCATAATCTTTATTATGAGGAATAACCAGTGGAGATTTTGAACCATACAAACAATGTTATATGAATCAAGACAACTAATCTAGTAACTATTTTGTGGTGAAACCTGAAGATTTAGGAAACTTTGTGGGAACCTTTATATGTAATGAGGTAAAAGTATCCTAAATGTTTTGTACCAAAGTGACAAATTTTAAGAGAGAAATTAATTTTAAGGGGGTAGAATGTAACACTCAGATATTTTATGATTTTCCTTCATAAAATTTAATCTTTTATATATTTTTTCTTAGACAAAACATTGAGTTTATCTTTCATTACATGCAACATTGAGCTCATCTTACATTACACAAAACACCGAGTTTAAATGAAACTTGACATACTATTAAAATATTATTATTTAATATGATAGTTTTCACGAAAACATTTTAATGATGGGGATAAATAATATTAACTAAATATTAAAAATATATGATTTATACATGTATATTTAATTAATTATTTGGTGACCAATTAATTACAAATAAAAATAAAAAGTATTTAAAAATAATGGAATTTTTTTTCTAAAAAACATTTTTTATGAAAATAAACACATTTTATCTCAATAATTTAAAAAATCACTTTTATTGGATAATATTAATGAAATTTATATATATACTTTATTTAATTAATTGTTTAAAATTCATCTTATGTGTTTGCTATACAAGTGATAATAATAAATCCATTTCACTTAAAAACTGTATTTTTCTAAAAAAGAGTTTTGTTACCTTATGCTGTTATTTTTTTTAAACTATAAGAAAATATATATTACAAAAATAAAATTTATTTTTGAAATCATAATGTCAAAAATAACTTTGATTAAGTATTTGATAAATGTTTTAAAAGATAAAATTTTGATGAGTAGTGAAAAATACTGGTTTTTATTAAGAATTGTCATTTCATTTAAAGATTTTAAAATTAAAAAAATTAATATGTTTTTAAAAGTAAAATGAGTTCCATTATATATATATTAATCTAACCAATTCATTGGAAAAAATTTTATAATTATTTTTTAAATTAATACTTTCTCAAATTATATATATTTTCCCTTGGAAAACCCACTTTCTTATCGCATTTGTGGGTTTTATTTTAAATTAGATTCTACCAATTATGTGTGTTTAATTTTTAAAAATGTATTAAATATTTTGAATTATAATAATTTATATTATCTAATAAGTTCAAATTAATTTTCTATCCTCATTAATAGTAAAAACATAAATACTTATTTATCGAGGTTATAGTAAAAATGTTTTTAAGGAAGGGTTAATATAAAAATGTAATGGTTAAAAATGACCAAAACCTTTTATAACACCCATTTTCAAAGAATATTTTGAAATTATATCTTCCATGTTCTCTAATTACCCGTTTTTTATCCTTTTGATATGTGAAAAATGTGGATAGACCATTTTATTTAAAAAATTTACAAGTTTTCCACTCACCTCACTTATAAAAGGACACCCCTCCCTTATATTCTTTACTCATAAAAAACTATTGTTTAGAATAATTACTGAAAATATAAATTCCTTATTTTTATAATATCATCATATAATCCTTATTTTGGTCATAAATCCTTCTCTTCTTCCTTAAAATGGAATAAAAAATCATCCATTGTGTGTGTGGTAGACTATTGCCTCCTGAACCGATGGTATTCATTTTCTATCACCATCTATAAAGTTTGGATATAATGATGAATTTAATTTTTATATATGATATTTATTATATTTTTATAAATTTTAATCATAATACTACATATATTTTCTTACCTCCCAGCCCATTGGAAAATAATGATGTTGCTCATGTGTACGATGAACTACAGCCTGGAGAACTAATGTGATCTTTTTTCATTTGTGTTTTAATTGAATGGTAATAAGGATAGATTGAATTAATATAAAATATATTTTTAATATAATTATAATTATTTAATTATGAAACCAAATATACCTTCTCACTTTCAATTGTATGGGGTATACGATAACGTCGTTCATGTGTAAGACAAACTACCACCTTAAAGCGATTTGATTTATCTTTTACTTACTCTTTTCATGGAAGGTAATTAGGAGATGTTTAATGAATATATGTTATATATATGAGATAAAATTATTATTTAATGATAATATATTTTTTATCTTTATTTTATTCCATTCATCGAGAAAATGGAAACATCGTTCATGTGTACCTACGACCTACCGTCTCTATAAACAACATATTTCATTTTCATTCTCTAAATTTTATGGGCTAATATAAATACATATATAATGAATATATATTATATTTATAATTTTTTTAATATTATATACATTATTTAACTATCCTCAATGTAATAATAAAAAAATACCAAAACAAAATATACATGAAAAACAAAGTAGTTATTACCCGTAACGTAATTTTAACAAAGAATTATTAATGAGAGGGTAATAAAATGTCATAAGAAAATAATATATGGTATTATGTATATATATATTTATAATAAACATATATTTATTATACAGGAGGATTAAATATGTATGAAGGATGTTGAGACTCAAGGTAAGGGATATATAGTCTCTGTTTTATTTTTGGGATATATATGAAAATTCACAACTAATATCCTTTTGGTGGTGTATATACCAAAACTTTTAAATGTTATATAATTTCTATAATTATTTTAATGATATTAAATGTCTCATTTTTTGATATTATTTATTGGGACTTACAACTCAAAATTCTACAAAAGTAATATGCGATTTTTGCCTCAAATTTCTTTATTCGAGACATATGTCATGCTATACACCTATATTATTTTAAGAGTTTCATATACAATAGATTTAACCTATAATATCAGTAATTTAATTATTATAATGATATTTTATGTTTCATTTAATTTTATTCTTTCGTGGGGCTTATGATTCAATGATACCAAAGTTGTAAAGGTTTTGTGGTACAATCTCATCATTTATCAAGATTTTTTATGTTTATGCTCTTGATGATCAAACCTTATGATAAATATCTCAAGAAATTATTGGTTTTTGTTATACTATGATTATTTCATGAGAATGAATGTTTTAATTTTATTTTTATATCTTTATGTAAAAAATATTGAAAAATATTTCTTTAAAGTATACCGAAATTATTTTTACCTTTGGTCCAAAAACTTTTTTTCTGCTATATAAAAGTTCTCTAAAAATGTTATAAAAACAGTTCTAATTATAAAAGAAGATTTATTAAATATATTTTCACCGATTTTTTCTTTTATAAAGTGTTTTAAAAGAAATCTTCAAGTTGTTATAAAAAACAATTCTTGTTTTTCTTTTTAACAAATATTAAAGGAATATTTATTTTAACGTGTATGAAATGAATGAAATTTTTTGACATAATGAAAATAATTTGATTTGAAGTATACATTTTATGTTTCAATATTAATTTTCAAGGAAAAGAATTTCTAAAAGTATTATGAATTATTATTTTCTAAAAGTGTTTTTAAAATGGAAATTCTATTTTTCTCAAGAAATGTTCCATGTGATATTTCAAATTCATTTTCCATCTAATATGACATCCATTGATGTTTCTTATACTTTACTAGGGAAATGATCGAAGGATGTAATTATTATTACTTCTCTATATTTTTTATGATTATGATTGAAAGATGTTAGTGACACCTACTTATCTTCTGCGGGTTATACCTTGATAAAATGATTATGACAAACCCTTATTTTTTTCCATTAGTTATGATTTGATAAAATGTTTATGAAACTTCTTTCTCTTCCATAGGTTATGTTATGGTGAAATGTTTATAAAACCCAATTCATTTCATGGGTTTTGATACAATGAATTTTTAATGATCTTATGTCACACATATATATGATTTTCATTACGGGAAGGTGGCTATGTTATAACCAAGGATGGTTGTTACTTTATGACTAAGGATGGTGATTAATTTATAACCAAGATGGGTGGGACTAATATACCCCTCCAATACATTGGGTAAATATGGATAAATCATGATTAATTATGAAATTATTGGACCCAGTTACATGCTCACAATTCTTTGCGTAAACCTATTTACATGTTCATAGTGTTAAGAAAGGACTTTGATTTAATGTTCATAAGGTTATGATTTGACGTAGTTTCATGTACATAAGTTTATGTGAGGGCCTTATTTCATGTCCTTGACTTCCGGAGTGAACCTGTATATAATTATACATGTTCAAAATTTTATAATGTTATGTGTATGGCACAAATCTATGTAATATGAAAATGTTATATTCTCATAGTTTAGGTTCTTTGATTTCATTATGATTCATGTGTTATAAAATACCATGATTTCATACATGAATCATGTTTATGATCAATGATATGAAGGGTATGGTTTTAAAATGTTATTCAAATGTTCTCATTCCATTATGAATATAATGTGTTGATATATCACTTTTTAACCCATAATGAGCATCTCAGTTCACCCTTTCTCATGCTTCCTTCCCCGAAGTTATGATGAAAGGTATTATGTAGGATATGTCTAAGAAGGGTGATTTCTTCCTTTCACCTGTTCTGAGATGACATAGCTCACATATTGACCAGTTTTTTATGTGTCCATGTTTCCAATGGATCTATACCTAAAATATTATGACAAGGATCATTATGTTATACAATTAATATTTTTATATTAAGATGTAATATTTATGTATGATTAGTTCGGGTCACTATATAATTGATAAAATAATGTCCTAACATGATCACGGTTATTGAAGGTATTTATGTACACAGGGATAAACTTCCCCTTATTCCCAAATATCAATACTGGCTTCCATAGAGATATCCTTAGAAATCACTTTCCACCAACTTCAATCTCAACATCTCATCAACTATTATATGAACAAATCTTATATTTAATTTAAACTATTATCATATACAACTGAATGATTTGAAAATTCTCCATCATTTATTAGATAAGGTTAGAACCCTTTAGTTTTTGATCACAAACATTATCCTATCATGTTTAAGTCCTACATCTCTTCCTATAATTTTCCTCATATAGTTCCATCTGAATGCTAGTATAATAATTTTTGTAATATGAGAAATCAATGAGGGGGAGGTTTTGATCCCAACATCCTTGGAAGTCCATTGAACAAGATCACGATATTTCCTCAATATTTTGAATTCTTTTTTTATTTTGACCATACATTTTAGGATTATAACCCGTGCAAAAACTCTACTATATCACCAATTATTTCTGAATATTTATATATAATCTAGACAAAAACCTCATATCCCGATAAGATACTATGAATAGTGGTACTCCATACACACTCACCACATCCATCATGTTTATAATAGATAGTTTAACAAGGGGTAAATTTTCATTGATAGAAATAAAACGTGCTACATTTTTTAGGTGATAAATAATAAAAAATACTATTATGGGCTTTATACATTTTGGGGACTCCTATGAAAAAAATATATTGCGAGGTTTTCCAATTTCCATACTAGTATGAGTAATTGTTTATATATAACTTTAGGATTTTTTCATTCATCTTTAATATGATTATATACCATGTATCAAGATATACATTCTTAAATATCTCTCTTCTTGCAATACCAGTAGTTGTTTTTTTAAATCTATATACATATCTTTATGTCCTGGATGAATAGGGATGCATGATATATGTGCACTATCTAAAATTTCCTTCTACAATCATATTTTTTACGGGACACATATTTTTTTTGAAATCCTTATAACTACATCTTTATCAAAGTTGAGCTCTATAAAATTCACTTATTTTTTTATCTCTACATCACCATTGAAAGATTTTATGATCATTATTTGATTGGATGGTTGAGTAGTAATTAGAGAAAGAAAATATGTATCTACTCTGATTAATAATTGATGATTCATACTCTGTAAATCAATGAGTATTGGATCTTTTTAAATCCTCATCAAGGATATAATTTCATGGAAATTCCTACTCAGAGCACCAACCACCTTATTTTCGTTAATAGGGTGGTAATATATTAAAAATTCATAAATATTCAACTCCTATGTGAAAATATATTTCAGTCTGGTGTGATATATATATATATATATATCACACTTTTCTATTTGGAGATAATATTAAGAAATATTTGATTAAAATATTACTAATTCCAGCTCAAAATCATGGGTTGTGAAATTTTTCTCATGACTATATAATTTACATGATGAACAAAAAACTACCTTATCATTATATATGTGGATACACACCAATAAATTTTTTCAAACATTCATTGTATATTAAAAACCCCATCCCAATTAGGAGAAATGTATATATAGAAGTGGTGAATAACATCTTTTTTAGATCCTTGAAACATTATTTATATTCTTATGTACAAAACTAAATTAGTCATACCTTGTTAACATAGTTAGTTGATTATATTGATGTGAAACATTTCTCAAAAAAGTGTCGATAATAACCTACTAACCCAAGGAAACTATGAATCATGGTCACAATGGTTAGTCTGGGCCTTTGATCAATAACATAAATATTTAATGGATATACTGATATTAACATGAATTTGATTACATAAACCAAGAATGATAAATTATTTAGTAATAATTCACACTTTCTTAATTTAGAATATAATTTATCCTTACTCAAGATATTTGACACAATTTAAAAATTATCTTTATGAATTTCCTTTCTATATGAGTATATAATAATATCATCTATTAATATTACAAACAATTGATAAAGATAGTCTCTAATGACTCTATTCATTAATCACATGAATATAGTAGGATCATTTATCTGTTTGTATGAAATCTCTATAAATTGATAGTGTCCATATCTCTTTTACGATGTTTTTTTTGGAAATTTACACCCTTTTGAACATTAAATTATGATTTCTAGAAAGAAGGTCAATATTTGAGAAGTATTGAGATCCTTTGAGTTGATAAAATCGGTCATTAATATAGAGTAAAGTGCATTTATTCTTAATTGTTTTCTTATTAGGATCAGGATTATAACTGAAAAGATGCATGGGTCTATCTTTCTTCTTATCCAAGAGGACTGATGCTCCCCCTATTGAATTACTTGGGTAGAAAAAAAAACCTTGTTTAAATTATATTATATATTATTATTTAATTTCTACAATTCAATGGGCCCATCTTTATAGACTCTTTGAGATACTCATGTATCTAGGTATGAGTTCAATCAATAACTCAAACTCACTATCTAGGGGTAGACCAAGAATTTCATACAGAAATAAAAAATTATTTCTCAAAAAATGGACATGTGGCCAATGATGACTTCTTCTTTGATCATTTGATGTAGAAACCCCTGATTTTTATGTATTATAACTTATATTATATAAATTTCTTCTAATTGGAGATAATACTTATATTGATACTTGATAATTTTATGATCTAGGATATGAAATGAGACCCCCTTACCCCCAAAAATAAATATGGTCTCTATGTATGGACTGACAATACAAACCCAATATTATGTCAAATACAATCAAGGGGAAATGAATTAGATATACAAAAAGTATCTTCTTATAAATTTTTACTATAGTCTATATATATATAATTTTTATTTCATCATTATGACACAAGGTGTTTTCAAACTTAGTTTAATATGATATTCTTATGGTTTTGATTAGTTATTCTTAACAAAAGTTTGTGATGTATAAGAATGTTAATATCCATAATCAAATAATTAATTAAAATATATTGAATGGAGAATATGTGTACCTTACATAACATAATTATCATGACCCTCCATAGTTGTATTTATTTCATATTCACTCCCTTTTTACCTAGGATTGTGAGTTTTCGAGAACATATTCTCTACATTATATCTATTGTTAGGGAATTGATTCACATATTGATAAAACCACATGCATATAAAACTTTAAAGAGTTAGTAAAATATTTGTAGTGAACGTATTCTCAATCATTTTATTTTTTTCCATCATTTAATCCTTTGTGATATTGATGGAAAGATATGCCACATTTAAAACATCTTCTAGAACTTATTAAATAATTTTCCTGATGTTTCTTCCCACATTTTTAGCATTAACATAATTGAATATTCTTTTATTCCAGATAATTTTATCTAAGTTCCCCTGAATATCTATCTTTTATTTCTTGTATCTATATTGATTAGAGTATCTATATTTTAACTCCATATAAATTTCAAATAATATAATCTATTTATAGAAACCAAAGTCTCTTATAGATAGTTTTATTTTGATACTTGGTATAAGGACTTTAAATAATCAATACATTTTGCTCTTATGGTCTATAAAAATGCTGGAGAATACGTTACAAGTATTGTGAAGTTCAATTCATATGTTCCAATTAATTTCAATCATTTTATTCAACTAAACTAATTAATTCTACTTCTTTGTACAAAGAGTTTAAGGGAAATAATTAGTGATGTACTCTCTTTAACTATTACTATACCATAGATTCTACTTACCCCTTCATCATTGAATTCTTAATTAAATTCCACAGTCGCTTGAACTCATCTTTAAACCAATAATCACCCTGAATAGCCATATATTGTTTTGATAATTGGTGATTATAAAATCACTTTTCAATCACATTGTTCCATTACTAAAAATTAGAGAATTAGAAGTACCACTAAATATGGGTGGACGTTTTCGAATGAAAGAATAAATAGAATGATACTTTATACACGGTACATTAGAGAGATCAATATGATTTTTATTATTATTAATAATATTTTAGATTTTGGTAAGATATTATATAAGGTTTTATACTCTAGGACACATTCAACTTGGTTATTCAATGGGGAAGTCGTCAAATTGTCCCTCATACCCATTGTTAATTTTTTTTGTTCTATCCATATATAAACCAGATGTTGCTACGATAAGTGACAAACATTTCAAATAATTTTAGGATTAACCTAATTAATAACATAATGGTGATTAATCCTTAAAATGTTTTTACTATTTTACATCATCATGTTATATTGTAATTATTATATTAATCATAGATTACTTTAAGTTGGAAAATATTTTTATTATCAACCTAATACATTAGAGTAGCATGAAATGTGATCCTTCATATTTGTTCATAAATATAATATGATCAACCAAATCATTTTCCCATAGTGTCAAAATTGATGAGAAATTATACCTATTTTTTTGTGCAATATGTGATGATTAAGTTAATAAACAACATGACCATTTTATTAGTAATAACCCTTTGTGGATTTATTTCCATGTTTTAATACACATTTAGTATTCAGATAGGGATATATTTTTTAGAAGACAGCCTAATTAAAATATTACTAATATTTCAAGATATCATACTATAATTAGACTCATCTATAGGGTTTTTACTATATATCTCCAATCCTATAAGAAAAGGTAACTAAACTAGTCTCCAAAAATTACTAAAACATTCTATTATTCCAATTGAGGTGACCCATTCTAGTAATTAATTTGTTTTATATAATTTCAATTGTTAAAAAATTTCATTACATAATAAACTAAATATTATGGGAATAAATATGTTTATATTACTTTGAGACTATAAACATATGAAACATATTTTTCAATGTTTCAGAACATTCCACTATAGTTACATTATACTATGTCTTCAAAAAAACATCTACCAAGTATAAAAGTCATATTCATGTTTATGGAATTGGAATAATAAGAAAGAGAAGATTTTATACATTAGGTAAGGGAAAAATAAACATATTAATATGTTACCAAGAGTGAGATCATAATCATTTGAGAAAATATAACCATGAAAGAAATATCATATTGGGATATGAAAATATAGTAAAAACATATTATATCTTGTGGTTAATTTAATGATTATAGCATATGATTATAGTATTTTTAACTATATAGTGATAATAAGAAATATAATATTGGGATATGAAGATATTAATTATCATATTTTTGGATAGAGCATCACTAACTAAATTATCATTATCTCATGAGATGCAAATCATTAACCAATATATTATAGGGTTATATAGGAAACACACATCCCTTAATTATTATCCACACACATGTGTGCCATAAGAAAACATCAAATCATTAAATTGACTTTAATGAATGATACATTTAAGATAAATCAACACTTATGAGTATTATAATATTTTAAAAAATATTATATCTTGGGGAAAATAAAATCATTCATGATAGGGGATTTGGATTAATATCAAATTTTCCTCATGTAGATAAAATCCAATATCACATTTAAAAATGATATCATTGGATATAGGGAACCTTTAATGTCAAAGTAAAAAATAAAAAACATAAATAAAAAAATTATTTGACTTATTATAGAACCTTACATTTACACTTTATTTCCACAAAAATTATTTATCCTCATTGATAATTTTGATTTTCTCTTTATGTATCCTTTGCAAATGAAGAAATTGAGGAACTTTTTGAGGCTAGAGGATACCAATAATATATAGGGAAATTAGATTAATTAAATTTTGTAGAGTTTCGTGATAATTTATAATTAGGGGAGTGGCTTGAAAATATTTTAATTGAACACCTTTTATAGGTGAAGAAGAGGGGAAAATAATTATAAAAGAATGTTAGGTAAAGGTTATGAATGGAATTGAATGAGTGTTAGGTGGTTTAGGTGGAGAAATATTAGTGAGAAATATTGTTATGAAATTCCAATTTAACAAAAATATTATAGATGATTAGCGTGTTATTATTTTAGGAAAAGTCATTCCATATTAGATTACCCATTTTAATACTTATTAATATCGAATAAATATTAATCATAGGTTTTATTTTTTCACTAAAAATATAAGACGTACCTACTTATCAATTTTCAAAATGATAAATTCGAATTTAGACTCTATTTAATCTAGTTCAATTTGAAAATATGATAAAATTAACATTTATATTTAAAACATATAATTTAATGAAAACTTGTTTTAAAAGAATTTTAATTATTATGTATCTTTAATATTATTTTACATTGATTACCAACTAATTGATAGTTAATTCATTATTATATATAATTAAAAATCATCTTATAGTAGTAATATCAAATTCGTCATTTTAATTTTAAAAAACATAATATTTACAGAATTATCATACTTTAAAAAATTAATGTTTTATTACGATAAATATTATTTAATATGGTAACTTAATTTAATGCATAAAAATTAAATTTAACCAATTACCCAATTTGAAAATTCTAACTATAAGTATTAAAATCATTCTATGTCATTAAATTTATGAATTAATTAAAATAAATTTTATTATAAACATGCATAAAAACTAAAATAAATTTTACAAAACAAGTATTTTCTATGGATAAACAAAACTCTGTTTTGTTAGGAATGTTTATAAGGTCTTTATAATGTGGTTACTTCCATTAAAATCTTCCAATATGATTGTTATAAAATTATGGTAATGTTTAATTATATTATTAGGGTAATTCCATTTTGGGTTTAGATTAGTGAGGCATGTAAGACAAGCTACTCATATGGTATTTAATTAAGGAAATATATTTAATAAAAATAATGGATCATTATTGCAGTGAGGTCTCTAATCTATATGTTAACAATATCATGAAAGTTTATTTAAAGTACTTCCAAAGAGACCCTCTATATATTTTTTGGTTGTACACTCTCGATCTATGTGTCCTATCTCTCTACAAGCATAAAAGAGCCTATGTTTATCATATTTAAACCCCCAAAGGGATATATTTTTCACTGATACCTGAGACTAGGACATTGTATGATTGTGAATCTACTAAAGTGGTCTCGACATATATTGTCAGATATATAATTTAGATGACTCATTATATGGGATAACACATACTTCACCTATCCCTAGATACATTTCCACAAGGAATATCAAGATTAGAAGGTCATTCTCTAGTGCTATGGCATTGGTGGGGATTCATAGTAGTATAACCTCAGATTGAATATCTATTCAAAGTCCACACATGATCTTATGTTCCCATAAAAACCCACGAATAATTAAGTATATAGACTACCACTTGAGGTCATTAAACCATGAGGTGTACTCTAACATAATCATGTTTCTCTATTGAATATATAATTTCTTTGTGACTCATACAAACCTCAACATTACAAGATTACACTCCTCCATGATGACGTTCTCAAACCCTGATTAAGGATATTTGTCCTCATCATGTGTCTGTGTGGTTAGTGTCCACCATTGGCTAGATATTCTCTAAATGTGATTCGATATATCTATCACTATCTTGTCTATGTCTATTATAGAATGATGAAATTAATGTGTCACCAACTTCAGTGAATCCGATTCTATATAAGGATTAGATTTACCTTAAAATCATGAGTCATGTGGCTCTAACATAAAGTGCACTCAATCCATTGATATTATTATCCCACCGAGTGGGGACTAACATCTACTCTATAGATAGGGGGTTCACTCTATAAAAAATGGATGGGGTATATGAAATTTACTCATAGGGATGAGATATATACTTATTGGGTCTATGAATCAATTCCACATCTCACAATTCATCGGTGATTGGAGTTTATATCACATGTATGTGATCATAATAAACCTACCACCAAATATGAGTTAGCTATTTATTAGTTGGTATTCTATATTTGAAAATGTGATACATTAATTTATGAATCAAATTAATTTGGTGGACTCAAGAGAAAAATGAACCAAAATGACAACTAAAATATTTTAGGTTTCATGTTACATCTAATTATACCCCAAAAATAATGCTTCCATCTATTATATTGATTATCAATTATCAAAGTCATAAAAGAGGATATGTCATCCTCCTAAACATACATTGTATTCCTTGATCTGGTAACGGTACTCAAACCCCATTAACACGTTTTTCATAATTTTCTTAAACAAAACCCCATAAAACAACTAACTCTAAAATCCGTTATTAACATATACATACTTTGATATCACTTTAGAATGAATTTCCCTACAATGAACCTTATTGGTCTGGATGTAAGCTTTGTGTGCCACCATAAGACCATATCTAATTGGCCAAGGGGTAGTGACTAGAACAAAGAAGGAATATCACACACATGGGTGTCCATTAACAAATATACCTATATCTAATCACATATATTTGATAAAAAATATTACAATGTAATACTAAACAAAATAACCCATTATAATATAAAGTGACCACAATAAACAAAAATAATTTACACCAAATGAAAAAATAAACACAAAAAATTTATTGAAATAAAATGGAATAATGTACTATAATAAAGCCACACCTTAATCCACCGATAAGAGATACCACATACAACCCATCTCCCGAAACAAGAATTTTTAAAATAAATTACCACTTGGAATGTCTAGTATCCAAATAAAACAACTCTACATCAACCAAACTCACCACTGAATAGTTCATCATCAAAAAATATTGAACATGTGTGGTCTTGAAGACTATGCTGATTTGAGTATAAAAACACCCATTACGGAACATTTAAAGGAAATGGATATTTAAAAAACCAATTATCTCAAAATGGAAGACATGGAGAAGAAAATAAGAGCACATAAAGGTTTTAGTATTAGAAATTCAATCCTATAAAAAAGTATCTAATTGAAAACCCATATGTATGTTATATCACCAAGAAAAATCCAAATTAATAATGTGTTGTAGGACATGAAGAACCCAAACTGCCCTCCCCTATTTACCTTAATACCATTTCTAAAATCATAGTTGGGAGATCCACAAATTATTAGGGTATACTTATTATTCAAGTAAATACTAACCCTTATGAAGGTTGTATGCCATATGGATGGAAGAGGTGTTATTTTAGGGTGTTTTGACTCCATGGATAGTGGAGATTCACCCTATATCATAGGGTAGTGAGAATTTATTTTTCATATAGGCGTCCCTTTCCTTATCAATATAAAGGGATCATTAACTCTATGCAAAAATTACCTATTGTACTCCATGGATCCATGGAGTAGTATCAAATCACTAATACATATAAGGGAACCATGAACTATAACTGGGATATTTTCAAAGGTGTATCGACCCAATTTTGGATCCAAATTTAATATCCTAAACACTATTACATTCATTACATATTTAAGATCCATAAAATTTTTAAAATTGATCAAAATATTCTATAATGAAAAATCTAATTATTCCATTGATTTCTATGTAAAAAATATATAATAATTGACTATTTATTTATCTAATTTTGATACAATTTAAAGAAGATAGTAAAAAAACAAAAATCACATAATACATGACTTATAATATTTATGAAATGGTACATGAACATCATATGGAATGTTGGGTGTGTATTATCATTTTTCATCTATATTGGATTAACCTACACTATGTGTTCACTAAGGTGACATAGAATATAGGACCCACATGTTTGTTATGAATTGTTTAGACCAATTTTAGGTGATTACATCATAAAAAGTTTGGCCATTATCAAGTATATAAGTTATTTTTTGAAACTAGAGAAGAGAAAAATGACAAATGTAAGGAATTAGTTTTTGATGTGATAATATGGAAACCACTCATAAAACATGAGTCCACCCCTCAATAAAGAACTTATGAATTGAAAACATGGGAATATAAAAATAAACTAATCTCATGGTAATTTCATGATATATGTTTTTAAAAATTAAAATATTAATATAATTAATAATGTAGTGATATAAATGTAAAAATAATTCATCCTTGATCATAATATTCATTGTGACCCTAAGGTTCATCATTGACCTACATGTTCCTCAAATCCATGAAGAATAATATCATAAAGCCTATAACATACCTATATTTATGTTAATAAATATATAATCCTTTACAATATTATTATTGATGAATTTATATATAGGAGTTATTGTTATTGTTCTAATAACCAAAATTTTTAAATCAATGTCTCGAAACAAGCTCAATCTAACCCCAAAAAATCAAGAATATTTGAAATCTCCTAGAAAAAAAACTCCATTATAAATATAATCATGGTGATAGAATTTCTATTTGAGTATATTTTTAGTATATATTAATTATTTTCATGAAAATAATTTAAAATAATATTTTTAAAATGTTAAATATTTTTCAAATATCTATAACACTTCTAAAATTCAACCAGTAATGCAACAACCTCTATTTTTTTAATTTTAAAATTGATTAAAAGATAAATATAGGTTAGTATAATAATATTTATAATGAATGAAATTCATACATTCTAGGAGGAAATTAAGATACATGATAATGAAAAATGGTCAAAGGTATTTGCATATAAAATTCAGTTAATGTAAAAAAACTATGTTTGGAACATTTTGGATTCAACCAGCAGGATGAGACTTATAGGATGAAAGTGGTGTTTTAATAAGAAACCCTACAAGGATATAAAATTTCCTACCTATAAAGCTCTATTAAAGGAAAATTTGTATAAAGAAATAAATGGTATTTCTATCAATATATATTTTCAACAGTTCTAATGATAATGTCTTTTTGGGAATTTCCCACAGAAAAATATCATTATTATTATGAAATAAATTAAATAAATTTCAAGACCAATTTCAAAAATATAAATTTATTAAACAACGTGTATATGATACCACTCAATGGGTTTGAGGCCCCAAATAGTTCTTCTAATGGATAAAAGTTATAATTATCCATTTAAGGATTGAATCATGTTACATAAAATTAGATCATTTATATTGATGATTCAATAAAAGATTTGAGTTTCAATAAGAATGTAGAATATTATTTTGTATAAAAATGGATTAGAGAATGTGTTGTGGTATTATTGAAATTGTTAGTGGATGATAAACTAATCATTGAAAATAAGGTCAAAATATGACATTCTATAAATGCATGGTCAATAAAATGTTGCTCAATGAATGATGTGGGTAAGAAAACCAAAATACTAGATTTTAATATCTATAGTAATAGATCAAATATATTTACTTTCATGATTCAAAAAATATATATTATTAAACTGTTAATTATATATATCCTTTAGAACCTCAATAATTTTTTTACTAGTGTTACCTGGCATGAGACGTATAATGTCTTAATACACTTTTAATGAGTTATAAAGGAGTTTTATAATGAATTTTATTTATATTTTTCAGTATGTTATTATATATATGTCACATTGTGTACTCGACTTTATATGTCACATTTATCTAGAGATATTATTGAATATGATTCTAATCTTAATGGAATTTACAATATTGAAATAAATAATATCATTATGTGCTTAAAAATAAATAATGATTATGGTGATATTGAATATAGTTTTAGCTTCAAATTAAATTAATGTGTCCATATATAAAATAAAAATGGGTTTATATATTTAATTACTAAAGATTCATTTTTGGTATTTAGTAGAGAGGAAGATAAAATTGAAAGTGTTTACTATCTTTTCATTCTATAATAAAAAAATATTTTCATTATCTTAATATTTTTTTATTTTATATAAATGATGGATAAACCAAATAAAAGTTGTCAAAATATCCCAAAATGGAATACTCAACAAATGAATCAAATTAATAACTACATCAGATGTTGTGAAAGAAACTATTTGGGTAAAAAATCATTACTAATGTTGGGGTGGTTCTTAATATACTGAGAGCAATGAAAATCTATTTTGATTATAATGAAATGATTTTTTAGTCTAATAAAACTCAATCTCATTGTATTACTATTCATATCTTTCACAAGTACCATTGCGTTCATGAAATCCATGAAAAATGATATGTAATGATACATTAGGTCAATATAAAATTGAATGTAGTGGATCCATTAATGAATTAATTTTCATAAAAAAATCTTGAAATTTATGTAGTGTATCTAGGTATTGGATATATGAGAACTCCATGTAATATCTATTTTAATAAAAAAATGTCTTAGTGTTACAATAAATGAAATTACTATTTATAATTTATTCATGTATGTTTTTTATTTTATGTGACATTAAAATGATAAAATAATATCAAATAAGACTATTAGTCACAACAATTAATGATCATTATGGATTATTATATGTTATGATGGTATGGTAATATTAGCATGAGTAAGGTCTTATATGAGTTATTAAGTTCACTCATAAGATAAAAGTATGCATTTTAATATTTGTTGAAAAATGAATGTATATATCATATGATGTTATAAATATGTCTATTGATTTAATTACGGATGTATGATTTATATTGATCACTATTACCTCAGGTTAATAGGGTAACATTGTTGTGAATCCTCATGATTTATTACCCTTCTTAAAATATCTATTAAATAGATTTAATGAAGGAAATGTTGGGTATATTATTGAATGTATAGTATGATTTTAATAATATATATTTTATTTAAACCCTAGATTGAGTATGTTTAAAGTAAATACCAGGAAAATTCTTATATATGTAATATGTGATCTATTTGTCAACATGGATGCTTAGTATCTGATGCATTCAGGCAGATCGGTTAGTCAACTTGGAGAATAAATAATGAATACGTTAATTTATATTAGGTTGATATATTTCATGTATAGTGTATAGAATCAATATCTTGGATAAAGGAATTATATTTTTATACATGATATATGAGATATATCTTATAGACAAAGTTATGTAAATATATGAGTGTCTAATGGAGATCTTTTTAGATCATTTTTTATCTGGAGTTGTAATGCAATTATTCTTGAGGTTGTAATTTTCTAAAAATTATAGATTAATTTTTTGTTTTTTTAATGTTATAAATACCGACAAGGTAATACATATATGTTTTGGAATAATTATTTATTTAGGTAAAAAGTGTTTTAAAAAAAATAGTGGTTTGTATACTAAATATATCTAAAACTGTATAGATTTATTTAAAATCAGTGGTAAATTTTATAATAAAGCCTGAAATTCTTTATTACAAGTGAGATGTAATTGAATATATGGACTAAATCTATAGTGTGATCAATTATATGATGATTACACTATAAATTTTATTATATATATATGATATCAAATGAATATAATGATTATACACCTTGAATATCATATTTTTAAAGATTTAACCACATCATGTGATGATGCATTAATGATCAAGTGAATGTTGAAGTATTCAATGATAACTTTATAAATGATTTGAATAATTATATTTTACATAAGCTGGGAATCATCCAAATATTAAAATACTTGAATTTATAAAGAAACACTATAAATGGAAGTGTTTTATGAATCATCAAAAAAATTTCAACCAAACTAATAAAAGTGAAAACTCTCTATATTTTCTGCTCATGTTTGAACATTATGCCAATGTAGGTATACCCTTTTACTGTAAAAAAATATCTAATGAAATATTCAGTGATTCCATTGGTTTATTGATACCTACTGAGAATAGTTCTTGCTGGTAGTTTCTAAGTTTCATCTATTAACCTCCCATATCATGTAAAATGGATGTTTAAAAGTGAGGTATGAATATATTAAATCATGTTCTTAAATATTTTGACATCGTTACTTTATTTATCAATTCTGGTTAATTATAATTTTATTCCATTTCTTAATTGAATGATTAATTGCTAAAAAACATAAAAAATCTTGAATTAATAATTTAAATGTCCAATTTTCTTCATTTGTGTCTTCCTTTACAACACACATCAATTACTATGCGTCCTTTTAGCTAAATATAAAATTATTCATCATCAAGATTAATCTTCATTTAGAAACAAAATACAAGGTTTATACTTATAATATTACATAGTGTATAGTCTCAACTTAATGTATGTTTTTTCTTATTTTTTTGAGAGCAACATTATCACCATCACATGACATTCAATATGCATGACATGTTTTTTTACATTCTTCACATATGAATTATATGAACTCATATATAAGCATTAATAATTTATTTTTCTTTTATTTATCTTATATAAATCCCACAATACTCAATTTATATAATAATCCAATATTTTGTTCAAACCTATTAAAATAATAAATTTATATTTTGATTATTTCTAGATTTATATTGTTTTCTTATAGTTAAACAATCACATATAAATTTTCAAAAATAAATCAAATCATAATTACGGTGAAATATTATATACAATGGAAGTTTAAAAATTGTAAATTCAAAGTAAACATTCAACATTCACCCAAAACCAAATTTTCAAATCATCAATTCTTATTAAATCCAATAAAAAATGTAATGTATTCTTCAACGTTATTTCAAATTAAACGTCATATTTATATATAACATTAGAATTTTCCTTTTTAAATAAATAATACTTTTAATTATATTTTCTTTTAATATTGAATATAAAACACACACTATTTCATTTTATATTCAAACTATATTTGTTTAAAGGATATCATAATGGAATACTTTTTATTTCACACTCAAAATTCAAACCAATAATAAAATCTATATATTGACAATAATTTTGATATATAAATTATTTTTATCATTATGATATGAAGAATGAGGGATTTATATTAATATGTCAATATAATGTGATATATTATTTTTTACCCCATTCACCATTTATTTAGAAAAACATTATTACCCACTAAACAATTTTCTCAAAATTAATTGAAAACATCTATAATCATAAATGACATATTTAAATATTTCAAGTATTTTTTATGTAAAAAAAATTTATATTAAAATTATTAAATATTTCACTTATATAAATTAAATAATCCACAAAATTCACAACTCATTAATTTAATACTCATATGATATCCCAATAAACCACTCTTCATATTACTAATTTAAATCCCTTAAATTTGATAATTTAAAAAATTTATAATGATAATATTAATTAAACTTTTTTATCCTATGAAAAAATATAGTAAATAATTAAAACGTGCACATGTAAAATTTTAAAATCAACATGTATGTGGTAAATCAGAAAATATAATAAATTGACGAAAATAATATCCTTATATTAAAACATACAATCATCTTATTCCTAAATTCATATTAACGAATTATTCTTTATATAACTATAAACATTATAAAAAAATTCTAAAATTATAGGGTTCATTATATTTAATCCAAAAAAACCTATGGTGATTAATTTATAATAGTAAAATAGGAAAAATACTAATTATGAAGAACTAATTCTAGAGTAAACTAATTAATAATGTATGTTTCCTCTAGAAGTTGTTTCTCTAAAGTAGTTTATATTGATCTTACACCATAAACTATCAAGTTAGAAAATAATGTAAATAAGTTACCTTATCTATACCATGAATTCCAAGAAGTTTTGTTTATCCATGTAGACAAGTCTCTTTCATTTTTGGAAGATAAATTTATTCTTATTAGAGGTAGTATCTTCTCCACTTATATAGAACCACTTTAATAAAAATTTTAGTATTTTAAAAAATAATATTTTAAATATTTATTTAACCAAACACACTATCCTTATTAGATCTCCCCATTCACGATAATTTCATAATCATATTTGGTCATTGTTAGTGTTATTCTTCTAGTTTTATTTATTCCAATTGACACTCCTTCCATATTTTCCAATTTTTAAGTACCTATTGTTTTTCTTAAATTGTATTATTCATCAACATATTCAATAGAAAAAATCTATGAAATTTTTATCGTGTTTTCCTTTCTCAATTGAACATATCATATATCAATATTTTTCATTAATAAAAGAATATTTAACTTCACCTGATCTCCAATAACCTCCAATAATAACTCTTCAATTTTAAATCAATAAATTGCGTTTACAATATTAAAATTGAACTCTTAGTAATTATAGGTGTTTCATATTATTCAATCTAAACCATAATAAATTCCATAGTAAAAGTACAACTTATCCATATCTAACCATATATATTTAATTAATCCTTATAGAAATCAAAATCAATGATCAATAGATTAAAGGAAAAATACAATGGGATTTATAACCACTAAACACATGTTATTAAATATATATTATGATAATATATTGACACTATCACTAAGATCAAAAATATTACATTATAATTAAAAAGATATAATGTTTCATGGTTTAATAAATCTACTGATATCTTGTTGTTTCATTATAAAATTCTATAAAATTTATATTTAACACTCTACCAAGAGAGAAATAAAAGAAAAATAATAAATATTATTTTTAAAATGAACTTCATTAGGATATTAAAACAAGTGATCAAAATTATTTATATTTTTCTAAAACATATGATAATATAATGATTATAATAAATTCTTATAAACATAAATTGATATAAATCAATCGTTACATTACTCATTACATTCATTTTAGCAATTTTAATTTTCCACCTAAAGAATAAAAACAAATATTGTTTCTAGAATTAAAAATATCTTTTTCAATTATAAATGGGAATTTTAATTATGATACATTTCAATATTCATCTATTTTGTATGGATGACATGGTGTTTTTTACCTAGATTCGTGTTTATTATTTTTTGATATTATTTTTCAGTTTCTATATTTTTAATTCTATGACGAGCTTAGTTATAGGAATTAAATTTCACATTGGTTTCTTTGTGGTAGTGATATTGGTGTTTTGGTAATTTCATTTATTCTTCTTTTAATTGATTTAAATAGATATTATTTGTACTAATTTTGTAGTTCTTTCCATCTATCACTTCATTGTATCTTTAGTTGATACCAATTAATTAACGTCACATCAAGTCATATGATATTTTTGTTGTGTTTATTAGGTGTGGTGAATGATACCATGTCTTTATTGGATGTTTTGAAGCTAAAGGAAATAAATTATTAAATTAATTTTTATATATGATTGATTTTAGTAAGTTTTATTTATATGGATTGTAATGATGAAACATACATAATTTTGAATAATTTTTAAATTTTTAGTTTGTTGTTTGTTGTCTTATTTTTTAGATTTTGTGTTTTTAATTATTTCTATATAATTTTTGGGAGGTCTATTTATATTAATGGACAGTGATATTGCTTCATTTTTTAGGGTTTGTTTCTATCTCCTACCCAGTCTATTCCATTTTTCTAATTGGTACTTTTCTAGATCTGTTTCTATTGGAGAGTGTTGGTAGTTGGTGGGTGGTGTTCAAATTTCAGCACATTATGTTCTTTCCAATGGTTTCTTTTGTTTTTTTTTTCTATCTCATAATTACATACTCAATAGAATAAAATTTATTAGCATGTTTTAATATATATATATATATAGTCATGTTAATTTAAATTAGATATTGGTGGGGTTTCCTCCATCACTTCACTATAATCTTCATTCCTCCTCGCTATAACTATCTTTTATTATTCAACATCCCTTTATTTCTATCTCTCTCTTGTTATTTTCTGAATTTTACAACATTATAATTATAATTATTAATTTTATATTATTTAATTGTTCTCATGGGTTAACTTCAATGTTACTTAAATTCTACCATGTTCATATTTATAAAAATAGTAGATAATTTTATCCAAATGTACTACAAAATTCAATATTGAAGCATATTGTTTTTTAAAATTTACATTAGTGCATGTTATGAATTTTTGTAAGGTTTCATTTTATTAGAAACTTTTATTACAAAAAATTATTTTATATTATTATAAATAGATCCAAGGAGAACATAAATATAGTATGTTATTTTATTAAATCCATTTAATGCCTTATTTTGGCATCCATTTTAGATTAGAAATATCTTACAAAATTTGAAAAATTAGTTTTTTGTATTTAGTAGACAACCCTTTATTTTTATTTATTAATATTATCACATGGTGCAAAATATATATTGGGAAAAAAATATCCATATGAATGAACAAAATGAACATATCCTATCCATTTAAAACCATACTACTATAAATGAAAATTATACAATTAAATTTCATTCAATAATTTATATAAATCTAAAAACAATTAGTAATGATCTTCCATAGGAAGAATCAATAATAATAAAATTACATTCTAAATTACCCATGAAAACAATTAAATTATGCAACCAAGACTCAATTCTATAATGGGTTTTCTTTTATAATAATTCTCTAATCAAACAACATGGTTCATAAAAAATTTAATATCAAATTAGTTGAAATTAAATATGTTTACATATAGATTATCTGATTTTGATTAATGTAATAATCGTGATAAAAATAATATTATCATTCCATTATATGTATTAAAAAATATGGTTAAATTACATCAATCTATATTTAAACTTTGTTCAAAAAATTAAGGATTTAACAATCTAGGTCATATCCAATCATCTCAAACATTATTAAACTGAAAAGTATCATAAATATTAAATGAATAATCCATGTTCATATTATAATCATCATGTGGAAATATAAATGATCAAATAAATTAATAAATTATTTGAATATCCATAAATTTAATAAAAATATTAGTGACTATCATAAGACATAATATAAAGATATTATTTAACCCTACAGTTTGAGGGTCATACAGTTTCTATAAATGTTATTTTTATATGTTTTTTTCAAAACCTGATTTCCAAATTGATGTTGTTTTTATATATCCATATTATCAACTATTATTTACTTTGAAATTATTATCTCCATCCTATTATTGTTATCATACTATATTATTTCATATCTAGTTATATTCTTCAATATATATGTATAATTTATGGAGGTGGATTCCCCTTGAATAATATTTTATTTTGGTTCATTCTTTATTCGTATAAACCTATTAGCATCAATCCTTACCTAATGTTTGACATGGATTGGAACCTAATCCTTAGTGTATAATCTCATTATTATTTTGTAAAACCCTGATATTTTAAAATATAACATTGTATTTCATAGGATATATGACACAAAATACTAATTTTAAACTACCCTAAAAATATATATTTTTAAATTTAATTTCTTCAATAGCTTATAGAAAATAGAACCCTAATCCTAAATGTACAATAATATAGTATACTGTTATAACCTTGGTGTTGAATTAGAATCTAAAATAATAATTTCTAAATTATGAAAATAATTATAATCTATTGATTATGAATAAATTAAGAATAATTTAAAATAAGGAAAGGCTTGTTACACTTTTATAGATCTTATGATCTGTTAAAATTAAATTTTAGTTCCCTGGGAATAAAAAAATTCATTTTTGGATATTTATTTCATAGAGTAAGAGATGAATTTTAAATTGATCAAGGATAAACCAAATTATGAAATTATTCTTATAAAATTGGAAGATATCATGTAAGTATATTTCCTTATATTATTAGGTATTAAAAGAAATCCTAAACATTAGAAAAAGGATCATGAAATAAAAAATTATATCATATTACCTTTATATCATATAAATCACATGTTATTATAAATAATAATAGATTTATTGTTTTTAAGTCCTTAAATTTTAATTTATCATTCATTTTTTGTGAACAATAAACTCTATAACTCTTGATAATTATTTAAACTTATCTTCCATGTTCGTATCTTAAATTTCCACCAATGCTATTTTAAATGGAAACCTTGTTATGTATTATTCCAGATGAAATTTTTATTTCCTTTATCTCTTACCAAGTGGATGTTTATTAATCCTTTTATGATGTTATTTTTTTAAAAATGGTACTTTTAAATATTTTACACTTGATTAATGAGATCAATTTTAATTTGTAAGAATGATATTTATTAATGGTAGGGATAATGTAACACAAAAATATAAGGAAGTAAATTTTATTCGATATAAAATGTGACACACAACACAGATCTTAAAAAACCCACACAATATATTTCATTAAATTTAATTTCTTCTATAGCATACAAAACATGCAACCCTGAGCCTAAATGAACTGTAATGTAGTATAACATTATAACATAACCATTGAAGTGTAGGGAATGAATATTAACAAATAAATTTTTAAAATTATGGTTATATGGTTATTTGAAATAAAATAGTAATTATTTTAAAAAAATATAGGTCTTATGAGAAATTATAATTTTTTGAAAAATGGTTTGTCACGCTTTGTTTGCATAACTTAAAAATATTTTTTACTGATTTTAGAAATTTTATTTTTCAACATAAATTAATATTTTACAATAATCATATAATAATTATCTTATTGTGATTTTTTGTTATTTTTTTAAAAAGATTCAAGTTTTGATGAATAGTGAAAAATAATGATTTTTATTGAAAACTCCATTTTTTATTTAAATAGTTTATAAGGTTATGTTTCATTTAAAATTGGGTTTAAAGAAAAATTAATTCAATTATATAATAATTTAACTAATTTAGGTCATTTTAATAACTTTTTTATTAAATTTTGAAATTAAAACCTTCCATAGTTATGATAATTTTCTCTCAAAAAAAGTGTTTTTTATAATGTTTTTTGGTATTATTTTAAATTGGATTTTAAAAAATATATGAATAGAATTTTTTTAAAAATGGATTTAATATTTGGAATTAGTATAATTTATATAATTTAATAATTTTTACTTATTTTTATACCATTATGAATATTATAAGTAGTAAAAATTAATTTCCAAAGGTTATTAAACTAGAAAGAAAAAGGTTAAAATAACTATCCAACTCAACCAAAAAACTTTTTTGGACATATTATGACTTTATAACCAATAAGGGGTTAAATATAACCATTTTAGGATTTTATCATGATAAAAAATTGGTTTAATTTATTCTTTTTTGAAAATTCCACATGTTTCTTATCCTCCACTTATAAAAGTCCACCCTCTTCTCCACTATTCGCACTTCCAAATCCATTTAGATATGACAATACCAAACCAAATAACTTTATTAATACCATCCCAAAATCTAATATCCCTTAGTTTTAATATAAATCCAATCTATTAAATATTATGGTGCGAACATAAAAATATTTTCTAAAGAAAATGTAATGTTCTTAAACGAGATTTTTTATTTTGTTTCTTCTTCAACCTCCTTAAAATATTACTAACCATAATAATATTATAATATAAGTATATAAAATATATTTATATTTCTTTTATTTTAATTGAATGACATATATCCATTTTCTATTCCACCGAATGGGAAATGAAACTATCAATCACATGTACGGAGGACTACCATCTCACGAACCATCACCAAATTTCAAGACCTGATATAATGAAGGATTTAAAAAAATTATATTATATTTATGATATTATTATATTTATTGTATTTTAATATCAAATATACATTCTTAAGTCCTACTCGGTTTGAAATATGATAACGTCACTCATGTGTATGGTAGACTACAGCCATATGAAATGATGTGATTCACTTTTTTTACTTACGGTTTTCCTACAAGGGAATCAGGATAAATTCAGTGAAATTTTTTGACATATATGAAATTATATTTATTTTGGAAAATTAATATATAACACACTTACTTAACCAGTCACCCATTAAGGGAATTATTATTTCGCTCGTCCGTACATACACCTAACCATCTCCACAAAGAGATGTGATCCCTTCTCCTTGTTCAAATCTAAATAATGATTATAAAATTGTATATAATGGAAAAATTTGTATTTATTGTATTAATATATTTATTTATATGACAAAAATATATAATACATATAAGAATCATATCTTTAATGAAAAAACATGCATTACAAAACAAGGTAGTTAACACCCAAAACTATAAAAATAATGAAATATTATTAAAAAAAGTGGTAAAATGTTATAAGGGGATCACATATGATATTTTAAATTTTTATATGGTTTATTTATAAATTTATAAAATTATTTAAAACATTATATGGGAGGTTAAATCTAGTTCAACCGAAAGGAAGTGTATGGTAAGGTATTTTTTCTCCATTTTAAATCATTGTGCATATTGATATATTATGCAACTATATTATTTTATATTATGTATATAATTATACTATCAAATTTAATATACAAAATCATTAAATATTCATGGTATTTTATGTTTCATGTTTTCTTATTTAAACTATGTTTATTTAACTTAAAAGTTACCAGGTGGTAAAGAAATTCATAACTCAATTTTCTTTTTCTCGGTTGTATTACTTATTTATTGACTTTGATATTATAAGATTATATATGTAATGAATTTTTATTATATTATGTTGTATTTAGAATAATTTTATGTGGACTTAAATTTTATACACATAATATATTCATTAATTAATTCTTATATTAACACTATGATCTCCATGAAGGTTTATTTTAGAATCTCATTTTAATCCAAATTGTTTATGCTTAATTTTAAATTGAGGAAAATTATTTGATCATTGGAAAATAAACCCATTTAATATAATTTTTCTCTGGTTTTTCATAAAATTTCAAGTAATATTACCAATTTCCCACTAATTGGTACTTAAAATTAGTGATATTATTTTTTGAAAACCTGACTTCATTTCTCTATTCTGTTAAAAATTATTTTTCTAACGAAACAATATATTAAAAAAATATTTAAAAAAATATTTAAAAATTATCAAAATGATTCATTGAATAAAAATTTACCCATGTTTGAAATTAATTGTAATGATTTTAAATGAATCTTCATGTGGTTTTCCAAATAATTCCTGTTTTAATTTTATCAAAAATATGAAATGAATAGTACTTTGAATGTTTACGAAATGTACAAAATTTCATACCATCTTGATCACTCAATGTTTTAATGATTACTTTATAATATATAATTATATTTTAAATGAAAATTATTTTCAAAATATTTTTTGAACTTTTAGTTTTAAAAATATTTTCAAAGGAAAAAAAGGATATTTTTCTTAAGAACCTTTTTAATGAAATTTTTATGGTATGTCTCTTCATAAATGTCAACAACCCTTTATCTTTCTTATAATTCAATAGAGATATTTTGTATTGATTCCATTATTAATCATTCTATGGATTATTTATGATAGTTTTAACCAAGTAATGTATTCAATTTCACTTTATTGATCCATTTTTTGTAGTCATTAACTTTCTAATGAAATATTCACTTTCCTCTGATCAGTGGACATTAACATTTCCCTAAATATTCATATTATTTATCATTAAAATGTTTATTTCTGATATTATATAACATTTATACATTTGATTTTATATATTGAAATTTAATTTTTTATCTGGGGAAATATTCAAAAATCTATATTCTATTCTCAATATTGATATTTGATGATAAGACGTATTTTTTATGAATTAAATATAATATTTTATATATGAGGAATTATTTGAAAAATTAGTGATTGGTTGGGCCTAAAATTATATATCCCCTCATTGAATGAGCAGTATAATGAGGTGAATAACCAATATATAATTAAATGGGTTTTAACCATAGTTTTAAAATATCTTGTGAAATGAATTTTTTATAGAGGTACCATGATGCCTAAGATCATGAAACCTAATAATTAAACATTTTCATCATTAAGTATTCACTTATTTTTATCCATGAGATTTTTGTAATGATATTATCTATGGACGAATTTCATTCTAAGTTATTTCTTAAATGGAATGTGTTTTTAGTTATTTACCTTTTTATATTGAATATTATTATAACACCTTGAGTATTTATGAATTATTATACCAAACAAATTAAAACACATTGATGGATTTCATTATAGGATATAACAATTTAAGCTTGATTTATAAGAAAAACCATGTTATGATTGTGTGGAATGCAAAAAAGATTTTAGATTTTCCAACACAAAATAATATATTTTTATTATGTTACAAAAAAATATAAGTTTACCATTCATTACATGAAATACTATGTCAGTATTTTTTTACACACAATTCTGAATTTAGCCTGTTCTACAGGCAACACTAAGTTTAAATCAAGCTTGACATATTATTATTAAGACAGTTATCAACTAAACATTGGAATGAAAGTCATGAATATGATTCAATAAATTATTAAAAAATGGGTTACATATGGTTTTATATTTAATTATTTGATGGACATTTAATTATAAATGAAAACAAAAACCCTTTTAAAAATAAAATGAAATCTTTTCATGAAAAAATATTTTTATGAGAACAAGTGTATTTTCTATCAATAAATTAACCAAATCACATTTGTTTAATTACTTTAATGAAATTTATATATTATATATTCAATAAAAATTTTAAAATTCATACTATATTTTTTCTAGATAATATAAAAGAATGAATCTAATTTTATGCTTAAAACTGTATTTAAAAACAAACAGTTTTTTTGCCTTTTGTTGGAAGACTCATTTAAAAAATGATCTCTAAAATTAAAGAAAATTAATTTTATAAACTAAAATTATTTTTTGAATTTGTAATATCAAAATTATATTAGGTTCATTTTTTTAATATTCTGAGATGTTTCATTTTTTGATTAATAGTAAAAAATACTGAATTTTAATTTAAAACTACCATTTAGTTTAAATAGTTTAAAATGTTAAACTATGTTTTGAGTAAGTTTTAAAGTAAAAAGAGTTAAATTATACATATATTAATCTTATAAAGTTAATTTTACTTATTTTTATATTGAATTCAGATATAAAGACATTGTAATGTTTTGAATATTCTCACTTAAAAAACCCACTTTCTCATCACGTCTGCAAGATGAATTTAATGAATGACCCAACAGTTGTCCAAAACCCATTTTATAGAAATATTTCTACCCGTATGAACATAGGATATAATTTTATAAGTTTTCTGGAAATTGTTATATGAATGAGACCCATATATAATTTATTTAAGGAATTTTTTTTACATTTCATCCTTCTAAACTTAGATAATGATTTAGAATAGGGAAAAAATATATAGGTTTGGTTATAAATTTTATTTTAAAATATAAATGATTTATTATTATCATAAAAATTTATCTTTAATTTTTAGATATAATATAATTACATTAAATATATAATAAATTTATATATATGAATTATTTATTTAATAATTAAATAAATCAAATGATATTAAAAACATTAAAAGTGATGTATATTGAACAAATTATTATGTTAAATTATTTTTTTAAAATAATTTACCCTTTTGAAAAGTTTTAAAGATAATATATTATAATTACGGAAATTTATTGATATTTTTTTAAAATTTAGTAAAATGAACACTATCGAAATTAATATTAATGATATTTTATAATAAATAATATTTTATTAATTTATTTAAAATTAATTAAAATATTATATTCTAAAAATATATTTGTAAATATTAATAAATATCAACTATGATCCATTTATGAACCAATTTTTTATTATTATAATGACTATATTCACTGTTAAATTGTGAAAAATTTGGTTCCGTAGTTAAGGTTTAAGCAATGTTTTTACATGTTAGATGTGCTTATGTTAAAGTTAATTTCCAATAAACATGTGATTAATAATTTAAAAATTAGATATAATATTTATAATTACTGAGTCCAAATTATCTAATAAAGAACACTTAATTTAGTATTTGAGTATAAATTATATATGTTAGAAAACATGTTACCATAATGGAAAATAGAAATAGTACAATAAGGAAACATAAGATTTAAGGAACCCAATGAGTAAATTTTTTTATAAATATGTGGTGGAGGTGCTTCTCGACCATATAATCCCTCCATACCATTAATTATCAGTTTTGGAGAAACGCAAGGTAATATTTACTTCCCATTAGTAAATAATTTGGATTATATAGAAGAACCCCACTCCTCCTCAACTATAAAAAGTCACTCACAACCCCACTTCCTTACACATCTAAATCTATTTGGACCAAATGATATATTCTTAAATCACATCCCAACTTCCATCCACTCATTCTAGGAACCGTAGTTGTAACATCTAAGGTAATAATAGAATAATAATTTTTAATATTTATTAATTTTCATGAATTAGATAATAATTTTAAAATTAATGGGGCACTATTTTTGATAGTGTACCCGACACAAAACAATGAGTTTCTCCTAAATCATATGTGTCACACAAGTTTGTGTTATACCAAAAAATAATATATTTTTAATGTTATTTTTTAGTGGAAGTAATCACCTAACTATTATATCAGTGAGAATGGATAGAACTATAAATATTTTGTTTACAAATATTTATTAAATGATTCCACATTCATCCAATAAGTTTTCCAATCTTCAAATATGAATAAATCCAATTTTAAGCATAAAAATATCTAATATTTTTTAAGTTAGTTTTACAACCTTTTGATGGTTAACCAATTTTAAATATAATTTTAAAACATTTATAAATTTTATACGACAGGTTATAATTAATATTTGAAGGAAAAATATCAAAATTTACTTTAGGTGAATTTTTGTAATTTTTCTATGAACCTTCATATTTTTATGATAAGTAAATACTAAAACCGGTTGATTATAAGTGAATAATACAAAATATTAGTTCAAAATTGATTTTTAATCAAATTTATTTATATAGTTAAATAATATTTTAAATTTTATTTAAATTATAATTATTTCAATGATATATCATTAAAATAAATTTAGGTTATTTTTATCAATTTCACATTAAAATTATATATAATTTTTTTTATATTTTGAATGTTTATCTTTAAAAACTAGTTTTGTCATTTTATCAGTGAGATTAATTTTAAATTTATTTTTTCAATTCTATGAATTGAATTAGGTAAAATGGATTTCATATTTTTAATAAAAAGTCCCAATTTTTATAAGTTAAATTTCATTTAGTAGGTATAAAAACATTAATATGGTAAAAATATAATTTACCGCAATATAGGTAAAAAATGAAACATGTAATAGTTTAAAAGGTAAAGGCTTAAAATACATAAAAATTAAAACATTTAATTTTTTTTATGTGGTTATAGAACATATAAATCTTTTAAAATATTAATTTCCAGACCAAGTCATTGAATTTACTGCCACCTAAAATGTTTTGGCTTTAAATATAAAATATGAATTATTTAATCACTTAAAACCACCTCTATTAAATTATAAATACCACCCCTCATCACACAATTTTCGACCCACAATGACTTTTAGCTCCTAATGTATATTCCCAAAACTCTTCTACTCACTCTCTCGTTGTAAAATTTCTTTTGGTCTCACCAAAATACCAAATCATTGGTCCACAAGGGTCTCTCAATGTGGTGATATTCATGAGGTAATTTTCCCAAAGTACCTCTCTTAATTTCTTTAATTTTTATAATTTATTCTTACCTCCTTAATCCATAAATACATGATAACTAAAAAATCATGTATTTACAGAAGATTTATTTTTCAAATGGAATATCTCATATACATTTCATTTATAATCTCCTATTATTCAATGAAACAAAATTATTGTCCAAGTTAGGCTAGTTAGTCACCAATATTGATAATGTATTTATTATTTTTCTATTACCGCCTTCAGGTACGGTCTTAAAAATATTATTTGGTTAAATAATATTTTATTATTTATATTATAACCTATTTAATATTTTTTAATTATTATATTAAACATACCCTCATTATTTCTATATTTTGGATATACGATAACTTTGTTTTTGGATGTGTGGACTACCGCTTCCTCAAAGCGATGTGATTAGTTCACATATCACTTGGAATGTATTAAAACAATTTTGTAAAAATATATGATATAAATTAAATTTTAATGATACTATAATTATATTATATATATAAATATTTACATACATTTTATTTACTTTCGTTCTTTCAATATGACAAGAAAAAGAAAATAGCTTTCATGAATACATATGACCAACCATCTCCATGAACAATGTTTTTAATTTATCTTTAATTATTATTATAAATACATTTATATTGAATATATAGTATATTTATATCTTGTTTTATATTATGTAAATAGTTAAATATTGATAATCGAGAATAATAAGTCAAAACATGTATGATTAACAAAACAATTATCACCCAAAACGTAAGATAAACATGGAGTCAATAAAAAAAACTAATATAATGTCAAAAGTAAATAATATATTGTATTATACATATGAATATGGATCAGTTATATATAAATAAAAAACTTATACTTTTCATACAAGAGTATTGTATGAGTACGAATAGAGTCAAGACATAATGTAAGATAATTTCTTAACATAATTTCCATTATTTGGGTTAAACTACTACTTATTAATTATTCCATGCATAGATTATGTTAGAATTTAATTTTGGTTATATTATCTTGTATTTATTATTTTTTATGTTTATTTATAGAGGATACACATAATAGATCTATCTGATTAAAAAATTTCTTTGTAAGGGATTGTCTTTCTTGATGATATGCACCATTATTCTTTTATAATGTATATATAGCCCCTTTGAAATTTCATATCCCTATTTTATCTATCCTAATGATTTATAATGTTTTTGGATTTTTTTATTTCATGATTATTGTGATTTCAATGTTCAAAGTGGTATGATAAACATTGAATATTTATAGATTTAATTGTCAAATCCTTTTCGCGATGTCAATATTTTTGATATTATTTTACATATTTATAATATAGATATAAAATGATTTTAATGTATTTTTTATATATGTTTTGAATTTCATTAAATGGTTATAAAAATGAATCTTTTTAAATGTTTAATAAGAAACATTTTGATAAATGATGAAAGGAATTTTTTTAATATATATGGAGACAAAAAATTCTCCGCCGCAGTAAAAATTATTTGAAATTTCGCTTCCTATAAAATTCATAATGTTTTAAATGAAAAATACACCCCTTTTTACCTTTTTTTAGTAATTTTAGTATTGAAAATGATTTTGAAATTTGATTTATTATTTCAATATCTTGAAATGATTTCTTTTGATTGCAGATGAATTTTTATTACAGAAATGATAAAAATTGAAATACTTTATGTGTTGTAATTAATTAATTGTACTTATACATTTGACGGGTGGTTATGTGATAAACCAAGGATGGTTGGTTATGGGATAAAACAATAATGAGTGGTTACATTATAACATTAAATTGATAGGGTATGGAATTTTTCCAAAAGAATATTCCATTTTTAAGAGTGGCATGTATGGAAGTCAACCACATGGTTATTCCATTTATGTATAATAATGTCCCAAGTTAACATTATGTATTAACTATTTTTGATATGTGTTTTATGGAAGTATTTTAATTAAAAAAGGTATTAAATGATATTATTATCATAAAAATTATGTATTACTTATTAAGGGATAAATTTATTACTTTATGACAATGTTTTCATGGGTTTTGATGTTTATTAATGTACAAATGGGTTCTTTCCTTTTATATCCCTTACCAATATTTTTGGGTTCATCCCATGTTTTGAAATGTTTTTCATAGGGTATAAGGATGGGTAAGATAAAGTCATAAGTTAGGATGAATTTTATGAATATTTTTCAATAATAATTAATCATGTTTTATATTAAAGTTTTATATTTTAAAAAATGGATACTGTTTGGATGCGTTCATTTGGTATTTTACAGTTACGTTATGTATGATTTATCACCTAATTCTCTAAAACTATAAACCTGAAAGGATCATAAATTTGAAATAAAGTAAAATTAATATCATAAATCAATATGAATTTATGTTTAGTACTATGGCATAAATTATTTTGGGCATAAATCCATCATTTTTAGTCTTTAGTGAAAACCTAAAGAGGATACCCAAAGAAGAGGTATCAATCTTCAAATGAGTGTTTTATTTTTATATCTTACTTCAAATACTTCAATTATTTTTATATCATGATATATAATAAACTATGTATCTTCAATATGATTATATTGTATTATATTATGGTTATTACTAACAACTACACACACTTACATCAAATGGGTTACAAAGTCATCATTCATGTGTGCAACGTACGAACACCTCTTGAATCAATGTCATTTGTTTTTCTATTACCACATATAAAGGTTGGGAATAAGGATAAAAATACTATTTATATATGTTATTCAAAATTTTTATTATTTTATTATGATTATTTAATATTGATATCACATATACAGTCATGCTTTTAGTTTTATGGGAATACAATAACATCATTTGTGTGTACGACGAACTACTACCCCATGAAGCGATGTGATTCATTCATGATTTACCTGGAATGTATCAAGGATGATTTTAATAAGAATATTTGATATATATGAAATAATATTTCTACTATTATTATAACATATGTATATCATTAAAAATCTCTCATTCAATATGAAATGAAAACAGATACAACGTTCATGCATACGTAGGACCTACTGTCTCCCTGAATGACGTATTTCATTTCATATAAATAAACTCTATGTGTTACTATAAATATATATATAATAAATATATAAGATATTTATATCATGGTTAACATTATATATGGTTTAAATTCTATATATTAATTAATCATGATAAAATTAAGAGTTCTAAAAATAACAAGTCCAAACGTATACAAAAAACAAAGTAGTTATTACTCAAAACGTAACTTAAAGCTGATATTGTTAATAAATAGGTAATATAAAGTCATAGGAAAATCATATATAGAAGGATATATATGTATATATTTCTATATTAGATTTTTTATAAACTTGTATTTATTATACATTATTTTTTAACGTGTTTGAAGGAAGTCAACACTTATGGTAAGGGATTTTCATCTCACTTCATTATTTTGTGAGGAACATGTTGTATTCACCACCTATTTATTCTTTTTTGTGTATATAATACACATGAATTTATTTTATGGTTCTTTCACATGAAATTATTCTTTTTTATTTATCCATTTTAGGATCTCTCTTTTTGGGGTTATGGTTTCCATGTTACCAAAACGGTAAGGAAATTTTGTATAAATTTGTCTTCTTTGAAACACATGTTTTGTTATGCACATATATTATTTTATGAGGTGGATATAATTTACCTTTTACATGTTATATCATTAATATACTTATTTTCATGATATTTTATGCTTCATGTAATGTTATTATATCATGGTTATTTTGATTCGAAGATACCAAAGTTGTAAGTGTTTATTCTACAATCTCATCATTTATCAGTATTGTTTATGATTATGCTCTGATCAATCAACAATTATTTTTTTTATTAAAGGATGTTAGAACACCCACAAAAATTATATAGATCACAGAGGTCAAAAATGGTGAAGTCCAAGGGAATCCCCTTAGAAAACATCATTACATTCCTGTGGAAGAGATCCAACAATGTAGTAAATTACCAATGGTTCCTCATCTCTTCGTGTATGATCAAGAACATCCAAAAAAAATTATCTTCTCTCCAAATATGATGGACCCTATAACCTTCATTTATTTCCTTAGAACAACTTTTAATGTGACATATAAAATTTCATAGAGGATTTATTTTCCCTAGTATTGACCGGACCAAAATCTCGGAATTAGATTCTACCTCACATACCTAGAATCTGGACATTTTGCAAAGAGAAAATCCGATGAGAAAGGCCCACACCTCTGAGCACAATGAATTCCTTAGACCATAGTATGCGCTAAAATCTAGAAACACTGACCCATTTGAATCCCTGAGCAGATCACCCCCTCACATGCATATATTCATGAATGAACCATCAACATTAATCTTGTTACCACATTCAGGAGGATTCCACTTTACCCACTGACCTGGATAACTATTTGATGAAATAAGTCTATTAATGAACATGTTCAGCACCAGAGAGTTTTTCCCACCTTTTAAACATAAATCCAACTCGTAAATTAGTACCTTCTCCTTTATCAGCATACTAGACAGAGCAGATATCTTGTCAAACCTGGTTGTATTCTACGACTCCCAAATGATCCAGCAAATGGTGTTGAATGTAATGCTGCAAATTTTCTGTTTCATCATGCCATGATCAGACTCCATAAAACATAAATAGATGAAGTGCTTCATAGAATCATAATTGCATCTAGATGATATCCGGGAATCAAAATAAGAACATAGGAGAACAACCTAATCACTCACATATAATAGATTTAAGGATGACTCAATGCTCATACTATTGCAGTAGAAACAATGAGAAGACAAAGAAATACCTTTTGATTGAATATTTCCTTCCATTGAAATTGATCGATTTTGTAACCTCCAGACCAAAAAGATCATCTTCGTAGGGATGTACTTACACCATAACCACAACGACCAATTATCCCTCACCGATATTGGAGGAAAAAATTATCTAAAATGATGTCCATTAAATAGCCAAAAGGAAGACCTGGAAAAACAACATTTATAAACCTCATCTACTAAAGAAATTATATTAATGACCCCCATCTATTCCTTACTCAGAATTGCCTCCATCATTGAAAGATAAGATCTTTCCTCCCTAACATTCATGTCAGGACCCAAACATCTGGGAAAAAATAGTCTCTCTCTCATCCAATTATCTCTCTAAAATATAATTTATTTTCTCCCAACTACCCATTGGGTATCCTCTTGAAGAGTTTCTAAATTCTGGAGAATACATCTAGCCAACTTCGAGGGCTTTCCATGAAGATTTTTCCAATATTCCAAATGTCTTCCATAACAATTTCTAAGAAATGTGGCCCATAACGATTCCACCAAAAGTCCCACGTTCTCTCAACCATTACTCCTCCAAAAGGGACCATCGATAGGATGAAGAAGATCCTAAATTGTTTTTTGTGGGATTCAAACTCTCTCGGCCGATTCCATTGGGCCTCTTGGAATCGTATGGCTAAACTAGTGGTGGATGGGTGTATTGGAATATGGGACATCAATGAGGCAAGGAAAGAAATCAATAATTATTATTAATTTTATTATCATATATTTATTAATTATATATCTACATAGTGGTACCATTTACCACTCTTAGGTAATAATTATAATTAATATTTTTAATGAAATTCAACTTTATTCCTCTTTTGTTAGAAATATGTATTAATTTTTTTATACACTTCATGATTTCATTATGTAAGGTATGGGACCTATGTATTCCTCCAATTAAATGGGTAAATATTTTTATCTCATGAGATTGACATAGCTGGAATAGGGAGTGAACCCGGTTTAGTAAAGGATATTGTCTACTAAGATGGAACTGAGAGTGATCCTTGATTACTAAGATTGTTTGGTGAGTGAACCAGTTCCACTAATATTTCCTTGGAATAATGGATTTACTAATATGGAAATCATATTATATGTTTATGTGTTTACCACAATTCCATGTCTTATTACTATGTTACTATGTCATGGATTATGAACTGGATTCTCTTATAATTCATGTCTTCTGATCTACCTATATTTATTATATTACTCAATATAATGATCTTTGATATATAGGGTATGATTGTAAAATGTCATTATCATGTTATCATACAATAATTTTTATGTTATTATTACATATCTTCATTATTTACCCTTAAAAAGAATCTGATATCACCCTTTATTTTACATCCTTTCCCTAGGTTATAAAGAAGTTTTTTATGTAAGATTAACAAATAAGAAGATATTTGTGGGAAACAGTTAATATATTGCACCACATTGGAATATTATGTCCCAATATTCCAATGATACTAAATTTGTATAGTCCTCAGGCATTTTTTTATGTAATTTAAGGAATATTCATTAAAAATGATGTGATATATATGTATGTTAATCCTAGGTTGCTATAATTGTTATTAAAATAAATGTTTAGTTAACATTTGGAAACTAGGATGAAAAAACATTAGTGAGATATCTAGGGATATTTCATAGGATATGTCTAGGGATGTATTTAAGGATAATTCTAAGGACGATTCAATTCTTTGTAAAATGTCATGGAATTTTTGAAAATAATTTAGAGAGTGGTTTCTAAGAAATCACATATTTGTATGGATAATATAAGTGTATGTGGTTATGGAATAGATTTACAAGGGGAATGAACCTGAAAACACTGCATTGATCTAGACTCGATCGAGAACTGGGGCATGACAACAAACCATACTGCACATCGGGTTTGATACTCCTAGGGGATATGATTTGGCAATTCATAAACTCTTTAAGAACCATCATGAAGGACTTTAATACAAGATGACTATAAATTAACTATTTAGAACCAAATTTCTTATATATTAAATAAGTAAACCTGATTTATACATCCTATAATTAAATTTTTATGATTATGTGGTTTTATGCTATGATAAGTATTACTGACACTATAATTCTAGTTTTAGTCAATGATGGGAATCAAAATGAACTGGGTTAACATTGAATGTTATAGAAAACTTATTGATGAGAAGTAAAATTGGAAGATGTATAGAGTACATGATATTGTGATTAATCGTAATTAGTTTCCAAGGAATATGATTTTATGGCATCCCATTATTATATTTCATAACATTTCTATTCATTTTACAAACAGAGGATTTTTAAAGTCTAGTGTCTTAGAAATTCGGAACATAAAACATGAAAACAACATAAAACATTCTTATAATCAACTTGTAAGGATTAATCAAAAGTTCATCATTAGTAAATTTGTTTTATCTCATAACATGGAGACACACATCAAATGAAAGGGTGAGCAGAAGGCCTAGTAAGGAAATTAAGGGAATTAGTTTACTTTTTATTTCAATAAGAACTTGATGAAAACCACAAGACATGGGAAAAAAAGTGGAATATCATAATAAAATGATCATGAATCCCAACTTGAATATGTGGCTAAATAAATTCATTTGGACATTCATGAACATATCACCATGGTTCATTACTAAGGTTTCATAAAAACATGACCAAGGTTAATCACCAAGGTATCATGTAACTTATCATCCCAAGTGATTAATTATTTACCCAATGAATTGGAGTGATATAAGGGAACAACCTTAGTATGTATTTATTTTCATGTTTTACACTTATATCATAATCAAGCATATCATAAATAACTCAAATTGAATCAATGAAATGGGTTTCATGTCAAAATCATGATGTTTAAAAAAGTACTTAAAAATAAGATCGTTATGTCATTTATAACACATGGAATAAGAGTGAGGGTTATATGTATATCAATTATAGAATAAAATAGATCAATTTTATGTATTTATGAATACCCCTCGAAATGAAAATAGATTTGGGTATCCACATAAATAATACAAGAGATTTTATTGTGAAAAAGAGATAGATTTTTAGATAAAACATTATGCAGCATAAGAGCTACATAACTTCATTTTAGAAAACATTAAAACGAGAGGGGAAAAGTTTAAACCAATAATATATAATATATAATAATGTATGGGTATATAATAATATCATGTAATGGATATTTTAATTACATATCTCATGAAAAAAACATGAAAGAAAAGAGAAGACAATATTTCTTTTACGAAAAATTCAGCAGATTAATGACGTAACTAAAAAATTCAGAAAAGTAAATGATGAGAGCAGAAAGGGTCAATAATAATTTGAACATGAAATGGAAAGTAATAAAAATATATAATAACATATCCCCACATAATAATATGTAAACTATAATACAAAACATAAAAGAAATCATGACTAAAAAGAGGGTGAAAGGTTCCCTTACATTGAAGAGTATCTTCAAAATATCGAAGGTTAGGAACTTGGGGGGATTGAGGGAACCCTAGGAGGAATCCTTGGGAGGTAGAAAGACCAGAGATTCATTGAGGAGGATTTTGGAAGGAAATGAATGAGCGAATGACTTGGTATTTATAATAAATGTGAGGGAACATTTAATTAATTTCCATGGGACACCTCATCGGTGGTATTTGAAAAACCATGGGCTTTACCATGGTATTTTCCCATAGTATTGGCCACTTGGTACACCTGATAACATATATTACTATTCAAAAGACCACAGTATTTATTATACCAGGATTACATCATCAATGATGTCATTAAACACAGGAAACTCAAAACTATATTTTTACTACTCACCGAAAATTCAACTATTTCGGAAAAATCCCTAAAATTCACCCTAATCTAATATAGATGCTCTAAATTCAAAAATGAACTCGATTTTAAAAAAATTATTTTCTAAATATTTTTATTTTAATTTTTAAATAAAATAATTATTTTTTATGAAAAAACAACTTTAAAACAATAACTTATTTTGTAACACCTTGAAAAGGGAATTAAGGTCCCAAAAAATTATCACATAACCATAAGACAATAAAGAAAAAATTTATGATTAAATTATATGAAAATAAATTTATATTTTATATTATTAAATTAATTATAAAATATTAATTAATGGATTAATGACATACAAAAATACCAATACTTATATTATGAGCATTTTTCACTTTTAAGATGTCTAAATTATATTTATACATTCGTGGGGGAAGTTTCTATTTTTTGGCTGATTTACTATTCATTACTATTTATAAATGTATATTACCCTTCATAATTTACTATTCACCAAAAATTAAGTTGATCTTAGACTCTAAATATTTTACTAGTCACAATTGTAGAAGACCATTTTCTGAAAATCATTTAACATTATTAATTATTTAATGTTTACAAAAATATTTTAAAATACCCCTTTAACAAAATTCATTAATAGTATTCATACAGTATTTATAAAGACATTTAAATATCACATATTTTATCATAATAAGAAATAAAAATATTATTTATACCACGGGATTACAGAAAGCATCTAAAGCCTGTTCCATAGCCCCTTATAACACCTGCATAGTGTAAAGACCCTTTTCTTTGGGATTTTACAAGAAAACAGTTTTTGATGGCACCTGGTTCCAAGGCCCGGTGTTCCCGGAAACAATTTATGAAGTTTAGGTCGGGTACGTTCAATGAACGAATGAGCGGGTTTTTCTAACTTTTGAACCGGTGCTCGAAATCGAAATCTGAGGGCACCGATGGAACCACAACACCAGTAATTTCTTAGGAACACCTTTTTCCGATGGAGCATTTTCTCAGAAGGAGTTGTTTAATTTTGTGAGGTTAAATTATGATGTAAAAAAAATTTGGGGAAAACATTTTACTTCTAACCATGTGTGGAAGTTGGGTAAACTAACCAAGTATGAATAAAGTTGAGGTGGGGCCCACACGAACCCCACCCCTTCGAATTTCCTAACCCCCTTAACTATTCCCCTTAAAACACCCTTGTATTAAATGATGTGACTTCCTTTCACATTAAATGCATGCCAACACTTTGTAATTTAGGAGTTCAACCTCTTTAATTAATTTTTGAATTGAATAGTTTGAATTTGAAGTGGCTTGTATTAAATAAAATAATAAGGTAGCTTATTATTTTATTTGGGGGAAAGCTTCTTGGGTGGGAGCACTTGAGTTTCTCGGGAAGAACATGAATCTCCGACGAGGAACGCCTCTTCGACGAAGAACGCCTCCGACAAAGAACGCGAAGACACCGACGACGTGCCTTCTATTCTTCTTCCTCCACATCAAGGGAGGAGACACCACAGCAGGGAACGTCGCCATCGACGATGGCTCTTCCTCCGATGACAATGGAATCGGCACTGATCTTCCGCGATGACCGATCATCACGACGCTTGCCTCTTTCTGCGGCATGATGACATGTGACGTCTTTTTGAGGTAGGGGTTTTTTCTTTTAGTTCAGATTTTAATTGGAAGTTCTTCGAAATTAATAGCCATCTGTTATCAAAATAACGGAGGAGGTCGGATGACACAAACATGGTTGAACCTCCCCCCACCTTTATTTTTTTATGGCAATATTCATGGATTGAAATGGAAGGGACGTGGTGCCATCTCACCGCACATAAACAAGGAAAAATTCGGCAAATAAGCGTGGTGCCGTCGCGCCACGCCGTTGAGGCCGAACGAAACCGCGACCGGAGTCGGGGCCGCGGAGGCGATTTGAAGACTCTGCTGGTTGATCGTTGTGCACAGATTGACAGGCGACGACAAACGGGGCCTCAAATTCATTTTGAAGCATTTTCATTGAAGGTCAGGTACCAGGATGACCGTTTGTAACACCCCAGGTAAATAAAGAATATGACATTTTCATATTTGTCCATATTTGTGAATAAAATATTAATATGACTTTAAAGGGGATGCTATGCTCGATGGCGTACCCAACACGCAACAACGAGTTTCTTGGGAATCTTACGTTGCACTCTAATAAAATAATTTTAAATGGTAGTTAACATGTAGCCATTGTATTGGCGGGAATGGATAGAAATAACTAAGATATGATTATATATGTTTTTATATGTTTTTACATTTATCCAATAAAGGATAGAGGCTTAAAATACGGAAAGAATTCAATTTTAGGCGTATATGCCCTAGTTTTCACTAAAGGTTCACTTATCACCTTTTGATGTTGAACGATAATTAAATATAGTTTTGTTCACTCTTAAACATTATTTTGGACCAAATACAACTCTTACTAAGAATCGGGACATCAAATTTTACTTTGTGTAATTTTTTGGTATCTTTCCGATAAGGTTCATTTTTTTTAATGAATAGTGTAAAATGTTGTATTTTAGTTCAAAACCACTTTTTAATCTAATTTATTTATATGATTAGATAATATTTTGAATTGTTTTTAAATTGAAATTTGAAAATATTTTTACCATTAAATCCCATAGTGGTCGTTGGAATTAATTTCACTTTGAAATCAGACGTAAACTACTGTCAATCTTTTGATACTTATTGTTTTATGAAAACACGCTATTTGCGCTGACAGCGGGAATTAATTATTAAATTAATTAATGTGACTAATATGTTTTGAATTTTGTAAAATGGACTTCATTTTTGAATTCGGAATATCAATTATATCTTAGGGTGAATTTTTGGGATTTTTCTGAAAAACTTCAATTTTTGATGAATAGTGAAACCACTAAGTGGTAATCAAGCAAACTGATTTTTCAGTTAAATGAAATTTTACCACTAATGTGTATTGAATTTTGAAAATCCGACATACATGGTTGTCATTAAGAAGTAAAATGTGGTTCAATGAGATTATAATAATTTTTTTGGTGAATAGTAACTCATTAAGTTCTTAATCGCGATTAGTGGTAATTAGGGTAGTTTAAGGTATAAATAATGCTTTAATAATATAAAATGACCTAGACACATGTCCCAACCTTATTGGTTGTGTCATGGCCGACCAAGACAAGCCATGGGTCAACTTGGGGACCCCATGGATCCACTTTGGTTGGGAAAATGACATAAATAACATTTTATTTAATGTAAAAGAAAAATTGACACAAACATGATATGTTTTACTAAAACAATTTTTAAGTGGGGTTACACAAGTCCAAATTTTGATTATAAATAGTCATTGGAAAGCTAAAACGATTTCCTATATCATAGTATTTGTTTTATAATTTTTAGACATTAAATAAATTTAATTATTTATGACATAATAATGATGCACCGATGACATCATTATTTGACGATTTAAATAAAATAGAAAGATAATGTAAAATCTATGAACTACACATGTCCAAACCCAATTGGATGAGTGGATTTCGAACCCTTATCACCTTATCCACGAATTCCATCAATGTGGGACCTTTTAAAACCGAAACACATTTTCAAATAATGTAATGTTTCTTTACTTTCCAAAAGTGCCCCTCCTCTCCCCTTATAAAAGGCCCCCACCTCTACCTCACTTCACACACTCTTAAAGCCATTGGCTCGGCTAAACCCTGCCCATTTGCTCTCTCCACATCTCTCTCCTCATCCTAGAGGATTCCCATTGGGCAGAATCCTTTCAAAGGAAGCCTTTAGGCTCAACTCAAAAGGAGTTACACTTTTAAAGGTAATTCATTCTCTCATGTTCATTTGTTTTATTTTGCTTCTCCAACCCCCTAAACTCTTTTTATTTACTTCTTTTGTAACAACACCAGTATCTTCAATATACTAGGATGTTGTTATAAGATTTATTTTAGCTACACTCTCACACAACTACATCAAATGGTTAAAGAACATAAGGTTTTCGTGGATGGCGAAATTCTGCCTCCCGAAACGATGATTGTTCAACACTCATTAAACACCTTAAAAGGTGGCCATTATGATGTCACTATTTTTATATATGATATATAATATGTTTATGTTTTCCTTAAGCTTCTGTTTTTTTCATTTTGGGCATACCTTTATGGTTTCCATTATGGGTAAAACACGATAACTTCATTTTAGGAAGCGCAGACTACCGCCCCCTAAAAGTGATTTGATTCGTTAATACCATATGTGGGATGTATAAAGGATGGAACTATGATATTATATATGATATTATACTGTAATTATAATATACCTTTATATCATTATGATTCCATTCTATAAACAATGAAATAGAAATGGAAGTAGCGTTCATACGTACGTACGGCTTACCGTCTCCATGAACGGTGCATTTCATTTCTTACCTCTAAATGATTATGTAATGTTATAAATGCATGCATGTACTGGATATATATGACATATATGATATCTACATCATGAATAAAATTCTGTTTATAATAAACATTTGGCCACACGAACAACATGTAATTGTAAGAAGTCCACTTTCGACTTAAGAACCAAATATCGGCAAAACAAATATTATTAACTTAAATGATTACATTATGTTTATGACATGGTAATAAGTGGTATAAAAGGAATAATGAACTTGAAAAAGGTTCTTAAGGAAGTAGAAATTAACTCAAGTTTATTATTCAGGATATTAAAGAACGATCAAGTCACGTCGGACCCGAGGTAAGGGATCCTACACCTCTCTTTCTTTTTAAGTACTCTCTTTTATGTAATTTCTTTTAAGCTCATCTTTCATATGATTGGGATGTTATTTTATATTACTCCAACTGTAATTTTTATGTTCATGTGATGAGAGACCCTATTCTCTCTCATCAATCCTTTTTGGATGTTTTATGTGGCGCCGTTAGGCTGCCGAGTTTTCGTAAGGGATTTTTCATCTCACTTTTATTCCCGTGAGATTTATGCTACATTTGCCACAATTTCCTTTGAGTGGTGTATGTGCTGCCCATTATTCTACTCTTTGTGTAATATACTTTCGTTTATGAGTATTTACATCAATGATTTATTGCCCTTCTTTCATGGGGTGTATTTTTTGAAAGATACCCAAGTCGGTAAGGGAACCTTTCACCCTCCTCTTTTTTTAAAAAAGACTTCTTTTGTTGGGTCTTTTAATTTTCACATTGTTATGTTTGGATATGTTCTCATATATCCTTATTGATGTAAATTTTATGTCCAAGTGATGAGATACACTTTTTATCTCTCATCAACTCATTTTGATGTGATGTCGTTAGGCTGTCAAGGGAACTTTTTAACCCAATTTCGATTTCTTTGGGTTCAACATGTAGACATTGAATATGTCGTCCATTGAATATGTGTGAATGACCTTTTATTGTTTTACACTTAATATCCACTTATATTGGGTGTATTTATTTTTGTCACACATATTTTTGAGATTTATTTGTCCTTAATTTAAGGATACCTTCTCTATAAGGGATTTCATCACATTTGACATTTCTATTGAGGGTTCATTGTTGTTATGCACCAATTCACTCTTATATGGTGTATATACTGTCCTTTGGAGTATTATATCATGAATCCTTTTATTCTCATGATATTATAAAGTTCTTACTAAATGTTATTCCTCAATTATTGTATTCAAGTGTCTCTAATTTTGGTAAAACCCCTTTAACCAAAATATCGTTTTAAATATTTTAATTATTTGTTCTTGTTAATATCCATGTTTTCAAAATGGTTTTAAGGATTTATTTATATGGATATTAATGGTTTAAAATTTTAAGCTTCAAGGTGGTATGGGACACTTTGATTCAAAAATCTCGTCATTAAATGTTTTAAATGGTTTTGGAAATGGTTTCTTTTTGAATGGATTCATTATTTCAATATCCTAAAATGTTATATTGTGATTGAAATGTGGAAATGTTATGTTTCCTTTATTCATGTTTTATGTGATACAATTATGTTATGGTTCTTGGGCATTGTTATGAAGAACGGGTAGTTCCGTGATAAACTAAGGGCGGGTGAGCCCGATATAGCTCTCCAATGCATTGGGTAACGCGAAGGAGTGAAACGTTAAGGTTTCTCCGAAGAGATTTAGGGAATATACTGTGATGGGTATTCCAAACGTAACCAAGAGGGTTACTCCCTACTTAAGAATGTTATGAATGCCTCAAGTTACCTTTATGTCTTATGTTTTCTATGATTTATTCATGATTTGATATGCCTATGTTTTATGGGTAAAGTATGAACTCATTCTTATGTAAATGTGTACCCATGTTTCCTTTCCATATTTTTCTATCCCTTACTGAGCTTTTTGTGCTCATCCCAAGTTTTTGAAATGTTTTTCACAGGTCAAGGGAAAGGTACATGATGTGATGATAGTGTCAAGGATGTGTCAAGAAAGAATCCGTGTTATATTTTAAATATGTTTCCGTTAATGGGAAGAATGAATACTGTCTTTTATGTAACCACTTTGTTTAAATGTGGAATGTAATGAAAGTTTCATGATCTAATTCTCTAAAACTCTAAACCTGAAAAGATCCTCAATGTGTAATCTTGTAATAACTCAAGATTAAGTAAGGTTTAAGGCTGGGGCCTTATAGTTGGTATCAAAGGTCGGTTTAGATAACTTTAGAGGATAGGGTATTCTTTAAGCATAAGTGACATTACCATAATGGTTAGGATTTCAGAAAGAGTCCTAGTTTTAGATAAAGTGAATGAGTAAGTGTATCTTATTGTTTACCTTCCTCATTAGTACATGATGGTTTTGTTGATATACTCACACTGACCTTTTTGGTTTTAGTAAATGGCTGGATCTAGCAGGCACCAAAGTAACAGTGGATGTGAAGGAAACTGTGACAGCTTTTTGAGCAAGCAACTGAATGATATGGGAGATGCAATGAAAACTCTTCTGTTTATCCTCAACCAACTATCTGGAGTCATGATTGACCACCTAAACCTTGGAGTTTTCTCTAAGGAATCATATATGCAAGAAACAAATCCCTACGGAAGTATAAGAAATAATCATAAAGGTATGTGTGTTCAAAAACCCATGTGTCAAAGATGTGGAAAGAAACACCTAGGAAAATGTTTCAAAGGGATAGAAATATGCTATAGATGTGGAAATGAAGGTCATAAATCAAGAACCTGTCATGGAAAAAGGAAGCATCCATTTGACTCGAGGAAAGGGAAAGAAGTTCTTTCTGAGGGATCAATTGAATGTTTTAAATGTGGTGTGCATGGTCATTATGCAAACACATGTCCTATGAAGAAGTTTCGTGAATGGGGTCACCAAGAGCGTACCAATATTCGTTTACCAATACCTAATTCCATTCCGATTGAGGATGAAGAAACTGACAATGACCAATCAAAGGTATGTACTATTTCATGACTATTGTTTTCTTATTTTGGAATCTTAGGATATGATTCATGATTTTGTTTGTAGGAAAGAGGTATTTCGGAATAAGTTGGAAAGGAATGGATAATGGATCATGAAGAATGTTGAATGAGTAAGATGTCAACATATAAGGGCTTCAAGAGTTAGGGTGAAATTCTTAAGAGTATTAAGTCTCTTTTGATGATGGGGTTACATTAGAAGACTTTTTATATTATATGTAACCCTGATGTTTAATATAGGCAAATTTTATTCAAGTAATAGTTATCTTTTCTTTTGTGGACATAGTTATAAAGAACCATTTGGGTTTATATGATCCTTACTTTTGAGGTAATTATGGGTTACCATATGTTATGATTGAAGTGAAAGGCATGAGATAAAATTGAGGTTAAATTATGTTATGGTTATTTTTGATGATTTTATCCCTTTTTGGGTAATGATTTGAGAATTATATAGTTTTGAAAAAAGGACAACACGCAGACCGTGTGACTACCCGTCGCATCGGACAAAGCTGCGGGAATCGAACCCACAACCAAAGTGCGACTGTTATTTATCGCCTACCACTGGACTACGTGAAGTCCCTGGTTAGTTTGACTGATTCTTTTCAGTTATATGATTTTATGAATTAAGAGTAAGTTGATTTTGGGTTATTTATGAAAATGATTAACCTATCATGGAGGATATGTGATTAGGATAATTACTTTTCAATGTGAGACTTTAGGAGCAACTGATGTTGTTTGGAGATAAATGTTACGATTTAACTTGGAAGACTATGTGAATAAATCCTTCAAATATTTGGGTTTCAATCTTATATTGGTTTACTTTGAAGAATTTTATGGAAAAATTGTTTATCGGATGGTCCTCATTGAACTTTGGGTTTTGTTGGACAAATTTTGGAGATTAAGAATAGATTTTCTTTTTATAAGGGGTTATCCTTTTATAAATTATCTGATCTTGTACTATCCTTTTTGGTTTTGGATTTGGTTAAAGTCTAAAGACATGGGAAGTATATAGTTCTATTTTGTGGATTAGGTGATTCTCTAGAAGTTGATTATAGTACTCTTAATGTGAACAAGTCTTCCTAAATACTCATCTTTTGGAGAAAATATGAGTTTGTGTAAGGAATCTAATAAAGGTTGAAAGTAAATATGATAAGTGATTATGTTTCCTTATGAATAAATTCCTCAATAAAAAGTAACGTAAAACAAAAATGTTGTCTATTAAATTTTCCTACTGGGGAATCGAATACCGTTTGACCCATCACAAGTTTGTGATTTTCTCGTGGTTAACTTTCTCCTAAACATGTTTTCTGTCACTCTCCATCAGAACATGACCCTTTGTTTTTTCCTCCATGTCCATATTTTCATACTTGGAATCCTAGTATGGGTTAACTCGGGTGACCTTTGTACTTATCTTTCTTTATTTTAAAGTGTTTGTTTTACCGACTTTTGTTCCGATGTGGGACTTTCAAGGATGTTTCCAAGAGCAATTTTAAAATTGCGAGGACGCAATTCCCAAAAGGGGGGAAGGATGTAACACCCCAGGTAAATAAAGAATATGACATTTTCATATTTGTCCATATTTGTGAATAAAATATTAATATGACTTTAAAGGGGATGCTATGCTCGATGGCGTACCCAACACGCAACAACGAGTTTCTTGGGAATCTTACGTTGCACTCTAATAAAATAATTTTAAATGGTAGTTAACATGTAGCCATTGTATTGGCGGGAATGGATAGAAATAACTAAGATATGATTATATATGTTTTTATATGTTTTTACATTTATCCAATAAAGGATAGAGGCTTAAAATACGGAAAGAATTCAATTTTAGGCGTATATGCCCTAGTTTTCACTAAAGGTTCACTTATCACCTTTTGATGTTGAACGATAATTAAATATAGTTTTGTTCACTCTTAAACATTATTTTGGACCAAATACAACTCTTACTAAGAATCGGGACATCAAATTTTACTTTGTGTAATTTTTTGGTATCTTTCCGATAAGGTTCATTTTTTTTAATGAATAGTGTAAAATGTTGTATTTTAGTTCAAAACCACTTTTTAATCTAATTTATTTATATGATTAGATAATATTTTGAATTGTTTTTAAAGTGAAATTTGAAAATATTTTTACCATTAAATCCCATAGTGGTCGTTGGAATTAATTTCACTTTGAAATCAGACGTAAACTACTGTCAATCTTTTGATACTTATTGTTTTATGAAAACACGCTATTTGCGCTGACAGCGGGAATTAATTATTAAATTAATTAATGTGACTAATATGTTTTGAATTTTGTAAAATGGACTTCATTTTTGAATTCGGAATATCAATTATATCTTAGGGTGAATTTTTGGGATTTTTCTGAAAAACTTCAATTTTTGATGAATAGTGAAACCACTAAGTGGTAATCAAGCAAACTGATTTTTCAGTTAAATGAAATTTTACCACTAATGTGTATTGAATTTTGAAAATCCGACATACATGGTTGTCATTAAGAAGTAAAATGTGGTTCAATGAGATTATAATAATTTTTTGGTGAATAGTAACTCATTAAGTTCTTAATCGCGATTAGTGGTAATTAGGGTAGTTTAAGGTATAAATAATGCTTTAATAATATAAAATGACCTAGACACATGTCCCAACCTTATTGGTTGTGTCATGGCCGACCAAGACAAGCCATGGGTCAACTTGGGGACCCCATGGATCCACTTTGGTTGGGAAAATGACATAAATAACATTTTATTTAATGTAAAAGAAAAATTGACACAAACATGATATGTTTTACTAAAACAATTTTTAAGTGGGGTTACACAAGTCCAAATTTTGATTATAAATAGTCATTGGAAAGCTAAAACGATTTCCTATATCATAGTATTTGTTTTATAATTTTTAGACATTAAATAAATTTAATTATTTATGACATAATAATGATGCACCGATGACATCATTATTTGACGATTTAAATAAAATAGAAAGATAATGTAAAATCTATGAACTACACATGTCCAAACCCAATTGGATGAGTGGATTTAGAACCCTTATCACCTTATCCACGAATTCCATCAATGTGGGACCTTTTAAAACCGAAACACATTTTCAAATAATGTAATGTTTCTTTACTTTCCAAAAGTGCCCCTCCTCTCCCCTTATAAAAGGCCCCCACCTCTACCTCACTTCACACACTCTTAAAGCCATTGGCTCGGCTAAACCCTGCCCATTTGCTCTCTCCACATCTCTCTCCTCATCCTAGAGGATTCCCTTTGGGCAGAATCCTTTCAAAGGAAGCCTTTAGGCTCAACTCAAAAGGAGTTACACTTTTAAAGGTAATTCATTCTCTCATGTTCATTTGTTTTATTTTGCTTCTCCAACCCCCTAAAATCTTTTTATTTACTTCTTTTGTAACAACACCAGTATCTTCAATATACTAGGATGTTGTTATAAGATTTATTTTAGCTACACTCTCACACAACTACATCAAATGGTTAAAGAACATAAGGTTTTCGTGGATGGCGAAATTCTGCCTCCCGAAACGATGATTGTTCAACACTCATTAAACACCTTAAAAGGTGGCCATTATGATGTCACTATTTTTATATATGATATATAATATGTTTATGTTTTCCTTAAGCTTCTGTTTTTTTCATTTTGGGCATACCTTTATGGTTTCCATTATGGGTAAAACACGATAACTTCATTTTAGGAAGCGCGGACTACCGCCCCCTAAAAGTGATTTGATTCGTTAATACCATATGTGGGATGTATAAAGGATGGAACTATGATATTATATATGATATTATACTGTAATTATAATATACCTTTATATCATTATGATTCCATTCTATAAACAATGAAATAGAAATGGAAGTAGCGTTCATACGTACGTACGGCTTACCGTCTCCATGAACGGTGCATTTCATTTCTTACCTCTAAATGATTATGTAATGTTATAAATGCATGCATGTACTGGATATATATGACATATATGATATCTACATCATGAATAAAATTCTGTTTATAATAAACATTTGGCCACACGAACAACATGTAATTGTAAGAAGTCCACTTTCGACTTAAGAACCAAATATCGGCAAAACAAATATTATTAACTTAAATGATTACATTATGTTTATGACATGGTAATAAGTGGTATAAAAGGAATAATGAACTTGAAAAAGGTTCTTAAGGAAGTAGAAATTAACTCAAGTTTATTATTCAGGATATTAAAGAACGATCAAGTCACGTCGGACCCGAGGTAAGGGATCCTACACCTCTCTTTCTTTTTAAGTACTCTCTTTTATGTAATTTCTTTTAAGCTCATCTTTCTTATGATTGGGATGTTATTTTATATTACTCCAACTGTAATTTTTATGTTCATGTGATGAGAGACCCTATTCTCTCTCATCAATCCTTTTTGGATGTTTTATGTGGCGCCGTTAGGCTGCCGAGTTTTCGTAAGGGATTTTTCATCTCACTTTTATTCCCGTGAGATTTATGCTACATTTGCCACAATTTCCTTTGAGTGGTGTATGTGCTGCCCATTATTCTACTCTTTGTGTAATATACTTTCGTTTATGAGTATTTACATCAATGATTTATTGCCCTTCTTTCATGGGGTGTATTTTTTGAAAGATACCCAAGTCGGTAAGGGAACCTTTCACCCTCCTCTTTTTTTAAAAAAGACTTCTTTTGTTGGGTCTTTTAATTTACACATTGTTATGTTTGGATATGTTCTCATATATCCTTATTGATGTAAATTTTATGTCCAAGTGATGAGATACACTTTTTATCTCTCATCAACTCATTTTGATGTGATGTCGTTAGGCTGTCAAGGGAACTTTTTAACCCAATTTCGATTTCTTTGGGTTCAACATGTAGACATTGAATATGTCGTCCATTGAATATGTGTGAATGACCTTTTATTGTTTTACACTTAATATCCACTTATATTGGGTGTATTTATTTTTGTCACACATATTTTTGAGATTTATTTGTCCTTAATTTAAGGATACCTTCTCTATAAGGGATTTCATCACATTTGACATTTCTATTGAGGGTTCATTGTTGTTATGCACCAATTCACTCTTATATGGTGTATATACTGTCCTTTGGAGTATTATATCATGAATCCTTTTATTCTCATGATATTATAAAGTTCTTACTAAATGTTATTCCTCAATTATTGTATTCAAGTGTCTCTAATTTTGGTAAAACCCCTTTAACCAAAATATCGTTTTAAATATTTTAATTATTTGTTCTTGTTAATATCCATGTTTTCAAAATGGTTTTAAGGATTTATTTATATGGATATTAATGGTTTAAAATTTTAAGCTTCAAGGTGGTATGGGACACTTTGATTCAAAAATCTCGTCATTAAATGTTTTAAATGGTTTTGGAAATGGTTTCTTTTTGAATGGATTCATTATTTCAATATCCTAAAATGTTATATTGTGATTGAAATGTGGAAATGTTATGTTTCCTTTATTCATGTTTTATGTGATACAATTATGTTATGGTTCTTGGGCATTGTTATGAAGAACGGGTAGTTCCGTGATAAACTAAGGGCGGGTGAGCCCGATATAGCTCTCCAATGCATTGGGTAACGCGAAGGAGTGAAACGTTAAGGTTTCTCCGAAGAGATTTAGGGAATATACTGTGATGGGTATTCCAAACGTAACCAAGAGGGTTACTCCCTACTTAAGAATGTTATGAATGCCTCAAGTTACCTTTATGTCTTATGTTTTCTATGATTTATTCATGATTTGATATGCCTATGTTTTATGGGTAAAGTATGAACTCATTCTTATGTAAATGTGTACCCATGTTTCCTTTCCATATTTTTCTATCCCTTACTGAGCTTTTTGTGCTCATCCCAAGTTTTTGAAATGTTTTTCACAGGTCAAGGGAAAGGTACATGATGTGATGATAGTGTCAAGGATGTGTCAAGAAAGAATCCGTGTTATATTTTAAATATGTTTCCGTTAATGGGAAGAATGAATACTGTCTTTTATGTAACCACTTTGTTTAAATGTGGAATGTAATGCAAGTTTCATGATCTAATTCTCTAAAACTCTAAACCTGAAAAGATCCTCAATGTGTAATCTTGTAATAACTCAAGATTAAGTAAGGTTTAAGGCTGGGGCCTTATACCGTTGGTGAAGGTGGCGAGAAAAACGGACAACCGGAGCGCGTCCGGTGGTCCGCGGCGGTTCCCTTGCGGCGGCGGACCAAACTAGAATGGCTTAGCCGTTCCGTAGGCTGAGCGGCGTGACTTAAAGCCGCGCCGATTCTGTCGACCGCGGGGGGCTGTAACCCCCCCCCCCCCCCCCCCGTACCTGCTGGCCATGCGGGCGTCGTGCCAGTGCCAGGCCGGGTCGGGCCGCGCCCAGGCCGAGCCGGACCCGGACCCGGTTCGGGCCGACCCGGGGGTGGGGGGTATCAGGCCGGGGCGGAACGGGCCTGAACCCCTATTTCGGATTGTTTTGATTCTATCGCCCATATCTTGGGCTACAAAACCCTGATCAATGATCCATTAGTTGAATTGTGATCCTTGCATCGAGGCAGTCATTTCAGTATATTACACTCAAGGTGTTGGAAATCATTGAGTACGGACGGGTTGGTTCAAACACGAAACCAACCGAGCCCTCGGAGTGTAAACACTTATAACATGAGCTCCAGAAATCCGATTGGTGTGCCTTCATCTTTGTTGGATTCCCCATGATGAGGCAGAACTTTTGACAAACTTCTCCTACAATTTGGATGTAGTTGGATAGTGTCCAGGTTGGATTGATCCAGAAATCCAACAGGGCCCATCGAACGGAAAAGCTGATAACTTTCAGACCAGACGTCCGTTTGAAGAACTGTCAGTGGCGTTGATTCTCACGTTGAGAAATGGTCCCTATGAGTATAACCAATACGGGTTCGGGGTACGGTTGAGATACTGCTGGGTTGGTTCGCACATGAAACCAATCGGGCCCTTAGGACAAAAAGGCTATTAACTCACAGACTGGGCGCCCGATTGACGCGCTGTCTGTTGTGTTGAGACCCCTATGATGAGGTTGTCCCTTGAGATACTTCTTCATGGGACTTTTTGATACTTGGATTATTGACCAATATCTCGTGGAGTGGATCCTCCCGGAGACGCGCGTGCAGAGTACGGAGACCATGTAGCTGGCTGAGACCTGACGACTGCTTGACCGACTCGACTTGGAGTGAGTCGACAAGCCCAGTGGACGGAGCACTACTTTGTTTGGGTGCAGACCCATGGCGGATAGAGCACTACTGTTTTAGGTGCAGACCCGTGGTACTCGACCAGAGAGTACCTCTATCGGCTATTAGGGGGTGTGCACCACTGTGTTAGGGTGGCATACCCCGGCGGGAAGCACTACTATGTTTGGGTGGCTGACTCACGGTACTCGATAGGAGGAGTACCGCAGCAGTCTTAGGTTAGTGAGTAGTATCTCAGAGTTGTGACATGATCACTGTACTCGCCAGATACGAGGCTCTTCAATAGTTACGGTTTCGATATTTAAAATCCTGGTTTGAGATGAGTGTATGACCTTTGTGTTTACCTCATGATTGAGATGGGTCACATGATAACTTAGGTATATGTATGGGCATATAACTGGATAGTGGTTATCCGTTGATTTCATAATATTTGTGATTCCTCGTGATTGAGATAGGTTATTTGGTATCTTAGGTATATGTATTGGCATATACCTATGTAGAGGTTATCTGCTGAGATATTTCCTTGTGGTTATCCTTGTCGGATTTAGTGAGACCTTGAGGGTCTCGGGGTCCCTTCTGAGTATCGTTATACTCACCCCTGCACGGGCTATGCCCACACCTCGTTGAGTTCGTTGCAGACAACAGGCAGTGCTGACAGAGGCCGAGTGTTCGAGGACTGGATAGTACCAGAAGGTGGATCTCATGATGAGTCAGTATCCGGAGGTGGAATTCACGACGTGACGATACTCGGAGGAGGTTGACGGGAAAGAGTGTTGTGGAGGCTATATGTACCTACCTTTCAGGTAGGAGCCGTGGTGGACAATCCAGGAGCTGTGCTATCTGTACCTACCCTTCAGGTAGGATCCATAGTGGATGATCTATGAGATGCTTCTATTCTTCCAGATGCTTTTCTTTTCTGTTGTACTTTTTTTCAGTTGTAGTTGTACTTTCAATTGGGCTTGTATTCTGGCCCATTTACTTTTACCGCACTTTCTTTTGTTTTTAGTGTATTACTTCCACTTGTACTCTATGGTGATTTGTTACTTTTATAAAGGAAATGCCTTCCCAGTTATCGAGATTTACGCCTTTGGGTATAGTCGCTAGCCCCTAGCCTATGGAAGGCAGGCTTGAGGTAATCACGACATGGGCCCCGAGGACGGGTCATGAAAAATTAGTATCAGAGGAGTCGATTCTACCGTAGAACTTATAACTCTGATATTTTGTTTCTGTGAAGAAATAGTGTTAATGGTACCGAGTGTGGTCTTCAGTTCAGGGAGTCCAGTGTTGGTGCGGCGGCTGATATATCCGTACACCAGGACCCTGACTTCTGATTTCCGACTTTGTGCACGAAAACACTGATTGCGTGTGTGTTTCCAAATGTTTTAAAGTCTGCTCAAACCAGGTCATATCAGCAGGTATAAATCGTTGACCATGTCACATATATTCAGTATTTCTCCACATAGACTGTCAGTTGGAGTTCTGAGATAGTACACGATGAGGTCCCACCGAGCGACAAGGCTCTGGTGCGGGGCCCTTTTTACTATATTGGCACCCTCAGGTGGTGTACCAGCTGCACCACCACCTGTTGGGAAGAAGATGCCACCAGCTAAACTAAAAAACTGTGCACACTTCCAGAGTGCGTTGCACGAGTTCAAGCCGTAGAGGTCTCTGAGGTTACGAGGTGAGGAAAATTCCCAGACAGCAGAGGATTGGCTGGAGGTGATTGCTAGAGTTTTCCGCCTTGTTGAGACACTAGTGGAGTGGATGGTAGACTCAGATACTAGTGTTTTCCAGTGAGTGACCACGTGGATGGTCTGCATAGTGACGAGGTTTCGGTATGTGGACTGATTCTTGAGATAGTGCCTTCGGGTAGTGTGTCAGCTATACATTACTACCTGTTGGTTAGCAGTTACAACCGATGGTACTGGTAGGTGACATATCTGGGTCAGATACCCACATGTTCCTAAGCAAGCCTGACTCACAAGAAGATGAGGACTAGCTTGAGGAGGTGGCTGAGAGTTTTCTAGAGCTTATACAGCTTCAGCAGGACGACGTGTCGGTAGCTGAGAATTCATCGAGGCGTACAGAACATTCTGGGAACTCAATGAATACTATTCGATGAATGCTATAGACCTCGGATCTCTGAGCGTGGTGTGTCTAAAGATATCTGAACCATCACTTTTTCCTCTATGCATTCCTACTCACGTTAGGGTGCTAGAGAGAACCTTGTGGTTGAATTTTCTTTGGCTTAATGAATACATCTCGAGAATGTTATAAGTTGGAATGCAGTGAACTGGTGCCAGTCTCAGAGACATGGGCGTCCGAAAGTTTCAAAAAGGGGAAATGTTAAGCACAGATAAATCTGCAGAGCGGCAGATGTGGAGGCAGAGCCTAGAGAGCAGCATGAGGTGGTGTATATTTCAACATGTTACAACCACCCGCCTTTGTTGTCCCCTCCAGGCTCAGGGAGCTGGAGGGCAGGGGAAAAGAGTAGTTTCATGCAGTCAAGGAGTGCGACCGAAAGGTCTCTAAGGATGATTCGATGTGCGGACATTGTCTCCTACTATCTTCCGTAGCCACAAACATCGATACGAATTATCCCTTCATTCCATGAATCTAGTCCCAGACCTAGAGTTTTCGGTTAAGCTGTTGAATTGACCCTCACATCTAGAGATACCATTGGGAGGAGACTCGATAGTCACACTTACGCCGACGGTGTGATCTGACCATTGATGAGAGAGTCTCGGTTGGGACCTCTTGGTGGCAGCGTTGAGGCCTTACGACGTGAGTTTGAGTATGGATGGGGAAATCACTGTTCATACTCAAATTGAAGGTATTAGGAAAATTTCGGGATTAGTTTTCCTTGGTCGAAAAAAGGGAACCCCAGGCAGCATAGGATAAACTCATGCATGGGAGGGTGTAGCCGATCATTCTTGGGTCATCCAACCTTAACCACATGGCAGTAGGAATTTTGAGTTCCAGTGCTAATAAGGAAAGGGATACCTCTAGAGTTCGAGGATGGAGACCACGTTCTTATACGGCTCTCACCTAGACGAGGTTTATGGAGATGTAGACAAGGCGGTGAGATATCTCTGAGGTTCAACGGACCGGTCTTGGTCCCCAATAGGGTAGGAGATGCGGTTTACCGCATCACCTTTCCACCTCAGTTGCACCAGATGCACGATGACATCCACGTATCTCAACTGAGGAGATACCTGCTTGACCCTATGCATATCATCGACTATGGGGAGCTGGACGTGGGTGATGGGGTGATTTTTGTGGGGTTCCAGTAGAGGCTGAGAATCGACAAGAGAGGGTCCTATGAGGACAGTCGATTCCTCTTGTGCGCTTTCGTTGGTAGCACGAGAACTTCCAGGAGATCACATGGGAGCGGAATGCTCATATGTGTGATCTGTACCACTTTTGTATCTCTAGAATGTGTTAAAGATTTATGGGGATGTAAAGCCTTGAGGTGGGAGTACGTAAAGACACATAAATTTAAAGGAAATTTTTTATCTGAATTTCATTGGGATTTAACAAGAACGCAGTTTCTGATGGCACCTGATTCCGAGGCCCAGTATGCCTGAAATCAATTTCCAAAGTTTAGCTCGGGTATGTTCAATGAACGAATGAGCGAGTTTTTTTAAATTTTGAACTGGTTCTCAGAATCGAAATCCGAGGGCACCGATGGAACCAAAACACCAGTAATTGCTTGGGAACACCTTCTTCCGATGGGGCGTTTTCTCGGAAGGAGTTGTTTAATTTTTTTAGGTTAAATTCTGAAGAAAATAAAATTTTAGGAAAAATTTTTACTTCTAACCATGTTTAGAAGTTGGGGAAAAAACCAAGCGTGAATAAAGGTGAGGTGGGGCCCACAAGAACCCCACCCTTTCAAATTCCCTAACCCAATTAACTCTTCCCCTTAAAACCCCCTTGTATTAAATTATGTGACTTCCTTTCACATTAAATACATGCCAAAAGTTTATAATTAAGGAGTTCAACCTCTTTAATTAATTTTTGAATGGAATAGTTTGAATTTGAAGCAAATTGTATTAAATAAAATAATAAGGTAGATTATTATTTTATTTGGGGGAAAGCTTCTTGGGTGGGAGCTCCTGAGTATTTGGGGAAGAACACGACTATCCAATGACGAACGCCTCTTCGGCGAAGAATGCCTCCGACGGAGAACACGAAGACACCGACAACGTGTCTTCACTTCTTCTTCCTCTACGTCAAGTGAGGATACACCACCGCGGGGAATGTCTCCATCGACGACAGCTCTTCCTCCAATGACAACGGAATCGATACCGATCTTCCGCGATGACTGATCATCGCGATGCTTGCCTCTTTCCGCAGCACGACGACATGCGACGTCCATTCGATGTAGGGGTTTTGTCTTTACGTTCGGATATTAATTAGACGTTCTTTGATATTAACAGCCATCTGTTATGAAAATAACGTAAGAGGTCAGACCACACAAACACGAACGAACCTCCTACCCCATTTTTATTTTTTTGGTTATCTTCGTGGCTTGAAATGGAAGCGACGCGGTGCCATCGCACCATGATGAAACATGAAAAAATGTGGTGAAGAAGCACGGCGCCGTCGCGCCGCGCCGTTGAGGCCGAACGAAACCGCGGTCGGAGTCAGGGCCATGGAGGTGATTCGAAGACTCCGATGGTTGATCGTTGTGCGAGGATTGATAGGAGATGACAAATGGGGCAGAAAAGTCATTTTGAAGCCTCCGCAGTAAAGTTTGGGTCCCGGGAGGACCGTTGGCGAAGGCGGTGAGCAAAACGGACCACTGGATCGCGTCCGGTGGTCCGCGGAAGGTGGCATCGACGGGCTTCCAGAACGGATCCGCCGCGGCTCAGCCGCGATGGTGGGCCAAATCAGAACAGCTTCACCGTTCCCGAGGCTGAGCAGCATGGATTAAAGCTGCACCAGTTTCGTCAACCGTGGGGGGATGAAACCCCCCCCCCCTCCCCCTGCACCCACTGGCCACGCAGGCGCCGTGCCAGGCCGGGCCGAGCCGCGCCCAGGCTGGGCCGGGCCGTGCCGGCAGTGCCGAGCTATGCCCACTAGACCGGGCCACACCCTAATGGGCCGGACCTAGACCCGGTTCAGGTCGAACCAGTTCAGGCCCACCCGGGGGGGGTATCGGGCCGGGTCGGACCGGGCCCCAACCCCCTTTTTCGGACTGTTTTCGTTCTTTTGCCAATATCATGGGCTACAGACCCCCGATCGACACACCGACAGTTTTGTAGTGATCTTTGGATTGAGAAGGTCGTTTCTGTATATTTCACTCAATGTTTTGGAGAACATTGAGTATAGCCGGGTTGGTTCGAACACGAAACCAACCGGGCCCAAGGAGCGGAAACACTTATAACTTGAGCTCCGGACGTCTAACTGAGGTTACGTCGACTTCGTTGGATAGTTTCAGTGTTGGATTTAACCCAAAATCCAACCGGGCCCCTGTAACGGAAAAGATGATAACTTTCAGACCGTACGTCTGTTTGACGAACTATGAGAGGCATTGGTGATCACGTTGAGAAATAGTCCCCATGAGTATACCCTATGAGTGTTCGAGGTACGGTTGAGATATGGCCGGGTTGGTTCGCACACGAAAAAAATCGGGCCCCAGGGACGAAAAAGCTAATAACTCACAGACCGGGCGCCCGATTGACGCGCCGTCTGTTGTGTTCAGACCCCTATGACGAGACGGGCCCTTGAGATACTTCTTCGTGGGACTTTGTGATACTTGGAGTATCGACTAGTAGATCTTGGAGAGGACCCTCCCGGAGACGAGCGTGCGGAGTACAGAGACCGTGTAGCCGGCTGAGACCTGACGACTGCTTGACCGACTCGACTTGGAGTGAGTCGACTAGCCCAGTGGATGGAGCACTACTTTTTTTGGGTGTATAACCATGGAGGATGGAGCACTACTATGTTTGGGTGCAGACCCATGGTACACGACTGGAGAGTACCTCTGCAGGATATTAGGGGGTGTGCACTACTGTGTTTGGGTGGCATACCCCGGCGGGAAGCAGTACTGTGTTTGGGTGGCTGAATAGTGGTGCTCGAAAAGAGGATTACCTCAACAGTCTTAGGTTAGTGAGTAGTACCACAGAGTCGTGACATGATCACTGTACTCATCAGATACGGGGCTCTTCAGTAGTTACGATTTCGATAATGAAAATTCTGGTTTGATCTGAGTCTATGACCTTTGTGTTTACCTCATGATTGAGATGGGTCACTTGATTACTTATTAATATGTATGCGAATATACCTGTGTAGTGGATATCCATTGATTTCATAATCTTTGTGTTTCCTCAGGATTGATATGGGTTACCTGATAACTTAGGTATGTGTAAGGTAATATACCTAAGTAGAGGTTATCTGTTGAGATAATTCCTTGTGGTTACCCTTTTTGGATTTAGTGAGACCTTGAGGGTATCAGGGTCCCTATTGAGTATCGTTATACTCACCCCTACATGGGCTATGCCCGCACCTCATTGTGTTGGTTGCAGACGACGGGCAACGCTGATAGAGACTGTGTGTTCGAGGACTGGACGGTACCCGGAGGTGGATCTCACGACGAGTCAGTATCCAGCGGTGGACTTCACGATGTGACGAAACTCGGAGGAGGTTGACAGGCAAGGGCGATGTGGAGGCTATCTGTACCTACCCTTCAGGTAGGATCTGTGGTGGACGATCCAGGAGCTGTGCTATCTGTACCTACCCTTCAGGTAGGATGCGTGGTGGATGACCTAGGAGATGCTTCTATTCTTCCAGCTGCTTGTCTTTTCTGTTGAACTTTTGTTCAGTTGTAGTTTTACTTTCGATTGGGTTTGTATTCTGGCCCATTTACTTTTTCAGCACTTCCTTTTTTTAGTGTATTACATCCTCTTGTACACTATGTTGATTTGTTTACTTTTATAAAGGAAATGCCTTCCCAGTTAACGGGATTTACACCTTGGGTGCTAGTCTCCAGACCCTCGCCTATGGAAGGTGGGCTTGGTGTAGTCATGACATTGGGCCCCGAGGATGGGTCGTGGCACATAGGACCTAACTGTAAAGTGTGTTGTGGTGATAGAATCTTGGGGTGGATCAAACAACATTGCCTGAGTGGTAATTTCTATCACCTTGAACTTCTTCCTTAGGTGATTCTATTCATGCTTCACATATTGAATCTCATCTTGAGCTTGGTCCAAAGCAATTCCCAGAGATGTGACCTCCTTCCCAAGCTCTGACAGATGGTATTCGTACAGCCAGAGTCTACTAGATGAGGCCATCAACTCTTCTTTCTGTATTAATTAACCAAGATCACATTTATTTATAAAAAATAATTATAATGTTAATAGTTTATTTTCCAATGGTCATATTGAACAATTGTAATAAATCAGTCGAAACCCAACGATATTACTTTACTAATTAAAAGATATAGTTTTTTGGAGTATAAAATGAAATAACACACAAATTTAGGAAAAAAATATTACTAAAAAGTTCAAGTAGATAAATTATTCCACCTTAAGGAATTTTGTCCCTGAAATATTAACTTGTACCCTTATAAGAGAAAAGGTGTGGGTACTTTTTCCTCATAGACTCTTCTAGTTCCCACGTGGCTTCTCGACACTTGTGGTTCTTCCATAATACCTCAACAAGGTGGGTTGTCTTGTTGCGTATAACCTTTTCTCTACGATCCAAGATCTCTACTGGTTGTTCCTCATAAGAGAGGTCATGTTCCAGTTGTACCACCTCTGGATTTAGTATATGTGAAGGGTCATGTATTGACTTTCTCAAGATGGATACATTGAAAACATTATGAACTTGTGCAAGATTTGGAGGAATTTCAAGCCGATAAGACACTCTTCCTAGGCAATCAAGGATTTCATAGGGGCCAATGTACCTAGGGATGAGCTTCCCTATTTTCCCAAACCTCATGAATCTCGTACAAGGTGGTATTATAAGAAATACTTTTTCATCAACATCAAACTCTAAGTCCCTTCGATGGTTACCGACATAGCACTTTTTCTAACTCTGCGCAACCTTAATGTGATGTTGGATGACATGGACTTTTTCTTTCATCTCTTGTACATGATAAGGCTCAAGGATCTTTCTCTCACCAGCTTCATGCTAAAAAGTAAGAGTAATTACTCTGCTTACCATATAGAGCTTCATAGGGTGCCATTTGAATTCTCGAGTGGAATCTGTTTTTGTAAGAGAACTAAACTAAAGGGAGATGTTGATCCCATCCACCAATAAATTCCACTGAGCATGTTCTCAATATATCCTTAAGTGTTTGAATATTCCTTTCAAATTTTACATCAATTTGGGGGAGATAGGCCGTAATAAAATTCAATTCAGTGCTTAGATCAAGTTGATGACAACTCCAGAATTTTGATGTGAACCTTCGATCATAATCAGATACGATAGAAAGTGGACCTCTATGCAGCCTTACCACTTCCTTCACGTAAATCCTGGAAGGTTGATCAAGAGATAACTATTCTCAAATTGAGATAAAATGGGCAGTCTTGGTGAGACATCCCATAATAACCCATATCACATTTTTTCCCATGGAAGTTCTCATAAGACCATTGAAGAAGTCCATAGTGGTATTGTCCCACTTCCATACTAGTATGGTTAGTTGTTTCAATACCCCTTTAGGAATTTGTCAGTTATCCTTTACTTGCTGACATACCAGGAACCTTGATGTGTAGTTAGACATCTCCCTTTTCATATTATCCCACAAATAATGATCACAAAGGTCCCTATTCATTTTTGTGCTTCCATGGTGTATAAAGAAAGTAAAGCTATGCGTTTTATCCATCAGATCCTTCTTTTTTTTCTGGAATAGATAGAACACATAGTATTGTATGAAATTTCAGTACACCTTCTTGATCAATATTGAACTCAGGAAACTTCCCATTCTTCATAGCCTCAACCTTATTCTGTAACAAAGGATATTCTTTCTGATCATTCTTGATCTTTTCTAGTAATGACATTTGAGAAATCATTTGGGTTAGTGTTGATGATGTCCCTTCCCATATAATTCCCATGTCCAGCTTTACTACGTCATTGATCAAATAATATATTTGAATCCTTATCAAGGAAAGAACAACTGGGTCTTTCCTTCTTACTGAATCAGTGACTTTGTTTGCTCTTCCTGGATGATAATGAATTGAACAATTAGTCATTGAGAAGTTCAAACCAAATCCTATGACACATGTTCATTTCTATTGGTGTGAAAATATACTTCAAAGTTTGGTGGTCTGTATATATATCACATTCCTACCTAAAAATATAGTTCCTCGGTATCTTCATAGAAAAAAAAACCACAACCAGATCCAGATCATGCGTATGATAGTTCTTCCCACGAGTCTTCAACTGTTGAGATTCATAAGTAATGACTTTTTCATTTTCATGAGGACTCACCCAATCCCTTTTATAGATGCATCAATATAAATAACGAATCCTTCTCCACATGAGGGAAGAGTTAACACAGGTGCAGTAACTAATATCTTCTTCAGCTCTTAGAAACTATCCACACACTACTTTGTCTAGATGAACTTGACCACTTTTCAAGTTAATTTGGTTAATTGATTATAAATTCATGAAAATTTCTTCACAAAACCTGTATAATATCTCACTAAACCAAGGAAACATTAAATCTCTATTATTGTTGAATGTTGAGGACACTACTGTATAACTTTTGTCATTAGAGGTTCATGTGTGATTCCTTCATTGGTAAAAATTATCCCCACGAAAGAAACATTTTGCAACCATAATTCACATTTTCCGAACTTTCAAAAAATACATTCCTTCCATAGTGTTTGTAAAATACCCTTTATATGATCCTCATTCTCCTCGCGACTTTTGGAATATATCATAATATCATCAATAAAATTTACCACAAAGTTATCAAGGTAGTCTTTAAAGGGACTATTAATAAAATCCATAAAATTAATAGGTGCATTATTCAGTCTGAAGGGCATAAAAACAAACTCATAATACCCATATCTTGATCGGAAGGTTGTGTTTGGAATATCTTCTTTCATCACCCTCAATTGATGATAACCAGATCTAAGATCAATCATAGAGAAGAAATGAGCCCCACAATGTTGGATAAATAAGTCATAAATTCTTAGAAGAGGGTATTTGTTCTATATAGTGATCTTGTTCAGTTCTATATAATCAATCCATAGCCACATCGATCCATCCTACTTCTTCACAAAGGGAATAGGTGCTCCACAAGGAGACACACTCGGTCAAATAAACCCCTTATCCAAAATACCTTGTATTTGTTTATTTAATTCTTCTAGATCTACATTTTCCATCCTATAGGGTGTCATAGTTATCAGATGAGTCCCAGGTACGAGTTCAATGGAGAAATCTACCACTCTTTCTAGGGTAGGTTTGGCTAAATCCTAACGAAATACATCAACGTATTCCTTGATGATGAGGAAATTTTTTATCCTCAAACTCTCATTTCCTTATTATTCATCTGCAATAAACTCCATAAATATAGATATAAGAGGTACTTCTAGAAAATTATTAGGTTGAGATATCTCTCATTGGAAGATAAATTTAGGTTTTCCATTCAAGACAACTGAAATTTCCTTGCTTCTGCATTTGATTTTATCACTATACTTTGAGAGCCAGTCCATCACTAGTAAAATGTTGAATTCGAGCATGGGAATGGATATGATATTTATGATAATATTGTGCTCAATAAAGTAAATAATGGAGTTTCTAAACATTGATGATGCTTGGAGAATCCCAGAAGGAGTCTTGACGAATAAATATACTTTTAGAAAATAAGAGGTTGATTCTAAATTCTTTGCAAACATGGAGGAAATAAAAGAATATGTAGAACTAGAATCAAACAAAGTACTTTCTAGATTTTAGATAACAACATGATTACCTACCAACACATCATTTGTCACTTCAACTTTAGGTATAGTGATTACAAAATAATGACCTTCCTCCCTTGGCCTATGTTGATCCTGATAGTGATTCACCTCCACTACCCTCAGATTTGGACAGTGATTGGGAAAGTGCCCAAGTTGTCCACACATATAGAATTGGACATCAGGTATGGCCTGAACTATCATCCCTTTTTTATTAGTGTTGGGATGTTGTGGGTTAATCTCACTATGACAATTCTGTGTGATATGGACATCTCTTCCACACTTGTAGAATTTCCCTCTCCCAAGCAGGGAGTTCCCTGAATACTTCTTCCCACATTTATTACATGTGGGACATTGAACATGCTTTTCTCCTCTTCCCTGATCAATGATCCTCCTTAATATTGTCTCCATAGATATTTTCTTGTTATTGAATTTATGAGAACATTACCTCTCACCAAACCCCAGATCGACTTTCATCGCACTTCACACGATTTCCTCATAACTATCATAATCTCGGTTGGGCATATTATTCCCCAGATGAGGTATCAATACACTAAATAATCTATCAACCTTACCATTTTGGATCCATGAAAGAGATTTAAGTGTTACATGAATGACTTGTGAAGTTCATCTCGTAGCTTCCCACAAATTAATTCTCTTTCTGCTTCAGCTCGATAAACTCATTCTCCATTCTTGTTCTCATCGATCGAGGGAAATACATGATGAAGAAGACCCATCTAAACACTTCTCACTTTATAGCTTCAACCTCAAATCATGGCCTCATGTTTTTAATAACATACAACCACTGATTAGCTTCTCCTTATAAGAGATAGATAGGTAGGGTTTCCTTCTCTTTCTCTGAACATCGGAGCACAGAAAAGTTCTTCTCGATAGAGCCGATCCATAGTTCCACAATCAATAGGTCAGTAAATCAACTAAATGTTGGTGGTCCTTAAAGTATAATGGATTCAACAAAAAGTTGTTCCCTTCATGGTGAGATTAGTCTCTCATCCTGATTCCAGTTATGTCCCACAAATTGAGTTATTTGGTTCATCATTCGCATGAATATTTCCAATCCGGATTAGATTGGGTGACCATCAATGCATGGTCTATTTTGGTCAACATTTTAATGGTTCCTCTTATTTCCTAGAATTTTATTGAAAAGTAAAACCTTAGTGAAAAACTTATTTGATTTATGAATCTTTTAAACATAAAGTTTTTTTTCTTAAAACATCATGCTTTAAAAAATTACATTTCTCTATAAATCCCTCATAGTGATTCATAAAAAGCCTATGATTAACCAAACATATCCCCTAGGTGTATTGTAACCAAAAGTGAAGCAAGGCCCGTTTTCATGTACCAGGTTACCCTGGGTCAAGCCTAAAACTCTTTGTCAGAGTTTTTTATCCTAGGTACATCTATTCCGGAGCTGCCTCTACCTTCTCATATCTAGACATTCATGTATTTTATTGACTAACCACTTACTCAATACACACCAAAATACCATAATGTTTTCCAATATTTAAAATTTTCTATAGGATTATTCCAAGAATTTTCATAATCTATTTTCCATAAATAATTATACATTCCTTTGATACCAACTATGGAATCCCGCCTTTAAATTACATAACTTCTCATTTCATTTTACAAAGTTTCGTTAAAGTTTAGTGTCTTGGAAATCAGGAACATAAAACATGAAAAAAACAGAAAAAATTCTTCTAATCCTCTTGTAAGGATTCTTCATAAGTTAATCCTAAGGATGATTGCTTTGTTTCATAACCTGGTGACATAAAAAAAGGAAAGGTTGAGTGGAAGGTCTAGTAATAAAATCAATGGAATCAGTTTACTTGTGATATCAATAAGAACATGATGAAAACCACAAGACATGAGAAACGGAAAAAGAGGCATATCATAATAAAAAGAACATGAATCACAACATGAATATGTGTATACAAAATTTCATTTATACATTCATTAAAATATCACCAAGGATCATTCCCAAGGTGTCATAAAAACATTACCAAGGTTATTCACCAAGGTATCGTGTAACTTGTCATCTCTAAAGATTAATTATTTACCCAATGAATTGGATCTCTATCAGGGAGCACTATTAAAATGTATTTATTTTTATGTGAGAAACATAGATCATAATCAAAAATTTCATAAATAACCGAAATAGAATCAATGAAATGGGGATCATGTCAAAATAGTGACATTTAAAAATGTATATAAAAATAAGATCATTATGTCATTTATAACCCATGGAAAGGAATGGAGGGTTATATATATGTCAATTACAGAATACGATTGATCAATTTTATGTATTGATGAATACCCCTGGAAATAAAAATATATTTTGGTATCCACATAATGAATATAAGAGAATTTCATGAGAAAAAGAGAGAGATTTGGAGACGAAAATTCTACTACATAAGGACAACATAACATCATTTTATAAAACATTAAAAGGAGAGGGGAAAAGGGTAATAAACACATAAATAATACATAATAAATTATTATTACATAATAATATCATGGTATGGATATTTGAATGATATACCGCATGAAAAGAAAACATGAAAGAAAAGATAAGACACTATTTCTTTTACGAAAATTTCTACAGCCTAATAGCAACGCTAAAAAATTCAGAAAATAAATTGATGAGAGTGGAAAGGGTCTCTAATAGTTTGGACATAAAATTAATAGTAATGTAAATATATAAGAACATATCCCCACATAATAAGATACAGACTAGAAGACAAAACATAAAGGAAATCATGACTAAAAAGAGGAGGCTGAAATGTTCCCATACCATAAAGAATATCTTCGAACTCTCAAAGTTTGGGACCTTGGGTGGCTTGAGGGAACCTTGTGATGAATCCTTGGGAGGTATAAAGACCATTTAATTGTTTATGAAGATTTTGTAATGAAATGAATGAGGTAATGGCTTGGTATTTATAGGAACAGTGAGGGAATATTTAATTAATTTCCAAGTGACACCTCATCGATGGTATTTACAAAACCATGGGCTTGCCTAGGGTATTTTCCCATGGAAGTAGCCACTAGGTACACCTAATAACATATATTACTATTCAAATGTTGATCAAATTTATTACATGAAGATTACATCATCAATTAAGTCATTAAATACATGAAACTCAGAACTGTTTTTTACTATTCACTAAAAATTCATATGTTTCAGAAAAATCCCTAATATTCACCCTAACCTAATATCGATGCTCTGAATTCTAAAATGAACTCCATTTTATGAAATTATTTTTCTGAATATTTTTAATTTAATTTTTAAATAAAATCATTATTTATTAAAAAAATGCTAAAACTATAACTTATTTTTTAACACCTTAAAAAAGTAATCATGTTCCCATAAAATTATAGTATAACCATAAGAAAATAAAGTGAAAGTTTATGATTAAATTTTATGAAAATACACATATTTTAAATTATAAAATTAATTATAAAATTTTAATTAAAATATTTATGGCATACAAAAATACCAATACTTATATTATGACCATTTTTCAATTTTTTAGATGTCAAAATTATATTTATACATTCATGGGTGAAGTTCTTATTTTTTTGGCCAATTTACTATTCAATTCTATTCATTACTATTCATTACTATTCATAAGGGTATATTACTAATCATACTTTTCTGTTGACCTAAAATTATGTTGATCTTATTAGAATTTAAATTTCTTACTGGTCACAATTTTAGAAGCCCATTTTCTAAAAATCATTTCACATTATTAATTATTTAATGATTAAAAAATATCTGAAATTACAGTTTTTACAAATTTAATCAATAATATTAATCCTATATTTATCCAGATATTTAAGAATAAAAAATTTTACAATAATAATAAATAAAATTTTTATTTATACCAAGGGATTACAAAAAGTATTTAAGGAGTCATTACATATCCCCTTATAACACCCGCATAGGACCTAAGTGTATGGTGTTCTATGGTGAAAGAATCTTGGGGGGACACGGACCACATTGTCGGAGTGGTGATTTCTATCAACTTAAAATTCTCCCTTATGAAATTATTTTAAATCTTCACATGCTGAAGCTCGACTTGTGATTGGTCTAGAACAAATCCCCGAGATGTTACCTCCTTCCCAAGATCTGACAGATGGGCTTCGTACAGCCCGAGTCAACTAGATGAGTCTGTCAACTATTGTTTCTGTATTAATTAACCATGATCACTTTTATTTATAAACAATAATTACAATGTTAAATGTTTATTTTCCAATGGTCATATTGACCAACGGTCATATAAAAGTCGAATCCCATTGGTATCACATTATTAATTAAAGGACATAGTTTTGGGGAGTATTAAATGAAATAACACACAAATTTAGGAAACAAATATTATTAAAATGTTTGATTCATTACAATTAAAAATGTATACCTTAATCAACTCTCAGACTCCCCAAAGAGGATAATGAAAGAGTTAACTATGATTTTGGCTAGTGTAGACCATGGATGGAAAAATACTTAGTTTCATACATTTTGTGAATGTGGGAGTAAATGTCAAAGTAGTATTTTAAGAGGAATATAAAGATGTCTTGACCATGGAAAATAAATACAAAAAATAAAGTTACTGAAAAAGAAAAATAAAGAATTTAGTTGAAAACATGGATAGAAATATTAGTCTCACTAAGGTTTTATCAATAGATTAATTCTTTAAATATGGAATGTATATGCATTATGAAAATATATGTCCTTAGGGGAATGATTGTGAAGAAATTAAGCATGGTGTATGAGTAATGGTTATATTTCTGATAATGAATAGAATATAAATGACATGTGATGGGAAATAAGTTTTAAGGAATAAAAAGATTATTAGTAGTTATTTTTTTAGAAGGAAATGGGATAAATAAAGAATTTATGCATTGGAATTCAAATATTAATTTTTAAAAATCCTGAAAAATATAATTATTGTTCAGTATAATTTTTTCATCAATGTTTTGAATGAATATGTTAAATAATGATGATGTACTCAAAACATGATTACATGGGAATGATATATTCATGTAAAAAACATGGTTAAGGGAAAGATAGTCCTTAATATGTTCATTTTGTTGAGATAATAGTTTTGTGGTGAATATTCGATTGATTTGGATAAAGTAAATTGGATAGTATGGATTAACTTGGGAGTAATTAATGATTTATTGAAAAGGAGGTTCATGATATCATGGATAAAATTTACAACATTTTTGGATATGATGAATTTATCCAAAATTATATTTTCTATGTAAGTAATGAAGAAGCACATATATTTTCAATATGGTTTTAAAAAAAATTAGATTATTACCATGTTTTATGAGAATACATGATAAATGTATTCATATGTTTCATATATATCAATAAAGAATTAATTTTTGATATATATGGGATCAATTTGAAGCATATTTTAAGAAATGTAGTGAACTTATTTTTAAATTATTGGATTTTCGACATTTAGAAGGATCAAAAGGGGAAACCATTTATGAAATGGTTTATGTATAACCTTTAATGATGTTTTAGATATTAATGTATTGTTTCACCATATGAATATTTATTCATATTGGATAACATATGATAAATTTATTTCTTTGATGATAACAAAAGATAGATGGAATTAATTATCATCATATATATGGATCTTATTTTATTTTTTTTGTGTTTCAGGCATAAAAACTCTACTTTAATTTCATGGAATAAGAGGTGAATTGTAAAATGATCAAGGCACAAATCATGGTTGATATTGTTCTTATGAAATAAAATGAAATAAATTAAGTATATGTTATCATGTAAATTACTAATCTTTAGGAAAATGACCATGTATTTATTTAATCATAGTACCTTCATTAATACGGAATCAAACGGTCTCTTAGATAATCACATATTTATGGTTTTGTGATCGTTAACATACTCTAAATCACAAAAATTATTTTGATCAGTAATATCAATAAATATATATAAATATTTATGATTCCATTCCATGTTTAAATATTCACATCCCACCCATGTTCTATTATATTGAAACATAGTTATGACTAATTTGGAAACCACTGTTTTTTCAACATTATCTTTTAAAATAGGTTTCATTATTAACTTTTATGTTGTAGGATTATATGAAAGAAAATTTAAAATATTAAACCTTTAGTGAAATAGAAAAATTTTGAGTGAAAAATTAATTTTAATGGGGGTAATATTTAACACCTTTTGTTTTTATGAATTAATTTTTTTTGCAAGGATTTAAATTCGTTGAGGTTTTGTTTTACATGCTTCAACAAGTTATGTTTTCTTTATATGAAACATCATGTTATGCTTGTTCAACACATAACACTATGTTTATTTTGTGTTATACACAATAATAACTTTTACTTATGTTCAAAAAAATTATGAGTTTATCATGATTCACATTATATACTAAGTTTGGCTTGTGTTACACACAATTCTGAGTTTAGTATGCACAACATGCAATACCGAGTTTAAATCATATATGACATACCATTACTATGATATTTATAAAATAAAAATTGGAATAGTGGTAATGAATAGGATAAAATATCTTATGAAAATATGGTTTAGAAATCGTAATATAATGAATTTCTTAATAACCAATCAATTTAAATGAAAATAATATCCTCTTGAAAATAAAGGAAAATATTTTCTGGAAAAACTATTTTTATGCACATAAGTGTGTTTTATATAAATAAAATAACATAGTCACTCTAGGATAATTATTTAAAAAAATTTATATATTATATATTCCATAAAATTTTTAAAATTATTCTTAAATTTTTTATAGATATCGTATAATAATAAATCTAATTTTATGCTAAATAATGTATTTTTTTCCTCTAAAAAGCTGCTTTTTCACTTTTGTAAGCGCACCCATTTTAAAAATGATATTTGGGGATTTTATAAAATTAATTTGGTAAAATAAAATTATTTTTTAAACCAAAATATCATAATAATATTAGGGTATTTTTTATTTTGTAATAAGTTTCATTTTTTGTTAAATAGTGAAAAATACTTAATTTTAATTGAAAACTTTTTCTTTGTTAAAATTGATTATAATATTAAACTATATTTTGATTTTTTAAATTTAAAAATAGTTAAATTATACATATATTATTCCAATTTATGTCATTATAATAATTTTTATTTTGAGTTTCTATATAAAAACATTTTGAAATTTTGATAATATTAACTTTAAAAACCCACTTTCTAATCACATGTACATGATTTATTTTAAATTAATTTTTTTCTAATTATATGAATTTAATTTGAAAAATGGATTATATAATATGAATAAGAATAATTTATAATTTAAAATATATCCAACTTAGTTTTTTAACATAATTATTTGTGAAAGTAATTAAAATGAATTACAATAATTAAGGAAAAGGCGAGTTTACTTATTGGATACATTTAGAATATAAGGTGTAATAATGAACCAAAAATTTCCCAAAACCCATTGTTTGGATATATTTATACCCTTATGGCCTTAAGATCTAATTTTATGAGGTTTTTGGAAAATTTTCCATGAATGTGACCCATATAATAATTTATGTAATGATAAAGACAAGAAAAGCACCTTTCTTACATTTAGATTTCTATAAACATTTTAAACAGGGAAAAAACTACCCAGGTTTGATAATAAATTTTATTTTGAAATGTAAATGTGTCATTTTTATCATAATAAGTTTTTTTAATTTTTATAGATGTTATAATTAAATTAAATGCTTAAGAAACTCCAACGCAATAATATTTAGTTAATAATTAAATAAATCAAATGATACTAAAAACATTAAATTTGAAGTAAATTGATTGAATAATTTTGTTTCATTATTTTAGTTAATGAATAAAACATTTTAATATGGTTTGAATATAATATTTTTTTTCCAGAACTGTCTTGATATTTTTTTTTAAATTTATTTAAATGAATAATGTCAACATTGACATTATTTCAATTTTATAATAAGTGATATTTTATTAATTTATTTGAAATTTCTGAAAATAATATATTATATAATTTGATTTTTAAATATTAATAAATATAAAATATTTTCCATTAATGGGATAATTTTTCTTTTATAGATACTATATTGACCATTAACTAGTAAAAAATAAACCCAATTAAGGTTTAAGTTATGTTTTTGCACTTTACAAGTGCTTTTGTTAAGGGTAATTTCCAAAAAACATAGTATTTATATTTTATAAATTAGATATAATATTTATAATAAATAATTATAAATTAGAAAATAAGGGTCACTTTAGTGTAGTCCTAAATGATAAATTACTCATGTTAGAAAACTAGTTACCCTAATGGAAAACAAAAATAGTAAAATAAAGAAAATCAATATTTAAGGAACAAAATGTGTTTAAAAAGATTATAAATGCACGATGGTAGATTTTTTTCACAACATAATCCCTAAAAACCTTTTATTTTCATCTTTGGACCATCTTGTGGTAAGCTTGACCTCCTATTAATGAATACATGTTAGTATTTAGAAGAATACCTCTCCTCCTCAACTATAAAAAGGAACTCACTCCCCACAATTAATAACAAATCTTAAGAAATTTGAATCAACCATGATCTACAAAAATGAATGAAAAATTTCCCTATCCTCATTATAGAAACTTTAGTTGGGAATGAATGTTATCCTTTTATGGATTTAGTTCAAACACTATGAGTATACCCAAAGAATAGGTAACTATATTCAAATGAGTATTTTATTTTATATCTCCCTCAACCTCTTTTAATTATTTTTATATAATGATTATATAATAACCACAGTATCTAAAATATAATAATATTTTTTACTAACATTAATTCATAAAAACACACACACTTCTATCAAATGGGTTACAAAAACATCATTCGTGTGTACAACAGACTACCGCCTCACAAAATGATGTCATTTGTTTTTCCATTTTCACCTATAAGGGTTGTAAATAATTATGGGAATTCTATTAATATAATATATATAATATATATATTATGTTTTTATAACTATATTATTATTATTTTAGAAATACCTTCATGATTTCCATTTTGTGGGAATATGATAGCATCGTACATATGCACGAGAGACTGTCGCCTCATGATGTAATGTGAAATGTTCACGCTTTACATGGAATGTATTAAAGATAATTTCAATTAAAACTTTCAATATATATGAAATAATAGTGCTATTAGAATTATAATATATATACATATATATATCTTCTGTTTCTTTCTTTCAATATGACAATAAAATAGAAATAGTGTTATTGCATACATATGACCTACCATCTCCTTGAACGGAGTATTTTGTTTCCTATCACTAATTTCTATTTTTTAGTATATATAAATTTACAATAAATAGATATGATATTTATATGATGGTTTAATTTCTTGAAATTATTAAATCAAGGTAAAAAAAGTGGATCAAAATAATAAGTCAAAACCTATACAAAAAACAATGCAGTTATTACTCAAAATGTAACTTTTACATGGGATTATTAATAAAAGTCTAATATAAAGCCATAATAAAATAATATATTGTAGTATATATATTAATATTATTATTTTATATATTTATAATAATATTTTATTTATTATATAGCAGTTTTTAATGTGTACAAAGGAATTCAAGACTTAAGGTAAGGGATTTTCGTCTCACTTTTTACATTTGTGAGACACATGATATATTCAAAACCTATATATTCTAAATGGTGTATAAAATGAACATGAATGTATTTTATGATTCTTACACATAATTGTTTTATTTCAATATTCATTTTATGATATATATTTTATGGGTTTACAGTTTCAATGTTACCAAAGTGGTAAGAGAATTATTTCTCATTTTCCTTATTTGAGACACATGTTGTGTTATGAAACAATATTATTTTAAGAGGTGTATATAATTAAACTTTTAAATCATTAATATAATAATTTTTATGATATTTTATTCTTCATTTAATGTTATTATTTCATGAGTATTTTGATTCAATATTACCAAACATGTAAGATTTTATTTCTATAGTCTAATATTTTATCTAGACTGTTTATAATTATGATCTAGTTGATGAAATATTATAATATATATCTCAATAATTCTTTTTTTATTTTGTTATCCTATTATTATTCATGATATCTCCATGTAATGGTACCATTTTCACACTTTTTGGCATATAATACAATTCATAATTTTTTTTAAGAAAATCCAACTTCATTTATCTCTTTGGTCGACAATATGTCGTATTCAACAACCTTGTTTTATAAAAATATATTAAAAAAAGATTTAAACTATTTATTAATTTTATTTTCAAGTAAAATTATTATGAATTTTTTTTCTATTTTAAAAAGTGTTTTTCAAACGGGAGACGGTATTTTCCTCAAGAAATATTTTAGATGACATTTAAAAATTATTTTCCATATAAGATGGAATATACTAGTGTTAATCATCAATTACTAAGGATATTATCCAGTGGTAAAAATAAAAACATTTCTCATAATGGTACATGTTTTGATGGAATAATGTTTATAAAACCTATTTTTCTTCTATAATTTATATTCTTATGAAACCTTTTTATTCATAGGGTATAATATGGTTATGAAATCTATCTCTTTTCCATAGGTTAAGATATGATGAAGTGTTTATGATTCTCATTTCATTTCATGGGTTATGATATAATGAATTTTTTTGATCTTACGGAACATATATGTATGATTTCATTATGTGATAGTTGGTACCTATATCACCCTCCTCTAAATTGGGTAAATATTTATATCACATGAGATAGACATGGATAGAATGAGGTGTGAAATGTATTCAGTAAAGGACTTTGTATGATTTGATGGTATTGGGAGTTAACCTTGATTACTAAGACGGTTTGGGGAGTGATCCCATTAAAATAATATATCCTTGTTAGTGATCCTTGACTACTATTGAAATAATTTTATGTGTTTATGTTTTTGTAACAATTACACGTCTTATTCCTATGTTATTCTCTCATGAATTATTCACTTGATTATCTTATGATTCATATCTTATTATATTCTAATATTTATGACATTACTCAATATTATGATCTTTAATATGTCGGGTATAGTCTTTAAAATATATTATAATGTTAAAATACCCTTAAGATAATTTTATGCTTCTATATCTTCTTCATTTACCCTTATCGAGCATCTAATCTCACCATTAATTTTATTTCCAATACTATTTTTATGAAGAAAGGTTTTAAGTAGGATTACCAAATGCGAATATATTTTTCGGAAACATCAATTATCTTTAACCAAGTTAGAATATTTTTTTCCATGTTTCTAAAGTTAGAAAAATATTATGGTCCTTAGGAGTATGTTAATGTAATGTAATGAATATTAATAAAAAATGATTTAATATCCATGTATGGTAAACCTAATTATTTATATTAACTTATATATTCTTGATAGTAATGTTATTTAAATGGGATATTTGTTCAATTATTTTCCTTTCCATATTGATTATTATTTCTCTATTCATGATTGTCATGTTATTTAAATTTCATGGGTGTTAAGTTATTTACCTTTCCATATTGATTATTAATTATCTATTAATGATAGTTAAGTTATTTAAATAGAATGAGGGTTCAATTATTTACCTTTTCTTATTGATTATTAATTATTTATTCATGATATTCATGTTATTTAAATTGAATGAGTGTTTATTTATTTACCTTTACAAATTTATTATACATTATCTATTCACGATAGTATTGCTATTTAAAATTAATGTGTGTTCAGTTATTTACTTTGATATATTGATTATTAATTATATAATAATGATAATAAAGTTATTTATTAAATTGAACACTTGTTCATACATTTACCATTAAATATTTATTATTTATTATTTTTACATGGTAGCTTCCACTTCACATAACTCTTACTGAGAAGTTTTTCTCATTGTTTTTTTATTTCCTTTCCAAGGAATCCAGGAATTGTATTATGAATGAATTGAAATGAAATTATAGAGGGGATGATGGTTTTACTGAAAAAAATTATGTTTTATATTTTATATTAAATTTTGTAATGGGAACCTTGTATTTATCTAGTTTACCAAAAACACTGAACTATTTGTTCCTTCAAGGTGTGATTCCTTGTATCTTATTCCAATGTAATAACAAGACACCATCTTCGGGTTACTGGTTTCAGTGTTTTTACATGTTTGACAAAGAGAAAATTTTTAGTAGTCTCCCTTAGTAGTCCTTTTTTGGTGATTCCAATCATATACTGATGTTTTCTAACTATTTTTTGACATTTTAGTGATATAGTTAAATAGGGTTTGTATTGTATGTCTTTTTATATTGAAAATGGTAGAGGAAAAGGTGATTGATCCTAGGAGAAACTCTTTCGAAATAGGTATTTGAGATTTAGCATCTATGTTTATAGTTTTGTTAATTATATTTTATTCCTAATTTTATTGAGACGGTGTTTTATAGGTTTCAGCCTATGTTATTTATTTATCTTATTTTTTTATTTTAATATAGATTTATCCATTAATTTCTATTTTTTATTAGTTTCATCTTGTCAGTTTGACTTGTTTTCATCAATATATTTTTCCGTTTTTATTTCTTTTAATTTATTCTGGATACTGTTGATGAAATTATTAGTGTTCCTTAACATACACCCTGATTTTGTGGTATATTTTTAGGGGTTTTATTGTATAGAATCTTATAATTAGTTTATTACTCCCATGTTTTTTGTATAATGGAGATAGTTAGGGAAGAAATGTGGTATATTCGATGGCACTCAGAATAGAAGGTAGTGTACCTCTATAGAGTGATAAATTTATTAATATATAATGACCCCTTCATGGAAATAAAGGTTGATAAATAGCTAAGTGGACAAAACTAGAATTTAGTACCATTGGTTTATAATGACAAGGTTCATTAGGGTCTCATTATTTTAATTTCCATGCATGATCTTGGGGTAGAATACATATCAAGGCATGGATTTCAAATATTAGTAATTTTATTAACCATGAACCGACCCACTCATGATGCTATTTAGTTTTGAATAGCCCTAATAATAAGTGGTTTTCCCCATACATTAATTTAATGATTTTTTACTATATTATGTTTCCCATTTATTATCCCATGTCTAGTTTTTTTCATCATTTTTTTTCTTCGTAGTTTAATTTAAATTAAAAAATTCAAGTTTAAAATTTTCTCTTTCTAATTTTAACCTCTTAAAAATGATAGTAAAAATTTAATTTGGTTATGTCCTTCATTAATTCCACAAATATATGTAAAATTTTCAGTTTTCAATAAATATTACCTTATATTAAACTATTAAATATTTATATGTTGAATAATTTAGTGTTTAACCACCAAATATATTTGATTCGTAAATAATAGATCTGATGTAATAAATAATACGATCAAATTCAAGATAATTTATTCTATTATTTTAACTTTATTAATAGAAACTAATAATTGAATTTTTTTGGAATTAATGTTTTCTGTCATTATATTCTAGGATCATAATTACAATATTATTATGTATTCTAATGAGAAAATACCCCCATGATCAATGAGAAATCATTGATAGGTTTGGGGGGGGGGGGTGAATCAGTGAATTCAATTTAATTTTTAGTCTCTTTTTGATATGTTTTTGACTCCTATTAAGGTTATAGTTTTCATTGATTTCACACACACCAACACATATTAATTGTAGGAAAAAAACACATGAGGAACATTTTTCAAAAAGAGAATGAAAAAACATTCCATGATCTATATTTATCCAAGATCGTACTGTCTACTACTATCAAAAGGTGGATTATAATTAGAATTTTTTATAATTGAGATCATGTTACACCAAATTCACACAACTATGTTAAATTCTTTTTCTGACATAGATATAATGATATAATATATTTTAACAATAGGAGTTTCTTCTTCCGGGAAATTCTAAAATACTATTTTTACTACTATATATCCTATTCATTTTTCTTCTTTTTATACTTATACAACAACATGTATACTCATTTTCATCATTATTTCTCTAATATTTTATAATCTCAGCATATCTTGTTTCATTTTCAAACATATTATTATTTATAAATTTTCCACAAAAAAATAAAATATCACATCTTCAAGTAGCAATAATTTTATTCTTTTAAATTTGAATTTAAAATTTTAAAGTCAGATAGATAACTATCACTAACACATTTTAAATCATTCTTATTATTCTTTTTTCTTCCTTATTCTTCTTATGTATTAGTATTTAAATCTATCTAGGTGGTTACTAGAATGAATCACAATGCAATAGTTTGATTCCTGGAATTATAAAATATTTCTCCTTGTCTTAAACTACCTTCTTCTTTCTTTATGGTGAAACATACATGTTATGTGATTTAAACAAAATTATCTACCATATTTTATTACACAATTAATTAAAATATTTAAACAATTAAAATAATATTTAAAATCATGTAAAATTATTCCCACTTAATATCTATTTTGGAAACCAGAAACATTATAAATCTTAATTATTCTCTAATTATAAAAACATATGTAAGATGTTGAAAATATCGGGTATTAATTGTTTGAATAATAAAAATATTTCCTTATTGGTAATATAATTACCTATGATAAATTTTTAATCTAGAAAAAAAAATTATGATTCATTAATATATTATGAATCCTTAAAAACATGTTATATATTTGAAAAAAATATTAAATATTCTATAAATATCATATGTATTCTATAAATATCTTACTCACTATAAAAAATATATAATGTATCATAATACATTCTTGAAAATATACAAAAATATCATATTAATTCTCTGTATTTTACAAATTTACACTTTCTCTGGTAAAAATCACACCCATGTATATAAATTTAATACGAATCATTTTATTTTCTAATTTTTCAATTCTAACTCAGATAACTTATTAAATATTCTCTAAATCTTTATGATTATCATATAAAATTTTGAAAATTTATCTTTAATTCAAGAAACAACTTTTTTATTCTCAATTAAACAATATACTTATAGAGGAAGTTAAATTCCTTTTAAAAATATTTTATGTTTCCCACTCAATATTCAAGTATCATTATAAGGGGTAGGTGTGAATTAGTGATGTATTTTTATCTTATGTTTCCTTACTTATGAAATATACTTCACCTCCTATTAAAGGATTCATTACCAACTAAACACAGTTCACCCTAAAATCTATATAAATATAATAATTTTCATGGTTCACTACTCGAAATGTTTAGATTCATACTTGGTATGATTTGGAAACAATCCAATACCACAAAATCTACTAGAAAAGAATCCTTTGATGTGGAATAAAATGAGTAGGGTGTTCCTTTACACTCATGTGGCACAATAAAAATATTAAAATTGTTTGTGTGCTTATTTTAGAACATAATGATGCAATATAATGCTACAGTGATACTTGATTCCCTTCCACAAATTTGATCTTTCCTAACAGTTCTTCTCTTTCCTACATAGAAACTTGTAAGAACTTCCTGGAGTTCTTAATGAAACTATGTCTGATAACATAGTTTAATTTCCAAGTTTTCTTATACATAATTTGATAATATTTGAATTCTTTGTTCACTCAAATAGGGTATCCAAAACTGCTCTTCGTGAACTCCCTCACAAATATCACAACCTTCACAAAGAAATTTTCCATTGTGGAACTAACTGAATTCAAGAATCTCAATGAGTCAACACGAAATATCTAATCATCACAAAGAAACCATTACGTAGAAGCATTTGTATCAGTTAATAATTATATAGTCTTTTCACAATGCTCAAGATCATATAGAAGTTTAGGTTCACAGAGTTCCTCTACCCTCAAAAAATCAATGTGATTATAGATTTTCTCTATTATTTCCATAAAAAATAATGTTGGGGTCACCTAATATTTATATGCTCACCTGTTCTTGATTCTTCACTACCCCCCATGAATTTTTTAAATCACCCAAAAAATATATTCATGGTTCTTCTCCATTCATGATGCTCTGTTGATATTTGTTTCTTTTGTGGAGATCACCGTCAAACCATCGTGTTCCCATGATTCCCCACATCTCGTAATCACAGAGATTACCTTCACCATTCAAGATGTTTTTTTTTGTAATAACAAATATCACCATCAAAACCTCCAAACCATTGAGAACCACGCTTCGTATATCTAAGTATTCGCAAAACTCATGCCTTATCTATATTATAATAAATCCTTTAAGGAAATAATGTTTTTGGGACGCTATCCATTATCTATATTTTGTACCCCAAAAATATAGAAAACACCTAGAAATGGCACCCCCTTAAAAATATGATTTGGCAACACCAATAAATCTGATTCATGGTTATATGATATCATCATGAAATTCATTAATCATGATATATAACCTTTGATCAATGAAATTTAATATTATCATATTTACCAAGGAATGTTTTGTAACTTCCATATCTTCCAGAAACATCTTTATTTCATAATAAAATGTAATTTATTGTGAGTTTTATTTAATGAATATGATGGTCGGTCTGCTCATCCAATTTTACAAAGTGAGTTGATTCCATTTATTATCAAACTTCCTTAACAAAAAAAGACAATAAATGAATATAATAATACTTCTTATCAACATAGACCTAAAAATATCCCTCCTTAGATTTTTTTTCAACAAAGATTCATAAATCACGGAACATTGTGACCTCAATAAATGGATATGCTCATTAACAATTATTATACTACCTTAGCTAACTATTTGAAGGAAACAAGAATTATTGATAGAAAAACCCTGCTATCAAAAATTAGTGACTCCTTTATTACTCATAATTCTACAACACATCTTTATATTTATTTCTTAACATTATTCCTCAGCATTATTCATTAGCTTTATCACTTCTTCAACTGTCATGGAAAATAATTTTTTTCCTATAACCACTCAAATCAATGGTTAGAATAGTTCCCATAGTTTCATGCTGGATTCATAGATTACCTACAACTCCCCCTTCAAGATTTCTCTTACAAGTATATATTTATGAAATAATTATTCCCATTAAGACACTATCCAATTTTAAGATGAGAGTGGGAACTGAAGAACATACATCAACTTTTATTATAAAGAGGTTGGATTCCCATGTTCAACCTCAATTTATAAAATGATTTCTTTGGTAAAGATTTTGTGAATATGTCAATAACTTGTTCTGTTGTAGTAATATACTCCACCTTCAAGTCATTATTCTACACATTCTCTTTGTTAAAATTGCACTTTTTGTCAATATTTTTTTAATGAGAATGTTGTACAAAATTCCTTGTAATATTGATTTCACTTTTATTGTCATGTCCTTAGAGAAAAGGTAACTTTACACTAACAAGTCTTCCAACTGGGTTTTTATGCACATAATTTGGCTAAAATCTTCAGTGGTAACAATATACTCAACATTATCTTTTCTAAGAGTTACTGAATTCTACTTCTTTTTATGCTAACTAACATAACATTTACCCAGAGTGAAATCTATACTAGATGTGGATCTTATATCATCAACATTTTTTCGCAATCAACATATTAATACCTAAACCACTCAATAGTTTTTGAGATTTCATACCTAATTCAAAAATATGTTGTGACTTTGATATATCTAATAATTAATTTTTCCATCAATTAAATATTATTCCTTAAGAGAACTATGAAATTTTGTATATAAGGTACCAACATAAAAATGGAAGGTCTTGAGGCAGTCAAATAGAACAAAATTCTATTTTTCTTTTGAAACTCTTTTGAATCAAATTAGTTTCCTTTACCATATTCGGAAAACATGGTTCCCACTAATATATGTGTGGAAAGTGTTTTTGAATTTTCCATGCCAAACATATTAATAATTTTCTTGGCCTAATTTTCTTGAGAAATACAAATGTGTTTCTTATTTTTGAAAATTTGTAACCCAAGAAAGTATTTCATTTCTCCCAGTATGGACATATCAAACAACTTTTTCATCTTTTAATCAAATCATTCAAAAATATCATTCATCATTTACAGAAAAGATAATTTAATCCACAAAAACAATTACTATGAGATAAAACTCATGACTTTATTTGATTTAAACATTGAAATAAAATATTCCTTTCATAAAACATATATTCCTTAAGAATGTATCCAACCTGGAGTACCATTTCCTTATATCTTGTTTTTCCCATATAAGGTTTTTTTCAACAAGCACAAATGACTTTAATATTTCCCAACAATAAATCTACACGGTTGTTCAATGTAAACTTCCTCATCATGATCCCCATTTTGAAATGATGACTTCAAATCCATTTAAAATTTTTGTAACTTTTTTGAGAGACAATATAAAGAAATATTATGATTTTATCTAACAATTCTACTGAAGAAAAAGTCTCATAAAAATCGATAACATAAATTTGTGATTAACCTTTGCACACTAATATAACCTTATTCCTTATCACTTCTCTTTATTCATTAATTCCATTATGGAAATCCCATTTTGACTGATAATGTTATTAATCTATCTTGGGTATGATTTCCCAAGTGACATTATTCTATATCTGATCATGTTCTTCATTCAGATACTGAACCCATTCTAGGTGATCAAAACCTTCATTCACCTCATTCAGATCAACTTTTGAATATAAAGAAGTTCATGTAAACAATTTTAAAATTATTCTTATTTGAACCTTATGATGTCGATCACCAATAATGTTATGATAGACCAATTGATTCCTCAGTTTTGGATGAGTTATTTGAGTTTCCTCCTCATCACTAGAAATAATTGTGTCTGATTTTTCCTCCTGAGTGGGATTACTACTATAGGTAGCATGATTAGAGTTGATAAAAAAAATTCTTCATCCTGATCAACTTCCTTAACAATATCCATTTTATTTTATTATTCATTATTGTCAACAAAATTCACATCATCAGAGTCAAAAATTATTCCTCCCATATTTTAGAAACATTTATACCCTCTTCCTATCATAGTGTATCTAAGAAATATTCCATCCTCACCTATTTTCTCAAATTTTCCAAGGCTTCCACCATTAACTTTTCTAATTCATCAACTCCCAAAAACTCTTAAATGTTTCAAACTTGGAGTTTTTATATAAAAAATTTTATATGAATTCATATTTGAATGTGGTCTATAGAAACATTGGTTTTGAATATACATAGTAGTACTAATGGATTTCCTCCAATAATATTGAGAAAGACCATTTTAAAGTATCATAGTTCTCACTCTTTCTACCATTCTTCTATTATTTCTTTTAGAAAACTCATATTGGTGAGGTGTCTATGGTGAAATAAACTCATACTGAATTCCATGACTCTTAATATAATTTACAATTTTTTCATTTTTATACTCACCACCATTATTAGTTCTCAACTTATTCACTGAATACTCACATTACTTATCTTCTTTCCTCTTGAAACTCTTATATATTCTCGGAGCATCTAACTCATATCTCATTAAAAAAACACAAGTAATGTGAGTAAAGTCATCAATGAATGTTAGGATGTAATTATCTCCATTTATTGATTATTTTCTCATTAGAAAATAGATATCAGAAGGAAGAAGTTATGGGGGATGTTTTGAACAAATTTCAACGTTCTTTTGCACTAAATTTTTAATATTTTCTTTTTCAAAAAATAGTGCAACTCCAATCTATACTTGTAGACATATTAGGAATTATCGGACACTGTCTACCTTTGATAACTTTCTCGTGTTTATCTAATACATGTGTCCCATCATTTTATGCCAAAACTAATTTTCTTCCACCATACCCAAGTAACAAGATTTTTGTATTTCACCATCATAGAAGAAATTTCAATGTTTATGTTGAACTGTTGTAAAAGTCATTCCATCTTACACACTTTTCAAAAAAACCCATATTTTTTGAAGATAACATTGTTACCCTCATAATAATGTTGTGAAAAACTCTGTAGGTTGTGTTTCAAGCATCAATATATTTTGTTTTTTTATAATTCATCTTTTATTTGAAAATTATGGTTGATCCAACACCATTTATTTTTATATATTCATAAATTCCAAATGTCACCATTACTTCTTTGATGTATTTAACATTTTTCAAAAGCTTTAAGTCTCTTTTCATATGATAATAACACCCGACATCATGAATCCATGGTCATGCCCCTTTTATATCTTTCAAATTGGTTTCAAAAATAGAAGAATTTTCTTCTTCAATTTATTTCTTCACCACTGACTTATGATAATTGTAAATAATCTCTTTTTGTGCTAGTAAAAAAAAATAAGAAACCCCTTATCAAGATGTCCAGATTGTTGAAATATTTCATAAATAGTTTTTTGTGGTTGGAACCTATTCCCAACATTCATACCAACCTTCTAATTTTTTTTTCTGAAGTTCCCTCTCACAATTATTATTTTGAGAGGATTTACTTCCCCTAAAACCTTAACTTCCATAAACTATGAAATAGTTGGAATCTTGTTGGTTAATCCAACACATATTTTCTACATGTCTGAATCCACCACAATACCATAATTCTCCATAGGAAGAGTATTTTTATTTGAATTTTTGGGATTGACCTATGCTGTGATTATGTTTCTCCGCAAATTTTTTCATAGATCTTTGTTAACCACTGACCATTCTATTTAAAAAAAACATTCCTCTTAACCTTTTATATCTTTTCAGAATCATCAGAATAATAAGTAATAAATTTTTTTTCTAAACTCTTGGTTTTTATAAACATCTTAATTATATAATTTGTTAATCTTTTCCTTGTACCTAACTTTCAAAAAATAATTATTCTCAAAATAAATTCTATATTTCTTCTCAACACGTGAAGGTAAATTTTTTTGATATTTGTTAGGTTTATCCTTAATAGAACATTGAGCAACATCTAAGACAGAGTTTTTGAACCATATATCCCTTTGTTCAGATTTAGAAATATTTTTGGACATGTTTAAACTCTTGTCCTTTTGCCTTTAGCTTTATTTCCATATGGTCATTATGATAATTTTATTTATCTAGAGAATTATTCATATAATTAATATCTTTTACTAGATTTTCTTTATCATTAGAAAATCCTTCTTGATTTTTTGATGAGGAATTTTCATTTATTAACTTTATATTTTCATTCTCATGCCTTATAACCTATCCATACATTATTTCAACTATTATTTTGATATGATATTCAAGTTGAGTTTATTATTCTTCAAAACTAATGCTTTAGAAAGATTCATTATTCACATTTGAAATAAAAGTATTATATACAAATTTTTCAGAAAAAAATATTTTTTAGATTCAACTTCATTAACTTCCTATTCATATTAATCTTTAGACAAAAATATTTTTCTTTTAGATTTGATGAACTTTTTATCCATTTTTATTGAATAATATTTATCGTTATAACCATGTTTCTTCCACAAACTTATTGGTGTTCTTTCATTTCATCATTGTCTTCTTATTTCCTTTGTTGAAGGAAATTAGACACAAAGTTTCCAATGAATCCACCTTCAAAACATTTCAATGGAATTTTCCATTTGTATTTACTTGTAACTATTCTCTAATTTTTTGAAAATAAGGATAATATTTCATTAATTTTTTATATACCTCATTTTTGGGGTAAGAGTCAACAACATTAACATACTCAATATCCTACTTATAATTAAATTTATTGGGCGACTTTTGAATATATTTTTATATTAGATTTATTTCTCTTCATTTTCATCACAATTATTATTTCATAAGTGATGACAGTGCCATGAAAATCATCTAGAGATAATGTTTCAGCGTCTCAATCATTCAATGAAGAAACATTAGCATCAAACTTGTTTGGAATAATTTTTAATATCATTTCAACAACTATAGAAACCTATAACTTTTCACCAAGACATATGATAGTTATAAAAATTTTATATACCATTGTAATGAAGTCCCCAATAGATTCAAACATTCCCATTTTCAAATATTACTATGTTAGCTTCCAGATTTTAAATTTTTCCTTCTTAACATTTTTATTTAATTCATATATATTTTTCTACTTATCCTAGATAACTTTAGCTATGGAAACACCTTTCACTCTTAAAAAATCACATTCATAAAGTGATGAGATTAAATTTATTTATCCCATCCATCATTACCAAGATTCTTGTTATCAATAGGTGTAAGAGGAACCTGTTCACCAATAAGAGGAAATCCATTTATTTTATCTTCATGAAATTTTTACCCAAAAGACATAAGATAAGAAATAATTTTATATTTATAGACATGCTAATTATTTCTATCATATATCAGAATCCGCTTACTATTCACACAATTCATGTTCTCCATCACAAATTCTCTTAAAAACATACTCAAAGAATAAACAAAGGGATACTTTATTCTAATACCAATTAATGTTGCTCAGTTAAGATTCATGTATCACTGAGAGGGGGAGGGGGTGAATCTGTTATGTCCTTTTCTTTTATGTTTCTTTACATATTAAACAAAATATTCCTCCTTTTAAATATTTCTTTCATTATTGAACAAAATTTAACCACACATTCATTGGAACACAAGAATTTATAATGTTCACTACTAAACAAGAGTTTTTATTTCCTTGGTATGGTTTGTAAACAATTCAATACCAAATAAAACACTAGAAAAAATAAACTTTATGTGAAATAAAATGATAATGATTTGTCCTCACACCCAAGTAGAACTATGAAAAAAATCTAATACTGTGAGTGCTTCTTCTAGAAAAAAAAAGAATTAAATACAATTTTTTTCTTCTTCTTGATCCACATTAAAAAATTCTATATTTCAAAACAATTATTCTCTTTCCTACCTAAAAGCTAGTAAGAAAATCTTGGACTTCATAATGATTCTTAGTCTGATACCCCAATCTAATTTCCATGTTTTTTAAGCACAAGTCAATGCTGTTTGAAATATTAATTCACTTAAAATGGGTATTCAAAACTATTTTTTGTGAATCTCCCTCCCATAGATTACAACATTCACAAAGCAACCTACCTTCATTGAACTAATTACCTTTGTGAAGCTCATTGAGTCAATGTGGAATATCTAATCATCAAGAAGCACCCATTACATTGAATCATTCCACTCGTCCTCTAATTTTGTAGTTTTTTCATGATGGTCATGCTCGTATATAATTCTAGGTTCTCAAAGCTCCTCTACCTTCGTGTAATCAAAATGATTCTGAATTTTCTCTATTATTTCATTAAAAAATTACGTAGGAGCCACCTCATATTTATAGGATCACCTATTCACGATTCTCCATCACCTCTTATGAATTTTTTGGATCACTAAAAAAATATATTTTCAAAACTCCTCAATTCATGAGGCCCCATTGATATTTTTCATTGTTGAAAAGATCCCAATAAAACTATCATGCTCTCACGATTATCCACTTCTCGTAATCACAATTATTATTGTAACAAATCTTGAGACATTCCATAATTATAGAAAACACCATCAAAACATTCATGCCTTCATGAACCACCCTTCAGAAAGCCCATTATTAAAAAAATAATGCAGTTTCTATATTTTCAAAATGCCTTCAAGGAAATCTAGTTTTCACGATGCTATCTATTCTCCAAATTTTTTACCCGAATATTTTTGTAAACATTGGGAAGAAATGCCACATAAAAATATGATTTAATAATACCAATCATACTAATTAGATGTAATTTTCTTTAATCATGATCTCTATATATCCTGATATATAACCTTTGACTGATCTTATTTAGCATCATCATATTTACCGCAGAATGTGTTGTAACTTCCTTACCTTCCAACAAAATCATTAATTCATATTAAATCAAAATATCATCTTTAGTTTTATTTCACGAATATGATAGTCAGTCTTATTATCCACTTTTATAATGTTAGGTGATTCCTTTTCATCTCAAACATCCTTCACAACAAAAGAGAATATTTGAATATCATAATCTGTTTTATCAACATGGTCCTAACAATATATTCATTTTATAAAAACATATATTTAAAATATTTTGGAATATTTTCACACTAAAAATACCGAAACATTATATGTATGAATCCATACATTATAAAATTTCTAACCTTAATCTGTTTAATATAAAAAAATCATTTTAATTATTCCAAAAACTCCAAATAACTGCCAAAAAATTTAAAACACGCCAAAATACATTAGATCAAAATAAAAATATAATTTTATGTGATTTTGAATATTATTTATTCATTTATAAATAAAATAAAACATAAGAAGAATAAATAAACCTTCTAAATTTAAATTTTATTCCATTGACAAAATTATAAATGATAGGGGAAGTATGATTAACTTTAAATCATGAAAAAATTTACTTGAGCCCTCAACAATCTCTCTAAGGACTTAACAACTCTCAAGAATATCTATTCTGTAGAACAATATAACCCATTAATTTTTTTGGAACCAAAGTATATAAATTATTTTTTTATCTCAATAAATGTGGAAACAAATCATCATTCAATAATTATAATCCTACATATGAGAACCTATTTTTGGAAACCAGAATATTGAAAAATAAAATCATGTTGTCCATAAAAACCTAGACATGCATTCACATATTCAAAATACTTGATTCCCTTGATACCAATTATAAAAAATACACTTTTTCAGACCCATTTGATACTACATTAGGTTATTTTAGAATAAAATATTTTTTAAATTAATATAACTATAAAAAATATATAATTAATTCTTATAAACATAATCCCCAGAATTATTAGAAAAGTTCATAGAATACCAAACTCAAACACCCATGTGCTAAAATTATATCTTTTAACTTTTAATAACTATTACTAAATACATGATTCCACTCAATAATAGATCTATATCCTATGATGTAAAACATATATCAATGTATTCTATATAAAATAATTCACTCCCATTTTTTAAATATATAAAGGATTTAAACATATAATAGATTTATATTATAATTTCTATCCCCCTTTGAATATAGTAAAAAAGAATAAGATGAGAGAGATGATAGAAGAACCATACCATAACCTTGTGATTAATGGTTTTAAACTACCATCATCAATATAAATATTCTAAATCCATTATTTGGGAGTGTTTTAGTGAAAAAATAGTTGTTATAACTATCCTTGGAATGAATTCATTATTTAACAATTTTTTCTCAATAATATATTTGATTAAGCAATATTTTATATCAATGTTATATTATATTTAAGGTTGATAATCATTTCCTGATAAATTGATATGTTTTTTATTATCACAATCCACGTTTATTTGAAAATTCTCTTATATCATGAGATATTAAAACTTATTCTTCATCTATAAAAATTGGTTTATCGATTGATTTTCAACTACACATTCTACTTCATTAGTTCTCAAGGTTACATAAATTTGATTCTTTGTGTACCAATATACACAACATTCTTTATAAAAACACAACTCCACCATATTTAGACCTTTTATCATTTAGATTTGAAGCCAAATATACTTCTATATAGACACAAACATCAATCCTTCCATTTTTTCATACTTTAGCACATGATCTATTATTTCTTTATCAAATATAATTATCTTATTTGTATATTTGAAATTAGACTCAAGTGGTTCACTTTGAAACCTATAAAATAATGTAACAACATATACAATACATGGTCATAGAGCATTAAAGCATTGAAAAATTATAATACGCTTACAAAATTAAATGTAGCCAACTTATTTTCCTTTCCCATCCATTGATAGTTATGTTCCTAGTATCATTTTTGTAGAAGCTATATTTTAGACCTCCATGAAAAAAATATTTATCATTTCATTAGAATACTTATTTTATGAATGAAATTTTCAATCTTCCTCTTGAGAAATTTGTAAACCCCCAAAAATATAACATTTATCATGTCGTGGACATTTCATAAACTTTTTTATTTGCAAAAAAAAACTTCACATGAGCCTTTTTTATTTCTAGTAAAAATAATATCATATATATCAATAATAACAATATGTGTTACCTTATTTTCTTCTTTAAGTTATATATATTTATACAATCTTCCTTTATTGAACATAAAATTTTTCAAGAATGTTTCTCACAAGGAATACCATTATATTGGGGATTGTTTTAACCCATATAGAGGCTAATTTAACTTGTGAACATAATTTTCATATTCTATGAGCAAGAAACCACTGAGTTTATTAATATAAACCTACTCTTAAAATTATATATTAATGAGTATATTATTAACATCCATTTGGAAAATATTTCATTTCTTTAGTGATATAACATAAAAAATATCATTCTATTATCTAGTTAAGAAACTGGTGTGAAGGTATGATTTAAATCAATTTATTATACTTATGATTACCTCATATACTAATGTATATCCCTATTTCTAAAAACATACTCTCTTTTATTCAGATTGTTTCGAAACACAAACTTTGTTAGGACAACATTTTTTTATGTTTGGGTACCAAATTAACATATTTAATTCCTATATATCTGATCTAATTCATTATTTTTATAATAAATAAACTCTTTTATAATTAATTTTTTTTTACATTTCATGCTTGAACATGTGAAAATATATAGTTATGTGTTATTGTATTAAAATTTATTCTAATTTTAACATCATTTATTTGTTTCTAATGATATTCTAAACCTAAAACATATTTATTTGCATTGAATGAGATGATAAAGGTTTATCCTCATCATTGGAATTAGATAATAAACCACTATTATCCTACACAACTTATGAATATTCATAACTTTTAGAAACATTATCATGGTTTTTGAATAAAAAACATCTTCATCATCACTTATGGAATTTTCTTCTTCATGTAAATTTTATTTTTTTGAATACTCCAATTATTTGACATTATAAGTATAAAAAATATTTGTTATCTCTTTATTAAAACAATTTAATGCTCTTTAATTTGGAGGATAACCATGTTTGATATCATCTTCTCATATTTTCTCAAAATTACAATGATTTTTACCATTATCATTGATTATAAAATGGAAACCAAATACTTTTAAAAACAATTTTTGGTTAAGTGAGAACCGAACAAGAAAAGCAAGGTGAGGCGGCATGTCCATGGAGATCCACCATTGAAGACACTAACCAGTCAAAACCAAACAAACACAAAAGGTAGAGTTTGGGAGTATAATTTTTATGGGATAATCAATAATATCAATATTTACAACATTATCTAGAAGATTAGTAATCCTCTTTATGGTGACATAATGAATTTAGTAGATAAATTCATTTTCCCCTCCCCTTTGAAAATTTTATCCACTATCATGGAGCTAAAAATAGTTTTCATGAATATTAAAGGTGTAATGACTGGATTTATATGGGATACACATCAATATGAAATATTTCACTAGATTATATTCATGATAATAACTAATACTATTAAATATGACGAAATAAATTTGAGAATCCATGATGTTACTATACAATATAATAATTATATACTTTGTTTGGAGGCATTAACTAGCCCATCTATTTGAAAATTATTTACCAAGGATAAATATGGTAATCACAACTAGATAATCCTTATGAAGACTACATCATATACCCTTCTATTTAATAACCATTCAGAACCTATCTATATTATTTATGATCATTCAAAATGGATAGTGGGATGAGGTGAAACCGAATTTTTTTCTTGATAATTGGTATGATCCTCATCTCTGCTTCAAAGTATTCCTGGTTCCTAATATCTCTGTCCGTCTATCTATCAATAATCTAAGTGTTACCTATTTTATCCATTACAATGAATATAGAAATATCTACTCTATAATTTAGTTATTCTAAGTTAACGACCACTATATTTTTACCCCACCCAATTCATATATTTTTAGGGATATTAATTTTAATAATCTCTAATATCCTAAAAAACCTATCTATTTGGGACATTTTTATTTTGTTCAGGTAAATTTTGATAAAGTAAAAATTCATTTTATGGTTATTACATAACAATAATACAAAAAATTAATCATTAAGTATAACTATATTTTATCAAAATGGCATTGATATGTGGCTATACTGAGAATGGAAATTCTGAATCTCTATTTCATTGGTTCATTGAGGGTTAATGTGATCGTTTTAGCCGATACATAACTGGAATCTATATAAGGGTCAATGTATCCACTAAAAAATTTATATTCATGGAATCATATATTTGAGGTTTCAAATGGTAAAATTTATGCTCACAACCTTTTTTAAGTTGGTTTCTTGATCATTTGGGATTCGCACAACAAGTATTGAATTTATGGGGTGAAATTTACATTATATGGTCTTATGATTAATTTTATGTCTCTGATTGAATATATGGATTATCTAAGAAATTGAATATATCTATCAACTACTATTATAATCATTATTACTTACACCACAATACTATTAAATCACGGATATTGGGTCCCTTAGTGACCTCAGGTTAGTTTTAAAACACACAAGTTTAGTCCCAAAATTAATATTGACAGTGTATGTGATCATGGAGACATGAGGGGAGTTGGACCCATTTGAGATTATAGGGGTATTTTTTGATGGGTTTCAGTGATTTTTTATGGTCATGGAAACTCCATTTTTTTGGAATTTCAAACCATGATGAGCGGTATTTCCTTATGAAAAATGTAAAAAACGGTTATGAATGAAGTCAAAACTGACATTACCCTGGAGTAATTTTTTTATTAGGACTATTTCAAACTTATTAGTCCACTACTAACAACACAAAATATTCTAGCAGTATAATCTACTATGGTGTAGATATCCTGCATACTTGGTGTGATAGGAATGTAGAGGATAATATACTTTCTTTCAATGTTAATCCTAAAGATGATAATAGATATTTTAAAGCACTGGATCCCTCCCCCCGGATTGTAAGTATGTTATTACTGGGGATGACCCTAGTATTCAACATTTTCAACATCTATGAAGACACTATTTGGTGTTTCTACATATTTTACAAAATTAATAATTTTCCGTGAGTGACATATTATAATTTGGTATATACAAATTGTAGTTTTTGAATTTGAACTTATATATCAATAGTCTCTCTATAGAAATTAAGAGAAGCATCATGCTATATCAATATAGTCCAAAACATCATCACTAATCTTATTATGTCTAGATTAAAAATATCATTTATATTTGGTTTATATTGTGCACTTACTTCAGGGTAAATACCAAGATTCTCTACATACTCATTAGATTTTATATTTTTTAATTACATACTATTGTCTTTCTAGAGCTTCTACTTAGGAAAACCTCATACCTTTTTTAACTTCCTCTAAAAATATTGAAAACCTTTACATCCTTTCAATTATGATTTATAAAAATAATAAAATTCATATGCGTAAATTCATAAATAAAGATAAAAAATTACTTATATATATTTATTGATTTCGTTCTCATAGGCCTTAAAATGTCAGAATGGATAGTCTCTAATGTATGGATTAATTAAATCACAACATTATTTTATAGATAATTAAAATATTTTCATTTTGAAATGTATATCACATCCATTTGATTTTAAATTTTAGTATAGAAACAATACATTCTCTTTCTACATTGGTGGGTTACTTATGTTATTTTGAATAAGATGATCCTGACTTCTAATCCAAAAATCATTTTAATTATTCATGATTATGTTGCATCGATTTTCAGCATCACCAACTTGAAACAAGTATCCCAACATTATTCATGTCAAAACACATTCATATCCCAAAATTATTATCAGGAATCCATATTTTGATGCAATAATACCCTGATTTCATTAAATACCAAAGGCACAGTTTATCGATTATGTTTCACCTCATAAATATATAATGTGTTATTAGATTTCAACTTCTATTTACGAATTAATAAAAAACCAACTATCTTGATTTTTCTAACGCATCCTTTTAAAAGGTCATATACCCTAGCCTTATTTTCAATTTTCAATATATTTAAAGTGACTTATGTACCCTATTATATGTGACGAATAAATATTATCCAAAATCCAAGGATTCTCCCCTTAATATGATTTAAGTGAAGCATAAACCACAAAATATTCTTCTTTTAATTTCTTCTTCCTTTTTAAACACTTCTGTGTATTTCAAATCAAACATAGTTTGTATCTTATAATGCTGAGTCATTCATTATGAATTTTTCAAGGTTGGTCACACATTATAAATAATTTTTATAATTATTGATATTTATTTTAAACTTTAAAGATATTATTTTAATATTCTTAATATATTTATTTTTTAACAGGATAACTTTCCATAAAATTCATCCTCTCAAACCATTTAGACTAATAAAATTATTAATAATTAAAACATAATAACATTTATAAGTTACTAAATCCTTGACAATTCTAATAATAATCATTAAATTCTTGATTAACCTTGAAAATAGACTACTATCCAGGTATTTTCACAAGCCTTCTTCATTATATGAGTAATAAATAGCAGGTCAATTTTTTTGAACCAAAATTATTATAGATTCCTATGATATAATTATTGAAAGTAACTTTATTCATAGTCGTCTAAGTCATTTATTGTGAGATGTTTTTATTTTAAGTCCATGTTTCTGATAGTTTAATATTTTCAAGAATCACATCGTTTTTCCTTAAACATGGTATCTAATATTTTTTTTCTTAAATTTATTATAACCAATAACATTTTTAAGATATTATTCATTTTTTGAGTGTGATATTTTTTTATTATGTTCAGGCACATAACTATTCAAAATTTTAACTATTTAAATAACCATATAATATTATCTTTCTATAAATTTATAAATAGAATTTGGAAAATTGATTGTTTAACTATACAATTTTTTTTCTGAATTGATATTCTTTAATTTAATAGTATCAACTTATTTTACATCATATTGAATCCTTACATTATCTCATCCGTTATAATCTTATCTTAAAAAATAATTTGTTTCTTTTCAATAATCATTTTTAAAAACTTTGATTATTCTTTTCCATGAACATATTCATTATTTATAGATGGTTAATTAAATCCTAGTAAACATTTGATATCATTATCCAACATTGACATATCATTTAACATCTTGCCCCTCCTCACTGACTTGAGAAGGCAAGAGGACATCAATTGGACTTAAGAGACATCTCCAAGGAACAAAAGGCTATCAATAAATTACAAGGGATTCATTAACATATGGGGTATGATTTTACCTTTGAAAACAAAACAACCAACCAAATGCGGCATAAAGAAAATCACTAAATTGTGCATAATACCAATAAAATACCACTCTAAAAAAACATTGACATAAAAATAAACTAAAATAATTTTCATAATTGATGAATACAATATCAAAGTACACATAAGAAGATAAAAATCAAGGAATCCAATAAAAATACCAATATCTAACTTTCTCAATGGTTGAACTCCACAGAACACAAAAGTATCACAAAGTACTGATAATGTTGTATAGTACTTTACATTTACCTGTGTCTTAAAAAACAACATCTGAAAAAGCACCAAAGTTCCAAAGTAGGGGAGAGTAATGAAACTCTATAGGTTTTCCCCATGTTAATTCAAACTCAAGCCATAAGGATAGAGCATTATAGCCCATTTATATAAACTGTTTATATAAATCAATTTCTAAAAGAGTTTATATAATAATATAAACAAGTCCCATCACAAAACAGTTTTCAGAAAACAATTTCATCGTCCAAGGAAAGCAACCAAACAATCTTCTAAAACTATTTCATAAATTCCATTTGGTGTAACCCATTCCAATCCAAAAACCGATTCATCTAACCATGCATGCATCATTATGAAAGTTCTATAATGATGAATAGTTTTTCTTCAATCTACCAAGAGATCAAAAGGTATTTATATCCCATATTCCATTACACCTTTGAAACTAGGAACCAAATCATATTTCAACCGAACCTCATAAAATGAAACATGAAAACACATCATTAAGTATTCCAAAAAAACATGCAAATATAATCATGATAAAATAATAATGACAAAAAATTTCAATTCCAAATCTATTTCAATGCCAGAAAAATTTCGATAAAAATTTGTTTTATTGAAAAACTTTTTCCATAAATCAAACAAATAAACTATTTTAAAATAATCATTTTAAAATAACTTATCAAAGAACATAAAATAAATATTCCATAATTTATCACAAAATCCACAAACCATCACTAATAAGGATTTCTACCATGATTTTCACTACTATTACACAATCAATTTATAGTAAAACAATAAATTTTAAATAAATACTTAATGTTCTAAATAGAGGTTACGAGAGTGAATCCACCTACCAAAGAAAATGACGAGAAAATGGAACATGACAGTTAAATGACATCAAAACAGTGTTGAATCTCAAAAAACACACCTTAGATATCTTCCCCGATAATAAAAAAAATCCTAATATAATAATATATGGAATATAGGATTTAATATCCACCCATAATAGACATAGATATTAGAAAATAAGATTGATAGAGAAGTACATCTAAGGAAAACTACTGAAAACAACCTTGAACAAAGACTTATTTTGAGAATCCAACATCAAAACATCAAGATAAGTATTCTGATCACCATCAGATTGATGGGAGAATCCTCTAATTCCATCAAGAATAGATAATCTCAATTTAGGAATGGTTTGGGTAAAAATAAGGGATTTAGAGATGAAAATTAGTGACATCGTCATTTTTAGTATCTCACTTTTAAACCATGCATGGTTAGTCGCACAATTAGAAAAAAGAATGAGCTAACCATGATCTCAGTATTACATCAAGGGTGATCCATTAATGGTTGTAAAAACATGTTCCAACAATACAAAAGACAACTATCTCAAAGGGAATTATTTCTCCTAGGTTGCCGCATGGTTTGGAAAACCCCTGCGCCGCCCATGAATCTTCCCTATAGAATATGTCCTACTTTTCATAATTTCTTGTAAGAGTTTCATGATTTAACCATACCATGTACAAACCGTGCATCTTTAAAATATCCTAAAAAACATTCCAAACCTCTTCCAACCCTACCAAACTTCACCCAAACACATTAATTATATAAAATACATAAATAACGGGTAACTTACTTGTCATTGGGGGTGCTACATTCAGCCCCCAATTAACCTTTATGTCCCCATAATGTTTAAAACCAACATTTTCCAAAATGAGTTCAAGTGATTTGTCAATCATCCCCTTCATAAATTCCCACATCTCTTCCTAAACATGAGTATTTTTCTAGAAAACCTGCACAAGACTGATGATGTTTCCATGTACTAATTTTCATTGCTATCCACAATCTTTACGAGCATGTCCACTAATCAAGAATCTATCTCTAGGTCAATATGATCCCATCTACTCACATGGTCAGGATCAAAATGTTACTTTTTCTCCTAAGATAATTGAAAAACATTATCCACTACATTGAACCATGGTGGAAAGGGCCACCAATATTCCACCACTCTAAACCATTCCAACATCCCAAAAGAGAATATGTACTGAAGAGATAACATTACCTAATTTAAAAAACACCGATGTCTAATCCTTGGGTAAATTCTCAAGAATCATGATCACATACTACAAATGAAAATGTACATTGATGATAAATATTATTTCTGATGACTTTTTGTTGGTTCTATCAATTTCTTTATAAAATGAATCTTTTGTATTTTCTCTTGGAGAATGCTTGACCCAACAATTGAAGTATCACCCATTTCAACCCAAAAAAGTGTAGAATTAATAGGATTACCATATAATTATTCAGAAGGATTGATTTTTATCGAGGCCTGATAAGTATTGTTATATTATAAATCCACCAAAAAAAACTTCCTCTTCCCATGAACCACCAAAATCTATTATACAACCCCAAAATGTGTCTTCTTACTTTTGTATCATCTATTTGAATTGTCCGTATATCTGAGGAAGGTACACCATACTCATGGTCTACAAATCCCCAAGGGATTTACGAAATAATTTATATAATCGAGACGTAAACTCCAAATCTCTTTATGACATGACTGAAACTAGTATTTTACCACTTCTCATATATAGATTTTTGAGAAATCCTACACTATATGAGATTCAAAAATAGGGATTAAATAGGTTGTCTTTGTGAGGTGATTCACTATCACCCATATGAAATCATGTTTAGAAACCGTTCTTTGGATACCTGTTACAAAATCCATAGCTTTTTGCTCCCATTTTCTAACAAGAATAGGTAAAAACTGCAACATACATGCTGGTTTCTAATATTCTTCCAAAACCTGATTACAATTTAATAATCTTGAAACAAATCACACACATTCCTTTTTGTAATAACCCACCAAAACTTTTCTTTAAATGCCTTATTCATCTTCTAAATTATATGATTAACAACCCATCTCGAATGATGGTATATATGGAGAACCTTTTCCTAAAAATCCATATGTATTGTAACACCCTGAGGTTTTTCTAAAAATAAATGGCAATGCATGAAAAGTTGTTTTATGTATATATTTATAACTATACTTTATAAATAATTTTTCCACTTCTATGTTATGTATTTTGAAAAAAGGTTATCTACAATTGTGTTCAGTAAGTTATTTAGAGAATAATAAAACCAACATTTTTTTCATTGAATAATAGCATACCCTTATGAGTAAAAATATGACTCTACTGAATAGTAAATTTTTCTATAATTATATTCTATTATGGCTTGAAGATAATGAAATTTGGGTTAATTTTTAAACGTGATATAAAAGAAGTTATAGTATAAAAAAAATTAATTTTTTAATTAAGAATGATTTTATTTAAAAATTAAATTAATAATATATTGAAAATTATTTTCAAAAATGGACTTCATTTTTGAATTCTACACCCTAAGAAAACATAAGGGTGAATTTTTTAGACTTTTTTATAATTTTTAAATTTTCAATGAATTGTGAAATATGATAAAATATCATATATTCAAATTATCAGTAAAATACACTATTTATGACATCATAAGTGACGTAATACCACATGGTTCGTACTCAATTGTCAATATTACTATTTGGGGTCACATTAATTAAGATTATTCATAGTCTTGAGAAAAAATATTAATATAATAATTAGAATAATTAAAGATATCCCCTCTCCACCATTATAAATACCACCCACAATCCCCTCTTCCTCCCAGATCTCTCAAGCATTGAGCCTTACCTTAGTTCTTTCTAACACTCCTCCCAAGGATCATCTACACATCCTAGAGCTTCTAGTGTCACAACCTGACTGGTTTTGACATGCGACTTGCGCGTGATTTATAAAACTGTGTGACAACATGATGTTTGATTTGTGGGAGGTTAGTGCCTAGTGACATGGTTCAAGTGCAGTCCTCTTGACCGCGCACTTGAGAGCATGCGAGCCGTGCGATTTCCCAACATCTGAAATAAGTAAATACATTAATTATAGGAAAAGTGAAATAAAATGAAGAAAAATAAAAAATTAATAATATAGAGTATCATTAAAGATTATTGAAGCCTAAAATAATAATAATAAAACAGTTTCAATAATAAAAATATAATTATTTTGATTTTTATTATTATAATAATTATTATTATTATTAAGATTATTATTTTTATTATTATTATGATAAATAGTATTGCCATTATTATTATTATTATTATGATTTATATTTAATAATAATAATAATAATATTATTATTATTATATTATTATATTTTTTAACCCAATTATACCCTACCCCTTCACCACACACCCCTTTCTCTAATTATCCATCACATATGCACCCCCTGTACACGACATACCATTCCCCCTTGCTCCCTCCATCCTGACGCCGCCTTTCCCATAATCTCTCTCTCTTCAGTGCTATGATTGGGCTCCCTTCCAGTCGCATCTTCCTCTTCTCGCGATAACACCCTCCCCCTTCTCTTTCGTCTTACATGACACCCCCTCCATAGTTTATTGCATGCGCACCCCCCCTCTTCTTCCACGACCCTCGTTCGATCCAGGATTTTTGGGCCGGATTTCTTCATGTTATTTGTCCAGATAACCAAGGTATATATTCACTTCCCATTTCCACAAATTGTTCAGCTCTGGTTAAGCCTACCTGAACCCTGGATCTCTGGGTAATCCGAATTACCGGTTTTAATTTGTACTAAGGATGGACGAATGGTCTCTTGTGACCCTTGGGTCCGTGTTCTGGAAACCACCACCGAAGGTGGAGCGAATAGGCTTGCCTCGATTGGTCGATGATATCATAGGTGAGGTTAAAATCCACTTTCTTGGTTTCACACAGTCTAAATTAGGTTCTTAAATTTTTTTCAGGTCCATATTAATTATCTGGTTGTGTGTTGGTGTTTTTGGGATAGTATAATTTTCTAAAATTAACTTTTGAAGTTGTTTTTTTGATTATGTCTATGTTTTTTTCCAATTGTGTTTAGTTAAATGGGATTCAGATTTTTATAGTTAAATTAAATGTTTTAGGTGGTGGGAAATATATTTCAGAAGTGTTTTCAACGTGAGTATATGATGAAAGTTGATTTTATAACGCATATGGTTATGTTTTCATATGTGCCTTGCTAAGGTACTCATTAAGAGTGTTTTTATAATTATCAAAAAGGTGTGAATTGTGTTTTCAAAGACACATGAGATGTGAATTCATTGATAGTAGGATTTTACAAAGGGAATGAATCATTTCATCATGTTGAATTTTGTTTTTCATCTTTCAATGTGATTTGGAAATTAAGAAAATAATATGGAATGCCTTTTTGAGCGAACATGGCTTTATGTGTGGGTTTTAAAAGGGGGATTGCCCCATAAAAATGGTTGAATTTAATATGTGTCATTGTGATAATTTCAAATGGGTTTCATAAATTGATTAAGGAATGTTACATGCATTTGAAAAATGGTTTTGGTGTTCGTGAAATTGAAAGGGGTTTGATTATGGAGAATGGTGTTTTCATAAAATCTTGATTTCTAGAGCGGTTTGATGGTTTCTAAATAATGTTGGTTCCATTAGGTTAATTAATTAATGTTGGGTGTATCCTTGGTTGTGCATGCACACACATACACGGTTATGTATGTGTATATGTATATATGTATGTGTTTGTTTACTTTTCACATATTCCCTCATGGTATGGGGAATATGTTTAATGGATTAAGGGTATATATGTATATGTATGAGAATGTATGTGTGTTCCCGAGTGAGCATTTTTTGTCCAATGCTCCAAGAGCTGAAGCATCTCAGCTTGGTCTGATTCTTTCTCTAAGGTAGGATCTCTATGCATTAACCTTTAAATTTTAGAATCAATTTTTATTTCATTTCCCAACTAGTTTTAATATTAATTATTTATATAGAACTATTAGTAAAAAAATTGTTTTGAATTGGAGTGGTTTATTTCTTGTAATGTGTTCTAGTCAGTGGTTTGATTGTGTTTTCTCATCAATTTCCTGATGAAATGACCCTTTTTACATAGTGAATGGGTTTTAGATTTAAAATGTTGGTTTGGTTTTTTCAATGGGTTTCGAAGTGTATTTATGGTTTTCAATGTGGCGTGCATGTGATTAAATAATAAATGGTTTGGAATTAGAAAATTATTTGAGGCTCGGTTAACACTTTTATAAAACTAGTTATCTTATGGAAACACTCCTTGGATGTGGGCCCCTTTCTTTGGTTGAGTTATATGTTATGGATTATCTACTAGGTAGGAATTTCCTGCGATCAAATGGTTGAATGGCGATGGATGTATTACATGGGGTGTCTCAGGGGTGAATTTGTTGTCTGTGTTGACTGTGTGTGAGGAATGTACTTTTGACTTATTACTTGTTTAAAAGTGTTGTCTCATCACCAGTTAGTCTGAACATTAGAACCTAGCATAGTGAGCATATTTTCAGTGAATGATTTCTAGAGTAGTTTAGACTACTCACTGGATAGTGGCCCTTTGTAAGGAATTTTCCCTGCTAGGGGATTAGGCCCCATGGTTATGCTAGGTAGGGAAACACTAGTCATTTTAGTGTTATGACGTTATCGAGAGTATTCATGCCTTTAAGATGAGTTACATTTATAAAACGTTCTTGACTATTCATGAGATATTAGTTTTTCCCATGTATATCAGCACTTATTTGTCTGTGGTGGATGATTGAGGTGCCATGTTTAGTTGATTACTCTTTCTTGTTATTTTCCATTGCCCTTGTGTGATTATTGATTTTACCTTCGTGTATGATGAATCTATTTGTTAAATTGGATAAAAGTGATCTTTAAAAGTTTGTGGAAAAAGTTTTTTGAAATTTTTTACACTTCACTACCCCTATTTCTTTTAAAAGGTTAAATCTTCCTCCTTAGAAAAGACCATAGTTTATAATATGAAGGTCAATGGATCATGGTTTGTCTTTAAGAAGAAAATTTGTAAAAACCTAGTTCTATACATTGTATTTCAAACTTGAAATTGATGGATCTTTTTTTAAAGGAAATGAATATGAGAATAGATTGTTTTGGCATGCCAAGTATGTTTTAATACTCATGCCTATAGATTTAGCTTTGTTTTTTAGCATTGGTTGATGTTCCTTGTTTGGATTTAGTTGTTATAGAGCAACTTTGGATTGAGGTTTGTGGTGACACATAGGGTCACATGGAGGTATGTATGACATTGTTTTCATGATGCTCCTAGTTTTTGTTTCGATTGTTCAGTTTTTTTATTTTTCGTTAATTTATGTTACAAATCATTCCCACTAGTTAATTTTTGATACCCGACATTAGTTTCCATCCCGTGAGGATTGGGAACGCCCCTTGGGCCTGGTCGTGGGTCGGCTCGGGTGATCGGTTTAGGGTCGACCCAGGTTGGATCATGAAAAAAATGGTACAAGAGGAGGCCCTTGTTAATTGGGTTGTCTGGTAGATGGAGATTAGGACTATCGAGGGCTTATGTGGTAGGTTGTGGGTCGGTGCCTAATCACCACCGCTCGTGATGAGACCTGAGATACCAGTGGTAGTTTGGGTTTTAAGTCTTTTGTCTTTTTTTAGATTTATGGATGAAAATAGATGTGACTTGGTATCAAGATGTGACCCCACATGGAGTAGTGATCTATGTGGAGCCTAGGTTCCCAATTCAAGGACCTCTGGAGTTATGTCTTACATGGGGAGTAGCCCACGACCATGACACTAGGTTGGGAATAAGCACTAATTCCTCATTTCGGTTTTCCATTTTTGGTTGTGATTTTTCTTGATTTTGGTTGGTTTTAGAGTGTTTTTCGAAATGAAGGTTGTTTGTAATTTATAGGGTTCTTTCTCTAATGGTTTTAAAATGGGTAGACATGGTATTTCATTCACGTTGTTTTATAATTGGTGTAGTGTGTTTTTTATAGTAAGTGTTTTTATTTGGAAAAGTTTGGATTATGTTTGGATTTTTTAACAGAATGGAAATTGTGACCCTTGGAATTCATTAGGATAGTTCGTATATGTGTGGGTAGATACATGACGTGCACATTGACACATATGTATAGGTTATTTGGGTGGAATGGGATGAAGGCATATGCGACGGTTCATAGGATGCCATGGGTGTGGTTTTGGAATATTTGGATTGGTTTAATTTTTTCAAAATGGGCATGAATGAAAAATCGATTTCAAGACATGAAAAGTGGGGTTTTCCTATGTTTGTATAATTTTTATTTATGAGTCGGTTACCCTTGGCTTGGGATGATTCTTTTGGTTGTGTTTGAGGTTCTTCGGGATTCCAGGTTAGTTGTCTCGGCTCAGGCTGTTTCTTTTGATTGATTTTTGGCTTGATGCTAGTCTCGATTTTGTTTTTTTTCACATTGTTCTGAATATGCCACCCAGAAATGTCCTCAAAAGTTGATAATTATTCATTCCCAATTATGGTTTCTATCGATTGTTGCTTGTCTTCCGAGGCATTCAGGGATCGTTAGGGGTAGTGAAGCCGTTTGAGGGGAGTAGAGCATGTCTTTGGTTGGATGGGGACTCCCGAGTTTGTTAGAGATCATATTGTCTTGGTTTTAAGAGATGGTCCATCCTTGGACCAGTAGAGGTGGATTTTTTATCATAGTTTGAGTTGGGATGATGAAAGAGTTGTTAAAGTTCATCTTTGTCCAACAGATCATACCTGAGGAGGTGAATGTAAAAAAATGAAAGAGCCCATCCATAATTAATAAGGCCAGTTTTTGGAGAAGTCTTATGTCGACTGCTTTAAGGAATCGACATATTGAGCACAAGTGCTTGGAAAATCCGTCGCCTCTCGTCATTCGTAAGGGTTACCCATTTTGCGAGCGGGGTGTACGAGAGGAACCTGCCTTTGAAGAAATACCTTTTTGTCATTGTCAACTTTTGGTTCATTAGACTACATTCTACAGTGCCATCGGTGTTGCCGGTTCGAGTATCCTAAGACATCTTGTCTCATCCCTCTGAAGTCCTGCTATTGTGTGACCATTCGGGTCACTGGAAAAGTATCCAAAAGAAGATCCATTCGAGGAATGAGTTTTGATCAGGGGATTCTCATGTCTAACATGGAGGCATAAGATGCTTCATCCATCAGAGCCCCAACCTCATGTATTGGGATGAATCTCAAGTACAGTCAGGGTGTTAGAGGCATGTGATGCCTTCACATGGTTCTTTACCTTTTATCTTAGAACAGAGACATTTAGGGTTTCCTTGTCCTTGTTTTTTTTCTGTTGGATGTTCATATTTTGAGGTAATAGTGATGTGAACATATTCTTTCGTGATCATAGTAGTAGCATTCTTCTGAATGTGGACTCTATAATAGTTTGTTTTTCTTAAAATGGTATTTGACCTTCTGTGGGTTGGTCCTAATTTCATTAGTCATCATTAAAAGATGTGACTGTTGGGTGACTTTGACTTATTCCGAGATTTCTGGGTTTTAGTGGAAGCGTTGTCTCGTTCATATAATGGGAGTTAGATTTGTTGGGAGTTTTAAATCGGTTTGGGGAATTCTTAGTTCCCGTAGTGTTTCTATATGGAGTTAAGTTTTTTGGTGCCCCGATATGTCGGGTGGCCTTGTAGTGGTGTTCCATTTAATTCTCAGTGATCCTGCTCATCTCAAGTGGAGAAGTCGGTAAGTTCATGTTGGGAGTTCCCACGTTAACCCCTCCTTGGGGCGTTGTGCGTGGGTTTTAATGTTTCTGTGTTAGTCGAGTTCATGTGGTGGGGATAACCCTCTCGTGTTCTCCCATAATTTTATGTCATGGTTTCTTCGTGACAGGTTGAGTGTGACTTGTGGAGTGATTCGTTAACCTGAGGTTCTTGATTTTCCTTTTTGGCTCTGTTGGGGCACAGACTCAAGCTTTGGCTATCTTTTGACTTGGTGACTTTTTGAGGGAAGAAATTGTCTGTGGTGGGGAGAATTGTCACGCCCTAACCGAGTTTGACGCACAACTTATAAAACTGTGTAACAACATGTTGTTTGACTATGTGGGTGGTTATTATCAGGTGGCATAGTTCGAGTGCAGCCTGCTCGACTGCACACTTGACAGCACACGAGCCATGCGATTGACCAACATTCAAAATAAGTAAATAAATTAATTAAAGGACAAGTGAAATAAAATGAAGTAAAATAAAAATTTTAAAAATAGAGTTTGATAAAAGAGTTTTTAAGCATAAAATAATAATATTATTATAGTTTTAATAATAATAATATCATTATTTTGGTTATTATTATTATTATTAAGATTATTACTATTATTATTATTATGATAATTACTAATATTATTACTATTATTATTATTATTATTTTGTTTTATTATTATTATTATAATTATTATTTTATTACGTTTTGTATCCTAATTCTACCCTACCCCTTCACCACGCACCCCCTTCCCCAATTATCCCTCACACATGCACCCCCTATACACGACGCAGTCTTCACCCTTTCTCCCTCCTTCCACACGCCGCCTTCCCCCTTCTCTCTTTCTTGTTGGCCCTTCGGTCGGGCTCCCTTCTGGACGCATATTCCTTTTTTAGTGGCGAAACACTCCCCTGTCTCCTTCATCATTCACAACGCCCCCTCCATGGTTTCATGCACGCGCGACCCCCCCCCCCCTCAAGGACACTTCTTTGATTCCGGATTTTTGGGCCATATTTATTCTCGTTCTTCATTCGGATTATCAAAGTATACTATATCTTCATATTTCCTCTCATTTCACAACTTCCGTTAAGACTAACCAAACCCTATGACTTTGGGTAATCCGATTTACAAGGTTTCTTTTGTTTTAGGGCTATGTGAATGGTCTCTCGGGACCCTTGGGTCTGTGTTCCGGCAACCTCCGTCGAAGGCGGAGTGGTTCAGCTTGTCTCTGTTGGTCACCGCTATCAGATGTGAGGTATAAATCCTATTTCTGGTTTTTACGGTATAAATTAGGTTTCCCAATTGTTTTTTAGTGCATATTAATTATCTAGTGGTGTGTTGGTGTTTTTGCGATAGAATTTTTTTTAAAAAATATCTTTTGAAGTTTTTTTTTGTTTATGTCTATGTTGGTTTTTCCCAATTGTGTTTGATTAAATGTCATTTATATTTTTATAGTGAAATTAGCTGTTTTATGTGGTAAAAAATATATTTTGGAATGTTTTTTACCAGATTATATGATGAATGTTGATTTTCCATAGCATATGGTTCTGTTTTCATGTCTGCCTCGCTAAGGTACTCATTAGAAGTGTTTTTATGATTATAACAATGATGTGAATTGTGTTTTCAAAGGTACATGAGATGTGAATACATTGATATTGGGTTTTTACAAAGTAAATGAATCATTTCAGCATGTTGATTTTTTTTGCATCTTTAAATGTGATTTAGAAATTAGGAAAATGATATGGAATGCCTTTTTGAGTGAACTTGGCTTTGTGTGTGGGTTTTGAAAGGGGCTTGCCCCTTAAAAATAGCATAATTGAATATGTGTCATTGTGATTATTTCAAGGGGTTTTCATAAATTGATTACGGAATGTAACATGCATTTGAAATATGGTTTTGGTGTTTGTGAAATTGGAAGCGTGTTGTTTATGGAAAATGGTTTTTTCTTAAAATCTTGATTTCTTGAATGGTCTGTTGGTTTCTAAATAATGTTGGTTCCTTTAGGTTAATTAATTAATATTGGGTGGTACCTTAGTGGTGCACACACACATACATAGGTATGTATGTGTATATGTATATATATGTATATATGTATATTCTTTCCACATATTCCATCATGGCATGTGGAATATTTTCAATGGATTAAGGGTATATATGTATATGTATACGAATGTATGTGTCTGCTTGTGTGAGAGTTTTTCTTCGAAAGATTCAAGATCTGAAGAATCTCGGGTTGGTTTGCTTCCTTCTCTAAGGTATGATCTCTATAAAATATCCTTTAAATGTAAGAATTATTTATTTCATACATTTCACAATTAGTTTTAATATTAATTATTGATATACAACTATTAGTAAATTTTCTATTTTGAATTGAAGTGGTTTATTCCTTTAATGTGTTCCAGTGAGTGGTTTGATTGTGTTTTCACATCAATTTCCTGATGAAATTTCCCTTTGGACTTTGGGAATGTGTTTTTGATTTAAAATTATGTTTTGGGTTTCTTAAATGGGTTTCAAAGTGTATTTCTTGTTTTCAAAGTGGTGTGTGTATGATTCCTTATGAAATGGTTTGGCATGAGAAAATTATGTGAGTCCCGGTTGACACATTTGTAAAACTAGCTATCTTAAGAAAACTCTCTTTGGATGTGGTCCCCTTGATTTTGTTGAGTTATATGTTATGGAAGTTCCTCCAGGTAGGAATTTCCTATGATCAAATGGTTGAAAGGCAAGGGACGTATTCCTTGGGGTGGCTCAGGGGTGACATTGTTGTGTGTGTTGACTGTGTGTGAGGAATGTACTTGTGACTGCTTACTTGTTTAACATTCTTGGATCACCCCCTTTTAGTATGAATGTGGGATCCTAAAATATCTATCTAATTTTTACTGAATGATTGCTTCACTAGTTTAGACTATGCACTGGCTAGTGGGCCTTAGTACGGACTTTGCTCTGCTAAGGGATTGGGCCCCTCAGTTAGGCCAGGAAGGGAAACACCTAGCATTTGGGCATTATGATGACATCGAGAGTAGGCATGCCTTCAGGATGAGTCACATGTATAGTACATTCTATACTATTCATGATCATCTAGTTTTTCCCATGTATATATGCACTTAGTTGTCTGCGGCGGATGATTGGGGTGCCTTATTTGGTTGATTAATCTTGCTTGTTAGTTTCCATTGACCTTGTGTGATTATTGATTTTTACTTCTTGTATGATGAATTTCTTTGTTAAATTGCAAAAAATTGATCTTAAAATGTTTGTGGAAAATGGTTTTTAAAATTTTTTACACTTCTCTATCCCACTTTATTTAAAAAGGTTAAATCTTCCTCATTGGAAGAAAACATAGATTAAAATATGAAGGGCAATGAATCATGATTTGTTTTTAAAAATAAAATGTGTAAAAACATAGTTCTATACATTATATTTCAAACTTGGAATTGATGGATCTTATATTTAAATGAAATTCATACGAGAATAGATTGTTTGGGCATTCCTACTGTGTTTTAATACTCACCCTTCCAGTTTTACCTTTGTTTTTTAGATTCGGTTGATACGCCTTGCATGGATTCAGTCACCATAGCGCATCGTTGGACTTTGGTCGGTGGTGACCCACAGAGTCATATAGAGGTATATAATACCTTGTTTTATCACAGCTCTTAGTTTGTGTTTCCATTGTTTAGTTTTTGTTTATTTTTTCGTATTTCATTTTTTTGGCCAAATCATTCCCACTTTTTTAGTTTTGATGCTCGACACTAGTTGCCAACCCGTGGGGATCAGGAACACCCTTCGGTCCATATTGGGGGCCAGCTTAAGTGATCGTTTCAGGTTCGAACCGGATTGGTCTGTGATATCTGGTCTCACCAAAAGGCCAAAACCAAAGGCCTTAAGAGGGATATCAAAGAGAATAGATCAAGAGGTGAACATCCTCTTTTATTTTCTTCTTTTCATTAATTTTATGTTATTGTTTTTCATTCCCTTTGTATTGCGTTGGGATATTTCATTCCATATCCCCATTACATCTCATAGTAGCTAATAAATATTAGATATCCATTTTCCCTCATCAAATTATTTTATGAAAATTTAAACGACGCCGTTAGGCTGCTGAATTTTTCAGAAGGAATTTCTCAAATTTTCTATTATTTTGAGATCCTTTCTTTTTTCCTCTTTCAAAACATTATATTATCCATGAGGCAGGAAAAATATAGAATCTTTTATATTTTGGATTTTCTCATGTTCATCGAAATTCATCATCAATATTTTTCTCGTCCCCCACGTATTCAAGTAATTAAAAACATTGTTCATGATGTGTCGAATTACCGACATTGTGGACGATGGGATATCAATTTTACTTAATTACTTCAAGGATGGACATGAAACACTTTTTATGGATTAATCATGTTATAATATTAGAATTATGTCTCATACGTGGTTATATAATTATTTTTTATACATGGTTTTAAATTTTAAAACAAAATGCAATCATTATTTTCAAAGAACCATAAAGTGATCTAAACGAATATCATTAATTTTTTAACTTAGGAATCATCCTCATGTAAGAATTCAAAATGATAAATTTTATAATTTATGGTACTAGATATGTATAAATACCATTACATTAAAATTCTACAGTTTCACTTCCAATCGACAAGAACATCCATCATGAACTAATCATGGAAATTATGTAGAGAACGATCCCTAAACAATGCAAGGAACAAAATAATAACTATTTAAGGGTGAAATGAGGTTATGAAATGATCATTTAAGATGTTATAAAAATGAAAATGTTTTTTTGAGATAATAATAACACTAATTTAACCATTATATAGTAGGTTTAAAAATGTTTTAGGTAAGACAACCCTGAGGTAAGGGAATTCTTAACCCCATGTCCATTCTTTGGGTTAACATTCTACATAATTATTTATGTGGTATTAAGATTGTTTATGTGATGGGTTTTGTATATAATATGTTTAATTATGTGTATTTATAGTTTATATACATATTCCATCCACTCTATTAAGTTTAACATAAATTATATGATATTTATAACAGACTTTCCTTTTAAAATACTCTTTTAAAATTATATTTTACAAAATTACAAAGTAATGTTTTTATGGAATTATTCATGTTGTATGATTGTATTCTGGTTCTTGGGAATTATTTATAATTAATGATGGAAACTATATCTCCTTATAATGCAATGGGTATGTGTAATTTGTAGGTCGGTTGTATGGTTACTACAAGTGTAACTACAATGGTTACACAAATTGTAAGGCAGCCATAAGGGTTAAAAATTATAAGGTAGTAGAGATGGTTACAAGATTTTCTATGTAATGTCCCAAGATACATTTATGGTTCTATTGATGTTCTCATGTTTTGTGGGGATCTTGTTGAAATATCATGTTACTTAAAGTAAGTATATATGGGAGAAGATTATACCTTTTTAAAATGTTTACATATGTTACAAGTATTCATGGACTTTCTTTTTTTTATATCCCTTACTGAGATTTTTGTGCTCATACCAAATTTTAATTGATTTTTAGAGGTTTTAATGATGACTAAGTAAATGAAATAAACAATGTAAATTTTTTGAAGATTAATAAAAGAAATCATTATTTATGTAAAATGTATTATATTTTACAAGAAAGGAATACTGTTTTTATGGTATCCACTCCATAATAATGTGTATTTTTATGAATGTTTTAAGCCCCAATTATCTAAATCTCAAAACATTATAAGATTATAAATGTAAAATGGAGTGAATTATTAACAAAAATCATGATTATGTAATGTAATAAGGCTAGGTCTTTATAGTCTGTATCAGAGGATGGTTTAGATAACTTTATGGGTTTGGATGATATTAAAAGAATACCATAAAAGATTTTTACTCTATGATTAATTTGAAATGTTATAGAATTTAAATATTACCATGTTGCTTCATCTAAGATATGTTTGTTCAGAATGGATTTCCGTAGAAGAAATAGGGAAGCTGAAGAGTAGAGGCATCATCAGAACAACATCCTTATGAATATTCATCCCAAAATGGTAGGGATTGGAACCGAGCACATTATGACTGTAATGGCTCAGCTGACGCATGAAAAAAATATTGGCGACATACATTCAAGTTAAAAACCAAAGGTACATCAATGAAACATGAAAATAGTGGAACATTTTATAAGACAACACCGTCCCACTTTCAATGGATCTTCTGACTGAGTAATGGCTGAAGGATGGATTAAAGCCCTTCAAAAAATATTTGTTGTTATGGGATGTTCAGAAAATCAAAATTTAAGTCTTTCCATTTCTCATTTTGAATGAGAAGCTAATAAGTGGTTGTAAATAGTAAATAATATTAGGAATAGAGTGGATATTGATGCCTTAGAGTGGGATGAATTTGAAAATTTTTTTCCTTGAAAAATGTTTTCTTAAGGTGGTGATACTTAGGATATAGAAGAAATTCCTTCAATTGAAATATAAGGAGGAAGATTCAGTGGATGTGTATGAAGCGAACATCACCCAACAGGTGAGGCATGTTCAAAATTTCATTCTATATCTTTATAGAAAAATCTACCTCTTTTTCTTCAGACTGAATCCAAGGTATCGAAGGGTGTTGGCCTCCCCTGAATTTGAAAGTTATGAGAATCCTGTATGATGTTCTGAGAGGGTAGATATGGAGTTTTTATGATCACGTGCATTTTGGAAACAAGGAGAAGAATAGGTCCAGATGGAAATTGATGGGTAAGAATCAACAAAAGAAATATAATGGTAAGGAAATTCAGTTTCCAGTAAGTGAAAAGTGTGGCAAAAAGCACCCTAGGGAATGTCTTACCAAAACTGGGAAGTGTTTTAAATGTGGTCAGTTTGGAAATATGGCATGAGATTTTAAATAATATGATACTAAGACTAATCCTGATATGAAAATTGTAAATTTTTCTAAATGTGGTGAGATGGGTCATTATTCAAATGTCTTCCCAAAGAGAGATCCAAATGATGCAAAGAAGTCAAAATATTATTATAAAGATGTAGTGAGATTTTTTGCGACTATGTTAGTAGATACCAAGCCATTCAATGAAGTCGTATTGGGTACTTTGTTTTTTTACTCAGATTTTTCTAATGTTTTTCTTGATATGGGGTCTACACATTTCTTCATCTCTGAGAAATTTTCAGGTAAATCAGAAATACCACCTCAACAAATGACACTATAACTTGTTGTTAAAATACAAGGGGGAAATATTATAAAAAATAGGAATTATAAAAATATTTATATTATGTTCTGTGGAAATAATGAACCTAGGAAATTTTTTGTTTTTCCCTTAGTCGAGTTTGATGTTATTCTGGGAATGTATTGGCTTTCTATTTATCATGCTTAGATTGACTTTAGAGATAAAAAATTTGTTTGTCCAAAAGATTTTAAATTTTTATATAGGAATGAAACCATACAATCGATAAAATATCGGGAAGCTGAGAAACTATTAAAAGATTGAAATTAATGTTATCTTGATCATATTGTTGAAAACAAGGGAACTGTTCAGATTAATGATGTTCTAGTGGTAAATGAATACCTTGATTTTTTTTCTTGATGAGTTACCTTGTCTCAAACCTGATCGAGAATTCAAATTCACAATTGACTTAGTTCCTAATGCTAAGCCAATTTCAAAACCCACATTTCTGTGGTTGAAATAGAACTTCTTGAATTGAAAAATTAGTTGCAAGATTTTCTTGAAAAGGTGTCATTCATACTACAACATCACCATGGGGTTATCTTTTTTTGTTTGTTAAAAATAAAGTTGGTTCCATTATACTTTTCATTGATTATAGATCTTTGAATAACATCACTGTTAAAAATAAGGATGGAATAACAGTTGATATAACTAAAACAATATTGGTTGATGAATGGAAAAGACCCACGAATGTTACACATATTCATAGTTTTCTTGGATTAACATGTTATTACTGATATTTTTTAGGAACTATTCATGGTTATCTAGATGGATTACTATGTTAACATAAAAAGGGGTTAAATATGATTGTATATAATAATGTGATGTTTGTTTTCAGGAAATGATGAAGAGATTGGTGAATTCTCCAATTTTGGCCTTGCCTTCCTGAAATGGTGAGTTTTTCATTTACAGTGATGCTTCATTGAAGGGAGTTGGTTTTGTTTTGATGTAGCCCGATCAGGTAATTGCATATTTTTCAAGACAAATTAACCCTCATGAGTTAAATTATCCAACACATTATTTGGAATTGTTAGCTTTGGTTTTTTACATTAAAAATTTTGAGGAATTATTTAAACAGAGCAAAATTTCAAATATATACTTACCATAAAATTTTGAAATATATATTCACTTAGAAGGAATTAAACATGAGGCAGAGAAGATGTCTTAAACTGATAAAGGATTATTATTACACAATAAATTTTCATCCTGGAAAAGCAAACAAAGTGCCAGATTCCATGAGTCGAAGACATCATGCATCATTAACCGTGTTACGTTTAGAACATGATATCTTGATTAATGATTAAATGAAGTTTGGATTATAAGTGGTTAGTGTAAGAAATAACCGTATTTCATCATCAACATGATATGAAGAAGATAAAAATAAGAGGATAAGAATTTTTTTTATTAAGAACTAAGGTGATTCGAACAACTTACATAAGAATGATGAACGTGAGAAAGAAAAATTGACATACTAACATTACAATGAAAACAAAGCTCAAAATATCCCTCAATCATCCAAAACCACTTCCTTAAATAGGCTTTTTGGCAGCATTGGGTCGAGCCCCCATATTTCACAGTCTTTTAAATTAATGGTGGTTGGCCTATGGTGGGGGAAAGTAAGAGAGAGGATACTTTTCCACCCTTGAACCTATGTTTCATACATCTTTCATCCACCAATAAAAGGTGCCTATATGAACATTTAGATGGACGAATTAGAGTGGGATATAGAAGATAAAATCAAATCATAAGATCTCCTATAAATCATAAAATTTCATACCAAAATAATTTGTTGTTTCCGAGATATGATTAAATTTGTGGGCTATTTTTCTGAGCCACATAATATGTCCCATTATTTCATCTTCTACTTGGGCCAGCTAGAACTCCATTAAAACATCTGAATTATCTCATGGAACATTGTGATGAAATGTTAACCATTCTGGCACCAATCTTCTGTTAATGTTTTAGAATCATTGGTCTTGTATCTTGGCCTATACAGTCTCTTTATTGGGATGATGTACATTTTACATTGCCGAGAATGTGTTGGCATGAAAGCACGTTTTGGTGGTCTTCCAATGTAAATATTCAAGTGATCCAAAATAATTAATTGTTCCTTATATAACGGGATACCCAAAAAAAATATTAAAATAAAATCAATACCATTTTTTATTTTTGGTGGTGTTCAAAAACAGACCATGTACTGGTGCATTTTTAGAGGGGATTTAAATCTTAATTTGAATTAATGTTCAATGTGTAAAATGCAGTAAAATGGTGTTTATGAATAACAAAGAACAAGAATGTTATATATATTAACAATAAATATTAGCCTCTTTCAGTGGATAATCATACCACATTAGAAACATCAACCTGTAGTCTTGGGTCTTATAGAAAGATTCACTGATCCAGCTGTTTGATTTTGAGTTATACACCCACCAAGGAAATAAGTGTCCCTCTTCATATTTTTTCCATCACCAAAGTTACCAATATTTCCCATGGGTATCAACATGATTCCTCTTCTCATAGATCATAATATTACCCTTTATTCTACCATGTCTTTACTGACTATCTTTATTTAATGTAAAATATAGAGCAGCTCAAACTTCTAGTGAATCTCAAGCATAATCCCTGAAAAGTGTACTAAATGCACGAATTTATCCACATATTCCATGAAAGAAGGAATTACATTGTTTAAGATTAAAAATTCCATCTTTATTTTATTTTTTATCTTATGAGGATAGAATTGATTATTAAACAATTCCTCAAAATCCTCCCTTACAGGGTCATTGTATAATTTATCCTGAAAAACAAGTCCCAAAATTGGCATGCAATATATTCCAGCATATAATTGTATATCTTGACTTTATACACTACTCTTGGGGTAATGAAATTGATGATATGATTCATCCTATTTAAACACACCTATAACTTTTTTAGGTTCGGAATCTCCATAAAAGAAGGATGAATTCTACTTCTGGAATTGTACTGAATGATCCAGTTTCCTTGGATCATCCCTCATGTTCCCACTCTCCGTAGCCTAAAACATTTTTAAAATACTCTGGACTAGTTTTTGAATAACCTGTGACTCATGTAAAACCACATTCTCTACAGCTTCTTCCAGTTAGTTTCTAGGATGCATACCAGTTTCCATTTTATAGAAACAAAAAAAAACCTCTTATGTCTCACTCCGTTGAAATTCAATGATTAAAAAATTTCAAAATCTACGACACCATACTATCACAATAAGGCTTTCTAAATTTCAAAATTTTACACATTCAACCATTTTTCAAAATATCAGAAATCTTTTTAAAATCATACCATTTTATAAATAACCATTTCATTCCTTTTCAATATCTTATATTTGAAAATAACTTTAACCATTTTAAAAAATTAACACTTTTTCAAAAAATCATGAATTGTTACACAAAATAAAATATGAACTCCTAGTGGGAAGTTAATTCTAAAATTCATGTCATTCTCATCTCATTGGATAAATCTATGACAATGATATTTCAAATAATATAATTGTCTCCAATACAATTATTTACCCATATCCCTAGTAGCATGTTGTTCTGCAGAAAAAGTTTATCTATATATTTTTATTCTCTACATTTCATTTCCTGACAATCCTACTCTTTTCTACCCACTCAACAAAAATATTAGACCAGAATGAATTTCAACTCCAAGACCAAATGGAAATACCTAGTTAAAGACTGGCCGAGACTAGTATCACTTGTTATAATTTTTTTTCAAAAGGACCAAGATGATACCACGTTTAATATCCCAACATTCTTAATTTCCTTGAGAATGTAGGATGATATTAATTTTCCTTAAGAGATGTCCCCAAGGCACGAAAGATGATAATAAATTCCAAGGGATTCATTAATAGATGGGGGAATATTTTCCCATTGAAAATAAAACAACCAACCAAACATGACCTAACAAAAAAAATCCAAATGATTCATAATACCAATGAAAGAGAACTCAAACCAAACCATCAATAGAAAAATCATATAAACCTTGTACCACATTGGAAGACTAGAATATCAATGTATAGAATAGATGCCAAAACTCAAGGACACTAACAACAACTCAGAGATCCAACAAACTCCATGATCCAACTCTAGAAAACATCCCATGTATCATGAAGTAATACTAAAGATGTGTAACAATTTACCTTTTCCCACTGATCAATAAAAAATACATTCAAAAGAACGAATGTTAAAAATCAAGCGTGAGTAATAAAACTGAGATGGTTTTCCCCAAATTACTTCTCTACTCATGCCACAAGGATAGGAATGTTAGAACAGTTTATATAAATAGTTTATATAAAAATGTTTCTAAATCATTTTATATCATAATATAAATAAGTTCAATAACAGAAAATGTTTTACAAAATAATAAGAGGTTCCTAGAAAAGAAACAAAAAGATATTCTAAAACCATTTCATAAATTCCATTTAACATAACCCATTCCAGTCAACAATCAAACGCATACAACATTTGATGATTCGTTACGAAACATCCATAATCATGAGAGGTTTATCTTCAATCTACCATGTTGTCACAAGGTAATTACGTACCATGTGATATTATACCTTTAGAACCTAGAACCAAGTCATATTTTAACTGAGCCTTATAAAATGAAATATGAACACACACCAACATGTATACCCAAAAACCATGCCATATAATCATGCCAAAATAAATATTCTAAAACCATTTCAATTAAAAATCAATTTTAATGAAAAAACCATTTTATTAATTTTTTTATTATTGAAAACAATTTCCCATAAATCAATGAAATAATTTATTTTGAAATAAACATTTTAAAATAATTTATAAAAAAAATTTGCATAAAAATTCTACAATTTATCACAAAATTCAAAAACTATCACTAAAGTGGGTTTGTAATATGATTTGAACAAAAAATTCAGAAAAAAATTATTAATAAAATTTTATTTAAATAAATACTAAATGTACTAAATAGAAGAGTCTAGAGTGAATCCACCAATCTCAAAAATCATTTCAAAAATAGAAAATGAAAATTAAAAGCCAAAAAATTTGGTTGAATCTCAAAAAACCTTACTTATATAACTTCCCTTATTATCAAAAAATCCAAATATAATATTATTTATATTAAAATACCTTAGATATACCAAAAATATATCTAGATATAACAAAATTATTGTTATGGAGAAGAAGATATAAGTAAAACTAAAAAAACAACCAAGAATGATGACTTACAGTGGGGATATGGATTCAACACACCAAGGGTAGCCTTCAGATCACCTTTGTATTTATGGGATAATATTCTAATACCTTTGGGAATAGAGAATATCTAGTTTGGTCTATTTTGAGTAAAAATATGGAGTTATATTTTAAAACTAGTAAGATCGAAAAATTTTGGGTCTCACCTTCAAACTATGAACAGTTAGTCACACGGTTAAACAAACCATTCACAAACCACTACCTAAAGGATTCTCCTCATATATTTGGATTACAAGGTTAGAAAACTATGCACCAACCATGAAAACTCACACTATCTCAAAGAGAAAAATTTATCTTAGGTTATCGTATGGTTTGGACAACCCATGGGCCGCCCGTGCACCTTCTATATGGCCTCTATCTCACTATGCATGGTTTCTTGTAGGAGTTTCATGGTTTCCCCAATCCATACACATACTATGTTTCCTTATAGATTCCCCAAAAACATTTCAAAACTTTTAAAAACCTCCCCAATTTCACACAAACCCTTTATATATGTAAAATACATTAATAAATGGTTACTTACATGAATGAAGGAGTGTTATATTACATTTGTTTCCTTTTTAAGACAAATTTTAATTTATTCACCACTCCATACATCACTAATATCATCAATTTTCAATTAATGATCCTTAAAATTAGTAATAAGTTATTTCTCATCAACATCATCACTATAAGTCACAACTTTTTCTTAATATTCACTTCTGTCATCATCATGTAACTTTGATAGTAATTTTCTCTTCTAGTATTTAGAGAAATTATTAGGATTTCCTTTTGAATAATACAATTTTTTATCAAAATTTTATAGGTTTATTATTATAGAAAATCCTTATCCACTCATCTCTATCATCATTGTATTCTTCTTCTTTCAACATTATATAATTTACTATAAAATGGACAATGGGCCCACAATTGAAAAAAATGAAATAACAGTTTTCAATTAAAATTACATTATCATCTTCTAACATATCTAGATACAAGTGAAATGAGTTTTTAAAACTTATAATCATTATTTTCTTATAAATTTTAACAACCCATTTCATATTCAAATATTTCGTTCTTATAGTTCACTCATTTTGTATCGTTGAAAGAAACTTAATTTTCAGACCAAAACTTCTTTTTGATGACACATCCCTTCTATTCATCATATGAAATAATGATGTTGTGCATATCAATTAATGATATTTTACATAATTCTTGGTCTTCAAGTGTTGTGAATTTTTCAATTAACCTATCTAGCAATATTTACAAAATCATCCACATAATAATAATATCCTATTACTTTTCACTGTAACTTCCACAATTAATCCAAATTTAATTAACCATTGTAATGAATTCATCCAATGTTTCAATATAATGATTTTTATGCTTTAATATATTAAATTAAAATATTGTAGGTTAACCTGATTCACCTTTTTATTTTCGTTATATATATTTTCTTATTTTTCACATATGCCTTGATCTATCTTGATTATTTTAACATTTAAGACTTCTTTATCAATAAAAGATAAGAAAATGAAATAATGACAAAGTTGATCATTATCTATTTTTTATAAATTTTAATATAAGAAATATATTTATTACGTGCAATAAACTATTAGTCATAGCCACCAATAAATCTAAACTGATTCACAAAATATAAGGTAACATCTGATAAATCCAAATATTGGGAATTTTCCGATGAAAAGTGATAATACACTTGATATTCACTAAATAAAAATTTTACATTATATATAATATTAATTTAGTGACTAAATATTATACTAGAGAGAAAAATCCATGCATAAAAGTATAAATATAGTCTCTTCAAATAAGGGAACTATTGATCTGATACTAGTTGAATGGACTGTCAGGACCAGTGTGAAATTGCTAATATGGTAGGTGAATATGTTATTTCAATATATTTTTATGCTTCATCATAAAAAAATATAAAACATATATTAAAGGGATATTTATGATAACTTTAACATACACTAATGAACATTTATAGTTAGAAAATAGATTTACAATGTTTTTCTCTTGAAATGAGAAATAAAATATTTAGTATGATCTAGATTAATGATAGATCATATGGTCCATTAGTATTAACATGTGGATTAAAATGAGTATGGTTTATCATTTAACTCATGTTATATGAAATACTCTTTATTTTGTAAATTTTTCACACATATAGATATAATAATATGAAATATTTTAACAACAATTGTGTCTTCATCTTGATAAGACTCCCATCGAGTTGTCATAGTTTTTTATTTGTAATTTTTATTTTACCTAAAAAATAATAAGTATATTATTCTAAAATATCATTTCAATCCACTTAGATAATATCTATATATTTTTTTTATTTTAGAAAATATTACCACATATAATATTTTCAGAACACCTCAACTATTTTATGTTCTCGTAGAAAAAATTTCATCTACAAAATTTGAACTTCATATTTGAAATTTATAGATATAAATATCTATAAATTATTTTAATTTATTGTAATAGATACTAATTCTGTATTATTCATTTTTTGTTGTTAGATATATCCTGGTGGTTTATAGAATGGAACATATCCCAAAATTATGCATGATAGTGTGGCCTGAAAATTATCCTCAACCAAAACCACCTTCTAATTTTATTATAAAACAATTATCCTATTAACGACATGAACCAAAGTAATCCAACATATTGAATCAGAAAATATTTTTTTTATTTAAATAATGAATGATAATATTCATAAATTTATTAACTTATTTTTTTTATAAAACATTTTCTAGAAATTTGTAATATTAAATGTCTCATTTTTTTCTTTAAGTATAGAAATAAACATAAGATAATTCCATTTAATGATATTTTTAGCTATAAAAAACATAAATTTATAAATTATATGGAATATATTATGAAACATTTCATATATTTTCAAAAATATTACATATTTTGTAAATTTTTCATATATTTGGTAAATTTCTTATGTATTATAAAAAAAATATTATATATAAACAAAATTTAATATGCATGTATTAAATCATTACACACATAATAAGTATTTTCCAAATATTAATTTTATCTATAAAACAAAATACACATTTATCTAAAATTATTATATATCATTTCTTTCCATTATTTATTTATCTTAATGAACATATTATGCATTCTTTAAAAAATCATAAATATCATCTACCTTTGTGAAATTTCTGCTAAAATTCAACAGAAATATTTTTTATGATCAATGAAACATAGCATATCTCCATGAAGTTAGTTACATTTCCCAAATATATTCATCTAGTAAAAAATAACTTGAAATTTAATCATGGTATATTATCATATGGAAATTAAAAAATAAAATGTAATAAATTCAATTTTTGGGAAATTTCATATCATAATCTGTTTAACGTTAAAAGTCATCAGAATGTCTCCACTAAAATCTAAATAATTTCCCAAAAAATTTAAACATAAAAAATATTCCATATCATATTACAAACCTCATTTTATTTTATTTTTAAAATGAATGTATTTAAAAAGGAAACATATTAAACATATCCACTAATTTTTAAAATTATTTTTCTCCAAAAAAAATACTAAATTATATAGAATAATTCTTCGTATATAAATCACAATAGATTAAACTCAAGTCTTGGTCAAATACCATAAAAAAATACTTCCCAAATTTTATTTGGATCAATGTTGTAACTAATTTTTTTTCCATTTAAATAAAATCCAAATAAAGTATTGATTTTGATTGTTTATTCTAAAATCATAATATAAATCAATTTATTGATCTAGATGATAAATCTTCATATAAATTGTGCAATTATTTTAAGCATAAAAAATAAAAATTTGATAATTCGACTTGCCTTCAACTAAATTAATTTTATAATATATTTTAGGTACTCACACATTAATGACCAATAATAATAAAGAAATTGATCTCATTATTAATGAAGAACATAATACCTTGATGTAAAATCTCTAAAATATCCTTTGATATATAATTTAACTCTTTCATAAATTCCCCAACATGGCCTTGAATTGTCCAAAAAAGTATACAAGTCCCTCTTTATGCAAATCAGAATTTACTATATATATATTTTTACCTTAGAAAAGTTTATAATGTGCAAGGATCGATACAAAATGTAGTTATTGTCTTTCCATAATTTCCATGTCTCATCCCTTGTGTTCCCATTTTACATAACTTTAAACATTTGGAAAATACATTGAACTAGTTTTTGGTTCACTTGTGTCTCAGGTGAAACTACATTCTCAGCAGCTTCATCAGGTTAATTTTTATGATGCATACCGGCTTCCATTTTATAGAAACCCAACAAACATCATATTTCCCACTCCATAGAAATATAAAAGATTAAAAAATTTCAAAATCTACCACATCATACTATTACAATAAAGATTTCCAAAATTCATAATTTTACACATTCAACCCCTTTTCAAAATACCAGCATATTTTTAAAATCAATCCATTTAAAAAATAACCATTTAAAGCCTTTTAAAAATCTTATATTTGAATAAAATAGTAACCATTTTAAAAAATTAACACTTTTACAAAGAATCATATATAATTACTCAAAATGAAAAATTCACTCCTAGTGGGAAGTCTATTATACAATGCATTTCATTCTCATCTCATTGGCTAAATCTATGACAATGAGATTCCAAATACTCTAAGTGTATCTAAAACAATTATTCACCCTTCTACCAATTAATTTTATGTTTAGCATAAAATGTTTAGATATGTATTTTGATGCTCTATATTTCACATCATAACAATCCTACTGCTTTATACCAACTCAACATAGGGATTAGACCAGAATGAATTTCAACTACAAGAATAAAAAGAAATACCCTGTCAAGGATCGACTGAGACTAGTATCACTTGTTCCACAAAGATATTTGAAAAGACCATGATGATTGAACTTGTAACATCCCTACTCTCTTAATTGTATTGAGAAGGTAGGAAAACATTACTTGTCCTTAAGAGATGTCCCTAGAGCACTAATGGAAGATAATAAATTAATAGGGATTCATTAATAGATGTGGGAAGATATTACATTGGAAAAAACAACCAACCAAACATGACATAACAAAAAACTAAATGATTCGTAATACCAATGAAAGATAACTCAAACCAAAACATTGATATAAAAATCATCTTAAACCATGCACCATAGTTGAATAATAGAATATGAAAGTAGATAACATAATAAAAAACTCAAGGACTCTAATGGAAACTCAAAGATCCAACATAATCTATACTCTAACTCCATATAACTGTCCAAGTATCATAAATTAATGCTAAAGATGTGTGATAATTTACCTTTTTCCATCTCTTAATATTTTTTTTGAAAAAGAACCAAACATCCAAATCAAGGGTGAGTACTGAAACATAGTAGGTTATCCCCAAATTACTTCCCTATTAATGCCACTAGGATAGAAATGTTATCACAATTTATATTAATAGTTAATTTAAATAAACATCTAAAACATCTTATATCATAATAAAAAAAGTTCCATAATAAAAGTGTTTTCACAAAATAATGTAATTTTTTGCGGAATGAAACCAAACAATGTTCTAAAACCATTTCATAAATTCTATTTAGCATAACCCATTCTAATCCACAAACCAACGCATCCTACCATTCATGATTCATTACTGAACATCCATAATAATGAGAGGTTTATCTTTGATCTACCAAGTCATCATTAGTTAATTTAATAACATGTTCCATTATACCATTAGAACCCAGAACCAAGTCATATTTTAATCGATCCTCATAAAATGAAACATGAATTCACATTACTACGTATACCAAAAAACCATGCCAATATAATCATGCCACAAAAAATATTCCAAAACCCTTTCAATTAAAAATCAATTTTAATTCCAAAAATATTTCAATAAAATAAATTTTTTATTATTGAAAACATTTTTATATAAATATTATAATAAACTATTTTAAAATCAACAATTTAAAATAATTTATCAAAGAACTTTTCATAAAAATTCCAAAATTTCACAAAAAATTAAAAAACTATCACTTAAGAGGGTTTATAATATGATTTGAAAAATAATTTCTGAAAAAAATTATAGAAAAAAATCAATTTTAAATCAATATATAATTTTCTTAATAGATGAGTAAAGAGTGAATTCACCTATATCAGAAAACATTGCAAAAATAGAAAATGAAACTTAAAAGCCAAAAAACCTGGTTGAATCTCTAATAACCTACCTTATATTTATCACCCTATTATAAACAATGAAAAATATAATCATATTTTGAATACACTACCTTAGATATAACCAAAATATATCTATATCTAATAATCTGATGGTGAGGTAGAATAATATATAAGTAAAACTACCAAAAACAACCATGAATGAGGACTTACAGTGAGGATCTGGCTTCAAAACACAAAGGGAAGCCTTCAAATCACATATGAATTTATGGTATACACCTCTACTACCTTTGGGAATTGAGAATATCTAGTTTGGTCTGGGTTGGGTAAAAAATATTGAGTAAGATATGAATACTAGTTAAAATCTAAATTTTTTGATATCACTTTCAAACCAAGGCTGGTTTGTCGCACGGTTAAAAAACCATGAAAAACACACTAACTAAAGGATGAACCTAACATATTTGGCTCACACAGTTAGAAAAATATGAAATTACCATAAAAAATAAAACTGTCTCAAAGAGCATAGTTTCTCCTAGTGTATCGCCTGGTTTGGACAACCCATGTTCAGTCTGTGCGCCCTCTTTATGGCCTATATCTCACTGTGCATGGTTTCTTGTAGGAGTTTCATAGTTTCCCAAAACAATACACATACTATGTATCCTTATATATCCTCCAAAACATTCCAAACCCATTACAACCCCCCCCCCCCCCGACATAACACAAAAACCTTATATAAATAAAATACATAATGAAAGGGTTACTTTCTTAAAACTGGGGGTTCTACATTCCTTATGTTTCCATTTCAAGATAAATTAAATTTTAGTTTATTAATCACTCCCTACATCACTAATATTATCGATAGTTAATTCATAATCATTAAAATTATTACTATGTTCTTTCTCATCAACATCATCACTATAAGTCACAATTTCATCTAAATATTCACTTCATTCATCAACATGTAACTTAGATAATAATTTTATCTTCTATTATTTAGGTCAATTAGTATGATTTCTTTTTGAATAAAACATTTTTAACAAAAATTTATAATTTTTTATTAGAGACACTCCTTTTCCACTAATCTAAATCATCATTATTTTCCTCTTATTCCAACATTATATATTTTACTATAAAAATGCCATTGGGTCCACACTTGAAAAATGGAAATAAATGTTTTCAATTAAAATTAACTTCTCTTATTATTAAATATCTAGAGACAAGTGAAATTAGTTTTTAAAACTTCTCTTCAATGTTTTCTTATAAATTTGAAAAACCACATTAATATTCAAATATTTTTTTCTTATAGTTATCTTGTTTTTAATCTTTAAAAGAATCAAATTTTTCAAAAATACCCTTCTTTTTTATGGAACATCCCTTCATCTCATCAAATAAAATATGAATGTTGTGTATATCACCTAATGAAAGTTTACATAATTCTTGGTCTTAAAATTTTGTGACTTTTTAAACTTACCTATCTAGGTAATTTAACAAAAATATTCCACATAATAATAATATCCTATTACTTTCCACTAAAACCCCTAAATTTAATCAAACATTAAATAACCATTGAATATATTTCATCTTATGTTTCATTATCAGGATTTTTAGGCCCTCATACATTAAATTATAATATTTTATGTCAACCCAATTCACCTTTTTATTTCCATTATAGATAATTTTTTTCACATATTCCTTGATCTATCTTGATTGTTTTAACCTTTAAGACATCTTTATCAATAAACGATAAGAAAATAAAATAATGAGAAAGTTCATCATTCTATATTTTATAATAAATTTTTATTCATGAAATATATTTATTACATGAAAGAAACTATTAGTTATAGCCACCAATACAACTAAACTGATTCACAAAATATTAGGTAACATTTGATTTATCCAAATATAAGGAATTTTCCAAATAAAATAGAGAATCTACTTGATATTCACTAAATCAAGATTTTAAATTATATATAATATTCATTTACTCACTAAATATTACACTAGAGAGAAAAATACTTACATATAACTTCACATATAGTCTCTTCAAAAAAGAGGACTATTTCTCTAATACTACATTAATGGACTATCAAGACCAGTGAGTAATTTCTAATAAGGTAGGTGAATATGTGATTTCAATATAATTTTATGCTTCATATTAAAAAAATATTAAACACCTAATAAAGTGATATTTATGATAATTATTATACACACCAATAGACATTTATATATAGAAAATATATTTACAATTTCTTCCTCTCAAAACGCGTATCTAAATCCTTATTATGATCCATATTCATTCAAGATCATATAGTAAATTAGTATTAAATTTTGAATTAAAATTAGTAGGGGTTTTCATTTAACTCATGTTATAATAATGTCTCTTAATTTTGTAAAATTTTCAAACACATATATATATATATAATAATATGAAATATTTTAACAACACAAGTGTCTTCTTCTAAATAAAACTCTCATCAGGTTGTCATTATTTTTTAAATTTTTTTCTTATTCTACTTGAAAAAATAAGTATATTATTCTGAAACATCATTTCCATCCTCTTATATAATATCTATAGTTTTTTGTATATTATTTAATATTATCATATATAATATTTTCACAACACCTCAACTATTTTATGTTTTAGTAGAAACAATTATCATCTACATTATTTGAATTTAAAATTTTATATCTAGAGAGATAAATATATATAACATAATTTAAATTATTCTTATTAATACTAATTATATATTATTACTTTTTTATTGTTAGATATATCCTCATGGTAAATTTAATGGACCATATCCCCAAATTATGCATGACAGCATTGCCAGACAATTATCCTAAACCAAATCTACCTTATAATTACTTTATAAAACAGTTAACCTCTTCACGAAATGAACCAAAATTATCCAATATATTGAATCAAAAAATATTTTATGATATTTAAATAATGAATGATAATATTCATAATTTTATCAAATTAATTTTTTATAAAACATTTTCTATAATTTTGTAACATTAAAAATATAATTTTTCTCTATGTATAGAAACATACATAAGATAATTCCATTTATTTAATTTTATACCTAAAAAAATTAAATTTATAAAATATATTTAATATATTAGAAAACATTTCATATATTTTCAAACACCTTACACATTTTTTAAATATATTACATTTTTCGCGAATTTCTTATGTACTATATAAAACATCTTACATATAAAAAATATTTATTATGCAAGTAATATAACATTATACACATACTAAGTATTTTGTAAATATTTTTTTCCTTAAAAATATAATAAAAATCTATATAAAATTATTATAAATAATTTATTTTCCATTATTTCATTTTTTAACATAAAGAACATATCATGAATTCAACAAAAAATAACAAAGATCACCTACTTTTGTGAAATGTCATCAACAAGTCAAGATACATCTTTTGTATGATCAATAAAACATAGCATATATCCATGAAGTTATTTTAATTTCCCAAATATCATCATCTAGTAACAAATTAATTATAAAACAAATAGGGTATATTATCACATGAAAATCAAGAAATAACATATTATGAATCTAATGATTGAAAAACATCAGATCAGAATATGTTTATCATAAAAAATTATCAAAACCACTCCAATAAAATCTAAATAATTTCCTAACATTTTAATCATAAACAAATCTCCCATATCATATTATATTCCTCATTTTATTTTATTTTGAAATGAATTTATTGAAAAATAAAAAATAATAAATATTTAAACTAATTTTTATAAGAATTGTTCTCAAACAAAAAGACTAAATACTATAGAATACTTCTTGATATATAAATCACAAATGATTCAACTCAATTCATAGACAAATATCCTAAGAAAAAAAGACCTCCTAAAAAATTATTTTGGATCAACATTATATCTATTTTTCCTATTTAAATATAATCCAAATAAATTATTGATTTTTATTATTTATTATAAAATCATAAAATAAATATATTATTTGATCTTGATGTAAACTTTTCATAAAAGTTGAATAATTATTTTAAGCATAAAAAATAAAAAATTGTTAATTCGACTTCTATTAAACTAAGTTATTTTTATAATATATTTTAGGTAATCACACTTAAATTACAACTCATAATAAAAAAATAGATATCACTGATAAGGAAGAACATAATCCCATGATTTAAAATCTCTAAAATAGTCTTAGATATATCATTTAACTCTATCATAAATCCACCAACATGGCCTTCAATTTTGTACAGAAATATATAATTCCCTCTTCATGTTAATAAAAATTTAATATATATAATTGTTTACCTGAGAAAAGTATATAATGTACAACGATCAATAGAAAATGTAGTTAGTTTATTTCCAAAATTTTTAATTTTACTATAGATCCAATATTTTTATCTAATCATGTTTTCCAATATTTTTTAGATTTTAAATATCTAAATATCATTAAAATGATATTTAACCTTTCAATATTACCATTTCAAAACATAAATTCATTTTAAGGTCCATACTTTCTACACAAAACACCTATGTCGAATGAATCATGGTGATTAAAAATATAAAATATTGTATTAAAACATCACCAATATTAATAAAAATATTATATTCTCAATATTACTCAAATCCATTAGAGTATAGTTAAATAATCATCTATATGAGATACTAATCTATGTCCATTGTTTAGTAAGAAATTTATCAGAGTGAATAATAATAGTAATAATAATTATTATGATTATGATAATTTTGATTATTATTATTATATTATTTACTTTGTATAATTTCTTATATAAAATTTTACATTGATCTTTATATTTTAAAGAATAATATTCCAATATTATATATGTATAAAAATTTTAAATTTTTTCACGATAATAATGAACAATTATGTCTTCAGTATTCCTAGGAAAAAACTCTCTCACACTTTCTATTCAACGATTTTAAAGATAAGGAGATTGAATTTTATTCTATACATGGAATTCTATCGTGATTCCATAATCTAGTAATCACTATAATACATTATAATATTTTAAAAGTATAAACTTTGGAATAATTTCACCTAATATAAAAACTTTTAAATGTTCAACAATAATAAATTTTACATCGATAAGATCATGTATTATATTCTTTTATCTATTAGAGTCATAAATATTTTAATTTCAGAATGAGAAAATTTTTCAATCCTTGATATTTTATGGATATATTTGGTATTTATGGTAATAAAAAAAATATATTCTCTTTTTATATAGTATTAAAAATATAGAGAGATGCCAATGGGTATTAGGATCATCACATATTCACTAAGGATGGAGGGGTTGTATCATTGATTCTTTTTAATTTATGTTCCTTTACTAAAAACCATCATTACCTTTTATAGTAATTCATTTGAATTTTTTAATACCTATATTACACATTTGGAAACATTAATTTAATGGTTAAAATGAATTTATTTGTATCACCACTAAAATTTAATAGATATTTCATTGTATGGATCTAAAAAAATTGACATCAAATGATGCACTAATAATCACTTTTTCAAATGAGGATGGATTATCCATTAGCTCTTGTTACACACAAAATTTATTTTAATTTATGTAACATTACCATGAATAATTTAAAAAAATTATATAAAAAAAATTATTAACATTAAAATCCAATAAGAACTATTACTTTGCTAAAAATAAATACTAACTCCTATTATCTTATACACACTGGGATCTTGTCATAAATTAGTAATTGATCATAACCATTTCTAACCTATCAAACTATTTATTGTTTACAGAGTGATGTTTTTTTATTGTGATGTAACTTATATTTAATTAATAATAAGAAAACTAAAAAACCACTTCATATACTGAAAAAACCTTTATTCTCTTCAATGGAAATCATATTATTCCCATCTAAGGATTCCTAACTCACGAAATGAAATTAAAAATAACATATCCAAATAATCCTATTTTTTGGGGTTTTCATTTTTCCTAAAACTCTTTTACAAACCCTATACTCATTGAAACACTATTTTATTAACTATTTTCACACCATTTATTTCTTTCATAGATACAAAAATAAACTCATTCAAATTTAATTTCAATTTCAAAGTAACATCCAAAGAAAATTACATTTCCAACTTCTTCTTCATTATTTCAAGGATTTGGATTAATAAATAACATTTACTCACCTTTTATGTGTTTTAGGAACTCACAATACCAATTTCAAGATTACACTATGTCAACCCTGAAGTCAAATCCTTAAAACAAAAGAAATTGAAAATTTTCAAGGATCGGGGTGTAATAATTAAGTTTATGGGTTTGAAATTTTCATTTCATCATGATAGTATTCATAGTGATGAAGTTCATGTAGTTTTATCCAATTTATAAGAATACTATTTTCAATATCCAAGAGATTTTTGACATGAACATACTCATTGTGGAAGACCTTTTATAACTCTTAATCCAATGGAGAACCAAATATTTATAGACACATGAATTTTTGAATGGTTTTATTCTATATGGAATTAAGAAACACCCATGGTAAAATATAAATCCTTACACCAAATATGTTAATAATAAAATTCAGGGCGTGGTTTTCATGTTATGATCTCTAAGTCATGTAGGACCATCCCATAACAATATCCTCTTTTAGAACCAAATTAAAAAATGAAAAATTTAATTGTGGTGTAATATATTCTATATCCAACATAATTAAATCACACATAATATCATTATGGAATGAACCTACACCATGTATAAAAAATTCATTTTTAACACTAATACTTCTTCAAAACATTACTCTCAAAATTTATCTTTCTTATAAATACCTTTATACATGGAAATTGTATTATCCTCATCTAAAATATTATATGTTTTAATGTGGTTATTGTGGTTATAATTGTGTTTATATATCAACAAAAATACAACACTAACATCAAAAATTAGATACACTTCATTTAAAATAACAATATAAACCGTACCCTTTGTTTAAAAAGACTTTTAGGGACACCTTCACCTTTAAACAACTTCCTAGTTTCTATAATTTTTCTGGAAATCCATAATTATAGTATAGAACAAAATTAATATAGTTAGTGAAATAAAAGTATGAACTTGACAATCTGGATGTGGGTGTGGGGGATCAAATAATTAAATATATATGTGCACGGTTTATTCTATAAAAATAGTGTATTGTTGTTATATTTTTTAGAAAAAAGTTTCTTTTTATTCTAGTAGTCAAAACTGTAATTATTAAAGGATTTTTTTCTTCTATGTGACACTGAACAAAATGCTAATTCTTGATAAAATATTTGGTATCGATTTATGGGAAATTAGGGGTAAAAATACTCATCTATTTTTAGATGATTCAAATATGAGTTATAAATCATAAAATATAGGCCTTTGAGCCCTTTGAAATAAAATTCGGTAACTGGGGATGTGTCGATAATTATGATAGGGGGTTTATGGACCAGTCTAAAAACATTTTGTGTGGGGGTGTGTGTATTTTCTTGGATTTATACCCTTAATTAGTTATTTTATTATTATTATATTTATTATTGTGTTTATTATTATTGTTATTATTATGAAATAGAGAAAATGGGGATTCATCCACCATCAATAATCATAAATTAACTTCAACTATTTAAAATATTTATTATAATTTTTTCATGGATAAAATTAAGGTTGAGTGATGATTCTTCTAGTGGATTTTCGGTGATTGTTTTTTGAATAATGGATGTCTGGTAGTTTATTATTCATAGAAATATATTTAAAACATTTATTACACTTTTTTACCTTTCTATAGTAGAAAAAATTTTAAATTATTTTATATCACAAAAATTTCTTAAAGAAGAAATTAAAATAATTATATTTTTTTATTCCATTTGGAAACTATTTATTATCTATATAATGTGATTCAAATTTAATTAATAGTATATTATAGTAATTTTTAGTCTTACTACATGTGGTTTTTTTTGAATGATCTTTAAAAGTGATTAATTTATCTATAAATTCTTGGAATGATGTGTATCCTTATATCATGATGATATTGATGAGGAAAAATATAATGAATAAATTGAAAAGTCTAAAATACATGATGAATAAGAATAATTCTGTTGATCATGATTAATAAGGGTAAAAAACAAACAGTGCATGGAGAACATTTATAAATGGTGTTAATTATAAATACATGTTAGAGGAAAGATTAATTATCTTTATAAAAAAAAATTTGTTATTCAATATAACCTAATTCACGAAACATTACTGATGAGAAAATAAGTGGTTGAAAATAGGTATGATAATCCAATAGTTTTACCTCATAAAAATCATGGGTTTAATTCTAATAGTAATCAATCATCAAGTGATGAGTATCATGAATTCATTAAATCTATTAAGTGTAATAAAAGACATAAAAATGATTAACATTCTCAAGAGGGGATCATTAAATTATTTACTCCTCGAATGAAAAAAGATACTAGGGTTTATAATAAATATCATGTTGGACAAGTATGCTTGGAAAAATGTATTGGAATCTATGAGATGTTTTTTTCTAAAAGTAAACATGTTTTTTGGTAAGATCATAATCATGATTTTTCTAAAATTCTATAATGAAAACTTGATTTTATTCTTTCTATTTCTATTTTTAATAATTTTTTGAAATTATTATTATATGTAATGGTTATTCAATTTTTGAACGATTTTTAGGTATTTAATTATAGTTTTTTTAATAATATATATGGTCTAATATTATAAAATAGTTTATGAATATTTAATGGTTGATATGGGATACATATAGGAAAACTAATATATCACATAATAGATGTAATATTTTCTTTTAATATATTATTTGATGTTATGATAGAGATATAGAATATAGAATTGATGTGAGTAAATTTTCTAGGAACATTATCTTTTGTAATGTATAATGATGTTATCGACTAATGATAACATGATAGTAATATCTATTTCATTTATCCTACTCGATATGATTTTATTTCTACTTAAATTTTATTGATGAATATACATGTTTCATGATTGATGTAATTTAATAGTATATGTGCGGAGGAAATTACATTATTTCATTTATATTTCTATATTACTGAACCTCATTTCATATAAACATAGAATACTGCATATGTAAATATATGATGTACCTACATTTTTTATTCCACTGAATAAATATTTAAATCTATAATGAGGGTGTGTTTTTATTAAGAAATTTATCTTATTCAATATAATAATGTTTTTTAATAATGTTATCTCTATAAGTTTGGATATGGAATTTAAATTCTATTATATTGTGGAGGATTTATAAAAGCATGGTTGAATATAAACTAAAAGTATTATTTAATATTAATGTTGATTTCACTAAATGAATAAACATATTCAAGTAAAAGGATAGAATATTCATCTGGTTATTTCATATATGTATTGTATTGAAGGTATTCTATATTTCTACAAGCTTATTATACATAGTAAACTCATTGGTGTAACAATTTTTTCCTTACAAATTCTTGGAGTGTATGTGTTGATTTTTCAGCACATACTTTTATACACATACGATTATGACAATGATGATGATTTTTATTACTATAAATGTTATTGTGTTTTATAATATTAGAATTATATACACACATAAATGGAAAAATTCTATCTATAATGCATCCCAATGGGTTGATCTAAACTTCTTTAGTCTCTTTTATAAGAACTGATTAAAAACCTAAAAAATAAAAAATATATAAAAATTAATATACGATATAGATATATTACACTGCTATAGTACCCCTACAGTGTCCCTACAAAAGTAAAATTTATTATAAACCCTCTATAGTATCCACCAATGTACAAGAAAAAATTACTCATTATATTTTATGAAAAATGTTTTGAGCCTTATTTCACTAAGTTTTATTTGTGATATACACTTATCATACTTATTATAATCCTGATTTTGTGATAAAATAGAATAAAGAACATAATAAAAACTCAAGGATATAATATAAGAAAAATTAATCCATAAAATAGAGTAATTATATCAATTCATATTATTTATTTGACTTGTTACATTTTCTTAAAAAAATTATTCACATTTTATTAGAATTAATATTATATAAAAAAATATTTAATTATATGTTTAACTAAATATTAAATGTTGTTCTTATATTTTTATTTTTTCTTCTTTGATACAAACCAAAAGGTTGAACATCAAACTTTTAATGCAATGTGTTTATTCCAATATTATATTATTTTTATAATTTCAAATTTTAGTTGATTACATGTTTTATATATTTAATTTATTGCATTATTAATTTTTTTGAGTTGTTGCATATTATTAGACATAATTTAATTAAATTTACATTATAAGATATCAAAATTCTCTCATTATTTAAGGTGTGTATGTTTATAAATAACACTATCTGGGCTGATAATCTTCTCTTAATTTTATATCTAGTTGATATATTTCATTCCAATTCCATTCATATCTCAATTAAGGTTTTACTCCTTTTTCATTCTGGATTTTTCTGGGTCGTGGTTTCTGATTTCTATTTCCATTAGGTTTTAAAAATGGAAATTGTGAGAAATGTGTGATTATTAATATATTTATATGAAATATTTTCACAAAAAATCATAATAAATACAAAAATTTAGGGTCAATGATCATTTCTAGTGGTTTTTTATTTGTTTGATGATTATATAGTTTTTTAATCAGTTTTCAAATGATCAGATATTTATATAGAGTTTCTTGTATGTTTCATTATGGTTTGTTTTAATTTCACTTTGTCTAAAATTTTTTGTGTCTATATTTTTGTCATTTTTTGGAGTATATTAGATGTTTTCTAGAATTTTTTTGTTGGTTTATTGATGCCATTTATGTTGAAGAGGATTATGGAGGCAGGGATCAATATAACCACTATTGTCGAATATGTATAAGTTGTTGTGGATACACATAAATGAAATTATAGGGACTAATTTTTATAGTTGTTGTATTTTGTATTTGGTATTACAGTTTAAGTATAATTTCCCTTCTCTTTAAGCGTGGGATATAAAAGTAAATCTTGAATAGCATTACTATCCAATTGAGGTGAAAGCTTAGGGTGGGATGGTTTCATACCATTATTTGTTGTTATTTGTGATATATATATATATGTTTCACTCTTTGGTTATCAAAAATATTATTGTTTTATTAATAATGACTTTAAAATTAAATATTTTGGTATATGTATACATATTTGGGTTTAAATTATGATAAAATACATTTTCACATAAGGACATTTTTATTAATATTAATGTTTTCATCTAGACTCTACATTGGTATGTAATTTTTAGTATAATCTAGAAATATGAAATTAATATATATATATATATATGAATATAAATTTTCAGGACACATAATGGGATTCAGGCTATATCATGGTCTTCAGGATACCTTAAGGATTTTGGTCCACCTAAAATTGTGCTTAATGGACCAGAAAGACTCTAAAAGGAGCAGAATCTAGATGAGCATTCAGAGCATGAGTATTCACTAGAGTAGAAGTGAGTGGATTTGAATAAAAGAGTGGGTATTATATCACCATTGAGACCAGCTTGTGAATGCAAGTGATTCCTATCCAAATATACATGTAAAGGTGGATAGTTAACATGATGATATAGAATTTCTGAAGGAGTAGATCCATGTTGTTAGAGTATGGATATTTACTCTAAGACCTACGACTCTTGTAATCTCTAAACCTACAGGCCCTGTATGGGTTCCATCTCATCCCTTGAAAGGTGTATTATAAAAAAATCAATAAAAATAAGGATTTAAGGCTATTAAGGTTTGTGTTAACATCAGTATTAGTCATTCATGATTTCATGTGCTAGAAAGAATTTTCAAAATATTCAACTAAACTATAGCAGGTATCTTCCATCCATCTTAAGCACACTCATATGGACCATGTGACATGTATCCATCTTGTTTGTTCTAATAAGTATTAGGTGCACCAATTATATCACAAGAATACCCATAAGGATCTTGTGGACCATATTCATATTCAGTAATTTCACTTATACATTTTGATAGTTTCTACCCATGGAATCAATGTTGTTAATTTGTATCTAGAAAATCAAAATTTTGATGAAATTCATGGTCAGTGTCGAACCCATCATACTCTTGAGTGGTAATTTTACATTTCCACCCTATTATATGGATTATAAACCCACATTAAATATGTATATCCCAATATTACTCCACAATAAATACAAACCCTATTTTATTGATAGTCATCCAATGTCCAAGGTATACATCTCTTTGATACTCTTCAATATATACCTAAACAAACATGTGAATAGTAAAATACAGTTTAACTCATCTAACTATATAATTTATTGTGTAGACTGTATTTATCATATATAACTCTCAATAGGCTTAGTATTAGCCTTGTAGTGTAATGAAACATTCATTTAATTATGTCAGAACTCACATAACTAATTTTAAGTTGATTACCTAAGGCATATGATAATCATTGTTATAAATGCCTTAGGATTATTGACATATCTCAATGCCCAAAGGTATTTGTTTAACTAATATAAACTCATGATCATTATTTAAAACATATTATCCCTTGAATAATAACTATTCATGAATCATTCATCATATATCTTGGCTTGCCCATCCTTTATCCCTTGGAAAATATTAACTCATTCCTCCCATGAATTGAGTACAAACATATATAAACCAATTGGATATACAAGGATAAATGCATAAATCACATTAATCACCACCCTTTGGTTATGTGTACCCTATTTAATAACTAATAATTCCCATATCCATGGATAATAGGATAAGGCATAATCATTATGTCAAGGTAAGAAACTGAACGCACATTCCATTTAATCAATAAACTATGAATTAAATTCATAGAGAGATAATATAATTTCAAAAATATCATTGATAAAAATAAATAAATTCTTTAATGAAAGAAATTCTTAATTAATAGAGATCATGTTCTTAATAAAATGATACCACTAATATCAAGACCATTCACAAGACAATTTAAAACAATAGGTAGAAACCCTCTTCTTTCTATCTTAATAATTTGCCTGATGAGGCTATGAATGCATCGAGGATCTTTCTATAAGAAGACCCGACCATTTATACATGTCCAATGGATTCCTAATATATTAAATATCTTATATAATTCATGAAAAATATTCATTAATGTGAAATATCCGCATTGTAGAAAGAGCACAGATTACAAATATTTCTGTATTCAATCAAATAGATTTCAAATTAAAACAGAGTATGCAGAAATGAGATATGGTTTAATAAATAAGTATATCCATAATAAATAATATAGATATTTGGAAAATATTTAATGTCTATTGGTTATATGAAAGTGAATATTTCAAGGGAATGTTAATGAATACAAAAATAAATAAAGAAAGTGAATTTAAATACATTATTTGGTCGAATGATCATAAACCATGTATAAGAATAATAATTTTATCAATAAAACATATCAGTAGCGGTGTATTTGTAAAATAATGGGATGTTGTCATTGATGAATGAAAATACCAAAAAAATATCTTCACAAACATTCTTTTATGAAAATATTAATTTAATATCCAAAATAATATTTTTTAAAATAAAATTTTAAAAAACATTCTGAATGAAAATTTTCAATGAAATAACCTTTGACAAATATAAAGTTATTTTGAAAATAGGAGGTGGTGATGATGGTAGGTAATTATATATATTATTAGTATGTTAAAACAAATATTCCTTTAACTTTTTTGTTAAAATCGAAACAGACCTTGTTTTGAAAATGACATGAAGATTCCATTATTTATTTTTCTTCTAAAAAATGGGTAAAAGTTAACACAATAAAACATTTATAAATAGATAAAAACAATATTAGAAAAAATTATTTTGGAAGAAAAAATATTTATATCCGAATGGAGATATAAAGTTGGATTTTCATAAAATATTTTTTCAATTATATTAGCAACCAGTGATTTTTAAAATGAACTGATTTCTATAAAATTCATGAATAACCATAGGGTAATAAAATTAAATTGTTTTATCATAAAATGATCAAATAAGTTTCTTCACTGGAAACTCAAGTATAAACAATTCCTATTAAAATTAGACTGTGAAATAAAACCCTAAAATGATAACAATGATGAAGTGAGAATTAGTCAATGAATGTATTATGTGTAAATATGTAACTCCACATAATAAAGGGAAATAAAAAAATATAATCCAAATTCATTACACACATAATCATATAATATTAAGGTAAATGAATATGTCAAATAATACAATGAAAAAAAATTGAGTTATGGAATTATTTTACACATGGTAACATTTAAGTCAAATACACTTGTATAACATAAGTAAAAATTAAGAATAAAATTCCATAAATTATTAAGTAATCATGATATTACATTTTAAATGGTTAGTATGTACAACATATATTTTAAATTAGGTACAGAACGATAAAATAATCCATAATGAAGGGAAATAGTGAAGAATCCCCTTACCTCACTATTAATTTTTGTTGAACAAGATTTAACATCATGTATAGTTGCTTTAAACATGTTATTAACATAAAAAAGAACCATATTAACATTTATAACCTAATATTTTATCCTTTTATATATTATTATCCCCCGCCTATTAATAATATTTCATAATTTTCATTGTTTTGGGTGTTAATTACCTTATTTTATCATTCATGGTTTTTCATGAAAGTTATGGTTCTTGGGAATATTATATAGTTCCATTATATATAGTGAAATAATAATGAAACAATTTACCTTTATAATTAAATTAAAAATTTAATACTAATCATGTTGGTTGGTTTTGAGAAATGAAGTACATTATGATCATGGAGACTGCAGGTCGTATGTAAGCATGCACAACGTTTCCATTTATAAAAAATCATTACAAAATAGAGGTAAGTAATATTTTATATTTATATAATGATAATAATATCATAAATAAAATATTATTTATTTAATTATACTTATATATATTATCCATGTGGTGTGGTTATTAAAATAGAATCATTTTTCTTTGTGGTGGTGGTAGTCCAAACACACACTAACAACATTATCATCTTTCAATGAGTGAATATGAATGAAATAAATAGACATAGTATCTCATAATAATGATAAATATGAAAATAATATAATAATGTTTCATTTATATCACATATATTCATTAAGCGTATCATTTTTACCTTCCGTGTAAAGCGTTAGTGAAAAATTAATCACATTGCTTCGTGAGGTGGTAGTTTTCCAAACACACGAGCGACAAAATCGTATCCCCTATAGAATGGAAATTATAAAGGTTTATATGATATAATGATTAAATAGATATATTTATGTTATAAATATCATATAAATACTTTATATCAATCATTATACTAATCTATGATAGGTGTTGATGGAAAATGTTTTCAATCGGTTCGTGAGGTAGTAGTCCACTATGCACATGAGCGACATTAGCGTTTTATATTTTAGGAAATAAGAGAAACATATTGGTCATAAACATAACATAATAACACCTATGTATATGGTAGATAATTTTATAATTATTCAATCATAAAATAATTTTATTCGAATGAGGTATAAGAGGAAATAATACAAAAAACATAGTTAGTAATTTTACCACTTCTAAGAAGACCACTTTATAATTATACAGAAATTATTATTCCAAGGGATTTATGTACAATAAAAGTATTATAAAATAATTTTATTGAAGTTGTTAATTTATATTGGAAAGTATTTTCCCAACAAAATGTTTTTGAATGTGTGAAGAAGATAGTAGAGTGGTGTCTATTTATAAGCGAGGTGAGTAGTACAATTGTAATTTTTGAAAAGAAAAAGGTGTAATAAGGATTTTTTAATTAAAAAAGTTCAAAAATATATTATTATAGATACTTAGACATTATAAAGTAAATTTGTTTCAATAAAATTGATTTTATAAATATATTTATTTCATTTAACCCTTATCTTTAATGTTTAACCCCATGTAAATACAATTTTTTTCACAAAAATGGTAAATAATTTTTACTGTTTCACTATAAATTATGATGAAAAATCAAGGTAAAATTATTATATTATATATATTATTCTGAATCAAAATATATAATCTATTTTAACTATTTCAATTGACATAAGTGGACAAATTAAATTTTAAACAAAACTCATAAATGTAGGTACAAAGCCTGTTCTCAATGAAACAATTCTCAAATGTATGGAAAGTTTCTATATTTAAATGGAAAAAATTTCAACATAATAAAATAAATTATTTAAATTTTATTATAAAATATATATCTCAAATTTAATATTTTTATTAAAATTTAATTTTACTTTGTAAATAATTTAAACAAGTGGCAGTTTTCAATGAAAATCAATATTTTCATTATTTATTTAAAAATGGTTTTTTTAGAAATATAATAAAATATAATGTTATTTATTATTTATTTTATTAATTTAAAAATTATTTCATTATTTTTAAAATTATTTTTATAAAATTTGTAAAAATAATTTTAAATTATGTGCGTAAAGCACAACTAAACCGTGTTATCGAAAAAATTCATTTTTTAGAATTTTTTTCTATAAAATATTTATTATTTAATTTATAATAAATATTTAACAATTTATTTTAATTTATACATGTATAAACCATAAAAGTATCATAATTTATCTTTTACTATTCACTCCAACCAATTTAACCATTCGTATTGGAACCTGGCCTTTAACAAAATATAATCCAGCTATTTAAAATACATTTTAATTCATTACATTACAAATTATTTTTTCAATTTATAGTTTTATAAATTTAATACATAACTCATAAATATCAACACATAATCATATAAAGTGGTTATCATTAAATTAATATCAATTTCTTTCAAAAAAAAAATTTTTAACAGAAAACAATAACATGATTTCTCTGACAAATCTTCATAATATTTAACATGGATTCTATATTTCTATTACACATCCTTTTAATATATGTAAAACAATAAAAAATCATGTCATGAGAATAAAAATATCAGTAAGTTATATAAAATAAGGAAAGAAACCATTAGTCCATGTAAAATTATAAACATATGAAATCATTTTTACAAATATATACTTATCACCCATATATACTTACTTTTTAAACCATGATATTTCCATAAAACATTAGAGAAAATATATGAAACTATAAGTTATATTTGGGAATTAAATAATTAATATTATAACCCTCCCATCTACATTATTATTTGTAACCGTCACAGATACCTTATAATGTAACCATCATAGCTACATTATTATTTAACAATTACAGTTACACTTAGAGTAACCATATGTCTGACCTCCAACATACACATAACTAATGAATTTTAGGGATATATAGGTCACCCCACTCATCATTATAAATTCCAAATTTTCATAAAATACTCAAAAAAATTTATAATATCATAAAAAAATGTTTTTCATTTTTGTAAAATAGAATTTTAAAAGATGACTGTGAAATAAATGTCCCTTAAAAATATATTGTAATTGATCAGAGAATTAAAAGAATGAATCGAATATGTATATACACTATAAATAAACATAATAAAACAGAATATAAACCAACAAACATCACTCAATTAATCATAATACTACATAATTAATAATGTTGAAGGTTAACCAAATGAACAAAAATTGGGTTATGAATTCCTTTACTAAGAGATTGTATTACTTCAAACTTGTTTAAAAATCATTAATAATGTTTAAAAGGGTTTAATTATTTTTTAAAGAATCATAATAATGTTTATAACACCTTATATGATCATTTTATAACATCATTCGACCAATTTATTAATAATATTTTTTTATTCCTATTATTTGGGGTGTGTGCTTTACATGATTTCCATGGTCAGTTCCTAAATGATTTTCGTGAGGAAATTAAGAAAAACTAAAAAAGTTTAATTAAATGGTTTTAATATGTTTCTATAATATTAAATTATTCTATTAATCATTTTTGGTCATAGAGTATGAGGATGATTCATTAGATAAATCATTAGTGATATTCATTTAGATCTTTTTTGCAGGTTTTTTTGATAATCGTGCACTTGATTCATCATATACAATTAATGCTATGATTATAAGTTGATTATTGAACATAATAGAGGTCATATATTAAAACATAAAATATTTTTAAAAAATTAAAACGATTTTACAACTATATTTGAAGGATGTAAATGAAATTGAAGACAAATTGTCCACACTGTCATTAAATCGACACAGAACAGATGATGTTGTTATTTTTAGAATAAGAGAATGAGATGAAGAAGAATGGTGATGAATATTTATGTAAAAAGATAACAAAATATATATAATAATTAAGCTTTTAATCTTCATGGATAAGTGTATGCGAAGAGAGTATAATAAAAGACAGGAATTGAAAAGAAAACCCAAGAAAATGAAAGAGGATTTTTACCTCTTGATCTCTTCTCCATAAGATCCTCCTTAAAGAATTTGGTTTTTCCCTTTTGGTGAGACTAGTAGGTCCTAGAATCGGGGAATATCCATGGTAAGGGTATTTGGAATAATTTAGAAAATGCACATATCTTGAGAAGAGTTATATGAAGAAGGGGTTTAGGGTGGTATTTATAGAGGAGGAGTGGAGGGGATTTCCATTATTTTAATCATTTATTTTATATTTTTACTCTAAAATATGTATAATATAGATTCATGTTACCCCAAATAGTAATAAGGGGATGTGTGTTCAAACAAATGGCCATTTAAATCATTTATTATAGAAGAATGATGCTGAAATTCATATATTTAGCATATTTGTTAAATTATCAAATTTCATTATTCGTAAGAAATTCATGTATTTCAGAAAAATCCAACAAATTCTTCATAACTATTTTTTAATGTGAATAATTAAAAAATAAATATGATTTTATAAAAATAATTTTTTGAATATGAGAAAATTTATTTTTAAATAAAATCATAATTTATTAAAAAAAACAATTTTAAAACTATAACTGAATTTATAACACCATGAAAAATAAACCAAGGTATACTAAATTATAATAAACATAGAAATTGGTGAGTTTCCAATTATTTTAGTCATATTTCTATTCAAAGGGTAGGCTACTATTCACTAAAAATTTAGCTCGTCCAATCAAACTCCAAAAAACATACAGATCGCAATAGTGTATGTCATTTTTATGAAAGTAATGTCATAGAAATGGAAATATTATGTTTAAAGGAATGTTTATAACAAAGTTTCATTATGTAGAGACTCACTGTTACATACATTTCAATTTATTATTAAATCCTTGGGGTGATACATTCTCCCCACCTTCTGGAATGGTTTTCCTCTCAATTTTATTTAATTATCAAAACATGTGTGGGTACCATTTCCGCTTTACATTTTTAGATTCTCTTATTACATATTCAACCATGTGGTTTCTCCACAAAACCTTTACCTGTTTGATTGTCTTTCTCCTCAATAAATGTAATATTCAATCAAGAATCTGAATAGGTTTATCTTCATAACATATGTTCTCTTCCATCTGAGCTTCTTCTAGGCTCAAAACATGAGATTAATCTAGCACATACTTTCTCAAAATCGAAACAATGAAAAAATGTGTACCTCAGAAAAAGTGAGAGGAAAATATACATGGTAGGAAACTAGTCCAACATTCTCTAGTATTAAATAATGTCCAATGAACCATTGACTCAACATTCATTTCTTACCAATATTATTAACAATATTCTAGGGTGAGATTCTAAGAAAACCTGATCACCTACCATAAAAGAAAACTATTTCCTTTTGTTATATGTATAAATTTTCTACGTACGCGGAGCTGCTATCATCTGTTGCTGGATCATATTCACTTTTTCAGTCACTTCATCTTCTAATTATTATCCCATAAACATCCATTCCCCAACTTCATCCCAAAAATCTAGAGTTTGACACCGGTTCACATAGAATGCCTTAAAAAGTGAATTATGTATACTGGAATGAAACATGTTATTATAAGAAAATTCAACCAATGAAATATACTAATCCCAAATTCCCTAGAAATCTGTTGAACAAGAAAGAATCGTATCCTCCAAAGCCTGAATCATCTGTTCTAATTCTCCATATAATTGAGGATGTAATGTTGTTTTGAAATTTAATTCTACTTTCAACTACTTCTCAAGGCATTTCCTAAATTTATAAGTGAACTTATGATCATAGTATGATACAAAGGAACGAGTAAATCCATCTAACCTAACAATCCCTTTTGAGGTAAAACCAAGAATGGTTATTAAAAGATAAAGTATCTCAAATAGGAATGACATATACAGATTTAGTCAGTCGATTAATAAAAACCTAGATTCCATTATTTTCTCAAGAAGTCTATGGTAGTAACACAATTAATTCTATGGATATATTTTTCCATTTCCAATATACCACTGGTAAAGGATTAAGAATCCCTTTTTGTAATTTCCACTCTACTTTATGATTTTTACATGTCAAATATTTCATTTTAAAATTTTCAATGTCTATTTTTATTCCATCCCACCAGTAATACACATATGTTCTCTCTATATGTTTTTTCTTCCAATATGAACTTAAAATAGAGAACTATATGCTTCTAACTACAATTCTTTCTTTAGTTTATAATCACATGGCACACAGAATATTTTTTCAAATATAAAAATACCATCTTTATCAATGTTAAATTTTGGAAAGATACAAATTTTAAATAGTAATACATTTTTCTATAACTCTATATCATTCTTCCACTATTGGTTAATTTTCACAAACAAATATGATTTCATTGAAACATGAAGTAAAATAGAGGAATTTAGATCACCAATAACATCAAAGAAAAACTTCATTAAATAATTAATCAAAGGGTCTTGTTCCATCTATAACATAGTTAATGATGCCTAATGTTTTTGACACAAAGAATCTACCACATTGTTTACTTATCAATCCAAAGTGAAACCTCCTTATGAAAATTTGTTTCAAGGAAATGAAATTTAAATTCATCCCACTGTAAGGCTTCAATATCCTCTCTATTATAGATATTCATAACCATTTACCACCACTAATCAGTTTCACCTTCTAATTGATAAATGTAAAGACTAAACTTTTGACTGTTTGAACATCTCATTATGTCACGACCCCCTCATACCAAAGATTCCCCTTATGAGCTGGAAATGGTGAAAGGGAGATAATGACCCCCCCCCGAGTCCCGCCCCCTGTAGGCCCCGGATTGGAAACTAGCACCAAGGGTATGAGTTTTCACAAATAAGGGAGGCATTACTATTTTTATTATTTAGCATCGGGAAATAAGAAAAGTCAACCACCAAAAAGGGAAAAGAACAAGTGTATATAAATAAACCCAAACCAAGCCAACATGCATGTTTAAAAAAAATTTATAACAAGGTACAAGTACAAGAATGCTCAAAAGTACAATACCCAAAGAAAACAAGAGAACAACAACTGCAAAAACTCCAACTGCCTGACTAGTAGGGTCCATCACGGCCCTGGTAGTCCTCCTGGAAACCTGAAAGTAAACGAAGGGTGAGCATACAAGTATACTCAGTAGGGAAACCTAAAGCTATCATGCACAAGTGGGGAGACATCCTTATGTCCCGTGAGAACAACAGAAGAAATCTATCAAGGGAATCTGCCCACCCAACCTCACCACCCACACTCACCAAAACACAATCACAACAGGTAGTAGTAGTATAAGAACAAGAGTATTGGGTACCCCACACCATTTACAAATAGTTAGGTGAATGTCCTGACACTGTCACACTCTCCCCGCCCGCACACACCTGGGCCTCACAACCACACATCCCGCCCACACACACCTGGGCCTCGCCACCACACATCCCCCCTGCACACACATGGGACTCACAACCACAACCACATCCTCTCCCGAAGACACCTGTGCCTCACAACCACACATCCCGCCCGCACACACCTGGGCCTCATTCCAAAGATTCTTGGGAACAGTAATAGTAACAGAAATATCGCCCGAAGACCGCTGGGCCTGAAATTGAAACCTACCTAAAGAGTCTTAGGTGTATGGTCGCCTCAAGCCATCAAATATTAGGGGAGAAGGAGCAGGAAGGAGCTAGTAACTATGGGAAAACACCCTCTCCCAGGAAATGGGAGTGTTCGGCACTATGTGTTTAACATGGGTGCGGTGCGATAAAATATAAAAGATACAGATATATATATATATATAGAAACCACTCAGCCCAACCTATGGCTTCTAAAAAGAGAAACTGAGCACGTGCCTCAGCACTACTACCACGAAGCATGCATACAACAAACAAACTCAACCCCCTTTAGGTTTTCACATTTTAATAGAAATAGTTATTTAGTTCCTTAACTACTGGGAAACTATCCACAACTAACCACACCAATCGTTCGTAAAACATATCCCTGTCATCCAAAAAACAAGTTAGGAAGCGCAACAAAGTCCCTCTTATCACACAACCAACACCATTGATTATTATTTCCGTTTCATTACCACGCCCCACCATTCATTAACTCTTCCACTTTTATTTATCAATCACAACCCATAATCCGTTCACATTTAAACCCATCCCTACAGCCCCGATGCCGACCACCATAACCACACCACACATCATTATCCTTTTAATACCATTTAATGCAGCCCCGCTACCCATCACCATCAAAACATTCACACTAACTCACAACCAATTCAACCGCAGCCACGCTTCTCACCCAATCCACAACAACCCACAAAACGCCCCAAACACATGCCACGTAACCAAGCCAACACCCACATGTTCATTTTTCCATTTTGTTTAACTGGGGTGATCACACAAGGGTTCCAGATTTTAACAGCCAACTTTACATGATTAACCAATTCCACATTCCACAAGGTTATATCCATATGAAAATCCAGAAGGAGGGGGAAACATTTAATTGCGTAAGAAAAGGCCCTCAACGACCGTGATTTTCCGTAGGCAGAAGCTTATTAAATTCACAAAAATAATATCACAGGATATAAAGTAACAGCAATCACAACTTCCCATCCCTGTCCATTAACCAGTTATTATATTTATAAAAATGGTCAACTGTTCCTCATGAAAACAAGAGGATACCCACCCCGAATGATGCACAAATTAGAGAGATGAAGGTAAGATCCCAACTTCAACAGGTTCTGGTCACAACGCTCCCCCAGATCAACATTAGAAGACGTTTGTCAGCGTCCTGGAAAAATCTCCTTGGGTGGAAGTCAGCGAGTAAATGCCTAAGGAAAGACAACAAATCCAAGCTCGGAAGTTCCACCTCGTTGTTACAATCCCGTGGCCGCTGACTGATCGTAAATCGGAGCTCGGACGAAAAATTTATTGAATAAAGAGCCTTTGAGTTTCTGGAGAGAGCTATTCTCATAGGAGAGGGGAGGAGTGGTGTGAGTAGAACGAGGATGGGACCCCTCCTTTTATAGGCGTGAAAATAAAAAGTACACGGCGTGTACTTATGGTATGTGGCGTGTACTTGCTGATTTTCACACGGTCTCCATGCGGCCTCCAACGTGGCTCCACGACCTTTGACTGGTCAACACACGGTTTGAAGGTATCACATACGTGGGACTACACGACGTGTAGATTGGACACACGGCGTGTACCCATTTATTGAATACGTCAAGGACACAGCTCCAACGTGGCACACGACCGACGAATTGTCAACACACGGTAACGCGTACACGGGGAGGGACTACACAGAGTGTAGTACTGGACACACGGTGTGTACCCATTTTCATCACGCGGAAAAGACACGGCCATCCACATGGGGTATACCCAGCAAGAGGGTACACTGCGTGTACTCAAACTACACGGCGTGTAGCTTCAAAATTCAGGAAAGTGTGGAAAAAGACCATTTTACCCTCCAAAACACTTCTTGACCTTCTTTCTGAAAAAGGAAAATGGGCCAGAGAGGTCTGGGTCATTACATCAGATACCTCTTAAAAAATTATCGTCCCCGATAATTCAAAAACCAATCCCAGAGGAACCCAACAAGATACCTATTACGGTTCTCATTATAACAGGAACCCAACCAACAACCCTAATCATATGTGTTAGGAATTCCTTCTCCTATGTCGAGATATTATCCACTTTAGGCGGCACTGACTCACCCGCATGGGTTTAATCACATACTCATTAATGCGTCTAGATTAAGGATTGGGTCTTTCAACTTTCATGCATTAGGATTTTTTAACTCGCACTAACCCCAGCACCACACAACCAACACACTTCCCGAACACATGGGTTTGGGAAATTCTTTCACCTATTTCGAGATATTATCCTCTTTAGGTGGAACTGAATCGCCCGCACGGGTTCAATCGCATCCACATTAATGTGTCTCAATTAAGGGTCAGGTTTTTTCCCCTTTCCCACACATCCAGACATGTTACACATTACCAGGGAACAAGAAAAAAAGGTCTCACAACTGATAAGCCAAGCATTCCATATATCAAAGGTACAGAGTACAACATCAACACAAATCTCAGAAGAACATGGGAAAATACAAGTCAAAAAAACTCCAAGCACTGTCCATGCATTTGGGTCTCCCGCTCCAAAGTGCACTCCCCGAGGCCGCCATGCCTCCACAACACACGAACCAAGGGAATGGTTCATCAATGGAGTACCTTCTCTTTACGATCCTCGATTCTGACTAGTCATTCCTCGAAGGTCGCGTCATCTCCCATATCCAACTCTCCCCAGTCGATAATGTGAGAGTAATCTTGTAAGTACCGACAATGCTGGAAGACGTGGAAGACGTCATGAACTTTCTCCAACTGAGGTGGCAGGGCCAGCTAATATGCCACCTCGCCGACTCGCCTCAGCACCTCAAAAGGTCCGATGAACCTAAGTGAGAGCTTCCCCCTTTCCCAAACCTCTGCTTCCCCCGTCGAGGGGAAACCATCAAGAACACAAGGTCTCCCACCTCGAACTCCAAGGGCCTCCTCCAACGATCAACATAAGACTCTTGTCAGTCCTGAGCCACCTTCATCCTCTCACGTACAAGCTGGAATTTCTCTGTGTTGCTCTGCACTACCTCTGGCCCAAGAGCACATGTCTCACCAACCTCTTCCCAGCAAATGGTTGAACGACATGGACTTCCAGACTAAGCCCCAAATGGTGCCATGCCAATAGTAGAGTTGAAACTGTTGTTGTAGGAAAAATCTACTAAACTCATGTGTCGTACCCATGATACTCCGAAATCCAGGACCCATTCTCGCAACATGTCCTCTAACATCCGGATAGTCCACTCTATCTTACCATCAGTATGGGGGTGGAAAGTAGTGCTAAGGCATAGTTGGGTGCCAAAAGCATATTGTAACCCCGCCAGACTCGTTAGGTAAACCGAGTATCCCGGTATGAGATGATAGTCCTCGTAACTCCATGCAAACGCACTACCTCTTCTACGTACCTCTGTGCCAAGGTACTCACCGAGCCCGATTCCTTGATTGCTAAGAAGTGAGCCGAGTTCGTCAATCGATCCACCACTACCCAGATAGCATCATAACCACGCTGATCTCTAGTTAGTCCTGTGATGGAGTCCATATAGATGTCATCCCACTTCCACTCGGGGACATCTAATGGATGCAACAAACCACTGGGAACACGGTGTTCAGCCTTCACTTGCTGAAACACTAGGCACTTAGCCACAAACTCTGCCACTTTCCGTTTCACCCTGGGCCTTAAAAACTTATCCCTCAGGCCTTGGTACATTTTTTAAACTCCTGGATGTACCGCTATGTCTGAGCTATGGAACTCACAGAGAACACTCTCACGCATCGCCATTGGAACAAACAACCTTCCCTGGAAAAGAATCTGATGTTGTCTGTCCTCTGACCATCCCTCTGGAGCATTCCCCTGATCGACACGATCCTGCATCACCTCTACCTCAGAGTCCCCCCACTGAGGCTCCTACACCTGTTGCGACAAGGAGTATTGCACCATCATCCGGAACAAATAGCCTCTAATAACTTCATCCCTTGCATCTAAGTGTAGGGAAGCCAACTCTCCCATCGCCTTCCAAGCATCAACGGATTCCTAAACCACTTCTTTATGTGACTTCTTTCTTAGGGAATCAGCCACAACATTTCCCTTACCTTCAGTGAAAGAGATATCGACGTCATAGTCTTGGAGAAACTTGACCCATCTCCGCTGCCGTAAGTTTAGGTCGCGCTAGAAGAAGATATAACGCAGGCTCTTGTGATATGAGAAGACCACAAAGAGCTCCCCAAAGAGGTAATGTCGCCAAAAATTCAATGCTAACACTACTGCTGTAAGCTCCAGGTCATGGGTGGCATAGTTACGCTCGTGAGGGCGCAACTGCCTAGACCCATAACAAATCACGCCCTTCTTCTGCATCAGTACGCACCCCAGACCAAGGCCAGAGGAATCACAAAACACTTCATAGAACAACCCTTCCTCTGGAAACCTGAGTACGAGAGCACTGGCCAAATTATCCTTCAGGTAGTCAAAAGATTCCTGGAACTGCTCGCTCCACAGGAAGACCTAGTTCTTCCTAGTCAAAGCTGTAAATGGAGCAGAAACTCGAGAGAAGTCCAAAATGAACCTCCGATAGTAACCTGCTAACCCCAGGAAACTACGAACTTCTTCCATTCTCTTGGGTGCTTCCCATGAAACAACTGCCTCCACCTTCGACGGGTCCACAGATACTACATGATGAGACACCACGTCCCCAAGGAAGTGTACTTCTTGTGTCATGAACATACACTTCAATAATTTCCCATAAAGATGGTGGTGTCGAAGGACTTCCAAGACTCCCCTGAGATGCTCAATGTGCACCTCCTATGATCTTGAGTAGATCAGGATGTCATCGATAAACACAATGACTAACCGGTACAGAAACTCTTGTAAGACAAAATTCATAAGTCCCATGAACATAGATGGTGCATTCGTAACTCCAAACGGCATCACTACAAACTTGAAGTGCCCATACCTGCACCTGAAAGCTGTCTTCAAGATGTCACTGTCCTTCACCCTCAGTTGATGAAATCCTGATCGTAGATCAATCTTGGAAATCCATCCTGCTCCCCTCAGTTGGTCGAAAAGATCATCTATCCTCGGGAAGGGATAGTGGTTCTTGACCATTACCTGGTTCAACCTTTGGTAGTCTATGCATATCCTGAGACCACCATCTGCCTTCTTCACCAAAAAAACTGGATCACCCCATGGCGACACGCTGGGTCGAACAAGACCCTTCTCCATCAGATCGTCAATCTGAATCTGCAACTCCCGCAACTCCAAAGGTGCCATCCGATAAGGGCCCATCGAAATCGGACGGGCACCAGGCTGTAAGTCTATCTCAAACTCAACGTCTCGTCGGGGGGGGGGGGGGGTAGAGTTACAACCACCTCTGGAAAAACATCTAGGAACTCCCCAAAAACCTTTGGGACATCCATCATCTATGTATCAGCTGGAACCACTAATAACCCACTCAACAATGAAAGGAGAGGCTCCACACTCCGACTTCCCGATTGATAGCTCCTCTCGCCAACAAATGATACACACTGCCCATATACGTCGGAGAACATGACTCTTCTCCGGAAGCAGTCTATAACGCCACTAACATAAAACAACCAGTCGATACCTAGGATGAAATCGTATGGTTGCATCTGTAATAGAAGAAGGTCTCCACTAGATCGATGTGGTCCCAACGCCAGCCCACATCCCCGAAAAACACAAGATATGCTGGTCTGGCCCCCAACTAGTGTACTCAATACCAGTGGTATGGAAAGTCTCTATACTTATAGTACCAAAACATGGGCTAGACTAGGTGAAACAAAAGAGTGTGAGGCTCCCGAATTGAACAAAGCAGAAACAAGAGTGCTGAATAATAAAATCGTACCTCGCACCACCTCTGGTCCTGCTGGAGCTTCCAACTCTGCTTCGTGCAACTCTCCACGCCCCACTCCTCTTCCTCTCTGATGTCATCCACTTCCCCGACCATGCCCTGGTCGAGGTCCCTGAGGAGCACCCTGAGGTCGGCCTCCTCCCGCAAAGCCTGTCCTCGGAGGAGCATGGTCCTACTGCTGCTGGAAGGGCCTCAGCGACAACTAGTGCTGCTGCGGTGGGCGCTGAACCTGCCCACCTCCACTTTATGGAGCTCAGGACGGGCACTGACTCTGAACGTGCCTGAAACCTCCACAAGAAAAACACCTCGGTCCTGGGCTTGTGGAAAAGGGACGAGGACCCGAAGATCTGAACTGGAACTGCTGGGGCCTGCTCCCCACTGGCCTGAACCTAGAAGGTCCTGCCGCAAGAGACCTACTGCTGACTGCCGTCACCTTCGACGAACCTAGCTGAAACACCTCACGTGGTGCACCTCCTAGTGAGTGCATCCTCTCTACGACCTCTGCCTTCTTCTGCACTACCAAGTACGTTGGAAGGGTGAAGGGGGTGATAGCATACTGGATCGAAGGACGAAGCGCCTCCTCCAAACGTCTCGCCCGAGATTCCTCATCTGGAAAGAGATATGGAGAAAAGCGCAAGAGATCGTTGAACTTGATCCCCAGCTCTCGTACTGACATACTCTCCTGCTAAAGGGAGTGTAACTCCTACCGCTTCTCCACCTTGATCATGGAAGAAAGGAATTCCTCTCGGAATTCCTTCTCAAAGTCAGCCCATGGAACCTCTACCTCTATCCTTTCTCCGAGGTAGAGCATCCACCACTGTTGCGCCACACCTCTCAGCTTACTAACTGCTAGGGGAACGCAGTACTCCCTTGGAGCACAGATCAAGGTGAATGTGATCCCTAGCTCCTCAATCCACCCCTCCATCTCTGTATCTGAAGTACTACCCTCGTACTTCTTTAGGGTTTTCCGCTGGAAGGAATGGAGAGTCTTCTGCCACTGGCTATCTTCCTCCTCTCGGTCAATCCTCAACTGATCGACCGGATGGATCTGCTAGGCCTCGGCTGTCTGAGCCACCCGGGGACGACGTCTAGGTGCCATAGCAGTACGTTAAACAAGGATCTCCTAAGCCCAAATAGTAAGGAAATTTCTCAATGTTTTAATTATCATTTTATTTCAATTTCTTTCCTAGAACACCCAAATCAAGTAAAACACAAACATGATGAATCATGTACATTCCCTAGGGTATCTACCCTGTAATCAATGTAGTCTCACTTGGTCGTTCGGTAGGCTCAGAGTCCTTGCATCGGATCACGGGGGGCCCTAAAATCCCGTGTCCTAGCAGGTCTTCCCAGGCCTATGTCACACACCAAGATTAAATAACATTGTTTCCCTAACATCCCATGTAATCCTCACTGTGCCTAACTCCAGACTCCATCCTATCTCTCAACCATCAGCCTTTGATACCATTCTGTGATGACCCCCTCCCACCAAAGATGCCCCTCCTGAGCTGGAAATGGTGAAAGGTAGATAATGACCCCCGATTCCCGCCTCCAGTAGGACCCCGGTTGGCAAATAGCACCAAGGGTATGAGTTTTCACAAATATGGGAGGCATTACCCTTTCTATTATATAGGATCAGGAAATAGGACAAGTCAACCACCAAAAAGGGAAAAGAACAAGTGTATATAAATAAACCCAAACCAAGCCCACATGCATGTTTAAACAATTTTTATAACAAGGTACAAGTACAAGAAATCTCAAAAGTACAATACCCAAAGAAAATAAGAGAACAAAAACAGCAAAAACTCCAACTTCCTGACTAGTAGCGTCCCGCACGACCCAGGTAGTCCTCCTGGAAACCTGAAAGTACACATAGGGTGAGCATAGAAGTATACTCAGTAGGGAAACCTAAAGCTATCGTGCACAAGTGGGGAGACATCCTAATGTCCCGTGAGAATAATAGAATAAACCTAACAAGGGAATCTATCCACCCAACTTCACCATCCACACTCACCAAAACATAATCACAACAGGTAGTAGTATTATAAAAACAAGAGTATTGGGTACCCCACACCATTTCCCAATAGTTAGCTGATCATCCTGATACGATCACACTCTCCCCGCCTGCACACACCTGGGCCTCACAACCACACATCCCGCCGACACACACCTGGGCCTCACCACCACACATCCCTCCCACAGACACCTGGGCCTCACAACCACAACCACATCCTCGCCCAAAGACACATGTGCCTCACAACCACACATCCTGCCCGCACACACCTGGGCCTCATCCCGAAGATTCTTGGGAACAGTAATAGTAACAGAACTCTTGCCCGAGGACACCTGGGCCTGAAATCGAAACCTACCATAAGAGTCTTAGGTGTAAGGTCGCCTCAATCCATCACAGCCTAGGGGAGAAGGAGCAGGAAGGAGCTAGTAGCTATGGGAAAACACCCTCTCCCATGAAATGGGAGTGTTCAGCCCTATGTTCTCAACATGGGTGTGGTGCGATAAAACACAAAAGATAAAGATATATATATATAGAAACCACTCAGCCCAACATATTTCTTCTAAAAAGAGAAACTGAGAACGTGCCTCTACATTACTACCACGAAGCATGCATACAGCAAACAAACCCAACCCCCTTTAGGTTTTCACATTTCAGTAGAAATAGTTATTTAGTTCTTTAACTACTGGGAAACTATCCACAACTAACCACACCAATCGTTCATAAAACATATCGCTGCCATCCACAAAACAAGTTAGGAAGCACAACAAAGTCCCTCTTATAAACCAACCAACCCCATTTATTGTTATTTCCATTTCATTACCACGCCCCACCATTCATTAACTCTTCCACTTTTATTTATTAATCACAACCCATAATTCGTTCACTTTTAAACCCATCCCTATAGCCCCACTACCGACCACCATAACCACACCACACATCGTTATCCCTTTAATACCATTTATTGCAGCCCCACTGCCCATCACCAACACAACATTCACACCAACCCACAACCACGTCAACCGCAACCCTGCTGCTCACCCAATCCACAACAACCACAAAACACCCCCAAAATAAGCCACATAACCTAGACAACACCCACATGTTCATTATACCATTTTATTTAACTAGGGTGATCACACAAGGGTTCTAGATTTTAACAGCCATCATTACGTGATTAACCAATTCCACATTCCACAAGGTTCTATCCATAAGAAAATCCAGAAGGAGAGGGAAACATTTAATTGCTTAAACAAAGTCCCTCAATGACCGTGATTTTCTGTAGGCAGAATCTCATTCAATTCAAAAAATAATATCACAGGATATAATGTAACAGCAATCACAACTTCCCATCCCCGTTCTTTAACCAGTTATTATCTTTATTTAAAGGTTCAAATTTTCCTCATGAAAACAAGAGGATACCCACCCCCACATGATTCACAAATTAGAGAGACGAAGGTAAGATCCCTACTTCAATAGGTTCTGGTCACAACGCTCCCCCGGATCAACTTTAGAAGACGTTCGTCGGCATCCCAGCAAAATCATATCGGGTGGAAGTCGGAGAGGAAAATCCAAAGGAAAGACAAAAAATCCAAGCTCGGAAGTTCCGCCTCGTCGTTACAATCCCGTGGCCGCTGAAGGATCGTAAATCGGAGCTCGGACAAAAAAGTTATAGAATAAATAGCCTTCGAGTCTTTTGAGAGAGCTCTGCTCAGAGGAGAGGGGAGGAGAGGTGTGAGTATAAAGGAGGAGGGGACCCCTCCTTTTATAGGCGTGAAATGCAAAAGTACACGGTGTGTACTTATGGTACATGACGTGTACTCGGCCATTTTCACACGGTCTCCATGCGGCCTCCAACGCGGCTCTGTGGCCGTTGACTGGTCAACAAACAGTTTGAACGTAACTCATACGCGAGGAAGGACTACACGACGTGTAGATTGGATACACGGCGTGTACCCATTTATTGAACACGGCAAGGACACAGCTCCAACGCGACACACGACCGACAACTAGTCAACACACGGTAACGTGTACGCGGGGAGGGACTACACGGCGTGTAGTACTGGACACACAGTGTGTACCCATTTTCTTCACGCGGCAAAGACACAGCCATCCACACGGGATATACCCAGCAAGAGGGTACACAGCGTGTACCCAAACTACACGGCGTGTAGCTTCAAAATTCTAGAAAGTGTGGAAAAAGTCCATTTGACCCTCCAGAACACTTGTAGACCTTATTTTTGAAAAAGGAAAATGGGCCGGAGAGGTTCGGGCCATTACACATAACATTGAATATCATCCCACGGTCTTTAATCCATCCGTCATCCACTACTAGGTCAGAAGATCCACTGAATTCATGAGGGTGTAGCTTCATAAAATGATCCAATATTTTCTTGATCCTTTTTGGTAGATATAGTTTTTCTCCTGCATGTATGCCAATTCCATTTATTTCATTCATTATCAGAGCCATCACTATCACAAACTACTTAGTTCCAATTCCATCCATTTTAAGTTGTAGATTCAGAAAGATATTAACCTCTCGGTTCCTTCCAACTTCAACTTCCCGATTTCTTATGTCAAAATCCATTATGAACATACCTATCGTAGATGAATCAACATTTTAATATTAAAATGAAATATCATTTAAAAATAAAAATAAGGTAAATATCATTTTTTTAACATCATAATAACTTCTAATGTTATCTAAACCGTGTTGTGATACAAACTATAAGGAACCAACCTTAAACATGAAACAATCATGTTATTTCAACTAGATTTAAATTATTTAAATTCCCAAAGATCCATTTGTTTTAATGTTTTGGAAATTTATGACATACCTCATACATATAAACCCATAATAATACAATGATGGTACCACTAAAGTAGTATCTATATCCTCTAAAACATAAAATTTGTAACATAAAAAAACAACACGATTTCTTTAAAAAATCATCATATCATTTAACTTGACTTCATTATTTATATTAAACATCTTTATAACCTATGAAAAACATTTTAAAACATGGTATGATCATGAAAATATTATAAATGGGTATAGAAATATGTAAACAAACCATTAGTCCATGAAAACTTATGTACATATGAAATACTTTTCGCAAGGACATACACTTCACCCATATATAATCACTTTTTTGAAACATCAGATTTAAATAAACCATTATATAATATATATATAAAACAATAAATTTATAATTGGAAATTAATTAATTACTATTTTAACCCTCATGGAGACCTTATGATTTGTAACCCTCATAGTTACCTTACAATGTAACCCTCACGACTACCTTATTGTGTGACCATCACAATTACAGTTGGAGTTACCATATGACAAAACAACAACATAAACATAAAAAATAAATTATAGGGAGATATAGGTCCCACTCTTAATAAAAAACAATTTATATGAACTAGAACATACTCATAAAACATTGATAATTTCATAAGAAAATATATTTTTAATTTTGTAAAACAGAAGTTTAAAAGAGGATTTTGAAAGAAAAGTCCCTTACAAATATCATATAATTTGATGTTAGAATTAATAGAATGAATTAAATATGTATATAAACTATAAATAAACATAATAAAACATAATATAAGAAAAAATAAATTACTCAATTAATCTTAAAACCACATAATGAATAATGTAGAAGGTTAACCAACAGAATGGAAATTGGGATAAAAAGTACCTTACCTCGGGTTCACCTGACTTAAAACATGTTTAAACCTCCTTTATAATGGTTAAAAGGGAGTTATTGTTTTTTAAAAAAGGACATTCATGTTTATAATAGATTATATAAACATTTTATAACATCATTTGACACATATATTATTAATATTTTGTTATATCTAGTACATTGGGTGTGTGCTTTACCTGATTTCCATGGTCGGTTCTAAAAATATTTTCATATCGAATAGAAGTGAAACAGTAGAAGTGGAATGAAATGGTGTTAATATGTTTATAGAATATTAAATTATTACATGAATCATTTTAGTGATATGCTATGAGGATTAATCATTTGATAAATCATTAGTGATATTCGTTTAGATCATTTTGGATGTTCTTAAATAATTACAAAATGGTTTCATCATATACCATTAATATTATGAAAATAAGTTTATTAAAGAAATTAATAGAGGTTATATCATAAAATTAAAAATAATTTTTAGCTATTAAAATAGTTTTAGAACCATATTTGAATGAATTAAATCATATTGAATACACATCACCCATGATGTCGGTAAATCAACACGTCACGAACGATGTTTTTATTTTTAGAATGAGAGGTAGATGAGAGGAAGAATAAAGTTTAATTTTTACAATAAACGTGATAAAATATAGAATATATAGTGAATATTGTATAATAAAAGAAAATAATTAAAAAGAAAATAGAAGAAAATGAAAGTGGAATTTTACCTCTGATCTCTTCTCCTTGAGATCCTCCTTAAAGCCTTTGATTTTTTTATATTGGGTGAGACCATTATATCATGGACATGGGGAGGATACTTGTGAAACATATTTTTTTTGAATTTAGACAATTCTCAAAGCAAGATAGTTTGTAGAGGAAGGGGGTGAGGGTGGTATTTATAGTGAAGGAGAAGAGGCGTTTTCCATTATTTTAATCATTAGTTCAATATTTTTCTCATGAATATGAGTATACATGATTCATGTGACCCAAAAAAGTAATATGTGTATGTGACTTTGGACCAATGACCATTTAAATCATCCATGACTCAAACATGATGAATAAATTCACTTATTCAACATAGTTCATAAATTATCATATTTAACTATTCATAAAATATTCAAGCATTGCAGAAAAATACCAAACATTCTGAATAATAATTTTCTAATGTGTATAAATAAAAAAAACAACATTTTAACAAAACAATTTTCTAAATATGATAAAATTAGTTTATAAATAAAATCAAAATTTATTCCAAAACAAAAATTTTCGAAAAAATAACTGATTTTATAAAGCCTGGATAAATTAATCTGGGTATCATAAATTATTAAACATACATTCAGTGTCGAGGTTACATTTAATTCAGTCATATTTTTATTCATAATGGTAACATTACTATTCATAAGGGTAGGTTAGTATTTCCAAAAAATCAGTTTTTCCCTACCAGACTCCAATAAACATACTGATTGCAACTCTGTATGTCTGTTTTTTAAAATTCAAATCACTGATCCAAAAGTATTATGTTTAATATCTAGTTTATAACAATGTTTAATGATGTTGATAATCAATGGTTCATGAAATTTAATTTATTTTTAAAAAATTACGGTTCTAGAATTTTTTTATATCATTATACTATATTACAGTTCATTTATACGTGGCAGTGCGTGTTCAGAAAGCTATTGTAGAGATTAAATTTAATGAAATATATTTAGAGGGGTTTTTATGATTGATGTTTCATGTCACTTATTTTATTAATTAAAATGTTATTCTTTTAGAAATTTGGGGTGTTAATTATCCCCAACTTAAATAAATTATATCCTCACAGTTTTATCATGCGCTAAAAAATTTAGGGATTGACATTTGAAAATTACTTTTTTGAATACCAATATCATAAAAGGGTTAGTAAAATATACTCTTAAAAAGAAATAAATGTAATTAAAAAGGTAATATGTAATAAAACATAACTATGTATCTATGTAGGAGATAATTGGTCGCAATCAACGATATGGACAATTAATACAAGTTTAAATAATTATAGAGAATGATATAGTCCATTGATCATAAGAAATATAACAATCAATGGAATGTTAAGGATCTAAAAACCATAATACATTGATGATTTAAAATGATATTTAATTCATCATATATAATGGTAATAAGATATAAATTTTTTTTCACTGTCCTTTTCCCAAATATGAGGAATTATTTTTACTCTATAATAATATTAGGAAATATAATTACGTGGTAAATTTCTACTTCCTAGGAATGATTTCATCCTTTGGTTGTGCTTCGATAAATTTACAACTCATTAATTACTCCAAGAAATTATTATTTGAAAATAAATTTTTTTATTCTTGAAGCACTAAATTTACTGTTAACATATTATAATATCCATTAATGAGTGGCAAGTCTTTCCATTTTTCTATAAATATTTTTAAAAAATTTATATGGTTAGCACACATTATCCAATATAATACATTAATCGATAATAATCAACAATAACACTACAGGTTCATCATTAAAATTTATTTTTCATATCATTTTATTAAAAATAATGAAATATTAATGAGGAAATCACATGGTCTAGTGGTATTTGATAATCCCTTATCACCCTTAAATTGTGGTTTTAAGCCTTAAAATATTTCGTGGATGTGAAGAGATTTCATTTTTTCAAATAAATATAAATATTATTACTATAACTTTTACAAATTGTGATGAACCATAATTACTAAAAAACCAAATTTAATATAAACATTAAATGTTAACAATATCATTAATCTTATGTCTTAAAAATCTTAGGTCATTATTCGTTAAATATCTTTTCAATATAATAAACCAATTGGTTATATTCACATAAATTTATTCTAAAAATATACTTAATCATGTAATTTTCCTACTAGATTTTTTTTAAAAGGGGTGGTTAGGAATTGGAACTTGTGATTAACCTCAAACTCATAACCCATGATGGTATATATAAATATTATATTACTAAAGAAATATATGGTCAAAATTCAACAAAATACTAATATGTTTCATTATTCATATAATAAAATGTCCATTTGTAAAATAACTTTTATAATTTAATTCATGAATATTAATAAATAAATACATCATCAGTTTTATTTCAAAATTGGCCATTTCTTATTCTAGGGTTAAACCACTAGAATAGTTTATTGACATGGATAATTTCCAAGTTCTCCACATTTAATTAAACAAACTATAAATGTTTCCTTAAGGTGAGATTTATGTCCTTCCATTGTACTTATCATTTTTACACATCAAATCATTGATTTATGCACTTTTTTCCACACAGAAACAATCTTTACTTTACTTTGAGGCACTTTTCAAGGTGTAACATTCCAAATTTCTCACATGATGGAAATTGATACCTCTTCCCTCTATGGTCTCCACCACTCGAAACAATAGAAACTCCATCCTTATTTTATTTAGTGAGTCTCAGAGTATGTTAAAGAATTGGTTTTTGATCATATTTTTTGATCTATGATTAAGAATAATCATGATATTTTCACTCCTACATTCATCCCATTTATTTTTTCATATTCATCAAATTAATTTTAATAATCAATGTTATCACAATTACTTTGGGTACTATCCATTGACTAAATCAATAAATCATATTATAAGAAACAATAATCATAGTTGGAAAACCATATAAAAATTTATGGATGTTTAAATCAAGGAAAAAAAAATTTAATATTAGAATACTAAGTTTTAATAAATAACCTAAAAATATAATAAGAAAATCATTTTATTCTAGTTCATATGTGACACACAACACCATGTATAGAAGATAATATAAAATCCAAAGATTGTATGATATATTTAGCATTTTAAAGAAATTAAATAAGTTCTAGAGCTTGAAATATATGTATCACTGAGTTTAGTTTTTGATAAATGAAAGATCATGTTTCCCTAATAACTTTCTTTACACTTATGGTCGAGTTTCATCAAACAACAATATGTTATTAATATTGTTATTTAATATGATAGTTATCACTTCAACTTTGGAATGATGGGAATTAGTTTGATTAAATAAATTATGAAATTATATATATTTTACACATGTTTATTTATTATTTATTTATTATAAATAAAATAATATTCATTTGAAAGGAAAAATAATTGTTTTTTTAAAAAAAGTATTATTTCAAAAATAAAACATAATCTTGTTTGGAAAAAATAATTTAAAATTAAAATTTACCAATTTTATGAAATTAATATGAAAAAATATACATCATTTTTGAAATAATAATTTCAAAATTATATTAGGCTAAATTTTTGATATTTTTATATATTTTTTCATTTTTCCTTGAATATTGGAAATACTGGATTTTAATTTAAAACATCTTTTTCTTCTATATAATTTTTAATGTTATATAAAATTTTAATTTTTTAAAATAAAAATATTTCTATTATTCATATATTAATTCAAATTAATTCATTATAATCATTTTTATATTGAATATATAAATAAAATTTTTCTAAACTTTTTAACATTTTCACTCTAAATACCTAATCCCTCATAATGTTTAAGAGATTAATTTTAAATTAATTTTTGACACTTTAGTGGATTTAATTTTGAAAAATATGATTAAATATTTTGAATTAAAATAATTTATAATTTCATATAATATTTATTATATTTTTTACCACATTATTATTGAAAATATTTAAAATTATTTACAATGATTTAGGAAAAAATGAGTTTACTTGGTGGTTAAACTTAAAATATAATGTTTAAAAGTGACCCAAAACGTGTATAAAATCATTTGTCTGTTTATATATTGACATGAAAACTTATAGTATCTATATTTTTCCATTATTTTTATCTGAAGATATGAAAAAACATTGATGGAAATCACTCTTCCAAAAAATTACAATAATATCACTCACCCCGTTTATAAAAGGATACCCCTTTACTATATACTTCACACCTTAAAACCAAATTGGTTAAAAACATAACTACCCAAATAACTCCCAAAATTTCATATCATAATATCAAGAGCCTTATTTTTGGTATAAATACAACCTAGGAATGTTTTACTGAAAACCAAAGGGTGTTTTCCGAAGAAGAGGAAGCATTCTCCAACAAGAAACATTATTTTACTTATTTCTCCACCTCATTCAATTTTTATTCAAACATTATAACATAATAATATTACTATAATCCATATAATAGGTTTTCATATAATAAATTATTTATCAAAAACAATACCCACTTCCATCAAAAGGGTTATGAAATAATCGTACATGTGTATGGTGGACTACCTCATCACGAACTGACATCAGTCATTTTTCCATTTCCACCTCTAACTGTTGGGTATGATGATCGATATAAAGTATATATATTATATATATTACATATTTTACATTGTTATTCACTATATCACATATATAGTTTTATGTTTTATTCTGTAGAAACACGATAACAACACTCATGTGTATGGCAGACTACCGCATCACGAAGTGATGTGATTCATCTTTTACTAAAGCTTCACATGTAAGGTGCTAAAAGAAAAAGTTAATGATTATATATGATATACATGAAAAAATTATTATATTAATTAAATATTTATTATTTTCTAGAGATAATATATATTATTTTATTTCTTTACTTTTCACTCACATAAATATGATAACATCGTTCGTTTACATGTAGACTACTGCCTTCACGAAGTGACGTGACACTATTTTAATAACCACACATATTGGATGACATATATAAGTATATAATATGTTATTATGGATATTATGATAAATTTTTAATTTTATAATATTATTTACCTCCATTTAATATTGATTTGTGAGAAATGGAAGGGTTACTCCTATGTACGTACGACATACTGTCTCCATGATCGCTACATAATTCATTTTTCATAACCATTATTCATGATTGGTTTTAACAGTTTAATTAATGTATAAGTATGATAATTATTTCATGATTATTATAATGTTTATGTTGAAACATTATATTATGTGATTGAACCATATAATTAATGAAAAAAAACGCATAAGAAAATAAGTAAAATAACACAAAAAACGGAAAATAAAGAAAGATTATTAATGAACTGATGATAATATGTTATAAAAGGATATTATATGATATTATAAGTATTAATAATTTTTTGTTTTATTTTAATGACTTTTTTAAGATAACTATAAATAATCTCCAATCACACTTAACCAAAATGATGAGTTTAATATAGAATTCCATCTTAATTTCATTTAATTTAAGAATATTGTAATGTTATGAAAATTGTTTCTATTCTATGGTGTATATAACTCCCCTTAGTCATGTAATAACATGATCGATTAATTATTCACTATATTTTTAATTTTGATTTGAATTATTTAATTCCATGTAATTTAGTTTAATAATTACCCAGTGATAAACATTTAATGTGAAATCACATTTTCTATTGTGATTGTTAAAATTCTCATGAAAAAATCAATGTATAATAATAAATTTTCATTAGTAATTGAATTTATCTTAAATATCCATATTATTATGTGATTTATATTATTATTTTCTAAACATTATACCAAATATATATATATTTTTTACCTGAACTGGAGAAATAGATAAATCGGTATCCTGTACTTAATAATAATGTTTAATGAAAATGTATGTTATTTCTAAATTTAATATATTTTTTGATATATGTGTAATTATTTGGAAAATATGTTATGGGTGAGTCTACAAGTTTATATATCCCCTTGATGTATCAACATGTCTAGTGAGATAAATCCGTTTTCCAAATTAAATGGGGTTTTACCAGTAGTTTCAATCTTTTTGGTGGATAGATCGTGACAGTAGAGGATTTCATGTTCATAAGATATGGTATATAATAATTAATAATTTACATCATTTAGAATTTAATCATTATTTTTAATGATTCTTTTATGGTGATATTATCTATCGATGCATCTCATTCTTAGTTTATTGATTAAGTTATTTGTGTTTAAAGTTATTCACCTTACACTATTGATTTTTAATTATGTATTCATATAGTAATGTTATTTACGTGGAACAAGTATATAGTTTTTTATTACAATATTGATTATGATTATTGATTTCTAATTTCTTATATCATACTTAACCCTTACTGATCATTTTACCTCACCCTTATTTCGTTTCCTAACCCTAATATATGAAAAAAAGATATTTGAATGTGATTTCAAGGATGTATTTTATTTTTTATTGTTATGTATTTTGTTTTAATATTTATTACCAATTTAAAATTGGAATAATGTATTTATATGGTTAAAAAAATTATAAAATAAGTAGTACATCGAGATTCAGAGCATTTTATTTATGTAATGTAATAATGTGAGGAATCATACTTGGGATAATTGGGTATGGGTCATTACAGTTCGTATTAGAGAAATCATAGTTGAAAACATGGGAACTAGATTTATGAAAATCATAGATAAGGGAACATAACAATATGATATAATTTGAGGATAATTTTAGAATATCAACCAAATTTAATGGTACGGTAGAGATTATGTGGTCTTCCATAGAAATACATCCCCATATTGATTCTACAGTTAGACAAAGTTTTGGAACATAGGTACCTCTGGGTTATTATTCCAAAATGGTGTGTTCGGCATGACTCGAGCATTGTTTGGTACATGGAAACCGGACTTACAATGCACCTATTTTTTCTCTCCATAAGGATATTCTTAAGATAATTCTCATTTTCATACAATCCATTAGGAAGGATTCGAAGATAATGATATCCCAAAAGAAGCCATGTTTAATATTATGTGATTGGAAATATATATATTTTTAAATTTAAGTAATTTATTATGAAATAATTATAATTAATCATATTTAATAATTTTATAATATAGTCCAATATATTCCATTTTTTATAAATGGTTCCTAATAGAAATAATGTGAACCACATCAATATACATAATAAAAAGAGTAATAATGATAGTTTACTTGGTTGGTTTAAAAAATATTTTGAAGGGAACCATTCTCAAAAACTTTTTCATAATACAAGGACATAATAACATGTGATTATAAGGACGATAAATAAATCACTAAGTATAATGACTTTATAGGTAAGCATGAAACCCAGATGATGACTAAGAAATAGATGGAAACTGGAAAATAGGGAAAGAAGGATTTCCCCACATGTGATAACTGTGGAATGAAACACCCTGGCGCTTTCATAAATAGAAAGGGGGTCTGAAAAATGTGTGGAAGGAAGGAACACCATTCATATAATCAAAAGGGTAATAAAAAAGTTGCTGTTATACAATGTTTCAACTGTAAGGAAATGGGGAACTATGATAATCAATGTACCAAGCCTCTGTGGAATATATCCTAAAAGAATATAATGTATTATATTTAATCTTATGATACTACCATAGATGAAGAGGAATCATAATTTTTCATGTGTTTGGATTCAATAAATTCACCATTCAATTATTTTACCAATGATGTATCGTTATGAGAATCCTGAAATATATAAAATTTTTATTATAGTACAATTTATTAAGGATTAAAGAGAATATTTTGATCCATACTGATGACTAATAAAAATGATATAGTGACATGATTAACATCTTGGAAAAAATATGATTTATGGAAATTAAAATTTTAATTTGTTCATGATGTTCAGATAATTATTGTTGGAATAAGATATGATTGATATGGATAAAGTAAATTTGATATTACTGACCTCCTGGGAACATATTTATGATTTGTTGACAAAGTGTTTTATGCTAAATGGAGTTTAAATCATTTTCAGATTTATGTAATATAACAAATAATCTGTGTTTTACCTAATTAATATGAAATCATTTATGTTTTAAATTATGTTTTATGGTAATTATATTTATTACCATGCTTCCAGATATTACATAATGATGGGTTTCAAATGTTTTCTATGTAATGATTAGGAGCTAATTAATATTATTAGAGAGATTAATGGTATGTTCATTTCGGAAATTTCGTGTCCTTCTTTCTAAAGTCTCAATCTTGATCATTTGGAATGGGTCATAATGTTACAAATTTATGAAATGGTTTACGTTGACCTTTAGAAGTGGGTTTAGAGGTCAATGTATTACATAGCCATATTAATATTTATTTTTTATTGCATAAAATGTTCTATGAATATTTGTTTGAAAAATAGTTTAAGATAGATGGAATGATTTTTCACTCTTTATGGATCATAAGATGTTTTTAAATATACTTTTAGTGCTTGATTAATAGAAAATTTTCATTTTTGATATTCATTTCTTATTTCAGGGGATGAATTGAAAATTAATCGAAGCACAAGTAATTTTTTTAATTGATCTGATGAAAATATCAAGTATGTATATTTCTATATATTCTTATATAGTAAAAAATTACTCAAATTTAGGGAATGAATATTGAAAAAAAATGTTATCCAATTACCTTCATTCTTAATTAATCATATAGTATTTAATATTACTATTGAATAATGGATTTTAGGCTCTTAAATATTCATTGACCATTCACTTTCTTGTGATTAATAGACTTAATAACTCTCTATAATTGTTTTCACTTATCATCCATGCCTATATATTTATTTTTCACCAATATTCACGTATATAAAAACATAGTTATATGTTTTTCTACTTGACCGTCATACTTTCCATTCTCTATTATTAATCAGATGTTTTACCAACCATTTTCATGATCTGAGATTTCAACAATAGTATTTTAAAATATCAAAACCTTGATTATCGAGATTAGGTTCAAATTGAGAAGACACAATTTATTTATGGTGGAGATAATTTAACACCATCAAATTATAAAAGAATAATATTTTATTTAATTTCATATATGACATGATAAATTCAATGTTTAAGGTAATATAACATTTCATCTTTTTTAATATATTTTGTAACATCCCAAATAAAAAAAGGAAACTCAATACTCGATAGTTTACATGATACACCATATTAAGATTAAACGAACATACATATATTATTATTTAATATGATAGTTATCTCATAAAAATTATAATGTAGGAACAAAAAATGTTAACTATTTTATGAAAATATTTTTGACACATGATTCATTGGTTACCAAATTATATAGAAACGAAACAAAAACCCAATTGAATATAAAAGATGATTTTTTATAAAAAAATATTTAAATATAAATAATTCAGTTTATAAAATAATAAAATCACACATTATGGTTTAAATTAATGAAATATTAATTCAATACAATATATAAAATTCATCTTTTGTTTTTTTAATCATTATTTATGAAGGAATCCAATTTTATGAATAAAATATTTATTAAAAAATAATGTTTTACTATCTTTTGATAGAGAATCCATTTTAAATTTAGTTTTAGACACTTTTATTAGTTATATATGAAAAAATAAATTTCTGGTTTGGAATTGGGACATCAAAATTTAATTTTATTGATTTTTTGGTATTTTTTGGTTAAATTCATATTGTAATGAATTGTGAAAATACAAGATTTTAGGTCAAAACTACCTTTTCATCAAATTTATTAATATTTTTAAATTATATTTTTTAATTGTTTTAATTTTTTATTAGCATATGTTTTTATAATTTAATCTAATTTTGGTAATTGGAATTAATTTCATATTGTAGTATGATATAAAATCTATGCAAACTTTTGAATGTTTTATATTAAAAACCTTTTTTCTCATTCCGTCAATGAGATTATTATTTAATAAATTTATTACAATTATGTGTTTTGAAGTTGGAAATTTGATTCAATATTTCAAATCATATGGTCAAAATTATGTAAACATGTCCCTTTTATTTTTGGCTATTTTGAATAGTATGTTTAGTAATTATTTTTATTACCACAGTTAATGGTAAATCGGGTAATTAATGGTCAAAATAATATTATTAATATTATAAAACTCCACTAAAATATGTAATAATATTATTCGATAATTTATGGTAGACCAAGATAATCCTTGGTCTAAAATTTTGGCTTTTTTAAGACACTTGGGTTTGATTATGACACTTGCAACATTTTATTTAAATTACAGAGAAAGATGTCATAATCATGTCTCCCATAACTATAACAATTTTAATATTGGGTTATATAAGTGATATATTTGAATTAAAATAGTCCTTATAAATATAATAATATTATCTAAATCAATGTAATTTATTTATAATTTTTATGAAATAAATAATTAAATTTAATAATTACACAATGATGATGCATTAATAGATTTATTAAAAAATTAAATAAGTGATATTAATAATATTAAAATAAATATAATTTGAACTATTTGATTCCATCAAATAATTTTTTGGATGTATTTGACTTTTTATTTATATGTTAATGTATTTATTTAGATAAAATCAATTTTAAATGATTTTTTTAAAATGTCAAGTATTGAATAGTGTTAAATTGACATAATTCATATTTTAAAATATAAAATATTTTACGTTAGCATATAAAATTAAAAAAAATCATGAGTGAGAAAAATAGTGGAAATAAGTCTCAAATTTTCATTAATGAGTCATGCATTGGTCGTTTTACATGTTATGGTAATTATTTTAACTCTCAATGTGTAAATTACTTAATATAAAGGTAATAGTTAAAAGTGTTAAAACATTAAGATAAGGAATAAAAAATATACAAAACTTGTGAATTTTTTATTGGATTAATGGATTTAGAAACATCATAATACTATATTTTAATTAAATCAACATCGACCAATTTGGTAGAGAAAATTAATTTATATAAATTTAATAATTTTAATAATTACAAGAGTACCCCTCCCCTCTCTTATAAAAGGAACCATTGTTATCTATTTCTTACAGTTTAAAAACCTTTTGGATTGGACACTATCTTCCAAAAAGCATCAATATACTCCCCTAACACGTTATTATGGACTTATTTTAGTCATAACACCCTTCTTATAGGTTTTATGGGGTTATAAAATGTGATATTCTGAAGGAAGGGTAATGTTTTTATATAAGTATTTCAATATTATTTCTCCTTCAAATTTCTTCAAATCGTTTTCAATAATTATGAAATAATAACTATAGTATAGTCAATACACTGAGATGTTATTATTTTAATATCATACCACCAATATATCTCCAGTTTCATTAAATGAGAAATGATCTTTTCATTCCTGTGTATGGCGAACTGCCGCCTCATGAACTGATATAGTTCGTTTTTCATTGACATCTCTAAATAATAGTTATAATGATGGAATTGATGTTAATAATTTATATTAGTGACATATTAATAATTATAATATAATTATATATGGATTATTTTCTTACTTTCAATGTACACAAAAATGATAACATCGTTCATACGAATGTATGAACTATCACATCCACGAATCGATGTGATTCGTTTTTATTCACAAATAAAATTTGTGATATATATATAAGTATATTTAAATTATTAATATGATATTAATTATTTTTTGATAATTTGTAAGGATGAAATGATAATTACCTTATTTCTATAATGATAAATGAAAAATTAAAATCTTACTCATGGGTATGTATGACCTACTATCTCCATGATTATAATGTTGTTCATTTTTCATAACCATAATTAATGATTTGATTAAAAAGTATAATTAATTTAAAAAAGTGATGATTTTTTTCATAAATATTATTCTGATATGGAATTATAACCACATGGACTACTGACATCATACCAAGTTTATTTTCGACTCAGGTTACGAATATCAACAAAATATGTGATATGAACTAAATGTTGTTTTTATTAATTTTCAAAAACATTTGAGGAAAAAGTGAGAAACCATACATGAATTCACCACTTCACCACTTTAACAATTCACCACTTCACCACTTCACCACTTCACCACATCACCACTTCACCACTTCAAACCAAACAAGGGTTTATCACTTACAACATTGGAGCATAATGGATGAACAACCCATTCAAGCATTCATTTCAAGTATTCAAATAGATAATCCATAACAGTTGGAGTGGAAATCACCAAGAAAAGGTTGATGTTCCACGAACTAGGGAAACCATTAGAATGTCTCGACGAACCTTAGAACCAGTCTCCTTGAACACTCACCGGTGCGACCGTCGACACCTTCCCAAAACCACAAACCTGCTGGTGGACTCTAGTCGGAGATCGCCAAAACCATCCATCGATGTGAGATGGACCCCAAAAAGGATCACATCCACAAAAAATAACAAAGAAACTAATAGGAGGAAGCCCCAGTCGTTCGGACGCCACACCCTACTCTACCACAGTGTAACCTCAAACTAATCAAAACTCTCCAGACCCATTTACCGCATTTCCAAAGCAGTGAAAACGAGCATAGTCCGCCATTCCATCCAAAATCAGCATATCTGTGCAACAAAACCGAATAACCAAACATGAAATTGTGGAACAAGAATCAAGTATCACCAATAGATAGGCCTTGAGCCAGTGCCAGAAATGCCCCACAAAAACAACAGACATCCATAACCACCTCCACAAGAACCCAACAAGGAAGATGATCCATAGAAAGTGAAACCGATACTTCATCACCTAGGACTGGAAGAACCAACGTCACCATGAGGGAGAGCCTCCGATGAGGGGATCCGAGAAAAACGAGCCAACAAATCCACTCTGGTTAGGAACAGGACTGATCAAAATCTTGGAAGAACACTCACTAGATTCCAAATCTAGAGAACCGCAAAGAACGAGAGGAAACCAAAAGGTAGACAGCGCATATCGGAGACGACGCTGAAACACCAGAGAAGAAACCCAAATCAAAATCTCCCGATAACATGAAAACATCAAAGCCCTCCCCCCTCCGCGCCACTCTAGGGATGATGCGGAACCATTTCAAATAGGAGCCATCGTCCGTAGTCGCAATGCCAAGAGCCCTCTTCAAGCCGTCTCTACCCGCCTAGATCTGAACTCGCGACATGCCAATCTGTGATGGGGATAACCTCTGAGACGACTAAGAAACACCGAAGAAGGGGGCACCGATGCTAACACAACCGAGAATCCGGAGGAGGGTATGGGATGAGGCCGATGGAGGAAACCCTAGCTTATGGGATATAAGGGGCACCACCTCTTAGAGTCTCTTCTGAGAACATTGACAAAATATGCTATATGAATTCAAAAAATTATGTAATTGTTATAAAATGATTATAAGTGATATAAAGGGAATAATAATAATGAAAAATTTTCTAAATCAATTAAAAATTAACATAAGTTTATTATTCATTAAGATAAATAATGTCTGAGATGATTTGGACTCGAGGTAAGAGTGTTCATCTCAATCTCCTTTCATTAAGACATTTCTTGATAATATGCACCTTTATTCTTTTATATGGTGTATATACAGGAACTATGAAATATTATATCCATATTTTATCTATAATAATGTTATTTTATGTTTTTTAAAATGTATTAATTCATTTATATTAATATTTAAATGTTCTAAGTTATATGAGATACCTTGAACATTCAACGATTTGATTATCAATTCTTTTTCATCATGATATTAATTTTAATAATTACTATATGGATATAAATGGATTTTAAAGGAAATATTTTATATCTGTTTAATTAATAAAAAGTTTTTAAAAAGAGAAAAATTTTACATGATTTATACAGAATATTTTGATAAATGACAAAAGGGATGTTCTTCTTAACGTATACGGCGGCAATATCTTCTCCGCTTCTATAACCATTATTTGATACATAGATTACTCTATAAGATTTAATATATTTTTAAAACTAATAGAAATATCATATTCACTTTTTTTGGTATCATGTAATTGAAAATTGGTTCTTAAATGAAAATAGTATATTTATACAAAAATGTTTTTTGTATGGCATTATAAGAAGTTTTCAAAAGGGTTTTGTGAGGAACGTCATTATTTTATTTTTAAATGGTACATGAGAATTATATTAAACATGTGAGCCTTACACAACATATATGAAGTTTTTATCCCCAATATTACACACGGGTGAACCCGACATAGCTTATACAAAGGGGTGATCCACATTGTAGATCATTTGTGAGCCCATTATAACTTATATGAAGGGATGGCCCCCATTATATATTATACGTGTGCCCGATATAGCTTATATGAAGAGTTATTTTCATTATAGATCACCAAATAATTGGGTAATAATAATGTTGTAATTTAGCAATATGGTTATTCTAATTGAAATGGGGTTTGAAAGTATTTTATGTATATGATTCTCCAAGACGCCTAATGGAGTTTTAATTTCATTCGATAGATTTTAATGTATTTCATTGAGAAAGAATTATGAGTGTTATTCATGTGAAAATATTTTGTTTCATTCACTTAATGAACATTAAACGGGTTTCTACATTTTTACTAAAATGATGGATTTACTTCTTTTTACATCCCTTACAATGATTTCTGTTCTCATCCGTTGTTTTTAAATTATTCTCACATGATTTAAGGGATAACAGAGTCAATGATGGAATTAAGGAAAAGTTATGATGAATGAAAATGAAAATAAAACATGTTTCTTTTCAAAAGATTTTGTGTTTTGAATGAAATAGAAAATTTTGAATGTGTCGACTTTGTATTTTTTGGTTTTTTATGTAATAGTTACGGAACAATCCTCTAACGCTCTAAACTTGATAAGATACTCAATGATAAATAAAGTAAAATTATTGACATAACTCTTGATTATGTAATGTTTAAGGTTGAGTCCTTATATATTTACTATTTTAAATAAATTAATTAGATTATATTTCATGAAATTTACACAAAACTGATTTTATGTTTTGTTATACGCAACATCATGTTTCTTTGATAACTTTTAATACACACAATACAACATTTTACCAAAAAATAGTATACTAATAATAATATTTTTTAATATAATAGTTATTGCATAGATGATAGAATTGTGAGAGTAACTAGGATAAGAAAATTAAAAAAATATATAGTTTTGAATAGATTTATTAACTATTTATTGAAAATCTATAAAATGAGAATCATTTAAAATAAAAATAAATGTTTTATTAAAAATAGATTTTTTTACTAAAAGTAGGTTTAATCATTTTTGTAACCCATAATTAAATATTAAATTTTACGAATTGAATAAAATTTATTTAAAAAATTAATTTTTTAAATTTTAAAATCAATGTTTTCATAGGGTAAATGTTTGGTATTTTTCTGAAATGTTACATTTTTCAATGAATAGTGAAAATACTATATTTTAATTAAATAATAAATATTAATATAAATAATTTATAATGTGAAATTAAATTTTAGTTTTTTTAAAGTTAAAGTAGGTAAATTCCACATCTATTATTCTTATTTAGGTCATCCAAATAAATTTCTTAGTGAATTTAGATATTAATAAATCGTAAACTTTTGAAACTTTTCACTTTAAAAACATGCTCTCTCATCCCGCCTATGAGACTAATTTTAAATTTTTTTTTCCAATTTTGTGGATTTTCAATGTAAAAATGGATTGAATATTTGTAATAATAATAATTATATTGTCTAATAAGGTCAAATATTTTTTACCAAAATGACTAGGGAAACTTACTAGTATAAATTACAGTTATTAAGGTAAAAACATGTTTACTAAGATTACTAGGTGTAAAAATGACCCAAAACAAGTCCAAAACACTTTTTCAGAACATATTAAGACCTTATAACTTATATTATTGAGAATTGTTCATTATTAGTCCCTATTAACATGAAACAATATGGGTGTAATTCAGTCTTTCAAAAAATTACAAGTGGTCCACTCACCCCACTTATAAAAGGCTACCAACTCTCTCCTCCACTTAGCACCTTAAAAATAATTTTTTCTCTAAAAATATCTTCCCAAATCACTAAAAAGATTATATATTCAAATCCTAGAATCAATATTTTGGGTGTAAATCCCTCCTAGTAATGTTTCAGTGGAACCAAAAGGAAGATACCAGAAGAAGCGGTAACATTCTCTAATAAGCATTTTTTTAAATTATTTCTCCACCACATTGAATTTTTAATAAACCATTATGATATAATAATAATATTATTATATTAAATATACAGGAATTTTTTATAATAAAATAATTATCTAAAACCATCTCCATTTTGATCAAATGTGTTACAAAATTAATGTTTTTGAGTATGGCGGACTACCGCATCGTGAACTGATGTTGTTCATTTTTTGTTTCCACCTCTCAAGGATGTGTATGATGATGGATATAAAGTATATATATGATGTTTATAAAATATTTATACAACTCAAGTAACTATATAACATATTTTATTTTAATTTTTATTTTGTAAGAGTCACGATAACATCACTCGTGTGTACGATGGACTATTGCCTCGCGAACCAATGTGATTCATTTTTCACTAATGCTTTAAATGGAAGTTGATAAAGATAAATTTAATTATTATATATAATATACATAAAATAATTATTATATTCATGATGTTTTTAACTTTCAAGAAAAATAATATATATCATATTACCTCATTCATTATCGGTCATGTAAATATGATGACATTATTCACATACGTGTGGACTGCTGCCTTCACGAAGCGATGCGACTCACTTTTCATCATCAAACAACATGAATGAAGTATATAGGTATATAATATGGTATTAATTATATTATTATTATCAATATTTGAAGGTATAATATAACATACCTCCATTATATAATGATTGGTTAGAAGTGGAAGCTTTACTCATGTGTACGTACGACATACTGTCTCCATGGTCATAACATATTTCATTTTTTGTAACCATAATTAATGATTCATTTTAAAAGTATAAGTAATTTTTAAATATTATAATTATTTAATGATTATTTTTTCTATGGATGATTAAAATATAGATCATGTGAAATAACCATATATTTAATGAGAAAACACACATAAGAAAACAAAGAAATTAACACCCAAAACAATGAAATTAAAGATTGATTATTAATGAACGGGGGATAAAGGATTATAAAAGTATAATATATGATATTATGAATATTAATATGGTTCTGGTGTATGTTAATGACATGTTTAAAAACACTATATTTAAGGTTAAATCATGTTTGACCGAAAGGAAGCACAATGTTAGGGATTCCGTCTTATTTTTATTTGATTAAGGAATATTGTAATGTTATGCACATATATATTTTTTATGGTGAAAATGAATTATATTTTAGCTATAACATAAATAATAATTAATTATTATTTTTATTTTATGTTTAAATTTTAATTATTTCATCTAATGGGATTTTATTTTATAATTACATAGCTATAAAAGTTATTGTGAAATCTGACTTTATTTTGTGCTTCTTCACTTTCTCTTGAATGATTAACTTTATTGTAATCATTTTTCATTAAAAATAAAATTTATATTAACATAAATATTATTATGTGATTGATATTATAATTTCCTAAACCATATTCTATTTTTAAAAAATAGTGTTTACATTTCTGGGGAAATATTCCTAAATTTACATCCATTACCCAATACAGATATTTGATGATAAAGCACATTTTTTGTGATTAAAATAAATTATTTAACATATGAGGAATAATTTATAAATATATTGATGGGTGGGACCTATACTTCATATATCCCCTTGGTTAATCTACAGGTCATATGAGAAAAATTATTTGGCCAAAGTAAATAGGTTTCTATCTGTATTTTAAACTACAAGAAGGATATATCTTTATAGTGGAGGATTCCATGTGTCTGAGACATGATTTATAATAATTAAATATATAATTTATCTATATTTTTTTCATTACTATGCACGGTATTTTTCAGTGATATTATATATGGATTAATTTCATTCTAATTTTATTTATAAAATGGCATGGGTTTTCAGTTATTCACTCTTCTATATTGATTCTTCCTTATCTATTCATATAATCAAGATATTTAAATGGAATTCTTGTTTAGTTATTTACCATTAAAAATTGATTATTATTATTATTTTGTGATTTTTTCTACTATACTTAACACTTACTAAGCATTTGAGCTCACCCTTATTTTCTTACCCATCACTTGGAAATAAAGAAGAGTTATTTGAATTAGATTTCAATGATTCTATTCATTTTATATTTTTATGTATTATTTTTTTTCTATTACAAATGTAAAATGGGAATCATTTTTTATATGTCTCCACAAAAATTATAATCTAATAAATCTTTTTGAATTTGACAAACTTTTTATATGCCATTGTAATAAAGTAAGCCATCTACCTCGGGCTACTGGAATCAGGGTCATTACATTTAACCTAGTTAATTAATTTCATTTTTTATTCAAATAATTTATAATGTTTCGGAATGAAGATATGAATTATAGTAATAATATCCCCTGGTAGTTTCAAACAAGGTTCATAGTAAGGCCAATTTTCATGCACTAGGTGATGATCGAGTCAAGCCCAATACATCATTTTTAGAGTTATTACCCCATGATATAACTATGCTAGAACCACATATTATTGTAGTATCCATAAAACGATATACTGATAATAAATATAACATAATATATTCTTTAAAAAAGTATTATAATGGAAATCTATTCTTATCCTCAATATATATCATAAGGTTATAAACCCGAGTCTTTGTTTTCCATAATATTGTCTCCAGTGTTTCTACTAAAATTCCTGACATAAGAACTGTAGAAACCATAACCCTAGTAACCAGAAGCTTGTGTATACATTAATAAATTAGACTAATATATAAGCAATAAAACCCCAAAGGAACAAATAGTTTAATCATCTTGGTAAACTATATATATATATATATGATTCTTAAATTACATTTAAGTACAAAAATTATATGATACTTTTTTTTTGAGAATAACATTATTCCCTATAAAATATAATTTCATATCAATCATATTATAATTAATGGAGTTATGGGAATGGAAACAAAATAACGATCATCTCAAATTCGCAATAAGTGTAAATTACATCAGAAAATATCATGAATCAATAAGAATACTCAACAATGAGAGGTAAATAATGAACAAATATACCATTTAAACGACTTTTCTATCATGCTAAGTGTCACGAACCAACCCGGGTCGACCCTGAACCGGTCTCCCGAGCCGGTCCGCGGCAAGTCCCGAGGGGCGTTCCCAATCCCCCCGGGATGGCAACCAGTGCCGGGCATTAAGACATGATCGTTGGGAACGATTTCAGCCCAAAACAAAAGTAAATAGAACAGAATAAATAAACACTAACCGCGGAAAAGAAATAAAAGCCACACAACCACGTACCTCCATGTGACCTCTCAGGTCAACACCCAACTAGAGAGAAACCTCGCTCCAACACTGAGCGACTCAAAGCAGAAGACCTGCGACTGAAATGGTAAAAGATAGGCGTGACCACAAAAGTACTCAGTAGGTGAGCCCAACAACAAGTCCCAAAGCACTGCCAGTAAATATAGAATCTACATAATCCAGGTTTGAACTATAATGTATAAAAGTAATTTTTCATAATGTTTTACTTGAAAATCAAACACGAGACATTTCCCTTATTCTTTTTCGAAAGTTAGTTCCATTTCATTAGTTTTAAACTCATTCTGAAAAGCAAAGTGTTACATTTTCAAATCTAACCCAAAGCAAGTAAAGCATTTTCATTTGAAAACCATTTTTCTCAAAGTCTAATAGTATAGGCTGTGTAATATGACTGAAAGAAAACAAGCAGGGAAAACAAGTGCAAGTAAAGGTAAACAGGCAAGGAAAACCAAGTGCAAGTAAAAATAAACCAGAAGTTATCAGCAATAACCATGGGCGATCCTGAACATCCCTAGAAAACCCCTGGACGTACTCGGGTTCAGACTACCTGCCGGCATGGTACTCCATAGTCAATAACCAACTGGCCGCCCTAACAGCCAACCAGTGGCACATCCCTCCTGGCCTGTCTATAACTCCAGGGGGTACTAACCCGTCTAATCAGGGTTAGCAAGAAACCGTCACTCGATAATCTATAAGACGCCCAGGAACCCATAGTAGTTTTTGTAACACTGTGTAAGTGGGAGACCCGCGCGCGCGTGACTCATCTCACCGCACTTGCCAACCCCTTACACGGACATCGCTACACGACAACCCTCGAAGGGAAGTCCCCCTGTAGAAATGCCCTCACAAGTACGTATATATATATATAATCACTTCACATTTGATAAAGTGCCAACAGGGCCGTCATGTCACTTACATTTTGATCATCTGAGACTAAAGCGTTTTTAAAGAGGGATGACACACGCCATTTCATTAAAAACCGGAAACGCACTTAGAAATTTCTTTAAGAAACTCAGATCAGCATCTTAAACCTGAAAGACACTGGTGTCACAAGTAAGAAATCATTTTCCAGGTTCCAAACGCACCCCACTTTTATCAAGAACCAAACGGGCCTTTAAACACTTTTTGAAAGAATAATATTTCTCAAATGAAATCCAGAATTTTAATCACGCATCAAAGGAAAACATTTTTTTCAACAACCAAGAACCACATTTAATGTTTCAAAAAAAAATCAAGTTTAAAGGTCACACGGCACTTCCTCTAATCGAGGTTCAAAGAAAAACACCATTTTCCATAACCAATACGCCTACCATTTTACACACACCAAAACCGCTTCAGAACCCAACTCAACATGATCTTCATATTTCATAATGAACTCATTTAGTAGTATCATCAGGAAAACATACACAGTTAAAACCGAGAAAAAACTACTTCCACTGAAATGCTAGAAATAAGTAGAGCAAACCACATTATAAGTTACTACTCAATAATACTTTTAAATTTCCAATAAAAGACAAGGAATAAATAAATTCTAAATTTAAAGGCGAGTTTGATGGGAGACCTACCTCAAAACCCAAGCGCGACGGTAAAAAGATCTTGGAACCAAGGCGCGATGACCCGACGTGTGTCCGAAGCCACGTGATAAAATCCAACACTCTCGGAACTGAGGCGCGGAGACGGCAGAACCTCGGAAACAAGGCGCAGCGATGGCGCTTCCTCGGAAACGCCCTGCGCGGGTCCTAAAACAGTAGACCGTTAAATGGTCTCAACAATATTAATAACAGAATAATATTAATAATATTAACAAAGTGAAAATAATCGCGGTGATAATAATAATAATTATTATAACACAACATAATAATAATAATGATGTTATAATAATAACAATAATAACATAATTAGCATAATTATAATATATCAATAATAACAATAATAATAATATCATAACATTAACACAATAATAGGAACAATGCCAATTTAACATAATCATAATATATTAATAATATAATAATGATAATAATATAAAATAATGTTAACATAATAATATTAATAATAATAATATAATGACAATAGCATAATAATAATAATAATTTAATAATAATAACAAGAGTATCATAACATAATAATAATAATAAAAATAATATGATAATAATTAAAATAATAATAATTATATTCGTAATAATAATAATAGTAATAATAATATTAATAATATGTTAGTAATCATCATAATAATAATAATGATAATATGAAATGTTAATATCAATAATAATAATCATAAAAATAATAATAATAATATAAATGTTAACATAATTATAATAATATAATAATAATATAATAATAATAATGACATAATAATAATAATGATATAATAATAATAATAATAATAAAGTATTAATCTTTTAACATTAATAATAATATCATTGTTAATATGAGAAAAAGAAAAAAAAAACAAAACAAAATGTAATAAAAAAAATAAAAACACTTACAGGGGAGGGGTTTGCGGAGGAGAAGACCGGGCTGGGGGGGGGGGGGGGTTCGGCCGGAGGCTGGCCGGAGTAGGGAGGTCGGGATCGTGCGGAGGCCGGCCTGGGGGCGTCGGCGCGGGGTGGTGATGCAGGGCGGCGCCGGACGAAGGAGAGGCCGGAGGTGAAGCGTGGCCGGAACAGGGGGGCGCGGCGGTCGGGTGAGGCGGAACGGGAGGGAGTGCAGGGGAGAGGGCGGCGCGGAGCGGGGTGAGCCGGGAGGTGCGCATGACGGGGAGCAGTGGCGCTGGCGAGGCGGCAGGTCGGGAGGAGGTCGCACGGGCGGCGCAGCGGGGGTTCGCGGGTGAAGCGGGGCGAGCCGGGACGGGGTGGAGGCCGGGAGCAGCGAGCTCGGTGGGGGGTCGGACGACAGGGGCTTTGGCGAGAGGAAGGAGGCCAGGGCGCGGCCGGTTCTGGCGAGGGAGGGAGAGGGAAGGGAGACCGGGTGTGCGGGACGGCGGAGGAGTCGGGACGGCCGGAGATAGGAGGGCGAGGCGGTTCGCGCAGCTGGGAGGAGCCGGGGCAGGCGCGCGGCGCAAAAGAGAGGGGAAGAACGGGGAAGAAAGAGAGGGGAAGAGAGGGGGGGAGAAGGGGTAGGCGGCTGGAGAAAAAAGGGGGGAACCGGGATTAGGGTTAGGGGAAGTTATAAAATATATATATCTATATAATAATAATAATAATAAAGTGTATAATGGTAATAAAACCTTTTAATATTAATATTAGTAAAACTTATAATAATAATAATAACAATAAAACTTATAACGCTAATAATAATAAAATAATCACAAAATTTATAATAAAATTAATGATAATAATATTAACATTAAAACTTTATAATAATAACAATAATAATAACAACAATAGAATAATTAAATAAATAGTGAAATCTTAATAATAATAATAAAACATCAATGGAATAAAACTTCATAAAAATAATAATAATAATAATAATAATTAGAAAATTTATAATAATAATTATTTTTAAATCAAAAATTTAAAGTATTAAAACCATTTGAAAATAAACGTGCGCGGCGCGCGCGCGCGCACGTACGCACATATATATATATATATAGACATATATACATATATTGAAACATATACAAACAGATATATACACATATACCCACATAAACACATATATACATATATACCTATATATAAATATAAACACATAGATACAATATATATATATATATATATATATATATATGAACATAACTTATTAAAGTATATACATATGTATACATATACACATATATAGACATATATATATATATATACACTTATACACGGAAAATAACCCCAACAATAGTAACTCAACTCAAATAGTAATAATAATAATAAAAGTCAACGTAAAAGCTTTAATATTTAAAACGCCGGGTGGACACGTCGTCCCCCGGGCCGAACGCACGACCATCGCCAGCGATGCGATGACCGCGCACTGGCGCGAAACCACCAACCACAATTAATCTTCAAAAAATTTAAATCGGGACCAAGAAAGGAGAACAATTACGGACATCCGCGGTCGGGGTGTGACAATTCTCCCCACCACAGACACTTTCTGCCCCCAGAAAGTCACCAGGCCAAAAGTCGGTCAAGATTTAAGTCCATGCCCCAACGGAACTAAAGGAACTAAAGAGAACTGAGAATCTCGGGGATGACCTTACTCTGCACAGGTCACACCCGACCGATTCAAGAGAAAACTGGGGTCTGAGATTGAGGGGAGAACACGAAGGGGTTCTCCCCACCACAAGAACTTAACTAGTGCTGGAAAGTTGACCATCTAAAAGGAAGACCCTAGAAAAGGGGGTCGACGCGGGAACTCCCAACCAATTTAAACCAACTCTTATAAAAAAATTAAAACCACACCCCCGTCTAGACATTAAATCCTCAACCAGAGTCAACAACCTTCAACACCAGGGAAAAACCATAGAAAAACATTTAACCAACATCAAACTGGGGACATGATCCACCGAATTCCACAAAACATAACCACATCGACAACATTACTAGAACGAGGTCAACCCACACGAGAGTCGAACACACTTTTAGGAAGGACACCCGATTTTGAATATTACATCCCCATGACAAGTCCGCTTAGATTTATCATCGAACAAGTCCATTGTCACTTTTTAGAAAAACCACACATTTACATAAACCAGACTACTTGGATTATAATAGAACAAGTCCATGATAACCCCATGGTAAAACGATGAACATACAACAACGTCAAAACTTATCAGCAGAAAAACAAGTACTAAAAGATCTTGATTGTTCCACTGCTAACACGGAACACAAAACCTGGACCAAGGCTTTACAACCCTGGGGACTCCTGACTGTGCGCGAGCTTCACCCCGAGACTTGTGGCTGGGGCTCTGATGGCTGAAGCATCTTCTGCCTCACAGTCAGGTACTGACATTCTCCCATCACAGCTTCCTCTTCAAGTGACGCTTCTTGCAAAACTTCTGCAGATGACCCAGACAACCACAGCGATGACACGTCTTCGGAGGGTTGCGACAAGACGGCTTTAAATGCCCGAAACGACCACACTGAAAGCATACCATCGAACGATCTGATGAACTGGAAGCTGGGACCAAAGGGGATAACTCATTGGGGACAGGTATCTCTCGCGCCTTTTCCTCACCAGAGGGGGAACTCTTACGAACAACAGGGGATGCTGAAGTATTATCCACCCGCACACCGGAAACCAACTCAGCCAAGAAAGCTTTCTCCACCAGCTTCTCGAAACAATGGTCTTTAGAAGGGAGGACACGCTCCTTGATCTCTGGACGAAGACCTCCAGTGAAAAGAGAGGCCTTCATGAGCTCATGCGACGCTACATCTGGAGAAAAGAAAATCAGTTCCTTGAAATGGTCAACATAAGCCTTCACCGTCCGTTGGCCTTGTTGAATATGCACAAGCTCTCTCTTTTTCTCCAGCTTCACTTCCTCAGGTACAAACCATTGGATGAAAACAGTTCTAAAGACATCCCACGTCATTTTACCTTGCGTTGGCGGTGGGGTAACCATCTTCCACTGGTCCAGAGTTGGACCCTCAAACAACTCCATAATTGCACGAACCTTAACACTATCGGGAGTTCCCAACATTCTAAAGACACGCTCCACTTCCTCGAGCCATTTCACTACCTCTAACGGACCCTGATCACCATGGAGAATAGGCAAAGTCTGAGGAGGACTAAAAACTGGGCATGACATATCTGAATCCTTAAAGACCTTTCTGGGTGGCATTTCCTGAGCGACATATAAAACACAAGGCCAAAACCAATATCAAATCGAAGCAACATCAATAAAAGCGCCTTCATCAAAGACAGTCAGCACAAGGACCAAACTGATACAACACAACCCAAAATAAAATCTCCTCTTTAAAAATCCCCTTTTCATTTTTGATTTCAAAACCACCCTTTCTCAAGATCACTTTCCAAAAACCAATCCACTTTCAAACCAAAAACTTTCCAAAACCATTCTCCCTTTAAAACCAGTTTAGAAAACAAATTCAAGCGTTTATTTCAAATACACACCCAGGTAATCCCATGAACTGTTGCACATGTCTTCATCCACATTCCATTCATACGTGCATCAACACACACTTTCCATGCATTCTCACACATGTGCAAACGTTCATAAAGAGGAACTGAGGTTTCAACCCAAATCATTCTTATCCAATTCCAAGCAAACAACAGATTTTCAAATCAAGAGATTTCAGTTTCAAAACCCATTTTATACATTTAAAGTCCCTTAAAAAGGAACCAATCCAATTTCCCGAAAACCTTTTTCATTTCCAACAACGCACCCACACAAACCAAAACGAAAGCAGCAGCCAAATTTGCATCAACCACTTAAATGAGGGACTAGTAGTCACACTCAACCTGGCGACATGGTAGTGGGCCATGTCCCAAGTCAGCGTCGACCACTAGGAGGAATTCAAACCACGTACTCGAACTCCACATGGGTCACTACTCCATGTGAAATTACGACGTAACATCGGCTTGCCTCCATTGTCATCTCTCAATCCAAGACAAACCAGAAAAGACAAGGACACAATTCCCGAACTACCCCTGGTAACTCGAGGATCAGTGCAAGCAAGAGTTCGCGACGCTATTCCCGTACCTACCCCTCGAGTTCCGACAGTCCTAATCTCCTTCTACCGGACAACCGAAATAACAAAAACCTCCCTCTGATACCATTTTGTCACGAACCAACCCGGGTCGACCCTGAACCGGTCTCCCGAGCCGGTCAGCGGTAAGTCCCGAGGGGCGTTCCCAATCCCCCCGGGATGGCAACCAGTGTCGGGCATTAAGACTTGATCGTTGGGAACGATTTCAGCCCAAAACAAAAGTAAATAGAACAGAATAAATAAACACTAACCACGGAAAAGAAATAAAAGCCACACAACCACGTACCTCCATGTGACCTCTCAGGTCACCACCCAACTAGAGAGCAACCTCGCTCCAACACTGAGCGACTCAAAGTAGAAGACCTGCGACTGAAATGGTAAAAGATAGGCGTGACCACAAAAGTACTCAGTAGGTGAGCCCAACAACAAGTCCCAAAGCACTGCCAGTAAATATAGAATCTACATAATCCAGGTTTGAACTATAATGTATAAAAGTAATTTTTCATAATGTTTTACTTGAAAATCAAATACGAGACATTTCCCTTATTCTTTTTCGAAAGTTAGTTCTATTTCATTAGTTTTAAACTCATTCTGAAAAGAAAAGTGTTACATTTTCAAATCTAACCCAAATCAAGTAAAGCATTTTCATTTGAAAACCATTTTTCTCAAAGTCTAACAGTATAGGCTGTGTAATATGACTGAAAGAAAACAAGCAGGGAAAACAAGTGCATGTAAAGGTAAACAGGAAAGGAAAACCAAGTGCAAGTAAAAATAAACCAGAAGTTATCAGCAATAACCATGGGCGATCCTGAACATCCCTAGAAAACCCCTGGACGTACTCGGGTTCAGACTACCTGCCGGCATGGTACTCCATAGTCAATAACCAACTGGCCGCCCTAACAGCCAACTAGTGGCACATCCCTCCTGGCCTGTCTGTAACTCCAGGGGGTACTAACCCGTCTAATCAGGGTTAGCAAGCAACCGTCACTCGATAATCTATAAGATGTCCAGGAACCCATAGTAGTTTTTGTAACACTGTGTAAGTGGGAGACCCGCGCACGCGTGACTCATCTCACCGCACTTTCCAACCCCTTACACGGACATCGCTACACGACAACCCTCGAAGGGAAGTCCCCCTGTAGAAATGCCCTCACAAGTACGTATATATATATATAATCACTTCACATTTGATAAAGTGCCAACCGGGCCGTCATGTCACTTACATTTTGATCATCTGAGACTAAAGCGTTTTTAAAGAGGGATGACACACGCCATTTCATTAAAAACCAGAAACGCACTTAGAAATTTATTTAAGAAACTCAGATCAGCATCTTAAACCTGAAAGACACTGGTGTCACAAGTAAGAAATCATTTTCCAGGTTCCAAACGCACCCCACTTTTATCAAGAGCCAAACGGGCCTTTAAACACTTTTTGAAAGAATAATATTTCTCAAATGAAATCCAGAATTTTAATCACGCATCAAAGGAAAACATTTTTTTCAACAACCAAGAACCACATTTAATGTTTCAAAAAAAAATCAAGTTTAAAGGTCACACGGAACTTCCTCTAATCGAGGTTCAAAGAAAAACACCATTTTCCATAACCAATACGCCTACCATTTTACACACACCAAAACCGCTTCAGAACCCAATTCAACATGATCTTCATATTTCATAATGAACTCATTTAGTAGTATCATCAGGAAAACATACACAGTTAAAACCGAGAAAAAACTACTTCCACTGAAATGCTAGAAATAAGCAGAGAAAACCACATTATAAGTTACTACTCAATAATACTATTAAATTTACTGAAATCCAATAAAAGACAAGGAATAAATAAATTCTAAATTTAAAGGCGAGTGTGATGGGAGACCTACCTCAAAACCCAAGCGCGACCGTAAAAAGATCTTGGAACCAAGGCGCGATGACCCGATGTGTGTCCGAAGCCACGTGATAAAATCCAACACTCTCGGAACTGAGGCGCGGAGACGGCAGAACCTCGGAAACAAGGCGCAGCGATGGCGCTTCCTCGGAAACGCCCTGCGCGGGTCCTAAAACAGTAGACCGTTAAACGGTCTCAACAATATTAATAACAGAATAATATTAATAATATTAACAAAGTGAAAATAATCGCGGTGATAATAATAATAATAATTATAACACAACATAATAAAAATAATGATGTTATAATAATAACAATAATAACATAATTAGCATAATTATAATATATCAATAATAACAATAATAATAATATCATAACATTAACACAATAATAGGAACAATGCCAATTTAACATAATCATAATATATTAATAATATAATAATGATAATAATATAAAATAATGTTAACATAATAATATTAATAATAATAATATAATGACAATAGCATAATAATAATAATAATTTAATAATAATAACAAGAGTATCATAACATAATAATAATAATAAAAATAATATGATAATAATTAAAATAATAATAATTATATTAGTAATAATAATAATAGTAATAATAATATTAATAATATGTTAGTAATCATCATAATAATAATAATGATAATATGAAATGTTAATATCAATAATAATAATCATAAAAATAATAATAATAATATAAATGTTAACATAATTATAATAATATAATAATAATATAATAATAATAATGACATAATAATAATAATGATATAATAATAATAATAATAATAAAGTATTAATCTTATAACATTAATAATAATATCATTGTTAATATGAGAAAAAGAAAAAAAAACAAAACAAAACAAAATGTAATAAAAAAAAATAAAAACACTTATAGGGGAGGGGTTTGCAGAGGAGAAGACCGGGATGGGGGGGGTTCGGCCGGAGGCTGGCCGGAGTAGGGAGGCCGGGATCATGCGGAGGCCAACCTGGGGGCGTCGGCGCGGGGTGGTGATGCAGGGCGGCGCCGGACGAAGGAGAGGCCAGAGGTGAAGCGTGGCCGGAACAGGGGGGCGCGGCGGTCGGGTGAGGCGGAACGGGAGGGAGTGCAGGGGAGAGGGCGGCGCGGAGCGGGGTGAGCCGGGAGGTGCGCAGGACGGGGAGCAGTGGCGCTGGCGAGGCGGCAGGTCGGGAGGAGGTCGCGCGGGCGGTGCAGCGGGGGTTCGCGGGTGAAGCGGGGCGAGCCGGGACGGGGTGGAGGCCGGGAGCGGCGAGCTCGGTGGGGGGTCGGACGGCAGGGGATGCGGCGAGAGGAAGGAGGCCAGGGCGCGGCCGGTTCTGGCGAGGGAGGGAGAGGGAAGGGAGATCGGGTGTGCGGGACGGCGGAGGAGTCGGGACGGCCGGAGATAGGAGGGCGAGGCGGTTCGCACAGCTGGGAGGAGCCGGGGCAGGCGCGCGGCGCAAAAGAGAGGGGAAGAACGGGGAAGAAAGAGAGGGGAAGAGAGAGGGGGAGAAGGGGTAGGCGGCTGGAGAAAAAAGGGGGGAACCGGGATTAGGGTTAGGGGAAGTTATAAAATATATTTATCTATATAATAATAATAATAATAAAGTGTATAATGGTAATAAAACCTTTTAATATTAATATTAGTAAAACTTATAATAATAATAATAACAATAAAACTTATAACGCTAATAATAATAAAATAATCACAAAATTTATAATAAAATTAATGATAATAATATTAACATTAAAACTTTATAATAATAACAATAATAATAACAACAATAGAATAATTAAATAAATAGTGAAATCTTAATAATAATAATAAAACATCAATGGAATAAAACTTCATAAAAATAATAATAATAATAATAATAATTAGAAAATTTATAATAATAATTATTTTTAAATAAAAAATTTAAAGTATTAAAACCATTTGAAAATAAATGTGCGCGGCGCGCGCGCGCGCGCACGTACGCACATATATATATATATATAGACATATATACATATATTGAAACATACACAAACAGATATATACACATATACCCACATAAACACATATATACATATATACTTATATATAAATATAAACACATAGATACAATATATATATATATATATATATATATATGAACATAACTTATTAAAGTATATACATATGTATACATATACACATATATAGACATATATATATATATATACACTTATACACGGAAAATAACCCCAACAATAGTAACTCAACTCAAATAGTAATAATAATAATAAAAGTCAACGTAAAAGCTTTAATATTTAAAACGCCGGGTGGACACGTCGTCCCCCGGGCCGAACGCACGACCATCGCCAGCGATGCGATGACCGCGCACCGGCGCGAAACCACCAACCACAATTAATCTTCGAAAAATTTAAATCGGGACCAAGAAAGGAGAACAATTACGGACATCCGCGGTCGGGGTGTGACACTAAGATAATGTATAATGAGCCTGGAATTGTAAATAACTAAACAAAAATTTCATTTCAATAACTTAACTATCATAATAAGATAATGAATAATCAATATATAAAGGAAAATAACATAAAACATATTCCATGAAGTCAATAAACTGAGAATGAAATCCACCTAGATACAATATCATTGTAAGAATTTCATAGATAAGAAGAAAATACACAATCAATATGGATGGGTAAATAAGTTAACATACATTCAATATAATCAATAAATTGACAATGAAATGAATCCAAATATAATATCATTGTAAAAATCTTAGGTAAAATAATAAGGGAATTATGAAAGAAGAAAATTCATAATCATTGGATTTCATGTTCTTAAAGAAGATGATGAATTTACTATAAATACCATTCACTTGATATTTTAAAAATATAGGTAGAAACCTTTTTAATGATATCATACTAATTCTCCTCATGATAATATCAATGTATATAGTGGTTATCTATAATCAGGCCCGACTTTATTTTTATTTACAAAGCATTCCATGTATATCAAATAATCAATTTAATTCATGGACAATATGAATTATAATTAAATATCACCATTGATAAAGGAATATGGAGTATCAATATTTCCATTGCCAATCAAAAAAATTTCAAAGTAAAACACCATTTTTTGAAATGATATTCATTTTAATAAATAATCATATCTATGATAAATAATATGAATATTTATTGGTAATTTAATATCCAATGACCAAAAGATTTTAGAATTTTCAAGGGAAAGATAATAACTACAAAAATGAATCAACATTGAGAATATAAATATTTCCTATGTAAAAATGATCTTAGACCATTCTGAGGAATTATAATGATAGTATTTTTTCAACATATCCCCAGTAGAGTATATATAAAATAGTTGTTTTTTTGTTTATGAATATAAGTACCATAATATTATCTTTAAAATAATCATTGAGTAAAATATCCTTTTCATTTTTAAAATAAAATTTTAACACTAAAATAATAGATTTTATTGATGAAAATATTTTTATTTAAAAATAACCTTTGAAACAAATAAAGGATGTTGGAAATATGGAGTGGATATAATGATATGAAATTTCATGCATGCCAAGTATGTTAAAATAATGATTCCTTTTACCTTTTTAGTGAAAGAAAATTATTCCTTGTTTTGAAAATGAAATGTATATTACTTTCAAACAAAATTAAAATATAAAAATGTGTAAAAAATTATTTAATAAATAATTTTTAAATGGTTAAAAACATTATTTTTAGAAAACATGGTTTTGGATAAAATAGATTTCTGATCGAAGGGGGAAATAATTTCATATTTTCATAAAAACATTTTCCCAATTATACTAAGTTCCCAATAGTAAAAATGGTGCTATTACTTTAAAAATTCATGGATAATCATAAGAGAAGAATATTTCATAGATTTATTATAAATTTATCAAATAATTTCCTCAATGGAAACTTAAGTATAAGTAATCCTCTTTTGAATGAGATTGTTAAATAAACCCCTACAATGATCATAACACTGAAGTGGGTAATAATAAATGAATCGAGTATGTGTATAAAATATAAATCTATATAAAACAATTATAAATAAATCATAACATAATCATAATTAATTACACACAAAATAATAACATATCAATGGGAAAGACGAAGTAATATAACCTAATGAAAAAAATCGTTTTATGAAATTCTTTACAACTTGGTAACTTTTAATTTAAATCCACATGGATGAAATTATTAAAATTAAATCTTAGAATATCATGAATTATAAATTAATAATGATATTATATGTCAAATAGTTAGTATTTACAAGGTTTTTAATGAAATCAGATGCCGAAATATAAAAAATACCTCAATGATGGGAAATTGAGATGAAGTCCTCTACCTCAGTCTTCCTTTTAGTGGAACATTATTTAATATAATTTATAGTGGTTTTAACATTGTTAGTAACTTATAAAAGAGACATATTAACAGTCATAATATCATATATTATCTTTTTATTACATCTTATCACCCATTCATTAATAATCATTCATTATTTTCACTATTTCAAGTGTTAATTTTCTTATTTTATCATTCATGTTTTGTCACGAAAGGTCCCACTCTTGTGCATATTATATAGTTCTATAATATACATAATAATAATAAAATTAATTTCATATTTACAGATCAATTATAATTTATATAATAAAAGTGAAATTTTTATTTACTAAATCAAGTACGTAATGATCAAGGGGTCAATAGGCTATATGTATGCATGAGTAACATTTATATTTTTCAACCATCATTTTTAAATGAGGTAATTAATATTTTATCATTAAATAATGATAATAATATAATAAATGAAATATTATTTATTTAAATATATCTATATATATTATCCATGTATTGTGGTCAGGAAGAGAGAGTCGTATAGCTGCGTAATGGTGGTAGTCCACTCTTACAAGAAGGATGTTATCATCTTTCAGTGAGTAAAAAGGGAGGAAATAAAAATCATATATTATATTTTAATACTGATAGATATTTTATTACTGTAATAAATATTTCATTTATTTCCCATATATTAATTAAATTAACCTAATTACATTCCATGTAAATCGTTATTGAAAAACGAATAACATCACTTCGGGAGGAAGTGGTCCATCCTACACACAAGTGACGTTATCATGTACCAAAACTGATGGAATATAAAAAGGTATTTATGTTATTATTACTTAGGAAGAATAAGGTTATTTATAAATATCATATATATATATAATTTTTATCCATAATCATACCCAATCATGAGAGGTGTTGATGGAAAAGACATCACATCAGTTCGTGAGGTCGTCGTTCAACATACACATAAGTGACATTATCATTTCCTGTTTGGGGGTAGAGGTGATGAATATAAGTCACGAACATAACATAATAAAATTTCAGTATATGGTATATAATTTTTTTATTATATAATCATTAATTAAAAATATTCTAAGGAGTTTGATGAATAAATGTAAAATAAACATGTTTATGAAATTTACCTATCCTCAGACCGAATCTTTAGGACTATACATAATGTATTTATAAAATGGTTTTATGAATAGTAAAATGATTCTATTTTTAGGTAATATAATTTGGGATGTGATTTTGGTAGTCCTTGTCTGAAAAATGGGTTTTATGCGGTGAATAATATTTGAGAGGTGGTGGCCTTTTATAAGTGTGTTGACAAGCACTCATGTATTTTTTTAAAATAAAAATATATAATCATGTTTTTTACATTATAAAAGTGTTAAATATGGTTTATTTGAGATAATATTACACTATAAGTTATCAATATTGGAATAAAATAAATTTTCCCATGTTTTTAGATCATTTGTACTCTTATAGTTTTAGTTTAACCCCCAAAAAACTAATTTTTATGTTAACTATGGTAATAATTTTTTAGTATTTTCATTAATTATCATTGTAAAAAAATAAATTGAAATTATTATAATATATTAATTAAAATTATTAAAAATATTTAATCCTTTTTACTAAATGAAATTCACATAAATTACAAAAATAATTTTAAAAATAAACCCGTAGACGTAACAGAATGCAGGTTTTCAAAGAGAAAATTATAACAAGTATAGAATGTTTTTACACTGAAACTGAATATAAAATCTATCCCAAAAACCTTTATTAGTTTAATATTAATATAATAAGTATATTTCTAATTTAAATACAATTTAATATTTAATTTAACATTGTAAATACTTTAAACCAAAGGGATTTTTTGAAAAAAATTATTGTTTTAAAAATTCATCCAAAAAAGAAACTTTTATTAAAAATACTAAATATTAAATCCAAGATAATTTTGATATTATGATTTAAAAAATGAATATACGTATTCAATTTCATATTATAAATTTGGTTGAAATTAATTTTAAATTATGTGCACAAAGCATGACCAAGCCTTTTAATTCTATTCAACCCACCAATATAAAAGTTAGTTTATAATATTATACTATATTATAGTCCCTTAATACATGTTATTACATGTATTACAAGCTATCAGAGAGATTATATTTAAAAAAAATTATTTCATGGGTTGTTTAATACTAGTAGATCATGCCACATATTATATTGGATTCAATTTTATTATCATATAATTTTAGGGTTTTACATTAATTATTATCAAGAGTGCTAATAAATATGGAAATGTGGACAATTATGGGTGTCCACATTATAGAGTGAGTTTCATGGACTGTATATATATATATATATCATATATTGTTCCTAAACAAAAAAGATTTATATTGGGGAATGGGACTAGTAGTGGGTATGTCCCAATGAGTGTGATGTAGGTAATGGGAATGAAAATATAAATTATAGGCAGTTTTAACCATATTTATGATATATTTTATATGATTGGTGTAATATGAACATTTTTTCTTAATTATTAATTTGGATAACGATTATTCCAACAATATATTCCTTGGTATTTATTTAGTTTGTATTTCCAACCATTTTCATGTTTAGTAAATAGGTGGCGTGAAATACCAACCCTGGTCTTATTTTTTTAAATGGATGGTGTGGAATTACAGATGTATAATAATTCAATAAAATAGTTGTAATTAATGATAACCGTTAACATGTTTAGTAAATTATTTTTTTTAATTCCAACCATGTTATTTTTAGATTAATTTGTTTTTTTAATCCCAATGATATACTTGTTTATTAAAGGGGTTTACTGTAATTGTAATCATGGTTCTTCTTTAGGGTATTAATTAAGTGTAATTCAAATGAAAACTCTTGTTTAGTATTTTTTATGTGTAATAGATATATTGATTCATGTTAGTCTATATGTAAGGTTTAATTAAAATGTTCCATGTAGTGTTGTATATAAAATTGGTATGATAAAATCCATGTCTCCTACAATTTTAAATGGTTGGGTGTACATCTAACCCTCATTATAATTTTTTATCAGTTGGGTGTAATGAAAACCATGGTGTAATGACTCTGAGTTCTCAAATTGAAATTTACCCTTTAAATATATACGACTTCCATCTTTGGTTCATGTTAATGTTTAAAATATAAGAATAGTATAGTAATAAGAAAAACTACTTTATTTCATCAATATATAATGTTACATATACAGGATAAATACCATCCATAAAATATAAAATAATATAATGGAATAAAATAATCAAATAACATAAATAAAATTTGAAAATCCATAACACCATGGTCTCATAAAATATCAAACCTTTGAAATAAAATATTATAAATATTATTTACATATTTGTAAACAATTTAGAATAACTAATGTGAACACCAAACAAATTATGAATAAAATAATTATGAGGTATTTTGAAAAGAAACATGGTCGTTAGAATTGTCACCCGATTGTTAGAATAATAACATGAAAATTATAATTGTAATGTGTCCATTATAATAGTAAAATGAATAATAAGTAATAAATAAAATGAATAAAAAATTAAATATATAAATTTAAAATAAATTAAATTATTATTAGTAATATTTAAATTAAATACATTATAAGTGTATATTTTTAATAATTTATATTTAATTTATTTTATAAAAATCATAATTTTTATATTTATATTTAAATATTAAAATCAACTCAAATTCTAAAATACTTTGATAAAATAAATTTAAATTTTTTAATCAAAAAATAAAAAATACCGAAGATTAATTTGTTGATATTTTTTAGAAAGTTTTTAATTTTTGGTTTAATATTAAAAATATATATTTGTAAATAATTTATGTTTTATGACATAATATTTAAAAAATAATTAATTACTAAATTATAATGTGGTTGTATTGACCAAAAATATAATAAATAATATAAATAATTCATTTAAAAATATATATAAATTTCAAATTCTAAAAAGTATTTTTTAAACTCTAAAACGATATGTTATTCCATTAAAAACTATCTTTTATTTATTTCATTTCCTTAATTTTTATAAAAAAAATTAATTTAATTGTGTAAGAATTTCAAAATCATTAAAACCCATATAATTAATTAAATACCATTCATATACTCATCAAAAACCACTTTCATAAAAAAATATTTTGTGAATTATTTTGACCCTAATTATGCTTACCCTCCAATTAAAAAAAACCCCTCCAACCCCTAAGAAAAATCAATTTCAAAAGTCATCCTTTTTCATAGGATTTTTTCCAAATCCATTATCTTAAATATACTATGTAACATATCAACTTTTAAAAAAAGAAGGACTATGTTCGATAGCATAGATGATATGCCACATCCTGTTTAAATGAACAATTGAATATTAGTATCTAAATGCTACCGTTAAAACCTAGGTGTTAGAATAACGAGAATGAATTTTTTTAATTGAATTAAGAAAATAGGGGTTTCACATGTTTATGTAATGACTCATTGTTTAAAAAAATAATTATAAATTAATATAAAAACCAATTGAATATAAAGGATGTGTTTTTATAAAAAACAATTTATGTACGAATAATTTTAATTTTTAAAATAATCATATCACAGTTTTTTGATTATAGTAATGAAATATACATGAAATATATTTAATTTAATTTTTAAAATTCATATTAGTTTTTTATACTCCTAATATAAGAACAAATTTGATAATAAGAATAAAATAAGTATTTATCACAAAATGCCGTTTTACCACATTTGATGATGAACCCTTTTTTAAGTATGGTATTTTAAATTTTATATGTTTTATTTGAAAAAATAAATATATTCTTTAGAAACAAACCAAAAAAATTATTCATCGTGTAATTTTATGTATTAATAATGTAAAATTAATATTTTAATGAATTATGAAAAATACTCAAACTAAATTCAAACTGCCTTTTTGTCAAATTCATTTACATTTTTATATTATCTTTTTACATACTTTTAGTTATAATTAGTTATTGTTTTTACTATTTAATCAAATTGTAGTTCATAGGAAATAATTTAAAATTAAAATTTAATAGAAAAAACGTTGAGAAATTTTGAACATTTTACATCAAAAAACCATTTTTCGCGATATATCAACGAGATTATTGTTAATCCTAGAAAAATCGCTTCTATGAATTGAATTTTAAAAAATTTATATACATGGTTGTAATTAGTAAGAAAAAATTGGTCCAATATGATGAAAATAATCATTTTATGAATAGTATCTTTAGTATTTTATTTACCTTGGTTATTGTTAAATCAGGTAATTAAAGGTAATGGTAAAAAGGGGTTAATGGCTCTGTTTTCCACTGGAGCACTCTCCCGAGAACGCTACAACTCCATATAGGGTTCTTCTCTCTGGCCTTGGAGCGGCACTCCTCTCCATCTCATTTATCACCTTCATGATTCTCTTTTTCGTCTCTCTAGGGCTATTTCGACATTCTCATTTTGTTATCTCTTCTTCAACGACATCAGTTTCCCATTCTAAATATTCTTCCCTATAATCTAATGGTTAGGGTTGAGGTTTCTGGCTATCTCATCTCATTGAAGATGATTTTACTTCAGTCCTTTGATGGTGATTTCAGATGGAGTCATGCTCACTTTTTCGGCAATAATAGTTTGTCGAAGATGTTTTCTATAGGGGGTTTGGTGTCGGTTTCTTCAAGTCTTGTTATGGAGGTCTGGTCTGATCTAAATCTCTCTTGCTTCTATATCCCTTACTATTTTCTAGGTCGGTTGAGTGAAAGGATTTAGAGGAGGTTCTGGGATGTTTCTGTGTGAGCGGTCGGTGCTTCAGGAGGCATGTTTTGTGGAGGCCTACATTTCATCTGGTTCCCTGGGTGATTGTTCTCCTATTTGGTGATTCTATTTCAAGTGGTTCCAATGGAGGGGTTTTCTGGTCACAGTGACATTTTGGGGCACATTGCGGGTTCTTTTCCTCTCCTCTAGCACCAAGATCCCAAAACTCTTCTCCCACTAGGACTTGGGTGAAGGTTTGATGTTGTTTTGGAATGTGTAGTCTGAGCATTCGATAGTGTTCCATGAGGTTTTATTCATGATATCTTGTTCTCTTCCTTCAGGTCTATATTGGGAATGTTTTCAATGGATCTGGTTTGTTTCCATTATTGTGAAATGTTTGTTTCCAATAGTGCTATTTCCAAATGATAGATCTGGTATGGATTTCAGTTAATTTGGAAGGTGATTCTACAATGGAGAGGTGGTTGGTGTCTTTGGTGTTTTTGGTATGTAGATTCATGGGAAAGATTTCTGTTGATTGTTTCTTGTAGTGGTGATTTTTAGTTGTAGATAGTGATTTTTCTTGTTGAGGGTGTGGATCGAGGAGGATCGCTGCCAGAGATATAGTGACTCGAGGCGTTTCGTTGGAAATTGGTCCAAGGTGTGTCTTTTTGAATTTCAAGTGTGGTTTTTGTGGCTACATTTTGAATTTCAATTTTGGGATGTGATAGTGTGATGGATGAACCACTTGAATGTCAGGATACCACTTATCCACAAAGTGGATACTTAGAAAATACCAAAAAATAGATTTGGAGGAGATAATTAAAGGTAAAAATGAAATATTAAAATTTTAAAATTACCCGAACACTTATCCTAATCTTATTGGATGAGTTAATATCAAACATGACTATATTTTGGATGAACAGTTGGCCTTTTTAATGCACTTGGGTGTGATTATACATATCTAACATTTAATTTAAAGTAAATAAAAATATGTCATAAATATGTATATTCTTACTGAAACAATTTCAATATGGGGTTATGTATGTGATATCTTCGACTATAAATTGTCCTTATAAACATGAAAAATTACCTATATCATGTTTATTTATTTATAATTTATATAAATTAAATTACTAAATTAAATTATCCCCCAAATATGTGTAGTAATAAATATAATGAAGAAAGAATCATATAAATGATATAAATAATAATAAGATAAATTTAATTTGAAATATTTTATTCTATAAAACACTTTTATGTACTAATATGACATTATAATATTGATTAAATTTATTTTTTTATGTAAACAAGTTTTTATGATATTATTAAAAAGTCATTTAATGAATACTCTCAAAATTGACATAATTAATAATTTAAAATATAATATATTTAATTAAATTATATACAATTTATAAAAATATACGATTCAGAAATGAAAGTCGAGATAAATGTAAATTATTTATTTAATGACTCATTATTGGTATTTTGACATGATTAGGTAATTATGTTATCCCTCAAAATGTAAATTACTTGATAAATTGGTAAGAGTGACAAGTGGTTAAAACAATAATATAATGATGAAAAAATATTCAAAACCAGTATAATTTCAATTGGATGATTAGGATTCAACCCAAAAACATCATATATTAGAAATTAATCAGTTTGGGACCATTTGGAGTCATATATATATATATATATTAATTTAAATCTTTTAATAATTCCAATGGTGCCCCTCTTATCAACTATAAAAAGGAAACCATTTCACTATATTATTCACACTTAAAAATAATTTTTGATTGTATAATATATATTTAAACTCATACTAATATCCCCACACATTTTATGCCCTATTTTAGGTAGAGCATTGTCTTTAGAGGTGTTACGGTGTTATGAAACGTGATCATTCGAAGGAAGGATAGTGTTTTTATTTAATTATTTCTATTTTATTTCGTATTACACTTCCTTAAATCATATAATTAAAAGCTTAAATAACAAATACAATATAATAAATATATTAATATTTTATTATGTTAATATTATCACCTTAATTAGTCTCCACTTCCATTAAAAGGGAATGAAATTAATCGTTTGTGCATACATTTGAACTATCACCACCACGAACTGATCTAATTTGTTTTCCATAACCTTATATCATCACTAGTTATGATAATGGAATTAATGTTCATATGCGATATTAATGACATATTAATATTTATACGAAAATAATATATAAATTTCATTATTACGTTCCATGTAGATAAAAATTATAATGTTGTTCATTCGTGCGTGTGTGTGAACTATCACGTCCATGAAGCGATGAGACTCATTTTTATTCATTAAATAAATTATATGACATATGTAAGTAAATTTAAATTATTAATATGATATTAATTATTATATAATAATTCTATAATGTTGAGGTAATAATTTATTTCATTATGATCAATGAAAAATTGAAAATGTTACTCATGCGTACGTACGACCTACCATCTCCATCATTATAACACTTTTTATTTTTATGAACAATAAATAATGGTTTGTATTCAATTATAATTTATTTATATAAATTATATTAATGTCATGAATATTATTCTTTATATGATAAACTTATGACCACATGGACTATTGACATCGTATCAAGTTCATTTTCTACTCAAGTACCGAATATCGACAAAACGTCTAACATGAACTTAATTCATTATGTAATTTTTATAACATGTTAATAAAATACATAAATGAATAATAAATATGAAGAAGTATCCTAATAAAGTATAAATTAACATAAGTCTATTATTTAGTAATAAAATTGAATATAAATTATAAATTGAACTTAAGGTAAGGGATTTGGTCTCAATCCCCTTTCATTGAGACATTTCTTTATGATGTGAATATTTATTCTTTTATAAAGTGTTTATACAGCCCTATTGACTTTTTTGTAACCATATTTTATCTATACTCATGTTAGTTATTTTTTTTTTAAAATTATCTACTTTCATTGTGCTTATGATTTTAATTTACAATGTGGTTTGGGACTCTTTAACTAAAACACAAATTTAACTGTTTTACAGATTTATTATTCTAAGTATTTTCCATTCATGTACATGTTTTCAAATTATTTTATATAGTTATTTATATGGAACTAACTATTTTAAAAATGTTAATTTTTAAATTTCTTTTAATATTTTTAATGTTAGATGGGGCACATTGATTCAAAAATCTCTTTTATAAATGTTTTAAATTGAGTTTTGAAAACAGATTGACTATTTCAATAACATGAAATGTTTTCATATGAGTGAAAATGAACTTTTATTAGTTTCATGTTAATAGTTTTAAGATTTAATGTGTTATGATAGTATAATAGTACATGGAAATTTCATGGGTGAGGCTGATATAACTTATATGTAGGGTTTAACCCCATTATAGCTCATAAGGGAGCGTGATATAGATTATATAAAGGGATATGCCCTAGTATAGATCACAGGTGAACCCGTTATAGCTTATAGGAAAGGTTTATCACCAATATTTCCCATAGTTGAGATCGATATATATTTTATAAAGGGTTTGGTCCATTATAGATCTCCAATGCATTGAGTATAGATGTCGAATGTATGCTTATTCCATTTATAAGAGTGATATGTGTGGAAGTTTATCAAATGATTATTCTATTTATGTAACATTATTTCCAAAGATACCTTCATATGATATATTTTTTTATATTGTTTTTATGGTAATATTTTTATTATGGAAAAATGTATGAAGTGAGTATATATTCAACAAAGTGTATTTACCACTTTTTAGGGGTGAACAATAGAAATTTTTGATAATCTATCCATGGTTTAAATATTTCTGAAAGACTAATAGTATTACTTATTTGTGTATCCTATACTGAGCTTTTTATGATCACCCCTAGTTTTGAACTGTTTTTAACACGATTTAATTGAGTATAGAGTCAAGGATGGGATAAAGGAAAATTTATGATGAGTAAACATGAAACGGAACCGTGGTTCTTTTAAAACATTTTCATTTTATGAAAAAAAATAAATTGTGAGTAGAAGAATATTATTTTTGATATTTTAGATGTAATGTATGAGTTATTCCATATTTCAATAAATTTATAAACATGCAAATATCCTCGATGTGAAATAAATATAAATTATTGACCTAACTAATGACTATGTAATGTTTAATTCAAAGGCCTCATGATTTAATTTTTCACCTTTTATACTCCAATTTTCTTTTCATATTCAAAAACCCAAACATAATTAATTAATAAATATATAAATATTTAATTTTATAATTCGACGGTATAGTTATAAAAAATATTTTACAACACACAAACACACACACACACTCCCTATATTTTCACTTGTCCCATTAATGGTCAGTTTACCACTTATGAGGATACTATGTAGAATATATATGTATATATGATTGTTATTATGGTATAATATAATTATAATATATTTATAACATTTAATTATATTACACTATCTTTCACAAAGTCTCGTTAATGGTCTATTTAACCACCAATGAGGACTATAACAATTATTTAATCATTAATGCCTTTGTGGATGGTTAATACAACTTATATATAATTTATAAATATATAATTTTCTATATTTTTATGATATTGATGGTAAATTAAGTAAATGATAAAAAATAAATTAAAATTATGAAATCAAAATCAAAATATATTAATTCCAACAAACCTGTCATCAAACCATTTTAACTATAATTAAAAGATAATAAATATACTAAAATCATTATAATAAATCCAAAATAACATAAATTAATGTAAAATTGTTCTATGTTCATGTTTTAATAAAAATAATATGGTTATATATTAGGTTTAAATGTAATAAAATAAAATGGGACTTAATGTAAGGGTACTCTCAAGTCATACCTTGTCTATTATGTTTCAACCCTTTAATTTTCTGTTTTGTTATTCAAAATTTTAATTACATACCTTATAAATATTATTTATTTCAATTTCTTTTTTGATTAATTTTGTGATAATCTTGTCCTTACATAGTTGGGGTTATTTCTTGGACACCTTTAATGATTTTGATAAATATATTTTTTTAAAATAATTTTTTATTCTTCTTATGTCATTTCTTCTTCTATTCAGAAATTTTTTTTAAAATTTTTTGATACTACCCATTGATGAACAATATTTTTTTATGTATTATTATTTTGGGATCCCCTATGTTTATTCATTATTATGAATTTTGGAAGAGTATTTTGTACCTCATTATTATATCATATTTTTATTTTATGTTAATTCATTATATATGTTTTTATTATATTTAGAATTCATGATTACGCCTATATTATGATGTGATAGGTGGGTTTATAATTATTCCTCCATATAATGAAATAGGTAATGTATTTTATTTCATGAAATTAGTTTTTATAAAAATGATTCAACTTCTTGTTTTTAAGGATGGATATGATGAAATTAGCATTTTCCATTATGTAATAATGTTAGGTAAATGATCCCTAAAATAAGACGTATTATTTTTATAGAATAGAAAGGTTCTATGTCTATTTAAAATTAATTCCATTTTCATTTGGTTATTATCATTTTCATGTGATGGGATTATGATTATTATTATCTCATATGTACTCTTACAAATTCATTTCTCCTATATTCTTACTATTCTTAACCCTAGTTTCTAATATGACCATTTCTTTGATATATGTCTCTAGGTTATCAAATGAATTAATAAGATTATTTATGAGAATAATTTAATTGGAACCCCAATTTTTTTATAAACATTAATTAATGGAGTGTTAGTTGGAATATGTTTTTTGGTGTATTTTTTCATGATTTTTGTGTGTTGGATGTATATTGAAAATAAAATATATTTTTTTTCAAATTCAATATTGAAAAATTACAGTCTATCCTTATATTACTCTCATCACTGACTGGTGAATATTTATATGATTTCACTATACTATTCACTTTCTAATAAGTTGAAATCTCCCTGATTATCCTCAGAAGGTAATTTTATCTTGAATAAGAAAATAAAATAATCATTATATCCCATAATATTTTATAAATCAATAATATTAAATCTTCAATCACTAAAAAATCAAGTGAATTCTAATAATGATAGGTAGTGAAGTAAATATAAGTGGCATATGTGGTAAATTATTATAATGAGACAATAATAATTCAAATTCAATGGGAAATGAAAATATAAAGTGTCAAATGAAAAATTAGAATTCACGAGTAAAATAATAAAGATGTCATTGAAATTAGACAATAAAATTCATCACATATATGAGGGGAGTTCCCTATTGTCCTACCATTAATGCTAAATTGTACCATCAATAGATACATTATCAAAAAATTAAAAGAAGATAGTGAAAATACACCACATATATCATTATAGAATCACTGAGTGGGGTGAATCTAGGATTAAATTTTTTTAATGTTTTTTTGAAAAAAAAACTCATCACTAAAAAAAGTGAATATTTTTCATTTTCATTCAATATATATCATTTTTCATAGCCACTTATTATTCCATTTCAATTATTATTCTGTATCTCAATCCCTATTTTCTCATACAATTTTTTTATTATCAAAATGTTAAAAAAATTGTAACAAAAAATATGATCCAATTTAAACTTTTCCAAATTGAATTCACACTTTTATATTTATCCAACCAACTAAAATACTACCAATTTATTTAAATCCATTGGATTTTGTTGATCTTCTTGATGTTATTAATGTGGCTAAAACATAAAGATTCATTTTTGGACCCCTTGAGTTATAGATAAAGAACCATTAAAAAACCACTTTAAACATAAATTATCATCCTAAAATAGATTTGACTATGGAATTGTTAAAAATACATGGTTTTATTACCTTCTATTCATTTGGATCTATGAGTGTTGTCCTCCCGATTTTGGGAATTTTGGCCTACTACTCTACTTATCGATTAAAAATTCTTATACCAAGGGTATAGTCCGCTGCTTATAAATTTTTAGCATATTACTACACCTTCCAACCATGGCATTTTATACTGTGACAATGATAACCTAATTATAACAATTTTGTATTACTACTCTACCTATTGACCATGACCACCTTCAGACACCACCACAGGCGTAATGGATATTTTTTTTTTGTATAGATATAATGGAAGGCCACATAAGGACAAACATACAAATAGTCTATTTATTACTGTCCATATGGGAATGAACATTTTCATGAAACCCCACACTAGATGTTCTGCCTTTCAAAGAATCTCTAACACAAATTTTATAATGGACATTCATTATTTGGATTGGAAAAACTATACTCAACACTCCATTCTCTAGAATACTTCAATATTGTTAAAAAATAATAAAAATAAACCAATCATTATATTTACTTCAATGAGTATATTATTTATTAGAATAAATATATATTCTCATTGAATAAGATTTGCGTATTTACTAAAAAATATAACACACTCAATTATATCTTCTTTAGAAAAATTTCAATTACCTTTATCAAATAATCTTATCAATATATATTTTGATAAAAAATATATCGCTTTGGATTTAATTATCATCCAAGAAACATAATAAATGTTGAAACCCAAAAAAATAGGAATGAATCACCATCCAATATTTCTATAGCCCCATAAGTGAACATGGTTTTAGAAATAAGAAAATTGATTAAATAATACCATTATATCTATAAGATGGTGATCCGTATAAAAATTACCTAACAAAAAACAAATAATGTAATTTCATAATAAAATCATCACATCATTAAAATTTCATATAAGAATTTTTTGACAAATACTTACAATTATGTTTTTAAATAGTTCACACATGCTGAACAAAATTACCAATTTCAAAAACTCTCTTAAAATATTTCCCACCTAAAGAGAAATACACTAATATAATGAAACCCCCAAAAAATGTTCCCACCATTAACAATTTTAGTGGTGATAAATCATAAATAAATATTTTTATTGTCATTCCCCCCATTAACAATAATATACAAAAGGAAAAAGTAAAGAGGATGAAAACACCGTACCTTATCCCCATAATGAATGTGGTTTAACACCTAACGTAATAAAAAAATATTATAAAACAGTGTGTTTGGTAGTGTATTGGTGAACACATCTGCAATACACACCTATATAGAAAACAAATTCAGGTTTTAACTCATTATTATTCACTAGAACTCATATGATGTGATATTTGACATTAATATTCTTGGATCATGAATATTAAACTATATTATTTGAATGATTAATAGAACTTTTATTATTAGACCCCAATATTAATAGAAACTCACATTGAATTTTAAATCTTTTATTTGAGTCTTCATAAAAACATGTTGTTTTATGGAATCTATAGAATCCAAATATTATACCTAGATAGTGCTCAAGGTGAATAGATTTTCTTTGAAATCCATAAAACATACCATTCTCCAAGACTGAACAGTCCAACATAAGTAGATATCGTTTCATAAACACAATATTCTCGGTCTACATCTATGTAACCAAATAGAATCATGTTTCTATATTATAACAAATTTAGTCCAATGTTCAATGTGGATTTTATGTGTCTAATTATTCTCTTTTTAGCCATGAAATGAAAATCTTGTGGTATTCATTGATATCTGGATGAAATTGTAACAACATACACTATATTCAGTCTTGAAGCTGTCAAGTAAAGTTAACATACAATCAATTTCTAGAATTATCTTTGATAAAATTACATTCCTTGTTCATCTTTATTGAATTATATTCCTATATAATTTTTTTTGAAATAATATTAAAATCATCCATTCCAATCTTAAAAATTATTTCAATATCATAAATCTCTTGAGATATAAAAATATATAACATTTCTTATGATATTTGAAAGTTAATAAAGTATATCATGATACCAAGGATAGAATTTTAAAAGGTTTATTTATTTCATTATAAAAATCATCACAAACTAATTTATCATATAAATATATTATAATATCATCTAAATCAACAATTAAAGGGTAATCTACCAATTTAACATATTTAATTTAGAGAGTTCTTTTAACTATAACTTTTCCAGATATCAACTTCTTCTAGAAGGTTCTAATATAAGAATATCATTCCCTTTGGGATTAATTTCTACCATATAAACCCATTTTCTATCCTATAAAATTAATTCCCAACATCATCAAGAACGGAAATACATGGTTATTCAATACAAAAATCCTCTTTAAATTCACTGTTAATGAAGGCTTACATGACATCCATTTTAAATATTTTTCTTTTTCATTCTCCAATAAGAGAATGAAATATTATTATTTTTGATAGTCTTGAAACTGGTGCAAAGGGCTCATTGATGTAAACTCCCTCAACTTCTAAATATGATTTACTTGATAATCATTATTTATTTCTCCTCATTTTTCCTATCCCATTCAATTTGTTTCAGAACACCCACTTCGTCTTGATAATGTCACTCTCTTTGGGATTTGGTACCAAGTACCATGACTCATTCCTTTCTATCAGATCTAACTATTCATAAATAATGTCATTCAAAATTTAATGTTTTATTGATTCATTAAAATCTCCTGGTTCAAATTGATAGAATAATGATATATGAGAGGCCTTCCACAACTTATTTTAGTTTGAAACTGTTAGCCATGATTTATAATGATATTTTAATCATGAACTTGACTTATTAAACATAGTTGATATGAAAATGACAAATTTAAATTAGTTCCATTTGTTAAATAAACATCATCAACATCAAGGTATTTATAATTTTCATCATGTTATCTAACATTAACTCAATATTTAAGGAAAATTTACTCATTACCATCACTTTTGAAAATTTATTATTCATGTGAGTTAACATTAGTTAGCGGTTTGTACCTACCAAGCCCATTAGCTTTTTGTTTTTTTGGATGGATGGAGTTTGGTGATGGATAGAGGTTTTTTCAATGGAGTTGGAGCTACCCAAGACCTTTTAAAACATAAAAAAGAGTTTAATACATATTTTTTTGTTTTTATAGCTTGTCAAGTCATTATATTATTGATTATGTGTTCAGATAGGAAACCATGTGATTTGATTTTATCATGTAAGAAGTTGATTTATGGTGTAATTTAATTCCATCCGAAAACATTATATTTTTCAATGGAAATAGAATTTACGACCTAAATATCTGTTTTACATTTAATTATTTGATGGCTTTGGAAATTTAAGGAAGAAAATGATAATTTATGATGTATATTGGGTCAGTTTTAGGTTATCTATAAACCCTGTTTAGCAAATTTTTCTTTCATTAGACATCTTATATATCTCTCATTTTTGGATAACCCTAGGTTCCTTTAAGATTATTTTTTCCCCTTACTCATTTCATGATCTATTGGTCTAGTGGGATCACTTTGGAGATCAATGATGAGTTCTCCTCCCTTATTCTCTTGATTTCTCTCATTCTTATCTTAGAGATTCAATGTAGTGTTGATGTTTTTTTGAGATACATACGGGTGAATTTTTTACAGGACTTTTTCATGGGTTAAATTCATCTAGGGTTTTCTCATGTGGTTATGGTTTATGGGATGTTTATTCTATTCATACAATGCACAGTTTGATCAGAAATAATTTTTACAGTACGTGATCCTCATTCTTACTTGTTTATAATCTATGTGTTAGATTTTCATTATTTTTTTCCCTTTAGGTGGACTTTAATGGTTGACAAAACAAATATATTTAATTATAACATTTGAAATTGATAGTTGTGGGGAGATATATCATTCATTACTAATTTGATGTATGTTATTGATGATATTAATTATTCATTCTTCCAATACAAAAACTAATAGTTGTTTGGATCTTTGTTTGGGTTGTATATGATATGACATGATAGCCTTGATATGTTTTTGTGTGATCACACCATAAATAAAAAGTAAAATAGTTTAAATATATATAATAAAATGGTTTCTCATGTAATCTAGTTTGTGTGATAATACACATTCTAATTAAATATGTAATATGATGAACTACCTTGAATAAATTGTGGAGGCCCTAATGTGTTTTCATTGTGTGTGGTATGTTTTTTTGTGTTTCATTATGTATTCCAGGCTATTGTGTGGTGGTGGTGATGACTGAATGGGATTTTTCAAGCATGGGGTTGTGATACTATGTGGATGGATTTCATGGATACGATGTTCAAAGTTTTTTTTTAATTGGTGAGAAAATGTTTTAGTGTGTATTGGTTGTAGTGCTTATAGGTTATTGGTATACAGAGGTTATGGTGTGAAATGGTAATGATGTGTAGAAATAATTTACTGAGGTGATGTGAAGTTCTGTGTGTTTAGTGGTTGTGTTATGGGATATGGTTTGGATATGAGATGAGGGGTTATTGTGGTGATACATATTGAGTGATATGAAATTGTGATGATAATAAATGAGTGGTATTGTTTCAATGATTGTATTGGTAAGGGAAGTTGTGTAAAGGAATGGTTTTATTAGTTTCCTAGTTATACAGGGAATAATTTATAATACTAGAATGAAAAAATATATGTTGGTAAATTAATGAATAATGGGATGATAGTTTATGTGTGGTAAATAGATTAAATAAATTTAATAAAATACGTGTTGTGTAAATGAGAATAAAGAATCTTAGTAATGAGAGTTATTGAAACTTGTTATATCTAGAATATTGTTAAATCCGTAATTGAAGGTGGGAAATTTTTCCTGGTTATGTGTGGTTGTGTAATGTGTTTCACATATTGGTGTTAGTAGTTGTGACATTTTATGTGTGGTATGGTAGTGGTTCTAGGGAATGAGCTAGTGTAGTTATCATAAACCAATAGTTTAGGAAATGTGTGTTATCTATATATCATGTATCTTTATTTTATTTCTTTATGCGCCCCAAATAAGTTGGATAACCTTACCAATTATTAGTGTTTCTATGTTCTATGTGTTTACCCTCGCATTCAGGATAGTGGTGCTATATATGGATGGATAACCCATCTTTATTATTCTTCTATTACAAGTTATAGACCATGGGTTTTTAGGAGATCTGTGGATAGATGGATCAGGTTTATTTGTGTGAGTTTTTACCTAATGAGGCTATGATGTGGTGTGATTTGTTATGGGGGTAACGTGTGGTAAGAATAGGGCACAATGTTGATGTCGTTCAGGTTTGTGATACCCTAATTATATTGTTATGTGATGATATGTGGTGTGTTGGAATAGCTATCGTTAGGAGGAATGATATTTGATGAACTGAGTTTCATTGTGTGATACTAGGTGTGATGATTCTATATGATTGTATAGGATGCTAGACCTTATGGGGGTGGGTTTTTAGGGATGCATCCAACCCCACATTTGTGTTGGACAAGGTTTCTTCAGGTGAAATGTGATATGATATGATGTGGGGTGATATGCATGGAAGAGGAGGGAGCACATGATGTTTCACTTTGGGTTTTGAGAGAGGAAAATCATTGGGGAGGTAGTAGTAGGGAACCGTGTTTATTTTGATCTCATGTTATATTAATATATAGGATGTGTGATTTTGTGAGAGAACCATGGTAATGATTAGTTTTCTTAGATGACCTGTATAGTTTCTTTTTAGTTCGTTTTTTTGTTCGACAGTGCATTATAATTCACTTTAATACTTGTGAACTTATTAACTTGGTTCTATACCTAAAAAGTTTACCTTTTATGATCACCATATGTATTTGAAAATTTTAATAGGTTTCCAGGAGGAATATTGGGAGTTTTATAAACATTTCTAGCTAGGTTGGAGATATTGTTGAGATGTTATCGTATACTTGTCTTTTGGTATATATTTGAGACTTTTGTATCTATCATTTTTACATTATTCATGTATTTATGGATGGTTTTTGGTTTACCATTATTTTATATTCTGTAAAATATTTGTTTTTTTTTCTCATCTCCCTATCCTATTTTATATTACATAGGTTAATGGATCCAATTTCAGATATTTTTCTACCCACTGTGCTAGTTACCAACCCATTTCCTACTATAGGTGTGACTCGTGGTTCATTATCTCTCTCACTTCATTTCAGCATCTTTGAGGGGAGGGGGGCATGAAATTGTGGTATTTGAGGTTTTTTTGAGATATAATACAGTGTTTGTATTTTTTCACTAGGAGGTTTTCATGGGTTGGTAGAGAAATAATGCTAGTTGATCCTAGTGTATGTCATAGACCAACAACATGAGCTAATATACTAGATTTTAGGCCCCCCTATGATCCATTTCATGGGATTTCATATTTTTGAATGACCAAGTGAGGGGTAATTTTTTATAGGTTAAAGACCATATGTACATGAATCACGTATGGTCTTGTCCAAGTTTGAATTTTGTTGTAGTGAAAAAGTAAAATGCATAAAATAAATATGTTTGATAAAATTCATTGCTATATGGAATAAGATATGGTCATTTATTTTCAAGAATGGATCTTGTTCTTCAACTGCAAGTGTCTGATGTAATTGAGGTTCATCCGGTTGATCTAGTTGATCTTTGGAGTGTTGACCTGATATAGGAGGATGGATTTGGGCATCGAACATTGCATCCCTTTTAGTGGAATAATTTGGGAATGTGTGAGGGGAGATTCTAAGATCTAAAGGTAGAGAATTTATTATTCAGGATCAAGATCTATTTTTTTTATTCCATGCATATGTTAAATTTTGGGCTCTATTAGTAGTTATTTAACTGTAGGGAGAGACATGTTAGTAGTACACGCTTTTTCACGGTGAAGATAATGAGGAAGATGTGTTACGACTAGAATTCCATAGGGAGTTCTGAATGGAGTTAATTTCATCGATGATGAGGGAATCTAAGTGGCAGGAGTTTCTATCCCTTTAGTAAGGGATCTTGAGTGTGTGGGATCTTAGGATTATGTTCAAGGTTCTCGTTCACATTTCCTTATATGTTTTTCTAGTTGTAGAGTGAGAGCAGAATATCTAGAGGATGCTTGACACCCGGTGATCAGGTATGTGGACACAACATTTATGCTTCATATGTATATTTATGTGTTGAAAAAGGATGATTTTATCAAGAATATTCTTGTTTTGAATTTGAGAGTTGAGATAGTGTCCAACAACATGTCTCAAGAAGAATTTCTTTATGCATTGGGAAGTGAGTTTTCATATAGTCATGGTTTCAACCAGTTGGGAGCTGACAACAATTGATCAATTTTCATTATTTTGGGGAAGTTGGTTTCTAAACACTTATAGTATTATTTTAATTTTACAGATTTTTTTGTGGTAGACAGGGACAACTCCAAGATTAATTTTTGACATCTTAGGTAGGGAAGTACCAATTGGGTGTTTAGGCTCTATTTTGGTAGAAACAATAGTTCCATTTGATGTAGTTTTAGTAGTAGGAACAATCAAAGTTTGTTCAATTTTACAGAACAGGTTGACTTAGCTGAGGGTATCCTCATGATGGTCCCCATATATAGAGACCTATTCCAGATCATGGTTATAAAGGGTGATAGGTGAGAGACTAATGGGATGTGTGTGTCTAGATTCATCGGTTAGAGTTAGGAGTGAAAATGTAGCTATGAGTTCATCAAATTACAATTCGTATATCATCTACCCTTGTGTTTTATTTATTTTAATTTGATACCCAAAAACTCCTTTTATTCACCCACATTAGTATGTGATTTAGGAGTGGACATAGAGAGGCTTCTAGATCCCCTATTATTATCTACATCGATTGTATACTAGGATTTATTGTTTGTTTCATGATTGGGATGTAGGATGGTGATGGGGTAGCCCTAGTATGTGGGGGAATTTGTTTTGATACCTATAAATCAATAAGATTTTACCCTCAACAACAATTTAATATATTCACACATGTAGTCATTTAATTCTTTTAGAGGGGGTGGGAGAGTTTCATTTTCTGATGCGGAGAGATAGTGGGTGGATTTTATTGAAAATAAAGGATATAATATGGGTGGTAGGAAAGTAGAGACTCGTTTATCTCAGTTGTTGGATCAATACATGGAAGATCAAATATAGGGTGTCTTAGCGCTATGGGGAAGTTCCTTGAAATATTCTTAAATTAGGTAATGAAACTATACCCTATACATGATGTTGATTTTAGGAGAGTGTTTCATCTGGGAAAATACCTAATTTCAATGGGTCTTTATCTGATGGATCCTACAGAGTAGTGTGAGTTGAGGTTTCAAGCGAATGATCAGATATAGAGGGGGTTTCATTCAACCATGCGTTGTTCCATAAGAAGAAAGATGGTATTCTAAGGTTGTGTATAGACAACCATAGGTTGAATTAAGTGATTCTTAATCCATTACCCTATTATGAGGATTAAATAAGTTTTCAACTATTTGAGATAATAAATTTCGTTCTTGATGATTGTTTTGTTTTCTATATATCACCAACTTAGGGTGAAAGATGAGGATATTTCAAAGAGGTAATTCAGATGCATGTATGGTCACTTTAATTTTGTAGTCATGTTGTATAGTGTTATGAACATATCATCCATATTCAAGGAGCTCATTAACTCTATGTTCCATGAGTTTCTAGACAATTTCATCATCGTATTCATTGATAATATCTTGCTTTTATCATGGATATATGAGTATGTTATGAATCATCTCATAGCAATTTTCTAGTTTCTTCACCATTACTAGTTCTATGGGGGGTTTCCATGTGTATTTTCTGAATGAAAGAGGTGAGTTTCCTTAGAAATATGGTGTCCCACTATGGTGTGGCCTTCAACCTATCAAAGGCCGAGTTAGTTGATTCTTAGGTGTCACCCAATAACGTGGTGGAGGATCACACTTTCATTTTTATCCTATGCTAATATCAGATACTGGTGCCCAATTTCTATCAATTTTCAGCCTTGATAGTGATTTTAACAAAGAAGGACCCATTTTTTTAGGAGGGATTAGTGTTAGTATGCAGTCAATCACTCTAAGAAGATGTTGGATAATTCTTTAGTGCATTGGTTTCCAATGGAGGGTGTGTTGTATGAGGCCATCTATAATGGATCATGTTTAGCATTGGTATTTATATTGATGAAACAGAATGTGGTGATATATTATGGTTCTATGAAGTTATGTTCCCATGAGAATAAATATACTAATCATGATTTTAATTTAGTGGATTCTATGTTTTCACTAATTTTGTGGAGTTATTATATCAAATGTTAGAAATTATTTGGTTTTCACAGTCCAAAAGAGTCTGAAATATGTTTTCTCTCATCGAGAGTTGAATTTATTCTATTAGACATTGATAGATTTTATTTTGTATTACGATTTTGATATCTCTGACACCTTGTGGAAGAGGAATGTTTTTTCCAATTAATTGATTTGGAAGTCCGAAGGGGATGTAGTTTAGGAGTCTATGGAAGTTTGAAAAGGGATAAAGGAGATTATAGAAATGAATCTTGACATTGGAGGGAGAGGTGACCATTGCCATATTTATCATATCAGTGTTGAGTTGTATTTCATGAAGAAGGTTGAGGATTCTCTCTAGGTAGACTCATATGCAGAGGAGATATGTGATTGTGTTGGCCATGGTGATAGTCTAGAAAGATGTATGGAGTATGGTAAGAACAATGAATTATTTTGGGGGATGGATTTCATTTTATAGGTGACACATGAGAGTTTTTTATAAAAGTTTCACTTCTTAACATTAGTTGTATATCCTGGTGTGAAAACATTGTATCTTGTATTGGTAAGATAGTTTTGGTTTCTTGGTATAAAATGGTTGGTGATAGAGTTAATAGTGATATTTCTTGTTTTCTAGTAGGTGAATGTGGAGAAATATGTACCCAATGTTTTTTGTGCTCATTGGATTTTCCCAAGTGGAAAGAAGAAGACATATAAATGTAATTTATAATATGGTTACATGTATATTAGGGAGTTTGTGATGTGGTTTTGGTGACAATGGAAAGAAAGAAAAATTTGCCTGATTTTACTGGGATTCATGAGTCGAGTACCATGGATGTCTTAGAGAGGTGTTATATTGATGATTTGGTTAGTATATACATGGTAACAAGAAACATAAAATCTTATTTGGATCCTAATTTTACTTCATGAGTTATGGGGTGATTTCAACAGGATTTTGGATCCCAGTTATTCCTTAGAATTGATTTACACTTTCAATTAGATGAGTAGATGGAGGAGACCATCCATACATTGGAGGATATGTTGTGGGATTGTGTTCTAAACTTTGGTGGATCATCGATAAGACACATTTACTTGTTTGAGTTTTTGTAATAGATTAACTATCACTCATTCATTCGCATGGGTAAATGTTAGTTGTACAGGTAGCTGTGTCGTTCTACATTGTGCTGGATAGAGGTTGGGGACTTAGTAGTTCTTGGACCTAATGTGGTGCCGAAAACATTCGAGAAGATATAGTTGGTTAGAGATAGGATGAGTAATACAAAATAATATCGTAATGAAAATTCTGATCATATGTGTATGCACCGAGAGTTCAAAGATAGAGACAATATGTTCTTGCATGTCTCTCCTTGGAATGACCAGGAGAGGTTTAGAAGGGGGATAAATATTTTTCTTGGTCTATTGGGATCTATGAGGTGTTGGGTTGTGTTGGTCAGGAAGACTATTGAATGGAATTTCTAATGTGGTTAGAGTGGATCCATGCCGACTTCTATGTGTCTTAGATTTTTTGGCATATTCATTATGACTACCACATCATTGGTTAGAGAGAGTTGGATATCAAGGATGATATGAAATTCATAGTGGATTCGGTAGTGATACAGTATCATCATTTAAAGGTTCTTTATGTGTGAAACATCCCCATGGTTAATGTGTTATGAAGGCATGTAATCCTTGAGGAGTGTACATGGGAGTGAGAGATGTTGATGCATTTTTAGTACCTAGAGCTATTTTGAGTTTTTCATTTATCTGTTCTGTTTTATTGATATGATTATTGATTTTATTGTTTTATGAGATGTGTTGTTTCTTATTAATGTGTGATGTGTGTTGTGTGATAATTATTTAGACATATGAAAAGGTGAGGAAATGAATCGTAATCAAGATTCATCATGCCCTAACAAGATTAAAACACCTTAGGGGGGTTAGTTCCACCTAAAAAATAAATTATCCTAAAATGGAAGATGGAATGCCCCAATTTTTGTTCTCGAGAATGTTTTTCTGTTGGCTATGGATGTGGTTTTTTGGGCTATGTGGAGGTTGATATGTTGATGTTGATGGCTACATGGAATGTTATGGAATGTTGATAGTACACGTTTTTGGTTTTGTACTCGATGAAATGTTGTGGTGTGGTGGTGTAGTGATGTGGATTCATGGTGTAACATCACAACATGAACCATCAGGTCTAATAAAGAGTCACATAAGGCCTCATGTGTGCCTCCCCATATGTAAGAGACTTATGACTAGCAGTTATGGTCTATGTTTTTTAGTGGATTGACTATACCCTTTGTGTAATGTCATTGGATAATTGATAATCATAAACCATATGATACTAAATAAATAATAAGATTACATGAGGTAATCTAAAAATTACATATGTGTCATACAAATAATACTACTCACAATTAGGAAATCCCAAAATGAGTAAAAAGTGAAAATAAATAAGTAAATAAATATAAGGGCCCTCTAGGGTCCATCATGGTCTGCTAGCTGCTCCACGCTTCCCTAATCAGCCATCCACCATAGGTGTGTTTATATTGACCAGATATCTAGTCATGAAATATAGAAGGACATAAAAATTCCCATGTATGTTGTAAGTACGTAACTTAGTAGGACACCACCAATACATCCATAAAATGATGTTCTCAAGTATACAAGTGAATTTCACAATAATAAAAATTTGTAAAGGGATAAACATACAATTAAAAACTCAATAGTAATATGCTAACCAATCTACCACAAACCCCAAGATATACCAATTTAGCCTCCATTCCATAAGATAATATAATGAGTTGGATAATCCAAAATATACTATCCCTTATAATGAAACCTCACGACATCATTAAGATGAAACTCAGTGGTATCTATCCCTAAAGACGACCATGTAACCTACAGTCCTTTAGATTGAGAATATTGAGTACAACCATTTCTCAGGATAATTCATAGTGAGTAGATTCTAGAAAATCATGTCTACCTCAAGAACACCCTCGAAATGAAACCATGAATAACTTAAATTGACACCTTATTCTAATGTCTCTCTTTATCATCATCACATAACAAGCACAATTAGCCACTAAGGAATAATCATGTCACGACAATCTGTCTATCACAATTACCTCTAACAACCACTAAGGTATGGTAACACACATATGGGGTGTATCATAAAAGTTGCCATGTCAAATCATTATTAGTATATATAATCATATATAAAATCATGTTACTACAATCAAAATTGTCAATAAAATTCACTAATAATATTATTGGAATCAAAATATCACAATAGATATCACATGCTACATGCACAACCACAGGTAATCAGGATCTAGAATGGTTTAAAAATATGCCAACATATATAATAATCAAAGAAACCTATAAAAATGGGATCCCAAGAGGTAAAAAACTTCCTACCTCAAAGTATTTGACATTAATCACATGGATAAACCACCCAGTGTGGTTTGATAGCTATAGTGAAAACCTAAATAGTCAAGAATAACTCTTTGTGACTTTATTATCATAATCATCGAAATGTAAATTCTCAAGGTTTTTTAATGGCTTGTATAACCAAAAATTAATATTTTATTTCAAGAAGAAATAAATTATCACAAGTGATTATATTTTCTCTCACCTAGATAATTTCCAAATTATCATTTTAGGCCAACATATGTGCTAGAAATATTCCCCATAATAATAATTATGTATATTTTTAATTTATTATAAATTATAATTTTATAAATATCTCTTGATTATTTATTATAAATTATCCATTTATAATTATATATTGGTAATTTATCATAAATTACCCCTTTATAATTATCTTCTGATAATTATTTCATAAATTATTCACTCATAATTATCATATGATAACTTTTTATATGTTATCATTTCAAAATTATCTTATGATAAGTTTTTTAAAATATACTTTTATGATTATCTGTTGAAAATATCATTTATAAAATATCCTTTAATAATTTGATATTTTATTACTTGATAATTTTTCATGAATTATCATTTGATAATTTGATATAATTATCATTTGATAATCACAAATTTTTTTAAGAATTATCATTGGATATTTTTTATCGATTATCCATTGAAAATTTCTCATAATATATCCTTTGCTAATTTTCTATAAATTATCATTTATTAAAGTGATATCCTAATAATTGATAACTATTCATTATTTTTTTTTCATAATCTCCTGCAATTAAAATTTTATAATTTATTGGAACTATCATTTAAATATTTTTGATAATTATCATTGGATAATTTGTGTAATTATCCATTGAAAATTATTTTTAATAATTATCCTAGATAAATATAGGATTTTTCCATTTATATTTAATTCTACTTTTTTTACATTGATTAAGAAAGGAGGAACTATGGAATAAAATGATACTAATAATTATAAAACATACCAAATTTTTTCTTATGCACAATGCATGATTGTTTTTGGTTTGAGAATAGACCCCAAACATAGGAATAAAAAGAAAAAAACGCAATTAGATAAGGGAGACTTATATGATTGTGCATATAGGAGATCTGAGGTGTTTCAAATTAAATAAGATGAACCATAATGGGATGATTTGGCTATTCAGACCCCCAAAACCAGGTCACTCAAAACCCATTATTAAAAAACCCATTTCAATCCATTATTCAACGAAAAATTCATAACAAAGTCATAAATTCTACCTCATTAAGGGGTTCTAATTTAAATTGATCAAAATAGTGATAGTTGCATGCTTTTGAATTTAATTAGGATTATAAATGTAGGTTTAGCTGGTTAAGGTATATGGGTTATTAAAAAAAGGAAAATTATTAATTAAATTCATAATAATAGTATAAGTAAATATTAAAAATTTATTATCATGTGTGGTATTATAAAAAAACCAATGCACATAACTATTATTTCACGACCATGAAAAACCACACATCGTAGACCTTACAGTGCTGTTGAATTTCTTATAGAACACACTGTATGAGATATATTTGATTATTTTATGAAAATTATATAATAAAATTCTTAAATAATTTATTATCATGCGCGATCTGACCAAACTCCCAACACACAAAAATGTTATAATGCACCTAGGATAAACTGTTTCACCCACTACCTAATGGTGTTATCAAATTTGTTATATGAGACACCATTAAGGAGATATTAATTTTTTTGGGAAAATATTAATTATGAGTAATCTAATATATTTAATATTTTTATTCCATCATAAAAGTTATTAAACAGGCCTTGGAATCCCATTATATCTCAGCACCAAATTATAAAAAAATTCCATGGATTATTTGAAGGATATAATTAGGATTTTACCTGAACAAAAATCCATTTAAATCAATTTATTTAAATTTTTTTATTGAAACTTCAATTTTTTCATAAAAGTATTCATAATTATTATCAATGGTGATTTTTATTATCTTTATGAATTTAGGATATTATAATTATTCCCCTACATCAACTTCTCATCCTTGAGACATATGTATAGAGTTCTTCTTTGAACATCACTAGTCACTGGGCTCCGACATTAGAGTCGCACTCCCACATCTCCTCCTGGAATAATCCATGCTGCCATTGAATCTAGACTACTGTTACCAGATTTTCACACAACACCGTCTAACTTTGGTGTATTATATGAACCAGATGCTCTACATAATATTTATTGGTCTTGAGATCCATTTCTTCATAATAAATAACTTGTGCTGGTTTGGTTATGTACCTCCAATGATGTGGAATCTAGAGCACATCGTCTGTACCTCAATAAAGGGAAGGGAGGTCTCAACAGTTTTCCACTACCCCTATCTACATAGTGATCTCAAATGATCCAAAAAAACATGTTTTTTTTGTTACCCAAATTCCCCATACATCCCTTCAATAACTGAGGAGTCACTCTCAAGAAAACATGATCTCTCACTATAAAATCCAAGAATCTCCTCATACGGATCACATAAGATCTATGTCTGCACTATGAAATTATCAAACACATCTGTATCAACTACACTCTTTTGGAGGACACCTGAACCATGTCTGGGACAACAACCGATTCCTCACCCCCTTATTCAAATAGAGTAGTGAGCATCAAAACCTTCCATAAATAACCTCATAATGTATCACACAAATAAAATATTGATAACTATTATTTTCCGTGAACTCAAGCAATGATAGGTGATCATCTAATTCTCCACCGAAGTCTGGAATGAAATATCGATGCATATCCTCCAATATGTGTATAGTCCACTCAGCCTGTCTGTCAGTCAATGGATGGAGCACCATACTCAAAATTAGCCGAGTCCTTGTGGATTTCTGTATGCAATTCCAAAATAACAATGTAAAACATTCATCTCTATTTGAAACAATGGTTAAGGTTACTCTATGTAGGCATATAATCTCTCAGACATAAATATTTTCATGCTCCTTCCCTGAGTAGGTCGATATAATTGCTAAAAAGCTAGAAGACGTCACTAGTCGATCGATAATCAACCTGAATATATCCAGACTCCTTAAGGTCTTGGTAAACCACATTAAAAAGTCCATCATGAGTATTCCCACATATACGTAGGTATTATAAGTAGAAACTACAAACCCACATAGATGCCGAGGCTTGACCTTGACCTAGTGATAGGAAAGGAATTGAGAGATGAAACCAACAATGTCTCTGTTCATCCTCGGCCACCAGAACTGGCATCTGTTGTTTTGGTACATATTCATTTCTCTAGGATGTACATTCCATTTAGTGGATTGTCAATCCATCATTATATCATCCCTAATGAGGGTATGGACAACTAATCTTCCATGTTTTATAATTAAATCATCATCGCTACAAGACCAAGTGGGTATCATATCATCTCTAGCCAATTGTTCCCTCATCACAAAACACAAGATGTCTAAATCAAGACCAGCCTTCACCTGATCAACATGTGATTAAATTTTCAAAAATGTGGAACAATTAATTTATCTATTATCATTTTAAGCACCCAACATCCATTTTACTAATAAGCTCATAATTCAACACTTCTCTTCTGAAGGCCTCTCACCATGATCATTCACAACCGGTTTCTTATGGATAGTGAATCCACAATGGTGTTACCTTTCACTAGGGGAATAAAAATATTATGTTTGAATGTATTTAGATACACAACCCAACACTTATGCAACATATTTTGGTACCGATGTGTAAAGATATAGAAAATAATTTTATGGTCAATATAAACAATAAATATATTACCAAAGAGATATTGTTGCCAAAACATCAATTATTAGACTATAACTGATAACTATAGTTAATTTTTAAGGTAGTCCTTCTCATGGTATAAGAGATACAGATTCCCATAGGCTACAACATGCTCTCTCTATCTAGCATCTCTCCCATACTAATGTCTGATGCATCGCAGTACACTGCATAACCAATCCTAGGCTTATGCAGTGTTATTACTAGAGATATCATCAAACATCCCTTTTTCTCAAGAAACTACACATCACCCTGGTCCAACCTCTATAATTTCACTCCCTTGTTTGTTAGTGATGTCATAGATGTTGATAGTTTGGAGAAATGTTGGATAATCTATTGGTAAAAGCCTGAAAAACACATAATTCTCTTAATATCAAACATGTTCTAAGTAAGGGTTCTGGAAATTAGTTCATTAACATTATTTGGGTATATAGATTTATCAGTCTCAAAAAAATGTCTTTGGTACTTCAAATCTACAATATTGATGTCACACTTTGAAAACATGTCATAAATCCTCTATTCTCAAAGCATACTCTGGAATCTCTCTATATTCATGGATTATGGATATTTGTGTCAGTAACTATATGAGGATATTTTCTATTAAAACAATGAATAATGATCCAAAATATGGAGAATAGATAATTTTCATTTGGTCCATGAACAATACCATTTTGTTAATCATAACGAATGGAATTATCATGTACTCTTACAGTCTATACATGATCTGAAATGATATTTTCATAACTTCATCCTTTCTAACTTGCAATTGATGATAACTCGATCTAAGATCAATCATGGAGGGCCACGAAGATTACTATAAGTCATAAGAAATATCATATATAATGGTAAATTGATATATATTCTTCACTATAAACAAGTTCATATTCTAGTAGTCAACTCATACCCACAGACTACATTTCACATTCCTGAAAAACAAAACAGATGTACACCGTGGTTAAGTACTAGGTCTGACAAATCAATTTCCCACTATTCCATATAGCTATACCCTAATCTCTTATAGAGTGGTCGTAGATAAACAACATGGGGTATCAAAATGGAGGAACTTGTACATGATATCAATGTCAAATTGGATTGTCTATCCTTTTGAGCCACTACTATGTAAAATATTCTCTCAATGATTTATAATCCCTTATCCAGTATCCTGAGGTCATCCTGTTCCATGGTAAGATAGAGAATATTAGAATTAAAATAAATGACATGCCTAACCAAAGATATATAATCCTATACATTGGTCAGACATTAAGAGAAGGACTTCTGACCGAGGTAACCGTACTACCCTAACAACATAACTGGTACAAGAGGAAGCTCAATTGTTTTCTATTATTCTTATTGTTTTAATTCTAAAACCTAATCCCTTAAAGAGGTACTATGGCATTCTTTTAAGTAGTCTCATAATACTATGTATAGAATAATTATTCTCTAATTTGAAGGAACACACTTCAGAAAATAGAACATAGTCATTAGGATAAAACCGAATTAGTCTATGAGATCGCATAAGGTTCTTATAAGAGTCCATGGGATCACACAGGGTTATCCAATTAGTATACAATTAACTCAAATTATAATACTTGTAGTAGTGACCCTTGTTTCCATCCCTGTATGTTAGGCACAGTCACCATACATATAATAAAAAAGGATTCTTAGTTCGATAAATTAATTACAAAAATGTTATATCACAATAGAATGAAACATATATATATCATACAAAGAGAATCTATCCTGAATAGATAACACTAATATATGCATTTAATTAATGAAATTCCATTCAAAACAAACACATGTATATATATAGAATGTCAACCTATATCTATAGTCATGATGCATGAATACCCCCCCAAATCCCCTAACTCACATTTAAACATCATATCCATCACCAAAGGCGAATTTACTCAATGTTAACATAAAAACATAAATTACCCACTTTATAGAAACATGAAGATATACTATATAGTGTTTTATAGGAATTTTCAAAGTTCCCTTACCTGATTATCAGCCTTCATACCTCATAACTAAAAATTTACAAATTAATGAATGAAGGAAACATATTTAGTGAGTCGTGACACTATGATACAATTGAAAATCGTCCAAACCAGAACCATTGAGTATGATCTAGAGTGCCAAAATTATCTTTTACACCTCATAATACAAAATAGCATACTAAAAAATGAGTGTCTAAGTCTTTTATTAGGGAGACTATACACTTTCAATCAAGTCAAAGGATCCATAATTATCAAAAAAAATATTATAAATATTAAATAATTAGAATAACATGTGGAAATCTAAAAATGAAAAATGTGTCATAAAAATAAAACATCTCCCAATGTAAAGAATCCAAAAAGAGTAACAAGTGAAGACTAATAAATAAATAAATTGGAATGTACTTAGGAATCTTTCTTATTTTTCTACCATTTCAATGGTCCTCTACTCAGGCAGCCACCAAAAAACCATTTCAGTTCACCATATCTGTAGTAATGAAATATACAAGTGTATCCAAATATCTAAGTAGGTTGTGAGTATAATAATAACTAGGAAACCACCAATGTATCCTTAACCTAATCATCAAAATTATAAAAGTTTATTCCATAATAAAAAAATAGGATAATAAACATAATATCATATACCAAGCAGTAGTGAACTAAAAAATCCTATAAAAACCCATTGTGGTACATTATTTAGTTCCATGATGGAAGATATTATAATGATTTGGAAGAAGAAAACTAGTCTGAACCCTGTTCGGAATCCTCATGATGTCACGGAGATGTTATAGGATTCCAACTATTCATCAAAAGGTCCATGTTTCCTGGTTTCCTCTAGATTAAGAATATAAAGTACTACCATCAATCAGGCTACCTCGTATTGAGTGGAACCTATAAAATTGAGGCAACCACAAGCACACCCTCAATATGATACCACATATAACACGTACCTCCAATGTATTCTCATGTACCTTGTCATCATCTTCACATATCAAGTGCAATCTCCCACTAAGTAATAATCATGGCATGATGGTCCAACTATCCCAATTACTTTCTAATAACCATCAAGGAGTGGTAATACACATTCGAGGTGAAGCATACACGTGGGAATATATTGTCATCATGAGTACATAGATTCACACATATAATTAATAGATTAAAATCAAACATGTAAATAAAACACACTAGTAACACACTACTATAAAATTACAATATGCCCACGGTTTTAGAATAAAACCATGGGTATAGGTCACACCTACATACACATTAGTACCCCTATACCCACAGTTTTGGGAGAACCATGGGTATACGAAACTCTGGAAAAAAAATTCCCATAGGAATAACCTATACCAACAGTTCAAAAAATTGTTGGTATAGGTCATGCTTATACCCACAATATTCTTAAAGCGTGTAAATAGAATTTCTGGAAAAAATTCATAGGTAAAACAATACCCACAATTTTATCAAACCCAATGTATAGGTTGTCCCATTATTATTCAATAATAATAATAATATATATTTTAATATAAATGTTCTTTTACATATAGATACTTATATATGTGTGTGTTTGTAAGAACATAAAATTTGTGGTATGATAGTCGTAATGTCGTTTGTCGGTAGGTGGAAGATGCATGGATCATATCCGAGCAGAGCTCTTTTTTAAAATAAACACTTATACCCATGGATTGGTTAAACTATGGGTATATGTGTTTACATTAGAATTACCTAACCTAATTGTTTAATAACTCTGGGTATATGTGTCTATATGCACATTTTGGAAAAACCACGGGTATAGGTCAATACTGAAGCCTCGAGCACCCACGATTCAGTAAAAAAATGGATGTAGCCTATACCCTTAGTTTTCTAGGATATACCCATGGTTTTGAACTATGGGTATAAATAACTTTCTTGGTAGATTTAGTCATGGAATAAAAAACTCACAATATATATCACGAGACTCATGCACACTCACATGCGATCACAATTAAGAAGAGTATAAAAACATGACAATCAAAATAATCATCATCAAAACATGTGATAAATGAGATCCCAAGAGGTAAAGAACATCCATACTAAATGTTTTCCACGTTAATGGAAAGGATAAACCACCCTATATGGTTTGATAGTTAGATTGAAAACCTCAAGACTGAAAAAAATAACTTTGTGACATTATTATCATAATCATCGACACGCCGAAACTCCAGGTTCTTTGATGGATCCAAGAAAAAAACATACTATTTTACGTAAAAAATAAATAAAATATTACATATGATGATATTTTATCTCTCCTAGATAATTTTCAAATTATAATTTCAGGGACACATATATGCTAACTATATTCACTATAAATATAATTGTTTTTTGAAAAGTTATTATAAATTATCCTTTAATAATTATCTCTTGATGTGATATTTTAAATTATCCTTTAATAATTATATCTTTTTAATTTATCATAAATAATCCTATTATAATTATATTGTGATAATGTTTTAGTAAATTTTACATTCATAATTATTTTATGGTATTTTTGATAAATTAACCATTAAATATTATCTTATATTAGTTTTTATAAAATATCATTTCTAGATTATGTTATGAAAATTTTATTTACAAATTATCCTAAAATAATTGCATATTATAAATTTCGATAAATGTTGATGAATTATCCTTTTATAATATGATATAATTATCTTTTTATAATCCCTAATTTTCATATAAATATCCTTTGATTAATTTTTATAGATTGTCCTAGGCTAATTTCTCATAAAACATACTTTTATAATTTTCAATTAATTATCCTTTGTTAAACTAATATCATTATATATGGTAATTATTTATTATTATTTACCAATAATACTTCATAATTATCATTAGATAATTTTTTGGATCTAATACATGATAATTTTTAATAATTATCTTTAATGATTTTTCATATTTATCCTTTGAATATTTGTTTTAAAATAATCCTTAAAAAATCATAGTATCATTATTTATATTTAGTTCCATAATTTCTTTTCAATCGTTTATGAAAGAAGGAATTATTCAATAAAATGATACTAATAATTTTTAAAAGATGATTTTTTTATATGGAATGCCTATTTTTTGGGAATAAGAGAATAGACACCATGTAATAGAATCATAAGAAAAATGATGATTAGATCCAAGAGGCTTCTCTGATCATGTGTTGAGGAGATCCATGGACATATGGACTAAACAAGATGAACTATAATGGGAATCTGATATGGTTCACCTATTTAGAAACTAAAAATCATAGAACTCAAAACCCATAATATAAACACATGTTTTAATACACTTTTCAACAAAAAAATCTTAAAAGACTCATTAAATATGCCCCTTAAGGAATTGATAATATAAAATGGTCAAAACAGTGATAAATAAATGATTTTTAATTGAATGAGTGTTAAAAATATAGGTTTATCCGATTGAAGAGGACAAGTTATTAAAAAATATTTTAATTAATTAAATCTATAATAATAATATAAATACATATTAAATAATATTCATTGCATGCAAGGATGTGAAATAACAAAATAAATTAAATATAATTTCATTCCTTGGGTAATCCCCACATCCTGCTCCGAATGGTGGTCTCATATGTTTCATATGATGCACCATTTGGGAGATAGTCAATTATTTTTAGAAAAATATGAAATAAAAATATTAAATAAGTTATCCTCACTTGTGATCTAACCAAACAGTCAACAACCCAAAATGTTATTCCATTCCTAGAGTAAACCACTCATCCTAGACCTAAAATTGGTCGTACATTTACTATAATAGACCATGTTTTGGATATATTCAATTATTTTGAAAAATATCAATCTCGAGTAAGATAATATATTTAATATTTTTATTCTTTCTGAACTGAGGCTCCACATTCCTCAAATTATCATTCTATCTTAATTCTCAACTCTGAAAATATTCAATAGAATATTCTATGGTGTTAATCGGAATTTCACCATTATAAAAATTCCTTTAAATAAATCTATTTATTTTTTGCTATAAAAAATAAATTTTTAGATAATGATAATCATATTATCATCGAGAGTTTTTATTGTCCTTAAAAATTAATTCAATTACACATGTGGTTTTTCTCTAGTTATTTTAGTTGGCATGTTCGATTTTGAGAATTTGTGGTGTAACAAGATCATTGAATGGTATCTTGTTGGTAGTTATTCAAACCCGTTTAACTTTTAGGGTTAGTTTTGTTTCTCGATAGAATGAATCATTTGAGAGATATCTAATGTAATGGTCTCTACCTTCATGTCCAATTACATGGATGTTTTTGTAGTTGAAGTGTACATGAAGGAGGATAGATGAGGTTTTGTGTAGGTGGAGCTATAAAAGAAGTGAAACATACATTTTACAAAATAAAATAAGAGTTTACATTATACATATGCATTGTATGAATTATCAATAAAACATCTTATAACTTGCATGTGGGGAGGGGATACAACGTGATAAGAGTATACACCATAAGAAATGGATTTATTATGTATGTAAATTATAGCCCTAAGATCCATTGTTTTAAGGAAAAAGAGATTAGAAACTAATGATTGGTTTTATAGTATTATTAAATAGATCTTTAATACATCGTTTTTACATATATATTAATGAACATACATTACATAACATTTTATCCATTATAGAATTGTATAGGTATATTGCCTTTGGAAACATGGACACAAAAAAAACAAGTTCATAATTGATCTCTATCATCTCCCACTACGTTATTCATAACTATAACCCTTGTTAGACACATCATTTAGAAAACCTTTCTTCATAACACTGGGAAAAGAAACATAAAAAAGGGTGAAATAAAATGATTAGTAAGGGAAATTAATGGATATATTAACAATCATGTTAGCATAAAATGATAAAAAGGTTTAGATAATATAAACTTAACATTTGTGATCAACACCCTACATGTCTAAGATCAAAATCATGGGTTATGGAATAAATAATGATAGTTTATAAGACATTAATCATAAATCAATCAATGATCATAGGACATGAGAGAATATAATTTACATAATACATTGATTTATTCCATACACATTAATTCATAACATTGTGAACATGTATAAATAGATACATGTTCACTCATTAAGTTATGAACATGAAATCAAGACCTCATATGAACATATGTATAGGAAACTATGACCTCACATAATATAATGGACTTGAAGTATAGGTCCGTGCATAAACATATAGACATAGAACTAGGTCCATGCATGATCTTATGGACATAAAAACCAGGTCCACGTATACAATTGTGAACAAGAAATCAGAATCACACATAACATATTAAACTCATGAGCTATCAAAATTTACCAAAGGAATGGGAGTGAGATATAGGTCTTAGTCGTCACATAAATAAATCATTCATAGATGTGAAAAAATATAATAAAGTATTCATTATCTCATAACTCATTTAAATAAATGAATTTTACCAAAGTATAACTAGTGGAAAATGGAACGGTTTTCATTAACATCCTCTCATCATAAACATAAAACTTATAGAAAAAATAATATGGATGGTATAATTGGATCATATCCATGTTAATTTTTATGTATCATCATTGGATATCATCTTACATGGAATTTGTTTTGAATGATCACATTGAATAATTCTTGAGGAAAATAACATTTTTATTTGAAATCATTTTTTTCATAAAACCCATGAAATTATAAAGGAAAATAATTTCCATGATAATAAACTTGTAAAATATTAATGGAAGCATCAAATAATTATGGTTTCATGATGATAAGAAAATAATCTCATGTGTAATAATTTAAAAAAATATTTCCTTCATATGTTTTGTAAGAAAATTTACAAAACACCTCATTTGCAAAATGATAAAAAGATTCCCATCAAATCGATTTACTAAAAGTCAAACATGTGTAAAAAATTATTTTATAAATTTTTTGGTGAATATTAATTTTTTTTATAAAACATGTACATTGAAGGGAAATATATCTCAGTACAGACTTAAACATAAAAAAATATTGAAAAATGATGAGACAATGAAATCAACCCTTACCTGAAGTCTCTCTATTATTTGTTCTCTTTCAATACTTTTGTAAAAAAAATATATTTATTATAAATTTATCGCATAAAAATATATCTATCACAAAATTCATGATTTACTTATAACTCATTATCAATTTTTGTTAATAAATTGTTAATAAAATAACTATTCTGGTTGATAACCGCTTTGTTTTCCATGCATGTTTCTATACGAAAATCTCGGTCTTTATACTCTGATCAGTGTACCATAATTTTAAAAATGTTTATCATTTAATAATAATTATATATATTTACTACATAAAAATTTATAATCATTCATAATATTTAGGTATTGAAAAATTAATTACACATTCATAGAGATGGTAGGTCGTATGTACTCATGAAAGATATTTCTATTTTTCGACTGATATAATGAAATAAAGTTAAATAATAATTCACATTTTTGAAATCCATATTATATCATATATATAAAATATATTAATAATATTCAACCATATTACCATCCATTTGTAATATAAATGAAAAAAAATTCACATCATGATGTGTATATGGTAGTCCATATATACACATGAGCGGCATTATTGTTTCTTAAAAGATTATATGGTAAGATAGTTGGAATGTTATTATAATTACATGAGTATAATTATTTCATAAATATCATATATAAATATTAAACCAATCAAAATTATGAACCATAATATATGGTGATGATATATTAATTGCATCACTATGTGGAGACAGAAAGTCGTACGTATGCATAAGCGATTCTTTAACTTCTTATATGATGAGAAAGATGATGTATAATGGTTTATTAAAAAAAAAATAACATTTAATCTTATTTAAAATTATTATTTTATGATTTTATTATAAATATTATTGTTTTATATGAGGTAAATACGTGTATAAAAATAATGTGAATGGAGAGAGATTACCTCTTCTATGAAACGACTCATTTAGATCCCCTCTAAACACCTACAGGGTTGGTATTTTAGAATAAAATAACCTATATAATGTATATAGTGAAGTTTATAAGATAAAATTTCATATTATGGTTTTTCTAGAAGGTACTATGTGGTCTAAATAAGTGAGAAGGGTAGTTCCCTTTTATAATTGACGCAAGGGGATTTTTCGGAATTTCATTAAAAAAATAAAATATATCAAGAATATTATAGAGTTAAATGTACACCCTAAAATATTATGGTACGACTATTTTAAATTTAATTTCATTGAAATCATAGGGTTGACACAACACCATTCTTAAACGAACAACGATATATAATTAAATATATATTTTTTAACAGGACCATTATAACATAATAATTAAATTGGTTGGAATGAATATTATTAACCAAATTATTAAATTTATATATAATATATTTAATCAAATGTTTTTAAATTAATTAAAATTATTTCGTAGTCATAAAATAAAAATGAATCCAATTTTATCCATTAAAAGGCTATATTTTTTTAAACTCTTATTTACCACCTTTTAATAGAGAACTTGTTTTAAATATAAAATTATACACCTTTAAAAATTATATTATAAAAAATAAATACTATATTTTATTTATTGATATCAACATTTACTTTGGATTCATTTTTGGTAATTCTATGATATGTTTGCTTTTTGACGAATAGTATTGCAACTGTTGGAATAGTAAGGTAACCATTAGGATTAGTAATATGAAAAATAGAGTAGTAACATAACCTTTGAAGGTATAAGTAAAAAATATACATCTTATTAATGGTAATAAGGTGTAATTATATAATATAATAAGTAAATATATGTTTTAGAAATTATAAATTAATTGTTGATATTTTTATAAAATATAAATGATTATTTTAAATTATATAATTAATAAAATGATTTAAAAGAAAATTAATATTTTTATTTTTTATTATCGTAATACTATTTTATGAGACTCAAATAAAATTTTCAATGTGTTAGAAAAAATGAAATAATATAAAATTTGTATTTTTCGAGTAAATGTTGGTAAAATTAAAATTTAATTTTTTCATATCTAGAAATTTATTTTTATTAAATAAATTTGATTTATGAATTTTAAATATCAAAAAATGGTTACGGTGAATTTTCCCTATTTTTATAAAATAGTTGAATTTTTGGTGAATAGTGATAAGTGATAATTTACTGTAGAAGTAAATAGATGAATGATTGAGTTAAGGATGATATATAGATGATGTAATAACACATTTATTAGAACTCACATTTATTAATTACTATTATTTAGTTATGGAATAATCACTATTTCTTTTCTTGGGGAAAAATAATAAACTAATGAATAAATTATTCACAAAACCACCCTCTCATCCACTATAAATACACCCCACCTCCTCTTCACCTAACAAAATCCAAGCATTGATCCATATAAAAATTATTCAAAATGATCTTCCCATGTATATCCCCTAATTTATGGAGACTTTTTTCTAAATAAAAGAATAATATCAACTCTCTCAAGGAGGTTCTCAGGGAGAAGAATGCAAGATGTAGAAACCTCTTTATGTTTCTCTTAGTTTCTTACCAATTTATTTTATTTTTTTATTCTCTCCTCATATAAATTTATCCAAGTGTAATGATAACTCAAGTATCATTTTAAAAAAAAAACATATCTTGTTAATGTATGATAAATCATCAAGCTCTTCTCTCTCTCTCTCTCTCTTTTATTCTATAAATGAAAACATCGCCTTTTATGTGTCAATTTAGGGACATCATGACCGATGAATTTTCATTTTCCATTAATGACTTCCAGGATGGTAATAAATCCATTTTTATAGTTAAAAAAGATTATAATATATTTACTACATCCTTTTAATGTTATATTACTATTATATATTCATGATATTAACAAATATAACCAAACTAGTTCATTGTGATCAAGAAACCACCAAATTAATCTTAACGGTTATCATTAACATTTTATCTATCGATTCATACTAAAAAGAATAAAAAATTGGATTTGATTAAAATATAATATTCTTAAATTTCATTACTAATATATAAATTTAATTATGGAAAACTGCTCTCATTTTACATGATTTTCAATGCATGTATACAAGTAAACCGATAATGAAATCCAAGGAAGGAAACGCTCCCAAACTATAAAATTGTATCTTATAAATCATAAAAGAAGACAAAAAATGCACATAATAAAATTTTAATAAATAAAATAAATTTATAAATTTTTTTAATCAATAAATTAATGGATTAATTATGATTATATGGTACATTTTGATCACGTTTAGAACACATTCAGACATAAGGTAAGGGGTTTATCATATTGCCTTTATTTATGTGAGATTTTTTATTATTCACCACTTATTTATTGTATTATGTGTATGTATATACCCATTTGATATATAATATCATGAATCTATTTATATTCATGGTATTATGTGTTTCATTTGATATTTATTAATTTTTGTGTATATAATTTGATTGATTAACAAGTTGTATGGGATTCTCCCCAAATCTCCATTTTTCATTAGGGTTACTCTCTCTCTCTCTCTATTTACATGAATGTAATTATTGATTTATAATCATTTTACTTTCTATGTTCATATTGAAAATATTTTTACCTAACACTATTCTCATTTATTTTCTGAGAAATACATGTTTTATAAGTATTTCCTTTATAATTCATCCGGAAAAGAAATCAATATTTAAATAAATATCCCAATTACAAACCCATTTTCATGTACCAACCGTAATCTATTTTAAACTACAAATGTTTTTATAAAATCACCATTTCTTCTTTTATACAAATAATTATTTATTTTTTTTCATTTTAATGACTCTAATATTTTCCCTTAATCTGCTATAAAGTGTTCATTTCTCAAGATTATTAAATACTCCATTTAAATGTTTTCATTCCATTTTGACCTCATTTAAACCTCAAACAAAATTTTATTGTTCTTATATTTTCCAAAATAAGGTTTACATGCTTATAATATAATTTTCCGACCAATATAAACTATTTTTGAGAGGAAAATTTATTTGAAAAGTAAAAGGTGTTTTTCTCATCTCATTTTACTTTTGATAGATTTATTCATTATTCACCACATATTATTTATTGGTAGTGTTTATACGGCCCTTGATATATCATATCATGAGTCTTATTCTTATCATTATATTATAAATTTATTTTCATTTTATTACTTCCTAGGGATTGTGATTTAATTATTTCAAAGTGGTATAAGACCCTTGGAATGTTGAAAGAATATTTTCCTTAAGAAATTTTTATGATATCATTTAAATGTATCTTAATCTATGTTAAATATTACAATCAATAAATATATTTTGATACAACATAAGTTTATTTTATATAATATATGTTTGAAGAATGATTTTAACTTTTATTTATGGGTGGAGCATGATATAACCTCTAGATTCATCAAAAAGTCTCATGATATTAACATGTTCGAGATAAACCCTTTGTGTTTGTTTTCAAACAGAAATGGATGGTATTTAACCCGCAAGGTTAAAACATCTTGATAATATAATTTTTCATGTTATGAATTCTTGAAATCCAATAAAAAATAATTTCCTTCATTCAAAAATTTATTGTTATTTTCAAGAGTATTTTCACTACTGAAAATTATATGGATTTGTTTTCATTCTTAGTGTATTGATGGAAGATTTTTTATATTATTTACCAGGACATAATTTATATGCCTTATGGAATTTAATTCCAAAATTATAGTTTGATATAATTCTTACTGATTAGTTTAGCACAAAAATATTATGTTTCTTTTCTTTAGGTGATGATGAAGAAATATTTGAATAATAATTGAAGGATGTAATTTATTTCATTTTATAATGTATCATGTCTTATTTTATTTACCCACTACATTATGGGTGTCATAAATATAATATACTCTTCTAATACTGATAAACTGATTATTTATTTAATATGTGGTTCATTATTTTCATTCCAAATTAATAAAATAATGCACCAGCTCTATCCTTCTGGGGTTGGGTAGTTACAATTGGTATAAAAGGAAGTTTAGCAGAAACCATGGACACTAGATTTATAAAACATATATTAGATAAAATAACCCAAAGATATACTTTGAGGATAAGTTTAGAATAAAATCCTATAATTTTGGTAAGGTAGAGATTATTTGGTTCTTCTTAGAAATATATATATCTCTATATAATATAAGTGTACATGGTTTTGACGCAGATATACCTAAGGGTAACAACTCTAACAAGGTGTCTCAGGCATGACTTGGGGTAAAATGGAGAACGGTAGTGAGAATTACTATACACATGGTTTTAAACTCCTAAGGGTATGCTTAGAATAATTTTAAATCTTATTAAAAAACATTAGTAATGACTTAAAAGTAAATATTTCTACAAAGAAACCATTTTTAAGATAATGTGATTATATTCACAAATACATTTCTATTTTTGTGAAGTATTTAACTAGTTTTGGGAACATACATTATGTTTTGTAATGTTAAAATCTAATGTAGTGTAATACATTATTTAGAAATTGATCATAGTGGAAGAAATAGTAACAATTTGAATGTACATAATCCAAATTGCTAGATTAATTGTATCTTTAAGGGGTTTAATCCATTCTTTCGAACAGAAATAGTGTATCAAAAATTATCATCATATGAAGATATTGAATCATGTGATAATGAGACAAATAAATAATTATCTATGAGTTATAGTTTATGGGGATTCAAAATAATAAAAGTACAACTCAAAATAATTTTGATAATGGAATGAAGAGAATGAATTATTTTCCTATATACGATAATTGCTGAAACAAACACCTTGGTACTTACATAAAATAAATGTGAGTTTTTTACTAGTTAGGAGTGAAATGAAACCGTGATATTAATTTCAAAGGAATGGAAAATGTTTCCAATGTATAATTCTTAGACTGAAAGGATAATGGACACTATGAAAATCAATATTTCAAGCATCAAAGGAATATATCCTATAAGAGGATAATAGATCTTGGTCAAGATTATGCTACTACCACAAAAACATGATATATTAATATCAAAATGTTTGGATGAATGAAATATGTTATTTGAGTATTTTATCAATAATATATGGTTATAAGAATCATGATATGTGTATGGATTGTACTACAATACTTCTTCTGTAATGAATTGGAAGCTTGTGATGAATATGACCTGTGATCAAGAGAAGTGATTCTATTATAGGTTGATCTATTTTGAAACATATGTATTGAGAAATATAACCCTAAATATTTTATTTATGATGAGATAATAATAAATAGATGTTTATGGGGTAGTGTTGGTGACCATAAACATGGTTACAAATATGATGATTTAAGGAACAACCTGATATATTACTCATGGAAACATGAATGTTTCAAAAATGAATAATAGAGATTATCGTATTAATATATTTGATATTTTGAAATAAGAGATACATTTTTTATAGAATCTTTTGTTATTATTGTTTTATAAATATAGTGAAATTACATATAAATTATTTGACATTTAATTTAGATATACATGTTTTAGTAGAGTCTTATGATTAACTACTTGTGGAATGGATCAAGTAAAAATTTGTAAAGTACTGTTCATTGATAACAAGTGATAAACTTTTTGGTTATTTTAAAAATTTAAATATATCAGGAATTATCGATGAACCATATGAATCATTAAAAGATATTCAGGTGTGTAAATTTCATTTTGAAAATTCATTTCTAGGTGTAAGGGATGAAGTAAAAAATTGAACAATGCAGAACCAAAGGATCAGATTATACTTAGGAAATGCAATGTAATAAGGTTTTTTCTTTTCTCACATTCTTATCTGAATAATAAAATAATCCTTCAATGACTCTTAAAATATTTTGGAATAAAAAAATTACATGTTTACCTTTTTTGCTAAATCAATGGTCTTTTTACTGACCACAAATTTATAGTTTTGTGATGGTTTACTTTATAATGACCATGTTTTATATCACCCTCCATCAAAACATGATGATTATATTATTCTTCCATGAAAATTTGTTCACTTCTCACAAACGTTATTATATTTTAAAATCTCATCTTCTGGAAATATGTTCATTTCCATTTCCAAATTATTAAGAGGATATTTTATTAACCATATTTCCGATGTGGGTTTCCAATAAAAAAATTTTCATGTATCAACCTATTAATTTTTAAGTACAATTTAAAATTACGAGGAAAAAATTTATTTCATGAGGGGAGATTGCAAGAGAAAAAAATTTTAGGGAATTTATATTTTTAAGTCTAATTTATTAGAAAACATAGCTTTCATTTAGAACCATGTTTAAACGAACAATTATATACAATTAAATTTAATTATTTTAAAACAACTGTTATAGTATAACTGTAAAATTGGTAGGAAAAAATAATATTAAACAAATTATGAAATTTATATTTTATATATTTAATCTAATTTTTTACATCCATTCAAATTATTTTATAGACATAATAGAATAATTAATCCAATTTTACCTATTAAAAAGCTATATTGTTCTAAACATAGTTTTACCGCCTTTCAATGGTTAAATTATTTTATATTTAAATTTTAAACTTTAATAAATTATATTTGAAAATATAAACATTATTTTTGAAATCATAATATTAATATTCACTTGGGTTAATATTTTTGTAATTTTATGATATGTATCATTTTGGTGAATATTAATGTGATTTTAGGAATAATATGTTGACCGTTAGGAATAGTAATATGAACAATAGAGCAGTAACCAAACCATTGAGAGTATAAGTAAAATTTATACAACTTATAAATGATAATATGATATAACTATATGATAATATAACTAAATAAATTTTCTAGAAATTGATAATTAAGTGTTGATATTTTTATAAAATTGTAATGTTTATTTTCAATTTGATAATAAATATAATGATTTAAAAAAAAGTATTTTCATAAAATATATTCAAAAATAAATATATTGTTTTCTTATGATTATAATAATATTTTAGGAGACCTTAACTATTTTTTCAAAGTGTTATAAAAGCATCTATAATTTTGAAATTGTTATATTTTGAGTAAATATTGATTTTAATTAAAAATTAAAATTTTCATATGTAAAAAATTATTTTCATAAAATATAGATAATTTTTTTGTTTTACAAAAAAAATAGTTACTGTAATTTTTTTTGTATTTTTCTATAATAGTTGAATTTGAATGAATAATGCAATATGATAATTTACAGTATAAGTAAATAAATGAATTATTGAGTCATGGATGATGTATGGATAAGAAATCACCCATTAGTTAGTACTCAAATGAATTATTTACTATATTTAGTCGTGGAATAAACATTATTTCTTATTTTTATCCAAAATAACAAACTAATCAATAAAATAATCAAAAAACGACCATCACCCCCACTATAAATACCACCCCTCGCCTTCTTTTCTCCTCACACCTTAAAAGATCCAAGCCTTGTCCAAATTATTCCATGTATACATATCAAGTCTACCCCTCACATCTGAGAGCATTTAGTCTAAATGATAGACCAAATTCAAGTATCTAAAAGATGTTCTCAAGGAGAAGAATTCAAGAGGTAAAAACCTATTTAATTTTCTTTTAATTTCATTTCAATTTCGTTTATTTTATTATTATATCCTGAAATCCCTTTATACAAGTTCGAATTATAACAAAATTAAAATTAATATACTAATAATATATCATGTAAATATAATATCCATCATTAAACTCTTTTTCTTTCTCTATTTTATTTTATTAATTAAATCATAACCTCTGATGTGTCAATTTATCGAAATCATGAATGATGCTTTTTCATTTTCCATTAACACCTTCGTGGATGGTCATCAACCCATTTTATGGTTAAACTATATTATAATATATGTACAGCATCGTATTTAATTTTATGGAACAATTATATATACATGATATTTTATAACAGAACAAAACTAGTTTGGTATGATCAAGAAACTGCCAAATTAGTCTAAATGATTATCATTAATGTTTTATTTATTGATTAATCCTCACCACAAATAACGAAATTGATTTTATGAAAATTTAATCTCCTATATTTTTATTAATAAGATCTAATTTTAATTCTATACAACTATTCTATTTTCTACATGGTTTTCCATACACGTATATAATTAAACTGATCCGGAAAACCTAGGATGAAAACACCTCACAACGATAAAATTGTATCTTATAAATCATTAAAAAGACAATAAATGAACATAATAAAATTATAATAAATAAAATACAAGTAGAAAAATTAATTAATTAATTAATTAGTTGGTTTAATCTAATTTTGCAGGACATTAAGATCAAGTGTTGAACATATTCATACATAAGGTAAGGGGTTTCACATAACACATTAATTTTTGTGAGATTTCCCTTATTCACCATTTATTTATACTATAAGGTGTATGTATACATAAATTTGATCTATAATATAATGAATCTATTTATAATCATTTTATTATGTGCTTAATTTTATGATTATTAATATTTGGTCAAATGATTTGATTGAATACAAAGTGGCAAGAGATTCTCTAGGAATATATATTTTTCATTAGGGTTACTCTCTATATCTCTCTCTATTTAACCCACTGTAATTATTATTATGTAATATTTATAAATTCTATGTGAGTGTTCAAAATAAATTTACCTAACACAATTATGAATTATTTTTTGAGAAATAAATTTTTTAGAATCATTTCCTTTTCAATTCCTCTAGATAAGTAAGCTCGATATAAGGAACATCCCAATAACTTACACTTTTTCAAGTACCACCCAAAACATGTTTTAACCTACCAATATTTTTTTATAAAAGAACTAATTTAACATGAAAATCAATCATTTTTTTAAAAAAACTATTCATGTTTCTATTTTAAAGGCCCTTTAAAATTTTCCCTTAAACCGCACTAAAGTGTTCATTTATCATGTTTTTAAAAAATTCCTTTTTAATATTTTTCAATCCAGTTGGACATGATTTATGTATAAAAAATAATTTCACTATTAATAAATTTTCCATTTTGATGATTATATACATTCAATTTAATTTTCTGGAAAATACAGATAATTCTCCAAAAGAACACTTCTTTCCAAAGAAAAAAAATGGTTTTTAATCATCTCAAATTTACTTTTGAGAGATATATGCCTCGTTCAACACTTATTTCTTATGTGTGGGGTATGCACAACCCTTGATATATCATATCATGATTATTATTATTATCAAGATAATAGAAGTTTCTTTTAATGTTATTTTTTCATATGGATAATGATTTCAATGTTTCAAAGTTGTATGAGACACTTTGGAATGTTTAATGATTTTTATGATGAATTTATTAATAGTATCATATAAATGTGTCTTCATATATGTTTATTTTTCCACTAAATATAGATATTTTGATAAGTTATAATTTTAATGAATTTAATCAATTTTTGAATAATGCTTGAGACTTGCAGTGACGGGTGGGGCCTGCTATATATCCCCTCAATGCATCGACTTGTCCTATGAGACTAAATATTTGGCAACAAACACTTCTTGTTTGTTTCCAAATAGAATCAGATGAGTTTATACCCATATACATAAATCATCTTAATGTTATAATAGTTCATGTGAAATATGCATGACATCAAATTATAAATCTTTTCCTTTATTCAGTAATATATTATTTTTATTATATAGAGAATTTTAACTATGAATATAACTATAGATATCTTTTTATTCTCTATGTATTGATGATTTTTTTAGATTATTTACATTTTCTTAATGTATATTACTTATTGAATTTACCTAACTTATTATTTATTTCATATAACCCCTAATGTGCATTTTATATCACCCTTATTATATTTACATTCCCCGTGATATGATGAAGAAATATTTGAATTAGAATTCAAGGATGTAGATTATTTCATTTTATTATTTATCACATTTTATTTCATTTTCACAATGTATTATAGGTATCATGAATGTAATATTGTCTTACAAGACTACTAATTTTATATGTCCTTTGAGATTTTATTTCTTGTAATGATTTCAATGTAATAAAATAATGTACTAGCTTCATGCTGTAGGATCACAATATAGATGTAGATGCCCAATTATAAGAGGGGGTGAATTATATGTTTAAAAAATATCTCTTTTAACCATAAGGAAATCTATGTCTATCAATGTTTAACAATTTAATTTCAAAAAACCACTTTGGTTCCAACATAATGGAATAATTGGAAGGTCCCAGGTCCAATTATAAGAAAACCAATATTAAACAAGTTAATCTTAAGGAATCGTCAGTTGGCTTATCATAGGGAATTATTCTACCTTAAAGCATAAAGAATCTTTTTAATCAGAGTATACATGTATAATAAATTATAAAAAAGTTATACATTATTTATATAAAAAAATAAAATTGAATTAAAACTTGTAATAAAAGAAAGTAAAAATGTGTGAAATTTTTTAACCCGAAGAAAATGGTATACAATAACCTTGGATAAAAGTCTCTTGATTTATACGTTCAAGGAAGTATGTCTTACTAACACTAGGGTAAGCCCTTGATAAGAATATCAAAGTCTATCTTGCTATCACTGCAAGTACTAGAACATTAATGTAGTCGACACCTATGTCTTTCTATACTCAGAAGCCCTTGATCCTTAAGGTAGTAGGAACCTTTGTCGTCCTATCCCCAAAATCCCACGATTGTACACAATAATAATCAAAGTCACACTAGGTTGAACAAGTTGTTCAAAACTGAACGAGATGTTCACAAATTTCACAATGCATGATAGTATTTCTATCTTGAAATCACTTCACAACATGTAATATCAAGGATCATCAATCGATATTGAGATCATTAAAATGAGATGCTATTTAGAGGAAAAATCTTCCATGGTTAACTCCTCCTCCAATGGTCATATTTTCCCATGAATCTCAGAGGGACCTAGATATGTTTCACTCATCCAATAGTTAGTAAGAAATAGATTGTACGACATCATTTCATTGTGAAAAAATCATGTGTAAGAAAATTTCATCATGTAAGGAATATAGTCTTATGTTTAAGAAACATAAGTAAAATATGATCTAACAAAGATGGAATAATACATTAAGGAAATGAAATAACTATAAGGAAAACATTTAATTGGATTATTAAGTATGTGAAAAATAGATTCTATATAAATTGATATTCGGATTCCATTTTACAAATAATTGGGAGTCTGAATTCTGAGGGATTTAGTGTCAGAATTCTGAGGAGTTTAAAGTTGGAATTTCATAGAATTTGGAGTCTGAATTTAAATGAATTCAGAATATGAATTTCACATAATTTTTATTGTTAATTTCATATATCTTATAGTCTAAATTTATGAGAATTTAGAGTCTGAAATTTAGATAATTTAGAGTTTGGATTTCAGGGTATTCAAAGTTTGAATTTTAGAGAATTCAGAGTCTGAATTTTAGAAAATTCAGAGTCTATTGAACTATATGATTTTTTATTTGAAGATAAGGATCCAAATTTTTTAATTAAGATAAATATTAATCTTAACATAATAAAAAATTAAATAAGACATTGAAAACCATTGGTAAAGTTAAAAATTTTCCTTAAGAAAATCATTCATAAAGAAAGATAATTTTTATCAAGAAAATGCGTTTGTGATTATCAAAACATAGTGGAATATTAAAGTCATAGAAAACCCTATTGACTCAAAAAAGGCTTCTTGGGTTGGGGTATTATATTAAATAATTTAAAATTTTCAATAATTCGAATATAGGTAAGTATAGAGTTGAAATATCATCATCCAATATTATTTAGATAGGTTTATTTTATATTATAAACATTATCTTTTAGTTTAACCATTTAATCAACCTATTTTAACATTAAATATTGTTGTAAAATTTTCACTTTAAAAAGCATATAATTTTTATTATAATTCAACAATTGAATAAAAAATGGATAAGTGATGAAATTTTATACCATATATTTTCCCCATATTCTTTATTAAAATTTTAATTATTCTTAAACAATTTAATAAAATTTCATTATAACAAAAAATTATTATTGTCAATTTTGAAACTATTTATTACATTGAATTTAATAACCTCAAGAAAACACTTATAATATGAAAAAAATATATCGTAAAATATATCCAATATGTCACAATAATCTATAAATTTTATGTATAACCATAATTATATGAAATTATGGAAATTTTTATATTTTTAGTATCATTTATTTTAATTTTTCATTAATTTAATAACTATTCCATCAACATTGTGTAATTATTTATGGTAATTATTTAATTCAAAAATACTTTTAATAAATTAACAGAATTAATATTACTTAATTAGGAACAAAATTAATATTTTTATTCATTTATAAATATTTTTTCTTAATTGTGACTCATAAATCATATTTAAAACAAAGAGAGTGACATTTTTTAAATTCCTTTATTTTAAATAATAAATAAGTCATTATCATGGAAAAATATCCATTAAATAACTCAATTTAAAAACATAGAGGATACTATTATAATTTTATTTTTATAGTATCAATTATGATAGATAATTATGGTCTTATTTCTTAGTTTTACCTTGATTTACCCAATTTACCCTTTTCTATGGTAATCAATTTTAACGTAGTGACTATTCATGTTAACCAAAAATAAAAGTGGAATGTTTGAAATATTTTAAATTAATAATTCTAAATATAGAATCAATTTTAAAGGATTCAATTATTATATGTTACATAAATTTATTTTAATATAAATGCATAAAATTCAAAGAAAAATAGTTTTTATAAAATGTGTTCGTAAGAACAACAATATACATACACCAATATCATGTATGAAGACGATTCAAATGAATTTTATTTTGGTATATCTAATTAAATAAATATTTTTTTTAATTTTATATCAATTTTAAATTTTAATGATAGCTAATATGAAAATAAAAATGATAGTTTTAAAGAAATCATTATATTTCACTATTATATGAAAAATAAATTTTTTATAAAATACCAAAATTTCACTAAAAAAAATTCTGATATACTATTCTAAAAAATTTAGTTCATTTTTTAAAATATATTTTATAAATGTTCTAAAAATTTGTTATAACATTTTCTCATAAAAATCAATAAAAACTCATTTTTAAAGAAAAAATATTTTTGATGAATAAAATGACTTTAGAAAAAAAAATGATTAATTAACAATAATTTTTATTGAGTTAAGAATTTCTATATAATTAATAAAATAGCTAATAATTTTAATACCCAATAATTTGATATATATGTGATAATATTATTTAAATTTTATTTCATGGTCCAACTAATACCATTGTTTTATATAACCCAAGCTATGAAGGAATTTAAATATATTTGAAAGAATAATTTCATAGAATACTGGGAAATTATATTCTCACGCCCTTTAATAAATTATGTCGTCACAATTTTTTCTAAGTAGTAAAAAAAATTTATTTCAAAACCCCATTTTGGACACCTATATATTAACAAGTATAAATAAAACATTCTCTTTATAAGGGATAAAGGGGTGTACAATGGTCATCTAGAATTAAACATAAATAGGTTTATAGATAATAGAACATACTTGTGAAGTAAAACATTGAAATGAAGGAAAACATAACTCCAAATTATTGATATAAAGTGATATAGGTCATGGTATGTATAATTATTACCATCAAAAAAATTTAAATATGTGATGGGTTAAAAGACCATTGATTTCTCAGTATGATAAAAAGTAAATAATGATTTTTTTTCAAGGTCATTTTCCTATAGTTGAGAGATTATTTTATAATATACATAAAATAATTGATAAAATAAACCTAATTGATTTATTTCTATTTCCTAAGAATAATTTCATCCTTTTTTGTGCTTAAATATATTTTGATATGATCTCTTAATCTTATAAATGGATATTGAAGATGAATTTTTCATACAGTAAGATTCATTAATTGAATCATAATACTCATAAGTCATTCCTTCATCCACTAAATATTTACCAAAACCATAACTTTTAGTTCAATATATGATTAATCCTAACCTATCCTAAAGATAACATATCCAACTTTTCAACATAATTTTCTAAACAAGTATTTAATCATAATAATCCTCACAAACATTACTTACCATATTAAAAAACTAAAAATAATTTGATCACATATCTCTCTATGATCCACAAAAAATAGTTTTAATTAATTATAAAGGATCTGAAAAAATTATATATATTCATATTATATTCGACAAGTTTCAACAATAATTTCCCAAATGTCTATAATCATATATCCATATAAACGACAATTCACCCAAAAATTATTTAAATATGACATTTTCCTAGATAAAAATATTTATATTGGAGGTTTCAGTTCATCTATGTATTGATAGATATTTATATGATGATATTAAATAACATATAAACTCTTTATTATAGAAATATATATAAATATTATAAAAAAGAGATCTAATAAATTCTCAAAATCAAATTAAATATCACTAATGGATAAGATTTTTATTCGTCTTATTTATACTAATTTCAAAATAGAACAACTTTTTATAGATTTAGGGATGAATGTGCCATAATTATCGTAATAATCATAAATTATGGTTATTTCGAAATATTTCACTTTTTTCTTTTGACTTCAATGGTTGTGGTGACTTATTATCTTCAATATATCTATGAGTAAGACATTAATTCTCATAGTTCGAAAAATATTTTCATTTTTTGAAAAAAAGTCTGAGTGATTTATTTTTCTCTCCCTCTCCCTATTCATTTCATTAAGTGAACTCTTCACATCAATTGGATATTATTTTACTTGATGGTTATGATTCCTATAGTTTAATCATTTTATAATTCCTTTTATATATTCATGTATGTTTTTTGCTCACATTTTTTGCAGGTAAGAAGTTGAAATTTTTTCTTCCATCCATTTGGAAAAATATAGTTTCCATGAAACTCCATATTTTTTTCGTATCACCAGAACCCTAAGGGTTTTTATATTCCATTCAAAATTAATTTAAAAATAAATAATTTATTCATAAAATCCAAATTTATTTATGGATAATGTATTTTTAAAACATTGTTTTAATCCACTAATGAACTAATCAACTTTTTTAGGGAGGATGAATAAACTTGAAGCATACATTGAAAATCTTATGATAGTTTCCTTATAGAAACCAATGGATTCATCATCCTTAATATTAAGATCAAAAAATTACTACCCCATTTTTTACACAACATATAATGGAGTTAATTAATGAAAAATATTCCCTTAAACTTGTCATATACCATAGAGATAATTTCAGTTTGTTTCATCATATTCTGAATAAGATTCCACTATTGACCTACTTCAGTTAACAAATTACAAATATCAAGGAAATTTTTTTCATAGTCAAATAATTTAAGAATGGAAAATATATTTTTAATCACATTGATCCATTTATCATCAACCAGTGGATTAGAAGACCCATATAAGGATGGTGGTCATTATTTCATAGAAGATTCAATAACATGTTTCTCCCTCTATCATGCATTCAAATGTTTAACATGATCTATGTTTCTGCAAATAGATTGTGAGAGTTGAGTGAGAATAGTTACAAGATATTTCATCCCATCTCTCGAGATAAATTAATGCTCATGAATATATTACTTAATTTCCCTTTATATTCATTTTTCACATGATTCTTTCTGGTTTAATTCATTGATTAAAACCAAAAATTACAGTGTGATGAATGGTAATCATAGTGAAAAAACACATAATCATAAAAAACCCATAATTGGATGATTAAATTATGACACATCCTTATCAAAATTAAAATCATACGTTTATCATTGGTCATCCATAATCATAATATTTATGATTTTATCCTATTCTTAGACATATACATAAAGTTAATATTAATGTTTTATCATCGTAATTCCCAAAGGTTAACTAAACCCTTCTTTGATACCAACTATAAAAGCATTGTTTTTTCATACATAGTTATTACATCTATGTTAATTAAAATTCATTAAACAATGTCTTGATCTTTTCCAAAATCATACAAGTCTATCACATTTGGAAACATAGACACACAAAAAACTAGTTCATAAATGATATATATCATATCCCAATTAGTTCTTTATAACAAGAACTATTCTTAGACACATAACTTATAAAACATTTCTTCATAACATGGGAAATGAAAACACATTTTTTGGAAATCATACATTCTTTGTAAGGGTAAATAAGGGATATATCAATAATCACATAAGTATAACATGTGCATAAGGGTGTGAGAACATAAACATAACATTTTAAACCTACGCCCTATATATCAAAGATCATAATATTGAGTTGTGGAATAAATATTGGATGTTCATAAGACATGAATCATAATAGAATAAAAAAAGTAGGCCATAATATTATAAAATTGAAAAAATACATGGAGTTGTGGCATACACATAAATTTATATCTCCGTGAACATGTATAAATAGAATCATGTTCACTCATTATGTTTAGGACATATAATCACGCCCTCACATGAACTTATTAATATAAAACCAGTTACATGCTTAATATTATTGATATTAAATCTAGTTCCATGCATAACATTATGGGCATGGAACCTAGTCCATGCCTAATTTTAAGTACATCAAAACCAGGTCGAAAATTAAAATTGTGAATATGAAATCAGTTTTATACATATCATATTTACAACATGAGTTATCCATATTTATCAAATTTTTTGGAGGAAGATCTAGGTAACACCCATCACATAAAAAATAATATATACAAGTTTCACAAGATCATAACACAATTATTATCTCATATATCATAACAATAAATGAATATCATCAAATTATAACCTATAGAAAAAGGGAATGTGTTTCATCAACATGTTGACATCATAAAAATAAACCATAAAAAATAATTATGATATCCTTTTATCGTATCCCTAATAATATTTAATTATCATCACATAAATTCATTATATTTAGAAAAAATGATTTTTAAATATCTCGTAGAAGAATTCTTTAGTACAATTATCTTTCCATTTTGTAATTATTTCATTTTTTAATACTCAATTTTAAAGGAAATAATTTTTATGGGAAAAACATTTAAAATTGAAAAGGAATCATAAAATTATTATGGCACTAGGAAAATGGGAAAATATTCTCATTTCATGGATGTTATAAAATTTCCTTTTATTTTATTTAAAAATGTCATAAATTACCACTTTTGGAAAATGACAAAAAGATTCCATTCAAACATTTTTGTAAAAATTAAAAAATGGATAAAAATGATAAAAAAGGTTAATAGTAAAAATATTTTTGATTTATTTTTAACAAGTGTAAATTGAAGAGAAATATTCTCTAGTAGATTTTAAAAAATAAACAATCCCAAATAATAATGGGATTTCGAAATATACCCCTACCTCAAGAATCACAATTCCATTTTCATGTTAAAACCTAAAATATATTAAATATAGAGCAATTATAATTATATTTTGTAACAATATATCCATCATAACAAATATTATTTATTTATATTGTCCCCTATTTATTAATTTCTTTTATTAAAATCAATATTCTAAATGATAACTACTTTGTTTTCCATGTTTATTAGTATGAAAATACCGGTACTTATACGTTGATAATGGTACCTTAATTTAATTTGTTTATAATGGTATATAAATCATAAATATTAATTATATACATATTTATAATAATTAAAAAAAAATAAGATTGAAAAATAAATTACATTGTTCATTGATGCTGTAAGCCGTACGTACTCATAAACACTATTACCATTTTTTATCAGATAAAATGAATGAAATGTAAATAATAAATAAATTTTATAGAATAATTATTATATCATATATATTATATATATATACCTAAAATTCAACCTTATTACTATCCATGTGAAATATAAATGAACAAAAATAACAACGCATCATGGAGACAATAGTCTATACGTACGCACAAGCGAAATTATCGTTTCCCAAAGGATTAGATGGTAAGAAGTTAGAATCAATATTATAATTAAATACATATAATTATATCATAAAAATAATATATTACCATTAAAAGCATCATAATAGACATACTTAAATGATAGCGAGGAAAAATGAATTCTATAACTATACATAGACGATAATCCATAAATATGCTTGATCGATACATTCATTTCATATTTGATGGAAATGAGGGGTCAAAAAATGTTTTAATAGTAATAATATAATTTTATAATAATGATGATACTGAATTTATTATTTTACATTAAATATAAAATATTTATAGGTGGTAAATAAGAGTATAGAAATAAATTGATCTGTTTGAGTGATTACCTCTTATTTTAAATGACCCCTTTAGATCTCATATAATGGCCTATATAGATTATTTTTTTAAAGTAATATCTAGAATGAGGATATGGAAGTTTATAAGAGAAACATTTATATAATTTTCAAAATACAAGGCTCCAATTGGTGTATATATGTGATGGAGTAGGTGTCCATTTATAATAGAGGTGAGGGGTACTTTTTGACTTTTATAAATTATAAATTATAACTAGTCTACTCTTGATAAAAATACTTAAAAATAGTATTTAATTGAAACCTTGGGTAAGATATGGTTGAAATATAATTAAACAATAAAATTTGTATAATATTATGGGCAACTTTGAACATTATTTTTTGTTTTTACCCCTTAATTAACAAATTTTATCATTAACCATGGCAACACATGTTTTACTATTTAATGTATATAATTTTATATAATTTAACCATTGACTCATTAATGAATAAGAGATGAATATTTAAACTATATATTATCACCTTTATCATTATTTAATATTCTTTTTACTTTTAAAAAAATTAATAGGATATTATTTTCATAAAATGTCATTATTGTCAATTTCAACACTATTCATCACATTAACATTAATAACATCAATAAAGAAATTATAATTTCAGAAAATTATTTCAAAACATTCCAAAAATGTCATGGTCATCTATAAAATTCTTTTATCTCCTTAATTATATAAATTATAATACTTTTAATATATTTGGATCATTTATTTGATCATTCCATTAGTTGTATAATTATTGCATAAACATTCTATAAGTATTTATGGTATTTATATAATTCCTAGAAATAATAAATAAATTTACATCAAGAATATAAATTCATTAGTTAAACAATTAATATTAATATTGTTCATAACTAATTTTTATTCTCATGTGAACAAATAAATGATATTTAAAACTAAGAGAGTGACATTTTATCAATTCCATTATTTTAAATAATATATAAGTCATTTTCATGGAGTGTCAATTTAATTAATAAATTTATAACCACATGTGTTTTGGGTCAGATTTAATTCATCAAATAATAATTTGGATAAATAATTATATCCACATCACATAGTTTTAACATAGATTTATTATATTTTACCTTTACTGAGTTTATAAATTCTTCAAGAGTTACTATTATTGTTTACCAAAAATGAGCCTATTACAAAATTTATGCCTCATAATTCTAAATATAGAATCAATATTTCAATATTAAATTTCTAAAATTTTTTAAATAAATTTTAATATATATGAATAAAAAAAGGGGGTTTTGTTTTTGTTTGTGGATGACATTGGGTTTTGGGGGTTCGCTTGCTTCACTGCCATGGCGATCTAGATCATTAATAGGGTTTAAAAAGCCTATTATGGAATATTTGGGACTTCTGTTCATGGATGGTGATTGAAAATCAACTTAGAATGAGGGATTATAATGTTCCAGCAATAGTACACATCTAACGGACTTGTCTGTCATTCATATTGATGTTGTAGTGAAACAACCCATCCCAGATAATGATTTGGATGCCCAAAATAGCACCACTATTCTTGGATTAATGAGAAGAAATAGGTAAAATCCCTAATTTTTTTCATAAGAATCCTATGACCTCTCTATTCATGATATGGCCAATGTTTCATTTGATGCGCACATAAAATCGATCATCCTGGAACTGAGTATGATTACCCAAAATGATGTATCAAAGTCTTCAAAATGAATTTTTGAATGTGAAGGTTCCAGATGAAAGTTTCTATGTGATATAATGACCTACCATAACACCCCCTTTTACATCTTTCATTGATTCCAATGCTAGAAAAATTCTCCAAAAGGGGTTATCAGCCCATGTTGAGCCTAAACCTAATGCATTTTCTAAGGGAATTTCAATTGTAAATAATTCCCTAATTGTGCATCTTGATCTAATAAATTGTGAGAATTACTTTATATTTTATAATTTAGTCTGGAGGATCTTTTATTTTTGGGACTCTTTTGATTAGAAATTAATCCCTCTTGGTCATGGTTTTTTTTCTACATATTTCCTTTAAATTCCTTCAAAATACATGTGTGGATTTTGAGATCTCTATCTCTAAATCATGGATATATTAAAATTCATTAATGGTCCCTATATTTCAATTCATTCCATTAAAAGAATTCATTTACTCAAGGTTGGGTATATTTTTATGGGATTAACCGGGTGTTTAGGAATCAAAATAGTTTTCATGATATTGTCTTGAAAATGTGGACTCCCATATGCCTTGACAAGGAAACTGAGGTGGTTCAGTTTGGAAACTTTTCTAAAATGATGGTGGGGATTGATATTCTCTCTACCTTGACTGATAAGGTATCCATCTTCCCTACCTCTAATAATATCCACATCAATGTTTATAATGAAAAAAATCATATCTTCTATAATGAATTCATGGCTATTGGTCCTTCTTTGGAGCTTTGTCGGATGAAAATTTCTTACAAAAGATATGGGATGAAGGGTCTTTGATCAAATCTATGTAAAAGGAGTATAGATAGAAATAATTTGGCTTTATCAAAGTCTATTGATTATAATATATATGGTCTCAAAAATCCATCCACTAAGGATGATATGTTGGAAACTAAAAAATATTCTCAAGTGCCCAATTTGAAAGGAAAAAAGTCTAATTGGGAATAAGCCCCCAATGAGAGATTATAGTGGTTCCTCTATACATGTTGATTTGTATAAAGAGGATAAATATAATTATGATCATGATTCCACTACTATTAATTTTGGAGAGACTACTAGTCTCACTATTACTGGGTCTCCTCTTTTTACTCACCCTCTAGATGCTTTTCCTGGTGTTGGTTCACAATGTGATGGGGCTATTGATTCTCATTATTGCAATGGTGATTTTTAGTATGTTGATTATCATTAGATGATTCATAAAATTTTCAATTACTATATGATTTTTTTGAATTGGGGGAAAATATTTGAAGTGTAATGGATGGATAATTGTACCACCCTGAAGACAACAAACAAAGGTGGTCATTACTCTTTTAATGATGCACTATTAACTATAAAAGAGAAGGTAACTAAAAGAATGGATTTCATTCCTTATACATTGATGTCAATGATGAGAAAATAATATTCTAACATACCTTGTACTGTTTCAATCTGATATACTTCTATGTTATTGTGATAGTTTAATATTAATATTCCTGTGATATTTAAAAAGTGTAATTCAAAATCAGAGTGGGAAACCCCTGATTATTCTGACTGTGGGAATGACAAGTATATTTATGATCTATAATATTTTTTTTATGGATAGGGGAAAGTCCCATTATTTAACCCCATCCATCTCCACTATAAATTTTCCAATTTTATACTAAATGGTTAGAATCTTATCTATTGTCTAAATGTTTTGGGTATATACATAAAATGCCACAAAAAACCATTTTTAGAAAAATGTATTTTTAATAATAAAAATGTACTTATACCAAAATCATTTATAATAATGATTAAATTTAATTTAATTTTATTTTATATGATTAAATAATACTTATGATACTTTTAATTCCGATTAAAATCATAATGATACGCTATATAAACTGAAAAAAAGATATTTTTATAAAAATTTATATTTTTCACTAATTATGAAAAATTGGCTTTTTCAAAAAAAATAAAAATATCACCAAAGGTAAAATTGATACTACTATTTCAAAAATAATGTTAATTTTATGAAATATAATTTATAAATGATAAAAAAAATAATTATAATATTTTCTTACAAAAATCCATAACAATACATTTACGAAGAAAAAATATTCGTGAAAAATAAAATGACTTTTCTATAGAATTTAGTGATTAATTTATAATTTTTTATATTGTCAATGTATTTTTTATATTATTCCTAAAATATTTAATCCTATTTATACCCTTAAATTTAATAGATAAGTGACTATAATATTTTAAATAGTATATCATGATACACTTAAACTCGAAGTTTCATGTAACATAATCTATCAAAGAAGTTAAATATATTTGAAAGAAAAATTTCATAAAATATTGTGGTGCTTCATAAGACATAAAATATAAGGGACCCTATAATATAATGTTTAAAATATTAATTCACAATATAAATCAGATTTCTTATAAATTAATTATAAACATAGTTTAGTGAATATTTTATTCATTCGGATTCCTATTGCTCTATCATTTATGTATAATCTTTGGATCATTTTAGTTTATTTTCCATCCCCTTCCTCCTTTCATGATTCTTGGGTTCCATTGGTTTCTAGTTGGAAATAATTGGCGTGTTATCTTACATTATTTCATTGTTGTCCGCTATTATTTTCATAGAGATTCATTACAGTGTTGTTGGCTTTTTAGAGATAGGTTGAGCCACATTTTTTATATCTATTTTAGGAGGGTCAGGTTGATGCAGGATTATCTGAGGCAGTCATGCTTTTCAAGTTGATTCTTGGTCACCTTATGGTGCACAATGAGATTAGAAAGAATATTTTTGATATTGGATCCCCAATATCACCTATTTATATTCTGTTTGTGGTATTTTTATACCTTTTATTTCCTTTAGGGGGATAATAATGGTTAAAGGAAAAATTATAATTTTATGAAATTTTTGAAATTGGTGGGTATGGAGAGAAATTTCATGATTTAGTGATTTGATATATGTTTTAATGATATTTCACATGTTTTTTTCTAATACAAAAAATAAAAACTATTAGGATCCTTGTTTTCATACTAGATGATATATCATGAGACCCTTTCTATTTCTTGTCTGATTTCACTCTAAATAAAAGGATAAATAATTTATATATGGAAAATAAAATGGTTTCTCATGTAATCAGTTTGTGTTATAATAACCATGATAATTATTTATGTAATGTGATTAAAATCACTAAATAAAGATTCTAGAATGTGTTTCTATTTTTTACAGTTTATTTCTTTAGTAGCATTGTGGCATTTTGGACATTTTTGGTGGTGGTGGTGATCAAATAGGCTCTATATTGTGTAGCGATGTAGTGTGATGAGGTATGATGGAATGGATTCAATTTAGGTAGTTTTGTGATATGGTATGCATAATGTTTCATTCACAGAGGTTATGGTGGGAAACTTTTGTGGTGCATAGAGATTGTGGTATACAATAAACATTCTGTGTTGCTGTAATGTGTGGAAATGAAGTATAGTGGTGGTGGTGGTGGTGGTGGGGATGTGTTGTTGTTATGTGTGGTGATAGAGTTGTGAGATGTGGTTGGTATGTGCGATGTGTATTTGATGTGTTAAAATGTATTGGGTGTTGTAAAATGTAATGATGGTGGATGTGTGATGTAGTGGGGATAGTTATAGGATTTGGGCTAGTTGTTGTGTGGTATATTTGTGTTAATTTCACATTTGGTGGTGGAATGATTTATGATGCTAAAATTGAATAATAGGTGTTGGTAAATATATAAATAATTCTATGATAGTTAATGTGTGGTAATTTAATTAAATAAATCGACTGAAATATGTGCTGTGTAAATGTGAATGAAGCTGATTAGTAATGAAAATTAGGGAAAATTGATATATCTGTAAAGTGATGAAATCTATAATTGAAAGTGGGAAATATAATGTGTTCATGTGTGGTGGTGTGATTTATTTCATATAGTGGTGGACTTAGTTGTGATGGATTATGTGTGGTATGGTAGTAATGATATGGTGTATTCTTGTTCAGTTGTTTGGAACCCAAAATTTGCAAAATTTGTTCTATCAATATATCATGTATCATTATGTTATTTTTATATGATTCCCAACCATATTGGATAACCATAAAAGTACTCTGATTTTATAGGTTTTGAGTGTTTTCCCTATCATCAAATATAGTGGTGATACCAATGGAGGGATACACTCCCTTCCCCGATTTTTCTTCAGCAGTGACGACCCAGGTGTTTTCAGGAGAGATGTGTAGTGATGGACAAGTTTTTCCGGGTGAATAATAATGTGATGGGTCAGTGATGTGTTTTGATTTCTGGTGGGGGTCATTAATGGTTTTATGATGGATAAATGCTTATTTTTTTTATGTTTATGACTCTCTATTACTCTATCTATGGTAGGATATGTGGTGTGATGTCCTGACTATATTCAAGTGAGATGAATTGTGTGATTCTAGGTGCCTTTGGGTGAAAAAAAGATGTGGTGATTCATTATGTTAGCATAAAATTCTAGACATTATGGGGGTTGGGTTGGAAGGGATTCATCCCAACCCACATCAGATATGTATTAGGTGTCGTTGGGTGATAAGTGATATGATGTAATGTGATGTTAAATGCATGGAATGGATGAGAGCATATGATGTTTAATATTGGGGTATGATAGAAGAAAACTAGCAGTTAAGAGGCTCGGAGAAGACATATTATGTTATGATATTGATGTTATTTTAAAATATCTATTGTATGATTCAGTGAATGATCCATGGTGAGGCTGGGTTTGGTTAGATAACCTATGAATGAAAATTAAATTTCTATTTCAAAATCACTTTTGAGGAGAATGTGAGAAACCGATCGAGACCTTGGTTTTGTCCCTACTAAGTATACTTAAAATGATTACCCTATGAATATAAAAAATATTTCAGGTTTATTGGAGGACATTAGGGTCCGTGATAGGCATTATTAACTATGTTGGAGTTGTTATTGAGTGACTATAATATACTTCACTTTTGGTATAAATTAGAGACTTTTAGAAGTATAAATTTTACAATATTAATTATTAATGGGATTGTTTTTGTTTTACAATTATCATATCTACTACATTTGGTTGTACCTTTTTTATCATATCTCCCAATATGATTATATATTATATGGGTCAATCCTTCCCATTTTTTGAGATACTTAGACAGTTAGTACTAGTCATCTTCCTGGGGCCTACTAGAGGCGGGACTCGAGGGTCATTATGTCTCTATATTAATTGAATAATAATTTGTTGGAGGTGGTTGTGACACTATATTTTTTCATTCCATCAGTTTCATATAAATACAATCAACAATATTCCCCATATATTATTTTTAGCAATGCTATCCTATTCCATTTGGTGGATAACCTATGAAGATACCATCAACAACACTTCTTTCACATTTTCTCATATTATCACTTTTATCATTGATATTTCATGGGATGAAAAAAAAATTAAATTATTAAATATTATATATTTCTTTTAATATGTATCATATGACGTAATATCAAGGTTTTTCTATAAATATAGTGAATAAATTTATAAACCACAACTCAAAATATATCATCCCTAAAAAAGAGACGTGTCATTATTTAACAATATAGATTGATCCAACTCCATAAGACTGAAATCATTTCACTTTACCACACTATTTTATTGAGGTGTGTATGGTATACTATGTTCATGAATAATTCCAATGTTTTTAATATAGGGTTCAATCTTCCCTGTGTATACTCAACACCATTATCTATTCAAATGTTCATTAAGGAGTAATGAAAATAATTCTCATTAATTATCCTCAATTTTTAAAACCTATGCAATGTCATTGACTTTCAATTGATATAAACTATAAATATAATGTTAGAATGATTATAAATAAATGAAATAAAATAAATATCTTAATTTTTCGATTTCGTTCTCATGGTATTTAAAATGATAGAGTTAATTAACCCTAAATTCTAAGTTAAATGTAGTTCAAATCCAATTTTAGAGTATTCAAGATGTTTACCTTTTGAAAAGTGTAAGTCATATAATTTATTTCTATTTTAAAATTAATAACATCTTGAAAATTATATCAATGAATAATCTTATATATATTATTTTTTCCAAGTGACCACATATTCGATGTGACAATTTATTTACTTATTTTATGCTTTAAAAAGTATATTTTCTATTATCACCAAATTGAAACAAATTTCATATTAAATAATTTCTTATTTTCAAGATAAATCAGTAATTAATGATCTAAAAAACCCCATATTTGTAAATAATAACTTCATTTAAAAATTAAATAATTGAGACACACAATTTATATATTTTTCAGTTGTTCAATATATAATGTTCTCTTAAATTTCAAAAGATATCTGCCAATAAATTCTAGTCCAATACCATTGATTTGGAGTGACCCATCATTTTTTAGATTTTATCAATACTTATTATTATTATTTTATTATCCTTGGGAAGATTCATATTTCCTGTCATATTTGAGAAAAAATTACTATGTAATATCAAATAACTTTCCACTTTGGAAGCTTTGTAGGAAACTTAAAAAAAATCATTCTCTTTTTCTCTATCAGTCCTCTTCTAAATCTTCTAAGAATTATCACTTATGAATATTAATGATGGTTGTATAATAAGAAATAATTTTTCATTATGAACATGTTTCTAAAAATTTATTAAAAAATATTCCAATTATTGAAATCTATTTTCAAATTCTAACCAATATTCCTCACACAGTCTCTATATTTTTCTCATTTGAATGAGGTGAATACCCCAAAATTTAATTATTTAAACCATCTAAAATGATCATTATTTTAGTAATTAAACCAAAATATTTTTATCATGTGTCCAAAACATTATATTTCCAACAAAAATCTCAAAAAAGAATATATTCTTTGAAATCCATCATGCTATATATAAGTGAGAACCTATATTTCATCCTTATTTTCACCAGTAATATTGGTACATTATGAAAACAATAATTTTAGTTAACTCATAATTTCTTCTTCTACACCTAAAAATTATTTTTATATCTTTTACATCCCTATTTTTAGTAGTTTTATCATTAATGTAGATGCACTCATAATTTCTTGTATGTAGAAAATTTCATGATTTCACTACAAACTTGGTCTTCTTAATTTGATTATTTTTACTTGAGATGAAACAAGTTATATTATTATTTTTATTTTAATGTATTAATTATTTTTGTTTAAGTACATGAGACTCATTATTACCTTAGTTTTCCTCATATTAAAAATAATTCTATGGAAATTTAAGTAGAAATTTTCATTTTCATTTTCCATACTCACCATTTATTTAAAATATAGAACTCTTTTTCTTTATCTTTCACTCATTCCATATTTATTCTTGAATGATTCTATTAAACAAAAATAATATTCAATAAATTCAAATTATTTATGAAATGTTGAGGTATGTTTAATATATATTGATTCATTAGCTCTATAATTTTTATTTTCTTTATTAATTATTTTATCTATTTATCACATATAAATATCATTAAGAGACACTTTTTGTATTACTTCATTTACCATATTTGTTTCATTAAATCTTCATTTATCTCTACTTTGCTACATAATTTTATAGTTAGTTTTACTTAATTGATCTTAGTACTGTTAATATTTTCAATAATATCTCTTGACATATCCATTTACCATTATACATCACTAATATCTAGAATTTTAAAATTGGGTAAGAAATTTCCCTTCCTAAATTTGGAGAAATTATTTATCATCCCTTAAAAACATATCATTGGGGTTTTAAACTATGATGACCCCTTCTTAATGAATCTCTATCATTATTCTTCATATTCATCCTTGAATCCCTTACCTTATAACTTAGTATTATTTTTTGAAAAATTGACAACATCTCCATAAATTAATCATTTTATGTAAGTTTTCCCTTCAACCATCCCATCCCTTTTATAAAATTTTTATATATTAGAGAAAAAAAATTATCAAATATCTCTTCCATAATAAAATTAAAATCAAAATAATAAACATAATCTTCATTAATATTCATTTTTATGCTTCAATTTCATGGGGACTTTAATAAATATTAAATTTTGATACTTTACATAATTTTTGATAGAATTTTCGTTTCAAATTTCGTTAGATATTAAATCATTGTGAAAATTATAAACGAAAATATTTGTTGGGTATTTTTATTCTATAGTAGAGTAATTGTAATTAGACATATTGTGTATGATACATGTAATATTTTCAATAATATTTGTGTATTTAATCTTCTTGTCATAACCTTGGATTGTTCTTATAACTTCATTCACCCTTGTGAATACATTATCAATAGTTTAAACCTCAAGCATTTAGATATCTTAATATATTAGCATCCTAAACAATAGTTTAGCTTTCTTTACTTTATTCATTCCTTTATTGATGTTTTAAAGTATATAAAATATATATTTTTAGGTTTTGAGTACTTGTAGTTTTAAAAACTCACTTTCTTAGAAAAATTATAGAATAAAAATATTTACATGAAATTAATTTCTAAAATTTCCTTTATATATTTCTATTATAGTAACACGTTTCACTCAGGGAACAAAACCATTATTTGTAACATTTAAAACATCATAAATGATAGATAAATGATATAGAAACATACTCTCATGGAAAAATTGACATATTTTTGCATCAAAATTTTGGAATCCCATAGTGATTTATTGAATTATAATTGAATTTATAATATACCCTTAATTTAATAGAAAAACACACTGAATAGAGAGAAAATCCTTCATTAAATTTAATTATTGAATATCTAATGAGGAGAATCTATCTTTAAATACTAATATCAAAGTCACCATCTAGGTTAGTGAAGAATCTGGGGAAACTACAATAAAATGGTGATTAGAAGGGGTTCTTTTTCATTTATAAGTGCTTTAAACCCCTTTTAGTAACTTTAGTGGCAGTAACCCACAACTACTGCTAAAGTAGCTGCCTAATTTATTTAGAGGAGGTTATGGGTAAGAGTTGGTCAACTCTTCATGTGTTTAGTGGTAGTTATATTAGAGGGGGTTCTAACCCCTTCTAATTACACTATAAATTCATTATATTCAGGTAAATTTTCTGAAGTTTTAACTGCCTCTATTTGACAGTATGTGATAAACCATGTTTAGGGGTGGTTCCTGTAATCACTCCTAAACTAACACTTAAATATATATTTTCACCCAGCGCCCTAGATAGACCCTAGTCACCATTGAAACCGTCACCCTGACACCCACTCAGACACCCATTGATTCACCCATCTGGTACCCCTAGACACACACATTGGAACCCCTTGACAGCAGCCAGTCACCATAGATAACCTCACACTGACACCCACCCAGACACCCCTTGTCCCACCCCACCCGATAACCCTTTGACACACATGCTGACACCCCCTGACAGCCTCTAAGACACCTTGACACACCCCACCAAGACCCCTTGAAACACACCCTGACACGCCTTGACACACACCCCAGTGAGACCCATTGACACCCACCCTGACTCCCCTGAACAAACACCTTGACACCCACCCCAAAACCCCTAGATAAGCGTCGAACCCGGGAATACATTACCCAGCATACAACAATGGTGGAACCTCCCCACCCAACCTAGGGGCAATGTCCCATCCGTTGGCCAATAACCTTAAGACGACCGCTTGACCCATGCACCCAGTAAAAATATTTGGGGTGATTGAGAGTCAAACACAAAACCGTCTAGACTAAGACCAATGTTCTTTCCACTATGCTCCAACGCTTTTGGTATATAGTATACAGTTTTGTATATTTATTTCTACACCAAAAAATTGTGATATATATATATATATATTAATGGTAATATAAATAATATCACTTTTTTTTCACCCCATCCAATTTTTATATATATTTATGTGTATAATATATATATATTTGCGTATAATATAATATATGTATAATATTTATATTTGGGTATTTATTATAATATATATATATATATATAATATATATTAATAAATAATTATATTTAGATATTTAAATATTTATTTATACATATATTCGTAAATAAATTTATATTTATGTGTTTATTTATATATTTATATTATATTTATAGATATGATATAATTATAATATATATATATATAATGATTTTTTTATATTTTTATATATGTATATGTGTGACTGTGTAACAATATTATTATTATTACAACTTTTTTTACAGTTCAAAAATTATATTTTGTTTTTATAAATAATATACATTTATACATTTTATGATTTATATAATACATATATTATATGAAAGACATTTATATTATATCATATATAAATGTACACATAAAACTAAACTCCTTCATATAATTGAGAATATATAATATAATTAAATTAAATATATATATATATATATATTAATCTTTAATTAATACGGTAAACTACAATATAAATAAAATATTAATATAATATATATAAATTTATATACAATTAAATATTTATAATATTATATATTTAATAAAATTATATAAAATATATATTTATATTTATATTTCATTTTTTCAATATTATATATATTTTTATACATAATATAATATAAATGTATTTATACATAAATATCATATAAAAATGTATTTTTATAATATATGTTTAATATGAGTCATAATATAAATGTATAGTATTTATAAAAACATATAAAATTTTTATAAATTGGAAATAATATAATAATAATTACATTTATTTTATGTAAATCAATATATATATATATATTATATGTATAAGAATTAATTTAACGTATTTATATAATGTCTATATATATGTGTGTGTGTGTGTGTTTATAATGTATTGAAATACATTTATATACTGTGTTTATGTAGTATATATATATATATACACCCATGTGCGTGCACACACACATATTATAAAATTTGAATTTTTATGAGATTTACTTCAAAAAGAAATGTAAAGGGTGTTTAAATCCCCCTCTAATCATAGGGAATAATAGTCGTTCAAAACCCCATAAAAGTTCTTTAAAAAGAAGGGGTTATCAACCCCCTGTAATACCATAAATAATAGGGTCTTCAAAGCCCCTTCTAATATCATGAACTAGAGGGGGTTTAAAACCCCATCTAATGTCATCATTTTGAGGGGGTTCAAAACCTCTTATAACATCATGAATTTTAGGGGGTTCAAAACCTCTTCTAATGTTATTAATTAGAGTGGGTAAAAACACCCTCTAATGTCATGAGTTAGTGGGGGTTTAAAACACCCAATAATTTAATCCATTAGAGGGGGCTCAAAACCCACTCTAATTTAATTATTTAGAATGAGTTAAAAAAAACTCCTATAATTTCTTAGATTGGAAATGGTTCAAACCCACTATAATCAATAAGATTAGCGGGGGTTCATGAACCCCCAAATATTTCTCAAATTTGAGGGGGTTGTGAACCCCCGCTATTTAATTTTAAAATAACCAATTATATATGTATATATATATATATTCTCTAAAATCAAAAAGAATATATAGTGTCACTAATAATTAAATCAGTGGTTGTTTTAATATTATCTCCTCTAATATAAAAACAAATATATAAAAAATATCGTAAAAAAATTAGAGGGGGTTGTAAATCCTATGTAAACAATATTATTTGAAGGGTTTGTTCATAACCCCCTATAAAATGAATTTAGAGGGGGTTGTGAATAACCCATTCTAAAAAACCACCGGTAATGTGCAGTTTATATAGTGTGTGGGGGGGTAATTACTGATTTAGTTATTTTTTATGTTTATGTTGTGAAAAAACCCTCACCAATGATTACAGTGAGTCTTGATCATTATAAAACACACACACATGAATGGAAAACACGTTTAAATGTTTTCCAACTAAAATTAGATGGATAGTCTTTAGGGTGATCCATATTTCATTGAGACCATAATAACCAATAGTTTCTACATTTTGGTAGAATGTGCTGGTTTTATCCTTATCCCCATGTTATAAAAAGTATCTAGTCTATGATAGTGATTCACATACAATTAGAATGATAAATAACATGACATAAAAAATACTTCCAAACATATCCTTTATTTTTTGATTCAGTTCTAATACCCCTATTATTCTTCATCCTATATAAACTCATGTAGAATCCATTAACTTTGTGAATAGTTTCACAACCACTTCTTATTCACTTCATTTTCTAAATATTGCTCCACATCAATATTTTTACTTATCATATCATTTTATTTTTAGAAATTCATTATTTTCATAAATCTACTAAGAAAGGTTATGATTCAATTACAAATTTTGAAATTCAAATTCAAACTTTCAACCTCATCCAACCAACTCAGCTATTTACACTTTTGTTTGATTCATTGTATATGTTTTATTTTCTAGATATCATTTGTACTACTAAATCTGAAATTATAAATCATGTTTGGCATCCCTTGAGTCATAGATAAATACAATACACCTAGAATCCTCAAAATAGAAATGATCCTCCAAAAATGTCTTTCCCCATAACCTGGAGAAAAATACTTGGTTGATTTTACAACAAAACCCTATGTACAATGAGAATGGTCCTCCTTCTTCTCGAACATTTTGAATACTACTCTACATTTTGAAAAAACAATTTCCTATCATTGGTGTAGTATCCTATATCATGTTAGTTCACTATTTAACCATTCTTTATAAAACAAGACATTTTCTACCATGGTTAGGGTCCCCTACCTCTACCTATTTTGGATTTCTACTTCCCCAGTTCACTATAGCCACCTTAATTTACCACCACTGGAATATTTTATTAAATATTTTACGTTGGAACAAATTTATAACCATAATGGGGAACTCCATAGGTGTGGTCCCATTATTTTTACCATTTTTAGATATGACCCTCTCAACACAGACAACTCTATTGGAATGAAATTTGATGGAATCTTCAACAATGATTCCACCATGGGAGAGTCCTTTAAGGCTTGGCCATGTTTCACTCAAAAAAACCCTTTCTATTTTATTATTTAATATTCATAAAAACACTAGAACTATAATAACCCAATCCGGATATTTAATTCAATAGGGAACATCTTACATAGCATCAACTAATTTATCTTTGAATTTTAATTATGTATTGATTATAAAATAAAACACACTCAATAATATCAAATTCTACAATTCTACACTATCTTGTTTTTTCAAAATAATAGTATTCACAACTATTAGGATGTGTAATCTTCCCCGATGGTATTTTTTTCGGTCAAGGAATATAACAAATAGTGAAAAAAGAGAAAAATTGGAATGGATCACCATTAAATAATTATATGTCTTCATGAGAGAACATGGAATAAAAAAAGGATATAGAACAAATAATACAACGATCTATATAAGATAGTGAAATATATGATTATTACATGAATCAAACTAAAAAATATTTAATCATAACATCATCACCTCATCTTAATAATTCCAAACATGGAATAAAATTATATAACCACATTTACTAAACTATTAAAACTATTTTCACATGATGAATTCACATCTTACCCCTTTTAAAAACTCTCTTAAAATATATTCTCCCTATATAGATGAATAGTTGAAAAATATAGGGCCCTTATAAATATTTTCTGTTCTAACTAATTATATGTAGATAAGTTAAAAAATACTTATTTTTTTATTTTTGCATTTTTGAAAACAACATAATATGAAAAAATATAGAGGGATGATAAAATCATACCATATATCTATAATGAATGAGGATTAACATATAACTTAATCCTTAGATTGTAAAATTATTATTTTTATAGTGTCTTGGTGAACACATCATCAATATACACATTTATCGGAACAAATTCTAATGTTAACTCATTATTTTCCAGTAGATATAATGTGTAGTGATATTTACTGTAAATATTCATTGATATTGAATTCTAAAATTTATTATTTGAATGTTTTAAAGAACTCTGAATATCAAAACCCAATATTAGTGGAATATTCACTTTATCATTTAAATCATCTAATTGAGTCTTCATACAAATATGTTTTGTTGAGACATGGATGGTTTCCACATATTATTATTCGATATTACTCAAGGAGACAGAATTATTCTTTTTTAATTACAACAAACACATATTTATACATTGTAAAAATATCTCGAATATTTTGACCTCTTTTGATAAACACATCCCACCAAATCTAGATTTGTGTAAAAAAATAGATCAATATTCCTTTTAGTATTAAATTTCAATCTATAGTTCTATTTTTCTATGATGCATCTACGTGTTCTATTTGTATCCATTAAATGAGATATTTTTGTTACACATTGATATGTGGAAAAAAATTCGAACATCACACATTATATCCAGTTTTGAAGTGGTCATGTAAATTAAACTTCAATTCATCTTATAGAATTTTCATGGAACAACTTCAATTACTTGTTTATATTTTATTAACCATTTCCCACAAAAAATTAGGTAGAAATAATATTTTAATTATACATGCCAAAATTATTCAATACTTCATTATAATAGTTCTCTTGGGATAAGAAAATATAATCCTTGTTATTTGGAAATATTTTATCCATTAAAGTATTGCTTATAACTTGGAAGAAAAATTTCTAAAATATTATTCATTTCTCTAGAAAACACATTATAAAATCCTTCAACTTTTTAAAAAAAATTATTATCATTTATATAAATAATAATAATGATAAATACCTCATTTTCATCTTTAATGTAGAGACTGCGGTCAAATCTCAATTTTAATAATTTCAACTTCTTCAAGAGGGTGTTAAGCCCAGAATAACAAGCTCATGGAGTTGTATTTTTCACATATGAATCATTTTTAACATGAAAACAAAATTATCATTTTCAAAAAGTAGGAACCAATATGGTTTTGTAATATACACACACTCATCAAATTAACCATTGAGGAAGACTGTCTTGACATCCATTTTAAGGATCTTTTATTACCACTATGAAGAAATAATATGAATAATTCTTATGGTTTCAAGTCATACAACTAGTTAAAGGTCTAATTTAGTACAAATCATTCAACCATTGAATACCCTTTATAAACTAATATTTATATTATTTCACACCACTTAATTTCCTTTATTCATCTAATTTTAAAATACCAACTTTTCGAAATGATGTTTCTTTATTTGGGATAGGGTTACAACTCTAATGATTTGTTATTTTAAATATAATGTAACTCAATATCCATAACATATTTCCACACCTCATTTTTTAATGTTTATTTCACATATATTATTTTCAATTGAGAAATATAGATATTTGATAGATTTTCCTCAATGTCATTCTAGTTTAAACATGTTTTCATTGGTTTGAAATGATATTTTGAACATGTATTTTCCTTATTATACTTAGATGATGTTAAATATTGTTTTCTTTATCACTAAAATTTTATAAATAATCTTCTTCAACATGAACCTCTTCAGAATTATAACTTTTTTTAAACCTCTCCTTTCTATTTCTTGAAAATAGATTCATTATTTAACATATGGAACATTCCTCTTCATATAACTTTAGTTTATTTCGGTGTTCTATAATTTTCATATCAAAAGAATAACAAATATTCTATTTCTATTATTTTTGATAATGATATCCCCTTATATTTGGGGGATAACCTAGGATGATATCATCATCAACCCTTCAGTAAAATTTTTCTAGATTTTCGCCTTTATCATTTATAATTAAAGTGGGAGAAAACACTATTATATTATTAAAAATTAGATATTTTTAGTAATACATATCATATGATTAAATATCATAATTTTTTATATAAATTATGTAATATTTAATTCAAACTACTTCTCTAATAACGCATCTAAAAAATAAGAAGTGTTATATTCTGAAATCATAGTTTAATAAATTTCATCAAGAATAATATTCATTAATTAAATATCATGTTTTTTCGATTGAATGGTTTTTGAAGTTTATGATGGAATCTATTTTTTCACGATAGGATTTAAATCGTCCACTATTTTACCCAACACCATTATCTGTTCCAATCACATTAAAGGAATAAAATCACTGTTTCCCAGAAATTCTCCTAAAACTCATGAACTTATTCAATACCTTTGATCTATTCATCAAAACCATAATACATGTAATGACAGTTAACTATTAAAAATTGTAAATAATATAATTATATTTTTTTTAGTTTTTTCTCATTTCCCCACTATAGGAAGAGTGAATCTAATCTAATGGATGAGTATAGTGTATTTCAACCTTCATGTGTGTATTATTAAAAAAAAATATTATGTCAAGTTAAAAATATATAAATCATTTATATTTTACATATAGGAATTTAGAAAATATTTTCTCAATGAATATTCTTATACATATTTTTTTGGAATATAATACCATGTATTTGATTCCACAATATATATTCTTCTTTCATACTTAAATACCTTGTATTTATAACATCAAAAATCAGATGCAATTTTCTTATTATACATTTTCCCCTTGTAAATATAAATCCAAGTTTCATGATCTTAAAAATATGATTTTCTAAAAACTCACTTAATTTTTATTCATTATATATCTATGAAATGGTAAGCGAATATTTTTTTTATTTTTTAAACATTCAATGTGATAGGTAATTTAAATTCATCATTACGAATCATTGATGACCCAAAAACATTGATTTTTAGTGACCCATTATTTTCAATGGTTATAGATAATTATCTAAAATTTTTTAACATTAATGGGTAGATTGGAATATTCTATACTATGTGTGGAAAATATTCTATTCAAAATATAGTTAATTATTCTTCTAATTTCTTATATGAAAATTCACAGACATAGTTTCCTATTTTCCTTTCTCCATTCACTTCCATGACTTCTCAACACTATTTATAGATTAAATTTCAAGTAATACATTAAAAGGGTGGTAATTTTAATGATTATAAAGTTTCTAAAATTGTTCCCAAAAATATTCTAATGGTTGATAACTATTTAAAATTTTCTTTTAAGATTTATCTAGGCAATCTATTCATTTTTCTTTATTTATTGAGGTTACTAACCCCCAATTTTTGACTTACAAACCATATATTCTCATCATTTTATGCGTGATTAAATCAGTATTTCATTTCAATGTTCCCAAAAATTCTATGGTTCCAATAATAACCATGAAAATTTATATTTTACATTAAAATAATCTTTCTATCTAGAATTTTGAACATTTATTTCAAATTCCATTCCACCCTTAATATTTTTAGTTTTTATCAATTTTTTTCAACTTTTTACTCATTATTATTCACAAGAAACTTCTTTTTAACATTTTATCAACATTTATAGTATTTTATTCTTTAATGTAGATGCAATCAGAAATTATAAAATCTATGAAATCAGATGATTTAACTTCAGTCATAGTTGAATTGTTTTGATTCTTCTTTTCAAACACCATACATGTTCTTTAGTGTTTTCATATTAATTTATCATTTATTATTATTACCTTCCATAAGGCCCACATTTACAAATGATTTTACAAACATCAGGAAGAGAGTTTTGTAAATACATACATAATTTTTGATTCTTTATTCCATAGTTAATATTTTTTTTCATAAATTTTCATACTCTTTTTTTTCTCTTTCACTCTTTCCATATTGATTATTGAATTATTTTTCTGAAAATAACAATATTCTATTCATTGATTTCTTTATAAATCACTAATTTATCTTCAATATAAATAATTTCATTTTTTATGGATGATTGATTTTCCATTTTCATATTTTTATGTCTTTTTCTTACTTATATATTATTGAGAGACATTCATCTAGTCCTCTTTTTACAAACGAATTATTATTTTTTATTTTAATTGACTTCTATATAAATTTTTAAAGTGATTTATTCTTCATTCACCTTAATAATGTGTTATTTATTTGAATATCTCATTAAATATACATTAACCAATCTTCAACACTATTATAACTACATTAAAAATATATAATAAATTTCCCCTTTTTGATTTAGAGAAATTATTTCTCTTTCCATTAGAAAAATCCCATAGCTTTTCAGAAATTTATAAACCCCTCGTATAAAATATCATTGGTTATTATTTTTCTCCATCACTAACTCCATATAATTTTATCAATGTACAGTTTACAAAAAAAATCAAATAATCCAAAATAGAACCATTTTAGTATAATATTACATTTAAAACAACCCTTATATCTTCTAACATTTATAGATATTAGTGACATCATCTTATCAAAATTATGATCGTAATAAGAATCAAAATCAAAATCAGAATAATAAATATCATATTCATCCAACGTATTATTATTTATTTATTTCATTGATTCCCCAAAAGAAGCTTATTAATCATATTTTCATTCTTATTGATATCACCATCATTACTTATTTTAGAAGATATTAATGTAATATAAAAATCACCAAGATAAATATCACTTGGGTCAATTTCATCCTTGTAAAATACATTATAATAAAACATATATAGAAATATACATGTTATATTATCAAAATATCAATATCTTTCAACTAATAACCCTATACCTTGATTTTTATTATAACATAATTTACCATTCCGAATATACTATTAATTGTTTCATCATCATGAATCATAATGTCTTCAATCAAACGCCTCAAAAATAGTTATGTATCTCAAATCACATTTTTATTTCCTTTATATATTTTATGATGTTTATCCTAAATATATATATTTTTGGATTGAGTTCATTCGTGATAAAAAACACATTACAAGATTTAAGAAATAATAAAATAATTAGTGCAATCATTGTTTTACATGTTCCAATTATCTATTGTTTTTATAGACCCACATTTATCTTTGGGTAAAACCCATCAATTGTTACTTTGAATACATTATAACTGATATATAATAGGAATGAAAATAATATTTCATTACATATGTGATATATTTACCATAAAATGTAATAATAGTCTTGTTTTTTTATGAATTATGATTTTCTATAAAAAACACCAAAAAATATGTGATAAACACAACAATCATACATAAAATTATTCTCAAACATCAAACCCAAAATAACTAGTGAGGGGAACCTATAATTTGAATCCACATGAAAATATAACTCTTATATAACTAAAGAATCACTAAGAGTGTGAGGGATTGTGGTGAATTAGTGAATCATTTTCTATGTCTCATTGGTGGAATAATCGTAATTTGCGATTAAATTGAATATTTATCTTTGTACAACACACACATGAATGTAAAATAAGATTTATAAAGTTCATCTCTAAAAAAGAGAAGGATTTTTATCTCTATGATATATATCTATTTAAGTCAATACTACCGAAAAGTTTCAATATATAGTTACATTGATTAGGGTTTATCTAGGTAATCTATTGATAACAAGTATCATGACTATGATAGATCTTCCCACATTGTAATAATTATAAAAAAATTGATATAAATAAATAAAAACCTTCTAAATATAGAATTTTTTTATTGATGTAGGGTCAGTTAACCTATCATTCTTCAACCTATAGAAACTCTGTTAAAATCCATTAACTCTATGCCAATTTTCAATGAACCTAAATTTTAAATTAAATTATTCCACTTTTCATCTATACCACTTCAATTTTAGACTCCTATTTTCTTCCTAGAAAATAAATCATTTCACAATAGTTGTAAAAATGTGTATGATCCAATTCCAATTTTTCAAATTTGAATTCATACCTTAATCTTTGTCCAACTAACTCAACTAAAACAATATATTTATAGAATTGGATATTTTTTATCTTCTAGATACCGTTGATTTTATAAAAAATGGCCTTATAAACCACATTATGGAGCCCTTTATGCATTAATGAATCCACAATATAAAAGATGCTGAGAGTACTATGATTTGTACCAACATTTCATACACCATGGAATGGTAAATAAATAAATTGTCATTTCCATAAAATTAATGATCACTATATGCATGGTCCTCTTGGTTCTTATTGTTATTTATTTATAATATACATATTGACCATGAATTATGATACCATGGGTGTGGTATCAATTTTTTTTATTTTGTAATGTTAGCCTATTTTTAGACCATGACATATTATACCATATGTGTGGTCTCCTTCATCATCCCATGTTGTTTTCCTGCCCCACCAGTCGACCATGAACACCTTCAGGAACCACCTAATAAAAATATGATTTCCTATTTTTCACGTTTATAATGGAATAACTCTACAGGGACCCCCTTTTACAAGCACTCTTTATAGATTCCCATTTTGGCATGGAATTCTAAACAGACCATGTGATATGGGCATGGGCATTCCTATAATTTTAATTACACCTTTTACCATAGTCATGTCCATCATACCTTAGACATGTTCCAATAAACACACCCATATTTCTATAACCTTCTTCAATATTTATAAAAACAATGAATTATGATAATTAAATCATGATATTTATTTTAATGTGTATTATCTTATATATAATTGAAATATTTATATTTATATATGATTTTCATAATTACAAAAGAATTATGAAAAAAAATCATACCATCAAAACCAATTATCTAACCTCACATTATAATATTACCATCTCATCAACTCTTTTGATAAATAGGCATGATAAAAAATTATAACTTGATTATCTTTATCGACCCATTTTTTATTACAACCACAACCTTGAGTAAATAACCCACAATCTTAGTGAAATGCCCATGCGTTCCTTGAATCATTAAATATCATCCTACTTTTATGGGAATAATAATCTATGTCCTTATAAATTAAAATTTTTAATAAGTTCTTTAAATTAATTATCTAGATCAGTCTTCTATGAATTCCAATACATGCATAACTATTGTTTTTCAATTAATGGGGATGTGAACCTTTAATATTCAATCTCATGATCGACAATCTTCCTCAATCTCTAAATTATTTTTAAAATTTCATCATCTATATATAAATATCATCCTGATTATATATAACCAGTCTAAAGGGTTTTTGATTTAATTTAAGATCGTGTTATAATATTTTAGTAATTTGGGATTTTTATCCCTATGGTGCAAATATTTTTAAATTCTGGGTATAACTACATGAAGGAAATCTATGGTTGACTGAAATCATTCTTTAATTGATCTTATGACACAATTACCTAGAAATAAAACATTTATGGCATATTTTTTTTTGAAACTCATATCATTCATTCACATCTGTGAAATGATCATTCGGGAGATATAGTCGATCTTCATAAGGTTACTCAAAATCAATATGTGGTTAGCTCAATAATTTTTAAATTTTTTAGCATGATTTGTCAAAAGGAATGGTCAACCATGCTGTGTATTTAGTCATCCATTTATTTAGAATCAGAATAAGGTCAATTTAGTTGTATGTGCTTCCCATATGAATTTTTTATAATGTTTTAGTATAATTGGTTAGAAAGAATGATTGATCATCCAATAACAACAATGTGATGTCGAATGGGGCACATTGTGACTCATAGAAAAGTCCTAGTAGAAAAAATGAATTCACAATTTCATTTTAGGATTTATTCATTTTATGATCAGAATGAATATAAATATTTTTGAATGTTATTAAAAGATTTTAAATTTTGAAATTTTAATTCACTATATAGATTCCCAATTAAATATGACAAATGAAAAAAAATAGTAACCAGTAAATTTTAAAATAAAAAATTATTTTCCATAATTCTAAATGTATCAAAATCAATGATTTTAAAGGTTTTATCTAGACTAGGGAGTTAATTTTTATTAAACATAAGAAAAAATAGGTTCTAATCGCTCCCCTACAAATAAAACATTGCATTATTAGGAAATAAAATGAATTTAATTATGTTTTTTCCAAAGGATTATTTCCCATTTTCAAAAACGCATACAAAAATACAAGGAAAATTAAATAACCCTCTATTTTTCGAAATTTCACCCCACTTATTTAAATCAAAAAAAATTATCCCCACTAAAAATTATGAAAAATTTAATATTCTATGATTTTAAAAAAACATCTCATAATAGATTCAACATATCTAGAAGCGGCATCATCCTATAACACCCTTACCCAAGATTTCATTTCTATAAAAACCATTATTTGATTTTTTGGGAAGATTATAGGGCCAATTTTTAAAATCTATTTCAATGTTTAATGATATAACTTATATAAATCATCATAAAAAAAATTCAATTTGAATTTTTAGTAGGATTATCAAGGTTAAATATGATTTAAGAAACACTTAATATATCATCTATAAAATCCACCATGGATAAAAAAAAGATTTAATGAGTGTCATATTAGTGGAGTATGGTAGTTTATAAACTATCCCAAACTTTTACTCATTTACATCAATCCCATGTTTAGAATTTTCTCCAAAATATTTCAAATATCTACCAAAAAATAACATTTCTATAAATTTTCAATGTAGATTTTATCTATGAATTTAATTAAAAATATTTCATATTTTCAAGATAGATTTAAAATCAAAATCCAAAATAATTAATTTCATTCACAAATACCTCAAATTAGAATTAATTTGAAAAGAAATGATACATAACATACATCAATAAAAATTCTCATGAAAATGCATATTTCAAAGGGAATCATTCAATAACATTATCTAACATAGGGACTGGTGAATGTGTTATTTTATCGATGTAGAGACCCAAAGCCTAATGTACATGGACATTACATTACATTTTCAGAATACTTAGTACATAACAAAAACACACACACAAGGATCATAATAGTTTAGTGTCTTTGGAAACTCGGAATATAATCTTCTAATCCTGGTGAAAGATCATCAACATCTCCCATAAAGATCTTCCTTTTTTTTATACCTAAAACCTTTCTATATATCCTGGGGAAAATAAAACATAAAAGGGTGAGCTCAAATGCTCAGTAAGGGTAAACAAAAGAAATACCAATCACATCGTATACACAAGCACATAACTTTTGGAAATATTATCCTACAGAAGATATCATAATTTCATAACATGGGATAAATCATGGCAGTGAAATGTAATCACAATAATCATAACATAAAACATGAAACTTTGTGGCATACACACATAATCATAGAGAATCATTTCTTTTTAGTCAAGACTCATTCCCAAGACTATCTTAGTGGACAAAGTCCCTTTCTAAACCGAGTCACCCTCGTTTCAGTCATGTTTCACTGAACCTGTATAACCTACCATTCCATCCATGTCTATCTCATGAGATATAAAATCTTTACCCAATGCATTGAAGGGTGATATAGGTCCCACCCATCTCATAATGATACCATTCTTATGTGTGCCACAAAATCATAAACCATATATCATAGAATAACCCATGTCATAAAAATGGGAATCTTAAACATCGTGACATCATAAAACAATTCATATAAGATAAAGGAATTCATAAAAAAAATTCCATCACAACATAATTAAATCAATTTAATAAAAGGGATAAAAACATAACCCTTTTATTATCTTAGATTGAAAATAATTTTGATAAAACACTTGAACTCCATTCTTGAGGAAAATATCTTATCTATTTCAAAAACACTTTTCATTTCTTAACATGTCATAAAATTATAACTAAAATAAGTTGATTAAAAATAAACTTGAAATCTTGTAAACTATGCTTCTTGGAAATAGTGTTTTAAATATCCATTCATGCCGTATAAGTTAAAAAAACATTCTTCTCGTACTTTTGTCGGAAAAGTCAAAAAAGTACCTCATAAGAAAAACGACAAAAGATTCCTTTCATATCTTTTACTAAAAACTCACCAAAGGGTAAAATAGGATTTAAACAATTGTAGGTGAATGGAAATAATATTACATATTGAGGAAACATGGATGTGGATGGTAAAATACACCCTTGTAAATACCAAAGTATAAACAATCTCGGATAAAAATGAGATTGTGATATTTCCCTTACCTTAGATCTGTTTTGCTTCGTAAGTGTCTGAAACTCCTGTATAATGATTTAAATAATATTATTGACTTATTCCAGAATCATACTTATTTTTATGATATCATATATGGTCATATTCTTAGTTTCTTAGTAGTAATATTTCATTGCTACTTGTTATTCGGGTGTTTATAACTTTTTGTTCTTATGCATGTTTTGTCGAATAAATTCTTATTCTTTTCTTTATGTTATAGGTAACTCTTTTACATAATGGTATTAGTGTAGTATATATCATATTCATTCATTAAATTCATTTATATAATCATTATTACATGAAGATCATGTAGAACGAGTCACATCACATCGTGGAGACGGTATTCCGTACGTACGCACGAGTGATGATATCGTTCCTATGATCGTGGAATTTTATTGGAGTATATGTATACAATTTCAGAATCAATATTACTTTATAATAGTCATATATAGTCATTATTTACACCATTATACCCATCCAAGTAAGGTGGTGGTGGAAAATAGATTACACCACGGCGTGGAGACGGTATTCCGTATGTACGCACGCGCGGTGATTTCTTTTTCCGTAGGATGGATATATGGTGAAATAGGGTTGTTTCATAATTATAATAAAATATCAATATATTAGTGATACTGATGTTATTACTTCATAATGAAACAACTAATGAATAAGAAGTGGAAGAAAAAATAAAGATGAAAGAATTGGTAACAGACATTAACTCTTCTTTGAAGTGTTTCTTTGAGACATTATTTTAGGGCACTAAAATTGGTATTTGAGGAAGAACAGAACCTCTAGGATGTTTCTAAGGAAGTGGAGAGTAGAATTTGGCAGTGGTTGGCCGAGCTTGAAGCCTCAAAGTTGTGTGAGGAAGAGAGGGAGGAGGTTCCCTTTTATAATGGAGGAGAGGGGAACCTTTGGAATAACTAAAAATATTATTTTATTATAAAGTCAAGTTCAGTTTTAAATAGATCCAAATTGATTTATTTCGTGGCTAAGGTGGGGATGGGTCGAAACCCTCTCATCCAATAGAATTTAGACAAGGTTAGGTTCCTATTTTAACCTTATCATTTAGATTTAACATTAAGTTAAATAATTTTACTTTTACCGTGTCTTCTTGTGTTCTTACACTATAAGGTTAATAAACATACTATAAGAAGCCAAAAGAACCCCAAGTTGTTTATTATTAATATATATAACCTTATCTAAGTCATTTGGCCGAACCTTAGATTTTTAGGAATAAAATAACAATTAATAATATAATATTTGTTTTAAAAACTATTTTATGTCAATTTTGACACTATTTAGTAATTGGTTTTTTTGAAAATTATAACTGAATGATAAGTTCGAAAAAAGTTAATTAAATCAATAATAACATGTCATAGTAACCTAGAAAATTAGTGGAATTCATAAAAAGTCTCAAATTATATTTATTTGGGTATTTATAACATCAATTATGTCAATATTTCATTAATAAGATAATTACTGCATCATCGTTGTGTCATAAATAAATTAAATTATTTAATGTCTAAAAATTACAAATAAAATAAAATTATTTAGGAACTCTATTTATATTTCTAATTAATATTTATAGTATAATTTATCTTATGTATAACCCCACATTAAAAATGTTTTAGTAAATATACTTTCATTTTAACTCTTTTAACCATTCTTTAAATAAATTAATAATAAATGTCCTAATCTAATCCAAGTGGGCCTAAATGGTCATATTTTATTCCTAAGTATTTTTTTGGTCAAATTACACTTGTCCAGTAGAATTAGGAAATGTGTTAGGGTAATAATAATATCATTTCTACCCTTAATTACCCTATTTACTTTTAACCGTGGTAAAAAAGTAAAAAGTTAATATTCACCAAAAAATTATTTTCATCTCATTGAACCACATTTTACTTACTGACATCAACCGTGTCTCTTGGATTTTTGAAATTCCACTCACAGAAGCGGTAAAATTAAGTTTTATGAACAATTCAGTTTTTTTAACTACCACTTAGTGGTTTCACTATTCATCAAAAATTGAAAGTTTTCAAAAAAATACCAAAAATTAGGTCTAAGCTATATTTTATATTATGAACTCAAAAATGATTTCTATTTTACCAAATTCAAAACATATCAGTTTCATTAATTAATTTAAAATTAATTCCCGTCATCAAAACAAATAGTGTGTTCTTAAGAGATAATAACTATCAAAAGATTGAGAGTTGTTTATGTCTGTTTTAAATGTGAAATTACTTCCAATGACCAGCATTGTATTAAATTGTAAAAATCTATTCTAAATATACTTTAAAACCACTCAAATTAATAATTTATCACTATTAATTATTTTGATTGAAAATGTTGTTTTTAATTAAAATTTAGTAATTTTCACTATTCATCAAAATATGAATGTTAGCCGAAAATCACCAAAATTTCACCCTAAGCTAATTTCGATATTACGAATCCAAAAATGAATTACATTTTGAAAAAATAAAATTTACAAAATTTCAAAAAGTGGTTATTACTATTCATAACAGCTAGTTTTAATAATATTTTAATAGCATATTGTTGTTTGGTGAAACTCGTTATTGTGTACCACACACGCTATCGAGGAAGGTCGCGATTGCGTGTAATGCAAGGCAAGTCAAGGATGCGTGCTGTGCAAGCTCCTTTTGGTGTAGCATACAACAGAAGACATTAGTGAAATTAAAAAGAATATTTTTCATAAAATCATGGGCTGTTACATTCTACCCCCCTTAAAATTAATTTCTCCCTCAAAATTCGTCGGGGGTTATAAATGGTTTACTATTCGAAAGTTTCTTTAATAGAATCCCACATCGTAAAAAGGAATACCAAAATCAATCTTTAAAAACAAAAGTATGTAACATAATGGTTACCCAAATAAACTAATCACTAGGTTTCCACATAGGTGGAAATATGGATATGGAAGAAAAATCTAACCATCATGTTCTGAAGGAGAGTGATAGAGAACATGGCTATGGAAAAGCCAACAATCACAAATCCATAAATTTGTGACGATCTAAGGTACCATCTTATTAATCAGATATAAGAGCACTAGGACAACATTTTTGGTTTTCAAGATCGTTTCCTTAAAGTTGAAGAATTTTAATTAGAATAAATATGTACTTTATTTTGGTACAATCTCACTATTGTTCGTGCCTTGAACAATTTCCACTTCATCTCTTAAATAAATGAAGTTGAATTTGTTATTCGTGATGTGTTAGCAGATCATGTGATAGAATGACGGGTCATTCCCTCTGTCTCAAACAAAAGGTTATCAAAAGTTATTAAATACATGAATATCTAAGACTTGAGATTTCAATTCATTATATTCTCAAACATTACCAAGATATGCTTAACAAGGTTTATGTTTCGTAGGTTCACCAGAAAATCCAAAACATACACATCTGTTTTCATCATAGTATTTTTCTCTCATTTTCTTATTATGAGAAAACATTGAACCCATAACTGAGGAATCTGAAGATTTGTAGAGAGATGAATAATTTTTGGAGCCTTTACCTCTGAAATACCAAGACAAGATAGACCCTTTCCTTGTGAAAATAACCTATTACATGAGGTTTCTTGTGTGGGAAAAACTCTACTTCTCCTTAATAATGAATTCCTATCATATTTTCTACTAGGTTATAAGAAAGAGAGTGTGTCTTTTCATAGCTCTCGAATGAAAATTTATCTCTTCAAACTTTATTAAAAAAACTAACTATCTTATTGAATTAAACCAGTACTTCCGAATACACTGGATCCTGTGCTCTTCGTTTTGATATTTATACACTATCACAACTATTCATCTTTATATTCATAGAAACAATGGAATCATACTTGGCATAAAAAATCAGATTGACTAACTTTTCCCGGTAGATCTTCTACTCATATATTTCCTTAACAGTTGACATTTCTTTCTGAGAAGAGGCTTCAGCAGACATTCAGAAGTAAGGGGACATTAAAAATCCAGAACAACTTTAAAACATAGTAATATTTTCAGCACGTGAAGGCTTGTAATTTGATGTATATGACTATTGCAGGTCCTTTATATAGGCAATTGAAACAACATTTCAACATTACAGATTAATCCAATAGTTGAAAGCTTCTATATAAGGTTTGACGGTTGAGATGATAAATGAATAAGGATTTTGATAGATCCTGATCTTTTGAGGTTTTTAAGAAAAACATTCTGATTTATGGAAAAGTGAATCTGAAAATTTTTCAAACAAAAAGATAATTCCAATAATTAAATGAAGATTACAAAAATATAGTGAAGGAAACATACCTTTTCGATGGCCAGGAAGATTATTTGTAATAAGGAAAATTGTTCTTAAAGAACATTAGATTCTTAAAAATTAGATTAAGGAAAAAAATTACTGCAAATATTTTAACAACAAAAACATTAACTATGAAAAATTTAACTATGAAAATTTTAGCTACAAAAATTTTAACTATGAAATTTTTGACAATGAAAATTTTAACTTTTAAAATTTTACCTATAGAAATTTTAAATACGAAAATTTTAACTACAAACTTTTTGGATAACAATAAATTGTACCCCCCCCCCCACCATATGAAAAACTTGTTTCTTACTGTAATTAGATAGGATTTAAGAAGTAGTTAATATGAAATATTACCTTATGGTTATCATTCCTAACAACAATTTTATGTATTCAAATCTATCAGATGGTAAGGATTTTGTGAAAGTATCTGCAAGTTGATCTTGCGTTCCGATAAATTAAAGAATGATATCTCTTTTTTGTGTGTGATCCCTATGAATTTGAAGCCTAATATCTATGTGTTTTTCATGAGAGTGATGTGTATTGTTTTTACATAAGGCAATTGATCTAGTTTTATCACTCAAAAATTGTGATTTGGTAAAACTCATACCACAGTTTGTGAGTGTGTGTTGCATCCACAATACATGTGCACAAAAACTTCCAGCTGCTATATATTCAGCTTTAGTAGTGGGAAGTGCTACTGAGTGTTGGTTTTTCCAATACCACTAAACAAATGAATCTTCTAAGAAATACAAAGTTCAATATGTACTTTTCCTATCCATTATACATCCACCAATGTCAGTATCTGAATTTTTTTAAATCAAATTCATTTCGAGAAGTATAAAAGATTCCTAGATCCATTATTCCCTTTAAAAGGTGAAAAATCATTTTCACGTCCTTTAAATGAGATTACTTAGGATTTGATTGATATCTTGCACATACGAATACCGAAAACATTATGTCTGCACAACTAGCTATCAAGTAAAGTAGACTTCCAATTATACCTCTAAAAGATGTTTGATCTACTGGTTTCCCAGATTTATCAAGATCAAGTGAATTTGATGTGAGAATGGCAGTACATACACTCTTAGTGGTGTCATATCCAAACTTTTTAAGAAGATCATTAATATTCATTTGTTGGGATATATAGATTTATTTTGGTTTTTGAGAAATTTGTAAACCAAGGAAAAATGTTAACTCAACAATCATACTAATTCCAAACTAATATTTCATTACATACCCAATGGAATCTGTTAAATATTTCCGAGTTGAACCAAATATAATGTCATCAACATTAATTTGAACAATAAAAACATTTTTCATATCTTTCTTTATAAAAAGGGTTGGATCATCATTTCCATTAACATTTTTTTTGAAAAAATCCTATAAGTCGATCATACCTTTCACTTGGGGCTTATTTATGTCTATATAATGATTTGGTAAGTTTAAAAACATGTTCAAGATGTTGTGTATCTTCAAAACGAAGAGGTTGTTCAAATAAACTTTCTCTTGAACATAACCATTAGAGAATGAACATTTTATATCCATTTGAAAAAGTATGAAATTAATGAATGGTGCAAAGGAAAGTAAAATATGAATAGATTCATGTCTAGCTACTAGAGCATAATTTTCTTCATAGTCTATTATTTATTGTTGATTATAGCCTTTAGAAAATAGTGTAGCTTTATTTATTACAATGATTCCATTTCTATCAGACATAGTTTTGGTGACCCATTTTAATTCAATAACAAATGTTTCCTTAGGTCATTCAACCAAGGTTCAAACGTTATTTCTTCTAAATTCATTTTTATCATCATGGATAGCTTTATTCTAGTTGTCATCACATAATGATTCATCAATGTTTTTTTGGTTCTAATTGGGAAAGGAATTCTTGATGATCTACTTTATTTCATAAGGATCATCTAGTGCATACTGGTTGATTTACATCAACAAAAATACAATCACTTGGATGATTCATTAGAAACAACTGCTTTGGGTTTTCTGAAACCTGTTCATAAATATAGGGTACGAAATCTTCTGGGGTAAATGCTTTATAAAAATTTTCTCGAACATTTTCCTTATCAGAATGACCTTCTATCAAGGGTTGACAATCTGTTTTTGAAAACACATCCTAATATGTATGTTGAGTATGTTTAAAAACGGGATCAGTTTCATTGAATTAAACATGTACTGTTTCTTCAACAGTACATGTATTTTTATTGAAAACTCTATAAACCATAGATGATTTAGAGTAGCCTAACAAATTCCATCATCTGATTTTGGTGGGATTTTGTGTAGAATATATTTAGTATTCAGAATTAATACCTTACAACCAAAAACCATGAGGTAAGAATATCTAGGTTTTCTACCATTATATAACCCATAAAGTGTTTTATTAAAAAAAATTCTAATTAATACACAATTTATAGTATAGAAATCAGTACATACAACTTCATCCCAAAATTTTTTGGCTACCGAATATTCACTCAACATGGTTCCTTTTATCTTTTGAAGAATTCTATTTACCCTTTCAACAACACAATTTTGTTGAGGTGTTTTTGGTGCTGAGAATTTATGAGTAATTCCTTTTCTACTAAAAAAGTTTCAAAATCAAAATTTTGAAATTCTCTTCCATGATCAAAATGAATAGTTATCAATGGAAGGGTTTTCTAATTTTTTCTTGGGATATAAAACATTTGAAATAAGTAAAATATTCATATTTATTTGCTAGAAAATAGGGCCATGTTAATCTTGTGTAATCATCAACTTAGAAAAATACATAAAATTTGCCTCCAATGCTTCCAGTTTGTTTCGGACCAAAAAAGTTCTATATGCACCAACTTAATGCATAAGTAGTTGACACTTCACCGATTGATTTAAAACTTGATTTATGTTGTTTTCCATATTTACAAGGATCACAATCTTTTGAATAATCAAATCTAAGCTTTGGTAGATCCTTAATAATTATTTTCTTAGAGAGTTTTCATAGGTTCGTAAGGTTAAAATGTCATAACAATTTATGAAATTACCAAGAATGATCTTACATTGCACTAAGACAAGTTATATATTGGCTCCTGTGGTCATCGAAGTTTAGTGTGTATAAATTATCTTTCATATGGGCAGAAATAATAAACTATTCCTTGGAATTGTGTACTAAGAACTTTTCCTTCTTAAAATTCCCAAGGTAACCTTCATCACATAATTGACCTATGTTAATAAGTTTGTGGTTAAGACCCTTAAAAATTAAAATATTTGAAATCTAAGGTTTTCAAAGAAGAACAATGTTACCTATACCAAAAATTTCTCGTTGAGCATTATCTTTGAAAGTTACATTTTCTACCTTCGTCTTAATAATCATTTCATGGAATTTTTTATTATTAGTCATGTGATGGGAACATCCACTATCCTTGTACCATGTATTTCTATTGGTATTATTTTTACTTTCTTGAAAATAAGAGTGTTTGGCATTGGGAACCCAAAATTTCTTGGATTTGGAAACACCAGAAATAAAAATTTTAGGAATATAAATTTTCATTGAATAATATGTTTTATGAAAACTTATTGACTGAGTTTTTCTTAAGGAACAATTATTTTCTTGATTCCCACCACACTGATATTTAGTATAGAATAGAGAAATTTGAGGAATAAAATAATTGTAACTAAAAATCGGGTTTGAATGAGTATAACCAAAACCATAATTATACCTAAGAAGTCAAATTTGAGAATACATATTATCAATATTTTCCTTAACAAAGATAAATTTTTACAAACACTTCACCAAGGAAAATATTTATGACTTTATTTTAGTAACTATGTTTTTATCCTTAGAAACGTTTGTTTTAGCACTAGTGTTCGTCTTGAAAACATTTTTCATAGAAATAACTTTTTCTAGATCCTTTGAATGTTTATCCTTTAATGAATTATGTTCCTCACGGATTTTTGAAATACAATCAAAATCAAGGTTTTTCTAATCAAGATCATTAGAAAGATATGATATTTTCTTAGTTAGAATATAAGTCCTAGAACTTTCCTTATCAAGAAGTTTTGTGACTTTTGAATTTTCATTCTCAAGGAGTCTAAAAACCTAGAAACTTATTCATAAGTAGGTGATGTATTATCTTTATCAAGAGAAGATTCTTCATTTGAAGATTCATAATATTTAGTATCACTATACTTATCTCTCAAGGATACATTGGTTATGGATTCATCATTGGGCACCTTGGCCATTAAATAATGATTTTCAATAGGTAATCCGGATATTAAACCAAGATTCTTCAGACCCGGAGATTTGTACTCTAATGATTCTTTAGAAAAGTCACCACCACATAAATTCCAGGTGTCATTGTCTTTAAAAAAGTTCATAGATTTATCCTAGTAGTACTTATTTCTATTCCTCTTAGAATACTTTTCCTTTCTGTCTTTTTTCTTAAGCCCAAGACAATCTGGCCTTATATGCACTGCTCTCTTGAATTTATAATAGCTAACATCAGTGTCTTTATTATCCTTTATTTCCCTCTTATTATATCTATACTGAAATTCTTTCTTTCCAACTATCTTGCTCATCCTTTGAGAAAGATTATATAGTTCATACTCAGAATGTTTACTTTCAATTGATTCAGATAGAAAAACAACTTCATTCGATTTAAATTGTGTAACTCTCCTAGGAGTCCTGGATTTCATATGAATTGAATTAGTTGTAAAATCATCACTTCCATCCCCATTATTCTTCTTATTTAGATCAGCATCTCTTTTCATTCATATCTCATATTGAAGAATATTTCCAAAAATCTCATCAAGAGTAATCTGTGAGACTTTACTATTCTCATATATAGATGTTCTCTTTGATTCCCACTCATTAGGTATGATGTCTATAATCTTATCCAAAAGTCCCTCATCATCTAATCCTTTTCACCCATAGATTGTAGACTATTAACAATAGTCATAAACCCTTGTTGTACCTTACACACTGGTTCTCCATAAGGAATGAAAAACCACAATACATAGCTTTGAGTATAGCTCTTCTAGTTTTTATAAATTTGGAAGTTCCAAAATGAGTAACCTCCAATTACATCCAAATACAATTTTCTGCTTTATAAGAAGAAATCTAGCTATATATATTCCTGGTCATGGAACACAAAAATGTATTGTGTACCTTATTGTTAAGTTGATATTCTGACATTTCATGATTAGTAAAAGTTATGACTTCCTTATCAGTAATCATGTAATCTCCAGTAAGCATGATGAAGTTGTCCAATACATTGTTAATGAAAAAAGTCTTCATATGATCTCTCTAATATTCATAATCATTCCCATCAAATATATGTGGTTTATTAGGATCAATATTGTCAATCGAACAAACATTCATTCATGCGATATCAGAGAAAATATCTTTCCACAAAAACATGCTAGTAATAAAAGTTTGTGAACAAGGAAAAAAATACTAAGGAAGGAAAATAGAGAATAATGAAATGTTGAGAAAGAAAACTTATATGTGAATATAATTATTTTAGAGATCTGCTCTGATACCATTTGTAGGATCGAAATATGGTTTAGATTCTCAATATACAAGAGGGGGGTGAATTGTATCCTTTAAAAATTTCTTTGGATCCTTTAATGTTGGTTAAAACATTCTATTTTTTAACAAAGTTAAACAACGTAAATGTACAACACATCTTAGTTCTACAAACATCATAGATTCCAAAAATATTGTTTCGGAAATGAAACATAAGGAATGTTTACAAGGACAATGATTCTACCTTAAATAATATTGAATCATACTAATCAGAATACACAAGTATAAGAAATAATAAGATAGTTATACTTTCTTTATTAATTAAAATACAGAAGAAAACAAAATTGAAAGAATACAAGTAAAAAGTATGAAATATTTTAACCCAAATAGTAGTGTATCCAACAACCTTTGATAAATTTCCTTTATTTTATACATTCAATAAAGTATGTCTTATCCAAAATAGGGCAATCCCTCGATAAGAATATCAGAGTCTGTCTTGTTATCCCTACAAGCCCTTGAACTTCAAGGTATTGGGAACCTCTATCTTCCTTATTAAGGAATTCCTCGAACTTTAAAGTAGTCGACACCTTTGTCTTCCTATCCCTGGAATCCCTAGATTGTAGAACAACAATCAGAGTCACACAAAGCAATCTGAACAAGATGTTTAGTACGCATAAAGCATGACATTATCTCTCTCTAGAAATCACTTCAGAATGTATTCTCTGGATATGTAGAACAATTTCTTGGGCTTGTTCAATTGGGATCTTATTTATAGGTGTATTTACAACGGTCGACTCCCTCCTCCAACGGTCAAATTTTTCCATGAATTTCGGAGGGACGTGTACACATGTCACTTAAAAAACAGTTTATTAGAAATAGAAAGCATGAAATCATTTTAAAAATCTAACAAGAGTAAGTAAAATATGTTTGCTCAACCAAATTCATTTTTTGGAGTCTTTGGTTAAATAAAAATTTGGAGTCTAAGAATTTTAAACATCAGAGTCTACATTACATGGATATTTAGATTTTATTTTTCACAGAATTCAGAATCAGAAATTTATAGACTTCTGAGTCTGAACTATGAGGAATTTGGAGTCTAAATTCCAAGGAATTCAGAGTCTGAATTCTAATGAATTCTGAACCTGAATTATAAGGAATTAGATGTCTGAATTATAATAAATTAGGTGCCTTAGTTCTAAAGAATTTGGAACCTAAATTTTATAGAATTAAGAGTCTTAATTCTAATGAATTTGGTTTCTCAATTCTAAGGAATTCAGAAACTGAATTTCTAACCAATTCAACACTTGAATTTCAGAGAATTTGGATTTAGCATTTCAGAGAATTCCAATTTTTAATTTTAGAGAATTTGGAGTTTGAATTATAGAGAATTTGGAGTCTGAATTTTAAAGAATTCTAAGTCTAAATTTCAAAGAATTCAGATTCAGATTTTAGAGAATTCAGATTCTGAATTTTATAGAATTAAGGGGCTGAATTTTTGAGAATTTGGATTCTATATTTTAGACAATTCAGAGTCCTAATTTTAGAGAATTAAGAGTCACAATTTCAGATAGTTTAGAATTGGAATTCGCATCTTGAAAACAGAATACTATACATCAAAGTATTTATAGAATTATGATTTTTTATATGTGAAACCAGATTTTTCACATATGAGTAAAAAGAGTTAGTTTAAGAGAGACTAAAATACAAAGAGTGAAACACAAGTAAGGATATATTTTCCTTGGGGAAGTAAAATTTTACTTATTAAGAAAAATATTAGGTAAAATGAAATTTGCCTTATGATATGGTGTTTGTGATTTTAAAAACATGATGGAATGTAAAAGTCATATGGAAACCATATTGACTTAAAAAACCAGACCTATGGACTGACATATGGATTTATCCAAAAAATAAAACATTACATGGATTTGATAAAAATTAAAAGTAAAACGGAAGGGAAAATTAGGTTCTCATGGTCTTCCCCCTTAAGGTAACTCATCCTCACGGTACCCTTCTATGGATTGTAGAATACTTTCTATGAACAAATCCAACTATTGAGCATGTATGTCAGCCTCCGACTCCCATGTCTCATCATATACATGTTTGTGATTCCATAAAACCAATACACAAGGGACATACATGTCTCATAGAGACTTCATTATCTAGTTAATGATGCATATAGTAAACTCATCAAAATAATAATTAAAATTTAATTCAACATCATTAGGATAAAAAGAATTAGATGAGTCGAAATGATATCATTGAAGATGTGAAATGTGGAAGTTTTCTGGCATGGAATGATACCAATTATGTAATAACAACTGATATGCTACTAAACCGACTCTCTAAATAATATCAAACATCACGACATAATGAGACGACACCTTCCTTTTCCTCTATATCTATCTATTCCAAATTATGGGTGATACCTATATGAAAAAACAACACCAAACCATGAACTCTATATGTAATCGATGATCAATGGAATAAGATTTATGTCGATAGTAAGCTGTAGAAATCCCATTCTTGATTAGTTAAACATACTCTCAAATAACCTGATTGAGATGAGGATCCAATTTAACTTACTCTTCAACCAATATCTAGGGTAGGATTGAATGACACGACAAAACATAGAGGTCCTCATAGGGTGACATCAAAATTTTCACCAAAATGATATTATTATAGGTGAAATAAAAAAGAGGGATATAATCCAACCAAGAACCGTTGAAATCAAGGACACATTCCCAAATAATTTCTTCTAACACCATTATGTCTATTCTGAATTTCTGTTAGAATGAGGGTGAAATGTTGTATTCTGAAGCACCTATATACCCAAATATCATAGTAACCCCTTGTAGAACCAGGAAGTGGAAGGAGAATACATATTTAAATTATAGTAAAAGGGAAAATGTGTAGCTATATAAACCCACAAACATAAAAGTTTCATAACTATCATCTGAAAAAGTATCTCAGGTAGAAATGAAGTTGGATACATTCATCCATAGAATCAAGACTACCCAAACCACATTGTTACCTTGATGTTCCCATAGTAATTCAACTAGAAAATACATTGAAACATATTATAAATTCCATTCTATGATAGAAAACTACTATGAAATAACCAGTAGGTCATTCGTGCTCCATCTTCACCTAATGATAGGTTGAACACCTATTTATACCAATTCGAATTTGAAATTTCGTACCTAGACACAAATACTATCAGTGACTGTAATGACACATCTTTTAGAAACAACAGTGAATTTCCAACATAGAATAATGTGAGTATCATATCATCACCTCTCTCATGTATTGGGTAAAAAATATTCATCAACGTATACATAGGATTCCATCATCATTGGATGACCAATCGGAAGGCGATTCCTCCCCATAAACACTCTATTATAGGAGGAATTCATTTTGGTCTGAATACTATCTCATATTTAAATTCCACAAAAGTGAATTGGTCTTTGATGATAATGAAATAAAAAACTATCTATAATGATAAGGAATGTATTTTTGAATCTTAGAAAACAAATCCAAAATATTTTATTCATTTCTGGACTTCGGAACAATCTACATCTTAGTCCTCTTTATCAGAGCATCATAAATATAATTTCTATTCCCAAGGCTGTAGGTAAACTCAAATTTAAAGGAATATATATATTCATCTCATATTCAATACCTAACATTCATGTCACAAAACAAAAAAATATACTTGATGAATTTGTTATCCTTGAACACCAAAAAACACTCTCTCATTGAATAATTCCTCTAAATATAAAATTCATGTAAAAAAAATTACAACTCAAGATCATGAGTTGGGTAATTATTATTTTTAGAACTCAAATAATACAATTTTAAAAGAAAAAATATATCCTTATACATCAAAATTTCAATTATACTAATACTTGATGAATCGCAATAATCTATATATATCATGATTGCGGATTGAAATCTCCCTCTCATCTCCAGAAAGGATTTCTCATAGGATTATATCAATAAAAATTTTAAACCCTTCTTATTCAAAATCATAAGTGGTCATTCAAATCATGATAATCACTGAATGAAATTCATGTAGAAATAATATAAACCTGTGATACTTTATATAGACAACACATTCGTGTGATACTCCCAGTTGACAACGACACTCACCTTCTCTAGGTTAACTGAAACTACCACCTATGAGATAATATAACCAAATAAGTGGACCTTTTCCTTACAGAAATCAAATTTTTTATGCTTATCATAAATATAGTACTCTATCAATGTATTGAAAGTGATCTCAAGATAAGTGGCATGGTCTTTTTGAGCATGAGAAGACACCAACATGTAATTTACGAAGTCCACCACAAAGGAATAAAAATTAGATTAAAGAAACCTATTCCCAAAATCCATTAATATTTCGTGAATGATTATGATACAAGACAACATAATGAGATACTCATATAAATCATAACGATTTTGAAAAGCCATATGTCGAATATATGAAATCCGGAATTGAACCACATGATATCTTGATCTTAGTATGATCTTAAAGAATGACATTGATCTTTTGAGAATGTCAAAATGATCATCTATATGAGTTAAGGGATACTGTTTTCTCCCTATAATATGTTTCATCTTCTGGTAATCCATACAATGCCTATGGGTTGCATCTGCATTCTAGGTGAAATAAATATGTGATCCCTATGCAGAAGTTCTGGGCTACAGAAAACCATTATCCTATAAATCATCTAGAAACCTATTAAGCTCATGTAACTCAGTAGTATCCATATTGTATGGAGGAATGTACACTATTGAAGCTCCAAACTCTAGATCAATTGTACACTCTACCTCTATCATAGGCATTGGTCTAGAAAAGCTATTGGTGAAAAAAATTCCTAAATCGATCAACTATATTTGGGTACTCCACCTGACTTGTTACCCAATCATCCATATAAATGATAACAATATGGGAGGTCACTCCACCTATCTTGAGATTCTCTACTCTATATTTACTAGAATATACATCCCATTCACACTTATGAGTATATGTATAGTCTTATAGTGATGTAAATGACACCCTATAGCAAAAAACATCCACATAGACATGATAGAGAACCAACCAGTCTACCCCGAGAATGATATCAAAACCAGTCAACTCATGGAAAAAGAGGTCACATAAGAAATGATAGCTACCTACCACAAGGTATAATTACCTTCACTAGTATACACTCTCAAATCTTATCCACAAAATATTGTCACATGTCAGTGATATAAGCCTATTTCCTTATATCAGATATGTAAGTCAACCAAAAAATGTTTACCTAAGAAAAAATAGGATGCCTAAGGCCATCCTTAAATTGTCATTATTTCCCCAACTCATGAGTATTATATAGAAGTATAAAGTGATAAATTTCTATAAAATGAGATGAATAGTTCGTAAATATTATATAGACTATATGTAGGTTCACAAATTCCCTAGAATGATCAACCCTCAGGGTCTTAGGGAAGAAATAGTTAAAGAATCTCAATTAGAAACCCATCCAAAACACTTCAAGATAATGTACTACCTAGTTCATAATATCCCACTAGAATATGGTGAATCCTTGAAACATTGATATAATGTGTTTCAATATCTTCTCAAAAGGTGTCTTATGATTCTTGAATGATAAAATAATAATCTTTAGCTACATCTCAAAAACCTGTTGTCCTCCAACCCTTGAAAATGTGGGTGAATGATACTGTTGGAACTAATGTGTCTCTAATATAAGGGGAAGATAGAGGATATCCCTACATAGTCTTAATAAGCCACATAAAATCTACTCAAAACAATGTATCCTCACCCATATCAAGATTAGAAGAGGTTCCACATGTGGCATTATTAGAGGTATCATTTACGGCTTATGGCCCACTTCCTATGAAAAATAGTCATCACCACACTCTTGTAAAAGTGTATGATGATGTCTTGTTGTCATTTCATTACATTTAAAAATTCATCCCTCATAGGGAATTTAATACGGATAACATCACAGATACACAAATATGATAGTTAAAATGCATCCTATGAAATAATATCACCACTATTCCTTCTCAAATATCCAAGACTTGATGATTAGAACATTTATATAGGCACAAGAGATGCTACCCACTTCTAACTACTATGGTCAAGTCTGGGACATGATATGTATTTTAAAATTTCATTTTCAACCAAATTCAAATTTATTTTACAATCCCCTTGGAATGGTTAAGACAAATGGCCTACCACCCATGATTCATAAGGGCCTATACAACTCATGAACCGAATTGTATCATCTAATTATTTTAAACCATAACATGTTCCCTTCCATGATATCAATGGTCCTAGACTCAACATTAATTGATTGGATTCTTAGGGTATCTACTATATCCGATGAAGGAAAACACTATTTAGTTCACAATATGAAATTTTAGTACCCATCGTTTATTCAATTCCTGTAAAAAATTATAATCAATTCTTTTCATAGTAGTCAAAGAGATTATAGAAATCACAGGTAATATAAAAAACAACATTTTCATATTTATCTTGGCATGCGAAATTCTTACAAGGTTACTATAATGATGCATAATCGATGGCACCTTTTCCTAATCTAATCTAGAAAAGGATTGAAGGTAAAAATCAATCATAATAAAAAAACTGTTAAAAAGATTTTGAATCACCCAAAATTTGAATCAAATCTATAGTAATTGGCATAAAACAGAAAAAAACGCCTTATTTCAGGAAACATGTTATTAACAAAATCCTAGGTTAGCTACTCCCAAGCATGAATTATAACCAAATATGGATGTGTTCCTAATATATTTTATATTTTCAATAAATAGTAAGGAATGAAAAGAAAAACTCTTACATCTCTTTGTGACTATTAGTGAGGGCCTTGGGTGTATCTGTGGGGAGACTATTTCCTCTGTTCAGTGTAGCACAACTATGCAATCAATAGTAAAATAACTGAAGCATATTGGTAATGGAAAACACTATGGAAGAAAGAATAATTATCCAATAACCAAATAACCATCAAAATAAGTAAACTAAATTATATACAAAAGATTATAGTGTCATGTATTGACAAAATATGGAAAACATGTATACATGGAAGCTGGAAGTAAAAAACATCACACGATACCCAAAATTAACAAAATGATAAAATATATCCTAGAATCCCATGATCTAACTTGGTTATTAGAAACGATTATCCCAAAATAAGTCAGTAATGAAGTCACACATCCATAAGAGGCTTTTTCCCCTTACCTACACATACAAACATAATGTCTTCTTGGGTACCAATTGAAGTCGATATAGGGTGTGAGATAAAATCAGTAGGCCACCACCAATGAAATCCATAAATATCCATTCAGTTAATATAATGTGGATGTGTGTAGAATAAATAATTAAAACCAGTAATAATAATGGTAAATGATTCAGATCTGATTCTTGAATGAAACTAGGATGGTACTACCTACTCCGACCCATGCCATCATATCTCTGAACAAGTAACTATGTGTATACACATATATGGAATGTATACATTGTGACATTTACACCCATATATCTGAATATTTATACTATCATGTACCCGATGTGTATCTTAGGAATCCATAACACATTATATGAGTATCATAAGTATCAAGGGAAGAAATTTCCAGTATCACATGAATAGGGGACACCATTCCCAATATCATAAGAGTAAGAGACACCATTTTGGGTATCCCTACAGAAGGGTGCACCGTTATAAGTATGAAAATAATAGGTACACCATGCACATATATCCTAAGAAAAGGGGATTCGATGTCCATTATCATATGATAATGTATTACAAGACCAAGTCTTTATAACATAAATGAAACCATAACTAGTATCACATGACTAGGGGATTCCATGCCCATTTTGAAAAGATTAAAGGATTTTTCAAACTATATTAAAGTTGTAGGCTACACTATGACTATTATAACATTTATAAAGGGATTCCATCCCTCATTAACAATTAATTAGGGTCACTATTCCCATTTACCAAAATTAAAAAGGTTCTTCATGGACATTATAATTTAACATAAATAAATATTCAAATTATATTTATAACTATTGAAATTTCATTTTAATAAAGGAATATCCATTATTTTATTTAATTAGGTGATGTAGTCATAACACACACATCTATTCAGTTAATATTTAATTTATATGTTAATTATCCATGATACTTCTCTACATTCATCCATTATTAACTTAATATATTCAATTAAAATTAAATCTAAACACACTAATAGGTGTTTTGGCTATATTAACATGAAATCAAATTAGTTTTATAAATGGAACACACACATGGATGGAATTAATTTAGGTTAGAATCCTCACATGTGTCATGTGATCTGATAATGTGAATAGGTTCCTGAAATGGAAAACCAATTTATAACAGATTCAATTTATGTGAAATGTAAGGTGGAACCAGCACGCATCAAACAAAACATGTTATAAAATATAAATACATTAATGGATAAATAATATACCACATACCATATTTCTGTAGTGGATAAGTCTTATTATATCAACCATTGGTTTGGTCTAGATGTAGATAAGTTACAAAAATTGTTGAACTCCCTAAATATTGGGCATAAGATCCTACACAAAAATAATCCCATTAAAGAGAAGAGAAATAAATAAAGGATCAAGAAGTATAAAGGTATCACTAGAATGCATCCCTTGTGATAGAAAGATATGTAATTGGAGTATGTACAATGAATAAATTCAAAAAAACTATCTTAGGGCATCATGGGGATCAAATAAGAGGATTTATTGTGTGTATGAGAGAAATAAAAAAAAGAAGGGTGAAGAAAAAGAAAATGGGTCTACCCCTTTAAAAAAATCTCACAACATTTAAATGGTGTTTAAATTATTTATAGATTATATAATTCATGGTCTTTCTCTTATGGGGAGTGTTCATTACATGCCATGAAATGGTCGACCCATTCTATTAAAAATCATGAATTGGATACAAACCATTTATTCTAAATACACACCATGTATTTGGATTTTATCCAACTTATATCCCATTTTTTTAATTCTTCAAAAAACATACCAACCGACACAAAGGATCATCTTATGTATTTATCCAAAAATTGAATGTATGAAAATTTTTATAAAAATTAAAAAGGATCTATATCTAAAGGATCAACTGGGTTTTTACCACTCCTCTAATGGAAGTATCTGGAAAATGATTGTCATTTCCTATCAATTATTAATAAAATAATGTCCAGAAGTTATAGTATTCAAAGGGATGTTCTTGGTAGAAAATTTTTAAAATAATGAATATATCTCAAAACACATGAAATGATTCCCCGCATCCATGTTTGATTCTATAAATAACTTTCTCAAATGTGTTCTCTAGGTAGAAGGTTTGAATTCCTGGGTAAAATTCTTATGAAATTCATTTTACGTTGTTACTTCTCCTTCCTGTAGATTATAGAGACACTCCATCATAAATAATTCAATGTAAAATTAAAAAAACCATCCAACTAACATGATATTCAAAAAACCATCATAGTTTAAAATTAAAGAAAACATTAGAAATATATATCGTGTTTTTATTATGATCCTATCCTACTAGGGCTTGAATATTATGTAGGATATTGATTATTTCAATAATATGTTCAAAATTTATTTTTTATATGGTTTAGGAAGTAGAATATTATTGATTAAATGAGGTTCACCTACCTCTATCATTTTGACATTAAAATAAGAAATATTTTTCTTTATTATTTCACTACCTAATGTAACTATAGTGAAATAAGTAGAATATTATTGGCAAAGTTTTATTAGGATAGTGAAAAATTTAATTCCTCATATTAAGTGATATATTGTCTTCTAATTCATTCATAAAATTTACTTCCATCTTCTATATTAAGGAAATTGAAGTGATTTGAACATGGTATTTCATGTGTTGAAATCATTATAAATGAAATAATGTAGAATAAAAACACACCACTAGTCTCCCATAAAAATAAAAATAGGTAAATGATATTCATATCAGGGTCCCTCAATAAATAATATTTATGATCCCGATTTAATGTTGTATTAGTTGTACTTGGTTGATCACTAGTGAGGAATGCATTTTTTGGACTTTTTTATTGATTTGTGTGGTTTCTATATGTATTGAGATTATAAGTGAAATGATGTTAAAATTTAGTGTTTTATACTGGTGATTGATCATTTTATTTCCCTACACACATACCAATGAATAACTATTCCATTTCAATCAATTATTTAAATATGAATTTTTGAAATCTCCTTAATTAAAATTACATGGTTGTTTTTTTTGAATGTAGAATCATAAAAATAAAATATCCCATAATATTTCATATCTTAATGATTGTAAATATCTAATCCCGATTATATCACCCAACTTCTCATAGTCATAGGTAGGGATTAAAATATAAGTGTAATTCTTTTAAAAATACATGAATTAGATAATAATAATTGAATTTCAATGAAAAATGAAAACATACACACTCAAAATTATTTAAAGGTTTCTAAAGAGAAACAAGAAGGAGTTATTAAACATGAAAGGAAAGAGTATATCACAACAATTTGGATTTTTCTCCTATGAATGACCACTAATGGACTTGTTTACTATCACTAGAAGAAATAATATAATAGAAAAAGGAAATAAGAATGAAAATATAGATAAAATCATCTTGAGTAAACCTTAATGATCTCATCAACGTCTTTATTTGAACATTGCCTATTCTTATTGGAGCATTTCAGGGCTCTATGAATAGTAAAATATATTCATTCACATGTGATAAACATGGGATTCTCCCTTATCAACCAATGATTTCGATAAATTCTACAAATTTAATTCATATATAATTTACCTTTGATTACCACCATGTGAGGAACATATGGGTTATGATCGATGAAGTTTGGAATCTTTAATACATTATCTAAAGATTAAAACTCTTCCATGATTTCTATATAATTATTTAGCCTAAATGAACACCATATAGATGCTCTTACAATTTTATCAGTGTAGTGGAAATGATATTTTATGTTATTTTAGGTTGAGTAATTAAATTATATAATTTTTTATTTTTATCATTATAACTAGAAATCTAGATATGTCTTGGATCAACGACATGGAGTAAATTCATTATTGACCAGAATCAAATTCTGGTATAATTGATTGAATAACCACATAGAATGAAAATTTGTATGGAAAAATCATTCATGTGGTCCCTCAAATAAATCAATTTCTTGAGATACATGGTTGGTAGAGAGGTTTAGTCAATACTCACATGATCGGTCAGAACCAACATGTGGTCAATGCAATAATTTACAGAATTCTATGCATGGTTTGTCAGAAGATATAGTGAATTAGATACTTTATTCTATTTTTTGGTCAATCATAATTATAGTGTGGTCCCTTTAGATGAGTTTTTAAATGATCTAGTCATAATTGTTTTTTCATGATTCATAAGAAATGGTGATCGATTATGTTTTAGTTTCAATGTGTGATCTATTGGGGCCCATGTTATCTGTTGGAAAGTACCAAATGAAAATAATGAAGTCTCAATTTCATTTTAGGTTTCATTATAATTATAATCGAAATGACTATAAAAAATTAGGAACAAAAATAAAAGACTTTAAAAATTTGAAATTCTAATCCAATGAATCACTTCTTAATTAAATACATGAAATGAATAAAATATTAAAAACCCATGTTTGAGCCATTTTAAAATTATGTTATATATTTCCAATGATATAAATAATGGTTTATTTTATTTTATAATTATTTTAACTAGTAAAAAAATGTATAGAATAAACATAAGGATTTCATAATATAAATCCTTATGATTTATATAATGATATGAATAATTTTTTTATCAATGAATTATTGAAATATTTATCAATATATTTTTTATTTGATAAAATATTGGTTTTTATGAGGAACCATTCCAACACCTAATGTGATTGGCTATGTAATTAGTTTCCAAAAAATATTCCAAATGTGATATTATATAGAGTGCAATGCCTCATTACAATGCTTAAACATTGGTCACATGTTATGAATAGTAACATGAACTTTATAGAAAATCAAAAATCAACCAAGAATAATGAACAATCTCTTGATGACTTCATGAAACAATGACCACCAATATTTAGTGCATCTCCAATTCTAATTGTTGTGGAACAATTTCGCAATTAAATAATTTTTTTTCATTGTTTCATTATTCCAATCAATATATTATTACTCTAGTCGTTTACCATTTAGAAGTAGAAAATAATTAATGGTAGTCATTGATACAAAAGTTTAAAGATGATGTTTTAAGTTGAATTTTTGGAGTATGTGGAATTTAAGAAACTATTTTATAATAAATATCTCCCTTATTCCATTTAAACCAAAATGGAGTGTGAATTTCTAGATATCAAGTCAAATAAAATTGAATTTATTATAAAATATGAGATTTATTTCTCATGGATTTCATGGTATACATTTATTTTTGTTATCAAACATGATAAAAATAGATTTATTCATTAGTGACTTAAAAAATATCTAAAAATACCTAACAATCTAAGACTTTAGGACTTATTAATAAGTATTTTGGGATTCACTGAAATCTATGATAGATTTTATAAATTATTTTTGCATAAATTAATAAAATAAAATAAGGATGATTTTATATATTACAGGGTTGAAAAAAAATGTTTGAGGAAAGAAAATCCAACAATCCATAAACGAAAGTTGTGAAACAATGAACTCGAGGAACTGACTTAAAGGAAATTATAAAATATTCAATTTTGGACAAGTAGAGTTTTAAAAACTATATTTTTAGATGGATATAAAAAAGGAGAATAGAATCTATAGTGTAAATGATTACTCTACTCAACACACCCGTCATTGATTAATGCTCCGAATAATTGAGACATGGGCTCCATAATAGTTCACAAAACCAATGTTCATAGAGGATAATCAATGCCAAAAAACACTAAATCTAATGGTTAAATAAAGGACATACAACGTTTACAAGACATAGGTGAAGAAAAATAAAAAATTGGTGAAAGGAATGGTAACTATACACTCAATAATATTGAAATATAAATTTTAATATACTTCAATGTATTCCATTATAACTTATAAGTTTGTTAAAAACATTAATGCACCTACATAGTAACCTGATTTATAGATATATGTAATAACACCTGGTGTTATAATTATTACAACCCAAGTGTTTAACTATTCCCCAATATGATTTTTCAAAAAGATACTTTCATAAAATCTAATAATAATTCACTATATGGAATGTGATTCTTTTCTAGTCATGAATTTAATCACATTATACAGATATCATAGAAAAGGAAATTTCATTCGATATCCCAAACTATCCCATGATCATATAAAATTTTAGGGAAGACTATTAATCTTCATTGAAATATAAATCAAAGGTATAATCATTGATTAAAAATTATGAAACATATCTTATTCAAGAGATTAAGATCTAGGGAAATTGAAACATTTAATACATGACCATTATATGCTAATATACTTATAGACTATTCAAAATGTTTCATAGCCTTTCATAGGAATGTTCGAGAGACTTATCTAGAAAAAATACATTGAGAGGCCCCTATATTAAAGAGACCCTATATAATAACCATGATAGATATTTGATACATTCAAAATAATTCATATGATTGTTTAGATAATGGGTTTATATACTATTATGATTTATTTTGGGGGATAAACACTGCTCTTTTCCAAGAGGATTAATGGTTTAATATAGAATTTCAATGATTACTGAAAGCTCATAAAGATCACCATAAAGTCAATTAAAATGTATTTATTATTTTTTGACCCACATTAAGGTGATCAACACTTCATTTAAGTGGATAATCATTCTTGATATCATAAAATAAAGGCAAAGAATGGAATTATTCAACACATATATTCTTCATATAAGATATTAACATTATCAGTTAATAGTGTTTCCATTTCTACTCAAAAAACTCCTTATTGGTCTTGTGGAACTAATTAAAAACTATGATACTAACATGATTTTATTTTTATAGGTATTTAATTATTTTATTATTATATACTGAAATATAAATTAATAAAAATAATGAAATATTCTGATTGTGATGAAGAATTTAAGGAAGGAAAATATGTGTACATAATTCAGAAAGTGTTACTTATAAAGTTTGTGTGTCACTATATCTATGAATGTGATCTAAATAAACAAAAAATATTTGATTAATTCAAATAAAAATTCTATAAAATTATGTATTTGACCTAAAAATTTTATATGGATTCATTGTTTTCATTTTTTTGGGTCGGTACTATTGAAGCTTTGTGTAAAATTTATCATTATTATCTATGTAAATTACTAATTTTATATAAAAGGCATCAATGCTTCTTCAGAAATATTGAATGTTAATTAATATTTACGGATCTGAATAATAAGAAATTTACTATATCTATTTTTAATCATATATTTTAATATATAATTTTTATAAATAAGAAGTTAATTAAAAATGATTTGGAAGTATGTTAGAATTCAATTAATATTGATTGAATGTATTATTTTAATATTTCAAGGTCAATGTAATGACAATGTAAGATGTTTTCTATGAAATAATTATTTCTTGGGTATAATGATTACATAAGGAGTGGCGTTCTAGGAAAAACAAAATTCCCATTTCATATTTCTTTATCTGGTATAAACAATGTCTTTCCATGGAATAATTTTTCATATACTGGGAAGGATGAACACGTTATGAAGATATTATGTAAGAGTAACAGGGATAGAGAAGTTGATATGTAAGATTTTTTTTTATAATATTTGATGGTTGGAAATGATATGAAGAGGCATTGGATGATTCAAGTTGTACTATATATTTAGATTATAAAATAATGTGGATACTTTTTATGATGAAACATGTTAATATAAATTGAGGAACATGTTTCGATAAAGAGATGTTTTTATGTGAGGTGTTTTCTAGGTAGAATGTCATGAAGATAGATTTTATTTGAAGTAGGCTCTCATGTTGGATTTGGGAGGTCCTTGATATGACTGTTTTGAGTATTGTGGAGATTTCAGAAGATCACATTTTGATATTTCATTGATTTAAAAAAGTGATTTGGTTGGAGAATACATATCTAATTATTCACAAATATCACAGTGTGGAAAATGAAATCAAAACACAACTTGATAGTTTCTAATAAGTATCATTACCTTATAAAGAGGTCACACCTTGAATAATATGAATAATCTGAACCCATCACATATTTAATGGGATTAATGTTTACACAGTTAAATTAATGGGTAGTTTCAAGGCCCAACAATTAGTTGAAATATTGAATTTTCAATGGAAAATATTTGGTTACATAAATATTTGATTTAGCGAGGGATCTATGTATATAAAATTTTTTGAAGAAAATATAATTTTCGAAAAATATAAAATAATAATGGACTACTTTGAGAAGAACCATTGAGGATTAGTTATTACAGTAGTAATAGACAAATAATGAAAACACCCTTGTTGGTATGAAATTTATCATCTATAGATAAGCATTACAAGTGATCATCATATTTCATTTTATTATATTTTCTTATCTCTAATAATTGCATAAATATAAAAGAAGAATGAGTTACCCTAGGATATATAGTGTATTACTCTTAAGCATTGTTAGAACATACAATGATTTGTTTTATCTCTTGAAACATCAAGGCACTTTCTAACTATGACTTTTGGATTATCCTCTAGTTGTGAACCATGTAAAATATTTGTGTCACAACACCTATGTTCAAAATATGAATATTTTCTATAATTGATGATTGATTTGTTTTATGTATTTCTTTGTAGCACAAGAATAATATTTGGGGTATAAAAGAAGATTTTAAGACCCCTAATTCAACCCTTGTTAGAGAGTGTTGGGTTTATAGATTCAATAAGAAATATCAAATCCATAATGTTATTATATAATGAATCTATTATTAAAAGCCTACTGAACTATAGAATATATTTAAATTAAAAGGAATTCGTTTGTTCAAGTGTTTTCATTTCTAGATATAGAATAATCATAAATGTTTTCACTCATGATCTATTAAAAAACTCCTCATCAAACTCATAGATTATAAATTTAAATAAAAAAGAATTCCTTTGTTCAAGTGTTTTCACAAGGTTGGAACATTGTTTCCCTAACCATGTGGCATAACCGTATGTGTTCCCCCACTCTACAATAGAAGAAGAATGGTTGGAACACATTTCCCAAACAATGCGGCCAAACCATGTGACATCTTTTTTGGGAAAAATTACTAAATTTACCTTAAATGATATAATTAGATAGCATAATTCCTCTATTTTTCACTCTAGTGGAAATCATCCATACATTCATCATTTTTGGTTCTATTTAAAGCCTATAATATATTTTTATCCTAGGAACCCATCTGGTGTCCATTTTGATCTCCATTAATCTTATTGGATCCACATTAGAAAGTTCTTAATTAATTTTTAGCCTTTCATCTTTCTTATTTCAATTGAAGATATTATTTAGATGAAGTATCATATACCATATTTTCATGGAATTTGTTTGTTCTTCAGATAAATTCCAATCTAGGACAAAGTAGAGGATGATACTAGATGAGGAGAGTCATATGAGTACAAGTAATGTGGTCTATAACTCAGCCTCAAGATTCATTATTTTATAAGATTCCACATGCATGAATCAATATTTATGGGTGTTACCAGTATAATTAAGGTTCCTTTCTTATAATCGTTAAAATGACATTATAAGTCTCATTTAATTAATTCTATCCATCTTTGTAAGTTTTGATGTCAATGATGACCACCCCATCTAGTGTGAATTTTCAAAATTGGTATGTAATGGTTTTTTATGACATTTTCAACACCATTTGGGTGTGATGAATTAAAATTCATTTGGTAATCCCATTTAAATGAAGTAATTGTTAATTTATAAGGGTCTTGTACTACGTTTTTTCTTAAATGACCCCTATAAGGTTGGTTCCATAATTTGTGTAAATCAATCTTAAAATAAAATGACGAGTATATTGTATATATATGGCATTGCCTAACTGTATATAATTTAATTGGTTTGTTTCATGTCTATAGACCCCATTTACATGTATAATAGAAGGTTTCAGAGTGATCCTTATTAAATGATTATGACTTAAATTTATTGGTAAATGGTTCCATTCATAGTTATAATTGTCACAATAATGAAAGCCAAGTCTTGAACCAAATGAAATTATTATATGGAATGACTACTACATGGAATTAATTATTAAATGGATCAATGGTAGGATGAATAATTATACATGGAGATTGAAATCATTATAGGAGTGTTCATACTCGAGTTATCTTTGGATTCCCACATAAATTCCTTGAGAACTCGGGGATTCCATTCCAATTTATAGACTCTAATTTCTAAGGGTGAGACCCAAATTGGATCCCAATCAACGTCTATTAGTGGATGAATTGTATGACATCATAAGATACCTTCATTTCTATTACAGGATGACTTGTGTACATTCCTTGGATGCAACCTAACATATATGAACATGAGGTGCCTTGGTTGCAACCTTGTCCCTAGACATTACTTATCCCATTTTACATTGGATGAATTCCTTAGACTCGATAAGAATAATTATTGTAGAATTAATTTTATGAAACTCTTTGGATTACACTCTAACCTATATAGATAGGCTTTAGTCATCGCCCGATTTAGATCAACCCCCATGGTTAAGGCTTCCTTAGTTTTAACCTTGGAAAATATTCATTATTAATATCATTACAGATTTCCTTATGATATATTGGATCCTTCACTTTTATTTATCATGTAAGGATGTTAGTTCTGGAAATACCTCATGAGATATATAAAAATAAAATAGAAATTAATTAATCAATTAACCTGTTACATGTTCAGACACCAATTGAGTGATGAAAATGGTACTTGGGTATTTATGTTACCATACTACATTACATTATATAATCATGTTGGCACATTGTTTCTATTTACATTACATGGATTGGATGTTATACAAATCATAGGAAGTGGGATACTAAGATTTATCTCACACCCTATCCGGGATACCATTGTTAGCCGAGTAGACAATATGTATGCATGTGTTTATAATGGGAAGTGTACCATTTTGGACACTTGATTGCTTGATTTCTTAGGATGGAGAAGTTTGCAGATGGCCGAGCTATTGATCATGATGTTTGGGATAGTTTATGGATGTCTTTGTATTGCTTTTGTATTACATGTATTGTATGCTTCTTTGTATCCATGTTTTATATCATTATATATACATGACATATATCAGAGTTAGCTGTGTAGTATTTATATATGTTGTTCTTATTGTTTATTTCTTCTTACAAGTTCATATTTTCTAAATATTTATATAGATTCCAATATTTAACTATTATATTATATTATCTTTATCTGTTTTGTTACACTATTCTAATGGGGAAATATTCTACTATATAAAAAAACTTATTCCCTCACTACTAGTTAATAACATTTTGTGTTTAGGGAGATACTCTTGAGCTGATGTGTGAAACTAGGCTTTGGAAACCACTGAGTGGAAGCCATGTCTGGGAAATTAAAAAGTATAATTAGTGAAGTTACATTTTTACTTTACTATTTAGAGGAAATATTCAATAGGTTATGAATGTAATTGAACTTGGCTATGAGGCATTCTATTGAGTAGATAACCCATGTTTGGGGTAAATTTTCTGTTTCGTGAATTAGGATTCTTATTCTATTATTATCTAATACATTTTATACCCTTTCACCATTAGGTAACACACAAGATATTGTGGGGTTGTTATTATTATTCTAGTTGAGAGCATTGTTTCATTTTAATCCCAAAGATATGAGGGATAGTAGCATTGTTCTTCTATCATTATAGGAACCTAGAGTTCACATGTCATGCGTATTTATAGTCCATATAGGTTCATTCTACTATATGAAATGCTTGACATGTTTGTGGTTTTTGTGTGAGCATTAATTTATTATTGTGTTTATTATCCTCTTTAGAAATTATTGAGTGATTTACTATTTTAATTATTGAGGTGTAAAGACACTCGTAAGTTGTAATGAGTAATTTAATGGGAGAATCTATTGATTATAATTTAAATGGGCGTGGGCCTTAGAGACAAGGTGTATGGTCTTTGAGACTCCAGTCTTACAGCTAGGAGTTTCAATTTAGGTGCTGAATGTTGTACCTGATCTGGGAAATAATTATATGCTTCGTGATAGGATCTGATGTATAATGACTTATATGAAAGTTACAACAAGACCTAAACCCAAGATGGCTAATCTAAGTCATGAGTCTCATCAACAGCATCCTCCTACCATCCTGGGGTATGATATCCCACTATCTATTGTGTCTTGTATGGAGAGAACCACATATATATTTTGGAATCTAGGGCCATTACTATAGTGGTGCGTAAATATTTCTATATACATGTGGCATGATTTGACAAAGCATTGGTTGGATGTGATTACCCAGGCTAGTAACCATCATAGACTGGTATTGGGTTACTTCTAGACCATCTTATATGAGTATTTAATTACTCATACACTGATATATGACTAAGATAGAGAGTACATTCATATCAATAAGGGTCTTATGTTAGTCACAAAATATTCAACTCATTTCACAAAGTCCCACCATTTTTCATCGCTTTTAGCTTATGATAAACTTTTCATGCTAGATGCTTTAGGGATGGGCTCCTGCATGGAATCCAAACTGAGTGGAATGTATTTACTCAACCGATATTATATGAAATTTTTAATTCATTTTTTATCACTGAGCACAACCTTAGTTAAGGTGATAGTAATTGTCATAAATAAGTCATGTCATGGAAGAACAGTAGTTCATTTGGTAGAAGGAAACATTCCCTGAGTTTTCTCATCAGGGAAGTGGAACTAGAGTACCCATTATGGAATCTCTATGGTTTAAATTAGTGTTCACAATAGGGGAAAAGATGTTCTAGTGTGATAGAGACCCTTTGAAGTGTTATGACTACACCATATGAGGCATCGTCATAGATTCAGTCAGACCATTCCATCTTCTCTTAGTGGAAGGGGATCAACACTAGATCCACATTTGGGAGTAATTTCATTTATGGTGTGTCAGATGGGGAGTTTGAGAATCATTGACAGAACTAGATGAGGAGGAGATAATCATTGTGGTATCCAGACTGCAGATCACTAGAAGCACATGCAAAGTGGTCATGATCTTGGTAGTCCAACTATTGCCTAGGCTTAGGGACCAGGTAAGTTTCATTCATTATAGATGATACCCAAGGGTCATATTGTAGGAAAATATGTAGTATGAGGTACTATTATAGTATCATCTACTATAGTATCTGATTTTTTTGATATAGGTTCATCACACTTCTTCATCTCTTAAACTTATATGTAAATAATCTGTCTAGAAATACCTATTATTGTGGTGTAATGATCCTTAATACACCATTGGGATTATGTTTAAAGGGAATAAACGAATTCAGGGATTTACCCATTGAAGTTGGATATTACCATTTATTATGGGACCTCATTTTTTCCCAGGATAATGGGCTTAAATTTCATTCTCAAGATAGATTGGTCGGTTCTTTATCATGCCTTTATAGACTACTATCAATATATGGTGTCATTTAAATTTTCATAGGGAATAATTTACCTACAGAAGGATGAGTAGGGTGTCCAGACTATTAGAGTTGGACCAAATCCTCACGAGATATGTGGATTGATTATCTATATATATATAATCTCTTAATTGAGGACCTATGTTTAAATAAGTTCTAATTCCCTCCAGTAGTAGAAAATTTTACAGACAACTTACATGAATATTTTTTTTGTATTTCCTCCTAAGAGAGAGGTAGAGTTTTTAACTGAACTCATTCTAGATGCTGCTCTAGAGTCCATTACTATATATAGAAAGGAACTTACATAGCTTGAGGAGCTCAAGAGTAATTTTCAGGATCTTGTTTATAATGTTTTTATACAAACAATCACTCACTTTTGGGGATATAACATGGTTTTAACCAACAATGTAGATGGGAACCTTCATTTATAAATGGATTACAGTTGGTGTAGCAAGACTACGATCAATAACCAATTACCAATACCTCAAATGGATGATCTTTGTGAACATATTTAAGGAGCTAGGGTGTTTTCCAAGAATAACCCAAGATCAATCTATAATATGGTTATATTCAAGCCAACAAGAATAACTTGTACAACATTCCATTAGAGGTATGTTATTAATGTGTATATCATTATTCCATTCAGTCTCATAAATGTTCCCACAATTTTCATGACTGTTATGGATAGGGCGTTCCATCCCAATATAGATTCCATTGTCATAGTATTTGGGAATGATATATTGGTGTACTATCACACAATTAGTGACCATGATATGCACCTTGAAATCATTTTATGTTCAACGAGAGAGCATAATCTATAAGCCATGATTTTTATGTGACACTTCTAGATCAAAAAATTTCTCAACATGGGTCATGTTGTCTCAGAATTAAGAGTAAATATTGATCTAGATATGGTGCGTGTTGTGGTTTCCTAAGAGTATCCCAATAATGTGTTTGATATTTTTAGTTCCATGGAGTGGTTTGAAATTATAATCATTTCATACATGACATATAATGTCTTTATCCACCTCTTACTGGTGTTAATACAAAGGGTGTTAAGTTACCGTTGTTAGAAATGTGTGAGAAATTATTTCAAGAGTTGAAAAGAAGGCTTGTCTTGACACCTATTATGATTATTCTAGAGCCTAGAAGATGCTATATAGTGTACAATTATGAATTAGGAATTTTAATAGGTTCAATGGTGATATCAAGGGATAGATTTGTTACCTAAAGATATAATTATTTTATGCCTTATGAGAGGAATTACCAGACACAAGACCTTGATTAACAATAGTTGTCCATGTCTTACATATATAGAGACACTATCTGATGGGCATTTACATTTGGGTGTATATAGATCACAATATCCTAAAATATATATTTACGTAGAATTAAATTAATCTCAAATAGTTTATTTGGGTATAATATCTTTAGTGAATCAATTTTTATCCTTCATATATGCCTAGAATGGGTAATGGAGTAGTGGATGGGCTATGTTAGTAAACATATGTATAGGATATATGGGAATCTAGTGATGAATGAAAATTGATAGCCTTATTTAATGAGATAAATATAGAGTATCATGACTATCTTGAGTAGTATTATCATTTAGCCTCGACAATTACCTCTTACCTCTATGCGAATGTGAAGAGTAGACAATTTTTGGATCTTGAGGTGCTGGTTCTTTGTGAGATTATTTCGAAAGATATCCCTCATATAGATTGGTTAGTTGATGGGGATGATATTCTTTATGTTAATGGTTGAATCTATGTTTTTACAGGTATGAGGGAGGAAATGATGATTGATTACCCTGATTATTAGGGAGAAGTTCATTTAGGAATCTCTAAGACGCATTGAGATATGTGATGATAGTAATGGTGTTTTGTTATGAAACATCATATATAAGGAATTATCACTAGGTGTCCCACCAACCACCTACTAAAGGTTGAGAACGAAAGACATGTAGGCTTGTTACAGCTAATTCCAATCCTAGAATGTAAATGGGAGGATATTTCCTTGAAATTTTTAATCTCATTACCATGTTCCCCTAGAAGTAGCGAAGATTTATGGGTAGTTACTAATCAACTGATGAAAGTATCACACCTACATCCTATCTAGGACACTTTATTAGGTAATGATCTAGAAAGATTGTATATTTTAGAGATTATATGACTTCATGGGGTCATTAATAATATAATATTAGATAGGTATTTCCATTTCACTTCACATTATAGAAGACTTTGTAGAGATATATGAGAAAAATTGTGCTTCAGATCATATCCATTCACCCTCAGACTGATGGACTATTAGAATATATGATACATGTTTTATAGGACATGCCCTGAGTATGAATACATTATTTTGGTGGTTCTTGGTAGAAGCATATAACTATTTCCAAGTTCACCTACAACAGAATCATTCACGAAATGATTCATATGGATCATTTTGATGACATGAATGATATGACATGTCATTCACCCCTATGATTGCCAGAGGTAGGTATTGAAATTCTACATAGTCCTCATATTTTGTTAGAATTTAGAGTATGTTCACCTGATAAGTAAGCGTATGTATACTTCTCATTCTAGACAAAAATCGTATGCTGATCACCATCAATGACCTATGGAGTTCTTTTCCAGGGATTAAATTTTCCGATTGGTATCACCTAGGATAAGGAAAAGATGCATTAAGAGGAAATGTAAGACACCATCTCATTATGTTGTTCGATTTGTGATTATGGAGAGAGATTGGACGGTAGCCTATCTGTTGTTACTACCTCCTTGGTATCGTTCCATGTGAAACGTCTTTCATGTTCCACATATTCACAACAGTAATATAGACCCATCTCATACTTTTGATCCCAAGGTTGTTGAGTTATATACTTATACTTCATTTTATGATTATCCTATAAACATCATTTACTATAGTATAAAGGACCTAGGAAGATGGTATTTCTTTTCAGTAAAAGTGATATGGGATAATAAAAATGTAGAGATGAGACTTGGAAGTTGGAGTCTGATGTATGTGCCCAGTGTCCAGAGTTTTTCTCATAAAATGATTTCTGACCCTTGGAAGGGGAACTTAGGGATGAGTTACCTTTATTGGGGAAGACTATAAGATCTCTGTGTTTTACTCATTTATGGATCATTTTTAATTTCATCTATTTTTTACATTGGTCATAGTACAGATACCTAATGAGGTTTTAGAGGTTTGTGGGTGGGGGTATTTGGGGATTTTTCAGAGCTCGAAACCCCGACCAGTTTGAAAACTACATTGACCACACAGTTAGTAGAAACCGTGTGAGCAAGGCTATATAGTCAGTCTTAATCGTATGATGATGGATACTAGGGTGATACAGGGAACATAATTTAACTCAAATAAAAAACAAGGTCTTCAAGATTGTGTGAAAATATATAGATTTATCAATGGAGTTTTGAATTGTTGGTGCACGATTTCCCTAACCATGCTAGTTCTCCCACCCTAGAGTAGAAGGAAAATGATTTACATATGGTTTCTATACCATTTTAGAAAATATGATTGAGGCCTATTTTTGGAGAAAAAAATACTAAATTGACCTTAAATGATCTAACTAAACACCATCCTTTATCTTTTTTTTTACTCTAGTTAAAACAACCCACCATTCATCATTTTTGGAACCCATTGAAGCCTAATATATCTTTTGATACCAAGCCTCAATACAATGTCAATTTCAATTATCGTTCTTGTCATTGGATATAGATAGTCATCTTCTTGATTCATTTTTATCCTTTCCTCCTTATTCATTATATCAATGACACTATTTAAATGCATACTGATATGACCTATTTTCAAAGTGTTGGTACATTATTCAGATCTCTTCCAATCAAGGTCTAACTAGAGACTTTTAATGGATGTGTAAATTTGTACGTGTACAAGGTAGGTGGTCTATAACTCATCCCTAAATATTCACTGTTTAATAAATTTTAATTTGTGCACAGTGGTTTTATTTGGAATCTTCTATTTATTTAATGTGGATTGATTATCTCCCTTATAACTATATTATATGACTCCTGATGTTAATGATACCCATCGTTGTAGGATTTGACCCCAATGAAAACTACCCCATGTATGAAGATTTTCCATAATTGGGATTTAATGGTTTGTTATGACTTTTTCTACACCGTTAGGGTGCATGAGTTGACTTTTTTTGGTAATCCACTTAAATTAAATGAATTTAGAATTAATAAATGGATAGTACCAAGTTATCTTCCCTCATTATTCTAATAAGGTATGTTCACTATTTTGTTAAATCAATCATAAAATGAAATGGAATGTAAATTGTATATATATGACTTGGCCTAACTGAATATAATTGAATGAATTGGTAGCATGTCTTTTTCACCCATTTCCATGTCTAATATATGATATTAGAATGAACCTTATTAAATATATATAACCTAAATGGATTGGTAAATGGTTTCATGCATAGATATCCTTTTCACCCTGATGAATGTAAAGCCTTGAACAAAATGAACAAATTAAATGGTATGACTACTATATGGAATTAAATATTAAATTAATCCATAGTATGGTTCCTAATTATATATAGACATTGAAATCATTATATGAGTGATTAGACTCGAGTAATATTTGGGATTCGTGAGGGAAATCCTGGATAACTGGTGGATTCCATTCCCTTTCAGAGATACTGGTTACCAAGGTTGAGACCCACCTTGGATCTCGATCTTTTTCTATCTATAGACACCTGATATAACATAATAGGATACCATTATTACTATTATATGATTCATTGGACACACTCCGTGGGTCCAACATTAATTCTATAGACATGAGGTTCCTTGGTTACTGTAACACCCCAAGCTTCCATGGTATGTTTCCCTTTGAATAATGCAATGGCGTGCATTATACGCAATTTCGAGATTCTAACACACCACAACCAATAAAACAAGCCGTTATGAATAGTAATACCTATTTTTTGAAAGTTTAGAAATTCTATCTCTCAAAATTGACTTAATTTTTGGATTCAGAATATCGAAATTATCCTAGGGTGAAATTTTGGTACTTTTCGGATAACTATTATATTTTGATGAATAGTAAAAATTACTAAATTTTAATTAAAAACATCATTTTTAATCAAAATAATTAATATTGATAAATTATGAATTTGAGTTGTTTTAAAGTATATTTAGAATATATTTTTACCATTTAATTAAATGTTTGTCATTAGACATAATTTCACAATTAAACCAGTCATAAACAAGTGCCAATCTTTTTATAGTTATTATCTCTTAAAAACACGCTTTTTTGTTTTAACAACGGGAATTAATTTTAAATTAATTTCTGCCACTTATGTGTTTTAAATTTGGAAAAATTCATTCCATATTGGAATCAGTGTTTTCAAATTGTGTAAATAGGTATCTTTTATTTTTATACATTTTGAATAATTACTTCTGTAAATATTTTATTTGCCATGGTTAAAGGGTAAATCCTGTAAATAAGGGTTAAAAATATTATTATAATAATACTAAATTACCTTAAAAGGTGTCTTAAACATATTTAATGATACATGGCCGACCATGGGAATCATTGGGTCGATTTTTGGGCCCCATGGATCCACTTGTAAGTGATAGGGACACTTTATTTAAATTATGTTTAAATGAATACAAAAATGGTACAAGCATATTTCTTTTAGAAAAACAATTGTTAAATAGGGTTATATATGTTGTATTTTAGACTATAAATATTCATTATAAATAAAAAAATATTTAAAACATAATTATATTTTATTTATAATTTTTAGAAATTAAATAATTTAATTTAGTTATGACATAATGGTGATGCAGTAATTACAATAATAGTTAAAAATTTGAATAATTGATATTATAAATACCCAAATAAATATAATTTGATACTTTTTATAAATTAAACTATTTTTATAGGTTAATATGACATGTTATAATTGATTTAATTAACTTTTTTTTAAGTAATCATTCTGTTATGATTTTTAAAAAAATCAATTATTGAATACTGTCAAAATTGACATAAAAAAGTTTTTAATACAAATATTATATTATTAATTGATATTAATTTCCTAAAAATATAAGGATCGTCCAAGAGACTTATATCATGATATGAGTATCATTAGTGGACCACATGGGGGTCTCTTAGATGTATATATTAAATTTATTAACCATATAATATAAAAATACAAAGAGACATTGTAAAAGTGAAACTAATTAACTAAGAGATAATACTTAAAGATAAGGTTAATATAATGACCCAAACCTGTCTAAATTTTATTGGATGAGTATTTTTAGACCCATACCCATATAAAAATTTAAATAATCCACTTTGGAGCCATTAGAAACCGAATATGAATTTATTATAAAATAAAATTTCTAGCTTTTCCAAAGGTGCTCCTCACCTCTCTTATAAAAGGCCACTCCCCCTTCTAATTACGTTACACCTTAAAAGACTTTGGATCGGCCAAAAACTGCCCAAATAATCTCTCAACTTCCCTCACTACACCCTAGATACCTTATTTTGATCAGAAATCCAACCTAAGGAGCCTTTTTTGATTAAATCAAAAGGAATAACCCGAAGAAGAGGTAATGATTTCACCGCCCTTTTCAAGTTCCTTTCTTCATCCACTTCTTCATTCCTTGTTATTTCTATTCTTAAATAAAGAATCTAGTATCTACTATATAATGTAATATTATTATAAATATGCTACAACCATATTCAGTATTCTATCCACCCTTTGAATTAAATGTCACCATACGTGCGTACGTACGACTTACCGTCTCCACGTCGTGGTGTAATTGTTATTCAATAAAATATTATTTGGATGGGTATAATAATGATGTTTAATTCATGTAAATAATAAATATAACATGATAATTATTCTGTATATATTATATACCATCCAATTATATATAATTTTAATATCAAAAGAATGATATTGTTGCTCGTGCGTACGTACAGACTACCGTCTCCACAAACGCGATGATATTCATTCTCTATCGTATCTATTCAAGTATAATTATCATTTGATGATTTAAAAATAATGTTTAAGGACTTGATATCATTATATGTATGAATAAGATACAACCTATAAATGACAACCATGACATACATAACAAAACTTATAAAATAAAACAAGTAAGTTAACACCTGAAACGACGATAATTCTAAGATATTATTAACAAAGCAATGTTAAAAGATAATATATGATGTCATATTAATGTATATGATTATTGAATAATTTAATAACAATTTTTAAACCATTATACATGAGGTTAACCTACCGTCGACCAAGGAAAAAGTGAAAAGTAAGGGGGTTCTTATCTCACTTTTAATTCCGTGAGAATTCCATTGTTCACCACTTATTTATTACAGGTGGTGTGTGTACTGCCCATGTTTGTATTCATTGTGTAATATACTTTAATTTATGGATATTTAAATCATCATTTTATTATCCTTCTTTTATGGGTGCATGTTTCATAACTTACCAAATCGATAAGGGAATTTGAAATTTCAATTTCCACTCATTTGGCTTTAAGCATATTTCATTGATTATAATACTCCAAGATTATGTGTGGAATCACTATTCATTCGATTATGTCATAATTTCCACTCCCCTTACTGTGGATATAATTTTGATACACATAATCACTGCATTGATAATTTCTCATGTCATCGATATGAATTTTATAAAAGTAATTTTAACTCATTCTCCATTTGATGAGTTAATCATCCAATTCATTGGTGTTGTTTTTACAAGATTATGTGTGAATGTCCTTTGATTGTTTTACACTAAATATCCAATCATAATTAGTGTATTTATATTTTTCACACATAACAATGTCGTTGATTTATCCTTAACCTAATGATACGGCCTTGTGAGAGATTTCATCTCAATTTACATTCCATTGAGGCTTCTTTGTTGTTATACACCAAATCACTTTTATGTGGTGTATATAACGTACTTTGACATAGTATATCATGAATTACTTTATTCTAATGATATTAAAATGTTTTTATGACCTCAATTATTTGTATTCAAGTGTCTCCCTTTTGGTTATAAACTCTAACTAAAATACCATTTTTAAATGTTTTAATGATTTATTCTTATAAATATTTCACATAAATGTCCATGTTTTAAAAAAATGTTTTTAATGATTTATTTATATGGAAATTATTGTTTTAAAATTAAAACTCCTTTTAAATGTTTCAAAGTGGTATGGGACACTTAGATTCAAGAATCTGTTTTTAAACAGCTTCTTGACAAATAGTGTGACTTTTAAATGTTTTCAAGAAAAGGGGGATATTTCTCTCAAATAGTTTTGATGGTTATTTTCATCTATATTAATATCATTCATTATTATCGATTGATGTACAATAAAATCTTACATATTGTATTGAATGAGTTATGTTTGATTGTGGATGTGCTATTTTTATACCATTCATTGTTTGTGGTTAAAGTATTGACATTTCGTATGCTAGTTTTAATACGAATGTTTATGTTATGTTTAAAAATGTTCATATGAGGAATGCATTGGACTTAATAAGTGACGGGTGGAGCCCGCTATAGCTCCTTGATGCATCGGTAAGTCTCATGAGAAAAACTAGTGTCTTGGCACAAGGCCTTGACAGAATCTTATTTGTATTCTTGGCACGAGGCCTTGTCTATGTGGTTATGATAGTCTGGCATTATGCATTCCATCATTATGAAAGTGGTTATTGATATTACATGTGATTATTCTACTAGTATAATATCCATGTAATTAAGTAAATTCAATAATTTCATTTTATCTTTTCCATTTTATGTTCATGTTCATGTTTAAAAGGCTTTTGTTTTAGTTATAAATTGCCTAAAGTGTTAAAGCTTATCTATGAAAGCTTCTGCTATATTATTATTCTTACTGAGCATCTGAGCTCACCCCTTTCAATGTTTTATTTTTCCCATGATTGTGAAGAAGTAAATTATGAATGACCTATAGGGATAGTATGAGTGTGGACTATGGAGACTATGTTGTTGTTGTTTTCTGTTTATGATGTGGTATAAACTTTATTAATGTATCTAGTCAATCCAAGGCTACTAAACTAATTGGTCTTTCGATACTTGATCTTTCTTGTGATCATGCCAATGTTATGTAATAATGCACCAACTATGGGTAACTAGGGTCAAGGCATTACAGTGGGTATCAGAGGATGTTTAGTACAAACCTTGGGAGTTAGATTTAGATAAACTCTGATTATAGCATGTAGAACTAAGATGAACATTGAGGATTAGTATAGAAGAACTTCCTAGAATTTTGGAATTGTAGATATTTTGTGAGTTTTCCAAGCAATACATCCCTGTATGGATACGAATATGTAGAGGCGGCTCTGGCACAGATGTACCTAGGGGTAAAACCTGAAAACACCGCGTTGAGCCAGACACGAATGGGAACTGGTGCATGACAACTTTTCTTGCTGAACTCTTGGTTACGACACTCCCGGGGGATATGCTTAGGATAATTTACATTTTCATTACTAACCGATTTGAAGTATTAAATATATAAGATGATAGTAAATGACCTTGGTTAATCATAATGTGTTTCAAATTGAGAATATGATGAAATGTTAATCTCTAAATGATTTTATGACTACTATTACTCACAAAATGCTTTCTGGTTTTAGTCAATGGCAGGATTCCAAGGAAGTCATAATAACTTTGGGAATGATGTACAAGGGGGGAACGATGGTGGAAATGAGCAACAAAATGGAATGTTGATGGCGTAAAAGATATCGTCTTTATGCCAAATAAATTTTATAAAAATTTGACAAACAATATTTATATTAATAAATTCCCGGACTCAAAAAAGAAGAGAAATGTGATGAATGATAAGATCTCCAGCAGTGGAGACCATGGAGAAAGGAATCCTCAATTACTATCATGCAGGAAATGTGGAAGGAGACACCCAGGAAAGTGTCTCAATGGGACAAAGAAATTCTTTACATGTGGGAAGGAAGGACATAATGTGAAGAATTGCCGAAGAAAAATGAAGAGTACTATAGAATAATATAAAAATAGTCCCAAGAGTCCATTTACAGTCATTTTCCGTAAATTTAGGGGACTTGGCCATTAACTGAGTGAATGACGTATTCTATAGGATATTTTCTTCGTCAAAGATGAAGCTATGTTGAAATAAATGGATGGAGAAATGTTTAAAAAGTATTAGCGCTCCTTGTTGAAGGGTTTACATTGGAATAATTTTCTCTTGTATTTGTAACCCCGCAGTTTGCCATGTGAGAATGATATTTCAGGAAGAATTATCTCTTCTCTTGTGGATATAGGTATAAATAACCATTTGGTTTTATATGATCATTGGGGTTTGAGAGAATTATAATTTATTATAATTTGGGATGAAAATGAAAGGTATGATATAACATTTGTGGTTACATTATGTTGTGGTATTTTGAAAAATTTATATCATTTTGGTAATATTATAAAATATAGTTTTTGAAAAAGGACAACACGTTGACCGTGTGACAACCCTTCGTGTCAGACAAAGCTGTGGGTATCGAACCCACAACCAAAGTGCGATTGGGATTTATCACCTACCACTAGACTACGTGATGTCCCTGGATAGTGTGACTAATTATTTTTAGTAAAATGATTTTATTGATCAATAATAAGTTGATTCGGGTTCTTATGTCTTATTAAATGAATACCCTTGGTATAGGAAAGTTATTTACTGATTAAGTGATAGATGTTATTTTAGAAGTTGTTCACTTTGTTGTGAACACTATATGCCCAAGGAAAATAGAATAGTATGTGATTTCATTTGAGGAGTGATGGTGGATTTTTATCTATGTTTTTTTATGGATTTATAGTTATTTGGGTTGTTTATGGAAATGATTAGGTTAATTTCATTTAAGTATTTGACTTTAAGAGTAATTAAATTTATTTGGAGATATAATTTAACGTGGAAGACTACATTCTTATAAGTTTTGAGTTTCAATATTAGTTTGGATTATAATTAAGGATTTTAAGGACAATTTATTATTGAATGGTATTTAATTAACTTTGGAGTATTGATGGTTTAATTTTAGAAATTAAGATTAGTTTTTTTCTCTAATGGAATATCCGTTGGGGGGGGGGGTCATAAGATATTATAATAACCATTTTGGTTTTGATTAATCTCTAAAGACAAGTTAAATATATAGTTTATCATACATGGATCATGTTTTTCTATAGAAGTTTATTCTAGCTCTTTCATTGTGACCAAGTCATCTTGAATACTCATTGTTCAAAAAAATGAGTTTGTGGTAAAAAGTTATTAAATAATGAAACTCTACTTAAAAATTAAGTATATCTCTCTATGTTCTTAGTCAATATCATAAATGAATTCCTCGTCCTTATTAATGTAACTTAAAACAAAAAAAACATGTAGTTTGTTTACTTTTCCTAATGGGAGACTAAGGACCGTTTGTCCCAACACAAGTTTGTGGTTTTCTTATTGTTAACATTCTCTTAAACATGTTTTCTATCCCTCTCCATCAGAACTGAACACTTAGTTTATTGTCCATATCCATGTTTTTCTACATGGAATCCTAGTATGGGTTATCTTGGGTGACTTTTATACCTCTCTTCCTTTCTTTTAAAGTGATAGTTTTATTGACTCTTTTTCCAATGTGGGACTTTCCATTATATTCTCAAGTCGAATTTAAAAAAACAATTGTGAGGACGCAATTTATTGAAGTATGGGAGAATGTAAGACCCCAAGCTTCCACGGTACGTTTCCCTTTGAATAATTCAATGGCGTGTATTGTACGCAACTTCGAGATTCTAACACACCACAACCAATCAAACTAGCTGTTATGAATAGTAACACCTAAATTTTAAAATTTTATAAATTATATATCTCAAAATGGACACCATTTTAAGATTCAGAATATCAAAATTATCCTAAGGTGAAATTTGGGTACTTTTAGGATAACTTTCATATTTTGATGAATAGTGGAAATTGTAAAATTTTAATTAAAAACAACATTTTTAATCGAAATAATTAATATTGATAAATTATTAATTTGAGTGATTTTAAAGTATATTTAGAATATATTTTTACCATTTAATTAAATGTTTCTCATTGGACATAATTTCACAATTAAACCAGACATAAACAACTGCCAATCTTTTGATAGTTATTATCTCATAAAAACACGCTTTTTGTTTGAACAACTGGAATTAATTTTAAATTAATTTCTGCCACTTCTGTGCTTTGAATTTGGAAAAATGGATTCCATATTTGGAATCAGGATGTTAAGATTGTGTAAATAGGTAACTTTTATTTTTATACATTATGAATAATTACTTCGCTAAATATTTTATTTACCATGGTTAAAGGGTAAATCAGGTAAATAAGGGTTAACAAATAATATTTTAATAATACTAAATTACCCTAAAACGTGTCTTAACCCTATTGGTTGATACATGTCCGACCATGGGCATCTTTGGGGTGATTTTGGGACCACATGGATCCTCTTTTAAGTGATAGGGATACTTTATTTTAATTAAGTTAAAACTAATACCAAAATGACACAAGCATATATATTTTAGAAAAACAATTGTTACATAGGGTTATATAATGTGGAATTTAGAATATAAATATTCATTATAAATATAAAAATATTTCCTTCATAATGATATATTATTTATAATTTTTAGACATTAAATAATTTAATTTATTTGTGACACAATGGTGATGCAGTAATTACCATAATAGTGAAAAATTAGAATAATTGATATTATAAATACACAAATAAATATAATATGAGACTTTTTATGAATCACAATAATTTTATAGGTTAATATTACATGTTAGGATTTATTTATTTAAGTTTTTTCGAAGTAATAATTCTGTTATGCTTTTTACAAAAATCAATTATTGAATTGTGTCAAAATTGACATAAAAGTGTTTTTAAAACAAATATTATATTATGAAATGAAATTAAATTCATAAAAATCTAAGGCTCGGCCAAGAGACTTATATCATGATAGGTGTATCATTAATAGACCACTTGGAGGTCTCTTGGATGTATATAGTATGTTTATTAACCATATAATATAAAAATACAAAGAGACATTGTAAAAGTGAATCTAATTAACTAAGAGATAATACTTAAAGATATGGTTAATATAATGACCCAACCTGTCTAAATTTTATTTTTTGAGTGGTTTGAGACCCATCCCTACCTTAAATTCTAAAAAATCCACTTTGGAGCCATTAGAATCTGAATATTAATTTATTATAAAATAATATTTCTAGCTTTTCCAAAGGTGCCCCTCACCCCTCTTATAAAAGGGCACTCCCCCTTCTCATTACTTCACACCTTCAAAGCCTTTGGTTCGGCTAAACCCTTCCCAAATACTCTCTCAACTTCCCTCAATACAACCTAGAGGCCTTATTAGGATCGTAAATCTAACCTATGGAGCCTTTTTGATCAAATCAAAAGGAAGAACCCGAAGAAGAGGTAATGATTTCACCACCCTTTTTCAATTTCCTTTCTTCTTCCACTTCTTCTATCATTGTTATTTCTATTCTAAAATAATGAATCCAGAATCTCCTATACACTTTAATATTATTATAAATATGGTACATCCATATTCAGTATTCTATCCACCCTTTGAATAACATGTCACCATACGTGCGTACGTACGGCTTACCGTCTCCACGTCATGGTGAAATTGTTATTCAATAAATTATTATTTGGATGGGTATAATAATGATGTGTAATTCATGTAAATAATAAATATAACATGATAATTATTCTTTATATATGATATAACATCCAATTATATATTATTTTAATATCAAAAGAATGATATTGTCACTCGTGCGTACGTACGGACTACCGTCTCCACGAATGCGATGAGATTAATTCTCTATCGTATCCATTCAAGTATAATTATCATTTGATGATTTAAAAATAATTTTTAAGGAATTTATATAATTATAGATATGAATAATATACAATCTATCAATGACAACCACGACTTACGTAACAAAACATATAAAATAAAACGAGTAAGTTAACACCTGAAACGACGATAATTTAAGTTATTATTAACAAAGCAATGTTAAAAGATCATATATGATGTCATATTAATGTATATGAATATTTAATAATTTAATAACAATTATTTCACCATTATACAGGAGGTTAAACTAATTTTGACCAAAGAAAAAGTGCCAAGTAAGGGGTTTCTTATCTCATTTTTAATTCCGTGAGAATTCCATTGTTCACCACTTATTTATTACATGTGGTGTGTGTACTGTCCATGTTTGTAATAATTTCTTAATATACTTTAATTTATGGATATTTACATCATAATTGTATTATCCTTCTTTCATGGGTGCATGTTTCATAAGTTACCAAATCAATAAGGGAATTTGAAATTTCAATTTACACTCATTTGGCTTTACGTATATTTGATTGATTATATTACTCCAAGATTATGTGTGGAATCACTATTAATTCGATTATGTCATAATTTCCACTCCCCTTCCTATGGATATACTTTTCATACACATAATCACTCCATTGATAATTTCTCAAGTCATCGATATGAATTTGATAAGAGTAATTTTAACCCATTCTCCATTTATTGAGTTAAGCATCTGATTCATTGGTGTTGTTTTTACAAGATTATGTGTGAATGACCTTTGATTGTTTTACACTAAATATAAAATCATATTTAGTATATTTATATTTTTCACATATAACTATGTCATTGATTTATCCTTAACCTACGGATACGGCCTTATGAAAGATTTCATCTCAATTTACATTATATTGAGACTTCTTTGTTGTTATACACCAAATAACTTTTATGTGGTGTATATAATGTACTTTGAAATAGTATATCATGAATTACATTGTTCTCATGATATTAATATGTTTTGAATACCTAAATTATTTGTATTCAAGTGTCTCTATTTTGGTTAGAAACTCTAATTAAAACACCATTTTTAAATGTTTTAAAGATTTATTCTTCTAAATCGTTCTCATTAATGTCCATGTTTTAAAAAAATATTTTTAAGGTTTTATTTATATGAAAATTAAAGTTTTAAAATCAAAACAACTTTTAAATGTTTCAAAGTGGTATGGGACACTTTGATTCAAGAATCTATTTTTAAACGGCTTCTTGACAAATAGTGTTACTTTTAAAGGTTTTCAAGAAAAGGGGGATATTTCTCTCAAATAGTTTTGATGGTTATTTTCATCTATGTGAATATCATTCATTATTATAGATTGAGGTACAATAAAATATTCCATATTGTATTGAATGAGATATGTTTGACTGTGGATGTTCTATTTTTATACCATTGATGGTTTGTGGTTAATGTATTGACATTTCGTATGCTAGTTTTAAAACGAATGTTTATGTTATGTTTAAACATGTTCATATGAGGAACGCATTGGACATAATAAGTGACGTGTGGAGCCCGCTATAGCTCCTCGATGCATCTGTAGGTCTCATGAGACAAACTAGTGTCTTGGCACAAGGCCTTGACAGAATCTTATTTGTAGTCTTGGCACGAGGCCTTGGCTCTGTGGTTATGATAGTCTGGAATTATGCATTCCATCATTATGAAAGTGGTTATTGATATTACATGTGATTATTTGACTAGTAGAATATCCATTTAATTAAGTAAATGGAATAATTTCATTTTATCTTTGCCATTTTATGTTGATGTTCAAGTTTAAAAGTCTTTTGTTTTAGTTATAAATTTACTTAACTGTTTATGCTTATCTAAGAAAGCTTCTGCTATATTATTATCCTTACTGAGCATCTGAGCTCACCCCTTTCAATGTTTTATTTTTCCCAGGATTTTGAAGAAGTAAATTATGAATGACCTGCAGGGATAGTGTGAGTGTGGATTATGGAGTCTATGTTGTTGTAGTTTTTAGTTTATGATGTGATGTAAACATTATTAATGTATCTACTTAATCCAAGTCTACTAAACTAATCGGTCTTTCGAGACTCGATCTTTCTTGTGATCATGCCAATGTTATGTAATAATTCACCGACTCTATGTAACAAGGGTCGGGGCGTTACAGTTGGTATCAGAGGAAGCTTAGTACAAACCTTGGGAGCTAGATTTAGATAAAATCTGATTAGAGCACATAGACATAAGATGAACTTTGAGGATTAGTATAGAAGAACTTCCTAGAATTTTGGTATTGTAGAGATTTTGTGAGTTTTCCAAGAAATACATCCTTGTCTGGATACGAGCAGGTAGAGGCAGCTCTGGCACAAATGTACCTAGTGGTAAAACCAGAAAACACTGCTTTGAGCATGACTTGAACGGGAACCGGTGCCCGACAACAGGCCTTGCTTCACTCTTGGTTACGACACTCCCGGGGGATACGCTTAGGATAATTTACATTTTCTTTATTAACCGATTTGAAGTATTAAATATATAAGATGAGAGTAAATGAACTTGGTTAATCCTAATGTGTTTCAAATTGAGAATATGATGACATGTTAATCTCTAAATGATTTTATGACTACTGTTACTCACACAATGCTTTCTGGTTTTAGTCAATGGCTGGATTCCAATGAAGTCATAGTGACTTTGTGAATGATTTACAAGGTGGGAAAGATGGTGGCAATGAGAAACAAAATGGAATGTTTATAGGCGTAAATGATATCGTCTTTATGACAAATCAATTTTCTAAAAATATGATCAACAATATATATATTAACCAATTCCTGGACTCAAAAAAGAAGGGAAAGGTGATGAATGGTAAGAGCTCCAGTAGTGGAGACTATAGAGAAAGGAATCCTCAATTTCCATCATGCAGGAAATGTGGAAGGAGACACCCAGGAAAGTGTCTCAATGGGACAAAGAAATGCATTACATGCGGGAAGGATGGACATAAAGTGAATAATTGCGGAAGAAATTTGATGAGTACTATGGAAGAAGATAAAAATGGTCCCAAGAGTCCATTTACAGTCATTTTCCGTAAATTTTGGGGACTTGGACATTACCCGAGTGAATTCCCTATTCTATAGGATATTTACCTGGTCAAAGAAGAATCTATGTAGAAATAAATGGTTGGAGAAATGTTTAAAAAGTATTAGCGCTCCATGTTGATGGGTTTACTTTGGAATAATTTTCTCTTGTATTTGTAACCCCGCAGTTTTCCCCGTGAGAATGATATTTGATGAAGAATTATCTCTTCTATTTTGGATATAGGTATAAATAACCATTTGGTTTTATATGATCATTGGGGTTTGAGGGAATTATGCGTTATTATAATTTGGAATGAAAATACAAGGTATGATATAACATTTGTGGTTAAATTATGTTATGGTATTTTGAGAAATTTATCTCATTTTGGTAATATTATAAAATATAGTTTTTGAAAAAGTACAACACGTAGACCGTGTGACAACCCGTCGCTTCGGACAAATCTGTGGGAATCGAACCCACAACCAAAGTGCGATTGGTATTTATCGCCTACCACTGGACTATGTGAAGTCCCTAGATAGTGTGACTAATTATTTTTAGTTAAATGATTTTATTTATCAATAATAAGTTCATTTGGGTTCTTATGTATTATTAAATGAATACCCTTGGTATATGAAAATGATTTGGTGGTTAAGTGATAGATGTTATTTTGGAAGTTGTTCACTTTTTTGTGAACACTATATTCCCAAGGAAAATAGAATAGTATGTGATTTAATTTTAGGAGTAATGGTGGATTTTTATCTATGTTTTTATAATGGATTTATAGTGATTTGGGTTGTTTATGGAAATGATTAGGTTAATTACTTTTAAGTATCTGACATTAAGAGTAATTAATGTCATTTGGAGATACAAATTAACGTGGAAGACTACATTCTTATAATTTTTGATTTTAAATATTAGTTTGGATTATATTGAAGGATTTTAAGGACAATTGATTATTGAATGGTATTTATTTAACTTTGGGGTATTGATGGTTTAATTTTAGAAATTAAGATTAGTTTTTTTTCTCTAATGGAATATCCATTGGGGGGGTAATATGATATTATAAGAACCATTTTGGTTTTGATTAATCTCTAAAGACAAGTTAAATATATATTTTATCATACATGGATCATGTTTTTCTATAGAAGTTTATTCTAACTCTTTCATTGTGACCGATACTTCTTGAATACTCATTGTTCAAAAAAATGAGTTAGTGGTAAAAAGTTATTAAATAATGAAACTCTACTTAAAAATTAAGTATATCTCTCTATGATCTTAGTCAATATCATAAATTAATTCCTTGTCCTTATGTAATGTAACTTAAAACAAAAAAAAATGTTGTCTGTTTACTTTTATTAATGGGAGACTAAGGAACCTTTGTCCCAACACATGTTTTTGATTTTATTATTGTTAAATTTCTCTTGATCATGTTTTCTATCACTCTATATCAGAACTAAACACATATTTTATCGTCCATATCCATGTTTTCTTACATGGAATCCTAGTTTGGGTTATCTTGGGTGACCATTATACCTCTCTTCCTTTCTTTTAAAGTGATAGTTTTATTGACTCTTTTTCTAATGTGGGACTTTCCATTATATACTCAAGCCCAATTTCAAAAAAAAAATTCAAGGATGCAATTTATTGAAGGAGGGTAGAATGTGACACCCCAAGCTTCCATGGTACGTTTCCCTTTGAATAATGCAATGGCGTGCATTATACGCAACTTCGAGATTCTAACACACCACAACCAATCAAACTAGCCGTTATGGATTGTATTTTCTATCTCTCAAAATGGACATCATTTTTGGATTCATAATATCGGAATTAGCATAGGGTGATAGTTTGGTACTTTTCGGATAACGTTCATATTTTGATGAATAGTGAAAATTACTAAATTTTAATTAAAAACAACATTTTAAATTGAAATAATTAGTATTGATAAATTATGAATTTAAAGTATATTTAGAATATATTTTTACTATTTAATTCAATGTTTTACTTTGGACATAATTTTACAATTAAACCAGACATAAACAAGTGCCAGTCTTTTGATAGTTATTATCTCTTAAAAACACGCTTGTTGTTTTAACAACGTGAATTAATTTTAAATTAATTTCTTCCACTTATATGTTTTTAATTTTGAAAAATGGATTCCATATTTGGAATCAGGATGTTCAAATTGTGTAAATAGGTAACTTTTATTTTTGTACATTTTGAATAATTACTTCGGTAAATATTTTATTTACCATGGTTAAAGAGTAAATCCGGTAAATAAGGGTTAAAAAATAATATTATAATAATACTAAATTACCCTAAAACGTTTCTTAAACATATCGGTTGATACATGGCCGACCATGGGAATATTTGTGTCTATTTTGGGACCCCATGGATCCACTTGTAAGTGATAGGGACATTTTATTTTAATTAAGTTAAAATGAATACAAAAATGACACAAGAATATATCTTTTAGAAAAACAATTGTTACATAGGGTTATATATGTTGGATTTTAGACTATAAATATTAATTAGAAAGATAAAAAGATTTACTAAATAATTATAGTTTATTTTTAATTTTTAGACATTAAATAATTTAATTTATTGATAACACAATGGTGATGCAGTAATTACCATAATAGTAAAAAATTAGAATATTTGATATTATAAATACCCAAATAAATATAATTTGAGACTTTTTATGAATTAAAATAATTTTATAGGTTTATATGACATGTTAGGATTTATTTAATTAACTTTCTTCCATTTAATAATTCTGTTATGAGTTTTAAAAAAATCATTTATTGAATAGTGTCATAATTGACATAATAGAGTTTTAAAAAAACTATTATATTACTAATTATTATTAAATTCTTATAAATATAAGGTTCATCAAAAAGACTTATATAATGATAAGTGTATCATTAATGGACCACCTGGAGGTCTCTTGGATGTATATAGTATGATTATTAACCATATAATATAAAAATACAAAGAGACACTGTAAAAGTGAAACTAATTAACTAAGAGATAATACTTAAAGATAAGGATAATATAATGACCCAAACCTGTATAAATTTTATTGGTTGAGTGGTTATCGACCCATACCCACATTAACCTTTAAATAATCCACTTTGGATCCATTACAAACCGAATATGAATTTATTATAAAATAATATTTATAGCTTTTCCAAAGGTGCCCCTCACCCCTCTTATAAAAGGGCACCCCCCCTTATCATTACTTCACACCTTAAACGCATTTTGGATCGGCCAAAACCTGCCCAAATACTCTTCAAACTTCCCTCAATTCATCCTAGAGGAATTATTGTGATCAGAAATCCAACCTATGGAGCCCTTTTAATCAAATCAAAATGAAGAACCCGAAGAAGAGGTAATGATTTCACCACCATTTTCAAGTTCCTTTCTTCATCCACTTCTTCTTTATTTGTTATTTCTATTCTATAATAATGAATCCAGTATCTACTATATACGGTAATATTATTATAATTATGGTACAACCATATTCATTATTCTATCCACCCTTTGAATAACATTTCATCATACGTGCGTACGTACGGCTTACCGTCTCCACGTCATGGTGTAATTGTTATTCAATAAATTATTATTTGGATGTGTATAATAATGATGTGTAATTCATGTAAATAATAAATATAACATGATAATTATTCTTTATATATGATATACCATCCAATGTTATATTATTTTAATATAAAAATAATGATATTGTCGCTCATGCGTACGTACGGACTACCGTCTCCACGAACGCGATGAGATTCATTCTCTATCGTATCCACTAATGTATAATTATCATTTGATGATTTAAAAATAATGTTTAAGGACTTGATAAAATTATGGATATTAATAAGATACAACCTATCCATGACAACTACGGCTTAATTAACAAAACATATAAAATAATATGAGTAAGTTGACACCAGAAACGACGATAATTCTAAGATATTATTAACAAAGCAAAGTTAAAAGATCATATATGATGTAATATTAATGTATATGATTATAGAATAATTTAATAACAATTATTTCACCATTATACAGGTTGTTAACCTACCGTCGGCCAAGGAAAAAGTGCAATGTAAACAGTTTCTTATCTCACTTTTAATTCCGTGAGAATTCCATTGTTCACCACTTATTTATTACATGTGGTTTGTGTACTGCACATATTTGTATTCATTGTGTAATATACATTAATTTATGGATATTTACATCATCATTCTATTATCCTTATTTCATGGGTGCATGCTTCATAAGTTACCAAATCGATAAGGGAATTTGAAATTTCAATTTCCACTCATTTGGCTTTACGCATATTTCATTGATTATATTACTCTGAGATTATGTGTGGAATAACTATTCATTCTATTGTGTCATAATTTCCACTCCCCTTACTGTGGATATAATTTTGATACACATAATCACTCCATTTATAATTTCTCAAGTCATCGATATGAATTTGATAAGAGTAATTTTAACTCATTCTCCACTTGTTGAGTTCAACATCCAATTCATTGGTGTTGTTTTTACAAGATTATGTGTGAATATCCTTTGATTTTTCTTCACAAAATATCCGATCATATTTAGTGTATTTATATATTTCACACATAACTATGTCATTGATTTATCCTTAACCTAAGGATACATCCTTATGAGAGATTTCATCTCAATTTACATTCCATTGAGACTTCTTTGTTGTTATACAACAAATCACTTTTATGTGGTGTATATAATATACATTGACATAGTATATCATTAATTCCTTTTTTCTCCTGATATTAAAATATTTTTATTACCTCAATTATTTGTATTCAAGTGTCTCTCTTTTGGTTAAAAACTCTATCTAAAATACCATTTTTAAATTTTTTAAATATTTATTCTTCTAAATATTTATCATTAATATCCATGTTTAAAGAAATTGTTTTAAGGATTTATTTATATGGAAATTAAAGTTTTAAAATTAAAACTCCTTTTAAATGTTTCAAAGTGGTACGGGACACTTTGATTCAAGAATCTATTTTTAAACGGCTTCTTGACAAATAGTGTCACTTTTAAATGTTTTTATGAAAATGGAGATATTTATCTCAAATAGTTTTGATGGTTATTTTGATCTATGTCAATATAATTCATTATTATCAATTGTGGTACAATAAAATCTTCCATATTGTATTGAATGAGTTATGTTTGACAGTGGATGTGATATTTTTATACCATTCATGGTTTGTGGTTAATGTATTGACATTTAGTATGCTAGTTTTAATACGAATGTTTATGTTATGTTTAAACATGTTCATATGAAGAATGCATTTGACTTAATAAGTGACGGGTGGATCCCGCTATAGCTCCTAGATGCATCAGTAGGTCTCATGAGACAATCTAGTGTCTTGGCACAAGGCCTTTATAGAATCTTATATGTAGTCTTGGCATGAGGCCTTGGCTATGTGGTTATGATAGTCTGGCATTATAAATTCCATCATTATGAAAGTGGTTATTTATATTACATGTGATTATTCGACTAGTAGAATATCCATGTAATTAAGTAAATGGCATAATTTCATTTTATCTTTGCCATTTTATGTTGAAGTACAAGTTTAAAAGTCTTTTGTTTTAGTTATAAATTTCCTTAAGTGTTTATGCTTATCTGTGAAAGCTTCTGCTATATTATTATCCTTACTGAGAATCTGAGCTCACCCCTTTAAATTTTTTATTTTTCCTAAGATTGTGAAGAATTAAATAATGAATGACCTACAGGGATAGTATGAGTGTGGACTATGGAGACTATGTTGATGTTGTTTTCAGTTTATGATGTAATGTAAACTTTATTAATGTATCTAGTTAATCCAAGGATACTAAACTAATCGGTCTTTCGATACTTGATCTTTCTTGTGATCATGAAAATGTGATGTAATAATGCATCGACTCTGGGTAACTGGGGTCGGGGCGTTACAGTTACAATCACGGTCCTAGCCATTCCTTGTCACATTTTAGGTTTCATGATTTCCTCGGACTTTGTTAAAATTATTACTGTTGTATGTCATGGATGAAGCTCCTAGTATTACAGTATTTTACCATATAGTTTGGATGTAGTTATCACCTCTGTTGGCCCAACCCATGAGATCAATGTTTCCTTGGGTATCACCTTAGAGCCTCTTAATTATTAAAATCATTACATGGTTATTTTTTATATATTTTATCCTTCACTATTAATTATCATGTATGGATTTTAGTGTTGGTTATACCTCATGTGACCTATTTATATATATATGAACTTAATTAATTAATCAACTAGTTATATGTTCTGACACCATCCATGGGGTGAAGTGTGTACTTTGGTATTTACATTACTGTACTAATTTACTTTTAAAATGAATGCTTGCACACCATTTTAGTTTATATTACACAGATTGGATGTTATAGACACCATTGGTGGTGGCCTACTGAGATTTATCCCACACCCTATATAGTCCTTAATTGGCACCCTAATAGATAATATGTATGAAGGTATTGATAAAGGAAATCTTAATACTTTAGAAACCTGATTTCATGATGTACTAGGATGGAGCTGGTAGTAGATGACAAAGCTAGATCATTGGATGATATGGATAGATTTTGTATTAATTTTTTTACTTTTTATATCATGTTATTTCTGTTACTTTGTATCTATGTTTTCCATCATTATAGATACATGACATATATCATCATCAATTTTTTTGAATTTCTATCAATTTTTCCTATTGGTTTTTACACTATTCAATTTTTTTTATTTCACATTTGTATATTAATTCTAATATTTTTCAATTATATTATATTTATCTAATGTGTTACACTCTATTAATGTGGTCAAAATCTCCACACAAACACACCCTAGGCCCCTATTTCTAGTCAGAAGCCTATGGCATTTAGATATATGTTATTGAGGCTATGCGGCTAACTAGTCATGGGTAACCTATGAGTGGCATCAAGATCTAGAAATTCACTAATGGGATTGTTGATAAAATGAAATATTTTCAAATTAGAAATATAATTCATATAAAAAAGACAACGTTCTATTAATTCTAATGTGTCAGATCTTATGGAACAATATATCATATAATTTTATCCTAGAAATATTTATAGTAATATAGTATATTATAAAATGAAACTGACACTATAAATTACAACATTACCATTATTAAAGGAGATTTCTTTTATATCTATGGAGAGTACAATGATAAATGAAATATGATGAAATCAAAAAATAGAAGTGATGAATTTATATTACTGATATTAAGAGAATTAATGTGATACAAATTGAGATATAAAGGTAAGATAACACTGGTTTTATTTAATTTCTCAATGTTGGGAATATCTTGAAAATATGTATAGGGAAGGGTAATAATGGAGCAGAGGAGTTTTTATCAACACCGTAGTTAATGTTTCCCCTGATAGAAAAATATAAATTTGGAAATAAAATAAGCCTTTCAACTTTAAATATGAACTAGGTAAAAGAGAAATATTTTAGGAATGTTTCTTTGAATATCATGAGTTTTAATTTAAATATATATAGAAGACGGTATGATAAAAATTGTAATTAAAAATATAAATAAAATTAAAGAAAAAAGATTTACCCAATGGATTTATTAACCTAAAATCCCAACATGAATGATTACCTAAAATTTTGGATTTTAATAAAAGTCAAAAAATAATTATTAGTGTCTTAATAATTTAATCATCAATATACATTGACCGAAACGAGGAAAAAATCACTTATTTATAAAAACTGGTGATAGAACATGAGGTTTCATAAGAAACAATCAATTAAGTGGTTGATTTCAAAGTAAATATGAATGAAAATGATAAAATTAAGGATCATTATAACACTCAGATAAAATATATAATGAAAAAGGTGTGTTACCTCATAGAAGAAATTGTTTTGTTGAGAAGGATTCTTGAGAATGTATCAAAAATAAATTATGCAATAATTATCAATTAAGAAAATATATTTCAATTAGTTTATACAAAGAGTATGATGTGGAGAACAAATGATCACATGACTAGGTATGTGGGAGGGATTTTTCCCAATTATGAAGTATAAAAGTAAATTTTTGGGTGTTTCAATAAAGGATAAATCAAAAAAAAAATTGTGACAACATTTAGTCATCAATGAATCATTAAAAATAATGAATTCACATAGTGTCTATAAATGTGTTGGTGACGAGTAATGATAAATTATTTCCATTAATGAAATTCCAATTTTGTGGCTATCATTATTATATAATGACATGGTTCTTAGAGGAATAGTCTTACCTAGGAGCTGTTGTTTATTGGAGCCAAAATAGAGAATAAGAATATATTATACATCCAAATAACTAATTTTTTTGGGTACAGTTATATTTAAAATAATCCTGTAATAGAGAAATAAATGGGAGGAAAATATGATTATAATTACTCTTATTATAGAAAAGGGATGGTGTATTCTAGGAAACTGAATGATATGCCTTAAAAATGAGCCTCTTTCCATTATAAGAATTTGATTTTGATCTCATATCCTATTCTAAATAAAATAATGAGAATTTGAATATTTTATCAACGAATAAATGAATCTCTTAGAAAGAAAAATAATAATTAAAAAGGCTACTTTTGAGAAACATTCATTCAAATTAACTAATAAAAATAACACATGGAATATTAGTCATGTGTATTTGTCTTATATGACCATAATATGTATCTCTTGAAGAATGCAATGGTTATTTTGATGGTATAATTGTATTTATCAGTGAAGGATCTATAAAAATAAATGTAATTGGAAAGACTAGGTTAGTTGGAAGTAATAAAATGAATGCATTTGTCTTTAATGTCATGGTATATTTCATAATCTTTTCAGAATTATTTAACTTTCAAACTCTTTTACTTGAAGTAATGTTTATTCTAAATGGATGTTTTATGAAAGGAAAAATACAAAAATAATTTATAAAGTGATAGAGAATCAATGATAATTATATAATAGGTGCATTGAAAGGATAATAATAGTATCCTAATGATAGAAGTAGAAAACAACATTGAGAGTCGAATAATTTGATACATTAATCAATAAAATATGGAAAAAAATTCAAAGATGATTTTTTTTCCAAGAAAAAAAAAGATAATAAAAAAATGTGAAATACATGAGATTCTAATGTAAGAGGTAAATTAGTGAATAATACCTATTATTTGAAGAAGAATACCACCTTAAATCTACTATATCTAATTTACAATGATGTATATAGTCCCAGGAATGTTATTGTAACATACTATGAGAAATAATTCATATTTTTTAATGATTATTATAGTTTAATGGGATATATCATGATATATAGAAATATTAAAATTTTATTAATAGTATTATGTAGTTATAGTGAGGATTTGGGACTGAAAATTAGAGAAAAATCTGGATTCCTTGTTCTGACACTGTCTCAGAGTAAAAATCCAATGATATTTATAAGTTCATAGAGAAGCACGGAATTAAACATGATGTCTCATCAGTTAAATCACTATATCAAAATAGATTTGAAAATATGAAAAATATAATGGTAAAAAACATTGAAAATAAATTTATAATTGAATGTTTTATATCTCATCACTATTTGATGGAAGTCATTTAAGTGTTAATGTATATGAAAAATTAGGATTTTCAATAACCTAGAGTGTAGATGAGCCTCTTAACTATATTTCAAAGACGAAAAATATGTTGAATCAATTTAATGTGTTAATTATTAGCTGTTACATCAATAATATTTAATTATAGTATGGTAAATATCGATGTTAAATGGATGGTGAGATATTGTTAGGAAACTAATTCATGAGTGAGGCCTATAAGTGTCCAAACAAGATCTTGAATAAGATCATAAGATGTAATGATATAAAAAAATTTAAGAAAATGATTAAAATAATAATACGAAATTACATAACTTATTGAAGATTATGGTTAAGGAGAATAAATATATATAATAATACATGTGGCCCACATAGATCAAAATGAAAAAACAACATTGAAACTAAACTTGTAGATGATGTTGCTATTGAAGAGGGTCACCCATTTACTCAATAGTTCAGTACATGAGATGAAATTGATGATTAAAATATTATTAGTAATATATAGGATATTCTACAAACATATATGATAATAAATAAAAATATCAATTCTCTATTATTTCATATTGTGACTTCCTCATCAAAATATTTAGAGAATAATGATTCATGGGTCAATGCCATGACTATGGAGTTAGATCAAATATGTAAAAATAAAACGATTGAGCTTGTGAATAAGTAAACACATCCCAATGTTATTTTGAAAAAGTGGGATTTCAAAAATAAATATAATGATGATGGGCAGGTGATATAAAATAATGTATGTTCATTATATAAGTGATATACTCAAGTAAAAGGAATTATTATGGAATAAACCTCTACACGACTTGATAGAAATTAGTCTACAATACTCTTACTAGATATAGTTATTTTGGAGAAATTCATAACTTCCCATATGGTTATCAAGATGAAATTTCAAAATATAATTCATTAAGAAGAGTTCTATATCAGAAATACTATGGAGTTTCTAAATGGGAATTATAAATTGATGACATGATGGTTAATGAAGTAATTTTATAGATTAAAATAATCACATAAATCCTAGTATACTAGGTTTGACACATAATTAATGAAAATCGTATTTAGAATGTGTAGATTTGATTACCATATTTATGTGAAATTGACTAAGGGAAAGAGTTTATGATTCATTCCGATATTGAAGACATCATATTCAGAGTAATAAAATTGATGTTGGTTGTGGAATTTTCATTTGTGTTGAGATAAAATTTTTAAATAATTATGAATATTCTATTAACCTATTTTATCTTCATCATAATTAGAAACAAATAGAAATACATATTTGTTTCCCAAGTAAAATATGTGAGGGTTCTATTAAAAAAAATTTGGGGCACAAAATAGAAAATTAGCATTGATATCAATTATGGTTGGTATGAATATATAACTACATTAAAAAGGTTGATAAGCTAGTCTAAAAATTTATTAGAATATTATTAAACATTCTTATATCTCACATCAATAAGGTCAGATATCAATTTTTTCAGATGTTTGGTTTCCTAGTATCAAATCAGTCCAAAGGAAGATCACTTGTTGATATTAAAAAATATTATGTGGTATATTCAATGGACACATGTCATTTTCTTAGTATACTATATGGGAAATTTTCAATATCTATTTGAATAATTTAATATATATTTGGATAGAGATATTACGAGTAATAAAATTAATAAGGAAACATAATTTTTAATAAAAACAAGTCCATTGTATGGAACGATAAGAAGAATAAGATAATTTTTCTTATCATATTTAAGTATCATAAAATTTATTAAAAAATAAAGGAAACAAATGATATGGATAATAAAATATTATATGTTGAAAAAAATTATATGATTACCATGAAAACAAAATATAAATACAAATGTAAAGACAATATTACAAAAATCTAGTACAAGATTCATGAATGAAAATATTTATATTACCTCCAAATTCATTAGGATTGACATACAAAAGGAATTATAAATATTTAACATGATTGTATCAATCAAAAAGTTATGGATATATTTTTAATTTTTTTTTTGTAAAAATGGGATTTTGCTAATCATTATTTGAACCTTGGTCTTTAACCACACCCCTTTACTGAGGAGGTTTATAAATTTCTTTCCCTCATTGTATATAATAATTTACCTTGATGTCATGTGTTTTTTTATGTGTTGAGAAATTCTTGGGTATAATTGAAAAAAGGGATACATAATCAAGGGAAAATTAGAATAAGAACGTGGTTATAATTGATGATTATAGACAAAATTTTATAAATTAACTTGATTTATTTTGTTTCCTAAAATGATCTTTAACACATATTTTCTTATTGAATTTTTAAATAAATATTTTCTCTGTAATGAAGAATTGAAAGGGTTTTTGAAAAAAAATATATGATCAGATATTGAAATAGAAGAAACTTTTAAATTTTATTTTTAAATGGGAGAAAGAAGAGTCATTTGTAATAGAATCATGATGGAAATATGTAAATAAACAACTTAGTGGAATATATAGTGGATTTAAAAATAATTAAAGGGGGAGAATGTTTCAACCATTGTTTATAAATTTTTATTGGTTTTTAAATTAAAGTAAAATAGATGTTTTTACTGTTTTTTATTTGATAGAGTTGGTCAGTGTGATGCCACTATAATGCTAGAGTAGAACATTCGACAAGAGAAAATCACATGGTGGGAATAATTATCACAACATGAGTGTAAATATAATAAACTTGAATAGACCCATATATATAATTTTATCTGGGATATTTTTGGTTTTTTCCAAGAATTATTTTTTATTACATGGAATAGATGTCCACATCATTATGGGAATATATATGGATTAGTGGGCTTGATGAGATTATATGTAAAAGATTATCATTCCGTGTAATGAATGATAATTGATTTAATATAAATATGAATATTTTAGTCATACTATATATTGAAAGATGACCACACAATAAGGAATATTCAAGTAAGACATATTAAGGGAGAAGAGGACTATAATACAATATAGTGGCTATATTATCTAAGTTATTTTCTAGGAAACTTTCTATTAAGAATTTATTATCAATAATTTGGCCCCATTCCATAATTGGGAGGACCATTTCATGATTGGATCGAGTATTGGGAATATTTTAGGATACCATGATCTTATATTTCAGTAATTTAAAAAGAATATTCAGTTGCAAAATATTTGTCTTTTCTTTCTTTTATAATGACACATTGAAGGACATTATTTCAAAACCTAGGATGTTATAACAAGTATCATTCCATGATTAATGAAATCACAGTGTAAGGAAAGATAATAGTAAAAATTTATGACGTAAGAATCTATCACAGACTTCATGGGTTATAATTGAGTTGGTCAACTTAATGTGTTATTAATGGGATATTTGATATAAAAGTTAATGGGTGATAAGTGGATTGTTTGTGGATCATAATTTAAAGATAAATATAATTGATTCATAGAGTGACTATGGTGGAGTAAAAAATGAGACATAATTGATAAGACATGACAAATAGATAGAAATTGGATAAATTTGAGAAGAACCATTACATATTAGGAACTAGTATATGAATATAACAAAAATAATAACAACTTTTTTGGTATGATATTGACCATTAATATAAAATTAGTTTGATCCATCACTTTACCAAATTTTCATACATTCCATTTTTCAATGTAGTTTTTCAAGGGATAAATAATGGTAGTGATCCAAGGATTGATTAATCATAGTTTCTAAAGTTTTCTAACACATGTAGTGATTAGTGTTATCCCTTAGTACATTGACACATTGTAATCCTATGATCATTGAATTATCTCTTTATAGTTTAACTTGTAAATTAATCGTGTCACTATATTAAATTTTAGAATTAGAATATTCTATGTACCTGATGATTGACAGGTTATAAGTGTTCCTGCCATCATAAAATCAAGATCCAACATAATGAAAGAAGAGTGGAACACCATAAGTTTCCCCCATATTTGGGTTTACTATTCTTGTAGTAATGACACAATGATAAATATAGTACACCTGAGTGGATAATGATTTTTGATATATATCATGTACAAAATGGATTTGTGTTTTTTCCTTATGAAATATGATAATGTGATACCCTCTTCATCATAGTAATTAAAAATACATGTACCAAATTACTAGACATGTGATATTGATCAAAATATATTTATTAATATATTTATACAAAAAGAGTTACAATTGTATTAATAATAATGATCAGAGTTAATTATGAAGCATGTTTTCTTAATACACTACTATAATTGAATAATAAATAAGTTAACTAATTCTCTTAACCGAAATCATCCAATTACTCTATCCATTATAAGGATTGAGAGACAACAGATATTCATATATATTCAATGAATGTATATAAAAATATTAAAGGAAACAAAGAATACTTGTCATACCCATATTAATTTCCAACAATATTTTTAAGAGAGAATCTATGAGGTACAAAATATTTATAGTTTTCAAAGAATGTGAGGGAAAAAATAAAGGGAAATATAATTAATTAAATATAAATAAATAGAGAATCATTTGGATTTTTACTATATTATGTGTTCCGTCAATACCAATGATAAATAAGTAACCATTGGATGATACACATAACTCATTTTTATATATACACATTGGATGTGCTAATATGTTATTTGATATTCGTGAGTAGTTTTGAAGGGAGAAAATGATGATGGATATTATATATTACACATTAATGTTCTTGGTATGAAAAACATTAAGGCTAAATATTCAAAATCCATGTAGATAATGAAACCATTACAGACACCAACATGAAAATGTGAAAATATCACTATGCATTTTTTCTTAGATTTTGTAATAAAATCAATTGATAAAACACTATATTGGTTAGGGTGGATAGACCTACCATGATTTACCACATTTTCATCATTCATAAAAAATTATATCTCAATAAAATTTATAATATATATGTTATAGAATTAGGGAGGCCATATACGAAACGAATTTCAACCAAATTTGATAAATATTTATGATTTTATTATATTTTATGGAGGATTATTAGAATTATGTTAAACATAGAGTTTTTATTTAGAATTATATATCATTATAAAATAGTTGGTTAAGAAAAATAAATAATTAAAACTCACGAGGAAAAACATTAATATTTATTAATGTATTTTAAAGGAGGATAATATCAATATATATTATACAAGTAATGTTCACATAAAATACATTTTCCATTCAAGTAATCTATTAGATGCATATAAAGTTATAAATGGGGAGAGATATAAAAACCCTAAATGTGAGATGAATTTGTTGAGGTGTAGATGTTGGGAATGAAATTTTGAAATGAAATTAATGAGAAATTTAAGATATAAAATAAAATATTATAGTGTCGAAAAGTAGATAGAAGAGTTATTGTGTCATCCATAAAGAGACCTAGATTTTAATATTATAGATAAGGTGTTCTTTTTAATATAACCTTAGAAGATATTCATGAAGTTTATAAAAAATTGAGAGCTTATACCTTGGTACATCGGCCTCTTTGGGATCCCAGATCATGTAGGACATATATTTTTTTGGCCAAGACTTCTCCAAAATAATACTCAAGTGCATAATGTGTTTCAAATATCTCTCACAAGGTAGTACAGACATGATATATCGCATTTCTGAAATCTAAAAATTGGTATAAATAGATCATAAACTAATATATGAATTGTTTCCAGTGATGATGTTACTTTAGAGAGTTTTTTTTAATACGATAAGTAAAAATTTCAATGTATATTGGTGAAAAAATACATATTAAAATGTAATATGTAAACCAAAGGATGAGTTGAAACAAAATTACTCACATTTATTCTCAACCAAGGATATTAGTTGAACTTTTCAGGAAACGTTATCCAAATGGGGATGAAATTAATTTTTTAAATATTTCTGAATGAAATTTACCTTCTTATATATATATACTTTATATCTTTAGTTATTAGTTATAATATAAAACACATGCCCCATATAACTAATAAATAATAATTTATTTCATCAACATTAAAAATTATATTTGTAGGATAAATAAACAACATAAAATTTAAAACAACACAATTTGAAAATAAAAATAAATAAACAATATAAATTGAATTTATAATCTACAGTGTCCTGGTTTCTCAGTTATATCACACTAGTAAATAATAACATAAAAATTTAAAAATTATAAATATGATTACAATTCATAATATATATATATATATACATGAGGTAAAATTTTATTAATGATACATGGTGGATATAAAATGTATTTAAAGTAATTAAGAATAAAATAACATTAAAAAAACACCATAACTATATGAAGAGTAAAAAAAGCTGTTAGAATAGTAAACATATAGTTAAAATAACAACTTGACTATGGAAATTAAAAAATTTAAAATAAGTAGTATTTAAAATGAAAAAAATAGCTAAGTATTAATATGATAATGTCAAAAAAATTATTCAAATTATTCAAATCAAATAAAATATAAGTGTATATTTTAAATAAGTCAAGCTATTAATTATTTTTTTAAAATATAATTTTTATAGAAATATTTAGACATTAACATTTCATGAGTTTTATAATTATATCAATAAAATGAATTACATTTTTTAATCATCTTTTTAAATTATTAATGAGTTGTTTTTTGGTATATTTTTTATAAATATATAAATTTTTATGTGAATAATTAAAATATCATTTTTCAAATACAATATGTTTTGTGAAATAATATTAATGTAAAAATGATATAATATTTTCAAAAAATTTATTCTCAATAAAAATTTTTTTTACAAGATAAATAATATTTTAATATGTAATTTCTATTTTCCATCATTAAAATTATTAGCTAATTATAAAATTAAAATTTATTATATTCAAAACATATTTTATTTTTTTAATTTTGTTATGTTGTATAAACCAATAAATTTGATGGTTGAAGGTTTTAAAACACATAAAAATATATTTTTAATTTAATAAAATTCATAGTCTTCACGAATACCGCCATTTCAAGTATTAATCATGAAATAATATTTAATTCACAATTTTAATCAAAAATATGCATCCCCTAAATTTTTAAATACCACCACTCACCATTAGGGAATATCAATTAAAAAATTAATCCCACAAACCATGATTTTCCAAGATCCATTCCCTTAACCCTCCTAATATTCCTCAAGATCATTTAGTTTCACCCTACTCCATGCCTTCGATCCATTACTTCTGTAACTGGGGAATAATATTCAAAGAAGAGGTAACCCAACCATCATCTTAATTTCATTTTTCATCTTATATTATCCCATTTTAGTTTCATTTTCATCCTTTATACAGTAATTAATTTTTTAAAACCTAAGAAGAAATTTTTACTTTAATATTGTATAATTATTATTGACTATTTATAATATATATTCTCTCACCATGTCATTATAAACGTCCTATTAATGGATAGATTACCATTTATGAGTATGTTGTGAATTATTAATTTTTCACCACCTTTATAAACATTTATTGTATTTTTTATATGTATATATTAGTGTTTTTATGGTAATTTAATATTATTACAAGACATGTTAATATCCCAATGACTTTAATATAACACTTTACATTTATATAGAGTGATATTTATTATTACTAAAAAATAACATTAATATATTTTTGGTGATGATTATTATATCCAATAACGAGATAAATTTTTTTAATGGATAAAAGAGAAAGATGTCTTTAAATCGAGTTGGACTGAGAAGAAACATGGAATTTTTTTGACATATTCTTATATAAATAATGATATGTTTTAATATGATGTTTGGGGATATTTTAAAAACATGATTTACGGAATTAGATTATAAGTTCGAGGAGATGAATGAGGTTTTGAATTTGATGAGATGAGAAGATATGGATGAAATAGTAGGGATGATTTATAAAATTATATGAGATAATGATGGAAAACAAATTATTCTAGGGTATAATCTTATCAAAGGAGTGTTATAAACTGAATTATTTAAATAGTTAAATAGGATCACATTATTCTTATCTTTTATGTGAGTTGTATAAATTTTATATATATAATAGAAATATATGACTCTATGACCGAATAAAGGTTTTATGTATGAAATAAATTTGGAATTCCTCATCGTGTTATTAACATAACGATAAAAAAAAAATTATGTGTCACTTGGATAATTATTCTATTTGAAGAGATATGTTTTCATTATGTACAAAATCTTGAATATATTAATGAATTCTTAAAGAACCATTATTGAATATTTTTTTGTTTTAAGATGAATAGAGTGAGATTGATTCAATTGAAGAATTATTAAAATATATATATTTTTGGTTGATCTACATACTAAAAATAGGTTATTGTATGATGTATAAGTTTTAGAAATAATATTTATATAAACGAATATAGTTGAAATATTTCGTGAATATTTCATTGTCAAGTAGAAGTGGTTGAAGAAATTTTAAAGAAATATCTAAACTGATGGAGAATATTCATATGATTAAATCTAATAATAATCTTGTTTATAAAATTAAAATAAATGATATAGATGATTCATAGGATAAATCGACAATAAATTTATGATAAATGGGTAGTTATTAATGGAAATAATAATTTTCTGATATGGTGAAGAAAGATAATTTAGTTTTCTAAGTGTAATATGGAATTTATACCATCTATTTATGATTTACTCCATGGTATAAAATGATATATATGATTAATATAACTTATATATCATATTAATTTTGTGATTTAAAAACTCACATATAATTTATATATATTGGGGAATATATAATATGAGTTTGTATATGTGTTCGCTGAAGCCACATAATGATAATCACATTCTACTTATATCATAATTAGTTGGAAATGTGGGATATTATATTTTTTTTAATGTTAATTATATGAAAGATTTAATTGGTATTTTAATATATATTTTAATAATATATTTAAATGATGATTATATATACTTAATCATGATTATTAATTTCTATAATTTGATGACTAAAGTTGGAGTTTTTCATATGTGAATATTTAATCAATTTTTAATAATTTTTTTTAAAAAACAATTAATTGCAATTTATATATACAAAATTAAATATAAATAATTTGATCATAAATTTTTTTTATAAATTATATTATTAAAAGAATAAAAAATGTAAAGAATAAAGATTTGGGGATTAAAATGGAAACTATTAATGGATTTCATCAACATAGTTTTTTCATGAAATGTGGGGTAATATTATTATTGTTTTTCAGAAATATTAATATGTAGATGAAATAAAAAAATGTGAAATTTCATAGTACATCAATGAATTGATCATTCTTGGGAAGTGAGTATGTGCTAAAGTTTAAGGCCAAAAATTTTCTTAAAAAAATAGTGATTGGGTTTCTCTTTTTAACGGAATATATAATCACATAGTGTCTGTCCTTTCTATACACCATTATAAATATTAGTAATCTTATATAATGAAGTAATAAAGATTAAAAAAAATTATTACATAGTTTTCGTCATGGTTGAAACAAATTTCCTTTTTATTTAATTTATGATATTAGTCGATTTTATGTGCCTCTGATTTCACAAAAAAATATTTATGTACAGTTATCAACATTGAAAGAAAATAATGTGAAAACATTGTGCTATTGTGGATACTTTATATTTATAATTTTCATGTGGTTTAAATGTGGGGATTGATAAAAATGATATTTATTCATTATAATAAAAATATCTTTTAATATTAAGATAGATGAGGTTTGGTAATAATTTATGGACATTGATTTACTCTAACTCTCATTATGGATAAAAGATTTCACTATGTATCATAGTTTATATCAAATAAAAGGTACTTCCTCATATTAGACAAGTTTGATTCCAATTTATTTTATATATCTTATTTTCATATCATATTTCATGTTATTTGTGAGATACCTTCAATGTAAAATTTATACACAATCATTTCCAATTAAATATTGACGTTATATATAAAAATAATTGAATAATAAATCAAATATCTAGTAAAATAAATTAAATAATTTATATTATGTTAAAATAAAAAAAGTGTTTAAATCATTTATTTACGAAAAAAATATGGATATATTTTTTAATATTCTTTTAGTAAATATCCTCTTGAAGAATCTTTTTCAAATTGTGATTAGTTTGTACATTTTTACTAACACTGTATTTTTATTTTGAAAGAAAAATAACATTAAAAGATACTAAATGAAGGTTTCACATTCATTTTTGAGTTGGTCAAGTATCTACACGACCAAAATATATAGCTAATTATTGATATAAGTGATTCGGTGAAATAATTGGTTGAGAAGATGTTGATGTGAAATAGTTTGTCAAATAGGATGAACCTATGGAGAAATTTCATTATTATGAAAATAAAAGTACCCTCATATAGAAGAATAATTGAAAAAAAATTTGATAATAATTTTTAGAAAATAAAACCACTTAATGAGAGAATCCATGAATTGGAACAAATACAAATGGCCACTATTTATTTCACGAATTTCCATTAAATATAAAAGTAGAAACGACTAAATGATATTGAAAATTATTTAAAATAAATAAATATAGATTCATTAAGATATTGATAGTAATATTGAAAATTTTATAAGAAATTTAAAGATATAATATTTTAGCTAAAGATGAAAATAATAGATTTAATTTAATTTGTTTTAAGCTAAATTTAAGACTCAAAAATGTAGAAGTGGTTTGATATGAATCACCATAAACAATTGAAAAAAGTGGATATTTGATCAAGGTAATATACAAAAGTATAATTTTTAAAATTACTCAATTTCGAAATAAATTACAACAAGTATCTATAGATGTACAAGTTTTAGACTCAATTAAAAGCGAGGAAAAATTAACTCTATAAATTTGAATTTATATTAAATATCGTTTTATAAACATTATACCTTATAAATTAAAATTTTAAAAAATATTTCATAAGAAAATTCATTGTAATACTAAATTTATATAACACAATTGACTCTAGTAACTATGAGTATATGTATACTTTATTACATTTTCATAAGATACAGGGAATCATATCCCAATGAAATGAATATACATCATTCACATATTACATTTTAATATAAAAATAACAACATTATTATATTAGAGAATATAATTATTCCCGATAATATTGTCTTGTATATCATTTATAGTACAATTTTAGATTCCTGGGAAATGAAACAAAACAAGGGTAAGCACAAATTCTCAATAAGTGTTACATATAGTGAAATCTATCATTAGTAAATAATGAAAAATCAATATATAAAATCAATGTGGAAATGTATATGTCTGAAAACAAATTCCATTTAATAAATAAGTTTACTATCATAATTTTATATGGAATATTCAATATATAAAGATAAATAACTAATCACAAATTCCATTTAAATAACATGAATATAATGAATAGATAACGAATAATAAATATGAATGTGTAAATAATTGAAAAAACATTCCATTTAAATAAAATGACTATCATGAATAGATAAATAATAATAAATACTATAAGTGAAATAATTGAAACTTTTTTCCATTTAATCAATAACTAATAATGAAATACATCCATATATAATATCATTATAAAAATATCATGGATAATAATAATAGAATACTTAATTAATGAAATGATTAGTTATTGGGCATCATGTCATTAGGAAAATTGATACATCTAATATCAAGACCATTCAATGTACTGTATAAAACAATATATAAAACCCCATTTAATTCTTGATTACGGATTCAAATAATAATAGAATTGATGCACCAAGGGGATATATAATTCTAGGAACTTCCAGTCACTTCATGAACATATAATTAATCATATATCAAATAATATATTTAATTCAAGAATAATGTGCCTTGTTAGAAAATTTTTGTATTGATTAATGAATAAAAATTTATCAATATTTCCTTAGATAATGAAAAATAATTCGATGTAGAACAAAATACGTAGAAATTATATATGGTTAAATAAATAAATATATCCATGATAAATTATATAGATATTAAGGAGAAATTTAATATCAAATAATGAGGAGAATGTAAATATTTCATGTGAAATTTAAAAAGAAAAAAAATCAAGAATGTGAATTTCCATATTTTACATGTTAAAAATATTCATAAAAAATCCAAATAAAGAATATAGATGGTATAAATATAACATATCATTATTGAAATATAACTGAAATAATGATTTTTAGTCATTGATGACCAAAAGTACCATAAAAATCTCTTTAATACATTTTGAAGAAAATAAAATTTAAAATTTCAAAATGTATTTTCTTAAAATTAAAAGTTCAAAAAATATATTCAAAATAATTTTCATTGAAAATAACCTTTTAAACACCCTTATTATGATTTAAAACATTTAGTGGCCATTATGGAATGAAATCTCGTGCATTCTATAAACATTAAAATATACATTCCTTTCACATTTTCAATAAAATCGAAAGGGGAATTGTTTTAAAAATGAAAGAAAGATTACTTTAATTTTTTAATATTTAAAAAATGGGAAAATATTTATTTTATAAATCATTTTGAAAATGATAAAACCATTTTTGGTTTTTTAGAAAACAAGGTTTTGCAAGAAAAAATATTTTCAACTTAAGAGAGAAATAAATATGAATTTTATTAAAAACATTTTCTCAATAATTATAAGTACAAAAGAGTAAAAAAGTGGAAAAATTTGTGGAAAATCATGAATAAATTTATGATATGAAAATTAAAGGGGGTTATTTTCCAGTGATCAAATAAATTACATCAATTGAAATATAAGCATAACCAATCATGATTAAAATGAGATTGTGAAATAAACCCTCACAATTATCATAATGTTAAAGTGAGAATTAATCAATAAATCAACTATGTGTATAAAATTTAAATTCACACAAAAAACTATAAGAAGAAAATTTTATAATAAAAAGTCATTAGACACATAATCTTATAATATCAGAGAATGTAATTAAGTAATATATCCCAGTAAATAAAAATTTAGTTATGAAATTATTTACGAATTGGTCAATTTTAAGTCAACTACCCTTAGATAAAATAAATAAAATTGAAACATGAAATAAAATTAATTATGAATTAATCATGACAATACATGTCAAATGGTAATTATTCACACCATATAAATGAAATTAGTTGCATAACATTTTAATATATCTCAATGGTGTGAAATTTAAACAAAGTTAATTACTTCATGCTTTCTTTTGGTTGAATGTTATTTGACATCATATATAATGTTCATAAGAATCTAATTAATTTATGAAATAAATATATTAAAATTTATAATATCATATATGACCCCATAAAACATTTTACGACCTGTTTGTTAATTATTTTTAGTTATTTTTAATGTTTCGGGTGATAATTACATTGCCTTCTCATGCATGTTTTTTCATGAAAGTTTATGTTATTATTCAAAATATATAGTTAAATAATTTACATAATTATATTAATGTTATAAATATCATTTTTTTAATTTTATACAACCTTATATTAATTATTTAAAATTGATCACATAGAATGGATCACTACACTTCGTGGAGATGATAGGTCATACGTACACTGAGGAGACATTATCATTTCATTAATTGGTGAAAGGGTATGAGAATGTATGATATTTTAATTTTATAATATATATATATATATATACATATCCCATATATTCAAAAAAAAATTATCCTTATTACTATCCATGCAAGGCATATGGGGAAAATGAATCTCATCGCCTCATTAAGTGGTAGTCTACCGAACACACGAGCTACACTATCGTATTTTAAAAGAAATGGAACATGAGAAGGTATATGTGATTTAAAATTAAACAAGTTTAATAATATCACAAATATCTTACAAATGTGTTAAATCAATCATTATAATAATCCTTGAATGTTTTTTATGGATGCCAAATAACATAGGTTTGTGAGGAGGTAGTCCACCAAACACACGATCAACAATTTAATTTACCTTTTGATGTAAGAAGAGATAGATATAGTTTAATAAATTAAAATAATAAAATCTGTGTATATATAATATACATAGGTTATTATATGATCATTTTTAGTATGATTTTTGATATGTGGATGAAGAAACAAAATAAAAATTCTCGTTTAAGAATGTCACCTCTTCTTTAGACAACGTTTTTAGGTTTTCACTAAAATCCTTTTTAGGTCAGATTTATGATAAAAAATTAGATCTAGGATGTTGGGAGGTAAATATGTAATTGATTTTGGTATAGATTGTATAACCCAATGGATTTGAAGCTGTGAAGCTGGGAGGAGAGCGAGAAACCTTTTATTAGTTGGGGGATATGACAATGTTTGGAAATAAATCTATTATAACTATGTTTCTATCAGTATTCAATACTCAAAATTGGATAATTATCAATAATTAGTGTTTATATGTTCACAATATGTCCAAAAATGGCGTTTAGAGAAATATTTAGGTATTTTTAATCCTCGTGGTTGTATTTTAACCCCAGGTAAATTAGTTTTCACCTAAACCATGGTAATTAATTTTTATAGATTTTACTATACATAATGTTAAAAAATTTAAAAATTATTAGATAATTTAATTATTCATATGATAAATATGTAATCTATTTTAATAAATTCAATTCACATATTTGGTAGAATCCAATTTATATTTATACCCATTTACATGACAAAAACGCAGGTTTCCAAAGAGATAAGTTTCATAAGTATATAAGTCTTTAATATCATAATTAAATGTATAATTTATTATATTTACCTAAATTAGTTAAATTTTATTAAAACTAGTACATGACCGTGCATTCACACGGTGATATAATAATATTATTATATTATTCATTCACATAGTAATATGGTTCAATGTTCTTTTAAGAAGACAAAACTACATTTAAATGTTATCAATGAACATGAATATTCAATATTTTGAAAAAAAAATAATGATACTTATTATTAGAATAAAATTCGAAAAAATATGGAGACTTTATTATGAAAGTAGAATAACTTTTGTATATATACATTTCAAAAGAGGAAGAAGAATATATAACAAACAAAAAATTATTTTGAGCATGGAGATTTTAATTAAATGAATGAAAAGAAAATTGAAATTGACTTTTTTAATTATGATAATTATGATAAATAATGTTGTAATTTAGGCCATAGTAATTTAAAAAACAAAACATCGAATAATTGACTATATTTCAAAACATATTTTGTTATAGTAAAATAGAATACATATAACTAGAAAAAAATATTGAAAATAGGATTCAAAATAGTGAAAAAATATTATTTATTTCAAGCGAACTCACATGGATGTAATTTTGAGTATGTAGATTGGCAATACTTGATACAAATTAGTGTCATATACAAAGGTTCACATAATATGTTCTTATAGAAGAATGTATATCCTTGACAAAGGGCTGGAAATAAATCTAGCATGTTCAATTACATGAGTGATTACACCCTCACAGTCCTATGAACGCTTGTTAGGGTATCAATACGGCCAGTGTTCCCCTGCACATGGAATAGTCATTAGAGTCAAGACCGATGCTGGAATCTGAACCATTGGATCATTCTGAATCAGTTGGACTTGGTTTGTAATCCCCTGCACATAGAATAGTCATTGGAGTCAAGACTCATGTGGACATTATATCTTCTTTTTTGGTTACACTATAAGAAAGACTACCTTAACAACTACGGATACAAAAAATGAAGAGTACCTTCATTTGAAAAAAACAGTATAGAGGTGCTCTCAATCACTTTTACATATCGATTAGATCTAACCAGCATTAATAATGAACCTGTGTAATGGTTCACTAATTTCCTGTTTATTAGTTTAAGTAATGTATAACCATGGATAACATATGTATGTAAAATGATTCAAGATAAAATTAAATATAGTTCAAGAAAACAGAGCTATTGTTTAACCTAGACTTAAATTTCATTGGAGTTTTTTCCTGTGCAATAAGAGGTAATATTCCCGAAGTTCACAACCTATAAAATCATCCAACATGTATATATACATATACAAATATTGTTTAAAATTAATAGTAAATACTAATAAATGATGAAATTAATGAATGGATCTTTCAAATGATAGATGAAAATGGATAGATAAACGGGTGGATTGATTCAAAATGATACCATGAAATGAGCCAATAGTGAAATTGGACTTCACCACCACATCAGGATTTTCTTATGGGATCTCCACTTCATGAATTGATGATGTATCATGCTCCTAGCATGGGATGACATTTTTGTATACTTCTGTTTCAAGAGAAAAAAACATACTGCAGTGTAAACAACCCATGAGGTAACACAATAACACAACATGCATTTCAATGAGAATTAAATATAATTAGAATACCAAATAAAAATATATATTGATATTCATATGATATAATTATGTCATGAGGAAATAATGTCAACCAAATACAGTAAACATGAAAAAACATCACATAGTGATGCAATGAAAACAGACCTACTAAAAATAAATGAATCAATTAACAAATATAGACTATATTAAACATCACACTTTTTCTTCTAATGGAATCAATGGATCAAGTATGAACAACATAAACTTATTACATCATCCAATTTGAATGAATATTTACCACAACAGTAGACTATATCTACCATTTAAGCTTGAAGTTTGGTGTTAAACTGATATATTATTAATGTAAGCACTAATGATTGGTTAATAATATATGAAGATACACATAAAAATTAAGTAAATTTTAGTAAATATGTTACCATCCCAGAACTTTAATAGTGTAGAGATCAGGATTTGAAAACATTCCAAGGTTTTAATAATATTATGGACTGATATAGTGGAAATATATCCATGGAAGGATGATAAATCATTAATGATTTTGAATATAAAATCACTAAATATCACATAATTCATATAGTCAGTCAGATATAACTTCATAACATAGTAGTAAAACATAGAATTTATTCGTTGGTATTATTTAATGTAATTACAGTTATAAAGAAAAGTGAAATTTTATAGTAGATACTGTAATTAGATTCTTCCTTAAATGTCATACGTTAGTTGTTGGAGGGATTATATCTAGACCACATCGACTCTAGGTAGTCACTGCTCTGTTCTAAGGGTTGATACTAATAATTTGAGACTAAAATATGGATAACATTACTGTTTCTTGGGCATAAGTAATAGAATGTACCACTGCTGAAAGATGGCTGTGAATTGGAAGCCGTATTAACTTGGGAGAGTCCACAGTTGAGTACTACACCTCAGGATGAATATTCCAGGAAGCCAATACATGCATCCTATCTAGTGTTGAGTGTTGAATCTTTATGTACATGAGAGTTCTTAGTACTTCTGGTGGTTTGGGGCAGGGAAAATTTTCCGATCAAGAAATGATTATAAATAACCCAAAAATTGGAATAAAAATGACTAAATCAGTGTTTGAATAATTAACCTTGTTACAGTTTTTATCATTTGAAGGATTATATCTATCTAGAGTGATATAATCGAGACTGCTTCATTTATTATATTGTTGATAATATATATGGGATTATCTAAATAATCAAACATGAGATTATAATGCAAGTAAGAAAAAAGGATATAGCATGAATTAAAATGTTTGTAAGACATGGAAGGGGATAAAACTAATTCTATAAGTATAATGTGACCTGAGCGCCACAGTAATCCTATTCCCTCATATAAATCATTTTTGAATGATATTAAAAAAACATCCATTGGGAAAATTAAAAACTCAGTCGACATCTAAATCATAGTACATGATCCAGTTTTCAAAACCATATATTAGAATTGATTTATAGAAAAATAAAAATTAGGTTCATAGTTATAAAATATAAATATACAATATTAAATAGACTCCCAGTACTACCATGATCCATCGATGTAGAGAAGCAGTAGTTTATCATGTTTTTAGATAGTTATATTTATCCCTACAAAAGGTAATTGCACTTCAGTGTGAGTAAATGACACATATCAGTATTAAAAAAAATAGGTGACATGCATATATGTCACAGTATGATGATTTGAATCCCCAAACCTTAATATTGAAATCACATTATACTATTCATTTATAGCAGGATAAAATCCTGAACATCAATTTATAATGTTATTTCATAAAGAAAGAAAGGAAACCCACGACCCTAAACAATCTTCTACATCACACATCATGGGTGTGGAAATAGGAAAACTAAACATAAGTAAATTAATTAAACTGTAAATACATTGGTAAACATCAAATTTTTTCTTCAATAAAATATACTAACAGAGAATGGTCTTTAATTTACACCTCCTTCCAAGAAGCAACCTTAACACAATGACGATATGTCACACAATATGTGTATATTTTCAAATTTGAATATAGAAAATTGAAACATACTGATTTTACAACAGGATTCCATTACCTTGGAAATTCATGGAAAATCATAAGTCTAGTTTTTTAGCTTTATTGTTTATGTTATCCATTATATGGAGATGCTTTTAATTGGCATTAGTTGGTGTGTAGTCTATAGATTGTGATTCCTTGCATTTGAACACATCTTCACCATCGAATTCAGTGAAAATATTTTTCTACATGAAGATATCATTAAAAAGAATGAGCAGTTGTCAAAATTTATAAGCCACAAAAATGAAGCCACAATATAATGTTTAACATTCGGAATAATAGAAGAATATATGTAGTTCTTTTCTAATAAAATTTATTAATAAAACAAAATGAAGTAAAAAGTGTATTATCTAAAATATATACACAATGAAAATAACAGAAAATAAAGATATAGTTAGTATACTTGAGTTGAAGATACAATTTTAAATGTTGTATTGAATCCAGTATAACTGTTGCTATTGACTCATGAAGATACAATGAGGTGGTGTTCCTAAACAAATGTGTGAAATGAATATTACAAGTATGTGGTGGCTAGTTTGTAAATAATAGTAATGATAAATTATCGGGAATAAAATAATATGCCTTAATATCATTACTGACCATGTTATACTATGAAATTTTTAAGGCTTGAAATTAAATTTTTATGGAGGAATTACTCTTTTTACCTGACGTTCTGCAAATCATTGATTATAGGTGTTGATATAATTTTCATTATCACTGATAAAGAGAACTATGTAAGTTTTTAGTTTTGAAGTGGATTTTCAATTCTGAATGTTGTAATTAGTGACATCTTGCGTCGACAATACTTTTTTTTTGTTTCAAAATGTTTAGCTCTAGGGGAAACCAAACTCATCCTGGTACTATTATGTAATGAAACCGAACTGTGAGATAAAAAATAACATCAAATACAAGACAAAGATAAAATAGTTCAATAATATTACTTGTATTATAGAATCTCTCAACTGAGAAGTTATTTTTCTTAGGAATTGCATGACATTCTTGTCGAAGAGAACATGAGATAAAGTGTCTTTTTTATCATTCACCAGTAGTAGAACAATAAACATGATGTATTTATAGTTTTTAAAATCCATGGGGTTGTATCACTATTATTAAATTCATATATTAATCATATAACCAAGTAATATTTATCAAATAAAGAAGACATTAAATGAATACCTTAGAGTAGTGAAACTTGGTAAACTATTACAATTCTGGAAGAAAATATTTCCATCTGCAATTTTTACTTTTTCATGATAGAGTGGCATGATTCAAAATACCAGTTATGAGTGCTTTTATGTTTAACTATTATAGTAGAAATCAAAAAAAATCAGCTACCAGAAAATTGTTAATATCAATATATTCTTGAAAGTAGGTCTTACATTTAATAGTGTTTTAGACGACATAGAAAAATAAAAAAGTTAGGATAATGTACTTTCCTGGAGAAGCTTTTTAACAACATAAATAATTTTTTCTATTCCAATAAGGCAATGTTGTAACAAAACTATTTGAATTTGTTGATAGAGGACTTTCAAATTGGGAATGATTGACGATCCTAGATCGGTTAATTGCATAAAATAGAAAATTTAGGAGAAAATTTTATGCATTTGTCATTAATGTTGTTTGAATTTGTAGAATGAATTGGTAGAAAAACAATATCTGTTATAATTTTACCTGCTTATGAAGTTTTTTAATAATGGGATTTCCATGTTTAGTTTTATTTTTGAAGCATTTATTGAAGTGGTGATAATAAAATAATTCTGAACATGTTGAAGTGCATAAGCAGAATTAGAAGTGACAAATTTTTAAATAAAACATTTAATTTCAGGAACATTTTGGATAGCATAAACATAATTTTTAAACATTAATGTTTACAATAATGAAAAACTGATATTAGAAAATTATATTTTTCAATAAGGTAGAATAGATTAATAGAACATATAAGTGGGTTGAACATTATAATTTTCATTTTTTATTAATGAATTTCAGTTGTTGGATCATAATATCTATTGGATATCTATAGTTTCCTAAAATTTCAGTTTGCAATAAGATTATAAATATTACAGTGTTGTTAATAAAATATGTTAGACAATTTTGAACATCATAATCATAATTTGAATTTTATAATTACTTAACATTATAGTTTTTATTATGGAAGATTTGGAAATATGTACCTAAATTTCTTATAGAACAATCTCTTAGCCCTGACCAGATGAAAGATTAGTATTTAAGAGGATTCATTTTTGTTTTCCAAGTACTCTGAAATTATGTTGGGAAACTTCCCCCACCAGCTACAATTAATTTGGAAGCCTCTACATGAAATCATAGCAGTGGTGTTGGTAATTATAATATTATATGTTAATTTTTTTGAGATGTCAAAGAGGCTAACCTATCATCCTCTAAAAAAATTGAATCTTTTGGTTGGAATAACTGATAGACTGGATATGATATGATTGACGTAGATTTCCAATAATTTCTATAATTGGTAAAAGTGATGTAAAACTAATGTTCTTTATAAAAAGAGTCTCACCATTAACAGTTGGTAAATTACATAGTAATTGAACAAATTGAATAGTATACTATGTCAGATCTGTATTTGTAGACTATATTTATTAAAAATGAATAGTAAATATGATTTTAAATATAATAGTTTTCCCAAAAAAAAGACTTGTAATGAAATATACCTTTTTTAGAACTATTTTGTTAATAATGTCAGCAAAATAAGTGATATAAAGGCTATAAAGTGATAGTTGAACACTTGTTGGTAGAACGTACATTGTTGTTGTGAAAAAATAGTCAACAATCATGTATTTTCCTCATGTAGATCCCCTGATTAAGGGCAATTTGGATGTTTTGTATGATGTAGAATATGCCTTCTAACAATAGTGTCTTGCAATTGGTGATTAGTTTTCCATTAGTAATTGTACACTGTATTTTGTTCTCCTGCATAAAATAATTTTCTATGTAAACAGTTAAAAAGCATAGGTCACATATCAGTTACATAAAATAATGTCATGAAATATATCTACATAGTATTATCATTATGAAACGAGTACAAAAACTGTAACTTCTTGAGATGATAAACCCACTTCTACATCACATAGAATCTAATTGATAGAAGAAACTTTGACGTTGGGTGATGAATTACATCACATATTCAATACAAAAACTTTTATCTTCAATGTTTCATCGTCATCAATAGAAATCTCATTCAGAAGACACGTTCTTCATGAAATGTTTTCTGTTTTGAATGATTTTAGTTAGTGTACAAATATAACATAGTATGTCTTAATATATGCCATTTGTTTATATATATATATATACAATTGATAAAATCATGTAAATTTTTATATTTTTAATGAAATGATGACAAATAAAGGTTATAAAAATTTTATGTGTATAAAATGTTTTATGTACAATCAATGGTTGAATTAGCTCTATCATCAAGTTGAATTTTCAAACCCCTTTTTGAAATCACTCTTAATATGGAAACATAAAATTTTCCATTACAGAACACATTCATGAGAAGATATAAACAAACAAAAGATATATATTGACCTTAACTCTTATTAATAGTCATTCCATAAGAGACAATCAAAGGATATTTTCTTCTTTGTAGTTTGAAAGGCTATCTGTAATAATTGTGGGTTATATAAATTATTGGGATGAATTATAGATACCTGGAATGAATACCAGTTAAAATTTCATCTCCGATGACATGGTCACCTAAGTGTGTAATAATAAGATGAGTCTCATTTCATAAACCCACCAATTTGTCTACATTTCTATGAAACATTATTTTTTCTCCGATAATCAAAGTAATTTTTATGCAAGAATTCTAGAGACATTGATACCATTTAAATAGTCAATTGTATATATGTTCTCAAGATGATCAGTGTCAAAACTGGCATTGCAAACTGAATCTGAACTAAAGTAATATTTTCCTTCTAATGTACTAAGAGTTACCATGTAGTCATTGAATTCCTAAAAAAATTTCTGGGTTGGTGCTATTATAGAACAAACATTAAGATATGATACATCTCAATTTTTATTATTGAAATGTGGGTATGAAAATTCAATATATGCTTCCAATGATGGATTATTTTTTCCGAGAAGGTATTTTGATCGAAATTTAATACACCCATCCCCATCATTGATCTCACCAATGCATCCCTCACCAATATCCAAAATCCACTAAGAACATTGTCTCACCTCATCAGAACCATCATTTGAATATGTAGATTGCAACCTGATGTTTAGGTTCAATGTTAAAACCAGACAGTGTTTCCATAGATATGATGACCTTATACTTGAAAATACAATGTCACTTCTATCACCACCCGGGATTATTATATGTATTAGTCTAAAACATCCACCTAGGCCAACCGTTAAACTTCCAAATGTTAAATTAGAAGAATTTTTTTATTTTCTAAAAGTATATCTCTTAATGTATGATAAAGAGCTTCAAAACAGTTTATATGAATCATTAGAGATTCATCCCAGATAATCAATTTTTTTGACTATAGTAGTTCTGCAGCATCACTCCCTTGATAAATATTATAGACGGAGTGATCATTTATGGATATCAGAATTCCAAATTTATAATCGGATGTTGTCCCACCTAGTAAGAGTAATGATCCTATTCCACTTGAAGTAACTGCAAGTATAATTTTTTCCTTATAAACTTAGTAATAATTATAAGGTTCTCCAGATGAAAGTCATACCCATCCCTCCAAATCCATGAAAGAAAAAAAATCCCCCAACAATAGAACATAATTCATACATAATTCTCCCAACAACTTGCTTTTATCAACAATAATGATATTGTGTAATGATAAGTTCTCATTAAGAAGATTTTCGTCATTGTAACTGATCTCTTTGGAAATTAGCTGACTTAGTTGAGTAGCTAATGAATAATCTGGAATGGGGATTGGAGTATAACATTGTAGAGATTTTCCATTATTGTCGAAAATGTTGTCTATTTCAATCAATAATAAAATTTATATTTGATGATCCTTCAGCTTTAAGTCTATAGTAGTGGGAAATAGTATTAGAAATAAATATACTAACAAATATATCTAGTGACTAAGAATGTAAGATGTTTTAACCTTGTATTTTCTAGAATTTGTTTTGGAATATATAATATATTTGGTTTGAATCATCCAGGATTCAAGAATAACAATGACAGGTCGGGAAATGGTATTTGAGAACAATAATCCAGCGAATAGTCTTCACAATGAGTGTCTCATTCCCCATGCAGAGACATATTTTAGTGCTTAGATGAACTCATTGTCATCAGCTAACAGTTCCATGGATGAACATGTTTTTCTAAATTTATTATGGGTAATGTTGTTCACCATTATAATATAATCATACGAAGTTGCACCTCTTACCTCTGTAAGTAGAATCCAAAAGTAATATAGTTCTCCAGAAGACGATGGAACATAGTACAATATTCTATTAATGAATACCTATTTGCATGGATACCATTTTTTTCACGAAAGTTGTAGAAAAATATATTTTGTAATTATACATATGTTAGACTTCTAACTTCTGGGTATAATATATTTTCTTCAAACCAAGATGTGAACATGTTATTAGAAATGTTTTTATTATTTAAGATTTCTTCAATTTTTTTATAGTCTGCATACGCCATATGGTTTTTTCTAGATAAATGAAACCACAATCTATCAACTAGAGGATATATAAAATGGATATCATAAGAAATGATCCTCCAAGAATCATTACAAGGTGAGATGTACTGGCAGTCGTAGTACATTTTAATCTCTTCGACAATGTTCTCAGACAGATGTTTGTTACTGTTTTCATAGAGTTCCATGATGAGACAATCATGAACCATGATTTTATATTTAAAAAATTATTTGATAGAGGATGAATGAATGAAAATTTTGATATTTATATGAGGTTTATATTTTAGAAGAAAAACTGGATTGTATGGCACAACATACTGATTGTCTAATGCTATACCATTTCTGACAACTGTACATCTATAATTCCTTCTCTAATATACAATACAACCATCATCATCCATTTTTGTATGTTCAAAAAATTTATTTTGTTAATATTTTGAGTATTTACCATTCCACAAAAAAGGTGAGAGACAATTTTCATCACCACAAGGCCCATGGATCATAAAATATGCAACTACTTCATGAAGTTTTGGGAAGGTACCTTTATTTGGAATTTTGGTCGTAACAATTCCGGTAATGACTTTTGGAGTGACAACATATTCATCATGAGTAAGAAATAATAGAATGTTTAGATGTATAATTTCTTTTTTATGAAACTCCACAGTATGAAAAATACAATGAAAAAAGAAAGATATATGATATAGAATGTTGAAAAAATGTGTAATTTTCTATTAAAAGCTATCATTAAAATTGTATATTTTATTAGTGATTATGTTTCATACTTTCTCGAGACATTCCGAAAAAAATCCTTATCGTAAATATTTCATGAGTTGTTCAACCTTAATATTGAATATTCGCAAAAGCATATGAGTACAGTCGAATGGGTGAAGGTTGTTTAACTTAACAAATCGTAAAACTTCAGGCCACATCGGATTACATGTAAATGTTAAAAAAAGATCTATATACCCCCTCCCAATTATAGGTTGACACAGTATCTTATTAATTTTGAATCATAATCCTCATACCGCTGATAAATGTGGAATGTAAAATGATACGATTCTGACATAAAAACTCATCTTGGTCACCTCTAAAGAAAGCATCTTGAAGTCCATTGTATAGTTTTTCCCTCATGAACTTTTGATTGAAGAAAATAAAATATAGTCCTTGAGACTCAATCATTGTATATGAAACAACAATAAAGTATTACAGAATCCTCCAAGAATAACATATACAAGATGAATCATTATAACCAAATTGAAGGTGAAAGAATAAATATTCCATCATTGTTAAAATTCATAGTTTTTCACTTTGATTGAAGGGTATGGAATAATGAAATATGTTATCAACATATCTATCCTCTCCACTTATGAAAACCAATGGATATTATAAAGGTAGGTATAGTGGGTGAAGCTCATCTATGCGTTGAAATTCACAAATTTTTATTTGAATGATGATATCTCTGTAATGATTTAGATCATTAGTGTCACCAACAATTAACATTGTAATCTCACATGTAGTTGGTATGTTTTATGTTTGATCATATCATACTCATATTCTAAGAAGTCTTAGCATTAAATTTGTAGTGACATTACTCTTAATAAAATACCTTTCTATTCTGAATTGCTGTCATAAAGAATTGTTTTCATAGAGCATATCTTTTTGTTTTGGAGAAATACTTAATTCTATAACAGTGTTTTGATTCCATTCATCAATGCTTCTTATAAAAGTTTGAAGAAGTGATAATTAGAAGAGAAAAAACTGATATTTTACCACTTAATGCAATAGTCACCAAATGGCACGTAATCTATTGTGAGCTTCATATACAGTGTAATATACATAATGCTGAGAAAAATTTAGCGATTTTCAATCAGGAGTAAATAAACGCCCAATACAATGGTATTTTGTTCCATTTAATCTAATAACATTTGGAGACCAACCAATGTTCACCGATTTTTCTACTTTGCCATCGAATGATGTGAATGAAAACATTGAATTGTAAATGCGCATGTGGTCTTGGAATGTTTCGGAATGAGTAGAGGTCGTATTGAAAACTAATGATCTAAGGTATTTAGGACATGTAGGCAGCATCTGTAAATCAAATTTTCATACCGAGCAACATAATGAAAAACATGGGATATGTCTGTGGCTATATTTTTTATTACTCTCTTCATACTAGAAGTTTTAACTAGAGTACTCACAAATGTTAAAAGGGTATCTATAATATGAATATTATGGAGGAGAAAAGTTTAATTATATTTGATATTAATGGGTATATAATAAGTATTCTAATTATATTGTATACACATACAATGTAGTAATTTAAGTAATTCTTAAATGTAAATAACCTATTTGTTCATCACATTGATGTTTTAGTGACTTATCTACAACATTCGACAGGAAGATATTTGTAATGAATGTCAAATTTATAATAGAAAACATAAAATAAAACAGGTGTACGTTGAAAATATAATTTACACTTTGATAGACCATTACTGTTTACAACAAGAGCTATATTAGAGTTTGTTGAAGGAGTAGTTTATGTGGTCGTCTGATTTATTACTTGTTGTTCCTTGGGTAGATTTGTAGTACCTTCATTCATCCATCGTTAGAATAACACCATTGGTTAAAATGTTATTAAATTTAATAATGTGTCAATATATAAAGCGATATTTATGTGAGAAACATTAAATGGTAGTTGGACTGTAGTACATGCTCGTGGATGAAAATGGAATGCGATTTCCAATAACAGTATAAGTATTACTATTCATTATTGAAGTCACGTGTCTATAAATCAATATTTAACTAATTCAGAGTAAATCTTGTAGTCAACTTATTTGTTTTTACAGTGACGAGGAGGTATCATATGACTTCATAATAGTACATCCATTTGTATTCTTATCTTGTAAGAGTAATTTTGGGACATAAATTTGTTAAATAAAAATGCATCATACTGTACATATATTGAAATAATATTTATTGGAAACATGCTTAAAGAATTAAAGACATAATTGAAATGCAACATATTGTACATATATTGAAACCAAATTCATTGACAACATGCTTATAGAATGAAATACTATGATGTATGGTATTCGGTCGTTGTTTTTTCATGTTTGATCCACCATATATCATTGACATATTTGAATAGTCTTGAAGGATTGTGAAATAGATAGATCAAAAGTTTTAGAAAGATATAATTTCCTATTTTGCAGTATAAAATCAATTTATTTAAATTTGAGAAAGTAAATTGAAATAACCATTGCTGCATATAGGTGATAATGGAATGTGTTGACGTATTTCTGTGTTATTAGCTGCTGTGACCACTTCAGTTATTAAACATTGTACCCCAGTTATTTTTACCCTAATATTCTATATACTATTATAATATATATTTTCAGGAAAAAAAAATACTATAATAAAGAGGTATTATATTTTTATTTAAAATTTGTAAACTAATAAAACATTAATGGACTTTGTAAATTGAAGTGAAATTTAATGGGTATTTGTGAGAAAGGAAAACCGAATCCTGTTTGTGTGCTTCCTATTGGTGTTACAGGTTCACTTCCCTTAATGTTTTCAAGAGGCATTATAATTGTGGAATTTCAATTATCATAAACTTATAAGTTGTTTTCTGATAAACAAAGAAACAATATCTGGGTTGTAGAGAAAAAAGAATACAACCTAATTGTTGTTGTTTTCATAGTAGTATTCTTTGAAGATTTATATCTTTGTATATTGACGGAGAGTAAATTATTATATTGTGTATATTTTTATTTGATTTTAAAAGAATTGAACAGAACTATAAATCCATGAAATGCATCATTTGGATCAAATTATAGACACTATATATTCTAATTATAATTGTTCTTTAAAACGTGCATGTAGTCACATTCTAAGGGGTTAATGTCTGAATGATTCATATAACAGTTACTTACTGAAATTATAAAAATATAAACCTTGATATTACTCATTATTCAATGAGAAATGGATAATCAATGTAAACATGGCTACTTAGAGGCTGTACTATGAACATATTTTAGGGAATGTAAAAGGAAAAGACAAATAATAATTTGAATCTTCATGAAGATATTGCTATGGTTGGATGTCTAGTTACATGTCTTTATATAGATTACTATAAATCATTTAGAAAAATAATATTGTGAGAATTGAATTACGAAAAAGTATAATGAATGTTTCATAACTCTTTTTGAACCTAAAAATAATATGATGATGAAAAAAAGTTACATGTATCACAATAGAGTATGGAAACATACATGTTTTAGAAGATTACACATGTTGTCTGATAACTTAGTAAGAAATACTTAAAACCTAATATTTTGGGAATCGATTACAGTAGGTTCTAAACCCATAGTTTTTATATATCTAAAGAGATGGAGGTGGTGTGTTGCAAATCAGTGTTGGTCGTAGATTTCAGAGAAGGTTCATGGTGTTGATGTCAGTCGATGGTGAAGTGAAACCCATGTTTGCAGATATCCGGAGAGATGGAGGGGGTGTGTCATAAATCATTGTTGGATGTTGATTTTAGATAAGGTTCGTGGTATTGATTTCTGAAGATTATGAATAGAAAATAGAGGAGATTTTCAAACCAGTGAATCGGAATCCTTAAGGCGTGACTTGGAGAGTATCCGTAGGTGAGAAGATGATGTACAGAAGGAGCGAATGTGTAGATTTAACAAGAGTGCTAGATTATATAGAGATATGGGATATAATTATTTTGAGATGAGATGCCAATTTTGGTGTATTCATCAGATGAAGAGGAAGGATACATAGTTTATTCAACAGTGTTTGCGACATAAGTAAATCATAATGCAGATGTATGGTAATGCAGTTGTAATGTATTTTTCGAGTACGCGCGGCCATAGGTATGAGCTGTGGAAGGGACACATGTTTTAAAAATTACTTCATTAGTAAATATATATATGTAACTAATATTAAATTTAAATAAATATAAAAAATAACTTACCCCCATAAAATATTTAAATGAAAATGCAGTTTTCACTAAAAATCGGTATTTTTCACCATTCTTTAAAAAAAATTTAAAAAATTACCAACAAATAACCATAATATAATATTTTTATTTTTATTTAAAAATAAGAATTCATTTATTAAAAAATACTTTCAATAACCGGTAGACGATTATATTAAATTATATGTGTAAAGTGATTTTTTTTTAAATACAGCTTTGAGAAAAAATTTCTTTTTCTTTTAAATGATTCATTTTATTTAAAATCAATAGATAAACTTGAAATTTTCTATTTTTTACTCTATTGACCCCTTAAAATTTCAAGGATAGTTTGTAATGGTATACTATATTACGGTTCAGTTAGGCTCAGGGTTCTGTGTTTCACAAGCTATCAAAGAGATTAAATTTAAATAAATATATTTCATGTGTTGTTTATACTCAATGATGTTTGTATCATAATCTATTGAATAAAATATTTTTATTTTAATATATTAGGGGGTGGGGGATACATTATCTACACCTATAATAATTTTTTTCTTCAAAATTTATACTTGATCTTGGTAATCAACAGTTTGACATTTGCAAATACCATTGGGGAAAAATCAATATTGTAAAATGGTCATTAAAGTTTCATTTGACAGAGATAAAGGAAAATATGATTTTCATCTATAATAATAGATAAAAATGTTTCTATTTAGGAAAAAATTGGTATAAATTTATGATATATACAAGGAAGAAAATTTTAAATAAATATAGATAGTGATAAAGGTCATTGATCATAATAAAGTGCAATATTGATGGAAGTTTAAGGACCACAAAATCATAAACCGTGGCCAATTTAAAAGAATATTTAATTGATCAAATATGAAGGTAATGTGATAAATTAGTCATTTCAACATCTTTTTCCAAAAGTTAATGTATTTTTACTATCAAAGAAAAAAAGAAATATAGTTATTTGATATCTTTTTATTTCATAAGAACAACTTCACACTTTGGTTATGCCATGATTAATTTTAGAATTGATAACTTACTCCAATAAATGAATATCAAAAAATAATTTTTTAATACTTGATGAACTATAATTTACTTTTATTCGATCATAAGATCCATTAAATAGTGACAATTATTTCCTTTTGTCTCTAATTGTTTTCCAAAAACATTTTTGGTTAGCAGATGTAATCTAATATAATACATTATTCTATAGACCTAATTTGAAACACCAATAGTTCTTCAATAATTTTTATTCATCAAATAATTGAATTAAAAAAATGAAATATTAAGAAAAACAACAAATAGGATAATGTTAGTGTTAAAACCTTTTAGGTCATCAGTTATTGGTTCAAACCCCATGGCCTTCTTAGATATGAAGTGATTTAAGCTGTCAAAAATTTTATCCTTTTTCAAAAGAATTATTAATATAATTCTAATAAAATTATGAAATTTTAATAACCCATAACTAACTAAACATCAAATTTAATATAATCTATAAATTTTATAAATACTTTTAAACTTATCCCAAAATAGTAAGGGTATTCTTCCTTAAATTAAATTTTTCAATAAATTACATACTAAAACAATAGGTTATATTTCAATAAATGTATCAAAAAATATCCTCATTCTTTGTATACTACAACTGTATATATACGAAAAAGAGGTGTTTAATACAATAAACATATGAACAATATTAAACTGAAAAAATCAATATTGGTATCCATAATTCAGAAGTTAATGAAATAGATATGCTTCTAAATTTTAACAAAATCTTTAGGCGTTTCATCGAAAATACCATTAGTAAAAGAAATATATAATATAATTATAGAATAATAATACTAAAATACTAAAAACATTTTATTACTGCATAGTTCATTCCATGGATTAGGGATTAACCTTTAGAAGATGTCATCAAGTTTGATAATTACCAGGTTCATGAAATTTAAAAAAATGAACTATAAATTGGTCCCTTATTGGATATTTACTTCCAACCATCAAACTCATTATTTTTACAAAAAAAATTAATAACATTATCCCATTAATTTTAACACATAAATCATTTCCCCATTACTTTAAGTTTTTTTTGGTTTCTCTTTTCACATATCTGACATGAAGAATGAAAACCCATCATTTCTCTTGGGGTTCCACCACTAGATCTCTTAGGGAACTCTTTCATTCTATTCATTGGTGAGTCTAAATGTTGTTTTACGTATAGGTTGTTAATCATATTTCATAATACCAAATTAGGAATAATAATGATATCATTTACTAAAATCATCAATCCATTTGGTTTCCCATATTCACCATAATATCCTTCATATTTAATGCTAACATAGTTTCTTCAAGTTATAACCATTGAATAAAACCAAAAAACATAGTGTGAGAATCAATAATAATAGTGGAAAACCATATAATCATATATATGATATCCAAATAATGAAAAATTATTTTCAAGATAAAGCACCTTAGTTTTATACTAGGTCATTAATTCACATCATCTATTCAAATACTTCATAATTGGTTATAATGAAAATTCACATTTTTTAAATAATATCCCCCATGATTGTCGAACCATAGGCACAGTATGGCTCATTTTCATATACAAGGTAACACTCAAGTCAAAACCAACCTGAATTTTTCAGAATTATAATCCCAATTTACATATATTCCAAAACCTAATCTTCTTTTATTATGTACATAAGGATGTTTTTCCAAGAAAAACCACATAATATTTATCTTACCAAAACACTGTGATTTTTTTAAAGAACGTAGTGCCTTGGAAAAAAGTCTAAAGCACAATTTATTGTATAAAAAAGATATTGCAAGAGTTTAAAATATGGGATCATATTAAAATATTTCTCATAAAGGGGGAGTAAATCATTAGGAAAATCATCCAAACATGTAATATATTAACTTAATCTTATATTGGCGAGGCCATCCACAACCATATTTGCTTCATGATAAATGTGAGTGGTAATATGTTTGATGTCTTGGTGAAAACAGAAAAAAAATATGATATTTTTTTATACATATAGAAATGAACACAACCCTAGTTTCCCAGAGTTAGTGGATAATTGAATTAATAGGCATATGATACAAGGAATCAGATCCCAAAAGATAGAATATTTTACTAGTCTTGGTAAACAAGATACATACGTGAAATAAATATGAAATTTTAAAACATAAAATAAAAATGTAATTTCATTAAGACATCCACTATTCTCTTATTGTGTAACCCTACATATCATTCATACTATTCTTATTTGCATCATGGGGAAAATGAAACATGTTAAACGGGTGATCTAAAATGAAAATTAAGTGAAAGCATACATCGGAAGCCTTAGGTAAATAATTGATAAACAACATGTAAAGGTAAATAAATAGAAAAATTCCATTTAATAAATAAATTGATTATAATATGATAGAAATAAAATATTATCAAATAATTCCATATATATAATCACATGAAAATAAAACTTTTTCATGTATATTACAACTAATCTAATAATAATATAAAATATAAATACCTGAATTCATAATTATGAATATCTAAAACATAATTTCTAGGATTCATACCAACAAAATAATATTGTGAAGGATTCATTCCATAAATATAAAATTACCCAGGATTCATAACTAGAATCTAATTAATGGGTAAGGCCTTGGTGAAAACTCAGTCTAGTTTTTCTAATGAGACCTACTAATGCATAAATAGAATATATCAGGCCTAGACTGTACCTTACTATTTCTAATCCATATCTCTTATGAATGGTGTGAATCATAAACCAGATATAAAAATGAAATGTAATTTATTTTTCTCAATCAGTAAACATAATCACAAACCATTATGAGTAATATATTAAGAGGTATCAAAATAGAACATCCAAATTCAAAAAAGATCATACAAAATTTATTAAATCCTAATAGATGATATCAAAATATATCAATCTCAGTGAAGCATAATATTTAAAAAATGGTGTTGAAATTGTAAAAAATACACTAATAAAATACTTCAAAATTCATGAGAGCAACTACCATTATTTAAATATTAAATCATTTATTTAAAAATAATTACATTTAAAAAACAAAAAATTTCTTTGAAAATAACCTTTTAAACTTCTAAAGGATGCTTCAAAAACATTAAGGTCACAAGATGGTGAAAAAATCCAATAATTCCAAATAAGTTATAAAAACACTCCTCTCTGATTTTTTTAGTCAAAAAGGCATAAAGTAAATCATTTGGAAATCGAAAAAAAATTCCTTTCAATCAATTAAAAAAAATTAAAACAAGTGTAAAAAGAATTTAAAAATTCATATAATAATAGTAAAAATACTTTTGAAAACATGTTTTGAAATAATGGACAAGGAATAAAATATTCCCTAGTGGAGACCTAAACATTATCAATCCTGAATACTAATGATATTGTGAAATAACCCTTATAAATAATATATCCTTAATAAAATATATCTATTATGTTTTCTACTATAAATCAATAGAAAAAAGTGTAATAAAACAAAATATATCTGAAATTAATTTCACCCATAACATAATCAATGAAATAGAATATTTACCTAATGAATGAAAATTGTGTTATGAAATACCTTAATACTTTTTAATTAGTTGAATAGTATATTCCATGAAATAAATAGCTTCGAATTAATATTTATATACCATAAAGGAAAATGTGTTCATGATATAATATATAAAAATTTATAATATACACCATATAAAAGGAATAAGTGGTGAATATGTCATATGTCTCACAAAAGTAAAAATGAGATGATAAACCCTTACATTTTAGTTTCATTTAGTTGAATGAGATTTAAACTCACATATAATTATATAAAGAATATTATAAATTATTACATTTATATATACATATTTATTATATCGTATATCATATTCTTATATCATTTTGTCAATAAAATTTCATTATTACCTTTGTTTTAGGGGTTAACTGTTTTGTTTATCTATCCATATTTTTTCATGTAACTCTCGATTCTTGTGAATATGATATAATTCAATCATATAAAGAATTATATTAATTTTATATATATAATATTTATTAATTATATAATTATTTATAATAATTATTTAACGGTGAAAAAGGAAAATGAATCGAATTGCGTCGTAGAGATGGTAGGCCATATGTACAAATGAGGGATGGTATTATTCCCTTATTCGGGAAAGGGTAAGTAAAAGGATGATATATTAATTTTTACAGAATAAATTTTGTTTCATAATTATCATATATATATAGATAGATAGATATTATTTCCATTATTATACCCATCCATGTTAAGTGGTGAGGAAAAATAGATTACACTATGACATGGAGATAGTAAGTCTTACATACGCCACGTGGTGCTTTCATTTATCAATTGATAGACAAAAGGTATAATATGGTTCTCTTATATTCAATATAACATCTCTTTATATAGATAATAATTTAATTATTACATTAGTATTAAAATAAAACATGAATAGAATGTATAAGAATAAAATAACTTGAACGAGTTAGTAAAAATGATTACATATTCTTTAACATATTTCCTTTAGATCTCTTCTTATAAAATACGTGGTTGATATTTTTTGAAGACCAAGATATCAAGAAATTTGATAAGGATGTTTTTATGGGAATTTTAATAGGGTTTGGTTGAGCTATAAGGCTAATGTTTTTGGGTATAAGTTAGTGGTGAGGATTACTTTTATAATTTAGGTGAGATTCACTTTGGGATGCTCAAAATATATTAAATTAATATAAATTAATTTTAAAAAAATTTCTCTGAAATGAGGTTTTTCAAATACCATATATGGATGATTCTAAAAATTCACAGAAAATATATTTTAGACCATTATAGGTCTCATTATCAGTTTTTTTTAAGGTTTAACCCCTTTTTTAATCTATTTTACTCATACCATGACTATATGGGTTTTTACACATAGAGGGTCAATATTGTTTCTATAAAATGAAAACATAACCTCAAATGAATTATGGATGATGTTTTAAAATTTATCTGAATCAGTTGGCTAAAATTATTATTTTTATAAATTTTATATCATTTAATAAAATATTATTAATTTTAAAATATCATTAATTTAAATTTTGACAGAAATCATTACAAGGGAATTTTAAAATTATCAATACACAAGATATCTTTGAAAAAAATGAATTAATACATCTATAATATATATAGGTATTCTATAAAATTCAGGGGTGATATTAATTATTTCAAATTATATTTAATTTAATATTTTTAATCTCTTTTATTTGATATTTTAATTAATTAAAAAATTGTCGCATCATCATTATGTAATAAATTAAGTTAATAATTTATTCCCTTAAAATTAAAAATAAATTACCATGATGAATATAACCATTTTATTTTTCAGATGACTATTATATAGTTTATTATAGATTCTTAATTACAACAAATTTTAATTAAAATACTTAATTTATAACATGAGTATAACATATTTGAATTCCCTTAAAAATTAAATACTATAAAATGAATAATGTCATCTTAGTGGCTCTAAGAGGCAATAAAATTGTTCCAAGGATGATTTTTGTCTATAATAAATCAATAAAGAAAATTATTATTGGTGTCATGATAATTTTATAATAATTATAATATTTTTTGCCCATAATTACCTGATTTACCCATAACCCTGGTAACTAAAATTATTATGTATAGTATTTTTATGGGAAAAAAATAAAATGGAAATATTTAAAAAAATTAGACCATATGATTGAAAATTCATTATCTAATTTTGTAGTTCAATTCTTATAATTTTATGAAATTAATTTGAAACTATTCTGGTAGATGTGCTGAAACAACGAGTTTGAAAGTAAAAATATGCAGATGATAGATTTTTTTTATCCAATTTAAATAAAATATTGATTATAATTGAATAATTGTATTTATTGACGTATAATTTAACTAATTATACATTAAAAATTTTAAAATATAATTTAACCTTATAAATAACTGTGATGAAAATGTATTTTTCAATAAATATGTATTCTTTTTTATTATTTAAAAAAAATGAATAATATTTGAGAAATAACAAAAATTAATCCAATGAAAATTTTGGTATTATAATTTAAAAAATATTATATATTTTTTAAAATAGTATTTATATAAGTGTATATTTTTTATAGAAAGTCCACCATTAAATGGAGATAAAAGTGCCTTTAGAAAAATATAACTTTTTGGTTAAAATTTGATTTGTTCTTATCTTCAAACTTTTAAGTTGGTTAGTTTAATTTCAAACCATTTTAATATATATAAATTTCATAATTTGTTTAATATATTCATTCCCACCATTTTATTGGATGGGTTATTATAATATTTCATTTTGGGGATAAACTGGGTGTTTCATGCAAAGTAAGAGGTCGAAATGATTAAATTTAAGAAAAAAAGATATACCATAAAAACATGGGTGTTACATTCTACCATCCTCAAATAATGTGAATCATTGAAAATTTTAATTTAACCTCAAATGTAAAATGTATATACATTAATTTTTGTGTGGGAAACCCATAATAAGAATAGGGTTAATAATATATCCTCTTAATAAGAGGAAAGTGAAATTAGAAGGTCACCAATCAATTATGCTTTCGAATAAGAAAACATTACTGGGAAGTGAAAACCCAGACATGGATGATAAATATAAGAATCAATTTCTGATTCATAAGGATAAAGAACATGTTAATTATAAATTTAACCATCCCAAAACCATGTTTTTTATCGATTAAAGAAAATTGATTTCTTAGAAAGAAAACTAAACTGATAACGTTTTTGTTCCAAAATATTTTTCCTAGAGTTGAGGTATTATTTTACTATATATATTAAAACACACCTAATATATTTCAATATCATTAGTATAATCTCATTATTTGGTTGTTATTGGATCTATTTTCACTTAATACCTTACCCCTGGAAATGAATTATAATGATTATTTTTTCACACCTAAAGAACTTAAATGAATCATAAGATCCACTAGTCATTTCATTGGATTTTAAATTTTTACTAAAAACATGGACATCACGTGTTATAAAATATGATAAATAATACTTTAACAAAAAAAAATATCCAATGTTCAAATTAATACATTCCATAAGTAGATATCCTATGATTTATCCAAAATTCATCCCTTTAAATTCAATGACCAATACTTCATAAGGAAGGTCAATAAATTTCAAAAGTACAATTTTCATTAGATTCAACAAACCACATAACCTATATCTTATTTTCACATACAATATATATGAATACCTTGTTAACCATACAACCTTAATGAAAACATTCACTCTTTTAAATCGATAATGAATAAATACTACACTAAAACCTTGATAAGAAATATTATAAATATTTAACTTATACTATTATAATAGCATAAGATTTACCTTGATCACATGGATTATTATGAGGTCTATATTGATGAATCTTGGGGAAATAATTTTCATATATAACTATATAATTACAATATAAAAATCTAACAATGGAAAATTAATTCATTTCCCTGCAATCAATAGCATGGAAGACTTTTTACCCACACTTGAATCAAACTGCTTTTTCTTTTAAGAATGTACCATGGTGCCTCCTTCCACAAGTATCACATTTTTTTAAATTAATTATTTACTTTATTACCTTTATTTTAATCATTATATAACTTTATCTTATTGTCATTTTTCCATTTTATGTCATTTTCTTGGATAATTCCTTCTCTGAATTGATAGCACGTGAGATTGTATCTTTGTACGATGAGAAAAATTTGGAGAATAGTGGCCATCAAAGGAATGGATATAACCAATAATTGAAATTATCAATATTAGTCCTTGGGTTATGTATCTAGTATGGATTTTTTCTTTTTAATATTGTATATTTTTGTTAATAATTTTAAACATTATCTTTCTCTTTTTGTATCAGACTCAAGAATTGTCTCTCTATATTTTCTCTTTGTTCACGAGGGAAATATTTTATAAGAAATATTCCTTAAAATCCTTTCATTAAATGTTAGATATATTCTAATACTCCTCAGTGTTTTGGAATCAATGAAAAACATTGATCTTCATCTCCAAAGATATGATAAACTTCCATGATGACCACCTTGAATTCATTATTACACAAAGTGAGAAATATTTTTTTAAGGAACTTCTCCACTACTTTGCTAAAATGTATTTTTAGTCACATTAAAGGATGGATGCTATTTTCATATAAAGAGGTCTAAAATTGTTACACCGTGTTTTGGATCTAGATTCTACATAAGGGAAATGTTATTTCTTATATCCTGATCCACCTATCCCAATATAGTTATTGTTTTTTCATCTCCGTCAACATCTCTAACTATAGCTCCATCTTCATTATCCTTCCTATGAGGCTCATCCCTACATGAATTGATACATTATCCACTCCTTCCACTATGTTCGATTTATAAATTTTTTTAATAAACAGAATTTGATCACAACATTATGAATCATAATTTATAATAACCTAAATAGTGAATCACAATAACTAAATTGAAAATTTATATTCAAATAATATCTAAATAATAATATTATTTTACATGGATACATTTCCAAATTTTGTTATAGGATTTCATTCTATACTCATTGATTTATAAAATAAATTTCCCATTTTTCTACTAAACATCATCTGATACCAACTATAAAGACCCTGACCCATGTCACCCTGAGTCGTTGGTTACATTATTACATTGGAATAAGATACAAGGATTCACATCCCAAATGACCGAATAGTTTATAAATCTTGGTAAAATAGATACATAATTAAAATAAAAATTACATTTTAAGCAAAAAAATATAGAATGAATTTTATATATTCTTCCATTATTCCCCCTTTAAGTAAATTTACATAACAATCAGAATCTACTTCTTCGAATCCAAGGAAAAATTGAATCATATAGAAGAGGTGATCTCAAATGATCAGTAAAGCTATTTTTACAAAGGGATCCATGAGTAAATATTTCGTAAAAAATATTGAAGGTTATATAATAGAATCTCATTCAATTTAATCAATAACTTGATAATAATATTATAAGAATAAAATATGATCAACTAATTCCATACAAATAATCACATAAAAAAGAACTGAAACCCTGGATATTATAACTAATAAAATTATCACATGAAATATAAATAACCGAATTCAAAATTATATAAGGAATAATTATAAAAAAATGAAACATATTGTTGAGGCTACATACCAATAATAAAATATTATCAAGGCTATGTACGAAAAACATACCATTATTACCGATTTATACTATGAATCTAATAAATGGGTAAGGAATTTGAAAAAACCCAGTCTAGTTTGTCTCATGTGACCTAATAATGTATTGATGGGATATAGAGGTTCCCTCATATTACATACTAAGTCCAAATAATTCCTATTATTAAATGGGTGAAACATAAACTATATATATTTATATATGAAATATAAATAATCTTCCCCAATCGATAAATATAATCACATACCCTTCCAAGTAATATGATGCATGATATCAAAATAGACCATAGAATGTAATAATAATAATAAATATATAATTAAATATGGTATAATTTATCACAATAGATCAATCTCAATAAAGAAAAATAATCAACAAATGGTGTCTATGTAGATAAAAATACTCTATATAAATTTTATAAAATTGTTGAGATAAATTCATTTAAAAAAAATTAAATCATTTATATAAAATCCTACTAATTTTTATAATAAATAATTTTATTTGAATATGACCAATTTAAATATTAATGGATTATTAAAAACATTAAGGTGTCATTATGGTGGAAAAATCTGATCATTCCACATAAGTTAAAAAGACATTCATTTCATAATTTTTTTTCTGAAAAAGTCATAAAGTACATTATCTAGAAAATGAAAAAACTTTTCCATTCAAATAGTTTTATAGAAAATAAAACATGGGTAAAAGATATTAAAATTTTGTATAATAATATTAAAGATTATTTTAATAACATATTTTGAAATCATGCCCATATAAGAAAATATTCCCCAGTAGAAACAGAAATATGAACAATCCTGAATAATAATGAGATTGTGGAATAAACCTTACAAAGAACATATCATTTATAAAAATAATTAATTTTTATACTATATGTCCACATAAATCATGTGTAAATACAACATAAGATAATTTAAATACATTTTACACATAACCTAATCATTGAAATATATGTTTAACACTATGAATGAAAATTGAGTTAAGAGATCTGTTTCCAATTTATAATCTGCTAAATCATATGGACAATGTAAAAAATAACTTCAATTAAAAAATTATATATGATTAATACAAATATATTAAATATATAATATATCAATTTGAATAATATACACCACAAAATATTAATAACATAGGAATATGACATATGTCTAATAAATATAAAAATTAGATAATAAACCCTTACCTTGAACTATCATTTTTCTGAATGTGATTTAACATCCTTTATAATGGTTCACAGAATGTTATTAATTTATTATAGAAACATATACATACTTATAAAATCATATATGCTTTTTTATATGATTTTTTAATAATAGTTTGTTATTAGCCTTATTTTAGTTGTTAAGTGTTTCATTTTTCTATCCATTTTTTTCATGTATGTCTCAATTATTATAAAAAGGATTTAATTTTTCTTATCTCAAAATTGATATTAAAGTCTTATATATAATATTTATTCATTATATAAAATTTTAAAGTCATTTTTTAATGGTTAACAAGGAAAATTAAACACATTGCATCATGGAGACAATAGGTCATATATACGCACGAGCGATGGTGCAATTTACTAAGAAGTGAAGGGGTAAAGAATTGGAAAATATTTTAATTTTTAAAGAATAAATATCATTTCATAATTAATTTATATATATATATATATTTATTATTGTTATCATTATACCTATCCAAAAAAGTGGTGATGAAAAATAGATTACACCACGAAATGGAGATGGTAAGTCATACCTACGCATGTTTGGATCATTCATTTTTTCATCGGATGGATAAATGGTAAAATTTGGATGAATAAAATTCATAATAAAATATAATAATATATACGATTATATAGAGAATACATTATCATGGAAAAATTACATGAATAGGAAGTATAGTAATAAAATAACTTGAATGAGTTAGAAAAACCATTACCTCTTCTTCGACACACTTCCTTTAGATCTCTTCTTAAGGGATGTAGGGTTGTAATTTTTGGTTGACCATAATCTATAGAAAATGAATAAGGATGTTTGGAAGACAAATTTAATGGGTTTTCTGAGATACATGGCTTAAGGTTTTGTTAATAAATTAGGTAGAAGGTTCTCTTTTATAATTGAGGCAACATGCAGTTTTTGAAAACTCTAAAATTATTGAATTAATATAAATTTATTTTTAATTAAAAATTTATCAAAAGTGAATAATTTAGAATATAATATTACAATGTTTATAAATACCTGAATAAAATAATTTTTTACAAGAGTAGTTCACATTGTTACCCATATCTTTTGGTTTTAAACCTTATTAAATAAATTTAACTCTAACCATGTCAACATATATTTTTATTCTTTGAGGGTCAATATTGTTACTATAAAATGACAAAATAACCTTAACATTAACATGGATGACACATTTATCCTTATCTTAATTATTTTATTTAACATTATATTTTTCTAAATTTCACATCAATTACTAAAATATTATTTATTTTAAAATATCATTAATGTTAGTTTTGATACTATTCATTACTTTAACTATTAAAAAATATATCTAAAAAATATATACCATAAAAACATTATTAAATCCAAAATATGTCTAGTTATTTTAGAAAATTCTTGTATATCATTTAATATTTCAAATTATATTTATTTTAATATTTTAAATGTCATTTCTTTGATATTTCCATTATTTAAATAGTTACTACATCATCATTGGTAAGACATTATGATAAATATGTAACGACCCGGACCCAGCCAGCCACCCAAACAGTGCCAAACGGGGCTGGTGTCAGTACCTTAGGCTCACCTCCCCTGAACGCCAAATGCTACCGACTACCAGTGAGGGTATGTTAGGTATAGTGGGGAGCCTATAACCTCTCCGATGATCATAATAAGTGTATTGGTTCAATTAAAACAGTAATGATGCAGCAGAAAGAAAGACCCAGAAGACATGAATGAGACCCGCAGAGTGAAATAATAATAAATATAGATAAACAACGGAAGCAATAAATATAAACAACAGTAGTGTAAATAACACAACAGCATGCTGATAACATGTAACTGCTACTGAACTGTAAAACATGCATCCAAAGCAGGTCATACTCAACCGAATATAAAAAAGGGTGCCAATCGATAACCAACAGTAGATACAACATGTAATCATGCCGATACAGAAATGTTAAAAAAAAACAATGTAAACCCCATCTAGGTATGAGTCACGGTCCAAACCATCTCCATGCAATAAATAACACAACACAGCTCTTGAAGCGGGCCTCTTTCCTGCACGTAAATCCATAAAGTCTGCACACATATCGAAGGGGCTGTCCAGGGTGTGAGACAAATTTCAGTAGGATACCCCCCAACGGTGTGTATCAAATATATGTGCTTAACTAGTCATGAATCTACAAAGAAATAAATAAACAGTACAATTCACAATTAAACACAAACTCTAATGGTTCTCAACAGCCACCATGGAGTGCCACCTACTTCGGCCCATGCCGGAATCATTGTCGAGTAACCCAGAACCACGTGCCACCTGAAACCTCATTTCTCAAATACCGATGTCTCGAAGGCACGCCCAAGAATAGTAACCCGGCACCATGTGCCTCCTGACACTTCGTGTATCATGTACCGATGTCCCAAAGGCACACCCATCCCTTGAAGGCTCCTCACCTCCCACATGGATTCCTATGGAAAACCACCCAACAAGAATACCAAACTAGAAATACGGGGGATTCTACCCACACGAGTGGTCAAAACCACCTCAACACAGAGTATCCATGTGTGCACACTACTCAAAGTCTGCGGTGTGAGGTAATCACCAAAAAGTACCTAATCCACCAACACATCTGACTCCTCATGTCCCTACGACCATGTCACTCAAGTCTGATAGCTTCACCACCCATGTAACTAGGGCCATGCCCAACCTGACAGTCATACTGCCTCAAGATAACATCCATGATGCCCAATCCCATGGTCAAAACCACCCAAAGTAACCTGGGTAAAGCCCCATCCTTTGATCATCATTAGTCAAGCGTAACCGGCCAAGCCCAACACAAACCAAAAAGGGTCCAGAAGATGAAATTCAGCAATTGCATATATAACAAATTCAAATAGGTAACATAACCAGGAAAGACAAAATAAACATTTGAATTTCACTATGCAGCGTGTTGTCCTATACCAGCACTGAGGTCTTAAATGCCTCTAGCAATTTATATCAGGCTTTAATAAATTAAACTAACAGTTTAAAAAATTAATATTTCAATTAAAACCATTATGGTGTTCCTAGGCCAAAATGCCCCGATGAACCATGGCCCCTCACCCAGCCCCCTCATGAAAACTGGTAAAAAGGAATACCCAAAGGAACCCCATTGGTCTCACATGAAATTCCATATAAAATAGTAGATAAAACAAGTCCCACTCAAAATACCTAACAACACGCCAAATGCCGCGTCACCAAAACAATCACAAAAAAAACAAAATGAGGTATGCACCACCTACCTGAGACTTGTACAATGATACTCCTCTGATAACAACCTCCAATTCGGTCTAAAACACGGTAAATCTACAAAAGATTAAATACCTATCAAAGTCTAATAACACATTCTAGAACGAAAATCAGACAAACTGACAAAGAGGAATTGAGGACTTGCTGAGGGGGTTCCAATGCATCAATCAGAGTTCGAATCGGACATCAAACTGATGATTGGGAGATGGAAAAAGGTCCGGCTGGCTTGGTTCGCGAAACCGGGCGACAAAAATTGGTTCTTCCTAAAAAACGAGGCTACTACAAGTTTTACCGAAGAAAATGAAAGTACACAGTGTGTACTTCATTACTAAATACCGTGTATATATTAATTAACTATTCATTTGGCGTCTAGGATTTCACCGACCTGCTGACATGAGTACACAGCGTGTACCTATGGGTACACGACATGTACTTGGTTCCTCATCTCTCCCTCCCCGACATACCCACACGCCATGTATATCCCTCGTACGTGAATAGACTACACGGTGTGTCCATGGGGAACACGGTGTGTACCTAGTTCTACCTAGCCAATAGGCCCACACGACATTTATGGCCACCAAAGGGTCGGGGTTACGCGACGTGTTGAAAACTACACGCCATACAATAAGAAATTTCTACACGGCCATCACACGGAATATACTAGGCGAGCAAACGGATGACACTTTCTTAACATATACATGGTGTGTACATAAAATTACACAGCATGTAGTCTAGAAATTTCTAGAAACATTCCATTTTCTCCAGTTTCCTTAGAAACCACACAAAAATTCAAACAGGGTCTGGATTTTGACCCGTTTCCAAAAACATGGGTTCTTACAAACTCCCCATATTAACATAGCTCATCCCCAAGATACCGAACGAAACCTGGATATGGAACCGAACAAGCCCATCCGGGTTAAATAACCTAGACTAACCTAGTCCCAAGTTTCTGGCTAAATTTCTCAAGGGGCTCCCCACCTTAGGAACTGTCTACTCGGTCTCAACCAACAAAGCTCAAAGCAACCAATGTTTACAAACATGTTTTCCGGACACACAGTCCTTTCGTGACGCATCGTCACCCCTGTACCTCATTGGTGCTCACATGTCTCTCTCGACACCCTATGTAGCCCGCACCGCATCAATGTCTGCCTCTACGAGGTCCTGGTTCCTAGCACCTCTAATAGCCCGCATCTATGATGCCCTGATGCCCACAACACCACATGTTACCCGCATCCTTGATGCCCTGATGCCCATGGCAGCTCATACATATATATAGAATATAGCAAACACCTGATATGGTGCCAATCCCACTGACTAGAATCTGGTCAGTTCACATAGATCATGTGCACCACGTGCACTCAAAATAGTCATACCTCTACATTTCATGGAAAAAAGGAAAAATGGAGATCACTGTCACACCACGGTGTACCTATAACCGTCGTCGGCTCACCAGCCTGCTCATCTGCTAGCAGCTCCATGGAATGCACCTGGCCTGAAACACGGCTACCTGACACCTGACCTCCATGCGATACTTCTTCAGTCACTGGCGACTGACCCCTCATCTAGGTCCCACCATCTCTCTCACGACCTTCGCGCACAGCTGAACCTCTACTACCCCCTCTAGGTACCGAACCTGAACCAACATTAGACGCTATCATCTATCCTAGTCCATGCCTGCCGGCTATCTAAAAAGACTTCCTGCAAAACCTCTCCAAATGCCCGTCCTGTCCACTTGCCTGTCCTGTCCACTTTCCCGGAACTCCTTTGGAGGCCTCTCGCGCTGCACCAGCACATGTCTTGATTTTCCACACTGGAAGCAAATAATCGAAGAACTACCACGAGGTGGTCTAGCTGAATACCTAGCCTGACTACCCTACTGGAACTCATCATGTCCTCGCTGCCTGCTATTTGAACCATCACCTAATGTAATCGCCCTTCCCAAGCAAGACTTCTCCCTCTTGTTTCCCTCGGCTATGAGCGCCAGCTTTACTACTTCGGAGAAGGAACCCAGCCTAAAGATGTTCTCCTGGACCCGAATTGTTGTCGTAATCCATCCTCAATGCGCCTCACCCTAGCCGCGTCATCACTCACCATACTAGGTGAAAAGAGATAAAAATCTGTGAAATTAGATGCGTAGTCCATGAAGGACATGTCTCCCTACTGAAGACTCAAGAACTACTGAGCTCTCTCTACCCTCAGTGTCTCTGGATAGAAGTGCTGAAAGAACATGTCCTCGATGTCATGCTAAGCCAGTCCCTCGAGCCTACAAGCCTGACCCTGTATATCCCACCAATGCTTCATCGGTCCTCTCAGCATGTACATTGCCAGCTTGACCGTCCTCCCTGGAGGTGTCTCAAGCTGCTTGAAGATCATCTGCACGCTCTCTATCCATTTCGAAGCTGCCTGTGGACCACCCTCACCATAAAAAAGCAGTCGGTGCTACGACTAGAACTCCCGCATCAGGTATCCCATAGAAGGCTCCATACCACGTGCGCCTTTGTATATAACCTAAAAGACACGTAACATGCTGTCTCGGAGCTGCTCGTCAAGCCATGGTCCGAACATTGCCAAACCCGGGTGTTATCCTGCCTGCACTGGATCCTGAACCTGATCCTATCACTGAGCCTGTACCTACGGCTCATGCTCTTCCTGTACCGAATCATGAACCTGATCCTGCGGCACTGTATCATCTCCGGCCTGACGCTCCATCGAGTCGTGAAGGGGTAACCCACAGGATACCATAAATGGCGAGACATCCCATAAATATATAACATTAAATTCTACATAGAAAATAAAAGCATTAAAAGGTAGCGCATAACAACTACCCTTAATCCCCCTCACTGCAACCCATGCCCCACGACATCCCAGCCTCATGGCCTCCTTACCCGCCCTCAACAGAGCCATGTATCAAAAGTACCTTGGGCCATGCCCGCCCCGACAACTCATGTTTCCTTAAACCGATGACCGAGTCGCCCAATCCTGACAGTTACACAACCTCAACCACAGTACCTTCCTGCTCTTATAAGATTCAGACCCAAATATTCAACCACAGGCAATTTTAAAAAATATAAGGCATGGAATAAACATTTAACAACTACAAATTCTATCAAAAATTTCACGAATTCACATTTCAACGAATATAAACCATGGAAATTGATTTTTTTCATTCACATGGAATTATAACTTCACAAAGCATGTAACGACCCGACCCCAGCTACCCAGAGTCGGTGCATTATTACATAACATTGGCATGATCATAAGAAAGATCAAATCTCGAAAGACCGATTGGTTTAGTAGCCTTGGAAAATGCCAGATATATTCATAAGTTTTACATTACATTATAAAATGAAAAACTACTACAACAACATAATGTCTCAATAGACCACACTATTATCCCCTCATAAAATCCCTACAGGTCATTCATAATTTACTTCTTCACTTCCTGGGAAAAATAAAACATAGAAAAGGGGTGAGCTCAAATGCCCAGTAAGGATAACAATATAGCGGAAACTTTCATAAATAAGAATAAACATTTAAGACAATGTATAACTAAAAAAAAGCCTTTTAAATATGAACTTTTAACATGGTATGGCATAAATAAAATGAAATAATGCAGTTTACTTATTCACATGGATATTCTACTAATCGAATAATCACATGAAAAAATCAATAACCACTTTCATAATGTTGGAATGCATAATGCCAGACTATCATAACCACATAGTCAAGGCCTCGTGCCAAGACTACAAATAAGATTTTGTCAAGGCCTTGTGCCAAGACACTAGTTTGTCTCATGAGACCTACCGATGCATCGAGGAGCTATAGCGGGCTCCACCCGTCACTTATTAAGTCCAATGCATTCCCATATGAAAAGGTTTAAACATAACATAAACATTCGTATTAAAACTAGCATACGAAATGTCAATAATTTCACCATAAACTATGAATGGTATAAAAATAGCACATCCACAGTCAAACATATCACAAAACCTTCAATACAATATAGAAGTTTTGTATCATAATAAATCAACTTCAAATAATCTTAAAATCCATCAAAGGATGTTGACATAGATGAAATCAAAATTCTTTTTAAAGAAGTATCTCCTTTTATTTTGAAAACATTTAAGATCCATATAAAATAAAACATTTTCTTTGAAAATATTCTTATAAGCTTGTATGGAAAGCTTCGACGATTTTATAACGGTGGAAAATAACCGCACCCGCCGTATAAGTTAAAAAAAACATTCCTACCTCAATTCTGTCGAAAAGGTTAAAAAGGACATTGTTTTGAAAACGACGAAAAGATTCCTTTATAAACCTCTTATAAAAAGTCAAAAAGGGTATAAATGACTTTAACCCATATTCTTGTAAATAGTAAAAATGTTTTGAAAAACATTTTTAAGAAAACATGGATGTGGATGATAAAGAGATCCCAGTAGATTATTACGTATATACAACCTCGGATAATGAAGAGATTGTGAAATAACCCTTACCTTGTACTTTTACTTGGTTGTGGTAGGTTAACCTCCTGTATAATGGTGAAATAATTGTTATTAAATTATACAAGAATCATATACATTAATATGATATCATATATGATCTTTTAATATTGATTTGATAATAATATCTTAGTATTATCGTTGTTTCGGGTGTTAACTTACTTGTTTTCTTTCATATGTTTTGTTACGTAAGACATGTTTGTAAAGGATAGGTTGTATATTATTCATATCCAGAATGATATCAAGTCCTTAAACATCATTTTTAAATCATAAAATGATAATTATACTTTAATGGTTACGATGGAGAATGAATCTCATCGCGTTCGTGGAGACGGTAGTCCGTACGTACGCACGAGCGACAATATCATTCTTTTGATATTAAAATAATATATAAATGGATGGTATATCATATATACAGAATCATTAATATGTTATATTTATTATTTACATGAGTTACACATCATTATTATACCCATCCAAATAATAATATATTGAATAACAATTACACCACGACGTGGAGACGGTAAGCCGTACGTACGCACGTATGGTGACATGTTATTCAAAGGGTGGATAGAATACTGAATATGGTTGTAACATATTTATAATAACATCACAGTATATAAATGATACTGGAGTCATTATTTTAGAATGGTAACAACAAAGGAAGAAGAAGTGGAAGAAGAAATGAACTTGGAAAAGGGGTGGTGAAAACATTACCTCTTCTTCGGGTTCTTCCTTTTGATTTGATCAAAAGGGCTCCTTAGGTTGGCTTTCTGATCAAACTAAGGCCCCTAGGTTGTAGTGAGGGATGTTGGGAGAGTATTTGGGCAGAGTTTGGCCGAACCAAAAGGCTTTAGAGGTGTGAAGAAATGAGAAGGAGGAGTGCCCTTTTATAAGAGGGGTGAGGGGCACCTTTGGAAAAGCTAGAAATATTAATTTATAATAAATTCATATTCGGTTTCTAATGGCTCCAAAGTTGACTATTCAAAGGTTAAGGTGGGGATAGGTCGAAAACCACTCAACCAATAGAATTTAGGCAGGTTTGGGTACTTATATTAACCTTATCTTTAAGTATTAACTCTAAGTTAATTAGTTTCACTTTTACAATGTCTCTTTGTATTTTTATATAATATGGTTAATAAACATACTATATACATCCAAGCGACCCCCAAGTGGTCCATTAATGAGGAACCAATCATAATATAAGTCTCTTGGCCGAACCTTAGATTTTTAGGAATTTAATATCAATTAATAATATAATATTTGTTTTAAGAACTCTTTTATGTCAATTTTGACACTATTCAATAGTTGATTTTTTTGAAACTCCTAACAGATTGATTACTTCGAACACAGTCAATTAAATAAATCCTAATATATCATATTATCATATAAAATTAGTTTAATTCATTAAAAGTTTCATATTATAATTATTTGGGTATTTATAATATCAATTATTTTAATTTTTCACTATTATAGTAATTACTGCATCATCATTGTGTCATTAAAAAAATAAATTATTCAATGTCTAAAAATTATAAATAAAATATCATTATGTAGGAAATCTTTTTATATTTCTAATGAATATTTATAATCTAAAATCCAACATATATAACCCTATGTAAAAATTGTTGTTCTAAAAGATATATGCTTGGGTCATTTTTGTATTCATTTTAACTAAATTAAAATAAAGTGTCATCATCACTTACAAGTGGATCCATGGGGTCCCAAAATAGACCCAAAGATGCCCATGGTCGACCATGTATCAACAAATAGGGTTAAGACACGTTTTAAGGTAATTTAGTATTATTATAATATTATTTTTTAACCCTTATTTACCGGATTTACCCTTAACCATGGTAAATAAAATATTTACCGCAGTAATTATTCAAAATGTCTAAAAATAAAAGTTACCCATTTACACAATTTAAACATCCTGATTCCAAATATGGAATCCATTTACCTAAATTCAAAACACATATGTGGCAGAAATTAATTTAAAATTAATTCCCGCTGTCAAAACAAGAAGCGTGTTTTTAAGAGATAATAACTATCAAAAGATTGACACTTGTTTATGTTCGGTTTAATTGTAAAATTATGTCCAATGACCAACATTATATTAAAATGTAAAAATATATTCTAAATATAATTTAAAACCACTAAAATTCATAATTTATCACTATTAATTATTTTTATTAAAAAAGTTGTTTTTAATTAAAATTTAGTAATTTTCACTATTCATCAAAATATGAAAGTTATCCGAAAAGTACCAAAATTTCACCTTAGGCTAAATTCGATATTCCGAGTCCAAAAATGAAGTCCATTTTCAAATATAAAATATATATAATTTCAAAAATTAGGTATTACTATTCACAACGGCTAGTTTAATTAGTTGTGGTGTGTGTTAGAACTCGAGGTTGCGTACAACACACGCTATCGCATTATTCAAAGGGAAACGTACCGTAGAAGCTTGGGGTGTTATATTCTCCCCTCCTTCAAATAATTGCGTCCTCGCAATTTCTAGGGTATTACTGCATAAAAAGACTCGGGTGGTTCTTCATCATAAGTTCCTCGGGTTCCCACGTTGCCTCTTCCATCTTATGATTCCTCCACAAAACTTTTACCAGACGCGTCGTCCGGTTTCTCAGCACTTGTTCTCTCGTATCAAGAATCTTGATGAGCTCTTCGCAATAAGACAGATCGGGTTCCAGTTCTAAATCTTCATAGGTGAGTACATGCGTTGGGTCAGGCATGTATTTCCTCAACAGAGATACGTGGAACACATCGTGAACTTTGGAGAGACTTGGCGGCATTGCCAATCGGTAAGCTACAGCCCCAATTCGTTCTAGAATTTCGAAAGGTCCGATGTACCTGGGACTCAATTTAACTTTCTTACCAAAACGTATGACTCCCTTCCATGGAGATACCTTCAGGAAAACATGATCACCGACTTGAAATTCCAAATCCTTCCTTCGATTATCGGCATAGCTCTTCTGCCTACTTTGAGTTGCTTTAATGTGATTTTGGATTACCTTCACCTTTTCCACCGTTTCCTCCACCAGTTCTGGGCCTACAAGTTTTCTTTCACCAACGTCATCCCAACAGGTTGGTGTACGACATCTCTTTCCGTATAACGCTTCATATGGTGCCATCTGAATACTCGAATGGAAGCTATTGTTATAGGAAAATTCTACTAGTGGTAAATATTGATCCCACATACCCTGAAAATCAAGTGAGCAAGATCTCAACATGTCTTCTAAGGTCTGAATAGTCTGTTCTGATTGTCCGTCTGTCTGAGGGTGGTAAGAAGTGCTCAAATGAAGTTCAGTATCCAGAGATTTCTGAAGACTTTTCCAAAATCTTGAAGTAAAACGGGGATCACGATCAGAAACAATCGATAGGGGTACTCCATGAAGTCTCACAACTTCATTAATGTATAGTCTTGCTAGACGTTCCAGGGGTAGATCTTCTCTTATAGCAAGAAAATGTGCTGACTTGGTAAGACGATCCACAATAACCCATATTGCATCGTTCCTTCTAGGAGTCTTTGGTAGCCCCATGACAAAGTCCATTGTAATATTGTCCCATTTCCACTCCGGTATGGGAAGAGGTTGCATGACTCCTCCAGGTTGTTGCCTTCCATCTTTCACTTGTTGACAAACCATACATCTTGACACAAAATCAGCAATCTCCCTCTTCATGTTGTCCCACCAAAAATGTTCCTTCAAATCTCTATACATTTTGGTGCTCCCAGGGTGTATAGAGAAATTGGAACTATGAGCATCATCCAGCAATTCCCTTTTTAGATCAGGTATATTGGGAACACAAAGTCTCTTCCCGAATTTCAAAATTCCACCTTCATACGCAATGTCTCTCAATCTCCCATCATTCACAGCTTTAATCTTCTTTTGGAATTCTTCATCATCAGTCTGAGAACTCTTAATCCTTTCTAGTAAAGATGGTTTGGCAACCATTTGAAAAAGCATTGATGTTTCACCTTCCCTGGTTATTCCCATGTCCATCTTCACTAGCTCCATGAAAATTGGATCCCTTTCAATTCTCATATTGTTCAAAACTCCATGGTCTTTTCTACTCAAAGCATCTGCCACCTTGTTTGCCTTCCTTGGGTGGTAGTGTATCGTACAATCATAATCCTTGAGTAATTCAAGCCATCTCCTTTGCCTCATGTTGAGTTCTTTTTGTGAGAAAATATACTTCAAACTCTTGTGATCAGTATAAATCTCACATTTTTCACCATAGAGGTAGTGCCTCCATATTTTCAAAGCAAAGATCACTGCTGCTAACTCGAGATCATGAGTAGGATAGTTTTGTTCATGAATTTTCAACTGTCGTGATGCATAGGCAATAACTATATCATTCTGCATAAGGACACAGCCAAGTCCCTTCTTTGATGCATCACTATAAATAACGAACCCATCATTCCCCGATGGTAGAGTCAATATAGGAGCATTGACTAATCTTCTCTTCAGTTCTTCGAAACATTCTTCACACTCTTTTGTCCAAACAAATTTAACCCCTTTACAAGTGAGCTTCGTTAATGGGTTAGCCAATCGGGCAAAATTCTGGACGAAACGTCGATAATAACCTGCCAAGCCAATAAAACTACGTACCTCAGTTATACTCGTAGGTGCTGGCCATTCTTGGATTGCCTTGGTCTTAGAAGGATCAACAGAGATTCCATCTTTAGAGACAATATGGCCAAGAAAAGAAATCTCCTGAAGCCAGAATTCACACTTGCTAAACTTCCCATATAATTCATGCCTCCTCAGAGTCTTCAAGATAATGCGCAAGTGATTTTCATGATCTTCGTAGGTTTTAGAGTATACCGGAATATCATCAATAAATACCACAACAAATTCATCGAGATACTCCTTGAAAACTCTATTCATCAGATCCATGAATACAGAGGGTGCATTAGTCAATCCAAACGGCATTACAGTAAACTCGTAATGCCCGTACCTGGTTCGAAATGCTGTTTTCGGAATGTCTTCCTTCTTCACACACAACTGATGGTATCCAGATCGAAGGTCAATCTTTGAAAAGTATTGAGCTCCATGCAGTTGGTCAAATAAATCATCAATACGAGGTAGGGGATACTTGTTATTTATCGTTATAGCATTGATCTCCCTGTAGTCGATACATAACCTCATAGATCCATCTTTCTTTTTAACAAAAAGAACAGGGGCTCCCCATGGAGAAACACTAGGGCGAATAAATCCCTTATTACTCAATTCCTCTAGTTGTTTCTTTAATTCGACTAACTCTACAGTGGCCATTCTATAAGGGGTCTTCGATATAGGCCTTGATCCAGGAATCAAATCAATAGAAAACTCAACTTCTCGTTCTGGAGGATGTCCAGGTAAATCTTCCGGAAATACATCTACAAATTCTTTCACAACAGGTACATCCTCTATTTGAACATTCCTTTCCTCACCGACAGTTATTTCATTCTCTTCCTCCCCAATAATTGAATTAAGTTGAGCTACTGGGGGTGGATCTAAATAAGAATTAGGTGGTGACGATTCTGCTCTAAAAATAAGGTGCTCCTTCTCATTATCATCAAGAATCGTAACCTCTTTCTTCTTACAATAAATCTTCGCATCATAGTCCGAAAGCCAGTCCATACCGAGGATTATATCAAACTCAATCATAGGTATGACGATGAAATCAGCAGATAAAGAAAATTTATGTGCTCTAATGGGGACTGATTCACAAAACTTTGTTGCAACGATACTTCCCTTAGGAGTTTTAACAGACAACTCCCTTATTAAATCAAATTGGAAATATCTAATTTTCTTAGCAAACTGGGAAGATATGAAACAATGCGATGATCCAGAATCAAATAATGCATTTGCTAAACTTGAGGAAACCATTAAATTACCTGCCACCACGTCTTTCAGAGCTTCTACCTCAGCAGTAGTGATAGCATAAGCCTGGCCTTGATCCCTTGGCCTTTTCTGAGGTAAGTTCTCCTGACGCTTAGGACATGCATTTGCATAATGCCCCATCTCCCTGCAATTGTAGCACTGAACGTTGGTAGATTCCTTCTTCCCCTTGCAATCATGAGCTTGGTGGCCTTTTTCACCACACTTGTAACAGACTCCCATTCCCTTCAAGCAAGTACCAGGATGTTTCTTCCCGCATTTACCACAAGATGGATATTCAACCTTTCCCTTCTTCCCCTTATTTCCATTCCCAGATTGATCACCAGGTCTCTTCTTCTCTTGCTTTGCTTTAAAGTCATAAGACTTAGAGAATTCCTTTTCGGTCTTGATAGCACATGAGACAATGTCTTCGTACGATGAAAAGGATTGTGAGACTAACGCTCGACGGAGAAATGGTTTTAAACCATCAAAGAAACGATCAATCTTACTTCTTGGGTTACGAATATAATCACCAGCGTACCTCGCTAACCTTGTAAAGTTAGCCTCATTCTTTGTGACATTCTCGTCCTCCTTTTGTCTCAGACTCAGAAATTGCCTTTCCATATCTGCTCGATGGTCGCGAGGGAAGTATTTTTCTAAAAACAGATCTTTGAACTCTATCCATTCCATGTTTGATACTTCATCATCTTCCTTCATGTTTTGAATCAATGACCACCATTGATCAACATCTCCAGTGAGGCGGTAAACTGCCATGGTAACTTTTTCCCTTTCACTACACCCCAATGCCTGAAATATTTTCTCTAGGGAAAATATCCATTGCTCAGCTACTAAGGGATTTGTACTCCCATTGAACGTTGGTGGTTGTTGTCTCATGAATCGATCTAACATTGATCCTCCACGCTGCGGATCAGGGTGCTCCATACGGGTAAGGTTATTATTCATAACCTGAGTAAGTTGTCCCAGTACGGTGATTAGCTGATCAGCACCAGTTGCATCACCAGCCCCACTATAATTATCTTGAGAAGGAGGGAAATCCCTACATGGAGTGCGTGCATTGATACGGTTTCCATTTCTTCCACTAGGCGCCATTTCTAAACAATGTCATAAACTAGATCAGTTTAGGAATCAAAATACATAATCCCATACTTGTAAAACACTAAACATAAATTGAACTATCTATGGATATAATCCATAATCATAAATATGTTTTCTTTGAGGAAGTATATACTCATAAACCCTTCATAATGATTTGTAAAGAAAGTGAGAGTTATCCTAAGCATATCCCACGGGAGTGTCGTAACCAAGAGTGAAGCAAGGCCCGTTGTCGTGCACCAGTTCCCGTTCGAGTCTAGCTCAAAGCGGTGTTTTCGGGTTTTACCCCTAGGTACATCTGTGCCAGAGCCGCCTCTACCTGCTCGTATCCAGACAGGGATGTATTGCTCGGAAAACTCACAAAGTCTCTACAATACCAAAATTCTAGGAAGTTCTTCTATACTAATCCTCAAAGTTCATCTTAGGTCTACGTTCTCTAATCAGAGTTTATCTAAATCTAGCTTCTAAGGTTTGTACTAAACTTCCTCTGATACCAACTGTAACGCCCCGACCCCAGCTACCCAGAGTCGGTGCATTATTACATAACATTGGCATGATCATAAGAAAGATCAAATCTCGAAAGACCGATTGGTTTAGTAGCCTTGGAAAATGCCAGATATATTCATAAGTTTTACACTACATTATAAAATGAAAAACTACTACAACAAAATAATGTCTCAATAGACCACACTATTATCCTCTCATAAAATCCCTGCAGGTCATTCATAATTTACTTCTTCACTTCCTGGGAAAAATAAAACATAGAAAAGGGGTGAGCTCAAATGCCCAGTAAGGATAACAATATAGCGGAAACTTTCATAAATAAGAATAAACATTTAAGGCAATGTATAACTAAAACAAAAGCCTTTTAAATATGAACTTTTAACATGGTATGGCATGAATAAAATGAAATAATTCCATTTACTTATTCACATGGATATTCTACTCATCGAATAATCACATGCAAAAATCAATAACCACTTTCATAATGTTGGAATGCATAATGCCAGACTATCATAACCACATAGTCAAGGCCTCGTGCCAAGACTACAAATAAGATTTTGTCAAGGCCTTATGCCAAGACACTAGTTTGTCTCATGAGACCTACCGATGCATCGAGGAGCTATAGCGGGCTCCACCCGTCACTTATTAAGTCCAATGCATTCCCATATGAAAAGGTTTAAACATAACATAAACATTCGTATTAAAACTAGCATACGAAATGTCAATAATTTCACCATAAACTATGAATGGTATAAAAATAGCACATCCACAGTCAAAAATATCACAAAACCTTCAATACAATATAGAAGTTTGGTATCATAATAAATCAACTTCAAATAATCTTAAAATCCATCAAAGGATGTTGACATAGATGAAATCAAAATTCTTTTTAAAGAAGTATCTCCTTTTATTTTGAAAACATTTAAGATCCATATAAAATAAAACATTTTCTTTGAAAATATTCTTATAATCTTGTATGGAAAGCTTCGACGATTTTATAACTGCAGAAAATAACCGCACCCGCCGTATAAGTTAAAAAAAACATTCTTACCTCAATTCTGTCGAAAAGGTTAAAAAGGACATTGTTTTGAAAACGACGGAAAGATTCCTTTATAAACCTCTTATAAAAAGTCAAAAAGGGTATAAATGACTTTAACCCATATTCTTGTAAATAGTAAAAATGTTTTGAAAAACATTTTTAGGAAAACATGGATGTGGATGATAAAGAGATCCCAGTAGATTATTACGTATATACAACCTCGGATAATGAAGAGATTGTGAAATGACCCTTACCTTGTACTTTTCCTTGGTTGTGGTAGGTTAACCTCCTGTATAATGGTGAAATAATTGTTATTAAATTATACAAGAATCATATACATTAATATGATATCATATATGATCTTTTAATATTGATTTGATAATAATATCTTAGTATTATCGTTGTTTCGGGTGTTAACTTACTTGTTTTCTTTCATATGTTTTGTTACGTAAGACATGTTTGTAAAGGATAGGTTGTATATTATTCATATCCAGAATGATATCAAGTCCTTAAACATCATTTTTAAATCATAAAATGATAATTATACTTTAATGGTTACGATGGAGAATGAATCTCATCGCGTTCGTGGAGACGGTAGTCCGTACGTACGCACGAGCGACAATATCATTCTTTTGATATTAAAATAATATATAAATGGATGGTATATCATATATACAGAATCATTAATATGTTATATTTATTATTTACATGAGTTACACATCATTATTATACCCATCCAAATAATAATATATTGAATAACAATTACACCACGACGTGGAGACGGTAAGCCGTACGTACGCACGTATGGTGACATGTTATTCAAAGGGTGGATAGAATACTGAATATGGTTGTACCATATTTATAATAACATCACAGTATATAAATGATACTGGAGTCATTATTTTAGAATGGTAACAACAAAGGAAGAAGAAGTGGAAGAAGAAATGAACTTGGAAAAGGGGTGGTGAAAACATTACCTCTTCTTCGGGTTCTTCCTTTTGATTTGATCAAAAGGGCTCCTTAGGTTGGCTTTCTGATCAAACTAAGGCCCCTAGGTTGTAGTGAGGGATGTTGGGAGAGTATTTGGGCAGAGTTTGGCCGAACCAAAAGGCTTTAGAGGTGTGAAGAAATGAGAAGGAGGAGTGCCCTTTTATAAGAGGGGTGAGGGGCACCTTTGGAAAAGCTAGAAATATTAATTTATAATAAATTCATATTCGGTTTCTAATGGCTCCAAAGTTTACTATTCAAAGGTTAAGGTGGGGATAGGTCGAAAACCACTCAACCAATAGAATTTAGACAGGTTTGGGTACTTATATTAACCTTATCTTTAAGTATTAACTCTAAGTTAATTAGTTTCACTTTTACAATGTCTCTTTGTATTTTTATATAATATGGTTAATAAACTTACTATATACATCCAAGCGACCCCCAAGTGGTCCATTAATGAGGAACCTATCATAATATAAGTCTCTTGGCCGAACCTTAGATTTTTAGGAATTTAATATCAATTAATAATATAATATTTGTTTTAAGAACTCTTTTATGTCAATTTTGACACTATTCAATAGTTGATTTTTTTGAAACTCCTAAAAGATTGATTACTTCGAAAAAAGTCAATTAAATAAATCCTAATATATCATATTATCATATAAAATTAGTTTAATTCATTAAAAGTTTCATATTATAATTATTTGGGTATTTATAATATCAATTATTTTAATTTTTCACTATTATAGTAATTACTGCATCATCATTGTGTCATAAATAAAATAAATTATTCAATGTCTAAAAATTATAAATAAAATATCATTATGTAGGAAATCTTTTTAGATTTCTAATGAATATATATAATCTAAAATCCAACATATATAACCCTATGTAAAAATTGTTGTTCTAAAAGATATATGCTAGTGTCATTTTTGTATTCATTTTAACTAAATTAAAATAAAGTGTCATTATCACTTACAAGTGGATCCATGGGGTCCCAAAATAGACCCAAAGATGCCCATGGTCGACCATGTATCAACCAATAGGGTTAAGACACGTTTTAGAGTAATTTAGTATTATTATAATATTATTTTTTAACCCTTATTTACCGGATTTACCCTTAACCATGGTAAATAAAATATTTACCGCAGTAATTATTCAAAATGTCTAAAAATAAAAGTTACCCATTTACACAATTTTAACATCCTGATTCCAAATATGGAATCCATTTTCCTAAATTCAAAATACAGAAGTGGCAGAAATTAATTTAAAATTAATTCCCGCTGTCAAAACAAAAAGCGTGTTTTTAAGAGATAATAACTATCAAAAGATTGACACTTGTTTATGTTCGGTTTAATTGTAAAATTATGTCCAATGACCAACATTATATTAAAATGTAAAAATATATTCTAAATATACTTTAAAACCACTAAAATTCATAATTTATCACTATTAATTATTTTTATTAAAAAAGTTGTTTTTAATTAAAATTTAGTAATTTTCACTATTCATCAAAATATGAAAGTTATCCGAAAAGTACCAAAATTTCACCTTAGTCTAAATTCGATATTCCGAGTCCAAAAATGAAGTCCATTTTCAAATATAAAATATATATAATTTCAAAAATTAGGTATTACTATTCACAACGGCTAGTTTAATTAGTTGTGGTGTGTGTTAGAACTCGAGGTTGCGTACAACACACGCTATCGCATTATTCAAAGGGAAACGTACCGTAGAAGCTTGGGGTGTTATTAAGTATACGTGAAATTAGGAAATTGAAATACCATAAAAATGTGCCTATAGATATCCATTCAACCAAGCGTCGCCATATCATCCATGGTCCAATTATCCCTGACCATACCGGGTCAAGGGTCACATATCACAATCATGAACATCACACATCATGAGAGCCACCGATGAGGAAATCATATAAACAATAATCTAAGAAAAAGACAAACAGCTATTCCCACCCATGGAAACTAGGTCCATCCCTTTTACTTAGGGCTTCAGGAACCCAAGAAGAAGCTAGAAACCCAGTCCCTGTAATAAATTATCTCCATTCCATCCCTCGTACTTGGGGTTGCAGGCACCTAAGAACAAGCCAGAAACCCGGTCCCGGTAACAAACTATCTCCAGTCTACCATATCCCAAATAGTAAAACCAGCTAAATGAAACGAAAAGCCTCAAACTCATTAGTATCCAGTAAAACGCTGCTACTAAATCCCTGTCATTAACTCCTCTGATACCGCTATGAAATGACCCGGACCCAGCCAGCCACATAAACAGTGTCGAACAGGTCAGGTGTCACTACCTTAGGTGCACCTCCCCTGAACGCCAAAGGCTTCCGACTAGTAATGATGGTCTGTTAGGTATAGTGGGGAGTCTATACCCTCTCAGAGGATCATAATTAGTGTACTGGTCCAAAGATAATAGTAAAGATGTTGTGGAAAGAATGACTCAGCAGACTCGAACCAGACCTGTTGGGTGGAAGCATAATTAATATAGATAAGCAGTGGAAGCAATAAATATAAACAACAGTAGTGTAAATAACACAACAGTATGCTGATAACATGTAACTACTACTAAACAGTAAAACATGCATCCAAAGCAGGTCATACTCAACTGAAAATATAAAAGGGTGTCAATGGCTAACCAATAGTAGTTACAACAAGTAATCATGCCGATACTAAAAATTAAACAAAACAAAGTAAACCCAAGCTATGTATGACCTAATGTTCCATACCATCTCCATGAAATAACTAACGTAGCGCAGCTCCTTAAATTGGTCTCTTTTCTTCACATAAATCCCAAAAGTATGAACATATCGCGAAGGGCCCATGCAGGGTGTGATACAAATCCCAGTAGGATACCACCCAACAGGGCATACAATATATATGTGTTTAAGTAGTCATGCATTTACAAATAAAGTCATAAACAACACAATTCAAAATTAAAAGCAGACTCCACTGGCGCTCAACAACCACCATGGAGCGTCACCTTCTTCGGCCAATGCTGGAATCTCTGTCAAGTAACCTAGCACCACATTCCACCTGACACATTGTGTCTCAAGTACCAATGTCCCGAAGGCACGCCCAAGAATAATAACTCGACACCATGTTCCAACTGACACCTCATGTCTCATGTACCGACATCCTGAAGGCATGCCCATCCCCTGAAGGCTCCTCACCTCCCAGGTGGCTTCCTACGGAAAACACCCCCAACCAGAATACCTACATGTAACTACGGGGGCCACTACCGACACAAGTGGTCAAAACCACCTCAGCATGGAGTATCTATGTGTGCACACTACTCAAAGTCCCGGGTGAACGGTATCACCAAAATCTACCTAAGCCACCAGTACATCTGACACATCATGTCCCTGCGACCATGTCTCTCAAGTCCGATGTCCTCTCCATCTATGTAACTGAAGCCATGCCCAAAATTACTGCCATAATGCCTCAAGCTGATGTCCATGACGCCCAATCCCATGGTCAAAACCACCCAAAGTAACATGGGCAAATCCCCAACCTGTGATCAGCATCACTCAAGCGCAACCATCCAAGCCTAACACAACCCAAAAAGGGTCCAAAAGATGCAATTAAGAAATTGTATATATAACACATTCAAACAGAATACCGAACCAAGAAAAACTAACTAAACAGTTGAATTTCACTATGCAGGGTGTTGTCCCATACTAGCACTGAGGTCTTAAATGTCTAGCAATTTATACCAGGATTTAATAAATTAAACTAACAGTTTAACACATTAATATTTCAATTAAAACCATTCTGGAATTCCCCCGCCAAAATTCCCCGATGAGCCATGACCCCTCACCCGGCCTGCTCATGAAAACTAGTAACAGGGAATACCCAAAGGCACCCCATAGGTCCCACAAGCAATTCAATATAAAATAGCAGATAAAACGTGTCCCACTCAAAATACCTGAAGACGATCTAGAGGCCGCGTCACCCAAACAACCATGAAAACACAAAATGAGGTATGAACTACCTATCAGAGACTCGTACAATGCTACTCCTCCAGAAACAACCACTAATTCGGTCTAAAACGCAGTAAATATACAAAAGATTCAATACCACTCAAATGAATATAACTCATTCTAGAACAAAAATCAAACAAAACAGCCAAAGGGGAATCGAGGGCTTACTGAGGGGGCTTGGACGCATCAATCAGAGTACTAATAGGACCTCATACGGACTATTGGGAGAAGGAAATAGGTTCGGCCATCTTAGTTTGCGAAACCGGGCGACAAACATGGGTTTTGAATAAAAAACGAGTCTACTGCCCGTTTTAGCGAAAAAAAAGAAAGTACACCATGTGTACTTCATGATCACATGTCATGTATATATCATTTAACTGTTCATTTAGCTGCTGGGATTCCACCGACCTGCCTCCATGAGTTCACGCCGTGTACCTATGGGTACACGATGTGTACCGGGTCCCTCTTCTCTCCCTCACAGACTTACCCACACACCATGTATATCCCTCGTACATGGCTTGAAAACATGGCATGTCCAAGGGGAACATGACGTGTACCTGGATCTACCTGGAAAACAGGCCCACATGCCATCTATGGCCACCACACGATCAGGGATACACGGCGTGTTTAAAACTACACGCCATGTAGTAAGAAATTTCTACACGTTCATCACACGACATGTACTCGGCGAGCACATGGCTGACACTTTCTTAACATATACATGGAGTGTACTTAAAAGCACACCGCGTGTAGTCTGGAAATTTCTATAAATATTCTTTTTTCTCCAATTTCCTCAGAAACCAGTGAAAAACTCCAACAAGGTCGGGATTTTGACCCGTTTCCAAAAACACGGGTTCTTACAAAGTGTTTATATTCTAAAAATTAAAATTAAAAGACGATGATGAATATATAAATTTTATCTTTACAATTACTATTTTTAGTCAAATATTAATTTTTAACAACCACATATTAAATATGTAATACCTATTAAAAAAATGTGTGTGATATAATTTGATTTCATTAATTTTAAATACTATAAAAATAATTAATGTAATAAAAGTGGATCCAAAAGGATATGCAATACTTCTAGGGATGATATTTTTCTATTATCACTTATTCAAAAAAAGGACAATTGATAGAGTGATTTTGTTTTATGATTTCTTCTTTTAATATCTTGATTTACCCATAACCTTGGTAATTAAAATTACTCAATTTACTATACAAATTTTTAAAAATAAAAGGGAACTATTTCTAAAATATATTTTAAAAAAATCATGTGGAAAATATACTTTTCACTTTGAAAATATAGAACTTTTATAAATAATGTCAATAAAATAGTTTGAAAATACTTTTCATTGAAAATTAACATTTAGAAATATAAATTATGCTATATGATGTTGAGTTTTCATAATGGTCAAAAATTACACATATTCCATTCATATTAGAACTAAGATTCATTTTAAATTTTTAATAAAATCAAAATGGGCCTGGTTTTAAAAATGACATGATGATTCCATTTTTTTTAAAGATTTAAAAAATTATATAAATGACTTTAATTCATAATTTTGATAATTTTAACTACATTTTGGGAAATTTTTTTCGAAAATATGGATTTGGAAGGTAAATGATTTTCAACCGAAGAGAGACAAAAATTAAAATATTATTGAAAAAATTTTCCAAATAATTATATTTACAAAAGTGTAAAAAATGGTAATATTAGTTGAAAATTTCCTAAAAAATTATTGTAGAATAAAATTAAAGGGGTTTATTATCCAATGATGAAATAATTTTCTTCAATCCAAACTCAGGCATAAACAATCCTAATTAAAATGTGATTATGAAATAAACCCTCACACAAATAGTAATCTTAATGTGAGAAATAATCAATGAAATTATTATTTTTATTAAAATTAAATCAAAATAATACAATCATAAATAAAAAATCATATAAACAAAATTCATTACACAAAATATTATAATATCAAATAAAATGAAGATGTAACATAACCCAATAAAAGTTAATTTAGTAATGAAATTCTTTACAACTTGGTATCTTTTAAGTAAAATATAATTGGATAAAATATTTCAAATTTAAACAAAAAATATAAATAACTATTAACGAATCATGATATTACATATTAGTGGGAAGCATACACACATTATAAAACAATTTAGTTGCATAATATTTCAATATTACTTGATGAAGAGAAATTGAGATGAAGTCCATTATCTTACGCTTCATTTTGGTAGAACGCGACTAAAACTCATGTATAATAGTTTTAATAAAGTTATTAATTTATAACACAAACATATCCATATTTATAATATCAAATACGGCCCCCTTTCTTATATTATACCACATTTTTGTGTATAATATTTATTTATTTTTCACTGTTTCAGGTGTCAATTTCATTGTTTTCTTATGTTTGTTTTGTAATGAATGATTTGATTCCTATGGATATTATATAGTAAAATAATATATATAATTATATTAATGTTATAAATATCATTTTTTTCATTATATAATTTTTTAGAATCATTATTGAAATTTCTACATGGTGAATGGACAACATCAATTCGTTGAGATGATATGTTGTACATACGCACGAGTGACATTACAATTTCTCTAATAGGTGAAAGGGTAAGTATTTTTATGATATATTAATTTCCAAAAATAACTTTAATTCCATATATATCACATATAGTCACTAAATTAACCCTTATTACATTCCATGTAAAGTGTAATTGAAAAATGACTTATATCACATCATGAGCCAGTAGTCCTCCTTACACTTGAGAGACATTTTCATGTTTTAAATGGAATGGAATACAAAAAGGTATATGTGATATTAAAATTTCATAAGTATAATAATATAATTAATATAATATTAATTTTTTAATCCATTATTATGTCTCTCCATAAATGGTGGGGAGGGAAAAATGATTATGTCGGTTCATGATGGGGTAGTCCACCATACAACCGATAAATGGTATTTTATACCATTTGATAGAAGTGGATATGGATATAGGTCATATAGATAATATAATAACATCCATGTATAAAAAAATATATTGAGCTTTTAATATTTCAAAGGATTAAAAATATTTTATGTACGTGGAAGAAGAAACGAAAAATGCCCGTTTAAGAATGTGACCTCTTCTTTGAACAAATTATTTTGGTTTTGAAAAAAAACTATTATAAAATGAATTTCTAATAAAAAGGTGAAAAGGATTTTGGGATGGGATTAATGATTTAATTTTTTGAGTTATGTTCAAAATTTAATAAATTAAGAATTGTGATGAAAGTAGAAGAAGGGGTGGAATTTTATAAGGGGGAGAGGAAAAACATGGATGTTTTTAAAAGGGTAATTTACAACCACACTTTTATCAATACATAATCCAATTAAATGAGTAATTATTGGGAAATAGAGGTTAAATGGTCAAAATTTGGTAATAAAAATGGCATTGGGAAAGTTTGGAGTTTATTTTTACCCTTAATTATTTAGTTTAACCACCTAGTAAATTAGTATTCACCATAACCATAATAATTAATTTTTATTGATTTTACTATTGATAGTAAAACAAATGCTTAACTAATTAGTTAAAATAAATTATAAAGATCCATAAATGTAGAATTAGTTTTTCTAGATTCAATTCATTGAATTGGTAGAATCTAAATTAAAATTATACCGCAGATGCAATGAAAAATAGGGGTTTCCAAAGATACAATTCTAATAAGAGTACATGGGTTTAATATAAAAAATTCAATATGAATTTAATGAAACTACACAAATACCCTCTAAAACAGCTAACCGACCCAATACACAACATGCCTAAAGGGAATTACTTATTCCTAGAGGATGAAAACTAGCACTCGGGAATCAAACAACAAACAATTGGAACAATTTTTCCCATCCTGAAGCAAAGAAAAGACCTAAATATATAAAATAATGACAAAAATGGAATAGATAAATATATTCCATAATAGATAGAATAAATTTTATAAAATGAAAAAATAAATAGTAGAAACAATCTCCATGTACAAGTCTAACCAAATATACCACTAAAACACTAAAACCGACTACTCCATGTGACAGCATGGGAAGAATCCCACTATCTCAATACAAGATACCTATCCCTACTGAAAGAAAACCTCTTAGCCTCACTATGGTTCCTTTACTTTCCCTTCATTAAAATAAATACAATGTTCTATGCACCAGAAAATAAGTGCTCTTGGTGTAATATAACAAGCTCTGTAGGATCTCACCCAGGTGATACATCATAAGTTTCTATACAACAACTCATATATGCTCATTTTAAATAAAACATGTCATGATATGTAGTAAATAATTTTTTAAAAAATTATGGTAAATATTTTTCTTTTTCTAGGATATCAAAAATATTAAGGTATTCATATTTCAATAAAAATTTCCATTACCATTTATAAAAAAACTAGGAATTCATATCGAATAAGAAGCAGGATAAATCGAAGAATAGGTATATCATGCCAATGAACTCAACAAGTATATCTTCTAAATACACACACCACAACAAATGGTTAGTTCCCCAATAGTCCTTTATACATAGACCTAAGGAGCATAGAAACACCCCATGAGTGAACCTACCAAGAAATTCAAAAAAATTGTATAGAACATTGGGCCTAGAGAGAAGAAAAATACCTATGATAAAATTTAGTTATGGCAATACATACTATGGCCCTATTCTAATACTTCCACCAATGTACCCATGGGTTCTCATGTGCTTATTTTCATAAATCATTTCAATGCTTTGAAACCACTCCTTTCTCTATTTACTAAATTCTAAGGAAAACCCACCTTTCATAAAAAATACATTTACACAAAGACAATATTCATGACAATTTTTTTATAAATAAATTTATAAAAATAGATTTTATATGATTCATCAACACATGCTAGAGATGGAAACACCTACATAACACATAGAACCGTACACATCCATGAAGGATCCACCGAAAAGAAGTTTCTAACAATAATAAAATAATAACTATAATCAATGTACATATATTATAATTGATCTATTTCCATAAAATGGGTTATAATAGAAGTGTAAATGACACATACCTCAAGAAAGAACAGAAACCACACCATAACTAAGAAATGAAATGATCCCTATAATAAAATCACATAATCTATATTGAATAAAACAATGGAATAATCACCATAGATCAACTAATACATTAACAGAACATAATGGATCCACTGTGATCAATGTATCAAAGAAGATGAAATCCCTACTCACCTTAAGATATAAAAATAAATTGTAATGGGGTTCAATTTCCAATTGAATTAATCTGGATAGAATAAAGTCTCCAAAAATCCATTGGAGAAGCTTTCTAGTTCAAGAGCCGAAGGAATTCTAAAATAATGAAATAAAATTGAATTTTTACAAATCTCTAAATGTCATTACCAGAACATTTACATTCCATGTAATCCGTTTACATGTCGTGTAATACACTTTGATCACACATTCCAAAAACCCCATAATTTTTTATTAAAAACTGATCATTTAATAGATCATATCATGTAACCATTACATGAGTTATAGTTATTTCACACTGTTAAAAAACATCACTACATGTGTATGGTGAAGAAAAACATGTCATGTAGCCTAGTTCCATATCATGTAATAACCCAACATATAGAAGAAATATCTAGATTCTTACATGAAAACCTCAAACCAACATGGTCTTTTTTTGAAATTTGATAGAACCATTCAAATCAATTATAAATTTATACCATTATTCCATTAATTAACACAAACATCCACCTATGAGCCTTAATTCATTCTCCCAAAAAAATATCTTCATCCTCGACATTCCAATGATTCTCCAAATTTATGTAGAAAATAAGAATGAAGAACGAAATTGCATGAAAGCTAGTAATAAGATGTTACAAACTCCCCTCCATAAGAATATTTTTCCCTAGGAGGTCATGTGTATGAATGAAATTTGGTATATTGGGGAGGACAATGCTCTCTCATTATTGAAATGACCTCCCAAGACTCCTGAGAATCTGATCAATTCTACCATAACACTATAACCTACAAAATTTACTTCCCACACAATGCATTCATTTGAGAGTCAATGATCTGAACTGCCTACTTAACAAAACTATTCTCAATCTAACTCTATTTTTTCCCATATCAATGTGTGAGGGGGTTCATAAAGATATTTAATTAGATGTGATATTTGGAAAACATCATGAATTCATGTCAAATATGAATGAAATCCCAACCGATAAGTAACCTTCTTAAGTATACAAATGACCTCAAACTATCCAACATATCTCAGAGCCAAATTTCAATGTCTTTCAAGACAATGTTGACCCAAACGAGGAGAAAATATCCAGAAAACCTAGTCACATATTAAAAAAATAAAAAGGATGATTTCATTGATCCCCATAATATTCTTTCTAAATCTATGATAGAACAAAATTTCAATATATATCCTGGATTCAGACAAATGTTTACTTAATTAGATTCTTTCCTACCAAAGATGCTTTGTCAATCTATGCCCAAAAAGTGTTGTCCTATATGGGAATCTATAATAATCCCCAAAATGATCCATTTTAATTGATAAATGTTAACAATTGTTATAAGTATACTCAAATAGTCCAAAATGGTTATCCCATGATCTACTATATTCCAAGATATAAGATTGATAAATATCCTCTAAAATAATAAATAACATGCTCTTTCATACTATCTGTCTAAGGATGATAAACTAAACTCAACAAAACATGAGTCCCTATTTCCTTCCAGAGACTTCTTCAGATCATTAAAGGAATCCTAAGATCCCTATATGAAACAACGAATGAAAGTGCCTCGTGTAACATAAAAATTTCTTACACATACCAGTTAACATGATCTTCAACATTAGTTGTATCCCCAATCATAATGGAATGAGTTGACTTTTTTAATCATTCAATCGCCAACCATATTTAATTACTTCATCTTGTATTACATGTAAAACAAATACCAATGTCCATAGATACCTCTTACTATTTCCAAAGAGGCACTAAAAGAGTCTAGAGAAAACCAGAAAGGTTTAAATGCTATTCTTTAATCTGTTGGTAGGTGTAATAGTAGGATACATAATTAGTGATGTCACAATTCATTCCCAACAACCAAAATTTTTATCTCACATCACAATACATATTCATAGACCTTAGATGAATGGCCCATAAATAACTGTGATAATCATACAAAATTCATATCCTCATAAATGCACATGCAACGATCTAATCCCCAAAACATAGAACACAATAAGAAAATAGAGACCAACAAAAAACAGTCTCCCTACCATATAAGGATTCTCAAAATACTTTGAACTCATCATCATACTACTGACTCTGTTGAATAGATTTATAGAGAGATAATGATAAATAAAATATTGTCATAACCATGCCTGAAGCATCCCCTTGAGTATCCATATTCAAAGAAGAAAAATTCCCCATGAGTTTCCACTCTTCCTTTGATTCCATAATATATTATGATGGAAGCTTCATACTAAGAGTATCTGTAATGAAATTTTTATTTACTAGTGTGTAGGTGATATCAAAGTCAATTTTCTGATGGTATTTCTCCTAGTGAATCTATCTATGATTCTATTATTTTGGAGAAACAATATTGATTATACTATTAATGTCAGTAAAGTTTGTGAATCATTGTCCAAAATATATAATTCCACTAATACGTAAGCGCATGAATAACTGTAGAAATTTATAAATCAATAGTGGGGTATCAATTCTAATGTGGTATAAGATGATGAGATCCATAATCTAGCACATGATCATCATGCGATAGAACAGAACCCAAAAATAACCTATAAAATAAACAAAAAACCATATATCCTTTTACGAGATAATGTAAAATTAGAATAGGATCCTATATCCAAAGTCATTTCATCTCATTAGAAGAATAATTTCACTTTTCATCCAATGTGAATTTCACCTTTTTCATTACAAAAGTAGTAAATAGTGATATTAACATTGATAAATCCTTCAAAAAACATCTATAGTATCCAGTAAGACTAAGGGAACCCCAAATTTTTAATACATTCCATGGATATAACTAGGAAAATAAAGCCTTTACCTTCTCAAGATCAATTGACAATCTATGATTTGAAATCATGTTCCTTATTAATTTCACATCTTATATCCATAAGTTACATCTCAAAATATTTCCACTCAAATAGTGACTCCTTAGGATTTCAAAACAAAAAATCATATGGTGCTCGTTCTCAGTCTATGATCTCATGTAAACCAAAATATCATCTAAAAACATTACAAAAAAGTGTTTATATAATTATGTAATATATGATTCATCAAATCCATGAAAAATATTGGAAAATTATTCAGAATAAATGGAATCATAAGACATTTTCAATGGCTATTACAAATCGTAAATGTATTCAATAATATACCGCACACCCAAACTATGATATAATGATAACCCAACTGAAGATCAATCTTTAAAAACCACTTTTATACATTTATCTAATCAAACAAACCCTCAACACGAGGAAAATGATATTTGTTCTTAACAATTAACCGGGTCAATTTCCAATTGTCCACACACAACAAGAGTGAATCTTATTTATTCATAGCAAGGTCACTAAGGCTTCCCAAGGTGAAATAATAGAGAGAACAGAACCTTTTTCCATCAAAATTTCTAACTATATCTTAATTTATTTTATCCCTGTTGGCGCCATTTGATAAAAAGTTAACAAAATCATCTTGGAAACTTGTCTATCTTAAACTCTACCTACATCTATATAAAATTCCTCGATAAATATTCTAGGAAAATTTAAAATAATCATGGAAAATGGAGGGAATAACAACATCATATGAAACACCATTTGGATCAACAACAAAAATAGAAAATAAATCCTAATATATAAGAGAATTGTTTTTACATGACCAGACCTTAGATCCTACTATCTCTAAAAACACATCAGATCCAATTTTCTTCATGAAAATAGACAAACAAATGAAAAAACATCAAAGTTATCTAAATAATAAACATGAAAATACATCTCGATGAAGACATTGAATATATCCTGATTGAGAAAAATAGAATCCTATACTAGCTTTGCATCAGCTACTCGTAGCACACAAAGACACTAAAACCCATTCTATTTATTCCTAAATTTTTTTGTCTCTAACTCCATAAAAGGAACATGAATTTTATTGGAAGATTATTAATATCACCAAAATAGACATATATAAACAAGTGGGAAACACTAGTTTCAAATAAAATAATTCTTGTTGAGCATGAAATAAAGAGTACCTCTCATTATCACTGGTCCCAAATCTACCTTCTCTTGAAACTCAGGCATTTCAGGAAGGTACTTCACTCCTAAGGCATGTGGTTTGAGAACTTTAGTCTTTTAAGAATCTGATTGTGCCATAATAGCTTTTGTAGGAGACGATACCTCACAATTTCGAAGATTAGATATAGTTAGATAGAAATTCTACAGATGGAAATACCTTTAATAGTTGTTACCAATCTTAGTAGGTTATGGAAAAGAAAATCATTTGTGTCTTAAATCCCCACATTGATAGAATGTAAAAGGAATATTACTAGTGAAAATTGGATTTACCAAATAGGCCTCTTATTTAAAACCACCTCCAATCCTCCAAATATGATCATAACACTTCATCTTGTTCGCTAGTGCGCTAATAATTTTTCCACTAGGTGGAAGAGAACTAAAAAAAGATCCTACATTTCCAACCATGTTAATTTTTTTCATAATAACCATATTAAATGTCTCTTTATAGGTTGAATGAATCTGAATAAATAACTATGATTTGATATATGGTAAGAAACCCTACAGGTAGTTCAAATCTTTCATCTGACCATTATTCACTCCCTGTAGTAGAAAAAAACCATCTCAACAAATAGATTGTTATAGGAATTTCAGATAAACTCTCTCTTATATATAGAGTAAAACACCAGAGACTTATTCACTAACAGTGAATTTGGAAAAAAATAATGGAATAAGAGAGGAATGAAACCCTTCTAGTCAATTATCACATGCTTATCATCCTGTAGAGTAGAATCCCACCAATACTTTCAAGGAACCTCATGTTTGATCACTAAAAACTTCACCTTAATATTCCCATGTGTCTCCAAGAATTTGAAGACCAATTCTATCTGGTGAAGCCATCCCTCTTCCAATTTATGTTCATTCATACATTTAATGAATGATTTTTTCTCACGCAACAACTCCCATGATTGATCCCTATATCTAATCGCTCATGGATGTGTCTCAGCAAATGTTTTTTGATCATACGGTACTTTAAAATAAATATAACAAAATTACTAGATGATAGATTTTATAATTTTAACTCCCCAGTTCTGGAAGCCACCCAGAGGCAACCTGCACCTGGTTGGTCACATGGCCTCAAACGCATTTCCCCAAATGCTAGAGGCTACTGACTAGCATCGAGGGCCTTGGTTGTAATAGTGGGGAATCTATGCCCTCACTGGCAGAGTACACAATAAAAGAGAAACAAATAATCAAAATCAGAAGAAATAAACAATCCATACACAAGTAAACAACATAAGACTGAAATAGTAAATAGCTGGAGCATATACATATAAAATGATGCAGAATACATGTGTCTAAGAAAATATCCAAACAAGTCACAATGCTGAATATTGTACTAAACCAAAGTACAATAGGAAAGCAGATAAAATCCTCAGCATCAGAAGCCTCAGTTTGGTCCCATTCTCTCCAGGTTCATAGAAAGTCATGTACCTGATGTAGATGTGTGTTTTCCCTTATCTATACCTACAATAATATAATCTGTTTTGGCCTAAAAGCCAAGCCCAAACAGGGTGTGAGACTAAATACGAGTAGGAAAAAACCGGAAGATATGTTCCTAACCTTCAGTGAATATATGAAAGGTAAAAGTACGGAAAGTGGTAAAAAGGAATGTACACAATAGTAAACAATCCACAGTTTCAAGCATTTAATTCACAAACAAGTAATCAGCTACTCAAGCAAATAGAAAAAAAAGTAACCCTCCAGATAGTTCTCACAACCTAAACCCTTTGGTTCAACCACCAATAACTAGAAACCCTATGAGAGGCACACATAGTCTCACCCCTCTGGTTCTACTGAAGTATAGACTCTCTGGGGAAGCACTCACCTTCAATTCCCCCTATAGTCTCTTATCGTACTAAAGCCGCTCTGGGGAAGCACTCAAAATCTCATTTCCCTCGTGGCCTATATCGATGAACCACAGACACTCTGAGGAAGCACTCAACATCAATTCCCCCAGTGGTCTCGCATTTCAGTTTATAAGACACTATGGAGAAGCCCATACATCCATTCTACATGAGGTCTACAATACTAGGTTCTCACAACCCTGTGAAAATCAAACAAGTATAGAGCGCGTAACGGCCAAAGTAAACCTCAAGAACTACTTGTCTTGCATTTTATAGAATATCAGCACATTAGAACTACAATCACTATATCCTACAATATTGGCATGGCAACTGGATATATCCTAACAAGAAAAACTAGACCAAATGGTAATACACAAGAAAAAAATGCATGGTAAAAACATCCAATGTACAACATAATTACCCTATTCACAAACAAAATCCTCTACTCTAGCATATAAGAAAATTAGGAAAACAATATGGCTAAAAAGGTAAACACGCAACACCCCGTTCAGGTATATTGGTGTAATGTGAACAAAATACTCAATTACATTTAGCATAAAGAAACAAACCACCTATGATAGCATTAGGAGATCAATATAGTTGAACCATGAGGAATGAATCTCTTTATAATTTCATAGATCTATCAAAACATATAAAATGTTCAACCCGTGAAAATATATAAAAGAGGCGGAATTGGAAAATGATGCTCTGGGAGAAGGAAGAAATCCCCACTACAATTCCACCACAATAAACAGTGCTCAAATCAGAGGACGGACGGAGGCTCAGGTGCTCATCGAAGATCCATGGCTTTTCAACACTCTTGGATGAACTTGGTTGAGAAGGATGGTGTTCGGTCCGTCAGAAGTGACCCCATGGCATTTGATTAATAAAAATAAAGTACAGGGTGTGTAATTTAGAAGTACAGGCGTGTACTTAATTTTTCCATACTCCACTTTAAGTAGCCTCTAAAACCCCACCACATGGCTGTGTGCATGCCTGATACATGGCCAGCACCCTGCTGCCTACGGCAAAGTGGGACACGATGTGTACTCATAATGTACATGGCGTGTACATTGTAAATTTCTAGAAATTCCTTTTTTTCAAAAAAAAGTAAAGAAAAAAACATACTTGAAAATAATATCCTTGTTCATAAAAACACCACCCATTAATGAAATTCTTCCCCGAATTTTTCTAGCGCGGAGTAGAAGAAGAAACCCTGAACAAATCCAGCCATTGTGCTCGAACATCATCCTCCCTCTCCCACGGCTTGTCTTGTACCTGCATGTGCTTCCATATCACTCGTACCAGAGGAACATACCGACAATAGAGAACCTTTGTACTACGATCAATAATCCAGATAGGATGCTCCTCGAACAATGTATCCGCCTCCCACTCAACTTTCTCGGGTTGGAAAAAATGAGACAGGACTGAAAAGTTACGTCGAAGCTGAGTGACGTGGAAAACATAATGCATAACTTGGTACCTATGAGGTAACTGAAAACGATATAAAAATAGCCCAACTCACTCCAACATATCAAATTGCCCGAAATACCTCGGTGGAAGCTTACCATGTCTCCTAATTCTTATGTTCCCCAGTCTCGGTGTGAAATTTTTTTAAACCTGATCCTTGATCTCGAACTCCAGAGGTTGTCTCCACTGATCAACATTAGACTTCTAACGAGATTGTGCGGTATCCATCCTCTTCCAAATCAACTCTATCTGCTTTATGGTCATCTGAACATGATGAGGTCTCAGAAAATATACATCTCATTCTTCCAACAAACATAAGGTTGATCGACATGGTCTACTGTACAAGGCCTCATAAGGTGTCATCAGAATAGTTCCCTGAAAAATGTTGTTATAGGGGAACTCTACTAGAGATACATGCTTCTCCCAAGAACCTCCAAAGACTAGAATTCATGCTCGGAGAATGTCCTCAATCACCTAAATCGTACACTCAGACTAGCTATCTATCTGAGTATGGTATGCTTTACTCAAAAGTACATGTGTACCCAAAGCCTTCTGAATCCCCTGCCAGAATCGTGAAGTAAAACATGCATCCCTGTCTGAAAAAATGGAGTGTGGAACTCCATTGAGATGTACAATCATCTGGATGTATATTCATCCCACCACATCCACACTAAAGGTCTCCTTGATCATCTAGAAGTGAGAAACCTTCGTAAGCCTATAAATGACATCCCAAACTGTGTCATTCTCTCGAGGTGATCTCGGCAACCCTGTCACGATGTCCATCTAGACATTGTTCCTCTTCCACTCAGGAATGGTTAAATTCCGCAAAAGACCTTCTAGTCGATGATCCTCAGCCTTCACCTACTGAAAAGTATAACATCTCATGAAGAAACTATCAACATTCCTCTTGATACATAGCCACAGATACTATCAGTGTAGATCACGATACATCTTGGTGACGCCAGGATGAACTGCCCAAACAGAGGAATGAAAATACTACATCATCTCTTCGCGTATATCTGCTGGCACCCATACACGTCCCTAAAAATGAAAGATATCATCCTCTCCTACTATCCATCCATGAAGAGGGTCCTCTCCTGACACACTATCCCGCAAGACTAGGCCTTTTGAGTATAATAGTTTCCTCATCCACATCCGATCAAGAAGGGTAGAGGTAAAATCTACAGAAGAAAGAAAAATCTTCCCCTGCTTGTTGTTAACTTCCAAATGCATCTCATAGAATAGATCTATAAGCTTCCACTCACCTCTAGCCTCCTAAACTTCATGTATATGAGTCCTCTTCCTCAATGCATTGGCCACAGAATTTCCTTTTCCAGGCGTGTAGGCAAGCTCGAATTATAAAGACTGATATTATTAATCCCACCTTCGCTGTCTCAAATTCTGATCACGCAGAGTGAATATATACTTGAGACTTTTCTGTTTGGTGAAAAACAAAAAATGATCTCCAAGATGATAGTGTCTCCAAAAGTGTAACGCTTGAACAACAACTACCAACTCCATATCGTTCGTCGGATAATTCCTTTCATGTGGCCTCATCTGCAGAGATCCGTACGCAACGACTCCATCTCTATGAATTAGCATAGCTCCCAACCTGATACCTGAAGCATCACAGTAAATATTATAGCTCATTCCTGGCTCTAGAAATACTAGTATCGGTCCTAAAGTAAACCTCCCTTTCAGCTCCTGAAGGGCAGACTCACATGAATCTGACCATAGGATCTTTTTACCGTTCTTTATCAGACCCGACAGCGGTGCTACTAAACATGAAAAGTACAGTATGAAATGTTTTTAGTATCCAACCAGACCTAGAAAAATCTTCACATAAAATAAGTTCTTCGTCTTCTCCCAAGAAACTACAGATCTCACTTTCTCTATGTCTACTGATACTTCTATCTTTGAAATAACTTGACCCACGATGTGAATATTGTCCATCCAAAAGTGGCATTTTGAGAGAAAAGCATATAACGGATTCTCTCATAGTGTACAGAAAATGATTTCAATATGGGTGTCATGATCGTGTCTAGTGTGAGATTACACAAAGATATCATCCATGAAGACCACTGCGAATGAATCCAAAAAGTATGGAACGCTCGGTTCATTAGTACCATGAAAACTGCTGGCATGTGCGTGAGACCAAACAACATAACAAGGTACTTGTATAGACCATACCTACTCATGAAGGCTGTAAGAGGTATATATGATGGTATAATGAACAACTAATGATAACCGGACCTCAAGTCGATCTTCAAGAACACTCAGGCTCCTCAAAGCTGATCAAAGAGATCCTTAATTCTCGATAATGGATATCGGTTCATGAATAATGGGTTGATTAAAACATATTTTATTTGAAGAATCTATTATTTTTTTTATTAAATAATAATGTCAATATATGTTTGGTGAATATTAAAATAAATAATGTGGAAGTGAATATACCCAATAAAATATAGATATATATCCCTTTAAATTGTGCCTTTTTAAGATGTGTCTTGTCAATTTTGTTATTTACATATTCCACAATGAGGAATGAGATATTACTGCTTGATTTGAAGAGATATTTTTTACTGTTGGTGAGAGATATTATATACGAATGAAGAAAATTTAAATTAGGTTGTTGAGTAGACAAGGTAAGGTTTTGTTGATTAAATATAAATGAAGATATACATATCTATATGAAATGAATATGTAAATGAAAATATTATTGTTTTTCTATTAATCAAAGGATTTTGATGAATTGGATTATTTATCTCATGAAAGAAAATATTCAATATTGAATTTTGAGTTGAGTTACATGGATTTTGATGATCCAATTGAAATTGATGATTATATGAATCATGGAAAGTTGTTAGATACGAAATATATTGATAATTATTCCTAGTGTTATTATAATTAAGTGTACTATAGATTTTGATGAAATACATCGATTATGTTGACTTAATAGTTAAAATTTATGCTGAGAAGATAAATATGATCTATATTTTTATGAATGATTGCATAATTTTTTAGGATTATTGTATTTATCAGCATGAGGAATAGAGTTTTTTTTTGAGGTGATTGAAGATTTAATAAAATACCTTTTATTATTTATATACAAACTATTGGATGTTGAAAATGATTTTGGAATCATTGTTTTATGAATAATAATGGTTTAATGATATACCAAGGTAATTTAAGTTGAGTTAGTGTGCATAAAAAAGTTTTAGAGAAATATTGATATTTCATAGGCATTATAGTATAAAAAATTTTATTGATCAAATAGTTATATAATATTAACATTTATAATCTAAATGTTGTGTTAGATAAATATAAAATAAATATAACATTAATTTTTACTCTTCAAAAGATATGAATGTTTTATTGACCTGTAGATAAATTTTAATATTGTAACATAGTAGTAAGATGAAATTTCTACAATCCAGATATTCATGATTATTCCACTTTAAAGGAATTATAAGATTAATTTTGAGTTTATTTAAGAAAATTATTGTGATTTCAAAACTCATATAGAAATTATTTTTTCCAGTTTATGAGTAATATGATCTCTCATATGTGTTCACTGAATATACATAGAAATAATCACATAATAAATAAGTAATTTTTTAATTAAATATTGGATTTTTATCTGTGTATATATATATATATTCTGGTTTATTTATATAAATATATTAGGTAGAATATTTAGAACATATTTGAATGATAATTGAGAAGAATTAAAAGGAAATATACATTTTTTCATATTTTGAGGATCCATGATGGAGTTCTAAACAAGTTTTTGTTTGACTAGTTTATAATATAGATCATGAATACTAAATTATATAAATATTCCTTATTCAAACATGGAAACAAATACACATAATGTTATTGTGTTTATAAGAAATAGATTATTGAATGAATAACAAAATTATAGGGAGAGATATTTAGGAACCATTGTCTTGCTATTGTTGATTATGATATTTTATGTTTTTAGAATAATGTTCTGTAATTATTGTTTACTATCAAACATATTACTATATAAGAGTAATATTAAAACATATAGTTTCTCACTACCAAATTATTTTAATCATTTTTAAAAAGAGATCATATACAATTATTGTATACTAGATTTATTATTATGAAGGGATTGATTGCAGGCCTTTTGATTAAGAAAGATATAATCACATTAAGGATATCCTAGAACTCTATTTATTTCAGAAGAAGATATATCCATTTATTCCATGATATCTAGAAGTGGAGTTATGTTCTTGTAAAATTAGTAATATTAAAAAGTATGATAATTATTATACCATATCATAAATCCTTGTAAATAGAAGGTTTATATTGGGTTTATACATTATAAATTCTTCCTAGATATGTGAAGGATGTTATAGAAGTATACGGTCACGATGCACTAGTTCCTAAATGTATGTAGACATTTAACTATAACTTTTGAAGTCCAGATCTAGGAAGAAATAGCAAACACCTCCAGAGGAAGATATATTCAAGTATATTTTTTATATACAACATAGGTTTCTAGAAGAAGTGGTGACAGATACATAAAGATAGATTCTATGTGATATTGTGAGGAAGTGTGAGGATGTGATATTGGATGATTGAAATACTTTTCTATAAGTAATTATAATGATGAATTAGAGTAAGGTGATAGTTTCCAATAGATAACTAAAAATAATTAAATGGATATATAAGATTAAATGGAACTTTATATTAGATATTGTAAGTTTAGGTTGTGAATTAGGTGTGAATTTGGATGTTTTTATCATTAGGTAAAGGGACTTCTATAATGATTTGATAATGGTGGCACATGTGGAATTGATTTAATGTAATGGATCCATATCATTATATAAGAATGAACTAGTCACTTCTTAAAATTAGTGTTGCAAGGATAAGTTGAGTAAAATTATATAATTGTGTATGAATTTAATCCCATAAGATCATTTTCTTAAAGTTCAAAAGATCATAAGGAGAAAATGATGAAATAAAAGACGATGATCATCCAATTTGTCAAATGGATTCTATCTTAGATCCTCATTATATCACATGTTGATGAAACAAAGGGAGAACCTATTTTATATGTTTATCATTGATGTTTTTCCATCCAATTCCATATATGGGTGGGGTTTTTAGAAGAGAGTGCCCTTGTAACACAAAGCCTGTTTAGGGAAATCTAAAAAAGGGTTCTTTTATAACTATGTTATTATATCTATATTTTATAATGGTGTAGTATTCTATGATAGATAAGGATTATGTTATAAACCTATTTATTCATTATTTTCCATTTTTATTGAGTCTGTTGTTTAATTTCATTTGGAAATAGAGGGTCCTGTATAGAATATTTGTGCTTCAATGTGGTGGATAATGGTCAATTTATTCTCAGATTCAGTACTTGAATTTCACATATTATTTTGAAATGGTATATTCAAGATGATTTCATAATTATATGTTCTAGATGATATAATATTCATAATTTTTTCATTTTGAGACTATAAGTGGTTTCATAAATTTTGTATAATTTTTCGTATGATAGAACCTGATAAGATGATCCAATGATTAGTATAGAGAAGTATTTAAAATTCTTTGTAAAAGACTTCAAGATGTTAGTTCCCAATATTAGGAATTTCTATTTTTCTTGAAAATATATTTCTTGTGGGTAATAATAGAGAAGATGTGTTAATGGTTTATGGGATTTAACTATATATATTATTATGGAAGAATATGAATAATTGGCCAGAAGGAACTTAGATGGAATTTTAGATGGTAATGGTTTGAAAGCTGGATTTCATGAATCAGAATTAAAAATTGATGATGGAATATAAGAAAATAGTGTGAAAAATATTTAAGGAGGATGAATAACTGTTGTTTAGATAATATTTGTTCTGTATCTACCACTTCAATTTAAATGACTTCCCCAGAGGACTATTGGGTTTGAATGTTTAATTCCTAAAGTAATATTTCAAGAATATTAGATAATATCAAATATGTAGGGAATTATATATTTTGATACGATGTGTCAATGAACCTCTTGAGTTTTTCTACATTGGGATTCTATGGTATATCGAACATACCCAAATTTATGTAAAAATCTCAATTTTCAGTTGAATTAATGGTTTTTATATATAATTTTTTAAGATGGAATATGAAAATCCTCATATAGGGGATCCAGGATTTTCTATAATTTGTATGGAAAAACAGAATATCCAACTAATGATTTGGAAGGGGAAGTATATTCTTGACAATATTTAACATGAGTCGATCTATGGAATGGGTGTCTTGGTCAAATGAGTGAAAAGATGATGAATCTAAGGGGTGATGGAACATATATTCATAGAATAAAAACCTGCATGGATTTATCCATGGATGCAGTATAAGGTTATTTTCACTTGTGGAAGCTGGACACACCGAGAATAAAAAAAACTGTTTATATTAAAGTATAAGAACCATCCATGATTTATTAACCTAGAATTTGACTCTAATAAGTATATTAATTGAATATGAAATATTGAATTTGTGGGTGTTATTCTTCTAATGAAAAAAATTTCAAGCCCCATTTTTGAAATATTCTTTAGATAAAAAATCTTGGTCAAAAAGAGAACATTTCTTAAATTCTATTTGATTAAGTTACTATGACATTGAGATATTATCACATTGAGAGGGGGTGAATATTAGTGGTGCGACAAATAATAAAATTTCACATTTATACTTTAATTATCTCGTCACTTATTTATTGAATGAATATCTATCCATCCTTTTATAACACATTTGGTCCACATACACATAAAAAATAAGAGATAATCAATGGATAACACCAGGATTTGTTAACAAGTTTAACCTTCATTTGTATGAAAACATTCCAAATTAATAATGGGTATTATACCATGTGAATTGATTTCTTCTTATTATCAAAATAATCCAAATAAACAGTATAATCATGATTCTATAATCCTATCACTAACCAAGTACAATTCAAGATATTTAATGTTGTACCTTCATACAATGAAATGTGTTTTTACTTCTTTTTAATAATGACCAATTGGGATTTATTGAGTACCTATCCTTCTATATGTATGATCTTATTCTAATCATATAGTAATGAGATGGTCTACATCAGTGTTCTCTATACATAAAAATGGTGATGTTTTAGGATGGATATCTTGTAACATTTTCCTGAAATGTAAACAACAACACTTAAAAACTCTCCCTTATTCAGGAATTCATAAGAAATAATGTTGTAGGTTGACTCTATGATTATATTTATTCTTATAATTATATGTCAAAGGATTTATACAATAACAGAACAAATTATTCTTCCATTGAATCATAGAATTTTCTACATTCACACAATTGGGTCTCATTTCTCCTACATTTGATAAGAATTATATTCATGTGTATATATAGTCAAGAACTGATCTATAAAAATATTGACATGTATAATATATTTAATGCTTACACAATAGAGAGTATAAAAAAATATAATGTTCTTTTATATATGTAAATAAATATATCGATATATAATATTTGGAGAAAAATCAGATCATTCTTATATTCCTACTCCCTAGAATAATGGAATTTAATTCATAGAATCTTTACTTTAATGCCTTATTAAATTTCATATAAAAAGATTTATTGATTATTTTTAAATTTCCTTCTTATGATATTTAAAATTTCACATGATTATTTTCCATTAAAATATTCCACAAAACCACTCATGTTAGTTTTCTTGATGTTTCCAAATAGACTTGGTGACAGGGAATTTCATTCTGTGGTGTGAAACTCATCTCCACACTCTAATATCATCCTCCAACTATCCTTCCTTATATTCAAAAATATTCATGATCATGATTTTTTTCCTATAAAGAGAATAAAACAAGAATTGTATGAATCATTTCATACATTTTATTGTAATAATCATGTTGAAATATATATTTTTTTATTTCACTCTATAGATATCTTGATTCTAGATTCTTATAATTTCTATTAAATCATTCTACATTCTCAACATAACAGAATTAACTTACATATATTAATAGCTTTAGTTGATAGTAAAACATATCATACAGGCTCTTAAAATATTAAAATTTTATGATAAATTCCATATAAACATGTGTAAAAAATATATTTATCCTTGAATTACTGAATTTACACACACAGTCTCAATTCTCTTACAATGTTATTGAATTTACATATAGGAACTCAAAATATCATATGTGGTCTGAAATATGATACGTGTATAAGATAAATAATTAACTAAGTTGTATAATATAGTAGTAGGTTTTCATAGAAGAAACATATTTTGATTTTAATGAATTTAAATACATAGGTTATTGTATGATAATGGTTGTTGTAAATTTTTATAGTTTTCTAAAAAAAATTTATAATTTAATAAAATTAACTCAATTATTCTTGAAAAAAAATGTTGAAAAATATAAATTAACTCAAAACATGATCCATGATGTCTTCACAGTTTCCGTTATGTGAGAAAATAGTGTATCGATTCTATATATATTATACTCATTCCACTTCTATTTATACTAGATTACAACATAATAACAAGTAAATCCTAAAACTGTAATTATTAGTTCCTCAGAAATATCATTATAATATATAATATATAGGCCATCCTCCACACTAGCACATGTCATATCTTTTTAAATATTATGAAAATAAATCATAGCATTTAAAGGCATCTTCCTAGAGGTTGTTCAACAATATCATTAAGGATAATAACATCTCATTTTCCAGGAATTGACTAGAACCTTAATAATATAATAGAAACACAATTATCATCTTTGTTTCTATATGAACAAAACATTCATGAGAAATACCGATAAGTGGAAAATTTATTTTCTAAATGATCTTTTCTATGGGAATACATCATCAATAAAAACTCATTGAAAACATCAACATCACAATATTATCTCAAATAATTCAATGGATTCTATATTTTTACATTAAAAAACATCCTCATCCTTTTCAATATATGTAAGGGTATAACTCCCAACACTTTTTATTATCTATGTAGAAGAATCAAACTAATAATTAAAAATTCCATTTCTTAGGATCTTTAGGTATCTTCCTAGTAGACATGGGTTCCATGCATTCCATTCTTCTTTTCCTTCTTTATAAAATATTTAAATCATGAATTTTGTTTCATTCATTCACCATAAATACTAATCAAACAAAAAGTGCTCCCATCAATCCCCCCTTTGTATTTTATTAATTATAGTTATATAAAATTGTATGTAAATTTATACGAAAAATTTATTCACCCACTAATTGGTTAAAAATACTATGATAGATAGTGGGTTTACTTCCTCCTTAAGAAATGTTCCATAAATAATTCCATTGTATATATACATAATCCATTCTCTATATATAAAATAACAAGGGTATGTTTTTAAATCATGGATGTATATAAAAAATAGAGTATGATACAAAACATTATTTTTTCAGTTATCTTCTTTATTGGATATTCACTTATGTCTTGGTCAATACTACTTGTTGATATAACTTTGAGTAAATATTCTCAAAAAAAAATTAACCTGAATTTCTTGCACTTACATAACACATTGATTACTTACATTCGGGTTCAACTTAAATGTTTTGTTTTCAAATAGTTATTGATCACATAAAATTTTATCATATATATATCATTAATTAATTAAAATCCTCTCACTTAATGTAAAGACCAATTCAATAAGGAACCTAGATCAGACAACATGATTTAATACCTTTTTTTTGTGACTGTTTATAAAGAACCTTCCAGAAATTTTTTATTTTCATTAATTGAGTGATCCTGATTTCTTCTAATGTAAATATCCCTCATGGGATGCATCCCATATAAACATCTTAAATAGTGATATCATCATAAAAAAAAATTTATGAATATTGTTATTGATATTAATCCAATTTAAAATAATGAAAGTTTCATCCTTATACCAAATTCATCCCATCTAATAATCTTTAGGGTATTATGTACTTCATTCCCACCCATATTGATACATTTATCATATATCTTGTATAACATTGATAGTGTATTCTTATTCATTAAGGTTTTCCTTTTATTCATTTGTTCTTTATGTTACTCTTCGAAAATACTCACCAAAATATTATCTTCATCAGAACTAGAATAGTTATTTTAGGTTATTTTATTTCAAAATATAACAATTCAAGAACTAAAATAAACTTAAATTACATGTATATATAACATATAAATACAAAAATAATTATAATATAATAGGGTGGAACATAATATTTCATCAACCTGAGAGGTTATATTGATAATTTCATTCCATCGAGATCACAATTTTTAATTTTTATCTATCTTCATGAGGGAACTTCATGCTTGCTAAATAGGTTTTCAATAATATTTTCTTATTATATAGCATATCTGATTTTATTCACTTCTCATGTGGGATATTTATTTTAGCATGATACACCAAGTATCATCAATCTCATAATGTATATTTCTCTTTAATTATGGATTCCTTTTTAGATGGAATAAATGTTACATATTTTTGGAATTGTGTCCAACTTTCTTGATCCATCCATAGAGTTCCTCATATGGTGAGAAGATTTCATGATATTATATTATTTTTTCATTTAGAATCTTTTACTTATATTTGTATTGATTCATTACATGGGATTTTAATTCTATGTCTTTTTGCAAATCTATTGACTTATTTTTTCAACATAAATTAGTCATATGGTCATCATTTTTGGTTCTTTGATATGAATATCTATATGTTATCTTCAGTAGATTAGTCTCTTCATTTAATTTTAGCACTATAATTTCATTTTGTTCTACATTTTTCTTCTCAACTATTAAATTAGTGGATAGTTTTCATGTGTATATAAACTGTAATATTTTTCTAAAAATAAAAAGCATCTCTTTTTTTTATAACTTCCATATTTTATTTCATGTCTTTATTTTTCTCTTCACTATTTTTTGATGTTTTTAACCAATAATAACTCTTAATCCCTATTTATATACTCCTTGGGAATAATGTTCTCATCGGCTATTTTAGGATTATTTCACATGATGGGGTTTCATCCATTATTTAATATATTTTTCCTTTACACCATGTTTTCTCTAGATGGATGTTTAATGAGTTTCTAAATGGATGATTATTCTCTCTGAAAACTTCCATTTAAAAAACAAAATAATTTTTCATGTCTTCCAAATTAGGTTCTTTTACACAAATTTTTCTTCATATCATGTGGATGTGTGATCTTCTCATGTTTTTTACTCCTCATTGTGGCATATATATTTATTTCTAATGTTATAATATTGTACAATATGATCATATCCACATACTCATATCTATTAATTAAAAAATAAAAACAAAAAAACAATGGTCTATTTTCTCTAAATTTAAAAAATTTCGATTTTTTTAAATGGTAGCTTTCTATTTATTAAATTTGTTATAAGTTATTGGGATTTGTTTTGTAAAATTATCCCTTAAAAACATCATGAATACATTTTTACTAGTATAGTAGGCATAATATCATATTTCATCATCAATATTTATTAAAAAATTAATTTTTGTGTGTACAAATTTTACAAATAGGTTTATCACATGTATTTTTTTTAAATGTTAATGGGATATATCCTTTTGTTTTTTTTGACTAATCAATAGATGGTCTAACAATTATTTTCACCAGATAAAAATATTTGATCACATGAATATTCTATAATGGTTTTTTTGATAGAATATATTCAATCAAATTGTTTCAATGACCTATCATTTTTTGTTTAACAATTATTTAATTTAATTATATTCTCTAATAATTTTTTATTAATGTTTAATTTCTCTTCCTCCAACAATGTTAGTTTTTATTCACACATTCACTACATTTTTAAAACATAATATTCATTCCTATTCAACATTTATTTTATTATATAATCATATTGTTTTATCATATTGTTTATAGTCGCAAATACGGAATTTTTTATAGTGATTAATTATTTTACAGTCTGGATCTTTTCATCAATCCCTTCATTGACAACTTCCTTTTTTTAATTTTTTCACACATCTTCAAATATATATAATCCTTACATAATATCCCCATTAATTTTACTTATGATTAAAATAGGTTTTGTAATCATAAAATAGGCTTGTACCCTTCACTTTCAAGCCTTCTGCATTATTTTTTTTATATTAATTGTTCGATATCTCTTCATACATACCTCTAAAACAAAAAATATATATGCGACAATTTCATTATGACATATATACATGATATATTTCCTACCCAAACAATTACTAATATTATGAATCCTTATATCTGTGATCATCGACATAGATACATGGTTCCTTAATAGCATAATTTTGATATGATAGTTTTGGTAACCTTTCTCCATATGGAGAGAGTAGACTATAAGATCCTGAACTATTGTTCAATTCCTTGGAATTATATTCATCAAAATGATCTTTATCTTTCATGAAGATATTATTGATTAGTATTGCTTAAAGGGGATAATAATATTTCATCTTCTTTAATTAAGTAGGATATGTTCTCATCATCTTTAAGATGAGGTACAAAAAATGATATAAATGTATTGAAACCAGTATGATTACCATCAAATGGAGGAGATTCCATTTTTTAATTATTCATTTATTAAAATCATTATTTAATTTTATTTCTATTTTTTGTTATCTTGGTATAAATAACATCCATAACTACTTTGAAAAGGTATTCATAGGAATCATTAAATATTCATTTCTTATAGTCTCTTGAAAACTAAATATTGATACATCAAATATTATAAACCCATTTAGTTGTAACATAGTATCTGATACTGATTTTTAGGATCACTTTTTGATACACCCACAGTAGGGGGGGTGAATCAATGAGACATGACTTATAATAAAATTTTACATTTATGACTTAATTAAATCATCATATATTTTGTGAAAAGACATCTCCATCATTCTCTCTCCTTTAGTCGATATCCTGATGTAGAATAAGAAGAAATAGAGGAGAATAGTAATATATGATCATGATGTAATAATCCTTTTTGATGACTATGCCCCCGTTGCATTGTGTACATTATCTATCTTCCATGAATTTATTATTATTGAAAAAATAGTCTTAGAGAAGGGTATGACCTTGAACCAATATTCAGGGAATAAACAGGTACCCAATAAGAGAGGTATTTATGTCCCTTAATACAAGAAACTAGAATTATACATACATAAAATCAAGATCAAAAGAGATAGATTTAGTCATTGTTAAACTATGTATTTGATATCCTTCCACTATTTCAATAATAAGATGGGGTACCTAAATGTTTTTCATAATTATGAAGATTGATGTTGTCGGTTGGCTCTCTCAAAATATTAGTATTGAATTTTATTACAAATAAGACATATAAAAACTCTATTCTATAATCTTCTTTAATGATTAATGTAGTTCAAAGGATCTCTAAATATCCTCATTATTTCTTCTTATTTAGTGAGAAAGTATTACTAAAACACTATAAAACCTCCTCCTTTCATCAACATAGAGAATTTATAACATACACAGATTCAAGTCTTATCTCTCTTTCATTTGACTTGTTGTATTTTCGTGGGTATAAAAAAGAAGGAAAATATCTTCCCTATGTAAAAATAATAATATTATAAATTTTTATAAAAATGAGAGTCTGACATGACATTATAATTTTCAAAATTCATAAACACAACAATTTATATATATTTATATTTATAATAATTGTAGTAGAATAAGTTAATTATCATATTTAAACTACATTAAATCTATCCCTTTAATTTATATAATATTCTTTTCAAATACTCATTCAAATTATTCCCAATTTATTGGAATAATACTAAGCTTATTTCCTTCATTCTATATTTGAAATATCGCATGACCCTTTGCTTTTAAAATTTTATAAAATAATGATCCCTTTTAGTATGCATGAAATTTTCTTGTAGATATATTGATGTGGAACCAGATTCTATGAAATGAGGTCATATTAACACTTTTACATCCACCTATTTCTATAATACCTTTTATTTCACTATGAAACTTGATATTTTATTATAAGGATAATTGATCCATGAAGAGAATCATTGAATAATTGTGTAATTAATTTTACACATTATTATTAGAATAACCATGTTAAAAAATATCTCATTTCATTTCAATCTAATCATATTATGATTATGGATTCTCAAACATTCATGTAAATTATCATACTCACTCAGGATAGTTGAATTATTATTCATCTGTAAATAGACACAATGTGAATAAGAAATTATCATTTGAGCTCCTTAAATTTCAAGTGAATAGTATAAATTATTTTGAATGTACTTTTAAACTCATATTTTTTCATGTATATAAGAATTTACATACATAAGAATAATTCAATAATAATGTATTTTAATTTTCTTATAGGAACTAATAATATCTTATGTAGTTCAAAAATTGTTACATATATAAGATAAATTACATTAGAAAATTTAGAACTCCCTCTCTTGGAAAACAAAAAAAAATTATCATAATATATAAATGAATATACATATGTGGGTTTCTATAATAAAAATTACTTGTTCATTTTTTCTTGAATTATCATAACACTTCCATAATTCATTCAAATCACCTCTAATCATCTTTAAAGTGACACATACCAATCTAAATAACTTCAAATCATCATCCAAGATATCATTTTTATTTCCATAAAGTGTAATGAATTGTGTTTGTATTATTTATAGAGTAAAATCCTTCCTCCAAATAAAATATCTTAAAATGTTATAACCAAAAAATGTTTATATTGTATATAGAAGTTACATAGAGTACCATTTCCATTTTATATTATATTGTTATTAATTACCTCCAACACATGTCTAATCTCGATAAAGTCCATCAAAAACAATCATCACACATAAATCATAGTACCAATAATATATTGAGGAATATCATATAGTATTATAATATCTCCTCTCCCATCTAGTGATTGAGACCTTGAAAAATCAATGGAATCATCATAAACACCATAATTTCTACTTGAACTAAATATGCTTATGGGATTCCCATAAGAAAAATATTTGGATTCCAAATAATATTTCTTAAGAGAATAGATCATCAAAAAACTACAATTGATAGCATATAATATATATTTTTATCTAATTTACATTAATTGATTACGAATTTAATATTTAAGAAGAAATTTCACCCACTTTCGTATGTGTAATTGAAGAATGTCAAACACTTCATCTTTTTAATATGTCATTAAAAAAATAATACTTCCAAGAATTATAAACCAATAAATGTTTAAAATAAAAACATAGTATTTGATAACATATGTGATAGAAATCATTGGGGTTAAAATTCACATAAATATAATTCTTTTAAATTTAATATATTTGATGGCTTGTGGTATACTCACCCTCAAGTATAAATTAATAGTAATATAGCATTCCTTTATAAACAAGATATTAAATTGGTGGGTATAAATTATGAAAAATTAAAATTAAAATAAAATGGTTTATAAATTTTAATTATATTAAAATTTATATAATGTTATAAGAAATAAAATAATATTTATTTTGTAGAAAAAATTAATATTTTCTAAAAAATGTTTTTTAAAGATGGATTAGTTACGCGTTGCCTACCTAATATAAAATTAATTTATAATAATTTTATAAAATTTATTTTTAAAAATAAAAATTATTTTTTAAATAATCATATAAAACATTTCTTAAGTTTAACTGTTAGGATTTTATCAAAATGATTAATTTTTTGATGAATAGTGAAAATTCTATTTTTTATTTAAAAATACATTTTCGGTTATATTATCTATAATGTTAAATTAAAAATTAAAATATATTTATAATTATATTTTTATAATCATATTAAAATTTAACTAATTTAGGTCATTATGTTCAATTTGATGTTCAATTTCAATATAAAAACATTACATACTCATAATTTTTTTCATTTAAATCCGTATTTATGTGTAGCGTCAGAGGGTTTTGTTTTAAATTTAATTTTTCCACTTATATGAATTAAATTTAGTAAAATGGATTCTATATTTAGAATAATAATTTTTAAATATAGTCTAATAAGTCCAATGTATTTTTTGATCACAATGAATTGTGAAAACAATAATATTTTATTACCATGGTTATTGTAAATTTTTTTTTCTGGTGGATAAACTAAAATAGATAATAATTAAAAGGATATAATTTTATTAATATAATATATTTTATAGAAATTTTTATAACATATAATTTATAATTATAGTAAATAATTATTATTTAACCCTTTTAGAATATAAGGAAGAAGGGTACACGTTTTTATTTTCAAAAATTTCAATTGTGCCACTCACCTCATTTATAAAAGGCCACCCACTATCCTCTTTTTTGCACACATTAAAACAATTTTATCTTGGAATATAATTAAAAAAATATCATAAATACATCCATAAAATCACCATATAGTACTTTTTCTATAATAAATATATAGTATTAATATTGTAGGTATAATCCAAAAGAGGTGTTTTGAGAAGAGGTAAAATTCATAACTATGCTTTTTTGTTGTATTTATTCATCCACCACATTAAAATACTACTAATTTATGATTATATAACAAAAACTTATCTCCCATATAATGGAATTTAATTATGTTATGTTCATGGGCTATATCTATCTCATCTCCCCTGAAATGGGAATCAATATTGTATGATGTTACAAATTTTATATAAAAACATAAAACCATTATGTTTGATGATGTATCTAAATTATAAATATTATATTTATAACATAATTATTCATATTTAGTCATTATATCATATATAACTTTTTTAAATTCCATTTCATAGAGGATAATATAATAGTGCTCATTTGTATAGTGGAATACCGCCTCACGAAGTGATGTGATTGGTTTTTCACAAAAGATTTAAAAGGAAGGTAATAATGCTAATTTTAATTAATATATATGATATATGTAACATAATAATGATATAAAATACAAATTTATCATTCTAAAAATATAATATATCATTTTATTTCTTGCCTTTTCACTCACTAAAAGATGATAACGTCATGCGTGTATGTGTAGACTACCTCCCCCACAATGCAATGTGGATCTATATTCATCATCACACCAAATGGATTATTTATATAATTAACCTTAATAAAATAATATGGTATTTATGATGTTATTATCATTTTTTTAAAGCTAAAATATTACTTACCTCCCTTCTATAATGAAATTTGTAAAATTGAAACATTACTCAATCATACATATGACCTACAGTCCCCATGATCACAATATACATCATATATCAAAACCATATCTCATGATCTGTACTAAAATAATAATGTATTTATAAATTTTATAATTATTTAATTATTATTATTGTATATATTGAAACATTTATCTATTGGTCAGATAATATACATATTGAAGTCATCTTTGGCACCTAAGTCAAATATTACCGAAACACCCAATTTAGAATTAATTGATTAAGTAATTGTATATAAAAAGGTAAAAAGTGAATTAAAAGGAATAATAAACATTAAAAAAATTATTAAGAAGTTAATTAATTGTCATATGTTTATTATTCATGAATATAATGAATGTATGTGACACGTTGGTCTCAAGGTAATAGACTTCATCTCACATTCCATTCATCGAGGAATATTTTAATGTTAAGTATATAATTTCTTTTATATGTTTTATATAAATTCCCATTTAAATGTAATATTATGAATCCTTAATTTTTCATGTTATTTTACTTTTCAATTTTTGTTATTTCATCCATGTGTATTGGACTTGAAAATTACCAAGAGGCAATGAATATCATTACCCAATTTTGATTCATTGGGAAATATTTATACTTATTTTTCTATGATATAATATTATTATATGTGTAATTAATTTTAGTTATATTATGTTCTATTTTCACTTTTTTATCTTTATTTACATATTAAACACATAATTTATTCATTAATTAATTCTCACATTAAAATTATGATCGTTTTATAGGTTTATTTCACAATCTCATTTTAATCGGTACTGTTTATACTACAGTATAAATTAAAGAAAATTATTTGATCATTATCTAATCAAAACTATTCAATTTTATTATTCTATGTTCATTCAATACGTTTTTTCCACTATTTGGTACTCAAAAGAATTGAGAAAATGTTTTTAGTAAAATCTAACTCAATTTCTCTCTTTATTCAAAAATGTCATTTATTCCAGAAATATGTTTAGAAAATGTTTTTAGGAATGGTTTTAACATTATTAAAAATTATTTATTAAATAAATTTTTAACCATGTTTTAAATTTTAAAAAAAAATTGAAGAAATATTCATGTCATTTTCCAAGCAATTCCCTTATGTATTTTACCAAAAATGATAAAGGGATATATGTTTTAACATGTATAAAATCAACCGAATTTTCATCAGTTATGAAAAATCAATGTTTTATAGATTCCTTAATATATTTTTCAAATTTTATCTTCATATAAAATTATTTTTAAAATGTTTTGTTAATTTTTTTTTAATTTTAATTTTCAAAATGAAAAGAATATTTTACTTAATAATGTTTTTAAATATCATTTTATGGCTTATATATTAATTAATGACAAAAAACCGATTATTTTACATATTATACAATGGGGATATGTTGTATTTACTATATCCTTGTTATTCTTCTATATGTTTTATGATTATCTTGACCGAGGATTGTATTGTGGTTCACTTCCATGATTTAATTATGTAGTCATTAACTTTCACTGTAATTATTCACTTTATTGTTATAATTCAACATTAAATTTCACCTAAATATCCATATTAATTATCACGTATATGATAATTTATTTATAATTATCTTATATATATATATATATATATATATATATATATATTGTTTCACCTGAATTTTATTTTATTGCCTAGGGAAATATTGATAATTCATATTATTTCTTTAATACATATATTTTATTGTAAGGAATATGGTTTATGAATCAAATCTATTATTATATATATGAGTAATACTTTGCCCATGAAAATATGGAGGATTCCAAAATATAGATAGCCCATCGGTGCATCAATATTCTCATTAGGTGAATCTATATTCTATCTTTAGTCAAGTTTCTACCTATGTTTTTAAACCATATTGTGAAATGTGTTGACAGTAGAGGTATCATGTGATAGATATCATGCAATCCAATAATTAAGAAATTACATAATTAAGAATTATTTATTATTATCTGTCATATTATTGAAATTATATTATCTTTAGATGAATTTCATTACAATGAATTTACTAAACAGAATGTGTTTTTAGTTAGAATTCCATATTGATGATTCCTTATCTTATTATCTATGATATTTTCAAAATGATATTATCTATAGATATACTTACTTACCATTTGAATGATTAAAGGGATTTTTTAATTTATTTACGTCTCCCAATAGATTATTCATAATCTTATTATCCATGAATGTTTTATAAATATAATATCACTCGATGCATTTCATTTTTAGTTTGTTAATAAAATGGCATGTTATTTAGTTATTTACCTTTCCATATTTCATATTCCTTATCTTATTATCCATTATGTTTTGGTAATGTTATTATCTCTAGATTTATTTTTTTCTCAGTTTATTCATTAAATGGTATGTTTTTTTAGTTATTTACAATTCCATATTGATAATTCATTATCATATCATGATAGTAAAGTTGTTCAAATGGAATGTGTGTTTAGTTATTTATTTTTCTAGGTTGGATATACTTATTTATACATGATTTATTATGTTATACATAACCCTTTACTAAGAATTTTATCTCACCATTATAATATTCATTTCCTAGGAATTCATGAAGTGTGATATTATTGATATTTAATGATATGATAGATGTAATAATTATATTCTCAAAATATTATGTAGTAATTTTTTTACGAATTTATTTTTGGAATCATTCCTGTATCCAGTTTACTAAGACTATAATTTTTTCCTTCCGAGATGTGATTCCTTGTATCCTATGCTAATGTAATAAATCAGACACTATCTTAGAGTTTCTATATTAGTAGTTAGTTCAAGAATCGTTTCTTGTGAACATCAAAAATATTCTAAACAGGCATGGGTTCCAAAATTTACATCCAATATGTCCTTCTTCATCTTATATTAACATCATACATGTGGCCTAATTCATTGAAAAATATATAACTCAAATAATAAGTGGGTTTATTTATCTATATGGTGATGATTTTATAAGAATATAAGTCTTGGTGGTTTTATTAGTGGTAAATTATATTCTATTTAGAAGGTCTCAGCCATCACATCAAAAAACATGTCCTCAAGAAAACAATAATTTAACACCAAAGTGACTGGTTTTATAATGAATGTTTTTTGGAATAATGGGTGATCTAGTTGGATAGGTCAAACCTCATACAATTTTTTTGGGATTTCCCAACAATGACCATGTGGATTTCAGAAAGGAATAAATACATCATCAGGTCCCAAAAAATATTCATTGCAATGTGTTCAAATAATGAATTCAATGATTTTTGATCTCAAGTAGTGACTTATAGAAGGCTAATAGAGTTATAGAATTTCCACTTTAGTATAGAGATCTTGGAACATTTCATAGATAAAGATAATATTGGGAAGCATTTTAAATATTACGAAGATTCATTTAGGAGAATAGTGCTTATATTTACCGAGGTTCTTCTGGATTTAAATTTAAATAAAGTTTTATATTTTCAAGTGAGTTAAATAGTTTAATGAATTTTTTAGACGGTATTGTTTTTAATGGATGATATATTACATTAGTATTACTAAATCATTAAGTACTAAATGCTCAGAACCATATAATCTCTATAAATTATTATAGAAGTTAATACACCTGAAAGATTTTTTTTCTCAGTAATATGAGTATTGTTTCTTGGTATTAGTGATAATAGTAGTGTTTTAGAATCACAGCACTCATATTTTCTTGTTATTTTATGTGATGAAATAGAAAACCCAATGTGTAAGAAGTCTTAATATTTTGAAAAAGTGGGTGTTAGATTAATAACCTAAGAGATAATAGAAATTATATCTTGGGGATTATCTATTTTGAACAAACTATGTTTTTATTCATGTAATAAATTGTTCGAAGATAAAAAATATAAATGATTGAATTATTTATGTTGAGCCCTTTGGAATATTGTTGAATGCTTCCTATGATTGCTGTTTTAATAATCCCAAATCATCAATTACTTAATCTGGTTTGATTTCTCATATACATAATCACAATATCTTAGTGAATCTATGTATATTGGTTGGATCAAGTTTTTATCTTTTTGTTATTGATTTACAAGTATTTTGGAAGTCCTCTGGATAAAACGGACAACAGTCGCACCGATCCATATCAAACGGACAACGGTCGCACTGATCCATATCAAAGGAAAACGGTCTCACCGATCCATATCAAAGGACAACGGTCGCACCGATCCATATCAATGGAAAATAGTGTCACCGAGGCTGATCAAATGAGTCACCGAAAATGTCACACCGATGCTGATCATCTGAGTCACCGAAGATGTCTCACTGATGCTGATCAAATGAGCCACCGAATATGACATGCTGATCCAGATCAAATGAGTCAACGATCATGACTCACGGATGCTGATCAAATGAGTCACCGAAGATGTCTCACTGATGCTGATCTAATGAGTCACTGAATATGTCTCACCGATGCTGATCAAATGAGTCACCGAAGATGAAACACCGATCCAAGATCAAATGAGTCACCGATCATGACACATCGATGCTGATCATCTGAGTCACCGAAGATGTCTCACTGATGCGGATGCTGATGACCTACCGATCACATGACTCACCGATAGTCATAAACAGCTATTTGAATTTATTTATCTTTATTTAATCTAACCGATGGTCATATTAGGAATATTTTAATGCTCTGTCATTTATTTAATGAAGGATGTTGGATGTCAGGGAACCATACCTCGTACCTGCAAAAAGAAATCATTTATTTTACTGGAGCTCGTCCCATAAATACAAGAAGCCCCTGCTGGTGCATATATACTGCAGTAACAATGACAAGACATATATGAGTTTAACGAGTGGTGGATGAGATAGTCGTAGAAAAACACAGAACCTCATACACACTCAATCTTACTGAAGAAGAGTTTTGTACTTCCACGAGGACATTGAAGAACTTCATCCACTACATTTCTCACTATCTTTGAATCTGGATGCCAAGAAGATGACACTCTGTTTTTCAGACAAAAACAAGATGAGGACTCAGAATCATCTCTGATCAAACTCAAGGAGTCCAAAGCTTCATTGAAATCACTAGAGCCATTTCTAAACTCTACATCTCTGCTCTGTGATTCATTATTTCGCATTTCGAGCAGTGTGTGTTATCTTTTGCATTTAACACACACACTGTCTCCTATACATTAACTGGAGGATATGTAAATCCTTACTCAAACTCTTAAATCTTCTATTTCCCACTGAGATAGTGGTAGAGGTCATGTGTGACCTGGATAGCTCGTTGCTGTTGTTTTGTTTCCCATGAATAACAGGGGTAGAGGTCTTGGACCTGGACAATTGTAAACTGTTGTGAACCCCGATCCAGGGTGTGGATCAAATTTATACAAATTGTTGAGAGGACTAAGTATCAGCTTGAGACTGAACCACTTGGTTATATCTGTAGTGCTATATCTTTCAAATTTATTATTTTATTCCGCTGCTAATTTCTTTAAAACCAAAACTATTTTAAAGTCACTTTGATAATTAAATTCGCAATTGTTTATATTAGTTGTAAATCAGTAAGTTGGTTTCAAAAGTTAATAAACCTTCCTGTTTTGTTTAACTGGGAAATAATCAATCCCTTGAGAACCCAACCAAACCCTTACTTTGATATAAATTCACTATAGTTTAATTCAGTATTTAATTTGGGTGTTGTTAAGACAAAGTTTTAAAACTGAAATTTTAATTGGAACTCAATTCACCCCCTCTTGAGTATCCACTCCGACCAAAAATTGGTTTCAGAGGTTGTTTAAATATTTTCTAAAGTACTATATTTTTAAACTGTGATTTTAGTTGTGTTTTAATGTTCTTAAATTTCTGTTATTTCTAAATTTTTATCTCATTAAAATATTTGCTTTAAGTAAGCTATCATGGATAATAGACTTGAAGGTGTTGCTACCAATAGACCACCATTTTTCAATTGCACTAACTATGCTCAGTGGAAAATCAAAATGAAAATTCATTTAGAAAGAATGGGTTTTGATATTTGGACTGCTATAGAATCAGAATATAAAATTCATACTACTGTTAGAACTACATGGAATGAAGCTACTAAGGCAACATACAATAATAACTGCAAAGCTATGAATGCCTTGTACTGTGCTTTAGGAGATGAGGAATTTAATTGAATCTCTGCTTGTAAAAATACTTATGAAATTTGGGATACCTTACCTATTTCTCATGAATGAACAACTAATGTTAAGGAAATAATATTGAACACTTATACTATTAAGTATGATAATTTTAAGATAAAGCCTGATGAACCCATTTCTGACATGTATCTCAGGTTTAATGAAATTTTCAACACAATGACTTCTCTGGGAAAGGATGATCCATCAAGGGAACAAATTATGAGAATTATGAGAGTCTAAATGAAAGATGGAGGGGAACTTCTGTCTCAATTAGAGAATCATGTGATATTGGTGAACTACCAGTCAAGGAACTAATTGGAAATTTGATGATGTATAAAGAGGAACTAAAGTTTAACAAAGAATAAGATGATGAACCTAGAAGGAAGTCAGTTGCTTTCAAGACTTCAGCTTCAACGAACAAGGATAAATAGATTCTTCAAGCTATAAATGAAAGTTCAAGCTGTGAATACAGTGAAAGTGCTTCTGATAGTGATGCTGAGAAGGCTCACATTTCGATAAGTTTTAAAAAGTTTTATAGGAAGAAGTAGTTTTTTCAGAAAATCAAATTATAAAGGTATGTATGATAGTAAGGGACATTGGAAAAAGAATTGGAAGAAATCTGACAGATCAGATGAAGTTGTATTCTATGAGTGCAAAAGAAAGGGACACATAAAAGCAGACTATCCAAAGTTGAAATACAAGAAGAGGTATGATTACAAGGACAGTGAGTACAAAATGGCTATAAAGGATACTTGGAGCGCTTCTGAGGATAGATCCACTGAATCTGAAGTTTCAGAAACTGAACACAGAAATAAGGCGAACATGTGTTTTATGACAAACACCTCTGAGGTAACATCTGAAACTCCTGCTTCAAATTCATATTATTCTGAAGATGATTCTCACTCAGAAAACATGTCAAAATCTGAACTATCTGAATACTGTGATATGTTGGAAGAAACCTGTAATGAGTTAAAAGACACATACAAAGGTTTAAAGAAACAGTATGCTTTAACTGATAAACATATATCTGATCATGATATTGAAATGGAAAATAATTCTCACTTGATTAAAGAAAACACTGAACTGAAATTATCTAATGAGGAACTCAAGAAAGACTTAGGGAAATTTACAAATGGTAAAGATACTCTTACTCAGATTCTAGGTAATCAAATAGCACATAAATACACTACTGGTATAGGATACCAACCTGGACAAAGTAAAATTTCCAAAACTAAATTCATTCCTAAATCTGGACAGAATGTAACTAGTTCTAAAACCTCATATGCTTCAACTAGTTATATTCATAGTGATGGATCTAATAAAATTTATCTATCAAAGTCTGTTGATCCTACAGCCTTCATGAGACCCATAAGGCAAATTTGGGTACCAAAAGCATTGATTTCTAACCTGTCTGGACCCAAGAAGATCTGGGTACCAAAATCATTTCCTATCTAAATCTGTTTTGTAGGGAACCTGCTTAAATATATCCTATATAAAGCCTTGGTATTTGGATAGTTTATGTTCAAGAAATATGTCTCGAGACTTCTCATTCTTTAAAATCTTAGTCAGAGTTGATGGAGGGTTTGTCACTTTTGGTGAAACTCAAAAGGAAAAATCATCGGAATAGGCCAGATTGGTAACACTGACTTGGTATTAATTTCTAAGGTTTTATTTGTTGATGGACATATATACAATTTGTTAAGTATTTATCAGTTATGTGATGATTGTTTTTATGTTAAATTTAAAAATGATGCTTGTAATGTTTTTTATTCTAAAAATGCTTTAGTGTTTTCTACTTTAAGAAATGAAAATGTTTATGCTGTCGATTTAAATTATTTAGCTAAGAAAAATATTATTTGTTTCAATGCTTTTCATAAAGAGTCTTGTCTTTGGCACAGAAGATTAGGACACTACAATGTGTATTCACATAGAAAACTTGTTAGGAAGAACTTAGTAAGAAACCTACCCAAACTTGAATTTCCAGCAGGCAAAGTTTGTAATCCCTGTCAAAAGGGAGAGCAACGTAAATATTCTTTTAAATCAAAGAATGAAGTTTTAACTTATCAACCTCTCGAGTCGGTTCACATGGATTTATTTGGACCTTCTAGATTTTCTACTTTAAATGGGAATCATTATGTCTATGTTCTTGTAGATGACTTTTCTAGATATACTTGGGTATATTTTCTAGCTCACAAAAGTGAAGCATGTTCTAAATTTGTTAAATATTACAAGTCTGTAGAGAACCTTAGTGGACTTAAGATTAAACCCTTGAGAAGTGATCATGGTCGTGAGTTTGAAAATGATGAGTTTGAATCTTACAGCTCACACAATGGCTATAGTCACAATTTCTCTGCCCCTAGGACACCTCAATAGAATGGTGTAGTAGAAAGAAGGAATAGAACACTGCAAGAAATCTCTAGGACTATGCTTAATAAGTATGACCTACCCATTTATTTTTGGGCTGAAGCTGTAAATACAGCTTTTTATGTTATCAATAGAGTCTTGATCAGACCTGTTCTTAAGAGGACCCCTTATGAGTTGTGGAACCATAGGAAACCTAAGGTTAACTACTTCAAAGATTTTGGCTTCAAAGTAATTATTCTTAATAATAAAGACAATCTCGACAAATTTTCATCCAAGAGTGATGAAGGAATTTTCCTAGGTTACTCTACTTCTAGTAAAGCCTATAGAGTTTTCAATAAAAGAACCAAATGTGTGGAAGAATATGTTCACATAAAATTTGATGAAACTGATCCACATGAACCTAAGACCTCTCTTGAAAATCTTGAAGACGATCTCTCTGGTTTGAACCTTAATGATAAAGACAATGAACCTGTAGTTAAAACATCCAGTTCTGGACATTTTCCAGAACCTGCTTCTGTTGAACATCAACCTGTAGATAAACCTGAAATCTTGAGTACTACCTTTTCTAGACCAACTAGGATTCTAAAGAACCATCTGTTAGTTGATGTTGATGGTAATTTAGATAAAGGAACACATACTAGAGATTCTCTAAGAAATCAGGTTGAACATCAAGATTTTCTTTCACAGTTAGAACCTAAAAATATCAATGATGCTATCAATGATGAATTTTGGGCAATGGCTATGAAAGAGGAACTAAATCAATTTGAAAGAATCAATGTCTGGAAATTAGTAGAAAGACCTAAGGACACTATAACCATAGTCACAAAATGGGTGTTTAGAAACAAAGTTGATGAATCTGGAAACATCATTAGAAAAAAATCTAGGCTAGTTGCACAAGGTTACAATCATGAAGAAGGAATTGACTATGAGGAAACCTTTTCACCTGTAGCTAGATTAGAGGCTATTAGGATCATACTTTCCTATGCATCACATCTGAATTTCATGTTATATAAAATGGATGTGAAAAGTTCTTTTTTAAATGGTTTTATTGTTGAAGATGTTTTTGTAGAACAACCACCTGGTTTCTCAAATCCTCATTTTCAAAATCATGTTTTTAATCATTCTAAAGATATATATGGTTTAAAACAAGCTCCAAGAGCTTGGTATGAAAGTATTTCAAACTTTCTTATTTCAAAAGGATTTACAAAAGTAATAGATGATCCCACTATTTTTATAAAAATGATTTCAAAAGATGTGTTAATAGTACAAATCTATGTTGATGATATTATTTTTGGATCTTATAAAAATTTTTTATGTACAGAATTTTAAAAGGTTATGCAAAATGAGTTTGAAATGAGCTTAATGGGAGAGCTTAAGTATTTTCTTAGATTTCAAATCTTTCACACTAATGATGGTATTATTCTAAATCAATGTAAATATACTAAGGATTTATTAAAAAGTTTTGGTTTAGATAGTATTAAGGAAAGTGATATACCTATGAGTACTACCTGTAAATTGGATGTTGATGAAACTGGGAAACCAGTTGATCAAACCTATTACAGAGGCATGATTGGGATTTTACATTATCTTACTACTAGTCGACCAGATATTATGTTTAGTGTGTGTATGTGTGCTAGATTTCAAAATAATCCTAAAGAATCACACTTACTGGCTGTTAAAAGGATTTTTTAAATATCTTAAGTATACTGTGAATTTACGTTTGTTCTATCCAAAAGGACAATCATTTGACGTAACTAGTTATTCAGATGCTGACTTTGCTGGATGTAAGTTAGAAAGGAAAAGCACATATGGAACATGTCATTTACTTGGAAATACCCTAGTATCATGGTGTAGTATGAAACAGAACTCAGTTGCCTTGTCTACTGCTGAAGCAGAATATATTGCTGCTGGTAGTTGTTGTGCACAGATTCTGTGGATGAAACACACTTTATTGGACTATGGATTTGATTTTAAACAGGTTTCAATCAACTATGACAATAATAGTGCGATCAACATATCTAAGAATCCTGTGTCTCACTCTAGGACTAAGCACATTGATATCATACATCACTTTCTAAGAGATCATTATCAGAAAGGTGATATTTCCCTAGAATTTATTAGTTCTGAACATCAATTAGCTGATATTTTTACAAAGCCTTTATGTTATGAAAGAATGAATTTTATTAAACAAGAATTGTGTATGAGAGATCTATAAAACTGATCTGTAAAACAGATCTGTGAAACAGATCTGTGAAACTGATCTGTGAAACCGATCTGTGAAACGATCTGTGAATCAGATCTGTGAAACCTATCTGTGAAACTGATCTGTGAAACCGATCTGTGAAACCGATCTTTCTATATATTATATTTTATTTTGTTGTGATAAATTAACTACTTTTATCTTTATTATGGGAACCCTAAATGATGAAATAAATCATACACGACTATTTCTATTCCCCAAACCGTCGACCTTTCATCTCTTTCCCGCCAAACCTTTTTTCCTCTATTCTCCTCCACTTTGAACCTTTGAACTCCTGCTTTCCCCAGAATCATCAAATGGCAAAGCAGAAGAGACCGAGATAAGGATCAGAAAGTATTGTACCTTCAAAGCGTGCTCGAGGCGAGTCGAGTAGTACTAGTCAAAGATCAGTAAATCCGAACCTGGAAACTCGGATTATTGTTGTAGAAAAGGATGTCAGATCCGCCAGGCTTTTTACCATTAAGTCGCTATTGTTACAAGCTTTAGATTCGCGAGGATGGAAATACTGGTTCTCATATAACACTCATGTTTACTAGCCAAAGCTAGTGCATGAGTTTTATATAAATTGACAAGTTACATTATATGGTGTCTAGGCTGCCAGAATGTCTTCTGTAGTGAAATGAAAGAAAATATATTTTTTGTCTAAACAATGGGGTGAATGTTTGAATGTACCCCATGAGGGTCGATACGAGGATTATTCTGGAAACATTCCTCCAACCACTGAATACATCTCTTATGAGTTAGCTTTAGAGCTTTTGACTGGAAATAGAGAGTCAAGGAGAATAACAGCCTCAAAGATGGATGGTGAATATAGAATTCTCTTTATCTTTATTCAGCACCAAATTTTCCCCAGGAAATGAGATTTTTCTGCTGTAAAATATCAGGATGTTTTTATATTGTTTTTACTAAAGACCCATGAGAAGATCTATTTGTGTAGATATCTAATGGTGCACAATGCTGGAATGGTGAAACCTTCTAGGAAATCCACTGCCCTGTTCTATTCCAAAATGATCTCTGCTATGTTAAAGAATATCAAATGTGTTAATGAAGCTGATGAGATAGCCGAATCTGATAGTTCTTCTTGTGTTAAAAATGAAATTTGTAAACGGATGAAAATAAACTAGAACCCATGGAAGAAATGCTGGGTTTCCGATGAGGACAAGTTTTATGAATCGTACAATCCCACTGATCATGGAAAGATGCCGAAGGGTTTGAGAGACCCTGGTTTGAAATCAGATGAGGAGCCAATTTTTTCTGATGATGAGGAAGAAGTAGATGTTGAAAGGAATAAAGACACTGAAGAGTCTAGTAAACAAGGGATGGAATAAGCTGAAACAGAAGAAGGAAGTATGTAACTTCCTGATGATAGGACTGATCCTGATACTGTGAGCCCTAAGAGAAGAATAGACATTGGATCTACCAGTCCTCCTTTACCCTTACCTTAATCAGAACAATTCTTGGTGATGAAGAAGCTAGTGAGACTAAAGTATCTGACAATGATGTTTCTGTGAAGAATGGAAATGAGAATGGAGATGTTGATGATGATGATGATAATGATGATGATGGTGATAACCGACCAGTGGATGGTCTTGCTATACCTCCAACAGAAACACATCAAACTATACCAGAAACAGATGCCAATGGCAAGAGAGATTCTCTTGAAATCAGTGGAAAAGCAAGTTCTGATAAACTGAAATATACTCTGTGTGCTGCTGTCTGGGATGATTACACTGGTTTTGCTGTTTTGGGTTTAGAGTATTCGGAAGAAGAAGAACAAGAATAAGAATATATTACGGTTATGATGGAAAGCCAACCAGTTGAGGCAAGGTCTGCTCATGCTGTTGATGCTGGAGATGCTCATCTACCTAGTTCTACTGTCTCTCAGTCTGATTTTGATAAGTTAAAAAGAGAGTTTCTTACTGGTGTGAGAGATACAGTCAGAGAAGAAATTTCAAATGCTGTTAAACTAGACTTGGCCAATACTGGTGAGTTTATTGGCAGGCACATAGCCTCTCTAAATCAGATTCTAAAGGATCTACAATATGGATTAGTTTCTTTATCCAACAAATTTAGATCCACCGTCTCTGGTATGATGGTAGTGTTGAGGAATCTGATTGAACATCATAAGAAGTCTGATCTGAGAAAGTTGAATTCTGAGATAACTCTGATAGTTTCTCAATCTAGTACAACCAAAGTAACCGAAATCACTACTCGTGAGCTAGAGGCTCTAAGGAAAATTGTGCACGATAAATTGGCCGCCATTAGACAAGTTCTTGATTTGGACTCGTTGAGGAAGATGAAGGAGCACAATGATCACATTCATAAGATGGTAATTGTATATTCATCAGATGCCACTAAAGCCCAGAGAGAGATCAAGGAAAAGGTTGATCACTACTTTTCAAAAATCTAAACCAAACATAAGATGACCGCGAATTTCAAAGTGTTAGCTGACAATCTGAGACTACCTCCAGTCACTAAAGCTTTCAAGACTCATGTTCGACAGTTGCAAGATTTTACTCCAACCTTGGAAAGGTTCATGGAGAATAAGGATGATTTTGAGAAGGCTATGCAGTATGGTGCAGAAGTTATTCAGAATTTCATAAATCTTTTTAAGCCTTATCTGAATGCACAAGACACCGCCATTGTGCTTCCTACTGCTGACCCTCTCAGTTCCTCTGATGTTGCTCCAAATCAGATCTCCATTTCTCAAGCTCTATCTCAACTTCGATCGGTTCCTCAACAATCTTCTCAACCAGCTCCTACAGATCCACAACAAATCCCAGTGGCATCCTCTCCTCCACCCTCCAGATTCATCTTATCACCTTTTCAAATTTGCCCAGTTCCACCTGCCTCCAAGCCTTCCAACTTACCAACCATTGATCCTTCTGACAAAATAAAATCCCCGTTACATCCCCAGAAATAGTTGTGCATTGTTGTTGATAGGGTGAACCCTATTGTGATTGTACTGTGATGTCTTATAAACTTTTTCCTCTTTTCTTTTTATTCTCACTGATGCCTTATTTTAATTTCTTCTTTATCTGTTTTCCCTTCTTTTTTGATTATCCCAATGGGGGAGAAATATGAATATCTATGGATCTATGGGAAATATGGGGAGATGCATCTCTCAAGGGGGAGAGTTATATCTCATTATGGGAATGCTTGCATAAGTATTTAAGGGAATAAATTCAGGGGGATATTTATATCTCATTATGTTTTTATTCTTATTATGCCTTATTATTAATGATATATTATATTTATTTATGGCTAGGATTTGTAATTATAAAAAGGGGGTATTGTTGAGCCCTCTGGACGATTGTTGAATTCTTCCTATGATTGCTGTTTTAATAATCACAAATCATCAATTACTTAATCCGGTTGGATTTCTCATATACATAATCACAATCTCTTATTGAATCTGTGTATATTGGATGGATCATGTTTTTATCTTTTTGTTGTTGATTTACAAGTATTCTGGAAGTCCTCTGGATCAAACGGACAATGGTCGCACCGATCCATATCAAACGGACAACAGTCTCACCGATCCATAACAAAGGACAATGGTCGCACCGATCCATATCAAAGGAAAACGGTCGCACCGATCCATATCGACGGAAAACGGTCTCACCGATGCTGATCAAATGAGTCACCGAAGATGTCACACTGATGCTAATCATCTGATTCACCGAAGATGTCTCACCAATGCTGATCAAATGAGTCACCGAAGATGACACACCGATCCAAATCAAATGAGTCACTGATCAATACTAACCGATGTGGATCAAATGAGTCACCGAAGATGTCTCGGAGATGCTGATCAAATGAGTCACCGAAGATGTCTCACTGATGCTGATCAAATGAGTCACCGAATATGACACACCGATCCTAGATCAAATGAGTCATCGATCATGACATACTGATGATGATCATCTGAGTCACCGAAGATTTCTCACCGATGCTGATGCTGATGACCTACCGATCACTTGACTCACCGATAGTCATAAACATCTATTCGAGTTTCTTTATCTTTATTTAATCTAACCAACGGCCATATTACGAATATTTTAATGATCTGTCATTTATTTGATGAAGGTTTTTGGATGTCAGGGAACCGTACCTCGTACCTACAAAAAGAAATCATTTCTTTTACTAGAGCTCATGCCATAAACACAAGAATCCCCTTCTGGTACATATATACTTGAGTAACAATGACAAGACATATATGAGCGCAAAGAGTGGTGGATGAGATATTCATATAAAAACACAGAACTTCATACACACTCACGATTACTCAAGAATATTTATATACTTCCACGAGGACATTGAAGAACCTAATCCACTACATTTCTCACTATCCCTGAATCTGGATGCCAAGCAGACGACACTCTATTTTTCAGAAAAAAACCAGACAAGGACTCAGAATCATCTCTGATCAAACTCAAGGAGTCCAAAGCTTCATTGAAATCACTAGAGCCATTTCTAAACTCTACATCTCTGCTCGGTGATTCATTATTTCGCATTTCGAGCAGTGTGTGTTATCTCCTGCATTTAACACACACACTGTCTCCTATTCCTTAACTGAAGGATCTATAAATCCTCACTCAAACTCGTACATCTTCTATTTCCCACTGAGATAGTGGTAGAGGTCGTGTGTGACCTAGACAGCTGGTTGCTGTTGTTTTGTTTCCCACGAATAACAGTGGTAGAGGTCTTGGACATAGATAGTTGTAAACTGTTGTGAACCCCGATCCAGGGTGTGGATCAAATTTATACAAATTGTTGAGAGGACTAAGTCTCGGCTTGAGACTGAACCTCTTGATTATATCTGCTGTTCTATATCCTTCAAAGTTATTCTTTTATTCGGCTGCTAATTTCTTTAAAACCATAACTGTTTTAAAGTCACTTTGATAATTAAATTCGCAAGTGATTATATTAGTTGTAAATCAGTAAGTTGGTTTCAAAAGTTAATCAACCTTTATGTTTTGATTAACTGGGAAATAATCAATCCCTTGAGAACCCAACCGAACCCTTACTTTGATATAAATTCACTATAGTTTAATTTATTATTTTATTTGGGGGTTGTTAAGACAATGTTTTAAAACATAAATTTTAATTGGAACTCAATTCACCCCCTATTGACTGACCACTCCGACCAACAATTTATAATATATAAAATATTTTTATGACATTTAGAATTTATTATTGTGTAGGAAACGTCATCAATAAATCAAAATAGTTTTTTTGAAACAAAACATGGGCTCATCATCTGGAAAGGGGCTTGGAAGATCTAAAATAGAATTTGTATTCAATGAGTATTTTGACAAAAGTCACATTGATATTGGGTGTTTGGAATAATGTTCAAGATGATGAAATAAATTGTGTACAGTATTTTTCATTGTGGCCTTGTAGGGATATAGGGAGGTTGTTCAACAATTGTTTGAAGAACATGGTATAAGAATTTAAAATAGTCATCAAGCAGTTGATTATTAGGATTAGATATTTAGATTGTTCTTAAGTCTGGAATAGTTGATTTTTGGTGTGATAATTATTTTATAGATAATTAATTGATGTACTAATTTGAAATATTCTAAAAGATCCAATAAAAAATGATAGATATATTTCACTAAAACTATAGATGTCCTAATCTAGGATAAAAAATCATTAACTTATAAAGGAAGTGTTTTAATAGGAGAAATTGTACATGTGGAATGGATTTTTTGTTTGTGGTTGTAAAGTATGAATTACTATCGATTCTCATTGATAAACTATAAAATCATGGGGATGTGATTTTTAATTGCTAAGGTACTTTCATAATAATAAATATAAATATGTACAGTGGTAACCAAGGAGTTTCCAAAAGGCTATGTAAGAATTTTATGGTGGTTGTGTACGTTTAAATAGAACTATTTAAATGATATTCGATGTTTTTGTATTATATTATCAGAAAATCTAGTGGTTTTTTATATTTCACGGATGAACGTTACTGAATACAATATAGTGGTGAAACTAGTGGACATAGTTGATTGTTTTAGATTCTTTCCTATAAATAGGTTGGTAGAGGTCATGAAATCCCTATCATAGTCCACCTTAAACTGTAAATATATTGGATCACTCTTTGATCTCAAGAGTGCTTCTATATACACCAGAGGATTCTAAAATGCATTGGGGGTTTGTTGTGTTATCACGAGGAGACTATAACAACATACTAGAGTGTGAAATAACATGTCAATAAGTAAATAGAATCCATAAAAAATAAATATCATTGTATGTGAAAGTAATAAAAAATAACACATGCTATATCAAATTAATATGTAGAATCAAACATTCACATAGAATCACAATCATGGATATATACAATTGTTGATCTCCCACATAGCCAATCACAATAAAGGATAAATGGATGAATTTTTTGAGGCTAATTAGGATACAATTCCAATACAAATCCATTAATTAAAATTGTTTTGGAGTCCATATGAGCTATCATTATCACTCATGCCACAGTAAGCCTCTCCAAATCCTAATCATATGGATAATTAGGATCTCCTCGAGTGCACAAGCTTCATTGTATCATGAGAAGGGTGTGAGTACAACTTAGTAGTTAACCAACTATGAGGTCCCAAACATATGTTATAAATTTATTGTATGTTCTTGTCCCATGATCCCTAAAATAATAAATATAGTGTGAAATCATTTATATATGAACAAACTCAATCCTAGTTTTAGGACTAGACCAAAAGGATGAACCAAATCCTATTTCAACCTATACTAGAGAGTTTACGATTTTGTGACAAAATCATTACAAGATATACCATGAACATAGAAAATTACTAATATCACTACACATTTAATAACACAATATCATGATCAACATATTATTATTAATAATGTGGACTATAAAATCCAAATATTCTTAGAGGTCCCCAAGAGGGTCTCATCCTCAACATTAATTCAAGGGTGCATGTCCAAGGAGATCTAAATCAATTAGGAGGTAACATAGGAGGGTTATATATCCGACAATTATAAGAGGAAACAACTATAATGAAATCCATGTAACCATATAAATATCAATGGGTACTGTATCCCACTTGAATCATCATATAATTAGAAGGGATGAAGTCCAAATCAAAAGGGAAGATCCAAGGCATCCCATGTATCTCAAAACATCTCATTGGTAAGTGTATAACTGCAAAATTATACCATAATAATAATTTAAAAAGGGTTTTCTATCCACCATAACAATACCGTATAATCTTTTTCAAATTTCAAGAACAAAAAACATTATATTTATAACAATTACAGGTTCACACCAACATCTTGGATCCTATGGAGACAGTAAGAATCATTACTATAAACTACCACACATACCCTATTTTTGGTCAATATATCTCATGTGCACTCCTTGAATCTCGTATGTCACATAAAAGAATTGAAACCCAAAATGGATCCACTATATTGTTCTAGTATTTGTGTCATCAATTGTCACTTTAATAGAATGAAAATCCTTGGCATAATAACGATCACAAAATGATCTCACTGGCCTCATAGTTATAAGCACACAAAGGATACAAACATAGGTATATCCACATCCAATGTCACACAAGTATAATCCTTATATCCAACTGATTCATTAAAATTAAATGGATCTTCTAACTTAGGCAATCCATATTAGTGGGAGAGGAACACTCGGCCCAAACATTTCTTAACTAGGCTCAATAATTTAAAGAATCTCAAGGTTCCCACATAACCTATTCCATCCCATCATCCCAATACAACACATATCTCTATAAATATGATTTTTGGAATCTATTCAAAGGGAAATATTGTTAACATATTCCATTAAAATCCATCTAGTGTATATGTACCTAAATAAATACAAACATAATCAGGGACTTGTCCATCTATGGTCAAGGCGTCATGACATTACCCAATGGCTATCTTGGACCTTGTCACTTTATTTAATTCATTTATAGTCATTTTATATAATTTAAAGAATTTATTTTACCACAATTGATTGTAATTTATAGTTTATAGAACACACAAAGCACATTATAATTATGTAAGCATATGAAACTACCAAAGGTTATGTTCGAGGAACCACCTACTAAAATTTAGTAGTTACCGTCCATTTTTAATGTAGCGCCAGAACTATCAAACAATATTTTCTATTACTAATTTCCCATATTCAATCACTAAGAGTAACTTTCTCAACTGGAAATGAAAAATAAATAATAAAAATAATTTATAATTAATTATTCAACTTAATTTTTAAAAAATCATAATTTAATTCTACTAAAATCAATTAGGTATAAATTTGGAAAACTCTTTAGTTATCCATGTAACACATTAATGTCAAAAAACCATTTATAGACGTTCTATGTGATACTCCTTGAATTATCCTAGTGAATATCATTCATGTGACCCTAATTCAATTTCTAAAATTTCTCTATTTAATAAATAACCTTAATTAAATTCAATAAGTTATGTACCTTTTAAGAAATTTTGTATGAAAATATGTTTGAATCACATAACATCCTCTAGATATCAAAACAAAAACCCCATAATATTGAGACGATTCATTATTATATAGATTAATAATCAATTAAATCTAATCTATATCATCACAAAACTGAGGGTAAGGAGGTGGAGAAGAAGAGAAAATGGAAGAGATAATCTAACATTAAATCAATACCAAAATAACACCCTATTCCTATAAATATTCAAGTAATGATATGAAAAATCAAAATCATTTATTATTAAAATTAATTATCCATATTTTATGGATTTATATTCCTAATACGAATATTATGTGATTTTTAATCGAAATGAAGAAATTTTTATTTTCAACTAAATTGGGGTTTCATGCATTATATGGTTTTATTTAAAATCCCCATTTACAAATTTTAGAAAATTCTTGTTAAGAAATTAAATTAGTTTTTTAGTTAGTGTGTTTTAATTATCTGTGGTTGTTTGTTGTGAATATTTATTAAATTATTTATTTTTCAATGGATATAGTAAAATATAGATTTTTTCTAGAAACTGTATATTATTTTAAAGTATTTACTAGAATAAATATATTTTTGATTTTTTTAAAATATAATTAGTTAAATTTTATTAGAAAAATATAATTATGGTCTTAAGAATAAATTGTTCACATAAATGATGTATAATATATATATATATAAGTCAATTTTCTAAAAAACTATTCATCATCACCTTTTGTGGGAAATAAATTATAATTAAATTTATCCACATATAAACATTTAATCTTGAAAAAGGATTACATATTTATAATTATGTGGTAAATTGTTTATAAATAGATCAATTTTATTTTTTGACTATATTAATTATAACCATATGAATTATTTTATTAGTACAATAATGCTAAAATAGGTTAATTATTGTTAAAACATATGTGATAAGCCATAAAATTCACTCAAAACATTAAATTATTTTATTATATTAGTCTATTTTTTATATAATGGAAATAAATTTAAAAATATGACATTTTTTCATTATAGATTTTATTTTTATCTTCATTTTATTTTAATTATATAAAAATGAAAAAATGATACTCTCTTGCTTTTTATTACAACTTATGCGATCATATAGGTATAAAATTAAGTTATGTATAAATATTAATGCTTATTTTGAGAATAAAAGAAAATATTTTTATTATGGTAATTTATTTATAATATTTAGTGGGAATATAATTAACTTAAATTATTACACAACAGTGACCTAATGCCTATGCAAGAAGTATAAAAATCAAGTAAATTATTTAAAAACTGAAAAAATTAATATCATATCGGTGATTAAAAGTGTCCCCTGAATTATGTAGATAAATATAAAAATTATATTTGTTTTAATTATTTATATTTTAATTTTAATTTTATCTTTAATACATTAAATTCAATGTAAATGAATATTTCAAAAAATTACATGAATGATATTTTAAAATAAACAATATTTAATCAATATTTTAAAATTAATAAAAATACTATATTAATTAAATTGAATGTCATATAGTTAAAAATATAATCTATGGTCCATTTATTTGTCATTTTTCTTTGTTATTAACATTCATAATCCCTAAGTAGTAAAAAACATTGATATCATTATAATTGTAAGAAGGAATAATTGGGGGGGGGGGGGTCAAAACCAGACGATAAGGATAAAAATATAATATAAACTTGTAAAAAATATATTTTATGATACTATTAGATAAATATTAATTATATGTTAAAATTATATCAATTTGGTGCCCATTAAAATGATAATTAAAATATATTATTTTTATTAATTTAATAAATTCCAAGATTTCCCCTATGCTATAAAAGAGAACCTCTACTATACTATTAATCACTACATTTACCATTATATATTATTCACTAGATACCACAATAACTTCATAAATTCCACCCCATTTTTTATAGGTATTATTTTGGGCATAATATCAACATAATAGTGCTTAAGGTGCACAAAACGGAGTTTCTCGGAAAGAGAGGTATTACTTTTAACTGAATATTTTTTTATTTAGTATTCTACATCATTAAAATATTTATTAAAATCATTTCAATAATATATCCAATATCTTTCATATACATAGATATTTGTATAAAAATGTAATAACCTATATAAATATCCTCAAATAAAATTAGAAATGAATCCACCATTCGTGTGTGTGATGGACTACTTCCCCACGGACAGATGCAATTCATCTCAAATAACAATATCTAGTAGATATATATAATCATTGATTTAATTTATATTTGTGATATTATTGAAGTGTATATCATTATATAATGATAATATATCATCCAAATTAAATTCCATTCCATCCATTGATGAATGATAAAGTTGTTCACGCATATATGTTGATTTCTACCTCTATGAAACAATGCGATTCATTTTTCATATCCAAATAAAATTGATGATATATATAAATTTATTTAGTGAAATAATATTATATATATTATTTAATAGTAATTATAGATATATTAAATAATAATTACCTTCTTTCTATATTTGTTTTTTGAAAAACGGATACATAACTCTTGCGTACATACAACCTACTGTCACATTTTTTGTAACATAGTTCATTATTCAGAAACAATTGCAGGAATGAGTTTAAAATTAATATAAATATATTAAAATAAAAATTTTATAAAAATTATTATTATTCATTATATCATTGAATAATGACCTATTTTATCATAGTCAACATACTAGAGTTATTTTGGACATTTGAGCATAATATCATCAAAACATATGAAGTGATCTTCATTTATTAGGTCGTTATACATAATATTTAAAACAATATAATAATTTGAATAATTAAAATTAAAATTGATTCTAATCATATAAATATTTATCATAAGTTATTTATTGATGAATATAATAAAATTATGAGTCAAACATGATGTAATAGACACATTACTATAAAACTGTCATTATAAATATTTTAATCATTTATTTTAAAAATATTATTCATCGATGTCCATAGTTATAAATTATTTATAGACATAGTTTTAGAAATATTTAAATTAAAAAAGAAATTTGATGTCCCTTATCTAAATTCATTCAGTGTTTCTAAAAATGGTTTTTACAGAATGATTTTACTTTCTTTATAAAAGGGAAAAAAGGAATATTCAATTTTAATGCATATGACATCAAATAATTTTTTATACACTAACAATAATATTATATTTGGATTACATAATAATATTCCATTGTTTTATTCAATAGAAAAACATCATTCCATGGTGTTGGTAATTTAATTTTAATAATTGGTTTTTAATGGAATGGGATATATCAATATATGAAAGTGCTTTAAATATGGGTTGAAATGAATAATGTTACATGTTTGATAATGGAAATGATATATTTTATGTGCATAATTCTTGTTATGGTCCTTATAAATTTTTAATGATGATGGGTGAGATCATTATTTGTAATGATGATGGGTGAGTTAGATAAAAATCTCAAATGTGTTGGGTAATTATTATGTTGTTTGTAGAATTATGTTGCAAGTGGACCATATTCGTTATTACACTTTTAATTGGTCTATGAATATGTCACACAAGTCACTGAGATTAATATTCCTTCTATGGAAATGGTTTTTCAAGAAAATCAATTTTTAGAAAAGGAAACAAAATAATCTATTTCTTAAAATGAAGGATTATTCTCTTTTATGTTAACAATTTAGGTTTTTATGAATTTTTTTCAAGGATTATTATGGTTTCTAAAGATACCCATATTATTAATATGATTCCTTTACATTTTTGTAATATAATTTTGAAAGAATATTGTAAGTGAGGATGATTTCATTAGCTAGAAAATGAATATTTACGCTCAAATTTTGTTATGTTAAAAGACAAATCACTTATATGGTCTCATGGTTTTAAATTCCACTAATGAGTTTATTTTTTTGTATCCCTCCATGAGTTTTTTTGATAATCTGATGTTATTAATTTTTGTACAATTTTTAATGATATATAAAGACAAATAATACGTCATTTTTAATCGCATAATAATTTATCCAAAAAATAAATATTAATTTTTAATACCATTGTATTGTGGGATAATAGATATTAAGGGAAACTGTCCAACCTATAATGTATTGGTTTATATTATAACAGTTATGAAGTATGTCTATAAAACTATAAACCTATAAAAATATTTGAGAATTAAAGAAAATTATTTATTATGTAAAAATTATATTAAAGACTGAATATTTCGTATAAACTTACAGTTTATATGAGATAAAATTTTTAGACAATTTTATAGGTTTTGGATAATGTATGTAAATACCCATAAAATATTATAGTTTATTGTTCTCATGATATATAATTTTAATATTACCAAGTTTATTAATCTAAACTATGCGTTTTTATGATGTGTTATCATAAAGGAAACATTGAAGTTAATGTAAGAAGGCACCAAGATGGAAATATTCCTCCAAATAAACAATACATAATTGTTGGAAATATAATTATGGTTTTTTATATATTGCCTCAATTGTCATAGTTAATAAATGGTGGTTTTTTACATGTGATAGATTATCCACATTTACCTCATATGAACATGTTCACAATTGATCTTTTCATAAAACAACAACCTTTAGCATTCAGTGGATTATTTGAAAAATTGATTGATTAAGGATGAGTTAAAGACTTGTATAACATATTAGAAGTTCTGGTTTGTTTAGAAATGTAAAAGGTATCTCTTATTTTTCATTTTCTAATAGTGAAGATGATCAATGGTGGTTAATGGATAATAATAGTAGGGAATGATAAGAAAATTAAACCATATAATGTGTAACACCCCAAGCTTCCACAGTACGTTTCCCATTGAATAATGAAATAGCTTGCATTGTAGGAAATTAGAGATTCTAACACACCACGACCAATCAAACTAGTCGTTATGAATAGTAATACCCACTTTTTAAAATTATTTAATTTTTTTTTCAAAATGGACTTCATTTTTGAATTCATAATTATAAAATTATCTTAAAGTGAATTTTTTGTACTTTTATGAAAAAATTCTATTTTTGATGAATAGTATTAAAGTTAAATTAAATATAAATTTTTTAATCTAAATAATTTATATTGTTAAATTACACATTTGAGTGGTTTTAATGTATCATTAGATTAAATTTTAATCATTTAATATAATTTTGGTCATTGTCTCTAATTTAAAATTTAAACTAATCATAAACAAGTGTCGATCATTTGATAGTTATTATTTCTTAAAAACAAAGATTTTTGTTTTGACACAGGGAATTAATTTTAAATAAACTTTTTTCACCTTCTGGGTTTTGAATTTGGAAAATTGGATTCCATATTTTGAATCAGGAGGTCCACATTTTGTAAATAGGTAACTTTTATTTTTAGAAATTATGAATAATTATTTCGGTAAATATTTTTTTCCATGGTTAAAGGGTAAATGCATTAAATATGTTTTAAAAAATAATATTATAATAATATTAAATTACCCTATCATGTGTCCTATTTATATTGGTTGATACATTTATGACCATGGGCATCATTGGGTCGATTTTGGGACCCCATGGAGTTACATGGGAGTGATAATTTTATATTAATTTATCAAAAGTAAAGACAATAATAACAAAAACATGTTTCATTTAGTAAAACATATTTATATGGGGTTATATAATTTATCTCTTCCACTATAAATATTAATTATAAAGATAAAATTGTTTAATACATAATGGTATTTTATTTATAATATTTTGAAATTAAATAATTTAATTTAGTTATGACATAACGATGATGTGGTAACTACCTTAATAATAAAATATTAAAATAAATGATATTATAAAAATCCTAAAAATGAAATTGAGACTTATGATAAATTAAACTAATTTTTTAGGTTAATATGAAATTTTAGAGTTTGTTAAATAAATTTTATTTGAAGTAATAAAGTTTTTATGGCATTCAAAAAAATCAAATACTAAATATTGTCAAAATCTACATAATTGTGTTTTTAAAACAAATACTATATTTTTAATTGATATATTATTCCGAAAAATCTATGGTTCAGCCAAAGAACGTAGATAAGGTTATATATATTTTAATGAACCACATAATATTCTATTGGATTGTAATATTATGTTTATTAACAATATAAAATAAAAATACAAAGAGACATGTTAAATTTCAAACTATTTAACTAATAGTTAAATCTAAAAGATAAGGTTTATATGATGAACTAAACCTGTCTAAACCTACTGGTTGAATGTTTTTCGACCCATCTGCACCTTAGTCTCTAAATAATTAATCATAGATCCATTATAAACCGAAAATGTTTTTATTATAAAATAATATTTTAAGCTTTTCCTAAAGTGACCCTCACCTCTCTTATAGAAGGGAACTTCCCCTTCTCTTAATTTCACAACTTAAAAGCCTTTTGGATCAGCCTAACCCTACCCAATTATCCTCAAAACTTCCCTCCCTTCATACTAGAGTAATTACTTTGGTCATAAAGCCATCTTAAGGAGCCCTTTTTGATAAAATTAAAAGGACGAACCTGAAGAAGAGGTAAATATTTCACCACCTCTATCATGTTATTTTCTTCTTCAACTTCCTCTTTATTTGTTGTTTCATTCTAAAATAATAACTCCAGTATCTTATATATACTGTGATGTTATTATAATAATGGTACAATCATATTCTTTATTCTATCCATTCTATAAATGCCAATGTCACCCAATGTGCGTACGTACGGCTTTCCATCTCCACATCGTGATATGGATTGTTATTCAAACACTTCATTATTTGTATGGGTATAATAATGAGTATAACTATTTTAAATAATAAATATAACATGGGAATGATTCTGTATATATGATATAACATTCAATTAGATACTATTTTTCCATCAATGATATTGTCGCTCGTGCGTACGTACAGATTACAGTCTCCACGAACCTGATGAGATTCATTTCCCCATCATAACCATTAAAGAATAATTTTCATTTGATGAATAAAAATAATTATTAATAACTTAATATCATTCTGGATATGAATCAAATAAAACATATCCATAACAAAAATAGATTATGTAACCAGGTATATAAAGGAAAGCGAGTTACTTAACATCCAAAAGGATGATACTGCTATAATATTATTTACAATGCAATATTAGAAGATCATATATGATATCATATTTATGTATATAGTTCTTGAATAATTTAACCAAAATGATTTAACTAATATAAAATAGGTGAACATATCATCAACTAAGGAAAAGTAAAAATTAATGGTTAATTTCACAATCATTTTATTATCTATGGTTGTTTTTACGTAAGTATCTAATAAGACCTCTATATCATCCACATCTATGTTTTCTTTAAAATTTATTTCAATTTTTTTAATATTTAGTATACTATGGGTTAAAGACATTTATACCATTATTTTACCCTGTATGTTTTGAAATTAATCATTCCATTATTTTCTAAACAACATACTTTATGACCATTTCAATATAGTATAGGTAAGAATGTTTTTTATTTATACGAAGGGTGGGGATATTTTCTGCCATTATAAAATCACCCAATCCTCCCGTACAATATTATAAGAATATTTTCAAAATAAATGTTTTCTATTATAATTTTTTGACTCTTAAATGATTTCAAAATATAAAGAGATATTTCTCTAATATAGTTTTGATTTCATCTATGTTAACATCATTTGATAAATTTTAAACTTTTTTGAAGTTCATTTATTATGGTAAAAATATTCCATATTGTATTTATGTTTTTGTGATATGTTTGACTGTAGATGAGTTATTTTTATATCAATCATGGTTTATTTTTAAATTATTGACATTTAGTATGTTAGTTTTAATACAAATGTTTATGTTATGTTTCAACCTTTTCATATGAGGAATGTATTGGAAATAGTATGTGACGGGTAGAGCCTGCTATAGCTCCACGATGAATCAGTAGGTATCATGAGACAACTGGACATGGAATTGGTGGATGCCTTTCCCAATTTGATATATGGTTTTTGTTATAGCCTATATCAATTTTAGATGTCTTGGTCGAGGCCTTGAAAAGATGTTTCAGGATGTCTGGCATTATACATTCCCTCATTATGAAAATAATGTTGATGGTTCATGTGGTTATTCATCCTATATAATACCCATGACTAGGTTTTATTATGGATTTTTTTACTCAGCTCATATCCCTGCTATAAAGTGTTCATGTTTATTAATTATAAAGGAATGTGTTTTTAATTATTCGTCATGCCTAATGTTTATGTTATATTTTATTGTATTTCTTACCCATATTGAGAATTCGAGATCACTCATTTATTACGTTTCATTTTCCCAGGATATGATGAATTTAGTTATCAGTTACTTGAAAAAATAATCTAGGACACTTGGATGTTTCTAATGGAACAAATTAGTGTTGTATTTCATTTCAGGTTGTAATGTTTAACTTATTTCTGTATCTTGTTTCCAATAATAAAAAATTTATTGGTATTTCGGGACATGATTCCTTGTATCATTCCAATGTTATGTAATAATGCACCGACTTTGGGTAACTGGGGTTAGGTCATTACAGTAGGTATCGGGGGATGTTTACTATTAACCATGGAAACTAGATTTAGAAAAACTCTAATTAGAGCACATTACCCTAAGATAGACATTGAGGATTATTATATAAGAGCTTCCTAGAATTTTAGTACTATAGGGATTTTGTTAGTTTTATAAATAATACATCCCTGTCTGGATACAAGCAGGTAGAGGTAACTTTCGTACAGATGTACATAGGGGTAAAAACTGAAAACACCGCTTTAAGATAGACTCGAATGGGAACTGTTACATGACAACTGGTCTTGCTTAACTCTTTGTTACAACACTCTTGGGGGATATTATATGAATAGTTCTCATATTATTTAAAAACCATTATGATGGGTTTGTGAGTATATAGATCCTCAAAGATTTTTTTTTATGATTATGGATTATATCCATAAGCTACTCAATTTTTTTGAAGTGATCTACAAGTATGGAATTATGTATTGTGGTTCATAAACTAATATACTATAATCAATTGTATTGAAATGGCACCTATTGGAAGTAATGTAAAACATATCAACGCTCCTAATCCATATAGGAATTTACCTCCTACTAAATATAATTATAGCGGAGTTGGTGATGCAACTGGTGCTGATTAGTTTATCACCGTAGTGGGAAAAATCTCATAGGTTATGAATAATTACCTAAACAGTATGGAGCACCCTGATCCACAACGCGAAAGATCAATGTTCGATCGATTCATGAGGAAACGACCACCAACATTCAATGGGTCTAAAAATCCATTTGTAGCTGAATAATGAATAAATTCCTTAGAGAAAATATTTCATGCTTTAGGGAGTAGCGGAATGGAAAAAATTTTCATGGATGTTTATCACCTCACCAGAGATGAAGATCAACGGAGGTCATCAATTCAAAACATAACAGAGGATGATGAATTATCAGTTATGTAATGTGGATAGTTTAAAGAGCTTCTCTTAGAAAAATAATTTCGTACTGACCTTCGAGAGGATATGAAAAGGATATTTCTGAGTCTGAGAAAAAATGAGGATGAGAATGTCGCAAAGAATGAAGCTAAATTTAAAAGGGTGTAAAGGTATGTTACAGATAATATACGTAACCCAAGAAGTAATATTGATCATTTCTTTGATGGGTGAAATTCATTTCTCTGTCAATAATTAGTCTCATAATCCTTCTCATCATATAAAGATATTGTCTCACGTGCAATAAATATAGAAAAAGAATTATCTAAGTCTTACAACTTTAAAGAAAATTAAGAGAAGAAGAGATCTGCTGAACACTCTTGGAATGGAAATAATGAAACATGGAAGAAAGGAAGAGTTGAATTTCCACCCTGTGATAATTATAGAAGGAAGCACCCTGGTACATATATAAACAGAAAAGTAGTATGCTCAAATTATGGACAGAAAGGCCATGTTTCATGTTATTATAAGGAGAAGAAATAAGCTACCAATATTAAATTATTCAATTGCAGGGATATGGTACATTACGCAAATGAATTTCCAAAGCGTCAGGAAAACATACCTCAGAATAGGACATGGGGTCAAGGGCATGCTTATGAGATCACTAGTGCTAAGGTTGAAGCTCCTAAAGACATGATGACCAGAAATTAAATGGTTTCCTCATGTTTATATAATGATTTATTTCATTTTGTATCATCACATTGTGTCATATATTCTCAGTTTACTATGAATATTAGATATTTCAAATTTGATTGTAGAATGTAGTTTTCAGTCCAAACTCCTATGGGACGTATCATTTCAATAATTTTTCATGAATCAGTCCCCATTAAGGAAAATAAACGATATTTATCTACTGATATAATAGTCATACCCATAATTTAAATTGATATAATCCTAAGTATGTATTGGATTTTGGACCATGACGTGAAAATTTATTGTATGAAGAAGGAGGTTACAATTCACGATGATGATAAGAACTGCATTATATTTAGAGATGAAACATCACCATCTGATACTTATCTAGATCCACCACCAGTAGCTCTACTAAATTCAATTATTGTGGAGAATGAGAATGAAAAAAATATGGGTGATAAAAAGAATGTTTCAAAATAGGATGTATGTATTGTGAATGAAGATGTCGATTTATTTCCATAGGATTTACATAGACATCCTCTATAATAAGAAATTGAGTTTTCCCTTGATTTAATTACTGGATCAAGGCCCATATCAATGACCCATTATAGAATGGCCACTATGAAATTAGTGGAACTAAAGAAACAACTAGAAGAATTGAGTAATAAGGGATTAATATGCCTTAGTGTTTCTACATGTGGATCCCATTTCCCTTTTGTTAAGAATAAAGACAGATCTATGAGGATGTGCATTAACTACTGGGAGATCAATTTTATAACCATAATGAAAAATTATCCCCTACCCTGCATTGATAATTTATTTGACTAACTTCATGGAGCACAATATTTTACTAATATTATCCATTTATCTAGATAACATCAGTTGTGTGTGAAGAAGGAATATATTCCGAAATCAGCATTTCGAACTAGGTATGGGAATTACGAGTTTACAGTAATGCTTTTTAGATTGACTAATGCACCCTCTATCTTCATGGATCTAATGAATAAGGTTTTAATGGAATATCCTTATGACTTTTTAGTGTTATTTATTGATGATATCTTGGTATACATAAATGCTATGAAGATCAGGAAAATCACTTGCGTATTATTCGAACGACTGTTAGAAGAAATGAATTGTATGGGACGTTTAACAAGTGTGAATTTTGGCTTCAATAGATTTCTTTTCTTGGATATATTATCTCTAAGGATGGAATCTCTGTAGATCTTTCAGTGACCAAGGGAATCCATGAATGTCCTGCACCGATGAGTAAAACATAGGTACGCAATGTTTTTCGTTAAGTAGGTTATTATCGACATTTCAGCTAGAAGTTTTCCTAGTTTTCTAACCCATTAACCAAGATCACACATAAAGGGGTTTATTTTTTTTTGAATAAAGAGTGTGAATATTGTTTTGAAGAACTGAAGAGAAGATTAATCAACGCTCCTATCATGACTCTACCATCAGGGAACGATGGGTTTGTTAATTATAGTGATGCTTCAAAGAATGGACTTGGTTGTATCATTATGAAAAATGATAGAGTTATTGCCTATGTATCATGATAGCTAGAAATTCATGACCAAAACTATCCCACTCATGATCATGAGTTATTAGCTGTAATCATCGCTCAAATGATATCAAGACACTATCTCCATGGTGAAGAATGTATGATTTATACTGATCACAATAGTTTGAAGTATATATTTCTCCAAAAAATAACTCAACATGTGACAAAGACAATATCTTGAACTACTCAAGCATTATGATTTCACCATACACTACCTCCCTGAGAAAAAAAATAAGGTGGTAGATGCTTTGAGAAGAAATGATCATAGAGTTTTGAACAAGATGAGATTTGAAAGGGATCTATTTTCATGGATAAAGTAAGGATGGACATGGGAATAACCATGGAAGGTGAAACATCAATATTTTTTCAATTGGTTTCCAAACCATCATTACTATAAAAGATAAAGAGTTCTCAGACTGATGATTAGGAGTTTCAAAATAAGATTAAAGCTGTGAAAGATGGGAGATAGAGTGAATTCATATATGAAGACAGAATTTTGAAATTTGGGAATAGGCTTTGTGTTCCTAACACCCCTGATATAAAAATAGAATTGTTGGATGATGATCATAGATCCAATTTCTGTATACACCCTTGGACCACCACGATGTATAGAGATTAGAAGGAACATTTTTTGTGGGATAATATGAAGAGTGAGATTTCTCATTTTGTGTCAAGATAAATGGTTCGTCAACAAGTGAAAGATGGAAGGTAACATCCTGGAGGAGTCTTGAAACCTCTTCCTATACCTGAGTGGAAATGGGATGATATTACAATGGACCTTTTCATGGGGATACCAACGCCACCTATAAAGAATGATGCAATATGGGTCATTGTTGATTGTCTTACCAAGTCATCACATTTTATTGCTATAAGAGAAGATTTACCACATGAATGTTTAGAAGGACTGTATATTAATGATGTTTTAAGATTTCATGGAGTACCCATATCAATTGTTTTTTATTGCTATACCCATTCTATATCACGATTTGGGAAAAGTCATCAGAAATCCCTGGATATAGAACTTCGTTTGATCACTACCTATTACCCCAAACTGATGGACAATCAGAACAAGATACTAAATCCTTAGAAGAAATGTTGAGATATTTCTCACATGACATTTATGGTATGTGGGATCAATATTTTCCTCTGGTAGAATTTTCCCATAATAATAGCTTCTATTCAAGTATCCAGATGGAACCATATGAAGCATTATATGGAATGTGATGTCGCACACCAACATCTTGGAATAACGTTGGTGAAAGAAAACTCTTCGGTCCAGAACATGTTGAGGAAACGATGGAAAAGGTGAAGGGTATCCAAACCCAAATCAATGTAGAACAAAGTGAGCAGAATATCTATGCTGATAACCGAAGGAATGATTTGGAATATTAGGTAAGAGATCATGTTTTCTTGAAGGTATCTTAATGGACGGGAGTTATACAATTCAGTAAGGAGGGTAAATTAAGTCAAGTGTACAATTGACCTTTCAATATTATAGAATGAATTTGGGTTGTATATTACCATTTTCCAATGCCACCAAGTCTCTCCAAATTTCATGGCATGTTCCACATATCACTTTTGAGAAAATACATACCTGACCCAACGCATGTACTCAACTATGAGGAAATTTAATTGGAAGCTGATTTTTCTTATTGTGAAGAGCTTTTCAAAAAATTTCATACCAGTGAACAGGTGTTGAGAAAATGGACGACTCGTCTGGTAAACGTTCTATGGAGAAACCATAATATGGAAGAGGCAATGTGGGAACCAGATGAACTTATAATGAAGAACCAACTGAGTCTTTTTGTGTGGTTGTATTCTAGAAATTTCGAGGATGAAATTATTTGATGGATGTAAGAATGTAACACCCCAAGCTTCCAAGGTATGTTTCCCTTTGAATAACCCAATATATTTCAATGTACGCAACTTCGAGATATTAACACAACACGATCAATAAAACTAGCAGTTATGAATAGTAATACCCACTTTTTGACATTTTATAAATTTTATTTTCAAAATGGACATCATTTTTGAATTCAGAATATCGAAATTAGCTTTGGGTGAATTTTCGGAACTTTTCTGAAAATTTCAATTTTTGATGAATAATACTAAATTTTAATTAAAATTAACTTTTTTAATCGAAATAATTTCTATATTTTAATTATACATTTATTAGATTTAAAGTATCATTAGATTTTATTTTTACTATTTAATATAATTTAGATCATTTTTGGGTAATTTCGCATTTAAACTGAACATGTACAACTGTCGGTCTTTTGATAGTTATTATTCCTTAAAAAAGATTTTTGTTTTAACATCGGGGATTATTTTTAAATTAATTTATTCCACTTATGTGTTTTTTGAGTTTGGAAAAACGGAATTCATATTTGGAATCGGGAGGTCCAAATTGTGTAAATAGGTAGCTTTTACCTTTATAAATTATGAATAATTACATCGGTAAATATTTTATTTACCATGTTTAAAGGGAAAATCCAGTAAATAAGGGTAATCTAATAATATTATTATAATATTAAATTACCCTAACATGTGTCGTATTCATATTAGTTGATACATGTGCGTCCATGGGAAACCTAGGGTATATTTTGGGACAACATGGAGCCACTTGGGAGTGATAATGACATTTTACATTAATTATTCTAAAGTAAAGACAAAAATAACAAAGGCATGTATCTTTCAGTAAAACATTTTTATATGGTGTTATATAATTGATCTCTCCGACTATAAATATTCATTATAAATATAAAAAATTTATCTTAACTAATTGTATTTTATTTATAATTTTTAGACATTGTATAATTTATTTAATTTATGATACAATGATGATGCAATAATTAACATAATAATGATGTATTAAAATAATTGACATTATAAATATCCAAATAAGTGTTAATTTATACATATGATTAATTTTATTAATTTTCTAGGTTAATAGGTATATGAACCCGGTTCTTCTCTTTGAGGTACGGGCATCGTCTTTCCTCCGTTCTTTTAGTGTTTTTTTATAAAATATGGAAAACGGGGGAAAATCCTAAATTTTGGAACTACACGCCGTGTACTTTTTCCACATGCCATGTAGTTCTGGCCGTGTTGGGATTAGTACACAGGGCATGTAGCCATGTCGGCGACAAAGGGTGTAAGAACTGACTACACACCGTGTAGTGGTCCTTTACACGTCGTGTAGTCAGTCGGCATGCCAAAATAGAAAGGCCGAGGTGAAGCCGCCAGCTGGGCAGCAGTACATGCCATGTACTCAGGATTACATGCCCTGTACTCTTGTCGACAGGTGAATAGTGCCACGCTGGTGGAAAGCTTACAAGTGAAATGTTAAATGAAATGAGTACACGTCGTGTACTTGGAAGTTCACGCCATGTACTTTGTTTTTCGGATTAAAACTGGCAGTAGCCTCCGCTTTTGGCAGAGGAGGCATTTGAGCAATTTTGTAGCCAAAGGAGGAGGCCGGACCTTTGATGATTCGCTGGGTGTTCTTCTGGAATCTGATTCTTCTTTGGACGAACTCGTTGGAACCGCACGGGTATGCCCTTTCTTCTCCTTAAGTCGTTCTTACCAATTAGTCTCCTAACATAAGTTATTTACATTTGAATGGGTTTTCTCTTCCTCATATCTACGCCGTTCTTGGGCATTTCTAGAGTCGGTGCTCGGGTATAACTTTCATTGGCGTTTAAGGTAGGTGGCTTGGTGTTTAGTTTTCCAGCTGCTGTGTGTTTTGTGCGTTTTTATGCCATTAACCCATGTTGGGGTGTCATGTGGCTGAGGCTGTTTCTATATTAAACACCTAGAATTGATTAGGAATTTAATTATGATATTAAAATGTTGGTTGAGATCATTTCATGGATCCGGAACCACCCTGGGGGTGTGTTCCACTGTTTAGCCGTTTGGCCAGGATACCCGAGGGTATGCCATTAAAGTAGTAATTGTAGAATTTCCTTGAGAGAAATTTCTTGTTTACATTTTTTCCTTGTTGGGAATGTCCCATTTATCTATTTATCCTGAGGGAGTTGTTGTGATTATCCTGTGGGCACTGCTCTTTTTAGCCTGAGGTATGTCTTTATTTTGCCCGAGGGTAACCTTTCGTGCCTGAGGGATTGACTTCTATGCCTGAGGGTGACACTTCCTACGCCTGAGGGAAAATTCTGTTATGCCTAAGGGCTACACCTGCGGGTTGGATTCTACTAACCCGATGGTAAGGTTTTTCCTGTCTGAGGACGTGGACTATTTACATTGAAATGCACTATGGTGATTTATAATATTTAATGGATTAAATGAATAATAAAATGGAAATTTAATTGTTAAGTTATTTACTTTTCAGTACTGATTACTTTATTGCATTTTACTATTGCACACTATTGTTGCATGCTTACACGCAGTTGGGCACGTGCCTTTGGTGGGTGCCAACTGAGATATATTTCTCACACCCTGATTGGGTCACGCTTTTCGGACCAAGAAGATTACGTTGCTACAGGTGTAGATAGGGAAAAGAGTCCCTATATAGGTACATGATTGCTGCTGAGGAATAGGAGGGCATGGGACCGAGCCTAGGCTCGCGATGCCGCTGCCAGCTGTTTTTCTTGGTTTTGTTGTACTCTGCTATTGGTTGTATCGTATTGATTTATAAAATGTTCTAGCTATTTTCTTAGAACTAGAGACATGTAGCATCATCATTTATATATTGTTGGTTATATCCACTGCTGTTGTTTATTTCAGTTGTGTATGGTTTACTACTTCCACTATTCGTTGTATGTTTTATTTTGTATTCCACTGCGATCCACATTGACAAATGAGGGCATAGTTTCCACACAATCATACCTAGGCCATCGCTGCAAGTTGGCAGCCTCTAGCGTTTGGGGAAATGCATTTGAGGTCACGTGGAGATTGATATTCGGGGCACCCGTTGAGTGGCACCCGGGTCCTGGACATTACAAAGTTGTATTAGCGGAGGTTATTTTATTTTACATACTATTTGGAGCCGTAGAGAGGGATAGGACGAACAGTTGCTGGTAATAAGTTGTGGTCGGGCATAGCTAACCCGAGTATAGGGAACTGCCAGTCTACCACGTATATTTGCAATTATTTTAGTTTTGAAAATTTTATAGTTGAAATGTTTTCACCGTTGGGTGACGCAATTGGATTATGTTGATTATCTTTTATTTGTGGGTTCTCTTTAGTTGCAACCCGATGAGATGAGGGTATTCCATCTCATGTATCATTTAGGAACATCCTAGAATCACATGTCATGCATAGTTTCTATGACATGTAGGAGCGTTAGAAAAATTGCATGTTGATGTGATAGTTGTTGTGCTAGAAAATAATGTTGTTGTGATAGCTGCACTGATAAAATACCTGCTATTTGATAGGGTAATTTTTGTGTGATCTATTCATAGAATGGACACCAGACTTTGGTTTTTGGGGAGTATGGGCCCCCATTTATCGAAATTTGGTGGATCATTGACTGTTTATTAGTTATAACATAGATAATATGTCAAAATTTGATTTGTGGGGAGTATGGGCCCTCACGGGTTGGAATTTGACAATTAGGTGTTGTTTTTAAGTATTTTATGTGTTCCGGGGAAGTTTCTGAGTCTTATTGTTTGGAAACCCAGTATACACGCTATGTAGTATTTTAAACGTGTCGTGTATGGCCTTCTGTTTGGGATGAAAAATGATCATTTTAAGTACATGTCGTGTACATTGAGTTCACGTCGTGTAGTCTCTTCCCCTGTCACAAACCGTGTGGGCGTCAACATGGGGTAGGGATTTTCATGGGTAAAACACACCGTGTACCAGATATACAAGACGTGTAGTTTGACCAGGAGTCTGGCCGTGTAACTAACAACATGGTTCGGTGAACTCCTACACATAACACGCTGTGTCAATGATGAAAACACCGTGTAGTGTGACATGGGGACTCGACAGTGTAACTAACTACACGGTTCGATGTCACCGTTCCTTGAACACGCTGTGTACCTTTTGGGACACACATTGTAGTCTTGTTCGAGGACATACCTTGTGGACTTAGCCATATGGCGGGGAAACGGGGTTGTTGACACGCCGTGTTCAGGTGTAGCACGCCGTGTAGTTTCATGCCGAGTAGTCAGCCATGTCACAAATGACACAGGCAGTTGGAAAATAACACCATACACACCATGTAGATTATATACACTCAATGTAGTTTGTTCAAAAGGGAGTCATGTGGCTTAGCCATGCAGAAGGACTCGAGAAGGGGAAGGGAAGTCAAGTAAACGTCGTGTAGTAAGGGTACATTCATGTAGTCTTGTTTTTCGAATTCTGAATTCTTTATTCCTCCTGTTCACTTTTTGGTTTTTTCGCTTTCGTTCTATGATGAATCTTGTTCTACGGCATGATTTTTACCATGTAGTGGCATGCCACCTAGACGACCGCGCGTTGTTCTCCATGAGAGCGGCAACGAGTATACTCCAGAGATGGTGGGCCATGTCTACCAGTTGATCCTCCAGTAGAGCCAGATGCGGCAAGAGCTGCTATACCGGACACAAGAACGATGCACAGTTCTGTGAAGGCTTATTGCGGTTCATGCAGACCTTTTAGGGAGCACCGCAGGCTGCCACAACTATGGCTGAGCATAAACGTATCTTCAAGCACCAGCATCCGCCTATATTCTCTGGGGATGGCGGACCATAGGCTTCAGAGTCTTGTTTGGGGTCAATTCAGACTATTTTCGAGCATATGGAGTCGCCTCCATGGTGGATGGTCATGCTCGCAACATACATGCTGCATGATTCCTCCAAGAGGTGGTGGGATGTTACCACCCAGTCAGAGCATCACATGGACATGGCGTGGTAAGAATTTCAGGTAGTATTTTATGAATTTTTCTTTCTCGAGACACTGAGGGTAGATAGATCTTGAGAGTTCATGAATCTGCAATAGGGATCTATGTTAGTGATGGACTATTCTACTCGTTTTATGGAGCTTCAACACTTTGCACCCATGCTGGTGGGTGATGAGACGCTGAGAGCTAGACGATTTTAGGATGGTCTTCGGTATGACATCCGAGCCCTGGTAAATGTCTTCAGGTTTCCTACTGTACACGCCATTGTGAACCTGGTGCTGATTACGGAGAGAAACCTTCAGGAATCTAGTGGTGTGGGCCAGGGCGGTTCAGCACCAGTTACTAGTACTATTTCAGATGGCAATAGAAAGAGACAGATAGACTTCTCTCAGGGTGGTAGTACCAGCCAAGCAACTTCTTCTGGTGGTCCGGTCAGGTGCTGCCAGTGTGGAAGAGAGGGGCACAAGATACCGCAGTGTCCACGAGTCCCAATGGAGTGCCGAGATTGCTGCAATATGGGTCATCTTCAGCTCTTTTGAAGGGTGTTTCCACCGATGGCTAGTGAGAGGGGTTTTGTGTAGACTCCACCTGCGGGAGCGGGACCAGTGGATTCCTACCAGTCGGGGAACTGGAATACGTCAGGGCATGCAGGTAGAGACGGTGGTCGTGGCCATGGTAGCCAGACACCAGGATCTCAGAGGCAGCAGGGTGGGACAGCTCAGGGTAGCCAGGCTGTGTCATAGGGCCACAGCACTGTGCAGGCATATGCAGTGCAACAAAAACAGTAAGAGAAGGATCCTGGACCTTCTACAGTAAGAGGTAATATTTTAGTAGCTTCTATCTTTTCTTCATTACTTTTCGATACGGGTGCTACACATAGTTTCATATCTATACATGTTGTGGAGAGCCTTGGGCTCTGTGTTTCTAATTCTCATGATATCATGATTTTAGACACCATGTTTGGGACTATAACGGTTGGTGTGCGTTAGTGTAATGAGTTCCCCCTTGAGGTTAGTTGGTGTCACTTCCTTTGGGACCTCTATTTCTCATAGATGACAGCGTATGACGTCATTCTCTGGATGGACTAGTTGGTTCCCTTTGGGGCCTTTGTAGACTGATATCATCGTAGGGTGAGTTTCACGTCACCTGAGGGCGGAGAGTTTCTATAAAAGGGCGGATGGTATGTTCAGGTGAGTCAAGCTGGACCAGAGCATCGTGGATTAGGTGTAGTCACAACCCAGATTGTGAGTTTATATCTAGATGACCAGGGGACTTGTCCTGCGGATTTCCCTCCTGTTGTTGATCGTTTCAAGGATGTCTTCTAGGATGAATTTTTAGGCCATCCTCTAGAGTGAGAGGTGGATTTCTTGATTGAGCTTGTTCTAAGAGATGAAGCGGTGTCCATTCCCCCTTATAGGATGGCTACACCTGAGTTGCAGGAGCTCAAGAGGCAGTTGGAGGAGTTGCAGGAAAAGGGATTTATCCGACCCAATACTTCTCCTTGGGGTTCTCCGGTTCTTTTTGTGAAGAAGTAGTACGGTACCTTTAGACATTGCGTGGATAAAAGGAATCTAAACCGGTTGACGGTTAAGAACCTATATCCATTACCAAGGATTGATGATCTTTTTGATCAGCTTTGTGGAGCACAAGTGTTCTCGAAGATTGAATTGAGATCAGGATATCATCAACTATACGTGAGACCATCTGATATACCTCTCACGGCTTTCAAGAGTACGTATGGTCTATATGAGTATATGGTTATGCCATTTGGACTCACGAACACACCAGTAGTTTTCATGGATCTGATGAATCATGTGTTCCATCCTTATCTGGATTCTTTTGTGGTAGTATTTGTGGATGAAATCTTTGTGTACTCTCACACTCGACACGACCATGCCACCCATCTTGAAATCGTATTGAGTACACTGAGGGAGCATCAGCTATATTCTAAACTCTCAATGTGCCACTTTTGGATAGACCAGATTCACTTCATGTGACATATCATCTCAGAGGAAGGGGTTTTAGTAGACCCATAGAAGATGAGAGCGGTAGTTTCTTGGGTGCAGTCCAAGAACGTGTTCGAGAAACAGAGTATCTTAGGGCTGGATTGTTACTACAGGCATTTTATACTGGACTTATCTAGCATAGCAGCACTAATGACAGGTCTGACAAAGAAGGGTCTGAAGTTCGTTTGGTCGTAGGCTTGTGAGACAGTTTTTCAGGACCTGAAGGGAAGGTTGACATCAGCACTGATCCTGAAACTTCCAGAGCCAGGGAAGAGCTATACAGTTTACTGTGACGCATCAGGTAATGGGTTGGGAGCAATGTTGATGCAGGGCCACCGAGTTGTGGCGTACGGGTCTCGGTAATTGTGGCCACATGAGAGGAATTACTCGACTCATGATCTCTATTTAGCTGCAGTTGTACATGTGTTGCACTATTGGATAAATTATCTACTAGGAGAGCATTTTGTGGTTTTCCCTGACCACAAAAGTCTCAAATATGTCTTTACTCAGTGTGACCTGAATCTGAGGCAGAGAAGGTGGGTTGAATACCTAGAGTTCTTTGATTTTGAGCTTTCCTATACACCTAGTAAAGGTAATGCAGTAGCTGATGAAATGAGCAGGAAAACTCAGATATAGGCAGTGCAGGAGGCCAGTGGAGAGTGGGATCTCATGGCCTTGTTCTATGAAATGCATCTGTAGGTACACGACAGTCAGGAGCAGACTTATCTTTCATCATTAGCTGTAAATTCTACCCTCCTGGACAGAGTGAGGATGAGACAACTATCTGATTCAGAAGGCCTAGTTATGCGGGAGTTTGTGGCAAGTGAGGACCATCCTACTGGTTTGACGATGGGCGATGATGAGGTTTTGCGTTTCCATGGATGAGTATGGGTTCTAGGGGATATACGTGAGGAGATGATGCAGGAATCTCATGCTTCAGCTTGGGCTGTTCATCCCGGGGTTACCAAGATGTACAGAGACTTGAGACGTCAGTACTGGTGGCTGGGTATGGTGAAAGATGTATCTTGTCTTGTTATGAGGTGTTCTACCTGTCATTAGATGAAGGCAGAGCATCAGAGACCAGCTGTGCTGTAATTGTAGCCACCCATTCCGGAGTGGAAATGGGACGATGTCACGATGGATTTCATGATTGGGTTGCCAAGGTCACCTCGTGGCAACGATTCCGTGTGGGTTGTTGTGGATAGAATCACGAAGGTAGCTCACTTTTTCCCGATCAATGAGACCTTCAGTGTTGACGAGCTTAGAAGGTTGTATATCCGAGAGATCGTACGTCTTCATGGGGTCCCTTGTTCTATCGTTTCAGATATGGACGCCCTCTTTATGTCTCGTTTCTGGCATATATTTCAGAGGGTGCTGGGAACACAGGTGCTTCTGAGCACAGCTTACCACCCTCAGACAGATGGCCAGTCAGAGCGTACGATACATGTGCTAGAGGACATGCTACGTACATGCATCCTAGAAATTGGGGGCTCTTGGGAGAATCATATACCCTTATTAGAGTTTTCATATAACAATAGTTTTCAAGAGACTATTGAGATGTCACCATACGAGACTTTATAAGGTAGGCCGTTCTGATCACCCTTATGCTGGTTAGAGGCAGGTGAGGGAGATTTTATGTGACCATGTCTCGTGTAGGAAACTTCTGAGCAGGTCCAGTTGATTCAAGAGCGGATGGCTATCACGTAGTCTCATTAGAAGTCATATTCTGATCGTCGTAGACGACCTTTGGAGTTCATGTTCGGGGAAAAGGTTTTTCTACATGTTTCGCCAAGGCTGGGACACAAGCGGATCAGGAGACAGTGTAAACATTCACCGCGGTATGTGGGGCTATTTGAGATTCTGGACAGATTCGGGCTGGTTTCTTATCAGTTGCGGTTTCTGCAGCTGTACCGTGCCATGCATGACGTCTTCCACTTATCTCAGTTGCGCCGCTATCATTCAGACATGTCTCACGTCTTTCAGTTTGAGGAGGTTGAGATTGAGGCATATGCATCTTTTGAAAAGCATCTAATTCGTATCGTTGACAGGGGCACGAAGGTTCTCCGAGGTTGTTTAGTTCCTCTCATACGAGTGCTACAGCAGCATGGCCGAGTACAGGACGAAACCAGGGAGTGGGAGACCGACATACATGCTCAGTGGCTGGATTTGTTCACGGTTATATCTTCTCCACCCTTGGATGAGAAACCCGGGGACGAATTTCTATAAAGAGGGAAGTTTGTAAGAACACGGTTCTTATCTTTAGGGTATGGGCTTCTTCTTTCCACTTTTCTGGATGTTTTTTTTATAAAATATGGAAAAGGTGGAAAATCCTAAATTTTGGAACTACACGTCGTGTACTTTTTCCACACACCGTGTACTTCTGGCCATGTTGGGATGAGTACACAGGGTGTGTAGCCATGTTGGCGACAAAGGGTGTAGGAACCCAATACATGCCGGGTAGTTTTCCTTTACACGCCACGTAGTCAGTCAGCAGGCCAAAATAGTAAGGCGGTGGAGAAGCCGCCAGCTGGGCGGCAGTACATGCCGTGTACTCGAGAGTACATGTCGTGTACTCTTGTTGGCAGGTGAAAAGTGTCGCACTGGCGGAAAGTCGCCAGGTAAATAGTAAAATGAAAGGTGTACACACCGTGTACTTGGGAGTACATGCAGTGTACATTGTTTTTTCGGCTTAAAACAAGCAGTAGCCTCCTCTTTTGGAAGAGGAGGCATTTGAGCTGTTTTGGAGCCAAAGGAGGAGGCCAGACCTTTGATGATCTGTCGGGTATTCGTCTGGAATCCGATTCTGCTTCGGATGATCTCATTGGAACCACACGGGTAAGCCCTTTCTTCTCCTTAAGATATTCTTACCAATTTTTATCCTAACTTATGTTATTTACATTTTAATGGGTTTTGTTCTTCGTCATATCTATGTCGTTCTTGGGTGTTTCTAGAGTCGTCACTTAGGTATGACACTCGTTGGCGTTTTTGGTAGGTGGCTTGGTGTTTAGTTTTCCAACTACTGTGTGTTTTGTGTGTTTTTGTGCCCCGAACCCATGTTGGGGTGTCATGTGGCTGAGGTCATTGCTATATTAAACACCTAGAATTGTTTAGGTATTTAATTATGATATTAAAATACTGGTTGGGATCGTTTCTTGGATCTGGAACCACCCTGGGGGTGTGTTCCACTGTTTATCTATTTGGCTAGGATACCCGAGGGTATGCCTTTAAAGTAGTAATTGTAGAATTTCATTGAGAGGAAGTGCTTGTTTACTGCTTCTTTCCATGTTGGGCATGGACCGTTTACCTGTTTAGCCTGAAGGCGTTGTTGTGATTCTCCTGTGGGCACTGCACTGTTTAGCCTGAGGGATGTCGTTATTTCACCTGAGGGAAACCTTTTGTGCCTGAGGGCCTGACTTCTGTGCCTGAGGGTGACACTTCCTATGCCTGAGGGAAAATTATGTTACGCCAGAGGGCTAAACCTGTAGGTTGGATTCTTCTTACCTGAGGGTACGGTTTTTCCTGTCTGAGGACATGGACTATTCACATAGAAATGCACTGTGGTGATTTCTAATATTTAATGGATTAAATGAATAATAAAATGGCAATTTAATTGTTAAGTTTGTTACTTTTCAGTACTGATTACTTTATTTCATTTTACTATTACACATTGTTTTTGCATGCTTATGCGCAGTTAGGAACGGGCCTTTGATGGGTGCCTACTAAGATATATTTCTTACACACTGTTTGGGTCACGCTTTTCGGACCAAACATATTACGTTGTTGCGGGTGTAGATAGGGTAAAGAGTCCCTATACAGGTACATGATTGCTCCTAAGGAATAGGAGGGAATGGGACTGAGCCTAGGATCGCGATTCCACTGCCATCTGTTTTTCTTTGTTTTGTTGTACTCTTCTTTTGGTTGTATCGTATTGATGTATAACATGTTCTTGATATTTTCTTAAAACTAGACACATGTAGCATCATCATTTATATATTGTTGGTTATATCCATTGTTGTTTTATATGTCAGTTGTGTATGGTTTACTACATCCGATGTTCGCTGTATGTTTTATTTTGTATTCTGCTGCACTACACTTTGACAAGTGAGGTTACAGTTTCCCCACTATCAGACCTGGGCCCTCACTGCTAGTCGGCAGGCTCTGGCATTTGGGGAAATGCGCTTGAGGTCACGTGGCGAACCAGATTCGAGGCACCCGTTGCATGGAACTCAGGTCCTGGACATTATAATAGGACATTTTAGGGTTGGTTAAATAATGTTTATTCAAAATAATAATGTTTCTATGGCTTTCAAAAAAATCAAATACTAAATAGTGTCAAAATTGACATTATTGAGTTTTTAAAACAAATGCTATATTATTAATTGATATAATATTCTTGAAAATATAAGGATCAGCCAAAGGACTTAGATAAGGTTATATATATTAATAATGGACCACATGGGGTTCTATTGTCTTGTTATAGTTTTTTTATTAACCACATAATATAAAAATATAGAGAGACATGGTAAATGTCAAACTATTTAACATAGTGTTAAATTTAAAAATAAGTTTAATATGATAACCTAAACCTATCTAAACCTATTGGTTGACAGTTTTTTTATCCATCCCAACCATAGAAACAAAATAATTAATTTTTGTGTCATTATAAATAGAATTTACTTTATAATAAAATAATATTTCATGCTTTCCTAAAGTGACCCACACCTCTCTAATAAATGGGTACTTCCCATTCTCTAAATTTCACACTGCCAAATCATTTTGGCTTGGACAACCCCTACCCAAATATCCTCCCAAAATTCCTCCCATAATCCTAGAGGCCTTCCACTGTCCATAAATCCAGCCTATGGAGCCCTTTTGAACAAATCAAAAGGAAGAACCCGAAGAAGAGGTAAATATTTCACCGCCTCTTTCAAGTTCATTTCTCCTTCCACTTCCTCTTTATTTTTCATTTACATTCTAAAATAATAACTCTATTATATTATATATATTGTGATGTTATTATAAAAATCGTACACCCATATTCATTATTCTATCAATACTATAAATGACAATGTCATCATACGTACGTGCATACGTATGACTAAATGTCTCCACGTCATAGTGTAGTTTGTTATTCAAAAACATCATTATTTTCACTGGTATAATAATGAGTATAACTGATGTAAATAATAAATATAACATGATAATGATTCTTTATATATTATATACAATCAAATTACCAATTATTTCTACATCAATGACACTGTCAATCATGTGTACGTACAGATTACTGTCTCCACGAACGCGATGAGATTCATTTCCACATCATAACCATTCAAGAATAATTTTGAATTGATTAATAAAAATAATTTTTAAGAACATAATATAAATATGGATATGAATAAAATACATCATATCCATAACAAACATGGCTTACATAACCAAGCATATAATGGAAAACCTGTCAGCTAACACGCAAAAGGACGATACTACTAAAATATTAATAAAAAAGCAATATTATTATATCATATATGATATCATATATATGTATATATTTCATTTATAATTTAATAAAAATGTTTTAACTATTATATAAGAGATTAACATACCATCGAATAAGGAAACGTACAAGGTAGCTGTTAATTTCATAATCTCTTTATTAGCTGAGGTTTTTTTACGTAAGTATGTACTGGGACCTCTTAATCATCCACATCCGTATTTTCTTAACAATGTATTTCAAAACATATTTACTATTTCTAAAACTATGGGTTAAATTAATTTATACCCTTATTTGACCTTATATGTTTTGAAATAAATCTTTCTATTGTCTTCCAATCAAGGTACTTTATAACCTTTTTGAAAAAATTAAGGTAAGAATGTTTTTTAACTTATACAATGTGTGTGTCTATTTTCTGTTGTTATAACATCATCAAATCATCTCTTATAAATATTATAAAAATATTTAAAAATAAATGTTTTATTTTATAATTATGTGACTTTAAATCATTTTAATATAAAAATAGATATTTGTCTCATATACATTTGATTTCATCTATGTCAATATCCTTTGATAAATTGTATTATTGATTGAATTTTATTTATTATGACAGAAATATTACATATTTTATATAAGTTTTTTTGATATGTTTGACTGTGGATGAGTTATTTTTATATCATTTATGGTCTATAGTTAAAGTATTGACATTTCATATGCTGGTTTTAATATGAATGATTATGTTATGATTCAACCTTTTCATATGAGGAATGTATTGGACTTCGTATGTGATGGGTGGAGCCCGATATAGCTCTTCGATGCATCAGTTGGTCTTATGAGACAATTAGACGTGGAATTGGCTGAGGCCTTTCCCAATTTGATATATTGTTTTGGCTAAGGACTAAATCATTTTTAGATTTCTTGGTTGAGGCCTTAACAACAAGTTTTATAATGTCTAACATTATACATTCCCTCATTATGAAAATAATATTGATGGTTCATGTATTTTGTCAACCATTAGAATATCCATTACTATGTATATTATGGAATTATTTATTCCGCTCACATTACTACCAAAAAGTGTTCATGATTTTTATTTGTAAAGGCATCTGTTTTTGAATATTCATCATTCCTAATGTTTATGTTATATTCCACTGTATTTCTCAACCTTACTGAGTGTTTGAACTCACCCATTTCTTATGTTTCATTTTCATAGGATATGAAGAAGTTAGTTATGAGAGACTTGTAGTAATAATCTATGAGACATGGATGTTTCTAATGAAACAAATTAGTGTTGTATTTTTTTCAAGTTGTAATGTTGAACTTTTCTATGTATCTTATTTCCAATAATATTAAACTGATCAGTCTTATGGAACATGATTCCTTATATCATGCCAATGTTACATAATAAATCATTACATCTGGGTAACTGGGGTCGAGACATTACAGAATTGGTCACATTTACATATCCTTTGTATACTAAATATTTTTCTATGCTTGTTTTGACTTTAGATGGAAATAAAACACATGGAATTGAGTTAGAAGTTGTATGATTCATTGGGATCATATGAATAATACTTTATACAATTTGTATGGAACATTAAAAATATTATAAATGATCTTGATAGTAAAATTTAATGGTTTTACACTTTTTGTAAATGTTGACATTGAAGGAAATTGGAATCCCATGAATTCAAAAGAGCTTACTAACATCTTAAATGTATTGATAAGGTACAAATAGATATTTTCAATTATCATGTATTTCATGAAAACTAGAAAAAAGTGGATTAAATTAAATTAAATGGAAATGAATCCATAAATGATATTTTATAGTATGAAAATAATGTTTATATATTGTTAAAGGTGTGCTACAAAAGAAAATATAATGTTCTATTAAATCTTGCAATTATTTCTGATATAACTTTTTTTGGAATGTGGATCAAAAATATTAATAAAATGATTATATAAATAATGAAATTATGATGGTAATGTGTTTTAATTGTTTTGGTAAGTGTCATCATGGGAGTTCTTTTCGAAATATAATAATGAAGAATGAAAATATTCAATAAAAAAAATTTAAAGGTGTGCATAAATAACTTTCAACTAATTTAATTAAAATTAGACCATCTAATGCCGTGGTGTCAACTACATTCGTTTTTTTATTTTTAATAAACCAAAGTCTTTTTTGATTCATGGTCGACACACTATTTAATTTGAAATAAATTTCCTTAAAAATGGTAAATTTATCCATAAGAAATGAATTCCTAAATTTTGGTAAAATAACACGGGAAACGTTATAAGGGAAAAAGAAATTATAAAAATATTTCATTTGTTGTATACGGAAATGATTTACCTACAAACCTTATTGAATCATATCTGGTAATGTTTTTTGTTATTCTAGAAAAGGATTATATTTTTTTACTATATTAAATAGATTATAGCGATAAATAAGTTTTTTTTAAATTGACATTCAATTTTCATATGAGAATAAAAATATTCTTTTAACTAACATATAAAGAATCTAAAAAACAACTAAAATATTGATATGAATTTCATCTTCACTAAATTATTGAGAAGATAGATATTGTTTATATAGATGATGTACCTATAGTGAATAAATATATAGATGTATTTCAATATGAGTTTCTATATATTATAACTAACTATGATACTTATTTTATTAATGATTTAATGCATGATGCTAAGAAAATGTCAAAAGCCCCATAATTAATTATAGCCATTGGAATAAAAACATTTTTCTACATGAGTTACTAGAAAAAGGTTTCATTTATCCTACAACCTCATCATAGGATCTTCCTAGTAAATTTGTTAAAATGTGATATGTTTAAATGACAAATTTAATTGACTATAGATCCTTGGATAACAGCACTATTTTGAACAAGTATATTTTTACTAATATCTAATTTTTTTTATTAACTCTAAGGAAAAAAATAATTTCTGAAGACTAATCTCAGGCCAGGATACAACCAGTTCTACATAAAGGATGAAGATATTTAGAAGATAATTTCTTTTAGAATAAATATTAGCATTTTGAGTTTGTAGTTGTTTCCTTTTGGGATTACTAATGCACCATATATATTCATGGATCTTATGAATTTAGTTTTCAATTACTATTTATATATGTTTGTAGTTTAGTTTATTGATGATATAATTTTATATTCTATAAGTCATGAGGATCGTGACCAGAACCTAACAAATTTTTTATAAACCCTGAATGAAAAGTACTTATATAGAAAATTTAGTTAGTGTGATATTTTTATTACAAAATATTTCATTCCTTGAGAATATAATTTATAAATGTAGCATAATTATTGATCATGTTTAAACCAATATTTTAAAAGAACGAACAATTAAAAAAATTATTAATGGTTATTAATTTTCATGGATTAACTATTTACTACTTCTGGTTTGTCGAATACACTTCCTTGTTATATATCCCCATTGCATAGTTTACATAAGAATGATCTAAATTCATCTATATAAAATAGTATGATGAATATTTCCATGAACTTAATAAAATATTCTTTAATTATTAAATTTCTTTTTTACCTCTAGACATAGGGAGTTATTCATCTAATATAATGATTCATTAAATTGATTTTGTGGAATTATGTTGTAGAATGATTAGGTAATATATTATTATTCACATCAAATGATGCCAAAAAAGATTAATTATCATACATATGATTAGGAAATAATTTATATGGTTTTTTATTTAAAAACATGTAGGCATATTTCAATGATTTAAATTGTGATATATATAATGATTACAAAAGTTTAAAGTATATCTTCACTTAGAATTAGTTGAAAATAAGGTATAAAAGGTAAATTAAATTGATTAAAAATTATAAAATTATTATTCAGTACCATTCAAAAAAGGGAAAAAAGATGGCGAATCTTTTATTCATAATGATAAATTTATACTAACCATGATATGTTTGGAGAATAACACATCGGTTCATGATTTGATTAATTTTGGTCTAAAAATTGTCCATACATGACCTTCATCTATTTATTTATAGGTGTTATTATAATATCTCTATCTAAAATAACTAAAAATATGATCTTATTTTATAGGAAAAGGTTGAAAATGTTAAGAATGGTAATTTTCAAGATTTTAATATTCATGAAGAATACGTTATTTGATTTGAAAAAATATCATGTGTTCTTGTGATTACTAGTTGAAGAGAAAATTGATGGCTGATGTTTATAGTTATATATTTTCTCTTCATTATATAGGAAATGATATGTATAGATTCCCTTAATAGTAATACTAATTTGATGTAATAAAGATATATGTTGTTGAATTTACCATGAAATGTATAACTAATGAAATGGATAAAGAAGAAAAAAAATTTAAGGAGTTAAATCAATCATTTATATTTCTAGAATTGAAATGAAAAAAAATTATTAATGGATTTCATGGAGGGATTACCAAAGTCTTCTTGAAGAAATAAAGCGATTTGGGTTATTATTGATCAACTAACCAAATATTTATATTTCCTTCCTATTTAATATATTATGTATTTGAAAGCCTATTTTCAACAGTACCTCTCAGAAATACACATGTTAAATGATATTTCTCTCTCTGTTGTATCTGTCTACAATGGTAGGTTTACATTTATTTTTTTAATAGCCATAAAAATTCATTATGTACAATGTTTAATATTTTTAATCATTTCTATATAGAATCTAATGGATGGTATGAGTAATCAATATAAACATTCCAATAAATTATACAATCATATTCTATTGAGTAGCACAATTTGTGGGATTATCATATTTCATTTATTTAATTCCTATATCATAATAGTTTTCATTCTAGTATAAATACGATATCTTTTTAGGCATTATATATAATGAAAAGAAGGACTCTATATTACTGATATGAAGTAAGAAAAATAATGTTAATGGGAATAGAATTGGTGGAAGATGTGGTTAAAAAGTTGAAGATGATTCAACCACACATGAGGATGTATCAATGTGTATAGAAATTTGATATAGATGACTAGAATAATGATGTTTCATTCACGGTAGGTGATATTGTTTTGAATAGTGTATCTTCATGGAAAAGTGTTATGATTTTTGGTAAAAAATGGAATCTATGTAAGTGGTTCATTGGAGCATATGAAATCTCATTGAATTTTGGATCACATTCATACTAAGGGGTATTTTCTACATGTTTTTATAAGGTACAATACATATTAAATGTTTTTTTGTTAAGAAGTTATATTCTAGATGCCTCTCAAGTTTTGACCCCTGAAGTAATTTAGTTGGGAGAAAACATGTCATATTAAGAATGAAACATTCATAATTATGAAAATATACAGTCGTTTTTATGGAATATGGTAATTAACTAGGTTATTGATTCATGGAAAACCCATATTATTGAAGAAGAAACATTTGAATCATAAAAAGCGATCTGGGAACGATATAAAAAACTATTTAAATAGTAAATAAAATTATTAAGGAGGAATTCCTAAAAGAGTGAGAATGTAACAACCTAGGTAATTTTATGATAAACAATTTTCATGTATTATTAACATTAGTAAATTATATTTTATATTGAATTATTTATTATAAAAATATTTGGATGTTTTTTTTTCAAAAAGGAAAAATATAATTTCTAACTAAATTTTGTTTTCTTGCATTATATGGTTTTATTAAAAATAACTATTTCAAAATTTTATAATTTAAAATTTTCATTGTAAACGTTGTTTTTTTACTTGACCATGTCAAAAATATCTTTGGATGATTTTTTAGAGTTCATTTGAAAAGTCCTAATTTTCAACGGATTACGAAAGATACTTTTATTTATTGAAAATCATATATTCTATCCAAATATTTACAATGTAAGAAATACTTTTTTCATTTGGTTTAAAGATTATATAAAATATTTTGATATATAATAAATCCATTTATGGTGTTTGGAATTAATTTTATAATTGAGTTTGATATAAAAACATTTTATACTAAAAATTTATTTTTCTCAAAAACCATTTTCATCATATTTTGAAGGATTAATATTAAATAAATTATTCCACTTATAGAAATTTAATCGTTAAAAATTTATCCAACATTCTGAATTTGGAGGTTATTTTTTTAAATATAATCATTTTATATTTTATCATTATTAATAGAAACCATAATTTTTAACAATGGTAATGGTAAAACATGCTAATTTTGCTGAAGACTGATGTGAAAATGAATAAAATTAAATCAAAAACACGAATTTAGTTATTTATATGATTCTATTTCTTCCATAATCATATAGATATTAAAATATAACATTTTTTTTCCTTTTATTTTAATTTTTAACCTTTATATTATTTTATAAAATAAGAAATTAAAAAATGTCACTCTCTTCTATTTAAATTCCACTTATATGAAAAAATGATCACACATTTTTAATAATAATTTATGAAATAATATTTAATGTTATCCTGAGATTAGTGAAATTATATTCATATTGGGAATTTATTTATAATTTTTAGAAATTATATAATTATATTAAATGATTTTACAATGAAAACATTAGGCTTGTACAAGGAGTAAAAAATCGTGTAAACGATTTTAAAATATATGAAACTAATATTTTATGAGTGTTTAATAGAGTACCGTGAATAAAAAGATAAATAAAAAATAATAAATATATTTTAAATGTTGAGATTAAAACTACATTATTATCTTGATTACGTTAAATTCAATGTGAATGAATTGTTCATAAAAGACAATACTGATTTTTCATAATAATGTATACTATATTAAATGATTAAAAATTAAAAAAAATTATTAGAAAATAATTTTTAAGGACCTGCATTTTTTTATAGAATATAATTTTTAGTAGAAATTTTATGGTTTTCTTTCAAATTATTGAATGGGGTAAAATGCACTTTTCCCCTAGAAAAATATCATAGAAAAATTTTTATTACCACTATGTTTTTTACGGAATATGGTGTTTCCTATAGGATAAAAAATTTATTGAAAATAGATCTGTATAAATTTTATCAGAATAATTAATAATTAATATTTAAGAAATTAAATAATAATTTATTTACCTTAGTTAGTTTAGTTTATCTTTTAAACAGGGATTTTGATTGAGATCAGGTCCGTTCTGTTGAGTTTGGAATGGTATATATTCCCAAGTTGAAGAATAAACTAAAGTTGGGAACTGAATCCAGCATGATCCCCCTGTTCATTCTTTTTATTTCTATATTTTTCATTCCTTTATTATGTTTTTTATTTTCATTCTTTCCTTCTCACAGATGACTAAACCTCCTCATCCATTATTTCCGCCTAAGGGAGGAAGTGAAGCGGGAGATATATGAGGAGAGATAAGGGAATAAAGGTACCATCAAGCAGCTCTGGATGTGTTGGATCATCATGTGAAAATAGTGGGCTGTGAAATGGAATAATGGATATGTTGTTTCCTCCCAAAGTCAGGTCATTTAGGTTTATCATAAAACTCATTTAGATTCATCAATTTTAAGTTTTTTGGACCCTATATTTTTATTATGGCCACTTGAGGCAGTATCTATTATTTTAGGGGTCAAATGGTGGGTTCTCGATGATCCGGGGGGGTTATTTTGACAAACCAATTAAAATTACATGTATTCTAGGGGGGTGTCGTGTGTTCATCCAATTTAGGGAAGATAATTTTTTGGGAGTAGACTCCGTGTAAGAGGCCATACATGGTGTGTACCATTACTCAGTTGTGTAGCCATGTACCAGGCTAGGATACCCCGTTTAGGGCTATACGGCTGTGTAGAGTACATAGCCAGACCTTGTGTGGGTGGCTTTCCTTTCAGACGTACAGAGTCTGGACAAGTATTTGGCTAGGCTGGTCGAGAGACAGAAGCATGTACCCCATTTTTGTTATATTCCATATACCTTCCTTACACACTATTTACCTAGGTCATTTAAACTCATAGAGTATTGGGAGTACACACCCATGTGGTGTTCTTAGGGTACATGACGTGTATGGTCTCTATATGTCATTTACTCATCCCCTGGTACCCTTTGAGGGTAATTTCTTATTTTCTGACCTTGTGTCTGAATTAGACCAATGAGTAGTCCATTATGAGTATTTTTCTACATATATCATGATTTTGAAGCCCATGGAGCGTTGTAAGGACTCTTTATGGGGTTATTGGGGTTTATACCTAAATAGAGTGTTTATTCCTATTGTAATCAAATAAAGTCATCTACAGAGAGAGATAAATAAATGTGAATTGAATTTTAGGTTATCAGACTGACCTTTCTTGAGTCCTTGATCCTAGAGGACCTTGAGCTATCTCTCTTGACCTGTGATTTTGAGAACGTCCCCATTGTGATATATTCCCTTATGGCTTATGATGTCATGAGACAAATTTCTTATGAGGACCCCTTTAGGGATTCCACTATTTACAATCTATTCTAGGGAGACCCTTATAGGATCCATTACATGTATAAAATTAATGAGGAACCCATGTTGGATTCCTCTGTCCTACACACCTTTGAATATCCCTTGTACGATTCCTCCATTTACAATTTTAGCTAAGGATCTAAAGTAGGATGCCTTCTTCTGTTTCTTTAGATAGAGGTTCCCATGTGGGATACCTCCTTAGTGTTTTTACATGAGGGATCGGTGGGTTCCCATTGTTTGACTACCCCTGAGTTTTATATTGGTTTTGGATAGAGATGGTATCATCCATCACCTTTGAAAAAGTACCAAACTTGGATTTCTATTAGGATGCATAAGTAGTGGTGGGTTAGGCATTTGGGACACCCTCACACATTTATTTATATCCATAACATGGTTATGGATGATGTAGCGATGGTTACTAGAGGTGCCTCCTGGTTGGTTGATATTTAGTCAAACACAATGGAACTTTCATTCTTTTGTGATTCACAGACATTATTATTGTGATCCATATATCTTATTGTGAATCTCATACATATATTCCTAGGATAATGATTTTGATATATGTTTTTTCTGATATTTATTGATATATCCATAGGTACTACCTATGACATGCCTCTTGACATGGGATGTATATAAATATTTATATATATTTTTGGTATGTCAAGTGGTGTATCCTGGTATATGATAGTTGAACCATATGTGTTGACTTGTTTGTGTTGAGTGATACTTAGATTCCCAATGGTATAAATTCTTTGGATGGACTAATAGGCTAGTTAAATGTGGTGGGGATGAATATTCTCTCCATGGCCTATGATATGTGGGTGGGATTTTTAAGCTCCCCTCAACCTATGATATCTGGTGGGGATGATTACCATCTCCTCAGAATATGATATAGGGCCATGGAGACCCATGACTCCTGGTATTTTATGCTCTCCCGAGTGGTGGGGATGATTATGATCTTGATGGCCTTTTATTAGGATGATTATAGGATTTGGATCAGTAACAAGGCTCGAAGGGTGTTGCATGGAATATCACTGGTGAATTCCCTTTATATGGATGTGTAATAGAAGTCTCAAGGTAGACTATTCTGTCAATATTGGTGGGGATTATTTCAATCTCGTCAAAATATGATCAGGATGATTACAAATTCCTAGATCAGATATGATACTCGATGGATATAGAATGTCATCTCTTCAATGAGTTCTATTTACAAATTTATTATGGTTAAGACCCTTTGGGACTATATGAGTTCTGAATGTCATGGAAACCAATGGATCGAGACCTGAGGAGTAGGAATTAGAATCAATTTACAAGATTTTCCAGCATGGAGACTGATATAGTTACCTTTTATAGGATGTCCAGATGTACACCATTGATTTTTTATTTAAATAATTTACTATCAGTATACAATATTCTACTTTACAGGATTGGCCGATAGTATATTGTATCATTGTTTGTGATTGGAGGTGTGTATAGGTGAACCCAGGTGTAGGATAAGTATCCCAATATAGTGACATATATTTCTTAGAGGTATAATTCTGGAATTGGCGAAAAAAAATTATATGTTTATTTGAATTATAGACCCATAGATCAACATAACAATACATGGCTTGAGTTACATGACTTCTAAACCAATTCCCTTGTATAGGATATCCAAGGGATCGTGATTACATACCCATGGATTGACTATAGTAATGTTTCATGATAGATTATTCACATTCTCATTAATATTCATATTTATGTATATATTTATTGGAATGTGAATATACATGTATACATATATAGATATGGACATCCAGGGTGGTACTTTCCCAACTGCTTAGGATTATGGACCTAGGGTTTGACTATGGTTTCATGTTTGGTTTTAATTTCGTTGTAGTTGTGTTTTATCTATACTGAAAATGTTGATTTTCCATAAACTTATAGAATCAAATTTATAGGTTTCTTTTTAGGGTGTCTTACTAAGATTATTTCTCACCCACTCTTGTTCTTCTCGGTGTATATGTACACCTTATGTATTATTTTTTAGGTTGAGAACAAATTTCATGGTGGATATGGATGAGGTTAAGAGTTTCATGATCAAGTGAATATGATTGTGTGGTTCTTCTGATATGGATGCAGCAATTTGATAGTTTTTTGAGACTATGTATGTTTTATAGATCATAGTTAATAGATGACCCCTTTACTTTTTCATCAATTTCATTTGTATTCATGTATCTCTATTTTCGGCCTAGAGGGTGACTAGTGTTGTATTTTATTTCATATATGTTTAGGTTTTCATATATTTTTGATGTATTATTAATGCATGTTCTATATAAGTTGGTTGCTACTTCCAATCATTTTTATTACTATTGTGTAGGATACATAGCTATATCTTCCATTTGGTTACTCGGATATGATAGAAAATTCTCCTGACTATCACAACCCAGTCCCTCAATGTTAGTGGAAATACTCATGCATAAATGGAGGAATTCTTAAGTTCTCATTACCCATCCGTTCGGAGTAATGGTTTTATGGAATCCAGATAGGGGCATTAAATAGTGGTATCAAAGGTGTTATTTTCATATTATATACTATTTTTCATATGTTAGAAAGGAGAATGAGGAATGTCTTGGAACCTATTATGGACATCATACTGGTACGCCGAGAACATTTATTCTTGTAGGTAGTCATGGTTTCTAGGCCATAGGGTCGTTGTTCTGATATGAGATTCTATAGTTTTACATTATTTTATTCATGAGAAATACACATGATGTGTAGATGTTATGATTTACTATGGATCTATGGATCTGGGCCATTGAAATGATTCTAGTGATGGATTTTTGATCTTGGTTGACAAAGGGGGGATGGGTATCATTCATCATATTTGGAATACAGGATTTACATTATATATGCATGAGAGTGTGCAATTATTACTGAAGACTAAGTCCAATTTAGTTGGCCCTAATTACATATATATTTTTTCGTATGATGATAGTTTATTTGAATCTACAATATTGTTTTTTGGTTTTATGATGATGACTTAGTCATCAATCACAAGAGATTTAGTGACTCTAGTAGATTGATATGACATATGATTACTTTTATTTTACACTATATAGGCTGTTGTTTCATAGTTACATGATTATCTAGTCTGATCAGTGAGTATGATAATGATGGATACCAGGGAATTTTGTCAAAATTGGAGCTCTATGGGGTATTACAATATATAAATGATAGATGAGTGTGCGTTCAGTTTATTTTGATCATTGGTATCATGCACTCCAACGAGCAATTACTTTAGAGGATGATTGGAGTGGATCAAGACCTTATGGTACATATTTTAAGTTTTGGGATTTATATATCCACATCTATTTTGTTCGAAGGAAAACTACGTGAGAGGTTGGTCTTGTTTATAGATTCATTTATGAGAGTTAGCTTTATTGTATGCTTGTTTTTAGATTGACTAATGATAGGTTCTTGAGTTTATCATTATATTCATATTGATGCCTTCAGTATTTGATGAATCACCTTGGGTTAATGTTTGTTGTTACTATCTTCTACTGGTTGGACTGTTTGGTTGTTGGTCTCGGCCGATAAGTGTTTCCAATGTTGTTAATGTTGTAATGGAATGTGTAATAACTCATGACTAGAATAATTCCAGCTGACAAGAGGTAATGGAATAAATCATGGAACTCGCGATGTGACCAATTTTATATAAGAGTTCCATGTGGGATTTTGGGATAATAAAACTAATGTACTATGTAGAACTGCCATTTTTTCCTTATAATTGATTACAATCAAGGGTGTCAGTTGGGTGATAATGGTGTATGCTAGTTGCACATAGTATTGATTGATTCATAGTCGATGAATGGTCAGTTTTGATCAAAGGATCAATATTTCAAGACATCTTGTGGGCTAGGATTCTGTAAGTATTATTGGAATTTCTATTCGTGGTAGAGGTGACATTGTGAAATGATAGGTTATCATGAGATTATTGACCTCTAGCTGAATCCTAGCTATGTTTCGACTGAATGTGAGAATGGATCAGTGGGATTTGTATACACACTTTGTAGAATATTATTGTACTCTTTTTAGAGATGATCATGCTCTATATTGATTCATCATAACTATTCTGAGAGAGTTTCATCCCTACATCAACCTCCATATTAATTAAGTTCACTTCCTTGTTAGTAGTAGGAAACCTCTTCAGGATACTCTATTTGATTGGTGTATGGTATGTAATATTTTTGGGATATACCATTATCAATTTATGGTTCGTGGGACTCATTTACAGTTGAACATAATCATTTTTTATGGGAAACCACGCTCAAGGTTTTCTTATGTGGTAGCAATAATGGTTTTCCTATGGTGGGGACTACCAGATCAGTCAAAGTTAAATATATTCCATGTTGGGGACAATTATTAACGCTTTGGTACTCGTTATTAGATAGTATATATATATTCATTGTGATTATTATTGGGATGGTATCATGGTTTCTTGTCTTTCCACTAGGCTTCTCGTGGACGATAAGGTTTATGGTGGGTACTCGGTAAAGACCCATTTTTTTTCTCGACCATAATTTTGAGAATAAATTTTTATTTTTTCTTCTAGATGTTCGATAAGGGTAAACTAGACTTTTCCATCCAAATTATGATCTTAGATAATTTTTTTTGACTACACTATTGGTCCAAAAATAGGGTTTTTTCTCTAGGACACGAGTTTGGTAAAAATTTGATACTTTCTAATTTTAGAAGACTAATTAATATTTAATATTTATTAAATTAAATATTAATTTATTCATGTAGGTTAATTCATACAAAAATTTTGAATAGAGCATCTGATTATGACATTCTATCCACTATTGAGTATGAAATGTGGTGTTTTTCTCATGTGGGGACAAAACATGATATGTGAACTGGTGATGGTTGGGGCTCCTTTTTAATTATTTTTCTCATTTTTTCTTTTCTTTCTATTATTTTTATTTCCTTTCACTTTTCCTTCCTCTTGGAGGATGCCTATGAATCTTCCACTTTCTCCATGACCTAGTGGAGTAGAGGGATATGGAGATAAATTGGTAGATATGAGGGAAGATATATACCATCATGGAGCTTTCGATGTGATGGATCGACGTGAAACACCATGGACTACGAAATAGAATGAAGCTTCAAAATTTTACACTCAATGATTCTTACTATTATTTTATTTAACCACAAATCCCTTTAGATTCATCATTTATAAATTTTAAATCTCCCATAAGATTTTTTATATCCTCTTGAGGCTAGATATACTATTTATGTTGAAAAAATGAGGGTTTCGAAGAAATCTGAGGGTTTTCAGTTCATGAAAACACAAAAACATAACATATAGTCTAAGAGGACATGCTATGTGTTCTTATCATTTAAGAAATATGAGGTTTTGGGAGTATGTTTCATGTATGCTGTCATACACAACATGTACTAATACTCGAACATGTAGTTGAGCACCACTCCAAGAAAACCTGAGTAGTGTTACACGGTAGTGTAGAGTATACAGTCAGACCCCTAGCATGTGGCAAACTATGTAGAAGTACACAATCTGAACAATTATCCAGCTAGACCGGTTGAGGGACATGATCATGAACCCCATGTAGGGAACAAAACATAAAACTAGTGTGTTTAAACCCCATTTATGGTGGGTGCACATTCCCATGCGGTGGTCTGACGGTACATACTGTTTATGGTCTCTATATGTCATGTACTCATACCATAGTATGCTTTATGGGTATATTCTTATTTTATTAATTGGTATCATAATTGGACCCAATAGTGTTCCATTATGTGTAATATTCCATTTTTACCATGATGGTGAAACCCATGGAACATTGTGAGGACTCCTAATAGGGTTTTCTGGGTATTCAACCAAAATTGAGAGGTCCTTATCTAATAATCGAATTCATTTATCCTAATAGAGAGACTTGAACTAGAATTTATGGTTGGGTGTTCAGACTATACTTATTTTTAGAATTTGATCTGATAGGTTTGTGAACTATCACCCTTGACCAACACTTTTGAGGGCATCCCCCTTTTGATATGTTCTATTATGGCATGTGAGGCCATGAGACCCATTTCTGCTGAGGATCCCCTGAGGGATGCCTTCGTTTATGATCTTTTTTAGGGGGTTCCTTTTAGGATCCCTTTCATGTCCACTATTTCTATGGATCCCATGTTGAATTACTCAGTTTTACTTACCTTGGTGGATCCCATGTTGGATTTTTTCATTTACCTTTTCATCAAAGGATACCAAGTCGGATGCCATTGTTTGTGTGTTTACCTAGAGTATCCCATAAAGGACTCCTCATCAATGTTTTCCCATGATGGTCCTAGTGGGTGACCTTTTTTTTACCGACCCTAAATTGTATGTTAGGTTTTGGTATAGATGGTATCCGGTGTCACCTTAGAGCCCATTCCAAACTTGTATACCCTTGTTGTTTTTTCTATATTGTTTGGATGGGAGTTCATGCTACTAACACTCCTTCATTTATATCTTTGATATGGGTATTATTGATGTGGTGATGTTTACCAAAGCTTATTCTTTTTTGGTGAACATTGAGCTGGACCCAATGTCTCTCTATTTTTTTGGGATTCCCAAACGTTCATCCAATGATCTAAATTGCTTATTAGGATGCCCAGATGGGCTTTCCTAGGAAATATATTCTAATCCATGTTAATTTTAAAATATCTAGTATACCCATAGGTAATAACAAGGACTTAGCTATTGATCATGGATATATATTTTCTGATATTTATTCATGGGATATCCAATATTGATTCCTAGTATAAAGATTTTGAGCATTACCTAATGAATTATATGCCTTGACTGATTATTGGATTCAATGTGGTCAGAATTCATTGGAACAACTCATAGGATAGTGATATGTGGTATGGATTATTATTCTCTCCTCAAACTATGATAGTTTTTGGGAATGTGTATGTTCTCCATTTCTTAAGATATCTAGTGGGGATTATTTTACACTCCTTAGACTATGATATAAAAGAACAATTATGCAAGACACATGTAAGATTACACTCTCGCAAGTGGTGTTCACAATTATGATCTCCTTTGACTATGATCGGTATGATTACACTATATTGGATCAGTTATGAGACTCAAGGGGTTTTTCATGGTGTCTCACTAGGGAGTTCTATTTATAAAAGTATGGAACCCAAGAAATGTTGTAGATTACACTCTTTCGAGTGTTGGGGATGATTAAGATCACCTTAAGTAATGATCGGGGTGATTATGCTCCCCCATATCAATTACAGGACTCAATGGGTGTTGCACAGTGTCTCACCATTGAGTTCTTATAGTTATCCTTTGTGTCAAAACCTTAGGGACTATATGAGTTCAAAATTTCATGACCACCTATGAACCGACTACTATGGCTCAGACATTGGATAAGATATACAGGCTCAGGTTGCTCGGTGACTGATTCTAGGACCTTTTACAAGATATATAGATGTACTCCCCGAAATCCTTCTCTATAGGATTGACCATTGGTATACTGTATCCTTATTTACTGAATTGATCATCAGTATACAAGAACCTTGTTGGTGATTAAAGGATAGTATTTGTGAAACCATAATTAAGATAAGTACCCCCAATGGTTACGTTGATTTATTAGATATATAATTCTTGTGTTGTTGAATCATGTATATATTTATTGGGATTATGAAACCAGATATGGACTTAATGGTACATGGTTTTAGTGGAATGATGTCAATCTCAATTACCTTGAACATGATGTTTAGGGTAATAGGATTACAGACCAAAGGATCGGCTACATTTTGGGTGCATTTTATTTGATTCACATAGCCATAAATATTCATAATTATGGATATATTTATAGGTATATGACTATACATGTATACATATGCAGATATAGAAATTCATGGTGGTGCTTTCCTAGTTGGTTGGGATTACAGACCTAGGGTTCAACTGTGGTTTCATGTTTGTTTTTACATACTTTTTTAGTATTTTTTTATCGTAGCTATGCTCATGGATGTTTTATACACATATAAAAACACATTTAGAGGTTTCTTTTCAAGGTGTACTTAAAGAAATATTTCTCACCCCTTCACATGAAACTTAGTGTACATGTATACCTCATGTTTACATTTTAGGTGGAGCATGAGTTTCATTTTGGGTAGGGTTAAGTCTTAGACATTCATGATCGATCAAAGCTGCTCATTTGGTTCTTCTAATCGGTCAACTATAGATTAATAGTTTCTATAGTCCAGGTATCTATTTTAGATCTTAGTTAATAGTTAATCCTAGTAATTGTATTTTAGTTTCTTTTCTAATCATGTATCTACATGGTCGACCCAATGGGTAACCAGTGTGGTATGGTATTTCATAGTTATTCAAGAATTTGTAGAATTTCCATTTATTATTACATCATGTCCTTATTTACTTATTTACTACCTATACACTCTACTTGTTTCTTTCTATGTATAATACATATATATTTAATATATATTTTCTAAATCTAATATGAGGTCATTGTCTCCCCATTTCCACACCGTAGTCCATCACTGTTAGTCAACACCCACTGGCGTATGGGAAGGAATGCTTGAGTCCTTACAACCCACCAGAATGGAGCACTGGTTTCGTGGCTTCTGGGACGAGATGTTACAATTTCGAAATAGAAAAAATTATTTTAAAAGTATAATAATCTCGATATATTTATTAACATGCAATACCAAGATTAAAATGAATATATATATATATATTATAAAAATAATATTATTTAGTTGTGGTCATTATAATTTAGAAATTAATTAATGTGTATGAATATGAGTAACCACATTATGATATATATATATATATATAATATTCATGCTAAATATAAATTCAATAATTTTTTGTCAGTAAATGTGCCCTCAAATTTTTAGGAAAGAATCACATGCATTAAAAATACATTTTTCGTCAAAAATGTTTTATATTTGTTTTTATAAGAATAAAATTAAAATTATTTATACCACATTTAGAAAGATAATTTAACAAAAATAAAATTATTTTTAAGATCATCATTTTAAAATTAACATAGGGTGACATTCTGGGATTTTTATTAAATGAATGTTTTTCATTGAATAGGGAAAATATTTATTTTAAAATACTCTCTTATATTATATTTATAACCATGTAATTATAAATTTTAATTATAAATTTTATTTATGTTCACATTACCCATTTAATTTAAAATAATAAAATTAATTTTATTTTAATAATTAATATCTATGATTTTGACAAAAGTTAATTTTTTGATTAAAATAACATTTCTCTAGAAAAACATTTTCCTTTGTGTTTTATGAAATTATATTAAAATTAAGTTAATAAAATTGTAAAAATTAAATATTAAAAAACAGAAACCATATTTACAATTAGGAGGATAAAATATGTTAAATAAATCCGTTTTTATTTTCTTTATAAAAAGTAATTGTGGTAAATATTTGTCACCTCAAAAATGGGAAAATGGGGAAAATATGTTTAAAACACGAAAATAATGTATAAATATCATCCCAAAAATATAATTAATTTCATTATATGAAATATATTCTAATATATCCTTTCAAAAATATAATATATGTTATTTTGATTCTATTTCACCTTAATAATTATATTTATATTAATTTAAGTAATGATAATTCAGAAATATCACTCTCTTGAATTTAATATGTCTAACGTTTTTACATATGTATTAAAAGGGGAAATTTTATAGTTATAAATTTTTATTTTAAATATTAAAAACATTTTTTATGAGAACAATTTGTTGTTAATATTTCTTTATTAAATAATAAACTTAGTTGCTTATACAACAATGACACAGTGCTTGTAAAAGCTGTAGAAAAATCTTGTAAATGATTTTAAGACTCAAAATGTATTATTGTTTCAGTGAGTTATAGGGAACCATAATTTTATAGATGAATATAAAATATTTTTTTCCTAAGGGTTTACGTTGGAATTACATTTCAACCATTATGTTTATAAATTTTAATTAATGGAATCATTTAAATAATAACAGGAATGTTATTTTTTAAAAGATAACCTATTAATAAATTTTTAATACACAATAAAATATTGATAAAAGAATATTTTGATGGTTAAAAGTCCTTTTTACATTTATCAGACTATATTTAGGGTATAAATTACACTATAACCATTCAAAATGGAAAAATATGTTACCGTGGTTTTGGTAAAAATGGGATTTCCATCTTTTAATATAGAACGATAAGGGTTAAAATGAAAATAAAATATTAAACATCATTTGTTTTTTAGAATTGGAAATTGCCACCAACACCTAAAATTATTAGTCTCTTTTTTGATATTTTTCAAAGAATGTGACATAAGAATGTTTTTAGTTATTGTAAAATTACAGTTGTGCCACTAACATTAATTATAAAAGGGAACCACCACTATTAATTTCTTCCCACATAATAATGAATTTATATTGACCAAAACCTATAGAAATATCCCCCCCCAAATCATTATACATATTCTAAAGTTTTTCTAATTACTAAAAGGCTATTTTCTAGGACCTTGAGAATAGATTTAAAAGAGGTCTATTGAAGGAGTGGTAATGATATTTACCAACAAATTAAAGACTAATTCTTCATCTATATTTAATAAATATATTTTTATAATCGTAAAATAATAAATCACGTATCATAAATATATTATGATGTTATTATGACCAATTTAATACCATTTTATACATCTTTTCTATCCAAAAGAATGAAAGGCATTCTCTCATGCGTACGTACACCCTACCGTCTCAACGTAACAATGTAATTTATTTTCTATTACAAATTTACTTTGATGGTTATAAATATATAACTAATGATATTTTATCATATATATGAAAAATAAATGGATCGGTATATGTAATATATCATTTAACATATTACCCTTCCATAAATTGAAAATTGACAACGTTGCCTAAGTGTACAAGTAGACCTCCACCAACACGATGTGATGTGGTTGGTTTTTCTAATTTCCACATATCATGGATAATAATGGGGATAAATTTAAAAATAATATTTTACAAATATGATATAATAATAATTCTTTATAGCTGTAATATTATTTTAAACTCTCTCAATCTATCTATCAATTAGTGATAATAGGGTTCAAACATATGTATGGCATACTATCTATTAGGATGATTAAATTTGTTTGTCTACATCAATAATTAATGAATATTTTGAAAAATATATATAACGAATAAATAAAATATTTAAAACATTAATATAATTATTTATTTTGAAAAAAACATGATCAATAACAAATAAATGAAACTAAGAAACAGAAACCTACATAAAAAACATGATGATTATTACACTAAAATAATAATTATTATAAAGAATTGTTAATAAATAGGTGTTTAAATATTATATGGGTATCACATAAGATATTATTAATATAAATAATATTATATATTAAACTAATATCACGTTTAAAACAGTTATATATGAGTTTAAGGAGCATTCAACAAATTTGACACATGAGGTAAGAGGTTTCGTAACTCAATTTCAATTCACTGGGTTAGGATTCTACTTCATTGACTATGTTATGACTGGATTATGTGTGAAATATCATATTACTGTTTTATGATGTATTTAAAACTATATTTTTTGATTTCAATTAGTTACACATAATAGTTTCATTGAATAATTTTCACTTCAATGATATGTTTTTTATAAGGGATTTCATCACAATCTCTTCTCTTTTGAGACATATTCGGTATTATGCCCATAATTTTTTTGGAGGTTTTTATAAAACTCCCATTAATATATATATAAAAGCAATCTATATTTATTAATGTTGATTAATTTATAGATTAATGTTTACTCTTTTAATGGGTTATAATTTCAATGTTACCAAATTCATAATATCTTTTTCACAGTCTCATTTTTTTGATTTCACTTATTTTCATTAATGGAATATTATAATTTAAATTTTATAAAATAAATATTTTTTCTTATCCTATGGATATTTAAATGGATTAAATATTTTAGTCCAATTATTCATATCTTTGAAGCTTGAATCAATCAGATAATTTTTTAAAAGAAAATTCGATCTTCTTTCTCTTTTGATTAGATATATTTTTATTCTACATCCATAATTTTCAAAAACTGGTTTTCAAAGTCATTTTTATTTTCTATAATTATTTATTATTAAAATTATATGTTATCTATGACATTGAAAATGGATGAAAATTAATATTTTAACTTCATTGAAAGGTACATTTTTAACATTCACTATAAAAACTCAAAAGGGATGTTAGTTTAACATGCACAACATTAAATAAATTTCCCACCATGACAACCATTTTAGTATATTATTCCTATTATAATAGTTTTTAATTTTTTACAATGATAATTTTAATATGGGAATTTATTTTAAATTGTAAATTTTCTTTTTATTCCATCCCCCGGAAGACATGATTTTACTACAATATTTATATTTCTGTAGAATTAATTCCCACACATCATCTCATGTTTAATTTTGTAGTCATTTACTTTTTCATGAAACATTATTTTTAATATGATTTTTTTCGTCCAACATATACATATTCATTTAATTATGTATTTTTATTTCATAAAACATCTATCATTTCTTTACATAGTGTATTGCTACTTGATTAACTACATATTTACTAGTACTCCATATTTTATAATTAATATAGATATTTAATGAAGAGTCATATTTTTTTGAATTAAATTTATTAATCAATATATGTCGACTTAATTTGACTTATTATATGATGGGGGGGCTATTATAGCCCCTTTTTGTATCAATAGATCTCACAAGAAAAAGTGGTTTGGGGTTTTGGTGTATCCATTGCCCATTTTTTTATGATGTATTGTCTTAGACATTCATGGTATTTTTATTATTTCTTGTTACATGGAATTTATGGTATAATTATATTGTATTGAATTATGAATTTAATATTTTTTTAATTATTTATTGATTTCTCTATAATTATATTATTTTGATGTCCATGGATAAGTTATAGGCTTTTTTGATTATTTATAACACAATTTTTGGTCAAAATTTATTCCAACCATAGTCTTCTTCATTTTCAAGTTAGATATTAAATGGTATCTTCTTTTAGTTATTGAACTTTAAAAACATATTATTACTTATTTACGGAAGATTTTTTCCATTATATATAACCCTTACTAATAATTTGAGCTCAAAATTTTGTATTTCCATATAATGAAAATAATAATATTATGATTGATATACAAAATTATTCTGGAGAGAGTAATGATATTCTCAAAGAAAATCATTTTTTGAATTTTATGTTATGAAATGTATGTGTGGTTCATGTATGTATCTAGTTTTCCTATACTACTATTATTTTTAGTGTCATCACAAATGGTATGAGATAATTTATTGTAGAAACATTGGAAAGAAAATTTTCAAAAAAATAGATTAGGGAATGTAACCCTATGAATTTTTTTGAATGATAATCCTATTTATATAATAACATCATAAAAGATGGTTATGTTATATATTATGTGGATTCCCTTGATATAAATTATTTTTTGGACACTATTAGAGGATGTTTTATTAGAATAGATAAATCTAGTAATAAATACCCCAAAAGAGTTGGTTGAATATATATTGCCCATTATTCTATTTCATGTTGACTGTTCCTTTAATGTGCTCCTAGTATGACACTATTGGGGAATATGAGTTGGTTAATTAAACTTTTTTTGTGAACAATTATGATTAATATGAGAATATATCCTATGGAAACCAATGATACACCATAGTGATATGGGACGATCCTAATGTGTCTAGGGTTAATAAACATAATGTTTCTTATAAGATTAATATAATAAATACCCATTTCATTATTCATGTAATTAATATATCTGTTGATTAAGTGTATATTTGGATACGTATATAAGAAAAAATTATTCATTTTAATATATGATTTTATGAAAATGTTCTTTGAGTAATATTTATTTTATATATTTTTTTAATTTTTTTTTTAATTTATTAATAACCAATAGGGTTAATATGATTACTGATATTGAAGTAAATATGGTTGATGGGATAAATGAGTTAGTACACTTTAGAAAAAATAATATAGATAAATGTGTGATTGAAAAAGGATTATGTGAGAGTGTGATTAATGTTATGTACACTATATTGAGAATATTATATGATTATGGTAATCATAACTTGAGGCATGATATTGAGTAAAAGTATGAAATCAAATAAAATTTTACTGTGGATTTAGGGTGACATAGGATATTTCAGGAAATTTTTAGAATATATTGGGTCTTATATAGTTAGTGTATTAAAATTGTTGTTATATAAAGTCATGAAAGATTTATATTACTTAGAGGGAATATTTTGGATGATATAGAAATACAAAAATGATCAAATCAGTCATTTTTTTTTGGAATTTGAATATGGTTAGACAAAATTTGGATGAGTCTTATGGTTTTGTAGAAAATAGTATGTTATTGTTTATGATGTACTGATTAATGTAATATTTCATTATATGATGATTTATCCATATTCAATAATATGTGTTAATAATGTTTTAGTAAATATATAAAGATAAGAGTAATTATTATCCTTAATTTATGAGTCTTATGATCCATTAGAAGTAAAATTTAATGTTTCGGGTATGAAAATTTTATTTTCAAAATTCATATCATGGAGTATGAGAGGATGTGTAAAATGCTCGAATCACTACCAAAGGATGAAATTGTTCTTATAAAATAGAAATAAATTATGTAATTTTATTTTCTTATGTTGTCTATCCTAAGATGAAATTAATCACTAATATTTAAAAAGGGGATCTAGAAATAAATATTTCATTATTTACATTTAGTTTTGATGATGTGATGGTCTTCTCAACCCTCATTGATTTATGTTTTTTTGTTTTTACGTTCCTCATATCAATGATATTTATCACTCTCTATTAGTACATATATTTTAGTTTTATACCCTTGTATATATTTCAATGTCCCACCTAGGTGAACTTTTTCTTGGAACATAATTTTGTGTTATTTCATTAAACCTTAATGTTTTTGACTTCACATTTTCATAGGATGTTTTATTATCCCTTTGTACAGTGTGGGATTTCAATAAAGTTAATTCATGATATTGAATCATTTATTAAAGAGGTAAATTTAAGAGGAAAACTTTTATTTAAATTATGGGGAATATTGTTACACCTTATAATTTCTCTAAATGAATAATAATATGGAAAACTTTCATAACATGTAACTCTAAGATTTAATCTAATTGAGGTATATTATAATATTATTTTTTCTAAAATAAAAATTATAATTATAATTATAATTGGTGATTGGGAATATGAGTCTCTTAATTAGGAAATATATGTGAAATTGCTCTAATAAATAAAAATTATTTGATTAATTCTTATTAAATAATCACTAAATATTTTGATAAATCATTTCAGGATTCAAAAATATGTATTTATTCAAAAATGAATTTCAATTTTTGTGATAAAATAATATATTTTCTTTTTTACATATTTTTTAAAGACTATTAGAAAAATTGAAGTAATATTTTTTAAATTAGTATATCAAAATTAACTTTAGGAGAAAATTTGATAATTTTCTGAAATCATTAATTTTTCACTAAATGTAGATAAATATTGATTTTTAAAATACATTAATTTTATTTCATTAAAATAATACAATTTAAAAGCACCATTATATTTTTTTATTTATTTACATATTATAAATTTCATTTAGAATAATATATTTAATTTAATTGTAATTGGAATGATAAATGACATTTGCATAAGATATTTTTTATGTTTAAAAAAACATTTATCTAAAAGATGTTTTTATTGAATATTAAAAATTTATTTTAAAATTACTTTAATAAGATTATAGACACTAAAACAAAAACAATTGATACTATATTTTTAATCAATAAGTTCACTTTTAGATAAATATGTCCCTTTAGGTTTTGGTCATTATGAATAGTAATCATAGTAAATATTTGTCACCTCGCTAAGGGTAAAATAGAAAACTTTTGTTTAAAACTATTTAATAAGTTCTAAAAATAAAACCAATAGTTTCCTTAATATAATTTTATTGGATTTATTAGAACATAAACATCCCAAATTAAAATATATGGAATTTAGTGGTATTTTTCTTTGATAATTACAATTATATTATTTTCAATAAATAAAATTAAAAAAATGTTACACTCTTAACGTAATATATCTAAAATCATCATTATGGATAAAAAGGAGATATATAGATATATTTATATCTATTTAAAACTGGTATTGTTTATTTATCATTTATTTTTTTTTGAATTTTTAGTCTTGAAATAACTATCGTTGATTATCCAACATCGACACAGTGCTCTTCTAGGTAGTATAAAAATAATGTAAATAGTTTTAAAAAATAAAAAAAAACATACTTTTCGGCTGACTTATAGTAGCCCTATATATATATAGATGAATATAAAATATTATGTATATTTATATTTTTTATATTATAATTAAATTTCGATATCAATGTCTTTAATGTAAAATAAAATAAATATTTTTAAAATCAATTTAAAAATATTTTAGGAATTATAATATTTTTATTAAATTATCTAAAAACATTAAAACATTAAAATTAGAAAATTATTTTGATAAAGTGTAAAAAATATCATCCATTACCCATTTATGAGCCAATTTATACCTTTAAAATATAATTTTAATCCTTTAAGTTATAAAATGTGTTAATGTTATTTGGGTGAAAACATGTTTACTAGGTGTTAATATAAAACGATAAGTGTTAAAATTATATATTATCTTTATTAAACCTCATTTATTGGTTTATTTTGACTAAAACCTATCAACATAAACCATAATTCAATTTGGATCCATTTTTCAAAAAATTAAATTTAAAATATTTTAAAAAATTGAAAAATTATATGTATGCTACTAACCTGAATTATAGATGGGAACCTCCTCCCATAACCTATTAACAAGTATTAATACAATTATCTATTAAAAAAATACAAAATTATCTCTTCAAAATATTAAGAAGCATTCTAGTGATTATTTTCTTACTAAAAACCATACCAAGGATATTTATGAAAGTATCTAAAGGAATTTTACCGAAGAAGATGTAATCATCGTCACTGAATCTTTCATATTAATTTATTTTATAATTATTTAAATATACTGTAACTATATTAAAAAAATAAATCCCATGTTATAAATAAAATTATATTTTATTATGATTAATGGAATAAAATTTTCCACCTTGTTTCCATACTATAGAAAGTGAAAGAATCACTTTTCTATACATAAGGCTTAACGTCTCCATATAACGGTGTAATTATTATTCTTAAAAAACATTTAATTAGAAGGTAATAAATATTTATGTAATGAATATATATGATATTAATGAACTAATTATATTTATTGAAATATAATAAATCTTCTACTTTATCACTATTACATCTTTTTGAAAATGATAACATCTATCATGAGTACATGTGGACTAGCCCCTATACGAAGTGATGTTATTAATTTTTCTTTTCTTCTTTACATGTATTGTAAAAATAATATATTAAAATAATATATAATAATAAGTATATTTTAGTGAATTATTATTTATCTTTCTTTTGTTATATCTTTCAAAAAGTGAAAAAATGTTCATGAGTATGTATGACCTTTTGTCTCCATGAATAGTGTAATAAAATTATATATATATATAACATTAAATATTGGTAATAAAAATTTATATAATGAATAAATATAAAATTTTAAACACTAATAAAAATTTATATATGATTAAACTATAAGAAATATAAAATTAATGAAACTTTTGAACAAAAACATACTTGAAAAAAGAGGAGATTAACACTATTAAACAATGATTTTTATAAATAATTATTAATAAATGAGAGCTAAAGTGTCATACGTTGATAATATATGATATTATAAATAATATTGTTGATCTATTATAAATTATCAAATATTTTAAATCTTATTATAATGGAATTCAATGCATGTTCAACAATGTGTAAGTGCGTGGTATGCGTTTTCTTAACCAAATTTCCATTCATTGGGTTATACTTCAACTTCATTGACTATGTTATTCCATGAATATATGTGAAATTTTATTTTATTTTATTGTATTATATTTATATTTGTTGTTTTTGATTTAATTATTTTTCACATAATATTTTATTTGATTAATTCTCACATCAATAATAAGGTCATTGTAAGGTTTTTCATCACAATTTTCGTTTCATTGAGGCGTATTTGTAATTATGAACCTATTTTATTCTATAAAGGGGATTTAATAAAAATAATAATTATTTAAAAGGAATATATATTTATTTTTGGTGATTAAATTTTGAATAAATGTATACACTTTCATGGGTTTATAATTTTAAAGATACACTGACGTAAGAATTTATTTTAGAATCTCTATTTTTTTGTATTCATTTATTTTTAATGATTGAATATTATAATTTATAAATCATAATCTCAATATATGTTTCTTATAATCAGGATATAAAATGAGTTCCCATGATTTCTTATATATTATACACTCTTTGAGAATTGAATCATAAAACTATTTTTTAAAAAATAATTTTATCTTTTAATTCTCTTCTGATCAAGTATATTTTTCTTATATGTCTATATTTTTATTAATTTCTTTTAAAAAGACCATTTATTTTAATAAAATAATTTATTAATGAAATATTATTTTATCATTCACTTATTTAAATGTTTAAATGGAACCTTTAATTTTTTTTGAAAGGTTCAATTTGATATTTCATTAAAATAATTCAAAAGGAATGTTTTTATATATATATGGTGATAATAGAATTTCATGTCGCCACAATAGTTTTTTGATATTATTATTCCTGTACATTTTTTTAATAATTTTAAAAAAATATCTAAAATTATGATTTCCTTTAAAATTTTCACATTCATTTTGTTAAATCCTCTACATGACACGATTTTAATAAGAATCTTATTTTTAATGAAGTAATGGACACATATCATATCTTGGTCAAATTTTTTGTGATTAACTTTATCTTGAAAGATTCAGTTTATTTTAATATTTTTTTCATTAGAAATATCCAAAATCATTACATCGAGGACTTTTTTATTTCTTAATCTATGTACATCTTTTAAAAACATGGTTCTTCCACTTGGTTGAATAGGGTAAATATGAATATTCTTATTATGTATATAATATGAATATTTATTGAAACAAAATATTATTTATGAATTAAATTTATATTTCTATATATGAGCAATTAAATGGACTTAGTTTGTTATGGGTGGGTCCTATTAGAACTCCTTGATGCATAATTAGGTCTCATGTGACAAACTATTTTGGTTACATGGTGTACACCAAACCCATTTATTTATGATGTCTTGAAATGTGGTCTTGGGTGTATTTATTTTATTTCATAGGAAAATACGATGAAATAATATTTAGTATATCTAGTATTATGTATTATATCACTAAAAAATTTGTTATTGATATTCATGTGATTATTAGAATAGTTATAAAATTCATGGATGTTTTTTAGCTTATGTTATTATTTATATAGAATTATTTGATAATTATTTATTCCTACAATGTTTTCCTAATTAAATAATTTATTGATTATATGGAATGTGTTTCCAGTTATTTACCAATATTTTATTATTAGTAAATATTATCTCAAAATAGCATCAATTAAATATAACCATGACTGATAATTTTATCCCACCATTATATTGTTTCCATAAATAGGATAAGAGGACATATACTCTGATTGATATGAAAGGATATCCTAGAGTAAATAATGATGTTTTTAAATAAAATAAAATTTTCTATTTATTTTTTTAAATTATATGTGATATTTATTTGTGTATCAAGTTTCCAGGAATACTAAACTATTTGGTCCATTGGGATGTGATCATTTATACATAGTTCTATTGTAATAATGAAACCTCCAACATTGGGATACATTGGTCAGATTAAATAATAAGTTGATTTCGATATGGTTGAAAATATAACCCATGATCCATTTATAGGTTATTTGACCTTTTATAGTAGCTTTATTGACCCCTAATGAGTAAAAAAACAATTATAGCCATTATTTTCAAAATAGTTAATTGTGGTTAAAAATATAAAAGGGTGAAAAAATAATCCAGACATTTCGAAATTATATTTTCCGAGAGGATATTGATACATACCTATCCCATATTTTAATTATATCAAATTGGATCCACATGAACATGATAACTAATTTATATTAATTTAATACATTATGAAATTCCAAGAATTCTCCTCCCTTCAATTTTAAAAGGAAACCTATTATAGTATATTTCTCACTAAAATTGTGAACTCTATATGATCTAATACCAAACCAAATAACTTCTTAAAATCACACCCTATATTATACAGGTATTATTTTTGGAATAATAATAAACATAGAGGGATTAATCAGTAAATGAAATGCAGCTGTCTGAAGTAGAGGAATAACTTTTACCCAAACATATTATTATTATTTTTTATTTTACCTATTTAAAATATTCATAAAACCTGATGAAATAATATAACAAATATATTATATATTCTAATACATTGATATGTTAATTGAATAAATGACATCACTCTCCTTTAGTTAAAAGTGAAATGAATCCATCATTCTCCTGTATCGTTGACTATAGCCTCAAAAACCAATGTAATTAAGTTTTTATAAAAACCTCCAATGGATAGGTATAATAATGGATTAAATATATATATATATATATATATATATGATATTAATGAAATATTTATCATTCTATAAATTTAATATATCATCAAATTTATTACCTTTAAATCCAATGAATAATGATTATGTCTTTTATGCGTACCTCTGGATTACCACCTCCACAAAGTGACGTGAGTCATTTTTCATGACTACATCACATAGAATCTATATAAATTTATTTAAAAACTAATATGATATTTATTATTTAATAATATTTATTTAAATATAATATAATAATTATCGTATTTCCATCATGTGTGTTTAAAAATAGAAATGTTACCCATGTGTATGTATGGTCTCATGTCTCCCAGGTTGTAACATAATTCATTCATAACATTATTTCATTAATGGTTTTAAAGTTTAAATTAATATAAAATAATTAATATTATTTAAATATTATTATTCTATATATTATGGAATAATTAAATCTTTGACCATAGTTATCTTACCAATGTTATTTTTCACATATGTGCCGAATATCATCAAATCATCGGATGTGAACATAATTGATTATGTAATTGTATATAAAATAAAATGAATTATAGAAATGAAAAAAAATTTATTAAAAAATTATATAATTATCATTTTTTATTATTAAGGAATTTTGATAACATACGTGATGATTCTCGCTCAAGGTAAGAGAAACTTTACTTTAAACCCACATTTTAAATAATTTAAATATTTATTTTCTAAATCCATTTCATCCAATGTGATATACTTAAAATTATTTTATGGAATAGTTTTTATTTAAAAAAATTAAATAAAAATGACATTTTCTGTCACCTTTAATTTGGTTAATTTTTTTAAAATAGAATATTTTTATGGAACATTTTTACTTTCATTATAAAAGGTAAAATGATTGTTATATTTTAACCTATATAGATACAAATACATTTCCCAATACTAGATCCTTTATTTGATACATGGATTCATTTATAAGATTTCATATTTTAAAAAGGGAAAATACATCCTTCTCTTTTGGGGATTTTATTTTTTAATGTAGTGTTTAAAGTAAAAGGTTATAAAAATATTCCAATATGTTTTTCTTGAGGGTTAACATGAATATTTTTAATAGTTTGAAAAAATATATGTCTTGTTTTATGTGTTTATTCATTTTATATTACTTGGAAATTGTTTATGATGATGGGTGATAAATATATTTATGACATGTGAGCCTGATATATCCCTCCAATGCATTGGGTAATTATTATTTTCACTCAAAACTATGTGAGAAGTCATCCATATAGGTCATTCAACATGTAAGGGTTATTGTGAAGGTTTTATTTTGATGAGGTCCCAAGGAACCAAGATGTGTAATCTGTTATTACTAATGAGTTTTCCTAAAAATCATATTATTTCAAAAGATAAGGTAATATTATTTTTATAATGTATTATGCCCTATTATGGTAAACAAATATGTTTTTATGAAAATGATTTTCAATGATTCTAATGTTTTTTAAAGAAACACTCAAGAATATGAATTTTTTACTTTATGTTTCAATATAATGTGTTTCATGAATAACATTTTCCATATAATACGATTACATGAGTATGTAAAATATTTTTTGATCTCTATGAATATTATGATAAATAAATTCGTTATTTTAGGTTATGATAATTTAAAAATTTACTAACATGTTTAATTATTCTTTTTTAAGTACCCTACTGATTTATATGTTGATACCACATTATTAAATTCATTTCAAAGTAATTTAGGATGGGTAGGTATGTTGATGAAGTTTTTTGAAAATAAAAATTATAACAACAATGAATCCGCTCTACCAGATCCAATGCTAAAAATAAGAACATTGAAATTTCTTATTTGAAACCCATAAATGTGAACCAATTTCCACTCTCAAAAACAAACATCTTAAAAATGAAATATATTGGATTACTTATATTCTCAAGGGCCTTTTAGGTTTATATTTTTATATAATTAGGAGAAAGAATTAACATCATGGAATTATAAACAAATGTTTCATAAAGATGAACATTATCGACAATTATACATATCTTTTTATATTCCATATTAGGTCTTCAACATCGTCATAAACTTTATGAATCCCTTTAGATCTAATTTTTTCAAAATAAATATTTATAACAAGGGGAAAATGAATCATATGATGGGTGAGATAAAATAGTCATTAAGGGTAGACATAATAATTAAAAATTAAATGTCATTAAGAACAAAATTAAGAGAATAATGGTATTATGACATAATCACAGTGCATGAGTATAATATAAGGATATTAATACCCATAAATACATAGATCATCAAACATAAATGTATGAAATAAGGATTTAATAAAGGTAATATTCATTAGAATCACTAGTCATGAGCCATGTAAAATCAATCATTGTCATAGGAAATATTATACAACCCTAAAAAACATAGATAACACATATTGGTATCTTTGAAAAGAATCATTATAAGACCCTTATAAAACCCTTAAAAGTAAAATAATTATAAAAAAACTTATAAAATAGTTTTATATATAATATAAGTATTTCCCAATTAATTTGACAGTTATGATAGAGCAACCCATCCTTGGTTTATCACGAAAGCACATATTATTTGTTAACAACGTAACCACCCATTCATTGATTATAATTTAACCACCCATAATTGTTTTATAACATAACCAGTAGTTGAAATAAAAATTTCTTATAAATATAAAATAAATAGAGTAAATATATAATTAATATCACTATAAACTCAATTAAAAAAACTTTATTATTACAATAACTAGTTTAAATCATTGAAAAAAAACGAGTTCCATGAAAATCTGTTTGAAATATTATTAACCTATAGTAAAAAAATTTGTTCAATAAAAATATATTTTAAACACTGCTAAACCATATAAAATACATGGGATCCATAATTATCTCTTGGAAATACAATTAACCAATGGATAATAATCTTTTTCCTTTACAATAACATTAAAACATGATTTACTTGTCGAAAAGAAACGTGTTTCATAAAAATAACATTGAAAATTTCTTAATCCATATAGAAAACGAATTAGGGTTGTATCAGTAAACATATTACCATTGGATAATAAATAATATTAAGGTTTTTTTTATATTTATAAATTAAATTATAATTAAAAAATTATTAAATACAATTTTAATGAAAAAAGTTAATATAAAAAATATAATTTTATACATAAACATTGTTTTTTAAGAATAATTTTCATTGATAAAAATATTGGATGAATATAAAGTAAATCACAAGGAAAATAGGGGAAATGATAGTAAATTTGTTTTTCGAGTCATAAATGTTATAAATTAAGATTCTTTGCAAAAAAATTGAATAATGGATTCAAAACAGACCCATTAGTAAAACATTAAGAAAGAATATTAAATATCATGTAAAATGGATTTAGGAAATAATTTATTTCTATAAAATAAAATATTTGAAAACATATTTTTTTTAAACATGGATATAGAATAGAAGGATACCAAATATAAAACTAAATAAAAGATCAGTATCAATTAAAAACGACTTTATTGATGTTCATTCAATAAATATTGAATGAAATAGAAATTATATATGTGAAAAAATTCATAACTATAGGATAATAAAATTGATGTGGTTCAGGAAAATAATATCTTTTTATTTGAACTTAAATAATCCTGAAATAAATGAGATTATAACTTAAATACTTTTCCACATTGGTAACTATTCAATCATAAACGCCAAAAATTAATAACCTCAAATTGTAATTTAAATATCCTGAACACAAGTATTTTTATGATATAATATTTAAATGGTTAGAATATACACATCCCAAATGAATATAGGAACATACCATAAACGTATGTCTCATTAAAGATAATTTGAATCGACTAACCATTATAAAAATCATACCTTTGAATTTAAGAATTAATCATGGAATAAATTATGTGTATAAAATGTAAATACATATTAAGAAAATTTTTATAAAACATAATAAAATAAATATTCATTATACACATAATCAATTAATTTAAAATACAATGAAGGAGTGTTAAAACCTAATGAAATGAAATTGAGTTATCAAATTCTTTACCACACGATAACATCCAATTCAAATTCCCTAGAAGAAATAATATATATTTTAACATAAAATACCTAGATATATAAAGGATCTTTTATAATACATATAAAAGGGGTAGTATATGTACCAAAAAAATATAAACAAATAGTGAATGTGGAATGTGTATCATGGAAATAAAATTTATGAGAAAACTCATACCATGAGTCCATACATTCCTTGTATGTCCTTTAACTCTTATATAATATAAATAAATATATTATTTGATTTCTTAAGAAAAATTTACATGTTTAGTACCTAATACTTAAAAAAATTTCATTATTTACTTATAATGATATATTTATACAATTAAAAAAAATTAATTCTCTGTTAGGTGTTTTGAGGACATTCAATTCATTGTTTCAAAATTAATTTCATGTGTTGACCATTGTCAAAGAGTTTATTATTTCAAAATATCAAGAATAATAAACCTGAAATTATTATAAAATTGATTAATAATTTATACTTTTAAAACCATTCCTAAAAAATGGATATGAAGGATGAATTACTTTACGCTCCTCGAGATAGTAGGCCATTTATATACATAAGTAAGGTTTCAATTTTTTAATGATAATTATGGAAATAAGGTATGTATTATATCATATGTAAATAATTATCATATTATCATAAATACCATATTATTTTTGTAGTTGTTATTGAGACTCGAACATAGAAATCCCATAGTTGGTGTCTACTATCATTACATTGGCATAAAATACAAGTAAATCACATCCCAAAGGACCAAACAGTTTAATAGTATTGGTAAACATGATACATACACGAGTCTTGTGTTAAAAAGTAACACAAAAATTAATACATATATGTTTATGTTAATAAATTTCTTCTATCTAGATTATCCAATTATATCATTTTAAGTACACTTAATGGAATCATTAAGAAAAGAAATAAAATAAGGGTGAGCTCGAATCCCTAGTTAGGGACAATTATAGAAGAAATAATAATGAATCAATATGAATAATGAATATGGGAAGGTAATAACTTAAAACAAATTCCATATAATAAATAAAAAAAATGGATAAACAATAAGGAATGTTAATAACTCAAAATAAATTTCATTCAGATTACTGTATGGATAATAATCAATATGGAATGGAAAAAAGTTGAATAACATTCCATTTAACCAAATAACTGAAAATGAAATACATCCATAGAAAATGAAAACGTACACATATCATTGAAAATAATAACTGAATCAAAATAAAGAAAATTCTTAATTATTGGACACTATGTTTCCCAGGTACTTAGAAACTTTACTAATATGACCTTGCATAAGATAGTTATTAACATACATTGTTAAAACCCATTTTCATAGTGTATCCAACTGATTAGTCACACAAGACTACCGATGCATCGAGGGTATATCTATAATTGTGCCCCAACTATGCCATACCTTTTCAAAGAATTACTCATATATTAAAAATCGATTTAAGTCATGTATAATGTGCCCTATCAAATATCCTCATTGGGTAAAAGAATAAAATTTATAAATACTTCCTCCAATATTAAATAATATTTTAAATAATTGCCATACCAAAAATGGTATATGATTTAGAAAATAATAATTTCCATGATAAATGATATGGGTATTTAGGTTACATTTAATGTTCAATGATCATATAAAATTTAATATTTCGAGAAGCATACAAATATAAATCAATTATGTGAATTCCAATACTATCGATCGATTAATAAATCATAAAACAACATTTGGAATAATAAATATTGTATCAATAAAAAAAATCCCAAGTGGATTAATGATAAAGGCATGTTAACATTGATGAATAGAAATACTATTAAATGATATTTTGGAAATATTTTGAAGTAAAAATATCGTTTTAATTTCAAAATAAATTTTAAAAATAATTTAATTTGTAAATTAAATTTAAAAACATTTTCATTAAAAATAACATTTTAAACTTGAAAATTAATCTTTGATGAAATGACATCTGGTAAATCTCTAAAGGTCATACAACATACAAAAACAATCACTTTTCATTGAAAAAGGATACAAAATCAACTTGTTCGAAAATTTATAAGAATAATAAATTTAAATCTTGTATAAAAGACTAAACAGGTAAAAAATTTAATAAATCATTTTTAAAATGATAAAAATGATTTTTAATGTTTTTATAGAAAAACGGATTTTAAAAGAAAATAAATTCATCGATTAAAAATAAAAATAAAGGAAGGTTTCCATAAAAATGGTTATAAATCATTTTGAGTTAAAATGAGTAGAAAAATGGATGTTTTAAATAGAAATGGTCATGAATAACTAGAATATAGGAAAATTAAATTATTTATTAGATAATTATCAAATAATATCTTCTAATGAAAATTAATTTATAAAAATCCCGAACAAAATGAAATTGTAATGTAAATAGTTGAAGAGACCATAACATTGATGTAAGTATCAATAAATGAATAGTTTATGTGTTTAAAATTTAAATCCACAAAAAAGTGATTTTTTATATAATCATATAATAGTATTTATAATGAGGAAGTAATATAACCAAATGAAAAGGAATCAAGTTATGAAATTATTTACCACATGGTAAATTTTAATTAAAATTCCGTAGAAGAAATAATTAAAATTGAAATACAATGTCATATGAAGAAAATATAAATCATGATATAATATATCAAAATGGTAACTATTTTAACCACACAAAAAAGTGGTGAATATGACTTTTGTCTCATAGATGTAAAAATTATGATAAAAATATTTTACCTTGTGTTTCCCTTTCTGGTCAATGTATTTTAAACTCATTTATAATGGTTTAAGAAATGTAACCACATTAAATTAGAACTATAATATTTGTTATAAATTCATATATGATCTTCATATATTATCTTATTACCCATTTGTTAATAATATTTCATTATTTTAACTATTTTGTGTGTCAATTGCCTAGTTTTCCGAGTATGTTTTGACTTGTTATTTGTTGTTCCTATTACACAGACCATGATTTCATAATATGTAAAAATTAAAATTAAAATTAAATATTATATATATTCAATATATATTTATTTTTAACAAACAATAAAATTTGGAGATAGGAAATAAAATACATCGTTCACAAAGAAGGTATGTTTTACATACACTTGAACAAAACTCTTATTTCATTGTTGTATTTAAAAGAATACAATTTAAATGATATATGTGTATATTTTTATTATAATTATAATATTATAATTGTATGATTTATATCCGAAATTTTAATTTTAACCATCCCCTAATACATTCCATGTACAATGTGAAATAATCACATCGATTTGGGGAGGCGGTAGACCCAAATTCTACAAATGATGTTATCATATTCCCATAAAATATAAAGCATAAAGAAAAGTGTTATATAAAAATTATATAAGCCTGAATACATTATTAATATATTTTATTTAATATATAATAAACAACTCTATCATAATTTCTATCCATGAGAGGTTGGAAAGGAAAAAAACGAACAACATCATTTCATGATGCGATAGTTTGACGAACAGGAATATGTAAGTTCATAAATTATTTTATGGAAATGTGTTTTGTTTTAGCTTCAATAGGAAAAGTTAAAATATGATAGTATATCTATGAATCTGATTTTAATATGTAATAATGGAATAATAATTTTTAGTTTATAGAGAAGAAAATAAAATTAATGTGATCATTAAATAATGTTACATCATTTTTTGGTAACTTCTTTTTGTTTTTAACAAAAGAATTCTTTGTTTAGATTTAATCCCTTGGTGAGGCTTATAGTACGAGTTTAGGGATTTTAGGAGAATATTAGATCATATATTATGTGATCTTTAGGTCTTTATATGTTGGGATAAGTGGGGGGTTGAGAGCCTTTTTATAGTGGAGGAGGAGTTGAATAATTGGAAAAATTTTAAATGGTAATTAGACAATTGTTTTCCAAAATGAAGTGTATAAAATAATGGAATAAATATATTAAAATGAGTATAGGGTCTAAATATGAACAAATAATTTATTTTTTAAAAGTGTATAGGTCATTTTGGCTATCATGGTGAAGGTCTATTCCGTCTTTAAGATAATATTCTGCTTAATCACTAGAATTATTTTTTTTATATTAACTAATATTTTTGGTAAAAAAATTTAAACTTATATTAAATTATAAATTATTACAATTCAAAATATTTTATTTAATTTTCCAAATTCCAACCATATAATTGGAAGAAATTAATTTAATATTAATCCCGCAGACGAGATGACATTGTTGGTTCTTAATGTGTAAATGTCCAAATGCTTGTCATGTTTTGATATATAATTTCGAATTTAAATTGATTATAATGACATATATTGGATTAATTTAATTAAAAATAATACCATTAATATTTAAAATAAATCATTACTATAATTTATTCCTATTAAAATTTTAGACAGAAAATTAGCAACTACTTTAAATCTTGTATTTTTCAGTATTCATAAAAAAACAAACTTTTAAAAAAATACCAAATATTTACCCTAAGATAATTTTTTTGTTCATATTTCAAAACAGAAGTTTATTTTTATATATAAAATTTAGATTAGTTCAAAAAATTTGAATTAAAATATCATATACTTTTAAAGGCGATAAATGTGTCTATGAAAATATATAATTTTATATGTGTATTGCTTGGTTTTTTTAATATTAGGCCTATTAAATGTATTGGAAGAATATTCATTTTTATTGAAGATATAAAATTTAAATTTCATTAATATCATTACTTTATAGTAATTAATTTATTTTTTTATGATAAAAAACCATTTCAAGCATAAAAATAATTCATTTTATATTCGCATGGTTTTATATTTATTTCTAATTAAATAGTATCCTACAAATTCATATCATATTGAAGAAAAAAATATATTTTCATAATTTAATTAATCCTATATACAACCATTAATTTAACTACTAGGTTATATTTTACTATATTACATGATAATATTTTAATGACAAATTTTTTTCTATAAATACCAGTCTTCTGTGTAAATAAATCTATAGAAGAAAGTATTTGTTGTGTTTAATGAATGATAAATAAGTATTATGTGTATTATAAGATATATAATAGATTAAAGTTTTTTAAATTATTAATTATATTATATGTTTCAGATATATTATATTCTCTTGTGTGCTTAGTCTTACGTGTCATACATACTATGAAATACAATGTCCAAACATTTGAAATATGTGGAGTTACATTCTCTCTACCTTAAATAAATTGAATCCACAAAATTTAAAATCCATATTGGTAATAATTTTTATTGTTTTTTCATGTTTTGAAATCCCACATCATGATAAGAGTTAATAAAGTATGATCTTAGTAATAGATAATTACAATAAAAAAAGATCACAAGTAGTAACATATAACGAGGTTCAAAGATGGAGAACATTAGTGGAATGTTAAAATATAGACTTAGAGGAGAAGAATAAATATTTATATTTAGTAATTGAGGTCATCAGTAATAATTGATTGAATGATATTGAAATTTTAAGGGCCTCAAAACTATACATCCAAGATGATTTAAAATGAATGTAGTTAAATAAAAATTATGGAATCATAATTTTTTGATCATTTTCCTAATGTTGAATAATTATTTTATTTTCTAATTATATACAAAAAATATAATTACTTGATACATTTGAAATTCCATATGAATAATTCCATCTTTTGGTTGTTCTTTGATCAAATTATAATTTATTCCTTACTCCAATAAATGGATATTCTAGAATGAACCCACACCTTTTATTTAAAGAACTAAAATATTCTTTTACCATATTGTAATACCCATAAAAAATAATTTTATTCTTCCATAAGTATTTTCCAAAACCAAAATAGTTAATACATAAATATATACACCTAAAATTAACAATACATGTTCGTAATTAATATTTATTTATCATATTTTTTATCTTTAAATAATTACATATTAACGAGGACATTGGGTTGGTCAACAGTTGGCATTAAACCCTTATCGTCCATTGGTTATGGGTTCAAGTCCTATGACCTTGTCGATTTTTTTTCATTAAGTATTAATTTTTCAATATTTTATAAAACAATATAATTTTGAATATAAATATGATGGAAATACTTGAAATTAGGTTAATAACTGAATAGAATTTTATCAAATGCTTTCAATACAACTTCAATATATAAATAAATAAAATATTTTATTTACATATAGTTCCTTCCATAGTTTATGTTTTATCCTAGGTCAATCATTTTCATCATCTACTCAAATCCGTTATTATGTGTTGTAATGAAAATATAAATTATCCTAATGATATACACAAGAGTATCAATCTAGGTGCACAGTAAGGTCTATTTTCATGTACCATTTTATGCTCGATTCTGCCTTGATACACCTTTTTTGAGTACTTACCTTATATAGATAATTCCCATAATAACATCCACATGTAGTATCCAGATAGTGATGTATTGAAATGAGGACCTTCATAATCCCCACCTTACCAAAATTCTTGGATTTTTTCTATACTAATAATCAATGTGTACATTAGGATTATGATATCTAATATTTGTTTTCCTAAATATAATTACCATTTTTTCTATTATTCCTTATCTAATAACACCTATAGTGACACGACCCCAACAATCCTGAAGATGGTGTCTACTACCCTTACATTTTTATAAGATTAAATTAAAACAAATCCAAAGGAATTGATCAATATAGTTGTCTTGGAAAACTAGATGCATAAAAGATGCTTTTATTATAAATGAATACACATATAAAACATAATTTTTATAGGATAATAACTATCTCCCATATATAGTATCCTTTCATATCTTTCTTAGAATACTTTAGGGAATCTTGTGGAATGTAAATTAAAAAATGGTGAGCGCAAATTATATATAAGTGTTAATTATAGTTGAAGAAATAATGGATCTATAAGATTAATCAATATCAAATGATAATAAATAAACAAACATGTAATATATCAATAAATTGAATGTATAAAAAAAATGGAATGGTAATTACAAAAAATAAATGAAATTCAAATAACTTGAGGGTGAATAATCAATATGGAATTGGAAATAACCAAAATGCAGACAATTTAATCAATGAACAAATAATGAAATTCATCCATAAATAATTTCAAAGATGAAATATCATGGATAATAATAGATAAATCTAAATTAAAATAATGATTAATTACTCTATTTCATGTTTCCAAGGTACATGGTACCATTATAATTAATACCATTCATAAGACAATTTATAAAATTTTGGGTAAAAAACCTATTAGCTCAGGTTATCCAACTAATTCATCCGATTATAATACCATTTAATAAATGGGTTATTTATAACCATGTACCACCCATGCCATACCATTTTCAAATATTTTTTAATATATTTCATAATTGGTTTCATTCATAAAGAATCCCCATTATCAAATATACACATTGTGTAAAATATAAAGATTTATCAACATTTCACTAGGTATCAATTAACATTCAAAGTAAACATCATTTTTTAAAATCCTATATGGTTTTGTATACAATACTATCCATGATAAATGATATGTATATTTTAGAGAAATTCAATGTTCAATTATCATAAGAAAATTAATATTTCAAGGGGACTACAAACAAGAATAAATGAAGTGAATTTTAATTCTATCCTTGTAAAAATAAGTCATAACAAATCAGAGGAAGAATAAGGATGGAAGTAATAAAAAATATCCAATCTATTTTTCAGATAAATGAATGATTTTATTGATGAATTTAAATACCATAAATATATATTTTGAAATCATTTTTGCGGTAAACTATCATTTTTAATTCGAAAAACATTCTGAAAATACATTTAATTAAAAATAAATTTTGGAAAGCTTTTCATTAAAAATTTAAATAGGAAACCTTCCAATTAATCTTCAACGAAATGATGTTAAGTAAATCCATATTTTCTATTCTTGGTAAAACAAACATTCTGTCTACATTGAAAAATGTTTAGAAAAAATCCTTGTATGGAAAGTGAAAAAGAAGATTCCTTTGATAATGTTTATAAAAAAAGTAATTATGTATTTAAAACCCATTTGTGAATGGTAAAATCATTTTAAATATCCTTTTTAGAAAATATGATTTTTTTAAGAAAATAAACTCTCTGACTAAAGAGATAAATAAAGTAATATTTGCATAAAAATAGTTTGAGAACCAAAAATAAAAAAATGGTACTATTACATAGAAATGTTCATGAATAACCAGAGGATAACCCAATGAATGTATTAATTAAAAAATGTCTTAATAATTTCCTATAATGTATATTCATTGTAAAAAATTCTGAAAAAAATGAGATTTTGAAGTATACCCTTTCCAAAACTCCAATGTTGATGTGAGAACCAATCAAGGAATATATTATTTCTCTCAAATTTAAATCCACATAAAATAGAAGTAAATAAAAAAATAGTTGGTAAAATATCATTATACACATAATCATATAATATTTTTGGGAATGGGGAATTTATATAACCCAATGAAAATGAATCGGTTTATGTAATTATTTACCACATGGTAATATTTAATTCAAATCCCCATTGAAGAAAAAAATTGAAATTGACATTAAAGATACCCTGAATATAAAATAATTTATGATATAATATATCCAAGTGGGATGTATATACACCGAAAAAAATTATTAGGTGGTGAGTATGACATTTATCTCATAGATGTAAAAAGTGAGATGAAAACCCCTTAACATGAGTTTCCTTTTTAGTTAAATGTAAATTTACCTCATGTTAAGTGGTTTAATATGGGTCACAAAATTTTACTTCAAAAATAATAATATTTATAATATCATATATGATCTTATTATAATATATTATTAATTATTTGTAAAAAAATTCAATTTTTTCACTATTTTGGGAGTTAATTTCCTATTTTTTCATGTATGAGTTGACATATTATTTATTGTTCCTAATACGTAGATCGGGATTTCATCATATAAAAAATGTAAACCATGAATTAATTATCATATATTTATTACAAATATATTTATTTATAATTATCCATAAAAGGTGGGATATGAAAAGAAATGCACCATTCAAAGTGAATATAGGTTGTACCTACATATGAACACTACTTCGATTTTCTTTTCATATTTAATAGAACAAAAATTAAATGATATATATGTATATGTTTATTTAAATTCTATTTTTATCATTGAATCATATATATAACATATTTTAACTGAAATTAACCCCAAATACATTCCATGTATAGAGTGAACGAATCACATCTCTTTGAGGAGGCAGTACATGACACCTCCACAAATGATGTTGTCATATTCTAAAAAAATATTAATCATAAAGGTATGTGTTATATAAAATTTCCATAAGAATAAAGAAATTTTTAATTTCATATATATTTTGTGAAAATATTACTTACATCATAAGTCACAACCATGATAAGTGGTAAATGAAAAATGAGAAAAATCGTTTCATGAGGTGGTAATTCTCCATATAGAAATTGGTAAATTAATTACACATTAGGTAGAAGTTTGGGTATTTGGTGGTCAAACCCTTTATATAATAATATATTAGTTTATTTTTGATAGTTATATTATTATATAATTGTAGCGACCTGACTACAGATAGCATAGAGCCAATGTATGCTATCAATTACATTAACATGATTACAATCCATAAAATCCGAATGGACAAAAATATTTTAGTAGTATTGGTATTCAAGATACATAAATGGGTCTTGTATTACAAATTATTACACTATTTAAACACATTTTTTTCTTTCTAAATATATAAAAAACATAAAGGAGAAACTTATTCCATCTAGTAAATCCTTGCATATCATTCGCAGTATGCATCTTGGATTCCTAGAGAACGATTCAAAATAAGGGTGATATCAAATAAAAAGTAAGGAAAAAATATTGAAGAAGAAATATTTAATCAATGATATCAATATTGATGACATGGTGTAACTAAAGTCACATTCTATATAACCAATAAAATTGGACGGATGTATATAAAAAATGTGGACAAGTAATAAATCGAAAAACTTTCCATTCAAATAACTAGATAATGCAGAAATAAATATGGCAGTGTAAGATAGCTGAATCACATTCCATTTAATCAATGAAATGAAAATTAAATGTATCCATAGAATTTTCGATTCAAAATTTATTGGATTAATAATAACTAAAACTAAATTAGGTAAATGATTGATTATTAGATATCATGATTCTTAGGTAAATGATACCTTTACCGTCAAAACCATTAAAAATATGGTTTACAACATATAGGGTCAAAACCGATCAAATGCAGCTAGCCAAATGACTCGTCCCATGAGACTATAGATTCATTAAGGGGATATCTATAAACTATCGTGACTTGTGTTATTCCTATCAAAAACATTCTTCATATTGAATAATTTAAATAACTAATACACCTTATTATATAATCATATTGAATAAAAAATAAAAAATTATCAATATTTCCCCAATTTATAAAATAACTATGAAAGTGGGCACTGTATTTAAAATGGTATACAATTATGTAATAGTAACTTCATTGATAAATGATATGGATAATTAGGGGAAATTAAATGATCATAAAAGACTGAATATTTCAATGGGATTTAAAAAATTCATGATGGATGATAATATAAACTCTATCCTTGAGAAAATCAATAAAAACCATCAAGAGTAAGGATAATAATGGTATCAATACACCATACCCTAGGTGGAGTAAATTTAAGGGATGTTAATATTAAAGAATGTAAAATAATAAAAAATATTTTAAAAACTTTTTTCAGGAAAATATCATTTTATTATGAAAATATTTCCAAAAAATCCTTTCATTGAAAATAACATTTGAAAATATTTTCTTTAAAAATTAACTTTTAAATAATCAAACTATGCTTAAATGTACTGAAAATGGGTAAATCCTTACTTTTCTTATGTGGAAAAAATAATATTAATTTTTGAAAGGTCCATAGTTATATAGATTCCTTGTTTAGAAAGTGAAAATAGCATTCTTTGAAAAAAAACTATAAAATAAAAAAGGGTAAATAAGTATTTCCAAAATAATTTTAAAACAAAATTTGAAAACATTTTAATAAAACATGGGTTTTATAAGAAAACAAGTTCTCCCACTAAAGAGAGACACAAAGTTGAGTTTTATGAAAAACAATTGTGTACTAATGTGTGGGAAAGTGGTATTGATACTTGAAAATGGTCATGAATAACCATAGGAGAGAAAGTTAATTTTTTTATTAAATAATGGACTTATAATTTTCTCAAATAAAAATACCTTCGAAAATACAATGAAGTTATTATTGAAGAAAATAAACGTTAAACAGTCTACATTATCCTATTCCACTTTGAAACTTTTTAAATCATAGTCCAAATGATGGAAAAACATTAATTATTATTTTAATATACCATAAAGAAAAAACTGATTAATGATATAATATAACAAAATGGATGGTAGATACACCACACAAAAGATTTATGTGGTGAACATGACATTTATGTCATAGATATGAAAAATGAGATAAGAATCTATTAAATTGAGTTTCCTTTTGGGTGAAACTACTTTAACATCTTATACAATAAACTTATGTTAAACTTATAATTATTTGATAACCTTTTTCATGTTTATCTATAATTTTATTTCACTTTTTTACTATGTTGTATACAACTACCACGACCCATCCCCCGGTTCCTGTTTTCAGGCTTCCCCAATATCGCCTCCCAAAGGGCCGGGGTTGGAAACTATTGTTGAAGACATCAATCTAGAAATCAGAGGAATTTTCATGATTTCTTGTATACACACACACACAAACATGTCCGAAAATAGAAAAGGAAACATGCATGCCACTAAACAACCACAATGTAAAGGTAAAATATGTAAGTCAAATGGGCCCTGAAAAAAAACAAAAATCAAACTAAAAACAGGAAAGTACATGGATCTTGGGAAAGTCGTCCACTAAAAAACCCACCTGATGGTAAGTGTAGAGTATCTACTCAATGTTATAGAAGTATACCCCATTTTCTTAAAATCACTGGACCCTACCTAGTCCTAGGCCACTAAGTCCTCCACCTAGGAGTCCATGTTCTCGACAAGACATGACACATGTAGGAGAATACCTTGTAGGGGTGGGTTACATAGTACTCCAAATGGACCCCAAAACACAAAGGAAAGACCTCAAAGGAAGGTAAACACATTTTAGTGTCATCTCACATATGTATAATCTAGAGTATAGAAATTAAGACTCTATGTCATATCACTGAACACCTTGGAATGCTAGGGTACTCTTATTCAATAAGTACCATGGGTATACTGGATCACAAATAACCACTCCCGACCATGGGCCAACTAGGTCACACGGAGCCACATCCTACTAGACTTGGACTATTGTGGTACCTATCCTTGATATGTACTATGAGTATGCTCGGTCACACTGAGCTACACCCCACAATTGGTCTGCCGAGAAACACAGATCCACATCCCACTTTCGAAATCATATTGAGGAATTCCTACCCAATGATTAATGTGGGTATACAAGGTCACATAATGCCTCTCCCCACCGTGGACCTACCGGGTCACATAGAACCACTTCCCACTGGCCCATCGTAGTTGATCCGCACAGGATCACTATTCATCAGTCTTCAGGTCTCAGTCAGCCATAGGATATATGCACATACTGCACTTAATTCATGGAGGAACCCATCCTCAACCCATTCATTGTATCCCAACATCCATGAAATTCTTCTTAGAGTACTCTAAAATATCCAACTCGCTACATGTGTTCCAACACTGCAAACATCTCGTCAATCAAATGTACAGTTTGAGAGATATTAACGTCTTAGTAAACAGGGCCCTGTTGTGTCTGGGTCTTGTACGACCAAGTCGGAACACCCTAACCAACCCTACCCGTGGATCCCACATGACCCATTTTGACTGACCGGAACTGACCCAGTCTGGCCTAGCCTGTGGGACCGGCCCATTGGCCCTTGCTGGACACAACCTAGTTCGGTCAAGGGTCCAGCCAGCCAGGTCGCCCGATGACTCGATTCCATCCGTTCAGGTGCACAACATGCGGGCTAGTTTGTTCCTATCCTGGGTTTCTTGGTAGCAAAGTGTTATTTTACCAGCCTAACCTGTAGAACAGTTCTAACTTTTATTTTGGCCCAAGCCACGTAGAGGCCCGGCTTGCACACCCTAGGCTGGCCCATAACCAGCTGCCCGACCACCCTTAGCCTATACGCCTAATGGCATCTGGTTCGGTGCATTTCCTCTGGATAAGTAGGCCATGTTTCATTCCCCGCATGCTATATTAAGACTGTGTTCCAATATAGAACCGAGTCCCCTTTGTTGTGGGTCACCCATTGGTGCAGCTGAGGGGCCGCATCCCTTGTCTTCTAGCTACTAGCCATTTCTGACGGCTTGTGCCACATTGTCGCAGCCCGAGCCGACCACCACTACTATCATGGGTGTATTATCAAGGGGTGCCATCGTTGGCACCGGTACACTGATGATTCCATTCACAAAACACTATGTTATCTCTAGTGGTATGTTTTTCATGTTGTCTATGCCTCCATCCTCCATGGGGTACCACCTTCCCTACTAAGGCATCAAAACCATGTTTCCTCCATTTCAATGGATCGACCATGAAGAATGCACATAGTGGAGGGGCTCGAACCATGTTTGTTTAATCCAAAACCTTTATTATTAGTGTTCAAACATGCATAGGTTTATGATTGGTGTTCTATGAAAATAATTGCTAATCCTAATGCAAGAATCCCAGGAAAAACACACCCTCCGGCAAGAATGCTTGATCCTTATATCAGCCTGTTTGTGGCTTGATATTCATTCTTCATTTTAGAATGAATAATTGGATAATGGAATTCAAATAAAAAAACCCCTATCTATGATCGAGTTCGTTACTTGAGTGATCTGTCTGTTTGAATCCATGTTCTGTTCTTCAAAGCCGTTGGCATTCGTCGCACACTGGTCCCATTCATCAGGGGTGTGTCGATGTCACTTGTGATTTTCCAGCATTCTTTATTCTTCATTAAATTGTATTCTCATTGTATATTCATTGGAGGAGTTCCATGTTTTTCTCCCCTTTCCCCAACACATTAACCCATTAAAAGAAAAAAATGTCACATCACTTATGTTACACTGCGTCATCACATTGTTAAGTGGTTTCATTTGCGAAACAGTGCTTAATTTAATGGGTCATTACAATGAACATTAAGATCCATTAAAGGGATCTATTATATGCGACCCATCATCGCATTGTCGCTGCGCTGTTGTGAGGATGTGTCACCACTCAACGGTGAAGGAAAAACAGAATTACTTTTTTAGGTTATTTATATTTTTCTCCTAAAAAGTCCGGACAAATAAATTTTCATGTCTGATCTTTCTGGTCTATGTTTTTTCTTTTCTAGGTGAATCATGATGTTCTGACATAAACGTTGCCCATATATTTTTAATCTGTGTAACAATATATATGTTAGAAAACCTCACTCGTAGGTTTATTTAAATGAACTAAAAAAAGTTTACAATTATATTCCAGGCTCACTGGGCCATGGAACCAGGTTCTATCTGAGTGTATGGCCTCAATATAATTTCTTATAATTTAAAAAAATACATGGAATATCTTGGACATAACATTACACCAATGTATAGGACTTCACATCCCATTTAATCTAAAACAATTATCAACAAACAAATGCGGGGTACTGATCATGAATATGAACATTATTCTCCCATGTGCTCTCCTATATATTCCCATGGAGCCACCTAAAATGATCCCTTGGAATCGACCACACAAAATTGACCCTCTCCTATCGATCCTCAATCTATACTGGGAACTCCACAAACATCTCCCCATCATCAATGTCTAGTTCTCCCCAGTCAATGATGTGCGAGGACAATTCACATACCTCCTCAGCTACAATATGTTGAAAACATCATGTACTTGGTTCATATATGAGGAGAGCGATAGGTGGCGTGCCACCTCACCAACTGTGCTTGGAATCTTGAATGGTCCGATGAACCATAGAGATACCTTTCTACCTCTTCCAAATATCGACAATCCCCATTGGGGTGAGACACGAAGGAAGTCATTGCCCCCCTCCTCGAAATCCAAGGGTATCCTTCTCTTGTCAACATAATATTCTTATTCTATATATGCATTCCTCATCCTCTAGTGAAAGATCATAATTCTCTTAGTGGTAGCCCATACCAACTTTGGACCCATTATTGCTGAATCCACTAGATCGTTCTGGCATATAGGTGACATGAATGTATTCCTGTACAAAGTTTCAAACGCTTCTATGACAATGGTGGAGTGATTTTTGTTTTTTTATAAAATATCAACCATTGGAAGGTGATACTCCCAACTAAAATCAAATTCATGGAAACAAGCACAAAGAATGTCCTCCAATGTCTATATGGTGCACTCTGTCTGACCATCTGTCTGTGGGTGACAGGTTATGATCAAGTGCCATTGAATTCTGAACACCTCTGGTAATCCCTTCAATATCTAGTATGTGAACTGAGAATCATTTTCTAAGAAAATAATAGAGGGAACCCCACGAAGAGGAACTATATCCTAGACATTGAGGTGTCCCATGCCCTCTACCTCTCTCTACTCCCAGATGGGTAGGAAGTGAGATGAATTGGTGAGTCGTTCAATGATCACCCAAAAAGTGTAATAGACCCTGGATGTGCATAGTAACCCCATCATGAATTATATTAAGATAACATCACACATTCATTTTGGTACCACAATTTATTGGCCCAAGCTTGCTGGAACCTAATGCACAACCTTCATCTATTTACAAGTGAGTCCGTAAAATGAACTCTGCCATCATATTCTTCATCCATGTCCACCAGTACAGACTTCAAAGGTCCAGGTTCATATTTTCCCACCTAGAGGTACCCCCAAAGGGGATTTATGGAACTCTCTCAACCCTTATCCTACAAAGTCACTGATATTGTGGTGTTCCCTCTGATAAGTATGGTGTGATTCCCAATTCCGTCTCAAGGATAACTTTGCAAGTCTGGCCTATCACTCATCATCCAGAAGATTTGACTCCCTAACTCGTTGTAAGAGTGGGGAAGTGACAAACACCGACTGATGGTAAGATGCTCCATCATCATACATGAATGATATATGCATTGTGGATAGTAGCTCTGTCACGTCACTCATGAAATACAACCCGAATCTCATGTTGACCGCGTCTATCACCATGTTCTCTTTCCCATGATTATGACAATCTCAATGTCTTAGTCCTCTAAGAACTTTAACCATCTCCACCTTTTCATGTTCAGGTCCTTATGGGAGAATATATTCCTAGTACTCTTGTGGTCAGAGTAGATGGTAAAATATTTACCCATCAAGTAGTGCCGCCACATTTTTAGAGTAAAGACCATTGCAGTAAACTATATGTCATGGGTCATGTTTTTCGGGACATTTTGTCTCAGCTACCATGAACAGTAGTTAATCACTTCCCACACCTTCATAAGGACACAACCCAGTCTGGTCCTTGATGCATCGCATAAAACTACAAACACATCATCATCCTCTGGTAGTACCAAGATATAGGCCCTCATTAGTCTCCACCTCAGCTCCTGGAAACTATTCTAGCACATCTCCGTCCAAACAATGGTTTGTAACTTCTATTCCAAAGATGATAAATGTTATTATACTCCTAAAAATATGGGTATGAACCTCCAGTAGTATCCAGAAAACACCAAGAAACATCTCACATTACTCACTCTCTTGGGTAGCTCCTAAGAAACCACTGAATTTAACTCAGTTGGATCAACTATAAATCCATCCTCTGAGATGACGTGTCCAGAAAGATGTCATCTTAAATCCAAAACTAGCACATCAATAATTTCCAATAAATCTGTTAACAAAGATCATATCTAAGAAAATCCAGAGTCGTTTCGTGTGATCCTCTTCTGCAACTGAGTACACAAAGATTTCTACAATGAAGATCATGACGAACAAGTAATGACAAGACTGGAAGATCCTACTCAAGAGTCCCAAAATCATTTATGGGGAATCAGTAATGTAGAAAGGAATCACTAGGAACTCATAGAGGCCATAATAATATCTAATGTCTTTCTTTTCTACATCCTCATCCCGTACCTGAATATGATGATATCTATAACTAAGATATATATTCAAAAACCATCTCTCTTCAATCATCTGGTCGAAGAGGTCATAAATTCTTGGAAGATGATATTTTTTCTTCATAGTCACCGGGTTCAGGCAACCGAATCCCACACATAGCCTTAGTCATCTATTTTTCTTCTTAGAAAACAACACTGGGGATACCCAATGTGAAATATTGGGACTCATAAAGACCTTCTCCTGCAAGTCCTCCAACTGCACCATCAACTTGAAAATCTCGGTAAGAGGCATCAAATCAACTGGAATAGATATCCACGCCTTCCTATGGTAAATGTCTATACTGATGTATACATCTCTATGGGGTGGTATCCCTAGAACTTATTTAGTAAAACCATATTCATACAAGTCCACCACTACAAGAAAGTGACGACTCCTCTCGTCCCCCATACCATGGTTGAGGCTACCCAACTGGTGAGTGATCAGCTGCATTCTCATCCGAGGAAGTCCATAAAGTGCTGTAAGAGTTCCCTTCTCGTTGGTAAATAAAAAACATGGCATCTTCCTCATATAAACACCAGAATATATGATTATCATAGTCAATTTGATCAATAACTATTAAAAACCAATCCTTACACAAGATGACATTGTAACTCCGAGAGTCCACTACTTAGAGATCCTAGCTGAATCTCCCTTCTCCATGATTAATCTCACATTACTGGCAGTGGTGTGTAATCATCTAATACCATCCATTAAGAGTATATAATAGATATGATAAATCCAAAGGCTCCCCCAAAATCATTGAGACTCTAATGAGATCCCTGTAAAGGAAAGAGTGATTGTCACCTATGTCTATAAGAACTACATCTAATGTGGGGAAGAAAAAAAAGGTACCTCTAATCATCTCTGGAACACCAGCGTCATTGGACACCACTGTTTAAAACTGAGATCACACCTATCCACCTACTCCCTATGGTTGTGGTGGAATACGTGGGGTGGTGGTGGTAGTACCTTGAACCATCGCCTTCTGACCACTACTCGGCCTATTCCCCTACCACATTCGTCACCATTTGGGCCTCCTCGCTCAAACATAAACCACAGACATGGAAGTACCTCAAAAGTCATCTGTTCCTCTATGGAGTGGGTCTGGAAGTCATGAGCCATGTGTCTCTACCCTCCGCATGTGATGAAAGGTCTTGCTCTCTACCGACTCCCTCAACTATAGGATCCCTATACCATTAACCTGGAGTACTAGGGTCATCCCATGAAATATATGTCCCACTTGGGTACCCCTGTATACTACCTACAAATCCCCACTGAATACTCTACTGCCTGGTTTCTACTAGTGGCTCTATCTGTTGGCACCAACTCTTCTAGAAAATATCCACATGAAAGGCTCACTATAGCACTCAAACTAGAGTGGGGATGTTGAGGGAAATCATCAACGCCCATATCTCCCCTCAAAGTCCCTGCTCAATGGTCTATGACAGGATGAAAGGGTCTCCTACCATATTCCTATTGTAGTAAGAGAGGTATGTAAACATCATAGAGCCCTCAGTCACTAATATGATACCCTAATGTCTATTAAGAAACTCTTGCAGGAGCACCGTTCCAAATCCGTGGGGAAGAACAACTCCCGAAAAGCCACTCAAAGTCAGCCTAGGTGAGGATCACCTCATCATGAGTGTGAACTGTCAAACTACACCATCTCCATAATGATCCTTAAATAATGCTTGCAGCTCAGAATTCCATCTGGTCAAGTGGTGCCCTCAATAAGTGAAAAACTCATGTCACCACCTCCAGCTAGTCCTCAGTGACCAGAGGATATATCTATCCAATGAACCTTGGAGGTGTCTGTGTCTGGAACCCATCAAAGGCTTTGAACCTAAATGAATACTCTTTCCAGTAATGTTGGTAATAACATCTGATAAATAGGTGGTGGTAACACTGGTGCACCCCCAAAGGTTCCATCTCTAGAATGGGTCCCTTAATCGATGCCTATTCGGAAGGCGGACTGTCCCCACAACCACATATCAGAACTCTACCGAGATGTCTGCCTAGAGGCATTGTAAAATATATCAAGACATACCATAGTCAATAGATTAAACCTGGTGGGAAAAATATAATTAATGATGAACATGAGAAAACACTCAATTACAAAATGATGTATAGAACCAGCGTTTTTATGTATAGAGATGGAAAAACGAGTTCAAGCTCCTGTTATATGGATAAATCGGTCTTTTCACCAACATTGGACTCCTCAAAAGTGAATGTTGAACTCGAAACATTTAACATTGTTTTCAAAAAATAAAATAATTGAATCTGTGTCATTGAGGTTGAAACTACCACCTCTAATACCACTTTGTCATGAACCCTTGCCCAGGGCCCCTTCCAAGACATCCCCAATCCCTCCTCCCAAAGGCCAGGGGTTGGTGACTAGCACTGAAGGCATCAACCTGCAAGTGGGTGGCATTTTCCTGACAAATTGTACAGAAAAACGCACAAACACATCCCTAAAATGGCAAGGAAACATGCATACCATGAAACAAACACTGAGTAAAGGAACATGATGTATGTCAAATGCCTGGCTACGAACCCAAAAAAATCAAACTAAAAACAAGAAAGTACAAGGAACTCAGGAAGGATGCCTAATAAAAACCACACCTAATGGTAAGTGTAGAGTAGATGAAGGAAGTTGTAGAAGTATTCCCTTCCTTCTTGAACTCACTGGACACCACTAGGTCCAAGTCCACCATGTCCTTGGTCTAAGCGTTGGTCATCTGCAAAAGAAACAACATGTGCGAGCGAAGCCCATTCGAGTGTGAGTAACAAAATATTCAGTGGGAACCCTGAAACAAAAATGAAATACCAGAAAAGAATGTAAACACATGGCACTATCCGGTCATGCATGTATAATCTAGAAAGTAATACCATGAGTAAAATCACTGAACACCTTCGACTGTTGTGGTAATTCTTCCTGATGAGTACTGTGGGTATATTGTGTTACATAGAGTCACCCCCTACTGTGGACCTTCTCCTTCACATAGAGATTCTTCACACTAGCCTTGGACTATTGTGGTACTCATCCCTAATGAGAATCGTTGGTATGATGGGTCACACAGAGTCACTCCCCACCCTTGGCCTCTAGGGTAACATAGAGTCACTTCCAACTATGGCCATTGTACTGAGGTACTCCTCCCCGATGAGAACCATGGGTCTGGTAGGTCATACAGACCCACTCCCCACCGTGGGCCTTCTGGGTCACAAAGATCTTCTTCCCACTAGTCTATCATGGCTTATCAACAATGTTTCTCTCGTTAGCAGTCATCAGCTCTTATTCATCCATAGGATCTCCATACATATAGCACTTGATTCTGGGAGAAACTGAATCTCAATCCATTATTAATATTCCAACTTCCATGAAATCCTTTTTAGAGTATTCCAAAATATCCACATCACCATGTGGGTTCCAACACCGTAAACAGATTGTCAATAGGACACCCAGTTTGGGAGATATTGGGGTTTTAATAAACAAGGGATTGTTGCATCCATGCCCAATCTGACTAGGTTAGACTGACCCGAACTACTTGACTCATGGGTCATGTATGGCCCATGCCAGTTCAACAGACCTGACCCGACTCAATTCGGGTCTGTTCTGACCCGGTTCGTTCTGGCCAGCATGCCAGGCCTGGTTCGGACAGGGGTCCAGCCATCAGGGTCACCCAGTGACCCGGTCCCATCCAGCATGGCCCACAACCGGTGAGCTGGTTTATTCCCAGCACATGATTCATTGCACCCCAGTACTATTCATCCAACCCAGCCCACAAAATTAGACCGACAATGATTATAGACTTGGCCACATAGAGGCCCTACTCGCACGCCCTGGTCCAGCACGCAACTGGAGGGCTGAACTACCTCATCCCTGACATATAATGGTGTATGGTTCGATGTGCCATGTCCATCAAAGATGTTGTGTTTTTTTCCTCGCATGCATTCATAGTACTACACACTAGCATATAACCATGGCCTACACAGCACGGGCCACCCACCATTGAGGCTGAAGGGCGGCGTACTCTATCCTCCTGCCCCCGGTTGTTTATGGTGGCTCATGCTGCTTCTCCGTGACCCCAGCCAGACTAATTTTCTGCGCAAATCACATTGTCATGGAACATCACACCCTGCCGATGACCACTGCCTTTGGCAGTCGTTGGTGCGCCGACGACACCTTTCTCATACCACCCTATCCACTTCATTTTTTTTCTTCTTGTCGTATGTGCCTCCAGCCTCCATAAGGTGCCACCTTCCCTACTAAGGCCTCAAAACCTTCTTTCCACCATTTCAAAGGTTCATAAAAGAAGAACGCACATGGAGGATGGGGTTAGACCTTGATTTTATTGGCCAAAAACCTTCAAATTAGAGTTTAAACATGCAGAGGTTTAGTATTGATGTTTTGTCAAACAAGTAATTAACCTCGATACAAGAATCCCATGAAAAAGGCACCATACTTCAATAACAACTGATCCTCGGATAATCATGTTCATCTGTTGATCTGCATTCATTATTTTAGAATTAATTATGGAAAAAGTGAATTCAAGTCAAAAAACCCATACATGTGATTGAGTTTGTTTCTTGAGTGATCTTTCTATTTGAATTCCCGTTCCATTCTTCAAAGTTGTTGGCATTTGTCGCCCAACAGCTCTGTTCTTCAAGGTGGGTTGATGTCACGGGATATTCTATAGCAATATTCATTATTCAATAGAGATGATTCTCATCATATATTAATCAGTGGAGTTCTACCTTTTGATCCCCTTTTCTCTAACACATTAACACATTAAAATAAAAACATGTGATATCATTTCTGTTACACCATGTCGTTGCATCGTTACACTATTTGATTTATAACATATAACATCATTTAATGGTTCATTACGATGTGAATTAAGATCCAAAATAGGGATCCATTTTCGGTGACTCGTCGTTGCCTTGACTCCATGTTGTAGTGCGGATGTTTCACTGCTCAATAGTGAAGGAAGCATAAAAAATAACATTTTTTTATTTGTATTTTTTCTCAAAAAAAGTCCAGAAAAATAATTTTTTGATCAGTCCTCACCTGTTGAAGTTAGGTTATTTATAAGAAAATTTCAATGTTTTGAGTTCAATGGTGCCCTTATATTTTTTGATCTGGTAACTGATTTAAATGCTAGAAAAACTCACTCGCACGTTTATTTAAATGAACTATTTTGGTTTTGAAAAATCTATTCTACGCTCACTATGCCTCAGAATTAGGTTATATCTAAGAATAAGGACTCAAAATAATCCAATATAATAAAGAAAATTACATGGAATTTATGGTACATTACAACAACTACATAAACAACTATCTTTATGTTAGGTGTTTTGACCAATTTCAGTTTATGTATCAAAAACAACTTTGGTAGGTCAACTATAGTCAAAGGGGTCATTATATAACATCTATTGAATAATAATCATGAAATAATTAGCATATTTATACATCAATTATAATTTTGTAAACAATTATTACGTACGATTATGAAAAATTATCCAATGATACAATCATAGAGATGGTAGGTCATACACACACAAGACTAACATTCATATTTTACAATGTTTGTTTTGGAAAGAAGGTAAGTAACACCATATATTTACATAATTATAATTATATTATTAATAACATATTATTTAAACTTAAATTATTATATATAGAATTCTTCTGATGAAAAAATTAATCACATCAAGTCGAGAAGGTGGTAGTCCACACGTCCACAAACAACGTTATAACTTTTATAGTGTATGAAAGGGTAATAAAGATAATGATATATATATATATATATATATAAAGGTCATTATGTCTATAATATCATATAGTTTTGTTTATGTCTCCTAATTTTAGTTAAAATCATATCTTATACATTCCTTTTAACAAGTGAACGAATCACATTGCTTTAAGGGGGAGTTGTCTAAAGTTCCCCAAACGATGATATCATATTAATAAAAAAATTGAAATTATTATAGTTTTGTGCTATAAAAGGAATAATAAGGTATAAATACATAATAAAAATCAAATACATCATATATAAACATAGTTTTAATCATAACGACCACCATTATTAATGGTAAATGAAAAACAAACAATCATTCTTGCGTGAGGTAGGAATTCACCATACAAAGAAATTGTATGTTTTTTACGCATTAGATGGAAGTGTGCTTAATTATAGGTAGAAAAAATACAATAAAAATTAATTGTATATTTAAGATACTATTTTTTATACAATCATTTAATAATAAGAGTTAAGGGAGTGTATAATGGAAATAATATTAGAGAGATTGAGTGAAGATGTTACCTCTTAATTGAGTAAATCCTATAGGATTGTACCAAAAGGTTTCCTTATAATTATTTATTCCCATATTGATTCCTAAAGGTATAAGGGATGGATTTTAGGAAAATATATTTGAATATATTTTCATAAAATAAGTGGACTGAGAGGTGTGAGGAATGGGGAGAGGTGGTGGCCTTTTATAAGGGAGGAAAAAGACTCACACGGTATTTTTAATAATAAGTTAGGTGTAACCAAATTTTTAAATGATATAATTTTTAAAAAACCCACCAAACACAGTAATGGAAGGATTTTGGTCTACTTATTTCATTATAATCAGTTTTCGACAAGTTCCTAGGTCATTTGGACCCATATTTTAATTGTTTAGTCAATTATTATCCTTAATATTGCCTCAATATTAGTAATTAATTTAAATTAATTTCACAAATATATTTTTTCAAAAAAATGATAGAATTATTAGAAATTAGAAATAATTCCTATTCCACATGTGGAGTCTATTTTTATAAATTACAACCACAAATGATTTAATATTTTATTTAAATTTATTCCCATAGACGGGATGTCAGTGTAGGTTTTTATTGTAAATACATCCAAAAGTTTTCTATATTTCTATAATAAATATAAAAGTGATATTAATTCCAATGAAATAAATTGTATTAATTGAAAAAAATCCTATCGAATTAATCTTTAAAACCAATTCAAATTAAAAATAATCCTTATAAATAAATTTTATGGAAAAAAAGTTTTAACTAATATTTAGTCGTTTTAACTATTCATTAAAAATTGAAATGTTTTAAAAAAATCCCAAATTCATAAAAAACTAATTATTATGTTTCTATTTAATAAATGAATATTATTTTGACATATTAAATAAATTATAGTGTCATAATTAATTTTTGAAATGGGTTCTCCATTAAAAGGCGGTAAAATTGCCTTTATAGAATTATTGGTTTTTATGTGTAAAATAGTATTTATTCATATATTATGACTATAAAACCAAATGTATAAATATAATAAAATGTTTTATTGATTATAAAAAAAAATTATTTCATTAAAGTTATTAAATAATTATAATTAAATAGGTTTATTAAGAAAAACTCCTTTGGAAGCATAAAAATAATAATTTTTTATCCAATTGGTTATTACTTTTGTTTCTAATTAATTGGAAACCAATGAATTCGTTTTATATTTATATAAAAAATACATTTTGATAAGTTATATAATATGATTAATAATGGATTGTTTATATCTTATTATATTAAATAATAATATTTGAATAATACATTGTTACTTTTTGACATTGGGTTATGCGTGCAATGCAAGCCATCATAGAAGGATGATTGTGATTGTAACAAAAGATATTGAGGATGTTCTCTTTTATATGTAACCCAAGATTATTTTTTGTTGTGTGAAATATATGTTTTATAATATATTATATTGTTGAACTCTCTGTAAGATGGTTATTTTAAAAATCACAAGTCTTAGTTTTATTTATTTCCTTTTAGTCGTTTGTTCAAATTGTTCTAAATGTGTTTAAATCAAATATACAAATGTTTATCTATGATCAATGTATATTTATTTTCGACCTAGAAGTATTTTGGATTGAACAGACACTTTGTGAGGTTCTATGTCTTGACTCACCATTAGTTATTTTCCTGAGGCACCGATGATGAACGGTCGCACCAATGATGAACGGTTACACCGATGATGAATGGTCGCAACGATGATGAACGATCACACCGAAGATGAACAGTCTCACTAATGATGAACGGTCGCACAGATGATGAATGGTCGCACCGATGATGAACGATCTCACCGATGATGAACGGTCGCGCCGATGATGAACGGTCGCACCGATGATGAACGGTCGCACCGATGATGAACAGTCGAACCGATGAGGAACGGTCGCACCGATGTTGAACGATCCCACCGATGATGAATGATCGCATCGATGATGAACGATCACACTGATTATGAAAGGTCGCACCGATGATGAACGATCGCACCGATACTGAGACACTGATGCTGAGACACCGCTGCTGAGACACCGATGCTGATGCTACCAAAACCGATGCACATTCAAAATGTCTCGCTGATCCCATGACTCACTGATAGTCATGAAATTTTTTGGAATTTCTATAAATTCTTATTTAATTCTAACAGTCATATTTTATGATTTTAATGCAATTAATGATATTTAATGTTAGTTGTTGGCATATCGGGGGACCGCACCTTGTACCTTTGAAAAGGAAATCATTCGTATTTCCAGAGAAAGTGTAATAAAAGGAAGATCGATCTACAGTAAAAGAGTTTGTGTAAGTTCGTGAAAAGGCATAGAGAGATAATTCTTCCATGAATATACATACGAAAAGGAAGAACACCCGAAGAAGTTGATTGGGACATTTACAAGATCTAAAAAGAACTCTCATATATGCAATCCAACAGTACTGAAGAACACACGAAGAACACTAGAAATAAGAGAACTCACTCACTTGTGAAAGACATCCAGCTGAACCATGATACTCTGTTTTCAACAGAAAAACCACAGAAGGACTCAGAAACATCTCTTTTAAATCCAGTGAGTCCAAAGCTGCAATACTAATCACTGGAGCTTTCTAAACTCTGATATATTCTCTCTTAGTTATTATTTTACTTAAATTTTTGAGCAGTGTGTGTACTCTGTACATCACACACACACACACACACACACTAACTCTTGTGTTGAACAAGAGGATATCAAATTCCTCAAACCAAATTTTTTAACTCTTATTTAGCCACGAAAACTGTGGAAGTGGTCCTTGTGTGGCCTGGTCATTATTTTTGTTTCCCACGAAGAATTATGGTAGAGGTCCCTGTGTGACCTTGACAGTCATGTACTATTGACAAACCTGGTCCTGGGAGTGGATCAAATTTATATAAATTGTTTGAGAGGAATAAGTCTTGTCTTGAAACTGAACCTCTTGGTTTAACCTTCTGTTCATATTTGACTATGTCTAATGTATACTATATATTTTCTGCGGCTTATTGCTTTGAAATAAAAAACTATTTTAGAGCTACTTTGATAGTTAAATTAGCATGTGTTTATACTTATTGTAATCCGGTAAGTTAGTTTCAAAAGTTAATCTAATCTTAAAATTAAGTTAACTAAGACCTAATCAATATTAGATAAATTAATTGAACATTTATAATCTGTCTAAATTAATTACAGTTTAACATTGTTTTTTAATTTGAGGGATTTTTAGAGAAATATTTTTAACAGAAATTTTAATTGGATCCCAATTCAACCCCCCCCCCCCCTTTTGAGTGTCCACTCTGACCAAAATTTGGTATCAGAGGTTGTTTTTATTGATACAAGTTTTCAAAACATTCTGTTTTTCATACTTGATTTTAGTTACATCTTTAAAGATCTAAAATTTATGTTAGTTCTACATTTTATCTCTTTAAAACTATTTTCTAAAATCTAGTTATGGACAATAGACTAGACGGTGCTGCTACTCACTAGCCACCTTTCATTAATGGTACATACTATTCCTAGTGGAAGCTTAAAATGAAAATTCATTTCGAGAGTATGAGTTTTGATACTTGCACTGCTATAGAGTCTCAATATAAAATTCAGAAAATGAAAGAACAACTTGTAAGGAACCTACAAAGACTGCTTACAATAATAATTATAAAGCTATAAATTCCCTGTACTGTGTTTTAGGAGATTAGGAATTTAATAGAATATCATCCTGTAAAAATGCTTATGAAATATGGGATACATTGGGTGTTTCTCATGAAGGAACAACTAATGTTAAAGAAATTCTATTGAATACTTATACTATTAAATATGACAATTTTAAAATGAAAACTGATGAACCTATTTATGACATTTATCTCAGGTTTAATGAGATAGATAATAGAATGAGTTCACTTGGTATGGTTGTTCCAGCAACGGAACAAATCATGAGATTCTTGAGATGTCTACCAAACCAATGGAGAGGCACATCTGTTTCAATCAAAGAATCATGTGACATTGGAGCTCTTCCTGTCAAAGAACTTATTGGAAAATTAATGATGTATGAGGAAAACTCAAGGTGAATAAGGATGAAGATGATGAACCTAAAAGGAAGTATGTAGCTTTTAAATCTACTACATCAAGGAGAAAGGACAAAGACAAAGTTCAAATACAAACTAAAAGATCAACAAGTGAAGATTCAGACTCTGATAGTAATGATGAGATGGCTCAAATATCTAGGAGATTCAAGAAGTTCTATAGAAAAAGTAAATTCTTTAGAAAATCTAATTACAAAGGAAAGTATGACAATAAGGGACATTGGAAGAAGGACTAGAGAAACCCAGATAAAAGTGATGAATTTTTTTTCTACGAGTGAAAAAGAAAAGGACACATTAAAGTAGACTACCCAAAGCTAAATTCAAGAAGATATATGATTAAAAGGATAAGACCTACAATAAATATATGAATGATACTTGGAGTGATTTAGAAGACAACACAAGTGAATCTGAAATTTCAGATTCTTAGAAGAATCGTGCCAACATGTGCTTCGTGACAAATACCTCTAAGGTACCTGTTTCCCCTATGTTGAATGATTATTATTCTGAAAATATCAGTGATTCGGAAAATGATGAAAACATATCTAGTGAATAACTATATGAATATTGTAATATGCTGGAAGAATCATGATATGAACTTAAGGACAAATATAAGTCAATAAAAAATCAGCATGCTCTTACTGCCAATGTTAAATCTACTCCTGATATAGAAAAAGAAAATAATGATCAACTAATAAAGGAAAATACTGAACTGAAAATGTCTAATGAGAAATATAGAAAGGACCTAGAAAAATTAACAAATGGAAAGGATACACTTACTCAAATTTTAGGAAAGAAAGTTTCACCAAAATATACTACTTGATTGGGATACCAACCTGGAAAAAGACAGCTTACTAAAACGAAATTTATTCTAAAGTCTGGACAACATTCTGCTAGTTCCAGTTCTGGGAATTCAAATGATTCAACTAGTTATCCATATGGTTATAGAAAAAATAATGTTTATGTTTCCAAATCATTTGATTCTGTAATTTATATGAGACCCGTAAGACAAATTTGGGTACCAAAAGTTTTGATTTCTAACCTCTCTGGAACCAAAAAGATCTGGGTACCAAAGTCATTTCCCATCTAAATATGTTTTGTAGGAAACCTGTTTGAAGAGTTATCACAAGAAGACATGGTACTTGGAAAGTGGATGTTCAAGATACATGTCTGGTGATTATTAATGCTTTAAGAACTAAAAAAATATTTATGGAGGCCATGTAAACTTTGGTGATAATTCTAAAGGAAAAAACATCGGCCTAGGCCATATTGGTAACACTAATTCAGTATTAATTTCTAATGTTTTATTTTTTGATGGACTTAAGTAAAATCTGTTAAGTATTTCTCAATTATATGATGATGGCTTTAATTTTAAATTTGAAAATGATTCTTCTAAATTTTTTAATTCAAAAAATGTATTAGTATTTTCTACTTTAAGAAATGAAAATGTTTATGTTGTTGATCTGAATTCTTTATCTAAACAAAATGTTATTGACTAAATGATTTTCATAAAGAGTCTTGGTTATGGAATAGAATATTAAGACACTACAATATAAATTCACATAGAAAACTAACTTTGAAGAACATGGTTAGAGACCTACCTAAACTTGAATTCCCAAGTAACAAGGTTTTTAATCCCTGTCAAAAGGGAAAGCAACATATAGTTTATTTTATATCAATGAAAGAAGTTTCAACTTCTCAACCTCTTGAGTTTGTTCACATGGATTTTTTGGACCATCTAGTGTTTCTAGTTTGAATGGGATGCACTATGTCTATGTTCTAGTAGATGAATTTTTGAGATATTCTTCTGTATTCTTTTTGCCTCACAAAAGTGAAGTTTTTTCTTACATTACTAAATACTCATAGTATGTGGAAAACCAGAGTGGACTTAAAATTAATACTCTGAGAAGTGATCATGGAATGGAGTTTGAAAATCATGAGTTTGAATCTTATTACTAACACAATGGCTATAGTCACAAATTTTCTACTCCTAGGACACCTCACCAGAATGGTGTAGTAGAAATAAGGAATAGAACCCTTCAAGAAATAGATAGAACCATGATTAATGAGTATGATCTGCCTACTTACTTTTGGTCTGAATCTGTGAATACAACCTACTATATTACTAATAGAGTGTTGATTACACATGTTCTCAAGAAGACCCCATATGAACTGTGGAATAATAGAAAACCCAAAGTGAGTTACTTTAGATCCTTTGGATGTAATTTTTTTATTCTCAATACAATGGATAATCTGGACATGTTTTCTTTTAAGAGTGAGGAAGGAATTTTTTTTGGTTATTCTTTAACTAGAAAAGACTATAGAGTCTTTAACAAGAGAAACAAATGTGTGGAAGAATCTGTTCACATCATGTTTGATGAAACTGATCCACATGAGCCTAAAACCTCTATTGAAAATCTTAAAGATGATTTGACTGTTATGGACCTTAATGATAAATCTAAAGAACGTGCCATAAAAATATCCAGTTCTAGACATATATCATAATCTTCTTCTGTTTAACCTGAACCTATAGATGAACCTGAAGTTTCTAGTCCTACCTTTACTAGATCAACTAGGATTCTAAAAAATCATCCTTTAGATGCTATTGTTGGTAATCTTGATAGAGAGACACAGACTAGAGCTTCTCTAATAAACCAGGTTGAACATCAAGCCCTTCATTCACAGCTAGAACCTAAAAATGTCAACGCTGCGATCAATGATGAATTTTGGGTAATGGCTATGCAAGAAGAGTTAAATCAATTTGAAACAAACAATTTTTGGGAATTAGTTAACATATCTAAGGAAACTTTAACAATAGGCACTAAATGGGTTTTTATAAACAAGGTTGATGAATCGGGAATCATATTTAGAAACAAAGCTAGATTATTTTCACAAGGATATATTCAAGAAGAAGGTTTAGAATATGAGGAAACCTTTTAACCTGTAGCTACATTAGGAGTTATTAGAATTCTACTTTCTTATGCTGCTCATCTGAATTTCATGTTATTTTAATTGGATATTAAAAGTGAATTTCTAAATGTTTTTTTTGTCAATGATGTTTTTGTTGAAAAACCACCTATATTTACTCATCCTCATTTTTTAAATCGAGTTTTTAAACATTCTAAAGCTTTATATGGCTTAAAACATGCTCCTAGAGCTTCGTACGATATACTTAGTATTTTTCTTATTTCAAAATATTTTTATGAAGGGATATCTGATCCAACTATATTTATTAAATTAATATCTAAAGATGTTTTAATAGTTCAAATCTACGTTGATGATATTATTTTTGGATCTTCTAAACATTTTGTATGTACTGAATTTTCAAAGAGTATGAAAAATGAATTTGAAATGAGTTTAATGGAAGAACATAAATATTTTCTAGGATTTCAAGTTTTTCAAAATGAAAATTGTATTATTTTGAACCAAAGTAAATATACAAATGTTCTTTTAAAACATTTTGGTTTGGATAGTATTAAATAAGGTGATACTCTAATGAGTACAATTTGTAAATTGGATGCAGATGAAATTGAGAAACCAGTGGATCAAACAAATTACAGAGGTATGATTGGAAGATTACGTTACCTTACTGTTAGTCGACCAGATATTATGTTTAGTGTATGCATGTGTGCATGATTTCAAGCTATCCCAAAAGAATCTCAATTACTTGATGTAAAAATAATTTTTAAATATCATAAACACACTATAGACTTAGGCTTGTTTTATCCAAAAATACAATATTTTGAGCTAATTAGTTATTCAGATGCCGACTTTTCTTGTTGCAAGTTAGATAGGAATAGAACAACTAAAACATGTCATTTATTGGGAAAATCCTTAGTATATTTGTGTAGTAAGAAACAGAACTCTATTGCATTATCTACTGCTAAAGTAGAGTATATTGTTGCTGGTATTTGTTGTGCACAAATTTTGTGGATGAAACAAACTTTTTTGGACTATGGATATTATTTTAAGCATGTTTCAATTAATTATGATAACACTAGTGAAATTAAAATTTCAAAGAACCTTGTGTCACATTCTAGGAAAAAGCATATTGATGTCAGACATCACATTTTGAGAGATCACTACCAAAAATGTGATATTACTCTTGAGTTTATATGTACTGAACATCAATTAGCAGACATTTTCACCAAGCCTTTAAATTTTGAAAGTTTAAACTCGATTAAACAAGTGTTAGGAATGATAGATCTTTGAAACCGATCTGTGAAACCGATCTATCAAAATGATCTGTGAAACCGATATGTCAAACCAATCTATCAAACCAATCTATCAAACTGATCTTTGTAATCGATCTGTCAAACCAATCTGTCAAACCGATCTGTCAAACCATTCTGTCAAATTGATCCGTCAAACCAATCTGTCAAACTAATCTGTCTAACTGATCTGTCAAACTGATCTGTCAAACGATCTATTAAGTCAATTAGTGCTACTGATTGGGTTGTACTATTTTCAAATTCATTATTGTTTGTTTAAAACGACACTATTTTTCTTAATCAATATTTTATTATTTGTAACCCTATATGATAAAAATAATTACATGTGGCTATTCCATTCTCTAAGGACTGTTGACCTTCCATTTCCTACCAAACTCTCTCTTCTCTTCCCTATAACCCGAGCCTTTTGAATCTTTCCAAGATTCTAGATTATCTCAAACCTCATAATGTCCAATCAAAAGAGATATGGAAAAGAATTTGAAGGAACTTCACCTATCAAGCGTGCTCGAGGTGAGTCGAGTAGTACGACGCAGAGGTCTGTGAAACCGGAGCTCAAAGAACGACAAGTTCTAGCTGAAGAAAAATTTGTTTGGAATGAGTTTTATCAAGAAAGTCCATTATCTTGAATATATTGGAAACACAAGGCACGAAGGAGTGGTTCTGTAATAATGATAGAGTATTTTACCTGAAGCTAGTGCACGAGTTTTATTTGAACCTGGATATAGATTTGGACGGTGTAGAGGCTGCGAGATTTTCTTCTATAGTAAAAGCGAAAAGATTGTATTTTCATCAAAATAATGGGATTGATGTCTAGGGGTACCTCAAAATGGAAGATACAATGACTATTTTGGTAATATTCCACCCACAAATGATTATTTATCTTTTATTCTAGCCCTGGTGTTTTTGACTGGGAAGTCTAAATCGTGAAGGATAATTGCTGCTGAGTTAGATGGTGAGAATCGAATCATGTTTAAATTTATTCAACATCAAATATGTCCTAGAAAATGTTATTTTGATTCAGTTATGTATCAAGATATGTTTTTTCTATTCATTTTGATGAATGGTGAAAAGATTAATCTATGTATATATTTTTCCAAGCATATTTTTGAGATGATAAAAACTTCAAAGAATACTACTACTTTATTTTACTCTAAGAAACTTTCTTTCATGCTGATATTCTGGGATTATGTGGATGATAGAGATTAGTATATCTCATCAATTAGAATCTATTTCAACAAAGTTATTTGAGAAATGATGAAAATCAATTGGAACCCATAGAAGAAATCTTGGGTTGCTGATTAAGAATAGTTATATGAGCCTTTCAATCCTACTGATCATCCAAGGAGATCAATGGAAATAAGAGATACTAGGCTTAAACCTGGAGAGGAAGTGATAAATTTGGATGAAGAAGAGGAAGCATATGTTCCTAAAGAAATTGGTGAATCTAGTAATAAAGGAACAGAAGAAGAAGTAGAAGCTGATGAGAATCTGAATGCTGAAGAAGAGGTTGAATCATCTCCTGATGAGGGGAGTGATCCTCATACTGTTTTCCTGAAGAAAAGATGGATGGAAATTGGTTCAGTAAGTCCTCCTCTTAAATTACCTGAAATTGAACTGGTTTTCGATGATGAAGAAGAAGGTGAGACTGATGAATCAACTTCTGAGGAGTATAAATCCATATGTACAGACAGTTCAAGTGAGAGATCATTTAATGATGATGATGATGATGATGATGACTAAGGAAGTGATGGTGATAAGGGTGGTGGTGATGGTGGTGGTGGTAGTGGTGGAAGTGATAGTAATAGTGATGATGCTGATGATGTTGATGATGATGCTCGACCTATTGATGGTCAGAAAGTGATTCTAGATGATCCTAAACCCCATCTAATTGAGAAAAAAAATGTCCCTAAGGCTGAGAGTACAGAACGGTTGGAGAGTGATGAGGATTAAGAAGTCCTTGAAAATTCTGGACGAGCTCAGTTTGTGAAACCTATGTACCCTTCATGCAAATCCGCATGGTAATAACATCCATGTCTCGATGTTCTGGGATTAGATTACCTAGAGTAAGAGGAAGGTGTAGAAGTGAATCTTGCAGGAATAAGTGATTATATTAATGCTCAATGTGTTGATGATTTTTTGAAAAGAAAAGATGTCATACCTGATCCTTTAGTATCTCAAGGTAGACCTGATCCTACAGTTTCTTAGTCAGATTTTGACAGAATCAAGGTCGAATTGACTCAAGCTGTTAGGGAGGCTGTGAAAGATGAGTTATCTCATATTCCTGCTCCTACTCCTTTTACATTATCTGATGCTATTATGAATGATTTTTCTCAAAGAGTGACAAGACTTATCAAACTAGACCTGTGCCTTTATGATGGGTTTATTGGCAGGCATATTACCTCTTTGAATCAAACACTTGTGGGGTTAGGAAGCAATCTTGTTTCTCTATCCGGAGAGTTTAGAGCAACCATATCTGGTATGATATAAGTTTTAAGAAATGTGATAGAACATTTGAAAAAAAGTAGATTTAAGGAAGTTAAAAGTGGAGATCACTCATGTAATTTCTCAGGCTGACAATGCCATGGTGACCCAGATCCCTGGTCATGAATTAGATACTTTATGATATGTTGTTAGAGAAGAGATGGCATCTCTTGGGAAGATTTTAGATTTGGATTCTCTGAAAAATATGAATGAACACAGTGATCATGTGCATAAAATGGTACAGTTGTACTCGACTGATGCTACAAAGGCTCAAAAGTAGATTAAGGAGAAAGTAGATCATTATTTCTCTAATATTCACAACAAGAATGAATTGAATCATCATTTTATAGTACTGTATGATATTAAAATACTTTACCCCCACTTTAGAAAATTTCATGCAAAATAGGGATGATTTTGAAAAAGACATGATGTACGGTGGAGAAGTCATTCAGGACTTCATAAATTTGATAAAACCCTATCTTCATGTGCAAGAAAATTCCATTGTTTTTCCTACAGCTGAGTCTCTGCAATCATCAGATGATGCTTCGTCCCAAATGACTGTTTCTCAAGATCTTTCTAGTATTTTTATATTCTTTCAACATCATCCTTTTGAACGACATTCCCTACAACAAGTGACCTTGGAACCCACTATTCATCCTACTCTCGTAGTCCTACCTCCTTTATCCATCAGGCCAGTTCCACATTCCACCCAACAACCGTCTTGACTGTCAATTCCTCTTACTGCTAATGGAAAATCTCCCTTGCACCCTGAGGAATATCTGTTATTGTCGATTTTTTGATATGGTGTTTATTTTCCCAAACTATTCGCTTTTGTCTGTAATGTGTGTGTTCATTGTTGGTATGTAATCCTATTTCTTATCTTCTTTATCTCTTCTTTTTTTTATAATTCCAAAGGGGGAGAGAAAATAGGGGAATCATGCATGCATATGAGAACTTAGGGAGATCATGTATCTGGATGGGTGAACCGAATGTGCATATGAGCCTATGCTGGTTATTTACAACATGCATGCATACAAAGGGGGAGAAATGATGTCCTTGTAACTCTGTGGGAGTAATAATGAATGGGGAAGATTAATTTTATTATATGACTTATATTATATGTGGTGAATGACTCAGTTATATAAGTTCTATTTTCATTTATAACCCTACTTTATCATTTGGAATATATTCTTTTTTATAGGGGTAGCATACTGAATGACATACTATATTCTATCTTCATTTATTCCATTGATTTGTGATTATCAAAAAGGGGGATATTGTTTATCTCTCTATAAAATGGTTATTTTATTAATCACAAATTTTAGTTTTATTTATTTCCATTTAGTCTTTTATTCAAATTGTTATAAATGTGATTAAATCATATCTACAAATGTTAATCTATGATCAATGTATGTTTATGGTTGAACTAGAAGTATTCTTGATTTAACAGACACTTTGTGAGAATTCCATGTATTGACTCATTGTTAGTGATTTTCCTAAGGCACTTATGTGGAATGCTTGCACCGATGATGAATGGTCGCACCAATGATGAATGATCACACCGATGATGAATGGTCACACCGATGATGAACGGTCCCACCGATGATGAATGGTCACACCGATGATGAATGGTCGGACCAATGAAGAACGATCACACTGATGTCTAACGGTCGCACTGATGATTAACGGTCGCACTGATGATGAATGGTCACACCGATAACGAACAATCACACCGATGATGAATGGTCGCACCGATGATGAACGGTCCCACCAATGATGAATTGTCGCACCAAGGATGAACGGTTGCACCGATACTGAGACATCGATGCTGATGCTACTAAAACCGATGCAGATTCAAAATGTCTCGTTAATCCCATGACTCACCGATATTCATGAAAACTATTTGAATTTATATAAATTCTTATTTAATTCTAACAGTCATATTTGATGATTTTAATGAAATTAATGATATTAAATGTTAGTTTTTGGCATGTCAGGAGACCGTACCTCGTACCTTTGAAAAGTTAAAAATTCCTATTGCCGGAGAAAGTGGAATAAAAGAAAGATCGAGCTGCAGTAAAAGAGTGTGCGTAAGTTCATGAAAAGGCATAGAGATAGAATTCGTCCATGAATATACATACAAAAAGGAAGAACACAAGAACAATTTGAAGGGGGAATTTTCAAGATCTAAAAAGAACTCTCCTGTATAAAATCTAGCACTACTGAAGAACACACGAAGAAAACTGGAAATCAGATAACACACTCACTTGTGAAAGACATCAAGCTGAACCACGATACTCTGTTTTCAACAGCAAAACCACAGAAGGACTCAGAAGCATATCATCTAAATCCAACGAGTCCAGAGCTGCACTAAAAATTACTAGATCTTTCTAAACACTAATACATTCTCTCTTAGTGATTATTTTACATACATTTTTGAGCAGTGTGTGTACTATGTACATCATACACACACACAAACAAACTCTTGTGCTGAATTGGAGGATATCAAAATCCTCAAACCATATTTGCTTACTCTTTAATACCCAGGACAACTGTGGAAGAGGTCCTTGTGTAGCCTGGTCATTGTGTTTGTCTCCCATGAAGAATTGTGGTAGAGGTCTCTGTGTGACCTGGACAGTCTTGTACTGTTTAAAACCCCGATCTAGGGTGTGAATCAAATTTATATAAATTTATTGAGAGGGATAAGTATCAGCTTGAGACTGAACCTCTTGGTTTAACCCTCTGTGCATATTAGACTAAGTCTAAAGTATACTATATATTTTCTACTGCTTATTACTTTGAAATACCAAACTATTTTAGAGCTACTTTTTTAGTAAAATTAGCAAGTGTTTATACTTATTGTAAACCGGTATGATAGTTTCAAAAATTAATCTAAACTTTAGATTAAGTTAACTGAGACCTAATCGATCTTAGAGACATTCATTTAACATATACAATCTGTATAAATTCACTACAGTTTAACTTTTTTTTTTAATTTGGTGGATTTTAAGAGAAATATTTTTCACAGAAATTTTAATTGGAACTCAATTCACCCCCCCCCCCTCGCCCCGTCATGAGTGTATACTCCAGCAAACATATATTTATTTAAGTTAAAAAATATATTATAATTTATAAGGTTACTGTATTCCCTTTTTACACATGGTGTTGTGTGTCATATACACTATTGAGTACAAAGTTTCAATTTTGAATTTTAGGGTGTCGCATTTTCCCCACCTTATTTAAATTTAATTCCCACAATTGAAACCTCATCTTGATGATATATTGATTTATATTTACTACATTGAAATGATACATCATGAGAGTGGTTCATAATTCATCCTTAATAAAAGAGAGAATGAAATGTACAAAGGTAATATTGGCTACCATGTTACTAGGCCACTAATTATGACAACTTCATTGGAAAGTAAATATACCTAGACAGAGAAAAAGTGTAAATATTTTTTAGGGAGTGAATTATGTCATCAATCACAAACAATTGAAAGATCAATTGAATGTTGAGGGCCTCAAATCCATAAACATTAGATTCCTTAAGAAACCATTGGTTCAACAAGAAATTAAGGTATTCATATTTTTTTAATTTCAAAGTCATTTTCCGATGATGGATAATTATTTTATTAACTAATAGTATAATGAAATATTATTATATGATAATTTTCAATTTCATATGAAAAATTATATATTTTGGTTGTGCATTGATCAACTTCTAATTCATTCTTTTTCTACCATAAATAAATTTCCAATAATGAATTTTTATTAATAAACCACTAGAAGAAACTTTTAAAGGATCGCAAGGCTTATGGAACAATGATATGTCTAACTACAAGCCATTAATGATACTCCAAAACTAATATGGTACATATATTAATATATAATCCTCAAAAGTGATACTACTAGTTCATAATTAATATGTTTAAATCAAATTTTATAACTAAAAACATTGTAAAATTAACCAGGACATTGCGTAGGTCAATGGTTAGTGTGAAACCCCTATAATACTTTAGTATTAGGATCGAGACCCATGGCCTATGATATTATATTGGTTTTGCCCTGGAATATATGTTTTTATTTTCTAAAACCAAATTAATATAATTTCGAATATAAATATTATGGTCATCCTTGAAATAAGGTTATTACTATTTAACCATTTTATTATTGTTTTAAATACAACCCCAATACATAAATACATCATCCATTTACTTCCACATAGGTCCTTCATTAGTCTAAGATTTATCCATAGTATCATTTATAGGATTTCAAAATAATGGAGAAATTTTTTTTATAAAAAACACATTGCGTTTCACCTAGGTTATTCACTGTGAAAATCATTCATAATGGTTTGTAAAGAAAATATAAATTATCCTAAGTTTATCCCCCAGGAGTGTCAAACTAGGTGCAGAGTAAGGCCCATTTCCATGAAACATGTCATCCCAAGTCATCCCCGAAACACCTTATCGGAGTTATTACTCAAAGTATCATCTGTTCCAAAACCATGCCCACATGTAGTGTATATACATTGATATATTTCAAAGAATACCAACCTAATATCTACCTTACAAAAATTTTACTATGTTATTCTATAATTATCCTCAAATTATACCTTAGGGTTAGGTTCTCTAAACCATGTTTTCCTAAATCTAGTTCTTTTTTATTATACTAAAATTGCTATGATACTAACTATAGTGACCCAACCCCAAATAGTAGGTAGCCAGTGTCTGCAATCAATTACATTGGAATGATTACAAAGAATCAAATCCTGAAGGGAAATTTGTTTATTAGTCATTGTAATCTAGATACATCAATTAATCATGTATTATCATGACCCCTCCCAAAACAAATACCTCTTCTGGCCTGAAAATGATAAAAGGGAGATAATGATTCCTATTTCCCTCCTCTAGTAGGACACCGTTTGGTGACTAACACCAAGGGGTAAAAATCTCAAAATATTGGAGGCATTTCCCTTTCTAAGAAAAAATATTAAGGTACATGATGTATAAAACATAATCAACTCCATAAAATGTAATAAAATAAAGCCAAACCAACCCATAATGCAAGTATAAATAAAAAAATAAAACATATAATGTCTCCAAAAGAAATCCTAAAAGAATTAAAGCTAAGGTTGTGTCACGACAACAAATCCAAAGGTCAAAAGTAGAAATGTCTAGCATAGTCCACAAATCCTTATAGAAACTTGAAAATAATTCATATATATTTAGGGTGAGGATAGAGTACTATTTAGTAAGAGAAAAATAATGTCTCCAATGCACATGTTAAATGAGAATACTAATTCCCCTGTGAGAAAATACCTGAACTAAACAACACCTATAAAATTAATTAACCATTCCAACCCCACCATGACACTCTTACCAAATAACTCAAACAATGTAATATAATATATTGTAAATAAAATTTATGATATGGTTACTCGCACCAGTTTCCCACAGATTATCTTCTCTTTCCACAACATAAATGTCCACTCGTTCCCCCCTCGTTCAAAAGTACCACAACACAATCCTCCCAGACCCACATGGGCCTCACAAAACACACCACATCTCGCACGTAGAGACCTTGTCCACAAAACACATCAGATACGACCTACTGACACCTAGGTCATATACCATAATACATCCCTCCAGTAGACAAATACTCCCCAAACGACATCACATCTCTCCCATTGACACCTGGGCCACAACCGAAATCTCATCCCTCCTGTAGACATCTAGGCCACAACCCACATCTCAACACAGATACATATAGAAAATAATTACACATCTCATCCTAAAGACACCTAATATATAATAAAACATCTCATCCTGACGACACTGGGGAAAGTACCACTCACCCACACATACCAAGGCATCACAGACCACAAACTCCCTCAAGAATCTTGGGATATTCCCACCTCGAAGAGGGAGAAGGGAAAAACATATGGAAACCCATCATCCTCCCATTAGGATGTTTGGAAAGGATATTCTCCCCCATGATGATAGGTGTTTTAATCACGTAGTGCTCAAAAAGGGTGTGGTTTATATGGAAATAACAATAACATAAAGTGTATATACCTATAGAGTTACAACAAAAAAGACAATCCTATCTATTTATAATAAAAACTAACCAAATCATAGATTCAAAAAAATATCTACCATATATAAATGCATAAAAAAACAAAAAAACACACAAAACAATGTTTATTTTTAATGTTTCATCCATATTTTATGGCTTCTATTTTATAAAATTGTTTGTCGTTATCATGCATTTTTATTTTGGAAAGAAACTTTTGTTAGGAAACCCATCTCATCTTATTCATATTTCAATCCCATTATGTATATATAAACATTTACTATATAATCAACATATCCCATTATCAATTTCCACATTAAAGATGACCATTTTAAATCATTAATATTTAGTATTAATTCCAATAATACACGGGTAGACATAGAATAACCAAATACAGAAAAATAATTACAACACCATATAATCAGAACATAAGATGTAAGTCACATTATACTCTTAATCCATATTTATATTCTTAAAATATTTCACAAATATCGAATAATCACATAGTAATAAGACATTATTTCATTAAATTCAAGCATGTTAGCATTCATTTGTTGGCTATTCACATTACACATTCCATTTCAAATAAATATTTTTATATATTATTTCCAAGAATGGATATTACATTTTAGTGCAATACACCCCAAGAAAATATAATTAATTCACATAATAAAATAACCAACTCATAATAAGTATCACCACACAAAAAACCATTACTCTCTTACCAACAATCCCACATCATAAATAATACAATGACACATCCCCTTTTTGTAGAATTGTTGTACATCCACACCCTATCCATTATTATAGCCCCGATGTGCAAAATATCTCATCCACTACCCCCACATATCACAACATAGTCATATTCCATCCATCATATCACCAAATCCAACCCACAATGCACAATTGTGTCCAAAATCTTGTGACATCTTATAATAGAGAAAAACATAGTTTTAGATTTACTTGTGTACCCCTTATTTGATTTCACTTAATTTAGTGTGTTAGAAAATGTACTATATTGTCCTGAAAAATCCACCTATTTTAACCGAATATAATTTTCTATGAAATTATAGTATATGTGATGTCAACATCCACGTAATATTCATTTCATAGATTACATCATCATAAGAGAAATTACGAAACCCCCATGAACATGATTTTCAATGGTTAATTTACACAATACAATTCACTAAATTAGAACAAAACAAATCAAACCATATCAAATATATAATATCATGCATCACATTCCATTAACCATTTGAATTTAATATTAACCAATTTGCTAGCTTCCTTAATTAATATTCAACCATGATCGTAAGAGTTAAAAATAATAAACCCCTATCGCAAGATAAGCATAAAAATAAATGAAGGAAGAACATACTTAGAAAAAATAATCCTTCTTCTCAGAGTTTCTACACCAAAAAAGGGGGTCTGTATAAGAGATAACTTCTTCAGGTGGACTCAAACCAACTAAAACCCTTTGTTCCAGGATGCTAATGTGAGGAAGGATTAGGTACGTTGCAAATCTAGAGAAGGAAATACCAAAATAGGGTATGGAAGATCTTCTCTAAATTAAGACTATATCCTATATGATTTGGACTTGATAGAGTTTAAAATGTCTACTAATGGTGGATCTCAATAAACCACACAGTTTGACCACATCAAAGCCTCGAAGTTTTATGAAAATTAAATATTTTATTTTCATCCCTTTATATGGATTCAAAACTATTTAATAAAGAATTAAACTCATTTTACATAAAAAAAAGAATTTCAAAAAGAAAAAAATAGAAAAATATGTAAATTGGGAAAAATATTGAATCAAGTCACCACCATTGATAGATGAGTGACCACCAGACAGGTTAGTACATGTTAGTCACCACCAGGAGAGTCACCTCGAAACTAATCACCACAAGAGTGTTACTACTAAGGTGAGATACCCCTAGAATAAGCTACCTCCAGAACGAGCTACCACTAGAATGAGGTACCGCTAGAATAATCTACCACGAGAATGAGTTACCACCAGGATGAGCTGGCATTGGGATACTAGAAATTTTGAAAACTCTTTAAATGAGATAACATTGAAATAACACACATGTCCCCAATAGAACATTGAATTCCCCTTGGAAACCTCAATCATCATGATTCCCACTAACTAGTGGACTATAGGATCCACAAAATTACATAAGATTCCTCTCAATATATTCTTGACCGTGAGAATATTAAAGAAACACATCCAAAAGATACCTCTCAGGGATGTCATTACACATGAAAAATCGTCATCAACTAAAACTTTTATCCCAATATCCCACTACAGTTGACCAAACATAACTAACCTGAACATATGAATCAATAATTACACCCTAAAATTATTGGGAAGGATTGAGAATTATTAATACCTTCACATTAAATAATTTTCCAAAAAATATTAATTCTTTAGTAACAAAACAATCCTGGAAGGAAAGCGAGTAAAGGTCTGAACAACCATCCATTGAAAAACCTCTCACGTATTAGCACAAGTTAGGGATAGAAAAAACAATTTGAAACCAGACATCATGGAAGACACCTCTTTAATGAAGATATAATCACTTAGATCGGTATAACAAGTCCAATGTGCAATGAATAAGAATAAAACAATCATAAAAACACTAAAAAAGATAACACATTTAAAAATAATTTCTTCACATTATTTCATATGAAATTTATTATTTCAAATTAGAGAAATCATTATTATAACATTTATTTCAATAACATCACTTTGAAATTCCATTGAATAAATATCAATAAATGTATTTTTGTCATAGTTTAATATATAAAATTTAAATTCAAAATATGTAAAAAATATCATGAACAAAGAAAATACCGAGATCAAGTAACAATTTATTAACAATATAGACAACCAATTTTCAACACATTATTAAACCATTATGGTGGGGTTTAAAAGATAATAATGATTTTTTAAATGATATATTATTTTCCATAAATGTGTGTCCATATTTAACTTTGGAAAATGTTAAGTTTGAAAACAATCCTATTAAATAATTTTCATTTAAAATTTAAAATAAAATTTAGTATACCAAGAAAACAACCATGAGTAAAAACCCATTTTTTAGTCCTTTTTATAACAAGGAATTTATCAAAATACTATTTGAGAAAAAAAATTCCACAAATTTTTTAAAACAAATTTTCATCAATTAGTTTTTCATGACCAATTACATAAATTGGTATGGTTAATGCTCTCACAAAATTTTCTTTCTTATAATATTATAACTCTATCATGCTCTTTACCAAGATAATATTAATAGAATTTTACACTAAATATAGAAAAATGAAATAAAAAATGGTATGTATCTGAGATATAACATGTGTTTTAAACATATTATCTTATCAATGTTTAACTTTTCTCTAGGTTTTTCATCAAATCATTAATTAACTAAAACATATTTTTTCAAAAACAACAAGGTGTCAATATTTAAAATGCTTATTTTTCATAGTTATCATTTCATTACTTGTAGAAGATTAAAATATAATTCTTATACCATTGAAAAAAATTATTAATATATACAAATCTTCTAGAATAATGCAAATCAAAGGAAATTATCCACCACACAATGATATTTCCCACTTTTCCTAGTAATAACTCGCCTATAAAGATTTGAAATGTGTCATAATTTCGCGCATCCTAATGAGAGGAAAGATTTTACCTCTCCTACTATATTTATGGTCATAAAATATTATATCAATATAAGATCAAATACAAAAAACAAAACCAACATGGTTTTATTAAAACAGTCTCAACACTTTATAAAAATGAATTTCAGTGTGGGAGGAATGTCCACCATTATTTATTTATTGATCTTAAAAACATCCTGTTAATTTTATTATAGACTTTAAGTGGTTAATTATTTTTATGAGAGGTGAGGGATTACATAAACATAAACACATCAAATCAAAAAAACACAATAAAATAATGTCATCTCACAAAAACTACCACATATCTCTACCACACCACACAACCACCATTGCACATCACAACCACTGGTTGAAATTCCGAACCAACATAAATTTACACTATACATTTTAAACAACCACATCATCACAACAGATTACCATCCAAAAAATACCCCTCTCACACAACCAAATGATCTATTTCATCATCCACACAACATCAACCAACAAACCTAATTATCACACAAAAATCCTCAAGAACACAAATTGAGGAATTCCCACCCCCCATGTTGAGATATTATCTTCTTTGGGTGGCACTAAGTCTACCCCATAATTTTAATTACATCAATGTTTAATGTGTCATAGTTAGAGATCAGGTTCCCCCTATTTGTAAACTTAATGGGTTTTAAACCATATATTAGTCATGTAATCAAAACAAGAGCAATCACAAATAATAAAAACACATAGAATCTTCCAAAATAAGGTATAGGCTTACATTATATAATCTTATTTATTCACATAGTCACTTTCACACAATTTGAAAATTTTCATGGGGGATGAGTTCAGTTTCCACATGTAAGTGATTTTAATTTTAATATATGGTGAGTTTAAATGAAAATACATATCAAGGGTCTCATTGTCTAAAAAATAATAGAACAACAAGGTTTTCCATAACTACTATTTTTAGAGAGGAATATAAACACATCAATGATATGAAAGAAAAAAACAATAAACACCACTCAAAATTTGAAGGTTATTTCTAGTGAAACATCATGCCTTTCATTTAAATTTTTTAAACATGCATCCATGTTAAAAATATAATTTCACACCTGTTATATCAAACACGATATTTATTTTGGTTAAATAAGGAATTATGGGTTCATATTATTATCAACAAAATGTACTTCCAACATCATTTTAAAAAATAAACCTGATATTTTATTGTGCTCAATTCAAATACTACATTACATAAACAACAAGATGTTAGAATCATCAATCTAAAACAAGATGACAAAAAAAAGAACTAATAATGATGTATTACTATGATTAATGATTTATAATGGTCAAGGTGAATATTCTTTAATAATTTCATTTATCAATGAAATATGATTTCTTACAATAATATTAAAAGTAAACATGTTATATTCATAAATTTCAAGATTTACCACACACATGATGTACATCGTTTTATAATTTCATAGTTCCAGAAAACATGATTATATACAAAAATAAAGACAACATGATTCCACTTACATATATTAATATGTTTTATTAAACATGATACATGTGTAGGTCTCTTATACTGGAATTTTTATAGTTTCCATACTAATGATTTAAACTTTAGGCATGATTCAAAAAAAACTACACATTAAATAAAATGTGAGGTATAGTTAGTTGAATACATAAAAATTATCATCCGTTATAAAAAATAATTTTATTCACTTATTCATTTTTATGTTTCAAACAGTTACCACAAAGTATGCATATCTTTTTCTAAAATATAGAAATAAATGTCACTTGTATTTCTAACAGAAAACATGATGATAAGATTAGGATATATTAGTACTGCATAACATAAATAGAGTTAAAAATAAGAATAAATTAATTCTAATCAAGGATTATAAATTCAGAATAATTATCAATAATTAAGATATACATTTTCAGAAATATTATAATTCAAATTTATAGGGATGCAATTTTAAACATGTAAACAACACAAGATTTTGAAAAATTATATATGGAAAGAAACAAAATGCATATTATCTCACATGGAAAGTAGAATAATTTTATAAATTGTTTCAGATTAATTTAGTTTATAATTCCCGCATGGAATCTAAATTGAGGTTACATTATTTATAAGGTATGTAAAAATTAAACAATTGGTCTTATCAAAATACACTAATAATGTTTCTCCAATTATATAAAGCATTATAAAAAATATAAGGAATGTTATAAATTACCATTAGGGGAAGAAAACATCAATTTATTAAGAAGAATTCTATAATCGGAAGGGAAACAACACATTCAAACATCAAGTAGGTTTAAATAAACATAACATTCTAGTTAAGTATAATTATACTCTTTACTTTTAGGTTAAATGAATAATTCATAAAATAATTAATTAATTTTATTATCAATTTTATCATGGGAAAAGATATAGAATCGAAAATGAAATGTCATGATTCATTTAATTTGTTTTATCTAAACAAAATAAATCAATTAAAATAACAAAACAAGTCATTATTATGCTTTTAACTCTCATAGATGTCTACCCTACAAGTAGTTCCACCTCACTTGGTCATTTGGTAGACTTAGAGTCCATGCAATGGATCATGGGGAGCCCTAAAATCCCATGTTCTAGCTGGTCTACCTAACCTATGTAACGTACCAAGGTGAACTGACAATTTTTACATACCAACCGATGAATTAACCACTATGCCTAACTTTGAACTCCACCCTATCGCTCAACTATAACATTTCATACCATTATATCATTACCCTCCCACCAAAGATACCTTTCCTAGGTTGGAAATTATGAATGGGGGATAACGATCTCCGAGTCCCTCATCCATTATGCCATGAGTTAGAGACTACCACCAAAGGTGTATAAATATCAAAATATAGGAGGAATTTACCTTTAAAATAAAAAAAATATTAGGAGATAGGATGTATCAACCATAATAAACATGATGAAATGTTTTAAAATCGATCCTATCAATACCACAATGCTTGTATGCTTCCAAAATGATACATATAATGTCCCCAAAAGAAATCATAAATGAATCAAATCTAAAGAAAAGACACAATAACAACTCCAAAGGATTCAACATGAAAAGTATAGAACATTCAACAAATTACTTTTAGAAACTTAAAAATAGTTTTTATATATGCAGCTTTAGCATACATGTATACTAAGAAGGGAAAACCAAGTCTCTCGTCAACAGGTTAACGGAGCATACTAAGGAACTAGTGAGAAATGAACATAATAGAAAAATACCTACAAATATATAATAACCATCTGAACATAACCATGGAATGCTCACCAAATAGATTAAAACAAGTAATATAATATAATGTAAATAACATTGATGATAGGGTACCCTACACAACATTCACATTGACTAGACTATCTTGACTAACAGAAAACATCACTATGCTACCACGTCTTCCTAAAGTATCTCATCACAAACCTCAAGGACACACCTAAGAGTCCAAAAAAACACCAAATCCCGCTAGAAGACACCTATCCCAAAGAACCCATCACATCCCACCCATAGACTCCAGGGCCAAAAACAACACAACATCCCACCCACAGACACTAAGGCCCAAAACTGGATCACATCTCATCCATATACACATAGTACACATACCATAACTCGCCATACTTATAGAAACCTAGAAAATATTACACATCTCATCCAAAATATAGATGGGAAAGAAAATAACATCTCATCATGAATACACATAGGAAAACAAAACACATATCACCCCAATGACATCTGAGAAAGCACTACTCACCAGCACACACCTGGGCCTCACAAACCAAACCCTACCAAAAGAATCTTGGGATATTACTACATTAGAAGAGGGAGCAGGGAAGTGTGGGTGGCCTTTCATCCATCCTCCACTAGAATATTTAGGAAATACACCCTTCCCCATGTTGATGGGTGTGCTAGACACGTAGTAGTCAATTAGATTGGGGTGTGTATAGAAATCACAAGAACATACAGTGTATATTACTATAGCGTAAAATCCACAATCCCATCCAACGAGTTTATAAAAATAACTACACATCTCATAGAATCCACATAATCACTTAAACCTATAAATTAATAAAACAAAATAGAAAAACACAAATCACATATTTTTTTCAATCATTATGCCATATTTCACTATTTTTGTTTTATCAATACTTTTTTCCTTATCAAACACATTTATTTGTGTAATCAATGTATATTAGGAAACCCATATAGTCTTATTTCATATTTCCAACCCATTTCTGAATATAAAAATATTAAATAATTAATCAAAACAACACATAATCAATTTCCTCATTAATCATGCCAATTTTAAATCATTAACATAAGTTATTAATTCCATAAATACTTGGGTAAATAAAACATGAAAAACACTAAAAATAATCAGAACACCATACAAGAGGAACACAATATAGAAGTCATATTATACTCATAATTTGTATTTAGATAATTAACAGATTTCACAAAACAAAAATCCTAGATTAACAAAACATTGGTTCATTAAATTTGAGCATGTTATCATTCATTCATTATATATTATTATTCCACATTCCATTTCAAATAAATTATTTTTCCAGATTATTCTCAAGAAGGGATAAACCATTTTATTTTAATACTTACCAAGAAACTTGAATTTATTCACACTATACAATAACAAAAACATAGAAAGTAGCACTACACAATAACCCATTACCCTCTTACCAATAATTCTACATCATCAGCAATTCATTTGCACATCCTTGTCTTCCATCCTTACCGTACATCCACAAAATTACCATAATTAAAACCCAACTCTATAAAACATCTCATAAAATTACACCATATATCAAAACATAGTTATATTCCATCAATCCTTTCACCATAGCCATCCCATGGCACACAATTTTGTCCACGAGCAGGTTACATCCTATAATAGAGGTTTTTTATCATTATTATCCCAATGATAATGATTTAAAGATCATATAATGTACTTGAATTGTTGGTTTCAAATTATTTATATTTATATAATTTCAATCTATGGGAGATTATGTTAGAATCATTAATTATGAAACCCTAGATGTTCATTTTTAGAGCTTTTTCATGAATTGACAGTTGTATATTATCTACTGAGTTTAACATTAATTTTACCGTTATAATACATAAAAAATAACAATCAACTTATTTTTATTATATATAATCAAAAATTATATCCCTTTAGCATTAAAATATATAATTTTATATTAAGTAAGTGGCTAAGCATAACAAAATAATAATATATAATAATTAATGGATGAGTGTCCTATGATTTAGTTTCCCTAACATTTTACATATAGAATAATGAAATAATTTAATTTTTATTATTGTGATATATTATAACTATAAATTATTATAATATTATGTTAATTTATGTTATGTTATTACATAGTATAAATAAATAACACTTTTATCTTAGAACATCATTTTGGATGGTTGAATTCACAAAAATTGATTATTGATCAAATTTATGATAGGATTTTCAATTATTCATACTTGAACCATATTAATTTCATAAAAATATATATTTAAAAATTAATACCATTATCATTACCTTCCATTAAATGGGTAATTATGGGTGAATATATAAATCAATATTTTAATGAAGCTGGTAATCTACATATACTCATAGTTGATGACCAAGTTTTCAATAGAATGAAAGAGAAATTTTTTTATAAATTGATAATAATAAATATGATATAAATATCATAATTATTTATTAAATTCATCATTAGGTCTATATTTGTAATACTGTTATGGAAATATATATATGTCTCTCCATGAGGTGGTATTCCATTGAGATACAAGAATGTCGTTATTGATTTCTGTAAGGGTAACCTGGAAATGTGGTCCATAATATTTACTTCATAATAATAAAATTGAATATAAAAAACTAATATTTAAATATATATAATTTTGAAAAATATATATGTAAATATAAAATAGAAAAGAAAATAAAATAATCAAAATTAGTAACAACCTTGAAGACATGAAAATTCCTTTTGGAGGAATCCTTAGAATGGGAGGGATTAAGCTAATTTAATATGTGTAGAATATTAAGAGGGTGAAATAGAATTATAGTTGAAGGATTAAGGATATTGTTTCAATAGAAGACCATATTGATGAGTGGTATTGAAGTAGTGGTGAGAAGAATCTTTCATAATTGGTGAGAATGGATTTTTTTTTACATTTTCAGCTTAATATAAAGAGTTCACATGTTCATATTTTTAAGTCATTAAAATGTGAAAAATATTGATAGGGTGAATCTATATGGTCTTCAATTCAATAGCCATGAAATTTCAAACAAGTTTTAATTTTTTTACTCCCTTAATCTTATAAATATTATTTTACCCTTTTTTGTTTAACTATGGTAAGATGTTTTTACCAAGGTAATTTAATTTTAATTAAAAAAACTAAAAATTCACTTATTTGAAAATTTTTACCTAATAATTAAAAATAAAAATAAAAAATACAATTAAAAATTTATATGTATAATAAATAACATTTTTAATATTAATACACGAACACGTAAGAACTTATTTTCTGAAAAAAGTTTATTTTTATGCTTAATATTGATGTGTAGGGTAAAATTATCAATTTATTTGGGTTTCATGAAAAAAACTATTATAAAAAAGTTTGTGTATTTTATATGGATTCAAAACAATAATTTTAGAAAATATTTTGTAATTTAAATAGAAGGAAAAATAATTTCCATTATTGGATGATATTAAATATATTTATAAAATGTTACACATGGGTTTTATAAGTACACACCGGTGGTTAAAAATGTATAAAATTACTCAATAATGAAATTTATGTATAATTAGATATTCTTATAAAATTATAGGTCTTTCTTATATATTGATAAATTTCTAAAGTTACAGTTTTTTAAAAAACTAATGTTTTTACTATTCACCGATAAAGAATATGTTTTAGAAAATCCCCAAAAATTAATATTAATGTTTAATTGACATTCTAAATATAAAAATTAATTTCAGTAAATAAAATTCAAATTCTAGTATATGATAATTTATCATTTAAAAAAAACATAAAAATAAAATTAAAAACATTTTTATAAGAAAATAACAATTTTAAAAACTAAATCAACTCTTATTATTATTTACTATCAATTACCAATCATATTAATAATAATATATTATTCATATGAACAATAAATTTAATCTATAATTTATTTTTATTAAATAAATCTCATCAAAAGTCAATATTTAGAAATATTAAAATTTTATTAATAAATTAGTCTTTCTACCTTTTTAGTTACATTTAATTAATGACATAACAATGATAATATAATATATTATTAACTATAAAAATATTTTACAAATTAGTTACATAAATATTTACCCATAAATTCCATGAAATTATTTATATACTTATATATTGTTCCAGAGTTTGTTTTTGTTCTGCACTTTATGCGTCACCAACTATCAATTATATTTGATTCTAAATGAATTGAAATGCATAAACCTTAATCATTGGATGTTATATTTTCACCCAATAAATAATTTTTATCAAGAAAATATTTACTTCTTTGTATATAAAAAAAATAAATGAGTGTATCCACAACATAGAAAATATACATTATTAAATTTCTTACGTGATTTCAATCATACCCTTTTTGGTACTAAGAAACTCAGTTTTGCGTATCAATACCAGTATGATAAATGAAATTTCCATTTTAATTTCATAGTAAACATTGATAGATTATAAAGGGTTTATTTAATATATATTGTGTGATTTTAAAATATTTTTATTGATATGAGCACATTACAAATAATGGTAATCCTTTTTTAACACAAAATAAAAGTAAGAAAAAATAGATTTGTAATAAGTGTGTTTAAAAAATCCTTCAAGAATATTTAAATTTTACCACCATTTATTGTTTTTATAAATAAAATCCAAAATCACATGTAAACATAAAATTTATAAGAAATTAGAAAATATCTAGTGAAAAATAAATATCATCTTTAATAGTAGTCATTATATTGGACTTTCCTTATTCTAACTGTCTACGATATTTTTGGAGACATTTTCCCATATTTTTCATCAGATTAGTGAATTAATTATTATATTTCCCATTTTAAATTATATGAAATAAATTAATTATTAAATTGTATTTCTTTCCAATACATCATTGTGATTTCTATACATTATTTTCACAAATTGAGTGAATTCTAATTTAGGTCATTAAATCTATGAGATGTTTCATCAAACATACTTCAAACATAAAATATTTAATATTATATCCTTCATTGTCTTTGTAACATGAACATCCATGATACTATTCCATTTTCTTCTTAGTTTTATTTTTGGATTCATATATTTATTCATTGTTAATCATAACTTTTGATAAACAGTTATGCATAATCATAATATTTATTAGCCCAACTCATATCCCATTAGGGTCCTCATTAGGAAAATCTACATATTGTCTATAGAATCCATTAAAAAGATGGTTTTTTCAGGAACAATCCATTACTAAAACCAATCGATGTTAATCATGAATGATGAACACTATAATTGAAATATTTTATAGTAACTATATGAAAAATTCTAATTCAAAATGTATTACTCATGGAAAACACACACACATATATATGTTAATCATGAATAACTCTAGGTTAAATCTAGTTTTCTTTAGGGTGGTCTCAATAATATCCCATATCATTATCCCATAATATAATTCATCCATTATAATTGTTTAAATATAGAATATTATAAAAAAAATAATATCCTTCATGTGTGTTAAGAAAGGTGCATAGTCTTATGTCTACTCATTATGCACAAGGGTAAATATTTAGTAGTTATTAGATTTTTATTTTTTATGGTGACTAGCCCTAGGTGAATTTTCTTCACAACCACGTCAACATTATAATATCAACCACGTGGTTTAATTTCTTGAAAGACAACAGAATATCAACGTTACCAAAAGTTTGAGATGTTATCCTATACATAGTCATATCCTATAGAATATTCCCTAAGATTTTCATTAAATATTCTTATCAAAATCAGTAAAATATTATATTTATCTAATTTAACAATAAGGGTTATATATATACATTGAAATTATGATCAGAATTATCTTGTCGACCTGTAAAATTACACGTAACTAATATTCTTACCTCATAAGTTATCTGAACAAAGATTTTAAAGAAACTATTTTACCTCAAGTCATACATTCTTGTATTTAGTGTTCATAAACAACATAATTACAAAAAATATTTTTAATGAACCTACGAGGATCAATTTTTTTATAAATAATTACAATATCATGAAAAAAATACTAAGTCCCACAAACATAATGAAATTTTTATATTTAGAGTCTTAGTGAGTTTAGAATAACTTTTAAATAATAAAGCCCATGTTTATCCAATAAATTGAATATTTATTCAAACAATATTAACAAAATACTTAATATTCATAAACATAAAATATCACTTAAAAATTCACTTTGAAATAAATTTTGTAAGACATATAATTTGTAATACATTTATTAATAATATAATTTAATGGAAATATAAGAATGAGATTACACATTATAACAACCCTATTTTTTATTACATTCATAAATGATTTAATAACATAAAATTAAAATTTATAAAACTCCAAAGATTTATATGACTATATTCTTGTAATAATAGGAATATTAAATAACATCTTAAAATATTAAATATAACATCAATAATGAAAACATCCTTTATATAACCACAACATTCCTTCGTACTTAACATTTCATGGTATAACCTGAGAAAATACAAAATAAAATGGTGAGATATAAATCTCAGTAAGGGAATAAACACTGAATAACATTATTAAGACAATAAATTTTATAAAATAAGCATATTAGTGGAGAATAAAAGAAACACAAACATAAAGGCATGATATATAATGTTAATCATAACATGGAAATGTCGAAACAAATTAAAAAATTACATCAGAGGTCATGGGTAAACATCCAAGACATATTGTGGAAAAATTACCCTATAGTAATTAGTTAAACCCCTATCCCAACATGTCATATCAGGATACTACACATTATCCAATGAATTGGAGGGCTATATAATTCTTGGCACACTCGTCACATTCATTTCATTACCATGCTTATGTTTTACTCATTGATCATAAAGCATGGATTCATTCATCATCATAACTTATTCCATGATCATGGGGTATGGAATAAATACATGTATGTCTTATGTAAAAAATTTGTATTTGTATAAGAGAAAAAACCCATTATAGGGAATGGGTACAGTATTGACCTATACAATTGATTTGGAATAGTGATTCACAGTGAAATTTTAGAAGCCTAACTACATGAAATAAATATTCATAAAAAGGGATAATGAGAGGGAAAAAGGTAACTCGTAATATATAAATGAAATGGGAATTAAAAGTTACATATAAATAAATTTTCCAACAAATGGAATTTTAAAAAAGTAGATATATCATAACAAAGCAACTTGAAGAAATAAGAGAAATGGAATAACACTTATGAAATTTTGGCATGGTTACCGGTGTATTTGGGAGGGATTAATGAGAGATAAATGGCTCTATAATCATTCTAAAATTAAAAGGTAAGTGTTCTGGAGGATAAAAAACATACGCAATTATTTTTACATAAATATAAAAGTGTTATACAATATAAGGAAACATGGATAAAATGATAATAGAAGGAACCTCTAATTGAGTGTGTGACATAAAAAGATTTTAAAGGGGATTAATAAGAGATTGGGGTGGATTGGGAGGATTCTAGAGAAGGTAGGACTGAGTAAGGACGTGCTACATGTATTTTGACAGATGATTAGTGGGAGAATTAGATACTTTATAGAGGAAATGAGAAGGGATTTCATTTACATTTCAAAAACATATCTATTAGAATCTATATAATTAAATATTCAAAACCACAATCCTTTCCATGGTTTTCACAACGGTTATTTTCAAATAAGAGTGGAAATAATTATTTTATAAGTCTATTGACCAATTATTTTAAAATATTAGCCTTTATTATATGGTGTTGAGTCACATTATTAATTAAATGAACTGAAAACCATAAAATATATTATAATTTTTTGAGGACTCACTAATGATTTAATAAATAAGTAAACCAAATATAATATATCATTATTTTAATGGTAAAAAATATATTTTGAAAAATATACCATTTATTCTGTTCATTGATTTATGCCTATCATAGGGTGTGGAAAATGAAAATTTCTATATTTCTGTAGTGTAGCATAGAGGATGATCGGGTTCATCTCACTTTAGGATCATTAGAGTTGGTTCAATAAAAAATTGTAATTAACATATTATAATTCTTTCTGTTTTTTTAATATTTATTAAAAATGATGGTTTTAATGGTTTTGGGAAAATAGTGAAATTAAAATAATGTAATCAAAATTATAAATTTAAATGCAGATTCAAATGCCGACATAATGAAATTAGGGAAGAAAGGACTTGGTCCTAGGGTTAGATAACACATGTTCGTTCTATATTTAATTGTTTTTTAAATTCAATTTTATCTTTCATTTTATGAAACCTAATTTCTGAATTTATTTCCTCAGATTTAAAGAATGTGTTATTTTAGCATGCCCCTTGCACACCAAACCACACAAACTCGAATAGTCAACAAGGATAACACCTCAACCGAGAATACTAACCCAGAAGACTTGGTTCCATTGTATGCCATTTCATCCATTATAGAAACCCCAAATCCATAGTATGATGTTTTTTCTAAAGATAAAGGAGGGAAAAAGAATTAATCAATGGAATGGAATGGAATTTCAAACAATGTCGTGGTGGATGACCACCGCACCCATGCAATACTCCGACCTCCACCACAAATAGAATAAATACATCTTGATTTGAAGAAATGTAGTGAATAAAACCCTGATACCTCCCCTAGGTACAACCCTCTAGTTACTCAATTTCCATAGCTAAGTGCACATAAATCATGGTGGAAAGAGGGAAGAAAGATAATGCGAATTAGAGTTGGCAGAGAAAAGGGGTTGAAGATGAAAGTGGAAGACTTTAATATAAAAATGATTTATGCATTAAAATTGAAGTGAAAACTAAAAATAAATTTTAATAAAGATATAAAGTTTATTAATGGATATTTTCATTCTTTTTTTGGTGTCCCAGATGGTGTTGGGACGGATTGGAATGATTTGAGAGGTAGGAGATCTTCTCCTTTTATAGGGAGATTTATGTCCTCCATAAGTTGTAGCGTTTTTGACCCATTAATTTTCTGAATAACATGTGGACCCATTAATAAATGTTTTTCATAAATTTTTTGTCCATTAACCCTACAAATATTATAAAATTTTTCTACTTGATGTATTATTTATGAATTTTTCATTATTGGTTTCTTTTTCTAAACACAGGTTCCAAGAAGATTTCTCTAAGATTATAACCACCAATGGAAACATTAATGACTTAAAATCACATTAAAATTATTTTTAGATCTAATAATATGTGTGATCATGCTATGCTAGGTGTAATCACTTAAATTGGAGGTGTTTTTGATGAGATGGATGTCTGTCACGATGGTGGGGTCCATTCTGTCTTCTTGGAAGAATCTTCATATTAAATGATTTTGAAAGGCCTCTAGATGATCTATTCACCCCCCAAGATTAGAATAAAAAAATAAAGAAAATTAAATAATGATTCAAAAAATAATAATCACTCAATTTGGAAGTATATTTTTCTATAAATGACTAAACTACTCTTGATGTAAAAATATATCAAAAATACTGAATTAAGAACATTTCACAATTTAGACCTTTTTCATTCTAAAATTATATTTACCTATTATTTTTATAAAGAAATTAAATAAATGGGTTTTATAATTTAGTAAAATTAACAATTTATCATCATTATATTAAAAATATGCAAATAGATTTACAATTTAAAATACCACCACACATAAACCTTACTTTCCCTCAAGCAAAAAATCTCAACATGGAATTTAGAAGACACAAATGATACCATTATTAAAATTTCAAAGTAATAAAATAAAACAATATTCAAGTTCAAATAAAATTTTCATTAATCCATATAAAATATTAATTTCATTTCACAATTTTTAAGGAAACAATTAATTCATATATTTTACTTTTCCCCTTTAAAAATAATGGATCTTTTTCTATCATTCAATCAATATTCTCAATTCATTATTATTAAATATGCCACATCTTTATTTTCTTAACCTTTGAATTTTTACTCTAATATCTAAAGATAAAATTCAATTAGATTTTCTCTCATATCAGGAGAACATGAACCTTATCCATAATATTTTAAAAGAACTACTTTCACCACTTTGTAAAGACAAATGGCACATAAAATACCAGGGAAATTTCAATAGAGGTTCAAATAAATCCGAGGCATAAGGATGGTAGAATTTGATATTAAAAATTAAGGCTCAATGAGTAGGATTATCCCTTAAGAAAAATTCATGATATCAAAATTTGTAATGAAATTATCCCCTTCAATGTACCAACACCCACTTCCCCCAATGAATAAAGTAAAGTCAATATCAATGTAAACCATAATGAATGATTAATGCACTCTCTTTGTTTTTACTAATTATAATTTTTCTTGGTTTTTAAATTTTTTTTGATTAGATCAAATGTCACATCCACCACCTAAAAACATAAAATTAGTAGATTGTAGGTCTGAAAAATAGTGATTTTTGGTTTCCCAAATCACAACCTATATTTCCTCAATTTTTGAATTTTTTTTGTCTTTTTTTTAATTTTTTTAATTCTACAGGGGAAACAAATAGTGTATAATGAATGATTCTACAACCTTTTTACTATTCCCTTAATAACACCCCCACACTTTTTCCTTAAAATGTATAAAATCCCTTCCACCATGATTCCAATCACACCTACACTTCATTTTTAAAATATCAGGCAAATACCTAGAGGAGGGTAGAAGTGGATAAAAATGTCTTGAAACGTGACTCATCCATATAAAGTTAATTTTTGGTATCTAAGGGATGAAATATTTATTGAGGTGATTGAATTATTTAAGAAAAAGGTATTTTCCAAATATTTCTCAATTATTTTAAATGTTCTTTTGTATAGTAATTTCTTTGACAAGATCAAATGCATGTTCTGGTAGGTGACATGTCCCAAGATCACTCAAGAAATATGATCAGGAATAAATAGGAAGTACTTGGTCGAGAAAAACTATCATGAACGAGACATATGATATTGAAAAATCACTGAAGGCATGATTTATAATAAAAAATCAATTCACATGAATTTCATAAATTCAACATATGATAGATGGTTGGGAAATTTCATTTACATAAATCAATTAATTCCCCTGAATCACAAGTCATCCTTTGAATATCCATTCTTTACATTAAACATTAAATCATTAATTTTAATTATTCAATGTCATTAACAATTAATTCTAAAACATGGAATCAGAAGATTCCTAAGAAACTCATGTCTCGTAGATAATTCAAGTAAAGCAATAATTCAAGTGTAGTCATTGAATTTTTACTTTAAAGCTCAAAACATGTTTTGGACCACAAAATGTAAGGAGTTTAAAAGTTTAAACATTAAATGTAAAATCCCTTTTGAAATAAGTATTCATTACTCTTACTCTATTTATGGCTTCTCTTTTCCATATATGAACATAAATAATGGAACAACTTAATTAAAAACAAGGATATGTCATTAAATGTCAAAAAGATTAGGAGGAGTGGGCGAAATGCGGGAATCTTCTACAAAAAAATTGAAATATAAAACTAATGTAAAGATAAATCATGGTATGATCCCTCAAGTCAGCCCTTAGTTTTTACTACCTCTAGAGGGAAGTACCAGCTGCTATCCAAAAATAGAGGGTGGATTAAGCTTCATTGATATAAAATGCATCCATGTCTATGTTTTTGTTGAGGAGGACTCCGTGGATAGAGTACATCTGATCACCCCTTCACAATGTGGTAAAACATGCATGGTGGGGGTATGATGAAGTATATAAACTCTTCCTTCTTCTTTACTACATGTGAAACATATCATTCTTCTTCCAGTGGTTTCTTCAAATGTGAAGTATTATGTGTCTCTAGTACTTCAGGTAGGGCCACTAGTATAAAATCGTGGGCTTCCTGTAGTAGACGTTAAATGTCTTCAGGGAACTCTAGGAGTTCCTGAATAATTGTATCTTATTTTTCATCTTCATCCTCCAAGGCATAATATTATTTAGTTTATTTTGAAAATTCAAAATATTTGGGAGTTATTTGAAAATTTGTTTCAATAAAATTAAAAGAGAGTGAGTTAAAGATTGTATCATCTCCATGATTTGTTTCAGCTTGGATCTTTTATTTATAAGAGAGTGCCTCTTGGTGTTGATATTCACTGGATAGAGGTAGGTAGTCATGCTCTTCCATCTTCCCTTCAAATTCCACCACATGGGTGGTGTCTTCTTTCAGTGGTACTGGATTTTATTTATAAGGATTGGAAAGATCAACTAGTTTCTCACATTCATTCCATAACTCATCAAGTTCTTGTTGATCTCCTAAATGTGGATCAATAGGCGAGTCGTCCTCCTTTTCATCTATTTGAGGTAGAATTGGTTAAGTGGAGATGATTGATTCTTCAGGTACCATGACATTTACCTCATATGGTTCGTCAATGATGAGTGGTGAAATTTCTTCCACCACTACCTCAGCTTCTTTTCCTGGTTCTTAGTCGGGTTACTCCATCCTAGCATGATTAATATGAAATTACCATTCAATTTTCCTGGCCAAATCATCTATATTATTACTCATACATTCAACCAGATCATTTATAGAATGATAATCAATTTCTGGTTCTTGAAATTTCACCTGCATGTAATCTTCCCATACATAAAAATTTGAATTGGAATAAATCATAGAATTTTTTTCAAAATGAATAAAGTAAAATATTTACATAAATGTGATTTTTGAAAAAGTGACCAAAGTAACTACTTAGTTCCCTGAAAAAGACGCTAATTTCAACCAATGCCTCTTCTGGGGCGTGGAAAAATCAAATTTCTATATTTTCCTAGTCCAACATAGAGGCTGACCAGGGTCATCTCACTTGTGGAGATTTGTAGTTGGTTCAATGAATAATACTAATTAACAGATTCTAATTTTTTTATATGTTTTTAATATTTATTTAACATAATGGTTTTAGTGGTTTTGGAAAGTAGTGATATTAAAATATTGTAATGAAAATTTTGAATCTAAATGTACATGCAAATACTGAGAGAATGAATTAAAGGAAGAAATCACTTGGTCATAGGGATAGATAACACAAGTTCATTCATCATTTCTTTATTGTTTAAATTAAATTCAATAATTTATTTTATAAAACATCATTGATGAGTTAATTTTTCTTTTATTTAAAGAGTGTTTGATTTTATCATGCCTATTACACACAAAAATACACCTCCTCGAATAGTAAACTATGATAACACCTCAACTGAGAATATTATCCAAAAAAGACCCGGTTTCACTGTATTCATTTAATCCCTTATAGAAACTCTAACTCCCCCATATGAAGGGGTTTCCTATGATAAGGGGGGGAAATGAATTTATCAATGGAAATGAATAGATTTGGAAACAGTGTCCTGGTCAATGACTGCTGCACCCATGCAATAATATCAGCTCCTCTACCAATAGACTAAAATCATTTTGGATAGATGAATAATAATGAAGAACATTGTGAAACCATACCTAGGTATAAGCATCATCTTAGTCACTTTCCATATCTATGTTCATAGAGATCACAATGGATAGATGAAAGATAGAGAATGAGAATTAGAGTTGGGAGGGAAAAGGGTTGTAAGAGGAAAGAGGAACACATTAGTATAAAAAAATATTCATGCATTATAATGGAATTGAAAAATAAAAATAAAAGAAAATAAATAATGAAAATTTAAAAATGGATATTATCCTCCTCTCTTAGGTTCTCTAGACGGTGTTTGGATTAATTTGAATGATTTGAGAGGTATGATCCCCTCTTCTTTTATAGGATGATTTCTATCGTAAAAAAGATGTCGCATTTTTGACCCATTAATTGGATGCCTAAAGTGTGGAACCCTTAATAAGAGTTGTTCATAATTTTTTTTCCATTCACCCTCCAAATCTCATCTAAATTGTCCACATTATGTACGTGTTTTGAGTTTTTCATTGTCAGATTCTTTTTTTGGACACAGTTTCCAAGAAGCTTCCTCTAAGATTATAACCACCAATAGAAACATTAATGTCTTAAAAACTGCCTCAAATTAATTGCATACCTGATCCTATGTGTGAACATGATATACCAGGAGGAATCACTTCAATTTTAGGTGTTTAGGCCAATATGGATGTCAGTTACAGTGGTGGGGTCGATGCTCTCTATCCCGAAAAATCTTTTAAATTCATTGATTTTAAAGGCCTCTAGGTGATAGATTTATCCCCTCGACTAGAAGGAAAAAAATTAAGTAAATAAAAAAAATTATAAAATATAAGAATCACACAATTTATACATATTTTCTTCATAAAATTACCAAACTACCCTTGAGTTAAAAATCTTCCAACAATCCAGAATTAAGCATTTGTCCCAATTTAGATATTTTTCATTCTAAAATTTAAAATTACCAATTATTTTTATAAAACAATTAAATAAAAATGTTTTATAATTGAAAAACATTAACATTTGATCATTATTGGATTAAAAATATGCACATAAATTTGCTCTATCAAATTCCCCCACACAGAAATTGTGCTTGCCCTTAAGCATATAATCTCAACATGGAATTGTGAAGACACCAATGTTACCAATATTAAAATTCCAAATTGATAAAATAAAAAATTAAATTTCCAATAAAATATTCATTAATCCACATAAAATATTAATATATATCCCCAATTTTTAATGAAAAATGAAATCATATATTTTACTTTTCCCCTTTAAAAATTTAGGGAACTTCTTCTTTAATTCACTCAAGTTTCTCAATTCATTATTATTAAACATGTCACTTAAGGATTTACCTCAACATTGAATCTTTACTCTCATCTGTCATCATACAATTTAATTAGAGTTATAGACATATCATGCAAACAAGCACCTTATCCATAAACTTGTAAATGAACTACATTGTTCATGTTGTAAGGAGAAAAGGCACATAAAATCGTGAGGACTTTTCAATAGAGGTTCAAATAACCCTAAGGCTTCAGGTTGGTAGGATTTGATGTTAAAAATTAAGTCTCAATTATGAGGTTCATCTCTTAGGTAAAATGCATGATTTCAAAAAAAAAGTGTAAAGAAATTCTCCTATTTAATGTAAAAACACCCACATCTCCAAAATCTCAATGTTATGTCATGATCAATGTAAATCACAATGAAGGATTACTGTACCCACATTTATTAATTTTGTATCATTTTTTTTAAAAGTTCCTCACATCCACCACCTAACCACATACAATTATAAGGTCATGATTATGAAAAATTGTAATATTTCTCTCCCAAAGAACAATCAATTTTTCCTCTTTTTTGTATTATTATGTCATTTCTTTCAATTTTTTAATTCATGAGGGGAAAAATAGAGTGTAATGAATGATTCCATAGCCTTTTACAATTACCATAATAAAACAAACAAATGATTTACTCACAATGTATAACATCCCTTCCACCATGATTCCCATCACCCAAACACTTCATTTTAAAAATATCATGCAAATACCATGAGTGTTGTTGGAATGGATAAAAATGGATTGAAACATGGATCATCACAATAAAGGTAATTCATGTCCTCTATGGGCTAAAATGAAGATTTATTTAAAGGTTTTATTTAAAGATATGAGGTTCTCCAATGATTCCACAATCATTTTAAATGTGATTTTTTATTGTCATAACATTGAAAAGTTCAAATGAATGTTCTTCTATATAAATTGTCCCAAGATCTCTCAAGAAATATGATCAAGAATAAAAAGAATGTACATGGTCTATAAATCCTCTCATAAATGAGGTATATGATATTATACAATCACTGAATGCATAATTTATAATAGAAAATCAATTTACATGAATTTCAGAAATTCAATGTATGAAATATGGTAGGGAAATTTCATTTACATAAATCAACTAATTTACCTAAATCATGATTCATCATTACAATATCCATGATTCACTTTAATGATTCAATTTTTCTATTTAATTATTCAATATCATTATGATTGAAATATTAAACATGGAATCACATGATTCATAAGAAACTCATGTCTTCTTTATAAGTCAAGTAAATAAATAATTTAAGTGTGGTCATGCAATTTTAACATTAATGCTCAATACATGTTTTGGACCAAAAAATGGAAAGAGTTTAAACATTTAAAAATTAAAAGTAATCTCAATTTTGAAATAATTATTTAGTCCTCTTCTAATATTTATGGCATCATTTTCCCATATATGAACCTAGATAGTATAATTACTTACTTAGGAAAAAGGATCATGCCATTAAAGCTATAAAATATAATGTGGATTGGGCCTCATGCTCGACTAATATAAGAAAGTAATTTGAAATATAAAAAGAAAGTAAAGATAAATCATCGAATAATCCCCCAAGTGGGCCCTGAATTTTTACAGCCTCGAGAGGGTAGTACTAGTTGTTATCCAAAATCATAGGGTGGATGAAGCTTCATTGATTTGAACCAACACATGTGGATTTTACATACATCCACAGATATTTTCTTGTTGAGGAATACTCTATGGATAGTGTACACCAGATCCTCCCCCTTCTCAATGTGGTACAACTTGCATGGTGGGGGTAAGATGAAGTATGAAGCCTCATCCATCTTCATTTATACTTGTGAAACACTTCCCTCTCCATCCAGTGGTTCCTTCAGATGTGAGGTTGTATGTGTCTCTAGTTCTTTAAGCAGAGCCACTCATATAACATCATGGGCATCCTTTGGTAGATGTTAAATATCTCCAGGGATCTCCAGGTGTGCCTCAACAGGTGAATCTTCTTTTTTATCTTCATTCACTAAGGCATAATAAGATTCAACGGACTTGGAAAATTAAAAATTGATAAGAGTTATACTCAAATTAGTTTCAACAAAACATAAAGAGCGTGTGTTAAATATTGTATCATATCTATGAATTAGTTCAACATGAATATATTCATCTGTGGAGAGGGCCTTTTGGAGTTGATATTCACTGGATGGAGGTAGGTAGTCAGAATCCTCCTTCTTCACTTCAAATTCCACCACTCGGGTTGTGTCTTCATTCAGTGGTGCTGGCTCTTCTTTATATGGCTTGGGGAGATCAAGAAGTTCCTCACATTCATTCAATAATTCAGCATGTTCTTGTTGCTCTCCCACATGTGGATCAATAGTTAAGTCATCCTCTATTTCATATATCTCATGTATAATTGGATGAGTGATGATGAGTGATTCTTCAGGTACCTCGACATTTACCTTCTCTGGTAATTCCACAATGAGTGGTGAAATTTCTTCTACCACTACCACAACATCTTTTTCTGGTTCATGAATGGGTTTCTCCATCCTTGCATGAACAATATCAAATTCCTATTCCATTTTCCTTCCCAAATCATCCAGATTATTACTAATCCATTCAACCCAGTCATTTAGATAATGATAATCAATTTATGGTTCATGATATTGCACATGCGAGTAATATTTCCATGCATAAAAATTTAAATTTGAATACATCATGGAAATAGATTTTTTTAGATTTTTCTTAATGAAAAAAGTGAAATATTTACAAACATGTGAAATTTGGAAAAGTGATCAATGTAACTACTTATCTCTCCAGTAATGGTGCCAGTTTTGAGGCATACCTGTCACGGGCGTGGGAAAAGAAAATTTCTATATTTTCATAGTGCAGTATAGAGGATGACCAGAATCTTCTAACTTGAATAGCATTGAAGTTGGTTCAATCACTAATCCTAATTATCCTATTCAAATTATTTTTTTGGATTTTAATATTTATTGAAAATGATGGTTTTAATGGTTTTAAAATATAGTGAAATTGAAATAATGTAATGAAAACATTAAATCAAAATGTCGATGCAAATGCTAACAAAATGAAATTAGGGAAGAAAGCACTTGGTGCTAGGGTTGGATTACACATTTTCATTCATTATTTATTTATTTATTAAACTCAAATTGATAATTCATTTTATGAAACTTAATTGATGAATTAATTTCTTTTTATTTAAATAGTCTGTGATTTTAGCATTCCCCCGACACACTAATCCACACCTCCTCTAATAGTCAACTACGATAACACCTCAACTAAGAATGATCTACAGAAAAGACCTAGCTCCACCGTATGACATTTAATACCATATGGAAACCCCAAATCCACCGTATGAAGTATTTTCCAAAGATAAAGAAGGGAAATGAATTAATCAATGGAAAGGAATGGACTCTGAAATAGTTATGTGGTGGAAAACCACCACACCCATGAAATATTTCCACCACCACCATAAATAGAATAACAAAAATTTTAATTGAAGCACAATAATGAATTACATCATTAATTATTCCCCGATTACAAGCCTTGAGATAGTCAATTTCCATAGAAAAGTGCAACGAGATCATGATGGAATTATGGAAGAGAGAGAATGAGAATTAGGGTTGGAAGAGAAAAGGGGTGGAAGAAGAAAGGGTACCAATTTAACATAAACAATATCAATGCATTACAGTAGAAATGAAAAAAAAATGAAGAAAGAAATTATAAATGGATATTCGACTCATCTCTTTGGTTCCCCATATGGTGTTTGTAAATATTGGAATGTTTTGAGAGGTAGGAGTTAGTATCCTTTTATAGGCATATTTATATCATCCAATAGTTGTCATGTTTTTGACCCACTAATAGCCTGCATAACGCAAGGAACCCTTCATTATAGAATTCCATAGAATTTTTGTCTAGGAACCCTTAAAATCATAGATTAATTTTCTATAGGATCTATGGGTTAGGCATTTTTCATTTTAAATTTTGTTTTTCTGGATGTAGGTTTCAGGAAGCTTCCTCTAAGAGTATAACCACCAATGAAAAACTTAATAACATAAAAAATCCCTCAAATTAATATTAAAAACTATCATATTAATTCTTGTGCAATAATAGTTGTAATCACTTCAATTGGAGGCGTTTAGGCAGAGATGGATGTCTGTTACAAGTGTGGGGCCCACACTGTCCACCTAGAAAATTTTTCAACATCATTGAATTTAAAGGCCTCTAGATGATCGAATCAGCCCCTGGTCCAGAAGACAAAAATAAAGGAAATAAAATAAATATTACAACAAAAAATATTCACTCTATTTGGAATTATATTTTTCAAGAAATCAAAAAACTACCCTTGATGTAAAAAATTGTCAAAAATCAATATTTATGCACTTTGTAGAATTTAGACCATTTTTTTCAAAATTTCAGATTACCCTTTTTTTATAAAATTATTAAACAATTGGATTTTATAAATGAAAAACATTAAAAATTCATCATTATTTGTTTAAACATATGCACATAAATTGGTTCTGACATTCATTGCATCAATATTAGGCCATTATGAAGTTGAAAAATACATTGTATATTAATATGGTATTTAATTTCTACCCAGAAATTCATCTGTCTTAGAAAATTATGAAAAACTCACTGTTCCATAGTTTTTAAATACTATTTCAAAAAAATATCCATTTTATTCAAATAAAATTCTAAATATTAAAAAATTTCACTTTCAAAATAAAAACCTACATTTATTGAAAATTGATGGGATTAGACAAAATGTTTTTAAACCATAATAAAAATAAATTTTATTCATAAAATTTATATGATAATTTAAATTTAATACAATTATTTTAATAATAATATATTATTAAAATATTATTTATTTATTTATTAACATATAGTTCTTAATTAAAATTGAATATTAATCAAAAATACAATTTTTACCATAAAAATAATTCTAAAAAAAGATATATTCACTATTCTATAAACATTTATGTATATAATCCAAATTATAGGGTCCTAATACATATCCCTTTATTACACCAGCATACAACCTATGAATAAGGTGTTTAATGGTGGGGAATTCATGGGGTTGTTCAGTTAACTTGGTTTAGGCCATGATATCAATGAGCTTGAACTTATCTTGAAAAACATTTCACTCAAGATTAATTTGTTGCATATTGGCTTCGGCTTTGTCTAGGGAAAAGCCCAAAAATTTTATCTCCTATAATAGATTTGATAAATGGTATTCTTAGGGAACTATCTTACAAGTTGAGGCTATCACCTCCTTCTTCTGTTTCGAAAGGATTTTTTTAAAACACTATAGTTATACTAGTCATGAGATCACTATTCCATGGCTATATTATCAATGTTAATAATACTTAACAATAATTTAAATTGAATTGTATAAAATAATGAAAATTGAGTGAATGTGTTTTCTATATCCATTTTACAAATTATGAAATTTAATTAAATCATAATGGATATTTATCTTATAATAGTTTGGGTCCTTACAATCTTTCCCCTTAAGAAATTTCATCCTCAAAATTTTCATTTCCCACATTTAAATAGATGAGGGTATCATTGTTTTATCACTTCCTCCGGTTCCCACATTTCAACTTCAAATTTTTGGTTTCTCCAAAACACTTTGACCAGGTGAATTGTCTTATTCTATAGAACATTGTATATATGATCTAAGATCTTCACTAGCTTCTCCTCACAAGATATGTAATTCTCCAATGGTGCCAACTCAAGATTGGGGAAATGAGAGGGGTACGGTATGTAAATTCTCTAGATGGATACCTGGAATTTATTAGGTACATGAGGTTGGTTATGTGGGAGTTCTAGTTTCTAGGCCACCACTCTGAGGTGATCAAGGGTCTCAAAAGGGCCGATGTACCTTGAAAAAACCTATCCCTTCTTCCAAAATCTCATAAATCTCTTCCATGGAGATATGTGGAGGAATCCAAAGCCTCTACCATCAAACTCTAGGTATTGTTGGCGATTGTAATCATACATTTCTTGTTGACTATGACGAGCCTTGATGTGTTGCTAAATGATCGTAACCTTCTCCACTAATTTTTCAACCATTTCTGGACCTAGCTGTTTTCATTCTCCAAATATATCTCAGCATGTAAGTGTCTTACTCCTCTTCCCATAACGGGCTTCAAAGGGATACATTTGGATTCTATAGTGGAAATTGTTTTTGTAAGAGAACTCCAGCAAAGGAAGATGTTGATCCCATCCCACTTTTATGTTCATTGAGAATGCTCTCAACATTCCTTCAAGTGTCTGAATAGTCCTCTTAGATTTCCCACCAGTTTAAGGGTGATTTCCCATGTTGATGTTTAACATATTATTAAGAGAATTTTAGAGACTCTTGTAGAACATTTATGGGTATAATGGTTCTCAATTAGATAAAATTGATAGTGAAACACCATATAATCTCACAGCTTCTCTGATTTATATATGTGAAAATTGATCCAATGAGAAATCCTCTCAAATTAGAATTAAGTGTGTAGGCTTTGTAAGACAATCCACCACAACCCATATAGTGTTGATTCCTATAGATGTATTAGGAAGCCTAGTGAAAAAGTCTATGGTGATGTTTTTTCATTTCCATGTAGGTATAGGTAATGGTTAATCATTCCATTATATTTTTACCCTTATTCATTCACTTGATAACATATGATACATCATCAGGTATATTTTGTGATATTCTCAATTATTTTTTTTCCCAAAAATAGTTTTCTCGGAGATATTGATACATCCTTGTACTTCTATGGTGGATAGAGAAGGTTAGTCTATGATAATCATCCAAAATATCCTCCATTAACTAATAATTTAATGGTACACACAATCTTGACCCAAATCTTTGAACACCTTATTCATTAAAATTGTACTCATAGAATTTACCTTTTCAAATAGTTTCCACTTTATTCTGAATTTATACATCATCTCTTTAACCATAGTTTAACCTACACATAATAAGAATATTAGAAATCATTTGTGAAAGGATTGATGGTTCTCATTCCTTTATATTTCCTAGGACCATCATCTCCATGTTTAAAAAGATCGTATCCGTATCAATTCTCATTAATGAAATAGTTATTGGATCCTTTTAACATAGAGAAACTTCCACTTTATTCTCTTTGAACGGATAATAGTGAATTTAACATTCATAGTCTTTGATCAGCTCTAACCATCTTTTTTGGTGGGTATTCTGCTCTTTCTATGTGAATATATACTTGAGAATTTTGTGATCTGTATATATTTTACATTTCTCAACAAAGTGGTAATGTGTACAAATTTTCAAAGATATGATCACTACAGCCAACTTCATATCATGTGTTGGATCGTTATACTCATGAAATTTCAACTGGCTCGAAGCATAAGAAAATAATTTTTCATTTACCATAAACACAAATCCTAGGACCATACTCAAAGAATCAATAAATAGCACAAATAGATCTCCATTTGTGGATAATGTGTGTGCAGATGCATTGATAATCCTAATTTTTAAATCCTTGAATATCTCTTTGTATTCATCTATCAAATCAAACATGACTCCCTTCTGAGTTAGCGTGGTTTGTGGGGTTGACAATTATAATAAATTTATCACAAATTGCTAATAATACCCAGAAAATCTAATAAAACTATAGATATATTTCATAGATGTGGACTCATCCATCCTTAAATTTATTTAATCATTGAATTGTCTACAGATATCCCATTTCTTGTGAGTATATTCCCCAAGTAAGAGACTTCCTTCAACAAGAACTCGTTTTTTCTATACTTGGCATACATGTTTTTCTTTCTCAAGGTCTTTTGAAAAATACATAAATGCTCCTAATGATCCTTCTTACTTTTGGATTATATTAGAATATCATCAATAATGACTATCACAAATTTAATGAGGTAATATCTAAAGACTATATTCATTAAGTCCATGAATACTACTACACCATTAGTGAGTCCAGGATAATGGAAATTCCCTAGGTATAAGATCAATCTAGATCTCAACATCTCTTCTAAGAGGAAGACTATGAAATTCCATAGGAAACACATCAGAGAATTCACTCATAATAGGCATGTCCTCAAGGATGGTCCCTTCCATATAATCAATCATCTGAGTAAGATAAACATGATCATATAGAAATAAAATCCATTCTTGGGATGATGGTGCTAAATAAGATTCGTCATCCTCATTTTACATTTATAGAATCAAGGGTTAATTTTCCATATAGAGGGTGATTAGCCATATTGACGATGATTTTCCTCTTAGGAATGTTTATGTTTGTTATATATAGGGAAATCTAATTTATGCCAATAATTTCATCAAATTCCACCATGGTAAGTATGAAAAGTTTCTCTAGGAAGTTCAATCCAAAAACTGTGGAAAGGAATGAGTTATATACATGCGATTTTATAATTTTCCCATTTTTATTTTTCCCCGACATCTCTACTTCCATGATTTTTGTTGGTTTTTGGATTATTATACAAAACATTAGATACATAAAATAATTAATAGTACAAGAATCAAAAATTAAGTCTAATATTCTTGTATTAATAATTATCATACCTATTACTACATCATTTTCGTTATTCACTTCAGCGATAGTGATGGAAAAATCTCTCCTTGATTCCATGGAAGTTATTGGTTACCTTCGACAACCCTTGGATTAGTGAACTAGATTAAAAAATGAGTTTCTTCCTTATATTTGTAGCAATGAAAAATGTATTGAGGGTTTACCAGAGCATTCCTTTCCTTTATCAGAATAGCCGGTTTTTCTAGACTGAAATCACTACCAATGTTCCCCTCTTTCATGCACCTAAAGGAATTCATCAACCCCTTCAGCAAATTTCAAGGGATCATATTTTTACACTGTTGGAAAGAGGGGTGTTGGAATTTTTGGAAAAAGTAGATATATCTATAAGAACACTAGAATCTGACTCCACCTTTCGTTTCATATCGCCATGGTACCCCTAATATTCACCGATCTCGATTTCAACGTCGTTGGAACTTCAGAAAATTTCCTCATAGCTGTCAAAGTCATAGATCAGTGGAGATTTATGTAGCCTAGGTTTTATCCAACAAAATAAGCGATAAACCATGCATTCAAGGGTAACAAAAAATCTGGAGACGTATCGTGCAAGCCTTGTAAATTCATTCTCATGTGCTCTAGAGGATTCATCTGTTTTTTTGTTTCATTGAATGGAAGTCCATTTATATAATAAGATGGAGAGTGTGAGGAAAATATTTATCCAAAAAATATTTCGTTATTCATTCTATCCCATTACCTCATCCTCTTACTCAGGTATCATATTTTTTTCCAATATCCACCTTTGAACTGTTTGAGCCTCCATATGATAAAAATATAGGATAACCAAATGCTATTTAGATAATTGAATGATGGAAAAGGTATTCTTAATGGATTTTATCCATTGTTTATATATTTATGGATCAGACGATACATTGAATGTATGTGACCATTGTCTCATGAATATCTGGATATAAACATGTTTTGGGGGGGGGGGGTGTGGACTTTTTTATTAATCATGGTTTCTATTCAAAACATGAGTTAACTGAGAGAGTATTATGGAAAAAAAATTTATTCCAACTCCCATTGGATTGAGCATCCAATTAAGGAAATCATTAGTTTGATATTTTCATCATTTGTTAGCTTGATTCCTCATATTTCTTGTCACGACCCGACCACGGGGCTCGTGCCGTGACTACCCCAAGCCCGACTTCCATAGGCCAGGGGCTGGCGACTAGCACCAAGGCGTAAAATCCCGGAAAACAGGGAAGGCATTGCCTTTATAAGTAACAACCACCACAGAGTCAGCAAGCGGAAAGTAACTACAAAGTCCAGAAAAGTAAAGGGGCCGGAATACAAGACCAACTGAAAGTACAACTGAAAAGGAAAAGAACAGCAACTGAAGAAAAGACGGCGGCCTCGTGTCGTCCACTGGCAATCCCACCTGAAGGGTGGGTACAGATAGCCTCCAGGCTCCTCGGGTCCCACGTCCGCTCCGAGCACGTCCCGCCCAGTGGTCCGCCTCCAGTCAGCATATGACTTCTGTCGGCTCTGAGCTGTCCTCATCCTCTCCTGGATGATCTGGACCTTCTCTGTCGTGGCTCGGACCATCTCTGGTCCCACGAGTGCTGACTCCCCAGGGTCTGTCCAGCACAACGTTGATCTGCAGGGTCTGCCGTACAACGCCTCGTACGGTGCCATCCCGATGGTGGAGTGGTAGCTGTTGTTGTACGCGAACTCCACCAAGGGTAGGTGGTCCTCCCAGCTGCGACCAAAGTCGAGAACACATGCACGGAGCATGTCCTCGAGTGTCTGTATGGTCCTCTCAGTCTGACCATCCGTCAGAGGGTGGAAGGCTGTGCTCATATGGAGCCGCGTCCCGAACGCCTCCTGCAACCCCTTCCAAAGCCGGGAAGTGAAATGAGCATCTCGATCGGAGACGATAGACGATGGCACACCGTGAAGCCGTACGATCTCCTGGACATAAAGACGTCCCAATCTCTCCACTGAGCCCTGCTCTCTGATGGGTAAGAAGTGTGCCGACTTGGTGAGTCGGTCGACAATCACCCAAATGGAGTCGTGACCTCTGGAAGTGCGTGGAAGTCCAGTCACGAAGTCCATAGATATGCCGTCCCACTTCCACTCCGGGACCTCCAAGGGATGTACCAAGCCTGCTGGTACCTGATGCTCTGCCTTCACCTGCTGGCAGGTGAGGCATCGTGAAACGAACTCTGCCACAGCTTTCTTCATGCCCGGCCACCAGTGCTGTCGTCTGAGATCCTGGTACATCTTCGCCACTCCGGGATGCACCGCCAAGGGAGAAGTGTGAAACTCTCTCAGCACCTCCTCTCGTAAAGTGACTGGTACGAAGGTACGTCCTCTGAAAAGGATGTCGTGCTCTGCTCCAAGGGAGAATCCATCAGGCGCCTGACCTGAGGATATCAGTGCACGCCGGGTCTCACAGTCAGCGTCCCCACGCTAAGCCTCTCTGGCCCGCTGTAGAAGTGGAGGAGAGACTGTGAGAGACTGAAGAAAGGCTGCTCCGTCTCTATCCACGAAGGATATCTGTAAGGAGGCTAGCTGCTCCGTCGCCTCCTCAAGTAGCTGAATGCTCGTCCTCCTGCTGAGGGCATCAGCTACCATGTTCCCCTTCCCAGGAGTATAGACTATCTCAAAGTCATAGTCCTAGAGGAACTCAAGCCATCTCCGTTGTCTCAGGTTCAGGTCCTTCTGAGAGAAGATATACATGAGACTCTGGTGGTCAGAAAAGACTGTGAAGCGGTCGCCCATCAGATAGTGCCGCCAAGTCTTCAGAGCGAAGACCACTGCTGCTAACTCCAGGTCATGAGTGGCGTAGTTCTGCTCATGCGGCCTCAACTGACGTGATCTGTAGGCGATCACGGCCCGCTCCTGCATCAGGACGCACCTGAGTCCAGTCCCTGATGCATCGCAGTAAACTACGTATCCAACTCCCTCCTCAGGCAACCTCAAGATAGGTGCGCCGGTCAATCTCAATCTCAGCTCCTGGAAGCTCTGCTGACATCTGTCTAACCACACAAAGGGTTTCCCCTTCTTTTTCAAGGCTGAGAGTGGTGCCGCAACTCTGGAGAAGTCTGGCACAAATCTCCGATAGTATCCGGCTAGGCCCAAGAAGCTCCGCACCTCCGTCACGCTCCTGGGTGGCTCCCAAGCTAGCACTGCCTCGATCTTCGCGGGATCCACTGCAACTCCCGCCTCAGAGATGACGTGCCCCATGAAATGGACCTCACGTAACTAGAACTGGCACTTTGAGAGCTTTCCATAAAGTGGGTGCTCTCAGAGTGTGTCTAGCACAACTCGCAGGTGGTAGGCATGCTCCTCCTCAGTCGTCGAGTATACAAAAATGTCGTCAATGAAGACCACGACAAATCGGTCGAGGTATGGCTGGAAGATCCTGTTCATGAGGCTCATGAACACTGCTGGAGCATTGGTTACGCCGAACGGCATAACCAAGAACTCATAATGGCCATACCGACACCTGAAGGCCGTCTTCTGCATGTCCTTGTCTCGAACTCTGAGCTGATGATAGCCTGACCTGAGGTCTATCTTCGAGAACCACCGCGCTCCCTTGAGCTGATCGAAGAGGTCATCAATCCGTGGTAGCGGATACTTGTTCCTCACTGTCACCTGGTTCAGGCGACGATAGTCAACACACAGTCGCAAGCTCCCGTCCGCCTTGTTGGCGAACAATATCAGGGAAGCCCAGGGTGAAACACTGGGTCGGATAAACCCCTTGCTCTGCAAGTCCTCCAACTGTACCCGCAGCTCTCGAAGCTCGGCGGGGGCCATCCGATATGCTGGAGTAGATATCGGGGCTGTCTCGGGGTACAAGTCGATGTAAAAGTCTACCTCTCTACGAGGAGGTAGCCCTGGAACGTCATCGGGAAAGATGTCCACGTACTCGTCCACCACTGCAGGAAAAACTGGACTCCGCACGTCCACTGCTCCTAGGATGAGGATAGCCAACTGATGAGAGATGGGCTGCACTCTCCTCCGCGGAAGTCCATCCTGTGCTGCAAAGGTTCCCTTCTCGCCGGTGAAGGTAAACCTGCTCCCGTCAGTGCGAACACATCGCACCTTGCACCTAAAACAGTCGATCTGGGCATGAACCGTGGATAGCCAATCCATGCCCAAGATGACGTCGTAAGGCCTCGACGCCGCTACAAGGAGATCCCAGTCGAAGCTCTCGCCTCCTAGAGTAAGCTCACACTGTCGGCACCAGTGCGTAATCGTCGAGTCTGCTCCCGTAGGAGTCTCTAGCTGTAAGGATCGAGCCAACGGCTCAGTCGGAATCTCCGAGCTCCGAACAAGGGCAGAGGCTATGAAAGTGTGACTCGCTCCTGTGTCTATAAGTACTGCAGAAAGGGTGGAATAGACACAGATCGTACCTCGAATCATCTCTGGCATGTCGGGGTCGTAGGCCTCCACTGCCTGGAGCTGGGCCTGTCCCTGCCCACCAGCTCCCTGTGGTCGAGGTGGCCCTCCTGGTGGTGGTGGGGGTAGAGCCTGGAAGCGTCGCCCACCACCCGCTGCTCGGCCAGCTCCTCTGCCTCGTCCGCCTCCTCCCTGCGGACCGCCACGGTCGACCCTCTGCCTCTGCCTGGGTGGCCCCTCCACCGTCTGCTGCTCCTCTGGTCGGCGAGTCGGGCAGTCACGAGCCATGTGACCCTGCCCGCCGCAGGAGTAGCACAGCCTGCCTCTCGGAAGGCTGGCACTCCGCTGTGTGCCCCGCACTGCTGAGCCGGTGTCCTGAGGCCGTCTTCGTGGGGGTCTGGTCTGCCTGGACCCGAGAGTCATCTGTCGGCTACCTGCTGTCGAAGACTCAGCTACCTGCCGCCCTGCGCTAGGTCTCTCCGCTGAAGAAGGCTCTGCCAGGAAGCTCTCGATCAAGAGGGCTCACTCCAGCACTCCCGCCTGGGTCGGAATGCTGAGGGAGATCAGCGATGCCCGAATCTCCTGCCGCAAGCCCTGCTCGAAGGTCCGGGCCCGGAAGAAGGGGTCCCGTACCATGTCGGTCGAGTAGCGAGATAGGTCAGTGAACCTCGCCGCATACTGAGCGACCGTCATGCTGCCCTGGCGCAGCTGGAGAAGCTCTTGGATGCGCACCGCTCGGAGGGTGGCCGGGACGAACTCAGAGCGGAAGAGGCTCTCGAAGTCCGTCCAGAGCAAGGATGCCTCATCGTGAACCTGGAGCATCAAGCTCCACCATCGTCCTACCGCCGTCTGCAGGAGGCTCGCCGCGAGAATCACCATGAGATCCGCTGGTGTCCTCACTAGCCTAAAGATCCGTACCACCGCCTCTAGCCAGTCCTCGGCGGCCTGGGGGTCCGCCTCACCGCGAAACCTGGGCGGTCGCTGGCTCTGAAACTCATGCAGTGCCCTGAGGCGACGTGCATCGTCAGCGTCTGGTACTGGTAGAATCGGTGGCTCAGCGGGTAAAGCTACCGCCGGTGCCACTGCTGGCAAAGGGCCCTGCACTGAGGCCTCGTCGCTCCGTGGGCTGCCGTCGCGCCCTACACTCGGAACCCTAGTTGGCTGTCGTCGCGGGGCCATCCTGAAAAGGAGAACAAGAGCACCACAGTCAGAACAGTATACCTGGTGAGCTGGCACAAGTAATCACAAGGAAAACTTGAGACTTTCATGAAGAAGATCAGTATACCCGGTGAGCTGACACAAGTAATCACAAGGAAAACTTGAAACACACACGCAATCAATGTTTTCATGCATTAAGTCGGAAATCAGGAGTCGGGGTCCTGGTGTACGGATACGTCGGCCGCCGCACCAACACTGGGCTCCCTGAACTGATAACCACACTCAATTCACTAAACACTATTGCTTCATATAGGAAGAAAAGACGATCAGAGTCTGCGGTAGAACCGACCGCCTCTGATACCAATTTGTCACGACCCGACCTCGGGGCCCGTGCCGTGACTACCCCAAGCCCGCCATCCATATGCCAGGGGCTGGCGACTAGCACCAAGGCGTAAAATCCTGGTAAACAGGGAAGGCATTGCCTTTATAAGTAACAACCACCACAGAGTCAGCAAGCGGAAAGTAACTACAAAGTGCAGAAAAGTAAAGGGGGCAGGAATACAAGCCCAATTGAAAGTACAACTGAAAAGGAAAAGAACAGCAACTGAAAAAAAGAGGGTGGCCTCGTGTCGTCCACTGGAAATCCCACCTGAAGGGTGGGTACAGATAGCCTCCAGGCTCCTCGGGTCCCACGTCCGCTCCGAGCACGTCCCGCCCAGTGGTCCGCCTCCAGGTACTGTCCTGCTCCACGCCCCAACCGAGATCAGCGCTGTCCGTCATCTGCATCCAACACAACAAGGTGCGGGCATAGCCCGTGCAGGGGTGAGTATAAACTACTCAGTAAGGACCCCGAGACCCCCGAAGGTCTCCCAAAATCCACAAAGGATATAGCACAAAAGAAAGGGGAAACCACGAAGAAACAACTGACTCGACTTAGGTATATGCCCATACATATACCTAAGTCGCCATTTCTAGCTCTGCTCTCGAGCTCAAGGTCAACTCGATCCACACAGGAAAGCAAGACTCAAATCCACCAGGGAGATTAAATAGTAAATAGTAAATCCACATAGGATAGTTCAACACAATCCACAAAGGAGAGTAACATAAGATTCAGCTCAACCAGGTATACTTTTTCAGATGACGTCAAAGATGATCACTGATCCATCTAAGTCGTCGGACCCACGAAGGATCGATAGGTACTAACCTCGGCAATGACCCACACAGGATCGGGCCCACATAGGACCTGTAGCAATGGCTCACACAGAACCGTAAGAGATGACTCACACAGGATCGGGCCCACACAAGACCTGTAGCACTGATCCACGTAGGATCGCTGAGTGCAGTAGTCGACGCAGTCCACTGAGGATCTCTGCACAGTCGTCGCCGCAATCCACGAAGGATCTCTGCTCTGTCGTCGTCGCAGTCCACGGAGGATCTCTGCTCTGTCGTCGAAGTCACAGCCAGCGCTAGGGTTCCCGCACACAGCGAGCTCGTCTAGGAGGGTCCGCTCCACGAGCCGAGAGGCTGATACATCAACTGACACGAAGTCCGAAGTTGATGTATCCAAAAGTTCCGTATCGACAACAGGATCTCAACGCAACAGACGGCGCGTCAATCGGACGCTCGGTCTGAGAGTTATTGGCATTTTCGTCCCAGGGGCCCGGTTGGTTTTTAGGGCAAAACCAACCCGACCGTACTCCGCCTGTGTCCGATCCTCGGGCGGAGTATGCCAAAAGTTTCGTCTCACTTAGAGGAAACTACCACAGCTGACGGTACGTCGATCGGACGTCCGTAGCTCAAGTTATGAGCGTTTCCGCTCCGAGGGCCCGGTTGGTTTCGTGTACGAACCAACCCGGCTGAACCCAAAGTCTTCTAAAACCTGGAGTGTAATATACCGAAACGACCGTATCGATCCAAGGATCGCGTAGCCGCTGACAGTTCGTCAATCGGAGGTCCTAGGCCCATGATATGGGCAAAAGACCGGAGAGGGCCCGAAAACGGGGGTTCTGGGCCCGGGGCGACCCGGCCCGAACCCCCCCTGGGGGTCGGCCGAACCGGCTCGACCCGACCCGGCCCGGCCCGGTTGGGCCGGGTCCGGTCCAGCCTGGGCACGGCCCGGCCGACCGGACCGGCCGGCTCGACCTCGGCCGAGCGGCCAAGGGGCGCCGCGGGTTTGACCCGCGGCTTAGGTGGAACGCGGCACGCGCGGGCCGCGTGTTGGGTGGCCGGACCGCGGACGCGGTCCGGCGGTTCGCCGCCGTCGCCGCCTTCCGCGGGCCGCCGGAGTTGCCCCGGTGGCCCGATTCCTCTCCCGTCTGCGCCGTTGCTCCTCCCGGGGGCCGATCTTCACTGCGGGATCAACGGATCGCCCTTGCCGCACGGTTCGTCGTCGCTTTCCAAAACCGCACACGAAAAGGATCGGCGGAGGGTTGTCGGGTCTTGTTTGCTAGACCCGCACCCTCCGCGTTAGTCATAAACAACGGGAGAAAGGGGCTACAACAATTTTTAATCAAGATAAAAATTGTTCACTTCTTTTTCTTTTAAATGGCAATTCAATTTTAATTAATTGAAAATATTCATGTCGGTTCTTTATTCAAAAAGAAATAGAAACACGGGAATGAATCATCAAGAATTAAATCCCTACCTTGTCGTCGTCGTCGGACGAGAGGTCGTCGCGGATTTGGTGATCGTCGCGGAAGAGACGCTCGTCGCACCGCGGGAAGGAGTCGCGCCGACGATCTCCGGATCAAGATCAAACAGATTTAATTAATTTAAATCCGGTGATATCGAATTATAAAAAGGGAGAATTTAGAAGATTCGATTCTCACCTTTATCCGCCGATCGTAGGTTTGCCGCGGAAGAAGAAGTGCCGAAAAAGAAGAAGAAGGTCGCGGAAAAAGTTTGTCGACGTCGCGGATCACGGTGTGCATCGTCGAATTTTGGTTCCGGCGTTCTTCGCGTTCTTCGCGTTCTTCGCGTTTTTCGCGGGGAGGGTGGAGGCCCAGAGAATAAAGAGTAATCCTCCAAAATAGACACGTTGGTCTATTTTATTAAATCGACAACGAACGCAAACGTGTAAGTAACGACCCAATAAATTCGTTGAATTAATTCAACGAATGAAACAGCCCATTTAATTCACGAAATAAGCCGCCCAATTAAATGGTCTGTTAAGAAATTAAAGAAAACGCGCCTGTTGACTTTTCAGTTACTTTGACGGGTTTTCGCGGGTGCGTTACTTAGCGAAAGAAACGGCGGGGCTCGTGTGGCCCCCACCTCACAAATATCCTACTAAGGGGTAGGGTATTTCCGGATAGCACCCTATCCGCTTTAACTCAGTTCAAGTGGCTTCCAAGCGGCTTAAGTGAAATAAAATAAAGTTGTCGCACAACCTTTATTTTATTTCCGACTTAAAGCCCAAAATTTTAAAAACCACGGTTGAGCAAACGCCACTCCAGAAGAGGCGTTTCTAAGAAAATACCGGCGCTGCAATTGTATCGGTGCCCTCAGAATTCGATTCTGGGCACCGGTTCAAAAGATAGAAAAACCCGCTCATCCGTTCACTGAACGTACCCGAGCCAAACTTCGGAAATTGATTCCGGGCACACCGGGCCTCGGAATCAGGTGCCGTCTGAAGCTGCGCTCTTGCAAAATTCCAAAGAAAATTAAGAAAAAAATTTCCTTGAAATTTGCGGGTCTTTACATTTCTAGCCATTGGATAGAATAAAAGGAAAATTATGGGTGATTATTTTAAACTATTAATCACAAAATTGGAATCCAATGACATTAAAAGGATTAAATATAAATTAAATTTATTTCATTAAATTCTGAATTTGTAGGCTTCAATCTATGTTATCCATTATATATTTTCTATCATAATTCCTTATAGGGTTTTTTATGTTCCCTTAAAAATTGTTCCTAATATGATTTTTAATCTATCAAATCATATCCCCAAGGATTTTCACTCTTGTAGTGTAGCAAGTCTTTTTGTTGTACCCGAGTTCCCATTCAAGTCTAGCTCCAAGCAGAGATTTCAAATTTTACCCCTAGATACATCTATGCACGAGACACATACACTTCATCGTATATAGACATAGTTTATTTTCATGATAAACCACATAATATATACTAACCAAGATTTTGGGATGATTTTATTATAAATATTCCTATCACAAAGGCTTTCACAAGAGTTTTCTAAATCTAATCACAAAAATAACTAAACATTCCTCTGATATAAACTATAAGAAAAATAACTTTTTTATTACATTCATGTATGATTTAATGACATAAAGTTTCCCTTAATAAAAAGAGAAATATCAAGATGTATAGAGTCTTGAGAAATTAGTAACTTTACATAAAAACATATAACATTAAATAAAACATCATTATTGGAAACATCCTTTACATGACCACAATATTCCTTCACACATAACATTCATGGGATTACCTAAGGACATAAATTAGAAATGGGTGAGATGTAAAGTCGAGTAAGGGAATAAAAAATGAAAAACATTAGGAATACAACACATGTTATACTATAATCAAATCTATGGATCATAAAGAAACCTGAACATAAAGGCATGATATAACATGATAATCATAACATGGAAATGTGGAAAAAACAAAAAATGTTGCATCACAGATCAAGGATAAACTTCTAAAACATCATAGTGGACAAAGTCCCATAAAGTAATTAAGTAAAACCATTCCACAACATGTTGTTTCATGATTCTATTCATTACCAAATTCATTTAAGCGTTATATATTTTTTTGTTCACCCGCCACTTTCATTTCTATCTGATGCATAAGTGTATCACATAGATCATAAAGCATGGATTCATTCATCATCATAATTTATTACATGACCAAGGGATGTGGAATAAATACATGAAATTATTAAATTTAATTGTATATGTGTATAAATGTTACACACTTTATAGATAATGGGTACGTTATTCACATATACAATTGTTTCAGAATGGAGATTCACAGTGCAATTTTGGCAGCCAAACGGTGTGACATAAAAATTCATAAAAAGGTTTGATGGGTGAAAAAATGGTCTCTAATATTATATAAATGAAATAGATAGTAATTTGGTCATCTAAATACATGTTCCTACATATGTAAATTTGAAATATAAGTCATAACATAATAATTAAATTTGAAGAAAGAGGAGAAATGGAATAACTCTTATAAAAAAATTTCATGGTGACGGGTGTATGTGGGAGGGATTAATGAGAGATATAGGGGTATATAATCATTAAAAAATACTAAGGACAATATGAGGGAGGTTTGAAATCATACCCCATATTTTTTAATTGAAAATAAAATGGTGACAAAATGTAAGGAAACTTGCATAAAATGATAATAGAAGGAACCCTTACATGATTGTGTAACTTAAAAAGTTTGAAGAGGGGATTATAAAGACCTTGGGGTTCTAGAGGGAAGATTATAGAGAGGAGATATAGATTAAAGATTTACTAAATTTATTTTTAGTGTTGTGAATTAATATATTTTTTGTTTTTTTATATTTAATTATAGGAGGATTTTTTTATATTTCACAAACTTAGTTTTTAGAATCGATATAATTAAATATTCAAAATGGAAAACCATACAACGGTTATTCCCATATTATATTAAAAATATTAGTTGAAAACAATATTTTATAATGACATTGTCTGAATATATTAAAATATCTTCCTTGATTAAGTGGAGGTGAGTCACATTATTAAAGAAATAAAATTAAAATCATTAAATACATTATACATATTGGAGGATTCAGTAAGCCAATATAAAATAAGTCAAAAAATCCAAAATCACAATATTTTAAATATTGAACTTATATATAGACTAATATTTTTTTTATTGTGTTTATTACATCACTATTAAGACATTATGATGTCATGAAAGAGACTATATATTTATATGGTATTTAATTTTTACCTAGAAAAATCCACTTTTAAAAAAAATTATGAAAACATCACCAATGGATAAATTTATCGACTTGTTTCAGAAAATCATTTTAATTTTATCCTAATAATTATATAAATGAATGAATTTTCACTTTTTAAATAAAATCAAACAATTATTGAAAATTGATGGGTTTTGACAAAAGCAATTTTTAAATATGAATAAAAATTACATTTATCCTCATAAAAATTATATGATACTTTATATTTAATAAAATTAATTTAAAAATAATATTTAAAAAAATACAATTTGTTAATTCATAAAAATATATTTCATAATTCAATTATAATGATAACCAAAAATATTATTTGTGCTTAAAAAGATGAATAAAATAAAAGTATATTTAATTCTATATAAAAAATATTGTAAATAATAATAATGCTAGGGTCTTGATATATAAACCATTATTTCACCAAAATAAACAGTATGAGTAAAGTATAAAATGGTAGGGCATTCATGGAACTCTTCATGGAACACTGTTCGGGTCGTGATCTTGATGAGCTTGAACATCTCCTGTAAATGGTTTTTCTCATGCTTAATTAATTTGATATTCGTTGGGGCTTAGTTTAGAGAAAATCCCAGAAATTTTATCTTTATTAAAAGCAATGATAAACGGGATTTATAGGTATCAATATTACTAGTTGAGGTCATAACCTCATTTATCTATGTCAAAATTATTTTTAAAATCCAATATTTATACAAGTCATGTGATCAATGTTCAATGGTTATATTATCATTGGCAATGATACTTTACAATCATTTAAATACAATTGGATATAATAAATTTAAAAAATTGTATGTTATTTTTCTCTCTATTTTAAAAAATAATTCTTTTAATTAAATTAAAAGGGAAATTCCACATACAATAGTTTCATTTGTACACACATATTATAAAAAAGTGTAAAAATAAATCATCACAATTAAATATCATTTTTGAAATGAAGATGAGAATAAATAATATGGAATGGATATGTAATTTAAAAAATCCATATGTAATGGAAATAAATAGAATAACATATTCCTGGTTGAAATATCAATAATTAAATTATTGGATAATAATAACAGTTTAATTGGATATGAAATACATAATACTAGATAGCTAATTTTATAAACCAAGGCAATACATGATGATCTTAGATGTAATGATTTTACTAATAAGTATCTTTGTTTATATAATGTTTTTATGGGAATATGTGCAAATAAATAAAAAATATATTTTTTGAGACCTATCATTACATCGAGGGGAAATCTATACTGGTCCCTGTACTATAAGAAATACATATTATAGTGCACTGTTTTGGGGATTTTGGTGTACTCTAAACTACATCCAAATGGTTTCATGGTGGTTTAGAAATATCTACCATTAAATATTTAACCATTATACATTTTATTTTGATTTTTTATTTTCCATGACAGTGTGACTTTTTTTCCAAGAAATATTGTTATTAATGGAATATTTCTTCAATTAATGAATTTTTAGTGTGAAATTTTGTTATGATGTTTTAATTTATTTTTTGTTCCTATAATGAATAATCATTTTTCTCTATTTTAGTTTAATTATAGAGGTTTCATCTCGAGGAGGTTAAAACAACCACTATATATAAAAATTTAACTTATTTGGATTCAGTTTTAACATCCACATTTTTATTCATGGTGATTAAAACCACCAATAAATAAATTTTAATAGTTAAAACTAGTAAAATTTATATGGATTCAAAAATAAAATACTACATGATTCCCAAAGAAACAATACACAATGAATATATACAATAAATTTTTAATTAATAAAATACAATAAAATAACTATCTTCTCTACATTAATAAACAATCGTTTACATATAATTCAATATTAAATTATATCGTAGTTTTTATATTTCATGTTTCACAAAATGAGAATAAAATAATGAGTCTTGGGTACTCAAATAATATGTATTGAACTCTCACTACTTTACTCAATAATGTAACTATCCATCACATTATTCCACACATTATTTCTCAAATTCATTAATTGAAATAGTTAATTGTACATTAGTAATGATAATATTAAATGACTAATAAATAAAATAAAATAAAATACGTATATGATTAGGTGTCAATTTCGTCTAAAAAATGGCACATTAATGATATGAATAAAGGGTATCAATGCACATGCCTGGAATTATCATATAATATGATAACATCAGTAAAGTTGTAAGATACATAACATTATATTGTACTAAAAATCAATTTTATCATAACATACAATAGTATCGATTGAGATGGAAATCCTCTACCTTCCCTGCAGATATTATTTGTGTTAACATATAGATTTGATTAAATATAATATATTTCTTTTGGGATTATATATTTAATTTATTGAAACACTAATTAAACCATTCCACATATGTTTCTTATAATAATAAACATAACAACCAGTAATTTCGTCCAAGATGATAATTAGATTAATGATTTAACTTAATTAAAAACATGACATTTACTAAATAAAACCATTAATTGATTATAATTAACAAAATTAAATGTTCAACAACTAATATCCCTTCACGTAACATAAAACTAAACACACTCCATAACAAAAAGATTTGATTCATTAGAATCATTTTTTCCTACAAGATTGAAAGTATACAAATCAAACCATTATTGGATTTTAAAAATATAAATTATTACCTCATATTATTTAATCATTAGTGCTTCTAAAAAGAATCTTGAATATAATTGTTAATATTAATTAAAAATTACAAAATTTTATCCAAATAAATATCACATATAATAATAGATATAGATGAATAGATGCATTATTTTATTTCAAACCACTATCTTATATGACACTTTTTTCTCCAATTTTTTTATTTTATTGAATTTAAATAATTTTCACAAGATTATGATTTGAATTATTACAATAATTTAATAACTATTCATACGAGGGATACTAAAAAAATATTTAACGTAATTATTAATTGGAAATTTATTGATAAAAAAACTACAAAAATGAAGAATATATGTGAAGATTTATGGTATTTACCAATAATATTTTTCATGTATATCTCCAAGAAATAATTATTAGAACTCATTACTATTGATGAATATTTTTTACGATAAGATATAATTTCATAATAAATTGTTAACTTTATGCTAGGAATTATAAATTATCTTGTAAATAGATATTGTAAACCTTGTGTTGTAGAGTGGGTACTAACAAAAAACCACTTCCGGTATGACATAACTAAAAAAATATTCCTTATTATTATTAATATAATAAAATAGTCCACCAATTTATTAATATCATAAAATAATTCACTAAATATATTTATATAAAAAAACATAAAAATTCTATTTATGGTTGGTCATGATTTTATCAGGTTCCATTGGTAACATTATTTATTCTTCATCTATTAACATATATTTTTCATTAGTCTCCCTTACATTAAGGAAAATTTTAGTATCATAAACTAAATAAAATTTAGTCTTCCAATTATGATTGGTTTTATTATGAAAAATTAATTCACCTTAATCATCCATATCATACATTTCTCTTGATTTTATGTGGACAAACGTACCCCACCCATCATAAACTATATAATCAATATAATATACCGGTTATTCTCGCCAAGACAAAATATATGAATCATGTTCCTCTCAATTTCTAGTATTCCTAATATTATAGAAATTGATAATAGAAAAATTCCATTAATATTTCTTTATACCTCATTTAATACTGAAAAAGTTACATTTAAATAACACAATTTCACATTTACCATGATAATTTATCCTGATAATATCAACCAACATTACAAAGTAACCTTGATAATAAACTATGAATATATCATTATTCTCTATTCTCAAACCATCATCATGTTGAACTATACTAAATTTGAAAGCACAAAATTTTTAAAGATTGAATACCATACCAGGATTCAATTGATATTGCGTAAAAAACATCAAAAATTCATAAAATTTATCTTGATGATCGCATTTCATTAACTGTTAATGTATATATAATAAATTATATCATAATTAAGATATTTTTCAATATATTTGAACTATATAATAGTTTAAAAATTAATTTCTATGAGAACCATTCAAAAACTTTTGTTGATAACAATTTTTTATCTCTATCTCATTCTGGGTTTGGATCCTATGGATTATTTTTCATTAGTTTCCATAATTATTCAACATAGAAATCAATAATATCAGTATTTAGTATCAAAAACCTATGAACTTGTAATAATTTTATATCTGTTAATGAAAATGACGTGGTTTTTCCAACTGATAAACCTAATGATGAAAACATTGATTACTCAGTATTATCCTAAAATTGACTTGGATTTCATTCAACAAGTAAGACTATATTTAATATGTTATCTATCGAATCCAAAAACCATGAACATGATGGTATACATTCTTCATAAGGGCACCCTTTTTGATGAGATTAATTTCTTATAGAAGACTTCAAATGATCAAGATACGTAATAAAATAGGTGTTAACCAAATATATAATTTATTTAAAAACTGAAGAAAAAGATTTTAATTTTTTAATGAAAAATGATTAAAATAAAATAACTATTCATGGTATATATATATCAATAACCTATAAGCCCTTACATTTTATCTTCTTAAAAAATAATCATTTCATGAATCATCATAAAGAAAAATTATGGGGGAATGAAGATATCCAAATTACATAATACCCATAATTTTATTTCCTAAACATTACCCATTTCATTGGGGTTTATTGTCTTATAACAAATCTATCTAGTTAATTTGATAAAGATGATTAAAACATCGATTAATTTTTCAACTAACCAATTATACATTTAAATGGTAAAAACAACTCCAATAATTCAGGTGATTTTTTAGTTTTCAATCCATGTATATTATAACAATTCAAATCAACATATGTTGAAATATAGGAAGAATATCCATCTGGAACTTTTATATTTGTTAATATTTGATAGAAAACATTTTTTAAAGTTTTTAATTGAAACCATATATGTTGGATTCTTCCTATTCTCATTTGTTTATAGATCACATTTGATATTGATTTCCTCTATGTCCTTATTAGATTTTAAATGAATATTTACTTTGACCAACTAATTAAGTAACATAAAAAAATGTTACCACACACAATCATCACAATGTGAATAACATCTCGAATACGGTATAACAAATTAAATTACTAATAAATAATTTTAAAAATACGATCTTTTTCTTCTATTATTGTGCTGTAATTGTAACAGATGGTGTTCTAGGACGTCTTCCACTTTCACATAGATATTAATTTCTTTTATACTCTTTACGTACATTTTATAATTGTGTCATAATCTAGGATCCCAATAATGATTTTGGTGGTATCCTCAAATTATTTTTTCTATTGAAATGTGACTTGTTACACCCGAATCTATGTGATTTATCATGTAATTTGTAATGAAACATGAATCACCACATTTTTACTCTAATGTATCCATTGACACTCAAAATCAATGTCAATAAAATAAACAATACAAACCATTGTCAATGTTCCAACCAGGAAATTTTCCTTGTCCACGAATGTCAGTAATGGTTCTCATAAACTAAACATGAATTTTGAATAATTGTGCAGTATTTGAATCATATGTTTCTACACCATAATTATCTAATTCATGTAATTATTGAATAAGTTTCCGAAGGTAGACATCAATTCTATTTCATTGGATTTTATTTCTATGAATAATAATTCATTTTATGAAGGAAGTCTACTGCATACACATCTAATGAGGTAGATTATATGGGATCAACACTACTATCCAAATGTTATAATTTCTATATAAAGTTGAAAAATAATTAACACATCATATTCCAATCCCAAACATAAATTTATAGGATCCAAATAGAATTATGTATGTAATGAATCTATGGTATTTCATGATTTTTAATTTCATTAATGTTTCAAGAATTCATCATTATTATTTTGAAAATATTGGCAATTCATATGATCCATGGAGTTAGATGATGTAAAAATTTATTACAACAATGGTTTTATTGAAAATATCATAATTAAATCACGATTGTTTTATTTTTTAATTTATTTTTCATAGTATATATATTCAAACATGAATCACTATTTTTTGACTTCCATATTTATGTATAATATATTTTTTTCTCTATATCATTCCTCCTTATAAAAAATCATAAAATCATTCAGAAATGTATGTGTTTTCTTATAATTGATTCTAGTATTTTTGATAATATTTTTCTTCTAATAAAATTATATAGAGATTTTACCTTTAACCAATGCATCCCACAATAACACCAATACCATGGAAATTGTATTATTTGTAACTCCACATAAACATTTGATGTCATATAACTTTAGAAAAAAAATTAAAAAAAATTCACAACCTTCATTGATTTATTTATTTTCATCTAAAACTAATTTTGAAAAATCAATTAATTGAGTGGTTGAGTTTTTCCTCATAGTATTCTCCCCATCCTCATCCATTAATATGTTATCATATTTACTAGGTTGCCTTATTTTTTTATTTATAGAATTAATATATATAATATCAAAAATTGAATCATGTGATGTGTACATTATTGATGGTGTTTTCTTACAAAGATAAAAGAATCATTAATAATGTTTTTTATTTAATTATTCTCTATCATAGAATTCACTTATTGATTTTTAATGTATAGAAAATTTCTTTAATTTTCCATAACATTTGAGTCAACATGAAAAACCCAATTCACATAATGAGTAGGAAATCAATTTCAATAATATTTTCTCAAATAATTTATCTCTTATTAACTATTTTATTGATTTTCCCCTAGGACATAAATGTTCTATTATTCAATCCACAAATCTATTTTTGAATGAAAAATCCAAATTAGATATTCAAACCCATAAAATATAGAGATGTGTTCTTATGTAAGGTAATAAAGCATTAATCCATATATTCATGGATTACTACACTACTAGGTATAAAATATTATTATATCATTATATATAAAAATCATATGTAATTTATAAAAGGAAGAATTTATCTCAAACGACCCCTTAAACATTAATAATTCTTAAATCTAATAAACCTAAATCATTAAAAAAGAATTTAAGTAGGTAAATTAATAAACCTAACTCTATTATAAATTTCTTACTTAAAATAGATCACATAATCGTCAATATTTATTTAGGGTGAAATTAATATGAGAAAGTTCATCCCAATTAACAAAAGGGGTCTGGTGGAAGAAAATCATATATTAAATAAGAGAGTTGGATTCACCGTTGAGGTTGAAATGGAATTTGGTATTTCATCGAGTGACATCGAGGGCAAGTCCAAGATGAGCTTTGACCTTGAGAATAGTATAGGGGAAGGAAGAATGGGGTCAAACATTTGAAAATGTAAAGGGGGAGTCTGAGGTAGGTTTGACACCATCATGTCGCCATAAATCAAGAGTGACTTGGAGGTTGAGGTAGAGAGGCAACATCGAGCGTTATTGAGGGAGGTGAGAAGATGGAGCATGATGAGGAGGTGGGGGAGCTTCAGGCCGTGATTACAAAAATGTTAATGTTTTGTTTCATTATAAATTAAATTATATAAAATTAATATTTATTTATATAAAATTTAATAAAATCAGTTGCTAAATACTAATTCTTTTAGAATTTTTTTCTACAAAACGTCTTGAAATATAGTTATCAATTTTATCATGGTTCTATAAGCCACTGTTAAAAATCCAACAATTAAATCTATTTCGCCTGGATACACCATTTATTTATTATGCCAGATGAATTTATAATATTATGGGATGAATAATCTATATAATATATAACAAACATTCATTAGTAATTGAAAAAAAATCCATTTTGGAATAGAGAGTATATATATTTTCAATATTTTACATATCACTTAATTATATATATTTCTATATTATCATCCATCAAAGTAACAATTTATAGACTATGGGGTGTATGGTAATGTCAATAATTTTCATAATCAGTAACTAGAATAGTTTTCAATGTATGAATCCCTTAAAATAATACCAAATATATTTAGGGGTATAAAGTTATGTAAATAAATTCCCCATTCAATATATGGATTAAATTTGTATTCAAGAATACCTCAAGATAACACCATCTTGTGTACATTATATTAATAAGTATTCAATTTACTAATTTGGTAAATCTATGACATCTAAGTGAATGTTAATCCATCAAATAAAGGACACATAGAGTGTTTGTAGAGGAATAAAATTAAAAGAAAAATTTAGTCAATAACAAAGGAAAATTTTGATCGAAAAAAGAAGTGATGGATTTCTGTCAGTTTAATCCACCCCCAAATGAAAATAGTATGATATAATATAGAAGGTATCACTTGAAATTTATATAAAAAAGTCAAATAAGTGTTGAATACAAATCCTATTGCAATGAAGAAAAATTGAGATATGAAGTCCCCTCTAGTAATAACAACATAAGTGTTCTGGCCTATCCAAATGGGGGCCATTATCATGACTACCCAAATCCTATCTCCAATAGGCTAAGGGATATATACTACTTCTAAGAAGGCATATAACACACATGAGAGGCTATATCCTGATGTACCTATAAACATGGACACATCTATAAGCCCATACAATGAAAAAATTAAAAAACAACTAGTAAACCATACATGAATACATCTAAAAACCACAACCTGAGTATGAAAACAATCAAGGGAATGTAAATAGGGAAAAATATAGGTCCACCGTAAAGAGTATAGAAACAAGTCCAAACTGAATGTATAGATGGGGACTACTGTAACAGTATCTATAGGATCACAAGTCGATCTATTTGGATAAATAAGAATTCTCATGCCCTAGTCCATCTTGTACTCTGTTAAAGGGTCAATCATCTTCATAATACATGAAACATCTGGGAAAATGTCATTCGGTGGTTAGGATAATAATACCCAATAAGAAACCTTGAAATCAATAAGAAAATATCAATAAAGAAAATACCATTTTCTACAAAGGTTTAAGTCTACATCAAACATAAAAAGAATATATAAATATTGAGAACAAAGGAACATAGTATCAATGTAAATTCAAAACCATAAAACTATCCTAGAATTACAGTTGAAAGGTTCCACATAACACTCATATGAGAGAACACACTCTGTGTTCCATATAGAACTAATGACATCCATCCATGATTTACATCTCATTGCATCATTCCATATGAAGTATATACAATAATTATGTATGTTAGGTCCACTAGGCTAGATACCCTGAGGGGGGGTGAATCAGGGAATGAAAAATTAAAACAACTGTCCCTTTTGATCTTCTTTTGTTGTTAGTCAAAACTCTCCTCTCTCTCACATTCCTATTTGAGTGTATGAATGAATGTTAAATCATTCACAAAACACATAAATTTTACTCGGTTCACCATCACTAGGCTACATCCAAGGAGCATACACCGGTGATGTGACGATGTACCAAATCCACCATAAACGCAGTACTTTTTACACGTTCGGAGAGGACTCATTGTACCTCTTGGTGTACATCCACTCATAATATGAAAGCTTACTGCACTCTCAACTGAAGTGTGCTCACTGCTTCTTCCAAAGATACACTCACAGTTTGAAGAATTGAAGGTCCCTTCATTATCTCTAATAAAATCCGCATCCTTACTTATTAATAGATGCTCTTTTGATGTTCCACTTTCACCCGTTGATGAATCTCACTTTGCAGCGGGTGTACCGGGCAACCCCAATTTTTACACGAGCCCTTACTGCACCTTGCATGTAATTCCATGGACATGCGTGAAATATAATTTTCACGCAACACCTCTTTTATGTGTAAACTCTACTTTTTTGTTCAATTGTTTCTTCTAAGTGCATCCTTTTCTTTACACACAAATACTTCTTTTTTGTGCAACTCCCATATTTTTTGGTAGTCGTCTTCTTTACACGTAAACACTCCTTATACGTTCAAAATTGTTGTTTACGCATAACCTCTTTGCATACTCCAATTTTTCACACTAGAGATTAGATGTCGTCTCAGTCATGAGATACTTCGAATGATAGGGTAACATCATATTTATATTCAAAATCGACCCATGTGTCAAAAACCATCCTTGAGCATGTAATACCCTTTGAGAGTGAAAAACACATCTTCCGTACGACATTTTTTTCATGCACTGCTCTAATATTTGACGCACCTCATGAATTTTCCAATTTTTTATAATTTGATTTAGAAACTCCTCTTTCATTAAAAACACAAATCCTCTATTTCACACACCATTCTAATATTTCAGGCACCATTTTCTTTTTTGCGCACCAGGAAAATATTTTGCGTACTACTTTTCTTCTTCTTGCACCACACAAATATTTCATGCACCAATTTCATTTTTCGCACACCACACAAAAATTTTACACACCACTTTTCTTTTTTCAAGCACCAGATTCCATTTTCATGCACCTACATTTCCCAAATACACATCTCTCCATTTTTCATATTTTCAGGGCCAAAAATTTGGGAAACACTGGAATACAGCGCCACCTTGGTTATGCTATTTTTGTTCCACCTATAGATCTTCTATTCCTTTGTCAAGGTTCTTCAACCAAACATCGATATCCAAAAAAATATCTTGATCTGGAAAAATCACCATGTAAACCCACTTTGTCAAAAAAATAATTCATCGTGGTCTACTTTGTGAACAAACACAACATAGAGGCATGTTTTGTCAACAAACACAATCTCCTAAAAAATGCATCAATGATAACTTGACGTATTTTCCCCCAAAAATGGATATAATGTTAAATAATTGAATATATAACCGAATTCAATGGGGTAAAAACAAATCAATTTTGAATAACCCACAATTTATAGGATTGACACCGGTATAGTGTTGGTCACAAAGACACCAAGAACTCTACCAAGGGAAATATAGTGATATATGATCTCACTCTAAGCCTCACATAAGGTCCCCAACATCTAAATCCCAGAATTCCCACTAAATGGAACATTATTCAATGTTTAGTAATTGATTCCATATTAATCCCCTTGCATTTCAAATAGGAAAAAACCACAAAAAACATGCCCATGATGAATGGGAAAAGGGTCTCCAAGACTTCTGTGAGGAGTACATGATGTGTACTGGGAGTACACATTATGTCCCTTTAGCACTGGGTCTTACCAACATAATAAGGCCTATCTCAACTTCCATGTCCATGGAATATTACATTGAATGTCCACACCATTTTACTGTTGAATGTGTTCGTGTCTGGATGGCCGTGTCTATGGATGCATAGTCATTACCATGCCCAAGCATGGGTATCATCCCTGGTATATTTTGAGCCAACCGAAAAGGATCACACTCCATGTGACAAGATTACACACAATGTGATACTTTACTGGATTTGGAAACGCTATCCATAAATTTTAGGGTTGTAAATAGTGTTTAGTTCTTTAATACACATCACATACAACAAGATTTCTTCTTAGTTTTAAATATTAATACTGCTTAATTTTCCACTCCTTCAGGCATCGATCATGCCACACGCGATGCTAGAAATCAAGAAATACAGTCGTATAAACCTTTATGTTATTGAGAACTATAATCTGACCACCAAACAACATTAAAAATGCCCTCATGAGTCATACATCATCGCGCATGGAAGAACATGAAATCCGGTATCCTAAATTCATTTGATCTTCTTCCACTTTGGACGTAGCTCGATTCCATAATTGATCTAAGCCCAAATCAAGGATCTCAATCCATTGTTATAATAATCAGGTGTGCAAAGGTAGATTATCCAGTACTTATCTAACTATAACAAAGGTATTTACATGCAAGGAACAATGAAATAGGGAAATAAATGAACAATAAAAAAAGAGTATTGAACATCGGCCAATGTTTGTGTTATCCTAGATTAACTATTTTATGGAAGTTTAAATAAGAGTAAATAAAAAAATAACATAGATAATCCCAAATTACTAGAAAAAACAAACCCATCCCCACAATACCAACATTCCAGGAATCAATCTTTTGGGTGATTTATTTTCTTCCATTGTAGGAATAAATATAGAGAAATAGATCAAATAAATAGACATCCAACTTCAAATTAGACAGTTCTTTAATGAATAAATAAGATGCCTAATTGTATTTAGACAGATCCTCTGATTCCATTGCACACCCAATGTCAGGTAAGGCATCAAAAGGAAAACTATATAACATTCATCATCATCCCTAGATAGCAAAACTAATATCAGATATATTGGTAAAACATTTCCACACTTGGATATACCACCAAAAAAATATATGGAACTCTATCAGAACCTCCTCCATCAATTTTACCAGTACCATCATGAATCCTATAAAAAGACATGACCCTTTAGAAAATCCACCAGGAGAATGTATTCTGGTTATTTGATTCTGTAGGGTTCCATAGTTGGTGTCCCAATGCTATGCCTCATTGTCGTAATAAAAATTAGGGTGATAAGAATCATCAACCACATGTAATCTTATCAAAATCCAAAAAAAAGGATTATAATAATGATTACAACTGCTCTGATTCAACATTCAGTAACTACAAACAATATATTCTATTGAGTGAAACTTCTTTAATGTTTAACATCGCAGGAGTATAGAAAATCAAAAATTCATAATAATAGAGTAAATATATACATCACATAAATACAATGCTAATATTATTATATAACATGATATACTTGGTACTATTGCTGTTTGAATGGACAAAAAACATGTCTGCCATTAGGTAGTGTCCTCATATCTTTAGTGCGAATATTACCACTGCTAACTCATGATCATGGGAGGCATAGTCCTTCCCATGTGTTATCAATTGATCAAAACAATATGAAATCATCACCATAATCTATATCAAAACAAAAACAACCCAGTTATTGAGGCATCAAATAAAATTATTTACTCGACTCCCTCCTTTGGATATGTGGATATGGGAGAAATCACCAATCTGTACCTCACATCATGAAATTCCTGCTTGAACCTCTCTATACACATGAGAGGCTTCCCCATTATAGTCAAATCGTCCATGGGGGATGATAAACTGGGGATTTCATCTTTGAATTTTTGATAGTATCATTCTATCATAAGGAATCTTTGAACCTCGATCACACTCTTGGGTGGCATCCTAGTAGAAACTACCTCAATCTTTTCTATGTACAATATAATACCACATACTAAGATAACATGTCCCATAATTTGGACCACCTAAATCTATAACATTCCCTACAATAGGATCCCATTATGTTGATTCTCTTATACTATGTATAGAACTATCCTCTAGTGTATCGCATGCTCTTCCTCTAGGATCAAATAAAGAAGGATTTCATTGATGATGACTACCATAAAATAGTTTAAAAAGGGAAAAGTGATTTGGTTCATGAATTCCATGAAAATTTTTGGGAATTATTCAAAAAAATATAATCACCATCTTCTCATAGTGACTGTAATGACATATGTATGTTGTCATCGGTATATCCTAATCTGATACATGAAACTGGTGATAACCTAATCAAAGGTCAACCATAATGAATAGTTGAGCCACAATCAAGTGATCAAAGTGTTATTCAATCATATTTTGGGTATAATTAATATTTATAGTCATATAATTCAAGCTCCTATAGTCCACACCAAACCACAAGCATTGGTTCCCCTTCTTGGTGAAGAACACTATGGTTGTTGAGGGTGAATCACTATGTTTAAAAAATCCCTTCCAATAAAATTCTGCCAACTACACCCTCAGTTCAAGAATATCTATCGGAGATATCTATTTTTCTATCATTGATACCGGTTTTATACCATTGTATATATTAATTAATAATTTTATCTCCTCACGGCTAGGACAGATTGGAAAATCCTTTGGAATGATGTCCACATACTCCTCCACAACTGTATGGAACTAGAAACCAATGGAATCCACTAGACCAAGGGTTATTCTCTCCAACTAATGAGTAATTATATCCACCCTACAATGAATGAGTTTATATTTCTGTACCTGGGATTTATTTTCATCAACAATGGCAAATCAGGTCCCATCACTATAGAAACACTGTACCCGCCACCTAAAAAAGTCAATCAATTCAGGAACTAAATATAACTACTATATACATAAGATAAAATTGTTAGGCCTCATCATAAATAAAAATATATCACAATAGAAAATTTTTATTCCAATATTTATGTCACACTTTCAAAATAAGAGTGTTATCACTGAGTCATATCCAGTAGGAGTCTCGAACTGTAAGGGATGAGCCAAGGGATCAACCAGAATCATTATGTCATTTACCAGATAAGTGGAAATAAATGAATGTATATAACATAAGTCTATCAATTATTTAGATAAGGTATAAAACAAATATATCATACCTCATATCATCCCAAGAGCCTGTAGTTCATAAGCCTTCACAAACCATAGTTATCCCAACTATAATCATCTAGCTATATGATCATGGAGTGGACAATCGGGGGGTGGTGGGGGAAACAATTGAAAACTTCTACCACCTAAAGCTTCTCTCCCAGCTCCACTACCAAATAAACCACCATATGGACCTGTCAGATCTTATTTCTCCCACTACCTAGGCATCCATCCCACTTTCTCCATGTCATCCATGTAGTGGTTAAGATAATCTCATGCAAGATGTCCTATACCATCAAATGAGTAACACCACCTCTCCATGGGATGATTTGAACAGTATTATGAGACCTAAACCACATAACCTCTTTCTTGGGGTCTCCTCTTGAAACATTTCACCTTTCCAAGACCCTAAGGCAGACATTTCATCCTTGTTTCCAATGTTAAGGCTTTATTGTACCCACGGCCAGAAACCAATATCTATGTCTATGTATCTAGTAATATATCATCCCCAAATCTTTCTATAACACCCCCTAAAATGCAGAAATGCACAAGGGTATAAAAATAGCTTGTATATATAACACCCCAGGTAAATACAGAATATGACATTTTTATATTTATACCTATTTGTGAATAAAATGTCAATATTAATTTAAAGGGAACTCTATGCTCGATGGCTTACCCAATATCCAACAACGAGTTCCTTTGGAATCTTACGTTGCACTCTAATAATAAAATAATATTATTTTAAATGGTAGTTAACATGTAGCCGTTGTATTGGCGGGAATGGATAGAAATAACTACAATATGATTATATATATTTTTTAAATGTTTTTTCATTTATCCAATAAAATATAAATGCTTAAAATATAGAAAGAATTCAATTTTAGGCGTATATGCCCTTGTTTTCACTAAAGGTTCTCTAATCACCTTTTGATGGTGAACCGTCATTAAATATAGTTTTGTTCACTCTTATACATTCTATTGGACAAAATAAAACTCTTCTTATGAATTGGGACATCATAATTTACTTTGTGTAAATTTTTGGTATCTTTCTGATAAAGTTCATTTTTTAATGAATAATGTAAAATGTTGTATTTTAATTCAAAACCTATTTTTAATCTAATTTATTTATATGATTAGATTATCTTTTGAATTGGTTTTAAAGAGAAATTAAAATATATTTTTACCATTAAATCCAATAGTGGTCGTTGGAATTAATTTCACTTTGAAATCAGACTTAAACTAGTGTCAATCTTTTGATACTTATTGTTTCATAAAAACACGCTATTTGCTCTAACAGCGGGAATTAATTATTAAATTAATTAATGTGAATTATATGTTTTAAATTTTGTAAAATAGACTTCATTTTTAAATTCGGAATATCAATTATAGCTTAGGGTGATTTTTTTGTATTTTTCTGAAAACTTCATTTTTTTGATGAATAGTGAAACCACTAAGTGGTACTTATAAAAACTGATTTTTCCGTTTAAATGAAAATTTTTCATCTTTGTGTTTTAAATTTCAAAAATCCGACATACATGGTTGTCATTAAGAAGTAAAATGTGGTTGAATGGGATAAAAATAATTTTTTGGTGAATAGTAACTTATTAAGTTTTTAATCGCGATTACAGGTAATTAGTGTAGTTTAAGGTAAGAATAATGTTTTAATAAAACGAAATGACCTAGAAACATGTCCTACCCTCACTGGATGTTTCATGGACGAACCCTTCAATCCATGGGTCAACTTGGGGACCCCATGGATCCACATTGGTTGGAAAAATACATAAATTCCTTTTTATTTAATGTTAAAGTAAAAATGACACAAACATGAGATGTTTTACTAAAATAATTTTTACATGGGGTTATACAAGTCATATTTTTGAATATAAATAGTAATTGTAAATCTAAAAATATTTCCTACATCATGGTATTTTTTTATAATTTTTAGAAATTAAATAAATTCAATTATTTATGACATCATGATGATGCATCGATGACCTCATTATTTAATGATTTAAATAAAATGGAAATATAATGTAATATCTAATACCTACACATGTCCAAAACCTATTTGATGAGTGTAGTTCTAACCCTTATCACCTTATCCTATAAATAATCAATGTGGGACCTTTAAAATCCGAAACTGTTTTGAAAATAAAGTAACATTTTGTAACTTTACAAAAGTGCCCCTCCTCTCCTCTTATAAAAGGCCCCCACCTCTACCTCCTTACCCACACTCCCAAAGCTTTTGGATCGGAAAAACTCTTCCCATTGTGTCTCTCCACATCCCTCTCTTACTCCTTGAAGCCTCACATTGGGCAGAAGTCTTCCCAAGGAAGCCTTTGAGCTCAAATCTAAGAGAGTTACCCGATTTTAAGGTAATGTCTTCACTTGAGTCCTTTTGTTTTATTTTGATTCTCCAACCCCCTAAACTCTTTTTATTCATTTCTTTTGTAACAACTCCAGTATCTTCAATATACTAGGATGTTGTTATAAGAAGTATTCTAGCTACACTTACACACACCTACATCTAATGGTTAGAGAACATACTGTTTCCGTGGATGGAGAATTTCTGCCTCCCGAAACGATGATTGTTCAACATTATTTTAACACCATCAAAGGCGGCCATTAAGATGACAATATACTTATATATGATATATAATATGTTTATGTTTTACTTAATATTATGTATTTTTCATTTATGGAATACCTTTATGGTTTCCATTATGGGAAAACGCGATATTATCATTTAAGGAAGTGCGGACTACCGCCCCCTCAAAGTGATGTGATTCGTTAATGCCATATGTGGGATATATAAAGGATGGATTTAAAGATATTATATATGATTTTATACTGGAATTATAATATACCTTTATATAATTATTATTTTCCTTCCATTAAAGTATGAGATAGAAATGAAAGTAGTGTTCATGAGTACGTACAGTTTACCGTCTCCATGAATGGTGCATTTCATTTCTTATCCCCAAATGTAATGTATTATTATGATTACATATATATAATGGATATATATGATGTATGTTACATCTAAATTATTAATATATTTATGGAATTAAAATATACATACCTCTCATATCGTTTTAATTCCATTAATATGACATAGAAATGAAAGTAGCGTTCATGTGTACGTACGGCTTACCGTCTCCATGAACGGTGCATTTCTTTTCTTTTCTCTAAATGATTATGTGATATTATAAATACATTTATATTCTGGATATATATGATATATATGATATCAAAATCTGGAATTTCATTCTGTATATAAAGAACCTTTGACCCCACGAACAACTTGTAATTATAAGAAGTCCACTTTCGACTTAAAAACCAAATATCAACAAAACAAATATTGTTAACTTAATGATTACATAATGTTTATAACATGGAAATATGTTATATAAAAGTAATAATAAGCTTGAAAAAGGGTCTTAATCCTTTTGAAATTAACTAAAGTTTATTATTAAGGAGATTAAATAACGATCAAGTCAAGTCGGACCCGAGGTAAGGGATCCTACTCCTCTCTTTCTTTTTAAGTACACTCTTTTATGTTATTCCTTTTAAAGCTCATATTTCTTTTTAATGGGATTTTATTTTATATTAATCTTACTCTAATTTTTATGTTCATGTGATGAGAGACCCTATTCTCTCTCATCAATCCATTTTGGAAGTTTTGAGTGGCGTTGTTAGGCTGCCGAATTTTCATAAGAGATCTAACCTCTCTCATTCTTTTTAAGTACTCTCCTTTATGTCACTACTTTTAAGCTCCTATTTTTTATGTTGGGGGATGTTAGTTTATATTAATATTCCTATAAAATTTATGTTAATATGATGAGATACTCTATTTGATCTCATCAATCCATTTTTGTAAGTTTTATGTGGTGTCGTTAGGCTGCCCAGTTTTAGTAAGTGATTTTTCATCTCACTTTTATTCCTGTGAGATTTATGCTACATTTTCCGCAATTTACTTTGAGTGGTGTATGAACTGCCCATGATACTACTCTTTGTGTAATATACTTTCGTTTATGAGTATTTACATCAATAATGTATTGTCCTTCTTTCATGGGGTGTTTGTTTTGAAAGATACCCAAGTCGGTAAGGGAACCTTTCACCTTCCTCTTTTTAAAAGACTTCATTTGTTGGGTATTTTAATTTACATATTGTTATGTTGGGATATGTTCTCATATATCCTTATTGATGTAAATTTTATATCCAAGTGATGAGATACACTTTTTATCTCTCATCAACTCATTTTTATGTGGCGTCTTTAGGCTGTCAAGAGAACTTCTTAACCCAATTTCGATTTCTTTGGGTTCAACATGTAGTTGTTGAATATGTCATCCTTTGAATATGTGTGAATGACCTTTGATTATTTTACACTTAATATCCACTTATATTTGGTGTATTCGTTTGTCACACATAATTATGTAATTGATTTATCCTTAAACCAAGGATATCGTCTTTGTATGGGACTTCGTCTCAATCTCCTTTCATTGAAGCATATTTTATTTTATACACAACCTTCTTTTATACGGTGTATAATCCCCTTTTACTTTTATGTTAATCCAAAAGGAATCTTTCTTTATCCGAAGCATTTTACTCAACGAAAAAAGGGAATGTTTTTTGTCATACGTATGCGGCAACAACGACCTCTCCGCCGTCGTGACCATTATTTGAATTTCGTCTTCCTCTACAAGCCATACCTTTTTTTAAAAGAAAAATAAAAACCATGTTTTAATTTTCTTTTATTTTGGTATTGAAAATGGTTTTCATAATGTTTTTATATCAATGTGTTGTATTGATATCTTGTGATTGAAAGGTGGAAATGTTATGTTTCCTTTATGCATGTTTTATGTGATACGATTATGTTGAGGTTCTTGGGCATTATTATGAAGACGGGTGGTTCCGTGATAAACTAAGGGCGGGTGAGCCCTATATAGCTCTCCAATGCATTGGGTAACGCGAAGGAGTGAAACGTTAAGGTTTTTTCCGAAGAGATTTAGTGAATATACTGTGATGGGTATTCCAAACGTAACCAAGAGGGTTACTCCCAACGTAAGAATGTCATGAATGCCTCAAGTTACCTTTATGTCTTATGATTTCTATGATTTATTCATGATTTGATGAGTTGCATTAAAGTACTTATGTTTTATGGATAATGTATGATTTCATTCTTATGTATATATGAACTCGTGTTTCATTTCCATATTTTATTATAACCCTTACTGTGCTTTTTATGCTCATCTCAAGTTTTTGAAATGTTTTTCATAGGTCAAGTGAAAGGTATATGTTGTGATGATAGTGTCAAGGATGGGTCAATAAATAATCCGTGTTTTATTTTAAATATGTTTCCATTGATGAGAAGAATGGATACTGTCTTTTATGTAACCACTTTGTTTAAAAGTGGAATGTAATGTAAGTTTCATGATCTAATTATATAAAACTCTAAACCTGAAAAGATCTTCAATGTGTAATCTTGTAATAACTCAAGATTAAGTAAGGTTTAAGGCCGAGGCCTTATAGTTGGTATCAAAGGTCGGTTTAGATAACTTTAGAGGTTAGGGTATTCTCTAAGCATAAGTGACGGTACCATAATGGATTGGATTTCAGAAAGAGTCCTAGATTTAGATAATGTGAATAAGTAAGTATATCTTAGTGTTTATATTCCTCATTAGTACATGATGGTTATGTTGATATACTCACACTGGCCTTTTTGGTTTTAGTAAATGGCTAGATCTAGCAGGCACCAAAGTGACAATGAGTTTGAAGAAAACTGTGGTGGTTCTCTGATTAAGAGACTACATGAAATGGGGGATTCAATGAGGAATCTCATGGTTGTTCTAAACCAACTATCAAATATTTATGATCTACCACTTCAACCTTGGTGAGTTCTCTAATGCATCATGTACCAGATGGCCAACTCGATGTGGAAGTTCAAGTAATAATTAGTAAGGTAACCATTAGGGTTTATATGATCCTTACTTTTTATGTAATTATGGGTTACTCTATGATATGATGGAAAATGAAAGGAATGAGATAAACATGAGGTTAAAATATGTTATAATCATTTTTGAAGATTTTATCTCATTTTGGGGAATGTTTTTTGAATTATATAGTTTTTGAAAAAGGACAACACGCAGACCGTGTGGCAACCCGTCGCGTCGGACAAAGCTGCAGGAATCGAACCAACAACCAAAGTGTGGCTGGAATTTATCGCCTACCACGGGACTACGTGAAGTCCCTGGATAGTTTGACTGATTCTTTTTTTAGTTAGATGATTTTATGAATTAAGATTAAGTTGATTTTGGGTTATCTATGGAAGTTTATTAACCTATCATTGAGGATATGTGATTAGGTTAATTACATTTCAATACTAGACATTAAGAGCAACTGATGTTGTTGGAGATAAATGTTATGATTTAACTTGGAAGACTATGTGACTAAATCCATCAAATATTTGGGTTTAAATCTATGTTTGGTTTACTTTGATGAATTTTATGGACAAATTGTTTATTTAATGGTCCTTGTTGAACTTTGGGGTTTGTTGGACAAATTTTGGAGATTAAGAATAGATTTTCTTTTTATAAAGGGTTATCTTTTTCTGGATTATCTGATCTTGTACTAACCTTTTTGGTTTTGGTTTTGGTTATAGTCTAAAGACATGGGAAGTATATAGTTATCTATTTTGGATTAGGTGATTATCTAGAAATTGATTATAGTACTCTTAATGTGAACAAGTCTTCCTAAATACTCGTCTTTTGGGGAAAGTATGAGTTTGTGTAATAAATTTAATAAAAGTTGAAAGTCAACATGATAAGTAAATATTTTTCCTTATGAATAAATTCCTCAATAAAAAGTAACTTAAAACAAAAATGTTGTCTATTAACTTTTCCTACTGGGGAATCAAATACTGTTTAACCCATCACAAGTTTGTGATTTTCTTGTGGTTAACTTTCTCCAAGACATGTTTACTATCACTCTTCCTCAGAACATGCCCCTTTGTTTTTTCTTCCATGTCCATGTTTTCCTGCATGGAATCCTAGAATGGGTTAACTCGGGTGACCTATATACTTCTCTTTCTTTATTTTAAAGTGATTGTTTTACCGACTCTTGTTCCGATGTGAGATTTTCAATGATGTTTCCAAGCCCAGTTTTATAATTGTGAGGATGCAATTTCCAAAAGCGGGGAAGGATGTAACACCCTAGGTAAATAAAGTATATGAAATTTTTATATTTATCCTTATTTTTGAATAAAATGTCAATATTAATTTAAAGGGAATGCTATGCTCTATGGCTTACCCAATACCCAACAACGAGTTCCTTTGGAATCTTACGTTTCACTCTAATAGTAAAATAATATTATTTTAAATGGTAGTTAACATGTAGCCGTCATATTGACGGGAATGGATAGAAATAACTAAAATGTGATTATATATGTTTTTAAATGTTTTTACATTTATCCAATTATATATAAAGGCTTAATATACGAAAACAATTCAATTTTAGGCGTATATGCCCTAGTTTTCACTAAAGGCTCAGTTATCGCCTTTTAATGGAGAACCTTCATTAAATATAGTTTTTTTCACTCTTATTCATTTTATAGAACCAAATAAAACTCTTCTTAAGAATCGGGACATCAAAATTTACTTTGTGTAAATTTTTAGTATCTTTCTGATAAAGTTCATTTTTTTAATGAATAGTGTAAAATATTGTATTTTAATTCAAAACCTCTTTTTAATCTAATTTATTTATATGATTATATTATCTTTTGAATTGGTTTTAAAGTGACATTAGAATATATTTTTACCATTAAATCCAATATTGGTCGTTGGAATTAATTTCACTTTGAAATCAGACTTAAACTAGTGTCAATCATTTGATACTTATTGTTTCATAAAAACACGATATTTGCTCTAACAGTGGGAATTAATTATTAAATTAATTAATGTGACTTATAGGTTTTAATTTTTGTAAAATACACTTCATTTTTGAATTTGTAATATCAATTATATCTTAGGGTGGTTTTTTGGGATTTTTCTGAAAAACGTCAATTTTTTGATGAATAGTGAAGCCACTAAGTGGTACTTATAAAAACTGATTTTTCCATTTAAATGAAATTTTGTCATCTTTTTGTTTTGAATTTAAAAAAGCATACATAAATGGTTGTCATTAAGAAGTAAAATGTGGTTCAATGGTATAAAAATAATTTTTTGGTGAATAGTAACTTATTAAGTTTTTAATCACGATTAGAGGTAATTAGTGTAGTTTAAGGTTATAATAATGTTTTAATAAAATGAAATGACCTAGACACATGTCCTAACCTCATTGGATTTGTCATGTACGACCAAGAAAATCCATGGGTCAACTTGGGGACCCCAGGGATCCACTTTGGTTGGAAAAAGACATAAATACCTTTTTATTTAATGTTAAAGTAAAAATGACACAAACATGAGATGTTTTACTAAAACAATTTTACATGGGGTTATACAAGTCATATTTTTGACAATAAATAGTCATTGTAAATATAATAATATTTACTACATCATAGTATTTTTTTATAATTTTTAGACATTATATAAATTAAATTATTTATGAAATCATGATGATGCACCGATGACCTCATTATTTAACGATTTAAATAAAATGGAAAGATAATGTAATATCTAAGACCTACACATTCCAAACCCTATTGAATGAGTGGATTTCGAACCCTTATCACCTTATCCTAGAAATTAATTAATGTGGGACCTTTAAAATATGAAACTCTTTTGAAAATAAAGTAACATTTTTTAACTTTACAAAAGTGCCCCTCCTCTCCTCTTATAAAATTCCCCCACCTCTACCTTCTTACCCACACTCCCAAAGCCTTTGGCTCGGAAAAACTCTTCCCATTGTGTCTCTACACATCCCTCTATTACTCCTTGAAGCCTCACTTTGGGCATAATTCTTCCCAAGGAAGCCTTTGAGCTCAAATCTAAGAGAGTTACCCTATTTTAAGGTAATATCTTCACTTGAGTCCTTTTGTTTTATTTTGATTCTCCAACCCCCTAAACTCTTTTTATTCATTTCTTTTGTAAAAAATAAAGTAACTTCAATATGCTATGATTTTGTATAATAAGTATTTGAGCTACACTTACACACACCTACATCTAATGGTTAAAGAACATACTGTTTCCGTGGATGGCGAATTTCTGCCTCTCGAAACGATGATTGTTCAAAATTCTTTTATCACCTTCAAAGGTGGCCATTAAGATGACACTATAATTATATATGATATATAATATGTTTATGTTTTACTTAAGATTCTGTATTTTTCATTTATAGCATACATTTATGGTTTCCATAATGGGTAAACGTGATATCTTCATTTAAGGAAGTGCGGACTACCGCCCCCTCAAAGTGATGTGATTCGTTAATGCCATATGTGGGACGTATAAAGGATGGATTTAAAGATATTATATATGATTTTATACTAGAATTATAATATACCTTTATATCATTATTATTTTCTTTCCATTAATGTATGAGATAGAAATGAAAGTAGCGTTCATGCGTACATACGGCTTACCGTCTCCATGAACGGTGCATTTCATTTCTTATCCGCAAATGTAATGTATTATTATGAGGACATATATATAATGGATATATATGATGTATGTTACATATAAATGATTAATATAATTATTGAATTAAAATATACATACCTCTCATATAGTTTTAATTCCATTAATATGACATAGAAATGAAGGAGCGTTCATGTGTATGTACGGCTTACCGTCTCCATGAACGGTGCATTTCATTTCATTCCTCTAAATGATTATGTGATATTATAAATACATTTATATTCTGGATATATATGATATATATGATATCAAAATCAGGAATTTCATTCTGGATATAAAGAACCTTTGACCCCACGAACAACAGGTTATTGTAAGAAGTCCACTTTCGACTGAAAAAACTAAATATCGACAAAACAAACATTATTATCTTAATGATTACATAATGTTTATAACATAGAAATAAGTTATATAAAAGTAATAATAAACTTTAAAAAGGTTCTTAATCTTGTAGAAATTAACTCAAGTTTATTATTTAGGAGATTAAATAACGATCGAGTCAAGTCGGACCCGAGGAAAGGGATCCTACTCCTCTATTTCTTTTTAAGTACACTCTTTTATGTCATTCCTTTTAAAGATCATATTTATTGTTATTGGGATGTTATTTTATAGTAATATTACTGTAATTTTTATGTTCATGTGATGAGAGACCCTATTCTCTCTCATCAATCCATTTTGGAAGTTTTGAGTGGCGCTGTTAGGCTGCCGAATTTTCGTAAGAGATCTAACCTCTCTCTTTCTTTTTAAGTACTCTCCTTTATGTCACTTCTTTTAAGCTCCTCTTTGTTATTTTGGGGGATGTTATTTTATATTACACTTCCTATAAACATTATGTTAATATGATGAGATAACCTATTTGATCTCATCAATCCATTTTTGTATGTTTTATGTGGTGCCATTAGGCTGCCGAGTTTTCGTAAGGGATTTTTCATCTCACTTTTATTCCCATGAGATTTATGCTAAATTTGCCACAATTTCATTTGAGTGGAGTATGAACTGCCCATTATTCTACTCATTGTGTAATATACATTCTTTTATGAGTATTTACATCAATGATGTATTTTCATTCTTTCATGGGGCGTATGTTTTGAAAGATACCCAAGTCGGTAGGAGAACCTTTCACCTTCCTCTTTTTAAAAGACTTCTTTTGTTGGGTCTTTTAATTTACATATTGTTATGTTGGGATATGTTCTAATATATCCTTATTGATGTAAATTATATATACCAGTGATGAGATACACTTTTTATCTCCCATCAACTCATTTTTATGTGGCGTCGTTAGGCTGTCAAGGGAACTTCTTAACCCAATTTCGATTTCTTTGGGTTCAACATGTAGTTATTGAATATGTCATCCTTTGAATATGTGTGAATGACCTTTGATTATTTTAAACTTAATATCCACTTATATTTGGTGTATTTTTTTGTCACACATAATTATGTAATTGATTTATCCTTAAACCAAGGATACCGTCTTTGTATGGGACTTCGTCTCATTCTCCTTTCATTGAGGAATATTTTATTTTATACACAACCTTCTTTTATACAGTGTATAAACCCCTTTGACTTTTATGTTTATCCAAAAGGAATCTTTCATTATACTAAGCGTTTTACTAAACGAAAAAAGGGAATGTTTTTTGTCATACGTATGCGGCAACAACGACCTCTCCGCCGTCGTGACCATTATTTGAATTTCAGCTTCCTCTACAAGCGATTCCTTTTTTTTAAGAAAAATAAAAACAATGATTTACTTTTCTTTTATTTTGGTATTGAAAATGGTTTTCATAATGTTTTTATATCAATGTGTTGTATTGATATCTTGTGATTGAAAGGTGGAAATGTTATGTTTCCTTTATGAATGTTTTATGTGATACGATTATTTTGAGGTTCTTGGGCATTATTATGATGATGGGTGGTTCCATGATAAACTAATGGCGGGTGACCCCAATATATCTCTCCAATGCATTGGGTAACATGAAGGAGTGAAACATTAAGGTTTCTCCGAATAGATTTAGGGAATATACTATGATGGGTATTCCAAACGTAACCAAGAGGGTTACTCCCTACGTAAGAATGTTATGAATGCCTCAATTTAACTTTATATCTTATGATTTCTATGATTTATTCATGATTTGATGAGGTACGTTAATGTACTTATGTTTTATGGATAAAGTATGTTTTCATTCTAATGTATATATGAACTCATGTTTCCTTTCCATATTTGTTTATAACCCTTAGTGAGCTTTTTATGCTCATCTCAAGTTTTTGAAATGTTTTTCACAGGTCAAGGGAAATGTAATTGATGTGATGAGAGTGTCAAGGATGGGTCAAGAAAGAATCCGTGTTTTATTTTAATTATGTTTTTGTTTATGGGAAGAATTAATACTATCTTTTATGTAACCACTTTGTTTAAATGTGGAATGTAATGCAAGTTTCATGATCTAATTCTCTAAAACTCTAAACCTGAAAAGATCCTCAATGTGTAATCTTTTAATAACTCAAGATTAAGTAAAGTTTAAATCCGGGGCATTATAGTATCTCTATATGTATTCCTCGATCTATGGCATGAGAATGAATGTATTAATCATGAACTATATCCATCAAGTACCTAAACAGTTTTGTGATACATGATGAATACTTAGATATTGTCATGGTTCTTTTCTAATGTTGTAGAACATAATGGATGGGTACATCCCCCAATGTATCTAGAGAGAAATAATCTCTTAAAAGGAACTCAAACAATGACCTTGGTAGTGTAAAATCATCATACGGTTGGATCACTAGACAAAACTATCGTTCGGTAGATCTATAGTGAAAGCTCACAGCCAGAACCATCATTTGATTTGTTGGGGACCTAAAAAGATGGAAAACTCATGTCATGACATCAATCCTGTCCTCATCCTTCTATGGTTTAGGAACACCTCAGAACCGAAGGTGTATATATCATTATAACTACTGATGTGTGCACAACCAGCACATCTCATCTAATATTACTATGGTCACCATCTACTACACAATTAGTGGTGGTATAAATGGTGCCCCGCCTAAAGGTAACACATCCAGATATGCCCATAAATTGACTCTTCATCACTGAGGGTATCATCCTCATAATATTAATGATTAACTCTATATAACATTTTTTGTATAGTATTCCTAAATTAGAGAATATATACCACAACCATTGATTATATCTATATGGAAGAATCAAGAAGAACATGGTTACCAAAAACCATTCTTAAATGATTAATGTACCATTTTCTCCCATAAAAATAGTTACCTCATGTACTGAGTAAAAAAAATGTTAATCACATTCATGATATATGGATAAGTTTGTTGTTTCACTAACACTAGATCCCCTAGCCTAATATACAATCTCAAAACCATAAACACTATTTCCCCAATTCAATCTCATAAACTCTGGTTATAAGGTAGAACCAGATTTCTATGATACAACTATGTCAAGAACCATCCTAACGAGGCATGTGTTGCGACTAACCCATGATCACATCCAACAGACCAGGGGTTGGTGACGAGAAACAAGAAGTAATATCACTCACATGGGTGGCCTTAGCCTAAAGTAACTATATACTAAAACACATCTCCAACAACATTAAATTATGAAATTTAAAAACAACTGATAAAACATGAATACATACTTCAAAATGAAACAAATAGGGTATAATAAAAATATCTAGAAAGTAAACAGGTCAAAATACTACCCAAATTAAAAGAGTCTAAAACATTCCAACCTAAATGTATAGAATGGGAATATTGTCCAGATAACCATAGGAACATAACTCAGGCTATATAGAACATTAAGAACTACCAGGTGCTAGTACCTCTAGAACTCCATAAAATGTTCAACCATATTCATATGAAAAAACACATGTAGAAATACCCTATGTAAGGCGTAGTATAACAACACCTAGAAGGAAACCCCGAAATAGCTGTGCATATAATAATAGTAAAAATATTTATCTCTAATAATGTATATGATTAGAAAACAAAAAAAAATTATACTGAAATATTCTCAATAATATACATAGTCTCAAAGTAAAATCAAAACCATAATGCTACCCTAGGATTCCTGGTAAAAGGTTCAACATAGAACCTATTATAGAGAGCACATTCTACGATTCATATAGAATTTATAGAATCCGTCTGAGATATACCACCCCTTGGGTAATTTCAAAACATTTATAACATATATGTATTGAAATAATAATATTTAAATTAGGATCACACCTAAGGGAATGAGATATAATAACAAATCAATATGTAATTACCCACTATGTAGAGGATCGAGAACCATGTATTGTTGGTAATGAAGACAAAAATAACTCCACCTAAGGAAATATATTGATAGAGGATCTAAATCCGCGCCTCATGGAAAGATTATAATAACTCTATCCAAGAATCACAACTAAAAATATTTCTATCCAAATTGTAGGAAACGATTACATAATAGCCCTTAGGAAATAGATATATGGAATCAACCCTAACGATACCTATCCATGATTAAGAGGAAAAGGTACTCCAACAAATATTTAAAGGATAAAATGACATATAATAGGATTAGATGATGTGTACATTCTATACCACGTCTAAACCATGTAAGATGTACCATGTCTATGTCTATTTATATATTTGAGTACACAATATATCCGAGACAGGGTACTCTTGACCGTTACTACGTATGGAAGGTTTTTTCCACCTATAGATAGCCATATATTTTCCCAAACTCATGTACCATCCAATGTACATGTTGATCCAACTAGGAAGGTTCATACACAATGTGATACTTAACACCATTCTGAAACCCTAGTTGTTGCTTTGAGGGTCCCACATAGTGTGTAGCTTCGTAATAAAATCAAAGTACTATGACATTTCTCAAGAATTTAAATATGTATCCCTATTCATTGTTGAATCCAGTAACTATCTATCTAGACAGATCCCATATCAAAAAAATCAAGGAACATTGTCTACCATGTCTCTCTATCTTCAAATGCCGGATCCAACCATCAAACTATTCAAAAAATGCAAATGTGAATCATCCATTTTCATTCACGGAAATAAGAAATCAGGTATCCCAAATCACTCTGATCTATTTCTTCTTACATCATATATCAATTCCTATATCAATCTATTCATGAATCTATAATTTAATTTTTTTGTGCCATGAATCGGGCACACGAAAATTGATTATATAGTATTTTTCGAACCACGTGATATGGGATTTACCCATGATGAATGAAGAAATGCAGAAAAAAGAACAACCACAATCACAAAGAATGAACCTTGACCAATGTTCGCGTTGGAACCAAAACGTTTTAATTATAATGGAGAATAAAGTGAAGATAAAATAATCACTAAGATAATCTCCAATTACTAGATAAAACAAACACATCACTGCAATACGCATGATCCCTAAATTAATCTGTTGGTAGATTTATTTGTGATCATTTAGGAATTGATAAATGAAAATGAATCCAATTAAACAAAAATACTACCTCTATTTGGATCAATATCAAATTAATAATGATGTTGCACCATTTTTTTGGGAAAGGTCATCTAATTCGGTCACACACTAGTTATCGATATTTGATATGGTAGTTTTTCATCAACGAATGTTCCTATAATGGATCTCCAATATCTCTAAAAAATCATAGGGTTATGTGGATAAACCTTAAATTTTCCCACAGGAATATACATATAGAGGGATTAAACAAGGTTGGGTTATTACATAAATTAATTTTTTAATTTAATTTAATTTAAACATCATCCCATGATCATGGCTCAACATGAACAACTGACGTGTTCTAAGGGTATACCACACATAGGGTAAAACCCATGATTTTAACTCAACGATGCCCTTAGATTTATGATATGAGTCTCCTTATTAAATATTTTATTATTTTTAGGAAAAATGAATGAATGCAAATTTAATATAATTAGTTATTTTCAATAATTAATTTCAGACACATCAGGCCTAATAATCTCACTTTGTCTCATCTCTTATACTCGAAAATATTTCGAGATATATTCTAATATGTTACATTGAAAGAACAAGGATATTAAATTATGAATAAAAAGAACCTGAGAGGAATAATATTAAAATAATATTTTTTAACTGAAATATATTCTTTATACTTGAATAAAATTGGGAAATGAATACACTATAAAAATAAAATTATGATATTCAATATCAAACATGTCTCATGGAATTGAAAATGGGAGAAACACACCCTTATTACCTTGATAAAAATCATGTCAAAACCCCCATGAATGATAAAATTTCGAAAATAACATTAAATTACATAAATAATGAGTATCAATTCATAAAATATTTATAGGGTAGTAGATATGACATGAAAATGAAAAATGTATATAGATTTAAATATTTACTAAGGGGTGATAAATGAGAAAAGAAACCCGTACTAGTAAAATTAAATCAAATGTATGAATCATTGGATAATGATTTCATAAAGATGATTTATATAAACTTAGTAAAAATGGAGGGAAATTAATAATAACTATTAAATAGTTAAAATATATCAATTGTGGATTAATATTTTTCTATATTAATGATTGAAACGTAATGGAAGAAATTTGAGTTAGTAAAAACCCTTACGTTAAATCCTACAAAGTCGAAATGAGCTCCAACCTTGTTCATTACAAAAATTTCTATATTAATTACCCATTTTAAAACAATTAATTATATATAACTTTTTCTAAACTACATTTATAAATAATTTCTACATGTATATTAGTTAGTTATTAACTATTTTCGATATTGGGTGTGAGTAATCGTGATTATTTCGAACTAGTTTCATAATAATAATGATATTATTCATTATTATACCAATGTTCGTCATATAGAGGGAAATAATTATATAATGGATTTATTATAACAAATTATTATTTTATAATTTAATTTTAATGTAGTTTTAATAACGTTCTATAATTTTTAAATCAATAATGATAATGTTTAAGTGATTTTTCACAAAAAGATATTAATATCTTAACTAATGATTTTAATATTAATTTTAACATCCTAGACCTAAAATAAAATAATTATTTATATATTTTTATAACATGTTACTGAAAATTAAAACACTATATTTATATATGATATATATTTAAAAAAATTCCATAAATTTGTTAAACTGGCCCAAAAAACAAATATTATAACTACTCGATGATAATGAAGTTATTTTGCAGAATATCATTATACCAGAATAGTAATGAACATATCTAGTATTTATTATTTTAATATTTATAAATTTTAAATACTTATACCAATAAGTTAACATCTATATTTTTATTATAGAGAATGCATAAATAATTTTTCATTCTTTGAATCCTCGCAAGTATGGTAAAATTTTACATGAAATTTTATTTCTTTTAGTATCAATAAGATATCAATAATTTTTAATCATAACCTTAATAATTTTATAAATATAATATTTACATATTATTATTATTCTAATGTAGGTCCATTATGTTGGTTATTGAAATAAAAAAAAGGAAATCAATCATTTGATGAAGGTGGTAGTCTTCACACAAGCATGGTTCATGACATCATTTTAAAATGAATTTGAAAAGTGTATAATTTTTCATATCACTAAAAAAAATTATCATATATTTTAAAATTAAAAATCATTTATTAAATTATAAACAAGTAAAATTGGTGTTGAGTTGTTTTGGAAATAAGAAAATGATGCATTTTGGAGATGATAGTTCACACACATGCACAAATGTTGTTTTCATTTTTCTTAAGGGAGAAGGGGAAAGGTATTCAATAAAATTTACCTTATAAAAATAAATTTTATTAAAAATAATATTTCAGTATATCATAATGAAAAAAATTATTTTGTTAAAATAATAAATAAATATTAATATATTTGGGAGAATTAGTACACAAGTTGAAAATTTGGATTTTTTCATGGGGGGATCTGTGGAATGGGTAAGAATAAGAACATCTCGAAGGACCATAATATTAATAGGGTGAAATAATATTATAGGGGAATGATTATATTATTAGTTTTAATATGAAATTGTATATTTTAGTGGTGTTTTAGGGGTAGATATAGGCCCCTTTTATATATGTTGAGAACATTATTTGAGTAAATATTTGAACCTAATATAAAAAGACCACATGTCTATATGTCACGTGGCTTAAAAAATGGTTTATTTGGGGGATGAAATAAAGTCTATAATCCCCCATCCTTTCATTTAATATAAATTTTAATCATTTTATAAAATACTATACTCTTAAACGTTTCTAATTTTCCATGTTGGGTTTTACCATGGTAATTATTTTTTATCTTGGTAAATTTATTTTAACTAATAAAAATAAAGTGGTTATTATTATATATTTTGTACCAAAAAATTTAAAAATATAAAAAAATATTAGATACATTTTATTTATGTAACAAAAATGAAATTTTAAAATATCACATGCAATGCCTAATGAAACATTTTTCAAAAACTTGAAATTTTAGGCATAAATTTTATGTGTATGATAAAATTTTAATTTTATTAGATTTTATTGATAATTTTTTATTATAAAACAAAATATTATTATAATTTTATATAATGTAGAATATTAATTTTAAATAAATATTATACAATTAAAATAAATGATGAAAAATAGCTTCTCTTATATGTAAAATATTACCACCATTTATAAAATGTTAATCCTATGATTTATATATTTTAAAATTTATATAAATTAATTATGTATTTATAAATAAATATATATTATCAATTATATATTTTTATAAAAATATATTTCTATATTATATAATTATCATATCGTAAAAGTTTCTATTTTGGTAGAAACTACAGTTTTCACAATTCAACTAAAAATAAAGTATTTCGTAGAAATTAAAATTGTAATCTTAAGTCACATGATAAAAATAAAAATTTATTATATTATATTTAATTCAAATTATAAAAAAAGTTAATTTAATTTTGAAAAATAATATTACAAGTATTTTCATAATAAAATATTGTAATTTTAAAAATAATAATTGTTTATATTCCTATTTCATATAAATTATGAATCAAATTGGTGTTAATATATTATTCATCTTGATAATATATTTTTTCTATAATGTTCTTGAATGATAGAAATCATATAAATATCAATTTTCAAAAAGGATCTATATTAAAGAAAAAATATTGTTGTTAGTTGTTTGCCTACATTAATTTCGTTTATAATTTTATTATCATTAATAATGAACTATATATATTATTATAATTTTGATATATGTTTTTTACATAGAAATTTTATGGATATGTTTTAACATATATATTTTTTTCTGTAGTTCATAATGGTCTGATGTTAGGTGCACAAGAAACTATTAAACAATTTTTTTTGTAAGGATAATAAAATTTATAATCTTTAATCTAGGGGTGTTACACTAATTGAAGGGGTATGAAATATCAATGGTGGAGAGACTAGTGATTTAAATTATGGAGGGATGAAGATCATAGGGTGAGTTTTTTTATTTCCAAACGGGAAAAAAGGATTCCCCCCTTTTTAAATGAGTGGGGTAAACCATCGATTTCATCATGACATGACTTATACCATGGTGAACCTCCTAGAAACCCACAAGGATCCCAACACAATGTGATCCAGGAAAAAGGGTCCTTATAATCCAACATATCAGTAAGGAACTTCTTATACCAAAAACATATGCACTAATGTGTTGGGCCTTTCCCCTAGCCAATTTGGATAGGTGGTCCTCTATTGTTTCATGCTCAGTCCGAGTATCGACCAATCACAATGATCCCAATACCACCTGGACTGACACACACATCTGCCATGGGAATGTTTCTACATCATCGTTATTTTCAATTGATAATGGACACAAAAATCCTTATTTTTCTGTATTAATTTCCCATAAGTTCCTATCATTGGAACTATGCCAAAACATGGGCTCCATGACCTCAATTCATGGATTTGTACCTCTTCCATAACATAGTCTTCCTTGGGGTGGTTTACATACATTGAAATATCATTTTATGTTCACCTAACATCAATATTTAATCCACTAAATTTACCAAATCCAACTTGATCCAAAAAAGTATCCTTAAGATGTATAAACAATCAAACCACTAATCCAATCAATAGTACAAAAAAAACATTCTCTATTGTCCAGAAATAAATCCTCCCATTATTTCCACAATGAAAATATAGATTGTCCTTTATATCCTCCCCACTATATCTCTACTTATCCTCTGTAATCCTTTTGACCTTTTAACCATTTAGCTCATCATATCCCTATAGTAAATTCATATCCCGCTCATCATGTTCTACTGATAACACCGAAAAATATTCCTAAAAGTGACTCCATACACAGGAATAATTAGTTATAAAATCTCTATCCACCCTTAACAACCATCATAAATACATATTTATGTTTTTCACCAACACTCATATATTATGAAACACAACAGTTTTATCAATCGAATTTTCTATGAGATTATGACACTTTCCAACATATGACTTATTTAAAATGATTATTATAATACATAGTGATCATCCCAATATAAATAAATTAGTTAAACATAAATACCCATGGTCCAATGATCCTATCATCTCATTTTTCAATTTACCACACCCAATTATACACTACAGAACCCACCGATCATTATAAGACTCAATCTCTTTGAAAAAATATCACTACACCAACCTAAAATTTATCATATCTCCCAATATTGATACCTTTAATCATAATGTTATCTTGAGATATTCCATGTTAAAAAATAAGTTTTTTATCCCATCATAAGGTGTAATTTTATGGATGTATTCCTAGTCAAAAATAAATAAATAATTATACTTTTCTCATGAGCGCCGATGTATCTCTGATTCAACTCATGCCATGATATTATTCAAAGCACAAAAATTCGTTTGAAAATGTACAAAATCCCAAAAATACCAAATTCTAATCAGGATCATATTATTTAATAAAGGATAGATATCAACCTACACATTGGTATCATAGTTTCATTTTTTCCATCAAATGACCAGTCTCATCACCCCCACAACCATTCAAATTTGGGGTCTTACCTATATTTCCAATGTTCAAACCATTAATATATACAATTATTGGTCATTAATTTCCCTCTAACATCCATGATTTATTCAGAAACATAAAACACTACATGCTTCTAGCTCACTAGAACCCCATACTCGAGACAAGATATAATTCATACAAAACAAGGGCCACACACTCTAATAGTTTATATTGCACTAAGCACCATTTAACATCACCTATACCACTCCTAATGAATAAAATCAACATGTTCCAACCTTATAGTGGGGTTACTCTTTTGGAATGAGGCTCATCTATAAGGGCACAATATTTTCATATAACATTTTCCATTTCAATAAACACTATGTCCATCAGTTATTCAACCCAAAACACAAAAATAAACTATCCAGTATATATTATATAATAATATTATAACAATAATAAAACCTATGGTAATAAAAATATTGTAATAAATAATAAATTCATACAGAATAGGATTAATTATTCTCAATGTTTTAAAAGGACATTTTACAAAAAGTTCATACTAATGTATATTATATATTTTTTCTAAAATATAAATTTCTAAATTTTATTACTAGAAAAGTTATATTATTTTTTATTTCTACACATAATAATTAAGATAGGTCAATTTTTTGGTATTTATTTTTAAATAATTGATATCTATGTGAATATAAAAAAACCATCACTTAGATAATATGCTCTCAATTATGACATTATCATAATAAAAAATAAAAAAATATTTTTAAAAATTTATATATATATATAATATATTTATAAATTAAGATATTTTATTTAGAAATAAAATTTATAATTTATTAAACCCATGCCTATCTTTTTAGAAACATAAGTAGTATTTTATTTTAAAAACAAATTTAATTCACAAATGTTAAAAAATTAAACACTTATATAAATTAAATAATTACAAATTGTAATAATATTACAAATATAAATGATATTATTAGAAAATTAGGTAATTTTTTTGGGTATAAAAGTAAGATTATTAAGATTAATATTGATAACCATGATAATGATAAAAATATTATTTTTAAATAATTTTTTTTTAATATTGAAAAATGATTTTCTAATTAAATAAATTAATCAATTCTAGAAATTGAATTCAATTTAATTAATATATATATATATATATATATATAATTATAAGAAACCACATTTATAATTAATGAATTTAATAAAATACTAAAAATAATTAATGTTCAAAACATTATATTACTAGATAATTCTTTTTATATATTATAGGTTTTAATTAAAAAGTAAATTGTAAATTATTTTTAAATTTAATTTCGTTAAATTTTGGTTCCTCATCCCCAAATTTGGTTATATGGGGTGTTTTATATTTTTAGTAAAAAATATATTACATAGTTAAAAACTAGTTATCTACGTAAAAAAGTACTAAGTAAATTGTACAAACCTATTTTTAAATTACTTGAATCATGGTAAATAATGATTTAAAATGATATTTTGAGATTATTTGGAGCTTATAGAACATAAAAGCCATTATTTATCATCATTGGGGACTCTAAACCTCGAATATTGTCATTAAATTATTGAAAAATGGGTGTTCCCAAAATTTCCCTTTTCATCACCTGTAAAAGGGAATAGTTAGACTAATTCATTCCATACATATTCCTTTGATTTTCTTGTTAAACACTACCATTATCCATATAATCTAAGTAAATTACACAAAATAAATCATTTATTAAGAATAAGTCATCCTACGTCCTTCATTAATAAGGATACATAATAGATGACATTGAAGGACCAAAAGTGATTATTACATAATCCATAACCATGAATTATTATTCCTACAATTAAAAAATATATATTATCCAATGTAAAAAAAGATCCTAATAAAAAATTATATAGTAAAATTTTATTATATTAATGTTATAATACATATTTATTCCTTCTAATTCACATAAAAAACAATATAATGATGATCATGTGTTTAGGTGGAATACAACCTCTAGAAATAACAAATTTAATATATAATTTACAGCATTAATGGATGGTTATAAGAATTATTTTAAATAATATATTTTATATTTATGAAATATTTATAAAAATTTAAATTTTATATTAATTTATATAAAAAACAATCATTACTCATTAAATACTTTAAATATAATATTTTTTGGGTTAATTATACCAAATAAGTGTATAACGTTATAAATATTATATACTAGATATTTAATAAATATTATATAATGTAAATATCATGTAATAACACTATATTTAATATTTTCTAGTTATTAAATAATAAGGGATGTTCTAATTTAATATATTTATTAATATATCACATTTAAATAATTAAACACCCCAATAAAATTTATTCAAAATTTCAATTTTTAGAATGTACACCTTTATTATTATGTAATTTAAAATGGAATTTAATGAATTAATGTAGAACAATGAATATTATGCCTTTTAAAATTTAATAATGATTAATTTTTCAATAAATTTTTTTAAATTAACAACATCTCAAAACTTGTATTAAATAAGAAATTTTCATTTCTAGCTTCCAATAATGAAAATAAAACACAAATGGATAAAAAAATTAATAATTATTATAAATGATGTCTATGAATAGAAATATATATGTATAATTTTATAAAATATTTTATTGAGATATTTATTCCTGTTATAGAAATGGATATAATGTGTTCATCTAATTAGGAAAGAAGGAAAGGGTATCATGTATCAAATTTTCTCCCATTCAGACAAACATATTATTATGTAACATATTTTATTTATAAATGTTTATCTACTTCCTGTTTAATATTTTATATCATTAGCCTCTCAAATTTTTATATTTATAGTTTTATTTGAAATAATATACTTCATGGGGATTTTATTTTAATTCTTTTATTACATGAAGTATTATTTGTCACATTTTCAAATCCATTAGACATGTTTGATATTGAATACCATCATTTGATGTATCTGGTGTGATTAAAACATAATTAATTGATTTTAACATACTAATGATTTTTTTGAAGAGACATATCATGTTATTTCTGTTAATGGAATCATATTCTAAAGCCACCATTTTTGTTGGAAATTTTGTTAACTAAACTCTATTTATTTCATTATAATGAATATTATTGAACTAATTTTGTTCATTTTTTACTTGGTTTCACCATAATATTTTCTTTCATGGTAACTTTACTTCATATTTGGGTAACATTTCAATATGGATTCAAATACTCATTTTATATATAAATTTCATCCCCATAAAAAACATATCATTATTTAGAATAATTGTGATCCACATTAAAAATGGTATCCCCTAATTTTACATAATTTTCTTTTCTCTTAAATGTTGTCCCTTATATTTGGAAACCCAAAAACTTTTTATCTATTTCTACAATCATATTCACATTCTATCAATCTCAAAAACAATATTTTGTACACTTTTTACAATATGGGTTTTCATAATGGTATTTCAAAAATATTAATGAAAATTATTTTCAATAAATTAATAAACAAATTGATATATATTATACTAGATATTCATTAGAGATAAACAATAGGTCTTTTCATGAACTATTATTGAATATTAATTTTAAGTTAATTTTTTTATAAAAAAACTCATATGACCATTCTAAAACCATTATGTCACATGCATGGCATTATTACTGACAATTAATTATAAAATCTAAATTTTTGAATGAGATTTAACATAATGTTTTTTGTAATAATTATGTATATTTAAATGATCCTCTATTGATTTTTTTTAAAGTAATAAATTTTCAAATTGTATCACAATAAATTTTCAGAAATGACTTTTCAAAGTGATTATAACCATATTTATTATGTTAATGATAATGTTGTTGGAAAAAATATATTTTACCTTTCACTATCATTTCCATTTTTATAAAAAGGGTTTATTTTGTTTTATAGTATATATCTTAAATCAAAATATAATTTTTCTTAAAAAATACCCTTTTAGATGATTGAAATTTCGGTATCAACCATTCATATTCTTGAAGTCAATATTTTTTATACCATTTGGAAATGTTAAAGAACGAATTTTTCATTGAATATGATCATAGTGATTTGATAAATGATTGTTTTCTAGTGAAAAAAATAACCATTAATGAATAAATGGGGGAATTGTATCACATTTCATTAAAATATTAATTTTTATATCTCTTGATCTCAAAATGGTACACATAATGGTTTATCCTAAGCCCATGGGAACACAAGAGGATTTATCCCATACCAAAGGGTATAGTAGAGGATTTATATGAATCCAAATGGTAAAATAGAGGAATTACCCTAGAGAAATGTTACATGGTATAATTTTTCCAAATATAAATGCTATACAAGAGTATTTACCCCATGATTTTGTGTATATATGTTTATATTTTACAAGAAAAGTATCAAAATGAGTATTTATCTCAATCCAAAGGTTATACAAGAGGATTTATCCAAATCCCAATGGAACGTGAGAGGATTTTCCAAAGACTAAAAATAAACTTGTGGGATTATCTCAAGCCTAATATTTGATAAAAATATCAGAGGGTGTCAATGAAATATGTTCTCTATACTTTCATTTTTCCACCATCTTATATGATAATGTTATTCTACTAATTATGCTTATTAGATCATTTCTATCCTCTTATGAGTCAAAACTATTTTATAATGGTAAATGTATGTTCATTTGTTATTAAATTTCACTATATAATTATTTATGGATCAATAATATTATTCTATGTTATTGTTAAAATGAAATTTATCCTTGGTCCATGTTTTCTCATATCTACATAATATATCTCCAGAATACATGTTATGTGTCTATTTCACCTTAATAAGTTTTAAAATTCACCATTTTATTATGTTTATATTTCCCATGATTATGATTATTAGTGTAATTAATGAATAATCACTATATGAATTATGTATGGTATTATTATTGATAATGTTTTTCATGTTTTATAAAATAAATTTCAATTTAACTAGTACCCAAAGATAATAAACTGAATGGTTCTATGAGTTATGTGACATCTATTAATAATATGAAACTTTGGCATATTTATCATAAATTATATCACATGGTATCGAAGTTAATTTTAAAAAATATTTATTTTTTATTTGTGGAATTTATAATATCAGTATCGGGAACGACATCATCAATCCATGGGGACACCATCACTGTTGAAGGAAAATATCCACTAAAACACTAAGAAACCAATCCCTTGAGAATTTAATCAATGAAATTAGTCCCAATCTTGTGAACTAATTCTCACTAATTCCAAATTCATTTGACACCACACATAATCAATATGTACCAAATCATTATTATTCAAATGTACTAGTTGTACACATCAGTACTTCCCATTTATATAAACTAACTCATGGTCCCATGAGTTTTATCTTATCAAACCTATGTTCACATTCTTATATAACAAACCATGATCAATGCTTGTTAATCCCATTTATATAAAATACACCACAATGATACAATTATAAATAAATGTATTTAGTCCATGGAAAATTATACCACACAACCTCCGACAAACTGTTGTTACAGATAAAAATAATAATCTACTTGTTCAATGAATGTGATCTTAAAATCATATCTATAAAAAAATGGTCTGACACTCAACATGTATTGCCTTAGAAACTATTCCATGATACTAAAATCACCTTGAGTGATTTATTTCACAAAATTACAGTGAATCTAAAATCCCATTATCATTTCTAACTAAATCTTTTTCACGTCAATCCCAGAACACAGAACCACTATCCAATCTTCACATACCCAAGAAACTCACAAGATTATAATAACCCCTTTATCAGGTTATGCCCATATATTGAATCTCAATGGTAACTAGGCTACCCTACTAATCCCATTGGTTATATTTATCATGGTCATAGCTCGCAGACAGTATCTCTCAGTTTATATCACCAATATTAATCAACAAATAACATGCCATCACACACACTCTTGGGTTATCAAATATACACATGTATCATCATATTCCAACTCATCATCCTACTAGGGAATTGATACATTCATAGAATATTTATATAGAACTGCCCAATTGAGAACACCAATCTTTTACTGAACCCCACTAAGACTCCATATACAGGATCCACTGCACCTCGGATCAGATTCTCATCAATCAATATATATATACAAAAGAATTAAAATATATTATATTTATTAATACATCATAGTCATATGTTTTGGTTAAATATAATTCCACTAATAATATATTTTGGAAAATAACATATAGTATGTTTTTGAAACATATAATTAATAATATATAATTTTCAAAACATTTACTATGACCACCCTCTATGGGATCATCATTAAGTAATATAATTCTTGTAACCACCTACTAGAGTCATAATACAACCCTTGAAAGGAGGACTATAAAGAAATAATCATAAATCATCCCTCTATAAAATTCAATGTACTATTCATCAAATGAAAATATATTTTGGTACACCTGAGTAGAATGAATCTATTTATTTATATTATAAAATGATATATATGATTTTAAAAACACCTTAAACAGCTAAACATTTGTTTTTTGTGATTCAAATCACACACAAGAATATGTATATTAACTTTATTCTCCCTGGTAAATATTATGAATATAAACATGAATAATTTAAATGTTACAATAAAAAAATATTATGAATTGAAAATACTAGGAACTCATATGCATCACGTAATGTGAAATCATTACAGCCCATAATTAATAACCAAGTATAAAAACACAATTTCACTAGTATACTAGGATTCCTATCTAAAAAAGTGTTCTTGATAACCAATATGATATCATTTCCAACCTTTGACACATTCTTATATTACTTATGTAATATCTCTTTAATTATTATGCTAAAAAAATCTAATACACTATGTGATATTAGTTCCCTAAATAATCTAAAACACGTTTTTAATATCCACCTCCTTTTTAAATCTAAATGTTAACTGGATCCGGTTGTTACATGACTTCTATTTTGGATCCCCATACACCAAAGACCACATAATAGTATTAGTGGATACGAGGGTAATCATTGGGAGAGTATAATTCATTATTGGTGTTCATAGTAACAGTGATATGAAAAACTATTCTATATATAATAATCATCAGAGTATATATAATTAATAAATAATAACACATGAAATATAAAATGAACCTTTGGAAGAATTTAGTCAAACAAACTCTTGTACATTCCAGCATTAAATAGTCAATTTCCCATTGGGTAAATTACATAAACAATATAAATTACGTAATAATGACATACACTATTGATATAAATATAATAATGAGACATAACTTAACCAAGACTCTAAGTTCATCCATGATATCCCACTCAACCATGCTTCACTAAGCCTCTTTGCATCACAAACCTACAAACAAAGAGAATATTTCCTGGTAGGAATATTCCGAGGTAGCCCATGAATATTGTCAGTATAGATTATAACGGAACCAACAACATTGTCCCAAACATAGCATATAAATTTAGTTTTTGTACATGTGAACTTCTAGGTAGAACAATGAATATTGATAACAAACATAATAAAATAAACACTATATTTCTTTTAGTTTTGGTGTGATACACAGAAAGGACCAAAAACAATATCATACAATATCATAGGGTGTTTGAGCACATAACATAATTTTCACAGCCAATATCTGGATAATGACCAATTACATGAGGAAATTTCTAGAAAATATAGTATTACTGAAATATATGAAAAATTCCTAAGATAATTTTATGGAAAATATAAATAATCATGAGGCCAATTTTGAGGGATTCATCATCTACCCTAATTCTAAGGTGCATGTCCAAGGAAATCCTAATAAGCATTGATTCTACATGGTAGGGTTCTACCATACCCTAATTCCAAGGAGCAATTCCAATTAAATCCAAATAGAGATATACATATTGAGGGGCGGTTCCTTCCACCTGAACCATCTCATCAATAGTATACATAAAGATTAAATCCAAGGAGAAAATCCAAGGAATATTGTGTATCTCAATACAAATTAAGGGATAGTGAATCCCACCTAAATCAAATCATAATAAGAATACCAATAGGGTTTTCACCCTTTGAATATATACCACATAGTCCATATGGGACTCTTAAGTGAAATAAAAATCACCATAATCACCATATTATGATCACATCACTGATTTGGGTTCTAAGGTGAGACACAAAATCATCATTATACAGTCCCACATATATCCTCTAAGGGGTCTATCATGATCTGACCCAAGACGGGGCTCAAGACACAACTACTCCAAGCCCTCCTCCATAGGCCAGAGGTGAAAAAAGTGACAAAGGAATACAAAACATGGGGAGGAATTTTCTTAAGGATCTGTACACCCAAAAACATTCAACTCAATTAAAAATTGTTAATGGAAAGAAGGAAATATGAAAAAATTCTATAAAATAAATCAAGCATGCTTGAAACTCTATAATGTAAAAAAGTAACAGTAGTGTATAATAATATGTAAAGGGGAAAATTACATAACCAACTAGAAATATGTCCCACCATGAAAAAACATTAAAATTTTAAATAGTTAAGGGAGCACAACTTTTTTATACCTTGCCATGACTACAATAAGTTGTCCAAGAACGCAATATAAATATGCTCATATAAAGTCACAATCGACATATCTACCATCCGCAAAATACTTGACACATGTGGGTGAACTATATATGGGTGTGAGTATGTATATAAAGAGTATAATTCTTGGAAAGTGGTGAAGGTGTAGTAGAAATATATACAACTGAAGAGTAATGTAGTTGATAGAATAAGGTAAAGTGAAATAATATAGCTCAACCCATCCAGGAGTGTGAAAGTATGATCATCCAAGAACATAGGTTTATATATTATTATATTAAATAATAATGTTTTAATAATACATTGTTACTTTTTGAAACTCTTTCTTGCGTGTAATAGTAGACATCAAAGAAGTTTGATCTTAATTGTAACCCAAGCTATTGAGGAAGTCCTACATTACATGTAACAAAAGATACCATGGTGTTGTGTGAAATATAAGTTATGTAATATATTATATGTATTTAATATAGAAAATATATTATAATATATCAGGTTACTATACTACCTTTTTACACATGGTATTGTGCGTCATACACACTATTGAATATGAAGTTTAAATTTAGAATTTCGGGGTGTAACATTTTCCTCACATTATTTAAATTGCATTTTCACAATTTAAAAATTATCTTGGTGATATATTGATTCATATTTCCTACACTGAAATACCATATTGTGAGAAGGGTTCATAATTTAACCTCCATAAAAGAGAGAATGGAATGTGCAAAGGTAACATTCAATACCATGTAACTAGGTCTCTATTTATGATAACATAAGTGGAATGTAGAGATAACAACATAGAGGAAAAGTGTAAATATTTTTATGGAGTGAATGATGTCATAAATCACAAAAAATTGAATGATAAATAGAATGCTGAAGGCCTCAAATCCCCAAACATGAGATTCTTTAAGATACCATCGGTTCAATATAATATTAATGTATTAGGTTTTTTTATTTCGAAGTCATTTCTATGATGGGTAATTATTTTACTTCTAATAAAAATAATGAAATATTCTTAATTAAAAGGTTTTAATTTCATATGAAACATTATATCTTTTGGTTATTCTTTGATAAAATTACAATTCATTCCTTTAATACTATAAATTAATTCCAAATAATGGTTTTTTTATTAATAATGCACTAAAATAAATTTTAAAGGATCATAAGGGTTATAAAATAGTGATATGTCAAACTATAAGTATTTACTGATCTTACAACGCTAACATGGTTCATATATTAATCTCTAATCCTAAAAAAGTGAAAAAAAAGTTCATAATTAATATGTTTTCAACATATTTTATATATAAAAACATTAAAAAATTAACCATAACATTGTGTATGTTAGTGGTTGTGGTGAAATCCTTATCAATATTTAATATTGGGATCAGGACCCATGGACATGTAAGATTTTTTTGGTTTTCAAATTTTATACAATTTCCCTTTTCAAAAACCCAATTAATATAATTTCGATAATAAATATGATGGAAATCCTTGAAATATGGTTAATCACTACCTAACCATTTAACAATGGGTTTCAATACAACACCAATACATAAATACTTCATCCATTTACTTCCACATATGTCCATTCATTAGTATGGGGTTTATCCATAATATCATTTCTAGAATTTTAAAATCATGACACCTTATATCCAATATAAAACACTTTAGGATTTACCTTGGATATTCATTATAAAAATATATTATAATTTTATGAAAAGAAAATATTAATTATCCTATGAATATCCCCCAAGAATGTAAAACAAGGGGAGTAGTAAGGCTCATTTATAAGCAACAAGTCATCCAGAGTCTGGCCTGAAACACCATGTCAAAGTTATTACTCAATGGTTCGTCTATTCTAGAACCATTCCCACTTGCTATGTCCACACATGGATGTATTTCTAGGAATACCAACAAAATATCTACAAAAAAATTTTACTCTGTTATTCTAAAAATATCATCAAATTCTTCCTTAGGGTAAGGTTCTATAACCCATGTTTTCTTAAATCTAGTTCATAAGGTTTCTACTAAACTTCCTTTGATACAATCTGTTGTGACCCAACTCTAGACAGCAAGTTCCTGGTATCTTCAATCAATTAAATTGGAATTATATCAAAGAATCAATTCCTAAAAGACCAAAGTATTTATTAGTCATTGTATAATAGATACATAAATGGGTATTGTATTTTCATGACCCCTCCCTCCAATGATAATTATCTTATTCTGAAATTATGAAACGGAGGCAATGAATCCCAAGTCTCTCCTCTAGTAGTATATGGGTTGGAAACTAGCACCACTTTTGTAAAATTGTCTCAATAAGGGAGGCATCTCCCTTTGTTAGAAAAAAGATTTACAGATATAATGTATAAAATATAATCAACTCCATGACATATTACACAATAAACCAAAACCATCACAAAATGTATGTATAAATAAAAAATTATACATATAATGTATAGAAAATTATTCCAAAAATAATTAAAGCTAAGGTAGTGCCACAATAACAATTCCAAAGATCCAAAAAATGTCTAGAATTGTACAAAAATCCTCCTGAAAATCGGAATATAAATTCTAAATATGTAGACTGAGTATACAATTATAAAAAGTTGGAAAAACCAGAGTCTCATGTACACATGTAAAGGGAGAATACAAATGCACCCATGATAAAACAGTAGAACCAATCAACACATATAAAATTAATTAACCATACCATCCTCACTTGGGCACTATCCCCAAAAAACTCAGACCATGTAATATAATATAATGTAATGAAAATTGATTATATGGTACCCCGCACCAGTTTCACACTAATTATCTGATCTTTCCTAATGGAAAATGTCATCTTGCTCCCAAAAATTATGAAATTACCACATAACAACCCTCACGCACACACCTGGGTATCAAAACAATATAGCACATATTTCCTATAGACACCTGGGCCACAAAACACATCACATCCTCCTATAAATGCCATAGGTTACATACCATTCTACATCCCTTTAGTAGATGCATGTTCCCCAAACCACATCACATCTAACCCGTTAACACAAGGGATAGAAATGACATCTCATACCACATGTAGACACTTGGGCCACAACCTTCACCTCATCCAAAAGACACCTAGGATATCATAAAACATCTCATCCTAAACACACCTAAGAAATAATAACACATATCATCCTGACGAAAATGGCGAAAGTACCACTCACCCACACATACCTGGGCATCCCAAACCATAACCTCCCCGAATAATCTTTGGATTTTAAACCTTGGAAGAGGGAGTAAGGAAAACCTGGAAGACATCCATTATCCTTCCATCAGGATGTTTGGGAACGATATTATCCCATGTGATGATAGGTGTGTTCGTCACATAGTGATCAATAAGGGTGTGGTGCATATAGAAATCACAATAACATATAGTGTATATACCTATAGAGCTACAACACACAATAGCATCCTATATGTTTATAATAAGAACAAACCCTCTCAAAGAATCCACACAGTCTATGCCACATCTATATGCAAAAAAACACAAAAAAAAAACACAAACCACAATTCATTTTCAATATTTCACCTATATTTAGGGGTTTTGGTTTTATAAAATCTTTTATCCTTATCATCCATTTTTATTTTTGAAATCCAAATTTGTCAAGAAACCTATCTCATCTTATTTATATTTTCATCACATTGTGTATATATAATAATTAACTATCTAATCAGAACAACCAGTCATCAATTTCCACATTAAGAATGCCCATTTTAAATCATTAATATTTAGTATTAATCCCATTAATATATTAGTAGATATAATAGTTTCAACCACACAAAAATAATCACAACACCATACAATAATATCAGAAGACATAAGTCACATTATACTCTTAATCCATATTTATCATCATAATAGATTTAACAAATACCAAATAATCCCATATTAACAACATATTTTTTCATTAAATTCATGCCTTTTATTATTCAATTATTAGCTATTCAAATTCCACATTCCATTTCAAATAAGATTTTTTTATTAATTATTCCCCAAAACTGATATTATATTTTAGTTCCATACTTCCCAAGAAACAATATTATCTCACATAATAAAATATCCAACACCTAGAAAGTATCCCCACACAACAACCCATTACTCTATGAACAACAATATCACATCATAAATAAATTAACAGACACATCCCCTTATGTATACATTATGTACATCCACAACTTATCCATCATTATAGCACAAATGTGTAAAACATATCATCCACTACCCCCCACATATCGCAACACATTCATAATCCATCCATAATATCACCAAATCAAACCCACAATTAAAAATTATGACAAAAAACATGTTACATCTTATAACAGATCAAAAAATATATTTATATTTATTAGGGTACCCTTTATTAAATTTCACATAATTTTTGGTGTTAGCACAAGAACAATATTATTCCGGGGTATCCATTTATTTTAACATAATATAAGTGGTTATGAAATTTTATTATAAGTGACATCTACATCCACGTAACATGAATTTTGTAGTTCCCATCATCATGAGTGAATGTAGGGACCCACATGGACATGGTTTTGAATGGTTAATTTATACCATACAATTCACAACTTCTGAACAAAACAAAACAAACCAGATTAAATATATAATATCATACATCACATCCCCCTAGCCCATTAAATTAAAAATAAACCCATTTGTTATCTTCATTAATTTACATAAAACTATGATTAAAATAGTTAACAATATGATACACATAATGAGAAAAAAAAGGAAAACCATACTTAGAAGGAAGAATCCTTTTTCTAGGAGTTTCTACACCAAAACATGCGGTACATACATGAAGTAACTTCTTCTGGGGGACTCAAATCCAATAAAACAATTTGTTCCATAACTCAAATATGAGGAAGGATTTGGTACATCCCATATCAAGAGAAGAAAATACCAAATTAGGGCAGAAAGGATATTCTATTCTGGAAGAATAGATCCTAAATGTTAGGGACTAGATAGAGTTTAGAATGTACATTAATGGTGGATCTCAGTAATCCACATAGTATGACCATTTAAAAGCCTTTATTTTTTTAATAAAAAAATCAGATATTTGATTTCATATCCCTTGAAATGGATTCAAAACCAATTAATATAGAATTGAACTAATATTACATAAAAATGGATGTCAAAAGGTAAAAACTAGAAAAATATGAAAATTGGAAAAAAATGTCAAAATGAGTCACCACCAGGGATAGACGAGTGACCACCAGACAGGTTACTACTAGTGAGTCGCAACCCGGAGTGTCACCTCCAGACGAGTCACTTGTAGAGAGTTACTGCCAAGGTGAGATACCACGAGAATAAGTTACCTCTAGAATGAGCTTCCACTAGAACGAGCTACCTCCAAAACAATCTACCTCTATGATGTGATGATATTGGGAAACTAGAAATTTGGTAAAATCATGAAATGAGACGCTGTTGAAATGACTCAGATGTCTCGAATTGAACATCGACTTCCCCCTAGAATCCTCAAACATGTTGTCTTCCCATAAAGTAGTGGACTGAAATTATTAAAAAATTATATCTGATACCTCTCAATATATTCGTAACATCAAGGATTATAACCAAAACCATCTTAAATATACCTATAAAGGATGTCATTACACATGAAACATCTCCATCAAGTAAAACTTTTATCCAAATATCCCACAAAATTTGATCAAACATAACTAACCTGAACATAATAATAAGTAATTATACCCTAAAATGATAATGAATGTTTGATAATTATCCAGTACTTTTAATAAATCACTTCTCAAACAAATATTCATTATTTAGAACCAAAACAATCCATGAAAGAATGATAGTGATGGTCTGAACAACCATCCCTTTAGGCACTTCTCATTTATCATGACATTCATTGGATAAAACAAACAATATGGAACCATCCATTAGAGAATAATCCTCTCGAACAAGGATACAATCATGTTGATCGGTATAATATATCCAGTGTGCAATGTATAACAATCAAACATCCATAATAACAACAATGAAGATAGAACATTTGAATTCAATTTCATAACATTATTTCAATGGAATTTATTATTTTACATTAGAGAAAAAATTATTATACATTTTATTTCAATAACATCACTTAGACATGCCATTGAATGAATATCTATAAATGCATTTTTCTCATTTTTTAATCTATAAAATTTAAAATTCAGAATATTTAAAACATATCATGTTTAACATGTCATGAAGAAACAAAATACTATGATCAATTAATAATTTTTAATATAATAGAAAAGATATTTAAGACACTTTATTAAACCATTCTGGTGGTGTTTAAAATATCTGAATGATTTTTCAACTGATATTTTAATTTCCACTAATTTTTCTCAACGTTTTATTATTAGGAATGTTAAGATTGAAAAAAATTCCATTTAAATCATTTTTATTAAAATTTTAAAACAAAATTTAGTACACCAAGAAAACTTCCATGATTCAAAACCTATCATTGAATCTTTTTTATAGCATGGAGTTAATAAAAATAATCTTTGTGAAAACAATTTCAAAAAAAATTTTAAAACAGTATTTCTTCAACAATTTTTCCATGAGCACTTACATAAATTGTTATGGTTCATTCTTTCAGAAAATTTACTCTCTTATTCTAAAAGAACTCTATCATGCACTTTACTAAGTTAATAATAATAGAATTTAATATCAAATCTTGAAGAATTAAATATAAAAAGGGTTGAATCTCAAATATTAAATGAGTTTTAAACTTATTACCATATCCATGATTAAATTTTTTTCAAGGTTTTTCATCATATCATTAATTACCCAGAACATAATTATTCAAAAAAATAAAAGGGGTTTAATATTTCCAATTACCATTTTTCATAGTTTTCCTATCATTACTTGTAGTAGATTCAAATAAAATTACTTTACCATTGAAAAAAATTATTAGTAAACATATCTTTAATAAGAATAAAAATCAAATGAATCCATACAACACAAAATGATATTTTCCTCTTTGTCTAGAAATAACATGCCCGAACAGTTTAAAATGTTTCATACTTTAATGCATCTTTATGAGAGGAAAGAGTTTCCTACTCTTAGTATGTTTTTGGTCAGAAAACATGTTATAATTATAAGGTCAAATACATAAACACTTCCAATATAGTGGAATTCAAACAATCTCAACACTTCCTTTATAAAAATGAATTTAAGCATGGGAGGAAATATCATCTTTATGATTTATGGATCTCCCAAAACTACTAGTATATTTTATTATAGAATTTATTTGACTAATCATTTTTATGATAGGTGATGGATTCCATCAATATAAACATATCAAAACACAACATCACATAACAAAATAAAGTCATCTCACAACTACTGTGACATATCTCTGCCACCACACATCACCACCACTGTATATCACAACCACTAGATAAACTTCCCAACCAATAGAAGTTTCCACTAGACATTTTACATCACCACATCATCGTACCATTTTCCCATCCACAATAAGATACCCTTCTGACATAACCAAATGTTTCATTTCATCCTCTACACAACACTAACCAACAATCCAAATTATCGCAACCAAATCTTCAGGAACACAAACCATGGAATTCCCACTTCCATGTTGAGATATTATTCTCTTTTGGTGGTACTGACTCTTTCCAATGGTTTTAATAACATCAATGTTTAACAAATCTATTTTATGGATCAAGTTCCACTATTTGTACACTTAATGGTTTTTAAACCGTATCCAAGATAGGGAATAAAAAAAAGAACAATCACACATAATTAGAACACATAGAATCTCCCAAAATAGTTTATAGGATTACATTATTTAATATTATTATTTCAGATTGGGAACATTCAAAAAATGTTAAATTTTACATGAGGGATCAGTTCATTAGTCATATGTACGTGATTTTAATTTTAATATATGGTGAGTTTAAATGAACAGTTAAATCAAGGGTCCCATTGTCTAAAAAAAACACAGAACAATAAGGTTTCTAAAAACTACTATTTTTAGAGAGTAATATCAACACATAAATATAACGATTGAAATGCAATGATAAACACCACTAAACCTTTGAATGTTATTTCTAGTGAAATGTGAGGTCTTTCATTTAAATATTCATAACATGAATCCATGTTGTGGAAAAAATTTCACACATGTTATATCACACACCATGTTTAATGTGGTTAAAAAATCAATTCGGAGTTCATATTATTATCAATGAAATGCACTTCCGAAATCATTTTAATAAAATGTACCTGATATGTTTTTGTTCTCAATTCAAATAATACATTACATAAACAACTTGACGTCAAAATTATCAATCTAGAACAACATTGTTGATAACACAATTTGAACTAAACGTGTTGTATTACTATGATTCATGCTTTATCGTACTCAAGGTGAATAATATTTAATCATTTCATTGATCAATGAAACATTATTTTTATTAGTAAGATTAAAAGTAAACATGTTATATTAATAAATTTCCTGATTTTATCATTCTCAAGATGAACATTATTTAATAATTTAATAGTACCAGGAAACTTGATTATAAACTAAAATAAAGACTACATGATTCCACATACATATTTAGATATGTCGTATTAAACATGATACACGTGTAGATCTCTCATTCGGTATTTTCCCTAGATCCCACAATAATGATTTCAACTTTAGGAATGATTCCCATAACAAACTACTCATGACATAACATGTTAGGTATGGTTATTTCAGCACTTCAAAATTATTATCAGTTATAAAATAATAATTTTAATCATTTATTTGGTTTTATGTCTCAAAAATTTTCCACAAAGTATGCTTATATTTTCCAAATTTAGAAATAAATGTCACATCGATTTCAATTCTAAAACATGATTTCATGATATGGTTATATTAATATTGTAAAATAGCAATAGAGGGAAAAATAATAAGAAATTTATTCTTATCAATGATTCTAAAATTTAAAATAATTATCAATTATAAAGATGTACATTTTTATAAATTTTAGAATTTAAATGTCTAAAGCCATAATTTACAACATGTAAATGACATATACTTATGACAAATTACAGATTGAATGAAATACAAGAAATATTAGCTCACATGGAAACTAGAATACTTACAAGAATTGTTTCAAATTAATTTATTTTATAATGCTAGTGTGGAATCTACATTGAGGTCACATTATTTATAAGGGTTTTTAAAATTAAACAATTGGCCTTAAAAAATATAGTAAGAATGTTTCTTCAATAATTTCAAACATTTGAAAAATTAGAAGGCATGTGATAAATTTCCATCCAGGGAAGAAAAATCTAATTTTTTAAGAATCGTTCTATAAAAGTAATGGAAACAACACATTAAAATATCAAGATGGTTTAAGGAACATTATTTGTTAGTTACATAAAATTATACTATTTACTTTTAGGTTATATGAATTATTCATCAAATAAATAATTAATTATATTATCAATTAAATCTTGGGAAAATATATAGAAATATAAATTAAAAATCAAGATTCATTTAAATTACATTATATTCACAAAATCATCCAATTAAAATGATAAAAAAAAGTCATTATGATCAATGTACCTATCCTAAGTCACTACCTTACAAGTAGTGCCACATAAAGTGGATATACAGTAGGCTCAGAGTTTGTGCAATGGATCATGGGGGTCCCTAAAATCCCATTTTCTAGCTGGTATACATATCCTATGTAACGTACCAAGGTGAACTGGCAGTTTTTCCATTCCAAACCATGCATTCATCACTATGTCTAACTCTGAAATCCACCCTATATTTCAACAATCACATTTGATACCATTCTATCATGACCCTCCCTCCAATGTTACCTTTCGTAGTTTGGAAATAAAGAAAGGGGGATAATGACTCCATGAGTCCTGCCTCTAGTAGGTCATGGGTTGGAGATTATCACCAAGGGTGTACAAATATCACAGTATAGGAGCCATTACCCTTTATAAGAAAAAAAAATTAAGAGATATGATGTATCATCCAAAATAAACTATATAAAATATTATAAAATAGAACTAATCAATACCAACATTACTTTATAATTCAAAATAGATATATATATAATGTCCCCAAAAGAAATCACAAAAGAATTAATGATAAAGCAGCGACACAAAAATTCCTCCAAATTTACTATGTAGAAAAGTCTATAACATTCCAAAAATTAATTTCGAAACCTGAAAATATTTTTTATATACGTTGGGTGAGAATTGATGTATACATAGTAGGGAAAACCAAAGTCTATCATGCACATGTTAATGGATAAGACTAATGCACCTATGAGAAAAAAGAACAAAACAACACCTATAAACGTATACTAACCATCCCAAACTCACCATGGAATTATCACCAAATATATCAAACAATGTAATATAAAATAATGTAATTAACATTGATTGTAGGTTACCCCACACAGTATTCACATTTACTAGCCTCTCATAACTATCAGAAAAAGTTATTGCACTACCCCTCTTCTGAAAGTTCCTCATCAAAACCTTCATGCACACACCTGGGACTCAAAAACCACACCATATCCCACCTACAAACACCTAGAACAAAAACCAAATCACATCCCACCCACAGACTCCTAGTCCACAAACCACAAAACATTCCGCTCGTAGACACCTAGGACCCAAAATACATCACATCTCCCCCGTTGACACATACTCCATAACCTAGATCTCATACTACTCATAGATTCTTCATCCATAACCAACCTTTCATCACAAATATTACCAGGAAAGCATTAGACATCTCATCCTGAAGACACTTGGGAAAACAAAATACAACTCATCCCAATGACACCTGGGAAATCACTACTCTCCCACAAACACCTGATCCAATCAAACTAAAATGTACCCAATGAATCCTGGGATATCACTACCTGGAAGAGGGAGAAAGTAAGTGTGGGTGGCCATCCTTCCAACATCCATTATGATATATAAGAAAGAGACCCCCCCCCATGACTATGGGGGTGTTAGGCACATAGTGCTCAATTTGGGTGGGGTGTGTGTAGACATCACAAGAACATACAATGTATATACCTATAGAGTTAAATCAAACAATCCCATGCTATGGGTTTATAAATATAACTAACAATCTCATAGAATCCACATAATCACGGCCACCTATTAAAGCATAAAAACACAAAACAAATGTTATTCTCAATCTTTAATCTATATTTCAGGGATGTTGTTTTATCAATACCTCTTTCCTTATCATCCAATTTGATTTGTGTAATCAAAATCTATTAGGAAACCCATATATTATTATTTAGTATATCCATCCCATTTGGGAATATATAAATATTAAATAATTAATCCGCACATCCCATAATAAAATTCATAATTAATCATGCCCATTTTAAATCATTAACATACGATATTAATTCCATTAATACATGGGTACATATAACATAAAAAAATAATCAGAACACCATACAAGAAGAACATAATACATAAGTCACATTATACTCAAAATCCATATTTATCAGCTTAATAGATTTCTCAAATATCGAATAATCCTAGATGAACAACACATTGGTTTATTAAATTTCATCATGTTACCATTCATTCGTTAACTATTCCCATTCTACATTCCATTTCAAATAAATTATTTTTTTATATTCTTCCAAAGAACGAATAAATCATTTTAGTTCCATAATTACAAAGAAACTAGAATTAATTCACACTATACAATAATAAAAATATAGAATATAACACCACACTATAACCTATTAACCTCTTTCTAATAATCCTACATCATGAATAATTCACAAACACATCCCCTTTTCTATCCTTGATGCACAACCACACCCTTACCATAAATAAAACCCCAGTATATAAATCTCCTCATCCACTACCCCCACATATCGAAACATAGTTATATTTAATCAATTATATCACTAGATCCATCCCATGGCTAACAATTGTGTACACAAACAATTTACATCACATAATAAAGAAAAAATATAATTTCATACTTAGATGGGAATCCATTATCCAACTTCACTTATTTTTGGGTGTTATCATAGAAACAACAAAATTATTGGGAATCCATTAATTTTAATTTAATGTAGGTGGTTAAAAAATTATATAATAAGGGACTTCAATTGTCACATAACATGAACTCCATAGTTCACATAATCATAAGAGAATGTAGGGACCCCCAATGACAATGATTTTCAATGGGTAATTTTTCCCATACAATTCATAACAAAAAAAACAAATAAAACCAAATTATATTTATAATATTGTATATAACATTAATCTACCCAGTTAAATTCAAATTAAACTAATTAATTATCTTCATTAATTCATATGAAACCATGATCTTGAGAGTTAACAATAATAAACACATCTTGCATGATACACATTAGGAGAAACAAAGGAAAAAAACTATATTGAAGAAATAATCCTTTTACCTAGAGTTGTTGCACCAAAACAGGGGGTGAGTACATGAGGGAACTGCTTCAAGGGGAATTCAAACCAACTGTAGAACCTTATTCAAAGACTCTTATAGGATGAAGGATTTAGTACATCCATTACGAATAGAAGAAAATACCAGAAGACGGTAGGAATAATCACCTATTTAGGAAGACTAGATCCTAAATGTTCGGGGATATATATAGATTAGAATTTTTGTTAATGGTGGATCTAAAAAAACCACATAGTTTCACTATTTAAAAGAATCCAGATTGTCTGAAAATGAATGATATGATTTATATCCCTTGAAAGAGATTCAAACCTACTAAAATATAGAATTAAACTCATTATAAACAATGAAATATGTCAAAAGGGAAGAACTAGAAATATCTAGAAAATTCAATAAATTTGGAAAACTATTGAAATGTGTCACTTTTACTACATGATGAGTTATCGCCAGACGAGTCAATTCTAGGTGGGTGACTAATAGATGAGTCACTACCTGGATACTCAACAAAAATTAGTCCCCACAAGACGAGTCACCACCAGAAGGGTCGTGGTTAGGGAGTCCTCGCCAAATGAGTCACCGATAGCAAGTCACCTCTAGAAAGTCATCTCCAGGGTGAGCTATCGCTAGAAAGAGCTACTACCAAAAAAGAGATACCTCTTGAATTATCTACCACTGTCCAACTATAAATTTGGAAAACTATTTTAATGAGACATCGTTGAAATTCCTCACATGTTGGAGAAAATAACCCCAACTTCCCCGTTGAAACCTCAAACACCAGACTACCCACCAAGTAATGGACCATATTGTACGATTCATTCCATGTATTAAAAATAAATACAATTATTAAAATGAAATATTTTCTTTATAAATAAATAAATAAAATCATGGATAACTTTATTCTATATAGTAAATCCATACATATCTTTAATAGTATGATTCTTGGATTCTTGGGGAAATGAACATAATAAGGGTGATCTAAAGTTCAAAGTAAGGGAAAAAATATAAGAAAAAATAATGAATGAATAAGAATAATAATCATGAAATGGTATCAGAGTACTCACATTTCATAGAATCAATAAAATAAGAAAAAATTTCTTAAAAAATGGAAGGTTATTGAATGGAAAAATATTCCATTCAAATAACAAGATATGGAAAAATAAATATAGAAATATAAGAAAAGTGTATCACACTCCATTTAATCAATTAACAGATAATGATATGTATCCAGAGATATGTCAACCCCAAATATCATGGATGGATAATAACTGAAACTATATAAGGGAAATAATCGATTTTTGGACACCATGTTTTGTAGGTACATCGTACCATTACTATTAAGACCTTTTAAAACACAATTTAAAAAATATAGGATAAAATCCTATCTAAGGTAGTTATACAAATGAATCATCCCAAGAGACTAAAAATGCATTAGGGGATTATCTAAAACCTCCCCAACCCATTTAATACCAATCCAAAACACTCCTAATATTGAATAATTGAAATAAATAATATGCTTTATCAAATAACTATATTAAAAAAAGAATATGGAATTATAAATAATTCACCAAATGATAAAATAACTGTCAGTGTAGAAACTATATGTAAAATGCAAAAAAAATTGAAAATAGTAATATCAATGATAAAAGATATGTATAATTAGGAGAAATTCAATGATCATTAGAGATTTAATATTTCAAGGGGTTTTAAAAAATAAACCAAGGATGTGAATATAAATACTATAATTGAAAAAATAAATCAAAACCCATCTGTAGAAACTATAAGGATGGTAGAAATACAACATTCCCTATATGAGTTAAAATAAGTGGTTCCTCTCATTAATGAATCAAAATATTATAAAAATATCTTTTTAAAAACATTCTTGATGAAAATAAAATTTTATTTGGAAAAAATGTTCTTTGAAAATAACTTTTTTAAATGATTTTTCATTAAAAATAATCATTTAATACCTAAAAAGGAAGATTCATTGAAATAACAGAGTGAAAATATGTACTTACTATATGAGGTAAAAAAATTCATTTTGAATACTCAAAGTATAGAATGATTCTTTATTCAGAAAGTGATAAAAAGATTCATTTGAAAATAATAGTAAAAGTAAAAAAGAGTAAAAAAATTATTTACCAAATCATTTAAATAACTGTTTTTAAATTTCTTTAATAAAACATGGGTTTTATAATAAAACTAGTTCTCCGACTAAAGAGAGAATCAAAGTCAGGTTTTCTAAAAAAACATTTTATAAAAAATTTTCTGTACCAATGATTGAAAAAATGGAACTAATAATTGAAATTGGTCATGAATAACAATAGGATAAAAACATAAATGTTTTATTGAATAATGGTATTGGTCATGAATAAAAATAGAATAAAAACATAAATGTTTTATTGAATAATGGTATTGTATATTTCTTTAATGGAAATACAATTGATTTATTATTAATGTAATTATGGAAGAAATTAATCATTAAACATTCCAAACTATCCCATACAACTATAAAAATTTTTAAATTATAATACACATTAAAGAATAAAATTAATTTTAAGTTTATTTTTAAAATTATTATGAATGAAATATCAACATAATATAACAAAATGGGTAGTGGATATACCAAACAAAATTTGTAAGTGGTGAAGTTGACATTTATCTGAAAGTTGTAAAAAGTGAGATGAGAATCCCTTACATTGAGTTTTTCTTCTACGTGAACATCCTTTAACATAATGTATAATAAATTTATGTTAATTTTATACTTTTTGAGAACATCTTGTGGTTTAGAATGACTTTTTACACTTTTTTATATTTTTTATACAACAACTTAAAAAATTACGTTTAAGTTGGGTGTTTTGACCAAATTAATTTTATGGGTTGAAAAAAACATTGGTAGGTAAAATATGGTGAAAGGGTTAATTATATTACATATAAAAAATATTAGTCTACAAATAATTATCATATTTTTACATAAATTAACCTTTTAAAATCAATCATTACATAATGTTATGAAAAATTCATCAATATTACAATCATGGAGATGGTAAGTCGCATATACGCTTGAGTAACTTTCTTATTATTCAATGGTCATTATGGAAAGATATTATGTAAAACCATATCATTACACAATAGTAATTCTATAATTAAGAACATATTATTTAATAATTTATACATTTTTATATAATTCTTGTGATTAAAAATGAAACACATCTTGTCGAGGAGGTGTTAGTCCACACGTCAACAAATAACGTTATCACATGTTAAGTGTGTGAAAGGAAAATAAAGAAAATGATATATATATATATTTCCTGAAATGTAATAATTTCATTAATATCATATAATTTATTTATGTGTCATATGTTTAATTATAATAATCCTTAATACATTCCATGTATTATGTGAATGAATAAAATCACTTTGCAGGTTTGGTGGTCCACACTTCCTCAGACGATGTTATGGTATTAATTAAAAATAGAAAGTATTAAATATTTCTATTATAAAAGGACAAAAATTATACGAATTCATAATAAATATATTCTATATCATATATAAAAATACTATCTATCATAATTGACCCCATGATAGGTTTAAAATGAAAAATGAACAATCATCATGTCATGAGGTAGTAATTCGTCATACACATAAAAAGTATGTTCATTACACATTAGATGGAAGTGTGTGTATGTGTAGGTAGAATCTATAGAATAAAAAATAATAGTATATTGAGTATAATTGTGTTATTATACAAAAATTTAACAATTATATTTGATGGAGATGATAATATAAAAAAAAATTAGAGAGAATGAGATAAGACGTTACATCTTAATCGGGAAACATCATTCAGTTTTTACCAAAAGGATTCCTTGGAGGGATCTCTTCCCAAAGGGAGGCATCAAAAATAAGGAGAGGAATTTATGGAAATGATATCGGTTGATCATGGATGAACCTATGTTTTATGAGAGGTGTGTGGAATGGGGATAGAAAGTATAAGGCCCCATCCTTAAACCTTACTTAATCTTGAGTTATTACAAGATTACACATTAATGGTCTTTTCGGGTTTAGAGTTTTAGAGAATTAGATAATAAAACTTGCATTACATTCCACATATAAAAAAAGTGGTTACATAAAGATATTATTCTTCATTCCCATCAGTGGAAACACATTTAAAATAAAACATGGATTATTTCTTGACACTATCTTGACACTATCATCATATCATGTACCTTTCCCTTGACCTGTGAAAAACATTTCAAAAAACATGGGATGAGCATAAAAAGCTCAGTATGGGTTATAAAAACTTGGAAAGGAAACATGGATACATATATACATAAGAATGAAATCATACTTTACCCATAAAACATAGGCACTTTAACATACCTCCTAAAATCCTGAATAAATCATAGAAATCATATGACATAATGGTAACTTGAGGCATTCATAACATTCTTACGTAGGGAGTAACCCTCTTGGTTAGGTTTGGAATACCCATCACAGTATATTCCATAAAATCTCTTCGGAGAAACCCTAACGTTTCACTCCTTCGCATTACCCAATGCATTGGAGAGCTATATCGGGCTCACCCGCCCTTAGTTTATCACGGAACCACCCATCTTCATAATAATTCCCAAGAACCATAACATAATCGTATCACAGAAAACATGCATAACGGAAACATAACATTTCCACATTTCAATCACAAGATATCAATACAACACAAAAACATTGTGAAAACCATTTTCAATACCAAAATAAAAGAAAAGTAAAACATGGTATTTATTTTTCTTTTAAAAAGAAGGTATGGCTTGTAGAGGAAGCCGAAACTCAAATAATGGTCACGACGGCGGAGAAGTAGTTGTCGCCTCATACGTACGACAAAAACATTCCCTTTTGTCATTTAGTAAACTCTTCATATAAAAAAGATTTCTTTTGAATAAACATAAAAGTCAAAGGGGTTTATACACCGTATAAAAGAAATTTGTGTATAAAATAAAATATGCCTCAATGAAATGAGATTGAGATGAAGTCCCATACCTCGTATCCAACTTGACCCGACCGTTCTTTAATCTCCTGAATAATAAACTTGAGTTAATCTCTACTTTCTTAAGAACCTTTTTCAAGTTCACTATTATTTTTATACCATGTTATGGACATCATGTAATCATTTAAGTTAATAATGTTCATTTTGTTGGTATTTGGTTCTGAAGTCAAAAATAGACTTCTTACACTTACATGTTGTTAATTTGGTCATAGGTTTGTTATATCCAAATGATATTAATGATTTGGATAACATATATATCATATATATTCATCATATACATGTATTTATAATATTACATCACCTTTAGAGGTAAGAAATGAAATGCACCGTTCATGGAGACGGTAAGTCGTACCTACGCATGAACGCCACTTCCATTTCTATTTCATATTTTCTGGAATGGAATCATAATGATATAAGAGTATATTATAATTCCAGTATAATAACATATATAATATCATTAACTTTATCTTTTACACATCCCACATATGGTATTAACGAATCAAATCACTTTCAGGGGGCGGTAGTCTGCACTTCCTAAAATGAAGATATCGTGTTTACCCATAATAGAAACCATAAAAGTATGCCCAAAATGAAAAAAACATAAGCTTAAGGAAAACATAAACATATTATATATCATATATAAAAATAGTGACATCATAATGGCCACCTTTGAAGGTGTTAAATGAGTATTGAACAATCATCGTTTCGGGAGGCAGAATTTCGCCATCCACGGAAATCGTATGTTCTTTAACCATTTCATGTAGTTGTGTGAGAGTGTAGCTCAAATAAATATTATAACAACATCCTTGTATATTTAAGATACTGGTGTTGTTACAAAATAAGTGAATAAAAAGAGTTTAGGGGGTTGGAGAAGCAAAATAAAACAAAAGAACATGAGAGAATGAATTGCCTTTAAAAGTGTAACTCTTTTTGATTTGAGTCTATAGGCTTCCTTTGAAAGGATTATTCCCAAAGGGAATCCTCTAGGATGAGACGGGGGATGTGGAGAGAGTAAATGGGCAGGGGTTGGCCGAGCCAAAGGCTTGAGGAGTGTGTGAAATGAGGTAGAAGTGGGGGCCTTTTATAAGAGGAGAGGAGGGGAACTTTTGGAAAGTAAAGAAGTATTAATTTATTTGAAAATGTGTTTCGGTTTTAAAAGGTCCCACATAGATATCATTCGTGGATAAGGTGATAAGGGTTCGAAATCCACTCATCCAATTGGTTTTGGACATGTTTTGTTCATAGATTTCACATTATTTTTTAATTTTATTTAAATCATCAAATAATGATGTCATCGCTACATCATTATTATGTCATAAATAATTTAATTTATTTAATTTCTAAAAATTATAAAAAAACTACTATTATGTAGTAAATTTTTTTAGATTTCCAATGACTATTTATAATCAAAAATCTGATCTTTATAACCCCATGTTAAAATTGTTTTCGTAAAACATATTATGTTTGTGTCATTTTTACATTTACATTTAATAAAAAGTTATTTATGTCATTTCCCAACAAAAGTGGATCCATGGGGTCCTCAAGTTGACCCATGGCTTGTCTTGGTCGGCCATGACACAACCAATAAGGTTGGGACATGTGTCTAGGTCATTTCATATTATTAAATCATTATTTATACCTTAAACTACCCTAATTACCACTAATTGCGATTAAAAACTTAATAAGTTACAATTCACCAAAAAAATTATTTTAATCCCCTTGAACCACATTTCACTTCTTAATGAAAACCATGTATGTCGGATTTTTTTGAAATTAAAATCACAATGATGGAAAAATTTCATTTAAACAGAAAATCAGTTTTTATAAGTACCACTTAGTTGTTTTACTATTCATCAAAAATTGAAGTTTTTCAGAAAATTACCAAAAATTCACCCTAAGCTATATTTGATATTCCGAATTAAAAAATGAATTCTATTTTACAAAATTCAATACATATAAGTCACATTAATTAATTTAATAATTAATTCCCGCTGTCAGAGAAAATAGCGTGTTTTTATGAAACAATAAGTATCAAAAGATTGACACCGGTTTAAGTCCAATTTCAAAGTGAAATTGATTCCAATGACCACTGGTGGATTAAATGGTAAAAATATATTCATATTACACATTAATACCAATTAAAAAGATAATCTAATCATATAAATAAATTAGATTTAAAAGCAGTTTTGATGTAAAATGCAGTATTTTTCACTATTCATTAAAAAATGAACATTGTCAGAAAAATACCAAAAATTCACACAAAGTAAATTTTGATGTCCCAATCATAAAGAATAAGTTTCTTTTGACAAACATAGTTTATAAAATTGTCAAATATAGATTTAAAAATGGTTTTCCATCATAAGGCAGTAAAACAATCTTTTAAGAATATTAGTGTATTTCATGCTTAAGATTGGATTTATTTTCATTTTAAGCCTCTAAAACACTATCTTAATCATTAATAGACATAGATAAAAATAACTATTATTCATTGCTTACTTGGGATGTTACATCCTTCCCCCCTTTAGAAAATTGCGTCCCCGCAATTTATTTACTTATCGAATAAATGGGGGTACTTATCCCTCATTGCATTTTCAGATTCTCATGTTGCCTCTTCAATCATGTGGTTTTTCCACAAAACCTTTACTTGCTTAATCACCTTATTCCGTAACACTTGCTCCCTGTGGTCAACAATCTGGACCGGTTGTTCCACATAAGATAGGTTCTCTTCCAACTGAACTACCTCTGGACTCAAAACATGAGATGGATCTGGCATATACATCCTCAACATTGAAACATGAAAAACATTGTGTACCTGAGATAAACTCGTAGGTAAAGCCACCCGGTATGCAACTGATCCAACTCTCTCCATAATTTCATATGGTCCAATAAACCTTCGACTCAGCATTCCTTTCTTACCAAATCTCATCACACTTTTCCAAGGAGAAACCTTGAGAAAAACATGATCACCTACCTCGAAAGATAGATCCTTCCTCTGGTTATCTGCATAACTCTTCTTCCTTTTCTGAGCTGTTTTCATGTGTTTCTGAATCAACCGAACATTTTCTGCCATCTCTTCTACCAATTCTGGTCCCATCAACTTCCTTTCACCCACTTCATCCCAGAAAGCTGGAGTTCGACACCGCTTCCCATATAATGCCTGAAATGGTGCCATCTGTATACTGGAATGAAAGTTGTCATTATAAGAAAACTCAACCAAAGAAAGATGTTGGTCCCAACTTCCCTGATAATCCATAGAACAAGCTCGTAGCATATCCTCCAATGTCTGAATTGTTCGTTCTGACTGCCCATCTGATTGAGGATGAAAAGCTTTACTAAAATTTAATTCAGTACCCAACGACTTCTGAAGGCCTTTCCAAAATTTAGAAGTAAACCTGGGATCACGATCCGATACAATGGAGAGAGGAACTCTATGTAACCTGACTATTTCTTTAAGATACAAACGGGAAAGTTGATCAATAGAGAAAGTATCTCGTATAGCAAGGAAATGAGCAGATTTGGTCAAGCGATCAACAATAACCCAGATTGCATTATTACCTCGAGATGTCTTCGGTAATCCAACAACAAAGTCCATGGATATATTCTCCCATTTCCACTCTGGCACTGGTAAAGGCTGAAGCATCCCTTTCGGTAACTGCCGCTCTGCTTTAACCTTTTGACAAGTCAAACACTTCACAGTAAAATCAGCAATATCTCTTTTCATTCCATCCCAACAGTAATACTCTCGTAGATCTCTATACATCTTAGTACTTCCCTGATGAGCTGAAAATGGAGAACTATGAGCTTCACATAACAACTCTCTCTTCAACTATGAATCACAAGGCACACACAATCTCTTCCCAAATCTCAAAACGCAATCATTATCAATGTTGAATTCAGGCAACTTACCTTTCTGAACCAGCTCTGCCTTTTTCTGTAACTCACTGTCTTGCTTCTATGCTTGCTTGATTCTATCTGATAGAGAAGATCTCACGGATACCTGAAACAAAACAGATGGACTTCCTGCACCAACAACTTCTATGCCAAAGTTCATCAAATCGTTAACCAAAGGATCACGTTCCAACCACAACATTGTTAATGAAGCATTACTTTTTCGATTCAAAGCATCAGCAACTTTATTTGCTTTTCCCGGATGGTAATGAATTGTACAATCATAATCCTTGATTAATTCTAGACATCTCCTTTGTCTCATGTTCAATTCTTTCTGAGTGAATATATACTTTAAACTTTTGTGATCGGTATATATTTCACACTTTACTCCATACAAATGATGCCTCCAAATTTTTAAAGCAAAAAAAACAGCAACTAATTCCAAATCATGTGTAGGGTAATTTACCTCATGAGTTTTCAACTGTGGTGAAGCATAAGCAATTACCTGATCATTCTGCATTAGGACGCAACCAAGTCCTCTCAATGAAGCATCACTGTATATAACAAACTCACCATTCCTGGAAGGTAGTGCCAAAACTAGAGCATTCATCAATCTTCTTTTCAATTCCTGAAAACAATCATCACATTCGTTTGTCCAGATAAACTTAACACCCTTCCTAGTTAGCTTAGTCATTGGACTAGATAACCGTGAAAAATTTCTAACAAACCTTCGGTAATAGCCTTCCAAACCAAGGAAGCTACGAATCTCGGTTACATTTGTGGGTCTTGGCCATTCTTCCACAACTTTTGTTTTTGCAGGATCAACAGTTATTCTATCTTTAGAAACAATGTGACCAAGGAAAGAAATTTGTTGCAACCAAAACTCACACTTGCTGAATTTCCCATACAATTTCTTTTCTTTTAAGGTTTCCAAGATAACCCTTAAATGTCTTTCATGCTCCTCTTTACTTTTAGAAAACACCAAAATATCAGCAATGAAAACCACCACAAACTTATCCAAGAACTCATGGAAAATTCTATTCATTAAATCCATGAATACAACAGGTGCATTGGTTATCCCAAAAGGCATTACTACAAATTAATAATGGCCAAATCTCGTACGGAACGCGGTCTTCGGAATATCTGCCTCCTTTACCTTCAGCTGATGGTACCCCGATCTCAAGTCAATCTTTGAAAAAAACGGAGCTCCCTGGAGCTGATCAAACAAATCATCGATATGAGGCAAAGGATATTTGTTCTTAACAGTGATATTATTCAAGGCTCTATAATCAATGAAAAGTCTCATAGAACCATCTTTCTTTTTAACAAATAAAACATGAGCACCCCATGGTGATGTGCTAGGTCTAATGAAACCTTTCTCTAATAAATCTTGCAATTTCTCCTTCAACTCTAAAAGTTCAATTTGTGCCATTTGATAAGGGGGTTTTGAAATTGGATTAGCATCAGGAACTAAGTCAACAGTAAACTCAACTTCCCGATCTGGTATTATTCCAGGCAACTCATCAGGAAAAACATCAGGATACTCATTTACCACTGGCACATCATTAATCTGAACAGTTCCTTTATTTTCAACGACGTGTTCAAGGTAACATTCATTTCCATATTTTACAAGTTTCTTATCCTATTGATATGTTATCAAAAGTAAGGGTTCATTCCTGTAAACAAACTGAAAGTCTTTCTGAAAAGAAACTTCTTTAGCTCTACAGTCAATCTTAGCATGGTAAATAGAGAGCCAATCCATACCCAGGATAACATCAAACTCTACTAGAGGTAGAACAATAAGGTTTGAAAGTAGGTTCTTTCCATAGATAAGGATATGATGATTATTATAAATTCTTTTTGCCTCAACATTTCCCCCAGGTGTTTTTACCAAAAGTTCAGGAGTCATTTCTTGAGATGGTATTCCCATTTTACTAGAAAAGATTTCAGAGATGAAAGAATGTGTAGACCCCGAATCAAACAACACACTGGAATAATCTGAAAAAACAAACAAAGTACCTGATACAACTTCATTTGATGGCCCGACATCTGCTGAAGTAGTTTCAAAGGATCTCACCGCCCCTTTCTGCTTGTAGTCTAACTGCTTCCCATCACTCAAGCTCCTTTTCGGACACTCGTTTGCATTGTGACCCATCTCATTGCACTTATAACATTTCACTAACTATAAATCAGATTTCTTCTTACCTTTACCTTGATCCTTTTCAGTGCAATCACGAGCCTTATGTCCCATCTTACCACATCGGTAGCACATCCAAGAATTCAGAAGACATTCCCCAGCATGCCTTTTGCCACATTTATCACAAACTGGAAACTTAGTTCTCTTACCATCAGACTTTTTTGAAGAATTCTTACCTTTTTCTTGCCACCTCGGTCTCTTCTTCTGCTGGTTGTTATAGAAAACTTGGTCATTGGCAAACTCCATTTCCACCATCTCAGCACATCGAACAAGCTTTTCATAACTTTTAAACTCACGAGAAGCTAATTCCCTTCGATATTTTGGCTTTAATCCTGAGTAAAAACGATTGATTTTACTATCAAGTTCTCGGATAAAATTTGGAGCATACCTTGCCAATCGAGTGAACCTTTCATCATAGGCAGCCACTGAGTCTTCCTCTTGCCTCAATTCCAAGAATTGATTTTCCATCCTAAGTCGAACAGCCTTAGGAAAATACTTCTCAACAAACATACCTTTGAATTCATCCCAGTCAAGAGCATAAATCTCATCGGCGTCCCTGATATTTTTAACCATAGACCACCACTGATCTACTTCACCCTCCAAACGGTAAATAACAAGACTAACCTTTTGATTGTCTGAACAACCCATGACATCAAAAATCTTCTCCAGTGATTTAATCCACCCTTCAGCTAGCACAGGATCAGATGATCCTCTGAATGATGGTGGATGTTGCCTCATGAAATGTTCCACCACTGACATGTTCCTCTGCGGTTGGTCTGGCTGATCTCGTGTATGGATACCACCGCCATTTATCGCTTGAGTCAACTGCGCCATTACTGCAACAAACTGTTCAGTTCCAATTCCGACCATTTCTGGATGCTGACTCGGAAGGTTATTTCCTTCTGTATGCCTTCCTAGCACTGCTTCCCTGTTTCCTCTGCGGAAAACCATTCTGAACAAACATGTATTAGATGAAGAATCATGGTAATCTTTAAATGATATATCATTTCGGAAAAAAAAAATATTTTTGGATAATCATTTAATAGAATTCTTACTCCTAAAGTTATCTAAACCGACCTTTGATACCAACTATAAGGCCCCAGCCTTAAACCATACTTAATCTTGAGTTATTACAGGATTACACATTGAGGATCTTTTCGGGTTTAGAGTTTTAGAGAATTAGATCATAAAACTTGCATTACATTCCACATATAAACAAAGTGGTTACATAAAGATAGTATTCTTCATTCCCATCATTGGAAACACATTTAAAATAAAACATGGATTATTTCTTGACATTTCCTTGACACTATCTTTATTTCATGTACCTTTCCCTTGACCTGTGAAAAACATTTCAAAAAACTTGGGATGAGCATAAAAAGCTCAGTATGGGTTATAAAAACATGGAAAGGAAACATGGATACATATATACATAAGAATGAATAATACATTACCCATAAAACATAGGCACTTTAACATACCTCATAAAATCATGAATAAATCATAGAAATCATAGGACATAAAGGTAACTTGAGGCATTCATAACATTCTTACATAGGGAGTAACCCTCTTGGTTACGTTTGGAATACCCATCACTGTATATTCCCTAAAATCTCTTCGGAGAAACCCTAACGTTTCACTCCTTCGCGTTACCCAATGCATTGGAGAGATATATCGGGCTCACCCGCCCTTAGTTTATCACGGAACCACCCGTCTTCATAATAATGCCCAAGAACCATAACATAATCGTATCACATAAAACATGCATAATGGAAACATAACATTTCCACATTTCAATCAAAAGATATCAATACAACACAAAAACATTGTGAAAACCATTTTCAATAGCAAAATAAAAGAAAAGTAAAACATGGTATTTATTTTTCTTTTTAATAGAAGGTATGGCTTGTAGAGGAAGCCGAAACTCAAATAATGGTCACGACGGCGGAGAAGTCGTTGTCGCCGCATACGTACGACAAAAACATTCCCTTTTGTCATTTAGTAAACGCTTCGTATAAAAAAGATTTCTTTTGAATAAACGTAAAAGTCAAAGGGGTTTATACACCGTATAAAAGAAAGTTGTGTATAAAATAAAATATGCCTCAATGAAATGAGATTGAGATGAAGTCCCATACCTCGTATCCGACTTGACCCGACCGTTCTTTAATCTCTTGAATAATAAACTTGAGTTAATCTCTACTTTCTTAAGAACCTTTTTCAAGTTCACTATTCCTTTTATACCATGTTATGGACATCATGTAATCATTTAAGTTAATAATGTTCATTTTGTTGGTATTTGGTTCTGAAGTCAAAAATAGACTTCTTACACTTACATGTTGTTAATTTGGTCATAGGTTTGTTATATCCAAATGATATTAATGATTTGGATAACATATATATCATATATATTCATCATATACATGTATTTATAATATTACATCACCTTTAGAGGTAAGAAATGAAATGCACCGTTCATGGAGACGGTAAGTCGTACCTACGCATGAACGCCACTTCAATTTCTATTTCATATTTTCTGGAATGGAATCATAATGATATAAGAGTATATTATAATTCCAGTATAATAACATATATAATATCATTAACTTTATCCTTTACACATCCCACATATGGTATTAACGAATCAAATCACTTTCAGGGGGCGGTAGTCTGCACTTCCTAAAATGAAGATATCGTGTTTACCCATAATAGAAACCATAAAAGTATGCCCAAAATGAAAAAAACATAAGCTTAAGGAAAACATAAACATATTATATATCATATATAAAAATAGTGACATCATAATGGCCACCTTTGAAGGTGTTAAATGAGTATTGAACAATCATCGTTTCGGGAGGCAGAATTTCGCCATCCACGGAAATCGTATGTTCTTTAACCATTTCATGTAGTTGTGTGAGAGTGTAGCTCAAATAAATATTATAACAACATCCTTGCATATTTAAGATACTGTTGTTGTTACAAAATAAGTGAATAAAAAGAGTTTAGGGGGTTGGAGAAGCAAAATAAAACAAAAGAACATGAGAGAATGAATTGCCTTTAAAAGTGTAACTCTTTTTGATTTGAGTCTATAGGCTTCCTTTGAAAGGATTATTCCCAAAGGGAATCCTCTAGGATGAGACGGGGGATGTGGAGAGAGTAAATGGGCAGGGGTTGGCCGAGCCAAAGGCTTGAGGAGTGTGTGAAATGAGGTAGAAGTGGGGGCCTTTTATAAGAGGAGAGGAGGGGCACTTTTGGAAAGTAAAGAAGTATTACTTTATTTGAAAATGTGTTTCGGTTTTAAAAGGTCCCACATAGATATAATTCGTGGATAAGGTGATAAGGGTTCGAAATCCACTCATCCAATTGGTTTTGGACATGTGTTGTTCATAGATTTCACATTATCTTTAAATTTTATTTAAATCATTAAATAATGATGTCATCGCTACATCATTATTATGTTATAAATAATTTAATTTATTTAATTTCTAAAAATTATAAAAAAACTACTATTATGTAGTAAATTTTTTTATATTTCCAATGACTATTTATAATCAAAAATCTGATCTTTATAACCCCATGTTAAAATTGTTTTCGTAAAACATATTATGTTTGTGTCATTTTTACATTTACATTTAATAAAAAGTTATTTATGCCATTTCCCAACAAAAGTGGATCCATGGGGTCCTCAAGTTGACCCATGGCTTGTCTTGGTCGGCCATGACACAACCAATAAGGTTGGGACATGTGTCTAGGTCATTTCATATTATTAAATCATTATTTATACCTTAAACTACCCTAATTACCACTAATTGCGATTAAAAACTTAATAAGTTACTATTCACCAAAAAATTATTTTAATCCCCTTGAACCACATTTCACTTCTTAATGAAAACCATGTATGTCGGATTTTTTTGAAATTCAAATCACAATGATGGAAAAATTTCATTTAAACAGAAAATCAGTTTTTATAAGTACCACTTAGTTGTTTTACTATTCATCAAAAATTGAAGTTTTTCAGAAAATTACCAAAAATTCACCCTAAGCTATATTTGATATTCCGAATTAAAAAATGAATTCTATTTTACAAAATTCAATACATATAAGTCACATTAATTAATTTAATAATTAATTCCCGCTGTCAGAGAAAATAGCGTGTTTTTATGAAACAATAAGTATCAAAAGATTGACACCGGTTTAAGTCCAATTTCAAAGTGAAATTGATTCCAATGACCACTGGTGGATTAAATGGTAAAAATATATTCATATTACACATTAATACCAATTAAAAAGATAATCTAATCATATAAATAAATTAGATTTAAAAGCATTTTTGATGTAAAATGCAGTATTTTTCACTATTCATTAAAAAATGAACATTGTCAGAAAAATACCAAAAATTCACACAAAGTAAATTTTGATGTCCCAATCATAAAGAATATGTTTATTTTGACAAACATAGTTTATAAAATTGTCAAATATAGATTTAAAAATGGTTTTCCATCATAAGGCAGTAAAACAATCTTTTAAGAATATTAGTGTATTTCATGATTAAGATTGGATTTATTTTCATTTTAAGCCTCTAAAACACTATCTTAATCATTAATAGACATAGATAAAAATAACTATTATTCATTGCTTACTTGGGATGTTACATCCTTCCCCCCTTTAGAAAATTGCGACCCCGCAATTTATTTACTTATCGAATAAATGGGGGTACTTATCCCTCATTGCATTTTCAGATTCTCATGTTGCCTCTTCAATCATGTGGTTTTTCCACAAAACCTTTACTTGCTTAATCACCTTATTCCGTAACACTTGCTCCCTGTGGTCAAGAATCTGGACCGGTTGTTCCACATAAGATAGGTTCTCTTCCAACTGAACTACCTCTGGACTCAAAACATGAGATGGATCTGGCATATACATCCTCAACATTGAAACATGAAAAACATTGTGTACCTGAGATAAACTCAGAGGTAAAGCCACCCGGTATGCAACTGATCCAACTCTCTCCAGAATTTCATATGGTCCAATAAACCTTGGACTCAACATTCCTTTCTTACCAAATCTCATCACACTTTTCCAAGGAGAAACCTTGAGAAAAACATGATCACCTACCTCGAAAGATAGATCCTTCCTCTGGTTATCTGCATAACTTTTCTTCCTTTTATGAGCTGTTCTCATGTGTTTCTGAATCAACCGAACATTTTCTGCCATCTCTTCTACCAATTCTGGTCCCATCAACTTCCTTTCACCCACTTCATCCCAGAAAGCTGGAGTTCGACACCACTTCCCATATAATGCCTGAAATGGTGCCATCTGTATACTGGAATGAAAGTTGTCATTATAAGAAAACTCAACCAAAGAAAGATGTTGGTCCCAACTTCCCTGATAATCCATAGAACAAGCTCGTAGCATATCCTCCAATGTCTGAATTGTTCATTCTGACTGCCCATCTGATTGAGGATGAAAAGCTGTACTAAAATTTAATTCAGTACCCAACGACTTCTGAAGGCCTTTCCAAAATTTAGAAGTAAACCTGGGATCACGATCCGATACAATGGAGAGAGGAACTCTATGTAACCTGACTATTTCTTTAAGATACAAATGGGAAAGTTGATCAATAGAGAAAGTATCTCGTATAGCAAGGAAATGAGCAGATTTGGTCAAGCGATCAACAATAACCCAGATTGCATTATTACCTCGAGATGTCTTCGGTAATCCAACAACAAAGTCCATGGATATATTCTCCCATTTCCACTCTGGCACTGGTAAAGGCTGAAGCATCCCTTTCGGTAACTGCCGCTCTGCTTTAACCTTTTGACAAGTCAAACACTTCACAGTAAAATCAGCAATATCTCTTTTCATTCCATCCCAACAGTAATACTCTCGTAGATCTCTATACATCTTAGTACTTCCCTGATGAGCTGAAAATGGAGAACTATGAGCTTCACATAACAACTCTCTCTTCAACTATGAATCACAAGGCACACACAATCTCTTCCCAAATCTCAAAACGCAATCATTATCAATGTTGAATTCAGGCAACTTACCTTTCTGAACCAGCTCTGCCTTTTTCTGTAACTCACTGTCTTGCTTCTGTGCTTGCTTGATTCTATCTGATAGAGAAGATCTCACGGATACCTGAAACAAAACAGATGGACTTCCTGCACCAACAACTTCTATGCCAAAGTTCATCAAATCGTTAACCAAAGGATCACGTTCCAACCGCAACATTGTTAATGAAGCATTACTTTTTCGATTCAAAGCATCAGCAACTTTATTTGCTTTTCCCGGATGGTAATGAATTGTACAATCATAATCCTTGATTAATTATAGACATCTCCTTTGTCTCATGTTCAATTCTTTCTGAGTGAATATATACTTTAAACTTTTGTGATCGGTATATATTTCACACTTTACTCCATACAAATGATGCCTCCAAATTTTTAAAGCAAAAAAAACAGCAACTAATTCCAAATCATGTGTAGGGTAATTTACCTCATGAGTTTTCAACTGTGGTGAATCATAAGCAATTACCTGATCATTCTGCATTAGGACGCAACCAAGTCCTCTCAATGAAGCATCACTGTATATAACAAACTCACCATTCCTGGAAGGTAGTGCCAAAACTGGAGCATTCATCAATCTTCTTTTCAATTCCTGAAAACAATCATCACATTCGTTTGTCCAGATAAACTTAACACCCTTCCGAGTTAGCTTAGTCATTGGACTAGATAACCGTGAAAAATTTCTAACAAACCTTCGGTAATAGCCTTCCAAACCAAGGAAGCTACGAATCTTGGTTACATTTGTGGGTCTTGGCCATTCTTCCACAACTTTTGTTTTTGCAGGATCAACAGTTATTCTATCTTTAGAAACAATGTGACCAAGGAAAGAAATTTGTTGCAACCAAAACTCACACTTGCTGAATTTCCCATACAATTTCTTTTCTTTTAAGGTTTCCAAGATAACCCTTAAATGTCTTTCATGCTCCTCTTTACTTTCAGAAAACACCAAAATATCAGCAATGAAAACCACCACAAACTTATCCAAGAACTCATGGAAAATTCTATTCATTAAATCCATGAATACAACAGGTGCATTGGTTAGCCCAAAAGGCATTACTACAAATTAATAATGGCCAAATCTCGTACGGAACGCGGTCTTCGGAATATCTGCCTCCTTTACCTTCAGCTGATGGTACCCCGATCTCAAGTCAATCTTTGAAAAAAACGGAGCTCCCTGGAGCTGATCAAACAAATCATCGATATGAGGCAAAGGATATTTGTTCTTAACAGTGATATTATTCAAGGCTCTATAATCAATGAAAAGTCTCATAGAACCATCTTTCTTTTTAACAAATAAAACATGAGCACCCCATGGTGATGTGCTAGGTCTAATGAAACCTTTCTCTAATAAATCTTGCAATTTCTCCTTCAACTCTAAAAGTTCAATTTGTGCCATTTGATAAGGGGGTTTTGAAATTGGATTAGCATCAGGAACTAAGTCAACAGTAAACTCAACTTCCCGATCTGGTATTATTCCAGGCAACTCATCAGGAAAAACATCAGGATACTCATTTACCACTGGCACATCATTAATCTGAACAGTTCCTTTGTTTTCAACGACGTGTTCAAGGTAACATTCATTTCCATATTTTACAAGTTTCTTATCCTATTGATATGTTATCAAAAGTAAGGGTTCATTCCTGTAAACAAACTGAAAGTCTTTCTGAAAAGAAACTTCTTTAGCTCTACAGTCAATCTTAGCATGGTAAATAGAGAGCCAATCCATACGCAGGATAACATCAAACTCTACTAGAGGTAGAACAATAAGGTTTGAAAGTAGGTTCTTTCCATAGATAAGGATAAGAAGATTATTATAAATTCTTTTTGCCTCAACATTTCCCCCAGGTGTTTTTACCAAAAGTTCAGGAGTCATTTCTTGAGATGGTATTCCCATTTTACTAGAAAAGATTTCAGAGATGAAAGAATGTGTAGACCCCGAATCAAACAACACACTGGAATAATCTGAAAAAACAAACAAAGTACCTGATACAACTTCATTTGATGGCCCGACATCTGCTGAAGTAGTTTCAAAGGATCTCACCGCCCCTTTCTGCTTGTAGTCTAACTGCTTCCTATCACTCAAGCTCCTTTTCGGACACTTGTTTGCATTGTGACCCATCTCATTGCACTTATAACATTTCACTAACTGTAAATCAGATTTGTTCTTACCTTTACCTTGATCCTTTTCAGTGCAATCACGAGCCTTATGTCCCATCTTACCACATCGGTAGAACATCCAAGAATTCAGAAGACATTCCCCAGCATGCCTTTTGCCACATTTATCACAAACTGGAAACTTAGTTCTCTTACCATCAGACTTTTTTGAAGAATTCTTACCTTTTTCTTCCCACCTTGGTCTCTTCTTCTGCTGGTTGTTATAGAAAACTTGGTCATTGGAAAACTCCATTTCCACCATCTCAGCACATCGAACAAGCTTTTCATAACTTTTAAACTCACGAGAAGCTAATTCCCTTCGATATTTTGGCTTTAATCCTGAGTAAAAACGATTGATTTTACTATCAAGTTCTCGGATAAAATTTGGAGCATACCTTGCCAATCGAGTGAACCTTTCATCATAGGCAGCCACTGAGTCTTCCTCTTGCCTCAATTCCAAGAATTGCTTTTCCATCCTAAGTCGAACAGCCTTAGGAAAATACTTCTCAACAAACATACCTTTGAATTCATCCCAGTCAAGAGCATAAATCTCATCGGCGTCCCTGATATTTTTAACCATAGACCACCACTGATCTACTTCACCCTCCAAACGGTAAATAGCAAGACTAACCTTTTGATTGTCTGAACACCCCATGACATCAAAAATCTTCTCCAGTGATTTAATCCACCCTTCAGCTAGCACAGGATCAGATGATCCTCTGAATGATGGTGGATGTTGCCTCATGAAATGTTCCACCACTGACATGTTCCTCTGCGGTTGGTCTGGCTGATCTCGTGTATGGATACCACCGCCATTTATCGCTTCAGTCAACTGCGCCATTACTGCAACAAACTGTTCAGTTCCAATTCCGACCATTTTTGGATGCTGATTCGGAAGGTTATTTCCTTCTGTATGCCTTCCTAGCACTGCTTCCCTGTTTCCTCTGCGGAAAACCATTCTGAACAAACATGTATTAGATGAAGAATCATGGTAATCTTTAAATGATATATCATTTCGGAAAAAAAAATATTTTTGGATAATCATTTAATAGAATTCTTACTCCTAAAGTTATCTAAACCGACCTTTGATACCAACTATAAGGCCCCAGCCTTAAACCATACTTAATCTTGAGTTATTACAGGATTACACATTGAGGATCTTTTCGGGTTTAGAGTTTTAGAGAATTAGATCATAAAACATGCATTACATTCCACATATAAACAAAGTGGTTACATAAAGATAGTATTCTTCATTCCCATCATTGGAAACACATTTAAAATAAAACATGGATTATTTCTTGACATTTCCTTGACACTATCTTCATATCATGTACCTTTCCCTTGACCTGTGAAAAACATTTCAAAAAACTTGGGATGAGCATAAAAAGCTCAGTATGGGTTATAAAAACATGGAAAGGAAACATGGATACATATATACATAAGAATGAATAATACTTTACCCATAAAACATAGGCACTTTAACATACCTCATAAAATCATGAATAAATCATAGAAATCATAGGACATAAAGGTAACTTGAGGCATTCATAACATTCTTACATAGGGAGTAACCCTCTTGGTTACGTTTGGAATACCCATCACTGTATATTCCCTAAAATCTCTTCGGAGAAACCCTAACGTTTCACTCCTTCGCGTTACCCAATGCATTGGAGAGCTATATCGGGCTCACCCGCCCTTAGTTTATCACGGAACCACCCGTCTTCATAATAATGCCCAAGAACCATAACATAATCGTATCACATAAAACATGCATAACGGAAACATAACATTTCCACATTTCAATCAAAATATATCAATACAACACAAAAACATTGTGAAAACCATTTTCAATAGCAAAATAAAAGAAAAGTAAAACATGGTATTTATTTTTCTTTTAAATAGAAGGTATGGCTTGTAGAGGAAGCCGAAACTCAAATAATGGTCACGACGGCGGAGAAGTCGTTGTCGCCGCATACGTACGACAAAAACATTCCCTTTTGTCATTTAGTAAACGCTTCGTATAAAAAAGATTTCTTTTGAATAAACGTAAAAGTCAAAGGGGTTTATACACCGTATAAAAGAAAGTTGTGTATAAAATAAAATATGCCTCAATGAAATGAGATTGAGATGAAGTCCCATACCTCGTATCCGACTTGACCCGACCGTTCTTTAATCTCCTGAATAATAAACTTGAGTTAATCTCTACTTTCTTAAGAACCTTTTTCAAGTTCACTATTATTTTTATACCATGTTATGGACATCATGTAATCATTTAAGTTAATAATGTTCATTTTGTTGGTATTTGGTTCTGAAGTCAAAAATAGACTTCTTACACTTACATGTTGTTAATTTGGTCATAGGTTTGTTATATCCAAATGATATTAATGATTTGGATAACATATATATCATATATATTCATCATATACATGTATTTATAATATTACATCACCTTTAGAGGTAAGAAATGAAATGCACCGTTCATGGAGACGGTAAGTCGTACCTACGCATGAACGCCACTTCCATTTCTATTTCATATTTTCTGGAATGGAATCATAATGATATAAGAGTATATTATAATTCCAGTATAATAACATATATAATATCATTAACTTTATCCTTTACACATCCCACATATGGTATTAACGAATCAAATCACTTTCAGGGGGCGGTAGTCTGCACTTCCTAAAATGAAGATATCGTGTTTACCCATAATAGAAACCATAAAAGTATGCCCAAAATGAAAAAAACATAAGCTTAAGGAAAACATAAACATATTATATATCATATATAAAAATAGTGACATCATAATGGCCACCTTTGAAGGTGTTAAATGAGTATTGAACAATCATCGTTTCGGGAGGCAGAATTTCGCCATCCACGGAATTCGTATGTTCTTTAACCATTTCATGTAGTTGTGTGAGAGTGTAGCTCAAATAAATATTATAACAACATCCTTGTATATTTAAGATACTGGTGTTGTTACAAAATAAGTGAATAAAAAGAGTTTAGGGGGTTGGAGAAGCAAAATAAAACAAATGAACATGAGAGAATGAATTGCCTTTAAAAGTGTAACTCTTTTTGATTTGAGTCTATAGGCTTCCTTTGAAAGGATTATTCCCAAAGGGAATCCACTAGGATGAGACGGGGGATGTGGAGAGAGTAAATGGGCAGGGGTTGGCCGAGCCAAAGGCTTTAGGAGTGTGTGAAATGAGGTAGAGGTGGGGGCCTTTTATAAGAGGAGAGGAGGGGCACTTTTGGAAAGTAAAGAATAATTACATTATTTGAAAATGTGTTTCGGTTTTAAAAGGTCCCACATAGATATAATTCGTGGATAAGGTGATAAGGGTTCGAAATACACTCATCCAATTGGTTTTGGACATGTTTTGTTCATAGATTTCACATTATCTTTCCATTTTATTTAAATCATCAAATAATGATGTAATCGCTACAACATTATTATGTCATAAATAATTTAATTTATTTAATTTCTAAAAATTATAAAAAAAAATACTATGATGTAGTAATTTTTTTTAGATTTCCAATGACTATTTATAATAAAAAATCTGATCTTTATAACCCCATGTAAAAATTGTTTTCGTAAAACATATTATGTTTGTGTCATTTTTACTTTTACATTTTATAAAAAGTTATTTATGTCATTTCCCAACAAAAGTGGATCCATGGGGTCCCCAAGTTGACCCATGGCTTGTCTTGGTCGGCCATGACACAACCAATAAGGTTGGGACATGTGTCTAGGTCATTTCATATTATTAAATCATTATTTATACCTTAAACTACCCTAATTACCACTAATTGCGATTAAGAACTTAATAAGTTACTATTCACCAAAAAAATTATTTTAATCCCCTTGAACCACATTTCACTTCTTAATGAAAACCATGTATGTCGGATTTTTTTGAAATTCAAATCACAATGATGGAAAAATTTCATTTAAACAGAATATCAGTTTTTATAAGTACCACTTAGTTGTTTTACTATTCATCAAAAATTGAAGTTTTTCAGAAAATTACCAAAAATTCACCCTAAGCTATATTTGATATTCCGAATTTAAAAATGAATTCTATTTTACAAAATTCAATACATATAAGTCACATTAATTAATTTAATAATTAATTCCCGCTGTCAGAGAAAATAGCGTGTTTTTATGAAACAATAAGTATCAAAAGATTGACACCGGTTTAAGTCCAATTTCAAAGTGAAATTGATTCCAATGACCACCATTGGATTAAATGGTAAAAATATATTCATTTTACACATTAATAACAATTAAAAAGATAATCTAATCATATAAATAAATTAGATTAAAAAGCAGTTTTGATGTAAAATGCATTATTTTTCACTATTCATTAAAAAATGAACTTTGTCAGAAAAATACCAAAAATTCACACAAAGTAAATTTTGATGTCCCAATCATAAAGAATAAGTTTATTTTTACATACATAGTTTATAAAATTGTCAAATATAGATTTAAAAAGGGTTTTCCATCATAAGGCAGTAAAACAATCTTTTAAGAATATTAGTGTATTCCATGCTTAAGATTGGATTTATTTTCATTTTAAGCCTCTAAAACACTATATTAATCATTAGTAGACATAGATAAAAATACCTATTATTCATTACTTACATGGGATGTTACAGAAAGTGTTCTTTTATAAGGGAGGAAAAGGACTCAATTGGTATTTATTGAAAAGACGTTTGGTTTAACCATGTTTTTACATAAAAAAGTAATAAAAAGCTGATAAATATAATGTGAAAGGATTATTTAGTAAAAATGTGGATCTTAGAAAAGTTTCATGGTCATTTGGGCCCTTATGTTCGAGTTTTAGTTTTTATTATGCTTCATTTTACCTTAATAATTTTAATTATTTTTAATTACATAGACTAATAATTTTTGTCAAAAAAATTGTTAGTATTATTATAAATTATAAAATTATTATTATTCAAAATATTTAATCCATTTTAAAAAATTACAGCCATAGAATGGTCAATAAATAATTTAAATTGGATTCTGCAGACGAGAAATGTTTTGAGTATTTTAAATAAAAACATCGAAATGTTTGCTATGTTTTTATAATCAATTTCAAAGTGAAATGGATTAAAATGAAATAGATTATATTAATTTTAAAAAAAAATTCTAATTATTCTTCAATATAGTTAATAATATAATTTAAATTTAAAAATAAATTAGATGAAAAAGCAGTTGGAACTAAAATTCATAATTTTTCATTATTCATTTTAAAAATGAAATGTTTTAGAAAAATGTCAAAAATTCAAGAAAACCTAAATATTATGTTTCTATTTCAAATATAATGTATATTCTAACATATTAAAATAATTATATGGTCAAAATTAATTTTTAAAATGGGCTTTTCATTATAAGGTTGTAAAATAATTTTTATAAAACTATAGGTTTTTTGTGTAAACGAATTTTTGTTTTTATCATAAACCTATAAATCATGATGGATGAATATAAAAAAAATTTAATTTTATATATATAATATATATTTCATTAAAATAATTAACTACTTATAGATGCTAAAACCCATTAAGGGATAAATAAGGGTGGGCCGTGACAATGAGAATCCATATTTGTGATCAGGGGTCCATTCCGGGGGCCCTAGAGTAGCTGTGCGAAAAAAATTCCACATTTCGTGAAAACAGTATCCCATGCGAAAAACTGAAGGTTTTTTGAGAGCATTCCACAAAATCATTGAAAGTTATGCAGCATCTCTCGATGCTGTTGATTTTGCGTGCTACCAACACCGGCACAAAATAGATTCCTCGCCGGCCTATTGTCCGTGGGGATTCGTGACCCCGAGCGCCTATAAATAGATTATCACCCCACTGAATTCCATCCCAAATAATCTGAACCATCTCTCCAGCGTGAAATTCCCACTACTGCACACAAAATATGGCTGTTAGGTATTTAATTTTTCACACCAGGTCGTCTGATGGTCTACCTTTGCAAGAGACACCTCGGGCTTAATCCTCGTCTGAATCCCCTTCCCTGCATGCAATTCCTTTTAATTGAATGCAATACATTCTTCATCACACAATGCCTTCTCAATTACATGAAATCCTTTCTGCATCGCCCTGACCTTTTTCATGCATGCCGGTAGTTTTCATGTCATCCCTGTATTTTTCACGCACGTCGGCCAATTGCGTGCCGCCCCGACATTTTACGCTCCGGCCCGGCCAAATTTTCGCGCACCTGTTCTTTTTGTGCGCAAGCCACCCTCCTTGTGCGCCCGTGATGTCCCTCTTCTAGGCTTCACTTTTGGGTGCTTCCCATGTCCAAAACACCTTCTCCATATACTATTTTCTCATATGAGTCTCTAGGTTCATGAAAAATAACCGTAAATTCCATTAAATGATACATCCCATTGCATTGCTTCACCTCATGTTCTTATCATAGGCACGCTAACGACTATTGCTTCTTTGCAACGCCATGCTTACGTGGAACCCCAAATGGTTCTCTCTATGACACCCCGCTATCCACGATGTTGTCTGTATCCTCTGTTAACAAAGGTACTGAGGGTACCAGTTATGTAATTCATAGGGGTGCAGAGTGAACCCACCTTGTCTGAGATGCTGGATGTTAAAATGCCAAGAACCTTTGTCCTCAGCACATGAGGTTAAACTGTGAATTCCCCCCATGAATCCTATGGAGGGAAAGGGAAACCACCCTAGTGTAATCCCCTAATTTTTTTGCATGAGGCACCATCACTGCTCCTCTATATTTTCCGGTTCTAGGGGAAGGAAAAGGGCATGGTGTGGAACGGTGCTCCTCATTTCTTCAGTGCCAAATCCCTCTCCTGCTAGGCATTATCGCCAATGGGCCTCCATCATGTAGTATCTCCCAGCCTCTTCGGGCTGCTAACCACACATAGGCCCCAGTTTCCTCTTTGGGATGCAATCAAGTGTGTTCCCCACTCCATTTCCCACGGATGCACCTTTCGCGATGTGATCGTTAGGTCTTTAATGGATCTTGTTTCTCACACCGAGAATGAGTCATGTGGGCTTAATGTAACCATTGACCGTGACATCAACACCTTGGGTAGCTTGGAGTGTAAGCCATGCACACCATTCCGAACTACCGAGACTTTGATCCATGCCATGTTATGGTATGTTGGATGCCTCCTTGAGGTTCAAGCCCAACAACCATCGGTTCCGACCTCTCTCACATCAGTGCACCAACATCCCATACTGAACTACGAGGGCTTTGATCCATGATAAGGCATGGTACGTAAGAAGCCTCCTAGAGGTTGAATCCCTAAAACTATTGCTCCCGACAATTCTTATGTCGGTGTACCAATGCCCTCATTCTGAACTACACGGACTTTGATCCATGACAAGGAATGGTACGTAGGAAGCCTCCCCATGGCTGAAGCCCAATAACCATTGGTCCCAACCACTAAAATGTCGGTGCACCAACGTCCCATTATAGAACTACGAGGACTTTGAATCATGCCAAATTCATGGTATATAGGAATCCACTTTGAGGTTAAATCCCAACATCCATTGGTCTCGACCACTCTCACATCATTGCACCAACGTCCCTACCCGAACTACGTGGACTTTGATCCTTGTCAATGCAAGGTACATCAGAATCCTCCCAATGGTCCATGGCCACCATCTGGGTTGTTCCGACCATCTTCACATCAGTTCACCTACACCTTGGGTAGCCTACAGTGTAAGACCCACACACCTTTCTGAACTAAGAAGAATTTTATCCATCCTAAGGTGAGGTATGTATGAAGCCTCCATGAGGTTAAACCCCAACACCCATTGGTTCTGACCATCTTTACATCAGTTTCATACCCCCAACCAGAACTACGTAGACTTTGATCCTTTCCATGGTGAGATACATAGGAATCCTCCCAGAGGTTCAAGCCCAACACCTGGTTGTTCCGACCCATCCCCCCCTTCATGTCGGTTATCCTACACCATCCATCTGGATCCCATGTCATTATTCACATCAGTTCACCCCCATCCTACATGACATTAAACTATATACCTTAGTCACCGTAATCCATTTTTCCTCATGCAGAGGTAAGTCGTTGTATCCTGATCAGTAGTAAGCAGTTGCATCTCCTATTTAGAGGAAATCCATTGTAATAAACATTACTAAGACCCACACCTTTGGTCTGTCCTAGTGGTGTCAGACCAACCCAAGATGCTAACCACACATAAGCCCCATACACAACTTCAGGTTGTTGTCCCATGTGTACACCCAAATTCAGGCTCATCAAATGAACATTCCCTCGAGCCTATGTGTCTCGAGAATGTCATGCCCCAACCTAGAGATTCCACTTCCTCCAGGTCTCATCCAAACATCCATTCTCACGGACCACCTCCTTAAGTGTCACATCTCCCTCTTATACTACGCGAATATTGATTCCATGCCACGAGGATACATAATATGTCACCCTAAAACTCAAGCCCAACATTACTGTCACCCTCATTAATGTTTCATCCCATTCACCACCCATTTCACTTAGTACCCCATTATCCATCTTGATTCTTACCCGGGCCGCCACGTCCTGATGAGGACATGTCAACTCACCTACATTAGTGTGTCTTCTAGGGATTACACTCAACTTATCCACTCTAGTAAGTGTTCTGATTAGTCTGATCAATATCCACTAGACGTTAAACTTATGGCATACCCTATGTTAAACATGGGAATCTATGGAAAACCTATAAGATATTCCTATGGCATATAATTCCCCATGTTCGATGTGGGATTCCTCGGGCTTCCTGGCCCTTGAGAAGCCAAATAATAAGGGGAAGAAACCCAGACGTGCCAGTGTCTCAATGACCAGACACGCTAGTGATGCCCAATGTTACTACTCCTATGAATGATGGTTTCTTCCCAGACCGGACCCCATGTAATTTCACGATAGATGGAGTGTAATTATTTGGTGTCCATGAAGATATGGCTCTAGAAAGAGTTTCACAAATAACGTCTTAAATATATAAGGGAGACCCGGACTAGGTGACGAGTTCGGAGGAGGAATCCATGGAAGGAAGAACCAAAATACTACCATCCCATTTCGATCAAGGAAAAAATGTCCCTGAAAAAGTGATGGATGCCACACGCCTTTGGAAAGTGGGAAATGAAGGGAAAAAACTGTGCATCCTCCATTAACGGATGTGCGCACCCCGACCACAATGTCAGAAATAGAAATGGTGAACCCGACATGAAATTATTCTCCTCAATGCGGAGATTAGTAGCGATCGATTCATTAATAGATTGATGTGTCACTATATCATGTTATCTGGTGTTGGGTCCCACTAAGAAAATAGAAATCCTGGCGTGAAACTCACTAGAAGTTGGGGCATTAGAATTTTGGACATCCCATTCTGCAACGTGTCAGCATGGATTCCTTTTAAATGGCATGGATGATGGAATAACGTTAAGGCATTGCTTTTCATTTCTTTTTTTCATTCAGAACTGATGAGTTAATCTCCTTGATCCAAAGAAATCATGATGCTGCAATCAGAACATGATCACCGCACGCACACTAACGCAAGGGTAGGGGTATTACCAATGTGGTAGACCCACACAACTCCAAATCTTGCTAAACGGCCTCTACACCGCTTCCCCTCGGGCGCCCAAGCCCCATCTCCCCATCCGATGTTATTCAACGGAGTATAATAAACGACCTCGTGTGCCATTAAGATGAAGAGGGAATAATCCCAACTTGGGATATGGCCCGCCTGGATCTGGAGGCGTCTCCACATTATCACCAATGCCACTCTCGAGGGTCGCGAAAGGATCAGCTACTCCCTACGCCGACGTATAACCGTTTCGGGGGCCTCTCTATGGAATGCTTTGACGACTCCATACCTTACACTGATGAGGTAGGTGACTTCTGGCCCAGCAAGGTTAGAGTCCCATTCCAGGGGCTCCCAGTGAGGGCCCCCACCTGGCCGTGTCAGCACTGCCACCCGGTTTTGCTGAACGAAGAGCAGGTAATCCATGCACCGACACCAAAGGTCCCGGTTTGTCAGACATGACGCCAGCATCAGGCGCATGCTGAGGACGCCTACCAAGGGGCGTCATCATCGATGGATACAATCACCCGAGCCACCGCTGAGTCATATCAACCGTTCCCTGAATACACTAAGCAGGTAAACTTCTACACCCGACCAGGATCGAGGTCCCAACCACCCCATGGGTCGGCTGGGTTGACTCTCTTGGTCACCGGCACTGGTAGTGGCCACCGTGAACTAACCCACAGTGATTCCACCTAGTACGGAGGTCCCCCCACCATACCATTTCCAAAATGAACATGGGACTTCCCCGCTTCGAAGATCGGCATGGAATTCCGCCCTATGCCACCCTCATTTCCAATGAGGCCCTTCCCTACGTTGGTGAAACTCAGTACATAGGATTCTCCCGTGCCCATTACACAGGGTATGGGGTCATTCATCCCGCCACCGACTGTTGGTGTAGGGACGTTGCAAATTCTATCTCCCTTCAATGTGGGTATCCTCCCCACGTCCTCTTATCCGCTGGAGAAGTTCCTACTTGCCTCATAAACCAGAGGTATGAAAGTCAACCTCACTCCACTCGCACCCAACATGGAGGCCCTACCCATGTTCAGCTAGCCTAGTACAAGGGCCCTCTCATACTGAGGCCACCAGGGGAAACAAGTATGGAGGTCCTCCTCATTCTCCTACCAGTTCTACCAGAGGTCTTTCCCACTATATATCTACCTATATAGGTCCTCCCCATGACCCATTTAACATATATCCTGGTGCTCCTCACACCTTGGCTTTCTTAGGTGGAAACCCTCTCCGCCTCAGTACCAGTGCAGTTGGAGGACCTTTTGTCAGAAATCCGCCCTGTACTGAGAATCCACCCAGGGGAAAGAAGACGGGTCGCTGCTTCCATAATAATAATTCTAGGAAGGTCCAGACAGAGATCAAACTAGCCTATTTCATTGTCTCTGATGCAGAATATGACTCAGCTCGAGAACCCTCCTCTCGCTCCTCCGAGTCAAGGGTTAGGGAGGGAACAAGGAGTATCAACCTAGTACTCCCAGAATGGGAGTTCCATCATATTTCTGCCTCCCTCTGAAGTTATATCAAGGTGGATGAAAATATGGTAACACTGTAGGTCATAGTCATGTGATCACCACCATCATCACTAGATGCGCTCTCTACCGCTACAAGAGATCACAAAGAAGTATTCTGGGGGCCAATGGCAGGCGTGCTGCAATGTGACCTATCTCCCGTAGTCCTAGACCTTGAAACAAGTACTTAAGCCATCATTCTATCTTATTTTAATTTAGCAGCTAGGTTGCTGAACTCTTCGGAGGGCAGCCTGAAATTCGGTAGCCAATCGGCCTGTTCGTCGTACTCTCCACCCACTGACCTTCCATCCCTGCGGTCTTCCTTGGAACCGCTTCTAGTTCCTTAGCCACCACTAGTTGACGAATGGTAAAATAAAGGGCCAGATACTAAATCTTATCCAAGGATATTATAGAATATGATCATGGTGGACACTTCTCCAAGATGTTCTGGCCCGTTGAAGCGCCGAATTTTCGCTAACCGGAATCCCTCACCCCAGAGGATTTTGAATGTTTCCACCAAACCCTCAGGGAGAAGAATATTCTCCTTCTACATCAGCGAGTGGTTTACCCAAAAGCCAATCACATTGTGAATACATTGTCAAGAAATGTCGTTTGGTCGATCTGGATGCGCTACCAGTGGGCCAGCGCCCCGAGTCACCAGGCCGCCATATGGTCCTCCAAGAGCAATGCGTTCAGAGTTTTAAGACACTCTGCAAAATAATCAAGGAGGATTCCCCCAACGTGCAAATAAATGGTTGGGGGAAATACACTACCTTAAACTTCAGTCCTATCTAGCGGCAGCCCGACCTTCTAGGCAATATCGAGGACATGCCCCCAAAAAGGGTCACAGTCAACATGACCGACATAGTGGACAAGGAGGATGAGTTGAAGCTTCTTGATGGGGACTCCCCCCAAGGGCGTACCACCACTATTGGAACCATTAGGGAGTGTCACTCGCTAGAAAATGATCCTACTAGGTCTCCCTACCCCCACTGAGGTATTAGTACTCATCCGGAATTCTGGTAAGGGTAAAGAGCATGTCGGAACTGCCAAGAACTCCGACCCGTATGCCTTAGTGAAGAAGACGGAGGAAGACTCTGAGAAGGAAAAATTGTGCCAAAAACATGCTGAGAAGAAGAAGATGGTTGATGACCTCTATGCTGAATGCACTATAGACAGACAGCTAGACTACGGTGACCCTAGACCGGGGCAGTAGGGGCATGAACAACTTCCCCTCAGTGAACTACCTCTATGCGACCATGACTGTCCTACCCCCACAGATAGGGTTGAGGCCGGAACAAATGAAAAGATGGCATGGTATGTCTCGCCAAACCATCTCGAACGACACAACAATCCAAGGGAACCATCTCGGGCTCCCCCAGCCACCCAAAGGGACGTACTGCCAGTATCTCCACATGCCGCTGGGCCGGTTTACCATGTTGAAGAACCCACCAATGTGCTTGTGGTTTGGGATCCCCATCAATATAGGGACCCCCAACAAGATGATCTGATGGAGGCACACAATGCCCACCTAGAGGGATTAGAAACATGATGGGAGGTTATCCCGCCTGATGGAAAGCCATATCTAGCATGGGTGGATGACATGTCGGCACCTCCAAGCTTCAGAAATCGCACCTTATCCCCCTCTAATGGGATTGGGGACCAGCCGCAGCACCTGTCCCACATAAAATCAAGGTGTGGGCCCATAATAGGGACTCAAGCGCAGTGGGAGGCTGCCAATCTCCACTGCTTTTTTCAGACATTGGAGGGGCCCACATTCATATGGTACAACCAGCTTCACGTCGGACCCATAACCATCTGGGAGGACCATTGTAGAAAATTCCTCTACCAGTTTAGCTCCACCACATAAAATAAAATCATCGCATACCTCTTCAGGTAAAAACATAGGTCTAATGAGTATGTCAAAGACATTATCTCCCAGTGGAAAGGGCTTACATAATCACTTTACATGCCCTTGACTCAAGAGAAATTACTGACGATGTGTGTTGGGAATGTCAAGAAGGAACTGGTTCCCAATCTGATCTCCTAGAACAACCCTGGGGGATTTCAAGACTTCTCCAATAATGCACAGCGCCTAGAAGAATCCCTGAAATAGGCTGTCCAGGAACATCTGTTGCCCCTATAATTCCTACAAAGAGGGCCGCTAGAGCCGAGCTTGATGCGGTAACCCAAAAAGAGGACCCCAAATAGCTGGAATTGTTATTGGGTGAGCCACCACCCTAGCCTCACAAAGGCCTTCCACCACAAGCACATCCTCCAGGTCAGTAGTGGCTGCCTCAAAATCGGAAGGTGCCCCCGCAGTATGTGCCGCCACCGCCTAGGTGGGACAACCAGGCTCCACCTCCTCAATAGGTTCCTCTGACACCTCATCAGGTCCAGGCTACATGGCCCCCCATTCTGGGTAGAAGAAACCAAACCTACTAGTTTAACGACAATCTGGTCCTTAGTTATTTATTATGTTCCTTGGAACAAGGGATTGCATGTTTTGCAGAGTGTAGAATGCCAGAAGAGGCATACCTCACTGATCACCCCATCTACTGCCCCTATCACTGGATCCAAGGGTACACCCTAAAGCAATGATATGTGTTCAAATACTGGATTTAGGACTAGGTTGATAATAAAATAGGCAGGCTGGGCCCGGCCCTGACATAAGTGGCATGCGTCGACTTAAGGCCAGACACCAACAGTGAAAGTGAGGGTGAGTGGAAGAAGGTTTCTAACTGTGTGTCCCAGAAGTAGGACGACTGTATGCCTCAAAACAAATTATCATTACCATTGTATCATTCTTTCAAGCCTGAACTAGCCAGAGCCTTTAGAAGCTGTGACCACTACTTCTGAATCATCATCTCAGTCGGTGTCTTCCCAGACGATCAAGCATCGGTGGTGCAAGGAAAAGCAATGCGTCCTACCTATGCCATCATCATCCTGCAATCTCAGCAATTTCATGCCTCCATATATGGGGATTACTTTTAGAATACATCCAGTAATGGATGAATCTTCGAGTGATAGTCAATGGTACAATTCAAATAATACCATGAAGTTGTTAATTTTCCATATGACCCCCGACAACGGGGAGCACCAGGAGAACCTTCCCAATGTCCCCAGTCGATGCCAACGTCTTCGAAGACGTGGCCATGTGGTTAATCGAGGTACATTAGTTGGAACCCATAGCCAGGTTGTGCATGCCAGTTAGACCAGATAGCAGGCCCTGTGCAGAGTTTAGCATGCGCATCCTCCTCATCTGGTGTCATCAGGACCTCTCTCACCGCCGTTGGTGCAAATCGATCAGGCAGAGCCCCCTCGACCATGCCACGACTAGACATGCCCGGCTATAGGGTGGACTGAGCCATCTAGTCATCATCTGGTAGCTACTCTATGGGATTCAACTAGTGACCAGTAGGGTATGCCCAGCACCAATCAACCGTCAGCCCAGCTGGCAGGGCAAGTCATACCTCCAATCACAGAACAGCCTCCTACAAGCAGAAGCTCACACCCAGTATTGAAGAATGATGTTATCAAACACATTACTTGAATACTAGAGATTTTTTCCATCCTTGAGTCCCTTACCCTATCACTAGATATGCTTGAGTCCCTTGCTGAGGATTTATGAACCCCCCTCCATTTTGAGACTGAGGTAACAGGTGCAGAAACCTTTTAATGCTTAAGCGGTCGAGAATGCTGAATGTCAGGCCATCATTCCATTCTCTGGTGGAGATTAAGTATCTCCCATACAGGGGAACATCTTACCTCAGTACATCATTGGCCAATTTAATTACATGGAGGTCCGCATCTATCTTGTTGACACGGGCTCCAGTATTATCATTATCCCAAACCAAACGCTACGGATGCTGGGGTTATCTGAAGATGACCTAACTCTCTCTGATTTAAGATTCCAAGGATATGACATGACATAGAAGACCAAATTTGGTAAGATCCATTTGAATACACTGTTTGGTGGCCTAGTTTCCAGAACCGAGTTTATGGTTGTCTCTCAAGACACTGTATACAATGCATTGATGTGCAAACCATAAATGCACCAGCATGCGGCGGTCCCCTCATCATATCACCAATGTCTCATGTACTCCCTCATTGGTTGTGTGGTTGTGCTTCAAGGCGAGACATCTTATTTGCCTCTTATAGAGCCTTCTATCTAGATCCTGACTACAACAAGAGCCATGACAAGAAGATTAAGACCAGCGAGGTAGAGCATTCCATGGCCACGACCGACCCGTGGACAGATTTAGATGATGCATATGTCTTCCCGATACATCGATTGGAGGTCACGACCCCCGACATGGGACAATGTTTTGTTGTCTCTCGTATGAGGGGGAAGCATATTCCCAAGTCCAAGTGACGTTGGGATATCACCTCGTATTCCAACACAAATCAGGCTCTAGTGATCTCGAAGCCTCCTACCCCTGTAAGGTATCGAGATTTCCACCCCCTGGCAACATCAGTACGCCATACTTGCCTGTTTCTCCTGGCTAGAATCAATCGGGTCAAGACAACATGCCACTACTGCTTTGAAATTATTAATCATGGCCCCTATGGCTGAATACCAGATGAGATCAGTTCGACAACATTCATTGCTATGGTGTTGATAGCACCAGAATCTCTTGATGTATTGTCCACTACTGCTGAGGTAGGTAACATCCTATTGTCGGAATCTGCCGACCTAGAAGAGGATCCTCTTACTATGGATCCCCCATATGCAAGAGAAGAAGAGGATTTGGTGGATGCTCCCTCCGCCTTTGAAGAAGGCATCTCTGCCACTATCGATGAACTGGTATAGGTGAACCTTGGTAGTAAGGAATATTTGAGACCCACGTTGATCAGTGCCACCATGTCCCTCGAATCCCAGCACTGGTATGTAGACTTTCATAAACATCCCCATGACATGTTTTCCTCATGTTATGACGAGATGCCAGGACTAGATCATCGTGTATCAATCCACCGCCAAGGTCTCCTGGGAAAACATGACGGGTTCAAGCAGCCCCCCAAAAAGATGTACCCTTCTCATGGTTCCATGGTCATGGCCAAAGTTGACAAGATCATCCGAGCTATCATCGTCAAGGAGGTCCACTACCCATAGTGGCTATCCAACATTGTTCCAGTAAGGAAGAATAATGGACAGATCAGAGACTGCATCGACTTCCACAATCTCAACTGTCACTTCCCAAAGGATGATATTCCCCTTACAATGACATAATTGGTGATCAATGATACATTAGTGTTCCAAGATCTTTCATTCATGGATGGTTATTCCAGATACAACTAGAACCGAATGTCTCCCGAGGATGAGGTGTCCACAGCTTTCAGGGTGCCACAAGGTACATTTTGTTACCAGGTCATGACCTTCGACTTAAAGAATGTAGGTACCACCTATCAATGGTCCATTGATCGCATATTCATGCGAATCCTCAGGAAATTGGTGGAATTCTATGTGGACGAACTGGTGGTCAAATCTCTCCAGTGCTAGGGCAATCTCAAGGAGCTTGAGAAAGTGTTAGGCTTCCTCCGTTCCCACCACCTTAAGATGAACCCACTGAAATTTTCCTTTGGGGTCATCTTTGGGAAGTTACATGGCTTTGTTGTCAGATAAATGAGTATCGATATGAACCCAGAGAAGATCAATTCAATTATCCAGATGCCTCCCCCGAGTAATATTTGGTATCTTCGAGGTTTCAAGGACACATAGCCTACATACATCAATTCATTGCAAATATGGCTGGCAAATGTATGCCCTTTTCCCTGATTAGGAAAGAATAAACTTCAAATGAATGGGAGAAAGAGTGCTAGACTAATTTCGATGAAATCAAGCAGTATCTACTATAGCATCCAGTCCTGATGCTACCCATCTCCGGAAATCCGCTGATCCTATACGTAACTACCCTGGACTGATCTCTTGGTGCCCTTCTCACCCAGAAGAGTAATGAGTGGATAGAGAACAGTCTATACTACCTTAGTCATATTCTCTTCATTACGGAGACCAGATACTCCCCCATCGAAAAGAGCTGCCTTGTGTTGGTATTCATAGTTCAGAAACTGTGACATTACTTGATTCACCACAAGGTAAAAGTTATATCTTGGGTAGACCCACTAATATAAATTCTGAACCACCCAATGTTGAATGGAAGCTGAGCTTGGTGGGCATTGATTCTTCAGCTGTTTGACATCAGGTTCGTGCCTCATAAGTCTATTAAGGGGAAAGCATTTGCAGACATCCTTGCTGCCCATCTAGATTCTACTGACCAGTCCTTGGATATTGATTTTCCTGATGATGCAATTCCTTTAGTATATCATTCAATACCATGTTGGCAGATTCACTTTGATGGTACTTTCTGAAGCCCCACTAGTAAGAGGCTTATTGATCCCAGAATCAACAGAGTAGGCCTAGGTATTGTCATCATTACCTTATTGCAAGCCATGATGTCGTATGCATTCCTGTTTTTATAAGGCTTCACCCACAACGAGGAAGATTATCGAGCTCTTATCACTGGCCTCGAGCTGGACCTCAAGATTGATGTTCACGATTTTCTTGTGAAAGGTGATTCCGAAATAGTAATTAATCAAGTCAACGGTGACTACTTCATTATAAAGATAGAGCTTGTACAGTTATTGGAGCACACTCTCTATGTAATGGCCTAGTTACCATCTCTTCCAGAAGATACTCATGTCTCTCGATATCAGAACGGTCGACCAGATGCCCTGTCCGACTTGGATGTATCACATGTAGAATCCGAGATGAATGATCTGATAATCCATATTGTACATCAGAGAGTCATGTCTCCCATCACCCTATAAGATGACGACGGCCAGTGGGTATGCCATCTTACCGCCGGAGCCTCTACGCCAGGACCCCCAGGTTTCTCAGATGTAGTAGTTGATGTGACCCTCGACTAGAGATCCCCTTTTGTTGAGTATCTCTAAAATGGTTTCCTCCAAACTGATCGGCCCAAGTGCAAGAGAATACGACAGTGAGTGATGTAGTTTACCCTCCATAGTGGTCCCAGTATTGAGAAGATCTTATACAAGAATTGGTTCGATGGTGTTCTCCTCTGTTTCATTCAAGGAGTTGAGACTTATCTATTCATGAAAGAGGTTCATGCTGGTTCCTGTGGCTCCCACTAGACTGAGATGAAGCTTTATCAAAAGATCCAGAGACTGGTTTACTTTTATCCCTCTATGATCCATGATTTCATTGAGTTCACCATGATATGTCACACATGACAAATTCATGATAACTTCATGCATCGACCACCCGAGACTCTACACTCCACCAAGTACTCTTAGTCATTTGTGGTGTGGGGACTCTATGTCATGGAACCATATCCACCAGTGATAGCTCACCAGTGCAGGTTCATCCTTACCACTACAGATTTTTTTTCCACGTTGGAAAAGGCAGATCTGGTCAACGAGGTCAGGGCATGTTCTATCGTTGACTTCATGAGCTCCAATATCATCTACCGGTTTGGACTCCCTCATGTCGTCCTCACTAATAATGGCACTAGATTCTGAGAAGGAGAGTTGAAGAAATTGTATTCCATGTACAAAATTCATTCGAACCATATCTCCTGCTACCACACGTAGGCAAATTGAATGATTGAGGCATTCAAAAAAACCCACCATAAGATTTCGTAGAAAATAGTTGTCCAGAATAAGAAAATTTGGCCAGAAAAGCTCCCAAATGCCCTCTGGGATTATCAGACGACCACTCGTAATTCTACACAGGTGTCCCCATATTCCCTAGTGTACAGAGCTGAGGCGGTCCTGCCCATCGAGATCTGGCTGCCTTCGTTACGCACAGCGGTCTATAACCAGCAGGTTCCAGATAAGATAGCCAAAACCCATCCAGATGAATTTGAATCACTCGATGAGAATAGGCTTCATGCCCTGCAAGATCTTGGAAGGCATCAGAATAAGCTAGTTAGAGCCTTCAACAAGAAGTTTTGCCTCCACTCTTTCCTGCAAGTCTTCTTGGAATTCACCCTCTGGACACCGATGATCCCATGCAGGTAACCACCGAATATGGAGCTAATGTGGGTAGGACCATACATAATTCATAGGGTTTACCCCAATGGTGAATACTCCCTAGTAACCATGGATGGTGAGCGTATAACCCCTTGCACTAATTCCAAGTTCCTCAAGCAATACTTCTCCTGAGCCTCATGGTCCCACACAACCTTAAAACTGCCTGATGGTCCTGCATAACCTTAAAACTGCATGATGGTCCCACACGAACCTAAACTTCTTCATCCTTGAAGATATTAAAATTCACCCTTATAACTATGTGTGTCATGATTCCCATACGAATGGGATATGTAGGAATGCTCATGTGGTTCTTCTTGATCCCTACCCCCAAGATCTTGTTTTTTAAAATCCTTCCTGGGTATAGTTCTCTCATAGGATCCTTGCATGATATGATGTAGAATTCCCTAGCCTCACTCATTCCAGGATTACAACACTCACACCCTGTTCCCACTCCCCATTCTCCTATTCTCCTACGTCATCACCATACTACTCTAAACTACATATCCATCAAGAACTACATACGGCTTTGTTCCCACCCACATGGGAAACATAGGAATGCCTAGACATTTCGTCTGTTGGCCCAGCCCAAACGCTAGAATCTCCCCTTGGGTCAAGACATATGGTGTTGTGCACGATTTTTACCCAATTCACGTCGATCTCATCTCGATCCAACCATACGTCCAACTACCTAGAGGTGTTCTCCTCTTTCACAGATGGGTACAGTTATGCTTCACCCACTCCTTTGATTGGGAATCCATCATTTTTCCCATCTAGAAGGGCCCCCGAATGGCAAGGACACAAGGCCCAGTGGCTCTCCTACCACTTCGGGCCAACACCCTTGAGGGTGTTGAGCAACAAACTAATATAAGTCCCATGTTGAGAATAAGGTCAGAGGTCTATGCTCTTTTGTTGTTCCCAGTCCAGGTCACTATAGAGACGATTTTCATTCATCATTGTTGTATTTCCAAGAGACGAACTCGCTTCAAGAAATGCCAGCTATTAGACCCCTATATGATAGGGGAGATGAGTCCATCTACTTATTTCCCACACCAAACACTGCTCACGTGGGATTAAGAGTTGTGATGAGGCTGTGACTATAACGACCCACACTTTACATACATTGTTAATACTTCAAAATTGAAGCACTCTTATTACAACATATGACAAAACCACAAAGGACCGTATAGGTATAGTGTCTTTAGAAACTGGGGAAACATAAACAACTGGTTCATAAATCTTCTACAGTGTCTCCCATTTATTTCATCATATCTAGGGTCCCTTTTAGCATATTCTACTTAATATCCATCTTCCTGACCTGGGGAAAAGAAAACATAAAAGGGTGTGCTCAAATGCTCAGCAAGGGCAAATAAAGGAAATAAAAATCATATCATATCTTTATGAAAATCAAAACCTGCAAAAGAGATCATAATATCTTAACATGGAATAAATCATAGAAGTGAAAATGAGATCCCCATAATCATAACATAAAACATGAATCTTTGTGGCATGCACACATAATCATGGAAAATTATTTCTTGTTAGTCATGACTCATTGCCAAGACTATCTTAGTGGACAAAGTCCCTTTCTGAACCGAGTTCACTCCTCGTTTCAGTCCTGTATCACTGAACCGAAATAACCTTCCGTTCCAGCCATGTCTATCTCATGAGATATAAAATCATTACCCAATGCATTGGAGGGAGATATAGGTCCCACCCATCTTATAATGAATCCTTTCTTATGTGTGCCACATAATCATAAAACATGCATCATCGCATAACACATGTAACAAAAATGGGATTCTTGAAACATCATGACATCATAAATCAATTCATATAAGATAAAGGAATTCATAAACATAATTCCATCACAACATAGTCAAATCAATGTAAAAATATGGATAGAAACAAAACCCTTTATTATCTTAGATGGAAAATACTTTTGATAAAACACTTGAATTGAATTCTTGAGGAAAATATCCTTTCTTCTTCAAAATCAATTTCTTTTCACAAAACATCATGCAATTTTAAAAGAAAGAGATTTTATTGAAAATAGTCATGAAATCTTTTAGAGGAAGCTTCATGAAAACAAGGCTTTATAAAACAGTAGAAATCCGTTCGTGCCGTATAAATAAAAAAAACATTCTTCGTACTTTTGTCGGAAAAGTCAAAAAGTACCTCGTACGACAAAAGATTCCTTTCATACATATTACTAAAAACTCACCAAAGGGTAAAAATGGTTTTAAACAATTGTAGGTGGATGGAAATAATATTACATTTTGATGAAACATGGATGTGGATGATAAAATACACCCCAGTAAATACTTACGAATAAATAATCTCGGATAAAAATGAGATTGTTATATTTCCCTTACCTTAGGTCCGATTTGCTTTGTTCGTGTCCGAAGCTCCTGTATAATGGTTTAAATAATGTTATTGACTTATTCCAGAATCATACATATTGATATATGGTCATATTATTAGCTTCTTGTTAGTAATATTTCATTGTTACTTGTTACTCGGGTCTTTATAACTTTTTGTTCTTATGCGTGTTTTGTCGAATAAATTCTTATTCTTATCTTTAGGTTATAGATAATTCATTTCCAGAATGGTATTAGTGTAGTATATACCATATTCATTCATTCAATTCATTTATACAATCATTATGAAATGAAGATCATGTAGAACGAGTCGCATCACATCGTGGAGACGGTATTCCGTACGTACGCACGAGTGATGATATCGTTCCTATGATCGTGGAATTGTATTGGAGTATATATATATATAATTTCAGTATCAATATTACTTAACAATAATCATATATAGTTACTCATTACACCATTATACCCATCCTTGTAAGGTGATGGTGGAAAATAGATTACACCACGGCGTGGAGACGGTATTCCGTACGTACGCACGCGCGGTGATTTCATTTTTCCGTAGGATGGATAGAAGGTGAATTAGGGTTGTTTCATATTTATAATAACATATCAGTATGTAACAAATACTGATGTTATTACTTTATCATGAAACAACTAAAGAAGAAGAAGTTGAAGAAGAAAGAAATTGAAAAGATCGGTAATGGATATTACCTCTTCTTTGGAACGCCTTTTTGAATCCTCCACTTAAGGAACTAAGATTGGTCTTTGGAGAAGACCAGGACCTCTAGGATTATTCTAGGGAAGTGGAGAAGGGAAAATGGCAGGGGTTGGCCGAGCTTGAGTGCTCAAATTGGTGTGAGGAGGAGGGGGAGGAGGTGCCCTTTTATAAGGGAGGAGAGGGGCACCTTAGGAATATCTCAAGATATTATTTTATATTAAAGTCAAAATCGGTTTATAATGGTTCCAAAGGGTCTTATTTCGAAGCTAAAGTGGGGATGGGTCGAAATCCTATCAACCCATAGAATTTAGACAAGTTTAGGATATTATTTTAACCTTATCAATTAAATTTAACTCTAAGTTAAATAATTTAACTTTTACCATGTCTTTTTGTTTTCTTTCACTATATGGTTAATACACTTACTATAACATGCCAAAAGAACCCCAAATTGTTTATTATTAATATATATATCCTTATCTAAGTCATTTTGCCGAACCTTAGATTTTTAGGAATAAAATAACAATTAATAATATAATATTTGATTTAAAAACTATTTTGTGTCAATTTTGACACTATTTGATATATGATTTTTGTCAAAGTCATAACAGAATTATATGTTCGAACCAAGTTGATTAAATCAATACTAATATATCATAGTAACCTAGAAATTTAGTGGAATTCATAAAAAGTCTCAAATTACATTTATTTTGGTATTTATATTATCAATTTTGTCAATATTTCATTAATAAGATAATTACTGCATCATCTTTGTGTCATAAATAAATTAAATTATTGGATGTCTAAAATTACAAATAAAATACCATCATGTAGGAAATCTTTTTATCTTTCTAATGAATATTTACAATCGAATTTAGCTTATGTATAACCCCATATTAAAAATGATTTACTTATTAAACTTTGATTTTAACTATTTTAACCCTTCTTTAATAATAAATGTCCTAATCTAATCCAAGTGGGCCTAAATGGTCATATTTTATTCCTAAGATTGTTTTTGGTCGAATTAAACTTGTCCAATAGAATTAGGACATGTGTTAGGATAATATTAATATCATATTTACCCTTAGTTACCCTATTTACTATTAACCGCGGTAAAAATAGTAAAAAGTTACTATTCACCAAAAAATTATTTTCATCTCATTGAACCACATTTTAGTCCTTGATATTAACCGTGTCTCTCGGATTTTTGAAATTCCATTCACAGAAGCGGTAAAATTAAGTTTTATGCAAAATTCAGTTTTTAACCTACCACTTAGTGGTTTCACTATTCATCAAAAATTGAAAGTTTTTAGAAAAATACCAAAATTTCACCCTAGGCTAATTTCGATATTCTGAGTCCAAAAATGAAGTCCATTTTGAAAAATAAAATTTATAAAATTTTAAAAAGTGGTTATTACTATTCATAACGGCTAGTTTTAATAGCATATTGTTGTTTAGTGAAACTCGGTATTGCGTACGACGCAAGCTATCGAGGAAGGTCGTGATTGCGTGTAAAGCAAGCCAAGAAAGTGTTGTATAGAAAAAGATTCCTTTGATGATTTATATAACATAAAAGTCTCGGGTGTTACATTCTACCCCCCTTAAAAAGAATTTCGCCCTCGAAATTCTTTACTTTGCAACAAACAGATGAGGATACTTCTCCCTCATCATATCCTCAAGCTCCCATGTAGCTTCTTCAAGTTGGTGGTTTCTCCATAAAACTTTCACCAAGCGAGTGGTCTTGTTTCGTAGGACTTTTTCGCTACGATCCATAATCTCTATCGGCTGTTCTTCATAAGAAAGATCTTGCTCCAGCGGTACAACTTCTGAGCTGAGTACATGTGAAGGATCTGGTATGTACTTTTTCAGGAGAGATACATGGAACACATCGTGAACTTGAGAGAGATTCGGTGGAAGCGCCAATCGGTAAGCTACCTTCCCAACACGATCCAATATTTCGAAAGGACCGATATATCTAGGGCTCAACTTCCCCTTCTTTCCAAATCTCATAACCCTCTTCCAGGGAGATATTCGTAAGAACACTTTATCACCCACTTCAAACTCTAGGTCTTTTCTTCGGTTGTCGGCATAGCTTTTCTGTCGACTCTGAGCTGCTCTTATGTGTTGTTGAATAGATCTGACCTTTTCTGCCATTTCATCAACGAGATCAGGTCCTAATAGCTTTCTTTCCCCAACTTCATCCCAGCAAGTTGGAGTCCTGCATTTCTTTCCATAGAGATCTTCATAAGGAGCCATTTGAATACTGGAGTGAAAGCTATTATTATAAGAAAATTCCACCAAAGGTAGGTGTTGATCCCAACCTCCTTTGAAATCCATAGAGCAAGCTCTCAACATATCTTCTAGGGTTTGAATTGTTCTCTCAGACTGACCGTCTGTCTGGGGATGATAAGCAGTGCTGAAACTCAACTCTGTATCCAGAGTATGCTGAAGACTTCGCCAGAACTTCGAGGTAAATCTCGGATCTCGATCAGATATAATAGAAAGTGGTACTCCATGCAATCTTACCACTTCCTTTACATATATCCTGGCAAGCTGATCTAGAGAGAAATCCTCTCTAATAGCAATGAAGTGTGCAGACTTTGTAAGACGATCAACTATGACCCAGATAGCATTATTGCCTTTGGATGTTTTAGGAAGTCCTGTGACAAAGTCCATAGTGATGTTTTCCCATTTCCATTCGGGTATGGGTAATGGTTGTAACATCCCCTTAGACTTCTGTCTCTCAGCTTTAACTTGTTGACAAACCAAGCATCGAGAGACATATTCAGCAACATCTCTTTTCATGCCATCCCACCAGAAGTACTCTTTCAGGTCCCTATACATCTTCGTGCTTCCAGGATGAATAGAGAATGATGAACTATGAGCCTCATCCAGCAGCTCATTCTTTAATTCGGGGATGGGAGGAACGCAAACCCGATTCCTGAACTTTATTATCCCATCACAATCAAGGTTGAATTCAGGAACATTTCTCACCTTCTTTTGTAACTCGACATCTTCTTTCTGTGCCTCTTTAATCTTCACATGTATAGATGGTTGAACATTCATTTGAGAAAGATAAGATTTTTCCCCTTCTATTATAATTCCAAGATCCATCCTTTGTAAATCCATAAATATTGGATCTTTTGTGATCCTCATCATGGATAAACTAGCATGGTCTTGTCGACTTAATGCATCTGCCACCTTGTTTGCTTTCCCAGGGTGGTAATGGATTGAGCAGTCATAATCCTTAATCAGCTCCAACCATCTTCTTTGGCGCATATTCAACTCCTTTTGTGTGAAAATATACTTTAAACTTTTATGATCAGTATAAATATGACACCTTTCACCATAAAGGTAATGCCTCCAAATCTTTAATGCAAAGATTACCGCATCCAACTCCAAATCATGTGTTGGGTAATTTTGCTCATGGATTTTCAACTGTCGTGAGGCATAAGCTATCACCATATCATTTTGCATAAGAACACACCCCAATCCCTTCTTGGATGCATCACTGTAGATCACAAACCTTTCTCCACTACAAGGCAGTGTGAGCACAGGTGCACTGGATAACCTTCTTTTCAACTCCTTGAAATTCTCTTCACATTCCTCTGTCCAGACAAACTTAACTCCTTTCCGAGTCAACTTGGTGATTGGATTAGATAACCGTAAAAAATCTTTTACAAAACGTCGATAATATCCAGCCAAACCAAGAAAACTTCGGATCTCAGTTACTATTGTTGGTCTTGACCATCTTTCGATAACCTCTGTTTTTGCTAGATCCATAGATATCCCCTCTTTTGAGATTATATGACCCAAAAATGCAACTTTTTGAAGCCAAAATTCACACTTGGTAAATTTGGCATAAAGCTTCTCTTTTCTCAGGGTCTTCAATATAATTCTCAAGTGATATTCATGCTCTTCCTTGCTCTTTGAATAGACAAGAATATCGTCTATAAAGACTACCACAAATTGATCAAGATAGTCTCTAAAGACTCTATTCATTAGATCCATGAAGATAGCAGGGGCATTAGTAAGACCAAATGGCATCACTATAAATTCATAGTGTCCATACCTTGTACGGAAAGCCATCTTTGGTATATCCTCCCTTTTGACCCTTAATTGATGATACCCTGAACGAAGATCAATCTTGGAAAAGTATTGAGCTCCACGTAGTTGGTCAAATAAGTCATCAATGCGTGGGAGAGGATATTTGTTCTTGATAGTGATCTTGTTAAGTTCTCGATAATCAATGCAGAGTCTCATTGGTCCATCTTTCTTCTTAACAAATAGAACAGGTGCTCCCCAAGGTGACGCACTAGGGCGTATGAATCCCTTATCAAGATTCTCTTGGAGTTGCTTCTTCAATTCCTGCAACTCAATTGGGGCCATTCTATAAGGTGTCTTTGAAATAGGCAAAGCACCCGGTACGAGTTCTATTGAAAACTCAACTTCACGATTTGGTGGAAGACCCGGCAATTCCTCCGGAAAGACATCATCAAACTCCCGTACAATGGGCATATTCTTAATCGTGAGTTTCTCACCAACCATTTGAGATAAATAACCTTCATTTAGTGGAATCAATACCCATAAGATGGAAGAAATTTCCACTGGAAGGTTATGTTCATCCTTGCATTGATAAACGATCGTAGATTGATCTGGAATATGAAATGTGACTTCCCTTCTTTGGCAATCGATATGAGCTCCATGTAGAGAAAGCCAATCCATGCCAAGAATCACATCAAATTCCACTAAAGGAAGGATCACAAGATTTGCAGGAAGCACTTTCCCACAAACTTCGATCGGAGAAGAATTATAAACTTTTGATGCGATTGATGTGCCATTAGGTGTTGTCACAGCTAACTCAACATCTAATTGTTGAGGTAATACGGTGATACCCTTAGAAAAGTCTTCAGAAATAAAAGAGTGGGTGGATCCAGAATCAAATAAAACATTTGCTACTTTAGAGTGGATGGTAAGTGTACCTTTCACCACATCGTTATCGTACTCCACATCGCTTATAGAAATTGCATGTGACTTTCCTTTGTCTTTAGCCTTAAGATTTTGTTGACGTCGACCATCATCATCAACCCTTGGATTTGGCCATTGATTGGCATAATGCACCATCTCCTTGCACTTGAAACATTGAAGTGTAGTAGGTTTATTCTGTGTATCCCTTCCTTTGTTTGCATCATTAGACATCTTCTTCCCATTATCACGGCATTCAAATGCCCGATGACCTTCTTTTCCACATTTAAAACATTTACTTGTCCCTTTAAGACAACTCCCTCCATGTTTCTTTCCACACTTTGAGCATAAGGTAAAGTTCATCTTCTTTTCATTGTGTTCTTTAGAGTTTCCTTTGAATTCCATCTTCCTCTTCTTATCAAACCCATGTGACTGATGGGTTATTCCAATCTCCATCTCGACTTTGAGAGCACAGCGAACGATTTCCTCGTAGCTATTGAAGTCCCTTATGGCTAACGCCCTTCTAAGACTTGGTTTTAAGCCACTAAAGAATCAATCGATCTTACTCTCAGGTTGGATAATAATACCAGAAGCGTACCTTGCAAGTCTTGTAAAATTTGCTTCATATGTACTAACAGATTCATCATCCCTTTGCTTCAGTTCAAGGAACTCTTTCTCCATCTTTGTTCGGAGAATACGAGGGAAGTACTTATTGAAAAATAAGTTCTTGAACTCGTCCCATTCCATAGACTCAATTTCATCCCTTTGCCTCGTATTCTTAACAAGATTCCACCATTGATCCGCATCTCCTTCCAAACGATACACTGCTAGGATGACTTTATCATGCTCAGAACATTGAAGAACTGAAAATATCTTTTCAGTAGTACTAATCCATTGTTCAGCAACTAATGGATCAGTAGACCCGCTGAAAGATGGTGGACGCTGCCTCATGAAGGATTCAACAGAATGTTGCTCCCTTCTTTGTTCGTTTGGAAATCCTGCATGATTCATAGATTGAGAAAGTTGTGTGAGCATGGCTACAAGATTTTGCATTCCAGCTCCCATATCGTTTGGTTGCTCAGGGGGACAATCATTGCATTGCCCATCGCATTCCGCATTAACACGGTTCCTTCGGGTTCCAGCCATTGACTAAAACCAAGAAGAATAGTGTGAGCAACACTAATTATAATAGGAAACCACATAATTCAAGAATAAAATTTTCATGCTTAAGGTCTTATCCTAAGTTATTCAAGGCCATTTCTAAAACACTAAGATTGTGTTCTATGCTTAGACTTATCCTTAGGGTTCTTACTAAGGCTTTCACATCCTAGTTTCCAAAGGTTGACTATACCTTTCCTCTGATACCAACTATAGCGGTCTAGAATTACTTCCAGTGGACTACAATTGATACCTATCAGGGCACTCCATGGGAGGCTACACCCCCTGGGCGGGACACACCACCATCCCCAGTGGCAGCCATTTCCTCATGAAGCCCTTGGGCGGAGAGCCATGCTTCGTCCAACGCTCACATGTGAGAGTTCCCAAGGATTGGATACATTCCTACCTCCTTTGCCTCTGATACCAACTATAACGACCCACACTTTACATACATTGTTAATACTTCAAAATTGAAGCACTCTTATTACAACATATGACAAAACCACAAAGGACCGTATAGGTATAGTGTCTTTAGAAACTGGGGAAACATAAACAACTGGTTCATAAATCTTCTACAGTGTCTCCCATTTATTTCATCATATCTAGGGTCCCTTTTAGCATATTCTACTTAATATCCATCTTCCTGACCTGGGGAAAAGAAAACATAAAAGGGTGAGCTCAAATGCTCAGCAAGGGCAAATAAAGGAAATAAAAATCATATCATATCTTTATGAAAATCAAAACCTGCAAAAGAGATCATAATATATTAACATGGAATAAATCATAGAAGTGAAAATGAGATCCACATAATCATAACATAAAACTTGAATCTTTGTGGCATTCACACATAATCATGGAAAATCGTTTCTTGTTAGTCATGACTCATTGCCAAGACTATCTTAGTGGACAAAGTCCCTTTCTGAACCGAGTTCACTCCTCGTTTCAGTCCTGTATCACTAAACCGAAATAACCTTCCGTTCCAGCCATGTATATCTCATGATATATAAAATCATTACCCAATGCATTGGAGGGAGATATAGGTCCCACCCATCTTATAATGAATCCTTTCTTATGTGTGCCACATAATCATAAAACATGCATCATCCCATAACACATGTAACAAAAATGGGATTCTTGAAACATCATGACATCATAAATCAATTCATATAAGATAAAGGAATTCATAAACATAATTCCATCACAACATAGTCAAATCAATGTAAAAATATGGATAGAAACAAAACCCTTTATTATCTTAGATGGAAAATACTTTTGATAAAACACTTGAATTGAATTCTTGAGGAAAATATCCTTTCTTCTTCAAAATCAATTTCTTTTCACAAAACATCATGCAATTTTAAAAGAAAGAGATTTTATTGAAAATAGTCATGAAATCTTTTAGAGGAAGCTTCATGAAAATAAGGCTTTATAAAACAGTAGAAATCCGTTCGTGCCGTATAAATAAAAAAAACATTCTTCGTACTTTTGTCGGAAAAGTCAAAAAGTACCTCGTACGACAAAAGATTCCTTTCATACATATTACTAAAAACTCACCGAAGGGTAAAAATGGTTTTAAACAATTGTAGGTGGATGGAAATAATATTACATTTTGATGAAACATGGATGTGGATGATATAATACACCCCAGTAAATACTTACGAATAAACAATCTCGGATAAAAATGAGATTGTGATATTTCCCTTACCTTAGGTCCGATTTGCTTTGTTCGTGTCCGAAGCTCCTGTATAATGGTTTAAATAATGTTATTGACTTATTCCAGAATCATACATATTGATATATGGTCATATTATTAGCTTCTTGTTAGTAATATTTCATTGTTACTTGTTACTCGGGTCTTTATAACTTTTTGTTCTTATGCGTGTTTTGTCGAATAAATTCTTATTCTTATCTTTAGGTTATAGATAATTCATTTCCAGAATGGTATTAGTGTAGTATATACCATATTCATTCATTCAATTCATTTATAAAATCATTATGAAATGAAGATCATGTAGAACGAGTCGCATCACATCGTGGAGACGGTATTCCGTACGTACGCACAAGTGATGATATCGTTCCTATGATCGTGGAATTGTATTGGAGTATATATATATATTATTTCAGTATAAATATTACTTAATAATAATCATATATAGTTAATCATTACACCATTATACCCATCCTTGTAAGGTGATGGTGGAAAATAGATTACACCACGGCGTGGAGACGGTATTCCGTACGTACGCACGCGCGGTGATTTCATTTTTCCGTAGGATGGATAGAAAGTGAATTAGGGGTGTTTCATATTTATAATAACATATCAGTATGTAAGTAATACTGATGTTATTACTTTATCATGAAACAACTAAAGAAGAAGAAGTTGAAGAAGAAAGAAATGGAAAAGATCGGTAATGGATATTACCTCTTCTTTGGAACGCCTTTTTGAATCCTCCACTTAAGGAACTAAGATTGGTCTTTGGAGAAGACCAGGACCTCTAGGATTATTCTAGGGAAGTGGAGAAGGGAAAATGGCAGGGGTTGGCCGAGCTTGAGTGCTCAAATTGGTGTGAGGAGGAGGGGGAGGAGGTGCCCTTTTATAAGGGAGGAGAGGGGCACCTTAGGAATATCTCAAAATATTATTTTATATTAAAGTCAAAATCGGTTTATAATGGTTCCAAAGGGTCTTATTTCGAAGCTAAAGTGGGGATGGGTCGAAATCCTATCAACCAATATAATTTAGAGAAGTTTAGGATATTATTTTAACCTTATCAATTAAATTTAACTCTAAGTTAAATAATTTAACTTTTTCCATGTCTTTTTGTTTTCTTTCCCTATATGGTTAATACACTTACTATAACATGCCAAACGAACCCCAAATTGTTTATTATTAATATATATATCCTTATCTAAGTCATTTGGCCGAACTTTAGATTTTTAGGAATAAAATAACAATTAATAATATAATAATTGATTTAAAAACTATTTTGTGTCAATTTTGACACTATTTGATATATGATTTTTGTCAAAGTCATAACAGAATTATATGTTCGAACCAAGTTGATTAAATCAATACTAATATATCATAGTAACCTAGAAAATTAGTGGAATTCATAAAAAGTCTCAAATTACATTTATTTTGGTATTTATATTATCAATTTTGTCAATATTTCATTAATAAGATAATTATTGCATCATTTTTGTGTCATAAATAAATTAAATTATTTGATGTCTAAAATTACAAATAAAATACCATCATGTAGGAAATCGTTTTAGCTTTCTAATGAATATTTACAATCGAATTTATCTTATGTATAACCCCATATTAAAAATGATTTACTTATTAAACTTTGATTTTAACTATTTTAACCCTTCTTTAATAATAAATGTCCTAATCTAATCCAAGTGGGCCTAAATGGTCATATTTTATTCCTAAGTTTGTTTTTGGTCGAATTACACTTGTCCAATAGAATTAGGACATGTGTTAGGGTAATATTAATATCATATTTACCCTTAGTTACCCTATTTACTATTAACTGCGGTAAAAATAGTAAAAAGTTACTATTCACCAAAAAATTATTTTCATCTCATTGAACCACATTTTAGTCCTTGATATTAACCGTGTCTCTCGGATTTTTGAAATTCCATTCACAGAAGCGGTAAAATTAAGTTTTATGCAAAATTCAGTTTTTAACCTACCACTTAGTGTTTTCACTATTCATCAAAAATTGAAAGTTTTCAGAAAAATACCAAAATTTCACCCTAGGCTAATTTCGATATTCTGAGTCCAAAAATGATGTCCATTTTGAAAAATAAAATTTATAAAATTTTAAAAAGTGGTTATTACTATTCATAACGGCTAGTTTTAATAGCATATTGTTGTTTAGTGAAACTCGGTATTGCGTACGACGCAAGCTATCGAGGAAGGTCGCGATTGCGTGTAAAGCAAGCCAAGCAAGTGTTGTATAGAAAAATATTCCTTTGTTGATTTATATAACATAAAATTCTCGGGTGTTACAGTGACCACACATGAGGATGTAAGGATACGATTGACTGGGACACCCAGCCTCAGGCCCCTGGGCCTTTTCCGACTCCTTGTCCTTTTTCAGTCCCCCGACCCAAGTCCTCATTTAGGCTTGTGTGGTTTGGAGAAAAATTATGTCCTCATTCACATCAGACTATTTCTCCAAGCCACACATATCCCCTTGAGACATCCCCACCCCTTCATTTATCATCCATACCTTGAGAACATTCCCTCGCACACTTCACATGCCCAAATCATGGGCACCCTACCCATGTTTTAACTCTTACGGTATTGTACGATGTGGTATGGGATTATGTACCCAATCACATCAGGTTACTCACCGCACCGTACACCTCATGTACATGGGTTGTCTTACCTATTTTCATCCTTAAAACAATATGATAAAATTCACATCACATCCTTCATGAACTATGTGTGGCAGGATTCCCTTCCTCAAGGGATACATAGGACTGTCAAAACATCTGTACTATAGGCCTAGCCCCATCTCTTGGAGGTCTCCCTTTCACCTTGGCCCCTTGGGATACCCTTTCCTAGGAAGGGGAGTATATGATATGGCATGGGATTACACCCTCATTCACATCAGGTTTTCTATCAACCATGACATTTATCCCTTCTCCTAAGCGTTTTTTTTCATTCTTTGATTTTTTCGTCTTTTCAAATCGGCCGCCCTCAGGATGAGCCCCACGGTCCTCTCCATCAATTTAGTAATGTGCCCAAGGGTACCCTGGTTTAGTTATGGGAATGTCAGATTCTACCCGGGCATGATTTCACCCATTTCTCAGGCTTTGTGTTCCCCTTAACTAGGGTTTTCATCACCTTAAACACCTAAAGGGTCCCCAAAATCGCATGGATGCTAGGCCTAAGGGTTTATCCTTTTATTACGGGCCAATGTCTTATAGGTTTTTAGACAATAAACCGATACATGTCCTACGTTACAAATATGGTCAGTGGTAGACACCCATTTTTTGTCCCCATTTCAGGCTAACATGATATGGATGTTGTGTTTCGAACATGGTCAACAGTTATCCTCAATCGTCACACCAACCCCGTTAAGCCCAAAATGTCAGTAACATGATTCACATCCTTGTCCACCTCATCATGTCCATGTAGAATATCTAGAATCTTTGTACTATTCCATTGTACACATCCACATGTTAGGAAGATAAATCTGCGATAAGGCAATCATCCGGGGCTCCACCAATTACCCCTTTGCATGTATATTACATATTGAAAATTCCTTATCAGCCCTTTGTTCCTACACCATGATTTACTCACTTAGGCTCATAGATAAGGTTATGGTCTGCCTTAACTGGGGATAGACCATCTTTTCTATGGTCCGAGTTATAAGACCAGAAAACTAACATCTTTTTGCATTGCCCCTTGTGAGAACTATGTACATCTTGGTTCCAATCCTTATGGGATATGTATGAAGACCGAGAAATCTCGTATTTGGGAACAGCTCAGTTCCGATAATTTATCTCTCCTGATTTTATTTTTAGCCCGCTAACCTTATTGGGCTATAAGGTGTGGTGTGTATGGGCTTCTTCCATCATTCATGCCGGGTTTTCAATAGCCACGCCACATACTCCCCATCCTAGGAGCTAGTCCCTCCTACCTACTATCCAACATTTGTCCTACAAGATGTTAAATGGAACCTTCATGATCTATGGGTAGCTTGATTCACATCCTCATGGGATATGTAGGAACACATGGGCATCTTGTCTATGTGTCCAACTTAATTGAGATCCAATCTATCATACTTTCCCACCTCTTACCTCTTTCTGGCCCCTTGTCCTGTTGTTTATTTCTCAGAATCATGCACGGTGTGGTGAGGACCTCATCCTCATTCACGTCTGGTATGCTTTAATGCACCATGTGTGTTCCCCCTTTATCCCCATCTTACTATTTCTATGTTGCACAATATTAAAGTACGTGGTTGGTCCTGTCACATGACCCTAAACTATGATAGTATCATCCTGGATGCAAGAAGAAAAACGGCATTGCATTGTGATGCCCACACCCGAGGGGATGTCATGTTTTTTATCAGTTTCACACTATACCATTTTTCAATTCTTGTATATGGATTGATTCTGGTGGCGATACTTGGACCTTCAACCCGAGGTCCATCGCATCTCAAAAAAATAAAAGAAAACTCATTCATCCTAAATGAATATATATATATATATATATATATATATATATATCAAATACCACTTCTTTTGGTGAAAGGGCCAGACCCACATAACCTTATTATACATGGCACTGGTGTCCCACCTTTCCAATATAAGAACTACGTTTGGATTTATTCTCATTCTTATGGGATATGTAGAACACCCATGCACTTTCCCTTGGGCCCAGCTTAACTTTGATTTTCAGTACCTCGACCTAAAACCTTACCAAGGAACATATGGTGGTTAGGACCCTAGGATCCCATTTATTTCTTGTTTTATAACCACCCCACCATGTGTCTCCTACATTTTCTACCATCCATGGTCCGAGCTCTATGACCATAAACTAAGATCGCCATGTGTCCTTGCTGCAAGATGTTAACATGCTCGGCATTTCCAGAACTACGTATGGCTTGATTCCAATCCTCAAGGGATATGTAGAGACAACTAGACATTCCACCTCAGGTCTAGCCCCAGGAATCATAAAGCATGTTCCTCCTCAGTTACGACCCCCTTAGTCTGACCCCTTGTGGGGAACCATGTAACAACAGCTTTTCCCTGAACAAACTTGTGATTCCCCACAATGATATTGGCATGCGACAACCCCCTATTCAGAGAGGTCCTTTCTAAAAGTAGGAGTGTTCCATGATCATATTGATGTACCCAAATAATGTTCTTTTACCACTGTGGAATAATATCAAGGTTGTTGGATTCTGTTCAAACAACCCATAACTCCACTCTTCACACTTTGCATGCCCTTTATGGGTATCCACATACACTTTCACATCTAGAGGGCCCCCCTAACAGAATGTATGCACGACATATGGCATTCCTACTATCCTGAGCCAACATTATGGAATACTAATGGATGACATTCTGAGTCAGGCCCAGTGTTTCGAACATGGTCGGCGGTCGGCCCTAGCATGTCATCCCCAATTAAGGCTGATAAAATATGGATATAGTTTTTCTAACATGGCCATCAGCCATTTTTTATTGTTATTATATCACTACAGTGTTCTGAATCTTTGGTATTTTCATTCACACATTCCATTCAACTATGTTTGGATTGATTCTAATTCCCCCGGTGTTACCCCATTCATGCAACAGAGCACATTGGGAGGACGATATGTCGATTGTTTTGAGGACATCTTCCTTTAATCGGGCCTCCTTCTTCATTTATCAAAATTGTTAATGCCCAATGCTTGATAAACACTCACATAGTAAAACGAAGTAATAGTTATAACATCCAATGTTTCTCACATTCGGTGCGACCCACATGAGCTTAAAAATGGATTTCTATTTATTATAGGATTGTGGTTGAATACATTAAACCAAACAAACAAGAAAATAAATTTATCTATTCATGAAGTTTAGTATAAGAATTAGTAATAAGAAATGAGTTTATGAGTTTGGACAAAATAGGGCCCTTAAATGTCATCATCTTTGAGAGATCATTACACCATCGCCACATTTTGGCTTGTGGCCTCCAGGATTGCTTCCCACCCCTTGAGGAATCTCTCAACATCAGCGGCGGCAGAACGCAGCCCAAAGACCCTATCCCTTTCTTGCACCGGTTCAGTTTGAAGATCAGTCATTTGGTGACCCGCTTCTAATTGTTTCTATTGAGAATCTCCCAGATAGTCCCTCAACTGCTCCAAAAGCTTGGAAAAGTTCACAATGAATATCTCATTTTCATTCACCTGTGCTTCAAGGCATCAGACCTCTTGTTCTACCTTTATGAATGCTTGGGTACTCACTGACTCTACCCAACACTAGGCAACGTATGAGCATCTGTTGCTCTCATGAAGCTTCTCAGCCATGTAGTCACGGATCATCGAATGAAGGTGTTGATAATCCACCCCTCTAGTACAGAGAATGTACAACCAGGTGTAGAGTGATCCCATCCATTATATCCATTCCTACTAAGGCTGACCGAGAAAGTAGTTGATGCACTTCCAACTGTTGTGTCGCATCATCCACCTCTCCTCAGCCGCCTCTAAGTCTAAATCATCAATCTCCTCAATATTTGTAGGCTAGTAGTCTGGTAATGTATCCAAAAGACTAGTTGAGAGGTCCTATTCATGTATTCCTCCCAAGGGGTTAAGCTCTTGAATGCATGGGTGACCTTCCTCTCTAGCCTCGTTCCTGGTAGTTTTTTCGTCAACATCCTTCCCCACCCCGATATTGGTACCGCTGATATCCAGAACCCTTTTATCACTAATCATTGGGGATAGATTGGTTGGAGAAGTGTGTCTTCAATGTGGTGACACATTTCCAGTTTAATCAATCACATATTTCCCAGGTTCGGCAACCCGACGAGCCTCCAAGGCTATGATTAATGCACAAAAAATGATCACCCTGATCAACTAAGCTCTCCGATGGTAAATACCAGAGTAGATGTAATGAACTTACAATATCCCAAAGCATCATCCTCCGGTGTTATATACGATACAGGAACTATCATTAAATGGGATCCCTCAGCGTTAGGCAGCTCAATAATGGGTGTCGGCTCCCCACCTTGTTCTATAGATGCCTCCTCCTCCAATTCAAATGGTGACTCTTCATCGATGCCAATATGCTCTAAAAAAAGATAAGGAGATATGATTTAGGGATGCAACAAATGATGTTGGGAAAGGATAGACAAGGCCAGAGATGTAACTCATGTCGCCCAGTTACATCTATATTAGAGCCAACGATCTCACAACTCTTCCGGAGACTCCCTTGGTGGGACACCCCCTAAGACCCTCCACCTTCAAGCTCTTCTTCTTCTTCCCCCCTCCTTCATATTCTCCTTATTTCTCCTCTTCTATCTCACCACCCTATGGCTCATCATCACTATCGTCATCCTCTGACGACATCTTTTTTGGATCATACACCTGGCCGAGCATCACATTCAACTGGAATTATGGTTCCACACGCTGACCCCTCTGGCGTGCATACACGTCCTTGGCCGTCATATACACATGCAGACGATTAAAGTTCCCCTGTCAACAATCCTAATGAGTCCGACCTCTGGCAGCTGGATTCTATCTCACACTATCTTTTTCCAAAGTGATTTTGTACCCATCAACTGTCGTATGGTCAGCCAGGCTGATCACATTGCTGGGAAGATTGCGTCATTTGACAGTTGAAGCAGATACATAATCTGTTTCTAGGATGTTCCCTGGACACTTCACAATCTCTTCTCCCCCTAAGAGATGAGGGCATGGCCACGCCATTTGATGTCCTCACTAGTGGAGTCGCGACCTGTGTGGGCCCAGTTTCCCGATGTGCTTCTGAACTTTGTTAACTAACAACACCCTATTTACTCTCTCACCACCGAGGTTCTACACTAGCTACCTTGATTTGCAAAACTAGCTTCCACAAAATCCCATCAGGGTATGCTATTGGCCAATTTTTAGCATATTCGGTTGAGATGTCAACATCAACTCTGGTGGGAGGAAAGGTGATAACATCGCTAGAGCAATGAGTCGTGAACATCAGCCACATTTAGTGAAGAACGCATGGATGCCTTTACTCCCGAACAATTTTGTAATCTTTTTTCGGCATCTGCTAAATTCATCCAAATAGCCTCGAGAAACTGGATGGCAGGTAGGGCTCGCAAAAGATCTTCCCATCAATCTGGGCCACGAGCACCCCACCTCTAATGCTAAAGAAGTATTCCCTTTGTTCTAGTAATCCTTTCCTGTTATTTATCATTAGGCCAGTCAGGGTGGGGAATGCGATAAAGGTGAAGTTGGCATGATTTCTAATACAGATCCTTACTCCCTTCTCATTGAGCGTCAATGGCATAACCCCAACAATTTTTTACAAGGAAGGTCTCAGGCCATTACCTGGATGATCAATGGAGTTTAGAAAGCTATACCTGCCGCAATGAGCTGCGACCCATCCATAAAAGATCTGGAAGAGACCAAAGATCCTCCTCGGTGACCCCTCCTTAAATTCACCCCAAATTTTCCTACAGATGAGCCAACATGGGACTCCCAGATTGAATCTTTGATTAGCGGACATGATTCTAGCCATCACCAAGGTCGATGGACGAACTCCCATCCTGGTGTTCCTCACCGGTAAGAGACAACCACTTAGGAATGTGGCAATAAATTGGGCATACTAAACATTCATGTGTCATCTCTCATTTAAGCTAAAGCCCTATTATTGATATTCCCCCGCCACCAAGATCTTCCAGTACGATCCGCTTATGATCCTCTGTGCTGCAGTCAGACACCATCTCTCTTGCCACAAAATCTTGACATATGGATGTCTTTGGATGAACAAGCTAAACTATTTATTTTAAGTGATGTCCTTCAAAAAATCCTTGACCCACAGCCTCTCCATGGCCAGCTCCAACCGGTGCAATGTCAGCATAGTGGTTTGTGATCTGTCTCCCCAGAAGTTCTTTGGCAGGAGGAATTCATTGTATTGGTTCCCATCCAAAGGTATACCCCCGATGCAATGAATGTACCAAAGGCTGATATAGAATTCCCCAGGATTAAGATGGAAGGTATTGGTACCAAGGGACCATGGAGTAAACAGCTCTGGCCCAAGATCATACTGGCGATAGTAGAGAAACTGCGACATCCACATTGCCTCGAACAAACCAATGTGCCGCAGTTCAGCCCCAAAATAGTCACATGTCTGGAGAACCTAATATGACCGGGCGCATTAACTATGAAATTTCTTTCGGACAACAAATCCCAATCCAGACCACAGTTTGTCCCCAAACTAGTCACACTCTGATGGAAGGTTCTTACATAAACAACCGAATATTTCTCCACGACAGGGTTACTCCCCAAAATGGTTCTGGTCCTGGGATTCCGGACGTAAATGTCCATATGTCTATTTTATCTATCAGGATGGCCATTGAAGGTGATATTATACAGAGGTAGGTCATCTTCTCAGGTCACCCATGACCATGGTGTGTCGATTTAAAATATTGGCACGAGTACCTCTTCCATGATACCAAAGTCCCATATTAGTAGGTTTGAAGTCAGTGAAAACTCATTCTGGTGGGGGTAAAAATGTAGAAAAGAGTATGGTTGCTGAATACAATCCTTCAGGTTCCACAAACCTCAGAGTTGGAAACCATTTCAGCCCTTCGAGCAACGAATGCGGCCTCTCCCTCAACATCAGCTTGATTGGCGGCCATCTTCTACCGGCAAGGTCCTAAGAGGTTGGCGTGAAAAATTAGAGGCTGGCGCGAAATATGAGTCTGGAATAAAATATTAGACACTGGTGCGAAATATCATAATCTGGCACACAAAATCCCATGTTGGCATGTAAAACGGAGGACCTCGTTAAATTACACGCAACCAAAATGATTTTTCACGCAGGGCAGAGGAAAATGTTCGTGCACAAGAGCTCTTAGATTATCACGCGGGAAAATACGTATTGAATTAGGGACCCACAGGGTTTTTATAGGCTCGGTGATGGCTTTCTGCATGCATGAAAAAAGTCGATTGCACACTCTCTATCAGTTTTACATGATGTTTCTGTTTCCAATGTGCAAAGGTCCAAGGGAGTCTAGCGTCTCAGTGTTTCCCTTGGAATCCGACCGTTGCGGCCCCTCGCTAATCTAATTCTAACAGGGGGAATTTTTAGATTCCAAAAAATTCTCAAGGGATAAAGAAGGGTGGGTTGTGACGAAGAGAATCCATATATGGGCCCAGGGACTATTCCAGGGGGCCCAGAATAGCCGCACGAAAAAAATTCCGCGGTGCGCGAAAAAACTATCCCACACCAAAAACTCCAATATTCAAGAGTTCTTTCTGTGAGGGCGTACAAAATTAAAAGCCTCCACCCCACAAGGATGAAGTTGCACGCTGTCGATGCTGGAAGGAAATAGATTTAGTGTGGGCCTGTTGTCTGCGTGTATCTGCAACCCTGAGTGCCTACAATTAGATGGTCACCCCTTCGACTTCCAGCCCGATGTATCTGAACTATCTCACCGGCACAAAATTCACCTCCTGTGAGTGAAAAATATGTCTCTCTAGTACTCAATTTTTCATGGCAGGTCATCTGGGGGTTCTCCGTTGCGTGAGATGCCTTGGGCTTAATCCTCGTCTGAATCCCATTCCCCGCACGCAATTCCTTCCAATTGCATGCAATACTTTATTTGGCGTTCAATTCCTTCCAAACTGAATGAAACCCTTTCCGCACAGACCCACCATTTTTTGTGCACATCGGCTATTTGGGAACCATCCCAGTCTTTTTCATTCACTTCATCTGATTGCGCGCCGCCCCGACCTTTTACCGGTCGCCCCAGCCCATTTCCACGCACCTGTTCCTTTTGCGCGTAAGCCTCCCTCTTTGTGTGCCCGTGTTGTCCCACTTCCGGTCATCACTTTCGGGCGCCTCCCATGTCCAAAACACCTTTTCCATATACACTTTTCTCGTAAAACCCTCTAGGTCTGTGCGAAGTAACCTTAAATCCCTTGGATGATACCACTCATTCCATTGCTTCACCTCATGATTCTTCGCATAGGAACACTAACATCTATTGCTTCTTCTCATAGTCAGGATAACATCGACCCCCCCATAGTTTTCTCCATGACACCCCAAACCATGGAATTGCCTATCCCCTCTATTCACCATGGTGCAGACGGTACTTGTTATGTATGTCCTAGGTTTGCGCAGTGAACCCACCTCATCCGAGCTGTAGGACATTAAACTGCCAAGCACCATCGTCCTCAACACATTACTTAAAAATGTGAATTCCCCTCATGCATCATATGTAGGGAAAGGAAAACCACCATAATTTAAGCCCCTAGATTTTCAATCAAGAGGCATCATCCATGTTCCTTCTTCTTTTCCAGTGCCATGGGCTGGAAAATGGCGTAGTGGGGAATAGTGCTACTCCTTTATTTGGTGCCAAATCCATCTCCCGCTAGGCTTTTTCACCATTAGGCCTCCATCCTAGAGTAAGTACAATCCTTTTCGGGCTCTTAACAATGAATAAGTCCCTATTTTCTCTTTGGGTTGTGATCACATGTAAGACCCACTTCATTTCCCATAGATGCATGTTTTGTGATGTGATCATCAGGTCTTTGCTGGATCTTGTTTCTCACACCGAGCATGACTCACGAGAGCTTAGATTAAGCATTGACCATGACATAAACACCATGGACAGCCTATTGTGTATGCCCCGCACACCATTCCGAACTACGAGGACTTTGATCCATGCCAAGGCATGGTACGGAGGTATACTCCCTGAGGATCAAGCCCAACAACCATTTGTCACGATTACTCTCATGTCGTGCACCAATATCCCATTCCGAACTACGAGGAATTTGATCCATTCCAATTCATGTTATATAGGAAGCATCCTTGTGGTTCAAGACCAATAACCATTGTTCCTGACCACTCTTACCTAGGTACACCAATGCCCTCATTCCGAACTATGAGGACTTTGATCCATGCCATGGTATGGTACGTAGGAAGCCTCCCTGAGGATCCAGCCCAATAACCATTTGTCTCGACTACTCTCATGTTAGTGCACCAAAGTTCCATTCAGAACTATGAGGAATTTAATCCATTCCATGGAATGGAACATAGGAAGCCTCCCTGAGGTTCAATCCCAACAACCATTTGTCCCAAAAACTCTCATGTCGATGCACCAACATCACTACTCGAACTACGTGGACTTAGATCCTTGCCAAGGCAAGGAATGTTAGAAGCCTCCCAGAGGTTCAAGTCCACCACCCCGGCCGTTCCGACCATCTTCATCATGGTTCACCAACACCTTGGGTAGCCTATAGTCTAAGCCCTACATACCTTTCTGAACTATGAGTATTTTGATCCTTACTAAGGAACGGTACCTAGGAAGCCTCCATGACGTTCAATCCCAACACCCATTGGTTCTGACCATCTTCACATCGGTTCTATGCCCCCAACCGGAACTACGTGGATATTGATCCTTGCCATGGTGAGGTATGTAGGAAGCCTACATGAGGTTCACGCCCAATACCCAGTCGTTCCGACCCCCTTCACGTCGGTTCTCCTACAGTATCCATCTAGACCCCAGGTACTTATTCACGTCAGTTCAGCCCCATCTTACCTAAAATTAAACTGTGTACCTCAATCAGTGGTAAGTCATGATGCCCCATGCAGTGGTAAGACATTGTATCCTGGTCAGTGGTAAGCCTTTTTTTCTCTTATTCAGTGGCATACCATTGTAATGTCCATCACTGAGACCCACAACATTGGTCTGTCCTAGTGGCGTCAGACCAACCTAGACTTCTAACCATGAATTAGCCACATACAAATCATCTGGTCGTTTTCCCATGTGTAACCCCAATTCAAGCTCATCTCCTGACCTTTCCATCGAGCCCATTTGTCTCGGGAAGGTCATTCCCAAACCTAGAGGTTCCACTTCCTCTGGGTACCATCCACACATCCATTCTCACAGAATGCCTCCTTAAGCATCCCATCGACCCCATGAACTACGTAGACTTTGATTCCCTACCATGAGTATACATCGTAAATCTCCATGAGAATCATGGCCATCATTATCGTCTCCCTCATGGTGGTTCCATCCCATTCGCCACCCATTTCACTCAGCACCCGAAAATCCATCTTGATTCTTACCCAGGCCGTCACATCTCAATGAGGTCATGTTAACTCACCTACATTAGTGTGTCCTCCAGGGATTAAAATCATCTGATCCACTCTAGTCACTGTTTTGATCAGTCTGATCCATCTCTAATGGATGTTAAACCTTCGGTATACCCTGTGTTAAACATGGGAAGATGAGGAAATCCTCAGAGACCTTCTTATGGTATGTAATTCCCTGCATTCGATGTGGGATGCCTCAGGCTTCCGTGCCCTCGATATGACCTATAATAATGGGAAGAAACCTAGACGCACCAGTTTCTTAACGCCCATACATGCCAGTGATGCACAAAGTGACTACTCCCATGAATGAAGGTTGCTAAACTGACCGGAAACCTTGGAATTTCCCAAGAAAAGCAATGTAATTAGCTAATGTCCACGAAGATATGGCGCTGGGAAGAGTTTCATGAATAACGTCTTTAATCTATAAGGGAGAAACAGACTAGGTGATGAGTTCTGAGAAGGAATCCACAGAAGGAAGAACTGGTATCCCGTCATCCCATTTTGATTAAGGAGAAAACATCCCTAATAAAGTGACAGATGTTTCACGCCTTTGGAAAGAGGGAATGCGGGGCAACAGACACGCATCCTCCACATTTGGATGTGCACGACCTGACGAAAGCATCATGAAAAGTACTTTTAATTAATTATGTTTATTAAGGCAAACCACTTTTGTAAGCATAATAATAATAATATTTCTTTTTATATCCTATTAGTTCTTAGATAATTTTATTACTAATTAGTAACAAATGAATTAACTATTTATTTATATAAAACCTAAAATTTTATATGTCAATTGAAACTATTCATAATGGATATTTTATATCTTATTATACTAAATAAAAATATTTTAACAATGAATTGTTATTTGGTGAAACTCGGTCCCATGTGTAATGCAATACATTGAATAAGGCTGCACTTCTGTGTATCACAAACTATCGAGGATGGTTTGTCTTCCATGTAAAACAAGATAACCTGGTGTTTTATGCATTATAGGTTGTGTACAATGTTATATTTATTTATGATTGTATATATAATATAATGTATCTTGTTTATATATTCCCTTTTTACACATAGTGTATCATGTCATAAATTCTATTGAATACAAATTTGTGCATTATAATTTCTGGGTGTTACAATAATCATGTAGTAATAAGAGCTTAGGGGTGGTGAATGAAATAAAATGAATGTTATCATTAAATAATGTTACCTCATTTTCTTGTAACTCTTTTCGGTTTTCAACAAAATTCTTCCTTGGTTGTCATTATTCCCTAGGTGAGGCTTCTAGGTTTAGGGGAGGGACATTGTGATAATATTTGAGTAGCATTAGAGTGATCCAAAGGGTTTGAAGTGTATGAATACGTTTCAAGTGTAATTTCCTATTTTTAGTGTTGGATGAGCGACATTCTGGTAAATTTTTTAAAAGAGAATTCCACCCACTTTTTCACCATGTAATGTGTATCCAATAATTCTACAAATTAAATGAAATGGATGATAGGGTAAAAATAATAATATTCAATGTCATATTGAAAATTTTAATGGTCTTTTTGGCTCTTAATTTTAATTTTTAGTCCCTTGGTATGTTAATTTTCATTTTAATCATTATAATTAATTTTATTTACTTTAAATAATATATTTGATAAAATACTATGTTGAATATATTAGACATAATAAATTATTTTTATTCCAAATATCGAATCCAATTTCCAAATTCAGATCCAAGGATTGGAAGAAATTAATTTATAATTAATCCTTTAGACGGGACTATAATGCTGGTCTTTAATTTCAAAATTTTAATATGTTTGAATTGTTTTTATATATAATTCCAATGATAAATTGACTAAAATAACCTATATAGTATTTATTGATATATAATTTATATATTTAATTATTAAAACATATCATAAATCTAATTTATTCCTATAAAAATTATAGGAAAAAGTAGTTTTGAAGTAAAAATCAGTATTCTTTACTATTCATAAAAAATGTAACTTTTTTGAAAAATACCAAAAAATTACCCTCATATAATTTTGATGTAATGATATAATAAATAAATATTATTTTTACATAATAAATTTATAATAGTTCCACAAATAAGATTTAAATTTTAGACAGAATTAAAATGTGGTAGACAAGTCATTTTTAAAATGTAGCTGTTTATGTGTAACACTAAGTTTGTTCTTATCTTATTACTATAAAATCTATTGGATGAATATAAAAAATATTTTTTTTAATATTTAATACATAAATATCATTAATAGAATTCAGTAATAGTAAATAAATTAATTTTTTGGGATTAAAATCTTTGGTGAGTATAAAAAGATATCCTTGTATATTAAGTTGGTTTTTATATTTACATATAACTAAATAGTGATGTATGAAATCAAAATATATTTTTGTAATCCATATATTTTCATTAGTAATTTATTAATATTTGATAATATTAATTTAATGGATATGTGATATCTTGTTATATATAATAATTATATTTTAATAATATATTGTTTCTCGATAAAACATGATCTTGTGTGTAATGTAATCCATCAATGAAAGAATTTGTTTCATGTAGACAAATATTAATTAGTTTTTAATTTATTGAAAGATATATAATAGGTTGACTTTATTTAAAATTTTAATTATATTTTAATTTATTGGGATATCGTTTCCCGTTATACGCTTGGTGATGCGTGTCATACATGATATCGAATAAAATGACCATACATTGGTATATTTGGGAATTAAATTGCCTACTAAATAAATAAATAGTATCCTCTCAATTTTGACATTAACATGTTAATAACATGTTTGATATTTTGTTTATTTAAATTCCACATCATGAAATATGTTAATAAAATATAATCATAAAAAGAGAAAATGAAAAGAATATAGGAAACATGGAAAAATATATAACCAATATTCTACGTAGTAGAACATTAGTGGAAAGTGAAAAGGCCAACAGTTCAACAGAATACATAGTATTAAGTTAAATATATTTTTAATTATTTTCTTAATGTTGAATAACTATTTTACTAACCAAGAATATAAATAAATATATATACATGGTGTGTTTCTATTTCATACGAAGTATTCTAATTATTTTGTTATGATTCGATCAAATTATTTTTCATACCTTACACCATGAAATGGAAATCCTAGAATGAACCCCCTTTTGGAATCAATAAACTATCTTTTTAATAGAGAAAATCTCTACAAAAAAGTCATTATATATGTCTCTAACTATTTTACAAAACCAATAGGGTTAATAAATTAAAATATAAAACAAAATGTAACACTACTTGTTCATCATTTATATGTTATTATTCAAATTATATTACTGAAAAAATAATTATAAATTAACCAAGACAATATACAGGTCAGTGGTTGGATTTAAAACCTTATCATCTTTATATATGGGTATAAGTCACAAAAAAATGTAAGATTTGATGTTTTTACCTGGTATACATGTTGTTCTTTTTCTAAAATCATATAATTTACAAAATAAAGATGATAGTCAACCTTGAGATAAGGTGTGTCACTGAAGAACAATTTAACTAAGGTTTTCAATTCTTACAAAATACATAAATACATCATCCTTTTTATTTACACATATGTACTTCCTTGGTCTATGACTTATCATAGGACATTCATTGTCATTATATATTGAAACCCACCATAATGGGTTTATAATAAAATTGGAATTATCTAATGAAAATCCCCTAGGACTGTCAATCTAGGTGCACAGTGATGCCTATTTGTGCGTACTAGGTTACACTCGAAGTAAGACCAACAAACATTTCCTATGTTGTTACCAAAGGAATATCTTTTCCATAACCAAACACATATATAGTATTGAGAAAGTGATTTATTTATTGGAAGATCTATATCATCTAAGCATTATTAGAATTCTAGGATGTTATTATATACTTATTCTCAATTTCTACCTTAGGGTTATGTTCTCTAATCTATGTTTTCATAAATCTAGTTCCACGGGATTCTACTAAACCTACACTAATATCTACTGTAGCAACTTGACCCCATGAATCTTTGAGCCGATGTCTACTACCATTAAATTAGCATAAGATACAAGTAATTCACATTCCAAAAGACCAATCAAAATTAGTATTTGTAAACTATATACATAAACAATATTGTATTAAAAATGAATACACAAACAATAAAATAATTATTTTTGAGGATAATAACTTTATTCTATCTAGTGTATCCTTAAATATCATTATTAGTACACTTCACAGAATCCTAGGGAAATGAAATAAAATATGTCTGAGATCAAATGCTCTATAAGGGTCAATTATAACATAATAAATATTGAATCAATGAGAATAATAAATATGGATATTTTATAACTAAACAATAATTACATATAATAAATAAAATGGATGGATAAAAACCTTGAAATGTAATATCATAAATCAATTTCCATTTAAATAACTATATAGGACATAAAAAATATGGAAAAAAATAACTGAAACACATTCTATTTAATCAATTATTTTATAAGAAATTAATCCATAAATAATATCATAGAAAAAATATCTTGGATAATAATAGCTAAATCTAAATGAATGAAATTATTAATTATTTGACTCCATGTTTCCTAGATATATGGTACCTTTACCATCAATACATTTTACAAGATGGTTCATAAAATATTGGGTTAGAAACCCAATATATTTGGATTAAAAACTAATTCATCCAATTAGATTATCAATGCATCAAGGGAATATATATATATATATATATATAACTGGGACCCACCCCTATCTTACATATCAAAATAATTCATCATATCTCAAATAATCGATTTAATTCATGAACAATGTGCCTTGCCAAATATCTTCATTGAGTAAAAGATTAGGATTTATCAATATTTCCCAAATATCATGTAAAATTCAATGTAAAAACTATTTTTAAAATCGGTATATGGTTTTTTAAATAATCAAATCCATGATAAATTATATGGACATTTAGGGTAAATTCAATGTTCAATTATCATAGTAAAATGAATATTTCATGCGGAATAAAACAATTAATCATGTAAGTGAAGTGAAATACTATACTTGTACAAATTAATAATAAACTATCAAGCGGTATAATATGGATAGAATAAATATAAAATATCCCCTATAGTTTAAGGATAAAGTGACACTGTTATTGATGAAAAGAAATACTATAAAATGTTATTTTTAAATATTTTTTGATGAAAAAATATTTTTCATTTTAAAAAATACTTTTAAAATACTTTTCATTAAAAATAATTTTTTTCAAAAATTATTATAAATTAATTTGTATTATATTTCATAGTAATATTCAATTATTATATGGGAGCTCAATCCATTATAATAGTACAAGGTAAATAGACCAATCCTTTACCATGGTAGAAAGGTTAGAAAAGTGTCTTTTCTATAAAGAAACAATAATATTCATTTGAAATCATTTGAAGAAAAATGGTAAAAGAAATTAGGTAATATTTTTGGAATGGTTAAAAACAATTTTAAAAGAATTTTTATAAAACAAATGTTTTAGAAGAAAATTTATTTTCTCACTAAGTAGAGAATTAAGGTGGGGTTTTCATAATATCATTTTCTTAAACATTTCAGTTAAAAATGAGTAAAAATTGTAATATCACATAGAAATGTAATTATTTACCATTATAGAATAAAATAAAAAAATTTATTAAAAAATTATCAATACATTTAATCTAATATAATTTTATTCATATGAAATCCCAATAAAAATGTTATTGTGAAGTAAAACCTTAAAGTTATTGTAATGTTGATGTGAAAAAATAGAGGAATTGATTATGCATGTCAAATGTAAATCCAGATAATAAAGTAGAAATATAAATATATATAGTAATATATTATTATGCACACAATAATATAACATTATTAACAAATACGAAGCAATATAACCCAATGAAAAGGAATTAGGTTTTGAAATTCATTTCCACTTGGAATTTTTTAATTCAAAACCCCCCTTGGAAGAAAAAAATTAAATTGAAAAAAATATTATATGATGATAAATTACTTCATGACATAATATATAAAAATGGTTATTATATTTACCACCCAAAACAAGTAAGTGGTGAAAATGAAATTTATCTCAAAGATGTAAAAGGTGAAATGAAAATCCCTAACCATGCATTTCTTTTTCAGTTAAATGTCATTTACCCTTATGTATCATGGATTAAAAAAATTAAAAAGTAATATATGAAGAATAATAATATATATATTATCATATATTATCTTTTTAATAATCTTAATACATTTTTGTTTAAAATATCACATTATTTTCAATATTTCAGGTGTTAATTGCCATGTTTTTCGAGTATATTGTGACTAATTTTTTGGTGTTCTTATTACCTAGATCATTATTTCATACATATCATAATTTGAAACGCGATTTGAATATATTATATACTCAATATATATATATATATATATATATATTTATAATGATCCATAAAATTTAGACATCAGAAATTAAAATTACTATTCATGGAGACGGTTGGTGGTACGCAATCATGAACAGTACTTCCATTTCCTTGCCATATTTAGAATAATGAAAGGAAACTGATATATATGTATTTTTATATTATAATTATATAATTTTAATTTTATCATATATATCAAATATTTTAATTAAAAAAATTCTAATAAATTCCATATATAGCGTGAACGAATCAAATCATTTTATGGAGGCGGTAGTCTACACTTTCACAGACAATGTTATAATATTTACAAAAAGCTTAAAACAAAATTAAATGTGTTATATAAAGAAATTAGGATAAATAAATTATAAATATCATTAATATAATATCTAATAATCATTTCCATCATAAATCCATACCACATGAGGTGGTAGAAGAAAAAAAATGATGACATCGTTTTACAAGGCGATCGTTCTCCATACATGAATTTTTAAGTTCAATTACCCATTATAAAGATGTTTGTATAGGAATTGGTAGAACCATTATTATAAATGAAAATATTTATATATTTAGGAAAAAAATTAGTTTATAAAAATGGAATAATAATATTTTAGGGGTTGTACAATGAAATAACATAAAAGTGATCATTGAAAAATTTTACTTATTTTTCTGGTGACTCCTTTTGTTTTATACCAATTGTCTTCCATGGTTAGATTTATTCCAAATGTGAGGATTCTAGGATTAGGTGAGGTATTTTGGGAGATTATTTCATTACATTTTGGGGGAGACAAATTTCTAGATATGTGCGAATAAGTGGAAGGGTTTAGTTCATTTTTATAGTGGATAATGAGTAGTATTCTTTTAATTTTTGGAAAAGGGAATTACACAGTAGTTTTTACCAAGTAAAGTGGATCCATTAATTGTAAAAGTTTATAAATGGGATTATAGCATCTAAATAAGAATATGCAATGTATTTTGGACATTTTTATTTGTTAATTTGGATCTTACGTTTATGGTTCAGTCCCTTGTTAAATAAATTTCTTCTAAATCACTATAATTATTTTTAATTAATTTCACTAATAATATAGTAAAAAAATGTTGAACATATTATAAATTATAAATTATTTTCCTTACAAATTTGGATCCTTTGTTTCCAAATTCCAATCACATAAGTGGTATAAATTAATTTAAAATCAATCCCACAGAGAGGACACTATGAGTGTTCTGTATGTAAAAATGTCCCAAAGATGGACATGTTATTTATATAATTTCATAGTGAATATTATTATAATGAAATAAATTGGAATAATTTATATAAAATTAATATAATTAAACTATAAAACTAATTATAAATTTATTTTATCCTTTTAAATAAAATAGACAAAAAAAGTAGTTTTGAATTAAAATTAAGTATTTTCAATATTCAACAAAAAATGAATCTTCTTAGAAACATATTAAAAACTCCTATGATATTTTTGATGTTAATAATGAAAAATTATTATTTTTTGAAATATAAATTTTCTAAGAGTCCCAAAATTTAATTTTAAATAGGATCTCCATTAAAAGGTGGTAAAAGTTTCTTTATAAAAATATAGCATTTGTATGTATTACATTTGGTTTGATCCTATATTATTCCAATAAAATAAATTTCATTAATATAATATTTTTTTATTGAAATTATAATATTTAAATTTCATTAATATCATTTATTAATAGTAAATAATTAAATTTATTATGATACAAAACACCTATTAGTGTAAAACCATTTCCTTTATATTCACATGGTACTTATATTTATTTATATTTAAATAGTAACCTATTAATTCATATTATATAATTTGTAAACTATATATTTTCAAAATTTAGATAATCCTATTCACAACCTTTAATTTAACTACTAGTTTATATCATTTTTATTATAAAAACATATATTAATAATATATTGTTTCTCAGTAAAACCAAGGAATCCATATAACAAAATCTATAAAAGAAATCATTTATTATGTGTAACAAAAGATAAATCAGTATTATGTCCATTAAAAGATATATCATAGATTTAATTTATTTAAAATACTAATTATATTATAATATCTCAAGATTTTATATTTTCTTATGCTCTGGTTATGGAGGGTCATACACACTATCAAATACAATATTCTTACATTATAATTTCATGGTGTTACAAATATAATTATATATATCATTATTTTGATGTGGTTATGAAAATAATAATCACATCACTTTGTGGAAGTGGTTGTCCAAACATACACAAACAACATTATCATATTTCAATGTAAGAAATAAAATAATATATTATCATGTCACAATTATAAATATGTCATTAATATCATTATTATTTATTTTATATCAAATATATTCATTAATAGTGTATTTATTACCATCCATGTAAATCATTAGTGAAAAACGAATCACCTCGCTTCACAAGGCGGTACTCCGCCACACACATGAGCAACGCTAACATATCCCCCAAAATATAGAAATTAAAAATATAGGTGTGATATAATATATCCAATATCATAAATATGATAAAACATATATATATATATATAATATTTAAATCCATCTTTAAAATAATCCTACAGTGGTGATGATTGAAAATGAATGATATCAGTGCACGAGGTGTAGATGGCCGTATAAAGTAATGGTGATTTCATATCCCATTTAATAGATAATTAACTGGATTTTGGTTATAATTTTAATATTATAACATATATGATTATAGGATACACTGTTGAAATAATATGATAATAGTTAAGGAATATTTTAATGAGATAAAAGATTAAATAAAAAAACTCATAGTTTAGAATTTTACCTCTTATTGGTCCACCGCTTTATGATTACACCTAAAGTATTACTATAATTTATTTATGAAAAAAAGATTCTAGGATGAGGGTATAGAATTTATGAAGTTATTTGGGATGGTATTGGTATAAAAAAAATGGTTTTATGGTGTAAATAAGATAAGAGTGGTGGTGACCTTTTATAAGTGTGGTGAGTGGCACACTTGTATTTTTTGAAAATAAAAAATGTGTGCCCCATTTTTTAACATGAAAAAGAGCCAAAAATGGAAAACTATGATGAGTTCTAAATTCTATGATCTAAATATGTCTATAAAAGTTTTTTAAACACGTTTTATGCCATTTTGATTATTACCTTTTCTCTTTAACCCCCCATAAACTTTCTTTTACCATAAAAATGGTTATTTATTTTTGTTGTTTTCACTGTTCATTATGATTAAAAAATAACTTGAAATGGTTTGATAGTATATATTATTATTATTAAATATATTTAATTGCTTTCAAATGTTTTCAATACATAGTATTTAAAGAATTTATTTTAAAATTAGACCATTAAATGCTATAAAAAGCATGTTTAGAATAATTATATTTTCACGTGAAATATGATTTTAAATTAACGATATGACAAATAATTTAAATTGTATAAATATATATTATAATTTATTTAATATGATATATAAATTTAATTTAAATCATTTTTAGTTAGTGGAGTTTTCAATTAACTAAAATAGAGAAACATTATGCACTATAAAATCGTTTTCTGAAAAATCATGATTGTAGATGCAAAGATTAATTTATACTAAAAAATAACATAATGTTTACTAAAATGGTATTAAATATATTATATGTTTCAAAATAATAATTTTTTCTCATTTAAATCATATTAAAAACATAGTAGTAATTTTAAATTTATAAATTTCTGAAATAATTATATATATATTTTTAAAATTCCATATTTTTCACTATTCAAAAAAAATTCTTGATTCTTAAACAAAACCAATTGTTTACTCAAATTATATTTAGATTTTAAAATTTCATAAATTAATTTCATTTTATAAAATAAATTTTATGAAATTTAAAAAATTTATTTATAATATTTTATCAAAAAAATCACTAACTATCATTTTAAACGAACATATTTTTTGAGATTAAAATTACATTCCAAATGATTTATGATTATTTATATAAAATTTATAAATAATTTATATTGTATTAGAAATATATATATATATATATATATATCTTAGTGTAGGTAATGGTATTATTACCTATGAATTTATCATCTAGGTAATACAAGAAATATATTTACCAGGTCATTTATACTTAGTGTTGTGTTCAAAATACTCTCTCCAACATAGTATTATTTTATAAAATCTCATGTTTTACAACAATTATTTATCATGAAAATAAAATTTGTGTTCTATAAATTTCTTGTATTTTTTGTAAAATATAATCTAATATTAATTGTCAAACTTTTAGAGTTTGGATTTGTTATCTAAGAGTTTCCGAATAAATATATGAGAATATAGACCTTAAAAGAACAATGAGAATAAAACAATATGAATTCCTATATAATAAATTAAATAATTTATTGAATAGAGGATGCATAATTAAAATAACACCCATAACTATGATTCCCTAAAACACACTCTTCGATCTAGTGACCATATACACTTTCATTGTATACTGAATTTGAAATGAACTGATGTTATAGAAGTATAACCCAAAATAATTTAAATTTTTTTTTATTCACATATATTTGATGAAAAATTTTTCATTAGTGCTTTTGAGAGTTTAAAAAAAATTATTAAACAATCCCATGTATATATTATCAAATGAAATTTTTTTCAACTATGAAAATAAATACTTATTATGAAATATATCTTCAATATATCTCATAAAATTAATAAATTGGTAAAATATTAAGGGGTAAACTCATACCCTCTATAAGGGTAAACCTAAGTAAAAAAAACATCTAAGTGATCATAAAATGAGTATAAAGAAAATGAAATTAATAAACTATAAAAAAATAACATAATAAAAAAATATATCATCATTACATATCTATGTTTAGAACATCTATATGTAAATACATGTATGAAAAAAAAAATTCCATTAGTGATCAAAAGTGAAATTTTAGATATCTAATTCCATGACCAATGCTATGAAATCAATATTGGGGAATCACAATCTTATCATCAAGGCCTTATGATTATGAAATATTATTTTAGGGAGGTATACACTAAAATACCAAATATTTTCATACGACCAATCAATGAATCTATGGGATATCTATATCAGGGGTCATCCATCACTATTTAAGTCCATGTAATTCATCAAATGAATAAAACAATAAGGTATGTGACACATAACAAATATTAATTAGTACTAAATAATAATCAATATTTAAATAAAGAGTATACGGATTATCAATATTACCCCCAATCAATAAATAGAATATATTTATATGTAATAATACCTCAAACTAAAACCAAATAGTATAACAAGTTTATGTTTATGTCAATAATTCCCCCAATAAAAAATTTAAATATCATTCCATGTATGAATCCCTCAAACTAACAATGAATTAATTAAGATCTATACACTTAATACATAATTTCCTCAATAAAAAATATATTATCTTTCTCTATAGAATTATTCAATATAAAAATTTATATAGTAATGGAATCTAGTTATATAAATATATTTCTAAATTAGTTGATGTTTGAAATATCAAATAACACTCTTCAATCCATGGATAGAAATATAGAGTGTTGACAATGAAAATGCATTTAATAGAACATTATTCCAATAAATAAGGATAAATTTGCAAGATATTGGGGTGATTTATTTCCAAGTGTTTAGTCCCAAAAAAAATAAAAGTATAATAATATTTATATGGTAGTCAATGAAAAATATCTACACCATAAACAGATGAATGTTTTGAATAAAAATCACATATCAAGGAATTAAAATTCAGATGCAAAAAACCCACATGATAATTGAAACATAAGATTAAAATAAATATATGATAGGTATCATTATATTTAAATATATTTACTGGAATGTTATTAATTATTCTAAAATATAATAGGGTATTTAAGACACTATAAAAATGAAATTAATTTGTATAAATTTAAACATAAATTATGGAATTGAAAATGAGACAATGAAACCCTTATAACTATAGAATCATTCATGTTGTAACCTCTGGAAGGATAAAATTTCAAATGGAACTTTAAATTAAATTAATAATTATAGGATAATGTTAAATAATAATAAAGGGTATGAAGATACCCACTACAAAAGAATATAATGTTGTATAAGATGTATTATGTATTAAGGGATGAAAATTGAGACAAGAAACCATTGATAGTAAAATAACAATTGAGGAAAGGATTATTTGATAATTTGGTTATTAATAATAATTGTATAAATAAAAATTAATAAAGACATATAATATAAATTATTAATTATGTTTACTATAAAACATCAGATAATAGAGTTCAATCAGAATATTTTGTTTCTCGAAGGAAGAAAATTTTAGTTAGCGCAAACACGTACCTTAATTCTTATATATAATAAATTCACTATATTATATTATATAAAATAATTACTATGTTAATAAAAAATTTAAAATTCAAAATTTCATATCAATAAACATTTATAATCATTATTTATAATTTTTCCTACATTATTTTGTGAGTTATTATCAATTTTTTATATTAAGTGTGAGTAATCATTATCGTTTTGATGTAGTTTCAATATGGTTATTTTTTTCATTATTATCCCATTGTTAACCATTTAATGATAATATAAGGTACTTGAATAGTTGGTTTAAAATTATTTATGTTTCTATAATTTTAATCTTTGGGAGTTTTAGATATAATCAGTAAAGACGAAACCCGGGATGATCATTTTTCAGGAATTTTGAATGAATTGATAGTTGTATATTATTTAATGAGTTCAATATTAATATTACCCTTATAATACAAAAATAATAATTATCTACCTATTTTTATTATAAATTACTATAAATTATATCTTTCTAGTCATCCAATATATAATTTTTTATCATGTTAGTGGCTAAACATACCCAAACAAGAATATAAAATAAATAATGGATGATTATCTTGTGATTTAGTTTCCATAACAATATACATTACGCAAAATAAAATTATTTAATTTTTATTATTGTGATATATTTTACGTGGGTATAATTATAATATTATGTTAACCTATTTTATGTTATTACATATTATTATGAAGAAAATCTTTTCTCTTAGGACATCATTTTGGCTGGTTGAATCCATAGAAATTGACTATAGATCAAATTATTGATTGGATTTCCAATTTCCCATTATAGAAGAATATGAATTTCATGAAAATTAATTTTATCAATTAAATCCTTAATCATGACCATACTTGAAAGGTGGTTATGATAGGAAAAAAATTTAAATCATTCTTTCACTGAAGTCGGTAGTCTACATGTAATCATAAGTGATGATATAATTTTCCATAAATTAAAAGAAAAAATTTAACAATTAATAAGATAAAATATTAATAAAATATCATAATTATTTATTAAATTCATCATTAGGTCTATATGATTAATGTTTTAAAGGAAAAATATACATGTATCTGCAGAAGGTGGTAGTCCGTAGAGATGCAGGAATGTCGTTTTTTATATCCATATGGGAAAATTGGATATGTGGTCAATAGTAACTACCTAATAATAATAAAATTCAAAATAAAAAATTAATATTTAATAATATATTAATTAGAAATATATATTTGGAAACATAATATAGAAAATAAAATAAAATAAGTAAAATTAGTAGCCACATTGAGGACATGGAAATTCTTTTGGAGGAATCCTTAGAATGGGAGTGATTAAGATAATTTACTATGGGTAGAATATTAAGAGGGTGAAATATAATTATAGTAGAAATATTAAGGATATTGTTTCAAATGATGACAATGTTGTTATGTGTTATTGAAGAAATGGGGAGATGGCACTTTTATTAGTGGTGAGAATAGATTTTTTTTACTTTTTCAATTTAATATAAATAGTTTAAATGTTCATCATTTCATATTGTTTGAAAAGTGGGAAAAATGATTGGGTGATTTTATATGGTATCTAATACAATACCCAAGAAATTTCACACATGCATTAACATTTTTATTCCTATAATATTATAAATTTTTATTTTACCATTTTCATGTTTACTATGGTAACAAGTTTTTACCTAGGTAATTTAATTTTAATTAAAATAATATAATGGCCCTTATTAAAAAAATATTTAACTAACAACCTAAAATATAAAATAAATTATAACATAAATTTTTTTATGTATAATAAATATAAATTTTATTATTAATGCATGAACGTGAAAAAACCTAATATACAGAAAAAGATTATTTTTATTCTTAATATTGATGTGTAGGGTAAAATTAATAATGTAGTTTGGATTCATGAAATGACATTTATAAAAAACTTTAAGTGGATTTTATTGGAATTCAAAAAATTAATTTTCAAAAATAATTTTTAATTTCAAGGGAATGAAAAAATAGTTTTTCTATTGGAAAATATTATATATATTTATAAAATGTTACACATAGGTTTTATAGGATCATAATGATGTTTAAAAATGTATTAAATTACTATATAATGAAATTTAATGGCCAATTAATTATTTTTATAAAATTATAGGTCTTTCTTATTTATTGATAACTTTTTAAAGATACATTTTTTGTAAAAACTACAGTTTCCACTATTCACCAAAAAATAATTTGTTTTAGAAAATTCCAAAAAATTAATATTAATGTAAAATTGACAAGATGAATATAAAAAATCATTAAATTTTATTAAATTACAATTATAGTATATGATAATGTAACATTTAAATTAAAACATATAATCAAAACGAAGACCATTTTGATTTGAAAATAATATTTTCCAAAAATATAACAACACTTATTCTTCTTTAATATCAATTACTAATCATATAGGTATTAATATATAATTCTCATGAACAATATATTTTATTTATAATGTAATTTTTTATAAAAATACACATCAAAAGTCAATTTTTAGAATAATTAAATTTTAAATAATAAATATGTATAATTACTTTTTTTGTTTAATTTAATTAATTCCTTACCATAGAGAATGTAATATATTATTAATTATAATAATATATCATAATTTAGTTACATATATTTGTACCGATAAATTCCATGAAATTATTTAAATATCTATATATTTTTCCACAACTTTTTTTTGTTCAACGTTGCATGAGTCACAAACTATCAATTACATTCGATTCTAAATGAAATGAAATAAATAATCTTTAATCATGGGTTTTTATATTCTGACCCATTAAATATTTTTTTATCCTGAAGATATTTAATTATTTGTTTATAATGAAAATAGTTGATTGTATCCTCAACATATAAAATATACATTATTAAATTTCTTATGTGATTTCAATCATACTATTTTTTGTACTGAGAAACTCAGTATTGGATATTAATACCTCTATAATAACATAAATTCATATTTTAATTTCATAATCTTCATTGATAGATTATCAAGGGTTGGTTTAAGAAATTTTGTGAGATTTCAAAATATTAAAATTGATACGATCCCTTTACAAATAATGATAATCAATTTTTGACACCAAATAAAATTAAGGAAAAAACTAGATCTGTAAGAAGTACATCTCAAAAATCCTTCAAGAAGATTTAAATCAAACCACCATTTATTTTTATTTATAAAACCAATCCAAAATCTTATGTAATAAAAAATGTTATAATAAATTGTAAAATATCTACTGAAAAATAAATATCCTCTTCAATAGTAGTCATTGTATGGGCTTTTCCTTATTCTGATTTTTTATGATTTTTTTGGAGACATTATTTCATATTTCCTATCAGATTAGTGCATTAATTATTAGAGTTCTGAATTTAAATGAAATGAAATTAATTAATTGTTAGTGTTTATTTACTTCCCATACATGTATGAACTTTCTAAACATTTTATTGACACATATAGTGAATTTTTTTTATGTTCGTTACATTTATGAGCTATTTCTTCCAATATAAATGAAATATATAATAGTTAATATTCTATTATTCATCATCCTTGTCACTTGAAAATCCACGATAATCCATCTTTATCTTCTTGGTTCTATTTTATGATTCAAATATTTTCTCATTTCTAATCAAAAAATTTGATAACCAGTTATGCACAATCAAAATATTTCTCAGCCCAAATCATATACCATTAGGGTACTCATTGGGAAATTCTACCAATTTTATATATAATCCATTAATATCATGGTTTCATCAAGAACCTACCATTAAAAAAATTATATGATGTTAATAATGAGTGATAAAAACCATAATTTAATTTTTTACAGTAACTACATGGAAAATTCTAATTCAAAATGTATTACTCATGAAAACCTTATAAATATATTTATGTTAAACCTGAATCACTCTAGGTTCAATTTAGTTTTCTTTCGGTTGGTTTCAATATTATTCAATATCCTTATTCCATAAAATAATTTATCCTTTATAGTTGTTTTCAAATAGAATGTGATTAAAAAAATAATATCCTTCATGAGTGTTGAGATAGGTGTGTAATCTTACGTGTACTCATTATACACCAGAGTAAAGATTTAGTAGTTATTAAATTAGTATTTTTTATTTCCATTACCCCTAGGTGAATTTTTTTCACAACCACATAATCATTATAATATCTAGTTAGGGGTTTAATTTCATTGATGACAAAATAATATTGACATTACCAATATAATGAGATGTAATCCTATATATAGAAATATCCTAGAGAATATCCCATATGGTTTTCATTTAATTTTCATATCAAAATAAGTAATATATTTAACTTAACTAATCTAACCAGATGTGTTTTATCTATACATTTAATTTATTATCAACATTAACTTCTTGAACAATAAAATTACCCTTATCTTATATTCTTACCTCATATGTTATCTGAATTTTTTTAAAGAAACTACATTCCCATAGTCCTATACTCTTTTATTTAGTGTTCATAAACATCATCATTACAGAAAAGATTTATAATGAACCGAAGAGATTCAATTTCAATTTTAAATAATTACAATATCATGAAAAAATACAACATTGCACAAATATATAGAAACTTTTATATTTAGAATCTTAATCAATTTAGAATAACTTTTAACTAATAAATACCATATATATCAAATAAAATGGACATTTATTCAATATATATTAAAAAACAATTAATCTTAATAAATAATAAATATCTCCCAAAAATTTCTATACAAAATCAACTATGTTAGACATATAATTTTTAATACATTTATTGATAATGTATATTAATGGAAACATAAGAATGAGATTACACAATATAACAGCCATATTCTTTTTATTACATTCATAAATGATTTAAGGAAGTAATATAATAATATATAAAACCCAATGATCAAGAATACTTGTTTCATGGAAAATTAGGAACATTACACAACATATTAAAATATTAAATATAACATCGATATTGAAAACATCCATTACCTGACCCCAACATTCATTCATACTTAACATTACATGGGATATCCTAAGGAAATACATAAGAAATGGGTGAGATATAATTCCCAGTAATGGAATAAAAATTTAATAACATGAGTAAGACAACAGATTTTATAAATTAGGAATATTGACATAGAATAAAATAATCATAAATAAAAAGGCATGATATAGAATGATAATCATAACATGGAAATCAGGAAACAACTTAAAACATTACAGATTAGGTCACGGGTAAACAACCAAGACATAGATGTTGAAAAAATTCTCAAAAAAACTTTAGTTAAACCCCTATCACAATATTTAATGTCATGATACTACACATTATCCAATGCTTTGGAGTGCTATATAATTTCAGGTTCACCCATCACTTTCATTTCATTCTCATGCTTCAGTGTTCCACATAGATAATAATGCATGGACTCATTCTTCATCATAATTTATTCCATGATCATGCTGTTTGGAAGAAATAAATGTATTTATTAAGTAAAGAATTTATATGTGAATAAAAGTGAACATCAATAATAGGTAATGGGTATATTATTGACCTACATAATTGTTTTGGAATAGAGAATAACAGTGAAATTTGGAAAGCCTAACTGCGTAAACAAAATACATAAAATGGGTTGATGTGAGAGAAAGAAGAAACTCATAATATATATCTGAAATGGGATGTAATAGTTTCATATAAATAAATTTCCCAATACAACGAATTTGGAAATAGAATACATATTATAATAAAGAAACATGAAGAAAGAGGAGAAATATAATAACCCTTAGGAAATTTCAGCATGGTAATGGGTGTACATGGGAGAGATTAATGAGAGAGAAAGGTATCTCTCATTAGTCAAACATAATAAGTGATTTATGGGGAGGGTTCAAAAACATACCTCATCCAATTAAAATTAATATAAAAGGGTTTAAAAATATAAGGAATCTTGGATAAAATTTGAATAGAAGGAACACCTACCTGAGTGTCTGAATTAAAGAGATTAAATAGGGGATTTGTGAGAGCTTGGGTGGATTCAGAGGATTTTAGAGAAGTAAATAATGATTGAGGATGTGCTACATGTATTTTTTGTTAGATTAGTGTGATATTTGGATAGTGTATATAGGAAATGAGAAGGTATTTCATTGAAATTTCACAAAATTATGTTTTGGAATATTTAAAATAATATATTCAAAACCACAAAACATCCCATGGTTTTTCTCATGGTTATTGCAAAATATGAGTGGAAAAATCTAAATTATAAGTCTATTGATAGGAGATATTAAAATATTACCCATTCTTATATTGAGGTGAGTCACATTGTTAATGAAATGAACTAGAAACCATAAAATATAATATACAATTTGGAGGACTCACTAAGTATTTATAAAATCAGTAAATACATTTTTATATCACATTATTTAAATGGTAAAACATTTATTTGGAAGAATATATCTTTTATAGTATTCATTACCTCACTATTGGGCCATTATGAAGTCATACAATATATTTTATATTTATACGATATTTAATTTGTACCCAAACATTCGTCTCTCTCAGATAATTATGGAAAAATCAATGTTGGATAATTTGGACATATTATTTCAAAAAAAAATTCATTTTATCCAAATAACTTTATAAATATTAATAAATTTCACATTTAAAATAATGACCTATATTTATGGAAAATTGATAGGTTTTGACAAAAATAGTACTAAACCTTAATAAAAATAACTTTTTGACTCATAATAATTATATGATCATTTAAATTTAATAAAAGAAATTTAATAGTAATATATTATTAAATTAGTATTTATTAATTAATCAAAATATATTTCTTAATTAAAATAGAATATAAATAAAAAATACAATATTTACCTAAAAACTATACTAAAATAAATGTATATTCATTATTCTATTCAAAAAATAATGTACATAATCCCATTTACAGGGTGTTGATATATATCCCTGTATTACACCAGCATACGCCCTACGAGTAAGGTGTTTGATAGTGGGGATTTCATGGGGAAATTCATCGAACACAATTTAAGCCATGATATCGATGAGCTTGAACATATCTCGTAAACCATTTTACTCATGCTTATGTTGTTGGATATTGGCTTGGGTTTTGTCTAGGGAAAATCCCAGAAATTCTATCTCCCTCAGAAGCAATAATAAATGGTATTTATAGAGAAAATATTACATGTTGAGGTTATCTCATCCTTTGTCTGTGTAGAGTTGATTTGTTAAAACCCTATATGTAGAGTTGTCTTTTGATCACTATTCAATTACTATATTATCAATGGTAATGATACATAATAATAATTTAAATCAAATTAGATAAAATAAAATGAAGGGAATGCATGTGTTTTCTATATCCATTTTACCAAATAAGATATTTAATTAAATAAAAAGTAAAATCCCACTTATAATAGTTTGGGTCAATACCATCTTCCCCAATTAAGAAATTTCTTCCTCAAAATTTTTATTTCCCACATTAAAATAGATTAGGGTAACTATATTTTATCACCTCCTCTACCTCCAAAATTGCTACTTAAATATTTTGGTTTATCTACAACATGTTGACTAGGTGAATTGTCTTATTCTGTATAACGTTGAATATATGATCTAATATCTTCAGTGGATTCTCCACTTATGAGAGGTCATTCCCCAATGGTAACAACTCTATATTGGTTACATGAGGGTTATGTTATGTACTTTCTCAAAATGGATACATCTAATTTATTATGTACATGAGATAGGTTATGTGGGAGTATTAGTATGATGGCCACCACATTGATGCGATCAAGGGTCTCAAAAGGGCGGATTTACCTATGAATAATATTTTATTTCTTCTTAAATCTCATTACTCTTTACCATAGAGATATGGAAAGGAATACCATGTCTCTAATATCATACTGTAGGTCCTATTGACGATTGTAAGAATTGATTTTCTATCGACTATGGCTAGCCTTATTGTGCTACTGAATGTTCTTAACCTTATCTACCATTTCATCAACCATTTCAGGACCTAGAAGTATTCATTCCCCAACTTCATCTCAGCATGTAGGTGTTCTGATCGTCTTTCCATTAAGGGCTTTAGAGAGATACATTTGGATGCTTGAGTGGAAACAATTGTTGTAAGAGAACTAGACCAGAGGAAGATGATGATATCATTCCATTGTATATCCATTGAGTATGCTCTCAACATGGCGTCAACTCTCTGAATAGTTGGCTTTGATTTCCCCCCAGTTTGAGGGTGGTTGGCTCTGCTAAAGTTGAACTATGTATTGATATCATTTTGGAGACTCTTCGAGAAAATTGAGTGGGATATTTTTTAACAACCTAAACTTATTACATTAAATAATCTTTATATTAGTCAATAAATAACTTACTTTTAAATTCATAATCTTTTAAATTTTATATTTTTAGAGAATTGGGACATAAAACATTCATAAAATTACACATTATTACAGTGTAGTTACCATAAAAATAGTATTCCTTTCTTATAAAATATAAAACATTTCACATAATTCGTGATTTATTTGACTAATCATAAAAAATTTAACTTGTCATTTTTCATTGTCTTACTAATCCTTATAATATATGAAAATCATTTAAAACTTGGGAAGAGCACAAAAATATTAGTAAGGGATATAAACAAAAGGTATGTCCATGAATACTTGTAAAATATGAAAACATTTTCAAAATGAATAGTTGTCACCCATATAAACTTACTTTGTGTAACATGATATTTCTACATGATCCATACAAATAATAATAACATAAAAATAACCATAAAGGAATATTTAGAAATTACTTACAAAATATTATAACCATCTCTGCTACTTTATATTTTGTAACCCTCCCAACTACCTTACAATTTGTGTTAGCATCACAATTACACTTGGAGTAACCATGAAAATGACCTCAATCATACACATACCCAATGAATTGGATTGATATATATGTCCCAAACTTCATCATTAAAAATTCCTATGAACCACAACATAATCATAAAACATGAATAATTCCATAAAAACATTGCTTTGGAATTTCGTAAAACAGAATTTTAAAAGTGTATTTTAAAAGGAAAGTATGTTATAAATATCATATAATTGAAGTTCAACTTAATAGAGGGGATGTAATATGTATATAAATTATATATACAAATAATTAAACATATTATATACAAAACCCATCACATAAAAAAATTAATAGCACATAAATAATGAAGTATAGTGTTAACCCAAAGACCGGAAATCAGGTTAAGAATTCCCTTACCTTGAGATTTTTTTACTTCAATAATGATTAAAACTTTTGTATAATGATTAAAATAGTGTTATTAATATCTTAAATAAACATATCCATCTTTATAATGCCTTATATTATCATTTAATTACATTATTTCAACCATTAATTTTTTGTATTTTGTTCCATGCACTGTTTTGAGTGAGTTCTTTACATGATTTCCATGATTGGTTCATGATGGATTGTTCTTTTCGGTTGGATGTGAAACTCCAGAACTGAAATGAAATGGTATTTATATATTTCTAGTACCATAAATTTTACCATTTATCATTTTTAATCCTTACATGAGTATGAATCATAAGTTAAAACATTAATGATGTTTGTTTAGATTATTTAAGTGTTTCTTCGATAATAATGAACTCACTTTGTTTTATAATTTAAAGCCATGTATAAAAAATAATTCCAAAACCATGGATGATACATAATAAATATAATATAACCTAGTTCGACCATATTTTTTTTCAGAAATAGACATGAAGGAATTAATGAAAATTGAAATCACATCATCCACGATCTTTGTAATTTGACACATCGCAGACAATGTTTTTAATTCATTGAATAAGTGATGGGAGAAGAAGATTAACGATTAATATGCAATGAACATGAGAAAATAAATAATATAAAAGACTATAGAGGTTTTATTCCTCTTGGATATGAGGAGGTTAGGAAAGAAGAATAAAAGAAAGGAACACAAAAAAAGGCAATTTGAGAAATTTGTTACGTAAATTTGGCATCCTAACAACATCATTTAAATTCTCATAAAATAATTTGATGATAGAAAAGGGGTATCTCATAATTATTACATAATATGGGTAATATGAGTGATATGGAATGAAATATCCCAATATAATACTTTGGGAATGAAAAATAATAACATAAAATGAATGGTAATAAAGAAAATAAAATATGATGGTCACCTCTTGATCTCTTCTCCGTGAGACCCCTCTTAAAGACTTTTGTTTTGGCCTTTTAGTGTCACCAGAAGATCAAGGACGTGGGGAAGAGACTTTTGAGGAGTTTTGAGATGAACTTAGGTAAGGATCAAGGCTTCAGAGGTGTAGGATGAAGAGGGTAATGAGGGTGGCATTTATAGTGGAGAAGTGGGTGTATTTTTCATTATTTTAATCATTATTATAATATTTTAGCTCAATACAAGGAATAATAATAATTCATTTGACCCCAAATATTAATAATGGAATGTGAGTTCGAACCATGTGGGCCTACATCACTTATGATTTCAAAATTTTTGTATTTTACTAATAAATGGAATATACAGTATTTTACAGTATTTCACTATTCATTGAAAATTTATGAATTTTTAAAAAATACAAAAAATTCACCCATTACATTTCTTGACGTTTATAATTCAAAAAGGATGTCCATTTTATGAAAATAATTTTCTATGTATTAATAATTTTATTATAAAATAAAATCATACTTAATTAATGATTTAACAATTCTAAAACTATAACTGGTTTTATATCACATTGAAAAATTAACCAAAATCTCTTCATCTTTAAGCCATATGAAGAAAAAATACTAGTACAATTTAATATTTATTAGAGTAATATTATGTAATACCCCAGGTAAATAAAGAATATGACATTTTTATATTTATCCATATTTGTGAAAAATATATTAATATTACTTTAAAGGGAACACTATGCTTGATGGCGTACCCAATACACAAGAACGAGTTCCTTTGAAATCTTACGTTGCACTCTAATAATAAAATAATATTATTTTAAATGGTAGTTAACGCCTTGCCGTTGTAATGGAGAGAATGAATATAACTAACTAAAAAATGATTATATATGTTTGTCAAATAATTTTACTTTTTACAATAAATGTTAGAGGATAAAAAATGCGAATGAATCCAATTTTAAGCGTAAACATTCTAATATTCTTTAAAACGTCGATTAACAACCTTTTGATGGAGAACCTCATTTAAATCCACTTTTTGACAATTTTATGTTTCATATTTGAAAAAATAAAATTCTTCTTTAGAATATAGACATCAAAATTTACTTTGTGTAAATTTTTGGTATTTTTCCGATGAAGTTCAATTTTTAATGAATAGTGAAAAATGTTGTATTTTAATTCAAAACCTCTTTTTAATATAATTTATTTATATTATTAGATTATCATTTGAATTGGTTTTAAAGTGAAATTAGAAAATATTTTTACCATTAAATCCAATAGTGGTTGTTGGAATTAATTTCACTTTGAAATCAGACTTAAACTAGTGTTAATCTTTTGATATTTATTGTTTCATAAAAACACGCTATTTGTCATGACAGCAGAAATTAATTATTAAATTAATTAATGTGACTTATATGTTTTGAATTATTTAAAATAGGCTTCATTTTTGAATTCAGAATATCAAATATATCTTAGGGTAAATTTTTTGTATTTTTCTGAAAAACTTCAATTTTTGATGAATAGTGAAACCACTAAGTGGTACTTATAAAAACTGATTTTTTGTTTAAATGAAATTTTACCACTTCTATGTTTTGAATTTCAAAAATCCTACATACATGGTATTCATTAAGAAGTAAAACGTGGTTCAATGTGATTAAAATAATTTTTTGGTGAATATTAATTCTTAAGTTCTTAATCGCGATTTGAGGTAATTAGTGTAGTTTAAGGTAAGAATAATGTTTTAATAAAATTAAATGACCTAGACACATGTCCTACCCTCATTTGATGTGTCATGGAAGACCAAGAAAATCCATGGGTCAACTGGGGGACTCCATGGAGCCACTTTGGTTGGAAAATGACATAAATACCTTTTATTTAATGTTAAAGTAAAAAACGACACAAACATGAAATGTTTTACTAAAACAATTTTTACATGGGGTTATACAAGTCATATTTTTGACTATAAATATTCATTGGAAAGATAAAAAGATTTCCTAAATCATAATATTTGTTTTATAATTTTTAGACATTATATAAATTAAAATATTTATGACATCATGTTGATGCAGCGATGACATCATTATTTAATGATTTAAATAAAATGGAAAGATAATGTAAAATCTAAGACCTAAACATGTCCAAAACCTATTGGATGAGTGGAATTAGAACCCTCATCACCTTATCCTCATAATAAATCAATGTGGGACCTTTAAAATCCGAATCTTTTTTGAATATAAAGTAACATTTTGTAACTTTACAAGAGTGCCCCTCCTCTCCTCTTATAAAAGTCCACCACCTCTACCTCCTTACCCACACTCCCAAAGAATTTGGCTCGGCCATAACCTACCCATTTTGTCTCGCCACTTCCCTATATTACTCCTTGAAGCCTCACTTTGGGAAGAAGGATTCCCAAGGAATCCTTTGAGCTCAAACCAACGGGAGTTACCCGATTTTAAGGTAATGTCTTCACTTGAGTCCTTTTGTTTTATTTTTCCTCTCCAACCCCCTAAACTCTTTTTATTCATTTCTTTTTTAACAACTACAGTATCTTAAATATACTATTATGTTTTTATAAGAAGTATTCGAGCTACACTTACACACACCTACATCTAATGTTTAAAGAACATACTGTTTCTGTGGATGGCAAATTTCTGTCTCACAATACGATGACTGTTCAACACTCATTTAACACCTTCAAAGGTGGACATTAAGATGTCAATATATTTATATAAGATATATAATATGTTTATATTTCAATTAAGCTTCTGTATTTGTCATTTGTGGCTTACCTTTATGGCTTCTATTATGGGTATACACGATATCTTCATTTTAGGAAGTGTGGACTACCGCCCCCTCAATGTGATGTGATTCATTAATGCCATACGTGGGATGTATAAAGGATGGATTTAAAGTTATAATATATTATGTTATACTAGAATTATAATATAACTCTATATAATTATTATTTATTTCCATTAAAGTATGAGATAGAAATGAAAGTAGCGTTCATGCATAAGTACGGCTTACCATCTCCATGAACAGTGCATTTCATTTCTTATCCCCAAATGTAATGTACTATTATAAGTACATGTATATAATGGATATATATGTTGAATGATACATCTAAATGATGAATATAATTCTGGAATAAAAAAATAAATACCTCTCATTTAGTTTTAATTCGATTAATATTACAAAGAAATGAAAGTAGCGTTCATGCGTACGTATGGCTTACCGTCTCCATGAACGGTGCATTTCATTTCTTACCTTTAAATGATTATATGATATTATAAATACATGTATATTATATATATATATATATAATATATATGATATCCAAATCAGGAATGTCATTCTGGATATAAAGAACCTTTGACCACATGAACAACATGTAATTGTAAGAAGTCCACTTTCGACTTAAGAACCAAATATCGACAAAACAAACATTATTAACATAAATGATTACATAATGTATATATCATGGAAATAAGTGATATAAAAGGAATAATGAACTTGAAAAATGTTCTTAAGAAAATAGAAATTAACTCATGTTTATTATTCAGGACGTTAAAGAACGATCGAGTCAAGTCGGACCTGAGGTAAGGGATCCTACTCCTCTCTTTCTTTTTATGTACACTCTTTTATGTCATTCCTTATAAAGCTCATATTTCTTATTATTGGGATGTTATTTTATATTCCTCTTTCTTTAAACATTATGTTAATATGATGAGAGACCCTATTTTATCTCATCAATCAATTTTTGTTTGTTTATGTGGCGCCGTTAGGCTGGTGAGTTTTCGTAAGGGATTTTTCATCTCACTCTTATTCTCTTGAGATTTATGCTACATCTTCCAATTTTCCTTGAGTGGTTTATGTACTTCCTGTTAATTTTCTCATTGTGTAATATACTTTCATTTATTAGTATTTACATCAATGTTGTATTTTCCTACTTTCGCGGGGTTCATGTCCCGAAAGATACCCATGTCGATAAGGGAACCTTTCACCCTCTTCTTTTTGTAAAAGACTTCTTTTGTTATGTCTTTTAATTCACATAATATTATGTTAGGATATGTTCATATATATCCTTATTGATCTAAATTTTATTTCCATGTGATGAGATACCCTTTTTATCTCTCATCAACTCTTTTTCTGAATTTTTAAGTGACACCGTTAGGCTGTCAAATTTTTGCAAGGGAACTTTTTAACCCAAATTTGATTCTTTGGGAAAAACTTGTACTCCTTGAATATGTATTTATATGAATGTGTGTGAATAACCTCTTATTTTTTTACACTTAATATCCACTTATATTTGGTGTATTCGTTTTTCACACATAATTATGCAATTGATTTATCCATAAACCAAGGATACCGTCTTTGTAAGGGTCTTCGTCTCAATCTCCATAAATTGAGGCATATTTTGTTTTATACACAACCTTCTTTTATCGGGTGTATAAACCCCTTTGAATTTTATGTTTATTCAAAAGGAATAATTTTCTACGAATCGTTTTACAAAATGACAAAAAAGAATGTTTCTTTTAACGTACGCGGTGACAACGACCTTTTCCGCCGCCGCGAGTATTATTTGATCATTGGCTTCCTCAACAAGCCGTAATGTTTTTAAAATTTAATAAATACCATATACTTATTTATTTATTTTGGTATTGAAAATGGTTTTCATAAAGGATTCTATTAATGTCAATATATTTAAATGATATATTTTGATTGAAATGTGGAAATGTTATCATTCCATTATGTTGGTTTTATGTGTTATAATTTTATAATGGTACTTGGACATTTTACGGGTGGTTACGTGATAAACAATATGACGAGTGGTGCCGTGAATACCAGGATGGGTGGTTATGTTATAACCTCCAATTAATTGGGTATGGAAGTCGGCCATATGGCTATTCCATTAAGTATGTATGGATGTCAGCCATATGGTTATTCCATTAAGTATATATGGAAGTTGACCGAATGGCTATTCCATTAAGTGATATGTGTGGAAGTCGACCTTATGGTTATTCCACTTAAGTATGTTTATGTCCCAAGTTACCTTTATATGTTATGTGATCTTTATATGGGTTTTATGTTAATATTTTGGTTACATAAGGGTATATAATGAACTTTTATTCAGTGAAGAGTTTATACTACTTCGAAAAGGTGAAAAGTATTTCTTTGTTAAAGTATACATGGTTTACTTGTTGTTTTGAAAAAACTAACAGTATTCATTCTTTGTGTATCCCTTACTGAGCTTTTTATGCTCATCCCAAGTTTTTGAAATGTTTTTCACAGGACTTAACGTGGAATAGGGTCAAGGATGGGATCAAGGGAAAGTCATGCTACCAAAAACAAGGAATTAGACATGTTTCATTTTATGAGTTTTTATTTTATGGAAACTTAGTAGAAGTTTTTACTTTGTAATCTTTTGAGATGTAATAGTTATGTCTCAATTCTCTATAACTATAAACATGAAATGATCCTTAATTTGAATTATTCATTTAAATTAATTTTAAGTAATTTTTAAGGCCGGGGCATTATATATTACTATTCATATTACTATTCCTAAGGGTTTGTTACTCTTCATCAAAAAAACAAGTTGGTTTTCTTAGACTCAAAATAACATATTGAACACAATTATAGATGACTGTTTTTTAAAATTCAGTACATGGAAGTGGAAAATCTATTTGTAAAGGCTAGATATAAATATATACTTAAAAAATAGTTTCATACATTTCCATTTATTTATTGAAAAAACATGGGGGTGTTACATTATCCCCACCTTCTGAGAATTGCATCCTCATAATTTTATTTTCTTTTTAAAGAAGGGACGATACCATTCTATCATATCATTTTCAAACTCCCGTGTTACTTCTTCTACCATGTGTTTCTCCAAAAAAACCATTACATATTGGATTACCTTATTCCGCAATACATGTTCCTTCAATTAAGAATATGAACAAGGTTCTCTTCATCAGAAATGTTATCTTCCCAGTGAATTAATTCGGGGAACATGACATGTGATGAATCTAACACATAATTCCTCAACATCTAAACATGAAAAACAATGTGTACCTGAGATAAAATCCGAGGAAAAGTTACTCAATATGAACCTTTTCCAACTTTATATAGGATTTCAAAAGGACCAATGAACCACCAACTTAGCTTTCCTTTCTTACCAAAATGCATCATACTTTTCCATGGTGAGATTTTAAGGAAAACATGGTCACCTACCTATAATGAGACGTCTTTCATTCTATTATCTACATAACTTTTTTAGCTGTTCTTAGATGTCCCCATGTGCTGCTAGATTATCTTTCCTTTCTCATCTAATTCCTATACTAATTCTAGCACAATGAACATTCGTTCACAGACATCTTCCAAAAACACCAGAGTTCGACAACACTTTCCATAAAATTCCTCAAAATGCTTCATCTATATTCTAGAATGAAAACTATTATTATAAAAAACTCAACTAATGAGAGATTCTAATCCCAACTAACCCGATAGTCCATTGAACAAGTTCAAAGACTACCCTCCCAATTCTGAATTATTCGTTCTAATTTACCATCTGATTAAGGATGAAAAGATGTAGTAAAATATAATTATGTGTCCAATGACTTCTAAAGTCCTTTAAAAATGTTATTAGTGAACCTGGGATCATAGTCAGATAAAATGGAAAGTGGAACTTCATATAACCAAAAAATCTCATTAAATGGTAGTCGAGAAAGCTGATCCAAAGGATTTTTATCTCTATATCTGTGAAAATGGGAATATTTTCTCATTCGATCATAGATAACCCAAATCACATTATTACCCTAAGATTTATTAGGTAGTCCCACCAATATTTCCATGGATACATTCTCCCACTTTTACTCTATCACTGGAAAAGGATGAAGCATCCCATTTCGTAACTGCCACTCTGCTTTAACCTGTTGACATGTCAAACATTTCACAGTAAAATCAATAATATATCTTTTTATTCCATCCCACCAATAATACGGTTAGATGTATTTGTAGATCATAGTACTTCCAAGCTGAACTAAAAATATAGAATGATGAGTTTCAAACAAAAATTATTTCCTCAACTGGGAATCACAAGGCACACCCAACCTTTTACCAAATCTTAAAACACAATCTTTATCAGTGTTAAATTCTAGAAACTTACCCATTTCAACCAATTCTACCTTTTTTGTAGTTAATAGTATTCCTTATGTACTTACATAATTCTATCTGATAACAATGACTTTACTGAAACCTGAGACTAAAAATGGTATTTCCTACACCAACAACTTCTCATCCAAAATTCTTGAAATCATTAATCAAGGTATCATGTTCCAAACATATCATGGTTAGTGATGCATGATGTTTTCGACTCATGGAATCTGCCATTTTTTTTTCTTTTCTAGGAAGGAAATTGATTGTGCAATCATAATCCTTTATCAGTTCAAGCCATATCCTTTGCCTCATTTTAAATTCCTTCTCAGTGAATATAATCTTTAGACATTTATGGTCAGTATATATTTTACATTTGGCACATTATAAATGATACCTCCAATTTTTCAACGAAAAAACCAGAACTTCCAAATCCAAATCATGTTTGGGATAATTTATCTCATGAGGATTAAGTCATCTAAAAGAATATGAAATTACATTATCATTATGCAAAAAAACACAACCAAGCCCCTTCAAAGAAGCATCATTGTAGATGAAAACTCACCATTTCAGGAAGGAGAGGCCAAAACTAGAGCACTCACCAATCAATTATTCAGTTCCTGAAAACAAAAATCACATTATTCTGTCCAATTACATTTAACCCCATTCCATGTTAACAAAGTTATCGGGCCGAATAACGCTGCAATGTTCATTATAAGATGTCGGTAATATCCTGCTAATCCAAGTAAACTACAAATCTCTGTATCATTTGTGGGTGTTTTCCATTCATCAACCACTCTTGTTTTGTCTAGATCAACAATTATTACATCCATATTTACAGTGTTCTCAAGAAACGAAATCTGTTGTAACAAAAAATAAAACATTATGAATTTTTCATAAAATTTTTTCTTTTAATGTTTATAAAACTACCCTTATATGTTTTTTCATGCTCCTATTTATTTTTATAAAATACCCTATTTTCAATAATAAATACAACAATTAATTTATCCAAGAGCTCATGAAATATTCTATTCATACGATTATTGAATACAAAAGGTTATTTAGTTAACCCAGACAACATAACAAAAAATTCATTATGCCCATATCCAGTATGAAAGGTTATTTTTGGAATATCATCCTATTTAAACTTCAGTTGATGGTATCCAGTTCTCATGTCAAACATGGAAAAGTACTAATCTCCCTAGAGCTGATAAAAAATCATCGATATGAGGCAAATGATATGTGTTTTTATCTTTGATGTTATTCAAATCTCTATAATCAATGATAAGTCTAATGGAACAATATTTCTTTACAATAATTAAAATAGGGTCACCCCATGGTGATGTGATAGTATGAATGAAGCCTTTACATTCAAATCATGTAACTGATTTTTCAATTCATGAAGTCCTATTTAAGACATACGATATGGGGATTTTGAAATTGGATTAGAATTAAGATCTAAGTAAATTGTGAATTCAAATCCTCTATCAGGTATGAAACTAGTTAACTCATAAGGAAAAACATCAAGGTATTCATTTTCCACCAGCACATCATTAATCTGAACAGTTCCCTTATTTTCAACAATATGACCCATATAACATTCATTTACATCTTTTAAATGTTTCTCAGCTCCAGGATATGTTATAAATTTTATGGGTTCATACATGTATAAAAAATGAAAATATTTCTGAAAAACAAGTTCTTTATCTCTACATTAAATCCTAGCATGATAAACAAAAATCCAATCCATTCCAAGAATAACATCAAACTTGACTAAAGGAAAAACAACATGGTTCGCATGTATAGTCTTTCCACAGACTACAATAGAAATATTCTTATAATTATTATTTTCTATAATATTCCCCCCTCTAGTGTTTTAGAAACATGTTTTTATTTAATTTGTTGAGGTGATATTTCAAATTTACCCAAATATTTCTCAGAGATGAAGGAATTTCTAGACCCCATATCAAACAAAACATTGGAAAAATCAGAAAAAACGAAAAAAAAGTACATGATATAACATCATTGGATGGATCATCATCTATTGACTTAGTCAAAAAAGATCTCACTAATTATTCTTATAGTATGTATTCTTTGAATCATTTGGATCTCTCTTTGGGTAGGTATTTTTATAAGGACCCATCTAACCACATTTAAAACACTTTACAGTTTTCTTATTCTGATTTGTCTTAGGAACATTTTCATTAAAATATTGATCCATATGTCCAAACATACCACATTTAAAACACTTCCTAATTTTGGTAATAAATTCCCTATGTTTCTTTTTTCCACACATTTCACAAACATGAAACTATATTTTTTTACCATCTGATTTTTTTTATTCTTACACAGTACATTCCATCTAGACCTCTTATTCTCTTGGTTTCCAAAATGCATGTGATCATTCAAAACTCCATATCTAACCTCTCAGAATATCGGAAAAGTTTCTATATTTTTTTTGAATTAATGAGAGTCCAACGCCCATCGTTACCATGTATTCATTCCTAAGTAAAAGGAGTTGATTTTTCTATCAATAATTAGATTGTGATTTGAAGCATACATCGCCAGTCAAATGAAGTTATCTTCATACATGGCCACTGATTCTTCCTCCTTCTGTTTCAATTCAATTAATTTCATCTCCATCCTATGTGTTACCACTATTGGAAAATATATTTAAAGGAAACTAATAATAAATTTATCACACTATAAGTAAATAATGTCCAATCTATCTCTGATATACTTTACCATTTACCACACCTGATCAGCTAAGCCTTAAAAACAATAAATGGAAAGACTTTCCTTTTGAATGTATGAACATCACATAGCATCGAATATCTTTTCAAGATCATTAATCTATCCTTCAATTGCTACTGGGTCAGAAGATCCATTGAATGTAGGAGGGTGTGGTCTCATAAAATTTTCAACTATTGTCATGTTCTATTATGGTACCTATTGTTGTTCTCTTGCATGAATTCTACCACCATTTATTTCCTGCGTCAACAGATCCATTACCATCACCAACTGCTCGGTTCTAATCCTTACCATTTCGGGGTAAAGATTATGAAGGATGTCATTCTGATGGTTTCTTTCCTCTTCATCTTCCTTTTTTCTTATGTATACAACAATTTTAAACAAAAATATCATAGATGAAGCAACATGGTACTCTTTAAATTTATAACATTTAATATTAATCATAGTGTAAAAATAATTTGTTGTATTATTTTAACATCATTATAACACCTAAAGTTTTCTAAACCATCCTATGATACAATCTATAAGGAACGGGCCTTATTAAATTACATAATATTGATTTTAGTCAAGAAATCAATTCCTTTTACATTAAGTATCATATCTTGTTTATATCATTACAGAACTGTGACATGAAACATTCATAAAATTTAACATTATTACATAGTAGATACCATAAAAATAGTATTTCTTTCTTGTAATATATATAACTATTCACAAAAATAATGATTTCATTGACTAATCATTAGAAATTTAATTTGGCTCCCTTATTTGTCTTAATCATCTTTATATCATGTGAAAATAATTTAAAACAAGGTATGAGCACAAAAATCATAGTAAGGGATATAAAAAAGGAAATTCCATGAATACTTATAACATATGAAAACATTTTCAACAGGAATACTTATCTCCCATATATATTTACTTTGTGTAACATGATAATTTCACAAGATCGAGAAAACATAAAAAATAAAATAGAACCATAAAGGTATATTTGGGAGTTAGTTACAATATATTGTAACCATATCGACTACCTTATAATTTTTAACCCTCACAGCTACCTTACAATGTGAGTAACCATCGCAGCTACATTTGTTGTAAGCATACAACCAACCTCCAACATACACATACCAAATGCATTGGAGGGAGATATAGGCCCCACACATTATCATAAAAAATTCCCAAGAACCAGAAAATAATCATATAACAAGAATAATTTCATAAAAACATTTCTTTGGAATTTTGTAAAACATAATTTTGAAAGAGGATTTTAAAAGGAATGTGTGTTATAAACTCCATATAATTGAATAGAAACATAATAATCTGGATAAAATATGTTTATAAACTACAAATAAACATAATTTAACATATTATATACATAACCCAACACACAAAAAAAATTTAATACCACATAAATAATGAATCAGTATTTTAACCCAAATAATGGAAATCATGTTAAGAATTCCCATACATCCGACTTTCCTTACATGAAGCTTGTTAAAACCTCATGTATAATGGTTTAAAGAGTCTTATTAATATCTTAGATAAATATATCCATATTTTTAATACCTTAAATTATTATTTAATTTCATTATTTTACCCTTATTAGTTAGTATTTTGTTCCTTGAACTAATTTGGTTGAGTTCATTACATGATTTCCATGATTGATTCTTGATGGATTGTTCTTGTGGATTGGAAGTGAAACTCTAGAATTGGAATGGAATATTATTTATATATTTATATTACCATAAATTATACTATATATCATTTTTTATCTTTTCATGAGGATTATTCAAAAGTTAAAATATTAACGATGTTCGTTTAGATCATTTTAGTTGTTCTCTGATAATGACGACTTAATTTTGTTTTATAAATTAATTACATGTGTACAAAAGATTTATATAATCATAGATGAGACATAATACATATATAATAACCTGGTTAAACCATAAAAATGGTTTCATGACCATACTTTAATGAATTTAATCAAATTGAAATCACATCATCCATGATGTCGGCAATTCAACACATCACGAACAATGTTTTTAATTTATGTAATAAGTGGGGGAGGAGAAGAAGATTGATCATTAATTTCAAATGAGCATGAAAACACCCATAATATATTTTATTTTAGATCTTTCCTTCCTCTTGGATAATAGGAGGTGAGGAATGAAAAAAATAAGGGAACATAAAATAAAATAATATTTGAGAAATACCTTACGAAAATTCAGCAACATAACTGCATCGTATAAATTTTTATAATAAATTTGATGAATTAAAATGGGTATCTCATCATTATTAACTAATATGAAAATTACAGGGGATATGGAATGAAATATTCCAACATAATCTAATGGTAATTAAAAATAATAATACAAAATGAAAGGAAGGAAAGAAAATAAAAGACGATGTTTACCTCTTGATCTTTTCTTCTTGAGATCCCTCTTAAAGCCTTTGGTTTTGGCCTTTTGGTGAGACCAAAAGCTCTATGAAGTGGGAAAGATCCCTGGAAAAATTTTTGGGCATAAAATAGTAATGTTTCAGGGATTTATAGGTGTGGGGGATGAGGGGAATAAGGGTTGTATTTATAGTGAAAAAGAGTGGTATTATTTATTATTTTAATAATTATTATAATATTTCTTTCTCAAGACTACGAATATTATTAATTCATCTGCCCCAAAGAGTAATAATGTCATTTGAGGTTGAACCAAGTGGGCTTACATCACTTTTTAGGTCATAAATATTGTATTTTACTGATAATTTGAATATATTGTATTTTACCGTATTTCACAATTCATCCAAAATTTAAAAATTTCCGGAAAATATAAAAAATTCACCCTTTCCATTTCTCAACATTTATAATTCCAAATTGAAGTCCATTTTTTGAAAATAATTTTCTTTATATTATTAATTTATTTTTTAAATAATATCATACTAAATTAGAAAATTAACAATTTTAAAACTATAATTGCTTTTATATCACATTGAAAAATTAACCAAAATGTATTTATCTTGAATCCTTAAGAAAATAAAATAATAGTATAATTTACATTTCATTATAGTCATATTACTATTCAAATTAATAATCATACGTGTATATTACTATTTTCCAAAAAATAACATGTTGGTTCAATTAGACAATAAATAACATACTGAACACAATTGTATATGACAATTTTTCAAAATTCATAACATAGAAGTGGAATAATTATTTTTAAATTATTGTTATAAATATCTACTTAAAACAATGTTTTATGAATTTCCATTTAGTTTTAGAAAAAAACATGGGGTTTTAAATATTAGATCTCAATCCGATACAATTGATAGTGGTATAACATGCATCCTCACTACTTATCTGATGTATATCCGTGATCGTTGAGCCAATGAGATATCCTCCCAAATTTCAATGATGTGTGATGTATTTGTAAAAAGATCACCCACAACCAAGATATCATTGTTTTCTAAAAATGTTTTAGTATTTATATTGAAAATTTCCATGATATTGTTTTCCCATTTACATGTTTGTATGGGTAAGGGTTTCATCATTCCCTTATATTTTTTCCTTAATTCCATCACATTCAAAAATGTGTGACATTTTATTGTATATTCTGTGTTATATCATTTATATTATCCCACCAATAGTGTTCTTAGAGAAGTTAATACGTCCTTATACTTCCAAGGTGAATAGAGAAGGTCGATCTATGAGCTTTATCAACTGTCTCCTTATTTAACTCATTATTTTATTGTACACATAGTCTTGACCCAAATCTAGAAACACCTTATTCATCATCTATAAACTTCTAGTATTTCCCATTTCATCTAATAGTTCTGACTTTGTTTTGAATTACCACATCATCTCTTTTACCCTCATTTAACCTCCCTATAAGAGACGGTTTAATAATCATTTTTGAAAGGATTTATGATTCTCATTCTTTTATGATTCATGGGTCCATCATCGTCATGTCTAAAAAGATTACATAAATCTCAATTATCATTAATGAAGGATTTACTGGATCATTTTTACATAGATCATCTTCCACTTTTTCACTTTCCTCGTTTGGTAGTGAATTGAGTAGTCATAGTCTATGATCAACTCTAAAAATCTTATTTGGTGCATATTCAACTCTTTATGTGTGAATATATACTTGAGGCAATTGTGATTTGTATATATTTCAAACTTCTACCCAAAGAGGTAGTGTCACCATATTTTCAATGATATGATCACTATAGCCAAATCCAGATCATGTGTTGGATGGGTCTACTCATGAAATTTAAACTACCTCGAAGCATTGGAAAAAATGGTTCATTTTTCATCAACACATAGCCTAGTCCCATATTCAATGAATCACTTAATACAACAAAAAGATCTCCACTTTGGGATAGTGTGAGCACATGCGCAATGATAAGACTCCTTTTTTAAATCCTTGAATCTCTCTTTGAACTCATCAATCGAAGAAAACTTTACTCCCTTATGAGTTAGATTGGTTAGTGGGTTTGAAAATTGTGATAAATTTATCACAAATCAATGATAATACCTAGCTAATCCAAGGAAACTATAAATATATTTCATAGTTGTTAGCCCCATCCATCTTTCAACTACCTCAATAATTGAAGGTTCTATAGATATCAAATTCAATTTTATAGTATTCCCCCTGTAATAAACTTCCATTAACTAGACACACAATTTTTTAACATGGAGTAAATCATTTTCTTTCTCATGGACTTTATCACAGTACAAAAATTCTCTTTATCATGCTTTATACTTTTGGAGTATATTAGAATATCATCAATAATGACAACCAAAAAAATTTCAATGTAATATCTAAAGACTCTATTCATCAATTCCATGAATACTACAAGACAATTACTGAGTCCTGGATATTGGAAATGCCCTAGGTATACGATCAACCAAGAATTCAACATCTCTACTAGGAGAAAGACTAGGAAATTCCTCAGGAAAACTCATCAGTGAATTCCCTCACAATAGGAAATGTCTTCGGGGATGGTTCGTTCCTTATACTTGATCATCTATGAAAGATACACATTATAATATATAAATAACATCAATTCTTCTAATGATGGTTCTAAATAAGATTCATCACCCTCCTCAAACATTTATAGAATCACAGGTTGATTTTCTATATAGAGAGTGACTTTCCTATAATGAAATTTTAACAAGGATCTATAGAGTGAAATCCAATACATGCTAATAATTGCACCAAATTACACCAAGGGAAGCTTGATATGTTTCTCTAGGAGGTTTAATCCAAAAATTGTGAAAGGGGATGTGTTATATACATGAGATTTAATAATTTCACCATTTTTCATTTTCACCGACTTCTCTACTTCCTTGTATTTTGGTGGAGTTAAGATTATTCTACTAAAAATTTGGGACATAAAATAATTCATAGATCCATAATAAAAAACATAATTTTTCTATTGTTGTATTAATAATTAGTATAACATTCACCACTTCATTATTGTGATTCACTTCAGTGGTAGTGATGGAAAAATCACACCCATGATTTCTTGGAAGTTGTAGGTTGCCTATAAAAACCCTAGGCTTAGTGAATTGGATTGAGAAATGCATGGGTTCCCTGTATTTGTAGCAATGAACAATGCATGGAGGGTTTACCAGAATATTCATTTCCTCTATCATTGTAGAAGTTATTTCTAGATAGTAATCACTGGATAAGTTCCCTTCCTTCCTTCACCTAATGATATTTTTCATCCCCATCAGGCAATTTCCAGGGTGTTGCATTGTGCATTGATGGAATGTGGGGTGTTTAAGTTTTTTTGAACCATTAGATATATATATAGGAATACTAGAATTTGACACTACCTTCCGCTTAATATCCCCATGGTACCCCTAATACTCACCAATCAAAATTTCATCATTGAGGGAGCATCATAAAATTTTCTCATAATTATCAAGGTCACAGATCACTAAGGATTCATGTCGGCTATGTTTAATCCCACCAAATTATCATTCAACCTTGCATTTGGGGGAAACAACAAATCTGGAGGCATATCGTGAAAGCCTTTTGATGTATTCCTCATACGCACCAATGGAGTCATCATCTTTTTTCTTGAGGGATAGAAAGTCTCATTCCATCATAATTTGAATGGTGTGAGAGAATATTTATCAAAAAAATGTATTTTTTTTATTCTTTATATCCCATCCCCTCAATCTATTTCTCACAAGTCTTATTTTTCATCGATGCCCCCCATTGATCAACTTCAACCACCATATGATTAGAAACCATAAGTACCTTATCTTGATCAGATCATTGATGGATGGAGATGATATTCTCAATGGATTTGATCCATTGTTTATAGATTGAGGGATAAAATGATGAATTAAAATTATGAGGCCTTTTTCTCATGAATCTCTTGATTGCTACATGTTCTTTCTTGAGGGGGGGATTTCTTCTTGATCCATGTTTATAATCTAAATATGAGTGAACTGAGAGAGTATCTTTACAATGTTTGTGATTCATGCTCCCATCGGATTGGAAATATCATTAGGGAAGTCATTACATTGATCTTTTCATCGGTTGTTAGCATGATTCCCTATATTACCATCCATTGGATAGAATAAAGGGAATATTAAGGGTATGTATTTTAAATAATTAAACAAAAAAGGGGAATCCAATTACATTAAAGAAATAACTTATAAATTAAATTTATTTCCTTAACCTCGGAATATCTAGGATTCAATCAATGTTATCCATGATATATTTCCTATAATATATCCTTATAAAAATTTTATATTCCCTTAATCATTGTTCCATATATGCTTCTGATTTTACTAAATCGTATCGCCTGATAGTGTCGAACTTGGATTGTAGAAAGGCATGTTGTTGTACACCATTTTTTGTTTGAGTCTAGCTCAAAGGGGTTTTTTCGTATTTTACCCCAATATATACCTATTCTAGAGTCACAACAAAATATTCATATATTTATAGTTATGTATTTTCATGATAAACCACATACTATATACTCACCAAGATTTATGGATTACTTTCTTATACTTATTTTTATCACTAATTCTTTCAGAAGAGTTTTTTAATTTTAATCACAAAAATAACTAAACATTCCTCTAATACAAACTATAACAACAATGTCCTTTTTATTATATTCATGCATTATCTAATGACACAATATTTCACTTAATAAAACATAAAATATCAATTAGTATAGTTTCTTTAGAAATTATGAACATTAAATAACAACGTAAAACTTATAATACAACATCATTATTGAGAACTACCTTTACTTGACCACAACCTTCTTGTATACTTAACATTGAAATAGATTACCTGAGGACATGAATTGAAAATGGGTGATCTATAATGCTGAGAAAGGGAATAAAACCAGAATAACTTGAGAAATACAACAAATGTTATAAAAAAGACATATTGATGGATCATAAAAGAAACATGAACATAAACGCATGATATATCATAATAATCATAATATGGAAATGTGTAAACAACTTAAAATATTGCATCATATGTCAACGATAAACTGCCAAGACATCATTGTGGACATAGTAAAATCAAGGAATCAGGTAAAATCATGTCCCAACATGTCATATCATGATTTTTGTCATTACCAAATGAATTTAAGCGCTATATAATTTTTTGTGAACTAGTGAATTTCATTTCACTCTCATTCTTTACTGTTGCACATAGATCATAAAGCATGGGATCATTCATCATAAAAATTTATTTCATGATCAATGTGTAAAAAATAAATACATTTAAGTCTTATATAAAATAGTATATCTGTTTAAAATTTAACACCCTTTATAGTTAATGGGTGCATTTTTCACTTACACACTTGTTTTGAAATAGAGATTCATAGTGCAATTTCAGAAGCTTAATGACGTGGCATAAAAATTCCTAAAAAGGATTGATGAGAGATAAAGTGGTATCTAATAATATATAAATGGAATTTAATGTAATAGGGTTATATAAATACATGTCCAAATATATGTGATTTGGAAATATAAGGCATAACATAACAAAGATACTTTAAGAAAGAGGAGAAATGGAATTAACTCTTATGAAATTTCTGTATCGCAACGGGTGTACATCGGAGGTATTAATGAGAGAGAAATGGGTCTATAATCACACCAAGATAATATGGAAATTATGAGGGAGGATTGAAAACATAACCCAAAATTTATAAATTAGAATAATAGGGTTTAACAATAAAAGAAAACATGAATAATATAATAATAGAAGGAACCCTTACTTGAGTGTGTGACTTAAAAATTTTGAAGAGGGGATTCTTGAGAGTTTGGGGGTGCCTTGGGAGGATTATAGATAGGTTAGGATATAGTAATAATGTGATAAAAGAATTTTTAGTGATGTGATGTGAGATATTTTGTGTATTTATATGGGAATGTATAGGGGAATTGTTTTAATATTTCAAAAACCTGGTTTTTTGAATATATATAATTAAATATTCAAAATTGAAAAATTCCCATGGTTTTTACCAATTTATTTTGAAAATAATAGTGGAAAAACTATTTTATAATTCCATGGCCTAAATTATTAAAATAGTTTCCTTTATTATGTAGAAGTGAGTCACATTATTAAAGAAATGATCATAAAATCATTAAATATATTATACATCTTAGAGGATTCCCCAATCCTGTATAAAATATGTCAAAAATATAAATTCTCATTATTTTAAATTTATAAATATTATTTAGACTAATATACCTTTTATTGTGTTGAATACATAACTATTGGTCCATTATGATGTCATAAAACAGACTATATATTTATATGGTATTTAATTTTTACCCAAAATTTCCACCATCTCATAAAAATAAGAAAAAATCACCATTGGATAATTTTGAAATCCTATTTCAAAAAATAATATTCATTTTATCCCAATATTTTTATAAATAAATGAATTTAGACATTTAAAATAAATCCATCATTTTTAAAAAATGATGGGTTATGAAAAATAAAGTTTCCTAAACCTTAATTAAAATTACATTTGGCCTCATAAAAATGATATGATCATTTATATTTAATAAAAATAATTTAAAAATAATTTTTTTATAATTTTATTTATTAATTCACCAAATTAAATTTCTTAATTAAATTTTAATTTTAACCAAAAATGCAATTTCTACATTAAAAACAATAATAAAATAAAACAATATTCAATATATAATACAAAAATATTAAACAAAATCATATTTCTAGGGTCTTGATATATAACCCATTATTACACAAAAATAATCCCAAAGATTAAGGTGAGAAATGGTGGGGCTTCCATTGAACCTTTTAGTGAACACAATTTGGGTCATGATCTCGATGAACTTGAACTTATACCTTAAACAGTTTCACTCATGCTTATGTTATTGGATATTGGATTTGGATTATTTTAATGAAAATCCCATATATTGTATCTCTATTATAAGATCTGAAAAATGATCTTCAAAGGTAGTTATCATACTAGTTGAGGCCATAATAGTTTCGGTCGTTGCACACATATTATAAAAATGTGTTAAAATAAATGATCATAATTAAATATAATTTTTGATAATAACATGAGAATAAATAATACGGAATGAATAAATAATTAGAATAATTACATATCATATTCATGGGTGAAATATCAATAACATATTCATGGTTGAAATACCAACAATTGAATTTTTGGATAAAATAACAATTTCATTGGAAATAAAATTTATAATACTAGATATTTAATTTCTTGATCCATCGAAATACATCATGATCATATATTTTATGATTTTACTATTAAGTCTCTTTGATTACACATATTTTTAAGGGGAAGATGTAAAATATGACAAATATTATTTTTTTATCATGAAACCTATCATTACATCGATGTGCAATCTCTACTAGTCCCTATACTACAAGAAATACAGATTAGAGTGCATTTTTTTAGATTTTGGGGTAGTTTGAACTGTTATGTCTATATGACATCTACATTCCTTAAGTTTTTGATTTGAAAATCACAAAAAACTTCTTCGTAAAAATATTTTCCTTTCACTTTCATATATTTCCTTACACATACATAAATTTCCTTATAACAAAAATTTCATAAGACTCTGGTGTGAAATATATTTTTATTATGCTTTTTAGAAATATTTTTTACCATACTAGAAAAGTTCTTAAGGTTCCGAATTTTGGTGCTTGGTTATACCATACTAGAATTCCTTAAGACATTGTTTCTCGTTATTTGTTTTCACTGCTATACCGATTTCCATCTAGAATGAAATCTGGGATCATATTTTCCTTATACTTAGATTTCCAATATTTTGGTTTTTTAAGAATTCTTAAACTCTGACTACCTGGTTATCTGTGTTGAAATTTCATAAGACATATTTTTCATACTGATACTTAAAATCCAATATCGAAATCCTTATAGCTTTTTTTATGATATCGATTCTATAGAATAAGACACCATCACTGAGAATCTCATTATCCATTGTATTCTATAATCTAATAATGGTTATATTTTGTCATGCTGTAAATCATGATACCAGTACCAAAATTTTTTAAACTACGTTTTCATAAAATATTTCCTTATACTTTACTCATAACGATTTTATGAATATCCATTTTGATATTTATAATTCCAGAATTTATTATTCAAAGAATTATTTCCATATAATTTCTAACCTCTTAATGTCTTTCATATCAATTCAATTTTATCAGATTCCAAGTTCCCTACACTTATGGTGTAATATCTTTATATTAATGGTTAGTTATAACAAATGATGTCATTTTTTCTATTATAAAATAACCATTTTATATTTTCCAAATGTCCAGGTCCCTATGAAATTTAAGGAAATATGAATGTTGGAGTAGAACCGACCGGTAAAATTTTGAAAGATTTAAATAGGGACTCATATAATGTGATCTAAACAAGTTGACAAGTTCACAAGTTCATATGCTACCACTTTAGAGCTCATCTCTCAAAAAGTGAATTTCTCTCGAGTGAGTGGCTCTTATAAACTCTCAGGCTTTGTGAAATATTTTGAATGGATTGTTCAATAATTTCTTCGTCCAGAATTGATTCCTGTGGAGGTGTGATTTCTTTATAATCAAGGACTTTGGGTTGTGAAGTTAGATGTAATGATTTCCTTACAAATCGAGGTCTTGTGGAGATAGCAAGAGTGATACCGATCAAAGGAATGAGGGATTACCCGGGTTTGGGTAAGACATAGTTTCTTGTAAATATAAAATAAGGGACTTTTATCCCAGGTTGTTGGATACCCTCCTCTTTAGGATAAAAGAATATTTTATTTTTCCATGTATTTATAAAAGTTAAGAAGTTTTCTTTTTGTATAATCTTTCTAACTTGTATATCTGATTGAAAGAAAATCTATACTCCATTTGGAAAAATCTCTTTAAGAAACGTTTCATAATATTTAGACTAATGAACATAATATTTATCTAAGAAGGTAATTTCTTATTAGAGGTGTTGTGAATTTTGTTTATAGAAATCATCCTTAATATATTTTTAATGTATACAATTCACCCTTCTTTTATATTGTGCATATTCAGTGTTTTTCCGATCCCAATATTTGTATAGAGTAGAATATCATACTCTATACCTTCCTTTCATGAAAAAATTACAAATGGTTTCATGGTTTTTTAAAAAAACCAACACTAAATAGTCAACCATTATACATTTTATGTTGATTTAATATTTTTCTTGAATATTTTTTCTAGGAAATATTGTTATTAGTAGAATTTTTCTTCAATTATTTATTTTTTAGTGTGAAATTTTGTAATTATATTTTAATTTAGTGGTTGTTTCTTTGAAGAATAATTATTATTCTCTAGTTTATTTTAACTATATAGGTTTTATATAGTGGTGGTTAAAAACCACTAAATATAAAAATATAATTAATTTAGATTCTATTTCAACCTCCCCATATTTTTTCACGATGGTTAAAAAACTGATAAATAAATTCGCATTGTTAAAATCGCTAAAATTTATATGGTATCAAAAAAATACAACATCTGTCCTCAAAAAATAATAGAAATTATAATATATACAACAATTATTTAATTAATAAAATATAATAAAATAACTAACTTTAATACATTAATGAAAAATCCCTTATATATAATTTAATATTAAATATATCATAGTTTCAGAATTTCATGTTTCACAAAATGTAAATAAAATAATGAGTCCAGGATACTCAACTATGATGTATTAACCTCACCATACATTACTCAATAATGTAACTTTACATCACAATTTTCCCCACATTACTCCTTAAATTCATGAATTAAAATAGTTAACCATACATTAGTAATGAGAATATTAAATGATTAATAAATAACATAAAATAAAATAGTTATTTGATTTTGCATAAATTTAGTCTATGTAATGGTACATTAATGAAATTAATAAATGGTATCCATGAAAATACATATAATTATCATAACATATGATAACAAAAGTCGATTTGGAATATACATGAGTTTTTATCGTATAGAAACTAAATTTTATCATAACATAAAATTATCACGATTGAGTTGGAAATACTCTACCTTCCATGTAGATATTATTTGTGTTAACAAATAGATTTCATTAAATATTATATATTACGTTATGATTAGATATTTTATTTCCCTAAACACTAATTCAACCTTTCCAAATTAGTTTCATATTATGGTAACCATCTCAACCAGCAATTACATCCAGACTGATAATTAGATTAATGATTTATCTATATTAAAAACATGAAATATACAAACTCAAATGAGTATTTGATTGTTATTAATTAATTTAAATGTTAAACAACCAAAAACACATCAATTAAAATAAAACAAAACACACTCCACAACATAATGATCCGATTCATTATAATCATTTTCTCATACACTATTGAATGTATACACATCTACTCATTACTATATTTTAAAACTATAAATGATTACCTAATATTATTCTATTTTTAAAGCCCCTAAAAATAATTATGAATAATTTTTAAATTTCAATAAAAATTAATAAAATTTCATCAAAATAAATTACACTTCTAATAAAATAAATGGAGCGGTGAATATATTATTATATTTGGAACCACTATCACATATACCAATTTTTTATCCAAAAAATATTTTATGCTATAGAATTTAAATAATTATCATAATATTATGATGTGAATTATTATAATATTTTAGGAACTATACATATTATGGATAATAAATAAATATTCAAGGTAATAATTAATAGAAAATTTATTGATAAAAAATACTAAAATGTATAATATAAGGGTAGATTTATAGAATTTACCGATAATTATTTGTCTTCTCTAACTCCTATAAATCATTAGTAAAATTCAAACCTACTGTTGAATGTGTGTTAGGATAAGATTAACTGCCATAAAAAGGGGTGAAAGCTATGTTACGAATTATACTTTATCTCATATATGGTGTTTGATAACCCAGGGTTGTAGAGTGTGTACTAACACCAAACCACTTCCGGTATGACATACCTAAATACAATATTACATTTTTTATTAATATAATAAAATATACAATGAATTTATTAATATTAAAAAATATTTCACTAAATATATTTATATAAAAAAACAGACAAACTCTTTTTCGGGTTGTTCATGATTTTATCAGGTTACATTGTTAACACTATTTATTCTTGTTCTATTCACTTTTATTTTTCTTCACTCTCCCCAACCTGAGTGAAATTTTCACTATCATCAACTAAATTAAATTTAGACTTTTATTGTGTATGGGTTTCATTATGACATATTAATCCACCTTAATCATCCATATTATACATCTCTATTGATTTTACATGGAAAATATTATCCCACACATCATCAACTATATTATCAACATAATATACCCGTTTCTCTTGGAAAGAAAAAATATATCGATCCTATTCCTCCCACTCAATAGTATTAATCATCTGATAAGAATTGATAAAAAATGTATTTATTATTTATGTATACCTCATTTAATAATGTTAATGTTACATTTAAATAACATAAATTAAAATTTACCATGATAATGTTAACCTGATAATATTGACAGACATTACAACATAACCTTGATATTTAACAATGAATATATCAATATTGTGTGTTCTCAGATCAACCTCAGGATGAACTGTACTAAATTTGATATCACTGATATTTTATGAATTTAATACCCTAGCATGATTCAATGGACCTTGAGTTAAAAACATCAAAATATCAGAAAATTCATCTTCATATTCAAATTTCATTAATTGTAAATGTATAAAATTGTAACATAATTTAGATATTTTCAACATATTCAAACTACATAATATATTAAAAAAATAATCTATATGAAAACCATTTATAAATATTCATTGTTAATAACATATTTTATCTCTATCTCATTATAGGATTGTATTTGAAGGTTTATATTCCATTTGTTTCTACAATTAATAAATAGAGGAATCAATAATATCAGTATTGAGTATCACACACCTATGTAATTTTCCTAACTGTATATCATTCAATAAAAATGAATACTTTTTTTCATCATATTGACCTAATCACAAAAACATTGATTAATTAGTATTATCCTGAAATTGACTTATATTTTATCCAACACGTAAAAATCCATTTAATAAGTACTCTGTAGAATCAAAAAACCCTGAAAATGATTTTATACACTCTTTAGAAAGGTAACCATCCACAATAGAACCTTGTAGATGATATTTATTTTTCATAGAAGACTTTGAATTACTAAGATACGTAATTAAAAAAGGTGTTAAACAAATATACATTTCATTTAAATACAGAATAGTAATATTTTATTTTTTTAATAAAAAAATTAAAACAAAATAATTCTACACGGTATATATCTATCGATAATCTATGATCCCTCACGATTTTTCTTTTCAAAAAAACTACATTTCATGATTCAAAATAATGACAAATGAGGAGGGGAAGAACATATCCCAATTATATTGTACCAAGAATGTTTTTTTCTGAACATTACCTATTTCATTAATATTTAATGTCTTATCTCAAAGATATCTAATGAATGTGAAAACAATGATTAGAACATCAATTATTTTTTCATGTAACAAATTATACATTTTAAAAGGTTCAAACTACTCAAACAATTCATGTCATTTCGAAATTTTCAATCCATGTATCTTCTAAAAATTCAAATCAACATATGTAGAAATATTACAAGAATATCCATTAATAACATTTAAATTTCTTAATATTTGAATAACTTTTTTTTATAGTTTTTCATTGAAAACATAGATGTTGGATATTTCAATTCAAATTTGGTCAATGGTCATAGTTGATATTGATTATTTCTAAGTCCTTATGAGAATTTAAATGCGTATTTTATTTCAACAATTCATTATGTAACATAACAACATATTAACACAATCATTCTTCAGAATGTGCATAAAATTTTGATTATGGAAAAAAAAAGAAATTACTAATAAGTAATTTTTATAAATATGCTCTTTTTATTCCATTATGGCTCTCCAATTATAAGTGATGGTGTTCTAACACTTTTTCCATTTTTCAATAGATTAAAATTTTTTCTCAACTATATACATATATTTTATAATTGTGTCATGATCTATGATCCCAACAGTAATTTTGGTGGACGCCTCAAATCAGTTTTTCCATAGAAATGTGACTTTCTTCACCAAAATATATATGATATATCATTGATGATGTAATGAAATATGAAGCACTACTTTTTTACTATAAGGTATCCATTGTGACTCAAAATCTATGTTTAAAAATAATCAAGACAAACCCTTGTGCATGTTCTAACTAGACACGTTTCTTTTTCTAGAATAGTCTATAATGGATATCAAAAGGGAAACATGAATTTTGAATATTTTTGTGGTAGATGAATCATATGTTTCTTAACCATCATTCATTAATTCATGTAATTCATGACTATGAGTTTTAAGGTAGACACCGATTATATTTTATTGGATTTAATTTCAATGAATAATAATTCACATGATGAAGTCTTCTGCATACACATCTAAGGAGGTAGATTATATGGAATCATCCCAACTAGAAAAATGTTGTTATTTCTACTTAATGTCGAAATTTTTTTAATACATAAAATTCCAATATAAAACATAAATTTAAATAATCTAAGGAGAATTATATATATAATGAATCGATGGTATTCCATGTTTTTTAATATCTTTTATGTTGCATGAATTCAAAGTTATTATTTTTAAAATATTTGAAATTCATATGATTAGTGGATTTGGATTACATAAATCATTACAACCATAGTTTTATTTAATGAAAATAGAAGTACATCATAATAGTTTTCTTTTTTAATTTATTTTTCATTGTATATAAATTCAAACTGGAATCAATATTTGGTGACATCCATCTGGAAGTAAAATTTTTTTTTCTCTTTATTTAAATATTCCTTATAAAGAATCATAAAATCACTAAGACATGCATGTGTTTTATTATAATTAATTCTAGGTTTTTAATAATATTATTCATATTATAAAATAATATTGAAATTTTACCTCTAACCAATGCATCACACAAAAATTCATATATCAGGGAAATTTTTTATTTTTAACTCCACATAAACATTTTATTTCTTATAACTTTAGTGAGAGGTAAATTTTAAAAAAAATCACAACCTTAAATCATTTATTTTTTTTCATCTAATTTTTTTAGAGAACTCAATTACCTGATTGGTTGAGTTTTCCCTTATATTAGTTTCCTCATTATCATCCATTAATATGCCATCATATTTATAAGTTTTTCTTATTGTTCTGTAAATAGAATTAATATATATACTATCAAAAATAGATTAAAGTGATGTGATATATAAGGCCCCAGCCTTAAACCTTACTTAATCTTGAGTTATTACAAGATTACACATTGAGGATCTTTTCAGGTTTAGAGTTTTAGAGAATTAGATCATGAAACTTGCATTACATTCCACATTTAAACAAAGTGGTTACATAAAAGTCAGCATTCATTCTTCCCATCAACGGGAACATATTTAAAATATAACACGGATTCTTTCTTGACACATCCTTGACACTATCATCACATCATGTACCTTTCCCTTGACCTGTGAAAAACATTTCAAAAACTTGGGATGAGCATAAAAAGCTCAGTAAGAGTTATAAAAATATGGAAAGGAAACATGAGTTCATATATACATAAGAATGAAATCATACTTTACCCATAAAACAAAGGCACTTTAACATACCTCATCAAACCATGAATAAATCATAGAAATCATAAGACATAAAGGTAACTTGAGGCATTCATAACATTCTTATGTAGGGAGTAACCCTCTTGGTTACGTTTGGAATACCCATCACAGTATATTCCCTAAATCTCTTCGGAGAAACCTTAACGTTTCACTCCTTCGCGTTACCCAATGCATTGGAGAGCTATATCGGGCTCACCCGCCCTTAGTTTATCACGGAACCACCCGTTCTTCATAACAATGCCCAAGAACCATAACATAATCGTATCACATAAACATGAATAAAGGAAACATAACATTTCCACATTTCAATCACAATATAACATATTAGGATATTGAAATAATGAATCCATTCAAAAAGAAACCATTTCCAAAACCATTTAAAACATTTAATAAAGAGATTTTTGAATCAAAGTGTCCCATACCACCTTGAAGCTTTTAACCTTTTAAACCATTAATATCCATATAAATAAATCCTTAAAACCATTTTGAAAACATGGATATTAATAAGAACAAATAACTAAAACATTTAAAACGATATTTTGGTTAAAGGGGTTTTACCAAAATTAGAGACACTTGAATACAATAATCAAGGAATAACATTTAGTCAGAACTTTATAATATCATGAGAATAAAAGGATTCATGATATAATACTCCAAAGGACAGTACATACACCATATAAGAGTGAATTGGTGCATAACAACAATGAACCCTCAATAGAAATGTCAAATGTGATGAAATACCTTATAAAGTAGGTATCCTTAAATTAAGGACAAATAAATCTCAAAAAATATGTGTGACAAATATATAGACACCCAATATAAGTGGATATTAAGTGTAAAACAATAAAAGGTCATTCACACATATTCAATGGATGACATATTTAATGACTACAAGTTGAACCCAAAGAAATCGAAATTGGGTTAAGAAGTTCCCTTGACAGCCTAACGGCGTCACATCAAAATGAGTTGATGAGAGATAAAAAGAGTATCTCATCACTTGGACACAAAATTTACATCATTAAGGATATATGGGAACATATCCCAACATAACAATATGTAAATTAAAAGACCCAATAAAAGAAGTCTTTTAAAAAGAGGAAGGGTGAATGGTTCCCTTACCGAATTGGGTATCTTTCAAAACATACACCCCATGAAAGAAGGGCAATAAATCATTGATGTAAATACTCATAAACGAAAGTATATTACACAAAGAGTAGAATAATGGGCAGTACATACACCACTCAAAGGAAATTGTGGCAAATGTAGCATAAATCTCACGGGGATAAAAGTGAGATGAAAAATCCCTTACGAAAACTCGGCAGCCTAACGGCGCCACATAAAACTTCCAAAAGGATTGATGAGAGAGAATAGGGTCTCTCATCACATGAACATAAAAATTACAGTAGGAGTAATATAAAATAACATCTTAATCATAATAAAGATGAGCTTAAAAGAAATTACATAAAAGAATGTACTTAAAAAGAAAGAGAGTTGTAGGATCCCTTACCTCGGGTCCGACTTGACTCGATCATTCTTTAATCTCCTGAATAATAAACTTGAGTTAATTTATAATTCCTTAAGAACCCTTTTCAAGTTCATTATTACTTTTATACCACTTATTACCTTGTCATAAACATTATGTAATCATTTAAGTTAATAATATTTGTTTTGCCGATATTTGGTTCTTAAGTCGAAAGTGGTCTTCTTACAATTACATGTTGTTCGTGTGGCCAAATGTTTATTATATCCAGAATTGTATTCATTATGTAGATATCATATATTTCATATATATCCAGTACATGCATGCATTTATAACATTACATAATCATTTAGAGGTAAGAAATGAAATGCACCGTTCATGGAGACGGTAAGCCGTACGTACGCATGAACGCTACTTTCATTTCTATTTCGTATTTTATAGAATGGAATAATAATGATATAAAGGTATATTATAATTCCAGTATAATATCATATATAATATCATATTTCCATCCTTTATACATCCCACATATGGTATTTAACGAATCAAATCACTTTGAGGGGGCGGTAGTCCGCACTTCCTTAAATGAAGATATCGCGTATACCCATAATGGAATCCACAAAGGTAAGACAAAAATGAAAAAATACAGAAGCATAAATAAAACATAAACATATTATATATCATATATAAAAATAGTGACATCATAATGGCCACCTTTGAAGGTGTTAAATGAGTATTGAACAATCATCGTTTCGGGAGGCAGAATTTCACCGTCCACGGAAACCGTATGTTCTTTAACCATTTGATGTAGTTGTGTGAGAGTGTAGCTAAAATAAATCTTGTAACAACATCCTAGTATATTGAAGATACTGGTGTTGTTACAAAAGAAGTAAATAAAAAGAGATTATAGGTTTGGAGAAGCAAAATAAAACAAATGAACAAGAGAGAATGAGTTACCTTTAAAATTGTAATCTCCTTTTGATTTGAGCCTAAAGGCTTCCTTTGAGAGGATTCTGCCCAAAGGGGATCCTCTAGGATGAGGAGAGGGATGTTGAGAGAGTAAATGGGCAGGGGTTGGCCGAGCCAAAGGCTTGAGGGGTGTGGGAAAAGAGGTAGAGGTGGGGGCCTTTTATAAGAGGAGAGGAGGGGCACTTTTGGAAAGCAATGAAATATTACATTATTTGAAAATGCTTTTCGGTTCTAAAGGGTCCCACATTGATAGAATTCGTGGATAAGGTGATAAGGCATCGAAATCCACTCATCCAATTGGTTTTGTCCATGTGTATATTGTAGATTTTTCATTATCTTTCCATTTTAATTAAATTGTCAAATAATGATGTCATCGCTGCATCATTATTATGTCATAAATAATTTAATTTCTTTAATGTCTAAAAATTATAAAAAAAATACTATGATATAGGAAATCTTTGTATCTTTCCAATGACTATTTATAATCAAAATTTGGACTTGTATAACCCCACTTAAAAAATGTTTTAGTAAAACATACTATGTTAGTGTCATTTTCACTTTAACATTAAATAAAAAGTATTTTATGTTATTTCCCAACAAAAGTGGATCCATGGGGTCCCCAAGTTAGGCCATGGCTTGTCTTGGTCGGCCATGACACAACCAATAGGGTTGTGACATGTGTCTAGGTCATTTCATTTTTTAAAAGTATTATTTATACCTTAAACTACACTAATTATCACTAATCGCGATTAAAAACTTAATAAGTTACTATTCACCAAAAAAATTATTATAATCTCATTGAACCACATTTTACTTCTTAATGACAACCATGTATGTCGGATTTTCAAAATTCAATACACATTAGTGGTAAACTTTCATTTAACTGAAAAATCAGTTTGCTTGATTATCACTTAGTGGTTTCACTATTCATCAAAAATTGAAGTTTTTCAGAAAATTACCAAAAATTCACCCTAAGCTATATTTGATATTCTGAATTCAAAAATGAAGTCCGTTTTACAAAATTCAAAACATATTATTCACATTAATTAATTTAATAATTAATTCCCGCTGTCAGAGCAAATAGCGTGTTTTTATAAAACAATAAGTATCAAAAGATTGACACCAGTTTAAGTCCGATTTCAAAGTGATATTAATTCCAACCACCACTATTGGATTAAATGGTAAAAATATTTCCTAATTTCACTTTAAAACCAATTCAAAAGATAATCTAATCATATAAATAAATTAGATTAAAAAGTGGTTTTGAATTAAAATACAACATTTTACACTATTCCTTAAAAAAATGAACTTTATCGGAAAGATACCAAAAATTTACACAAAGTAAATTTTGATGTCCCGATTCTTAATAAGAGTTTTATTTGGTCCAAAAGAATGTTTAAGAGTGAACAAAACTATATTTAATGATGGTTCAACATCAAAAGGTGATAAGTGAACCTTTAGTGAAAACTAGGGCATATACGCCTAAAATTGAATTCTTTCCGTATTTTAAGCCTCTATTCTTTATTGGATAAATGTAAAAACAATTAAAAACATATGAAATCATATTTTAGTTATTTCTATCCATTCCCGCCAATACAATGGCTACATGTTAACTATCATTTAAAATAATATTATTTTATTATTAGAGTGCAACGTAAGATTCCCAAGAAACTCGTTGTTGCGTGTTGGGTACGCCATCGAGCATAGCGTCCCCTTTAAAGTCATATTAATATTTTATTCACAAATATGGATAAATACAAAAATGTCGTATTCTTTATTTACCTGGGGTGTTACATCCTTCCCCCCTTTTGGGAATTGCGTCCGCGCAATTTTAAAATTGGACTTGGAAACATCCTTGGAAGTCCCACATCGGAACAAGAGTTGGTAAAACAATCACTTTAAAATAAAGAAAGATAAGTACAAAGGTCACCCGAGTTAACCCATACTAGGACTCCAAGTATGAAAATATGGACATGGAGGAAAAAACAAAGGGTCACGTTCTTATGGAGAGTGATAGAAAACATGTTTAGGAGAAAGTTAACAATGAGAAAATCACAAACTTGTGATGGGTTAAACGGTATTCGATTCCCCAGTAGGAAAAGTTAATATACAACATTTTTGTTTTAAGTTACTTTTTATTGAGGAATTTATTCATAAGGAAACATAATCACTTATCATATTGACTTTCAACTTTTATTATATTCCTTTCACAAACTCATATTTTCTCCAAAAGACGAGTATTTAGGAAGACTTGTTCACATTAAGAGTACTATAATCAACTTCTAGAGGATCACCTAATCCACAAAAGAGAACTATGTACATCCTATGTCTTTAGGCTTAAACCAGAACCAAAACCAAAAAGGCTATTACAAGATCAGATAATTTAGAAAAGGATAACCCCTTATAAAAAGAAAATCTATTCTTAATCTCCAAAATTTGTCCAACAAAACCCAAAGTTCAAAGAGGACCATCCGATAAACAATTTGTCCATAAAATTCTTCAAAGTAAACCAATATAAGATTGAAACCCAAATATTTGAAGGATTTAGTCACATAGTCTTCCAAGTTAAATCGTAACATTTATCTCCAAACAACATCAGTTGCTCCTAAAGTCTCACATTGAAAAGTAATTATCCTAATCACATATCCTTCATGATAGGTTAATCATTTTTATAAATAACCCAAAATCAACTCACTCTTAATTCATAAAATCATATAACCAAAAATAATCAGTCAAACTAACCAGGGACTTCACGTAGTCCAGTGGTAGGCGATAAATACCAGTCGCACTTTGGTTGTGGGTTCGATTCCCGCAGCTTTGTCCGACGCGACGGGATGTCACACGGTCTGCGTGTTGTCCTTTTTCCAAAACTATATAATTCTCAAAACATTCCCCAAAATGAGATAAAATCTTCAAAAATATTCATAACATATTTTAACCTCAAGTTTATCTCATTCCTTTCCTTTTCCATCATATCATAGAGTAACCCATAATTACCTAAAAAGTAAGGATCATATAAACCCTAATGGTTACCTTAATAATTATTACCTGAATTTCCACATCGAGTTGGCCATCTCGTAAATGATGCATTAGAGAACTCACGAAGGTTGAAGTGATTGATCATGGATCCTTGATAGTTGGTTTAGAACAACTATGAGATTCCTCATTGAATCCCCTATCTCATCTAGTATCATAATCAGAGAACCACCACAGTTTCCTTCAAACCCATTGTCACTTTGGTGCCTGCTAGATCCATCCATTCACTAAAAACATAAATGTCAGTGTGAGTATATCAACAAAAACATCATGTACTAATGAGGAAGGTAGACTCTAAGATATACTTACTCATTCACATTATCTAAAATTAGGACTCTTTCTGAAATTCTAACCATTATGGTAATGTCACTTATGCTTAAGGAATACCCTAACCTCTAAAGTTATCTAAACCGACCTTTGATACCAACTATAAGGCCCCAGCCTTAAACCTTACTTAATCTTGAGTTATTACAAGATTACACATTGAGGATCTTTTCAGGTTTAGAGTTTTAGAGAATTAGATCATGAAACTTGCATTACATTCCACATTTAAACAAAGTGGTTACATAAAAGTCAGCATTCATTCTTCCCATCAACGGGAACATATTTAAAATATAACACGGATTCTTTCTTGACACATCCTTGACACTATCATCACATCATGTACCTTTCCCTTGACCTGTGAAAAACATTTCAAAAACTTGGGATGAGCATAAAAAGCTCAGTAAGAGTTATAAAAATATGGAAAGGAAACATGAGTTCATATATACATAAGAATGAAATCATACTTTACCCATAAAACAAAGGCACTTTAACATACCTCATCAAACCATGAATAAATCATAGAAATCATAAGACATAAAGGTAACTTGAGGCATTCATAACATTCTTATGTAGGGAGTAACCCTCTTGGTTACGTTTGGAATACCCATCACAGTATATTCCCTAAATCTCTTCGGAGAAACCTTAACGTTTCACTCCTTCGCGTTACCCAATGCATTGGAGAGCTATATCGGGCTCACCCGCCCTTAGTTTATCACGGAACCACCCGTTCTTCATAACAATGCCCAAGAACCATAACATAATCGTATCACATAAACATGAATAAAGGAAACATAACATTTCCACATTTCAATCACAATATAACATATTAGGATATTGAAATAATGAATCCATTCAAAAAGAAACCATTTCCAAAACCATTTAAAACATTTAATAAAGAGATTTTTGAATCAAAGTGTCCCATACCACCTTGAAGCTTTTAACCTTTTAAACCATTAATATCCATATAAATAAATCCTTAAAACCATTTTGAAAACATGGATATTAATAAGAACAAATAACTAAAACATTTAAAACGATATTTTGGTTAAAGGGGTTTTACCAAAATTAGAGACACTTGAATACAATAATCAAGGAATAACATTTAGTCAGAACTTTATAATATCATGAGAATAAAAGGATTCATGATATAATACTCCAAAGGACAGTACATACACCATATAAGAGTGAATTGGTGCATAACAACAATGAACCCTCAATAGAAATGTCAAATGTGATGAAATACCTTATAAAGTAGGTATCCTTAAATTAAGGACAAATAAATCTCAAAAAATATGTGTGACAAATATATAGACACCCAATATAAGTGGATATTAAGTGTAAAACAATAAAAGGTCATTCACACATATTCAATGGATGACATATTTAATGACTACAAGTTGAACCCAAAGAAATCGAAATTGGGTTAAGAAGTTCCCTTGACAGCCTAACGGCGTCACATCAAAATGAGTTGATGAGAGATAAAAAGAGTATCTCATCACTTGGACACAAAATTTACATCATTAAGGATATATGGGAACATATCCCAACATAACAATATGTAAATTAAAAGACCCAATAAAAGAAGTCTTTTAAAAAGAGGAAGGGTGAAAGGTTCCCTTACCGAATTGGGTATCTTTCAAAACATACACCCCATGAAAGAAGGGCAATAAATCATTGATGTAAATACTCATAAACGAAAGTATATTACACAAAGAGTAGAATAATGGGCAGTACATACACCACTCAAAGGAAATTGTGGCAAATGTAGCATAAATCTCACGGGGATAAAAGTGAGATGAAAAATCCCTTACGAAAACTCGGCAGCCTAACGGCGCCACATAAAACTTCCAAAAGGATTGATGAGAGAGAATAGGGTCTCTCATCACATGAACATAAAAATTACAGTAGGAGTAATATAAAATAACATCTTAATCATAATAAAGATGAGCTTAAAAGAAATTACATAAAAGAATGTACTTAAAAAGAAAGAGAGTTGTAGGATCCCTTACCTCGGGTCCGACTTGACTCGATCATTCTTTAATCTCCTGAATAATAAACTTGAGTTAATTTATAATTCCTTAAGAACCCTTTTCAAGTTCATTATTACTTTTATACCACTTATTACCTTGTCATAAACATTATGTAATCATTTAAGTTAATAATATTTGTTTTGCCGATATTTGGTTCTTAAGTCGAAAGTGGTCTTCTTACAATTACATGTTGTTCGTGTGGCCAAATGTTTATTATATCAAGAATTGTATTCATTATGTAGATATCATATATTTCATATATATCCAGTACATGCATGCATTTATAACATTACATAATCATTTAGAGGTAAGAAATGAAATGCACCGTTCATGGAGACGGTAAGCCGTACGTACGCATGAACGCTACTTTCATTTCTATTTCGTATTTTATAGAATGGAATAATAATGATATAAAGGTATATTATAATTCCAGTATAATATCATATATAATATCATATTTCCATCCTTTATACATCCCACATATGGTATTTAACGAATCAAATCACTTTGAGGGGGCGGTAGTCCGCACTTCCTTAAATGAAGATATCGCGTATACCCATAATGGAAGCCACAAAGGTAAGACAAAAATGAAAAAATACAGAAGCATAAATAAAACATAAACATATTATATATCATATATAAAAATAGTGACATCATAATGGCCACCTTTGAAGGTGTTAAATGAGTATTGAACAATCATCGTTTCGGGAGGCAGAATTTCACCGTCCACGGAAACCGTATGTTCTTTAACCATTTGATGTAGTTGTGTGAGAGTGTAGCTAAAATAAATCTTGTAACAACATCCTAGTATATTGAAGATACTGGTGTTGTTACAAAAGAAGTAAATAAAAAGATATTATAGGTTTGGAGAAGCAAAATAAAACAAATGAACAAGAGAGAATGAGTTACCTTTAAAAGTGTAATCTCCTTTTGATTTGAGCCTAAAGGCTTCCTTTGAGAGGATTCTGCCCAAAGGGGATCCTCTAGGATGAGGAGAGGGATGTTGAGAGAGTAAATGGGCAGGGGTTGGCCGAGCCAAAGGCTTGAGGGGTGTGGGAAAAGAGGTAGAGGTGGGGGCCTTTTATAAGAGGAGAGGAGGGGCACTTTTGGAAAGCAATGAAATATTACATTATTTGAAAATGCTTTTCGGTTCTAAAGGGTCCCACATTGATAGAATTCGTGGATAAGGTGATAAGGCATCGAAATCCACTCATCCAATTGGTTTTGTCCATGTGTATATTGTAGATTTTTCATTATCTTTCCATTTTAATTAAATTGTCAAATAATGATGTCATCGCTGCATCATTATTATGTCATAAATAATTTAATTTATTTAATGTCTAAAAATTATAAAAAAAATACTATGATATAGGAAATCTTTTTATCTTTCCAATGACTATTTATAATCAAAATTTGGACTTGTATAACCCCACTTAAAAAATGTTTTAGTAAAACATACTATGTTAGTGTCATTTTCACTTTAACATTAAATAAAAAGTATTTTATGTTATTTCCCAACAAAAGTGGATCCATGGGGTCCCCAAGTTAGGCCATGGCTTGTCTTGGTCGGCCATGACACAACCAATAGGGTTGTGACATGTGTCTAGGTCATTTCATTTTTTAAAAGTATTATTTATACCTTAAACTACACTAATTATCACTAATCGCGATTAAAAACTTAATAAGTTACTATTCACCAAAAAAATTATTATAATCTCATTGAACCACATTTTACTTCTTAATGACAACCATGTATGTCGGATTTTCAAAATTCAATACACATTAGTGGTAAACTTTCATTTAACTGAAAAATCAGTTTGCTTGATTATCACTTAGTGGTTTCACTATTCATCAAAAATTGAAGTTTTTCAGAAAATTACCAAAAATTCACCCTAAGCTATATTTGATATTCTGAATTCAAAAATGAAGTCCGTTTTACAAAATTCAAAACATATTATTCACATTAATTAATTTAATAATTAATTCCCGCTGTCAGAGCAAATAGCGTGTTTTTATAAAACAATAAGTATCAAAAGATTGACACCAGTTTAAGTCCGATTTCAAAGTGAAATTAATTCCAACCACCACTATTGGATTAAATGGTAAAAATATTTCCTAATTTCACTTTAAAACCAATTCAAAAGATAATCTAATCATATAAATAAATTAGATTAAAAAGTGGTTTTGAATTAAAATACAACATTTTACACTATTCCTTAAAAAAATGAACTTTATCGGAAAGATACCAAAAATTTACACAAAGTAAATTTTGATGTCCCGATTCTTAATAAGAGTTTTATTTGGTCCAAAAGAATGTTTAAGAGTGAACAAAACTATATTTAATGATGGTTCAACATCAAAAGGTGATAAGTGAACCTTTAGTGAAAACTAGGGCATATACGCCTAAAATTGAATTCTTTCCGTATTTTAAGCCTCTATTCTTTATTGGATAAATGTAAAAACAATTAAAAACATATGAAATCATATTTTAGTTATTTCTATCCATTCCCGCCAATACAACGGCTACATGTTAACTATCATTTAAAATAATATTATTTTATTATTAGAGTGCAACGTAAGATTCCCAAGAAACTCGTTGTTGCGTGTTGGGTACGCCATCGAGCATAGCGTCCCCTTTAAAGTCATATTAATATTTTATTCACAAATATGGATAAATACAAAAATGTCGTATTCTTTATTTACCTGGGGTGTTACATGATACATTATTGATGGTGTTTATTTACTATGAAAAAAGAATCACTTACCAGGTTTCAATTTTTTTTACGCTCTATTAGAGCATTAACTTATTCATTTTCAATATATATATAAATTCTTGAATTTTATATAAGTTTTGATTCTAAATTAAAAATCCAATTCACATAATGAGTACGCAATCATTTACAATACGATGTTCAAAAATAATTTATCTCTTATTAACCATTTTATGGATTTTCCATTAGGACATGGATATTTAATAGTTTTATTAGCAAATAAATTTTCAAATGATAAATCCAAAAATGATATTCAAACACATATCATACTGAGATGTGTTCTGATGAAGGGTAATAAAACATTAATCCATATATACATGGCTTCTTACACTATTAGATATAAATTATTATTATATTATTAAATATAAAAAATATATGAAATTTCCTAAATGAATAATTGATCTCAAACTATGCCACAAACACTAAGAATTCATATGTCCAAAAAACTAAAATCATTAAAACAATATTATAATAGGTAAATTTATAAACCTAACTCTATTATATATTTCTTACATAAAATAGATCACAAAATCAACTATATTTTTTTAGGGTGAAATCAATATGAGATTGTTCAACCCAATAAACGAAAGGGGATTTGGTGGAATAAATGAATATATAAAATAAGAGTGGAGGATTCACCATTTATTATGAATAAGAATTTGGTCTGGCATCGAGTGATGTCGAGGGAAAGTCAAAGGTGAGGATTAACATTGATCATCATAGAGGGAAGGAAGAAGGGGGTCTAATATTTAGAAATGGTATGTGGGAGTCCAAGTCAGGTTCAAAAACAACATGCTTCCATAAATCAATACTGAGTTGGAGGATGATGTATAGAGGCAACATTGAGTGGCATTGAGGGAGGTGAGAATAGGGAGAGTGGGGTGTGGGGTGGGGGGTCATGCCATGATTAAAAAATGATATTGGTTGGTTTAATTATAAATCCAATACAATTAAATTAAAAAAATTATATAGTTTAATAAACTCTTGTGCTAAATACTAATTCATTTAATAAAATTCATAAAAAAGGCTTCAAATATTGTTTTCAATTTTATAGGGGTTTTATAAAACACTATTAATAAATGATAACATTTAATATTTTTCATGTTTATACACCTGTTAATAATTATTTATGGTGAATTTATAATATGATGGGATGAATAATCTATATAATACATAACAAACATTTCTTAGTAATTGACAGAAATCCATTTTTCAATAGAGACTATATATTTGCATTATTTCTCTTATTAATTAATTATATAAACTGATAAATAAGAATCCTTAAAACTAAAAATTTATATAGTATTTGTTATATGGTAATATCAATAATATCCCTAATTAGTTACTAGAATACTTTTCAATGTAATAATCTCTCAAATTAATAAAAAATAGATTTATGTGTATACAATTAAGTAAATAAATGTACCTTTCAATAAATAGATTAAATTTTTATTTAAGAATACCTCAAGATAACACAAAATGGTGAAACAAGATATAGATAAGTAAAAAATTATATAATTTAGAAAATCTATGACATCTATGTGAACACCATTCCATTAAATTAAGGACACATTGAGTGCTTTTTAAGGAAAGTAATTGAAAGAATTTTTTTAGATAATATAGGATACTTTTGAATGAAAAAGGAAGTGATGGATTTATGTTAGTTTAATCCCCCCTAATGAAAATAATATGATAAGATATAAAAGGTATTACATGAAAAATATAAACACACAAATGTTATATAATTGGTGAAAGAAATCAAATTTAATTGAAGACAAATTGAGATGCGAACACCCACAGTAATATCAACATAAGTGTCCTGAACTGTCCAAATCGAGCCCATATAATGACTACCCAATTCTACACTACAATAGTATAGGGGATAGATACTACTTTTGAGAAAGAATATACCACACATGGGAGGCCTTTTCCAGAAGTACCTATACACATTCCCACATCTATAATCCCAAACAATGCTAAAATTCAAAAAATAACTAAGAAACCATACGTGAATAAATATAAATACAACAACCTGAGTACGAAAACAATCATGAAAATGTAAATAGGAAAAAATTATAGTCCACTATAAAGAGTTTGAAAACATGTACAAACTAAATTTATATATGGGTACTACTATTAAAATAACTATAAGAACATAAATCAATCTGTCTGGATCACTAAGAATTTTTAGGTCATACTCCCTCTAGTACTCTCTCAAAGGGTCAAACATCTTAATAAGATATTAAACATGTGGGAAAATATCATTCAATGGTGAGTATAATAATACCCAGTAGGAAACCCCAAAATCACTAACCAAATAACAATAGAAAAATAGCCATCTCTACCCTTGTATAAGTCTACATCACATTTAACAATAATATATAGTTATACTCAGTAAAGAAACCTAAAATCAATGTAAATACACAACCATAATTCTATACTAGAATTATTGTTTAAATGATCAACATAACACTCATTTGGTAGAATACACTCCATGATCCAGATAGCACTAATGACATCCATCCAAGATTTACAGCTCCTCACATCATGCCATATGAAGTATACATTGTAATTATGGAGATAATGTTAAATAATTGAACATAAAACCCAATTTTATGGGGAAAAAAATTAATTTGGTATAACCCACAATTTATAGGATTGAAACTGGTATGGTGTTGTTTATAAAGATACCAAGAACACCACCTTGGGATATATAGTGATAGAGGATCTCACTCTGAGCCTCATAGAAGGGCCCCGAAAATGCAATCCATGAATTCCCACTAAAGGGATAATTATCCTAAGTGTAGTAAATGTTTCCATACAAAACCTCATGGATTTCATATAGGGACAAAAACCATGAAAAACATGACCATGATGAAGAAGAAATAGGTCGTTACACCTTCTTTGAGGAGTACACGATGTGTTATGGGAGTAAACATTGTGTCTCTTCAACACTGGGTCATACCCATGTAACAAGGCCTATCTCACCATCCATGTCCATAGAAGATTACATAGAATGTCCATGCCCTATTACTTCTGATTGTGTCTGTGTATAGATTTTCATGTCTCTGGATGGATAGTCATTCCCATGCCCAATCTTGTGTATCATCCATAGTATAAGCTGAGCTAACAAGAAGTGTGTCATAGTCTTTATGAAACAACCACACACCTTGTGATACTTTACTACATCGGGAAACCTTAGCCATAGCTTTTTGGGACACACATTGTGTGTAGCTCTGTAATACACATCGTGTACAATGATATTTCTTAATTATTCTATATCTTAATACCTCTCCATTTTCCACACATTCAACTATCATTCTAGAAACACCCAAAGTTAGAAATCCTGAAACACAATTGGCTAAGCCTTTTTGTTATTGATCACTATTATCTGACCATCAAACCAAATTGAAAATGAAATCGTGAGTGATACATTGTCTCACATGGAAGAACATGAGTTCTGGTATCCCCATTCCATCTGATATGGTTCCACTTCTAACATAGATCGATGACATCATTGATCTAAGCCCAGATCATGGATCTCACTCCATTGATCTAAGAATCATGTGTGAAAATGTTGATTATCTCGTACTTCTTGAAATAGAACCAATGTATTTACATGTGATGAGAAAATAAAATGGGATATAAAATAACAATAAAAAACAAGATGATTTAACATTGTCCAATGTTGGTGTTATCCTTGATTAACAATAGTTAGGATGTTGAAATAAGAGAAAATAACATAATAACATAGATAATCTCGAATTCCTGGATAAAACATGCCCTTCACCATAATACCAACATTGTAAGAATCAATCTATTGATCGATTGAATATCATTAATTTAAGAATAAATAAAGAGAAAAAATCCAAATTAATAGATATACTACTTCACATTAGAATTTTGTTAGATGAAGAAAGAAAAATAATTGTGGTCTTTGGAATGTTTCTTTGATTCCATTACAGATTGATTGTTGAGTAAGGCATCAAGGGACAAACTCTATAACATCCTTCTTCATCCCTGGACACCAAAACTAACATCAATGATATTGGTAAAACTTTCCAACACCTTGATATACCCCAAAAATAGATATATGGAACACTCTCAGAACCTCCTCCCTTAATTTCACTAGTACCATTGTTCATAAAATAAAAGACATGCCCCCCCTTTATAAAATCCATCAAGATAATGTCCAGTGGATATCTGAGCCCATAGGGTCTCACAGTTGGGGTCACCATGCTATGCCTCCTTGTATCATTAAAAATTAGGGAGATATGTATCATCAACTGGGGGAAATCTTCTAAATCTCCATCAACAAAGGATAACTACAACGAGTCCAAATAATTTGATGCCTCTTCCAGTAACTAAAAACAAGAAATACTATTGAGTGAATATTCTATAATGTTTTCCTTCATAGGAGAATATAAAATCTCAAATTCAGAATCCTATATGAAATATATCCAAAATATCTTTATTAAGTTAATATTATTATAAGATAAGATTTACTTCTTACTGTTGTGGTCCAAATGGAAAAAAAACATCTCCCACATCAGGTAGTGTCACCATATATTTAGTGTGAAGATAGTTGCTTCAAACTCAAGATCATGGGTCAGATAGTTCTTCCCATATGTTCTTAGTAGATCTAAACCTTATGAAATCATCACTATACACTGTAACAGAACAGAACATCCCCAATTACTAACGAATCAACTAAAACGACGTACTTGACACACTCCATTGGAAATCTGAAGATGGGAGAAATCAGAAATCTCTACCTCCCATCATGAAAACCATGTTGGAACCTCTCCGTGCACATAAAAGGATTACCCTTTCAGGTAAAATATTCCATGGGGGATGATATCCCGGGTAAGTCATCTATGAATCATCTATCATAGCAATCCATCCTAAGGAATCACAAAACCACCATCACGTTCTTGGGTGGTACCCAAGGTAACAATTCCTAAAACTTTTTTGTGTACAAAACAATTATATATACTGAGATAACATTTACCATAATGTTGACCTCCTAAATCTATAACTTTTACTTCAAGAGGTTTCCATAATTTTTATTCACCTAGTGTATGTTTAGAACTATCCTCAAGTGTATCTCATGCTCCTCCTCTAAGATCGAATAAAGAAGGCTTTCATAAATGAATACTACCAAGAAATAGTATAAAAAGGACAAAAATATTCGGTTCATGAATTACATGGACACTTTTATGCATTATTCATAACTAATAGAATCATTGTGTTCTCATGGTGATGATAGTGACATAAGAACGTTGTCTTCGGTATATCCTAATCTGTTACTCGCAAATGGTGATAGCCTGATCTAAGGTGGAACATAAAGGAATATTTATTCACTATAATATGATAAAAAATAAATCCTATTTAGGGGACACTTCTTTTATGTTCAAGTAATTCAATAGTTGATAGTCCAAAAATAAACTCAAGCTTTGGTCCTCCTTCCTAGAGAAGAACACTATGGTTGCCGAGGGTGAATCACTCAATTTAAAAAATCAATTCCTCTAAAAGTCCACAAACTACACCCTAAGTTCATCAATATCCATGTGAGATATCTATTTCTTTGGAATAGATTTCAGGTTCATACCCGGGTATAGATTAATGAAGAAGTATATCTTTCTATTTGGAGGTATGATTGGAACATCCTTTGGAATGATGTCCACATACTCCACCACCACATTAGGGAACTAGAAACTCATGGAATCCACAACACCAAGAGTCATTCTATCTAACTAATGATTAATAAGATCCAACCTACAATTCATGAGTTTATATTTTAGTACATGGGATTTCTTTTCATCAATAATGGGAAATCGAGCCCCATCGATGTAGAAACACTATACCATAAACCTAAAAGTGACAATATAGGAATGAAGTATAGATAATTAGTACATACCTATGATGAAATTATAAGGATTCATCCCTGATAAAAATAGACCCCAACAGAAAAAATGTCATCCGAGATTTAGGTCACACTATTAGAATAAGTATGAGATCACTAAGTCATTTCCAGTAGGTGTCTCTAAGTGCAAGGGCTGAGCCAAGGGATCAACCATAATAATTATGTCATGAACCAGATAACTGGAAATAAATGAATGAATTAAACCGTAGACTATAAATACTTTAGAAATGGAATAAAACATGAATCATTCCTTATATCATCCCCACATCTGCTAGTTCATAAGCCTCGACAACCTATAGTTCTCCCCTACCATATCCTCTAGCTCCTTGATCCTGGAGTGGACCATCTAGGGGTGGTGGAGGTAACAATATTGAACTTATACGACCAAAATCTTCTCCCCCATCTCCTCCACCAAATACACAACCATATGGACATGTCTAAACCAATTACTTCTTCTACATAGTTATCCCACCCACATTATTCCTATCATCCATTTGGCGGGTAAGACAATATCATGCTAGATGATCTTTACCATCACATGAGTAGCCCTGACTCTCCATGAAATTTTTAAAAAAATAATATGATTCCTAAACAGAATTCCCTATTTCTTAGAACATCCTTTTGAAACTTTTCTCGTGTCCAGGTCTCTGTGGAAGAAATTTGATCCCTGTTTCCAAAGTTTCTGCTCCGGTGTACCCACTACCCTAACCCACTATATGTGTCTACATAGAAAGTAATCTTTAGACCACAAAGGTTTCTTTAACACCCTAAAATATGCATAAATACAGAATGGTATAAATATTGCCTGGATATCTATACACATTCCTCGATTAAAGGATCGTGAATGAACGATCTGATCATGAACTATATCCATCGAGTACCTAAAGAGGATGTTGATCCTCGGTGAATACTTAACTATTGTCTTCCTTCTATTCTAATGTTGTAGAATCTACTGGATTCGTACATCTTTTGATGTAAATAGAGAGAAATACTCTCTGAAAATGAACTCAATTAGGGACCAGAGTATTGTCAACTCATCATATGGTCGGGTCACTAAACAAAATTATCAATATATAGAGATATTGAGAAGCATCGCATCCAGAAACACCATCTGATATGTCGGTGACCTAAAAATATGGGAAACATATGTCAAGACATCAATAAAGTAATCATCCTCCTATGGGTCAGGTTATCCTTAGAACCTATGGTGTCCCTGTCATTGAAACTACTGAAGTGTGCTCAACCAGTGTAGCTCATCTGATGGTATTGTGGTTACCATCAGTTGCATAATAGGTGGTGGTATAAATGTTGCACCACCTTATTGTAAACCTTCCAAAACACGCCCATATATTGACAACCCATCATTGAGGGGATCGACCTCATGATCTTGTTTCATAATCCAATCTAATATTTGTTGTAGATTAATCCTAAAATAGAGAATATGTACCACAATCAATGATTATATCCAGATAGATGACACCAAAAGGACATCGGAACATCAAACCATTCGTATATGATGCTTCTACCATTTTTTCCAAGAAAATTGTTTTCCTAATGTACTGAGCCAAAAATTAGGTCATCATATTCATGGAATATGGATATGTTGGTTGCTACACCAAAAATAGATCCATGGGCCTAAAATACAGTGTAAAAAAACTAAACACTATTTCCCATATTAAATATCATAAACACTAGTCAAAAGGTAGAACTAGAAGTCAACGATAAAACTATGTCATGAACCATCCTAAAGAGTCCCGCGTCGCAACTACCCCATGATTACATCCAATAGGCTAGTGGTTGGTGAATATCATTAAGAACGAATATCAAACACATGGGTGGCCTTATCCAAAAGTACCTAGACACACACCCACACACATCTACATGACCATTAAATTATGAAATGTAAAAACAATAGATAAACCATGAATACATACATATTAATACAACAGATGAATTATAATAAAAATATCTAGAAAGTAAATAGGTCCAAATACAACCCCAATATAAAGAGTAAAAAAAGTCCATCAAAAATGTATTTACTGGGAATGTTGTCCATATAACCATAGAAACATACATAGGCCTATCTTGATCACATAGAACCATAGGGTCCTAGTCTTTTTAGGACTCTATAAATGGTTCAAACATTTTCACAAAGCCACAACACATGTAGAAATACCCTAAATAAGGGTTACAATAACAACACTTAGAATGAAACCCCAAAATAAATAATCATATAATAATAGAAAAATTATCATATTTATAAATGTATATGCCTAAAAAAAATTTAAAAATGATACTGAAATATTCCATACATATATACATAGTCTCAAAGTAAAATCAAAAACATAATTCTATCATTGGATTCTTGCTAGAAGGTTCAATATATAACCCATTAGAGAGAACACATTACAGGATTAATATAGAATTTATGGAATCCATCTATGATATTGAAAAGAGTTGGTATTTCCATAAAATTTATATGATGTAAGAATGGAAATAATGATACATGGATGAGAATAAAACCCACGGGAATGGGATATACTAACAAATCAATCTGAAATAACCAACTTTGTAGAGGATCAATTCCCATGTATAGTTGATCATGATGATAAAAAGAACTCCACCTTGGGAAATATATTGATTTAGGATATCACTCCGAGTCTCATGGAAGGGTTCCAACAACACTATCTAAGAGTCCCTATTAATGGGATTTCTATCCAAATTGTTGGAAACAATTCCATACTAGCCTTTAGGGATTAGATATATGGAACACAACCTAACGATACCTATCTATGATTAAGAGAATATGGTACTCCATGAAATATTTAAAGGATAAAATAAACCATAATAGGAGTACACGATGTTTCCATTCTATACCAGGTACATCCCATGTAACATGTACCACATCCTTTTCCATTTATTTGTCCGAGTATACAACATGTCTGACCCATGGTACTCTTGACTGTTTCCACATATAGGTGGTCTTTTCCGCATATAGCTATCCATGTCTGTTCTCTAACTCTTGTACCAACTAATTTACTTATAGATCGAACCGGGAAGGTTAAAATTCCATATGATACTTATCATCATTTAGAAAACCTAGCTGCTACAGAGAGGGTCCCACAAAGTGTGTTGCTCGGTAATAAACACCATGTACAATGAGATTTCTCTTGAAATGTTGATTTGTATCCTACTTCATTGTTCACTCCCCTTACTATCGATCTAGACAGATAACATATCAAGAAATCAAGGAACATTTTCTTCCATGTCATTCCATTTTAGTATGCATAAATCTAAACATCAATCTATTTAAAAAACGCCTTCAGGAATCATCCATTTTAATTCACAGAAAAACCTGAAATCTGGTATCCCAAATCAGTTTGATCTTCTACTTCTCCCAAATTAGATCAATTAATTTTTCAATCAATTCATAAATATATAAGATAAATTTGTTTTACCATGAATCAGGAACAATACAATTGATTATATAGTATTTTTAAACCACATGATAATGGATTTGCTTGTGATGAATGAATAAATGGAGAAAAAAAATAACCACAATCACAAGGAATTAATCTTGGACAAAGTTTATGTCGAACTCTGCAATTTTTCATTATAATTAAGATTGAAGTGAAAATAAAATAATCACAATGATAATCTCCAATTCCTAGATAAAAATAACATGTCACTATAATACTCACGATCCCTGAATTAATCCAATGGCAGATTTATTTTTTTCATTATAGGAATTAATTAATGGGAATGAATGTGGATAAATAATTATCCTACCTATAGTTGGATCAATCACTAATGACTAACGGAGTTGTTCCATTTTTCTAGGTACGATCCTCTAATTTCGTTACACATTAGTTGTTGATATTTGATGTGATAGTTCATCGTCAACGAATGTTATTCCAATGGATATACAATGTCTCTTAAAAATTTATAGGATTATGTGGCTAAAAGAAAATTTTTCCATAAAAATATACATATAGAGGAATTAAAAAATTATTGGTAGTTATATAAATTAATTTTTTAATTTAATTTATTTTAAGCATCCTCTGATGATCATGCCCCAACATAAACACCCAACTTGTTCTAAGGGTATATCACACATATGTTAAAACACATAATTTTAACTCAATGTTAAAATAGGATTTAAGACATGAAAATGATACAGAAGAAGTATATATTATCAAATATTTACTAATGGGTGATAAATTAGAAAAGAAACCCTTACTAGTAACATTATATCTGAGGTAAGAATGATTTGATAATGAGGTCATAAGGATGAGTTTTATAACTTTAGTAAAAAGGAGTAAAAGTAAAAATAACTATTCAAGAAGTATAATATATAAAAATTGAAATAATATAGTTCCATCTGAATGATTGAAACATTATAGAAGGAAATTGAGTTAATAAAAACCCTTACGTTAAATCCTACAACGTCGAAATGAGCTCCAACTTTGTCCATTAAAAAACATACTATCCTGATTACCCATTTTCATACCATTTATATATATATATCCTTTTTAAACTACATTTTTAATTAATTTTTTCAAGTATATTAGTTATTTATTAACTATTTTTTAAATTAGGTGTGAGTAATCGAGATTATTTCAAACTAGTTTCATAATAGTCATGTTATTATTCATTCTTCTACCATTGTTCATAATAAAGATGTAAATAAATTAATATAATGGATTTATAATAATTAGATATAATGTTATAATTTAATTTTAATGCAGTTTTAGTTACAATCCATAATATTTAAATCACCAGTGAGAATGTTTATGTGATTTTTCACACACATATGTTAATATCCTAACTATTGAGTTTAATATTAATTTTACCATCCGAGAATAGAAATAGAGTCATTAATTATATTTTCTAACAATGTTTATCTTTTAATTAAATCACCATATTTTTCTATGATATATATTTATATAATTTATCAAGTAGTTTTTTAAACTATCCCATTAAAAATATACCATAACTAATCGATGGTAATAAAGTTATTTAGCTAAATACCATTAATCTAAAATAAATAATGAAATTATTTCATATTTATTACTTTAATATTTAATAATTTTAATGAATTATATTAATAAGTTAACATATATAATTTTACTATAGATAATACAAAAAACATTATTCACTCTTTGAATCCTTGATAGGACTGTAAAATTTACCATCAAATTTTATTTGTTGATATTATAAATAATATGTCCAATTTTTTCAATAAAAACCTTAGTAATTTTAGAAATATAATATTTATATATTATTTTTATTCTCATGTACGTCCATTAGGTTGGTTTTGAATATTGAAAAGAAAAATAGATTATTCAATGATGGTGGTGGTCTTCACATATGCATGGTTGATTACATCATTTCACAATGAACGAAATAATGTATAATTTGTCTTATCAATAAATAATATAAAATATTTCTTAAAATTACTAAATTTTTATAAAATTATTCCCTAGTAATATTGGTGTGTTGTTTTAAGGGAAATAAAAACATGATGCATTTTGGAGATGATAGTTTACACACATCCAAAAATGTTGTTTTCATTTTTCTTAAGGAAGAAGTGGACATGTGTTCAATAACTTTTAGCTTATAAAAATAAATGTTATTAACATAAATATTTATATACATCATAATGAGAGAAATTAATTCACAGAAAATATATAGATGATAATAAATTTGGGAATATTAGTTCACAAGTTGAAGACTTAGTTTTTCTCCAGGAGGACTCTTTGGAATAGGTGAGAATAGGAAAATCCCAATTGACTATAATATTAATAGGGTGAAATAATTTTATAGGAGAATGATTAAATTATGTGTTTTAAGAAGAAACTGAATATTTTATTGTTATTTTAGGTGGTGGAGATAATCCCATTTTATAATAATTGAGAACGTTTTTTTTGTAAATATTTCAACATGATATAAGTAGGCCACATGTTCTATATGTCACGTGGATCAGAAAAAATGGAATATTTTAATTTGGGGATGATATAAAATCTATAATCCCCCATCCATTAATTTTAAATCCTTTTTTAAACATTTTCATAAATCCTTTACTCATAAAAGTTTCACTTTTACCATTTTGGGTTTTACCATGGTAATTAGTTTCTATATAGGTAAATTTATTTTTACTCATTAAAATAAATTGGTTCTTGTAATATAATTTTTACCTAACAATTTAATATATAATAATATATTATATAAAATTAATTTATGTAATGAAAATAAATTTTTACAATATAACATGCAATGCCTAATGACCCATTTTTAGAAAACATGTATTTTTAAACTTAAAATTTATACCTGCGATAAATTTTTTATTTCATTCGATTTTGTTGATGATTTTATTATTATAAAACAAATTATTATTATTTTTAATTTATAGAATATAAAAAATTAATTTACTTAAATGTTATAAAATTAAAATAAATGATGAAAAATTGATTCTCTTATATGAAAAATATTACCACCATTCATAAAATGTTAAAACAAGGTTTTATATATTAAAAAACGTGTTTAAATTTTTTATTATTTATTTCTATATAAATATATATATGATAAATTATATGTTTTTATAAATGACAGTTCTATATTATATAATAACAGTATCATAAAAGTTACTATTTTTGTAGAATCTATAGTTTTCATTATTCACCTAAAAATAAAGTATTTTAATAAAATTAAAACAATAATCATAAGTCGCATGATGAAACTAAAAATGAATTTTATTATATAAAATTAAATTTATAAAATATGTTAATTGAAATTTGAATTAAAAAAATAATTAAATTTTTTCTCATATGAAAAATCATAATATAAAAATATTGATTGTTCATATTCTTATTTCATATAAATTACTAAAAAATTAGTGTTAATATATTATTCATATTGAAAATATATTTTTTCCATAAAGTGTTTGGAATATTTGAAAATATATAAATACCAATTTTCATAAAGGATCCATTTTAAATAAAAAATATTCTTATTAGTTGTTTACCTTCATTAATATAATTTACCAATTAATTATCATTAATAATGAACTATATATATTATTATAATTTGGATACAACCATTTTACCTAGATATTTTATGGAAACTTTTTAAGCGATATAGTTGTTTCTTCTGTTCATTGTGGTTTGATGTTGTATGCATCAGAATCTATCAATCGCATTTGGTTCTAAGGTAAAATATTATAATCTTAAATCATGGGGTGTTACACTAATTGAAGGGGTATGAATGATCAAATGGGGAGAGACTATGGATTTAAATAATAGATGTATGAAGATTAAAGGGTGAGTTTTTTTCCAAAAGAGAAAATGGCTTCCCCCATTATTAAATGATTGGGGTAAACCACATATTGAACAATGAAATAACTTATACTACGGTTAAAATCATAAAAACCAATAAGGATCCCGACACACTATGTTCTATGAATAAGGGATCATATAATCCAATATACTAGAAAAAACATTTAACACCAAAAAATCAGCACCATAGTGAAGGGCCCATCCCTAACCAATTTAGCTTGGTGGTCCTCTCATGTTTCAATCCCAGTCAGGGTACCTACTAATCAAAAATTTCGGAACAACACCAGGACTGACGCACACAACCACCATGAGAAAGTTTCTCTATCAGGGTTGTTTTCAACTGTCCATGACAAAAAAAGTCATTGTTTTGTTGTAAAAATTTCTCATAAGTTCCTCTCATAGGAACTATTCCCAAAACAGGGCACCATGAACTCATATAATGAACTTGTACCTCTACCAGATCAGGGTATTTTTGTGGTGGTTTAAAAATACTTAAAGATAATTTTATGTTCACCTAACATCAATATTAAATCCACTCCAAAATACAAATCCCTATGGACTCAAAAAATGTCATTGAGATGTATTAAAAATCAGAACTCAAATCCAATCATCAGTACTAAAAAAACTTTTATCCATGGACTAGAATTAATTCCTCCCATTATAACCACAATGAAAAAATATAATGGAATTTATATCCTTCCCAACATATTGTTTCTGATCCTCTATAATACATTGTGATATTTTAACCATTTTTCTAATCTTAACCCTATAGTAAATTCATATCAAACTCATCATGTTCTACTCACTAACACAGAACAATATTCCTCTATGTGACTCCATACACAAGAATAATTATTTATAAAATCTTTATCCACCCTTAATAATGATAACAAATACATATTTATGTTTCTCACCAACACTCATATATCATTAAACACAATGGCTTTATAATCAATTTTTCTCCAATATTTTGAAACTCCCCAACATATGAATCACTTAAAAATGATGATTCTAATACACAGTTCTCCCCATTATATAAATCTCCTACTTAAATATAAATCTCAGTTGTCCGATAATACTCTCTACTCATTTTTCCTTTTACCACACCCAATTATACACTATAACATGAGCTAATCATTGTATGACAGAATCTCATTGAAAAACATCACAACACCCACCTAAAATTTAACATATAACTGAAAATTGATACCTTTACTCATTAATTTATCATGAGATCTTCCAAGATAAAAAATAATTGTTTTATTCTATCATAAGGTGTAATTTCATGGTTTTAACCTGGATTAACAAAAATAATAATTTTACTCCACTCACGAGCACCAATGTTTCTCTGATGCAACTCATTCCAGGATATTATTCAAAGCACACCTATCCCTTTAAAAATAGACATAATCCAAACAATACCAAATTTTAAATCATGATACTATTATTTATTAAAGAATAGATATCAACCGACACATTGGATTCTTAGTGCCATTTTTACTATCAAAAAACATTTCCCATAACCTCTATGACCATTGATATTTGGGGTCATACATATATTGGAATAGTTCCATCCATTATAATATTTTATTGTTGTCCTTAATTTCCCTCAAATTCAAATTTTTTAGTCTGAAACCTCAATGTAAAGACCCGAAAATTCCTTGTAAATTATTTTCATAAATACATGGAATTATTATGAGTCCATGAAATTTTACGGCGCATGATTATGAGGCCTTGTGTGCCTGAGATCAATTTCATAATTTTTGTTCGGGAACATTCAGTAAACATTCGAGTGAGATTTTATAACTTTTGAACCGACGCTCTTAACTAAAATCAGAGGGCACTGTTGAACTCATAGCACCGATATTTTTATAATTAGACTTTCACCTCGACGAGAGTTGGATGAGAATAAAAGTTAGTTTTTGGGTTTTCAAAAAAAAAATATAAAATAATGTGAGATGCACATTATTTTATTTTGAGCTGCAAAGTGAGTGATGGGTGGTTAAGACATCCTCTTGGAAGTTGGAGGTGGGACCACCACACCTTAACCTCCCATGAGAGGGTATGGTGGTGAGGCCCACCCGAACTCAACCTCCCATGAGGGGATTATTTTGGTGGGGACCACATGTGGATTAACCCCTATTAATGGGAGGAGAGGGAAACCTATCAACTCTCCCTCATTAATGAGGGAGAGCATCTTGAATCCTTAGCTTCCCATTTACCGGGGAGAAACTCTTTGACCACCCCCACCTTAATGGAGCGAACCCCCCTAACATTTAATTTGTGCTAATCTCTCGTATTTAATTCATGACAACTCTCGTGAATTATTTCGGTGGAGCCTCTTAAATTAATTCTCCAATTTTATTTATTGTGCCATCAAAATAAAAGACAAACTATTTCTTTTATTATTTGTATTTGGAATTTGGGTGGAAGTTTTGAAGGATGATTATTGGGAGAAGAGATAATCCTCCCAAAAAATAACAATCAATGCATTCTTCCAATGAAGAACGCCGACAAAGATCCTTCTTCGACTTTTCCACAAAAACCTACCAACATGGAGAAACTTCCACAATTGTCGTCCGAACGTAGAAGTTTAAGTGTGCGGCAGACGTGACAAACGGCGACTATTTCTTCTTCACGCGACTTCACCGTCGACACCCGACAATCTAGGTAGTGGGTTATTTCATGTTCATACATTTCATTTATTCTTCTCATCATAGATTGAGAGGAATCAATGCAAAGTGATGTAATTAATTGATGTTCATCTTCTTTTCTTGATGAACAAATTGATACCACCTTAAACGGGGATGATGTGGGTTAACCTAACATGACCCGACATCCTCCATCAATTTTGTCTTTCTTGTGGTGTTCATAGAAGAGGAAATGAGGTGACAAAAGAGGCAATGACAAAAATTGTACTACCTGTGGCCTCTGTGAACCGCGCCGCCCTAGCGGCACACTGGTGTTCCTAGCCGAACACCGCCGACCTGCGCTGGCCCGAGCCATGCCAAACTGGCCTACCCGGCGGCCCCTGGACATCGGCAGGCATGTTGCGGCCTGCTCGGCTTCCCCTACAGCCTCACCAGGCCGCACCCTGGCTCCCGACTGAACCGGCCAAACCACGCCAGCCTTTCGAGCCAGCCCATGGCATCCCTCACGGCATCGTTGGCCGAACCGTCTCAGCCATAAGGGCTAAGTCACCCTAGCCACTCCCCTCATGGAACTGGCCGAACCTGCCCTAGTTTCCGGGATGAGCTGCCTACACGTCGACCTCCAGGCCGAACCGCCCACGCAATCCGCTGGGTCGGGCCCAGCCGACCGGGCCGAACCATACAGGGTGACCTGCCCAACGGGTCGGGTCAGACCCATTGGGTCTGACTGGGTCAACCCAGTCTTGGTTGGGCTGAGTCAGTCTGATCGGGTCTGGCCAGGCGCAGACCCCTTACCGACCCCGTTACATTCTTTGGCCATATATTTGGCACCAGACGTCTGTTTGACGAACCGTCTATAGTGCAGGTATTCTTGGAATGAAACTATCCCTTTACAAATATCCCATTGATGTTTAGGGTATATATGAGATTCAGTCAGGATGGATCATACACAAATCCAACCAGGCTCCCGGGACTAAAAAGCATATAACTCGCAGATCGAGAGTCCGATTGACACACCGTCTATTGCGATAAGACATCTATGACGAGGTGGACCATTGAAATTCTTCTACATGGGACTTCGTGGTAGGTGGAGTATCAACCTGTTTCTCATGGTGCAGACACTCCCGTAGAAGAGAGAGCGGAGTACAAAGACCTAGTAGCCGGCTATGACCTGATGACTGCTTGACCGATTCGACTCAGAGTGATTCTACTAGCCTAGTGGGGAGAACCAAGTTCCAGTGATAGACCCACGATGGGGGAGCGCTTGGTAGTTGGTGGCAGACTCGCGGTACTCGATAGGAGGAGTAACTCTGTAGGATATTAGGGGGAGTTCCTGGTAGTTGGCGGTAGACCCACAATAGGGAGCGCCTCTATGTGAGTGCGGCAGACAGACAATACTTGGTAGGAGGAGTAGCTCAGTAGTCCAAGGTTAGTGGGAAGTGCTTTGGTGTCATGGTAGGCCCACTGTACTCGACAAAGGAGGAGTTCTACAACAGCCATGGTTTCGTTAATGTAAAAAAAAATCCTCGTTGTTCTGAGTCAGTAACTATTGAGTTTACTTCATTATATTGACAGATTACATGATAACTTAGGTATATGTATGGGGATATACCTAAGTGGGGTTATCTATTGATTTATTACTTTGTGGTTTATCCTTGATGGATTTTATGCAACCTTGAGGGTATTAGAGTCCTTACTGACTATCATTATATTTACACCTACACGGGCTATGCCCTCTCCTCATTGTGTTGGATGTAGATGACCAATAACGCTGACAGAGGTTGAGTATACGAGGAATAAACGATAACTAGAGGTGGACCACACGGAGTGATGGTACACGAAGGAGATGGAAGGACATGGAGTGCTATGGAGGCTATTTGTACCTACCTTTAAGGTAGGATTTTCTGGAGGTCAATCCAGAATCTGTTTCAACTTTATTCTCTTGTACTTGTTTTCCTTGTACTTTTTGTTTCCTTGTACATTACAGTTGGGCTTGTATTTCCAACCCCTTTACTTTTTGGCACTTATTTTGTTTACATTTTTACTTTGTGTATTTCATCCATCTACTCTGTCATGTATGTTAATAATCTATAAAGGCAATGCCTTCCCAGTTTTAGGGATTTACACCTTTATTACTAGTCACCAACCCCTGACTCATGGAAGGCGGGCTTGGGGTAGTCCCAGCAGGGGCCACGGGGGACGTGTTAGGACAAATTGGTATCAGAAGAGTCTGTTATATCACAGAACATAGGACTCTGATATTTTTTGTGAAGCAATAGTGTTAAAGGTATTAAGTGTGGTTTTCTATTCAGGGGGTCCATTCTTGGTGTGGCAGCCAACGTATCCATACACTAGGACCCTGAAAACTGATTTCCAACTCAGTGCATGAAAACACTAATTGCTTGTGTGTTTTCAAAAGTTTTCTTAATGTTAGCTCAACCAGGTCAGCTCACCAGGAACAAATCTCTTGACCATGTCGCATGTGTTTTTTTCATGATCCCTCCCCTCAGACAACCAGTTAGATCCCCGAGATTTTTTCACGCAGATAGCCCACTAAGCGATGAGGCAGCAGAATAGGGCCCTCTTTTAGTAGAGGCACCAGCAGAGGCACGAGTGGTTCCACATCCCGTTGGTCCCCCGATGAAACCAGCCCTAGTAGCAGACGATGCATGCATCTTGATCGCGCTGCACAACTTCCAGCACTAGAGGCCACCCAGGTTCAGGGGATTGACCTACCCACATGCATTTGAGGATTGGACGGAGGTTATGGTGAGATTGTTCAGAATAGTAGGGACCCCATCCGACTTCAAGGTGATCCTTGGTGTGAGTCTCCTTCAGGTAGCAGTAGGTAGATGGTGGATTCTAATGCTTTATGTGAAAAACATGATGACGCTACTCTTGGCAGACTTCGGAAGCCTATTTCAGAAGGAGATTATCCTAGCCACCCTATGAGCGGTGAAGATACATGAGATACTGCATCTACATCAGAGTAGCATGATTGCAGGTCATTACTCAGCGAGGTTCATAGACCTCTCGCGATACTCCACTGATATGGTACGAGACCAATTCATTAGGGCCCGAACCTTCGACCAAGGACTCAGATGAGAGATCAGGGCTTCTATGATCTCACACAACATCCTGACGAAGGAGGGGGTGTTGGAGTGAGCCCTATTAGTAGAGAGTTTCCTTGCTGAGAAGTCACCAGCAGTGAGACCAACCACCGGGCATCACGTAGCAGAGTTTTCTAAAGACAGAAATAGATAGATTTCGTAGAGGTCCAAGTAGACCAGACCTACAAGTGGACGAACGCACGGCTCAGAGTCGGTTGTGCGGGGAACCTGGAGTGGAGATAGAGCTAGAAATGCCAGGGGAAGACAGAGTTACTCCTATGGTGGATAGGGTCACATGGCTCGTGATTTTCTGACCCACCATTTGGATGATCAGCAGACAGTTGAGGGACCTCCTTGGCTGAGGCAGATGTTCGATCAAGGCTGTCCACAGGGATAATGATGACATGGAAGAGGAGCAAGTCATGCAGTTGGCGGTGGAAGACGTTACGAGGTGTTACCACCACCACCTCCAGGAGGTCCAGCTGACCACAGGGAGTAGGTGGACATGCGAGAGCTCAGCTCCAAGAAGCTGAGGATTATGATCACAGTGCTATGGAGATGATTTGAGGTATGACTTCTGTCTACTACACCACAACTGCAGTTCCTATAGGCAAAGGTTCCAGTCACTGTTTTATTTTCACTTCCCTCGTTTAGAGCTTGGAGATTCTGACAGAACCATTTGCTCAATCCTTGTAGATAATGACTCCTACAGGAGCAGACTCAATTATTACACTCTAGTGCCGGTAGTGTGAGCTTACTCTAGGAGAAGAGAGCTTCGGCTTGGATCTCCTTGTAGAGACGTCGAGGACTTACGATTTCATCTTGGGTATGGACAGGTTATCTACACCCCATGCTCACATTGATTGTATTAGGCCCAAAGTGCGGTTTTTTCACACAGATGGGACATGGTTCACCTTCAACGGTGAGAAGGGAACCTTTGCAGCACATGACAAACATATTCGAAGGAGGGTGCAGCCGATCACTCATCAGTTGGCCTGCCTTACTCTCGGAGTAGTTGATGTGGAGAGTTCGAGCTATCCTATAGTGGTGGACCTGTACCCGGATGTTTTCCCCGATGATGTTATTGAACTACCTTCTCAAAGATAGGTGGACTTATACATTGACCTATACCTCGGGATGACACCGATATCTACTCCAGCATATTGGATGGATCCTGATGACCTTCATGAGTTGCAGGTATAGTTAGAGGACTTTCAGGGGAAGAGATTCATCCGGACTAGTGTTTCTCCCTAGGCATCCACGATTCGGTTTTCCTGGAAGGCAGATGGGAGAATGAGGCTTTTTGTCAACTAACGTCACCTAAAACAGGTGACCGTGAAGAAAAAGTACCCATCATTGAGGATTGAGGAACTCTTTGATCTATTGAAGGGAGTAAGGTGGGTCTCGAAGATAGACCTGAGATCAGGCTCTCACCAGCTCTGAGTTCGAGATGAGGATGTGTAGCAGACGAACATTAGGTGTCGGTACGACCACTACGAATTCTTGGTTATTCACTCGCGCGACGTTCCTGGCACCCTCCTAGCCTTTCTACCACCCTTCCTGCACCCCGTGCAGCCTGCCCGCACCCCACGCGCCCTTCCTGGTGCCCATCTGGCCTGTCCACACCCTTCCTGCGGCCTACCCGGCTGCCCCACCAACCTTCTCGGGTCGTACACCATCTCTCGGCCGAGCCGCGTGTACCTCCCGATCCGGCCCACGGCGTCCCTCGCGGCATCGCTAGCTGAACCGGGTTGGACATTCGGGATGAGTCACCCAATCCACGCCCCTCATGGTGCCGGCCGAACCGGCCCCAGCCTCCAAGCCCAGCCGCCTACCTGGTGACCTTTAGGTCGAACCGCCCCCGCAGTCCGCAGTGTCGTGCCCCGCGGACCAGGATGAACCTAGCGGGACGACTAGGTCGGCCCAGTCTAGGTTGGGCCGAGTATGTCCGACTGGGCCCAGGCCCATTACCGAACTCTTTACACACTTTTTCCATATCATTGGCACCAGATGTTCATTTGACGAACCATCAACGACACATGTATTCTTGGAATGTGATTTTCCCTTTGAGAATAACCCACTGGATTTTTTGGTATATTTGAGATACAATCAGGTTGGATCGTACATGAATCTAACTGGGCCCTTAGGACTAAAAAGTTTATAACTCACAGATAGTGCGTCTGATTGACGCATCGTCTGTTGCATTGAAACCACCATGATGAGTCGAAACATTAAGATAGTTGTACATGGGACTTCATGATAGTTGGAGTATCGACCTGTATCTCATGGAGAGGATCCTCCAAGAGATGAGAAAGCGGAGTACGAAGGCCTAGTAGCTGGATGAGACCTGATGACTTCTTGAATGATTCGACTCAGAGTGATTCGACTAGCCCAGTGGGGAGCGCCTGGTTGCGGCGGTAGACCCATGGTGGAGGATCTCCTTGTAGTTGGAGGTAGACCTGTGGTACTTGATAGTAGGGGTACCTCTAGAGGATATTTGGGGAAATGCATGGTTGTTCGCGGAAGACCCACAGTGGAGAGTGCCTCTGTGTGAGAGAGGCAGACCCACAATACTCGACAGGAGAAGTACCTCAACAGTAGAAGGTTAGTGGGAAGCACCTTGGTGTTGTGAATGGTCCACTATATCCACAGAGGAGGAGTTATCCAACAGCTGCGGTTTCATTAATGTGAATAAAAATTCTGGTTGAGCTGTGTTGGTTACTTTTGAGTTTACCTCATGATTGAGACACATTACTTTATAACATAGGTATATGTATGGGAATATACGTATGTGTGGTTATCTTTTGATTTCATACTTTGTGGTTTATCGTTGTTGGATTTTGTGAGACCTTGAGGGTATCAGAGTCCCTACTGAGTATCGTTATACTCACCGCTACATAGGATATCCCCACAACTCACTGTGTTGGATGCAGACGATGGACATCACGGACTGAGGCTGAGTGTACAAGGACTGGACGTTACCCGGAGGAAGACCACATGACATGACAATACATGAAAGAGATGGACGGACGTGGAGTGCTGTGGATTCTATATGTACCAACCCTTTAGGTAATATTTCTTGGAGGATGATCCAAAATCTATTTCACCTTTCTTCTATAGTACTTTTTTTCCTTGTACTTTATGTTTCCTTGTACATTACAGTTGGTCTTGTATTTATATCCCCTTTACTTTTCATCAATTATTTTTAAATAGTTTTACTTAGTGTATTGCTTCTATCTACTCTAACGTGCATGTTTATAATTTCTAAAGGAAATTCCTTCACAGTTTTAGGGATTTAAGCCTTTGGTGCTAGTCGCCAGCCCCTGGCCTATGGAAGGCGGACTTGGGGTAGTCACGACAAGGGCCTCGAGGGACGGGTCGTGGCACACAATCACTACTTGTTCCCAGATCACTAGAACCCCCATCTTAGAGGCATGATCTAATTAATACGAAATATGTGAGACAAAATTTAATTGTTTATAGTGCACTAACCAAAATTTGACATCCCTTATTCCATTCCTAATGAATAATCTCAACATGTTACAACCTAATAGGGTGGGGGTAACTCCATTGGAGACAGACTTATCTATAAAGACACAATATTTTAACATAACATTTACATTTAAAAAAACACTATACTGATAGATTATTCCACAAAAAACACTAAACTAAATAATCCATGATATATTAGATTAGAATATTATAACTATAATAAATCCTATGGAAGATAAAAATATTGTAATCAATAATAAATTCATACAGAATATGATGAATAATTCTTAATGTTTTAAAAGGACATTTTTTAACAAGACCATACATAATTATATATTATATTTTTATTTAAAATATAAATCTCATAATTTTAAATATATAAAATTAATATAATTTTTTATTTCCACAGATAAAAATTATTATAGGTAAAATTTCTTATATTTATTTTAAAATAATTAATATATAGGTGAATATAAACAAATCTTTACTTAGATAATATACTATCAATTATGAAATTATCATCATAAGAAAATAAAATAAATATTTTGGAAAAAATCATTCATAAAAACTATATATTTATAAATTATGATATGTTATTTAGAAATAAAATGTTGAATTTATTTAACCCATGTGTATCTTTTTAGAAACGTAGGTAGTAATTTTTAATAAAAAATATTTTTATTCAGTAATATTAAAAAAATAAATCCTCACTTATTTAAATTAAATAAATAAAAATGTATTTAATATTTCAAATATAAATGATATTATTAGAAAATAAGGTTTTTTTTATTAATTTTTGATTATTTAGATTAATATTGATGACCATGATAATGATACATCTACTATTTTCAAAGAATTGTATTATAAAAATTGAGAAATATTTTTTAATAAATTAAATTAATCTACTGTAAAAATTGAGTTTAATATAATTAAAAAACATAAATATAATTTTATAAAAAATATTGTAATGATTAATAAATGTAATAAAATACGAAAAATAATTAATGTTGAAAATAATATTTTTCAACATAATATATATATATATATATTATAGGTTTTAATTTAAAATATAATTTTCAATTATTTATAAATTTAGTTTTGTTAAATTTAGGTTCATCAACCCCAAAATTGGTTAGTTGGGTGTTTTATATTTTTAGTAAAACATATATTACTTATTTAAATACTAGTTATCTCAGTTAATAAGGAAAGGGTGAATTCTAAAAACCTATTGGTAAATGACTTGAATCGTGTTCAAAAAATGATTTAAAATGATATGTTGAGGATAATTAGAACATTTCCCCCCCAAAAATCCATTATTTAGCACCATTGGGGCCCTTAAATCTTGAATATTTTCATTCCACTAATGAATAATAATGGGCATTCCAAAAAGTTCTATTTTCAACACTTGTAAATGGGAATAGTTAAACCAATTCATTCCATACTTATTCCTTTGAATTTTTTGTTAAAACACTACCATTATCCCAATAATATAACTAAATTAAAAAAACAAAACCATTGATTAAGAATAACTCATCCTACGTCATTCATTACCAAGGATACATCAAATAGGACGTTCAAGGACCAAAAGTGAGTATTACATAATCCATAACCATGATTTCTTATTCCTACTAATAAAAAACTATATTATGCAAAGTAAACATATTTCATAATAATAAATAATATGCTAAATTATTAGTATATAAATATCATAATACTTTTTTATTCCTTCAAATTCTCATAAAAAACATAAAATAAAGATGATCATGTGTTTGTGAGGAATAACACCAATATAAATATCAAATTTAATTTATCATTTAAAACATTAATGGATGGTTATAATAATTATTCTAACAAATATATATGATATTTATGAAAATTTTAAAAAAATATAAATTTTATATTATCTTTATATAAAAATCAATAATTAATCATAAAATATTTTCAATATGATATTGTTTGGGTTAATTATACCAAATAAGTGGATGACCTTATGAATATTATATATGGTCTAATTTAGGAATGTTATATAATGAAAATATCATGTAATAAAACTATATTTAATATTTTTTAGTCATTAAAGAATGGGGTTGTTATTATTTAATATATTTATTAATATATATTATTTAAATAATTAAACACCCCAAAATAATTTATTCAAAATTTCCATTTTTAGAATTTATATCTTTATTATTAACTAATTGAAAATAGAGTCTGATGAATAAATGTGAAACCATGAATATGGTGTCTTTTAAAATATAATAATGGTTAGTTTATTAATAAAAATTTTTAATTAACACCATCTCAATACTAGAAGTAGACATAAAATTTGAATTTCCAGCTTTCAATAATAAAAATAAAATATAAATGGATCATAAATTATTACTAATTATTATAAATTAAGTCTATGAATGGAAATATATATAGTTAATTTTATTATAAAATCTATTGAGATATGTATTCCTATTATACAAAAGGATAGAGTGTGTTCAATGTATAATTAAAGAAGGAAAGGGTTTCAGGTCTCAAATTTTCACCCATTAGTACATATATATTATTTTACATCTAGTTTTATTTATAAATGTGCATCTACATCACATTTAATATTTTATATCATTATCCTCTCATATTTTTTATATTTAATGTTTCATTTGAAATAATATACTTTTGGGGTTTTGATTTGAATTCTTTTAATTTCATACAGGTTTCTTTGTCACATTTTCAAATACATTAGACATGTTTGATATTGAGCACCATTATTTCAGGTATATGGTGTGATTACAACATAATTAATGGATTTTAATACAATAATAATTTTTTTGAATAGACATATAATGTTCTTTTCTTTAACGAAATCCTATTCTAAATCCACCATTGTTATTAGGGGTTTTGTTAACTAACCCATCTCTATTTATTTATAATGAATATTATTTGAACTAATTTCATCTATGTTTGGTTGGTTTCCCCATAATAAATTTTAATGGTAACTTCTCCTCAAATTTGGGGAAAATTACTATTTGGATTCAAATATTCCTTCTAGTTGCATTTCATCCCCATTAAAAGAATATCATTATTGAGAATAATTTTGTTCCACATTAACAATACTATCCCCTAATTTTACATAATTTACTTTTCTCTCAAATATTTTCCTTTATATTTGGAAATACAATAATGTTTTATCTATTTATACCATGATATTTACATACTATCATATTCATTAATTATATTTTATACACTTTTTACAATAAAGGGTTTCCATAATGGTATTTCAATAATATTAAAGGAAATTAATTTCCATATATTAAAAAATAAATAATTTTATATTCCACTAGATATTTATTAGTGATACACAATATTGCTTTTCAAGACCTATTATTTAATATCAATTTTAAATTTTAAATTTTTATAAAAAACTCACATAACCATTATAAAACCATTATGTCTCATTCAAGGAATTATAATTGATAATTAATTATAAAATATAAAATTTTCAAGGTGATTTAACATATATTTTTTGAAAATATTATTTATATTTAAAGGATAATCTGTTGAAATTTACTTTTAAAATTAATACTTTTTCAAATTTTTTCAAAAAAAATTTAGAAATGCCTTTTTTATTTGATTTTAACCCCAGCTATTATGTCAAAGATAAAATTTCAGAAAAAAATTTATTTTACCATTTCACTATCATTTCCCCATTATTTAGAAATGGTTAATTTTCATGTATATTATATATCAGGAATAAAAATCAAACTTTTATTATAAAATACTCTTTTGGATGACTGAAATTTTGGTATTAACCATTCATATTCTTGAGGTCAATTTTGTTGATACCATATGAAAATGATAAAGAATTTATTTTCATTCAATTGGTTCATAATTATCTGTGGAATGAATGTTATCAAGTGGAAAAAATAACCATTAAAGAATGAAATGGAGAATTGTATCACCTTTCATTTAAATGGTAATGTATATATCTCTTGAACTCAAAATGGTACACATAAGGGTAAAATGCAAGACCAAGGGTACACAAGAGGATTTATCACAAAACAAAGGGTAAACTAGAGGATTTATATGATGCCAAATGGTACAAGAGTGGAATTATCCCAAGAAAAATGTCACATGGTATGATTTGTCCAAATCTAGAGGCTATACAAGAGTATTTATCCCATGATGAGGTGTATATGGGATGATTTTTCACAAGAACAGTTTAAACATGAGGATTTATCTCAATCCAAAGGTTATACATGAGGATATATCCAAATCCTAATGGCATGCATGAGTATTATCCCAAAACTAAAATAAACCTAGGGGATTATCCCAAGCCTAATATGAGATATAAATATTTGTTGGTAACAATGAAATAATTTCTCTATGCTTTTGTTACATCCACCATATTTTGTCATAATCTTCACTCCAAAGTCACTTTTTTATTTCCAGACTATTTTAAGTGAAAATTAAGAACCCAAATAGATAACTAGTGAAATCAAAAAAAGAGAGTAATGACTTGTCAATGAAAAGTATGAGTTTATTTGAATCAATAAATTTAAACAACTACCAGGGGAGATAATTTAACTGAGTGTCAGGATCATGCATTAATACATATTCATAGTTCTTACCCAGGTAGTCCCATGATCACATGTATTCCACCTTGTTAATATTCCCTTTGTTGAAACCTCAAACCAAAATGTGATCTTTCTTGTCAATCTATTCAACTTGTTTCTTATTGCTGTCTACCTACAGCAATCTTCCCATAATTTGGTCAACCTATTCTTTCGTCACCTTAATCGCCAGGATGTCCTCAACCATTTCTTCACCCGAATTCCTGAGTAGTTCCATGTTTCCCACAACCAAGGAATCTTATTATTGTGAGAATGAGGGAGATCCATCCTCACACTGAAGCATAAGAGGATGTGAAACCTTCTCTTGTTGCACATTATCTAATTGAAGGAATATCTCCTCATGCTGGTCCCCAAACATATCTCCAGCAACCGCTTGAGGAATTGCCAAATGCCCCGATGAATCATCAGCAGCTACTTCCTTTACAATCACTGGGGGCCTGATATCACCTAGTGGATGCACATCCTTACCACCTTACAATGTCTAAAACTTCTATTCCTTGGATTTTCCACCACTTTTGGATGAATGAGTTGCCATTGTCCTTGACAGAAATGAGTAGTCCTTTAGTCCCTTCAAAATATGCTTCTTAGAGACAATGTAGTTCCCTGGGTCTCTATTTTCCTTGTTCCCCGTCTTCCTCCATGGGATATTCAAGACATTAATTAAACCTCATGGATCACCATCACACTTTGATTATGAGTGTAAACTATAGTTGTTTACACCTTCATAATTACTTATTAAATTATGATGCTACTTAAGGTGGATAAATTAAAAACCCTATGGTCTCTATGACTGGTTCTACCTTGCCTTGGCTCCTCCCACTTCTGACCATTATTAGAACATCCCTCCATAGCTGTCTAAAGCACACTTGGAAGTTTGTTACAAATTCCTCTTCGCAGTTCGATGACATGTGTGTGACCAAAATCCTTATCATTGGATGCATCAGATACAATAATAGCATTTTTATTTGACTGAGGACCTCCCAGGTCTAGCCTTAGTCGCTTAAAAACATCATCCATTTTCGAGTTACCCTCTATATTGTTTCCATGAATCATCTCTTCCTTGGAATGATCCATGAATGTACCCAGTAGTATATTCGCTATTAGCCCATCATCAGAACCCCCATCCAAGTTATTTCCCCTGCCTCCACGACTTATGTCCATCTGCATCTTACACCTATATGCTGAGAGATTGTGACATAGTTTCTTGCATGAAAGACAGATGTCAATCCAAGATTCACAGATGACAGGTTGTTTCCAACAAAATGGCTTCCCAATAGTAAACCAAACAAGATCGACCATACATCTAGATAAGTGTATATCTATTCAAATTTTAGGAGATACATGATAACACCCATACCTTGTTCAACTATCAGAACACAGGTATAATCTGACCATATTCCAAGTAATTATTTAAATTGAGGGATTTTGAAATGGAATTATATGTTATGGAAGACATAACCTAATAGCCACTAACAGGGAGTCACACATTATATGGAAATCAATGGACCACTTGAAATGAGGGAACCAGAAACCATTGTAGGAGGTGGGAGCACTATACCATACCCGTATAAGGTCATTCTCTTTTGCAAAATGAATAATGATGTTCTTTCTATTCAATAAACCCACCGTTACAAGATCTTGAAATCCCCCAGTGTTAAACACATACCTATCAAAACATTCCACTGAAGGCTGATGCTGGAAAAACTGAGCGATGAATGTAATGTTTAAGTGAGACCATGCTTCAGAAAACTCCACCGTAGAGATAAAAATGTTAGGAAATCCTCCTAAAAGCTCCAACACATTCGAGATGAGCGAGATATAAGGAAAAAGTTGGAGGGAATCAGGATTGGAGAATGTCAAGAACATTTAAGATGTGTATTGTGGAGGCACATGTCCCTCCCCCTTTATTGGGGGAGGGACCGTCAAAATTTCCATTGAATCAGCATGCCAGTGGAAACCTATCTCTCAATGAAACCCTCTGCATTACACATCGGTGGGCCTTGAACCTCCCATATGAGTGTTGGATTCAGGAAGCCTCCCTTAGAAAATCATTCTAATGATTATACTTACTAGATCTTGTTAGTCATCTTATGAGTCCAAAATCTTTTATAATGGTAAATGTTTGTTCATTTGGTATTAAATATCACTCTATAATTATTTATGGATCACTCTTCTTATTCTATGTTATTTTTAAAATATAATTTTTCCTTTGTCCATGTTTTCTCATATTTATATAATTTATCCCTATATTACCTATTAAGTGGATATTTTACCTTACTGGGAATTAAATCTCTATATTTTATTTTGTTTAATTTTACCAATGTTATGATTATAATTGTAATTAATGAATAGTATTTATATGAATTATGTATGGTTCTATTATGGATAAATTTTCAAATTTTTTATTTTTTTTTTTTCAATTTAACTAGTCCCCAATGATAGTAAACTGAAAAGTTCTATGAGTTGTGGGAGATCAAATAATTATGTATAATTTTGGCATATTTATAATAGATTGTATCACATGGTATCAAAGTTAATTTTTAAAAATATTTATTTCTCATCTCTAGAATTGTGAATATTAGTATTGGAAACCACATCATAAATACATGGGGATATCATCATTATTGAAATACATTGTCCTCTAAAACAATATGAAACCAATCCCTTGAGAATTTAATCTATTAAATTTGTCCTCATCTTGTGCAAAACTGCTAACTGATTCCCAATTCATATGGCACAACACATAACCAGCATGTACAACATCATTATCATTTGAATGTACTAGGTGTACACATCATCACTACCAATTTTTATAATCCAACTCCAGATCCAATGATATTCATCTTATCAAACCTATGTTCAAATTATTATATTACCAACCATGGTCACTACATGTTAATTCCATCTATATAAAATAAACCTCAATGATAGTATTAAAAATAAATGTATTTAGACCATGACAATGTCTGCCACTAACCTCCCACAAACTATTATTATGCATAAAAATAATAATGTACATGTTCTATGACAGTGATCCAAAAAACACATCTATAAAAAAATGTCTAGGAACTCAACATGTCCGACCCTTTGATGTTATACATTCATACTAAAATCACTTCTACTAATTTATTTCAAAAAATTATAATGAACCTCAAATCCTGTAAAAATTTCTAACTGAACCACTTTTACATCAATCTCATAACCCAAAACATGTATCCAAGCTTCACATATATATGAATCTCACCAGATTATATTAACCCCTTTATCATTTTATGTGAAAATATTGAATCCCAATGATAACTAGGTTACCATACTAATCACATTCGTTATATTTCCCATGGTTATAGATTAAAGACAATAACTCTTAGTTGATATCACCAATATTAAGCATCAAATAACATGCCAACACACCCACAATTGGGTCCTCATATATATACCTATATCATCATATTCCAACTCAACATTCTACAAGATAATTGAATTTATCCTATATTTTTTATACAGAACTGCCTAATTGATTATCCCTATCTTAGACAGAACCCCTCTAAGACTCGATATACAAGTTCCACCCCCTCTAGGATTAAATTCTCATCAATAAAAATATATATACCAAATAATTGAAATAGATTATATTTATCAATACACCATAGTCATATGCTTTGGTTATGTAATATTTCACCAAAAACCTATATTAGAAAATACCATATATGATGTTTTTGACACTTTATATAATGGATAATATATTATTTTCAAAAAATTCATTATGACCACCCACTAGGGGTTCATCAAAAAGGAATATAATTCTTGTAACAACCTACAATGGTCATAAGACGACCATTATATGGAGGACTTTCTAGGTATAATCATAGAACATCCCTCTATAAAATCCTCATGACATCCCATCAAATTAATATATATTGTGGTACACCTGAGTAGAATGCCTCTATTTATTTATATAATAAAATGACATATATTCTATTAAAAAACGTTTGAACAACTAAACCTTTGTTTTTGGTGATTCAAATGACACGTAAGAAAATGTATGTTAGTTGAATCTGACACGGTAAATATTATTAATATAAACATGAATCATACTAATGTTACAATAGAAAAAACCTGTAAATAAAAAATACATAGAACTCATATGCATCATTTTAGTTGAAATCATTAAATCCTAAAATTCATAAACAATAACAACAACAATATTTCACTAGTATCCTTGGATTCCTATCTAAAAAGTTTTTTTGATAACCAGTATGATATCAGTCCCAACCTTTGATGCATTACAATTTTACATATCTACTATCTCTGGAATTATTATGCCAAAATAAAATCTTTGATACAATATGTGATATTAGTTACATATATAATATGAAACATGTTTTTAACATCCACCTCCTTGTTAAATCTGAATATTAACTGGATGTGGTAGCTACTTTACCTTTAATGTCGCTCCCTATACACTAAAGACCACTGACTAGTATTAGTGGGTATGGGTGTAATAATTGAGGGACTATAATTCCATATTGGTGTTCATAGAAACATGAAAATTAAAAGTTATTCTATATATAATAAAAATCATAGTATATATAGTCAGTAAATAATAACACATGGAATATAAAATGAACATTCTGAGGAATGTAGTTAAACATTCTCGTCTTCATGCTAGAATTCAATAGTCGGTTTCCCATCAGTTCAATTACATATGAAATATAAATTAAGGAATAATGACATACATTATTGATATAATTATAATTTAGACATACCTCAACTAGGACTCCAAGTTCATCTAAGATATTCTTCTCAACCATTCCTCACTAGTCATCTTTCCATCACAAAACTACAAACATAGAGTGTCTTATTTGGTAGACAAGTTCCAAGGTTGTCCAAGAAGAGTATTAGTATTGTATATAACAGAACCATCAATATGGTCCAGAACATATCATGTAACTTTAGTTTATGTGCACATGACATTCTAGGTAGAAAAATGAATATTGATGATAAACAAATTAATAAATACACTATAGATATTTGAGTTTTGGAATGATATATAGGAAGGACCCAAAATCATTTAATACAATATCAGAGGGTGTCTGAGCACATAACACAATTGTCACAACCAATATCTGAATAATGACCAATTATGTGGAGAGAATACTAGAAAATATAGTATTACCAAATTATAAAGAAAATTCCCAAGATAATGTTATAAGAAATCTAAATCATCATGAGTCCACTTGTAAGGTGTGCATTATCTACCATGATTCTATGGTGCATTTTCATGGAAATCATAATTATACTTGATTCCACATAGGTGGGTTCTCCCCCCAGCCTATTTCTATGGAGAAATTATAAGGTAATCTAAATAGAGATATAAATATTGAGGGGCAGTGCCCCCCACCCGAACTATGTCATCAATATCATACAGAAAGATTGTATCCAATGAGAACATACAAGAAATCTTATATATCTCAATGCATCTTACGAGATAATGAATCCCACATGAACCAACTCATAATAAGAATCTCAATAGGGTTTCCCACCCTTTGAATCTATCCCACATGGTCCATATTGGACTCTTAAGTGCATGAAACATGTCCATCATCACCATACTAAGATAAAATCATTTATTTGGGTTCTAAGGTGACACACAAAATCATCATTATACAGTCGTACATATACCCTATGAGTGGTCTATCATGACCTGACCCAAGATGGGTCTCGAGACACAACTAATTTAAGCAGTCCACCATATTCTAGAGGTGGTGACAAGTGACATAGGAACACAAAACATTTGGAGAAATTTTTTTAAGGACCTGTACACACACACAAATCCATCTCAAAGAAAAAGGTCAGAGGTAAAGAAGGAAAAATGTAACAATTCTATAAAATAAATCAAGAATTCATGAAACTAAATAATGTAAATGAATAATGCTAGTTAATACAAATAAGTGAAGGGGAAAGTTACACATCCAATAAAAGATGTCCTAACCTGAAAAAAAAAGAAAAATATAAATTGCTCAAAGAGAACAGATCTTATATCTCTTTCCATGACACTGTGAGTAGTCAATGAAACAAATATCCATAAGATCCTCTAATGTCATAGTCGTCATATCTATCTTCCACAAAAGACATGACACATGTGGGAGAATCCCATACCGGGGTGGTTATTTACATAAAGTGTAGAATTTCTTGAAATTGGTGAAGGTGGAGTAGTAAGAGATACAAATGAAGTGTAAGGTATTAGATAGAATAGGATAAAGTGAAATAATATTGCTCAACCCAACCAATTGTGTTAAAAAATCACATACAAGAACAAGGTGCTAAACTTGGAGAGTAGATGGACATCCTATTGAGCCATCAACACCTATAGATGGAGTGTATAATAATCCAACCATGATAATATAAGAACAGAAAAAATGTGGCATACCCTACGCCTCGTATACTATCCTGGAATGATAGTATCCAAATCCATGGTTTTAATCCATAATAAATTTTATATATATATATAGTCAAATAATCCCAATTTATAGAGTAAAGAGATCTCAATCACATAGATCAGCCTATGAAAATGAGTAGCCAAATGTTCCAAAAAGATCCACTAATAATTTTCAGCATCCCAAATGCCTACCCTAAACACATAAGTCAAAGGAACTCAATAAAAAAGCTTGGAAACTATCAACTTTGGGTGGCACTAAATAAAATATATGGTTTTAAGTCATGTCACAAGGAAGGTTATTGGTGGGGAATGCTTTTCTCTTCAATGTGATCCAATTCTATGCCAAACCACATCTCTTTGTTGTGTTGCATAGTCTATATACACAATCTCTAGGTAGGTGCCCCAAACCCTTGAAAAATATGAGTTCTATACTATGTTAAGCATTAACGAACTCTAAATCCCAGTCTCTCTAGAGGGTAACACGTGATAATATCCTTTAGGGGACTCCTGTGCCTAGCCGTAGTCATGGGAAACACCTATAAGCAAGATGTCAAAGAAATCAACTTCCCAGCCGTGTTGGAGGGAAATTCCTAGAACATTGAGGAACTCCAATTTCCAAACATATAGTATGGTAACTCAGAATGATCATTATGGTAGTATACTTTCTATCCTTAATGGAGGATACAACCCAAAAATGTATCTGGTGATTTCTCTTGGTCACTACCGTCACCGACCATCACCTAAAATGTTTTTCGATCAGATATTTCACATCACATCTCAAAACGGCTACTGAACAAAACGTCTAGTTCTATGAATAAACTCATGTTAGGATACTCGCAAGCCAAAATATGAGTGGAAATGAAAAATATATTGATGTTATAATATTTCATAAAAGAGCCCAAGGAGAACATGGTTTGTGAGGGGACCAACATGGCATGTGTCCCTGCTTTATAGCATATTTGTGTCCATGGTCGGAACACATGTCCCCTTTCATATAGTGATACACAAAATGTAGGTTGAATACATGGTGTGTCCATGATAATTAAGTCATGAGCCTTGTATGATGGTCATGTACGTGTACTCAGACCCCATGTCTATGTATATTGGTACGTGGAGTGCAGGGATACACGAGGTGACGCTCATGTGGTCTGACCATGTTTGTGTACTTGGAAGAAGGTGTGTTCCTAGTTGTGAGATCCAACACAGGACTAACATACAGAGAGATGGTGGTACTTATATTGTCTTGACAAGTACATGTTTTTCCATCCATATGTGTTTCCAGAACCCTAGAGCAACCATTGTAAGGAGCCAAAATAATGTGTTCTTTTTTGAACATGATGAGTAGTTGGGATTTTGAGATTTTCTCTAGAAATAACTTCCATTCATGAATCTAAAATTCCACTTCGATTCTCATCACTAATCTATCAGAAAAATGTGTACCTAACCATATATGGTGGATCTTAGTCATTGATCCCTACAAATCACATATGTTCATCGACGAGGGTTTGTCAAATTGTTATGCATGACTCCATGGATTATTTCATCATGATCAGGATGTTTAATAACCAAATCAGTCATACTTTCTTTATAATGATACCATATATATTCCTTTCAATTATACCCATTATCATTTTGATGATACGCTAATATCTAGTGGTCTGATAGAGCTTGGTACATTTCAAAAAAGTAAAATTAACATCTGCATGTCTGATCAGTGAACAACATGAATAATGGGGGAGGTAAGCATCAGATTCCAAGTTTTAAATATCATCAAAAAAGGGTTTTTCGATTAATATCAAGAATGGGGTTCTAAAGTTAAATAAAAAATAATATAATAGTATAAAATTCATTAAATCGGCACATTAAAAGGACATAATAAGGCACACATTAAAGAATGTATAATGACCTACACAGTAATTTAACTGAAAGAATTAAAACAACAAAAATACTATTCCTACCTCTATTTTGGATTGATCACTAAGGAATAAAATGTTCAAAAAAATAATTAGAATGAACTTATTTGTTCATTGTGTCTTGATATAATAGATCCTAGAGTTTTTTTATTATTCAATAAGGTATTCATGAAAGGGAGGATGGAGGAGCTCTCATAATCAATTCTCGAAATTATGAGGCCAACCATGGCCAGAATTCTATAAAGATTATCTTATAAATTTTTTTGTTATTTTTAAATTAATTTACTTATTTAATTTACATATTTATTAATTAATCATCTAAAACTCACTACTACGGATTTAGGGGTCCAAATCACCCACTAGAAATAATTTTATGATGCACCTAGGTTAAACTCCACATTTTGGACTCAACTGTAGCCTTAGATTTCAGATCATATCAACCATTTAAGTGTTATCCAATTTTCATAGATGCATCTCATGTTCATACAATTATATATATTTATTACTTTTAATAAATTATTTCTGGGCACATCGGGCATCAGAATCGCACCATGGATCAGTTTCTAGCTCTATAAAAATTTATATAATTATATTAATGTAATAAAAGGATTCATGGGTCTCTTCATCATTAGTTATTTCAATATTTTCATACTTGAAAAGAAAAACTATAAAATAGACACAAGATACTGAGAATCCACATAGCTCTCCAGCTTAGAGGAACTCTTCCACACATTTTTGTATAACCAAAACACATGAACCAATGGGATTTTCTATTCACGCATGGTTTTATACTATTGATACTCTATCTACACTAGGTTCTCCACAAAGGTAGTTCCATCCATGATGTACAACTTTCTCTTGGAAAAGGTGTGCATGTGATCATGCACATATTTTCTCTTCTAGGACATATGGAAGAGTTCATCATCCACCTCTACCCATGGTGGGTTGGGTGAGGTGGTATGAAAACTCACCAACCAACTACATGATATCGAATGGTCTGATGAACCTCCAGGATATCTTACCTCCCTATACTAACCTCTTCAATCCCCATCATCAAGAAACTATAAATAATACATTGTCTCCCCAATCATTCTCCATGGGAATATAATGGAGATCATCATATCATTTCTTTATGCTCTGTGCCATCATTATCTACTAATAGATGGCCTCAACATTCTCCATTTTTACCTTGACCATATCTAGGCCCCCAAGAGATATGATTCCAATATCAGTCCAGCACAAAGGTAACCTTTATGTTCTCTTATATATGGCCTCCAAAGGATCCATTCCAATGTTATAGTGGTAACTATTGTTGTAAAAAAACACTACCAAGGGATGGTGATCCTCTCATATCTGTTCGATGTACAACACACAAGCCCTTAGAATATCCTCTTGCATATGGATAGTACACATAGTTTTCCCGTCGATCTGAGGTGATAGGTTATAATCGTCCGAAATTAGGCTCCAAATACCTCATGATGGCCTCTCGACAATCATGAAATAAACTACACTTAATGGTCAGATAAAATCTTTGAGGGAAACCCGTGAAGATGAATTATATCATATATGTATATTTATCCCATACATGACAAATAACTATACTCTCTAATGGAAACGAAGTGAGCCTACATCATGAGATGGTAAAATAGAACCCAGATTGAATTCTCGACCTTATATATATAATTAATCCCTATGAAAAAAATCCATTGGATTGATATCCAACTTGTACATATGGATCTTGAGGGGTTTCAACAACCCCGGTGAAACATGATGCTTAGCTTTGACCTGCTGATAGGTGAGGAACTGAGTGAAAAAATCAGCCACACTTCCTATAATTCTAGACCTCCTAAATTACCACTAAAAGTCTCTATTTATCTTCCCCAAACCAGTATTTAAAATTAGGGGATAATTGTAGAATTCCCGCATCACCTTCTCCTACAATGTGTTGAACTATTGTTCTCACCTAGACCAATAATTCATTATTCCATCCTTCAAAATGTCCATTTAGTGCATCTCCTATGGATACATGATAACATAGGACTTAATAGTCGATATATCCTTGTTGGGACTCTATCACAAATTCAAGTTGTGATGGAATCAACACCATCTTCAAAAGAAATGTTGTATCATCTAGCTCTACAAGGTTCAATTGTATGGAAGTGAACTACTCCAAAGATTCCAACAATAAGTGAGACCAAGACGTTATACTAAGGTAAAAAGACACAATGTTAAACATCCATGGAATATAGGCTATCTTGAACTTATAGTCCTACTAGAACTCCAACCATCATCACTGTCCCTAGTTTATATATATCTCGGTGAGGACATACCCGGGACTCTGGTGGTATGAGTAAACCACAATGCACTCTACAAAATGCGAGTTCCGAAAAAACCATTGGGTGAAAACGACCATAGATAGCTCTATGTCATTAGTTGTTTAATTATTCTCATGGGATATCATTTTCCTTGACCCGTAGGCAATGAATTGTTAACATTTAATTATCATGAAACTGAGCCCAACTCTAGAAGAATCACAATAGACTACAAACTCTACATCTTCCTCTCATTGTATCAACACTATATTTCTCTCCACCCTCTACATTATATCATTAAAATCCATCTAAAACTTCTCATACCAGGTAAATGGATTCTATTTCAATGATTGTGATGTCATATGGGCTATAATTATAGAGAGGTCTTCCAAAAACCTGTTGTAGTACCCCTCTATGAAAAATAATGTCCACAAAAATGACATATTAATTAATGTATCCTAGGAAGGAACTAATTTAATCTTTGTTAAATCCATGGATAATCATTTTTTAGAAATTACAATTCCCAAAAAGCAAACCTCAGGAATCCAGAACATGAACTGTTAGATATTTTCATAAAAATGGTTATCCTGAAGAAAATCAAGAACTATCTTGATGTCCTTTCCATGATACTTATCTAATGTAGCGTAGATGAGTTTTTCATTGATAATGAAAACAACCTATTGGTCCAAGTACAACTAGAAATCAAGGTTCATGAAACTCATAAACATGGAGGATGATTTTTTCACAGTAAAGGGAATCACCAGGAACTCATTGTGTCCATAATGACAAAAAAATCTATCTATGGATTGTAATCATCATGAAACCTAAATTATTTTCAATCGGACCTGAGATCAATATTTATGAACAATCTCTCACCATACAACTAGTCAAAGAGTTCATCAATCATTGTAGGGGTACTTGTTTTATATTGTGAACCAGATTAGGAGACAATAATATACACAAAACTGTAAGCTCTCGTATTACATTTTTGTGAAAAAAGTGAAGCCTCCCTAGTTGAAACACTAGGTATAATGAATCCTTTCCCGCTAAGGTCCTCAATCTATAACTGTAACACCTAGAGATTTGTAGATTCAATCCGATATGTCACAGAATATATTAGAGTTTTCCCTAGAATCAAGTCGATGAAAAACTCAATATCTGGCCTCAGAGGTAGTCATGAGACGTTATTGGGGAAGATGACTATATAATCATCTACCACTAATGTAACCCAAAGTATTGAGGAGCCTACATACCCAATGGATACACTTTCCAACTGATGGGTGATAGGTTGCATGCTCCAACTCATAGCATCCGCCTATCCCACACTAATATCTCACTTATGAAACAAGGATAACCTCACCTCATAAGTTCTTAAGCATCTATCTATAATATGATGAATGTAAATTTGGAATTCTAAAATTGAAAACAAATAAATGTATAAGATGATATAATTGGGTTCTATCATGATGATTAAAAGGTATAATTTGAACATCTCTCCCAAATGCGTTAACACTCACTTCATGTAGATGAAAGATACATAAGAAGAATTCCATATAGAAACCTCAAAAAAGATCTATTGTGCTAGTGCCTCAACTAGGAGATTCATCTCTCTAATTAGATATAGATTGAAAAGAGAGATAATTTAACCTGTGTAAACTAATACTGAATAATAAGAAGAATAATCATAGATTGTACCTATGATCATACCACATGTTGGGGGTTAGAAGCCTCTATATCATGCAGGTGTCTACAACCTTGATCTTCAGCTCCTTGATCATAGAGTTAGACACATAGTTGTGGTGGGGGATGATTCCCATAACATTATGTTCCACCTATAGATCCTCAGGAACGTCTTCCAACTCAGACTCCTTGTGGACCACCCTACCCATTTAGAGGAGATCATAGATTTTGGCACATCCTCTACTATGGTTATGCACCAATTTTATACATAGGATGCGATGAACGTCCATTCGGGTTGTCATGTTCCATGTGACCCGACATATCACAAGAATAGAACCACTGTTCTATGGGATTCTATGTTCCTATGCACTTTCTCGGCCCCATACGACCACATTCATGAGCCTTCTATCAAAAGGGTCAACTTCTATGAGATCTTGGAACATGAAAATTTCTAGACACTACATAAGACTCAACCATATTTTGCAAACAACCAATTCAAGATTAATGTAATCCCTCTAAAAATATTTCTATCACAAATTTTCTCTCCAGAACCCCATAATTGGTGGGGATGCACATCGGTACAGTGTGGACTCAAATCTCTCTTCAGAGTCCCCATAAAAATATATGTTCTTGGATAAATCCATCACAGATCATGTAAAGGGATTATAGTATAAGGTTAATTAAACCCTCTGTGTACTCATCCATCATCATCCTTCCAAACTAGAGCTCCAGGTACTCTTGGATCTCGACTAAAAGTTAGAAGAAGGGGTAGTAGTCATCAAAGAAAACCATATGGAAGTCATCCTATGAGTGTGCCAACTCATTTTATATATGTGTGACAAGGCTCCATCAACTCCGAACTGTGCAATGGAACATTTTCTCTAACAATTCCACAATGGGATATTTTTGGGTATGAATAATATTGAAAAGAAAGACCATCAAATATATCCAATCCTTAAATACTTGAGGATCTATATTGATGTGTAAGATCATTGGTTTTTTATGCTGGAACATATGGAGTACACTAATCATGTTCTATTCCTCATCCCACTCTACGAGAATTATCTATATTTAGATAGGAGGAGGAGATGCTACCTACCCCTAGGAGGAAGGGGGTTGTGTGATAGACCATTAATAAAGTCATTCTGGATTATGGGGTATTCGTGATGAAACAGAGGTTTCATCATGAATTTATGTAATCAAGAAAAAATATTAAGAGTTATCAAGGAGTACTGAGACTAAATAATAATACATATTTATTTTACAAAAAAATGGGGATCTGACTTAATAATCATAGAAAATGACTATATCTTATATAATTCATGAACCATTGTTCCCTGCAACACATTTCATGGGATGAAGAGTTGATAATAAGGTAGTCAAGGTCCTAGTGAATGGATATTTTAGCCACTTGTACCATCACTAGACACCTTAGCATGAGAGACGCACTCAAGAAACATTAAAACTATTTCCTTGAACCCATTGAATCCTCTTAAGTGGATACTTTAGAATAATATCCCAAGGAATGAAATTTTTCTAATTCCAATCTATCATGAACCAACCAAATTCTGGGCCTAAGCCGTAACTACTTTGAGCCTACCTCTGTATGCTAGGGGTTATGGAAATCACAAAAGGAACAACAATCTCAGATAGGCATTTGCATAAAATCCTATACACACACAACAAAATCAATGATTAAGTGAACAGGGGATGAAGAAAAGAAGAAACCAAACAATACAAACCAATCATACATGAACCTCTATAAGGCAAAAAACTAAGGTATTGTATACTTAAATATAAAGAGAAAAATTACATGCCCAACATAAAATATTTCCCAACGTGACAAAACATGAAAATATTAAACAACTAAGATATCCCAGCTATTTTATCCCAAGCTATGACCACCATACGATATCCAAGCACCTAGTACCCCTATGATCCATTGAAGTCACAGTCGACATATCCATCATCTTCAACAGACATGACACATGTGGGTGATTCCCATATAGGGGTGAATATATACATACCAAGTAGAATACCTCAAAAGGGGTGAAGGGGGAGCAGTAAGAAGTACAACTAAAGAGGAAAATAGTTCATATAATATGGTTCAATGAAGGTGTAGAGATGAATCCATCGAAGATACTTAAAGTAAGATCATCCAAGAACAAGGGAGAAAACATGTTGAGTAGATAAATTACCCATCGATCCTTCACCACCTATAGTAGAAGAGTATATTCATGAAAACACAAAAATATAAAACATAAATCGTGTGGCATACCCCACACATCATCCACACTCTTAAAAAAGAGTATACAAATTAATGGTGTGATTCCAGATGATAGAATATAAATATATATATATATATGGTCAGTTATAGATTCCCAAATGATAGATTTAGGAGATCGCCATTTCACATCTTATCCTAAGGATATAAGAGAAAAAAGTTACAAAAAGATCTATCAATGATGCCCAACATCCCACATGCCTACCTTGAGCACCTAAGTCGAAAGAAATCAATCACCAAACATTGATAATATCTACTTTTAGTGTCACTAACTCACACAAAATTTTTTAGGTCGCATCATAAGGGTGTGTATTACAGGGGAAATCATTTCTCTTCTTTATGAGTCCAAGGATACATCAAACCACATCTCATTATTATGTCAAACTGTAAACAACCAAAATAGATTTGTAGGGGTCCCATGCATATGTAAAATAGGAGGGTCCTACTATGATAGTCACCAAGGAACTCCAATGCCTAGCCTCAATGGAGGGTAATTTATTTGAATGTCATCAGGGGAACTCCAATGTGTATCCATATAAGAGGATGACAACCAGAAGAAATCCTTCAATAACATCCACATCCTATCCATATTGGTGGGAAATTAAATGAATGTTGAGGCAAATCACTACACATCCCTGTTAGAGGGTAACATATAATGATCATTGAGGAAATCCACTACCTGGCCTTGCAGGACGGTACTACCCCGATATGCTACTGGTGATCCTGCCTCATCACTACCCTCATTGAGAATCACCTAAGAATGTTCCAAAATCAGAAAATTTCTCAGCATATATCTAAAATAATATTGAGGGAACCATCATGTTCTGTTTAGAAAAAACAACCAGGATAAGCTTTTCAACTGAATAACTATGAGTTCAAAAAAGAGTTACAAATGTTACAAGATTATTCAAAGGGGACCAAGGACAATACGATGTTTAAGGTGACCCACACAGGGTTTGGACCAACATTATATCAGGTCGGTGTCCTTGGTCGGCACATGGTTTCTTTCCCATGTAGTGGTACATGCTATATAGGTGGAGTACATGGTGTGTCCAAAAAAATCGGGATCATGAACATGTATGATGGTCATGTCACTATACTCGGACCTCATATCGATGTACATTGGAACACAAGTATATAGGGACACATAGGATGCCACACATGTGGTCTGGACGTGTTTGTGTATTTGGAACATGGAGTGTTCCTAACCATGATATTCATCACATGGATCACACATACATAGATGGTTGCATATGGTGTGTCAAGAGAGTACATTCCATTACATCCTTATTGGTTTTGGAGAACCCTTCCCCTTCCCTAGATGGGCATACAAAACATGTGTTCTATATTAAACATAAAGTCAAGAAACGTTTTCAATTTTTTTCTAGATATGATATTAGATATTTGAATTTATCAACACCACATCGATTCTCGACTCCAATATACCCCAAAATGGTGGATATATTAAAATAACACCGATCTATGTTGTTTATTTCTACAAACCAACTTCTTTCATCGACGAGGGTTTCGATGATCATTCTACACACCTACCTAGATCCATTCTTCATGTTATTTATGATTGGAAATTTAATTGGTCTTCCCCACCTCGCAACGATGTAGGATCTATGCCTACTTCATTGATCCATTATCATTTCATAAATCTACCAATTATCTGGGGGTCTGATCGACCATGGTACCTACCCAAAAATTAAAACAGGGACCACCAAGTCCAATTATTGTAGAAGAAAAGAATGGGAGAGGGAATCACAAAAAACCAACGTTTAAAGATCATTGTATAAGAGTTCATGTCTGAGTATTAAGAATAGGGAACTAGAGTAAGATGAAAATTTTTAAAACAATATGAAATACGGTTTATGGGAACATTAAAAGGCCGTAGTAGGGAGAAAATCAAAGAAGGGATAAAGATCTACTTATTCATTTTATCTAATGGAATAAAAATACCAAAAGAAGAGTCCGACATCTATTTTGGATAAATATCTGATGAATAACATGATCAAACAATGATTGGAATGGGATGATACACTCGGTGAATCCTAATTTTCTTGATTCTTTATATGCATCATCGGTCCCTAAGGGATTCATCAAAGGGAAGAGGCATGATCTCTCACTAGTAAATCCAGAACATATGAGTCTAATGGGAGCCGAAATTCCACAATGTTGAATTTATAGTCATTTTAGTTTGGGTTATTTGAATTAAATTAATTAATTAATTAATCCTAATAAACACTCGGCCAACAAGATAGGGGTCAAAACGTTCTTCACTATCTCATTTGTTTTCATACCTAGGGTAAAAACAGTATTTTAAACTCAATTGTTATAGAAGATTTCAGATCTGATCAACTATTTAAGATTTATTCTTCTTTCATTGAGGCATCACATGTGAATTATATAATATATTTAATATTTTTATAAAATTAATTCTGGTCACAACAATCCTTGGAATCACACATTATCTCAGTTCATAGCTCTAGAAATATATGTAGAAAAATTACAATGTCTTATAAGTCAACAAACAGATATCTCTAAGGTCAAAATATCAATGGGGAACTAACTATTCCCCAAATATTATGTTATAACATAGACCCATATGGGTTCTATTATCCCATTATCACCTCTCCGGTGAATACCCAACAATATAAGTCTATATAACCTATCGACCATATCATGATCACAACATGACCACCCTAACCTTATAACACAGTCACATAATGGAAATAACCTCAAGCCCATCACATTCCCAAGTCACAGTAGGTCAATCTTTATACTCAACCAATCCATAAACATACACCCATGGTATCCCTTCCTAGGAAATAACATCCCAGTGGGGGAGGAATCATTATGTCATAATCATCTCAAAAATCTCATTGGATTTATGGAATGTCATGGTTCCCACAAGGTATACACAGACCAATCATCCCAATCCAGAACTCCCCTATATGAAAAGGTTATAAGCTATATATACTATGTAATAATATGACTACTTAATGTATTATCTCCCATATAGGTTTTTTTGTAACTCAAGGAATAGATTTATAATCTAGGCCTCAAATATAAACTTCTGATAAATCATGACAATGCATAAGGGGGTATCATGTCCCACGAAATATAGTTCAAATAATTTATAGGAATTTTTCATAAATTAATGATTAGATATAATAATAAAAATCAATCAAAAATATTTTTGAGACTTCAAATATTATTATATATATATACATATTCATTAGTATTATTTAGGTTCATGGGTCCACCTACATCTATTCTGGAGTTACCATCCCTTTTAAAAGTAGCTCAACTGCTCATGACCAAGCTCATCCAAGACAATGAAGTCATAAAAACTCAAAAAGAGGCCATATTTATTGAAACATATCATAATAAATAATTATGTATATATATATTTACTTATTTAAATAATTTTATAATAATTCATAATTTAATTCAATTTAATTATTCATGGCGTAACCAATTAAAAATCACCAGTTGAATTTGTCACAATAAAAGAGGGTCCATAAACATATATATATTTTTTGGAATACTCATTAATGTATCAAATGAAAAATTATTATCATGTGGAACCAATTATACCACCAAAATCAACTAATTTAATCTAACAACATAGAAAAATCATAAATTGATGTACATTTGATGAAATGGAAAGCAATTTCATGTGATCTTCATCACTAGACATCCTCTATCCATTACAAAAAAATATTCATCACATAAGGATGATTCCATCGTGACCCATAATTATCATTAATGAATCCTCAATAAATACTAACAAAAATCAATTGTAAATGTGATAAAGATCAAGGGGGAATAAAATTTATAATCTAACTAAAAATATTTACAAAATACAAATATAAAACAATCACTAATTAAAGGGGATTGAAGGAAAAATTTAGGATAAGTACCATTGTTAATTTCTAGTGAGAGAGAAAGAGAGGGTTATTGTTTTTTATAAATAGTAGGTGAAATGGGATTCCATCAATTTTTAAGAGACCAAGGCATACCTTGAATTGCACCATCAAATGTGATATTCTATGGTGCACTAACCATAATCCCTTGAGGATCCTGACATACTGATCACGATGCACAAAAGGCCTACACCATTTAGAATTTTTTATAGGAACCATGGGAACCTGTACTTAAAAATACCTCAGGTCGTAGAATTCCCACCCACCATAGTATATGTCCTCTTTCATTGCCATTTCCCACACACCACAATAATGAAATTAATAATTTCTCCTTACTTTTTTACCACATATTCCTCTATCACACACCACAAAAATCTATTGGATCAATAACCCCATCCTATGAATTTATCCACCCCCCATTAGGTCCACCATGATGTGTCACTTTTAATGTTTTTTAAGTTAAATGAGATCTCGATGTAGTTTTTCTCAAAGTTTCATTTCCAAAAACCCGATCACATGAATCACTATCAAGAAACATTCAATGTCCAATAATGTCTACATAGGTTGTATAAAGCACATTGTTTCTATTTAGTCACAAGTTATAAAAAATCTAACCCAAATAAAATAATTGATATGTCCCCAATTTATGATAACCTAAATCATATACCTGGTTTGAGACAAGTCAATTGTTAGAATCCATGGAGATTGGCCAGCATAAGATAGAGTCTATGATGCCAGAGGTAGATGAGGATATAAGGTTATAGTGTGGAATAAAAAAATACTATAAAGAGATGATATATATTTAGAATATGAGGAATTTACAAAGGTTCTAATTACATTTATAAAATATCATCAGTGTACTATGTTTGGATGACAAGGTGGGGTCTCATATGGTGTATGTTTGATATGGAAGCATTGATGTCATCACCATACATATCATGGTATTATTTTTGAATGATGTATAACATATATTTAAATATATAGGTATTGTTTTATGAAAGATATGGTTCTTGTAACACCTTGATATTTTATAATAACATTTTCTTTGATAACGTATACAACATGCATCATTGATATTAAATGAATGTCAAATATATTATTTAAATATGACCATTATGAGATACCCGTTGAATTTGAAGCTGTGAATTATAGTATATAAATTATGAATGGAATATGTTTAAAAAATATATAATATAGATTAACTGGTTATTAACTAAATATAAATGAAAATAAAAACAATTAAAAAGTAAAATAAATATTTTTCTCAATATTTTTATGAGTGAAATGTGTTTTAATCTAATAAATTAAATTAATCAATTTTAAAGAATGATTTTAATGATATTTTTTTTGTATAATATATAAAATAATATCTTTTCTAATTAATAAAATAACTTATTTATGTATGAAATATGAATAAACCATGTTTTAAAACTGAAAATTATGTTTTCTAAAAAAGGGATATCATTACATTTGGTGAATTTAATTTAAATTTGAATTTTAGAACAATGAGAAAAATGAATTTTTAAAAATTAACTATGTTTTTAAATAGGAATTTAATATTTATATTATAGTTAATTTTTTATTATTTTATGAGAAGCTTACTTTTTCAAGTAATATGAAGATAATGATTTTTTTGGAAAAATGAATTTTCATCAAAAGAATTTACAAAGTTCCATTTTGTTTAAATTTTTAATAAAAGTAATACAATTAAATATATATTATAATAAAACTAAATTATTTCAATTAAATAAATTATAATTTATATTTTATTATTATTAATATTTATACATATTAAAACTACACTTTTGGAAAACTGTTATTTGTCCCATCTCTAGGTTTAACATTAAATTAAATCCTACCACTTCTGTGAATTTAATTTTGAAAATTTATTCAATATTTAACATATTATTATATAATATTATATTATAAGTACAATATATTTTTTTAACAATAAATAGTAATAACATTAATAATTCAAAACCATGGATAAAGTTAAAACAGGTTTATTAGGGACTAAAATAAGAAAGTAAGGGTTAAAATTACCTAAAAACTTATCAAAATCCTAATTTCTGGACATATTTTGACTTTATCTTATATTTTCTTCAATTGTAAAATATTTTTATCCTCATTTAATGTTAAAAATGTTCAAAAAAATTCATTATTTTTTCTGAAATTTCAAGTATGCTATCCCCCCTCTTATAAAAGGGCACCTCAGCTCCTCTAATATTCACACATCCAGAGCCGATTGTATCATAAAATACCTTCCTATATCCCTTAAATTAATAAATCCCTATAAAATAGTGTTCTTTTTATATAGAAAAATCAATATATTAAGGAATTCAGTTTAGAAATAAAGAGTTTTTCTGAAGAAGAGTTATGTTTCTTAACCATATGTTTAAATTTTAATTATTTCTTTAATTATTTCAAATATCCATATACTATGCTGAATTAATAACATTGTTATCTACCATATAATGAATTTTTATTATTTAAATTTAAATAAATATATCCATTTCCTCTTCTATCAAACTGGAAAAGAAACTATTGAGGTTTTGTACGCGGACCACTGCCATAAGAACCAATGATATATATTTTCTATCACTACATCTCATTGATGGATATTATAAAGAATTTATTGTATATATTTGTATATGATATATTTACAAAATTATAATTATAAAATTATAATATCACATATTGTTTCTTAATATTAAAAACATTGGAACATGATAATGTCTCTCTTCTATATGTGTGGACTACCACCTCCACGTAGCGATGCGATAAGTTTTTCATTTTATTTTTATATAGATTATATTATTAAAATATGTAACATATATATATATAGGTGATATATATTATAAATTAATTTTTATTTTAAAGAGAAATATTTTTTTCATTTCTTTCATTCCATCAGTTGGGGAAATGAAAACAACGTTCATGCATACGTACGACCTTACATCTCTAGGAATGGTGTTAATTATTTTCCAACCTCTAATTATTGTGAATATTATGAATACCTATAGTGTAAATATATATTATATTTATATATTTAAAAAAATTATGGATACAATTTAACCATGATCAATATACAATGACCCAAACCATTGAACAAAATAATATGTGAATAATGAAGAATTTTTCCCTAAGAATGGACTTTTCCATGATGAATTATTAAAAAACTGGTGATTTAGTTCTATGATAAAATAAAATAATATTTTATATATATTATTATGGTTAATAAATTTAATTATAGTATTTCTATATTTATAATTATAGTGTTAAAACATGAAATAAGTAATTAGACCATAGTTTAGGGTTTATTGTATCACTTTTACTTACATGATACAGATGCCATATTCACAACATATTAATTTTGTGTACAGATTAACCCATTGATATTTTTTATCCTTAATATCAATATCTCCATGTTATTTAATTTTTTTCTTTTATTTTATTTATTTCATTGGGCTTATGATTCAAAATCGAACTTAGTGAAAGTGGTGTATTTCATAATCTCATCGTTATTTGAGATTTTTTATATTTTAGTCTCTCATAAATGAATAGTTTGAAAATATTTATATATATATATATCATAAACCAAATATAATTTCTTTGCATATAGTTGTTCATCATGTTTTAAACTAATATTTCCATTTCCCACTCTAAGGAACATAAAATTATAGTGAAAATGTATTTATGAAAAGACAATAGTATTTCCATCTTCAATTGAATATCATTTTCATCAATATACATGTTTTCTTAAAATGTTTCTTTTTTTATAACATCATACAAATTATTAATTATATAAAATTTTAAACATATTTGAATTTATTATAAATATTTTGAAATTAATCTTCTTTTTTTCAGAACAAGGAACATTTAACCCCTTTACAACAATGTGAAATGACTATTTTTAACCTATATGATAGTTATAAAATTAACTTAAATTATAAAAAATTATTTTTAAGCACAATTAAAATGTTTATAATTTTATTTTTAAAGAAACTATTTTTTCTAATATTCTTGAAATTTTTTATTTTTAAAATTGATTTTCAATATGAAAATGATATTTTACACAAAATTTTTATTAATGAAATTTTTATTCATTAATAAAAAAACCTATCATTTTACCTTATTATAATTTAGGAATGTAACAAAATGATATTATCCATCTTATTTATTTGTATGGTTTATAATTAGTTTGATTGGGATGTAATATTTTGAAACCATTATCGATAGTACTCAGGATGGCTTATGATTATATATATTGATTGTTGAAAGTATTAACATCCAGATGATAATTCTTTTTCAAAATGATTATATTGATTATGTTTATTTATTGAAAAATTATAATAATTTTGTATGATAGTTTTTTAATATGAATGTTTATGTTCATTATTTTTGTCACCTTTAATATGATTAATGAATTGGACTTAGTATGTAATGGGTGAAGCCCTTGATATCCCCTGGATGCATCTGTATGTCTAATTAGAAAGACTGGATTAGGTTTTTCCCTAAAGAATTATGTATTTGTATAAGATTTCCTTGCAAAATTCCTTGAAATTATGGCTAAGATATCAAACATTATCCATTCCCTCATTAGGATATTAGTTATTGATGTCCATGGGATTATTTTATTAGTTACAATATATATAGATATGTTTCATGATCAAGAAATTATTTTAATGGAATTATTTTTATCATAATTTATTCCTTACATATTATTCTTCTTCATAAATTAATTAATTAAATTACATGCATTTAAGTTATTTACCTTTCTATATTTATTATGCCTTATTCATTCATGATAACTTCCATTATATGCATACCATTACTAATAATTTTATATCACCCCCTTATTATGTTTCTTTTCACTAGGATGCCAATAATTAATTGTTATTGATATATAGAATTTTACTAAAAGGAATATTTGTGTTATTAAAAATAATTATATATTTTTCTTTAAGTTTACCATTATAACATGAGATTCAAGTATGTACATTTTCTTCCCAGACTACAAAGGTATTTGGTTTTTTAGAATTTTTTCATTATATCTAGTGAATATATATTAAAGATACTACTAACTCAATGAGTATAGGTTCAATGTCTCTAAATTATTCATCAGGGGATGTTTTGTTGAAACAATTGGAAATATATTTAAGATAACATAGATAAGAGAATATAACCTTATTCAAAAATTTTATGATATGTATTTCTATAGGATAATATACTAATGTTTTGGTAAATAACTGATTTTGTGGATTTCCTATAAATGGATCCCTATCTATATAATAATAGTTTCTGTGGATTCAGTAGAGTTGAATAAATGGGTAATAACTTCAAAAATTCTGCAATCTGATTTGACTCGATCTTCACTAAGTGGATAATAATATTACTTGTTATAAACCTAGTTTGATACTACACGATATTATTTTTTGGTTATTTTTTTGGTCCTGGGAATAGTGAAAGTATAAAGTAGAGGGTTATATATTATAATTTCATTTATCATTTATATACTTGAATCCATGAGTGATGATCTTACACATTAATTTCATAATTAAATTATTTTCATAGGATAAATTAAATTATCTTAAATTAGGTTTCATTATTCATAGTATATTTTTATCATCGGAATGTTTTTTTAGCAGACATCCTTTCACTTGTGAGGATCCAATTTTAGAATCCCTCTAGAGGGGTTCCATATATTCTTATAAGGATCTCTGAGCGGAGCCACCTGATCTCTGTGTTCTAGTGCGGTGAATAAAATATATTAAGTTGTTTATTCATAATCAATCATTCTTTACTCCAGATGAAATCTCTCTTGTATTATAATTCTTAAGAGGGAAAGATATAAAAGAGTTAAAATGAAATTCTATTTGAAAAAAATCTCTATATTTCCATTACCTACATAATATCAATAACTATATATTTATAGAGGTTGTTTTGAAGTTTTAATATTATTTATTGTCTGCAAGAATCTTATACTATATGAAAACCTTTAACAATCCTACCTCCACGTAATAATACAATAAATATTATTTGTTAGCGTTCACCGTCTTGTGAAAATGATAAATATATTTACTGTTGGAAAATAATTATTTATCAAATGAAAGAGTCTTGGTTCATTCAAACTCTTTGGTTGTTATTGAATACCCTAATAAATATTCTCTTCATAAATAATTATTCATTCACACATAAAAGAATAAATATTTATAAAATATTCAATAAATTACATATTTATATTTTTAAATTTCTATCCAAAAATTAAATATCTATTTAATAATTGATATTAATTAAAATTAAATAATTTTTTTCTTCTCTTTTTAGAATTTTACATATTCCATTAATTAAATTCCAAAAAAATTTAATTGAGATAAGTAGAAAAAACATAATCTATAACACTCTAGGATATTTTCTAATTACTATCATGTAGTCATACTTAATACCAACGAATACATTCTAGCAAAGGGTCAAAGAACACAAGAGAATGAACAAAATGTCACAACATTGACAATGAAATGAAAATGATCACAATGTAATATACTCAATTTTTCTCAATATTTCATCATAAATGATTCACATCCATGTCAAAAACAAATTTTCATGATACATTTTTCATTTACTATCTAAATTAAATGTTGTTAAACCATGTCCAAGTAGTTTATTCAACATTCATATTTTGATCAAAAGTTAGAGATATCAACATCCCGGAATATGGAAGGGAAAATCCAACCTCGACTTATTCATTAATGCAATATAAATCAGGATGCACCCAAATGACCCTACCTCACCAAGATCATATATATTAATAGTTTTTGTCATAAAATGTAATTTTTTAAGTGACAACATTCATTTATAATAATCATTAATTATAAATATTGTTACCCATGTTCATAGATAAGAATATCTGATGACTCCAAACCATGTGAAATTTATACTTGAAGGTATGTTCACTAAATCTACCATTGTGGAGATTAATATGTTCAAAAACCATTAGAATAAGCCTCATATTTTTATCAGTACTATCATATGGTGTCTTACATACCATCTATCATAATATAGTACATTATCCAACATCAGAACTATATTTAAGAGATATCACCATAGCATCTTAAGGTTATCGTACGATTAGGGAACTAAGATGACATTATCAATTTGAAACATATTCTGGGAAATTATCACATCAATGATATAAAAATGAACAATGAGTATAAGATAATATATTTATTTTAATATTCAGATCTATGAATTTTTAGGTAATCTAATGTACAACGTATTTGTTCCTAGGGAACCAACTCTGATAAACTCCCACTTAGACTAGAGCCTATTACTAATTACATGTTAGTACTCAAATACTAAACATGATTTTACTATGTATGGAAATATTTTATAATCATACCATGTTTCTGTGGCTATGAATGGTTATGTCACATGTCTATGTAGAGTTTAAATTTATGGAAATATAACAATTATGATAAAATCCATCAATTGTTAATTTAATAAACTATCTAACTACTATCCCAATATCAGAATCCATACATCCTGTCTAAATCCATTGTTATATTTTATCATAAAATGATAAAGATATTTATTTTCGTATAACCAAAATTCAAAATAAGATGTTGGGAAACCAATTTCCAAGATATAGCAAAAGAGAAAACATACATAGATATTATAGATAAGGAAACCACTAGCTGTAATAATTTTTTATTCCAAATTCATATAATCTTATCATGGATTCTACCTCAATTTAAACTAAATAGTGAAATGTTTTCAAATCCCTTGATCCCCAGTATTCCCACTTCTCCATATACTATGAAATCATACGGGTTTTCCTCTAAATGTGTTTTTTGATAGTTCTAATTGAAATTATATGAAATTATGTTGGATTTATTTTATTTTCAAATATTATGCTTTATAAATTAGTGATATAAAATGTTAGTACATATAATGGTACTTGAGATGAATTATTTACACTTAAGGTTGTCAAATTATTTTAATCTCTATAATAAAAACCAATTCTCTTGTCTGTTATAATGGATTCATTATATTCTAATAAAAATTCAATATTTAATTTTTTCTAACATTTATTTTCTATAATTAACTAATATATGTATTGTTACAGGATTAAGAAAACACAATGATTGAATTTTTGAGATAATAATCTTCATAACATATGTTCTTTTTTAATTCAAAATTGGTAAAATTTCGTTCATTAGTCTTAAAAATCATGTAATACACAACAAATGGTTTCATATGTTATCAAAATATATTTTTGTAAAACATAAAGTAATCTGACAAACTAGTCCTAGATACATGTCACTAATTTATTTCAAAGCTAACATCTTATGATCACTATAAACGATTTATTCATAATTGAAATTATGTAATATGCATATCTCATTAATGATTATTTATTTGACAGACACTTTTATTTATCTCTAATAGAAATATATTATGGCATATAATTTTTTTTAGTTTTTAGACATCCACCATAAGGAGTCATCTAAATGAGGCTTCTGTGAACATTAATAACCTAATATAATGCTCATAGAAGTATTATTTGAAAAGTATAATTCAAAAAACATTTTATTCACTTTGAGAGATGAATTCATTTTTTAAAGAATAAATAGTTGGTATTAAATCATTATTTATTTTCACTATCTTCTATAATGAATGTCCAGTTCCTATTTAATACTCACCAACAATATCATGTCTTAGAAACATTCAAAACATGTGGTACAATATCTTGATACATCAAGTGAGTTACTTTAATTTATATATAGATTTAAAACTTACAATATTACCATTTACCAATTCTTTATAGGAATCATTATTATAAAAGAACAATACATGTATCACTCATCATGTTTAACATAAACCAACCACTTTGGTTGTTAACTCATATACAATATGTGTCTCTGGATCTAACCCACTCAATAAGCTGAAAAGAGTCTTGTATTCCGATTCCAACCTATGTTCATCTAGGTTCTTAACGTATAGATTTTATTTCTTCTCACACTATCATAAAAGATACATGCTTCCATTATGGAAATATATTACATTTTGAATAGATGATAATATCTTAATGAGATATAGTATCATTAAAATAGATGCACCTTAGTTTTTTAATGTTCCGTATAGTTAAGAACATATTTTAACAAACAGTTTTCAATAAATATTTATTTTAATTTACTAATAGATTCTTATAATATGAAAATTGATATGATATCCATTAGAAAATATAGTCTACATATGGTTTGTTATTCCAATTATATCTTCAAATTATGTCTTGGATGGTATAATTGAATATTTTTAATATAAATAGGACTCTTCAATAATATTCTTTTTATTATCATAAATTCATTGATGTATGTAAGGAAATGTGACATTGGTATAACCCTTAATTTAGATGAATAATCAATGATTACATGGATTATATATTCCCAAAACAACCAACTTGAAGAATCCTCTATCTATACCGTGTTATCGAATTTACTTCACTATGGGTCTATAAAATTTTATAAATTAAACTCATAAAGTATATGTTGATACCTTTATTGTTATAATTGTTCGTGTGACCATTTCGAACTAATTTAAAATGATTTATGATGTTATTTTATGTATAAAGTTTTCTATATCGAAAACATTATTAATTGATTTGTTTGTATATTCAGTACCATTACTTAATTGAGGATAAATTACTTTAAAGTGAATAAATAGTTCAACTACATTGATTTTTATTTGAATAATAATTATCTTTATTTAATGAGTTATAATTATTATATTTTATATTAATCATTCATTGAAATAGAAATATATGATTCTTGATTTATAGAACTAGAATTTTAGTATTTAAATTAATTTAATAAAATTTATACCAAATATTAAATAATGTATCATTGTTTCTTGAGGAGAAATGAGGCAATTATTTTGGTAAATCTTATTACAAAATTGAATAAATGTAGTTTTTTATGAGAAGATTATAGCTACTCCTTAATGAAATAGGAATCACCAATTTTAATCCCCATATAAATTCAATTTGTAACACTTTTATTCTATCTAGTTTACAAATATTTAAATAAAATTATGTAATAACAATATTTAATTTAACAAATAATTTAAGACTAAAAACATGATGAATATACTTATAGTGGATACAATTGATTGATTCATAAATTCATTACAATTTATTTTCTAATTCCCAATCTTTTCACATGAGAGGAAAATAGAATCAAATTTATTATCATTCCCTTAAATCCTTTGTCTCTTAGAAGGATGTGTTGAATGATATTTTGTATGTATATTAGAGATATGATCATCATCCATGTATTTGAAAATTTTTACCATAATAGGTGAGTAAATTTGTTTAAATTTGCCTTTATCTACATAGTGAATTATGAAAAAAATTTCCTATGAAATATATCTATATTATTTATCTATTATTGGAAAAATAAAGATAACAATTTTGTAAAGGATAGAAAAATAATATTAATGGGTATTATCTTATCCATGTGGTAGCCCCATTTTTCTAATCAATTAGTATAACCCATCATTTTGAATGAATTGTCATCATATAACTTTACATCTTCTATTTTATACTATATAGTGAATTGAAAATCATATTTATGCGAGTAATTTACTTCTATTTCTATAGATAATAGAGATCTGTTATTATAGTGTAAGAATTATCTCCTATATGTTGTATCATAAAACCTCCATAAATAGTTGATACAAAAATTCTATATATATGGGAAGTATCATCAACATATCAATGGTACGTTAGAATTATACCTTTTCTTAGATATTGGGGTGGTTGAACAAGAGTAGGGTATTACAACACATAATAAAAACATTCTGATTATTGTGCATCACATAAATGATTTTACCAAATCTAAAAGAATTAATTTCCAAGGACACACACTTAGTTATAGAATGATTTCACATACTTCATATTCTTTATTTCAAATTTCTGTATAATAATTTAATCATATGATTATTTATATACATGATAAAAATTTACATGAGAAAAATAAAAAAAAATTATAATTTCTACCACAATTTTACCAAGTCCTAATATCTTTCACGATCGAACTCATAATTTTTAATTGGAAGGATATTCTTGCCTCAAGGATCCATATGTATCTTTACATAATCCAAATGATGTTGGGTAATGCTACTCTACGATATTTAGGTAGGAAGGTATTTTCCAACTATAATCTTGTCGGTCTTTGATCTGTTGAGTGGACTTTTTTATTCCAAAATCCCTAGTGGATTTCATCAACACTCACCTCTAAGATACATCATGTCTAGTGAGGTATACTTCTCTTGATGTAAGATGGCTCTGTCAAACCATAAAATTCATAATAAATCAATGTTACAAGTATGTATCCCAGTGAGGGATGGTCAAATACTTAGTATCAATACCCTCATTCATAATAATGTAATAGAAGGCCAAGTATGAATTAATATTTAATTTAGAGGAATTTAAATTTATTTTTAATTAATTTTATATTATTTTATCCTTTACATGCATTTTAAATATTTACTATTTTTACTTAATTAATTAACCATGTTAGATAACACATTTATTCATAATCGATTTATTTTAATTCAAAATTTGTACATTAATTAATTAATTTATGTAGTTTTGGTCATTAATAAAAAAATGACAAAAAAAATTAACGTAAATGACCTGATAAAGAGAATTAACTAACTGTTTATTTAATAAGTTATCAACAAATAAACCTTTGACCTAGAGGAATTAACTATTGTTGTTTTACTTGGAATGAGTTACAATATTTATGTTATCTACTTATGGATCACTTAATATTTTATCACAATGGTTCCTTCTTGAATAATTAAATGCTCCTTTGGGTACTCCATTAATTACATGTATTTATAACTCATGCACAAGTGAGGGGAACTAATGGATTTGTTAAAAGGGATAATGTTGCATCTTTATATTATATGAAATTAATTATTTAAAATTAATTTAACTTATTTAATAGATTTTGTCACATGAAATACAATGTTTTGATTAAATCACTCAAAAAATCATTTTTATATTGTGTTGCATGAAACATTTAGTTTCTTTTATGCCTTATGTTATTAAAAATCTTGAGTCTTAATAGAAAATAATATACTATTAATATTATTATGATAGTTATGTAATGTCCTGGATCCAAATGCCACTTAACTGGTTCCCCATACCTGATTGGCCACATGGCCTAAAGCACATTTCCCCAAATTCCAGAGGCTTCTGACTAGTAGTGATGGTCTTGGTTTTGATAGTAGGGAATCTATACCCTCATTGGTAGTGTTTAACATAGAGGAAGAAATAATAATACAATAGAGGAAACAATAAACAACATACAACTAAAAGTAAAAGCGGATGACCGATAACACACCCAACATCATTCCATACAAGAGATGATGCAACCTGTTATGTTATATGAAAACAACCAAAATACGGACAGTATAGAAATACATAAAATATGTTCCAAAATCAAAAAAGAAAAAAGTAATCTAAGACAAATCACAACCCTCGGCTTGGTCCCTTTCTCTCCTGCTCCTAATGAAAAAAACAAAGTACCAGTAGAATGATGTATGCCCTTATCGACTCCTATAAAAATATAACCAGTATGGGTCCAAAAGAATGACCAAAATAGGGTGTGATAAATAAATCCCTATAGGAAACCACCGTATATTTAGACCTATCTATCAGAGAATATATTTAATAGAAGTGTACAATAAAGGAAGAAGTAATCTAGGATGTACTCAAAAGTAAACAGTCTTACATGCAATGGAACTCAATTACATTCATCCCTTGTTAATTAATTTACTCAATTATATTGAATTCTATATGTTTCGAGATATGACCTATGCTTTTAAATACCTTGTATAAAGTAAGAAGAATAGATACCCCAGTAGGATATATAAATAACTGATGTGAAGACCGAATCCAAGATTGTGTTTTGGCTTTCCTGATGCGTCATGAGTTATTTCATTTCAATATTCAATTTTACACCTCACCACCTGGAATAAGGAATCCTCACTCACAGGTAGAATAGTCAATCAATTAGGGTCAAAACCTAATATATAAAAATTTAAGCATGTTTCAGGGTCAAAACATAGTATATAATAATTTCAGTATATATCAATTCCATGCCTAGTGTATATGATTTTCAACATGTTTTAGAAAGAAGATTGGTGTATAAGAATTTTATCATAATAAAACACACATGTAATTTGCACAATTACATGGTTAACATCATATCAACTAACATGGGAATCATTCATAATAAGAAACATGTGTATTAATATATCATAAGGCATAAAAAAATATATTCACATGAAAAATTAATATCACAATCCTAACAAATAATCTAATATTTATAAGGATTAAACAATTATATTCATAACATGAGGGAAATAGAAAAAATAATAATCCCAAGCCCTTAATCCATCCAAATTTAATTTATCCCAATTGAAATCCCATTATAATTCAATTCATTTTTTACAACCCAAAAAGGATAAAAAAATCTTGTCTTCTTGGTAACCTAGGGAAAATGGCCAAAAATGAAAATTCAAGGGGAACACACCAATGGGGTGGCTATAATTCTAGTCAATAAACATTACACATGAATAATAACACATATTCAATTACCTAAACATAATTAGACAATAACACAGTTCAAAATAAATCAATTTGACACCAAAAAAGGGATACATGATATTCATCTAGAAAACTAATGAGAGGAATAATACAACCTACCTCATACTCGTACAAATCTCTTGGTCTAGTGTCTGGCATTGATTTGACCTAAAAGGAAAAGATCTAAAACATGGGAAAAATTATCAACAATTGATACCTCAATTGAGAGTCAAATTTGATAAGAATGACTCAAAAAGTATCGAGCACTCACTATGGGGATTTCAATGGAAATAATGGTATTCGAATTGGGCATCAGATGATAAAATGGGAGGCATATTCCCATTCGGATTTCCTAGGTGCATAGCTCATTGGAGGGGGGATCATATATATCTGTCTAAAGAAATGACGCTACTTCCAGAATTAATTAAAAAATGTACATGCCATGTTCTTGAGACTACTCTCAGTGTCCATACAATTCTTATCTAGACCATTACATGACTGTGTTCTAGGATTACATGGCATGAAGACCTATATACACTTTTTGTATATAATAGTACAAGACATATAGTCCCCACTCACATCTTGTAACCAGCCTAAAGTTAATCCATGACCACTTTCCCCCAATTTTATTATGTATAAATAGAAAATTAATGATTAGTATGTCTAAGGAAGAACCTTGTTCTTACAAACATCCACTGCTAAATCAATTCATCCCTGAATTTCTCATTCAAGGGTGATGAGGAAGTATCGGAGTACAACTCTGGACAATATGATCGTATGATGGCCTCCCTCTCCCAAGTATCATCTTGCACTCATTTGGGATGCCATAGCACATGCCCAAAAGAACTATACCGAATATTGATAACCATTTTTCTACGATCGATGATATCAATGGGATGCTTCTCGAAGGACTCGTCATCCTGACACTCCACTTTCTTAGGCTGAAAGGTGTGAGATGGCTCCAAAAAGAAACTTTATGCCTATGAAAAGTGGAAGACATCATGCATATCCCTGTATATATGATGTAAAAGAAATCTATAGGAAACAAGACCAACCATCTCCAGAATCTCAAATAGACAGACGTACCTGAGGGAAAGCTTACCCTATATCCTGATCCTCTGGTGTCCCAACCTCAGTGAAACAAGTAAGAAAATCATTCCCCATCCAAGATCACTAAAGTCCATCTATGGTGAGTTATGTATGATTTCTGAAAATATTATGTAGTATCAATATGATTCCAAATAAACTAAACCTTTACAGTGGTCTCCAAGACAAGATAAGGTCACAACATCACTACCTCTCCTACCTCCATCCAACATAGAGGTGATCATCATATCCTACCATATAAAGACTCATATGGCGGTATTTGAATAGTATCCTGGAATTTACTGTTGTAATATAACACAAAATGGAGTATGTGTGTCTCCATGAAACCCCCAAAATCCTAGATTCAAGACCAAATCATGTCCTCCGGCACCTGAATCATGCGCTCTGACTGGTCATCTGTCTGGGGGTGGTAAGCATTGCTCAGAAGCCCATGTGTATCTATATACCCGTATATTACTTTTCAGAAACAAGAAGAAAAATGGCAATTCCAATATAAAATAATAGAATGAGGAACCTCGTGTAGTCATACAATCTCCTAGATATAAATCCTCCCATGATAATCAACACTAAATAATTACATCATCATTTGAATGTGTATGAACTTCGTGATATATTCAAGAACAAAACAAACAACATCGTTACAACAAAAAATCCAGCATTGGAAAATCCACCAAGAATGCCACTGAGCATTCTATAATTTCTTCTGACATGATTTTCCTTTAACTTGGAAAACCAGAACATAACTGGGCTCATAATAGCGTCTTCATAGCAAAGAACAGTCGAACCCTGATCAACCTCATTAACAGAGGGCACATAATATTTCCTCAATAGGCAATGAAGGCATTTATAGTACACCCACCGTAAACTAGTGGAGTATTTAAACTATTTCATTGGAATCAAAAAATAAGAACGAAAAGGATAACGAGTCAAACTACCATTCAATGACCTCTCTCAGAACGCCCAGTTTATAAGGAAGACATATTAAAATAGAACACAACTCATGATCCTAAGGCACTATATTCCTACAATAGCCCCATTCACTGAAGCTCACACCTATCTATCTGTGATGCTCAGTTTTCAATCCATCCCATTATCAATTAAAAGGACATTCCATAGATTGAGTAAAAGCATAATTCCATATCCATCCCACTGAAACCATTGAATCTGTTCAACTCATCAAATCTGATCCTAATTATAAGTGTGAGATAACATTATTTTCAATAACTCATAGTCTATGGAACTCACCAAGGTAGTTCATACTCATAGTTATAATTGAGACTTTAATACTATGCCAAAATTACACATAAGAACACCGACTATACCCAAAGAGGAATACTCTTGGTGGTCACATTAAAGAAAACGACACACATTCCTAAGTCCATCCAATGCGTTCTTACACAGGAATTGAAGTATCATTCAGAATTAACCAATCATTATTTAAAACTATCCATCATGTTCACAATATAAAAATAGATCATACACTAGCCTAAAAGATTTCAACTGTAGCACGACATATAAATGAGACTCTCCACATACATTTAATATGTAATCAATATTGGGAACATACTTGTCTCTCAATGAAGAGTACAGTATGAGGATTTTTAGGATTACAAAAAATGGATATTCTAACTACTACTGGTCATCCTTTTTAAAGAAACGCAACTTCATGTACTGACGCATCATCATTCAACTAATTTGGACTACTTTATCCCATGGAATTTCTGTAAACGATAACAGATAATTACCAAAGTCCACCGAAGATCATCAGTTCCTTAAAAGGGATGCATGAATATCCAACCAAAACAATTCCATGCTTCCATTTAAGAAAAAACTTCAATTAGGACACACATTCCTCAAAGGAATTCAAGTAGAAATGACCATATCTAAATGGTTCATGATTGTGTTCTTTCTACATGGAAGAACATATTTAAAAAAACCGATGTGATTCCCCCAAATAAGAGAGTACTATACATCGAGAAGAAAGATCAACTACTCTGAGATGTGATAGTTCAGAGCCAAATTAAATTCATTATTGTCGTTCCATGAACAATTATCAGTTCATCTTATCACTAGTCATGATATCTGAAAATTAAGTTGATCAGTGTGTCAAAACACTAGTCTCACAGAATGTTCCCCCAAGATGTAATAAAAAACTGGTTACAAAACGTTCTAGTCCCTATACTCTTGAGAGAACTGAGAACAGAAACAGAAGCTCAAAGATAATTTATTTAACTGAAATCCACATTATGTCTTTAACATTTAACACTCGACGGGTACCACGTATGTCAACATATAATACCACAAGATTACAAAAACAACTATCACATTTTGACTAATATTTATAGGCTATCCACCATATGAATCCCAGTACCATATGGATTTTAGAATAAATATCTCAAAAGAACATCGTTAATACATCCAATTACACAGATGATGATGTACCTGGTTTCCTATCACATAAAAAATAGTGGTTCACAGGACCACCTAACTGGTGGACCCTACCTAAGGCATGTTTAAACATCTCAACCGAGATTTTCTCAAATATCATTCCCATATTAAGGTTCAAGATACATCAATTACCCATTATTACAAGTGTTTCTTCTCTAGAAACCCATCATCTATGAGGGACAATGAAAAAAACATATATGTTCTTTTTTAACAGAAAAGGAAACTAATGAGTTTCTCTAAATACCAACGATGTCCATAGATAAAAATCAACTATAAATAATATGGTAGGTAAAAATCTTCATTTCAGAACTCACCCATCTTCCTGCCCCTAGGGTCAAGTCTCGGTGTCAAAGAATGAGAGATACTACAAAAAATCCCACTACTAAGGTCTTGTCTGGTCATGTCAAACCCAGAGTAGAATGCTACATGGGATCCTCCACATAAACACGAATGAAGGAATCCTACTCGAGATCCTTAGATGTAAGGAAATGTTGGGATACTATATGGGGTCCTCAAAAATTAACCGACAATGTAATCCTACTATAGGGATTTTCTAGGTTGAAACATAAAGAGAAGAATTATACATGGAATCCTTGATAGCATCTAGTCTCACATCCTCAAAGGCTATAAGAGAATGTCTTTCAATGGATATTTCCTCAAAATATAGGTCACTGGTGATAAATCATAGCTCATCTTAGATCAAAGGTCTCAACTAGGTTGGTCTGAACACCTAACTGATCATTCAATCCATGTTTCACTCTAAGGTTACAACTGGAAATGATAACTAGAGGAAGAACCTCTCCATTTAGATATAACCCCCAAAACACCCATTAGGAGTTCCCATAATGCTCCACGATTTTTAATATCCAGATATTCATGGAAAACTACTCAGAAAGGACTACACTCAGGTCAAATACTGACAAAGCTGTATAAAATAAGAAAAGACCCTTAAAGGGTACCTGAAAAGAACTACACAACATGTAGAAACCACACATGATGTGTACCCTCACGCTATTATATTGAAGTGTACTCCCTCCAGCCTAGGCATGAAAAAAATCCTAGGTATACATTGTGTCAAGCCGATACAAGTCGTATTCCTAGGTTCTCCCTCCTGGCCAAGTACTTCTACACGTCCAAACTCACATAGGTTCTGCCTATGTAAAACTACGTGGGGTGTAACTAATGAACACATCTTTTTCAGCTCAAGACACAATATCCCATCATCTTTATCACATAGTCTAAGATACATACATATACCAAAACGCGTTTATGCATTGTACATTACATGTACAAAAAAAGTTCATCTTCTACCAAATAGAATAACACATGTCATTTTTTCATGAACCCAGACAATGTATTGTCTGGGTTTGTGAACAGTAAGCCTATGAAAATTTTATGAACATATTTTTTTAGAAAATTAACGCAAAAATGTGCCTAATTACAACATGTGGGGTCCCATACTTCCTATGAATCAATTTCTGGAATCACATATAGCACATCACTACCCAATCTAAACCCCATGGCCAAAACATGATTCACAAAATTCTGATCCAACAAGGACCACACTCCTTAGGGACCAATGTTTGGCATCCATCCCGTTTATAAATTACATATACCAATAAACATACAACATTAACAAGAATATGTTTCATGATACCTCTCACAACTAATTAATATATAATACGACATCTATCACAATAGCATAAAATAAAAAATGATCCCTAAATGGCATCAAAATAATGCATGACATATGATTTATAACATGTTCATATATGATGCATGTGATTTCATACCCTCATCTTATACAGTTGAAATAAAATTGAACCAGATTGATATCAATAATAATATAACAAAACATGTACATCTCCCAATGGTGAAATAAAATCAACTATAATAACTCAAAATGAAATAATTACAATTTAGTTTGAGGAAATTTGGATTTACCCTGTAAACGGGGTAGCTACTCTCGAGAAAAACATATTACCAAATCCCTTATAGTTCCATTTCTACTTATCATGGCCCAGAAATAAAAAAATAGAGAATAAATCCTCTGATATAACTTTTTATCATCGAGGATCTGGATACCACTCAACTGGTTCCCCATACCCTATAGGTCAAAAGGCCTGAAGTGAATTTTCCCAAACACTAGAGGTTTCCAACTAGAAACAAGGGCCTAGTGTGTAATAGTGGGGAAAATACAATCTCATTGTAAGACTGTAATATAGTGGAATAAATATTAAATCAATAAATGACAAATTAAACCACATACAAATTCAAGTAATAGTCGAAGTATGATAAGAAACCAAACATCATTCCACACAGAAAATGATGCATCATGTTATGTTCTATGAAAACAACCAAAACAGGTACACTGCTGAAATTCACAATATATGTACCCAAATAACAAAATAACAATGGAATATTAGAATCATCGCATACCTCATATCATTCCCATGCTCTCAAACTCCTACATAGAAAATCATGTTCCAGTTGAAGGGTGATTTCCCTTATTGACACCTAGAAAAATATAATCTTTTAGGGCCCCAAAGCATGAACCAAATGTGGTGTGAGAAATAAATCCATTTATAAATCCACTAAAGATATGTTCCTATATGTAAGTGAATAAATTTAAAAACTACGTACAATAAATGAAGAATTAAACTAACAAGATATCCAAAGTAAAGAGTCCTACAAGGTCATAAATTTATTTATATTCATCTCATGTTTATTAATAAACTCAATTATATTTAATTACATATGTTTAAGGATCTGAAATAAACCCATAAATCCCTTGTATAATGTAACCACAACAGATACCTAAGCTAGATATCTAAAAAGGTAAATTGACGAAAAAATCCAAGCGTGTACTTTGGATTGGAAAACACATCATGAGTAATTTCATTTCAATATTCAATTTAAGTCCTCACTCGTAGGCATTACTAATCCTCAACCATAGGAATAATAATCAATTAACAATGATAAAAATCCGATATATAATCATTTCAACATGTGTCAGGGTCAAAACCTCATATATAAACATTACATCATGTATCAGTGACAAACCCTTTGTATAAGCATTTAACTATGTTTCAGGGCCATGCCCTTTGTATATTCATTTCAACATAATAAACAACATAGGTTATTTTCCCAATTATGTGGTTAACATCATAAAATATCATGTGGAAATCATACATAAAATGAAATAAGTGATATAAACTATAATAAGGCTTAAATAATGATACTCACATGGGAAACTCATATCACAAGCCAATAATGTATTTTAACAATTAAAAGGCTCAAAATATTATAAGCATAACATGGGGAAAGGAGAAAAACACTAATCCCAATACAATATTCCATCCAATTTCGATTTATCCAAATTAAAATCCCATTATATATCAATTCATTTTTAACAACCAAAAAATGGAAAAACAAGGCTTTCCTCGGAGGAAACCTAGGCTAAATTTCCATAAATGACAATTCAAGGGAAACACAACCTTGGGGTAGCCCTATTTAAAGGAAATAACCTTTATGCCTTAATAATAACAAATATTAAATTACCTAAACATCATTAGGAAATAATAGAGTTTAATATTAAATAAAGTGACACCTAATAATGGATGCATATCACTATAGCACAAATAATCATGTCATAAATTAATGAGAGGCTCAAGAACACCTACCATGTACTCATATGAATATCATCATCAATAGTCGGACTTTTATTCGACCAAAAATGAAGTATATATAAAAAATAAGAAAAAATTCTCAACCTTTGGCAACTAAATCTTTTGATGAAATCTAAAAGAAAGGATTAAAATAAATCAATCAACGACGGAGGGGCTTCCAATGGATATGACAGTGTTCGAAATGAGCATCAGATGATGAAATAGGAGTCAAATTTCTATTCATATTTCTTAGGTGTTATTCTTATTGAATGGGGGTTCATTTCTTTCTGTCTAAAAAATGATGCTACTACCGTAATTAATAAAAAAATACATTGTGTGTCCTTGAGTCTACACACAATTTCTGTAGAATTTGTAGCCAGACCATTACACATCTGTGTACTAAGATTATATGGCATGTATCCCTCCATACATAGCATGTAGATAAAAGTACATGGTGTGTTGTACCCATTCACATAATTTAATAGGATTTTAGATATCCCTTGACCTATTTCCCACCATTTTTTTAATTATAAACTGAAAAGTAATGATCCTCAGCTCAAAGTAAGAACCAAGTTCTTACAAGTTATTACCCATCTATTATAATGGAATGAATAAATGAGATTAACTAAATTATAAATTTATAGTTTAAAAAATTTTATAAAAGTAATTCAATGGTTAAAAATTAATTATAAATGAAAATAATTACCAATTGAAATTAAAAAATGTTTATTTATGGGAACCTATTTTTTTGACAAGAATGACATTTTACCTTAATAAATTAAATTAATCACAGTTATTGAATGATATTAATAAATTTTTTATACATTTAATATTATGTATTGAAATTACTATAATATTTTCAATAGACATAAGGTAATAATAAATGCAATTTTAAGCTTAAAAGGATATATATTTTTAAAAGGATGTTTTACTACCTTTTAATGGTAGTCCTGTAATAAATCTAAATTTTAAAACCTTTTTTATTTTTTTTAAAAAAAACATACTTTTTAAAATTTTAATATTAAAATTTAATTTATTTCTTTTTTTTGTACTTTTTTTAAGTTTCATGTTTTAATGAATTGTGAAAATTACTATATTTTAATTGAAAACTGCTTTTTCTTCAAAATAATTTTTAGTGTCAAATTGTTTTTTTAATATATTTTAAATTATAATTAGACCAATTTTATATAATTTAAAATAATTGAGTACATTTTAATCCATTTTCCAATGAAATTGGATATAAAAACATTTCAAACATTTGAACATTTGTACTTAAAAAACAGGCGTTGTCATTTCGTCTATATGATTAAGAATAAATTAAATTATGAAACATATGTGATTATAAATTAAAAAATGGATAATATATTTTTTATCATAATAAATTATAAATTTATAATATGTTCATTTTAATTTTCTACCAAAAATATTATTGAAATAAATTGAAATTAATCACATTGAATATGGAAAAATGAGTTTACGTAGTGGTTAAACACAAATAAAAATGAGAAAAATCTCCTAGAAACTAATAAAAAAACGTATTCTAGAAATATTTAGATCATATACACACATTTATTTAATTTTTTTATTATTGGATACCCATGATATAAGGGAGACCTCACAATAATGTTACCATTTTATTTTTACAAGAATGCCACTTCACCTCCACTATAAAAGGCGGTCACCCTGCCCACTTATTCAAATCCATAAATGAATTTGGATCATAAAAATAATTAAAAAATAATATTTTAAAATTTGTAATCTCATTCTATATGACTCAATTTGAGAATACATAAAACTAAGAATGTCCATTGGTGAAAACCAAAAGGTGTTGCCGAAGAAAGTTGTTACATTATTCAAAGTGCACTTTTGTTTTTCCATTACAACCTATAATGGTTGGAAATTAGGAATTAAATTATGACTGACTGAAAATTAGATATTTTTATTATCAAACACTTTAGATGAAAAATTGAGAAACCCATAATTAAACCAAAAAAGGAAATAGCAGATTCATTGAAGCACAACTTAAGATAATTGGATATTAACTCCTTAAATAACATCTAGGATATTGTGTTTACCTGTGTATCTGGTTCATCTATTAGAAGATATGAAAACATTAACGCCATCTTGTCCCAAGAATAGATGTACTCCTCTACATTGATCTTCCTGTCATTGAACCCTCTTGTCATTATATGATCCTGCTTCTCGATCCAATAACACTGCTCCTCATTAAGTGATACCATTAATAACCTTCTGATAATTTTGTTGGAATCATTATTAGTATATTTTATCATCAGAAAAAAATCTCTCATCTCCTCTCTGGATTCCATTATCAATTACAATGATTTCTCTTGCACTGTGATAGGTTTCGCCTGTTGGAAGACATCATTGGGATTATCTCCCACTAGCTTTTCTTTCAACTACTTTACAGATCTAGTCTACATAGGTAGTAGAAAATATGAATAGTCCTTTACATATTTGTAGACACCCCTATGGATCTTGCTTTGTCTCGGGCTTGGAAGCCTATTGCACTGTCTATCTCCATCTGAATCACCAGCAAACTGGCTGGAATGCTCATCACTGGACACATTTGTAGGGTCCTTCTGATCTTCCAACAAAGTTGAAAAGGTTTCTAACTCTTGCATTGGATCAAATTTATCCAAACCATAAAAACGGTTAACCAGTATGATATCAACCACCTTCATTTTAGGAGTTATTCTGATTGAGTCTGAATGGTCCACTTCATTGCCTTCATCAGAGATACCTTCTCTAGACCATACTTCCTCAGTGTAAGAAACAACCAAAGGAGTCTCGAGGATTCCTGCATCCTCCATTAAAAATTCCCCAAAAAATTATTCATTGTTACCTGTTTGGGAATGGCCGCCTTGATGAATAGGATTCAGAGAGTCCAAATGCTCCATACCTACATCTGAAACATATGCTCCTATCACTCCCTCACATGAATCCATTGCAGCACCCTTAAATGCCATGGAATTTGCAGAACCCCCACACCCAGTTTACACTTTAATCTGCAAAAAATATTTGAAGTCTGGTTCAAGATGCATGTGCTTCAGATTGGATACCCCCTGGGCTACTTCCCACATGTCAGCTTCCTGGTTTAGAGGTCGGTCAGGGGCATCATGACCCGATCTCCCACTTACAACAAAGAAATTACTACTAACAATGAGAATCTCACCTAGGAATAAGATCATCTTCATAGCGCTCAAACCAGAATCCTTCTGCATCATATTCCCGCACCGAAAATCCTCCATTTGATGGACCAATTTTTTTTGCACTGAGGAAATAATTAATACTAGGATTCCAAGACCAAAAATTGCTTTTGACGAAACTCTTCACCTACAGTGACCTAAAAGAACTCTATAGGAGGCTTAAACATATCAACTTCTAATAATATTCTGGAAAAAAATCAGATAGAGGAAAACCCTTATCCTACTATCCTAACCCAATGAATGACTTAAGGGGTTTCCATGAAAACAGAGGATCGACATATTTTTAAACAGAATTGACAGTTTAGGAAGACCTACCCAAAGTTGCATTGTAGGTGCGTCGCGTTTCATATGAAAGTCATATGACCCCTTGAAGAGGATAAATTGAGATCCATTTCATATTCTAGGAGATTATTACCAAGCCCGTATCAAACCTTCCTATAATTCTAACTTTATCATGATGTTCTTGGAGGTGAGGATCCTTACTATTGCACACTCTTGTAAACTCCAGGAATGAAAGGTGAAGCGAAAGAAAGCATCACCCGACGGCCGCCGATGTTTGAACATCACAATAAGCATCGAATTAAACAAGGATGATGCATTTCTAAACTCTAGATTTGATATCGAAAATTGTGTAAATATAATACATAGTTTTCTTTGTTACCTTCTCACACACTAAAAAAGTGATAACGTCAATCGTGGACGTGTGGACAACCACCACCTTGAAGTAATGTGATACCTTTTCAAACACAACAATTATATATATAAGTATATATAATCAAATTATATTGTATTATTGATGTAATTATAATTTTTCAAATATAAATGTTACATAGATTTTTTCCATAATGATCATAGAAAAAAGGGAACACTAATTCTATGTACGTATGACAGACCATCTCTGTCATTGTAACGTTGGTTCATTTTTCATTAAAATATCACATGATTGGTTTTAAATGTATAATTAATGCATAAATATGATATTTATTTTATTATTATTATTCTTGTTATTTATTAACAAATGACTCCTTTGACCTTAGTGAACCAACCAAAGTCATTTTTTACACGAAAACTGAATATGGTCAAAAAAACGTGATGTAAACCTAATTATTTACATTATTGTTAAACCATTATAATATGTGAAATAAAATTATTGATTAAATTGAAAATTGATTATAATAAATTAAATAATTAATATATATGTATTATTCATGAAGAGTAAGAAACCTTTGATAAATCTGATTTACGGTAATTAATTTTGTATCAACCTCCATTAATTGATGGATATTTTTTGACTTTATACACCCACTTAACTTTATGATGTGTATATAAATACACATTTAAATATAATTTCATGAATTTATTTTGATATTATTTAATGTTTTGTTTAATATTATTCATTCATGTGTCTTATGATTCAAATATTTCAATATGGTTTGGGACCCATTGTTTTAAAATTACTTTTTAAAATGTTTAAATATTTAAATTTTAAATATTTTCTTCTATGATATTATTTTAAATATTAATTTATATATAAAGATTATTAAAAAAAATTATTTCCATTGTGAATTTAATTTAATGGGTTTAAAAATAGAATATTTTTATGTGACTTATAAGGAATATTTTGAACAACAAAAAAATGTTCTATTCTTAATTTACTCATCCACAATGAAATTTCTCCTTGACTGGAATTTTTTTTATTTCTGGATTCCATTAATTTATTTAATTTTCTTCTTCAATTATGAAACATATTTATCTTTCGAGGTATTTTAGTATTAATTTTTTTAAAAAGAAATCATGTATCTTGTTTTGAAAATGGGGTTTTAAGATAATTTTTTATTTTTATCAGAATGTTTATTTTTATGACTTAAAAATATATTTTCAAAGGGTTTTATGAAGAAAGTGTTTTTTTAATGAAGTATTAATTTAGAATTACCTTGTTGAGGTTGCCCATATAGCACTGGGAAATCCTGTAACACCTTGACATGGGGTGTCATAGATAGTATCTATAAATCCCATAACAACTTAACATGGGGTGGCTGAGATAGAACAATGAAATCCCACTACAAGATAACATGGGGTGACCCAAATAACACCATGAACTCCCATAAAATCTTAATATGTGGTGGCATAGATATCACCACATGAACCCATTATATATCTACAATTAATTGGGTAATGATAATATTATATGTTGACCAAATGGTTATTCCAACTAAAGGGTTTTTTGAATTTGATACTCTAAGTAAACTGAAGTGGTTTTAATTTATTGCAATGATATTTAATGATTTTAATTGAACAACATGTCTTTTACATGGGAATATTTTTTATTTCACATTCTCAATGAACCTTGATGATCAAGTTAAATTTCATATAATATTTCATGTTTTTACTAAACTAATAGTTTCATTTATTTTTATATCATTTATTGAGATTTTGAGCGCATTCATTTTTTTTAAAATTTATTCATACGATTTTTGGATGAGTATGGAAAAGGAAAAGGTAAATATCAAAGTCATTGAGATTTTTGATAAATAATATTCATCATTTATTTTAATAGTTTAATATTAATAATAAATGATACATCTCATCAGTGACAACTTGGTATTTTTTGAATTTTAATATTTGATTTATTGTTTAATTCTCTAAAACTATAACCTCGAAATGATCCTAAAAGTGAAAGAAATTAAATTCCTTACTAAACTCATGATTATGTCAAATTTTAATTTTGGGGCCATATAGTTGGTATCAATTGAAATTTTTAGATTAAATTAGAGGTTAGGATAGTTTTACTAACATTATGATAAATGATTTTAAATTATGGTTATGTTGAAATGTCAAAAAATTTTATGATTTCCTTATTGATATGTCTATGTTATGTTTCTTCAAAATGATTTTCTATATAGGAATCAATGAAGATTATTGGGAATTCACTGAGAGGAAATCATCCTTCTAAATTTGCATCTCGATATGGTTAGAATTGGAATATACATGTCTGTTGCGATAATGGATCAATTGATAAAATCTATAAATGGTGTTGGTGTCTATAAAAGAGAGTCACCCTATGTACCATGAAGGAAAATTTCTATAGTAAAGAATTCTAGGATGAAATATCCCCCATAATTCAATTGATCAACTCACCCAGTGTTATATAAAGTATGGATCAATGCCTTGGGGAATATATTTGAAGTCATGTTATGTTTAAAACATCAAAAGATAACTATTTTCATCAATCAATTTGAAGGATAGAGAGATCAATTGTGTTCTTTGTTTAAGAATATGAGAATGAAACATGATCATTAATACGTCGAATGGGAGTCATTTATGGATATTTTCCATGAGAAACATTTTTCAATGGTTTTAATATTAGTATAGAGAAAAAAATCTGAATTGGGGAAAAATGACAAATATTTTATGGTATCATATGAATTAAACTTGAAAATATTTTAAATACAAATTTCAAATTTTATTTTCGATATTGAAGGTAAAATTATAAATTTTAATCAGGAATGAGATCAATTATTATAAGATGTATGTACTATAAAAATTTTAAATTTATGAGCAAGTGGTTAGTTTCTTAGTGAATGTTATGATGGAGTTTGTAGACACTTGTTTTCCACAACAAAAAAGGTAATAAATAGAAAATTTGGAAAGAAATAGAGAATCACCCAACTAAATAATATATAGGTAATCCCCCAAAATGTTCTAACATTGTAAACCAACAATTCAATGAATTGTTAAAATGATGTAGGATGTATTTCCACTCTAGTCAGTTTGGTCGCATGATTAGTTATTGTTATGATTATCCCTAAATAACCAAATGATAGGTTAACTGATAGACATCCAATATTTATGTGTTTTAGTTTCAATGAATTGTTTCATTATTATAATGTGTGGTTGATGATTCTTACTCTGGATGGAAATCAACATGATCTAAAACAAAAAAGTGTGGAAAAATATTTTACCACTACTATAGTTAGTATTGGTCCTTCTAGTGAAGTGATTGAAGCTATATGAATCTTGGTATTTTTTTATGGATAACCCTATACTAAATGATTTTGACACACATTACGAGATTTTATTGGATGTGACTATAATGTAAATAAGTAATTTTGGGGAGATGTTTTGTAGTGTTTACGTTTATAGATGGATTTAGTTTATTGAGAGTCATGCCTTTACTTTTTTAATATTTGAGATTAACGTATCATTTCATAAAATGAATTTTATAATTATAATAATATGTTTCATCCATTTTGTTTTTGGTAAATATCTAAATATAGGAGGAATATAATGTTATCATTTTTATAATTATATTATTCATTTGAATTTGATTCAAGTTCTTATGACATAACAAATCATCTTGGATACTCATTTCTGTGGGGAATGTGGTGTGTTTATATTGAAAATTGATTAAATGACGAATCTTTACTCTTAAAATAAGAATATTTTATAATCTCTTATTATATATGGTGAAGGAGTCCTTCAACTCTTGGAAACAAATTTGGAAATAAAATTTTATCCTATTACAATCTTTTTTTATGATATTAGTGAACCTTTTCCCATTTATGGGGATTATTATTTTTTCATCATTTAATTCATCTAGACCATGTTCATTATCACTCTCTATTAGTCCATTGGATTTGGTTTTCCCTTCTAAATACATAATTGACTTTCCCACCAATGTTATCTTGATGAGGAATCGATGTTATTCATAACATCCAAGGACCATTATATTTCCCAATTTCTGTTTTTATTGGATGTATTAATAAAACATTGTACGATGTGAATTTCAATAACATAATTCATGAAATTTTAATTCTTATATTAAAAATATGATTTCTGATTGTGGAATTCATTTGAGGGGGGGATGAAATATCCTGTTATTTTATGATATATATTTATTAAAATTAATTAAAAATATTTAATATATTTTGATACATGAGACAAATATTTTATCTTGTATCACATGGAAAACCATGTTTATCTTTTACTGTATATATCATGGAGTTCCTTTGATGACTTATGTTATACACAAGCTCGACTCTTACCGAACAATAATATAATTTTAATATTATTATGATAGTTATGACATAGACATTGAAATGAAAGGAATTTACAAAATAAACTAAATTGAAAAAATATATTTTACCCATGTTTATAAAATTAATTCACTTGTTACTAATTCTATATAAATTAAACTAAAGACTAATTTTATACAAAAGATATTTGTTAGTGAATAAATATTTTTATTACGAGAATGAAATTTTATGTTGAAAATTAGCTTAATTACAATTAGTGAAAGATGTTAATGAAATTTATATGTTATAAATTTAAATTTTTTAATAACTAAAATATTTTTATAGACTAAATATAATAATAAATCCAATTTTAATAATAGAAAGATGTATATTTTTAAAAGACTTTTTTCCTTATTTTAATATCCTATTTGTTTTAATACTAAATTGTTAAAATATATAATTTTTATTTATCGTAATAAAATTAATTTTTTCATTATAAATATCAAAATGTATTGTCGGTAAATTTTTGGAATTTTTCATGAGATGTTTCATGTTTTAATGAAGAGTATAAAATACTGAACTCTAATTGAAAATTAATTTTTCATAAATAAATTATAGTATTAAATTATAGTTCTAAACAGTATCAATGTATAATTATATCATTTTTATATAATTTAAACCTATTTATTTAATTAGAATAAATTTAAAATTTAAATTTTATATAAAAACCTTTTAATCATTTGAACATTCTATATTAAAAACCTAGTTTGTCGTTCCATCAACAAGATTAATTTTTAAATAAATTCTTCCACTTATGTGATTTAAATATTAAAAAAATGGATTCCATATTTGGAATAGTTATAATTTCTAATTTCTACAAATTTCAACTTTGTTTTTTTCTTATAAATATTAGTGAAATAAATTAAAATTGATTATAGTGATTAAGGTAAAAATGAGTTTACTTAGTATTTAAACTATAATCATACGTAGAACAATGATCTAGACACCTATACAAAACCAAAAGTATGGCTATATTTAGATTATATCATTATTTGGATGTAATTCTTTTCAATATTTGCATCATATTATTTACAGGACACCTCCAAAAAGTGTTTACCTCTATATATTTATAAGAATTCCAATCATCCTCCAATATAAAAATGCTATCACCCTCCCCATATATTAACACCCATAAATACATTTTGATCATATAAACCCATCATTAATAATGTAAAATCATCCTTGATCTCAAAGTAGAAGTCTCATTTTTGGAATAAGTCATACCAAGAAAGTCCATTGGTGTAAACCAAAGAGAGTTACCCGAAGAAAGATAATCATTCTTCAATAAAAACTTTTATTTTATTTCATTATAAACACATTAAATTCTTTATAATCCATTCTTATGTAGTAAAATAATTATTTTAAAAATTATAATATATTTCTATGTTAATGGTTTTACCTACAATTATACGCACCTCTATCAAATTTGTATCAAAATCACCATTTCTGTGTACGTCGAACAACCACCTCATGATACAATGACATTTTTGTTATATTAACACCTCTCATGGTTGGTAATAATTATATAAAAACTAATTTTAAATTATAAAAGTTATATTTGTTATTTCTAAGTACATATTTAATTTTTATATTACACATTACTTCATGCTTTCAAATTTACAGGATTACGATAACATAATTTGTGGATGTGTGGACTACCGCCCCCTCAATGCGATGTGATTCATTCACACATTATAGGAAATGAATTATGGATGAACTTAATAAAAATATAGGATTTAAATTAGATATATATTATATTAATATAATATTATCTTTTATAGAAATACTATATATAATTTTTCTTTTCAACTTTCTTCACATTGAAAATGTTATAACCTTGTTTGTGGACATCTGGACAAATGCCACCATGAAGTGATTTGATTTATTTTACATCACAAAAATTATATATATTATTATATATGATTAACTAATATGGTCTTAAGGATATAATGTTCATTATGGAATGTTTATTTTTATATACATTCTTCCCATAATGATCATTGAAATATGGTGACATTACTTCTATGTAAGTAAAATCTACCACATCTATGATTGTAATGTTAGTTCATTTTTAAAAACCATAATTCATTATTTCTTTTAAAAGTTTTATTGATTTATAAATTTCATAATTATCTGATGATTATTATTTTGGATATTTTTTTTAATAATAACCCCTTTGAACATAGTTTATCTACCCTAGTCATTTTTGATACAAAAAGAAAAAATGATCAAAATTCTTGATGTAAACATAATCGTTTAAGTAGTTATAAAACAATTGTAATTAGTGAAATAATATAAATATTAAACTTATAAATGGTTCTTAATAAAGTAAATAATTATCATAAGTTTATTATTCATGATGACAAATACACACATGCAAGTCAGACTCAAGGTATGTGATTTCATCTAAATCTAATTTCATTGATGTATATTTTTGATGTTATACAACCACATTGTTATATGAGGTGTATATAAATACTCTTTGACTTGAATATCATGAAGTTAATCTAATTTTATTTAATTTTTAGTTATATTTTATTATTTCATGGGTATTATGATTCAAATACGTCCAATTGGTATGGGACACACTGATTTAAAAATCATATTTTAAATGTTCAAAGATTTAATTTCAAAATCGATTCCACCATGAAATTATTTTAAATATTTTATTATAGTTAATAATTATTAGGTACATTTTATATCTATTTTGAATTTCATTCAAATGTTTTCAAATTTGAATATTTGTACCTTTTTTTATGGAACATCTAGAAAAATTACAAAAGAAATATTATTTTATAAATAAAATCTGTAACTTGTTTTTTAAAAAAATGGTTTTAAATGGAAATAATATTTTTAAAAGGAATTTTTTTTATCCGAATGTGTTTTAATATGAGTTTAAAAGACTTTTTAACAGGGTTTTATTTAAAAAGTTGTTTATTCCTGAATTAGTACTTGAGAATTACATGATGGGGTGGCCCAAATAACACCAATCAATCCTGTTACAGCATAACATTAGTGGGTTTATATTGCATCGGGAAATACCATTACAACATAACATAGGGGGATTAGATAGAACAATGAAAGACCGCTATATCTTAACATGGGGTGTCCTGGATAGTGCTTTAGAATCCCATTACATCATGACATGGGATATTCTAAATAGTTCACAATGATATAGTTATATCTCTCCAATAAATAGGGTAATTATAATATTAGATGGTAGGCATATGGTTATTATAATTCAAATGTCCCTGAATGGGTTTTATGAATATTATCCTTTAAGTTACCTAAATGAGTATTAATTTCATTATATAGTTTTTAATTACATTATTCGAGAAAATGTGTTCATTTTATATGAAAATGGTTTATTTGATATTCTAAATGAACCATAAAGATAAAGATAAAGGTTATACGAGTTGATATATTTTTACTAAAAAGATAGTTTCTTGTTTTTCTCCCTTACTGAGATTTTTTTCACACCAAATGTTTTAAAAATGAATTCATAGGGTTTATGTTTGGGTATGGGAATGGAAGAGGAAAATTTGAATGTCTTAGATATTTTACCTAAAATCAATTCATAATTTCATTTCAGAGTTCTATATTATAAAGAAATGGCCATTAAAAAAATTCAAATTTTTATTTTATTATTTCTATGTTTTTTTTATGGCCTAGTTTTCTAAAACATTAACCCTAAAAATATCCTTAGGGTGAATGAATGTAAATTCTAGACTAAAAATCAATATTGTGTATTATTTTATTATAATGTCTTTATATATTACAAAAATAACTACTGACAAACATTTACTAACTAATAATTTGGGGAGATATGAAACATAAGCCATAATTATAATTTATTATTAAATAATCACAAACCCAAGTTATAAAGTAAATTAACTAAATTATGAAAAACCTCAGGTCTTGGTTGAGATCATGACCGATTATACATTATGAAAATACACAAAAAAAATCGAAACATTCATTTATTTATTGTTAAGATAAAATAGAATAAATAAATAATTAAATAAATAATGTAGTTAAATCCCTTTCAAATTAATGACCATATAAACTTTATTGGAGGCACCCATAAATTATTCAATCCGTGCAAATAAATGGTAGAACTAATAATGGAATATTCATTGCAAATAATTAAATTAGAATTTAATAATCTTTGAAACCATTATTAAATATTCAAACAGACTGTGGTGTGACAATCAATTATATAACGTTTAAATGAGAAAATTTATCAATTTGATTTAATATTAAATTAAATCCTTTAATGGGAGACTACACAATGTATACTACATAGTTAGACCTCATGTACTTATGTTGATCTTTGTCCATGTCGCATGCCCTGGGATTTGATTTTTTGACTTGGTAGGAGTAAACAATATATAAATGAAAACTACACACTATGTATCCTATTTTCATATTCTCATTATACTTTCCTATGTATTTTACGTGTATCTCTGAGGATTACATGGTGTGTATAGGCCATAAATTTTCGATGTTGTCTAAATGTAGTGATCCCATGAAACCTTTCAAAAGACTAACTGTGCTTATAGTAGGGTGACTACATGACGTGTGGAATCCATCTATAGGACATGTGTCCAAATATCATTGCTTTTCTCCAGAGCATGGGAACTGATGAAATACCTATCATGTACAATACATGAACAACATGTATATCATAAATTCATTAGGTTATAAGTATCACATGGATTTACTGTGTATTATGGACACATGGATTTCATGATTTAATATTCTAACCCATGTGTACTGAACATCATGTATGCTGATACTTGTTGTGTAATTGGGATAATTTTTCTAGGATGGATGGTCATCATGTGTTGTACACCAAATGTTATTATTACATGGTATGTCATTTTTTCCACATCACAATCTTATGTAATGCACTAGGTTAATTGCTGTGTACTTCTTAGTAGAAGCCATATAACCCTATCTTATTGAAAAAAAACATTCTGTAGCTATCGAAAAAATCACTAGTTTTTCTTCATGTACTCTTATAAATTAATGATAATTTAAAAACATAATGAACATGATTAATATTTCAAAAAATGAGAATTCAAATTGTATTAAAGAAAAAGAACGTGGAATCAAAAATATGACCATAATAATCCACTGATCATCGACCAAATAAATAATTATAAATTTAAATGTGTGATATCTGATACCATTTTCTAGTTTTGAGTGAAGTATAAGAATGTGGTGGATTGAAATATATTAAAATATTTTTTAAAATTTATATACCAACAAACAAGATCAAGGATCTTGAATGCTTCATTTATAATTAATTTATTTTTATTTGATGAAATAAATTACCTAATCTAAAATTTCAATCATGGATGTCGGTGGTGATCATTTGAAATGACCATTTAAAATTTTCTTTATTGATGTTCTGTGGATCCAATAGTAGATACCATCTAGTGGAGACGTACAGGTGATCCTAATAATCTTTGAGAAATTCCCCTTCATCCTTGTTGATATCCGAGAGAATCAAGATTCATTGGTAGTTTCACTATTGATCGCATGTTCCTTGGTCTTGATGAAATGTATCTTTCATTATCATTATTGACAGGAAGATATATGGTGTAGTCGAAATACAATTAATTGTGCATAACTATTCTCTCTATTTTTATTACCTACATAATATAAATAACTGGATATTTATAGATGTAGGATTTAGGATACAATATATTTAATTTCCATTTAGTCCCTTAAACAATGTTAAAGTCTTAAATAAGCCCCATTCCACCTAATAAAAAAATATATTTTTTAGCATGAACCATCTTTCTCAAATGATAAATAATATTTACCAGTTTGTAAATAATTTTTTATCATTGAATGTAGTCTTGTTCCAATTATAATTTTCTGCATTTATTGAAAACCCAAATAATTTTTTTATTAATGAATACATATTTCATTCATATACCTATAAATATATATTTATTATATATTCAAAAAATTAATAGTTTTATTCACAATCTGACAGATAAATAATTATTCAATTTATGCTATCAATTTAACTTGATCAAAATGTTTCATTAATTTTGAGAATAATATTTATTACATTAATTAGTTATAAATAGAATTCAATCATGATCAGTATAAAAACCTAATGAATGACCCATTAGAATAATTTTTCTCATTTTCATTTGGATGTATTTCCTAAAGACCAATATTAGAATCTTGGAATGGGCCATATCACCCAAGAGAGAAAACATATTTTCCAAATGTAAACAACCACATAAAAATTCTCACTGTGAAATATAATCCATTTATCTATATATATCATGAAGAAGGTTTCACATATGTGTCATCAACCTATTTTCATTATACATATTTTTAGACAACCTGAGGTAAATGTTGTTACACCAAGACAATGGAATTTATGTGATAGTCATATTTCAATCAAATGTTTAAGATATCATCATTCCAGAAGATGTAATGGAAAAATCCATCGTCAACATATTAATTAATGAAATTTTAATTTCAAAGAACCAACATCAACCTACCTCTTAAAGAACAAATATCATCATTGTTTTAATTATAAAATACATGTGTGAGATCTAGGACATGAATTAATGATAATATTATAGTATAATGACCATTACACATTCTTACAACTAGGAATATCTGATAAAACCAAAACATATAGAATTCTATCTTGTAGGTCTGTTCTCAAAAAATCATATCATATAGAATACTAAGTTAGAACTTCTAGAGAATAAGAGTCATCATATTTTGAGTACTCACACCTGACGGTCTACATACCAAATATCTTGTCATTGTATGTTATCAAACTAAGAAACAATATTTAAGAGGAATATCTATAAAATCTCAAGAATTGTATCATAGAATGTAGCTGATATGGCCTTATCAATGTGAAAAGTACCCTAGTACATTATTACATCAATGTTAGGAAAAATACAAATCAATATCTCATAAGATATTTATATTAATCTTCACTTATTTAAACATAAAACTAATATAAAATCAAAAAGTAGTTGGTTATAGAGATCCAACTCCAACAAAATTATCATTTTATTTACATACCATCAGAAAATATTCTAAAAGCTTATGAAAATGAATTGACTAGGTTATTCCTAGGGTGAATTGTATTGAAAACAAGGTTACATTATTTAGACATCCTATAAATTATTATATAGTTCCCATTATGATTATTAATGCTCATAATATACTTTTTGGTTTTATTTAATTGCTAAAACCTAGTGGAATCATGTTAATACTGAATGTGACGTAAAATTATGTTATAATGAGAAACCAAATGGGAATAATATTTGAGAGATATATATTTTATTATTCCCAAAAAATTATCAATAATTATGATAAAAATCCTACCCCTTAACATAAATTAAATCTCACCAATAAATAAAATGATAGATTCTGTTAAGAGGTAAAGTGGTGTAGACCATGGTCAGATGAAATATCAATTTTCTTCATGTTATAAATTTAGAAAAAGAATCCAAGAAGAATGTATGAAAGTAATATAAAATGGTTTATGAATGAAAAAGAAAGGAATAAAAAATAAATTTATATGTAAATGTTAATTGTTCAATGAAAGAAACTAAATTTCGTCATAGATATCCATTTATCGTACATTATCATAAATAAGGGGAACATTTCCATTATCTGAGAAAATTTTCTATTTTAATGGGTAACTGCTCCACTAATAATGTACCAATATGATATCATACTTTGAAGTTAATTTATTTCAGTATATATGAATTGGGATTCATTAGTAATTTTGTGGAATTATTTCTATCAATGGAATTTTAGTTATAAGAATCATGAAAAATATATGTATTGTTTTAATTTTAGTAATCATATGTGTCCTTATAAAATACTAAAATAAGAGTTATGGATAACATCATCGGTTTATGAGTTTATGGTTGATCATAAGATTAATATCTTAGACACTCATTTTGAGGATTTTTTCCCTGGATGTCCAAAAATGATTAAGAGTATTTTGGGAGAAATTTATGGTAATATAACCTATGTTATTAGTAATGATTTTTTTGAGATGTTTATTTGAGGAATATTGAATTTACATTTTCTAGAAATATGTTTAAAGGTATTGAAAACATTTATGGTTAATATGATCATTGATTCTAAGGAAATAATAGTAAAATACTTTTATCTGATTTTTGGATGAAAAAAAGATTTATAGAATGCCTTTGTGGATAAATTGTGATTTGATAATTAATATTATTTTTGAAAATATATATCATTTTATGTGAAAATATATTTTAATAATATTAATATATTGTAATAACCTGGATCTTTGTTTCATGTATGTTTTCCATTTCAAGTTGTTTTTGAGAAAAAGTGGAAATTCTTGAGGTCGTGCAGGGGCGCATGGTTGGCACACAGTTGGTGCACGGTCCGAACAAACCATGCGGCCAGCCTAGGAAACTGTGAAACCCTTGACAGTGGGCTCCTCACGAGCATCACATCGTTTGTCAAACCATGGGGGTAAGATGTGTGAAATACCTGGGTGTGACAGTGGAAACCACACGGTTGGCGCACGGTTTGACAAACCGTGCGGGGTAACCATGCGACCACTTAATGTTAGGGATTTGATGTCATAGTATACTAATGATTTCTCATTTATTCTCCAAACTCTCTCCCACTCGAGACTTACTCAGGATTTTGGGTTCTCAAAGGTTGAATGTCCTCCCCTAATCGTTTTAGAGGAAAATCGAAGGGGTTTCTTGGTGGATCAAAGGCAATTCTTTTCGTGTAAGTCCATCCTCTTGGTTTCCAGTTGGTTTTCTCAAGATCTTCTCTTAACTCTCTCTAGGTTTTCTAGATCTAAATCAATTTCCTGTAGATCCAGAGTTGGGTTGTCCTTGGGTGTTGATTTTAAGTCTTGTGGATGATAGGGATTGAGATTTAGGGCGGTCTCTCATGAAGAGGTTGCCTAGATTTGTGGGTGTGGTTGATTGTGGATCGTTTTTTCCGAAATGCTAAATGTAGGTGTTTTTTGCATTTCCGTTGAAATTCTTTGAGTAATATGTGCAATTGTTCCAATAACCATGATCAAGATATTGTGTGTTTACCGTTTTACCCCTTTGTTTTTCCTTCCATGATTGTAGGCTTGCGTAGTGGTTGATTGGATATGAAGAGGTTTTAATTTCTATTCTTTGGATGTTTTTCCCATACATGTCATGTTTCCAACCATTTGGTCATATTTTTCTTGTATCCATTTCCTAATGATTATAGGATAGAGTGTTATTTTTTTGACATGCAATTGAGCTGTAGACTGTTTAGGCAAGTATTTCTTAAGGTTTACCGTGGCGATATTCAATTTTTATGCTCATTTATTTTCACAGGTCCGTGAGAAACTGGTGTTATAGGCTATAAAGTGATAGACTGAGTTAGATTCCACATAGAGTTTTGGGTATTATAGACTATAAGGGGACAGACTGAGTGAGCTTCCTCAGAGAGTCTTTGAGCATTATAGACAATAAGGGGATAGACAGAGTGAGCTTCCTCAGAGAGTCTTTGGGTATTATTGACTATAAGGGGATAGACCGAGTGAACATCCTTAGAGAGTCATTCATCATTATAGAATATGAGGGTAAAGACTGAGTGAGCTTCCTCAGAGAGTCTTTTTTTACATTGAATTACCTTGAACCATTATATACTATAAGAAGAATTGACCGAGGGAACTTCCTCAGAGAGTCTATGAACGACTTGTGCTATAAGGGGAATTGACTGGGTGATCTTTCTCAGAGTTTCCTTGACCTTGGGGATATAATTGGAATTGACTAGGTGTGCTTCGTCAGAGAGTCCTTATCTACCTTAGACTATAAGGGGGATTGACTATGAGTGCTTCCTTAGAGTGTCTATATGAATTTGTATGACTGAACCAGAGGGGATAGGGTGAGTGTACTGCCTAGAGGGTTTCTTGTACTTTCTAGGTAGAACCAGAGGGGATGGCTATGAGTACTTCCCAAGGGTTGCCTATTTTTTCTTTGCTGCTCAATAGTTTTTGCATGATATTGGAACTATGGATTGTTTAATGTTAATCATGATCATGTTTACTGGTTTTTGTACTTTTACCCTCCATATATTCACTGACTATAAGACACAAAACATTAGGTGGTTTCTTACTAGGATATAGTCTCACACCCTATTTGGTCCATGCTTTTGTGCCCAAACAGATTATATTGAGGATTTTATAGATAAGGGAATGATCCCTTTCACTTCAGGTACTTGACTTTCTATGGAGTGGTAGAGAATGGGACCAATCATAGGCTTGCAATGCTGTGGGGATGTTATATTTTTATTTTGTACATGGTTTAGTACTGTTTTTATTCAGCATTGTGACTTGTTTGGATGTTTTCCTAGACATAAGTATCATGCATCATTTATTATGCATTTCTACAGTTGTTTAATATCTCAGTCTTCCACTATTTACTATTGTTGGATATTTACTACTTCCACTATTTCATGTTTGAATACTTCCACTGTGTACTCTGCCAATGAGAGCATAGTTTCCCCACTATCACATGCAAGGCCCTCGCTACTAGTCGGTAGCCTCTGGCATTCAGGGAAATGTGCTTGAGTCCATGTGACCAACCGGTACGGGGTGCCTCTGGGTCGCTTCTAAAACTGGGATGTTACAAAGTGGTATCAGAGGATTCCTTTATTTTGACCTACTATTAGGAGCCTATATATAGGTATATGATTGAATAGTTAATTAGTAATAAGTTGTTCTTAGGTGTAGTTAACCCCTGTACAATGAAAAGCTAATTTACCTCATTTATTTCATGTTTTTTGGTTTTGCAATTTTATAGTTGATTCGATTTCACCATTGGGTGATTCACATGCCTTGTGCAATTATTGTTGATATTATTGAGGTTCTATTTATATTGCAACATGATGAGATGAGGGTATGCCATATCATGCATCATATAGGTACTTGATAGAAATCTCATTTCATGCACTCTTGCCATGACAATTAGGGTTCATTAGCAATTGCATGTTTTTGTGATTGATGTTGTGTTGGATATGCATGCTGTTGTGATAGATGACTTGATAAAAATAATTGTGGTTTGATAGGGTGTTATTTGTGTGAGGTTTTGTTTGAATTAATGCCTAAATTTTGTTCTCGAGTTTTTATGGCCTCTCATGAACCGGAATTTAGCGGGTCATTAACCAATTCACTATGTTATACCATGTATAAAATGAGAATCTTTGAGTCACGGGGAGTATGGGCCCTCACAGATCGGAATATGGCACTTAAGTTTTCTTTTTCAGTTTTTATGGGTTCCAATGTAGTTTATGAGTCTTACTATCTGGAAAAACCTAGACTACACTCTGTGTCACTGACTGTGTGGGCAGAGACACGGGGTTATAAAAATCATGAAAAATCACGCCATGTACTGGATGTGTATGTCTTGTGTAGGGACCTTGTATCCGGTCGTGTAACTAACAACACGGGTCACTGAAGCTTGTTTAGTACATGCTGTGTCTGGAAATAACACACCATGTAGTTTTGTTTTACAGGATCCATGTGGATTATCGTAAGTTGAAGTAGTTGACGGTCAAGAACCGATATCCCTTGCCTAGGACTGATGATCTCTTGGATCAGCTTTGAGGAGGTCGGGTGTTCTCAGAGATTGAATTTTGGTCAGGTTACCATCAGTTGCACATTAGACCATCATATATACATCTTACTGATTTTTGGAGCATGTATGGTCTATATGAGTATATGATTATGTCGTTTGGTCTCACGAACATGCCAGTAATTTTTATGGCACTGATAAACTGATTTTCCCATCCATACATGGATGCTTTCATGGGTTTTTGTGGACAATATCGTAGTGTACTCTCATACTATACACGACCATGCCACACATCTTGAGATCATTCTGAGTACACTGAGAGAGCATCATTTATATGCTAATCTCTCAAAATACATCTTTTGGATAGATCAAATTCACTTATTGGTTCTTGTTATCTCAGATACAAGATTAATAGTAGACCTAGATAATGTGACAGAAGTAGTTTTCTAGGAGCATCTGAAGAATGTCTTTGAGGTGCAGAGTTTTCTAGGGCTGGATGGATACTACAAACGCTTCATTCAAGTCTTTTATTGCTTAGCAGCACCACTGATGGGCCCGACTAAGATGGGTGAAAAGTTCTTGTGGTTAGATTCATGCGAGTGAACTATCCAGGTGCTGAAAGGGTGGTTGACTTAAGCACTGATACTAGTCTTTCCAGAGCCAGGAATGAACTATACTATTTTCTGAGATGCTTCAGTTATCGGTCTATGAGATACGATCATGCAGGGAGATGGAGTCGTTGCGTATGGGTTTCAGCAGTTGATGCCATATGAGAGGAACTACCCGATGCATGATCAAGAGTTCGCAGTTGTTGTTCATTCCTTACGTTGTTGTAGAAATTGCCTTCTGGGAGAGAATTTTTTGTTTTTCACCAACCACAAAAGTCTCAAGTACATTTTCACTCAGCGTGATTTGAATTTGAGACAACAGAGGTGGGTTGAGTACCTACAGTCCTTTGGCTTCGAGATTACTTATATGCCAGGGAAAGGAAATGCAGTGGTTGATGCACTGAGCTGGAGGACTTAGATAAAGGCTATTTAGGGGGCCAGTAATGAGTGGAAGCTTATGGTTCTGTTCTCTGAGATGAATTTGGAGGTGCATGACAGACAAGGGTAGACATTTCTATCATTGGTAGTTGTTACCTCTACTCTTCTTGATTGAGTGTGAATGATGCAATTCTCAGATTCTAAAGGCAAACCCCTGTGGAAAAGTGTGTCAGGAGAGGACCCTATTCTTGGATAGACCATAGGCAAGGATGAGATATTTCATTTCCAGGGGTGCGTATGGGTGCCAACAGACATATGCGAGGAGTTGATGCGGGGCATTCATTCCTTAGTTTGGGCAGTTCATCCCGATGTCTCCAAGATGTATTGTGGTCTGCACCATTATTATTTGTGGCCATGTATTAATAGAGACGTTTCTGGGTTTGTCATGAGGTTTTCCAACTATCAGCAGGTGAAGGCGGAGAATCAGTGACCATCATGACCTCTATATAAGGTACCCATTCTTGAGTGGAAGTGGAATGACATCGTGATGGACTTTGTGACCAATTTTTCGAGGTCACCTGGAGGGAATGATGTGGTATGGGTTGTCATTGACTGACTCACGAAGTTCTCTCACTTCTTACCGATCATGTAGACATTCATTGTTGACCTGCTGGGATAGTGGTACATCTGAGAGATTGTATATCTAAATGGGGTTCCCCGCTCCATTTTTTCTGACAAGGATGCACATTTTACTTCTCGATTATGGAAGGGGATTCAGAATGCTTTGGGTACATAGGTACTTTTGAGTACAACATACCATCCCCAGACAGATGGTTATTCCGAGCATATGATTCAGGTGATTGAGGAAATGCATTGAGCATGTATTCTGGTTTTTGGAGGTTCATGGGAGATACATATACCTCTCGTGGAGTTTTCCTACAACAATAGTTATCAAGAAACATTTCAGATGGAACCGTATGAGGCTTTGTATGGCAGGCCATGCCAATCACCCTTTGGTTTGATGGAGGCAGGAGAGGCAGCTATGCTGGCACCTCGTATTTTCCAGGAGACAATAGAACATATAGAGTTGATTCATAAGAGGATGACTACTATACAGTCTTGTCATAATTATTATGATGATAAGTAGTGATGAATTCTAGAGTTCGAGGTCGGAGATGAGTTTTTTCTACGTGTCACCCCGAGGATGGGGAACAGAAGGATTAAGATACAGGGTAAGATTTTGTGGAGGTATGTCGGGCCATTTTAGGTGTTAAGGAGAGATGATCCGGTTTCCTATCAGTTGTAGTTACCTCAGAGGTACTAGGCTAGGAATGATGTATTCCACATTTCACAGCTTCAACGTTACTTTTCAGACCCATATCATGTCTTTCAACCCGAGGAGGTTTAGTTAGAGGTGGATTCCTCATTCGAGGAGCATCCTAACTAGATTTTAGATCATAGTACAACATTTATCCATGGCTGGTATGTTCCTCTGGTATGTGTGATTTGTCATCATGAGCGAGTGCAAGATGGGACTTGGGAGATGGAGGCCGATGTATGAGCATAGTGGACGGAATTGTTTGGGGTTTCTTTTTCTACGCCGTTTTCCTAGGGAAATTCGAGGATGAATTTCTTTAAGGGTGAAAGTTTGTAAGATCCCAAACCTTATTTTTAGGTATGTTTTCCTTTTTTCTTGTTATTATTGAGAAAAAGTGGAAATTCTGGAGGTCGTGAAGGGGTGCACGGTTGGCACAGGGTTGGATATTGGTCTGAACAAACCATGCAGCTAACCCAAGAAACCAAGAAACCCTTGACAGTGGGCTCCACATGGGCAGCACACGGTATTCCAAACCACACGGGCAAGCCATATGAAATCCCTAGGTGAGACAGTGGCAACCGCATAGTTGGCGCAAGGTTTGAAAAACCATGTTGGGTAACTTTTCATCCACTTAAATTTTGGTTTTTTAAGTCTGAGGCCACTCGAGATTTCTCATTTCTCTTCCAAACTCTCTCCCACTTGAGCCTCATTCGGTATATTGGTTCTCAATGGTTGAAGTTTCTCCCCCACTCATTTTGGGGGAAAATATATGGGGTTTCTTAGTGGATCGAAGGCGGTTCTTCTCAAGTAAGTCCTTCCAATTTATTTCTCCTTGGTTCTCCCTAGTTCAAATCATCCCTCTCTATAGGTTTTCTAGATCTAAAATCGTTGCCTATAGATCTAGTGTTGTGTTTTCCTTGGTTATTGATTTTAAGGATTTTAGATGATAGGTAAGTATATTTAGATCTGTCTTTTGTGGAGCGGTTTCCTGGATTTGTGGGTGTCGTTGATTGTGCATTGTTTTCGTAGGAACTGTAAATGTAGGTTGTTTGTGCCTTTCCATTAAAAGTCTTTGAGTGTAATGTGCAATTGTTCCAATACCCTTAAATGAGGTATTGTGTGTTTACCATTTTACCCTTGTGTTTTTCTACCATTCTTTTAGGCTTGCATAGAGGTAGATTGGATAGGAATATAATTTAATTGATATGCTTTGGTTGTTTTTCCCATGCATGTCTTGTTTCCGATCGTTTGGTCCTCTTTTTCCTATATCCTATGCCTAGTGATAGTAGAATGGAGAGTTATTTTTCTAAAATTCGTTTGACCTATAGACTATTTATCGAAGTAGTTCTTAAGGTTTACAATAGCCATATTGCGTTGTTATACTCGTTGGCTTCCATAGGGCCATGAGAACCTAGTGTTATAGACTGTTAAGGGATAGACCGAGTGAGCTTTCTCAGAGAGTCTTTGCGTCTTATAGACTATAAGGGGATTGATCGATTGAGATTTCTCATAGAGTCTTTGATCATTATAGACTACAAGGAGATAGACTGAGTGAGCTTCCTCAGAAAGTCTTTGGGTATTATAGACTCTAATGGGATAGACCGAGTGAGCTTACTCAGAGAGTCTTTGTGCATTAGAGACTATAAGGGGATAGACCGAATGAGCTTCCTCAGCGAGTTTTTGTTTTCATATAATTACCATGAACCCTCCTAAACAATAGGAGTAATTAACCGAGTGAGCTTCCTCATAGAGTCTTTGAATTACATGGGCTATAAGAGGAATTGACTAGGTGAGATTTCTCAGAGAGTCCTTGACCTTGGGGATAGAATCGGGATTGACCTTTTGTGATTCCTCATAGAGTCCTTTAAAACTTTAGACTATAATGGGAATTGACTGTGAATGCTTCATCAGAGAGCCTTTTTGAATTCGTATGATTGAACTTGAGGGGATAGGCTAAGTGTACCGCCCAGAGGGTTTCTTGAACTTGTTTTGTAGAACCAGAGGGGATGGATGTGAGTACTTATCTGAGGGTTACCTATTTGTTCTTAGTTGCTCATCAGTTGTTGCTTGATATTGGAACGATCAATTGTTTAATGTTCAGCATGTTCATGTTTACTTCTTTCTATAATTTTACCTTCCATATATTCACTGACTGTTATGAACAAATCATCGGGTGGTTGCCTACTAAGATATAGTCTCATACCATGTTTGGGCCATGCTTTTAGGCCCAAATAGATTATATTGATTCAGGTATAGATAAGGTAAATCACTCATACACTTCTGGTACATGACATTCTATGGAGTTGGAGAGAATGGGACCAAGCCTAGTCTTGTGATATTGAGGAGATGTTACATTTTTCTTTTATAGTTGGTTCATTACTATTTTTATTCCACATTGTGACCTGTTTGGCAATTTTACAAGACATGTGTATTAGGAATCATTTATTATGAATTTCCCTAGTTTCTTATTATCTCAGTATTCCATTTTTTACTGTTGTTGGATATTTACTGCTTCCGCTATTTCATGTTTGTTTACTTCCACTATGTACTCTGCCAATGAGGGAATTGTTTCCCCACTATCACACCCAAGGCCATCACTGCTAGTTAGTAGCCTCTAGATTTCATAGAAATGAACGTGATGCCTCGGGACCAACCAGGTATGGGAAGCCTCTGGGTGGCTTCCATAACTGAGACATTACATATAGTTTTAGGAAAAGGACAAACCACATGTCAGGCGACATCACATCGCATTTGGAATGGTGTCGGGGCTTGAACCCACTACTGAAGGGATATAGGGGTAAAATTCCTTCAACTGAACTTTAGGGTTTACTGGTTATTATGAAACTTTTTTAGTCAAACAACATGGAAAATAAGTATTACTGTGATTTTGGGAAACATGTTATAATATAAAATACTTTCTATTTTTAGATGATTGTTGATATTTTGGATACAATTTATTAGGTTTCTATATAAATATCACACAGGATTAACATAAAGGATTATTTGATAAGTATTCAATTTTGAGGTGTATGATATTGTGTATGAGATTACCATTGAGGATAAAAAATTATCCAATATTGATAATATTGATGTCAGTTGGGATATAGGGTTATTTATTTATGGAATTATTTATGTTTGGACGTTTCTTTTATTAATTAATTTTGGAGATTAATGTATTATTCCATCATATGAATGTTTTTTCATTTTTGTTACGGTCTTACATTGTCCTAACCAGTTTTATATTAATAAATATTGGTTGAACATATTTTATTCTCTTGTGGATTATATGATCATTTAAATTATAATTTTAGTAATTCAGGCATAAAAATTCTTCTTGTATATTGATTTCATAAAGTGAAAAACGAAATTAAAGTTGAATAAAAAAATTAAAAGAATGAAATCATTATTAGAAAATAAAAATTTATCAAATAATTATTTTTATAGTTTAATATATCATGCTAGTAATATAATCCCTCATATGTAGGAAATATTTCTTGAAATAAAAATGTTTCAAATTTTTCATTATTTCTAATGAATTGTGAGTCATTTCAACTATCATAGATTTATTTCATTCAGGTTATTAAATTTATATTGATCTATCAATTTCATGTTTTAAATAATATATATCACTCTCCATAATTTTTTAATATTTTATTCATCTTCTATATTTTTATATCCCACTAATTAATTTATACATGGGAACCTAGTTATTTTCTATTCTAGATGACCTTAATAATTTGCTTGATCTCTTATCAAAAATTTGTTTTTGTTAACCATTTTTATGATGTTGGTTTTCAATAAATGTATTCTCAAAAATTAAATTCTTTATTTATAAGTTAAATTTCAAATAATTAGGAATAAATATATTAACGATGTGGATAATGTTACACCATGAGTGCTTTGAATAAGAATATTGTATTCTATATCATATACGACACAAATCTGTGATGTTAAATGACAAGTGAAATTTAATATTTAAATATAATAGTTATAATATAGTATTTAAAATGGTGGTTATGAAAAATAAAAACTAAATTATTAAAATCATAAGGTGTATAGACTTATAAATTAATTTACATGGTTACCAACTATGTATAAATTAAAATAAAAATCATTTGATTGTAAAATAGATGTTTTCCAGATAATTTTTTTTATAGGCGCACTTTTCTTATTATAAAAATGTAAATTCATAAATATTAATGAATTATTTTATTGAAATTTTTAAATTATATATTCATTAATTTTTTTATCATTCATATAATTTTTTTATTCGTGATATAAGAACAAACCCATTTATATGCATAAAAATTGTGTTTTTCAAAAACATGGTTTCGTCAAGTTCTATAAACATATATTTGAATTAATTTTTAAAAAATTTAGATAAATTTGTTAGATAAAATGAAAATTATTTTTAAAATAATAATCGAAATATTTTTTTGATGTTATTTTTTGTAAATTTTCTATGGAGATTACTATTTAAATGAACAGTTGAAACGTTGATTTTTTATTGAAACTTTCCATTTCCACTTAAAATCTATTTAGTTACTAAGATTATAAGGGTTAAAATGACATAAATACTTTTAAAAATCATATTTTATGGAAATATTTTAGCCTTATGTAATTTAATTATGATGAATTATCCATTTTGGATTATTTGAAAAGGTAAAAAATATGTTAAAATTTATTCTTTTCAAAAATTCCATGTGTTTCTTTACCCCTTTGAATAATTGATACCCCCAATACACTTACCACATAAGAATCCATTTTGTACATAATATACTTACAAAATTAATTTACATATATCAATAACCATAAACAATATTCCATGGTTTTATCTAAAAACTAATATAGTAAGGCTCCAAGAATAAACATAAAAAGGATATCCAAAGAAGAAGTATCATTATTAACCATAAACATTCATTTTATTTGTTCCATTAACGACAAAAAACCCATAAAATATGATAAAATAATGACACCAATATATAACATATAATTATATGTTATTATTTTTATGTAATGACCTATATCCATATCCTCTTCCACAAAATGGGAAACAAATCTGTCAATCATGTGTGTGAAGGACTATCGTCTAAGGAATTGATATAAATTGATTCCCATAAAATCCTATAATTATGGGATATGATGATGTTTTTATTTTATATTTATAATATTTATGGAATTATTATATTATAAATATATAATATCACATCGAAATTCATACCTCCTAATCCATTGGAAAAAGATATGGTTGCTCGTGCATATGTTTGGACTACCACCTCCACATAGTGATGTGATTCATTTTTCATTATATTTTTATATGGATCGTAAAAAGAATATATTTGGTGAAAATATATGATATATATGATATTATAATTATTTTTTAATTTATTAACATTATTTACCATTCCTATAATCTATCCGCAAAAAAAAGAAAGAAAATAGTGTTAATGCATACGTACGTCCTACCATCTTCTTGAATACTGTATTAAATTTTATAACTTTAACTTTTATTGTCTATTATTGTTATAGATATAAAGAATATATATATTTTTTATTTCATGTTTATCATTTTGGAGAAGATTTCACCATGATTAATGTATAAGGAACAAAACTACAGAACTAACATTTATATGAGAAATGAAGTAATTATCACATAGAATAATGTTTCTAAAAAATAATTTCTCCTAAAAGGTGATAAAAATTAATAATAAAAATAATATGTGGTATTATATGTATTATTATAGTTTTTTAATATATTTATAATAAATATATATTTTAAATATCATAGTTTTGAACATATATTATGGAAATCAGACCTGAGGTAAGGGTTTTTAGTTTTATTTTTACTTATATGAGTCATATTAAAAATTTACAACTTATTTATTTTGTTTTGTGTATGTACATACCATTTGATAATTTATATCGTGAATCACTTTATCCTAATGATATTTAAATGTTACATTTGATGTTATTTCGTTCATCGTGGTTATGATTCAATGGCTACCAAAGTGGTATGGGATTCTATCAAAATCTTATCATTATTAGATATTATTTATGTATAAATATCACTTATGGGAAATGATTAATATTTATATCTTAAACCCAATATTTTTATTATCCTATAGTTATTCCAGAACATTTTATGTAATATTATCATTTTTCAACAGGTTGTACTTAAAATTATTAAAAAAAACTTTAAGGAAAGATGTTATTTTTTATATGATTTGAATAATGTATATATTTTTATATGAATATTTTACAAATATATTTTTTATTTTTTTGAACTATCACAAAATGATTTGTTAAAGGGATTTTCCCATGTTTAACATTCTATAAAATGGTTTAAATGGAATTTTTTTCATATTCCAAATAAAGAACTCTTATTGTTTTTACAACCACGTGAAAAGAATGTTTTTATCATATACACCATGTTTATAATATCTCACCATCATGACCACTCAATGTCGTAATAAGTCCCTTTAATATTTATTGTATTTTTATAAAAAATAATTTTTCAAATAGTAATGAAATATTTAGTTTATAAGAGTTATTATCAAAGTTAAAAGGGTATTTTACTAATAAAATTTTAAAAGAAATTTTATGGTATGTATATTAATTGTTGACAATAACCCTCAATTAAATGTATGCTTAAATGGGAATATCTTTTATAGATACTGATATTATTATTTATTTATATAGTTTATGACTACTCTGATTAGGATGTAATATTTTGATACCATTCACCATTGTACTGTAGATAGTTTATTATTATCTTTATTGATTTGGAAAATTAATAACATTTTTATGATAGTTTATTTATACAAATGCCAATATTTATTTTGTTTATTTATTTTTTCAATTAATAAAATTTATTATTCTATTTTTTTAAATACAAATGCTTACATTTATAATTATTATTTTATTTCAAATAAGTAATGTCTTAGACTAAGTAAGTGATGGTTGTGGCTTGTTAAAACCACTTAATGTATTTTCTGGTCTCATGAAACAACTATATTTGTATTTTGGTTGAGGCCTCACACATTTATGTAAGATTTCAGGGAATGAGGCCTTGAAGGTATGATTATTATTTTTAGAATTATGCTTTCTATCACTATGAGATTATTTATTAATATCCATGTGATTATATAGTTATTTAAAATAACCATGGATAAGTTTTAAATGAATGTGATTGTTTATATTCCATTATTTTTATCATCCTTTATTAGTTCCATATAATTATTCATTCTAAACTAATTGATTAAATAGAATATGTTTTAGTTATTTACCACACCATATTAATTAGTCCTCATTAATTTATTTTTTAATTCACTATAGGCATACCCTTATTGGGAATTTGAGCTTGAACAATTCTTATATTTTTCCTTTCTTAAGATTACATGAAGCATGTTATGATAGATATCTAACGATATGATAATAGGAATAATGGTTTCCTCAGAGAAATCTCTAGGTTGTATTTTCTGTTTTCAATTATAATATGAGACTCATGTTTGTATCCAGTATTACTTGAATACTAAAATATTATCCCTTTTAGGAATCAATTTCTATTATCTAGTGTCAATATAATTACTTAACCACCAAAACAAGTCTAATTAGGTCGAGGTATTTATAAATCCCTTGTAATATAAGTTTTCTATTCTAGAATTTTAATTTAATAGTGTTTCTTATATAGTAAGATTCAGTTCCAAACCAAATAATAAATTTTTATTTGTATGGGTTGAGTGTGTTATTTTGATTTATTGAGCTTCAGATGTTTATTTCTAGCATGGTTAAAATTTCAATTCATAGTTGGTTCAGGAGGTCAACTAAGATTTGGTACGTCAAATTATCATGTATTTTCATTCTAATATATATTATACCTTATTATATAATAGTGGTTTTAAAATATAACATCTTCTATATTGGGTGGTATCATTACAATAGGATCCGGTATAAAAAAATAGCTTAGAGATAGGAAAATTGCTAGAAAATAGTATTGGGTATAAGAAAATATATTATCTCTATATACTATATTAATTATAATAGTGGAAAACCATGTATAATATTTTATTGAACACCCAAAGGATTTATCCAACCCCATTATGTGAAAAACTTATATTAATATTATATGTTTTGACTCCTATATTTATATATTGAATGTGGTGTGAATGTGTTGATTGATACGAATGAAAATATTTCTTCCTAATATATTGAATATATAAAACTGAAAGGGATGAATTTTGAAAAAAATCCCTATTTTTTCATGACCCCAATCATTGTGGGTGCATATATCAACTAGGTATCATACCATTTATAACATTTATATTTCATTTTTCCATATTTTGACATATATTAGTATTGATAAACTTACCCACATATGAGGATATATACAATTAATTAATTATCATCATCATCACAACCATTTGGATTAGATTATAAAAAATACATAAATATTTAATTAAATATAATTTTCATTCCTATGATGTTAATTTATGTTATAGATAAAAGAAAATATCTGAAACCATGAAATTGAAATGAAAATAGAATAATTCAAAAAAAAAACAAATCCTCAAACCATTATATCTCTAATGAAAAGTTAATAAATAAAATATATTTTTTATAATTGAAAAAAAATAATATAAAATAATATAACATAATTTTAGATTAAATTTTTAAGGAATAGTTTTTTAATAAACTAGGTGTGTGAACATGTGAAAAAAAATATATATACGCTAAGGAACTCTTAACTCCAACCCATTCTTATGGGTTTACATACTATATTCTTAGTTACATTAAATATACATATCCTATTTATTATATCCATTAAAATATATCTTTATTTTATTTTACTTATCCTTATTTAGGGAATATTCATGTCTTATTTCCTTAGGATGAATTCTTGTCCAAGTGAAATGATTTTCATAATGGATTTATTTTAAAAAACTAATTTTAAATTATTTATTTATTTTTTATTTTTCAATTCATCTATGAATCTATTTTATGTTATTAATTAAACCCATTAATATTAAATAAAATGTTTCTTTAAATATTTCTGTTAACTATATGATTATCAATTATAAATTCATTATTAAATTATTACGAAACATAATCTTTTATCTTGGGATTGTTTAATTTCTAAACTAGATGTACATTTTTTATTAGTTTTAGGGAAGATTATGTTTGTATTATGGTGTGATGGGTGGACCCACAATTATAATTTCCTCCAATTAATTTAGAATTGAAGTATATATTTTGATATTTTTATGCATAAACATCAATAATTATTTACTACAATATTATGAACGAGAATGATGTAATCACCTATTTCTATTTCTTCATGGGGTCCTGAGAATAATATTTGAATAAGGATAATTATTTTTTATATAATTAATATATTATATGAATCATTCATAAGAGTTATATATTACTATAGCTATATATAAATTTTTATGATATGATTTTTCTCAAACATATAGTCATATCGATTCAAATCTTTCATTACATTATATTATTCAATCCCCAAGTGACACATTAATTAATAATATTTTGAAATCCTATATGTGGGATATGATAAATGATTTAAATGTAATTAAATGTTTTATGTATGTCTACATTTTAGAAACCCAATTTTATAATGATACTAGACCTATTGATTTTGGGATTTATAACATTTTTTATTTTCATATTAAAAATGATATAATTGTTATGTTAGTTATTAATGAGTCTTTATACATTTTTCATACCTGATACACATGATGTGTAGGTTTCCAACCATGTGTTATATTTAGACATGACACTAATATTGGCTGATGTGGGTGTGGTCACCCACAATGTGACCTATTTACCACTCAATATTGTGAAGGGTATTTCATCACTAATGTCATTTACTATCATATAAATTTTTTCATGAACATAAATATAGTTTATATTTTATTAAGTATTTTATTTAATGTTTCATATTGAATATATTTCTTATAAGAAATGACTAACAAAATTTATATTAATTTTTCAATATAGTTTTCATCTATATTTTATGTGATTTTTCTATTTAAATAATATCTCTACATTCTTTGAGTGTTTAGGTATTTTTTAGGAATATGAATCAAATATGAGCTATATTATGTGGAATTATTCAAGATATATTTGGAATCATGATTTATTTTGTACTAAATCTGTAAATATTGTTAATATATTTCATTAAAGGATACTGGTTAAGTAAGATTATTGGAAATAAAGAAAGGGAGATGTATTGAATTAATAAACAATGCAGATATAAACAATATCAAAAAAATCAATTTTATTTCCCAGTCACTGGTTTTTAAATGTGAAAAGATCCAAATATTTAGGAATAATATGTCATTAATAAACTAGTTTTGTTTTAATTATTTACCATGAAAGCATTACATTTCCAAATGATTACATGGAATTTACATGGAGGGAATTAATATGCAATTATTGTGATTTTTGTTCCTTTATAGAGTAATATAATATTGATGATTAATTATTTTTTTAGACTGTATGGATCACAATTAAATAATGAGATAATCCAAAATATATTGATATTTTTTGACACTATGTGTGCCTGAAGTAATAAAGAAGAATCCCAAACTCATTATTTTTATTTCCTAGAATCATTTATCCCAATATAAGAAACATAATTCAATTATATATGAGTTTATTAATATGGAAAAAAATTAAAGATGATAAAAAATATTTATGGCATTATAACATTATAAAGGTTGGAAAGTGGGGTGTCAAAGATTCCAAACCACAAAATAGTGTGAAAAAAACAATGATAGTTAATATATTCCAATTTCTGAGTTCAACCTCATAGAGAGAGAATATTGAATAAAACTTCTATGGTAGACACCCTAAAAAATTCATATTTCCAATTCTATCCATGCTCTGAACACTAATAGAGTTGGATCTCAATGGAAGATCAATACTCTAATTTAATGTAATTATGTAGAATAAAAAATCCTATGTGATCATATATGACACCGTAATAGTAAAAGAGAATCCTTAATGATATTTAATACATAATAAGTAAGGATGTAATTTATATTGAGAACTATAACAACATAAGATTTAAAGGGACACATGGAATATATGAAAACCATATAGATTCCTGGGAATATCCATAAATTATTATCCAATCAAAACATATAATGTGATAACATACTATTCATGTTGTAGATAAACCATAAGAAAAAGTAAGGATGATTTATTATGGCATGGATAATTGATATTGATGAATTAAAATAGAGTTTTTTACATATGGAATGATCATAACTTATTGTATCTATATGGACTAATCAAAAAAAATTATGTGGATGTAAAAAAGATAAAATACAAAAATACAATAGTGACTACAATGTTCAAAGAATGAGATTTCAATGATCTAAACCACAAATAAAATCGATTATACTCACTGAGGAGACCTGAGAATCATAATGAATCTATATTTATACAATTCATAGATATATTTTTTTAGTATAGGCATGAGTGAATGGATTGATAATGGGTATTTAGTGAAGTTATGTTGTTAATAATTATTAAATATTAAATAATGTTTTATGTAGCTATTTTTTATGATTTCATTATTATTAAGAATCTTGATAACATAGTTAAATATTATTGAGGATTAGGATAAGAACTGAGTGTATATTTTATTTCTATGATCTAGAGGGAATAAATAAATTCTTTGGAAAAATCAATACATCAGGAAACACTAGATTAATTTAGACAACAAACATAAAAATTCAATTCCTCTATTATATTAAACATGGGAAAATAAAAATGGAAATTAAATTTTAATAAGGAGATTAGTAGTCCATCAAAGGTAAAAATGAAGGAAATTGTAATTTTTCTATAATAAATTCAATGAAATCTTGTTTAAATAGTTTAATTCAATAATTATAACCCTATTATCTCCAATATATCCATCTTGAAATTTTATGAATTCCTTATTTTTATTGACATCACCTTTAATAAGTATTTAATTTCATTCTATCTTTGTTAAGTTTAATCTATAACACTTTTTTAATCACTTTTGAATAAATAATTGTTTACATTTTTAACATATGTAACTAAAATTATGAATTTTTCTATTGTTTCCCTAAAAAAATAACGAATGATATTCTTAGTTTATGTGTTATAAGGATCCAATGATCTTAAAAGGGTTTCTATTTATACAATTACATAATTACATAAATAAAATTTTAAACCATTAATAGGGGAAACACTTTTATTTTATATTTTTTACATATTATATTAAAAATTAAAAAAAAAGAATCCTACATAAGATAAAAAGTTTGATAGATTACATTGATTTATTTTTATTTTATTCTGTTATTTATTTATTCCAATAGATTTAAATACATGTTAATGATGTAATATAAAAATTTTAACTCTCTCCCATTATACCATATATAGATAGATATTTCATTAATGTTTATACAAAATAAATAAAGGAATTGAAGAATATAAGCTTAACAATAAGTCATATAAAATAGGAGGATCAAAATAATTCCTAGATGAAATAGGTTGTATTGAGTATATTTAAACAATATTTATGGACTTAAAATTACTATAGTCTTTGTAAAATCTTCATGTATTAGACTAAATACAAATTCTAGTTATTATCTGTTAAATGACCACCCATTGAAATATATTAAATTATTTAATAGAATATTGGAAGATAGTTCTATTTATTTAATTAAATAATTTATTAACATTTGGTAATACTAAAATTTTAATTGAGTATCAAATTAGAATTGGAATGTGATATTTTTTCTTATTATATAAATTGACAATATAATTTTTTTATTCCAATGTGAATAAAATTCATTTAGAAAATTGGAATAAATAAGTAATAAAAGCATCAAATGATCGTACACAATTCATATAACATTTGACATGACGAATAAAATATATACCCTTTATGAATAGAATAATATCAATTCCATGAATCATGAGAGAGATTTAAAAATAAATATCCACTGTTTCCATACAACCAAATCCAAAATTAAACCTTGACGTAATTATTTAATAAAGGATTAGATAAAATGGGTGGAATCATATTTATTCAACCGAAGGATGATGTTATTAATAGAATATAACCATGTATGTCAATTATATATTAATGTTGAATTACATTAATATAGAGAAAAAATAATATGATGGAGATATATTTAATATTAAAAATCAGTAATAGATGTTCTGAACATAGTGATTGAATATTAAAATAATTTTTCAAAATAATATATCAAAATACAAGTAGAATAATAAAAAAATGTAGTTCTTATGGTATAATTGGTAAAAAATAAATATATTATATAAATTTTAACATTCTGGTTCCAACTTATTCATCATCTTATGTAGATTAATTATGTGACATAGTTTAAAATAAGTAATAATAAAGGAGTAATGATATATTTTCAGACAGTTATAATCCATTGTTGGAAGGTAATTCCAAAAATTATTGTAAATATAATTTAAATGTCAAAAAAAATACCATTTTAATTTAATTGGAAATAATAAAACCATGGATAAATTTAAAATAATTTATATGGGTATAATTATTCAAGATTAAACCAAGTCGGTAAATGGGCGGGGAAAAATTTATAGGAATTAATAGAGTAAAAAAATATATATTAAGAATGAATAACTTTGTTAAAAATTTTAATTCAAATTTATTGAGGATTAATAATCTTCTTAAATGAAATATAATGATTATTCATTATATAGAATATCATGTGGTGTTGATTTTAAATAAATCCCCTGTGTGAGATAAGGATAAACATAAATTTTCTATAGAAAGTGATCAAGGAGAAGATTGTATGGGAATTTAAAAATTAGGAGAAAACAACTATAATGTATGGAATATAGATTGAAAATGATAAATTGGATGATAACTATGAATAAGATAATCTGTTTTTTGAAAATTTATATGAATATATTTAAAAATAGAAGAAATAAATTACCCAAAAACAATTATATAAGAAAAAAAGATCAAATATTGAATTTTTTGGAGATTCATGTTGAAATTAGTTGACAAGGATGTTAAGGTACATGATCCAACTACAATATTTCTAAAAAGTGACAGAAAATTTAAAAAGAAAGATGGAGAATTATTTCTAATGATTATTCCAATGTTTTCAAAATATAAGGGTAGAAATTTTATTTATTAGATCAATAGTAACAATTCTTTACTAAACAATGTTATTAAATAATTTCATATCAAATGACAATATACTTCATGGGTTTCACAAAATTCCAAAGGTAAAACAATTAGTTAATTTCATTAATGAAATATTTCATGGAATCTAAGGGATTTAAAGAGTTTAAATAAAACTTTCTATATCTAAGTGAAGAAAACTGTCACGTGTTTAATAGAATTAATATAAATTTAAACATAATTACATTGTATGTTTATATAAAATAGAAAATGATTGAGTTAATTACTATAATAATAGAAATGATACTATCAAAAAAAATTGTTTATAACTATAAATATGTTATTGATGTCCTCTTAGAGAGAATTGGGATGTTTATATAAACTTTCTAATTTATATTATTTTAGAAAGATAAATTAAATAAATTAATTTTCATCCATTGATGATGTTACCTTTCCCCAGGTTTTTTATCATTAGTTTACTATAATGGAAAATATATTTTTACATGGTATAAAACATGGATATTCTCAATGTACTAAAATTTGTGTAATATCTCTTTGATTGTATTTTATTTTAAACGATCATTTTGGAATAGAAGTTAAAATATAATTTCTTGTTTATATAAAAAAATATTTATTATAAAAAATCAATCCATTAACGTAGTATAAAAACAATAAGTGTATTAAAAAGAGAATGAGATTTAATACAGATGAATATGATAGAACACATATTTGGAATACTTAGAAGAATTAATTATTAATTATAAATTTATCAACCCATGTGTCTAAACCCCCTTTTAAACCTATTACATTAATTCCCCATAAAACTAATTCATGAATATTTGGATGAAAATAAGAAACTATATGTGATTATATTTTTGGACAAGGGAAAGTATATGAATGATCGATTTCTTATTGGGATAAATACAAATATGATAGTAATAACATAGAGTATATTAGATATAAAATGAATAATTACATAATTCTTTATACATAATTTTTCTCTAAAGGATAAAATGATACCTATATTAGAGTAACCAAAATATTAAACATAAATATGAATGGGGTTTTGAGATATGAAATCACAATGATATAGGATGAGGGTAAAATATATCTTATTTAAATAGTACATAGTTATGCTGCCATTTTACAGTGCACATTAGTCACATGCTAAAAAAATAATCTTTAATACTAGCTATGATTATAACCAATGATACATAAATTTTATCCATATTTAATTATAAATCCTAAAAAATAAGTGAGTTATATTCAAAGGTATATTAATGTTACATATTTTGGAAATTTAGAAAAATATCCAACATAAAAAACAACATATTCAATACCAGAAAATGAGAATGGTTCCCAAATTACCCAAAATTCCTTATTTTACATTGACAAATTGAAATTTAGCGTAAAATTATGCACACATTATACACTAAAAAACATAACATATGTAATAATATTATACACAACATGGGAAAATTGAGATAGAATATTGGTCATTTTAATCACTCATTAATGCTAAATTGAGGCATTAAAATTAATGAATATATGTAATTATATAATTTGAATATAGTAATGAAAACTAAATAAAATTTCAGGGACATAGACATATGTATTTATAAATAATAGATAATTATAAAAATACCGTAATTCTCTAATTAAATCATTTATATATTATATATTGAATGTAATTTGAATCAATAATCAAGAGGTAAGTGGACTTTAAAATTAAATAACTAAATCATTAAAAATAATATCATGTATATAAAAACCATAAATGTATCTTGAGAAATATAAATTATATCTCCCATATAATAACAATTAAAATAAACCTTATTTTTGGATAACCTACCTAGTTAATTACAAAAATCCAATTTGAAGTAAAAAAATCCTTAAAATTAATTAGAGGGATAAATTATAATCAACAATCACAACATCAATTTTATAAGAACTATAACGTGAATAAAACATGTAAAGAATTTTTATTTCATCACATTACTCATAAATAACATCTATAAATTATTAATAGATTGATTATCCTACGGAAAAATGTATTTCATTAAACATTTATTGAAACATAATCATAAATTGTCTAGAAAATGAATGCGGACTGTAACCATATATTATATCCCCAAAAAACATAAATATTAAATAAAGGATATTTTTATAGTTTAAAAATTAAATTATAAAACCCTTCGGAATATTCCTGAAAAAATAGAAATATATAATTATATTTTGGTAAACATTATAAAATACCAAAATAATGGGATTTGGATTTTATTTTGAAAAAATAGAGATATAAATTCTATAATATAATTAATTAATAAATAATAATGTTCAATTAAAAAATAATGACATAGTAAATATAAAATGACACTCATTTCATACATTTTTAAAGATAGATGAATGTGAAGCATGTAGAAACTGTTTTGAATAGGCATTTTTTTGAAAAAAATAATACTCCATGTAAAATAACATTAAAAAATCACATAGATTTACATAATAATATATTTGAATCAATTTATTAGATATGTACATGGAATAAAATTATTATGGGTAAAATATATTAAAACTTTTAAGTCAATGATTTTGTATAAAACCGCTTTCAGTATCTAAAATCAATAAATTATTTTATATAAATAAAATTATAAGAGAAATAAAATTATATAATTATAAATATATTATTGTTTTAACAAGTTATATAATAATTATATAAATCATATAAATTAATATAGTTTCCTAATTGAAAACATGTTTTAAAGAGATAAATTTAAGTTGAGAAACCCTTCCATATTTGGTAAAGTTTGAATCAAAAAACTATTTCATGAATGTAAATGATATGACTCTAAAAAAATTATTTATAGAAAATAATAATTCAAAATACACCAATGTAAAAATATTTAAACAATATATAATAGATTATAATCCACTATATGAATCACATATATGAGGATTTAAATTAAGAAATAGACAACCTTAATAAGATAATAACAATTGAAGTAGGAATCAATCAATTATGTTATTATGTTAATTAATTTTAAATCTATATAAAATAAGTTAAAATAAAACATAAATTATTAATATGTCACAAAAAACCTAAAATCGTCATAACATAGAAAATAGAGAAGTGATATAACCCAATGAAAAGATATTAAGTTAATAATTCTCTTACCTCAGAAATCAACATAGTAAGAAAATCGTTAAGATCATATATCATTAATTTATATTTTTTATAAATAAATGTAATAATTATTTTTTTATTTATCTCACAATAGAATAATCACATATAATTTATTCGTAACCATTTTGAATAATTCATTATTAAAATAATTTGTTATCTATGCATGTTTTTGTTCAATAGTTTTGATCGAGGAATCAAGATAATACATTCATCACCAAGAGAACGTTAATAAATAATATATATATATATATAAATATAACTATATGTATCATATAATTATGCATTCTCATGTATATTTTATGGAACTAATGTTGATATTTTTCATGCAAAGATTAAAATATCATTTTTAGTATATTAAATTCAAAAAATGAATGATTTTATTAGTTAATAAAAATAGATATATTACTATTAATGAAACATAATAATAATTAAAAAATAATAATATTTCATTAAATCATTGTTTAGAATTAAACATTCTAGAAATTGATGGATAATTAAATACATCATTCGTGGAGGCAGTAATCTGGAAGTATACATTACAGATATTGATATTTAATAATGAATGTGAGGAATGTGAGATATATAAAAATTTATATTTATAGAATCATAATTATTTAATAAATATCATATTTATTAATTAAATATATATCTTAAAACATTCTGTGTATGACACTGATAAAAAAATTAAACAATCTGGTTGTGATGGTTATAATATTACCTTGGTCAAGAGCATCAATTTAATTTTCCAAAATATAGAAATAGGTATATGATTGTTGTTTAATAGATAAAAGAAAATATATGTAAACTAATAACTATAATTAAATTATATATATTTATATATTATATTTGGAACATGTTTTTAAAGAATTAAACATGACTTAAGTTAGTTAAGATGATTACATCTCCCTTCGGTACCCTCCATTTGATCTATAAAGACTTGACCTTAAACATTTAAAAATCATTAATTTTAAGTAAATTAGTAATTATCTTACATTATATAAACTTTTAAGTTCAATTGTTTTAGATAATTTGATCATAACTAATAAATATAACTACAACTTATTACAAAGTGGGAATATATGATAAGAATCCATTTTGACATAATATTAGACATGTAATATAAAAAATGTTTTCTTTTCCTGAAAAAGAATATTGAATTTAATAATGAATTATTTTTTCTATTATAAATCCTTAAAAAATTATTTATATATTAAAAACATTGGATGAGAAAAATAACATAATAACTGATATAAAGAGAATAAATTTTATAGTCTAGTGGAAAACATTAAAAGAGATAGAAAAACAAACATAACCATTTACCTAATAATGGATTAATCATTCCTTTAAAAATAATAATACCATTTTTTTAAAACAATTATTTCTATAAAAACTCCATATTAAATAAAGAAAATTATTATAGGTTCATAGTGATATCATCTTCATATAACTCGAACAGAGCAATTATAAATTAGAATGACCATATGACTAACATAGAGTATAAATCTCAAATGAACATAATCGTTTTGTAATTTATTGGATATCTATTTGGGAACACCAATTATATAATATATACCATTTCAACCCATGTTCTTTAATGAGCTCAAAACATTGAATAATAATGATCATGTACAATAAATGAATAAAAAAATATAAGGTTGAAACATTTCATCATAAAACCCATGAAAACCACTTAAAAACTTGTATAATTTTTTTCCGATATCCAAATACTCTTTTAATTTAAATCCCCATTTAAAATACCAAAATTCCCAAAAAGTGTAATATGGTTTCTGTTTGAATAAAACATGACTGATTGTTAATGAATTCATAATTTTACTGATGAATGTGGTGGCAGAAAAAGTGGTTATCTCTATATATGGTAATATAGAACATTTATTATTATATAAGGTAAAAATTCAAATGGAATCTCACAGGAGTTACATGAAACTACAAATAATCATTCTGGCCAGGGTAATCTACCCAAATACCTTGCCTCTAACACTATCCCACCCTCACCACTGTAGCTCACCATGGGGGAAAAACATTCAACGAAAATTTGTAAATAAAATCAAATAATTTGTACATAGATTCTTTTTTGAAAACCAATGAAATATATTATAAATAGAAATAAAATTTTATTATTAAAACTTTTAATTCTATATAAAAATATCCATTAAATAGTTATATATATATGTACATGGAATGAAAATATTTGGATAAAAATAATGAAAAGAATAATTTTTCAAATAATGTCAACTACACAAAAACAGAAAATGATTTATTAAAAAACATTTTAATGAATTTTAAATATGATCAAAATGAACGTTATCAACTATTTAACACAATTTTTTTTTGAACTATTTAGAAAAAAAATTTCATGGAAGAGAATGGTTCAGAAAATAAATCATTAAAACATTCAAAATGAGGTTTTAAGTTAAAGTGTCTCATACGTTGACTCCAAATCATCCTTCAAATTCATTACCATCCTAAATAATAATTTTTTTTAATTATTTATTTTCATTTGTGGTTTATCATTTCTATTATTAATTTTATTTTATCTATTACCACGCGATGCACATTTAGTTATTCATTTATGTTTTCATCACATGTTTTGATAGTATATTATTTATATGTAAAAAATTATCATTGGTAGATTGACTATGGTAAAAAGAGTCATTATTCAATTATATCAAGAACAATAATCATAAAATATTTATCATATTTAAAAATCAACTAAAATTTTTAATCAAAAAATGAAATCAATATATGAAAAATTAATGATGTTATAATCATAGAGATAGCAGGTCATATATACGCATGATTTTGGTATGAATTTTTCAATGATTATTCTAAAAAGAAGGTATATTTTATTTTAAATTTAAATAATCATTATAATTTCACTAATACTATATTATTTATTTAACTATACATTTTTATATATCATCTATATGATGCGGTGATGAAAAGTAATCACATCGCTTTCCCAAAGTGATAGTCCACACATACTCACGAATGATGTTTTCATTTTTTAGTGAGAGGAAAGGTAATAAATTTACTGATCTTTTTTATTGTTAGAAAGATAAATATTTATTTAATAAAATATATATACAATACAACCATTTTTATAGATGTTGTGAGAGGTGATGGATAACCAATTACATCAGTTATCAATACAACATCCTACTGTACACATAAATGATGGTTTCATTTCCCTTTTGATGAAAGAAGAAATTAATTTATTTTATTAGACTAAAATAAAAACATTGTATATTATGGGATATTATTTTTTTATTATGTCATCATATATTAATAACATTTTAAAGAGGTGTAATATGATATAAAAAACACCATGATCAAGTCAAGGAATCTAGGTTGTGTGGAGGGATGTACATAATGGATTTGGGAAGGGAATGTCCAAACCATAAGTTTTTGAAGGTTTCGAGTATGTCTGAAAATATGGTTTCCTTTTATAAGTCGGTTAGAAAACACACTTTTAATTTTTCAAAAGAATAATTTACCCACATTTTCTCCCTAGTAAACACATATTTAACTTAACTGTGGTAAAATATTTTTACTGTTTTCACTATTCATTATTGAAACTAATTAGATTTAAAATATTATAAAATATTAATTATTATAATAAAAAATATATAATAAATTTTACCAAATTAAATTCATATATTTGGTATAATTTTATTTAATATTAATATGGTGGAAGCGGAAATGCTAGTTTTCACGAAATGTAATTTCCAAGGATAAGATGATTTCATATTAAATATATGACTATTAAAAATAATAATATGAATTTTAATTAATACTTATAGATATATATTTTATGAAATAAATTTAAATCATTCCTCACTAATGGTTCTTTTAATTAATTAAAATGAACATACATTATGTAAATTAAAATAGAATTTAGGAAAATATGATTTTAATATGAACAATAAACTCATATTAAAACCTAGTATAAATATGAATCAAAAGTAATTAATTAGGATAAATATAATTAAATAAATATTTTTTTAAATGAAATAAAATTAAAATCATAATGGTACTTATAATTTACTTAATTTACTGAAAAATAATAATCGTATTTGGTGATTCAGAATTTTTCACTATTCACTAAAAATAATTATTTCCTTAAAAATTCCACAATATGTCTATTTTTAATTTTTTTTCATAATTATTTGAAAATGATTTTAATTTTATAAATTAAATTTTCTTAATGTTATTAAAATTTTATTATAACATTTTCTCAAAAAATCCAGAAAATTATTATTAGAATAAAACATATTTTTGAAGATTAACATTCATGTACTCAAAATTGATTGATTACTATGAATTTATTTAAAAATTATTATTTATTAGAATATATATATATATATATATTTTTAAAATATTATATAAAAATATTCCTACACCAAAATTTAATGGCATGTTTCAAAAATTATATTTAAATAATTATTTTTCATTATTCATGAATGTTTGATGTTGTTTATCATGAATTCTATCTAAAAGAGTGATCTTTTATAAAATTTCGGCAAGTTATCGGATCTCTCAACTAACATTATTGTTAATTTATTTTTGGGAGGCCAAAATATTTAGGTTGCGGAAAAAGGTGTTGGGTAGGTATTAGAGTATGTATTTAGTGTACTAAAGTTCCCGAAGTAAGTGGATAAGTGAATGCTCGAGTGGATAATTTTATAAGTGTGAGGAGTGGAACCCCTAAATATACTTTTAAATAAAAACTAATATATATATATATATATTTATATTCAGTATAAAGTGGATCCAAATAGTAAAATTTCATAATATAGAATAATATAAGGTTAACATACACTCAAATAATCATATTTTCCATTTTTAATTAAATTTAATTCTTCATCATTTAGTTTAACCATATACACCATTTAACTAGAACAATAAGAAATAATTAATTTTTACTTTAGAGATATATTTTTTTATTAAAAAAAAATTTGATATACATTATTAAATAATTGGAATATGATGATTCAAAATTAATATTCTATTTAAATAAATTCAATTTATTGTGGTGAGAAATTTTAATTTTATTATAAGTAGACAAAAAATAGCTTGAATCAATTTTTTTAGAGAAGATTGTTTTATGTATGAAAATGTATTTATAGAAAAATCAAGTATAATGTTGATTATAATGAAATTTATTGGTTTATTCACAATCTATGACACTTATATGAAATTAAAATTAATGTAAAACTAAATGAAACTTTGCAAATAATTTATTTAATAAAAAATCTAAAATAGTTCATTTAGTTAATTAAACATCACTTATGTTCTAAAATGTAAAGCATTGGTTTATAAATTAAAAATGTTATTTTTATATTACATAATGAAAATATATTTTGTCTATAAAACAGTTTAATAAAATTTCAATTCACTCTTATATATTTATGGTTTCATAACAGTGACGGTATCATTTGAAATTATATTATTCACTATTTACCCAAATATATGTCACTTATGAAAATTCCAAAAAAAATAGCCTAATTTAAAAATTTATATAATTAATTAAAAAAATTTATATAATTTCATATAATTAAAATTTAAAAATTTAAAAATTTAAAATTAAATATAATCATATATTTAATAGAATAAGATTATTTAGAATTAAATATAATACATTTCCAAATGAAAAAACATCTTCTTTCCTCACACCGTGATACAATTATTTTTCAAATTCTCATAAAAATAAAAAAAATGAATCTATATAATTAATATGAGTATCAATTTTTAAAATATCTGATTATAAATCATTTATGAATTTATATTTAAACATCACATGAAACACAATTTTCATCACAAATTATACCCAATAATTTTAATTTTTTTATTTTTATATAATTGATTATATAATTTTGGTGGAGATATGATATAAACATATATAAGTTTTTATCTCTTATATATAAATTCATAATCAAGAATATTAATAATTAATAAAAGTGCTATCATTGAAAAAATTATTGGGATGATACAATAGGTGTGTCCAATAAATGTTATATCTAATAAGGGTAGAATAAATTTTTTGATAAATGAATAAAATGAAAAAAACCCATAAGAAATGATACTTTTTTAGGTATTTATTGTATTTAGAAAGAATAATATGTTAAAAAATATTTACTATTACTCAATTCCTTTAAATGATCAAATATTAGAAAATCTTGTTGGAAAATTAAATTTTTTTATAATATTAATTGTTAATCACATTCAAATAAAGGTCTCATTAATCTAGTTGAACATGATAATACCACATTTTCATGTCTAAATAGTTTTTTATTATATAAAAAGTATTTTTTATTATGTTGTACTCCAGACAAATTAGGATATTTATGATGAAATTTTATCATTTGAAATATAGAAATTTCAATGTATCATTTATGGATAATTTTTCAATTGTTATTAAAATATTATAATAATTACTTAAATATCCCTCCATTGTTCATGAAAAGTTTTGAGGAAGCACTATTCCATTGAATTTTTAAAAATAACACATTTGGGTGGAGAATGAAAAGTGATTTGATATATAATATTAATTTATTTAATTGATGTTGAGAAATAATCTATTGAGATGAAATATATATATATATACACCACCCTTTTAGTAAAGATAGTGATAATTTAACTAGGATATGTTATATTAAATATTTATAAATTATTTTTCAAATATTTATAAATCAATGTGTTCACTTCATGTTTAATATGAAATATTCATGTTTGATATAGATTATATTGAATATTTTGATAGACTCAGTATGGATTTGTTATTAGATATAATAATAACCTCATGATATTAAAATTTACCATTTTAAGATAAGTTTCATGGATGTTATTTTTTAAAAAGATTTATTCGTATAAAAATAATAGAGAATTGGAAAAACATTATCTATTTTGCTAAACAAATTAATAATAATGATTAGTTGAAATAATCCATATTATATATATATATATGTATATATATATATATTATTGTAATAGTATATTTTTTTGATAAATCCAAGACACATAACTTTTAAAGTAAAGTGACCGCATACAATTTTCACTAAAAATTTAAATACCTACCAATAATGAAATAATAAAATATGAGGATGATTACATGAGTACTTTTTTGTAAGAGTTTTTTTGAAAATAAATAATAATAACTGCTGAAAATAAATATTTATATCATTAATTTTAATTATAGGATTTATAGAAACATCATTTATGCCATATTAAGGGATAATTTCAATATGTGAATTTATTTACAATCATGGCTACTAGTTAACCTTGGTATTCAAAAATTTATAAATATATTTTGAGATGTAAAATTAGTTGGGTATTGTCCAAGAATACAAATAGATATTAAATACTAATGTTGAATAATGTCAATGAAATGACGAAATTTTATATTTAAAAGTATCTAAAGGAATTAATATTATATTTTCACCAACTGAAGATGGTGTAATGACATTGAATAATTGTTATTTTTTTGAACATTTTATGCCACTTTAAAATTTCAAATAGAGGTACCATGGTGTTTAATGTGGTTTCTATTCGAAATAATTTGGATGTATGTAAGGAAATAAGGTAAACATCATGAAATATATAATAGATTAAAAATTCATTATAATACAAGACATATCCCAAGGTTGAATTCTTAAAGTGGAATTTTTGTTATATTTGGGGACTTTACATTATTGGGACATTTCCAATGTATCATGGATATGAATACATACATATTTGAATGGATTATGTATCAAATTAAGGGATTTATAATGTAAGATCATAGACTTAAATATTACATAATCTTCTGTCATAAGACTACAATTCACATTAATTTATTTATAATGTTCTTCTAGGATTATGTTTTTAAACATATGGATAAAATATTTTATATTAATCTCATTTATTACAATAGGAATTTTCTATATAATATCTATTTTCCCATAAAACAAAACTCATTAAAATAAAACAATATTTTTTTTCATGACAAAATATTAATAAATTCATCATGACATCTTCCTTTTCATTACTCATCTATAAAAACTATTATTTTTTAATAGGATGGGTTATTAAAAAAATCATAGTAACTTAAATAAAATATGAAATTTGAAAGTACAATAAAAAAATTAATTAAATATTCTTCCTTAAAAACATACATTTTCATCCAAAAATAGAATCATTTTTCTTTTAAAAAATATTTATCTTTCTTTTTAAAATTAAATGATTTTTGTAAAAACTCATTATCTAGAATTGAATATTTTATTATTTTCATTGGGAAATTATATTAACTTAATTTTTATTGAACCATAATAATATTCCTTACAATTTAAAATTACCATACAACTGACTTCCACTATATTTTTCTAGATAAAAAGATAATTACACAATTCATTCGAGCACAATCTAGGAGCACTAATCATAAAAGCTATAACAGGAACACCTGTTAGTTGAAATGAGGTTTAATATGATGGAAATTATGTCTAAGTACCATATAATAATTAAATCCATTACAAACTCTTTTAAACCCATGTATAAAACACTTTCAGATATAAACATACCATTTTATTTTTTAATAATCATTCAAAATATTCAAACCACTCATATAATAATGAATATATTTTATTTTAAAATAAATATGAAAAACTATAAAAGAAAATAAAATATAATTGACATATCTTGATGGTGGAAAAACATTCTAAATCTATATCAGATTAAAAAATACATTTCAATTGACTATTGTAAAAAGAAACCAGAGAGGAACTTTAAAAGATGAGTTTTAAAAGAGAGTCACATACCATATTGGAAACAATTGAGTACTAATCCCCATGAATGAATTAAATTTATAAACATAAAATATTATTATAATATAAAAAATTATGATATAACATTTCAATGAGAATGTATATACAACCTCATTGAAAGGAAGTTTAGATGAAATCCATTTCATTGAGTCAAGAATCGCCACATAAATTTTCTATATTCTTAAATAAAAATCATAAAATAATTTTATTAATTGTTAATAATTTTTTTTAAAGATTTATGATATTTTTATATAAATTATTACCAATTTATATACAATTACTTATTCAATTAGGTTTACGTTAGACGTTTTGATGATATTCGGTTAATATGTCCAAAATTTCATAGGTATGATGACTATGGTAATATTGGTCATTACTACTGAGTATAAAGAATAAAATTAATGATGAATTATCCTATATATATATAGATATAAACCATAAATTTAAACCCAATGATAAAATTTATTATTCCAAAATTATATATGTTACAATCATGAAGATGGTAGGTCATACGTATGTGTGAGTAACAATTACATTTTTCAAATATCATTATGAAAAAGGGATGAGTATTATTTTATCATTAATGGATGATAATGATATAATAAATATCATATTATATATGTATATATAAATATACCATCCAATGGGATGTGGTGATTAAAAATGAATCATATCACTTCGTGGAAGTTGTTGTCTACACGTACACACGAACAACATTATCATTATTCAGTTCATGTAAAAATATGAAGTTAAATAATATATTATATTTTAATAATGATATATATGTCATGAGAATTATTTATAAAAATTAATTACATAATTATAAAAAATAATTATATATGGAAATGGAAAACAAATTACATCATATCGTGCGGTGGCACTCCTCCGTACACACAAACGATAAATTTCTGTACCAGATGATGGATATAAGAGAATATTATTCCATTAAAATACTAAAATATAATTATTTTTAAGATAATAGTTTATTATTTTATCAATATTGATGTATATTTAATGGTGGTGGAAGAAGAAACAAATCAAAAACTTTCATTTAAAATCTATACCACTTTTGGGAAAACCAACATTTCATAAAACCTTAAGACCTCAAATATTGGTATTATGACCAACATAATGCCTCTATAATGAGGGAATTGATTATAGTATGTTACTAGGGGATATAATGGTATAAATAAATTGGTTTTTATGTGTGAATGATTTAGGAGAATATGTGCCCCGTTGAAATACTTGGGAGGGGAACTCTTCAAATTATTTAAAATATTAAATTATTATAAATTAATATTCTTTTGAAAATTACAAAAAATAATATATTTAGAATATAATATTATTAATAATCTAAATAAATTTTTTTAAAAAATTTTGGATAAGTTTAGGTCACATTTTTAGCCTTACCATTAACATTTAACCCCTCATTAACCTTTTTAAAACCTACCATGATAATAAACAAATTACACATTGGGGGTAAATATATTAACAATAAAAGTAAATAAGGCCCATAAAAGGGACATGATTGATATTTTAAACAATATTATAATCACATGGATGAATATATTTTTTTTTATGATTTTTATATCATTTAATAAAATTATACTTATTATAAAATATCCGTATTGTATGGTTGAAGAACAATTCCTCACTTTGATATTAATAATATGAATATAAAACATATCATTCAAATAAATTATTTTAAAACATTTCTAAAATTTCTAGGAAATAATTTAGAATTTGTTATTACATTTATTATCTAAAATAATATAATTTTTCATACTTTAAATATAAATATTTTTTTTCAATTAATTGAATAATATTTTTCTCAGTATTGTATAAGAATTTAAGGTAATAATTTATTCAAAAAAAGAAAAATTATTATCCTAATGAAGATATGTATTTTATAATTTAAAATAATATTTTTAGTCAAACATATCCTCTAGATAACCCCATATTAAAAATATTCTTCTTATAAAACACAAGAGTGTGGAAAGTTAGACATTTCATGAAAAAAAGCTTCAAAAGTCATAATGTCATTGAAATTGAAAAAATTACATATAACCGAATTTTTTATGATTATCGACTCAAATAGCTCAAAAACAATTTAAGGAAAATTTTCATGTCATTTATAATCCTAAACATTTTATTTTTAACTTTATTTACCGGATATACACTTTAACTTTGTAAAAAACATTACTATGGTTAATATTCATATTCAAATAACATAAAAGGGACCAATTTAACAAATATAGGTCAAATTATTCCGTATATTAAATTCATTATTCCAAACATAGAACACATAAGTGGAATATATTTAGTTAAAATCAATAGCGCAAAATGAAAAAATATTTTTTTCTCATCAAACATGTGTGTGATGCCTAAAAATATAATTATACTAAAATAAGTTATACGTATGATTAAAGGGTTAGTAATTAGATTATATCTAACTACATATATATATTTATTGAAATTTCAAAAAATTTAAATCCTTAATGGGACTTTTATAAAAAATGAAAATGAAAATTTTATAAAAAATGTCAACTTTCACAATTCATTTAAAATTAAATCTGTTGTCAAATTTCAAAAAAAGATCTAAGATAATTTTAATATGATAATTTAAAAATTAAAATAATTTATTAAAATATATTTTCTAAAAGATGTGGAAATTATTTTTAATATTCTATCATAAAAATTATGAAACATCATTTTTTCATAAAACATATTTTTTGAGAATTAAATTATATTATTAAAAATCAAGTGAATATTTATGAAAATTGTATAATAAATTAAAAATTAGTATAAACATTATATAATTAATAATTCATTTAATTATATTTATTTTTATAATTTATAAGATATGTTATATGGTTCACGTTAAAATAATAATAATTTGTTGTTCGTTTTAGCTCAATATTTTCTATCTTGTACGATATCACACATAACATTTCCTTTTAAAATATCAAGATATTACATTCTTCCCCATTCAAGTAATCTCCTAATCTCTATTTATACATGCTCTAAAAAACTACTAGATGACCTCTCAAAACAAATTTGTTGGAATCGTTAAATCTTCAATATAAGTTCCTCTTAAAAAGAGAAAAATAGAAGCTAAAAGGGAATCTAAAAAACTCATAACAAGGTTTACATGTTGGAAGGAATTTTTGGGAAGTAAAAACATGGACCTGGAAGAGAAAATATAACACCCAACAGATGATAATGTGTGATATGGAACATGTCAAGGAGAATGTTAACCATTATAATATCGTAAATCTATAATGTCTTTAAAGGCCTTTGAATTCATTGTATGAAATGTATGAAAATGAAATTTTAGTTTCAATATCATTTTCCTAGAGTCTAGGAATCCCTTTATCATAACTACTAAAGATGTCATAACTATAAATTTTGAAAAATATTTGTTTCCTAAATTTGTTAGTTATATAATTTTATAATCAACAAAACTATATTCTTTAATTAATGAATTGAGTATAATTAAAATTATATCATTGGGAATCAACTATTATATGATCATTGGTCAATATGACCGTTGGAGGCTAAACTATTAATGTTCATATTATTGTTTATAAATAAAATATATTATGGTTAAATAATACAGAAAATAAGATTCGATGGCCTCATCCATTAGACTAGGTCCATAAAAATCCCATCTATCATAGCCTGGGAAAGAGGTAGCATCTCTGGGCTATGTTCTGGACCAATACGAAGTTGAGCTTCAACTTGTGAATCTTGAATAGAATTGCCTTGGAGAGAAGTTCAAGATGAAAGAAATCACCACTCGGGAAATGTTTTCTAAGCTGCCCCAAATATCTATCATCATTGAACATCTTACACTTAGTTTCCATGGAGGTGTTATAAGGTTCTATGTAATGATACCTTACTTTCATTGTGTAATCCTTTTGTATAATTTTTTTGTTTCTTATTTGGTTAAATTTTTGAATTCGTAATTGTTAAAATAAATATATAATGAATTTAAAGAAGTTCCATATTATTGGAGAATTCTGGAAAAATTGTATTTTAGATTATTTTTTATACATTAAATAATTAGTAATGTGAAATGATTTTAAAAAAATTTCCTTTTACAGTTGTGATTAGTATGAAATTTAAAGTCTAATAAGATCAACATGATTTTTCGTGAATAGTAAAGTATGAATATTAATATTACCCTTATTAATAGTAATGTGACCAATGGAATAGTAACCTCACAGAAAAAGATATAAATATAATTTCGGTATCATGAATGGTAATGTTATATTATTGCATAATAAATAATTATTTTAGAAATTATTACTTAAGTTATGATAATTTTTCTGGTAAATATTGTTTTTTTATAAAAATTTATTATCTCAAAATTATAAAATTATTTTCATAAAATGGAGTTCATGTTTTAATTCAGAGCATAAATATTGGGTTAGGGTGAATTTATGGTATTTTTATAAAATGTTTTTTTCGATGAATAGAAAAAATACAGTTTTGGGTTCGGTGTGTTTAATGACATCATTAGTGATGTAATAATTATGGACAACTTATGAATAGTAATATATGTTATGAGGTGTCCCAAGAGGAAAATACCATGGCAAAATACCAAGGGAAATCCCATGGTTTTTCAAATAGCATCGATGAGGTGTCCCTAAAATATCAATAAAATATTCCATTACATTTTTTTATAAATACCAAGCCATTCCTTCATTCCTATCATTCAAAAATCCTTCTCAAAGGAGCTTTGGCCTTTTTACCTTTCAAAGATTCCTCCCAAGGTTCCCTCAAGCTCCCCAAGGTCCCAACCTTCGTGCTTTCGATGATACTCTTCAAGGTAAGGGGACTTTTTTTCCTCCCCTTTTAGTCAACAATTCTTATATTTAATGTATTTGAATTTCTATTTTCAAATGACGGGGTATGATATTATGTATCTATATTACATTATATTTTATGTTAATATGATGAGATACCCTTTTTCCCTCATTAATTCATTTTCTGGCATTTTAAGTGACGTCGTTACGCTGCCGGATTTTCGTTAAACAATCACATCTTCTCTCTTCTTTTATGATTCCTTTTCATGAGGTATGTTATCCAAAAGACCATACTATGATTTTATTTACATTTTAGTATATACATATAAATTATTATTAGATATTTATGAGTGGTTTACCCTTTCCACCTCTATTTTTTATGTTTTCTAAAACATGATATGTAGCTGTTATGCTGTAGAATTTTCATCTCAAAATCACTCTCCTTTTCTTAAGAAATTATATTGTTTTATTTATATGAATACAAAAATCTATTTACATATACATGGTAATTCATCATGACATAAAATTGATTTATTTTATTATTTAATGTATTTACATATAACCCTAACACCATTTCGATGGGTTATAAATGACATAATGATCTTATTTTTAAGCACTTTTAAAATGTCATGATTTTGAAGTGAATCCTATTTATTTTACTCTCTATGGGTTATTTATGAAATGAATAATTATGATCGATGTGTATCACAAGAAAATAGAACCATATTAAGGGAGCGCCCTGATAGTGCTCTAATGCATTAGGTAAAGAATTTAATCTCTTCAGATTCCATGTTTCACGATACCTTGGTGAATAACCTTGGTATTTTTTACAACACCTTGCAGAGTAACCTTTTGGATATGTTCATGAATGTCTAAATTAAATGTTAGAGACACATTTTCATGTTATGATTCATGTTATTATTAATATGATATTCTTCTTTATCATTCATTTATGATATCCCTCATGTTCTTATTGATATCTTTCAAGATCTCATATAAACTATTTCTCTTGTTTTCCATACTGGGACTTCTACTCACCCTTTACATTGATGTATGTCTCCAAGTTAAGAGATTTTGTAAGTTTACTTTGGAAGAAATTTTGATGAATCCTTACAAGCAGATTATAAGAATTTGTTATGTTGTTTTCATGTATATTTTTCCTGATTTCCAAGACAGTAGACTTTAAAGATCCTATGTTCGTATAATGTAATGAAAAGTTACATAATAAAAAGGAGGGATTCCATAGTCGGTATCAGTGGGTAGTTTAGTTATTTATGGGAATTAGGCTATGAAAACATTAGGTATAACCCTATAGAAAAGTTTAAATATTGGAAAACTTCCAGGTATTTTAGGTGAAATATTATGTATGTCATTTCCGAACAAATAAATCTCTGTCTAGATGCAAACTAGGGGATGTGGCTATGGCACAAATATAACTGGGATTCAAACAATGACAAGGTGTCTCGGGCATGACCAAGGGTATAGTGGTACATAACAACGGGCCTTGGTTCACTCATGTTTTGACACTGTAAAGGGATATGATTGGTTAATGCCAAACTTTTTATGAATCAATATGAATGATATATAGAAAAATGTAATTTTTTGATAATAAAGTTTTTAGACATAAAATATTCTATAGATATAAGATTCGTAAATGAAATTAGCTTCTAACTATAATTTTATTCATTTGGAAAATGTTGAGAAATAGGAGGAACCATAGAAATGGTGACTATAGTGGACCATGCACCGACGACCCTCTGATGGAAGATGGAATGGAAACATTCTTAATAATGATGATCCAACTAACTCATGTAATGGGAAATAACTTTAATTAAGATGAGAGACCGATCTCACCATAAAGGGAAAACATTTTGTTGAGTCCTATATGCAAAAAAACCCCCAAACATCAGTGGATCTATAAAACAATTATTTTTTAAATAGTGGATCAGCTCTATAGAGAAGTTATTTTATGTGATCTATTTTTTATAGTAAGAGAAGGTCCCCCTGGAAGTCTATCACTTAGAGGGAGAAGATGATCCATGGTGGGATCTGATTAAATAGATGAGTCCAAGAGTGGATGTTGAAGCTATGGAGTCTGAAGAGATCATTGCTATCTTCTTCAATAATTATTCACCTCATTCCATGACAACAAAAATAGAGAATGAATTTCTCGAGCTGAAGCAGAAAGAGAATGAATCTATGGGATGTTATGAGATGAACATTACATGGCATTCATGTTACGCCTCTAGCTTTGTCATGGATCCAAATTAGAAGATTGATAGAATCTTTGGTGGACTAAAACATCATTTAGAAACTAATATATCCAATTGAGACTATGAATGCTATTAGGAGAATGTAAGAAGTGCAATGAAAGTGGAAATGTAGTTTGATAAATAAATATGGCTCATAAATCCAATGATAAGAAGATATCAATGGAGCTCAGTTTAAGGAGGAACATTGATCAGGGATGATGAGGTAAGCAACTGAAATGTCCCACGTGTTATAAATATGTGAAGAATCATTTAGGGTGCTTCCTTCTCGGGAGTGAGAAGTGCTACATGGGTGGAAAATATTGCTATATCATACAGAATTTTCATAGTGAGGTGAACCCTCAACTCCCAAACACTAACGACAAAGGGAATATAGTGAATGCGCTACTTGATTTCCAATGCTCTAATTTTGGACAACTTTGGAACTTTTCAAATCACTATCCAAATCCGAGGGCTATGGATGGGTATCACCATCAGCCTCAACAAAGGCCAAGGGATCATGGTCGTACTTTTTCAATCACTACAGCTGAAGTTCAAGCCTGAATTGATTTGGTGGAATGTAGTCTTGTTGGTCTCTCAAATATAGAATGTAATTTTTTTATTATGGTTCTATTCATTCCTTTATTTCCCCCATGTTTTCAAATAATTTAGAATCTCCCCACAATTTTACAAAAGTAATGTTATCAGGAAAGTCTCATGTGGGAATATCCATGAATAATCATTGTTTATAAAATCTAGTATTTAATTTAGTGAGAACAATCTTTTAGAAAATCTATTAGTCATTAACATAATGGAATTCGACATTACAATAGGGTTGGACTGGCTCTCAATTTATAATGCTAAGATCAAATTCAAAGGAATGGAAATTTCTGTAGTCTTGAATGGAAAACCTATGGTTATATTCCAAGGAGAAATATATTAATCTGATCATTGTATAGAAAACAGTATATATATTTCTTTAGGGAGTTGAATGGTGATGAACAAGAACTAATTGTGATTATAAGCATATCCAATTTTCCCATCCACTTTTAATACATTGACATATTTCTAAAATAGTTACTCGGACCTCCCCCAGAAAGAGAGGTAGAGTATTCCATTGAACTCGAACCTGAATCACATCTGATATCAATGACCCCAAATAGGATGGAAAATGTAGAGCTGTAAAAATGAAAGAAGAAACTCTAGGATCTTTTGGAGAAGGGGTTTATTTGACCAAGTGTGTCTCCTTGGGTAGAACATGTTCTCTTTGTGAAAAAGAAGAATGGATCAATGTGACTATTCATTGATTACAGAGAACTGAATGGGATCATAGTAAATAAAAAATACCCTCTTCCATGAATTGAGGACTTATTTGACCAACTATGTGGGGACCAATTCATCTCTAAGTCTCATAATTGATCTGGTTATCATAAAATGATGATGAAGAAAGAATATATTACAAAAACTGTCAGTCAATATATATATGGGAAAAATGATTTTGTTGTTATGGCCTTCATATTGATGAACAAACCTGAAATTTTTATGGATTTGATGAATTTATTCTATAAATAATATCTACATAACATTATTGTAGTTTTTACTAATGATATTCTAAAATATTATAAATGTTTCAAGGAGCATGAAGAGAATCTAGGGGTTATTTTTCAAACTCTACGGAAGGATATGATTTTTGGAATGTTCTTAAAAAATTAATTTTTTAAATAACAATTAGCTTTATTGGGTCACATTGTAACCAATAAAGGAATCATAGTTGGCCCTGAAAAGACAACGGATATAGAGGAGTGGCCTCAACCTAAAAAAAATTACTGAGATTCATTGATTCCTTGGAATATATGTATATTATAGGAGGTTTGTGAAAAAAATTTAATGACTTTCTAATCCATTAACCATGTTAACTCGAAAAGCGGTCAGGTTTATCTTGACAATGGAGTATATGAAAAGTTTAAAAGAGCTGAGGAAGATATTGTTTACTACACCCATTATAACTTTTCCCTCAAGTGGGGAAGGATTAGCTATTTTTAGCGATACATCTGTGAATGGGATTGGGGGAGTCCTCATAAAAAATATAAAAGTCATTACATTGGATCTTAATAGTTGTAGAATCATGATTAGAACAATCCTACACATGATCTTGAATTGGTTTCAGTCGTTTTTTCTAAATACGTGGAGGAACTATTTTTATAGGGAGAAATTTGATATATACAAAGACCATTAATGTTTAAAGTATATTTTCACCCAGAAGGAAATGAACATGAGACAAAGGAGATGGTTGCAACTTCTTAAAAACTATGATTGTTCAATTCATTATCATCCTAGAAGGGAAAACAATGTTTTTAATACATTAACCATGAATAACCTGGTTGTTTTTTCAATGATGAGGATTCAAAGAGATCCTTTTATCAATGAACTAGTAAAGCTAGACATGGGAATTATAAGGTAAGGGACATCTTAAACCCTAACCCAAATGATTTCTCAAGAATCATTACATGATATGATCATGAAAGTTCATAATAAATATCTTTTGTTACATACGAAGTTTGAGGATTCTAAAGATGGAAGGTCTCCTTAGTTTAATATTGATCATGATGGTGTACTGAAGTTTAATAAAAGGCTATGTGTCCCATCTATTCCAGGAATAAAGAATGAGCATATAGATGATGCTCATATCTCTATATTCAATATACGTCTTTAGAGTACAAAAATGTATAGAGACCTTTATGGTCATTTTGTGGGATAATATGAAAAGGGATATTGCTAACTAAACTTCAAGGTACCTAGTATGTCAGCAAGTGAAGGAAGGGTGACAAATTACTAAAGGGGTACTATAAACACTACCCATACCAGCATAGAAGTTGGAAAATATTACAATGGACTTTGTCATTGGTCGCCCGTGAACATCCGAATGAAAAAATGAAATATGGGTTATTGTGGACCGTCTCACCAAGATTGCCCATTTTATCTTCATTCTGGAAGATTTATCTCTTGATCAACATGCCAGGATTTACATGAAGGAAGTGGTAAGGGTGCATGGAGTTCCACTTTATATCGTATCTGATCATGATCCATGGTTTACATCAAAATAATGGAGAAGTCTTTAACATTCTAGGAGAATTGAATTGAATTTCAGTACGACCGATCACCCGCAAACTGATGACCAATCTGAAAAGACCATTCAAACACATGAGGACATGTTGAGAACCTGCTCAATGAAATTTAAAGGTGGATATGAGAAACAGCCTCCTTTAGATGAGTTCTCTTATGAAAACAACATCCACTCGAGAATTAAAATGGAACCCTATGAAGATCTAGATGGGAAGCGATGTTGAAATCATACTTGTTAGGATTAATCTGGAGAGAGAATGCATCATTGGCCTGATCTTTGTGCAAGAGATGATAGAAAAATTCATTTCCATCTAGAAACACATTAAGGCTACTTAGAGTCAGAAAAAGAGCTATGCTGACAACTGTCAAAAAAACTTGGAGATTGATTTTGGTGACAAAATATTTATTTAGATTTCACCTTGGAAAATACTCATGAGGTTAGGGATGAAAGGGAAGTCCAGCCCTAGGTGCCTTGTACCCTATGAAATCCCTGATCGTGTAAGAAGAGTGGCTTATCGTCTTACACTCCCTGTAAATCTAGTACACGTTCATGATGTCTTCCATGTATCCCTCTAGAGGAAGCACATACCTGATCGTCCACATTTACTTAATAAAAAAGTTGTGCACCTGGTACATGACCTTTCTTATGAGGAGCATACAGTGGAGATCTTGGATCATAGAGACAATATTCTATGAAAAAAGACTACCCACCTTGTAACTATTTTGTGGAGGTACCACAAAAGTAAACAACACATGTGGGAACCAGAGGATCCTATAAGGCAGAATTACCCCTACCTTTTCTCATCAGAGGATATGAGTGAAACTTTCGGGGATGGAATTTCTTAATGGGGGAAGAATGTAACGACCCAAACTATTGAAAAATATTTGTTTCATATTTTTTTTTTGATATTTTATTTTATTCTCAAAAAAACTATATCTTTTAATTGATTAAGTAATTATAATTAAAATGATACCATTAGGTTTCGACTGTTATAGGACCATTGGTCAATATGAATATTGGAAATTAAACTCCAAACATTATGATTTGTATTTATAAAAACAAGTGTTCTTGGTAAATTAATGTAGAAAGAAGAGTCAATGGCCTCATCTAGCAGACTCAAGCCTTATGAAGCCCATCTGTCCGGACATGGGAAGGAGGTAGCATCTCTGGGCTTTTCTTTGGACCAAGAACAAGGTGTTCTTTATCATGCAAAGCTTGAAAACAAGTTTCTTCGGGAGATGTTCAAGCTAATAGAAATCACCAATCAGGCAATGTTGTTCAAGCCGCCACAAGATTCAACCACCATTGCACATCTTACACTTAGGTCCTATGTAGGTGTTATAAGGGGCTATGTAACAAGACAACATTTTCTTTGTGTAATCCTTTTATATATATTAATTTTTGATTTCTGGTTATATTAAATTATTAGATTTCAAATGTTAAAATAAATAGAGAATGAATTTATAGAAGTTCTATATTATTGTTGAATTTTTTGAAAAGGGGTATTCTTAAATATTTTTCTGTACATTATATAATTAATAATGTGAAATGATTTTCAAAAAATGGTCTTCTACAGTTGTAATCTATAAAAAATTTATTGTCTAATAAGATTGATTTGATTTTTAGTGAACAATAAAGTATGAATAGTAATATTTCCCTTTTGAATATTAATGTGACCAATGGAATAGAAACCTGACTTAAGACGATATTAATATAGTTTAGGAATCTTGAATGGTAATGTGATATTATAGCATAAGTAAATAACTTCTTTAGAAATTATTAGTTGAATGTTATTATTTTTTTAGTCAAATAGTGAATTTATGTAAAAATTAAATATCTCATAACTAGAAAATTATATTTATAAAATAGAGTTTATTTTTGATTTTAGAGCATCAATATTATGTTAGGATGAATTTAAGATATTTTAATGAAATGTTTTGTTTTTCAGTGAATACTAAAAATATAGTTTTGAGTTCGGTGTGTCGAATGACATCATTAGTGATGTAATTATAATGTAATAATTTTAGTCTCCTTGCGAATCAGAATATATGTTATGAGGTGTCTCATGTGTCCAATACCAAGTAAAAATACCTTCGGAAAGCCCACGGGTTTGCAAATACCATCGATGAGGTGTCCCTTGGAAATTAATAAAACATTCACACACTTTTTCAATAAATACCATGAAATTAATTCATACCATTCATTCCAAAATCCATATAAACGAATCTCTGCTATTTTTATCTCCCAAATAGTCCTCAAAATGTTCCCTCAAGCCACTCAAGGTCCCAACTATCAAGCATTATATGTTACTCTTCAAGGTAATGGAACTTTTCACCCTCATCTTTTAGTAAACACTTCTTATATGTTATGTCTTCGTATTTCCATTTTTCTATGTTGGGGTGTGATATTATGTATCCATATTAATATAAATTTGATGTTAATATGAATATATACCTTTCTTTATATCATAAATTCATTTTATAAGTTTTTATGTGACATCGTTTGGCTATCGAATTTTTGTAAAATAAATCACATCCTCTCACTTCTTTTAAGATTTCATTTCATGTTGTATTTTATTAAAATATCCATACCATCATCTTATTTAAATTTTTTATGTAACTTTACTATATTAATATTTATTTATCTATGGTTTACCCTTTCCCCCTTTCTTTTTAATGTACTCTATAACGTGTTATGTATTTATTATGTTGGAGACTTTTTGTCTCAAATTCTAACTCTTTTTCTAAAGAAATTCGTTATTTATTTATGTAAACACACAAATATATTTTCATTTATAGGGTTATTAAATAAGTTATAAAATTGATATATTTTATTCTTTAATTGAAATAAAATAACCTATACACCCTTTCCATTGTTTATAAATTACATAGTGATCTTATTATTAAGCATTTTTAAAACGTAATGATTTTTAAGTGAAACCCTTTTATTTTACTCTCTATGGGTTATTTATGATATTTATTTTTATGATCTATGTGGATCACATGAAAAGAAATACATTTTAAGTATGAACCTTGATACCACTAAAATGAATTTGTTAATGAATTTAATCTCAATAAATTGCTTGTTTCACGATTCCTTGGTGAATAACCTTGGTAATTTTTATGACACAATGGGGACAAACCATGGTGATATGTTCTTGAATTTATAAAATTAATGTTGTATCCACGTTTTCATGTTATTATTAATGTTATTATTTCTATGATATTCCTATTTATCATTCATTTATGATACCCCTCATGTTCTTCTTGGTATCGCTCAAGATAACTTATTAACTATTTCACTTATTTTCATTACAGGGCCTTCTTCTCACCCTTTACTTTGATGTATGTCTCCAGGTTATAAGATGTAGTAATTGTACTTATGATGAATATATGATGAATCCTTAAAAGGGTGTTGTAATATTTTTTATGTTTTTTTCATCTATATTTTTCATGATTTCTAAGAAACTAGACTTTAAAGATCCCCTATTTGTATAATATAATGAAAAGTATTAAAATAAAATGGTGGGTTTCCATATAAAACATATGTAAATATACTTACTATATGATCATAATATAATAATGTAATAAATTCCACAAAAAATGTTTTCTTCTTCTCCAAATGATGAATATTTAGTATGAATATTTGCGGAATGAACCACTAAAATCAACTAATACATATCAATAAATAAAAAAATCAATATATTTTTATGCTCATTAGACATTAAAAAAAATAGAAACACTTTTTACAAGTTAAGATAACTCCCACTAATAAAATGAACACCCCCAGAAATATAACTTTTTTCCCTCTCGGGTTTTCTATACCACTCATTTTTTTCAAAATAAAATAATATATCTATAAGAACATACAAACCAAAATGTATATTTATACATAATCAGATATTAAAAATGTGTATCTCTAAAAATATCACCATTTAGTTACACCTCTTTTTAAAGGAACCAATTTCCTCTAAATATATTTTCAAATGATAATTATAACATTATTCATAAAATAAAATTACATATTATTATGCATACCTTAACGTTATAATGCTCCCAAATGTTATAGTGACCTTATTTTTAAATATCATTAATCAAAAAATAAATTTCAAATCCCATGGTTGTCTGTATGATAAAACATATGTCAAAAAAATGAACATAACCTATATAAATCACATCATCTAAATTGAGGAAAAAAATTTCATACTAACCAGGATATCACATTGGCTAGTGGTAGGTGATGAAACATTATTTCCATTCAGTTGTGGGTTCAAGCCTCCTCACCCTGACAGATGTGATGAGTTTCTGCCAGATGTATGGGTTGTCATTACTCAATTCATTGGAGCCGTATCTAGGAACACCCATTTTATATACTATATTAGGCTCACCCATGAGATACAATGGCGATAAACCCTTAGTAAATTATTTCTAAGGGCCATGTCATGAATGAAACCTTTGTGTAATCTTTTTAAATCACTTGTAAAAAATTTTTGGATAACAAAATAATATTTTATATAAAAAATATAACTTTTACAATCTAAAAACCGTGCAAATAACAAATAAAAAAATTTACTGAAAAATAACTGTGATTTCTTATGAAGGAAACATCAAAGGAAATAAGCATCATGATGTTGGGAAAATTACCTCCTTCCATATAAGTTAAAAAATTCAATCATTTTATATTTTGTAAAAATATTTGAAAGAGGAACTCTAAATGTGCATTTTTAAAAGGATTTTCCTTATCGATTTGATAACTATTGAATCAAAAGAAAAATGAAAGAATGAAATAAAAAAACACTAAATATCACGATAATATAAAAATTCATGGTATAAAATTTAAATTGGGATTCACATACACCTCATAAAATTATATAGGGGAAAAACATCAAATTATTCCTTATGGAAATGAAATTGAGATGAAGTACCACACTTTGAGTCCATATTGTTACATAAGTTATTTATCATCCAGAATAATAAATATTGGATAATTTTAAACATTATTACGAACTTATTCCAGTTTAATTATTCCTTTTATGTGACTTATTAACATGTTATATACAGTTAGTTAATCACTTAGGTTTACATAATATTTTTTTGATGATATTCAGATCATAAGTCAAAAATGATGTTGGTATGTTTAAAATGTTTAAATTGGTCATTACTCAAGAGTACAAAAAATATTTTTCCGTAATTAGTTATAATTATTACAAATATATTAAACTTTTATGACCAGTCATGAAATATATTAAAAATGAACTAATATACAATCATGGAGATGGTAAGTCATACATATTCTTGAGTAACGTTTACTTTTTCAACGGTCATTATGGAAAGAATGTAGGTTTCATTTTATATGAAATGAATAATAATATTATTATTATTACTATTATTATATTATATATTTAAATGAACATGTATATATCCTATAAGGTATGTAGTGATGAAAAACAAAATTCACATTTCTTCACGGTGGTGGTAGTCTACATATATGCATGAATAACATAATCATTTTTCTTCTCTTGGAATGGTATGGAGGTATATGCTATATTCTATTCTCATAAAGATAAATATGTCATTAATAAAATGTAATACCCCGACCCCAGTTACCCAGAGTCGGTGTATTATTTTAAAAAATTGGTATAATTATAAGGAATCATGTCCTGAAGGACCGATCAGTTTATCATTCTTGGAAAATAGATTACATACATAAGAATTACATTACACTTTTTAACATACAACAAAAAATAAATAATCCTTTGATAACTCCATTTTTCCCTTAGCTTAACCCTCCATCTTAATCATAAAACACTTCTTGGAATCCTGGAAAAATAAAACACAGAAAGGGGCGAGCTCAGATGCCCAGTAAGGGTAAATAATTTAGTGGAAGCTATAACCTTTTAAGGAAAGATGTGTAATAAAAACAAAATCCTTTTTAAACATAAACTTGAAAAAAATATGGTAAAAAAATCAAACATTACCATATATACATGACCATGGATATTCTACAAATCAAATAATCACATGTAATAACTAATTTCATAATGAGGGAATCCATAATGCCGAACATTAATTTCTGTGTCAAGGACTCGGGCCAAGACCTAAGGGATAACTGTAACTGAAACCCAACCCAGAGAGCCTTTGTAACTAGACTCGAACCCGGAGTGCCTCTAATAACCAGACACTAACCCGGAGTGCCTCTAATAACCAGATACTAACCCGGAGTGCCTCTAATAACTAGACACGAACCCGAAGTGCCTATAATAACCGGAAACCAACCCGAAGTGCCTCTAATAAGCAGACACCAACCCTGAGTGCCTCTAATAACCAGATACCAACCCAGATGGTCTGATATAACTGGACCCCAACTCGGAATATTCTAGTCCAATGCATTCATCTTAAGAAGAGGATGAAATATAACATAAACATTCATTTTAAAAATAGCATAAGAAACGCCAAAACATTAATCATAAGACATTAATGTCATAAAAATGAATAATCCATAGTAAAACATATCACAAAACCTTAAATACAATATGGAATATTTTTATCATAATAAATCAACTTCAAACAAGTGTACAATTTATCAAAGGATGTTGACATAGATGAAATCAAAACTATTTGAGAGAAATATCTCTTTTTTTGATATAATATAATAGTCAAAAAAATTGGAAAAGAAGTAATTTAAAGAAATTTTTGAATCAAAGTTTTCCATACCACTTTAAAACTTCTTAATGTAATTAAAATTTTAAAAACATTCATGTCCATATAAATAAATCCTTAAAAACCATTTTGACGACATGGACATTAATGAGAAATATTTATATGAATAAATATTTAAAACATTTGAAATGATGTTTTAGTAAAAATTACCTTAAAATAATCCATTTTAAAACTCTTTCATAAAACATGGACATGGATAATAAATATGTCCTAGTAGATACTTACCTAAAAACAACCTCGAATAATAAAGAGATTGTGAAATTAACCCTTACCAAGTTGATAACTTATGAAACATACTTCCCATGAAAGAGGTGTCATACAATGAATATGTAAATAAACATAAATTAAAGTGTATTACATAAAGATTACAATTAGGAGAAGTACATACAACACACAATAGGTAATAGTGGAAATATGGCATTAATCTCATGGGAATAATGAGTGAGATGAAAACCCGTTACCTTGAACTTTCCATTAGTTGAGTGTATGTTTAAACTCATGTATGAAGACTATAGTATGTTATTAAATTATACCAGAACCATATTAATATTTATAATATCATACATTATTCATTTATGACTTTATATTACCCATTTAATAATAATTTCAATGTCTTATTAATATTTCGGGTAATAATTGCTTTCTTTATCGTACATGTTTTAACTTGTTACTCTTGATTGTATCACATAGATCTTGATTTAAATACATACAGAATATAAAACATGATTTATATATCATATATATTTAGAATATAAATATGTATAATATACATGTATATGAAATGGAAAACACTGTTTACGGAGACGGTAGTCCGTACGTACCCATAAACGATTTTTCAGTTTTCATACTGTATTGAACGGAAGTAAGTGAATAAGATATATGTAAGTACATAAATACTTATATATATAAATATATATATATCATTAGTAGAATTATTATTTCATATATTACATACATATTAGTAATATATATTTTTATAATCGTCGATGAATGGTGAACTTGAAAATGTATCTCATCGCATCGTGGAGACGGTAATCCGTACGTACGCACGAGCGAAAATATCATTCTTTTGATATTAAAATAATATATAATTGGATGGTATATCTTATATATAGAATCCTTATCATTTTATATTTATTATTTACATCAGACAAACATCATTATTATACCCATCCAAATAATAATGTATTGAATAATAATTACACCATGACGCGGACACGGTAAGCCGTAAGTACGCACATATGGTGACATGTCATTAAAATGGTGGATAGAATAATGAATTCTATTGTAACATAATTATAATAACATCACAATATATATAAGCTACTGGAGTTATTTTTTTAGAATAAAAACAACAATGAAAAAGGAATTGGAAGATGAAATGAACTAGAAAGAGGGTGGTGAAATCATTACCTCTTCTTCAGCTTATTCCTTTTGATTTGATCAAAATGAATCTTTGGGATGGCTTTTTGATAAATCTAAGGCATCTAAGTTGAAGTGAGGGAAGTTGATAGAATAATTTGGCAGGGGTTGGCTGAACAAAAATTCTTTCATTGTGTGAAGAATTGGTTTCAAGTGGTGACCTTTTATAAGGGGGAGGAGGGGCTCTTTAGGAAAAACTTAAAGAATTAATTTATAATAAATTCATATCTGGTTAATAATGTATACAAAGTAGATTATTCAAATTATAATTTGGGGATGGGTAGAAATCCTTCAAAAAATATATTTTAGACATGTTTGGGTCATTATATTAACCTCTTCTTTTAGTTTTAACTCTTAGTTAATTAGATTGACATTTACCATGTCACTTTATATTTTTATATTATATAGTTAATAAACATACTATATACATCCAGGAGATCCACAAGTGGTCCATTAATGATAAAAATATCATGATATAAGTCATTTGGCTGAGCCTTATATTTATAGAAATATAATATCAATGAATAATATAATATTTATTTTAAAAACTCATTTATGTCAATTTTGACAATATTCAATAATTGATTTTTGTTAAAGTCTTAACAACTTTTTTAATTAGAAAAAAAATAATTTAAGCAATAATATCATGTCATATTAACCAATAAAATTAATTTATGTCATTAAAACATTCAAATTATATTTATTTTATCATTTAAAATACCAATTATTTGATTCGTTCATTAATAAGGAAAATGCTACATCATTATTATCTAATCAATAAATTTAATTATTAAATGTCTAAAAATTATGAAAAATTAATATTATGTATGAAATCTTTTTATATTTCTAATTCATATTTATAGTCAAAAATCCAACATATATAACCCTATGTAAAATTAGTTTTTCTAAAAGATATATGCTTGTGTCATTTTTGTATTTATTTTAACTTAATTAATATAAAGTTTCATTATCACTTACATGTGGCTCCATGGGGTCCCAAAATCTACCCAAAGTTTACCATGGTCTGACATGTATCAAAAAATAAGGTTAGGAGACGTTTTAGGGTAATTTATTATTATTATAATATTATTTTTTACCCTTATTTACCTGATTTACCTTTTAACCATGGTAAATAAAATATTTACCGATTTAATTATTCAAAATGTCTAAAAATAAAAGTTAAATGTTTACAAAATTTGGATATAATAATTACAAATATGGAATCTATTTTTCCAAATTCAAAACACAGAAGTGGCATAAATTTATTTAAAATTAATTCCCGTTGTTAAAACAAAAAGCATCTTTTTAAGAGATAATAATTATCAAAATATTGACACTTGTTTATGTCCGGTTTAATCGTGAAATTATGTCCAATGAACATAATTGTGTAAAATGGTAAAAATATATTCTATGTATAATTTAAAACCACTCCAATTCATAATTTATCACTATTAATTATTTCGATTAAAAAAGTTGTTTTTTTAAATAAAATTTAGTAATTTTCCCTATTCATCAAAATGTAAAAGTTATCGAAAAAGTACCAAAATTTCATCCTATGATAATTTCGATATTCTGAATTGAAAAATGAATTACATTTTGAGAGATAAAATTTATAAAATTCCAAAAAGTGGATATTAATATTCATAACGGCTACTTTGATTGGTCGTGGTGTGTTTGAATCTCGAAGTTGCGTACAACACATGCTACTGTATTATTCAAAGAGAAGCATACCATGGAAGCATGGGGTGTAACATTCTCCCCTACTTCAATAAATTGTCTCCTCATAATTTAAAATTGTTCTTCGAAAATAAAAAGTTGAAAATAGAAAATATCTTTGTGGGAAAACCCACATCAGAAATTCGGTTAATAAAATTTAGTATTAATAAGAGTAAACGGGAAATGAAAGGGTCACCACCAAATAATGATCTTGATTAATAGAACATTGGTGTCAATTAGAGAAATATAATTGGAGGAAAAACATAAATAATTATAGGTAGTGATTGGGGTTATCAATAAAAAACAAGTGTAAAATTGAGGTCCTTAAATTCATCAATCTATGATTATTTAAAATACCATCAGTTTAACAAAACATATGGTATTAGGATAACACATTTTTTGTTTTAAGATCCCTTCGCTAAAGTATAATAATTAATTTCTTCATATAATAAAAGAAGAATAAAAATATATACTTGACATGTAGAGTCCCATCCTCTAACTAATTCCTACCACAAACTCATCTTTCACTCTAAAAGATAATAGAACATAAAAATAATATTCTATTTATCCTATTTGTATAGGATTAAAAAATGAATTTATAATTCATCTACCAGAATTTTTTTTAATAAGAATAAATTATTCAATCCAAGACATCTCGTGGGCCAGTGGCATATGATACACCCTTGTCGCCCTTTTCTTGTAGATTCAAGTCTCACGGCCTTTCCAGATGCGACAGGTTTTCGCCCGACCTCCGGGTTGTCCTTTTATGGAAATACAAAAATAATCTCAAAATAGAATTATCCAAAATAATTCATTCCAAACTCACAGTCCAAAATTTATAAGGTAGGTAAACACAATGAATACCCTTTTTTCTACGTAATAACATGTGAACACCATCATCATGTATTCTTTTAAAACACTACAACATCCATAAATACCATAAAACCTTATTTATTACATTCATGATCACTTATTACTTATAGAATACTGGATATACCCCTTGTATCAAAAAATGCTGTAAACTCCAACAATTATGGAATATACAAATCATTATTCATTTTCAAGGTATTCATGGATATAAAATACAATTTATCCAAATCCATCATGTATTATTCCAAAATCACTACCTCGGTATCAGAACCATATTATGGTTTATCTTTATCTCAACCATATATTTTCCAAAAATTTAACCTGCTGTTGAGTCACTTTTCTTTTTTCCACACAATCTCAGGTCCTTAATGAAATATTACTTCAGTACAATCCTTTTATACTCCATAATTATTATAACCAGTAAATTGTTGATACAACACTCAAATGACATAATTCTCTAATAAAATCATATGAACTCTAATCATTCCTCCTCATCTGTGGTAGTATCATAACTTGATTATTGTCCAATAGCATCATTTGGGGAATACTCCGATGATTTTTATATTGGTTCTCATAGTGTCCCAACTCCTTGAAGATGAAGAATTGTACATTTGAAACCTTTTTCTTACCCTTACAGTCGCATACATGGTGTCCTTTTTCATTACACTTATAACAAACTCTCATTCCTTTCGAGCATGTTACAGGGTATTTCTTCACACAGTTATCACATATGGGAAAATTCTTCTTTACCTTATTCCATTTATCTGTCCTTCTCTCTACCATCCTTTCCTTCTCTGGCTTCCCTTCAAAGCCATATGACTCCTAAAATTCTTTACTTATCTTATCATCAGATGATACTACTAATTCATATAATGATAATACATGGGAAAATATTTCCCTTATAAATTTTGTATTCATACCATGAAAGATATGATCGTTCTTACTCTTTGGATCATGTGTATTGTAGGAGTTCTCATTCCTTCTTCTAGGAGCCATTTCTTAACAATGTCATACACTAGATTAGTTTATGAATAACAATACATAATCCCAAACTTGAAAAATAGATAACATAAATTAAACAGTTTATGGATATAATCCATAATCATAAAAATGTCTTCATTGAGGAATTATATACCCATAAACCCTTTATAATGGTTTGTAATGAAAATGAGAATTATCCTAAGCATATCCCTCGGGAGTGTCATAACCAAGAGTGAAGCAAGGCCCATTGTCGTGCACCAGTTCCCGTTCGAGTCTAGCTCAAAGAGTTGTTTTCGTGTTTTACCCCTAGGTACATCTATTCCAGAGCCTCCTATACCTACTTGTATCCAGACAGGGATGTATTTCTCAGAAAACACACAAAATATCTACAATACCAAAATTATAGGAAATTATTCTATACTAATCCTCAATGTTTATCTTACACTTTCAAACAATGTTTGAAAATTTATTACATTAATGAACAATACAATACACTTTCTAACATACAACACAGCATAAATAATCCTTTGAGAACACCATTGTTCCCTTAGCTTAACCCTGCATCTTAATCATAAAACACTTCTTGGAATCCGGGAAAAAAACATAGAAAGGGGTGAACTCAAATGCTCAGTAAGGGTAAATAATTTAGAGGAAGCTATAAACTATTAAGAAAAGATGTGTAATAAAAACAACAGCCATTTTAAACACAAAATTGAACATTATATGGTAAAAAAATCAAGCATTGCCATATAAACATGCACACAGATATTCTACTAATGAAATAATCACATGTAATAACTAATTTCATAATGAGGGAATGTATAATGATGAAATTTAATTTCTATGTCAAGGCCTCGTTCTAAGACATAAGGGATAACTATAACTGGAACCCAACCCAGAGAGCCTCTATTACCGGACTGCAACCCAGAGTGCCTCTAATAACCAGACACAAACCCAGAGTGCCTCTAATAACAACACACCATCCTAGAGTGCCTCTAATAACCGGACACCAACCCGGAGTGCCTCTAATAACCAGACACCATCTCGGAGTGCCTATAATAACCGGACACAACCTGGAGTGCCTCTAATAACCGGACACAAACCCGGAGTGCCTCTAATAAATGGACACCAACCCGGAGTGCCTCTAATAGACGGACACCAACCTGGAGTGCCTCTAATAACCGGACACCAACTCGGAGTGCCTCTAATAACCGAACACCAACATGGAGTGCCTATAAAAACTGGGCACCAACCCGGAGTGTCTCTAATAACCGGAAACCAACCCAGAGGTTCTACTGTAACTGGACCCCAACCCGGAATATACTAGTCCAACACATTCATCTTATGAAGAGGATGAAATATAACATAAACATTCGTATTAAAACTAGCATTAGAAATGCCAAAACATTAATTATAATCCATTAATGGAATAAAAATGACTCATCCATAGTAAAACATATCAAAAAACTGTAAATACAATATGAAATATTTGTATCATAATAAATAAACTTCAAAAAAGTGTAAAATGTATCAAAGTAGGTTAACATAGATGAAATCAAAACTATTTGCGAAAAATATCTCTTTTTTGAAATCATTTAAAAGTCGCACAGTTTGGAAAAGAAGTCATTTGAAGAAATTTATGAATAAAAGTGTTCCATACCACTGTGAAACTTTTGAATGGAATTAACAATTTAAAAAAATTCATGTCAATATAAATAAATCCTTAATAACCATTTTGAAGACATGTACATTAATGACAAAGATTTAGAAGAATAAATATTTAAAACATATGAAGTGATGATTTTGTAAAAATTACCTTAAAATAATCCCTTTTAAACCTCATTAATAACACATGGACATGGATAATAAATATTTCCAAGTAGATACTTAAGTAAAAACAACCACGAATAATAAAGAGATTGTGAAATTAACCCTAACCAATTTGGTAAATTAAGAAACATAAACCCCATGAAAGAGGTATCATACAATAAATATGTAAATACACATAAATTAATGTGTATTATATAAATAATTCAATTATGTGCAGTACATACACCACCTAAAAGCTAATAGTGGAAATATGTCATGAATCTCACAGGAATAAGAAGTGAGATGGAAACCCCTTACCTATAAGATTCCTTTAGTTGAGGGTATGTTTAACCTCCTATATGAAGACTATAGTATGTTATTAAATTATACCAGAACCATATTAATATTTATAATATCATAAATTATTCATTTATGAATTTATATTACCCATTTAAAAATAATTTCCATGTTATATTAATATTTCGGGTAATAATCGCTATCTTTATCGTACTTGTTTTAACTTGTTACTCTTGATTGTATCACATAGATCATGATTCAAATACATACAGAATATAAAACATGATTTATATATCATATATACTTAGAATATAAATATGTATAATAGACATATATATGAAATGGAAAACACCATTTACGGAGATGGTAGTCCGTACGTACGCATAAACGTTGTTTCTGTTATCATTCAGTATTGAACGAAAGTAAGTGAATAAGATAAAAGTAAGTACATAAATACTTATATATATAAATATATATATCTTTAGTAGGATTATTATTTAATATATTACATACATATTAGTAATATATATTTTTATAATCATTGATGAATGGTGAACTAGAAAATGAATCTCATCGCGTCGTGGAGATAGTAATCCCTACATAAGAACGAGTGAAAATATCATACATTTGATATTAAAATAATATATAATTGAATGGTATATAATATATAAATAATAATTATCATGTTATATTTTTTATTTACATCAAATAAATATCATTATTATACATATCCAAATAATAATGTATTGAATAACAATTACACGACGACGTGGAGACGGTAAGCTGTACGTACACACGTATGGTGACATGTCATTAAAAGGGTGTATATAATAATGAATTTGGTTGTACCATAATTATAATAACATCATAGTATATAGAAGATACTGGATTTAGTATTTTATAATAGAAACAACAAATAAAAAGGAAGTGGAAGAAAAAAGGAACTTGAAAGAGGGTGGTGAAATCATTACCTCTTCTTCGGCTTATTCCTTTTAATTTGATTAAAATATATCTTTAGGTTGGCTTTCTAATCAAAATAAGGCCTCTAGGTTTAAGTGAGGGAAGTTGAGAGAATAATTTTTCAGGGTTTGGCCAAACCAAAAGGCTTTGAATGTGTGAATAATTGGTTAGAAGTGGTGTTTTTTTATAAGGGGGAGGAGGTTCTCTTTATGAAAAATAGAAAGTATAAATTTATAATATATTCATATTCGGTTTCTAATGGCTCCAATGTTTATTATTAAAATTATAATATGGGAATGTGTCGAAATAATTTCAACCAACAGATTATAGACAGGTTTGGGTCATTATATTAACCTTATATTTTAGTTTAAACTCTTAGTTAATTAGATTGACATTTACCATGTCACTTTGTATTTTTATATTATATAGTTAATAAACATACTATATACATCCAAGAGACCCCCCAATTGGTAAATTAATTATACACCAATCATAATATAATTCCTTTGGACGACCCTTATATTTTTAGGAATACAATATCAAATAATAATATAATATTTGTTTTAAAAACTCATTTATGTCAATTTTGACACTATTCAATTATTGATTTTTTAAAGTCATAAAAACATTATTAATTTGAAATAAATTCATTTAAGAAATAATATCATGTCATATTAACCAATAAAATTCATGTATGTCATAAAAAATATTAAATTATATTTCTTTTAACATTTATAATACCAATTATTTGATTCTTTCATTAATAAGGAAAATATTGCATCATTATTGTGTCATAAATAAATTTAATTATTTAATGTCTAAAAATTATAAATAAAATTACCATTTTGTAGGAAATCATTTTATATTTCTAATTAATATTTATTGTCTAAAATCCAAAATATATAACCCTATGTAAAAATTGTTTTTTCAAAAATATATATGCTTGTGTCATTTTTGTATTTATTTTATCTTATTTAATATAAAGTGTCATTATAACTTACAAGTGGCTCCATGGGGTCCCAAAATAGTCCCAAACATTCCCATGGTCAGGAATGTATCAACAAATAAGGTTAGGACAGACTTTATGGTAATTTATTATTATTATACTATTATTTTTTGCGCTTATTTACTGGATTTAAATATTAACCATGGTAAATAAAATATTTAACAAAGTAATTATTCAAAATGTCTAAAAATAAATGTAACATATTTATAAAATTTGGACATCATGATTCCAAATATGGAATCCATTTTTCCAAATTCAAAACACAGAAGTGGTAGTAATTAATTTAAAATTAATTCCTGTTGTTAAAAGAAAAAGCATGTTTTTAAGAGATAATAACTATCAAAAGATTGTCAACTGTTTATGTCCGGTTTAATCGTGAAATTATGTATAATGACCAAAATTGTGTTAAATGGTAACAATATATTCTAAATATACTTTAAAACCAGTCAAATTCATAATTTATAACTATTAATTATTTTGATTAAAAAATTTGTTTTTTTAATTAAAATTTAGTAATTTTCACTATTCATCAAAATATAAAAGTTATCCAAAAAGTACCAAAATTTCACCCTATGCTAATTTCAATATCCCTATTTCAAAAATGAAGTCCATTTTAGAGATAAAATTTAAAAAATTTCAAAAAGTGGGTATTACTATTCATAACTGTTACTTTGATTGGTCGAGTTGTGTTAGAATCTCGAAGTTGCGTACAACACAGGGTAATGTATTATTCAAATAGAAGCGTACTGTTGAATCATGGGGTGTTACATAAAATCTCAGTATATGTATTATTTTGGAATTATTATTTAATAATTTTTTAATTATATTTTAAGGGGGTTGGAGAATAATAAAACAAAAACATTATGTTAAAAACTATACATCTTCTTTGGAAAACCTCATTTAAAAAAAAATTAAAACCACTAGTATTGATATTATTTAAAAAAGAATCCCACTTGAATGAGGATAATGATTTTTGGAATAGATCTTGGTTGTCATTAACTAAGAAAAATGGGTTTAAAGAGTGAAGGAATGAAATGAATAGGTTCCCTTTTATATGATATGGATGGGACACTCTTGGAATTTCTCACAAAATAAAATAAATTTGAATAAATAATAAATTGTAAAAGGATAAAATATAAATTATTTAGAGTAATGGATTATTATAAATATAAATAATTCATCCAATAATTTTTGAACAGTTATAGTTCACATTATTACCGTAAAAATCCTGTTTTAAACTGTTATTAACCCTTTGAAAATGTTTCGTGACAACGAGGATTTTTACCCTCTAAGGTAAAATTATTTACTATAAATAGAGAAAAGATGATAAATAAATCATGGTTGAAAATATATACATTAACATTATCAAATTTCTAATTATAATTTTTTTATTATTTTTATATCATCAAATAAATTATTAATTATTAGAAAATATAAATAATATCAATTTCAAAAAAAATCATTACCTTGACATTAATAACATAAATAAAACAATATAGATTTGATAAAATATATTTAAAAAATATTAAAATATTTTGGATCATATGTAACTTTTTTATTTCATTAATTATCTCAAATTATGACACTTATAATATTATTAATATAACTAATTTGATTTCCCCATTAATTGAAAAATTACTTCATCAACGTTGTGTAAGAATGTATGGTAATTATTTCTTAACTAAAAGTTATTATTAAATTAAAATAATGAAGATAAATATTATTAATTTAAAAATAATTTTTATTTTCCATCATATTGACATGATAACCCCACCTTAACAACATTATAGTTGTTTAAAAAATGAGTGTGACATGTCAGAATTGTCTTCAAATAAAAACTGTAATGGTTATAATAACATTCAAATGGAAACAAAATTCCAAAGAAATGAATATTTGGTGAGTATGGGAGAAAAGAATTTATTAAATAATATTTTGTGAAGTGTTAGAGTCATTTTATAATCCTAGTAATTTTATTTTAATCTTTAATTACATGATTTACCTTTACCAGGGTAACAAAAATAATTATGGTTACTATTTATATCAACAAAAAAGAAAAGGGATGTAGATAATAAAATTATACCCACTAACTTCATATATGTAAACCATTTTTTAAAATTTAAAATAATGATGTGACAAAATATAATTCAAAATAAATCACGCAAATCATAATTAAAAACATTTTTCTGAAAAAAATAGTTTTCAAAACCAAAAATGAACTTAAACCAACATAATGTATAAAGATGATTATATTGTAGATAATTATATTATTTATAACTAAATATTACTTAATTTACTTTGAGGTAAAATTTAATTTTTAAACGGTTTTATTAATATATATATATATATATAATGATAGCTTTATAAAAATTAGTATTTTCATCATTCAGGGGAAAATGAAAATTTTCAAAAATTATAAATAATTCGTCATCCGATATTTTTTCTATGATAAATTCAATATTTAAATTCTTTTTTCCAAATATATTTTATTAAATTCTATGACATAATTATAATATTCCCTTATAAAACATAAGAAAAAACATTTATGATGATTAAAATGGATTTAATAAAAATTAAATTGATTTTTTAATAGAATTAATTAATTAATTATTAAGTATTAGAACTGTTATAAACGTCACAATACATACTATTACTTCTCTCTAGTTTAATATCTATGTTAAGACACTCACATTTAAATAATTACAATTGGTTATTCTTTTAAGAATACTATTGTGTATATTATACAATATCAAACATTGTATTTCCTTAATAATATCAAGATATTTCATATAAGATAATATCATTTCAAAACTAATTATTTAATACCAATAAACATCAAGATCCATTATTAAAAAAATCATCATATAAACTAAGAACATAATATAAAAAGGCATACATCACTTCAAAAAAACATACATCATTAGAGGGATATTTATTATAATGATAAACTAGTAATAATCAAATAACTATTTCCACCGTGGATAGTGTTCCAACCACAGGAATAACTATTAAGTCTAAGAGGACCCATGTAACTCCAAAGGGATATTATTTCACAATTGGAATGATATCTTATACACATAGTTTGAAATCATGGGTATATCCCCCAAACGATGGGTATAGGCTATACCCACAGGTTATATAGAAATTTTGGGTATAGGTCCCATGTATTTTTTCATACGCACTGTTTCCCAAAACTGTTTGTATTGATTTATACCCACAGTTTCAAAATTGTGGGCATATGGGTTCCCATTTGATAATTTATAACAACGGTTCTACAAACTGTGGGTCTAGGTTTCTTCTTGCATATTGCAGTAGCCCCACCACCCTCTTCCAAAAATTCCAAAAGCTATAAATATTAAAACCCTGACAATATAATTTTAATTTAGTAAAACTTTTCTACATTAATCATCTAAAAAAATATTGCAATATATTTCAAACCAAAAAATACTAAAATATACACATGCAATCATAAAAAAATTTAATCATTTTAGAACTGCACTAGTCTGGTTCATAGTAAATCAAAAATTAAGGGGAACATTATCTCCCCTATCACCAACATCCTAATCCTAAAAAAAAATCAGTAACATCATAATCCTCAACAACAACATCCTCACCAAAAGCATCATCGTGAGCAGTAACATCATCAACAACATCATCATCACCACCTTCATGTTGATAGACACTTGGACCCTCATAGGCTTCACTCAGCGCATCATTTAATGAAGTCATCGATTCCAAATATGAATCAATAGTAGTAGAGACCTATGATTGAAGTGAGTGAAGGATAAATGGACTATATATTAGGAATTATTTTTTATCATATTAATTATTTCTAGATCAATTTTATTTATTTCATGCTCCCCTAAACCTATTTTTCCCCATCAGTTGGTTCTATATTAATGATTTGTGGTGTTTCATCTGAAAACATTGAGAAGAGTCTGATGAGGAAAAATACCTATTGGTTATGATGTTTTTCTCTATTTAATATTGGACACTTTTTTAGTTATCGTCATCAAATACCCAACTAAAAAGACAGTTCAAACTGATGTTTTCATATTCATTATCAACATGGTCCCCTAGGGAAGTCTATTTAAAATATAAACAAGATATTTAATTATGAATTTCATATAAATATTTGAAATATAAATATAAAACATACAATATTTTCTTGTGTTTGTGCATTTAATGAACTTCTATATTTTTCATCCTACATGAGTAAAATAATTTATCCCAAGGTACAATAAATTCGATGCCAAATATAGCTTGTTGAAAATGAAATTAATTTATATAAATGTATTCAACATGTAGAAATTTTATAATATAGAATAATATTTAAAGGGAATAAATACTATATTCATGAAAATTCAAAATTAATGTAATTAAAATTAATGAAAAATTAATATTTAAAATATAATTATATTCAATTTATAATTTTATGTACTCATTATGAATGATCCATAATCATGAATATGAATGAATTATATTCATTTTATAATATGTGCACCATATTATTCATTATATGGAAAAATTTCCGGTTATTCTACATGCCAATTAGTTATTCATCCCAGAGGGTAATTAGCCATTATTCCTATATCCCAATTTGGAAATTATGCCTAATGGCCAATTTTCCATTAGTCATATAGGATAATTTTCCATTAGTTTTATTGGATAATTGGACATTAATTCTACATACCAATTGGCCATTAAGATTATAAGGAAATTTTCAATTATGCTTATAGGCCAATTAACAATTCGGCCTATAGGGCAATTGGCCATTAGGAAAAAATTTTCAAGTGGCCATTAGAACTATATGCCTTTCTTCATTAGGCATATTAGAAATTAATCCTATTAACCATTATTTCTAATTGGATAGTTGGACATTAGGCCTACATACCAATTGGCCATTTGGACAAAAGGGAAACATGATAATTGGAAATTAGGCCTATAGGAAAATATGCCACTAGTTATTAGTCCTAATGTAAAGTTGACCTCTAGGACTAATATATATTTTAAAGGGGTATTTTTCACCCTTTTTTTAATGATATTAATTATAATATATCACAAAATTCAATATGAAATTTTAAAAGTATAAATAAATAAGGAAATTTTTATAATTCAGTTCAAAGTACATAGAACTTCTCATGATCATGAATTTTAGTGGACTTTAATGTGTTAATATATGTCATTGAATCATTGTTATTTTATTCCCTCAAAATTTTTAATAAAATAGACATAATTAATATAAAAAAATTTAATATGAAAACCATAAAATATTTTGAATAAATTAAATTCAGCATTCTTCAAATATGCAATAATTATTTGTTATTGAGTTTTTTGGACTACTGCAGAATATGGGTACAACCTTTAATTTAGAATCATCCCTGGTCTTCCAAACAATATACAACTCATGCTTCTATAATCACCATAAATATACAAGATCTATCAAACTTGCAGTTTTTTCAGTTTCACCATTGTGAATGTCAAATGGACACTACGACGAACATGGTACTCATATAAATACAACAATAATTCATATACATACATACATACATACATACATATAAATTTATTAAAAAAATTACCCATATCTTCTCCAATGAATTTTCATTGATGTCATTACTAAGATGTATCCATGAGACTGGTTCCACCAGAATAATTTTATGGAAATTGGAAAAAGCTTCCATGAATCCTCTTCACAATCATTCATTTTTATCTATCTTCTACTTTTAATAATTTAAATCCACAAATATCAGTGTCTAGTCATCTGAGGCTTCCTTTATATGTGTGAGACCACGTCACCTATAATAAGATCTTACAAAATAAAAATAGATCATGAATGAATAATTTAGTAAATAGAAATCATGAATGAAATTATGTGACATTATTTAACATGATTATAATAAAAAAACTAATTCTTGTTGCTCAATAAAATATTATAGATCAATGGGTTGTCCTGGATCGGAAAACTCTGAAGGAAGTGTCTCTTCCAATGAATTATCTGGGTGGTCTTCATGCAATAGAGTGGAAGCTGGAGGATCAGACTCATCAGATGCTGGATAGATGCTACGAAATAGAGTCAGTGAATACATGATAGAATATGGGTACTGGGCTGGGAGACACATCATTAGATATGGAAATGGTATAGGTTATAACATTTTTGGGGAATTGTATACATGGTATTGGATGAAGAGGCTAAATTATATAATGGAGGCACTAGTGGGAATATCCCAGGAGGTAGTGTATACATGTTATGTGAATAAAAGGGTAAATGAGATAATGATAGAGGCATGGATGGGAACATCCTTAGAGACTCACGTATAAGATGGAATGGTGTGGTAGTTGGGGTTTCCACTAGTGTGTTGATGTGGGAATGGGTTATGATGACTGATTCATCTAGGTCTAAGAGCTTCCCCACTCTGATCCATTCTTGAAGTATAAGGAATCAACTATGATGGACGTGAGTGCCTCTAAAATAATTATATAGAATATTAACAACAATTTATTTGTAATGTAGATGAAAAACAATTTAATTATTATACTCACTGAGAGAAGAGAAGGAGGAAGCACATGCTCATTCACTTGTTTTTTAGGATCAAATAGTCTCTTCCTTCAATGTTTTCAATTATTTTTCATGATCTATATAAGAATGAAAAGTACATTTTTAAAAAATAGATTTAAAAATCATTCATAAAACATATAATTCAATAATTTAGAATCAATGGCATGACATCATTTAGTATCAATGATAAAAAACAATGTTATAATGTTTTTAAAATCTAGTTTTGAAGAAATTTTTCGTAATTCATATAAATAAAACGAAATGAAATGAAACAAGAAAAAACAAAAACAAAAATATCATTCCAAACTAAAAATAAATTTATGTAATTACATTAGTACTAACTCGATAAACTCATTTCAAGGGAAACTAAATTAATATTGAACATTTATTGTTGATTCTATATATTAGCCACTACTACTTCAGGTTCAACATGAACTCTCAGAATGAGAAAATTTGAGACATCAAATGTAATATTTTCCTCCACACCAATGGGGGAACCAATAGAGTAAATTTATTCACTAGTATCTTAAAAAATATTTTTTGTGATTACATCATCAATGAAACTGTAATTAGGTCTTAGGTGAACTTTGACATAAAGGAATAATTTTTATTTAATTCCAAAATGTATGGTTTATCGGTATGAAAGAATTGACTCATGTCAATAACTCCAATTCTATAGTCATCAAAAATTGTACCCTATTGTTAAATTGAATAAAACCATTTACAATTCATCATAGTGTCTTATCCTTGAGAGTTTTAATTCGATAAAAATAATTTCTCAACCAATCCACAAAAATAAACATCTTCATATCAACAAGGAATATCCGATGCCCTGGAAGAAACATCTTCTGTAGTCGTTAACATAACAACACCATGTTTCATTCTGATTTTCACTGCTGAATAGTTTTTTACAAATTTATTCTAATTTATTATTAAATTTTTTTATTCAAAAACCAGAGAATTGGGGAAAAAATTTAATGCTCCTATTTCTTAATAAATATACTCAATATGTAAACTCCACACTAGAATTATATATTAATAATATAATTAAATTTATGCCTATTCTTTTATCTAATTAAATTAGTGTTCATACCTTTAATTTTATCCAAGATGGAATCTATAGGCTTTGCAATGCCTCTCTCCTTTTGAAAGGCAATGATTGATGAACTAAACTGTAATGACACAAATAATTTAAGAATAATAATTCCTAATTTCCTTTAATACTTATGAATAAGTTATTAATTTTATGTTAAATGCGAATTTTCATTCGATAACATACTCAAAACATAACAATAGGTTTCTCAAAAATCTTACGTTGCCCACAACATTTAGTTATACCAAAATATAATACAAATGTAATATTATTATATAAATTCGTAGCTAATTTCTAGCCATTTGAATGTTGAGAATAAGGAGTTTAAAATTAAATATGAAATATGGTTTAAACATGTTTAAATAATGATTCATTTATTTAGAAATTTATTATAAATGGAAATAAAAACCAACTGAATTTAAAGGATGTGTTTTTATGAAAACCAATTTAATAGAGAATAAATTTTTTACATCACACTTTATGGATTTTTATTTATTATAAAATATATGATCTATAATTAATTTAATGATTTAAAATTCTATTGTATTTTTTCTATATATGATATAAAAATAAATTCAATTTTTTGTGTAAAATAAGTATTTTTCTAAAATTGTAGTTTTTCCGCCTTTTAATGGAGAACAATTTTTAAATATAGTTTTTGTCAGTTTTATTTGTTCTATTTTAAAAAATAAAATTCTTATTTTTAAGAGGGACATCAAAATTATCTTTGTATGAAATTTTGGTATTTTTCTAATAATGTTAATTTTTTAATTAATAATGAAAAATACTGCATTTTAAATCAAAGTGGCCTTTTAATTTAATTTACATATATAGTTACATTATTCAATTAATTGGTTTTAAAATTTAATTGGATTAATTTTATATTATTTAATCCATCAACGGTTATTTGAATTAATTTCACTATTAAATTGGATATAAACCCATGTCAATATTTTTTTGTTATTACTACTTAAAACCCCGCATTTCGGTTTTCACAATGATAATTAACTTTAAATTAATTTCTTCCAAATCAATATTTTGGTTTTGGAAAAATGGATAACAAATTTTGAATTAGTATGTAAAAATTGTGTAAATAGGTACATTTCAGTATTAGAAATTATAAATAGTAATATCATTAATTATATTATTTAACATGGTTAAAATGGGAAATATGGTAAATAAGGGTAAAAATTAATATTATAATATTATTAAACTACCCTAAAAAATGTTTTAAACATATTTTATGAGATAGATATGGCCATGAAAATCCTTGTGTTGATTTGGGGACCCCATAGAGCCACTTGGAAGTGAAAATTACATTTTATAAGAAATAATTTTAAGTGAAGGAAAATGTAATTTAAACCGATATCATTTAGTAAAAAAAATTTATATGGGGATATATAAGTGATCAATTCACTTAAAAATAGACATTGAAAAATATAATTTCAAACATCATAGTATTTTATTTATAATTCTTAGACATCTAATAAATAAACTTATTTATGACAAAATGATGATGTAGTGATTACTTTTTAATGAATGATTTAAATAAATGACAATATAAATATTAAAATATATTTTTTATTCTATTTTGGCCATCCACAAATTTTAGGGATGATTATGACTTGTTATATTTTAATTATTGATTTTTTTTCAAAATAATAATGTTTTTATGGATTTAAAAAAATGATATGAGTAGTTAAAAATTGACATAAATGGATTCTTAAAGAAAATACTATGTTATTAAATGATATAATAGTCCTAAAAATATAATATTCAGAAAAATGACTTAGATAATGTTTAAAGTTTCATTAATGAACAACTTGGTGTCCGATTAGAATTTAATATAAATATATTCACCAAATAGTATCAATATACATGAAGACATGGTACGAGTAAAATTATATAACTAAGGGTTAAAGATAAAAGAAAAGAATAACTTCTTGACCTAGACTTGTATAAAACCAATTAGTTGTTTGTGTTTCGACCCAAAATCATATTATAATTTAAATAAATGACTTAGGTACCATTTCAAACCAAGATTAATTTTATAATAAAATAGTATTTGAATACCTTCTAGGATTTTCCATCCTCCATCTAATAAAAGGGCATCACCTCTACCCATTTAATCAAACATATAAATCCCCTTGTCTTGACAGAACTCTTCTAAAATAAGCTCCCAAAATCCCAATAATACTTTTTAAATCCTTACCATAGGATGATGGCAATTCTCGATAGCCTTTTGGCTCAAATCAAAGGGAGTTACACATTTTATGTGGTAGAGTCTTCACTAATGATCATTTCCATTATTTTACATCCTAAATCTCTATTATATTATTATTATTATATTACATATAAAACCAATATCCTCAATATACTAAGAGTTTTTATTAGAAGTATTCTATCTACACTTACAAACACCTCCATCTATTGGATACGAACATACTCTTTCTGTGTATAGCGAACTACTACCTCATAAAATGACGACTCTTTGATTCTCCCCTACCACACCTCATGGAGTCCATAATGATAGAATTTTATTTATATATGATATATTATATTTTTATTGTCTATATTTTTTTTGTTATTTTTCATTTACAAAAAAACTTTATTCTTTCCATAATTTGTAAATATTATATTTCATTTGAGGAAGTGCAGACTACCACCCCTTAAAAGTAATATGACTCTTTCATGCTATACATAGAACATATAAAGGATGGTTTTATTAAACCTATAACACATACATGAAATAAATATAATAATTTTATTATAATATACATTTCTATCATTTTGTCTTCATTCCTTTTATATAAAATAGAAATGAAAGTAATGTTTTTTGCGTACGTACAACCTACCATCTCCATGAATGGTGCCTTTAATTTCTTATATCAAAATGTTATGTACTATTGTAAATACATATATACTATATATATATGATATTTAAATCACTAATACTATTCTAGAGATAATTTACTTTTGATCACATGGAAAATTTGTAATTACAAGAAGATCATTTATGACTCAAGTACCGAATATTGAAAAATACTAATATTAACATAAATAATTATGTAATTTTTATTAAGTGGTAATAAGTAATAAAACAAGAAATAATAAACATTAAAAGGTTTTTAATAATTTATAAATTAACTTATGTTTATTATTCAAGAAGAAAAATAAACATACGTGATGAATCAGACTCAAGGGTAGAAAACTTCTTGACCCAATTTCCATTCTTTGTGTATATATTTATAACTTCATTACTTTGTCATGATATGATTATGTGAGAAATGAATTTTGAAATACTATATTATATTTATACCTTCTTTAATCATAATTATAGTGAATACACATAATTGATCTATTTTATTTACAAAATCATCTTGGTAAGAGACTTGGTATCAATCTCCTTTCATTGAGGCATATTTCGATAATATACACCTCTTTGTTTTATAAGTTATATAATAAATCCTATTGTCTTTTGATTTAATTCAAATAAAATATTTATTTTTTTAATCATTGTACTAAATGACCGAATGATGTTTTTTAACTTATGCACCAATAATGACCACTTTATTACTGTAATCATTATTTGGATTTCAATATAAGACTAAATATTTAAAATTTGATTAGGAAAACTTTATTACCTTTTTTGGTGTTTTCGTATTGATAATTATTTTTGAAATGTATTGATTATGTCAATATATTGAAATTATTTCCTGTGATTCCAAATAAATGGTTATTAAAGAAATATAGATATTTTAAATATTTTATATGATATGAATATATAATGGTACTTGGAAATTTGATGGGTGGTTATGTAATACACCATTGAAAAGTGGTTACGTGATAAACTAAAAGACTAGTGGTTCTATGAAAAACCAAGTACATGTGGTTATGTTATAACCACCAATTAATTGGGTAAGTATTTCGGCTACATAGCCGTTCCATTTAGTGATATGTTTGGAATTAGACCATATGGTTATTCTATTTATGTATGTTTATGTCACATGATATTTTTATATATTATATGTTTTTTTTATAGTATTTATTGCAATATTTTGGTTACAAAAATGTTAAGGAAAGATCTCATATTCAGTGATGTGTTTTTCTACTTCTTAAATGTCAAAAGTATTACATTGTGATAATGTTTTCATTGTTTACATGTTTTTGCAAGATTGACAGTTTTTTTCATTTTGTATCCTTTACCGAGTGTTTTATTCTCACCCTATGTTTTGATATTTTTTTCATATGTCATAATGATGAAAAGAGTATAGGATGGATTGAAAGAAATTTTATACTATTGAAACATGAAACGATGTCATATTTCATTTTAAAAAGTTTTTTCTTTATGAAAAAAAGGATAATGAGTAGAAGTTTCTACATGTATTATTCATGATGTTATGTAAAAGTAATGAAATAATTAGTTAAAGATATAAACTTTAAAAGATCCCCAATGTGAATTAAAGTAAAATTATTGACATATCTCTATATTAAGTAATGTTTAAGTCTAGGCACTTATATCAGCGTATAATATTTTAATGTACCCTTCATTAAATGATAATAAAATTATAAGGTATATGTGAATTTATAAATATGAGATAAAATTTAAAGATCAAAATTACTTACTTTATATAGTCATAAAATAAACTACAATAAAAAAAGACTATGTGATGTTCCATATCCACAACTTCAAGGCTCAATGTAGCCAATTTATAGGACCCAAAAATTACACTTATTTGAGGAAGAGATAGGAATGAGAGATCAATTTATCCATACTTGTCATATTCATTTATCACTGGCCAGTTATTTCTTGCACACACATCAGAAAAATACATTGAACAAAAATCCATACATTATTGAGCCATATAACCTCTCACAGTTGATTACTTAGGATAATAATTATTTTTGATATTTTATTTTATTATGGAAATAATTCATTTATTTGGATACATAGACAGAAAATAAACTAGTCCCCTATGATGTGTTTTTGTTGGAAAATGAACTTTTAAATGACGCATGTAGTTGAAAATGGATGGAGGAATTTTTTTCCATATCACACAATATTAATTGAGCCTCTTGCTACAAAGTTATCAACAATGTCTTGGATAAAAATTTAGCAAAATGGTGTCTAAAACAATGGCATATGAGATTCATTGTCATCCTTACAGTATTGGATAGAAAAGACAAATTTATTTTGTAATCATGAAGACATATGCGATAATCATTATTTTTTATAGATTTTAGTTTAAATTACCTTATGTTGACTCAATTATATTTGTTCTTGTAATATACATTCGGAACCTTGAAATTCTCCAATACTGCTAGAAATTGGTATTTCCTTGATGGTGTCATCACATAAGAAGTATAAGAAACATTCCGTTTTTTCACTGATAAACAATGGATGTAGATATAGTCAAATACCCCAATGAAAAAATCCTGAGGAGATCAAGTATCATCACTGAATCCCTTTATATATTTAGAATAAATGAAAGAAATATTTCACATTTATTTTAATCAATTTGAATTATGTCTAAATAATGATGTTACAAATTTGTATACCAATATAGAAACTCATAAAAAATACATCTTTTTTACCCATTATAAGTGGATTCAATGTAAACATTATTCATCTTTTTAGATTTCAGCTTACCATTCCGTAGTGAAAATATTAAATCATTCAATTAATTAAGCACACCACTACCTGACATACATTGAGGTGTGTTTTTAATGTCAACATTATTATCAGTCCACTGATGATACTTTTTGTAATGTTGATCAATTGGAAAGAATCATCGATTCACCATGACACTGAAAATACAATGATATTTAATCCATCTTGATGGTTAATTCATCATAGATACCAGAAATGATAGTTTTCCCTTCATACTCAAAAAATACCTCGTTCCTTAAATTGGGAAATCATTTATAATCTATATAAGGAAATCATGCATCAAAAATATAATTTTTAAAGAAATATTTAATTTATTCACACTCTATCCCAAAGATACATCAAATATTTTATTTAAGGAAGGATGTAGATATCTATATCATTAACAGGATCAAAATGTCTAGATATCAGTATAATGAAGAATTTTAATGGGTTTTCATTTGCACCCAGGGAGGAAAATTATTAACATGAATAAGAACTGGTGACATGTTGTGAGCAGTAATCATATGACCAAATGTATTAAAACCTTCATTGGATAGACCCAACCTGACATTACGCACCTCGACTAAAAAATCATGATTTTTTTCATCAAATTCCTACCAGGATTATCAATCTTTATGATGAAAAAACTTTTAATTACCTTTAATTATTTCAGCATCATTCGTACACATATTTGATGAGATTTTTGCAGATATGAAGAGATTTTGAAGTATGGGAATCAATGGAATGTTTCAAATGAATTTCTATGGAACAATATTAGTTGTTTCATCTTTATTTTCCTTCCATTGATATTTAACACATTCAATATATCCATTACGGTCAGTTATTTCTCCCAAAATGAGTTGTAGTCTTTCAAAAATGAATGAACATTATTAGTAGAAAATCTAAGATGATTAATTAACATCAATGCATTTTATTTATTTTAGGGAATATCTATAGCATCATGAATAAATTACATCAAAAATACAAAAATATAATAAATAGAGGTGTTATAAATTCCATTCATGATTTTCCCATGATATAACCCCATTAAAAATTCTAACTTGGTCATTTTAGTACATTCCTGATATACTGATGTCCTGGCATCATCTGTCAAAATCTTTCCTCTTTCAATAAAATAATCATAAATATATTCGACATGTGTATTGAAATCAATGTATTGTTTCACTATCACATTATCACTCTCATGATGATTCTTAAATGGAATCCAATCAATTATCAAAATTCTCCAAACAAGTTCATTGTTATGGTTAATGAATTGTAAATGATTTTATCATCTCTTTATTTTGATACGAATCAGAATAGATTCTTTGAAATCCAAGATTCATTATATACTATATAACTTCTTATTGGATTAACCATGGTATTCACAGACTATTAAATCATGTACACTATATAAAACCAACATTTTAAGCATTGTAAAATTAAATTTTTATAAAATTAAACATTCATTTGAATCTAGTTTGAAATCTGATCTGCATGATACATATATGTTGTATACATTATAGTACTAGAGAAAAAAAATTATTTTCTAATCTAGAATATAAACCATAATTTAAAAATTCATTACAAAAAATTTTAATATTAAATCCATAAACACATATTGTAGCTAGAAAAACAAAGAATAATTGAAATAACATATTCTAAATTAGATAAATAAAAATAATGAACCAAGGTGGGTATCCCTAATATTTATTAAATAACTATGATGGTCACTATTAGGACATCTCCCCAAGAATATCCAAAGGTAATGCAGACAATAATGGAATTTAAAAATAATCATTTTTATACGGTTTTACGAAATGAAATGAAAACACATAAAAAGTTTGTTAAACAAGGAACATTTTACAAAAACATTGTTTCTTAATACAAAACACACTAATAAATTCAATAACAAGAAAAAAATATTTCCTATAAAAGTTATTCCAAAACAATTATGTAAAAAAAAATTTACACTTTATTGAACACGCCCTATCAAATTCTTATACAAAATAGTTTGAATGAACTATATGATTACACGTTTTCATTATTTCATCAAAAAAATTAATATACAAATTCAAAACATAGATAAGTAAACCAAACACAAATAATAAAGACGAACATAGTTTGGTACCACTATGTAAATCCAAACAGAAAGGGTAAATAATTAGAACATAGGTTCCAGGAAATAATCTATGAACAAGGGGATATAATTGATATACAAGAAAAATCCCCTAAAGTGATCATTAAATGTATCTTAGTGTTGTGGCACTAAAAAATCGTATCTAAAAATTGTTTCTAGAATGTCATATAATAACCCTAGGTTACTGAATAACAAAACATTCCTATATAATTTTGATGCTCACCCAGTCTACGGGTGAAATATCCACCCTATGGGATTCTTTGGTCCTAATCAATATTCCGTGAAGCCATAATTCTTGGTCATGTTATCAACAACCAAAGACACCTTCCCCATTTTCCCATGTATACTATTAAAAGTATACGTGGGTGAGAACCATCAAGAAATTACAAAGATTAAGTATAAACCATTTTAAATGACATTTGATTCGCCTCCCATTTCATCACAAAAAATAATCCACATTTATTTCAAAACATAAGTAGCACTTATAAATGTATCCATAATAACCACCCCCTCATGATATCAGAAGAAATAATGGGAATACCTTATTGAAAAAAGGTACCATATAAACCCACACAATTTATTAAAATGAATTCTCTCTATACTAACAAATAGTTCATCACATTAATAAATAATTATTGTAATTCCATGTTAAGTCTCCCTTTGAAAAGAAAAATCAATTAAATTTTGAGACAAATTTAATTAAAAAACTTCTTGAAACTAAATTTAACCCACAATTCCTTTTACTCCACCTTGTAAAACATTCACATCCACTAATGTGTTGTATAAGATAATCGATAAGGGATAACACACCGTTTAAAAAGAAAACAAGCCATATTTATATATTAAAAAAGATTTAAACATCAAGAAATTTTTATTTGTAAATAAATTATGATAGAAAAAATGTTTCTAATGAAGTTAATATGGGTTAAAAATTAATTTTTAAAATCAAAGAACCCATTTTAAATACTTTAATCACCTTCAAAACACCAAAGTAGTAGGTTTTATTTCCATTAAAATTTATAAAACTTTTCAAAACCACAAGCTAGTGCTCATTAAAAAATCCTTAGACTAAATATATTCATTAAAATACATTTGAGATTTTCCAAAACACTTAGAATGGAATATTATCTCATTGAAAGGATTAAAACCATAATTACATTAACTCATCCATTCATTAATTGCACATATGTGTCACTCATGTATTCACCCTAGTATTTTTCCACACCCAAACCAACAATATTAAATGGACTATGGTGTATAGAAGATAATTAAATACATAAACAATGAAGAACAAACAATTTCAAAAAGAAACTGAGAAACCAATGAGGTACCCAATAAATGATTTTAGACTCACTCAAGCCAAAAATTATCTAAACGAAATGATTATAATACAAAAAATTTGTTTGTCATCCAACAAGGAAAAAAAGAAATAAAAAATTGAAAATAATGACTCTTTAATTTAAATCTCATGAAAAATATTATAAACTAATTAGAAGAAATAAGGAGAGAGAATAAAATGTTACTTCTAAAAGATCATAATAAAAAAATTCTACTAAATGGATAATGAACCCTTAGGATATGTGGGTATGAAAATGTCATAGGAGTATGGATTTGGGGTGGCTGAAATCACATGAGGAGGGTAGTGGGGTGTATGATGTCGGTCGAGGAGGGCAGTAGCATTGATGAAATCAATCTAGGGGAGAGAGGAGGCTACCTGATGTCTCCTAAGGGGAAGGGGATGCACGGGAGCCTAGGAGGTGGTAGGTTTTGAATGATGTGGATTCGAGGAGGTGCTCGAGAAGGTTTCAAATATTAATAAATCTAAACCAATGGTTTTAAAAAACTATTTGTATAGGATTGAAAAAATATTCTATAACCATAATTTTTTTAAACAAGGGGAATAGATCTGTTGGGATATATGCCTTTTCTAGTAGTGTTTTCTTCTCCTCTTGTACAAATTTTGAACAATGTATAAGAGCGTATCTACATGGTTTGAAATATTTTCTTTAAATCACATCAAGTGGATAACATAATTTATATAGACTCCCTTAATTCAATGAATGAGTTCAATCATCAAATTCCATCATTCAATGGTTGATATATATTACCATAATTTATTCCAATTTTAGTGTTCTGGTCATTGAATATTTCAATGATTATATCTATCAAATCATTCCCTAATTGGATAATCTCTAGGAATCATAATCAAATGATTCAATTTGGAGAAACTATTAGTTGCCAATGCATCTAAGATCATATAACATAGAACATTGATTATATCATACCATATGTTAAAGGATTAATTATTATTTATATAATATAGAAAAATTATAGAATATGATATATATCACAGGAAAATAAAGGCTTCTTATATCTATGAATCATACACTATAATTCAATATTTATTGTGAATATCCATTAATATACCATATTAATCAAAATTATTTAATGTTATTTTGTAAAAAAATCATAAATCTATGCATCCATACGAAAATAATTTATATAATGTTTTTTAAACTACCTTTATTTTAGAAATAAAACATTACTGAAAATTATATCCTAATGATAAGGATATCAGTGTGAAAATAAATCCATTATAACATTGAAAAAAATGAATTCAACAATTTAATGAATTTCATACAGATTAACCCCAAACAAAACATTAGTTATAATAATTATACAATCATGTTATTGAATTATATCAATCAAATATCGTCATATCTCCATATGTACATTCCCACAACATGAAGTGTAATATAATATTTTCTTTATAATCCCTTTATATTAGTCATCAAGTGACCGATAGATAGTCAAAATGTGAGTCATGTTTATTCCAAATCATAATTTTTTTATAATTAGAGTAAATTGATTGTATAAAATTATTACATCACATGAAAATCCTTCTAATAGAATAAAACATCACATGTAACTTATCTTATCATGTCCATGATTTTTTTAATTAAATCATTGAATGACCAAGTGTCTTTTATTTTCATACATGTGAAAAATCCACATATTGGTTGTACTCAATTAAATTCATATAGGGAAACACACCATACTTCCCCAGGATTAGATTAACCTCGATGTGATTTTAAGAAAATTTTCAATTCTTGAAAGATAAAAAGATAAGTGTATTTCTATCATAATTATATGAGGATATACAGTTTTCATAAAACACTGATTATAATATTATCCATAAAACATTTCATATGATATAATTTGGTAGTTTGATCCAATTAAAAGTTCTCAATTTATTATCATAGCAGTGTACAAATTATATATCATACAACTCTTTCTATCATAAACCTAAATATACTAAATCTAATCATAATATATCATTGTAACCCATAATTCTATATGATGATCAACAATTTGGGACAACTAAAATTCATACTCTTTGGAGATACGATTTTAAACTATCCCTATAATATATTATATACACCTGAATTAGTGAAAAATAAAGGTTTCATTTTCTATAAAACCATGATATTTTAAAATTATTACATCGGAAACCACATAAATAAAATACTATAATATTAAACATGATTCCTATTTATATTATGTGTTAAAGGGTTTTTCAAATGATATTCTTCATTCTATTCTATATCTAACCAATAAACTGTTAGATTTCTTATCCTAGTGATATAAAGAATAATATGGTATTTGAAAAGGATGTGTTTGTTTCTATGGCCTAACCATGGTTCCTCTTCCTGCACAATATCTCTATTTTTCATAGTAATGATCAATTACTCTATCACTGCTATGATCCAAACTATGTATGGTTATAAAATTCTGAAAAAAATTATATCTATCCCAACACCAAATATAGTGATGTAATCAACCTCATTCATTGATTCTTATACAATGAATTCCTTAGAACTCCTCCCCTAAAACATTACCATTTTGGGGAAATACAATTTGAGATCAAAATTCATTTTAATTAGAATGGAAACATACATTTGTCGATCCCCTTAAAATATGTTCGTCCCTTAAACTAATGATTAATAACATATCCTTACATCCTTTAGTGTACTTAAGAATATTCATGATGAAAATATAGTGATTCTCTCTATGATTTAAATGGTATAGACAATTTAGGATCAATTTATTATTGAAATTGGGTTGATCACATAACAAGTAATATATGATATATACTATGGAATACACATAATGTGTTTTATCTATCATATTTTACTCTTTATAATGATCTTAAATATTCCTACGATTTATTTTATGAAATATAGGTATGTAACCCTTTTTATTGTTATCCATGAAACACCACTATATCTTTTTACAAATATATATTATTAGAATTACTTCAAGAACCCTTATAGATATATATCTTTAGATATTTATACAAAATATGTATGATTTTCTAATCATGTATTTCATTGAGAACCATTTCCCCAGCCACATATTAAAAGGCAATCATGTTTTAAAATCATATCCAGTATGAATTATATTATCTATACACAATACTAATGTTTTTACAATAGTAACACTAATATGTATATATACATATGAATCATCTTTATTCATTAGAAAACTATTCTATTTATTTCATACCTCCTATTAGTGGAAATTCATTCTCATATTTAATCATATTCGGAAAATTATATAGCTCTTACTTAAAACAAATCTTATAAAGGTGTAATATAGCTCCGGTATAAGGTTGAACCCATAGTGACATGGATTCCCAGATTGGAAACCATAATTCATAAGATAAGATGAATAATTATAAATTTAAAACAATCTAAAACCAACATTGAATGGATATGAATTGAGAAATTCGTAAAGATTTTATAAATATAGGATCAGGAAATACTTGATAATAAGAAGACATGTAAAGATATCCAAGATGTTATAAGAATTAGATATTTTTTTAATTCACGATTAGGTAAAAACTCTTTAATAAATAAAATATCATTATCATATAGATAGGTTATTTTTTCAATTAAGGACTAGGTGATCCAATATAATTTTAATTATTGAACATACACACCTCTATAGTCAAGAAAGATTCGAAGAATTATTTATTGAACTAAAAAATTCAAACCATCAAAACACTACGGAAAAAACAGGCTTTTGTGATGGGCTATTTGCGATGGGATTAATTCTCATCGCAAATAGTCCATCCCAGAGGTTATTTGCGATGGGGGGTTCGTCCTGTTGAAAAAAGTAATATGTGGTTTGGTTCGGGTTGCGCGCCAAAGAGCAGGAAGGTTATTTGCGACATCGGGATCCCCCCATCGCAACTAGTGTGTTGGTCGGAGGGTATTTGTGTTAGGACATGTCGCAAATACCAGCAGTTGTAAATGGGTTTTTGTGACGGGATGGTGTCTCGTCGCAAAAGGTGTGTCAGCAGGTCAGTTTTTCGGATGGGGCCTATTGCAAATACCCTTTTAACCACCGATTGTAATTAATGCGGGCACATGTATTTGCGATGGGCCCCGTCACCAAAAGAACCTTTTGCAGTGGGATTATTGTCGTAAATAGTACCATCGCAACTAATCTAACCAATATATACCCCCTCCATTTTTCTTTTTCTTCCCCTCATTTCTCACTTCCTCTCTCTCTCTAAACTATAATTTTAGAGTGCAAATTTCTCTATGGTAGTTTTTTTATAGAGATGTTGTCATGTTTCTTACATCAATTGTAGATAAAATATAAAGGTGTTTATATTTTAATTAATTTAATATTTATTTCATTTTTTATGTTAATTATAATTATTGTTGATTAGTTGTATTTAAATTAGATTTAAATTATTTTGTTATCTATATATATTTGTAATAATAAATTGAAATTATTAAAACTGATTCTTAATAATTAGTAATAATTATTAATTATTAATGAAAATTAGTATTGTCTATAAATTATTACCTGTAATTAGTAATTAGTAGATGTAAATTGTAGTTATCAATATCAATTAACGCTAATTAGAAATAGTTATGTTTTTTAGTAATAATTATATTTAATTAGTAATAATTAGGGGTAATTATTAATAAATAGGAATAGTTAGTAGTAAATAGAAGTAATTAGTAATAAATAGGAATAATTGGAAATAAATAGAATAATTAGTATTAAATATCTATAATTAGTAATAAATATGAATAATTAGTAATAAATAGGAATAATTAGTAATAAATAAGCATAAATAGTAACAAATATGAATAATTAGTATTGAATATTAATAAATAGTAATAAATACAAATAAATAGAAAGAAATAGTAACAAATAAAAGTAATTAGTAAAAATTAGTAATAATTAGTAATAATTAAGAATAAATAAGAATAAAGAAAAGTAATTAGTAATTAAAAGTAATAAATAATAATAAATAGTAATATTTATTAATAATTAGTAATTATTAGTAATAATTAGTTATAATTAGTAATAAATATTAATATATAATAATATATAATTATAAATATAAATAAATAGGAATAAATAGGAATAAATAAAAATGAATATGAATAAAATAGGAATAAATAGGAATAATTACTAACAATTTGTAATAATTAAGAAAAATTAGGAAAAATTAGGAAAAATTAAGAATAATTTCTAATAATTAGAAATAATTCAGAATAATTAGGAATAACTAGAAATAATTAGGAATAATTATGAATAATTAGTAACAATTAGTAATAATTAGTAATAATTAGTAATAATTAGTAATTATTAGTAATAATTAGTAATAATTAGGAATAATTAGATATAATTAGGATTATTTAGGAATAATTAAGATTAATTAAAAAAAGTAATAATTAGTAATAATTAGTAATAATTAGTAATAATTAGTAATAATGAGTAACAATTTGTAATAATTGGTAATAATTTGTAATAATTAGGAATAATTACTAATAAGTATGAATAATTAAGAATAATTAAGAATAATTAGGTATAATTGGTAATAATTAGTAATAATTAGTAACAATTAGAAATAATTAGTAGTAATTAGTAATAATAAGTAATAATTAGTAATAATTAGTAATAATTAGTAATAAATAGTAATATTATAGTAATAAATAGTAATAAATAGTAATAAATAGTAATAAATAATAATAAATAGTAATACATTGTAAAATTAGTAATAATTACAAACAATTACTAACAATTAGTAATAATTAATAACAATTATTAACAATTATTAACAATTAGTAACAACTAGTAACAATTCGTAAAATTAGTAAAAATTTGTAATAAATTGTAACAATTAGTAATAAATTGGAAAAATTAGAAAGTAAATCAAATGTAATAAATTGTAATAACTTTTAATAACTTGGCACAATTTTTAGTGGATTGAAGACACTCCTTTTGCTCGATGCCTGTTCTCCTTTCATATTTCACTAACATAAAATATTATGAAATGTATTCTTCTATGTATGAATATCCAATCTCGTATTCACGAGTTTCAATATGAATTCGTAATACCACGTTAATCATAATGTGTTCAGGTAGTTATAGTTGCAAGAAGATGATTGATTGACGAAAAGGGGGCACTTTTGTCCGACAGCTCCTTTACTTGCAACTTTCTCACACAGAAATCACAATGAAGAATCCACTCCAAGGTACGCATATTTATTATCATGCATAAGATAATGAATATGCGTACCTCTGAAAATATTCATCATTGAGATTTATGTGTGAGGAAGTTGGAAGTTAATGAGTCGTTAGATAAAAGAGTAGCGCTCAATCCACTGGAAACTGTGTTTCCCATAAGTAATGGTAATTATTAATAAGTATTTGAATTTAATTATCTTTTTTTGAGATAGTGTTTTTATAATATCAAAATATTCAACAACAGTAATGATTTTATATTTTGTATAATAATATTGAATAAGGAGGTCGACATCAATCATTATTAGATGACCAAACTTAGATAAATGAACATATAAATCCAAATGGATCTAATTTAAATCCTATATATATTAAGGGTTTTGATTCTTTCTTATTATTTTCATTATCAAAACAATAATATGTTTTAGAAGGCATAATAATGTGTCCTTGTAAAAAATGTTCTCTGAGAATGTTTGAAACATTTGACAAGGTTGGGGGACATCTCCTGCAGTTTTCTTTTAAACTAGATTATGTTTTTTGGTATTATCAAGGTGAACGCAGTTCCAGAGAAAATTCTAATAACATGATTCCAGATCCATCACGGTTTCAAATTTTAGTAAATGATGTGGTAGGTTTATCTATTCAAAAAACTAAAACTCAATATGATATTGATTTAACTCCAGAGTTGGCACCATCAAAATTTTATGAGTTGTTGTGGTCTATTGAGGATGAATTTTATCCTGGTTGTGAGATAAGAAAATTAGAAGTGGTTGAAATTCATTGCAATTAAATCAGATAATTCAATGTCAAACAACTATTTTGATTAGATATTTTTCTTTTTTTAAATCATTGATACCTGAAATAAATGTGTTTCTTGCAAATTATTATGAGAGAAAGAGACTGGTTCATATTCTATGACGTAGTTATCAGAAAATTCATGCATGTCCAAATGATTGCATCTTATATTCTAGTGAAAATGATTCGTCAGATAGTTTTCCCACATGTGGACAATCGAGGTATGAAGAGTCTCAACAAGGGATATCTTGATCGATTCCAGTAAAATAGTTGAGATATTTCCCCCTTACACCTAGGTTGCAGCATTTATTTATGTCTCAGAACATAGATCCAATGATGTCGTGGCACAAAACCATGATTTTAACTAAGAAAAGCTTGAATCATCTACCTAATGGTGATTCATTGAAACATTTTGACCTTATACATCTATCTTTTGTTTTCGAATCCCAAAACGTGCAATTGTGTCTTTCTACTGACAGTTTCTGTCCGTTTAGTTCTTATGGTAGTCAGTATTCATGTTTTCTTGTCTTTATAACTCTGTAAAATTTACCTCCATTGATGTTGATGAAGGATCCATATATCTTTTTGACCTTATTAATCATAGAACATCTTAAATAAAATATTGATGTTTATTTGAATCCATTGATTCATGAGTTAAATGCATTGTAGAGTGATGGAGTTATTACATATGATGTTTCTATAAATCAAAATTTCATATTAAAATATGCATTGATGTAGATGATTAGTGAATTTCAGGAATATGGCATGTTATCTGGCTGGATTACAGAAGGTCCAAAAACATGACCTTACTGTATCAAAGAGAACAAAACTTTTATGCCCGTCAATGGAAAAACCTTTCTATTTTTACTATCATTGCAGATTTATTCCCAAATATCATCCTTTTCGGAGGAACAAATATCATTTCAGAAATGGTACTAATTAATGAGATGAACCTCCAAAAATGATATCAGGTACTGACTTAAAATCAGTTGTATTTTCATTACCTCGCATCACATTTGGGCCAGCAGTAAACCAATAGAAAATTCATGGCTTTGGGAAAGAACATAATTGGATAAAATGAAACATTTTTGGTATCTTCCATATTAATATGATTTTTTGGTCCTCCACAGGTTGGACGTCATTCATATTGAGAAGAACTATTTTGATAATTTATTTCATACATTAATGGATACAACAGGTAAGACCAAAGATACTAAAAAGGCATGATTAGATCTTTCCGAAATTTTCATTTGTCCAGAACTAGAACTATATGAATATGTCAGATCACAAATGTTAATAAAGCCAAAAGTAGCTTATACACTATCTAAAGAGAGTAACTTGTTATTTTGTTAGTGGATTATTGATTTGATACTTATAGATGGCTAAGCATCCAATTTGGCCATATGTGTTAATAATGGTTATATTACCAGATTAAAAATCATGATTGTCATTTTATAATGAAAAGAATTATTCCAATTGAATTCAGAGGGTTTTGAATTATATGATCTGTGATTCAATAACAGACATGTCATATTTTTTCGAGACATTTTTGCAGTGAAAATGGACTATGATGCAATAAGAAAACTGGAAGAAGATATTGTTTTAATTATATGTAAAGTGGAAAAAATATTTCTGTCGGCTTTCTTTGACTCAATGAAATATCTGATAATACATGTACCTCATGGAATTTACTGTGGAAGTCCCAATACAGTTTCAATGGATGTACCCATTCAAGAGATGCATGCAGAAATTAATGAAAGAACTACGTAACAAGGCATCACATGAAGGCTGAATTGATGAAGCTTATTTTCAAGTGGAAATTTCTTTTTTTTTTGCTCTTTTTATTTTGAATCTCAATATCCTTCAAAATAAAATTGCATGGGATGAAACAATGGGGTTGTTAATGACTAAATAGAAAATATGCTATCAGTTTTCAATCAGCCAAATCTTTCTTTTGGTGGTGTTCATGAACGATGGATTTCGGTAGATGATCATCACAGAGCTCATACATATATTCCTCTTAAATGTTAAGAAATGACATCATTTGTACCGTGAGTGATTATATCACTTATTCTATAGTTTATGTTATAGTATGTCAACATATTTTATTTTTAGGTTATATGATTATCATTTCAAGAAACAACTTCCACAAATTACAGTAGCTTCTCCTGAAGAATGCTGAGAAATTTTTTTCCCCAATGGATTCAAAAACTAGTCACAATAATTATTGATGGTTTAATATCAATTCCATTTATTATTTATTATATCAACAATTGTTTTATAAATTTTTAGGTGTCTCAAAATGTTGATAAAATTGATAAGCGACTATATATATTGGGTAACCCACTATAAAAAATGGTTGAATCCTATAATGCATATTTGGTGAATGGATTTCTATTTCATACACTTGAATATTAGAAATAAAAAAACAATGAACCGTGGAGGGTTCTTGGGAGGATCACATCATAGAGAAACTGATATTGAATTTTATGGACTTCTGGATTAAATTATTTAGATGTGTTATCTAGGAAATAATTGCATAACGATGATTAAATGTCAGTGGTTGGATACTCAGAGAGGATTGTCTGTTCATCCGACTCATTGAATCGTCGATATTAAATATAAACGTCTTCTTGCAGTTAATAAACCATTTTTACTGGCTCAACAGTAACATAAAATTTATTAAGAAAAGTATTGTGCTACTTCATGTGACATGAGTGATGGGTGGAGAATTAAAAAAAATTATGGGAGAACTAGTTTACTCAAACTGAATGTGGTTCTCCTGAAGTGAAAGGAATTGAAATTTTTATGAGATTGCTAATAATCCATTTTTTCCCAATTAAATGTGAGTATCGATGATGAAACCCCACAATTAAGGGTCGATGATGACGAAGATGTTATTGATGTTACAAATTAGTTTGAAATGACAATATATGATGAAACTGAAACTCATATGGATATTGATGATGGTGAGGAGGAAGATGAAGACATTGACATTGATAGCTATGGAGATGAGCATGAATATGGTCATTAACAGAGTTATATTCTAGTTATAATCGTAACTAATATATATCTATATATAATAGTTATATTCAAATATCTTCTAATTACAATAATTTTTTGTTTCAGATGGATCCTGATCTATTTCCTGAGTAATAGGAGAATGAGCTACCTTAGGGTGATGTGGATTGTGGACCATCTGACCCATAGCCAACTGACGGTTCAAAGGGTATGTGGAGGGGGCACGACCTTTCACGAATGATGATTCCTGACCCTATCCTCGAGCAACGTCTACGTCGTGGCTTTGATCCACACACACAGAGGTATGGTAACCTGTATATTTTATTTAGCATTCACTAATTTATTTATATATATACTAGTTGTTTGATTATAATTTTTTCACAGTTTTGTGCATGTGGCTATTTGACAGGGGAGCACTATATTACACAATTTTTTTCTCATCCATGGATCACATGAGAACAGATTTTTATTGATGTGCAGTGCGACATGTTATATCAATGGCTGGTTCGTAAATAAATAATATTTATTTTGAAATTTATTTTAATAATAACTTGATATAATAAATAATTCATAGGTTTTATGGTATCCCATCGATGATATCATTCTTGACGCTATCCACATGGCATGCGAGGTGTCTATGCGTGACTATTTCTATCAGATTTTGAACAATTTGAGAAGAACATCCATTAAGGAAGCAGGAGTGACAGAATTTGAGGTGTTGTTTAGATCCCACCAACCAGAGTACATTTTATCTCTCATTTCAAATGAATTATGATCACACTGGTTGGGTGGTGGATTTCAGAGGAGATCCTCAGTGGGATGATAGAACCATGGGAGAAAGGAGGTGACACATCGAGATGGTAGTCATACATCATTTAGGCATAGAGAGCATCAGGTAAGTATATTTTTTTTAAATATTTTATATAAATTTAAATATAAATAGTTTATTTTATATTTCAATAGGTATTCGATCATCCCCATATTACGGAGTTCGATGATTATCGGAAGATATACAATGATCCAGCCACTGGAGGGATTAGATGTGATCACTAGCATCAGATTTTGGTAAGTATTATTTTTTTCAGTTTGAAAATTAACTGCATATAATATTTTCATAATTTTAATTTCATATGGGAATTGGGGGAGTCATATGAGGCTACGATCTCTCAGATATAGTATGAGAGTCTGGAAGAGACGAATGAGTGGACCAGTGCCCACCATTTCGATGAGGCGGCATGAATGCAGGCGACTATATATGGCTTTGAAAAGGGCGGAGTAGTTGGTATCGACTTTCATTTTACTCATGGTACTTAATATGGTACTATTGCGATGTCTATTTCCATCTTGAGATAAGATTTTAGAGAGGCATCATCTTCTTCCTCATAGTATGAGGAGTAGTTGCGAACTCAAGATGAGCTTATAGGGAGTTTGCGGAAGCAACATGAAGAGATGTGTCGGTGGAAACAATAGCTGCAGCAGCATGAGGAAGAGATGAGTCAATAAAAGTAGCAGTAGCAGTAGCAGCACCATTAGTAGATAGAGTACATGTTCCGTCTGACTCGTAGTTTAGGGATAAAGATTCCTCCACCATCTCCTACAGCTCCTCCACCTTCTCTAGAAGATCACCCCCAGTGATTAATTTTTTATGTTAAAAACATTTGAATTCAAGATTTGTCGTAATATGAACTATTTACACTTTCTGTCTTTTATATTGGGGCAAATATTTCATAAGTTAATTTTTTTATTTTTAATAATTTTTTTATTAATATTATAATTTTTTATATTTTTTTATTTTACTAATAATAATAATATTTTATGATTTTTTATATTTTTTGTAAATATTTAGAATTTTGAAATTTTTTTATTTTTTTTGATTTTAATAATATTAATATTAATTTTTTATTAATCATAATTATATTAAATATATTTTTTAGTATTATATATTTTAATATTTTTTTTATTTACTAATAATTAATTTTTTAATAATTTATTAAGAATAATATAATTTTTTCATTAATAATAAATTTATAAAAAAAATTTAATATGTTTAGTATTTGCGACGAGACATTTTGTGACGGGTTTCCATCACAAATAATTTAAATATAATTTTTTATTAACAGTATTTGTGATGGGCCCATTGGAAAAATTTTATATATATATAATATATAATCAGAGGCTAATTTGAGACGGGCCCATTGCAAAAGGTTTATTTATATACAATATATATATTCAGATTCTTATTTGCAATGGGCCTGTCGCAAAAAATTGTTTTTGCGATACCATTTTTTGAAACTCGCTATTTGCAATGGGACCTCGTCGCTAAAGCCTATTTGTGATGGGATCCCATTACAAATATCCCATCGAATATCCCTCTAATTCCAGTAGTGACACATAATGGGAATATATGATGAATAAGGAAATGGTTTCGAATAAAATTAACAAAAAAAACTAAAAACCAATTACTAAATATAAGGATTATAAAATATTCAATCCCGATTTATTATAAAATATATCACAATTAAATCACAACATTATGCTGACACAGATATAGGTTAACAACCTACATAATTTGACCATATTATTGAACCTTCAAATCTCTAGAAAATCCCACATAGTTCAGCACCTATAATGATTCAATTCTAACTGAATAAAATACATTATTTATATGTATAAATACTTATATTTACTCTTTTAATGTATTCCATAACTTTTTTATATAATTACTCATTAATTAAAAACTTTGAATCCTCATAGATAAGATTAAAAATAAAATTGATCATCACCTTTAATCCCCGAAGACTAAAGTTTTATATCTAATATAGATATATCATTAATAGATAACTAATATAGGATTTGGGTCAACATGATATTTTAATCAAATTCTAAATTTTCACGTTTTTTCATTTAACGACACAACATATCTCTTCCTCACATAACCCAACTCCCATGAAAAACAATATATTAATTATATGAAACCAAGATGTATTCACTATTACTGATCACAACACTCCATTTTTTCACACATATCATCACCATGATTCTTAGGTATTTGAGTATCTCATCTCTATACCTTCATTATGTTGTATCCTCCCATCCACCAAGACATAACATGTTATGGAATCTATATCCAATTCCATTCCTACTATGATTTACGTTACATGAGATTCATGGATTGTCATCCAATATTTTTTTTATGTTGATTAATCATAGTTATATGTTTTATTAATTTAATATGATAAATGTTATGTTAATATTATAAATGGTAATAATTGTGGAGTGGAATATGCCATGGTTCTACAAGATTCATTCATCATGATTGAATATGAGTTTTCATTTAAGGCACATGGATTATTTTGACGTTCAACCTATAAAATAAATATTATCATATTCTATATAAAAAATATGTTCCTTTTTGGAAAAATTTATCATACATGATGCGGTTTCTATATATTTTAGTCCCGTGTAGGTAATATTTATGTTTAATTTCATTCCAAATTATTTTTAAACTATTCTAAATTCACATATATCCAAAATAATGTTATTATTTTTTTCACAAACCATCTCTTGGTGCTCGTGTTGTGACTCCCCCAAGCCCGCCTCTAATAAGCCATAGGTTGGTGACTAGGACAAAGAAGGCATAACCCACAAATGAGAGGCATTTTCTTAAGTACCTACACACATGCACAAATATCCATTACCAAGTTCTGAACATAAAACACTAAGTAAACAAGCATTCATACAACTAAAATTCCCACAATGTGTAACTGTACAAAACTGTAAATTAAACAGGCTAGAATACAAGCTCCATCAAAAGGAAGAGTACAATATCCTGAAATTCATCTGAAGAAAACCCTAAGTGAAAGGCACTTATAGAAACAAGTGTCTGCAGTCAATGAATAACACCATGTCTTTTGGGACTCTCTAAGCACCACCTAGCCCCAATCCACCTTGTACTCCATCAAATCATCGATCTTCTACACATGACACCCCACGGGCGTGCATTTCCCATGCATATGTGAGTAAACCAGTACTTTGTAGGGACCCCTAATCCATCAAGGAAAATACCACAAAGAATTAAAAAAATTAGACCACTGAAGACACACATGAGGTACACCACAAAGGAAACACATGAAGTACATTCAATAAGGTAATCCCACATGGATAAAATTTTACTGTATGAAGATAAGGATTTCTACTTGTAGTCCAAAAATATCTCAGTCTCTACGACAGTCTACGTGTCGATGGTGCATAGAGCCTCGATGGTCCATGGAACATCGATAGTGCATGGAGCATCAATGTAGAAGGGAGCATCAATGGTGCATGGGGTGTCAATGGATTCTATAGTGGCTATGGATCCATGGGTGATGATAGCACTCGGGGTATCAAGGGATCATAGAGAGTTGATGGTGCACGAAGTGTCGATAGCGCACAAAGCAACAATTGTTCATGAATCTTAGCTGTCGTATAGAGCATCAATGGTGAATGGAGAATCAATGGGGAATAGAGAGTCAATGGACCTTGTATCCATCAATTCATGTACTAACCAAGATCATTTATCCCCCAAGATCATGTAGTCACAGCCAGCCGCATGATTCCACTCATAGCACTTGTTCCGGGAGAGCCCACACCTCAATCCATTAGATCATAAACCTACATCCATATTAACTCACAAAGAGTATCTCAAAAGGTCCATCTATTCACCAGGGTACGAACTCCTCAAATGTCTCATGCAATGTAGACATGGTTTGAATGATATAGCCAAATTAGTAAAAAGGTTCACGGTTGGTTCGGGTCCAATATAACCTGGTCAGACCGACCGAACTGACCTAACATGGTTCAGCCTGGCCTTCTATGAATGTCCCTCTAGGCTCTTCCAAGCTTCCTTGGTCTATCCCAATAAAAATGGGCCACTGTGATAATTCCATACGTGGCCCACCCTCAATGAATTTGTCTGGTCAATACAGCGCCACACCACATTTCCCATGGCATTCCTACCTTCCCTGTATGCACCCGCAACATCATTGTGGGTCCCTCCTCTGATACGGCTTCAAGACACGTCATTTTTCCTCCATATCCTTCTACCATGGACCTCTAATCACTACCCATAGATTCCTCAACCATGGACCCCATGCGGTCCTACCTTGCCGCCTATGCCGTCCCGATTCTACCACTTCTGTAGTAACAGTTGGAGTGACCACCATCCTCCACTACACCCACATGTGGTCACTAGCTTGTGCCACCAGAAAACACCCTACAGAATCACAGGCACCAAAAATTGATATCCCTGGTTCTATAGGTATATTTTATTGCTTTGGTGCTCTATTTTTTGAAACTGAGCCACCTTCACGATTCTTGGGTGGTATCCTTCATTAACTTGGGTCTTGATCTGCCTTTCTATAACATAGTAGATCTGATCACATTCATATCCAACCAAAACATTTCACTATGAACCTAAGGGTCCAATGACAAGGAAAACCATGAAAAGGGATATAATAATCTCATTGAACACCAGAAAAATGGATCTTTCCTTTTTTTCATGTGAGCCTTTATCTATTCTATTTATCAGAATCATGAAGAAACCAACAGATGAATAATCACCAAGATATATTCCCATTAATCCATCTATAATTATCCTCCATACAAGACAAATAAAATAGTATATCAACCTTTTCAAGGGTTTTTCTGTATTCAACAATTGTTTTTAAGAAAGGGAAAAATCCCAAGGATATCGACATCTTACGTTGAGGTTGGATCAATTGTTGATAAATAATAGGGAACTGTGTCATCATTAATCCTTGATAAACCAGTGCTTTTAATCATCCATAAGAGATGCATAAATATCATTGAATTAGGTGGATTTTAAGGGTTATATCGATAATCGTTTATTATTGAAAATAAGACTTATTTTAAAAGAAACCAACACAACTTCAAATAAAATATTTTTTATAAAAAAATATAATAATGGTTGCATCCAATTTAAAAAAATTCAACATTGAACCATGTTGATCGATTTTTAAGGCCTTTATAAGTTATAGTCCTGACTTTCAATGAAAATGTGCCCCCAAAATTCTGATATGGGCAGCCATTTAGATTTTATTTCCATTTAAAGAAGAAGCAACATGCACAGTTTAATAAAAACATAATATTTTTACCATATCATTTGAGGTATACTGGGACTCATAATTTCATTCCTTCTAAGCTCATGGTCTCATAAATTTCCATATTAATATATAAAAATAAAAGTATATAAAATTAGAGTCATTACAATCTCCCCATCTTAGGGAATTATTTCCTTGAATGTCAAAGAAATGGAAACTCCAAAATATTATGATACTGAGTATGAATCTGAGCCTCCCACTCCCAAGTTTCCTCCTGGAGATTCCCCTACCTAATCCAAATGTGAACCAGATGAATCATCTGACCATGATGGATTTTGTAATTTCAATCCTTTATCTCCATTGGGTACTCTGAAAAAGACACACCATTGTCAATTTCCAGTTCGCCCATGCCGATGATGCGTGATGGATCTTGTATGTACCTCCTCAGTTGAAACACATGGATTACATCATAAAACCATAAAAAATGTGAGGTTTGATCTTGGCAGTAAGACACCTCACCAAATCTGCTGAGAATATCAAAAGGGCTGATGTATCTCAGAGATAACATGTCACTGGGGCCAAATCTCTTCAATCCCTATCAAGTTGAGACCCAAGAAAGACATTGTCTCCCACCTAGAACTCCAGAGACCTCTTCCTCCAATTAGAAGATTTTTTTTTTCTTTATCCATCCCACATTCACTCCAGGATAATCTAATGCCTCATTATAGTATCCAATAATATCTATGGACTAATGCATAATGACTCACATGGGTCTGTTCAACATAGTGGTGACCTCTATCATTGCTTGTACAAGGCATCAAATGGTTCCATACCAATAGATAATTGGTAGATGTTGTTATACACAAAATACACCAATGATATGTTGTACTTCCAACTACGACCAAAGTCTAGGATTCAAGTATGTATCATGTCCTCTAAAACCTGGTTGGTCCTCTCTCTTTGGCTGACAATGTAGGGATAAAATTCCATGCTCAAGTGAATCTGTGTACCAAATGCCTCATTAAATCCATTCCAAAAGTGATATGTGAAACAAGTATCACGATATGAAATGATCACTCATGTCATTCTGTGAAGATGAACTTTTTGTTTCACATCGAGGTATCCCTAATATCTCTACTTAACTCTACTCAGAGACCAGTAGGAACTGGTTATAAATGGTGATTCATTCAACGATCACCCATATGGAATTGTGTCCCCAATATATACATGGGAAACTCATCATGAAGTCCATAGATATCCCATCCCACATCCCCTATGGCACATCAAATGGTTGGGTCATGCCCACTGGAGCCTAGTGTTCTCCCTTCTCTTGCTGATCTGTGACCATTGAGAAATGAGCTCTTCCACCTACTATTTAATCAATAAGGATTCTTTATGACTTTTCCATTCCTTAACGTTTTGAAAATCACAAACACTCTATCTTAAAGAAAATGTTATTTCCATAAATATTTTTTAAATAAGAAAATTTTTCCATCCCCAATAAAATTTTCTCCTTACTATTGTTTTCAATGTTCTTGATTTAGTTTCTAACCCTTTTTATTTCTAATGTGTAAAATTGAGTTTCATATTTAACACCTAAGAATCCAATAAATACATAGATACATAGTATACTTTTTTTTTGGATCTGATTTCAGACTCCAAATTATCTGAAATTTATACTCCGAATTCTATGAAATTCAGACTCCAAATTCTCTAAAATTTAGACTCTGAATTATCTGAAATTTAGACTACGAATACTCTAAAATTCAGACTCTGATTTATCTGAAATTTAGACTCCAAATTCTCTGAAATTCAGACTCCAAATTCTCTGAAATTTAGACTCCAAATTATCTAAAATTTAGATTCTGAATTCTCTGATATTTAAATACTGAATTCTCTAAAATTCAGACTCCAAATTCTATGAAATTTAGACTCTGAATTCTCTAAAATTCAGACTCTGAATTCTCTGCAATACTGATTCTGAATTCCTCACAATTCAAATTCTGAATTCCTCACAAATCAGACTTCTAATTCCTCAGGATTCTGACTCCTAAGTCTATATATTTCTAATTCCAAATTCCTGGAAAAATAGAATCCAAATATCCATGTAATCTATACTCTTAATTTTTTCCTATTTGACTCTTAACATTATTTTTCCTTAGACTCGGAAAAATTTATTTGGTTGAGAAACCATATTTGCTTACAATTGTTAAAGTTATGTAATGATGTTGTGTATTATGATTATAACTAATCATTGTTTGAGTGACACATGTAAATGTCCCTTCAAGATTCATGAAAAAATAAGAACGTTGGAGGAGGGAGTCGACTGTTGAAGAAATTCATATAAATAAGAGCTCATTTGAATGAGATCAAGACTACAACTGACTGTTCTACAACTAATCATATTACATGCAGTTGATGTGATTTATAGAGAGAGGGAGTCTTATGCTTTTTGTGTAATGAACATCTTGTTCAGATTGCTTCTTGAGACTCCAATTGTTACTGTGTACAATCAATGTCTTATAGGGATAAGAAGACATAGGTGTTGACTACCTTCATGTTTGTGTACTTCCTTAATAAGGAAGATAGAGGTGCCGACTAATTTGATGTTCAAGGGCTTTTAAGGATATCAAGATAGACGTTTATATTCTTATCGAGTTATTACCTTGATGTGGATAAGATATACTTTCTTAAATGTATAAATCAATAGACCTTTATCCAATGTTTTTGGATACCATACTCTTTGGGTTAAAAGATTCTATACTTGTTACTCGTATAGTTTCATGTTTTTTTCCTCTATTTTGATTAATAAGGAAATTATAACTATCATATAATTTCTTGTACTTATACTTTTATTAGTTATATTCTATACGCTTTAAGGTAAAATATATGCCCTTGTAAAATTTTATTAAGTTCCATTTTTTGAACCATATTTCCGAAATCTTGCAAGTTTGTTGAACTAAGAGGTCTTTTGAAGTTACCTTGTTTAAATTTGTTAAAAAAATATAATGTTTTATATCAACATTAAATGTTACAAATGAATTTTTAAAGTTTACAATTCAACCCCCCCCCCCCCCCACTCTTGTATATTGAGCATCTACATTATTATTGCGTTCCTACACCTACATATTCATACATGGCCACCAGAACTGACGTTAGAGGCCCTGGTAATCATTGCCACTCCTGGATGTACTGCTAAAGAGGAATTATGTAACACCCTCATGACCTCCTCCTACACGGTCATTAGTACTACTGTACATCATTTAAAGGGAATGAAATTCTCCCTACCTTTCTAATAAACATCTAGGTCACTCCCTATGGACATATGAGCATGTAAAGACTCACATTGGGTGTCTACGTGCTACGCCTTCCAGACTTGCTATAAGAGTGTAGGGGTAACTACTACTGACTAGAGATAATATGATTCATCTCCATATAAAATGGATATATTCATTGAGGCTGACTTCTCTGATGGATCACTGAGTAGCTGTGAACTTGATCTCCAACTGTGAGAATCTTCTACCATGCTCCAATTCCCAGGAGTATAGACTATCTCAAAGTCAACGTCATGGTAGAATTCATACCAATTCCTCTGTCTCATGTAAAAATAATTTTGAGAGAAGATATACCTGAGACTCTTATAGTCAAATTAGATGGTAAAATTCTTGCACATTTGGTTGTTTTTCCACATATTCAATGCAAAGAAAAACGTTCCCAACCCTAGATCATGGCTCACATAGTTATTCTTGTGCTGCAACAACTTGTTCGGACCATTGGCCATTACCACTTTTCCATGTATCAGGGAACAAAAAATCCCAATCCTTGATGCATCATAGAACACGACATTCTCATCACCTTCCTCTGTTAATATCTGGATGGGAGTTCTCATCAATCTATGCACCAGCTGCTGATAAATCTCCTGGAACTTCTCCATCCACACAAAATGATGTCACATTCATGATAGAGCTTTCAAGGATTCTTATACTATGGAAATTTCAACTAAAAAACTCTAATTGTACCTAACCAACCAAAGGAAACATCACACCCTGGTAACATTCTTGAGTAGATCCCATGAAGGAACCACATCTTTCTTCACCATATCTAATACCACTCTAGCCTCTGAGGTGATATGTCTAAGAAAGTGGACCTCTCAAATCCAGAACAGACACTTTGAGAGCTTCTAATAAAGAAGGTTCTCTCAGAGTGTGTCTATGACCATCCTCAAGTGTATCGAGTACTCCTCATCATACATCGAGTACAATAGGAGTTGATCATTGAACCTCCTCCTATAAGAGTCCATAATTATAGGGATTCAGTCAGCAGTTCTATATGAATATCCTTGTCTCAGCCAGGGTCGTGGAATGAAAAGTGTGAATGACACATATATATATCAAAATAGTAGCTAGGGTAAAAAAAATAGATCGTAGCTATAATAATATATTGAGTTCCAGGGGTCATAATCCCCCATCTCTTATTGTTGGCCATATCCTTGTCCACCACCTTTATGAAGCTGTGGTGGACCACCTAGGGGTGGTGGAGGTATTACATAAAACATTTTCCCACCTCCTATTTCCTATATAGCTCCTCTTCTATGTCCACTACCGAACAGACTGCATTGATCCTACCATTCATCTACCTTGATGGTCCCTCGAACATCTCCTGATCAATTGTGTGATGGGGAAAATGACTATATCTAGATGTCCCCAACCAACATATGATTAACACAACATATCCTTCAGTGTAATCTCTCTACCATGGGTGCCTTGTTCCACTAACCCCATGTAGAAAGGTCATCCCTAGAACTATATGATTTTATTGGATCACTCCATCAGTTGTTGGTTAAATTCTATGGATGATTCGGCTACCTGACACCCAGTGGAATCTCATACTCCATGTGTATTCTTTTCCAGAATGCACTCTACTAGTATATCTCACTCTAATACCCCATCATGTGTCAATGTGTTAAGGGATATCATGGATGATATTATATCATGAAATAGTCCATTGTCGAAGGACCGGGCCCAGAATAATGTGTATGGCACCATATCCATAGAGTAATAATAATGATCTATAAATATCGCGGAGTACTCTACTACTGTCTAACAGCCCTGCTGCAGATGTAGGAGCTCATGTATGTGCACTGACCATAACATCACTGAATAGAAATCTTCTCTGAATATGAACTCAATGTTTACCTAAGAGAGAGTCATATCCTAATGCATCTGGATCAATAAGCTCCACCATATTTCCGCTACGTCATGTAGAAGACTCACGACTAAAAATTACATCTAGAAGAGAGGAATCCTTACTAGGAAAAAGACATGCATAACCACCTCCAGCCTATCCTCAAATGCCTAAGGCTCTGGATCAACCCTGAAACCGGTTGGATGCTACATCTGAAACTCATGAAACGCACTCATAATGGGTGTATCCTAAAGTGGTAAAACTAGAAATTACTACTACTCTCTGGGTGGTGGTATCACTGTTCCACCACTTAGGGGCCCTATATCTAGTATTGGCCCCTGTATCAATGCCTCATCACATGGGGTATCATCATCATGATCACACATCAGAATCCTAGATGGGTTTTTCTATAGAGGAATCCTAAAATAGATCATGATGTACCACAGTCAATAGAGTATACCAAATGATCAGACACTAACTCAAGAATGACTTGAGAACACACATAATCATATATGATGCATGTATCGTTTAATTTTTCCATTCATCTTGCGTTTTCATTTACTGAGTCAAAAAGAAGAATTCAGAGTCTTGGTATATAGATACATCAGCTGCTGAACCAACATTGGAGTCCATTATATAAAATTTGAACTCGATAAACATAACTCAATTTACCCAAACCAATATCATATATGTTTGTTTATTTAGGTAGAAAATACCTCCATCTGATACCATTATTTCATGACCCATCCCTCGGGGACCGTTCCATGACTACCTAAAACCCTCCCTTAATTGTCTAGGGGATGGAAACTATCGTCGAGTATGCATAACCCACATTTTGTAGGAATTTTCAAAAGTACCTGCCCACATGCACAAATCTCCAAGAAAAAGTGTTTAACTAAAAACACTGAGTAAACATGCATGCATATAACTAAAATACCCGCATAGAGTAATAGTAACAAACAAGAAAGTAAACAGGGATACAATACAATCCCAAAAAAATGGAAAAGTACAACCTCCTGAAATTCATCTACAGAAAACCCTACCTTAAGGTTAGGTATAGAAAAATAATTCTGATTTCTCTGAAGCACACCTTGTCTATCTGGCCTCTCATTAACAACTATCTAGAGATGATCCACCATGGACTCTAGCAAATCATTGAGCACCTTCAAAATAAATAACACGTTCGATCATAACCTATGCATGGTTGATTAAAAAAATACTCAATAAGGACCCCAAAACTACAAAGTAATATACCATTAATAATTAAAAGATTTATACCACAAATCAAACACACGAAGTGCACCACAAAAAAACACTCGAAGTACAACCATTACGGTCAACTCACACAGGTATAAGTCTAAAGAATGAAGAGAATGATGTCCAGTTGTACTTCACAAATATCTCAGTCTCTATGACTCTAGAAGTGTCGATGACACAAAGATCATTAAAAGTTATTTGATTGTACATGGTGCATTGAGTTTTGAGGGTCCCCAGAGTCATGATGGAACTCAAGGAGTCATTGACGCACAATTCATTAATGGTGCACATATTGTCGATGGAGCACAATGCTTTGATAGAGCATAAAGCATCAATAGTGCACATAATTTTGATGGATCATGAGTAATAAATGGTTCAATTAGCCCCTATGTCTTGTAGTCAACATGATCATGTAGTCACAACCAGCTGAAGAATTTTGCTCGTAGCGCACTTGTGCTAGGAGAACATACACCTCAAGCAAGTGTGTCGTAAACCAAAATATAGAAAAACTCACATAGAGTATTCTAAAAGGTCCTTCTTTTTTCCAGGGTCCCATTTGTACAAATGGATCATCAAAAGGACCCAAAATTTAAATGATATGATAAATTTAGTAAAAAGGGTCAGGTATGGTTAGGGTCTGACCTGACCCGGTTCAGCCATACCCATTCTAGATCGACCAAACAGGCGTGACCCAATGGGATGCTACCAGATCCACACATCCTCGGTATGGAATTGCACATGTTGGTGGGTGTGTGCACACCAGACACATCCTACCATTATAGAGTCTTCCCGGTCAATGCTACATAGGACATCGTTTCACGCTGTCGGCCGACATTCCCTGGATGCAACAACGACTCATCTGCTTGTCCCTCTTCTGACGTAACTTTGAGACACATCCCTAATCCACTACAAACTGATGTCCCAGATCTCATGTAATTTCATCTAGCTTCCTTTTTTGTAGGCCATGGATGGCCCAACCGTGCCACCAGCACGGTCCATCCACAACTACTTCGGTAGTCGCCACCGGGGTGACTTCCATCCTCCACAACACCCACATGTGATCATAGCTATGTGCCACTAGGTTCCCCCTGTGGTGGACCTAGTTTCATAGGTTTCCTCTACTTCTCTAGTGATTAGTTTATTAAAATGGGGTCACTTATGTGTTCCTTATGTGACAACCTTCAATTCCTTGGGACTTGATCTACCTTGCTAGCATTATGGGTGTCTGTTCACATTCATATCCTCACAAAAAAAATTTGTGATCATGAGGGTCCAAAAGAGAGGAATGTTAAGAACAGGGATAGTAGGATCTCATAATTCACCCCAAGAATGGATCTTGGACATGTTTGTGTCAATCAGGATCTCTTTTTGTTAGCATAATCACGATGAAACCAACAACAAAATAACTAACAACATATATTCCCTTTAATTATATGATATGTATACCTCCTACAAGAATGATTAAAACACAAATCAACATGTTCATGGGGTTTTTTGGGTTCGTCATATGATTCTAATAAGTGGAAAGTAAATCATGAAGTGATCGACACCGTAACTCATGTTTGGATCAGTGGAGACGGAGAATGGGGTAGAATGTCATCATTGATCTTTGATCTGCTATCATTTGTCTTCATTTTTTAGAGAGGTATCCATTACCTTAACTCAGAGGGATTTCCATGTCTATATTTATAACCGTAGATTCTTCAAAATAGTCTTTAATTTAAATAAAACCAACATAGAGTTGAATAAAATATTTTTATTATAATTTTTTAAAGACGGTTTCATCCAATTTCCCTCTTTTATAGTAGATTCATATTGGTCAATGTTAGGGACCGATTAATTTAGAGTCACTTCATTGAATGCATCGGTTCCATCAAATTTCTATTCTGGGCACCCATTTATTTGTTATTCATGTTTAAAGAAGAAATCATCTGCAAAATTTATTAAAAAGTTGTCATTTTTTATTATATCATTCTGAGCACACTAGGCCTCAGAATTTTACACCGTATTGGCGTGTGGTCTTAGAAATTCCCTAAATAATTTATGAAAATAAAATTAGAATGAATCATATTCTTTACAATTTCTATTTTTAACTTTTAAACTCTAAAATGAGAAATTTTTTAATTTTTCACAAAAAATAAATCTGAAGATATTTTATGTAATTATGATATCCAATCCCGAAAATGTTAAGAGTAACTTTTCTTCATGCATTAAATTATTAAATTTTCATAAAATAAAGTCATAATACAAAGATTTAAAAAAATATAATAATCAAAATGAATCAATTATTTTTAATGAATAAAACATAATAAATCATTGAAGAAATATTTTTATATCTCTACATTATTTTATAAAACCAATATTCCCTATTATATTACATTTCCACATTAATATATAATACATTTTATGACACTTATTCACACCATTTAACATATTTTTAATATTTTTACCCACATTTCACCTACCATAATGGAAAAATGTTAACCAAACACTAAAAAAATATTTATCATGACTAATGATCAAACCTTCTGTGCATAAATATAATTATAGTCCACGAAAACATGATAATAATTACAATATAAAAAAACAAATAATTATAAGGAATTTCAAAAAAGTATTAAATGGATTTGAGTATATGGGTTTGATGGTAATAGATGTGAAAATTCATAAATCTCAAAAATCATGTTTGACTATGTTGTGTAATGCCTATAATAAAATATAAAAATAAATTAAATACAATCCCATCTGAAATAAAAATTAAAATGATTGTAACCAAAACCCAATGAACCCTCAACACATAGGATAAAAAATCATAATATTGAGCATAGTTAAACATTTTCCCACTATTTACATATACAATTCTTCTTAAATAATTTTCCCCATTATTATTTTTTCCATTCATTATATATAGAGGGAATATATTAAGGCATAATGAACTGTAATTTATGATAGATTTCCCAAAAGCCAAAGAAAACATGTTAAATAATCCAAATAAAATAAAACAAATACATTTTCACAATGAAATATGATATCCCCATCATTTGTTTCATTGTAAATTATGAAATAATACTCCGAGTTTCATGGGATGGATAAAAAGTATCAAAATATGGCTTCCCATTCAGGGTTATTCATATATTCTACATGATGAAAATAATTATCTATCATATAATTAGGTGTAAAATTACTGAATAGATCTAATTAAAAATGATTCAGTCATCTTAATGTGAATTTCATATTTTATATATTTATAATGATACCATTTCTTATTGGACTAGTCTCAATGCCTAAATCATCCCATAAGAAATGAGGTATTATAATAAAATATATAATAACATGGTCTAAAATGCTCTTAGGAGTGGTAAACGTAAAATTGGGAAAACACTCAGGAAATGAATAATAAAAATAATTTAAATCATCATGAACATTACCAAGTCAATGTATATTAGTTTTAGAGTTATTCCATTTATCCAAATCAAATAATCATTCAAAATAATTATTGATAAAATTAATATTCTTGTTCACATCAATACTCACCCATATACTATTATTATCATCAAATACCATCAAAAATGACATTTATAAAATTAATGATGCTATTCATAAAAAAATTCATTATATTTGAAAAATAATGCAAGAAATATAATTGTGGCATGTAAATTAAAAAAATTAAAATAGAAATTAAAGGGTTATAAGAAAAAAATAAATAATTTAAGGCAATAATTTAATATTAACTGAATATCTTCCCTTTATTTATTATTTCTTATTATCTAATTCTAAACATCATAAACATCATAAATCTAAAAAAATAAAATATACCAATTGAATGTAAGAGATCAATTACATTAACGAAAAAAATGGATGATTGAATTTTCTTATAAAATAAAATTGAAAATAAATTCATAAAATAAATCCTCAAACTAATTACTATAAAAGAATAAAAAATATGGTTTACCTCCCATAAATACTTTGTTTACATCTTTTAGAAGGATTCTACCTCATTGGGTCATATAATGTAATAAGATTTTAGACTTAAATTACCAAATATAGATTAAACCTTAATTTCTTATTTATCTCATTAAGACATATTATTATGATTGTATAAATTGAAACCTCTTTAAGACATCGTTGATGTGAACAATGATTAATGTTATCTTTAAATATAAATAAAAAACATATTTTCTGTTCATATCATGTACTACTACAGCTTATATCATTATTTTTCTAATCCTTTTCAAAATATGTTATTTTATTCATTGTTTCATCATCCATAACCTCATGATATCAATGTTATTAATTAATTAAGGCTTTCCCATGTTTTTAAACCTCTATCATGGAATCATTGAGGGTAAACTCTGATGGTTCGTTCACAGATTCAACATTATCAATAGAAATAATTTTACATTAATCCTCCAACACCTCATCACCATCTGATTTATGCTCTATATTATGTATGAAATTTTCTTCCTCCATGGGAAAATCCTTTGATTATTATGATATTTCCCCCATTACCTATACTTATAAATATTTTTCATTGAATCATATTCTAATAAATAGAGTAGGGATTCATTATTACTCAATTATTGATATAAACAATGTCACTTCCTTTATATCCTATTCCTTAGTTAATCAATTTTATGTGGAATGTTAGAAATATATTTGAAAAATAACATGTGTTCACTCAAGATGTATTCCAACACTTCCATCAAAACCAAAATAACCCAAGGTAATAAATGAAATAACATACAACCAACACTAAAATATGAAAAAAAATATTCAATTTTTAAGTATTTCCCTAATATACCTAATTAATTCTTCAAACTATATTCCATGTCCCTAACAATAGATTCAATAAAATATAGTATTATTGAGGACACATTAATTATCATCATGAATAATGTTTAAAAATTTATATTTCTCCTCTATAAAATTGACACTAAAAATCTGTACAATAGTTCATGTTTGAGTTAGATCACAAAATTTCAAGGATATATAACATAAAAAACCTAATTTAAAATTGAAAGTGTGAAATTGTAAATAAAAATAAAAATTAATCTTAATTTTAAATCCTATTTAATAATAATTTACAAGGATCTTACAAATATATGATCATGAAACATTAACGCACAAAAATATATAAATTGATAACCTAGTAGTTTTCTAAAGTGGATCTAAGTAAATCCAAGATTATGTATTCTATCCCAAATCAATACAATCTAATTTTCATGTTGTTAATTAATATAGATCAATTATAGAATAATATTTCTATAATAATGCCTATATAAAATAATCCCCATTATGGTTATACATGAATATAAGAATATGTATATGAATTACATAAAAATATAACTATCAACATCTAATGGTCATCCATTATAAATAGATAAAATATTTATGAAAAAAATAAAATCCAAAAAAATAAAGAAAATTATCATTGAAAATAAGGATTTTATAATATATAGTATCACTATATTATAATATTTGACACAAATAACTAATCCACTCATGGTCACTACTAGTGAGGTAAAGAAACTACATAACAATATTTAATATAGAAGCATTATAACCCTTATCCAAGCCCTGATATCAAACCAACCAGTACAATTCTATTACAATATCTATGGGATCATTTATTTATTGAATTAAAAACTAATAAAATAGACCTAAAAATATATATTTTGTTCCATTTATATCATTCATATTTAAACCCCACCTCAAAATACTAATATTTAATATTTAATAATCGAATTGATCTCCCCTTTATTCTCCTCATAATATATTTTTAATGATTCATCAAAATATTATGATAGAATTTTTTTATATAAACTATAGAAATATCCTTCCAAGATAAAAACCATTGTTTGTGGTGAAACAAATATGTTCATCCAATTTATGATTACATGATTTTGAATGCACATGGAAAAAATTACTCACTTTTTGATGAAAACCATCTTTCATGAAGAGATTAACCTTCTTCATATTAAAACATGAATCTAACTATACTACTCGCTACAACCCACCTTCACATGGAATAACTACATCAATGTTATTCTTATGTTCTTCTAGGAATTTTATATTAAATTTAATCATGGAATATCCACCTATGAATCATTTTATATCCTCTTGTGGAATATTGATAAAAAATAATAAGAAACACTTCATAATAATGGATTTTAGGAAATTTTGTAAGGGTCTTATTTACTTATTATCATAAAACAATATTATATTATTATTCTTACCAAGATTAATCATTCTTTTATGTTGTGATCTATGTTAATCATTTGTATAGTGATTCATAAAGAAAGATGATTTTATAAAAACAGGACATGGTTATTCCTATATGATTCATTCTAATGCATATTAAAATTCTTATGGCCTATTCAAATTTAATCCCATTATGTTTTGAATTATTCATAGATGCTATGTTTCAATCTTACATGATACATAAAACACCCATTTTCACTTTTGTGAAATAAAACCTATTATTATTTTACTTCCACATAGCATAAATATATGTGAAGATGTTTGAATTTTTTTTATTCTTTTTTAGGTATACTTTAATTGGATGTAATTTCAAATTTATTCCAAATTCTACCAAATCAAAAAAAAATTATATTCATTTTAACATTAAAACCTAAAATAATAGACAAAAATACCAATTAATGAATAAAATTAATATTAAAAATATTTCATCTAATGAATCCATCAATCTCATCATCAAAATATATGTTCCAACATTGGCAAAAATTTCATTAAATTTAAAATGGATTATTGAAACATGAATACCATAACATTACAATTTTCTACTTCAATTAATCTATTATGATTCATATACATGAACCTGACTAAACTCCAATTAAAGATGATTATTTTGATATCTGTTTGATATATCAAATAATCATATTAATATTTTATGGAATGTATTATAAAAATGAACATTATGACAACAACATGATTATTGGATTATTTAGAGGTAATACTATGAATATGTTTATAAAAATTCAGTATTTGTAGATTTCGATATGTTTGGACTATAATATAAGAATAAATTTTATATTAAAACCCCACATTCACTCTATGGGTTCTACCCCTTTTCTCTTAATGAAAACACATAACTATATAGTTTGAAGTCATTGGTAAATGATATAAAGTTTCTATACCCACCAATTTCTAGATTACTCTTTGGAAAATATACATCGCTATGTATGAATTCAAAAAAACAAATATCCCTTTCACCATTTAGAAAAAAAATTATTTATTCATTTTCTTAAATAAACAGAATTTTTATATGTAAAAATATTATATATCAAATGATTCCAACGAAACGTCACAATGGTTTCCTTGTATGTATTAATCATTTATATATGATAGGAAATAATTCAAATGTTATGTGGTTATAAAATTAAAATTTATTATATTATTCTATATTCAATTGATATAATTTTCCACGTGTTGAATATATAAACATATCACTATATTAGTAATTCCATAAAACATTTCATTCACTTATATAGATGAACTTAAATTCTTAATAATTAATGAAAATACAGTCTTTCCCAAAACAATATATATAATTGTTTCCAATAAATGGATGGATAAAAAGCACACTATATAATATTTAATTTAATTCACAATGTAGAAATAGGTCACATATATTGAAAACCAATATAATAAATTGTTCCCCTTTTTAATCCTAAATATCTTATTTACCTATCATAAATAATCTCTAACATCAAATTCATTTTTTAGTTATAATGAGTTATTTAATCCATATATCAAATACATCATACTTAGGAAGAGAAATATTTATTTGTATAAAAATAACTATTAAATCATTAGATTGTATATTTTTCAAAACACCTCTCAACCATAAATAATAATATCATATTATATTATAATTTTTAAATACAAGTGTCCTAAAAATGAAATATTTTATCTATATAAAATTAGTATAACAATCCTAGTACTGTATCCAAGTCATGTATCACACAGTAATCCCAAATTAAAATTGGAACCAAATACGGATAGGGTTGAACATACATAATATGCCATATGAAATATAATCTATGGGTAATAACCAAATTTTACTCACCAGTGGATGATTTTGGATTGAAAATGTGCAAGGTTTAGATGGAATGTTACCCTTGGTATTTGAGGGGGCTCTTTTTAATGTATATCCATTATAATAAACATTAAAGGAATATAAAATCCATAATGAATTCATTGTATGAAAATTTTATTTTCTCATGTTCTCCTCATATATTTATGAATTATTTTAATGATATAGTTTTTTTAAATTTATATTCTATCTATAAAATGTATATTTTCAAAAAAGAAAAATGTTTAACTCTGTATTGAAGCCATAATTTCTATCAGTCAACTAAAATTATAATCCAAGTATATTGACACATATCCAAAAGAATCACATGTATGATTTACCTGGAACAAAATCATGTAATGGATTATAATTATATGATTCTAAGTATATTCACATGATTAATCTTGCAATGGCATGTAGCCAATACCAATTTTATTATAAGAGGCATATGCTTCATTACCATTGACTAGTTTTACCAATAATCCCTCTACCTTAGAGTACTCTAATAACGTATGATGATAATATCATCATAAATCTGATAACTAATATTTATAATCTATAAAAAAAATTAATGATAATCTAATAACATCAAAAAAGAAGTCAGGTTAAATTATAACTAAATCATATGTTTCGAAACATAACTTTTAATTCATGGAATATAAATATTATAGGAAGAAATATATCACATAAATTGTAAAACAAATAATATTAATATTATATAATCATCTTACATACATAATTATTAAAAGGAATAAATAATTAAATAATGTAATACTTTATTTTTGAACATTTTACATAAATATGATCATTTTTATTTTATTTATACATAACAAAACTCCACTTAAAACTATAAACACAAAGCATTAATAAAAAAAATTATAATTTATAATAAATTTCTCAAAAAACATTGTTTTTTAATATTTTGTCTTCTGTAGTATTTTATTTAAGGTAGTCTTTATATATATAATATTTTCAAATTTAATTATTTCATATGGTAATAATTATCATAGATTGTTTGTTCTACTAATAAATATATTCTATATCACCTTAATGACATGATCTGTTGTTTTTAGCAACCCTAATTATAGGTCTTAAACTATAATAATGTCTACCACAGACTACAAAATAATGTGAATTCAAGATTTTTTATTAAGCATAAAAAACATGTCCAATCAGAATTTATGAAATACAGATTCATTATTAAATTATTATGAAAACATAGTTATTCAATAATAATGGTCTCTATGACACCACTGATGGGTTTTGTTATATCAATTCATATTGAATATAGTGGAAGAAACCCTACAATACTGTATTTTCCATCATTTAATCAACATGTAATTTAAGAACATAATGTAAATATAAATAAATCAGATCTGGAATGATCCATCATGATAGAGTCTATATTTTGAAGATACCTCATCAAAAAAATAATGATTCAAACCTTTATGGAATGTACACCAACCTCTATAATCCCTTTGTGTTAGAAGTGGGCCTGTAAAACTCAAATGGCGTGCATCCAAATTTTTTTAGAATATGAATGGTGAACTATATAGAACAATATACTATCTTTATTTGACATATTACTCTCAACCCCAATTCGTGGATCCCATTATTTTTACAGATTCCTTAATTTAATTATGTATGTAGGGTATTTTCTAAAAATGTATAGATTCCAACATACATTACAAAAAGGTATTCTGTATTTAGTGTTGTAATCATTGAATATTTAATTGATAAATATAAACCATTCCTTCTATAAAAATCATCTCTATAATTCATAATTGAGAAAACCATTTTGAAATATATTGTATTATCTAATTCACTTGATATTACATATCATAGGCCTTTTATTATATAATACAATATAACATAGGATTTTTTATTCATTCCATGATATTTAAAAATTATAACTTATTTTATACATCACATGAATATTTATTATTATGATATTGATGAATTGTATAATATGAATCGTCAATTTGAGAACATATCCAAGATCATAATTGGTAGAGCATATATATTTATCATACCATTTGGTTTTATCATTGGTGAAATTTTTTGGAATGAAATAAATTCTATAAAGATATATAATACGAAAACCTATCATCATTTATATGTTCATTAACTTCTTGAATATTTACCTTGGATAATTGAGGGTGAAATATTGATGCAAACACAATATATGAACAATGTATTATCCAAAAACCTATTGAATGGTTGAAGTGTTAAATAAAACAATTTAAGGTCTTTCAGAAAGGATATGTTTTATCATAATAAAATGTTAGCAATAAATAATTGAGGATTTTTTCTAGGAATATAGAACATCCTTTTGATTATAAATTGGAATGACACAACATTGATTATTGATTGCTAATGCGTATCATTATCCCATTTTAATTAAACAGATATCCTTTTCGGAATTTATTATACCAAATATAGTAATAATGAAAAATCCATGAAATAAAATTTGTTTTTTATATATTATAATAAATCAGAAGGTCCTTATATGAGAAATTGTGTCTTGTTTACGAATGAGAGATGTTATTTTATAAAAACATTATTTATAAATTGAATTCATAGATTTAATAAAATTCTAGTTTTTAAATTAAAGTTTCATAATATTCCAATCGAAATTAAAATCTACATTCTCTATAACATTAATAGTTATAAATGTGAATCAAAATTGATATGTATATAATTTTTTAGAATAAGGAGAAAAATTCATTGTGAGTGGAAAACACTAAATTTATATTTTTATGTTTAATATGTCAATAAATATATATTCTGATATATAGATATAGAAAAGGAAAATAGGGGGTGAGTTGAATTGATTAGCATTTTAAATATGAGTTAAAAATAAATTGAAAATTCATGTGTAGTAGAAATATAAACAAGTGACTCAGGAAATTTTTAAGTAGTTTAGTTAAAAATATATATTATATATACTATACACTTGTCACTACTTCTTGAAAAAAATGGTATCCACAAATTCTAATTTTCTGAGTTCCATAAATGAAGATACCACAATCCTTTTCAAAAGTAGGTATAAATAGAATGACCTAAATTTTTATATAATTAAAAACTTGATAAATCCGGATATTTTACTTTCAATAAAAAACATATATAAATTTTTTTAATTAAATATAGTAGAATAATAAAAAGAGATAAATATTTTAAGGATAAGGTATAACCATAAAATTAATGATTATTTTATGTAAAATAATTATCCAGTTATAGTAGTAATATAATAAATAAGATTAATAAAAATAACATAACAAATAAAAACATAATTTTGAAGAATTATTACAACTTATTAATATTCAGTATTTTAAACTTGTAGGATGGAGCTCATTATAGTATATTGTATGCAGGAAAGTTCATAGTATCTAGAATTTAGTTATAATTGTATTATCTGGATATTTTCAGCCTTATTTATATAAAAATATTGAATAGATAATTTCATACTATTTCATAATTAATGTTCAATAGTCAAATCAATTATTGATTAATGTTTTTAGTAGTTTATTGGAAAATTATTATAGTTTCTTTTTTTTATCCCGAGTTTTAACATTCAAGGAATAAAAAAGATATATATATACTCATTATCATGAAATTTTATCATTTTAATACACTATTCAATTATTTTAAATACTAGGCAATGAATCTTATGAAAATAAATTAATTTAAAAAGGTAACAAATAATATATATATATATATATATATAATAAGATTCAATATTCACTTCATAAGATTCATAGAAAAAAATATAGGAGTCATTAAATATATAACAAAACCTAATGTAAACACATTTCATTGGAGAAAAAATATATTTTTTAATAGTATTTCTATAATATCTTATAATCTAAACTTCCAAATTCAGTGCAAAATGAATAAACAATAGATTTCTATATTTGATATTGATAAATGTGAGTAACTTTTTTCCATCAATACTTATATAAGAAATTTAAAATATTGGATTGGTGACATACCAAAAGAAATTTTCTATTTATAGTTTTCGATAATTTAAAAAACAATTGCATATAATAAAAAAATAAACTGGACCGTAATATTCTATATCATCAACATAAATTTCATTACAAATATAACCTTTATTATATATATCATAATTAAAACAATTCTACAAAAATATGGGAGAATAAATATGAACGGATGAGGTCAAATGATTAGTAAGGCTAACCAAAGGAGATATAAAAGATTATGTAAGAATAACATTAGCATAAGGGTATAATAACATGAAAATAACATTGGAAGAATGTACCCTTTATTCAAAGGTCATAATATGGATTAAGGGAATAAACTTTATATGTTCATAATACATGAATCACAAAAGAATCAAATAACATAATGTATTAGAGTAAAACATTAACAGATGAAATCTAATTTGTGGTATACACATAAGAATAAAAATTCACTTCCATACTAGTCAATGCTAATTAACTAGGATTTCATAGAAGAAAAATTTATTTACTAAAAAAACTACACACCTATTAATATCATTGTATTATGAAACTTAGTTCAACTATGTCCCATCCATGTATTACTAAAATGATTTCACTCCAATTCTATCCTTATATTACTGAACCATCATAAATCCTTGTTGAAATACATTCAATATAATGTGACATAAATCAGGTAAAGACCTATAATATCCATTTAAAATGTTATTTAATTAAATGTGAATTTTACGACATTGCAATAATTGACGACGCGTGATTCCAAGGCCCGAAGTGCCCGGAATAAATTTCTGAACTTTTTTTCAGGTACGTTCTGTAAACGTATGTGCATGATTATTTAACTTATGAATTGGTTATTGGAATTGAAATCCTAGATCACTGTTGAACTCACATTGCTGGTTTTCACTTAAGGGGACATTAACCTTGACCAAAGTAGGTCAAGGGTGAAAGGGATAATTTGGGTTTTTGTGAAATAATTAAATAAAATAAAATTGTGTAACATTTTATTTTTGTTGGAACTCACATGTGAGGTTATGGATGTGTGGACCACCATAACTAAAACTCTCATGTGAGGTTATGGTGGTGGGGTCCACCTAAAAATAAAACTCCCTTGAACTCCTTCTTAATGAGAGATAACCCATTGACTCCCTCCATCTAAGAATTTTTCCAACACAATTCATTAATTGGTCTTGTTAATTATGGAAATATTCCAATATAATTAATATACTTAATTTAATTATATTGGAACATCTTTGTTTCGGAGGATTTTTGGTTGGAAATGATGTTCTATTGTGGTAGAAATTTCTCTAACAAATAATGCCATCGAAGAACCTTATTTGGATATCAAGGAAGTGGACAATAGGTAGGAATTAAACTCCCTCTCTCCCTCTTGGACGAGTGATGCCCTAGAATTGATGGAGGATTCGGCGGCCCCTCCCTCTTTGGGGTAGGGACCTCAACTGTCTCTCAGTGCTCATTTTCAGGGTTCTCGGGGGTGGGGTAGGGTCTCCTTCCCACTTTTTTCAGAAAAATCTCTCCCTGTCTTCCCCAGCATCAATGTCTTGCTGATGGTTCCGGGGATCCATTATGGTCAAACAGTCGTTCCGATTTCTCTGTAATAATTCATTGAAGCCTCTATGTTGCTTTCTACATCTCTGGTGATGATGTTCGCTCAGCACCAGCCTTAAGTGGAGTTGTTTGACCGGTATGTGAAAACGGAATGTGGTTTATGTGAGCGTGCGTTGGTCGAGATCCCCAGGCCAAGATAGATTCTTATTTTTTCGCTGATGAGGATGATTTGGCATGGGCTTGGTCTAGATCTTGAAAATCGTTTCGTGGCGTTCATTTTCATATTCTTAGCTGGTCGTTCGACCTGCACATGAATCGGGACACGTCTACATCGGCTATCTGGCTCCAGCTTCCTAGTCATCCACTACCCTTCCAGAATCCGGCTCTTCTGCGGTAAATAGGAAACTCAATCGGTTGGTTCATGTGCGCCGATCAGAGGAACTCTATCCTGAAGCACCCAATTGTGGCACGTATTTTTGTTGAAATGGAACTATCATGGCCTCCGCCTGATGTTGTGTGGATCGTTACTGAGGAAGAATACAGGTATTCTCAACCCATTGTTTACGAATCATGGACAATTTTTTTCAATATATTTCTGATATGGCCACTGTCATCTGGAGTGCTGCAAAAGAGAACTGAGTGTTCGTTTGGTCAATCCTCCTTCATCGACTGCTGGTCCTGTAGCTCCGGTTTTGATTAATGAAGAATGCTCGGTCCATGCTTCTACTTCAGTTGGGAATAAGATGGGGTGCGTTGTTTCCTCGGGGCCTGTCGCCCCTGAATCTTCGGGTGAGTAACACCTCAAGAAGATCATACACCATTCAGAGGTTCCTTCTGGTTTGGGGATGGGAGGTTCTTCAAGCTTAGTAGAGAATGATTTTTCATTCAGGACCAGGGCCTCGCGTATTGGACGTTTTTGCTCATCTGAGACGGGATTTAAGGGTTAGTCCTATATCTAGGGTTCAGGGGTGGCCGTGCAGGTGAATGAGGATGGGCTTGAGGAGAGGATCCCCCCTTGATGTTGTCTCATCCAGTCTTCCAGAACCCTCCAACCTGACCAATGAATCTTTTGTGCCCAAGGTCTCTTCTCCAGGTGCTGGTGGTATTATTCAATGTTTGGGTTGGGAATACACAAAAAACAACCTTAGTAAATGGGACATGGTTTAAAGCATACTAGCAGTTCAGAGTTTTCCAAGAAGGTCTTTCCAGCCACTTCAACCTATGAAAACATGGTGAAGTTCGGTGGAATGGATACCCATTCTCTTAATCATTTTACAGTGTTGGAAGATAAAGAGTGTCATGTGGTTGAGGAAGAGGATGAAGAGGAGGTTGTCCATGGATATCCTTCACACCTGGATGGTCCATAGGTGGATAAAGATTCTCATTCTAATTCTCAGTATGAGCCAAAGTAAGTGAAACTTGAGGAGGAATATATCATATTCTCTTCAAAGAAGGGGAAGAACACCATCATCAACCCAAAAGGTTTTATAACGAACTCTCAGAGGCCGAGAACGAAAAAAGATTATTCCTTCTTACCTGGACCTCCTGTCACCAGATCCTCAAGCAAAGGGAATCCCCATCAGAAGGGTTCCAAGTAGGTGGGGATAATTTCTTTGAAGGAGTTGGAATCACCTGCAGGGAAGTCATCTTCCACCGACCAAGAGAATGTAGTTAAAGAGACGATCGTTCTAGATATCCACCAAAGTGGGAAAAAATTGATGGAATGTGATGAGTGGGAAACCATTCTCAAATGAAAAAAGAATTCTTGGAAAATGGTTTAGAGGTCATCACTACGCAAGTGCAGTTTGACAGACTGGTTAGGAGGCGGTTCCAGGACAACCTATCTAAGGAGAAGGGTACTTGGGACCAAAAAAAAACTTGTAATTTTGGCATGTGGATTCAACAAGTAGAAGATTACTGTGGAAGAGTTCATATATAATTGTGACAAGATGGTTTACAGTTTTGACATCATCCTCAACAACGTTGCAGAGGATAATGATTCCGGTCTCCACTGGAGCCTCCATAGAGGTAAGGTCTCTAAAAGGCTTAAACTGCAACTAATAGATTCAGCTATTTCATATCATGTTGACTGATTTCCTATATATTTACTGGATTGGTTTCTCACTTTTCCATAAAAGAGTTTTTCATAATAAAAAATAAATATTTGGTGGAAGGAAGAGGATGATGTTTGATCCCATCATCGAAGCGTGGTTTCAGAGGAAACGATCGTTGGCACCCCCTCCGCCTTCTTTTACTTCTTTATCATGCCAACGTCATGGAACAACTGAGGTAGGGGTGTGTTTAAATTTGATAAATGTTATTTTCCCAATCACGTTGAATCAACTTCCTTGAGTCGTATGCTACCCCCCTAAAATGGAGGGTATGGGCCAAACTAACAGGGCATGAACCTTCCACAAATCTTGTGAATCTTGTGTGTGATCTTCGCGATGGTGTTTGCAACAGGTGCGGGTGTAGGCACAACACTGCGACACCCTGTAGCCTCCACCACCCCAAGGCCACCGCCACCTTGTGGCCTCCGCGGTCTACATTTCTCTTCCTCCCGTGACATTCGCCGACCCGCGTGCAGCCCGCGGCACCGCCACGCCACCCTGCTGCCCTCCGCAGTACCCACGCCATGTCGATGTCCTCGAAAACTCTACATTGCCCTCGTGACCTCATGCCATCCTATGTCCTCCACCACCCTCTGGGATACTTCCAACACCAAGCCGCCCAGCGTGGGTCGGGCTCCCCAATGCTAGCTGGGCGAGACCTAGCAGGTCGGACTGGAATCAGACCAGTTTCGACCGCCCCCCCCCCCCATAAACACTTTCAACAATATATTTGGAAACATGAATCAATTTGACGAACCGTCAGTGGTTCTTGAAACCATGGAGTGAGATAGTCCCTTTAGTATACCCCACTAATGATTTGGATAAAGTTGCAGAATAGTTGGGTTGGATCGAGCATGAATCCAAACGGGCCCTCAGGACTAATGGGCTAATAACTCACGAACTAGATATCTGATTGATTCACTGTATGTTGCGTTGAGACCCCTATGAAGTGGTTCTACTTTTAGATACTTGTTCATGAGACTTCTTGGTAGTTAGAGTATCGACCAGTGCCTTTAAGAGAGGAACCTCTCAGAGACATGCATTCCTGTGTGGGAAACCAGTAGTTGGCTATGATGTGAATAATGAAGAGTGATCATGTGTGTGATAGCACCTAGCGATTATGTTTGGCTGAGAACCTAGAGATCATGTGTCTGTCAGAACCTAGTGATCATGTGTGGTTTAGCACAAATCGATTCTGTGTGGGTCTGCCTCTTGACAGAGTAATATGATTTAGTACTTACATCTAATCATCTCAACTACTCTACTTAAGTTATACCTGGTGTGAGCTAAGTCTATACATGTGTGGTACTTTCATTCATGGTAATAACATGGTGGCATTCTTATGTTTGGAAAACATATGTGTTATTTTACTTTGTGGTATTTCTTCATTTTTTTAGCAGTTGATCTTGGGTGTTTGGAGTTGGTCTTTTTGTTTTCCTCATGATTGAGATGGGTTTACTTGATAACTAAGGTATATGTATGTTCATATACCTAAGTAGGGTTATCAGTTGTTTCCTTCATTTTTGGTTTATTGTATGTGGATTTTGAGAGACCTTGAGGGTATCGGGGTCCCAAAAAAGTATCATTATACTCATCCCTGCCCGGGCTATTCCCGCACTTCACTGTGATTGGTGTAGATGACAGACAACACTGACTAAAGATGAGGGTAACTGGACGTGAGGTATCTCGGAGGTGGATGTTAGACAAATCCAACCGCAGAGAAAACTGTTCATGAGTTGTACCTACACTTTAGGTAGGATCTGTGGTGGACAATTTAGGAGTTTGTTTTCACCTATCAGATGTCTTGTACTTTCTAGTTTTCCTTGTACTTTCTAGTTGGTCTAGTATTCTAGCCCCCTATACTTACTGTACTATCTCTGTTTAATATTCAGATTACATGAGTTTCTGTCTTGTTGTGTGCATAGTTGTGTGTGTCACAGGTTATAAAGGATATGTTTTCTCAGTTTTAGGGAATACACCTTCGGTGCTAGTCACCAGCCCCAGGCCTATCGATGGTGGGTTTGGGGTATTCACGGCATGGGCCCCGGGGGACGGGTCATGACCAATTGGCATCGGAGGAGTCGTTTCTAACATAGAAAATAGGTCTTGGGTATTTATTTTAATAGAAATGGTGTTAACTGTAGTGAGTGTGGTTATTGGTTTACGGAATCCAGTGTTATTGTGGTGGATGATGTATCCATACACCAAGTCCCTCACTACTGATTTTTGACTCAGTGCACGAAAGCATTGATTGCATGTGTGTTTTTAATAGTCTTCTATGTGAACTCTTTGAGTCAGCTCACCAGGTGTAATTTATTGACTATGGAACAACTGTTTCATTTTAATACTCATTCACGCAGACATCAAGCAAGGGTTTCGAGAGTAGGACACACTGATAGCCCACTGAGTGATGATGCCTCAGTGAAGGGACCTATTCTAGTAGAGGAACCAGATGTAACATTACCTATTGGGCAATTGATTCCACAATCCCTAGAAGCAGAGGGTGAACGCCCCTTGAACATGTTTCATGAGTTCCAGTGCTAGCGGCCACCTAAGTTTAGGGGAAAGACCTACCCACAGGCGGCTGAGGATTGGCTGTAGACCGTAGTGAGAATTTTATGACCGATAGGGACACCAGATGATCTCACGGTGATCCTAGCCTCTAGCCTTTTATAAGTAGCAGCAGGCCGATGGTGGAGCTTTATGCTCTAGGTTCATGATGAGGTGACGCTTCTCTGGCCAGAATCATGAGTGCCTATTTTGGGTAGAGTGTGTCCTAACGACTCTTCACGCGGTGCGCATACAAGAGATGATTCATCTATAGAAGGGAAGAATGACTGGGTCTCAGTAATCAATGAGGTTTACTGACCTCTCACGCTACCCCACATATATGGTGTGGGAGACATTCTTTAGGTTTCAGACCTTTGATAAGGGAATCAGGTGGGAGATCATGGCTTTGATGATCTCACTCATCATCCTGACGCTGGGGGGGGGGGGTGTTAAAGAGAGCCCTCTTAGTAGAGGGTTTCCCTGCTGAGCAGTCACCAGAAGCGAGACCCACCACCAATCGTCAAATAGAAAAGTCTTCTACAGCTGGAAATAAACAGATGTCGCATGGGTCCAAGAGGACCATCCGTATAGTTGGATGACCGTAGGATTCAGGGTTAGTTTTGTGGGGTATAAGAGACATAGTCAATCATGCCAAGAGCAGGAAGTGTTACGCATGCGGTGGGCAGGGTCACATGGGTTGTGACTATCCGACCCACCATATGGATGATCAGCAGATGGTTGAAGGACCGTCAATGTTGTAAGACCCCAAGCTTCCACGGTACATTTTCCTTTGAATAATGCAATGTCGTGCATTGTACGCAACTTCGAGATTCTAACACACCATAACCAATCAAACCAGCCATTATGAATAGTAATACCTAATTTTTGAAATATTATAAATTATATCTCTCAAAATGGAATTCATTTTTCGATTCATAATATCGAAATTATCCTAGGGTGAAATTTTGGTACTTTTCATATAACATTCATATTTTGATGAATAGTGAAAATTACTAAATTTTATTTAAAAACAAATTTTTTAATTAAAATAATTAATATTGATAAATTATGAATATGAGTGGTTTTAAAGTATATTTAGAATATTTTTTAACATTTAATTCAATTTTATTCATTGGACATAATTTCACAATTAATCCAGACATAAACAAGTGCCAAACTTTTGATAGTTATTATCTCTTAAAAACATGCTTTTTGTTTTAACAACGGGAATTAATTTTAAATTAATTTCTTCCACTTATGTGTTTTGAATTTGGAAAAATGGATTCCATATTTGGAATCATGATTTTCAAATTGTGTAAATAGGTAACTTTTATTTTTAGACATTTTGAATAATTACTTCGGTAAATATTTTATTTACCATGGTTAAAGGGTAAATCCGGCAAATAAGGGTTAACAAATAATATTATAATAATACTATATTACCCTAAAACGTGTATTAAACCAACATGTTGATACATGGCCGACCATAGGCATCTTTGGGTCGATTTTGGGACCCCATGGATCCACTTGAAAGTGATAGGGACACTCTATTTTAATTAAGTTAAAATGAATACAAAAATGACACAAGCATATATCTTTTAGAAAAACAATTGTTACATAGGGTTATATATGTTGTATTTTAGACTATAAATATTCATTAAAAATATAAAAATATTTCCTACATAATTATATTTTATTTGTAATTTTTAGAACTTAAATAATTTTATTTAGTTAGGACACAATGGTGATGCAGTAATTACCATAATAGTAATAAATTAGAATTATTGATATTATAAATACCCAAATAAATATAATTTTAGACTTTTTATGAATTACAATAATTTTATAGGTTAATATGACATATTAGTATTTCTTTAATTAAATTTTTTTAAGTAATCATTCTGTTATGAGTTTTAAAAAAATCAATTATTGAATAGTATTAAAATTGACATAAAAGTGTTTTTAAAACAAATATTAAATTATTAAATGATATTAAATTTTCTAAAAATATATGGTTTTTCGAAGAGACTTATATAATGATAGTTGTATCAGTAATGGACCACTTGGGGTCTCTTGGATGTATATAGTAATTTTATTAACAATATAATATAAAAATACAAAGAGACATTGTAAAAGTGAAACTAATTAACTAAGAGTTAATACTTAAAGATAAGGATAATATAATGACACAAACCTTTATAAATTCTATTGGTTGAATGGTTGTCGACCCATCCCCACCTTAAACTTTAAATAATACACTTTGGAGCCATTAGAAACCGAATATTAATTTATTATAAAATAATATTTCTAGCTTTTCCAAAGCTGACCCTCACCCCTCTTATAAAATGGAACTCCCCCTTCTCATTACATCACACCTTCAAAGCCTTTTAGTTCGGCCAAACCCTGTACAAATACTCTCTCAACTTCCCTCACTACCACCTAGATTACTTAGTTTGATCTGAAATCCAACATAAGGATCCCTTTTGATCAAACCAAAAGGAAGAACCTGAAGAAGAATTAATGATTTCACCACCCTTTGTCAACTTCCTTTCTTCTTCCACTTCTTCTTTCATTTTTATTTATATTCTAAAATAATTAATCCAGTATCTCCTATATACTTTAATTTTATTATAAATATGGTACAACCATATTTAGTATTCTATCCACCCTTTGAATAACATGTCACCATACGTGCGTACGTACGGCTTACCGTCTCCACGGCGTGGTATAATTGTTATTCAATAAATTATTATTTGGATGGGTATAATAATGATGTGAAACTCATGTAAATAATATTTATAACATAATAATGATTCTGTATATATGATATACCATCCAATTATATATTATTTTTATATCAAAATAATGATATTTTCGCTTGTGCGTACGTACGGACTACTGTCTCCACGAACGCGATAAGATTCATTCTATATTTTATCCATTCAAGTATAATTATCATTTTATGATTTAAAAAAAATATTTAAGGACTTGATATCATTATGGATATGAAAAATATAAAACCTATCCATGAAAACCACAGATTACGTAACAAAACATATAAAAGAAAACGAGTAAGTTAACACCCGAAACAACGATAATTCTAAGATATTATTAACAATGAAATGTTAAAAGATCATATATGATATCATATGAATGTATATGATTCTTTAATAATTTAATAAAAATTATTTCACCATTATACAGGAGGTTAAACTACCCCCAACCAAGGAAAATTACAAGGTAAGGGGTTTCTTATCTCACTTTTAATTCTGTGAGAATTCCATTATTCACCACTTATTTATTGCATGTGGTGTGTGTACTACCCATGATTGTATAAATTGTGTAATATACTTTAATTTATGGATATTTACATAATCATGGTATGATCCTTCTTTCATGGGTGTATGTTTCGTAAGTTACCTAATCGATAAGGGAATTTGGAATTTCAATTTCCAGTCATTTGGATTTACGTATATTTCATCGATTATATTACTCCAAAATTATGTGTGGAATCACTATTCATTTGATTATGTCATAATTTCCACTCCCCTTCCTGTAGATATACTTTTTATAAACATAATAACTCCATTGATAATTTCTCAAGTCATCAATATGAATTTGATAAGAGTAATTTTAAATCATTCTCCATTTGTTGAGTTAAACATCCAATTCATTGGTGTTATTTTTACAAGATTATGTGTGAATGTCCTTTGATTTTTTTACAGTAAATATCCAATAATATTTAGTGTATTTATATTTTTCACACATAACTATGTCATTGATTTATCATTAACCTAAGGATAAGACCATATGAGAGATTTCATCTCAATTTACATTCTATTGAGACTTCTTTGTTGTTATACACCAAATCACTTTTATGTGGTTTATATAATGTACTTTGCCATATTATATCATTAATACCTTTATTCTAATGATATTAAAATGTTTTTATTACCTCAATTATTTATATTCAAGTGTCTTTTTTTTGGTTAGGAACTCTAACTAAAATATCATTTTTAATGTTTTAAAGATTTATTATTCTAAATATTTCTCCTTAATATCCATGTTTTAAAAATGTTTTTAAGGAATTATATATTTGGACATTAATTTTTTAAAATTAAAATTCCTCTTAAAAGTTTCAAATTGGTATTGGACACCTTTATTCAAAAAAAATCTATTTTAAATGGCTTCTTGACAAATAGTGTGACTTTTAAATGATTTCAAGAAAAAGGGGGATATTTCTCTCAAATAGTTTTGATGATTATTTTCATCTATGTCAACATCCTTCATTATTCTTGATTGAGGTTAATATGATACAATACAATATTACATATTGTATCAAATGAGTTATGTTTGACTGTGGATGTGCTATTTTTATACAATTCATGGTTTGTGGTTAAAGTATTGACAATTCGTATGCTAGTTTTAATACGAATATTTATGTTATGTTTAAACCTGATCATATGTGGAATGAATTGGACTTAATAAGTGACGGGTGGAGCCCGATATAGCTCCTCTATTCATCGGTAGGTCTAATGAGACAAACTAGTGTCTTGGCAGAAGGCCTTGGAAAAATCATATTTTTAGTCTTGGCACGAGGCCCTAGCTATGTGGTTATGATAGTCTGGCATTATGCATTCCATCATTATGAAAATGGTTATTCATATTTCATGTGATTATTCGATTAGTAGAATATCCATGTGAATATGTAAATGGAATTATTTCATTTTATTTTTGCCATACTATGTTGAAGTTCAAGTTTAAAAGTCTTTTGTTTTAATTATAAATTGCCTTAGGTGTTTATGCTTATCTATGAAATATTTTTCTATAATCTTATCCTTACTGGGCATCTGAGCTCATCCCTTTCAATGATTAAATTTTCCCAGGATTATGAAGAAGTAATTTATGAATGACATGTAGGGATAGTATGAGGGGATAAGAATACAAGATGTTGTTGTAGTTTTTTTACCTTATGATGTAATGTAAGACTTATGAATATATCTAGTGTTTCAAAGACTACTAAACTAATTGGTCATTCGAGACGTGATCCTTTGTGATCATGTCAATGTTATGTAATAATGCACTGACTCTGGGTATCTAAGGTCGGGGCGTTACAGTTGGTATCAGAGGAAGTTTAGTACAAACCTTGGAAGCTAGATTTAGATAAACTCTGATTAGATCACATAGATTTAAGATGGACTTTGAGGTTTAGTATAGAATAACTTCCTAGAATTTTGGTATTGTAGAGATTTTGTGAGTTTTCCGAAAAATACATCCATGTTTGGATACGAGCAGGTAGAGGCGGCTCTGGCACAGATGTACCTAGGGGTAAAACCCAAAAACACCGATTTGAGCTGGACTCAAACGGGAACTGGTGCATGACAACGAGCCTTGTTGCACTCTTGGTTACGACACTCTTGGGGGATATTCGTAGGATAATTTACATTTTCTTTACTAACCAATTTTAATAATTAAATATATAAGATGAGAGTAAATGACCTTGGTTAATCCTAATGTGTTTCAAATTGAGAATATGAATACATTTTAATCTCTAAATGATTATATGAATACTGTTACTCACACAATGCTTTATGGGTTTAGTAAATGGCTGGATTCCAAGGAATTCGTAGTGACATTGGGAAAAATGTACATGGTGGGAACGGTGGTGGCAATGAGAAACAAAATGGAATGTTGATAGGCGTAAAAGATATCGTATTTATGCCAAATCAATTTTCCAAAAATATAATCAACAATATATATATTAACCAATTCACGGACACAAAAAAGAATAGAAAGGTGATGAATGATAAGAGCACCAGTAATGGAGACCATGGAGAAAGGAATCCTCAATTTCCATCATGTAAAAATGTGGAAAGAGACACCTAGGAAATTGTCTCAATGGGACAATGAAATGCATTACATGTGGGAAGGAAGGACATAAAGTGAAGAATTGCCGATGAAAACTGAAGAGTACTATGGAAGAAGAAAAAAATGGTCCCAAGAGTCCATTTATAGACATTTGCCGTAAATGTAGGGGACCTGGCCATTACCCGAGTGAATGCCCTATTCTATAGGATATTTTCTTGGTCAATGATGAAGCTTTGTGGAAATAAATGGTTGGAGAAATGTTTAAAAAGTATTAGTGCTCCTTGTTTTTGGGTTTACATTGGAATAATTTTCTCTTGTATTTGTATCCCCGCAGTTTGCCATGTGAGAATGATATTCGAGGAAGAATTATCTCTTCTCTTGTGGATATAGGTATAAATATCCATTTGGTTTTATATAATCATTGGGGTTTGATAGAATTATATGTTATTATAATTTGGGATGAAAATGAAAGGTATGATATAAAATTTGTGGTTTAATTATGTTATGGTATTTTGAGGAATTTATCACATTTTGGTTATATTATAAAATATAGTTTTTGAAAAAGGAAAACACATAGACCGTGTGAAAACCCGTCGCGTCGGACAATGCTTTGGGAATCGAACCCACAACCAAAGTGCGATTGGGATTTGTCACCTACAACTGGACTACGTGAAGTCCCTAGATAGTGTGACTAATTAGTTTTAGTTAAATGATTTTATTGATCAATAATAAGTTGATTTGGGTTATTATGTCTTATTAAATAAATACCCTTGGTGTAGGAAAATGATTTGGTGATTAAGTGATAGATGTTATTTTGGAAGTTGTTAATTTTCTTATGAACACTATATGCCCAAGAAAAATAGAATAGTATGGGATTTCATTTGAGGAGTAATGTTGGATTTTTATCTATGTTTTTATTATGAATTTATAGTGATTTGGGTTGTTTATGGAAATGATTTGGTTAATTACTTTTAAGTATGTGACGTTAAGAGTAATTAATGTCATTTGGATATACAATTTAACATGGAAGACTACATTCTTATAAGTTTTGAATTTCAATATTAGTTTGGATTATATTGAAGGATTTTAAAGACATTTGATATTTGAATGGTATTTATTTTACATTGGGGTATTGATGGTTTAATTTTAGAAATTAAGATTAGTTTTTTTTCTCTAATTGAATATCTGTTTGGGGGGGGGGGTCGTAAGATATTATACTAACCATTTTGGTTTTGATTTATCTCAGAAGACAAGTTAAATATATATTTAATACTACATGGATCATGTTTTTCAATAGAAATTTATTCTAGCTCTTTCATTGTGATCATATCTTCTTGAATAATCAATGTTAAAAAAATGACTTAGTGGTAAAAAGTTATTAAATAATGAAACTCTACATAAATAGTAAGTATATATCTTTATGTTCTTAGTCAATATCATAAATGAATTCCTCGTCCTTATGTAATGTTACTTAAAATAAAAATAATGTTGTCCGTTTACTTTTCCTACTGGGAGACTAAGGACCATTTGTCCCAACAAAAGTTTGTGATTTTCTTATTGTTAACTTTCTCCTGATCATGTTTTATATCCCTATCCATCATAACTGAACACTTATTTTATCGTCCATATCCATTTTTTCCTACATGGAATCCTAGTATGGTTTATCTTGGGCGACCTTTATACCTCTCTTCCTTTCCTTTAAAGTGATAGTTTTATTGACTCTTTTTCCGATTTGGGACTTTCTATTATATTCTCAACCCCAATTTAAAAAAAAATTGAGAGGATGCAATTTATTGAAGGAGGGGAGAATGTAACACCCCATGCATCCACGGTACTTTTCCCTTTGAATAATGCAATGGCGTCCATTGTACACAACTTCGAGATTCTAACACACCACAACCAATCAAACTAGCTGTTATGAATAGTAATACCTACTTTTTGAAATTTTATAAATTCTATCTCTCAAAACGTACTTAATTTTTGGATTCATAATATCAAAATTAGCCTAGGTTGAAATTATGGTACTTTTCGGATAACTTTCATATTTTGATGAATAGTGAAAATTACTACATTTTAATTAAAAACAACTTTTTTAATCGAAATAATTAATATTGATAAAATATGAATTTCACTAGTTTTAAAGTATATTTAGAATATATTTTTACAATTTAATTCAATGTTTGTCATTGTACATTACTTCACAATTAAACCAGACATAAACAAGTGCCAATCTTTTGATAGTTATTATCTCTTAAAAACACGCTTTCTGTTTTAACAACGGGAATTAATTTTAAATTAATTTCTTCCACTTCTGTGTTTTGAATATAAAAAAATGGATTCATTATTTGGAATCAGGGTGTTCATATTGTGTAAACAGGTAACTTTTATTTTTAGACATTTTGAATAATTATTTCGGTAAATATTTTATTTACCATGGTTAAAGGGTAAATCTCGTAAATAAGGGTTAAAACTTAATATTATAATAATACTAAATTAATCTAAAATGTGTCTTAACCGTATTTTTTGACACTTGGCCGATCATGGGCATATTTGGGTTGCTTTTGGGACCCCATGGATCCACTTGTAAGTGATAGGGACACTTTATTTTAATAAAGTTAAAATGAATACAAAAATGACACAAGCATATATCTTTTAGAAAAACAATTGTTAAATAGGGTTATATATGATGGATATTAGACTATAAATATTAATTAAAAATATAAAATGATTTCATACATAATGATAATTTATTTATAATTTTTAGACATTAAATAATTTAATTTATTTACGACACAATGGTGATGCAGTAATTTACATAATAGTAAAAAATTAGAATAATTGATATTAGAAATACGCAAATAAATATAATTTGAGACTTTTTATGAATTAAACTAATTTTATAGGTAAATATGACATATTAGGATTGATTTAATTGACATTTTTAGAAGTAATCATTCTTTTATGATTTTTACAAAAATCAATTATTGAATAGTGTCAAAATTGACATTAAAGAGTTTTTAAAACAAATATTATATTAATAATTGATATTAAATTCTTAAAAATCTAATGTTCGTCCAAGAGACTTATATCATGATATATGTATAATTAATGGACCACTTGGGGGGTCTTTTGGATGTATATAGTAAGTTTATTAACTATATAATATAAAAATACAAAGAGACATTGTAAAAGTGAAACTAATTAACTAAGAGTTAATACTTAAAGATAAGGATAATATAATTACCCAAACCTGTCTAAATTATATTAGATGAGTGGTTTTAGACCCATCCCCACCTTAAACGTTAAATAATCCACTTTGGATCCATTAGAAACCGAATATGTATTTATTATAACATAATATTTCTAGCTTTTCCAAAGGTGCCCCTCACCTCTCTTATAAAAGGGAACTCACCCTTCTCATTACTTCACACATTCAAAGCCTTTTGGTTCGGCCAAACCCTGTCCAAATACTCTCTAAACATCTCTCACTACCACCTAGAGTCCTTAGATTGATCGGAAATTCAACCTAAGGATCCCTTTTGATCAAACCAAAAGGAAGAACCAGAAGAAGAGGTAATGATTTCACCAACCTTTTTCATGTTCCTTTCTTCTTCCACTTCTTCATTATTTGTTATTTATATTCTAAAATAATGAATCCAGTATCTCCTATATACTGTAATATTATTATAAATATGCTAAACCATATTCATTATTCTATCCACCCTTTGAATAACATGTCACCATATGTGCGTACGTACGGCTTACCGTCTCCACGTCGTGGTGTAATTGTTATTCAATATATTATTATTTAGATGGGAATAATAATGATATGTAACTCATGTAAATAATAAATATAAAATAATAATGATTATGTACATATTATATATCATCCAATTATATATTATTTTTATATCAAAAGAATGATATTGTCGCTCGTGCGTACGTACGGACTACCGTCTCCACGAACGCGACTAGATTCATTCTCTATCATATCCATTCAAGTATAATTATCATTTTATGATTTAAAAATAATTTTTAATGACTATATATCATTATAGATATGGATAATATACAACCTATCCATGAAAACCACGGATTACGTAACAAAACATATAAAATAATACGAGTAAGTTAACACCCAAAACAACGAAAATTCTAAGATATTATTAACAAAGCAATGTTAAAAGAACATATATTATATCATATGAATTTATATGATTAATTAATAATTTAATAACAATTATTAAACCATTATACAGGAGGTTAACCTACCCCCAACCAAGGAAAAGTACAAGGTAAGGGGTTTCTTATCTCACTTTTAATTCTGTGAGAATTCCATTATTCACGACTTATTTATTGCATGTGGTGTGTGTACTGCCCATGATTGTATTCATTGTATAATATACATTAATTTATGGATATGTACATCATCATTTTATGATCCTTTTTTCATGGGTGTATGTTTCATAAGTTACCTAATCGATAAGGGAATTTGAAATTTCAATTTCCACTCATTTGGCTTTACGCATATTTCATTGATTATATTACTCCAAGATTATGTGTGGAATCACTATTCATTTGATTATGTCATAATTTCCGATCCCCTTCTTGTGGATATACTTTTTATACACATAATCACTCCATTGATAATTTCTCAAGTCATCGATATGAATTTGATAAGAGTACTTTTAACTCGTTCTCTATTTGTTGAGTTAAACATCCAATTCATTAGTGTTGTTTTTACAAGATTATGTGTGAATGTCCTTTGATTTTTTTACACTAAATATCCAATAATATTTAGTGTATTTATATATTTCACACATAACTATGTCGTTGATTTATCCTTAACCTAAGGATACAACCTTATGAGATATTTCATCTCAATTTACATTCAATTGATACTTCTTTTCTGTTATACACAAAATCACTTTTATGTTGTGTATATAATGTACTTTGACATAGTATATCATGAATCCCTTTATTCTCATGATATTACAATGTTTTTATTACCTCAATTATTTGTATTCAAGTGTCTTTATTTTGTTTAAGAACTCTAACTACAATATCATTTTAAATGTTTTAAAGATTTATTATTCTAAATCTTTCTCATTAATGTCCATGTTTTTAAAATATTTTTAAGGATTTATATATTTGTACATTAATGTTTTAAAATTAAAATTCCTTTTAAAAGTTCTGAAGTGGTATGGGACACCTTGATTCAAAAAAAATCTATTTTAAATGGCTTCTTGACAAATAGTGTGACTTTTAAATGATTTCAAGAAAAAAGGGGATATTTCTCTCAAATAGTTTTGATGATTATTTTCATCAATTTAAACACCCTTAATTATTCTTGATTGAGGTTAATGTGATACAATACAATCTTCCATATTGTATCGAATAAGTTATTTTTGATTGTGGATGTGTTATTTTTATACCATTCATGGTTTGTGGTTAAAGTATTGACATTTCGTATGCTAGTGTTAATAAGAATGTTTATTTAATGTTTAAACCTGTTCATATGAGGAATGCATTGGACTTAATAAGTGACGGGTGGAGCCCTCTATAGCTCCTCGATGCATTGGTAGGTCTCATGAGACAAACTATTGTCTTGGCACAAGGCCTTGGAAAAATCTTATTTGTAGTCTCGGCACGAGGCCTTGTCTATGTGGTTATGATAGTCTGGCATTATGCATTCCAACATTATGAAAGTGGTTATTGATATTTCATGTGATTATTCGATTAGTAGAATATCCATGTGAATAATTAAATGGAATTATATCGTTTTATTTTTGCCATACTATGTTGAAGTTCAAGTATAAAAGTCTTTTGTTTTAATTTTTAAATTGCCTTAAGTGTTTATGTTTATCTATGAAAGCTTCTTCTATAATGTTATCCTTACTGAGAATCTAATCTCACCCCTTTCAATGTTTTATTTTTCCCAGGATTTTGAAGAAGTAATTTATGAATGACATGAAGGGATAGAATGAGGGGATAAGAAGACAAGATGTTGTTGTAGTTTTTTTACCTTATGATGTAATGTAAGACTTATGAATATATCTAGTGTTTCCAAGACTACAAAACTAATCTGTCATTTGAGACTTGATCCTTTTTGATCAGGCCAATGTTTTGTAATAATGCACTGACTCTGGGTATCTAGGGTCGGGGCGTTACAAATGTAGAGATAGAGGATCGATCAGGGCTATCCACAGGGAGCATGAAAATGTGGAAGAGGAGCTGGTTGCTCATCAGGCGGTCGGTGATGATTCTAGATGTTACCACCACCACCACCAGGTGGTCCACCCTGACCATAGGGAGCAGGAGGACAAAGGCGATCTCAACTCCAAGAAGCTGAGGCCTACAACCACAACACTATGGAGATGATATGAGGTATGATCTGTGTCTTCTCAACATTAGCTGCATTACTTATCGACATAGGTTCCCATCATTCTTTTTTTTCACTTCCCTCATTCAGAGCTCAGAGAATCCAACAGAGTCAATAGCTCAATCCTTATGGATATATACTCCTATGGGAGCGGATTCGACGATTATGTATTGGTAACGGTAGTGCGAGCTTACTCTAGGAGGCGAGAGCTTCAGTTGGGATCTCCTAGTAGCAGCGTCAAGGCCTTACGATGTCATCTTGGGTATGAACTGTTTATATACAGTCCATTCTCAGGTTGACTTTATTAGGTGAAATGTGCGATGTGTCCACACGGATGCGACCCGGTTTACCTTCACTAGAGAAAAGGGATCCTTTGCAGCGTAGGATTGACTTACCCGGAAGAAGGTGCAACCTATTATATATCAGTTGGATAGCCATACCTTCAGAGAAGTTGATGTGGGGAGTCTGAGTTATCCTATAGTGGAAGACCAGTACGCGGATGTATTTTCTATGGATTTTCTGGGTCTACCTCTTCATAGATAGGTGGAATTTAACAATGAATTGTACCCAGGAATGACATTGATATCAACACCAGAGTATCGAATGTCTCTCGTAGAGCTTCGTGAGCTTCCGGTATAGATGAAGGACTTTCAGGGGAAAGGGTTCTTCCAGCTCAGTGTTTCCCCATGGGCAGCCTCGATTTTGTTCAACAAGAAAGCTTATGGGAGCTTGATACTCTGTGTCGATTATTGGTGCCTAAAATATGTGATTGTGAAGAACAAGTACCCACTTCCAAGGACTGACAACCTATTTGATCAGCTGAAGAAAGCACGGTGGTTCTCAATGATAGAACACATATCAGGCTATCACCAGCTTAGAGTAAGATATGAGGATGTTCATAAGATGGATTTCAGATGTCGGTACAACCATTATGATTTCCTGGTTATGACATTCGGTGTATCCAACACTCAATCAGTGTTCATGGTAATCATGAAGATGATCTTTAGCCATACCTTGATTGCTTTGTAGTAGTCTTCATCGACGACATTCTTATCTACTTGACTACCAAGGAGTAGAGTGCCTATCATTTTCATGTATTACTGGACATACTCTGATAGCACAAGCTTTATGGTAAGTTCTCGAAGTTACAGTATTGGATTCAAGAGGTTAACTTTTTGGGACATGTCATATCAGAGGCTGGAATTGTAGTAGATCCTGTGAAGATTGAGACGATACTTGCTTGGGAGTCACCCATGAGTGTGACAGAGGTACGATGTTTCCTGGGTTTGGCTGGATACTACTAGATATTTGTGCCAGATTTCTCAAGAGTTGTTGCACTAGTATCAACATTGAAAATTAAGGGGAAACTAATCGTATGGATGGAGAGATGACTGCAGAGTTTTCAGGAGCTATGGCATAGGCTGACTAGTTCCCCCATCATGAGTCTTCCAGAGGAGGGCATAGGGTAAAAATTCTAATAAGACACATCAGGGGCTGGGCTAGGATGTGTCCTGATGAATAAGCTAGTAGTGATCATATATGGTTCTCGAAATATAAGATAGCATGAGAAGAAATATTCTACCCATGACCTGGAGATAGTAGTAGTGGTCTTTTCCTTGAAGATGTGGCGATACTATCTGATGGGAAAACATTTTACATTGTACTATGATCCTAAGAGTCTTAGGTATATTTTCTCTCAGAAGGACCAGAACCTAGGACAACGACATTGGATTGTGTTCGTTTAATACTACGACTTCGAGATAGTCTATACTTCTGGGAATGGTAATGTTGTAGCAGATACACTCAGTAAGAGATCTATTATATAGCTACTAGGTGAGGTGATGGATTAGGTGGGCACATTGAAAATATCCATTGTGGGTCGATTTGAAGCATCATTCATTTAGTATCTTATAGTCACTCCCTCACTTCTTCAGTGAGTCAGGGAGGCGCAGTGTGAGGACATTGACTACGAGGCTTGATGTGCTCAGATATCCATAGGTCATGCACCTAATAGATATTCTGAAGGTGGGGAGCACATTATTCTCTTTAGAGGACGTACCATAGTACTAGGGTCACTTCTGGATGAAGTGATGGGGGAGTTACACACATCCCCCTCTATAGGTAAATCCAAGAGTGGCAAAGATGTACCAGGATATTCGACGACAGCACTAGTGTCTGTGAATGAGGAATGTAATAGCATATTTTGTCTCTCAGTTCCTCACTTGTCAGCAAGTAAAGAATATCATCAGGTACCAGCTGACATGGTTCATCCAATAGAGGTCCCAGAGTGGAAGTGGGAGGGGAGATCTATAGACTTTGTGACAGGAATTCCATGTACATCCAGAGGTCATGATTCTATCTGGGTAATCATCAACCGACTCACCCAGTCGGCCCACTTCCTACCGATTAGAGAGCAAGGTTCAGTAGAGAGCGTGGGATGCATTTATGTGTAAGTGATTATTTGGTTACATGGATTTCCCTCGATAATTATCATCAGCCGTGATGCACATTTTACTTCTCGGCTACGGAAGGGGTTGTAGGTGTCTTTTGAGAAACAACTTCATTTGAGTACCGAATTCCATCCACAGACGTATAGCCAGACTGAGTAGACTATTCAGACCCCTAAGGACTTGCTACATGCTTTTGTTCTTGACATCAGTTGCAGCTGGGAGGATTAATTCCCTTTTGTGGAATTTTCATACAACAATAACAATCACTCCACCATTGGGATGGAACCTTTTGAGGTGTTGTACCGGTGACCATTCAGATCACCTTTGTGCTAGACTGACCTAGGGGAGTCAGCCCTTGTGGGACCAGATATGGTTTGGCCTAACACAGAGAAGTTGTAGATCATCCAAGAGTAGAATAAGACTGCATTGAGCAGGCATAAGTTGTATGGCGATAAGAGACAAAGATATCTGGAGTACGAGGATGGCGACCACATATTTATACGGGTCTCACCTCGACGTGGTTTGCAGAGATTTATCGAGGCGGAAAGTTAAATATGAGGTTCATCAGACCCATTCAGGTCCTCAGTAGAGTTTTCATGGTGGTTTACCGCTTAGCTATTCTACCTCAGTTGCACTGAGTGCATGATGTCTTCCACGTATCCCAGCTAAGGAGACACATGCACAACTCTTCCGACATCTTCAACCATGGAGAGCTAGACATTGAGGACGGGGAAACTTTTATGGAGGTTCCAGTAGAGATTGAGGATCGATGGAAGAAGGTCCTTTGTAGGTGGTCAATACCTATGGTGCACGTTCGTTGGCAGCACAGGAACCACTAGGAGAGGACATGGGAGTGGGAGGCTCAGATACATGCCCAGAAACCCCACTTGTTTTCCTAGTATTGTTATGTGGATTATGGGGAAGTAAATATCTGATGTGGGGAGAATGTAAAGACCTTGAATTTCCATGTATTGTTTTTAATTATATGGGAATTTTACGAGTCTGTAACAATTGATGGTGCGTGATTCTGAGGCTCGGTGTGCCTGGAATGAATTTCTAAACTTTTTTCAGGTACGTTATGTAAACATATGAGTGGATTTTGTAACTTCTGAACCGGTGCTCAGAATTAACATCTTAGGGCACTGTTGATCTCAGAGCACATATTTTCGCTTTAGGGGACCTTCACATTGACTGTAATAGGTCGAGGGTGAAAGAAACCATTTGGTTTTTTTTAAAGATTTAAATAAAATAAAATTGTTTAACATTTTATTTTCCTTGGAACACCCATGTGAGGTTATAGAGGTGGGGACCACCAGAACTAAACCTCCCATGTGAGTTTATGGTGGTGGGGACCCCCTAAAACTTGAAATTTCTAAAACTCCCTAATAATGAGAGATAACCGATGGATTCCCTCCAACATTGAATTTTTCAAACACCATTCATTAAATGGGCCAATTAATCCTTCCAACCTACCAAGATAAATAATCTACTCAATTTAATTACAATTCAACCTCTTTGTTTGGGAGGATTTTTGGTTGGAAAAGAAGTTCCTTGGTGGGAGAATTTTTTCCAACAAAGAACTGCATCAAAGAACGTTCATCAAAAATTTATGAAGAGGATGACATTCGAACCCGTCATCGAAGCATGGTTTCGGAGGAAAGGGTTGTTGGAACCCCCTCTACCTTCATTAAAATATTTCTCACACCAATTTCATCAAAAAATCAATGTAGGGGTGTATTTAAATTTTGAATAATTTTATTTTCCCTCTCACATTTAAACATCTTCCGTGAGTTGTATGTTGCCACCCTAACACGGAGGGTACAGTCCAAACATACATGGATCACCCCTCCTAAGATCTTGTGGATATTTTGTGGGATCTTTGCGATGGTGTTGGAGTCTGGTGCTGGTAGTTGGAACCGGTGGAACTTGTGAACCACGACGATGGCGAAAAACGAAGGGCGGCTAGTCCAGCCAGCCAATGGAGCCGGCCCGATGCCACACCGCCCACGGACTCCGCCACCCCAGAGCCTCCGCCTCCCATGGCCTCCTCTTTCCCATGGCCACATCGTGCCATTCAGGTACCCGTTGCGCCACACTGAGGACCCATCACACTGCATGTGCCCTCTTGACGCCCTCAAAGCCTCCGTGCCGCCCTTGCCAACTTGTGCTACCCCATGGCCTCCACCGCCTCGCTGGCTGCTACCCAGGCCGGTCTTCTAGGCTGGGCCACCCAGTGCATTCATGGCCAGGTCGGACCAGACTCATACCTGTTTCGACACCCCCCCCCATATGCACTTTTGATCATATCATTGGCACCAGGCGTCTGTTTAACAAACCGTCAGGGTCTTTGGAAACCACGGAGCATGATGGTCCCTTGAGTATACCCCATTGAATATTTGGATAAATTTAGAGTATGGCTGGGTTGGATCAAGTAAAAATCCAATTGGGCCCTCAGGACTAAAAGGATAATAACTCACATACCGTGTGTCTGATTGACGCAATGTCTATTGCGTTGAGACCCCTATGACATGGAGGTATTTTGAGATACTTATCTATGAGACTTCATGTCAGTTGGAGTACCGACTAGTGGATTGACGAACGGACCCTCCAAGAGATGAGAAAGACTATGTGGGAGACTAGTAGTTGGATTTGACTTTAAGAATGAAGAGTGATCATGTGTGGGTCAATACCTAGCGATCCTGTGTGGGTCAGTATCTAGAGATCCAGTGTGGGTCAACACCTAGAGATCATGTGTGGGTCCGCAACTACCGATCCTATGTGGGTCAGCACCGAGTGATCCTGTGTGGGTTAACATCGAGCGATCCTTTGTGGTTCAGACTCTTAATAGAGTATGGTGATTCAGTAGTTACATATAATCATCTCTACTAATTTACTTAAGTAATACCTAGTATGAGATGAGTTTGTACATTTATGGTACTTTCCATCATGGTAATAAATTGTTGGTATTCTTTTGTGTGGCGTACCTATGTTGTACTTGACGTCATGGTATTTTTTCCTTTGCGGAAAAGTTGATCTTGTTTCATTGGTGTTGGACACTATGTTTTCCTCATGATTGAAATTGGTTTACATGAAAACTTTGATATATGTACGGGCATATACCTAATAAGGGTTACTAGTTGTTTCCTTCTTCAGTGGTTTATCCTTTGTGTATTTTTGAGACCTTAATGGCCTCGAGGTCCCTACTAAGTATCATTATACTCACCCCTATAAAAGCTATGCCTGCACTTCGTTGATTTTAGTGCAAACGACGGACATCGCTGACTGAGGACTAGGGTACCTGGATTGGAGGTAGCTCGGAGGTGAAAATTATACCAGGTGAACCGTAGAGATGACCATTTGTGAGTTGTACCTACCCTTCATGTAGGATCCATGGTGGATGATCTATGATCTACGTTTAACCTTTCAATTGTCTGGTACTTTCTAGTTTTCCGAGTACTTTCCAGTTGGTCTTGTATACTGGCCCATGTTCCTTACTATACTCACTCTCTTTACTATTATGTTTACTTGAGATCATATCTTTCTCTGTGGTTATGTGTCTGTGTTATAGCTTATAAAGGCAACGCCTTCCCAGTTTTAGGGAATACATCTGTGGTGCTAGTCCCCATCCCCTGGCCTATGGAAGGTGGGGTTGGGGTAGTCACGACACATGCCCCAAGGGACAGGTCGTGAGAAATTATTACCTAATGAATTATTGGGAAATATATTTCCTATATTTCATAAAATGAAATCCATTTATATGTACCCTACTAGAAAATAAATCATTGATAATTTCAATAATAATGAAAAAATGGTTTTCATAAGCATTCAATCATAAAACATAACATTAAAAAGAAATAGAATTAATAAACATTAGACCATAAAAAATACAATCCCACTATATAAATAATAAGGGAAATATACATGGATCATTAACTATGTAAATAATATATGATATGAATGGATTTTATCTTATACAATATTTTTTAAATATCACCTATAACATTTCTGACCGTGAAAAATAAATTTTCATTAAAATTCAAATTTTTAAAAAACAATATTTGGAATAGTATTTTATGAAACTAAAATAGATTAATTAGAAATGAATCTATAAAAAATAATTAAAAACATTTCATTTGGAAAATATATTTTTATCTTGGAAAAAATATTTTAAAACATAAAACCATAGGAAAATAATTTTGGAAATTTTATTATGAATAAAAATAAATTTCAACCGAAAAGATAATATTTATAAAAACTATAATTTTTAACTATTGAGTCTATAAAGAGAGAGAAATTAAGAGATAAAATTATTGTAATTAAATAACTAGAGGATACTAATATTCATGTGTTTTTTGAGAGATATATCATAAAATTTCATCAGTGGAATCATAATCACATTCAATGATGATAAATGATGAGATTATAACATAAATCTTTGACCACATTGGAAAAAGTTTAATTGAGTAATCGTGAAAAAAAGAAACCTAAATTGATATTAAATAACATAATTTTATTGAATAGAAATTGAAAATAATATCAGTTTTATTATAGACACTAGACAAAAGAAATAAGTAATATATACGACACATGACCCATAGAAATAAATGTAAGACATAAATCCATTATAGAGATCACATCATAGTAGGGGGAGTTAATAAAATGAATCAATGATATGTATAAAATTTAAATCCACATAAAATAGGTGTAAATAAATGATAATATAATTAGATGTAACTTCACAGATAATTTTAACACTACATTATCAATGAAGTAGACTTTTAACCCAATGAATGGAAATTGATTTATGAAATCCTTTACCGAAAGTATGGATTTTCATTGATCACGTTTGAATATCCTTTATGATAAATATGGATTTATTATAGTATTTTTACATGAACATATATATATATATATATATCATAACATTTATGATTTATTTATAACATCTTATCATCTTTTTTTTAATAATTTGTTACTAAAATTAGTGGTCAAGGTGATAACTACTTTTTTTCTATGAATGCTTCGGTTCAACTGTCACATTCCTTACAATTTTATCATGGATTAATTATTTACATAATATTAATCATTTTATAAATATAACATATGTTTTTTATATACATACTTATTATCATTAATAAAAATTATAGATAGGAAAAGGTATTACATTATTCATGGAGATGGTATGCCGTGTGTACCCATGAACATTGTTTTCAATTTTTATTTGATTGACTAAATGAAATGTAAGAAATAATAAACCATTTAAGAATTATTATTCTATTATATATATCATATATGTTCACATAACTCATCCATAATACCATAAATGTAATATATTACTGAAAAACGAATCACATCGCTTCGTGGAGATGATAGTCCATACACAAACATGAGCGATGTTATCCTTTATCAAAATATTGGATGATAATAATCTAGAAAAAATATTATCATTAAAGAAGTATAATTATGTCATAAATATCATATATAAACATTAAATCAATCGTAATTACCATTCGTAATATATGGTGATGAAAAATTGTTTATATTGCACTGTGGAGACATAAAGCCATATGTATAGATGAGTGACACTTTCAGTTAATATTTGATAGGAAAGATGGTGTAAAGTGGAGTTTCCAAAATATTAATAACATTTATTTACATTTATGATACCGAAGTTATTATTTTATGATTTATTTCACAAATTTATCATAGGTAACTAAGAATATAATAAAAGTGACAGATTAGAGAGATTACCTCTTCCTCTAAACAACTCATTTAGGTCTCCCACAAATGTTTCTATGGTTGGAATTTTGAAATGACCAATACTGCCAAAATTTTTATATATAAGCTATGAAGATAATTTCTTAGTGTATGGTAGAGATTGAAGTATATAAGTGGTTTAATAAATTGAGGCAAGTTGTATCCTTTTATAATTTAGGTGAGAGGAGCTATTAGAATATCTCAATATAATAAATTAATATAAATTAATTTAAAATTTTAAAATGCACAAACGAATGTTATTTTGGAAAAAAACCAATATGGGTCATCATATTATCATTCAATAAAATTTATATATGTTGTTTCTATATTTCTACGATTATATTCTGTTTTAAATCTTATTTAATCCCTTCAACTCTTACCATGACAACATTATTGTTTACTCTTTGAGGGTTAATATGTTAACTATACAATGTGAAAGGAACCATTAGTGAATCATAGATGAAATTTTAATCCTTATCCCAATAATTCAGATATGAAAAAGATTTTTTTAAAATTTTATATCATTTATTAAAATATCATTTATTATTAAATATTCATAATTCCCATTTTTAGGACTATTCATTATGTTGACTACAATAATAACTATTTAAATTATATAGTTTTAAAAAATATTTTATAATGTATAATAAATGATAATGTCATCTATAAAAATCATTAATTATATTAATAATCTAAATTATATTTATTTTAATTTTTTAATAACATATAATTTTTATTTTCATTAATTAAATTATTACATCATCAGCATTGTGTAAGCATTTAATGTTACTCATTCTTAACAAAAAATTGAAAATAAACTAACATGATATATATATATATATCTAAAATTATCATTTATATGATAATATATATTGTTTATTAAACGTATGAAAAATATTACTATAGTTAAAAAAATGCTTGGGAAATCTGTGAATTTTATATAAATAAAATATTACAAATATCATAATCGCATATAATAGAGACAAAAAGAAAAATATTTAAATGATAAATTATTGTGAAAAAAATACACAAAAAATTATTTTTTTAATGTGTATGATTCATGTTATTATTCGTAAAATATTATTTTTCCCCAAATTACCTGATTTACACATTACTATGCTAACAATATTTACCAAGACTACTATTTATTTTCTAAAAAATTAAAAGGGGCCTATTTATTAAATTGGGATCCCAAAATTAATGAAACTAAATGAACATTTAAAAATTTTAAAATAACTTATTTTCATATTTTAATTTCAAATTAATCCAAAAAATGGAATGAAAAAATGTTTTTCAGAAAAATCACTACATTTTAAATAAAACCTATTTATACTAAATTGAAGTATAAAATCCATATAAAAAATAATTTTAATATTTTAAGAAAGTGCGAAATAATGAAAATTTAATACCTAATAAAAGAATATTTTTACATTATAAATTCATTAAAAATATAATTTTTAATAAATATCGATAAATTTCATTATTGATTAAAAAATAAAACTTTTCATAAAATTCTCAAAAATTTAACCTTAGAAAATTTTAACATGATTTTTTCAAATATGAAATTTATTTTTCCAAATAATTTTTATAAAACTTACAGAAATAAATATTAATATTTATTTATAAAAGAATAAAAGCCCATTTTTGAAGAAAATATATTATTTATGAGAACAATTACATCACAAAATGTTTTTTATTATTTTTATAGTAATGTACAAATATATTTATATTGATTATGAATTATATATTTAATTCTCAAATTATTTATTCTTATTCATAACCCCTAATATGATGGATATTTTTTAACGATGATATAATAATATTTTTTAATTCTTTTTGGATTGGTGTCGTATATCTTGTGCTTTATAGAACATTTAATTTACTTCTAAAATATCAGTTTATTAAATTATAACCCATTTAATTTATTTAGCCCTCATAATTTTTACTTATTATCAGTGACCATGGTTTAAAATTTCAAAATTAAAATATTAAAATCCCATATAAAAAAGGGTCAATAAAATATCCACATGAAATGATTGAAACAAAAGTTAGAAGGTGATATTAAATAATATGTACTAGGTTACAATGTTGGGAAAAATATATGTGGAAGTGAAAAATAAATACAATGGAATGGTATATAGTGATATAAAATATAGTCAAGAGAAAGTTAACTACCACAAAATCATAAATCAGTGATTGGTTAAAATTCTATATATTCCAATGTAAGGAAGGAAAACAAATAATATTTATGATTAAAAATCATTTTCTTAATGCAGAGAAATTATTTTAGTTCTTATAGAAAAAATATTAGGAAATATAATTACTTGATGAATATTTAAATTCATTTAATAAATTTCAACCACAAACTCAAATATTTCTATAAATGATGGATATGAATTTTTTATTCTCGAAGCACTAGAATCAATGACCACAGATCAAAAATTACAACATATAAAATCAAGATATTCCTATTGTATTCATTCATTCACAACAAAAAATCGTTAACATAAGATTTATTGATTCTAATAAACAATGTGAAATCAAATGAGGAAAAGAACCTTATTCTCCAAAATTCAACAGTAAAACCCAAATTCTAACTAAGATCATTTGATAAAGAACTACACATAAAATCCAAAAAAATATTCTTAAATAAGATTGAATCCTAAAAATCACATAGTATTTTTAAGATAAATATAATATTTATCATAAAAAAACATAAATCATTCTTAATTTCTAATATCAAAACTATAATTTCTCCAATAACATAATCTCAAAGACCTGAAAATCAATTCCTTAAATAATCTGGACCACCATAAAGCCACTATAAAAGCATATGTGATTCTAAAATATAATTAAATATTTATTAATCAAAATAATATCCCATTATATAATATAAGATTCCCAAAATAATGAGATTATTTATTAATAACATTAATCACTTAACCACCAAATCAATTTCAAATCCAAATGGTTATCTATAAGATAAAAAATATATTCCCAAAAATAAAATTTTTATTTATCTGTCAAACCATTTAAATAAAAAAATCATCATAACTAGGACTTAATATGGGCTAGGGGTAGAAAATTCACCATTATGTCCATTCAGTTGTGGATTCAAACCTCGTAGACATTTAGGATAAGATGGGTTATTACCCATCCTATAGGTTTCCCATTTTATAAATCTATCCTTATAAAAAATATCATTATCGTTTTTATTCTAATATGTAATGTCCTATAATTACCTCATGAAAAAATTTAACGAGAAATATCAGTATTGTCCTTAAAACATTATAACATAAAACATAAAAAGGGATATATATGACTATAATCGTAGGTTTATATATAAACATGATGGTATCTATAAATATTATGATAACATATATTTAAGACATATTAATCTTTGATGTAATATAAAACCATATCAGATATAAAATTTAGTAGTAGAAAATTCGTACATACATATTCGTTGATAAAAAATAAACATTACATTTCTTTCTTTGATACTGATAAATATGACTCAATTTTTTCAGTAAAAACATAAAATATCAAAATATAATATTAGATCACTTACATAAAAATGTAAATTATTTGTCTTCAATATTATATAATCATGTAGAGCTATTATATATCTTATAATAATAAACAACTGATCCATAAGAATCTCTATCATCTTCCAAAATTTCGTCATGTCAAACTCCCTTCTTATATATATCCCACTTATAAAAATTATTCAAAATATATTGAATAAGAAACATAAGAATGGGTGAGCTCAAATACTCAGTAGGGGTAACCATTGAAGATACTAATGATTACTTTTTCATAAAAAGTGTATCAAGGTATAAAAACAAGTACATAATATTTGAAAACTATTCCCCATATATCAAAGGTAAAAATCTTAAGTCATGGAATAAAACCTGGAATTTCATAATACATTCATAATGAAAGAATAAAATAATATAATCCATGAGAGAATAACATGGTCATAAGACATGGATTTTTTTGAATACACATAAGCATAAAAAATTATTTCAATATTAACAATGGATCATTTCCAAGACTATAATAAAAGATAATTTAGATTACTAAACCAACCACGCACCCCATTCCATCAAAGAATTACTAAACCAATATCACTCTAATTCTATCAATGTATTTATGAAATAGGTTCAAACTTATTCCACAACTGTATTATCTTATACCCATATTAGTCCTTAATCATTATTCATAGATGGATATGAATAAAACAAAAGTTGAAAAACGACAAGGAAAAACACCAAAGGAGAAAAGCTACAGTGTCTAACTATAGTGTCGACCAAAAAAATATACTCTAATATGATTATTCCCTTTAATAGAGAATATGTGCGCATCTGAGGAAAAAAATACGTGAATACAATGTGATTCCATAGAAGTTAAATGATCAGCCACCTTGTTTCCCGCCCTCTAGATGTACGAAAAATGGTGCCATTGTTAATGAGGTTCTTACACATTCTGAGGACAGAAAGTACAGAATAGAGAGTATTGTACATACCATGAATAGAGTACTAATGGATAAGGTAGTCACTATTGATTGATATGAGAACAATACTATGAAGCCTAAATAGCTACAGACTCATGATCATTACCATCGCCTCAGCAAGAAGGGTTTGACCTCTACCGAAGTAAGATGGGAAAGAAAGGATGACACACCCCATGGGATCCTGTATAACTCCACCTCCCTACATTTCACTCATAGAACAAGATCCATAAATGTTGATATTCAAACTATGTTGGTGCAGGAACCATCACACCCAGTGTCTAGGATTATTGGAACAAACCCCAGGAGAGCCCACTTGAAGCTATCTGAGAAAGGGGGCCTCACACCATTTTTCTTCTGCCCCAATTATTTCCATAAAAATAAATATTGTTATTTTAATGCTCAAACCCTTGTTACCAAGATTTGGTGAATTATTAAAAAACATTGGAATGAACCCATGATATCAATTCCCAAAAGACCGATCAGTTTAGCTTCCATGGATGTACTTGATTCAAACATTAGTTTTACCTTACATTATAAAATGAAAATACTACTAAATTGTGTCTCATATGAACAAACTCATATCCCATAACCTATTCGTGAAGGTCAATCATAATATACTTCTTCACATCTTGGGAAAAATAAAATATAATAAAGGGGTGAGCTCAGATGCTTAGTATGGATAATAATATAGTAGAAACTATCAGAAATAAGCATAAACATTTAAGGCAATTTATAAGACTAAAACAAAATCTTTTTAAACATAAACATCAGAATAATATGGAAATGATAAATCAAATAATTCTATTTAGTTATTCACATGGATATTCTACTAGTCAAATAATCACATGTAATATCAATATCTAATTTCATAATGATAGAATGCACAATGTCGGACATTATAACCACAAAGTCAAGGCCTCATGCCAAGAACACAAATAAAAATATTGTCATGGACTTGTACCAAGACACAAGTTTTCCTCATTGAACTTATAGATGCATGGAGGGGAAGTTGCAGGCCCTACCCATCCCTTACTGCGTCCAATGAATTCTTCATATAAAAATGTTGAACCATAAAATAAACATTCATATTAAAAATGGAATATGAAATCTTAATACTTTAACCATAAAATATGAATGGTATAAATTTATCAAATCCATAGTAGAACATATCAAAAAAAAACATTAATAAATAATGGAATATTTTATATTAATTTAAATTCAAACAAGTGTAAAATCTAACATAGGATGTTGACATAGATGAAATAAAATTCTGTTAGAGAAATATCTCAGTCTATTTTGAAATCATTTAAAAGTAAAGTAGTTATAAATGAAAAAAATTATGTTTAAAATACTCTTATATTCTTGTAATGGTAGCATTGAAGGTTCTATAACAGTGGAAAATATCTCCACCTGTCGTATATATTAAAAGTCGTGTTTCCTTTATTTTTCTAAAAGGTCATAAAGTACCTTGTTTGGAAAATAAACGAAATATTCCTTTCAATTATTTTTATAAAAAGTAAAATAATGGTAGAAATGAATTTAAACCATTTTATACGAAATATTAATAATGTTTTGAAATAAATTTTTAAGAAACATGGATGTGGTTGATAAAAAAGTCTTGGTAGATACTTAAGTATAAACAACCTTGAATAATAAAGAGATTGTAAAAATAATAATTACATTTTACTTTTCCTTGGCCGAGGGTTCATTAACCTACAGTGTAATGTAAAACTCATTATTATAAAATTATACAATAACCAAATACATAAATATGATGTCATATATAATCCTATATTATTTCATTGTTAATTATATTTTAGTAATATCATTTTTCAGGTGTTAACTAATTCATTTTTCTTTATATGTTTTTTATATAATTCAGGTTTGTTATGGATAGGATGAATTTGATTCATATGTAGAATGATATTAGTTTATTACACATTAATTTTAATCTTCAAATAGAAATTATACTTGACTTTTTATGATGGGGAATGAAATCTCATCGCGTCATGGAGATGGTAAGCTGTACATACGTAAGAGCGACAATATAATTCTATTTGTGGTGAAATTGTATCTAATTGGATAGAATATTATATATAAAGAATTAATAACCTGTTATATTTATTATTTACATCAATTATACACATTATTATACCCATCCAAATAATGATGTGTTGAGTAACAAACTTCACCACAACGTGGAGACGGTAAGCCGTGCGTACGCACGTATGGTGACATTGTCATTCATAGGATATATTGAATAATTAATATGGATATAACATATTAATTATAACATCAAAATATGTAGAGGATACTAGATTTATTATTTTATTATGGAAACAACAATGAAAGATGATGTAAAATAAGAAAAGTACATTGAAAGAGGTGATGAAATAATTACCTCTTCTTCGGGTGCATCATTTTTATTTGAACAAAAGGGATCATTAAGGTGAATTTTAGAAAAATTTATTGATACTATGATGAATTTAGGGTAGTTTGTATGGGATTTTATTAGGTTTTTTCAGATCCAAATGGTTTTGGATCTGTTAAATTAAGAGAAGGGTAAGTACCCTTTTATAAGAGAGATGAGGGTCAAATTAGGAAAATCTTGAAATGTTATTTTATTATAAAATAATTTTCGTTTTCTAATAGCTCAAAATGGATTTATTTTGAGTTTAAGGTGGGGATGGTTCCAAAATCTAAAACCAACAGGTTTTAGGCATGTTTGAGTCACCATATTAACCTTATATTTATGATTTAACTCTTAGTTAAATAGTTTAATTTTTTCCATGTCATCTTATATTTTTACACTGTATGGTTAATAAAAATACAATAAACTACAATGTTAACCTAAATTGGTTCATTACGGACATATATATTACTATTTCAGTCCTTTTTCAGATCCTTATATTTTTAGGAACATCATATCATTTAATAAAAGAGTATTTGTTTTAAAAACTCATTTAAGTCAATTTTGACACTAGTTAGTATTTGGTTTTTGTGAAAGTCATAAAAATATTATTTATTTGAAAAAAAATACATCAAATTAACCCTATAATGTAATATTAACCTCATAAAATCTTTAATGAAAGAAAAACACTATATTAAATTTTATTTTAATATTTATAATATTAACTATTTTAATATTTCATTAATAAGATAATTACTACATCATCATTGTGTCATAAATAAATTTAATTATTTAATTTTGAAAAATTATAAATAAAATACTATGATTTATGAAATCTTATTATCTTTCTAATTAATAATTATTGTCGAAATTATCTTTTGTATAACCCTATATTAAAAATGTTTTAGTTATTAATATTTGAATTTAACACTTTTAACTCCTCTATAAAAAAATATAATCAAGGTCCTAATCTAATCCATGTGGATAAAAAAGGATAATTTTTTTAAAGTTGATTTTGGTCGAAATAAGAATATCTAATCGAATTAGGACATGTGTTATGGTAATTATAAAACCCTTTTTATGTTTAATAACTCTATTTATTTTAAATAGTGGTAAATAAAATTAAAAAGTTATTATTTACCAAAAAATATTTCAATCCTATTGAACCACATTTTACATACTAATTTAAACCATGTATATTTTATTTTTGAAATTCAATTTCCAGAAGTGGTAAAATTATGTATTTGGAAAATTTTCAAATGTTCCTAGAAGGATGGTTAATGGGTGTAAAAAGTTAAATATAAATTTTATATATCTAATCTTATTATAACATTTCATCAAAAAATTACACTAGAATTATATAGGTATTATGTATCTATTTTGATATTTAAATAATTTTAAATGAAAACTAATTATTCAATTAAATAGTCTGTTTTAAACAATAATGCAATGTTTTTCACTATTCATAAAAAATGAATGTTTTATGAAAAATAACAAAACGTCACCATAAGCTAATTCTAATATTCCAATTCTAGAAATTATATAAATTTTTTAAAATAAAATTTATAAAATTTCAAAAAGTCGGTATTACTATTCATAACGAATTTTTAAAAGGAAACTGTTATTGGTCGTGGTGTGCTAAAGCTCAAAGTTGTGTAAAACAAAAGCTATTGTATCTTTCAAAGAGAAATGTAATGTGGTAGCTTGCAGTGTTACATTATTCCTTCTTTAAAATAATTTCATCCTTAAAATTTCTATAATATTTTTTCATAAAAAGATTCAAGTGGTTATTCATCATAACATCCTCAGGATCCCACACCGCCTCTTCCATTTTTTTTCTAAAATGAACATTTACCACACGAGTCATCTAGTTTCTAAAAACTTGTTCTCTAGTATCAATAATCCTGGTAGGCTCCTTACAATAAGCCAGATTGGGTTCCAGTACTATTTCTTCATTGTTTAGTACATGTGTTGGTCTTGAAAAGTATTTTCTTTTATTGATATGTGGAACACATCATGAATTTTGGAGAGACATGGAAGAATTACCGAACTATAATCTACAACAACAATTCATTCCAGAATTTTGAAATGTCTGATGTACCTGGAAATTAATTTACACTTTCCAAATTTTATGACACCCTTCCATGGAGATACCTTTAAAAAACATGATCTCCTACTTGAAATTCCACATCCTTCAATTAGTTATCATTATATCTCTTTTTCCATCTTTGAAAAGCTTTCATGTTGTTCTAGATAATATTCACCATTCTTATTTTGTCTTCAACATGTTCTGGGCCTATGAGTTTTGTTTCACCAACATCATCCCAAAAAGTTTGTGTGCAACATCTCTTTTTATATAACGCTTTATATGGTGCCACATGAATACTTGAATGGAAGATATTATTTTTGGAAAACTATACCAGAGTTGAAACTGATCCCATATACCATGAATGTCATGTGAGAAAGATCTCAATAGGTCTTCTAAGGTTTGAAATGTCTGTTCTAATTGTATATGAGTTTTACAGTGGTATCCAATACATAAATGAAGTTTAGTATCTAGGGATTTTTTAGGACTTTTCTAGAATCATGAGGTAAAATGGGGATCACAATCATAAAATATCGATATAGGTACACCATTATGTTGAACGACTTCATAAATATATAGTACTACTAAACGTTCAAGTGGTAAATATTCTCTTGTAGCATGAAAATTCACTGACATGGTATGATGATAAAAAATGAGCAATATTACATCATTCCTCTTAGGGGTCTTTGGTAGCCCCATGAAAAAGTCTATTGTAATTTTATTCCATTTCCACTTAGGTATAAGAATAGATTGCATGACTCCTCCTGTATGTTGTCTTTCCGATTTCACCTATTGGTAAACCACACATCATGACACACAATCATCAATCCCCCTCTTCATGTGGTCCCTCAAAAAATGTTCCTTCAAATCATTATTCATCATAGTGATACTAGGGTGAATAGAGAAATAGGAGCTTTGAGAATATTACAACAATCCACTTTTTAAATTAAGTATATTGTGAACAATATTTCTCTTCCAAAATTTTAATATTACATCATTATATATGAATTCAATCATTCTCTCATCATTCACAGTGTTAATATTCTTTTGAAACTCCTCATCATTAGTCTGAAAACGTTTTACTATTTCGAGTAAAGATGGATTGGAAACCATTTGAAAAAGTAACAATGTTTCACCTTCCATGATGATTCCCATATCTATATTTACTATATCCATGATAATAGGATCCCTTTCGACACCCATCTTATTCATTACTCCATTATCCTTTTTTCTTAAAGCATCTTCCACCTTATTTTCCTTCCTCAGGTGGTGGTGTATAGTTCATTCATAATCCTTGAGTAGATCAAGCGATCGTCTTTGGATCATGTTGAGTTCTTTCTATGAGAAAATATACATTAAACTGATTTCATTAGTATATATCTCACATTTATCACTATATAGATAGTTTCTCCGTACATTTTGAGATAATATTACACCGGCTAACTAAAGATCATGAGTAGGATAGTTTGGTTCAAGAATTATTAACTGTCGGCACATATAAGGAATAACTCTATCATTCTTCATAAGGATAAAACCAAATACTTTCTTTAAAGCATTACTATAAATAATAATCCCATCATTCCCCAATGGTAGAGTCGTGATAGGAGCATTGACTAATCTTTTCATTATTTATTAAAAAAAATTCACACACTTTAGTCCAAACAAATTTAAAACCATTAGGTGTGATATTGGTTAATGGTTTAGCCAATCGGGAAATGTTTTGGACGAAATGTTGATAATAACCTACTAAACAAATAAAACCACGTACCTAAGTTAAACTCGTTTCTACTGTCAAATATTGGATTTCCCTTGTATTTAAAGGATCAATTGAAATTAAATCCTTAGAAACAGTATCGCCAATAAAATGAAATATCCTAAATCTAGAATTCACAGATTCTAAACTTTCTATATAAAGTATTTCTTCTATGAGTATTCAAAATTGTTCACAAGTGATTTTCTTGATCAACGTAGAATTTTGAGTATACCATGATATCATCAATAAATACCACTAAAAAGTCATAAAAATATTTCTTGAAGCCTATATTAATTAGACTAATGAAAAAAGATGGTGCATTAATCAGTCCAAAAGGCATTACTTTAAACTCGTAATGTGCTTACCTGGTATGATATAATGTCTTAAAAATTTATCCCTTATTCATGCAAAGCGGATGATATCAATGTCAAAGGATAGTTTTTCAAAAATATTGAGCACCTTTAAGTTGATCAAATAAATTATCAATGCGAGGTAGGAGATACTTGATCATTATTGTTATAGCAATGATCTCCCTATATTCAATACAAAACCTCATAGATACATCTTTCTTCTTTTCAAAAAGTACATGGGCTCCCCATGGAGAAACACTAGGGTGAATAAATATTTTATTACTAAATAAATCTACTTGTTTATTTAGTTTTACTAATTCCATAATAGCAATTATATATGGGGTCTTTGATATGGGACTTGAACAAGGAATTAAGTCAATTGAAAACTCAATTTATCGTTCCAGAGGGTGTGTAGGTAAATCCTCTGAAAACACATCAACATATTATTTTACAATAAATTATCCACTTTTTAACAATCCATTCCTCACCCATGGTAATTTCACTCTATTTCTCCCTAATACTTGAATTTAGTACCGCTACTGGGGGTGGATCTAGATGAGAATTAGATGGTGTTGTTTCTGCTCTAAAGAAAATTTATTCCTTATCATCATAAAAAATATTAACCTCCTTATTCTTATAATAAATTTTCACATCATGGTCTGAAAGACAATCCATACTGAGTATTATATCAAATTATATCAAGGATATGATGAATAGATCAGTAGATAAATCACTTTTGTATGCCATAATGGTAACAGATGCATAAAACATTGTAACAATGATACTTCCATTAAGAGTTCTGAATGAAAAATCAATTATTAACTCAAACTGAAAATATCTAATTTTCATGGGAAAATAAGAAGATATAAAACAATGAAATGATCCAGAATCAAATAAGGCATTAGGCAAATTTGAGGAAATGATTATTATACCTGCCACTACATCATTCAGAACGTCAACCTATATAGTTGTAATCCCATAAGCTTATTCTTTCTCCCTTGGTCTATATTGAGGAATGTTTCTTTAAAACATTGGACATTAATTTGTATAATTACCCATTTATTTACAATTGTTTCATTTAACACTGACTTCCCCTTTCTTCCCCATGAAATCACGAGGTTGGTGTCCTTTTTCTCCACACATGTAACAAACATGAATCCCCATTAAGCATGATCTGGGGAGATTCATCCCACATTTACTACCGGGTGGAAGTTTGACTTTTCCCATCTTCCCATTATTTACATTTCCAGAGTGTTCATCAGATCTCTCTTTCACTTTCTTTTCATTATATTTGTAATACTTAGAGAATTATTAATCTGTATTGATAGTACAATTGACTATATATCATTGTATGATGGGAAGGATTATGAGACTAATTCTTGATGGATGAATAGTTTTAATCCATCAATGAATCGATCAATCATACTTCTTGGGTTATGTATATAATAGGTAGAATTCCTTAATAACCTTGTAATGTATGCCTCATAATTTGTGACATTGTCATCCTTCTTTTGCTTCAGACTCAAAAATTGATTTTCAATATTCACACAATGATCACGAGGAAATTATATTTGTAAGAAAGGATCATTAAACTCCCTCAATTACATATTTTATAATTTTTAATCCTCCTTTATGTTTTTAATTTATGACCACCATTGATATGAATCTCTTATGAGGCGATAAACTACTATGACAACCTTTTCCCTTTCACTACTCCCCAAAGAATTGAATATTTTCTCTAAGGAACCTATCTATTTTTCAGCTACAAATGGGTTTTTAGTCCCCTTGAATGATGGTGGTTGTTTCCTCATGAAGCGCTCTAACATTGATCCTGCATGTTTTGGATTAGGGTGCTCCATGTAGGTAATGTTATTATTCATAACCTGAGTGAGTTGTCTCAGTATGGTTATAAGTTGTTCAACACCAGTTGCGTCTCCTGATCCACTATAAATAGCTTTAGTAAGAGGGAAATTCATACATTGATTACATGCGTTGATTTTATTTCCATTCCTTCTAATAAGATCCATTAATAAACAATGGCATACACTAGGATAGTTTATGAATCTCAATTCATAATTACAAACTAGTTAATACCTATAATAAATTGAACATTTTATTTATATAATCCATAAAAATAAAAAAGTTTTCGTTGATTAATTATTTACACATAAATACATTATAATTATTTATAGAGAAAATGTGAATTATCCTAAGCATATCCCTTGGGAGTGTCAAATCTGGTGCTAATTAAGGAACGTTGCCATGTACCATGATACCCTGGGTCAAACTCGAAAATCCATGTTGTAGTTTTCACTCCTAGTTGTATCTGTGCCAAAACCACATTCAATTATAGTATCCAAGTAGATATGTATTTCTTGTAATACCCACATAGTATCTACATCGAAAATAATTTTGGATGTTCTTCTATACTAATCCTAAAATTTTATCTTAGGGTAATATTGCCTATTAAGAGTTTTTATAAATCTAGTTTGAATGGTTTGTAATAAAATTACTTTGATACTAAATTTAACACCACAACCATAGTTACCCAAATTCGGTGCATTATTACATAACATTGGAATGATCAAAAGAGATCATGTCCTGAAAGGCCGACCAGTTTAGTAGCCATAGATGTAGTAGATACATATATATGTTTTACATTACATTATGAAATGAAAAACAACAACATTGGGAATCCTTTGAACATAGTCATATCCCTTAACATATTCTGGTAGGTCAATCATAATATACTTTTTTCATCCTGGAAAAAATAAAACATATGAATGGGGTGATCTCAGATACTCTGTAAGAGTAACAATATAGAGGAAACAATCATAAATAATAATAAACATTTAAGGCAAGGTATAAGACTAAATCCCAAGAATTTTTAATTTAAAATTCCACATATTATGGGAAAAATAAATCAACTAATTACATTTACTTATTCTCATGGATATTCTACTAGTCTAATAAATAATGTAATATAAATAACTAATTTCATAATGATGAAATTCCTAATGTCAGACATCATAACCAAATATTCAATGACTCGTTCCATGACTAAAAATAAAAATATTTTAATGGCCTTGTGCCAAAACACTACATTATATCATTATACCTAAGGATTCATCTATTCACTATAGCAGGCCCCGCTCGTCACTTAATACGTCCAATTCATTCCTCATAGGAAAATGATGAAACATAACATAAACATTCGATTTAAAACTAGCATAGAAAATATTAATACTTAAACCATAATTCATGAATGATATAAAAAGTAGAACATCCACAATCAATCATATCACAAAACCTTCAATACAATATGGAATATTTTATAAGAAATCAAAATCATACAAGCATAAAATACAACAAAGGATGTTGACATAGATGAAATGAAAACTATTTATTGATAAATATCCATTTATATTTTGAAATCATTTAAAAGTCACATAATTATAAAATGAAACATTTATTCATAAAATATTTTACTATCTTGTAAGGGAATATTTGAAGGTTTTATAACGGTGGAAAATAGCCACACCCACATATATGTTATAAAAACATTCTTTCATTAATTTTTCGAAAATGACATAAAGTACCAATTTTGCAAAATGATGGAAATATTTCTTCAAAAAAATTTAATAAAAAGTCAAACAAGGGTATAAATAACATTTAACAATATTCTAGTAAATAGTAAAAATGTATTGAAATATATTTTGAAGAGACATAGTTGTGGATGATTAAGAAGTCTCAGTAGATACTTATATATAAACAACCTCAGATAATAAAGAGATTGTAAAATTAACCCTTACCATTTAATTTTCTATAGTCGAGGGTATTTTAACCTCTTGAGTAATTGTTAAATAATTTTTATTAAATTATTCAAGAACCACATACATAAATATGATATGGTATATGATCATATAATATTGCTTTGTAAATATTATTTTAGTAGTATCCTTATTTCAGTTGTTAACTGATTCATTTTCAGTTATATGTTTTGTTATAGAAGTTAGGTTTTTATTGATAGGTTGTATTTTATTGATATCCAGAATGATATAAATTTCTTCAAAATTAATTTTAATCATCAAATGTATATTACTCTTGAATGGTTACGATGGGGAACAAAATATCATCGCGTCGTGGAGACAGTAAGCCGTATGTACGCCTGAGAGACAATATAATTCTATTAGTGCTGAAATCGTATGTAATTGAATGGTATATTATATATAAATAATAATTAACACATTATATTGATTATTTAAATCAATTATAAATATTATTATACAAATCCAAATAATGAATTATTGAATAACAAACTACACCACGACGTGGAGGCTGTAAGTCGTATGTACGTACATATAGTGACTTTATCATTCATAGGTTGAATATAATAATGAAAAATTTTGTACCATATTTATAATATAATAAAAGTATGTAAAAGGTAATGTATTTATTATTTTTGTATGGAAAAAACAAGGAAATTGGATGTGGAAGAAAAAAAGAACACTGAAAGAGCTGATGAAATAATTACCTCTTCTTCGGGGGATTCGTTTAAATTTGAACAAAAGGGGTCATTAGGTTGGATTTATGGTCAAATTAAGTCCTATTGGTTGAATCAAGGGTAGTTGGAAAAATATTCTAGTAGACACTAGCCAAGCCAAATGTATTTGGATCGGTGAAATTAAGATAAGGGGAAGTACCCTTTTATAAGAGAGGTGATGGTCACTTTAGGAAGAGCTAGTAATATTATTTTATTATGAAATCATTTTCAGTATCAAAAAGCTCCAAATGGATTTATTTAGAGGATACAGTTTTTATGGTTCTAAAACCTCTCAACCAATATGTTTTAGACATCTTTATGTCACCATATTTTCCATATCCATTTTTTATAACTCTTAGTTAAATAGTTTAACTTTTTCCATGTCTTCTAGTATTCTTACACCATATGGTTAATAAACATAATATAAAATACCAAAAGAACATCAATTTCTTCATTAATTACATATCTAACTTTAGTTCAGTATTTTGGCCGAATGATACATTTTTATGAATATAATATCATTAAATTAAAAAGCAATTTTTAAAAACTAATTTATGCCAATTTTTCCACTATTTAGTATTTGGAGTTTAAGAAAGTCAAAAATGTATTATTTATTTAAAATAAATACATATAATCAACCCTAAAATATATATTTAACCTATAAAATTATTGGATTTCATCCTAAGTTTAAATTTATATTTATCATAATATTTATAATATCAATTATTTTAATCATTATTTAATAAGGTAATTATTGTATCACCATTCGTTCAGAAATAAATTTTCTTATTTAATGTCTAAAAATTACAAATAAAATTCTATGATTTTTAAAATAATTTTAGCTTTTAAATTAATATTTATAGTCGAATTTATCTTATGTATAACCCTATATTAAAAATGTTTTATTTATTAACATTTGAATTTAACACTTTTAAGTATTTATTAAATAAAATATAATAAATGTCCAAAACTATTCCATTTTGATAAAAAGGAATCATATTTTTTTCTTAAGGTTTATTTTGGTCGAAATACACTTATTTAATAGAATTAAGACATGTTATAGTGTAATTATAATAAAAATTTTACATTTAATTACCTTATTTTCTTTTAACGTTGGTAAATAAAATTCAAAAGTTACTATTCCAAAAAATTATTTTCATCTTATTGAATCACATTTTACAGACATATGTCAACCATATCTGTAGTATTTAATAAATTCAATTCACAAAAGCAGAAAAATTATTTTTTATATGAATTTTCAAATGTTCCTAGAACGTTGGTAAAAGAGGGTAAAAAGTTCAATAAAATTTTAAATACCTAATCTTATTATAAAATGAAATATATGAATTAAATTGAACTAATATTGGTATTATATATCTATTTTGACTTAAAAAATATTTAAATTAAAAATAATTATTTAAATAAAAATATTGTTTTAAACAATTTCAATGTTTTAAATTATTCATCAAATATTGAATGTTGTTAGAAAACGTCCAAAAAATCTTCAAAAACAAATTTTTATATTCCTAATCCAAAAATGAATTTTTATTTTTGATAATAAAATTTATAAAATTTCAAAAAATATGTATCACTATTCATAACATCTTTTTAAATTGCTAGTTTTATGGGTCCTGGTGTACTAAATCTTGAAGATGCTTACAACACAAGATATTGTATTATTCAAATTGAAACATATTGTGGATGCTTGGTGTGTTACAATTCTGGCCACCAAGGAATTATAAGGGGACTGAATCCCCCCATTCCTGATATTGTTCTTGGCCATCTAGATACACTAGCACCCAAAAGCAAGAATGGCGACACGAGATTTCCAATCTAGCCTATCCAAACCCACACCATGAAATCATTAATCATGGAATGAGAGGTCTACTAGAGCCACAATAGAAAACCTTTTGATGTCACCAAAGGCCTCTCACACTTGGGACTCCCACTCACTACTAAAGAAGAGGTTGTTCGAACATTCATCCCACACGTCCCTGAAACACATGTAGCCCAAGGCCAAGTTTACACCTGAGCGCTACACATTCTCATCCATACGCAGTTCCATATTCCTTATCCACCAAATAAGAAAATTAAATTTTGTAAGAACCTCTCCTACTCATAAGGTCAATTCCCATGAGTTTTGAGGGGCCACCCTAGTAGACAGTCATCGATAGTCCTTTAAAGAGATGGAACCAGATGATCATGTAGTGAAAAACATTTATTCAGTTCATTTGAGAGATCAATAATTTATAAATCCATGTGATGTATTTTATCTAGAAGAACACTAATAAATAATAGATACCTACATTCAAGGTTAAAGGTAATACATGTGACCAGAAAACCAGGAAATCCATGGGTAGTTCCCACACAATTATGATACCAAAAGAAAATGTTCTCCCCCCTACAATATAACTAGTGTGAGACTAGAGAGTTTGAATTTGGGAGGAAACATGAGTCTGGAGTGATTTTTGGAGATCATTGGGTCCACCTCCACCTCCACCACTCAGCCATGTTTCCATGAAACATCCACACATAGTGCACCTCTCAAAAACCTCCCATGTCAACTTTTCCCACAAGCAATGCAACACATCAGATATAATCTTGACATCAATACCACTGTATAGAACCGGCCTTGAAAGCATATACTAGGACACATAGTGTTTTTATCCCCCCTATTGCGCATCACAAATAATATAGGAATGAATGGAATCAATCCTAGAAATCACCCCCTTATGGAACCATGTTGTTTGAGAGTGCATGGCATGGAATGGAAGTTAAGACATTATTTTAAATGGTGATTCTATCTCCAAATGAAAAAATTATTCTTCTAATTATGTTTAGCTCCCATAATTTTCATAACTATGTGATCAAAGTACTGAATTATCATACAAGTTAGAGAAACCAAATCTCTTATGTACTCTATATGAAATGAACTGTTCTGCATATCGATACTTCTACTTAGGGAATCCACCCTACATTCAATAAAGTGACACCGAACATAGAATGTTCTCTTACTATGATTCAAAAATAGCCATTCCAATGAAAATAATAAGAGAGAAAATTATTAATCACACAAGTAGAACATATAAAACCATTCATAAATACAATATAATCATCCAAAAACCTCATATGGGAGATACTACATATACAAAAATTACACTGGTATGTCATAATAGAAACTTTCATGGTATCCATGTTGATGACGTGACTTAGAATGTATTGAGGAAGAAAAAAGGCTTGGGGAGAGAGGGTACCTCTGCCCCACCCCATGCACTGCCATAAAAACCCATATTCCCTTCCATGAATGGGATTACTAACCACGATGAACTGAAACAATGAAACAACATCTCAAAAAACCAAGAATAAAAGACTATACCTATTATGACTATGATGATAAACTCCCACTTGATCGAATCATAGCCTTTATCTGTATCTATATTTACCACTATATTAGAACCAAACACTCTAAAGTTAACTACATCGATGATCTCTTGTGTTGTTGTGATAACACCTTGGATGGTCCTTTCCTTCACAAAGTTGTGATGTTCAAGGGATTTCCATTGAAATAACTGAATTATAATATTATTATTGAGGATGAAATCAAGGACCTTATACATTACGTTTCACATACTCACAGGGTGATAGTTTGGATAAAAGAGGGGTACTTGATTTTGGGTACAAGTACGACAGTAGTGGCACTAGCAACACGGGGGAGGAACCCACATCTGAATAATTCCTAAATGGAAAGACCAACTTCATCTATAACCATACTCTATGATTCATAGAATATGGAGGTTGAAAACACATCTGAGCCTTGGCTGATGTCCAGGTTTATAATATTCACTTTCCATAGGATACCTTCCAAAGTGGAATGTCTCTGATTTATCATTATCAATACCATAAAACACCCATGTAATAACATCAATGTTTTGTTAATGGCTTCTTGTATATCCTTCAACCAAATAGGGGTTAGGTCCAACAGGCAGGTTCTTGAAGAAGGCCTCCGCTAAGACACCCACAGTATCATGGTTATCTATGAAAGAGCAATACTCCATCAATATGATAGGCCGAGTGGACCTTTTATTTTATTTGATGCACGCATGAAGTTATGATGTAACACCCCAGGTAAATAAAGAATACGACATTTTTGTATTTATCCATATTTGTGAATAAAATATTAATATGACTTTAAAGGGGACGCTATGCTCGATGGCGTACCCAACACGCAACAACGAGTTTCTTGGGAATCTTACGTTGCACTCTAATAATAAAATAATATTATTTTAAATGATAGTTAACATGTAGCCGTTGTATTGGCGGGAATGGATAGAAATAACTAAAATATGATTTCATATGTTTTTAATTGTTTTTACATTTATCCAATAAAGAATAGAGGCTTAAAATACGGAAAGAATTCAATTTTAGGCGTATATGCCCTAGTTTTCACTAAAGGTTCACTTATCACCTTTTGATGTTGAACCATCATTAAATATAGTTTTGTTCACTCTTAAACATTCTTTTGGACCAAATAAAACTCTTATTAAGAATCGGGACATCAAAATTTACTTTGTGTAAATTTTTGGTATCTTTCCGATAAAGTTCATTTTTTTAAGGAATAGTGTAAAATGTTGTATTTTAATTCAAAACCACTTTTTAATCTAATTTATTTATATGATTAGATTATCTTTTGAATTGGTTTTAAAGTGAAATTAGGAAATATTTTTACCATTTAATCCAATAGTGGTGGTTGGAATTAATTTCACTTTGAAATCGGACTTAAACTGGTGTCAATCTTTTGATACTTATTGTTTTATAAAAACACGCTATTTGCTCTGACAGCGGGAATTAATTATTAAATTAATTAATGTGAATAATATGTTTTGAATTTTGTAAAACGGACTTCATTTTTGAATTCAGAATATCAAATATAGCTTAGGGTGAATTTTTGGTAATTTTCTGAAAAACTTCAATTTTTGATGAATAGTGAAACCACTAAGTGATAATCAAGCAAACTGATTTTTCAGTTAAATGAAAGTTTACCACTAATGTGTATTGAATTTTGAAAATCCGACATACATGGTTGTCATTAAGAAGTAAAATGTGGTTCAATGAGATTATAATAATTTTTTGGTGAATAGTAACTTATTAAGTTTTTAATCGCGATTAGTGATAATTAGTGTAGTTTAAGGTATAAATAATACTTTTAAAAAATGAAATGACCTAGACACATGTCACAACCCTATTGGTTGTGTCATGGCCGACCAAGAAAAGCCATGGCCTAACTTGGGGACCCCATGGATCCACTTTTGTTGGGAAATAACATAAAATACTTTTTATTTAATGTTAAAGTGAAAATGACACTAACATAGTATGTTTTACTAAAACATTTTTTTAAGTGGGGTTATACAAGTCCAAATTTTGATTATAAATAGTCATTGAAAAGATAAAAAGATTTCCTATATCATAGTATTTTTTTTATAATTTTTAGACATTAAAGAAATTAAATTATTTATGACATAATAATGATGCAGCGATGACATCATTATTTGACAATTTAATTAAAATGGAAAGATAATGAAAAATCTACAATATACACATGGACAAAACCAATTGGATGAGTGGATTTCGATGCCTTATCACCTTATCCACGAATTCTATCAATGTGGGACCCTTTAGAACCGAAAAGCATTTTCAAATAATGTAATATTTCATTGCTTTCCAAAAGTGCCCCTCCTCTCCTCTTATAAAAGGCCCCCACCTCTACCTCTTTTCCCACACCCCTCAAGCCTTTGGCTCGGCCAACCCCTGCCCATTTACTCTCTCAACATCCCTCTCCTCATCCTAGAGGATCCCCTTTGGGCAGAATCCTCTCAAAGGAAGCCTTTAGGCTCAAATCAAAAGGAGATTACACTTTTAAAGGTAACTCATTCTCTCTTGTTCATTTGTTTTATTTTGCTTCTCCAAACCTATAATCTCTTTTTATTTACTTCTTTTGTAACAACACCAGTATCTTCAATATACTAGGATGTTGTTACAAGATTTATTTTAGCGACACTCTCACACAACTACATCAAATGGTTAAAGAACATACGGTTTCCGTGGACGGTGAAATTCTGCCTCCCGAAACGATGATTGTTCAATACTCATTTAACAGCTTCAAAGGTGGCCATTATGATGTCACTATTTTTATATATGATATATAATATGTTTATGTTTTATTTATTCTTCTGTATTTTTCTTTTTTGTCTTACCTTTGTGGCTTCCATTATGGGTATACGCGATATCTTCATTTAAGGAAGTGCGGACTACCGCCCCCTCAAAGTGATTTGATTCGTTAAATACCATATGTGGGATGTATAAAGGATGGAAATATGATATTATATATGATATTATACTGGAATTATAATATACCTTTATATCATTATTATTCCATTCTATAAAATACGAAATAGAAATGAAAGTAGCGTTCATGCGTACGTACGGCTTACCGTCTCCATGAACGGTGCATTTCATTTCTTACCTCTAAATGATTATGTAATGTTATAAATGCATGCATGTACTGGATATATATGAAATATATGATATCTACATAATGAATACAATTCTGGATATAATAAACATTTGGCCACACGAACAACATGTAATTGTAAGAAGACCACTTTCGACTTAAGAACCAAATATCGGCAAAACAAATATTATTAACTTAAATGATTACATAATGTTTATGACAAGGTAATAAGTGGTATAAAAGTAATAATGAACTTGAAAAGGGTTCTTAAGGAATTATAAATTAACTCAAGTTTATTATTCAGGAGATTAAAGAATGATCGAGTCAAGTCGGACCCGAGGTAAGGGATCCTACAACTCTCTTTCTTTTTAAGTACATTCTTTTATGTAATTTCTTTTAAGCTCATCTTTATTATGATTAAGATGTTATTTTATATTACTCCTACTGTAATTTTTATGTTCATGTGATGAGAGACCCTATTCTCTCTCATCAATCCTTTTGGAAGTTTTATGTGGCGCCGTTAGGCTGCCGAGTTTTCGTAAGGGATTTTTCATCTCACTTTTATCCCCGTGAGATTTATGCTACATTTGCCACAATTTCCTTTGAGTGGTGTATGTACTGCCCATTATTCTACTCTTTGTGTAATATACTTTCGTTTATGAGTATTTACATCAATGATTTATTGCCCTTCTTTCATGGGGTGTATGTTTTGAAAGATACCCAATTCGGTAAGGGAACCTTTCACCCTTCCTCTTTTTAAAAGACTTCTTTTATTGGGTCTTTTAATTTACATATTGTTATGTTGGGATATGTTCTCATATATCCTTAATGATGTAAATTTTGTGTCCAAGTGATGAGATACTCTTTTTATCTCTCATTAACTCATTTTGATGTGACGCCGTTAGGCTGTCAAGGGAACTTCTTAACCCAATTTCGATTTCTTTGGGTTCAACTTGTAGTCATTAAATATGTCATCCATTGAATATGTGTGAATGACCTTTTATTGTTTTACACTTAATATCCACTTATATTGGGTGTCTATATATTTGTCACACATATTTTTTGAGATTTATTTGTCCTTAATTTAAGGATACCTACTTTATAAGGTATTTCATCACATTTGACATTTCTATTGAGGGTTCATTGTTGTTATGCACCAATTCACTCTTATATGGTGTATGTACTGTCCTTTGGAGTATTATATCATGAATCCTTTTATTCTCATGATATTATAAAGTTCTGACTAAATGTTATTCCTTGATTATTGTATTCAAGTGTCTCTAATTTTGGTAAAACCCCTTTAACCAAAATATCGTTTTAAATGTTTTAGTTATTTGTTCTTATTAATATCCATGTTTTCAAAATGGTTTTAAGGATTTATTTATATGGATATTAATGGTTTAAAAGGTTAAAAGCTTCAAGGTGGTATGGGACACTTTGATTCAAAAATCTCTTTATTAAATGTTTTAAATGGTTTTGGAAATGGTTTCTTTTTGAATGGATTCATTATTTCAATATCCTAATATGTTATATTGTGATTGAAATGTGGAAATGTTATGTTTCCTTTATTCATGTTTATGTGATACGATTATGTTATGGTTCTTGGGCATTGTTATGAAGAACGGGTGGTTCCGTGATAAACTAAGGGCGGGTGAGCCCGATATAGCTCTCCAATGCATTGGGTAACGCGAAGGAGTGAAACGTTAAGGTTTCTCCGAAGAGATTTAGGGAATATACTGTGATGGGTATTCCAAACGTAACCAAGAGGGTTACTCCCTACATAAGAATGTTATGAATGCCTCAAGTTACCTTTATGTCTTATGATTTCTATGATTTATTCATGGTTTGATGAGGTATGTTAAAGTGCCTTTGTTTTATGGGTAAAGTATGATTTCATTCTTATGTATATATGAACTCATGTTTCCTTTCCATATTTTTATAACTCTTACTGAGCTTTTTATGCTCATCCCAAGTTTTTGAAATGTTTTTCACAGGTCAAGGGAAAGGTACATGATGTGATGATAGTGTCAAGGATGTGTCAAGAAAGAATCCGTGTTATATTTTAAATATGTTCCCGTTGATGGGAAGAATGAATGCTGACTTTTATGTAACCACTTTGTTTAAATGTGGAATGTAATGCAAGTTTCATGATCTAATTCTCTAAAACTCTAAACCTGAAAAGATCCTCAATGTGTAATCTTGTAATAACTCAAGATTAAGTAAGGTTTAAGGCTGGGGCCTTATAGTTGGTATCAAAGGTCGGTTTAGATAACTTTAGAGGTTAGGGTATTCCTTAAGCATAAGTGACATTACCATAATGGTTAGAATTTCAGAAAGAGTCCTAATTTTAGATAATGTGAATGAGTAAGTATATCTTAGAGTCTACCTTCCTCATTAGTACATGATGTTTTTGTTGATATACTCACACTGACATTTATGTTTTTAGTGAATGGATGGATCTAGCAGGCACCAAAGTGACAATGGGTTTGAAGGAAACTGTGGTGGTTCTCTGATTATGATACTAGATGAGATAGGGGATTCAATGAGGAATCTCATAGTTGTTCTAAACCAACTATCAAGGATCCATGATCAATCACTTCAACATTCGTGAGTTCTCTAATGCATCATTTACGAGATGGCCAACTCGATGTGGAAATTCAGGTAATAATTATTAAGGTAACCATTAGGGTTTATATGATCCTTACTTTTTAGGTAATTATGGGTTACTCTATGATATGATGGAAAAGGAAAGGAATGAGATAAACTTGAGGTTAAAATATGTTATGAATATTTTTGAAGATTTTATCTCATTTTGGGGAATGTTTTGAGAATTATATAGTTTTGGAAAAAGGACAACACGCAGACCGTGTGACATCCCGTCGCGTCGGACAAAGCTGCGGGAATCGAACCCACAACCAAAGTGCGACTGGTATTTATCGCCTACCACTGGACTACGTGAAGTCCCTGGTTAGTTTGACTGATTATTTTTGGTTATATGATTTTATGAATTAAGAGTGAGTTGATTTTGGGTTATTTATAAAAATGATTAACCTATCATGGAGGATATGTGATTAGGATAATTACTTTTCAATGTGAGACTTTAGGAGCAACTGATGTTGTTTGGAGATAAATGTTACGATTTAACTTGGAAGACTATGTGACTAAATCCTTCAAATATTTGGGTTTCAATCTTATATTGGTTTACTTTGAAGAATTTTATGGACAAATTGTTTATCGGATGGTCCTCTTTGAACTTTGGGTTTTGTTGGACAAATTTTGGAGATTAAGAATAGATTTTCTTTTTATAAGGGGTTATCCTTTTCTAAATTATCTGATCTTGTAATAGCCTTTTTGGTTTTGGTTCTGGTTTAAGCCTAAAGACATAGGATGTACATAGTTCTCTTTTGTGGATTAGGTGATCCTCTAGAAGTTGATTATAGTACTCTTAATGTGAACAAGTCTTCCTAAATACTCGTCTTTTGGAGAAAATATGAGTTTGTGAAAGGAATATAATAAAAGTTGAAAGTCAATATGATAAGTGATTATGTTTCCTTATGGATAAATTCCTCAATAAAAAGTAACTTAAAACAAAAATGTTGTATATTAACTTTTCCTACTGGGGAATCGAATACCGTTTAACCCATCACAAGTTTGTGATTTTCTCATTGTTAACTTTCTCCTAAACATGTTTTCTATCACTCTCCATAAGAACGTGACCCTTTGTTTTTTCCTCCATGTCCATATTTTCATACTTGGAGTCCTAGTATGGGTTAACTCGGGTGACCTTTGTACTTATCTTTCTTTATTTTAAAGTGATTGTTTTACCAACTCTTGTTCCGATGTGGGACTTCCAAGGATGTTTCCAAGTCCAATTTTAAAATTGCGCGGACGCAATTCCCAAAAGGGGGGAAGGATGTAACACCCCAGGTAAATAAAGAATACGACATTTTTGTATTTATCCATATTTGTGAATAAAATATTAATATGACTTTAAAGGGGACGCTATGCTCGATGGCGTACCCAACACGCAACAACGAGTTTCTTGGGAATCTTACGTTGCACTCTAATAATAAAATAATATTATTTTAAATGATAGTTAACATGTAGCCGTTGTATTGGCGGGAATGGATAGAAATAACTAAAATATGATTTCATATGTTTTTAATTGTTTTTACATTTATCCAATAAAGAATAGAGGCTTAAAATACGGAAAGAATTCAATTTTAGGCGTATATGCCCTAGTTTTCACTAAAGGTTCACTTATCACCTTTTGATGTTGAACCATCATTAAATATAGTTTTGTTCACTCTTAAACATTCTTTTGGACCAAATAAAACTCTTATTAAGAATCGGGACATCAAAATTTACTTTGTGTAAATTTTTGGTATCTTTCCGATAAAGTTCATTTTTTTAAGGAATAGTGTAAAATGTTGTATTTTAATTCAAAACCACTTTTTAATCTAATTTATTTATATGATTAGATTATCTTTTGAATTGGTTTTAAAGTGAAATTAAGAAATATTTTTACCATTTAATCCAATAGTGGTGGTTGGAATTAATTTCACTTTGAAATCGGACTTAAACTGGTGTCAATCTTTTGATACTTATTGTTTTATAAAAACACGCTATTTGCTCTGACAGCGGGAATTAATTATTAAATTAATTAATGTGAATAATATGTTTTGAATTTTGTAAAACGGACTTCATTTTTGAATTCAGAATATCAAATATAGCTTAGGGTGAATTTTTGGTAATTTTCTGAAAAACTTCAATTTTTGATGAATAGTGAAACCACTAAGTGATAATCAAGCAAACTGATTTTTCAGTTAAATGAAAGTTTACCACTAATGTGTATTGAATTTTGAAAATCCGACATACATGGTTGTCATTAAGAAGTAAAATGTGGTTCAATGAGATTATAATAATTTTTTGGTGAATAGTAACTTATTAAGTTTTTAATCGCGATTAGTGATAATTAGTGTAGTTTAAGGTATAAATAATACTTTTAAAAAATGAAATGACCTAGACACATGTCACAACCCTATTGGTTGTGTCATGGCCGACCAAGACAAGCCATGGCCTAACTTGGGGACCCCATGGATCCACTTTTGTTGGGAAATAACATAAAATACTTTTTATTTAATGTTAAAGTGAAAATGACACTAACATAGTATGTTTTACTAAAACATTTTTTTAAGTGGGGTTATACAAGTCCAAATTTTGATTATAAATAGTCATTGGAAAGATAAAAAGATTTCCTATATCATAGTATTTTTTTTATAATTTTTAGACATTAAAGAAATTAAATTATTTATGACATAATAATGATGCAGCGATGACATCATTATTTGACAATTTAATTAAAATGGAAAGATAATGAAAAATCTACAATATACACATGGACAAAACCAATTGGATGAGTGGATTTCGATGCCTTATCACCTTATCCACGAATTCTATCAATGTGGGACCCTTTAGAACCGAAAAGCATTTTCAAATAATGTAATATTTCATTGCTTTCCAAAAGTGCCCCTCCTCTCCTCTTATAAAAGGCCCCCACCTCTACCTCTTTTCCCACACCCCTCAAGCCTTTGGCTCGGCCAACCCCTGCCCATTTACTCTCTCAACATCCCTCTACTCATCCTAGAGGATCCCCTTTGGGCAGAATCCTCTCAAAGGAAGCCTTTAGGCTCAAATCAAAAGGAGATTACACTTTTAAAGGTAACTCATTCTCTCTTGTTCATTTGTTTTATTTTGCTTCTCCAAACCTATAATCTCTTTTTATTTACTTCTTTTGTAACAACACCAGTATCTTCAATATACTAGGATGTTGTTACAAGATTTATTTTAGCTACACTATCACACAACTACATCAAATGGTTAAAGAACATACGGTTTCCGTGGACGGTGAAATTCTGCCTCCCGAAACGATGATTGTTCAATACTCATTTAACACCTTCAAAGGTGGCCATTATGATGTCACTATTTTTATATATGATATATAATATGTTTATGTTTTATTTATGCTTCTGTATTTTTCTTTTTTGTCTTACCTTTGTGGCTTCCATTATGGGTATACGCGATATCTTCATTTAAGGAAGTGCGGACTACCGCCCCCTCAAAGTGATTTGATTCGTTAAATACCATATGTGGGATGTATAAAGGATGGAAATATGATATTATATATGATATTATACTGGAATTATAATATACCTTTATATCATTATTATTCCATTCTATAAAATACGAAATAGAAATGAAAGTAGCGTTCATGCGTACGTACGGCTTACCGTCTCCATGAACGGTGCATTTCATTTCTTACCTCTAAATGATTATGTAATGTTATAAATGCATGCATGTACTGGATATATATGAAATATATGATATCTACATAATGAATACAATTCTGGATATAATAAACATTTGGCCACACGAACAACATGTAATTGTAAGAAGACCACTTTCGACTTAAGAACCAAATATCGGCAAAACAAATATTATTAACTTAAATGATTACATAATGTTTATGACAAGGTAATAAGTGGTATAAAAGTAATAATGAACTTGAAAAGGGTTCTTAAGGAATTATAAATTAACTCAAGTTTATTATTCAGGAGATTAAAGAATGATCGAGTCAAGTCGGACCCGAGGTAAGGGATCCTACAACTCTCTTTCTTTTTAAGTACATTCTTTTATGTAATTTCTTTTAAGCTCATCTTTATTATGATTAAGATGTTATTTTATATTACTCCTACTGTAATTTTTATGTTCATGTGATGAGAGACCCTATTCTCTCTCATCAATCCTTTTGGAAGTTTTATGTGGCGCCGTTAGGCTGCCGAGTTTTCGTAAGGGATTTTTCATCTCACTTTTATCCCCGTGAGATTTATGCTACATTTGCCACAATTTCCTTTGAGTGGTGTATGTACTGCCCATTATTCTACTCTTTGTGTAATATACTTTCGTTTATGAGTATTTACATCAATGATTTATTGCCCTTCTTTCATGGGGTGTATGTTTTGAAAGATACCCAATTCGGTAAGGGAACCTTTCACCCTTCCTCTTTTTAAAAGACTTCTTTTATTGGGTCTTTTAATTTACATATTGTTATGTTGGGATATGTTCTCATATATCCTTAATGATGTAAATTTTGTGTCCAAGTGATGAGATACTCTTTTTATCTCTCATCAACTCATTTTGATGTGACGCCGTTAGGCTGTCAAGGGAACTTCTTAACCCAATTTCGATTTCTTTGGGTTCAACTTGTAGTCATTAAATATGTCATCCATTGAATATGTGTGAATGACCTTTTATTGTTTTACACTTAATATCCACTTATATTGGGTGTCTATATATTTGTCACACATATTTTTTGAGATTTATTTGTCCTTAATTTAAGGATACCTACTTTATAAGGTATTTCATCACATTTGACATTTCTATTGAGGGTTCATTGTTGTTATGCACCAATTCACTCTTATATGGTGTATGTACTGTCCTTTGGAGTATTATATCATGAATCCTTTTATTCTCATGATATTATAAAGTTCTGACTAAATGTTATTCCTTGATTATTGTATTCAAGTGTCTCTAATTTTGGTAAAACCCCTTTAACCAAAATATCGTTTTAAATGTTTTAGTTATTTGTTCTTATTAATATCCATGTTTTCAAAATGGTTTTAAGGATTTATTTATATGGATATTAATGGTTTAAAAGGTTAAAAGCTTCAAGGTGGTATGGGACACTTTGATTCAAAAATCTCTTTATTAAATGTTTTAAATGGTTTTGGAAATGGTTTCTTTTTGAATGGATTCATTATTTCAATATCCTAATATGTTATATTGTGATTGAAATGTGGAAATGTTATGTTTCCTTTATTCATGTTTATGTGATACGATTATGTTATGGTTCTTGGGCATTGTTATGAAGAACGGGTGGTTCCGTGATAAACTAAGGGCGGGTGAGCCCGATATAGCTCTCCAATGCATTGGGTAACGCGAAGGAGTGAAACGTTAAGGTTTCTCCGAAGAGATTTAGGGAATATACTGTGATGGGTATTCCAAACGTAACCAAGAGGGTTACTCCCTACATAAGAATGTTATGAATGCCTCAAGTTACCTTTATGTCTTATGATTTCTATGATTTATTCATGGTTTGATGAGGTATGTTAAAGTGCCTTTGTTTTATGGGTAAAGTATGATTTCATTCTTATGTATATATGAACTCATGTTTCCTTTCCATATTTTTATAACTCTTACTGAGCTTTTTATGCTCATCCCAAGTTTTTGAAATGTTTTTCACAGGTCAAGGGAAAGGTACATGATGTGATGATAGTGTCAAGGATGTGTCAAGAAAGAATCCGTGTTATATTTTAAATATGTTCCCGTTGATGGGAAGAATGAATGCTGACTTTTATGTAACCACTTTGTTTAAATGTGGAATGTAATGCAAGTTTCATGATCTAATTCTCTAAAACTCTAAACCTGAAAAGATCCTCAATGTGTAATCTTGTAATAACTCAAGATTAAGTAAGGTTTAAGGCTGGGGCCTTATATATGAAGTTATATAGTCACCATCATATTTCAATCTAACTCTCAATTCATCATGATAAATGCATTCCCCCTCAAAAACATTTCATCCATTTGTTCCCTTATAGTTGTCATCACCCCAAACATACCATAGTTTCATTTCAAATCCAAAATATACTCTAACCTCTCAATCAATTTCTTCAATCAATACATGTCACCCAATAAAGAAAGAAAATTACAAACCCACACCCGAATATCCTTCCAAAGAAACCATATATTTTTTTAAATCGTCAACAAGAATTCACACGCATGTGTTCACTCCATGTTCATGTTCTTTCTATCTCGTGAGATATAAATCATTTCCCAATTCATTGGAGGTAGATATAGGTCACACACTTACTAAATATAACCCCAAGATTTGTATTGCACAAGAATATAAATCATTCATCATTTAAAACCCTATAAAAAAGAAATTGTTTTCTCAATTATTTCATCATATCATAACTCATTGAAATGAAATGGTATTCATAAACATCATTTCATCACTAACATAACCAAACCATATAATGAATAGAGATAATTTTATTGAATCGTAACCATATTAAAATAACTAACATAAAATATTATTATCTTATTAAAAATTAATTTTTAAATATAACTCAGAACACATCCTTTAGATAAAAATATCCTTTATTTGAAAATCACATTTTAAAACAAGTAATTTAGAAATAATTTTATCTGAAAATAAACTGTCACAATTATAAATTATTCTTCAAAAAATATCTTAATACATTTTTTAGTAAAATATGCATTTATATTTGAAAATTAATTTCTAAAACATAAAAAATAAAACATCATGAAAACATTTTTAGAAAACACAACTTAGGAAGAAAATGATTTTTTGACCCAAAAAAATTATTTTTCATAAAAAATTCTATTTTAACTCTTGACTAAATAAATATATTATAATTAAGGGGAAAAAGAGAAAATGAAAAGGCCATATGAGAATAATATTCATGATTATATTTAGAGATATATCATAAAACATCATTATAGAAAGCATAATAATTAACAATCCTGATAAACTAGGAGATTGTAACATAAATCTATTTCCACACACGTAACGTTGAAACATAAGATCCATGAATGAATGAAACAAATATGGATATGAAGATTCCATAATTTCAATAGAATGAATCCTAAATTTCTTTGATTAACATTATATACACCACATAAAAGAAAAATTCAGTGCATACAGAATGTGTCCCTCATAAAAAAGTAGACAAAATTCTATTATAGATATCATATCATTGATGTGTGAATTTTTAAAATGAATAAATTATGATTTTCAATTAAAATTCATATATTAATTTTTTACATAAAACATAATATAATCTGAAGTAAGTTTCCTTATAAAAATGTCATGAAATAACCAGTTATGTAGAAGTTAAAACCATTGAATGAAAATTGAGTAACAAAATCTCCTACCTCAAATAAAAACATTTTTTTATGTTAAAAACACCTACATAATATATATGTATTTATTATAAAAATATATTTTAACCATATACATGTATATATATATATATGAAATATTTTTTTAATTATTTATAACATCATATCGGCTTTGTATTAATAATTTGTTATTAAAATCCTTGTTCAAGGGAAAAACTACTTTGTCTTCCAAGAAGGATTAATTTTGGTTGTCCTAGTATTTATACTGTGGTCATGGAATGATTATATCTAGAATAATGTTAATGGTATAAATATTATATATATTAAATATATACATGTTTTAATCATTCATAAAAATTCTAGATATAATAATGGATTACACTCTCTATGGAGAAAACAAGTCATACATAAATATGGATGTTGTTCCAATTTTTCATCGCATGGAATGAATGGTAAAAAATTATTAAAAATTACATAAACATTGTTATTTTTTATATATAATATATTTTCAAAAAATTCATCCTTCGAGAAATATTTTTAATTATAATTGAAAAATGATTCACATGTTATAATGGATATGGTAGTCCTTATATTCTCACAAGTGACGTCGTCTTTTTCTCAAATGTTATGATGATAATAAGGTTGAAATAATATTAACATTATTTATTTTAATTTATTTCATAAATATCATAAATAAAATAAAATAAAAATTATAATCACCATCCATAATATATAGTAATTAAAACATAATTGTATCACTAGGTAGAGGCAGAATGTTGTATGTACGCAAGAGTGATGCTTTCACTTATTTTTTGGATGAAAAGAAAGTGTATAATGATGTTTTAATAGTCCTGATGTTATTTAATTATATTTAGGATACTTATTTTTTTAAATATATGTCATATATTTATAAGTGGTAATTTATAGTAGAAAGAGAATGTGATTGGTTAGATCAGTTAGCTATTTTTTCGAAACAACTCCTTGAGATATCCACCAAAGGGATCTAATGGTTTTCTTTTGATATAAAAACACCACCATAATGTGGATAAGTAATTTTATTAGTTCATTCTTTGGGTTATGGATGATATATAATTATCCATGGATGTAATTAATTGATGGAGGAAGTATCCTTTTATAATAAGGTGAGGTAACTTTATGAATTTCACAAAATATTAAATTAATATAAATAAATTTTCAATTCCAAATGTTTCAAAAGAGTTTTAATTATAAGATAATATTATTTTGGTTATAAAATAACTATTACAATAAAATTGTTATATGTATTGGCTATATTTTGACCATTATATTTTTGAATTATCCCTTATTTAACCCCATTAATTTCTACCATGAAAACATGGATTATTAATATTTGATTGTTAATATAGTCACTATAAATTGACAAAGGACACATAAATGTATCAGGGATGGAATTTTAAAACCTATTAAATTCAAATTTATAAATATAATATTTTTAAGGGTTTTATATCATTCCATAAAAAAATATTTAATATAAAATATTCATAATGATAATTTTTAGGACTATTCATTACATTGACATTAATAATATTAATATTAATATTTTATTTTGAAACAAATATTTTATAATGTCGCATAATGTTTGGATAATCTAGAAAACTATTTTTATAACATCTCGGTTCTGGATGCTACCTAATGGTTCACCGTACCTGGTTGGTCACATGGCCTCAAATTCATTTTCCCAAACACCAAAGGCTGCCAACTAGCAGCGAGGGCCTTGGGTGTGACAGTGGGTAAACTATTCCCTCATTGGCAGAGTGGCGCAACCGAAATAAACAAATAACAATAGTTGAAGTAATTATGATACCATATAATAAAATACAATGGAAGAATGAATGAAATAAATAACTAGAGCACATATATAAATGATTCATGATACATATGTCTAGGAAAGAAACCAAACAAGTCACAATGCTGGAATAAAGTACTAATCCATTGTGCAACGAAGATAAATAAACTCCAATAGCATTGCAAGCCTCAGCTTGTTCCTCTACTCCCCATATCCACATCAATCAAGTAACTGAATTAGAAGGGTGCTTTCCCTTATCTATACCTATAACAATCCAATCTGTTTGAGCCCAAAAGCATTAGCTTAACAGGGTGTAAGAAAAATCCCATTAGGAAACCACCCAACGAACTGTGCCTAACTGTCTTTGAATATATACGGCAAACAATACACAAATGAAGCAATAATCAAGGAAGTAATCAATGTAATTAGTCCTAAACTTTCATTTATAATTTTTTTTTAATAATTTAACCAACCAAAAATAAATACAAGCGACACTTTGGAAATGTTTTCAAAAAATAATACCTCCGGTTCAACTACACGAGAAGATATAACAATTATTCTCTTAGTAATCACTCACCGTGAATTCCCCATATATTCATGTGTAATTGAAGACTCTCTGAGGAATCACTCACCATCAATTCCACTTACGATCTTTTAATATTAACCTACTGACACTCTGAGAAAGAACTCAATGTCAATTCCTCCGGTGGTCTCATAATATAACTATAAACACTCTGAGGGAGCACTCAATGTCATTCCCCTTTATGGTCTCGCAACACGATAAATATGATAGACATTATGGGAAAGCCCTCAATGAAAATTTCTTCTATGGTCTCACTACACCAGGTTCACGCAACACCATGTAAATCACTCTGGCATAAACAATAAACTACAGCATAACTAAACCTCAAAGTATTACATGGATAAATTATGTACAAGGCATGGGTCAACTTATCAGATAAATAATCACTCCATACAAACAATAATAGGAATGGAAAACAAAATCCTAATAAGAAAGGATAGAAGAAATGTCCAAAATCAAACAAGCGTGGGCCGACACATCAATAGCATGACAATTAACCCTATTGAAAATCAGAAATTCATTACATAAGAACACATGGCATAGTAAGAAAAAGAAAGGCTAAAAACCATAAACATAAAAAAACCCTGAATGTGGGTATTGGGAAATTTTGAACATATAACTCATATAATAAATATGGAAAGTCACGAAACACCTACCTCGGCATTTTACAATCAGTATAGTTGAATCATAGCCTTTTATTTGACATAGAACATCGTAGATCTAAAAAATTCCAAAAATGTTCAACTGAGAATATCTCATGAAAGAGGTGTAATCAGGGGTCGAGACTCTAGAAGAAGGAAGTGAATACCATGGAAATTCAAATGCAATATAGGGAGGTTGATACAGAGTACAGATGAGGACTCGGGGGCTCATAGAATATTCACATCCTTCTGTCGCACCTAGATGAGACGGAAGAAGAAGAAGGGTGTTCTACCGATTAAACATAACCATATTTCATTTAATGAAAAAAAGTACACGACATGTCTTTTAAAAGTACCTGGAATATTCTTTCTTTTACTGAGCCACACTTTAGGCGGTCTCTAGGTCACACCACATGGACCTGTGTACGACCGTCTCATGGCTAGCACATGGCGTGTTCTTATAAGTACAAGGTGTGTGATCCTGAAATTTCCATAAATTTTTTTAAAAAAAAACTAGAAACAAGATTCAAACATGAAAAGATTTATAGGTTATTACAAACTTCCCCCATAAATAAATTCATCCCTGAATTTTTCTTCACATGGTGGCGTAGAAGGAGAATCCTTGAAGAGCTCTGACCACTACGATGACACATCGACCTCCCTCTCCCAAGTATCGTCCCATACTCACCCATGTTTCCATTAAACTTATACTAGAGGAACATTCCATCCAAAGAGTACCTTCATACTATGTTCAACTATCAAGATAGGAAGCTCCTTGAAAAAATTGTACACCTCTATCTCAACCCCCTCTGGTTGAAAAAGATGAGTTTGGTCTGAGAAGTAATGACGTAGCTAAGGAACCTAGAAGACTTCATGCTTAGGCCGATACCTCTAAGGTAACTGCAGAAATTATGAAACTAGTGTGACCATTTGTAAAACCTCAAATGGCATGAGGTATCTTGGAAAATGCTTTCCCTTTCTCTTATTACTCCTGTGTCCCAACCTTGATGTGACACATAGAAAAAACGGATCTCCAGCCTCGAACTTCTGAGGAAATCTTCGTCGATCGGCATAAGACTTTTTCTATGACTGTGTAGTACCCATACTTTTCCTAATAAACTATATCTTCTTTGTGGTATGATGGACATGAAGAGGTCCTAGCATAGCTACTTCTTCTACTTCCAGCAAACATAGGGGTGATCATTATGGCCTACCACGCAAAGACTCATAAGGTTCCATATGAATAGTTAATTGAAAACTATTATTGAAGGTAAACTACAAAAGAGGAATGTTCTTCTCCCAAGAACCTCCAAAATCTAGGATGAATGCTCGAATAATGTCCTCAACCACCTTAGTCATATGCTCGATGTGGCCATCTATCTGGGGATGGTATGTTGTACTCAGAAGTACCTATGTACCCAGGCCCTCTGTAGTCCCTACCAGACCTAAGAAGTAAAATGTTCATCCCTAATTGAAATAATAGAGTGTCGAAACCCATGTAAATTTACAATCCCATGGATGTAAAACCATCCCAACACATCAAAACATATGTTAAATTTGATCAGTAAGAAGATAGAAACCTTTGTGAGTCTATCAATGACAACCCCAACTACATCATGCCCTTGAGGCGACCTAGAAAAAATTGTCACGAAGTCCATATTGAAATCGTTTTTCTTTCACTCAGGAATGAGTAACTGCTACAAAATCCCTACTGGTAATCGATGCTCCACCATCACCCACTGACAGGTGGAACACCTCATGAAAAAACCAGCAACTTATCCCTTCATACCTGGCAACAAATACTAATGGAGTATATCTGAATACATCTTGTTGACACAAAGATGAACTTCCAAAACTGAGGGATGAAATTCTTACATCAGTTGCTCGTGTATGTCTGCTGGAACCCATGAACACCCATGAAAATGCAATATCTCATCCTCAACTACTATCCATACATGAATAGGGTCCTCTCTTGACACACTCTCTAGTATGACTAGGCTTCACAATCTAATAGATGCCTTATTCACAATCAACCGAGTAGAGTAGATGTAATAACCACAGAAGAAAGAAATGTCTGCCCCTGACTATCATGTACCTCCAAATGCATCTCAGAGAATAGAGAAATAAGGATCCACTAACTTCTGGCCTCCTTAACTTCCTGTATCTGAGTTCTCCTTCTCAATGCATCAGCTACTGCATTTCCTTTCTTAGGCATGTAGGCATGCTCAATGAAAAAGGACCGATGGTACTCAACCGTCCTTTGTTGTCTAATATTTTGATCATGATGATTGAAGATATACATGAAACTTTTGTGATAGGTGAAAACCAAAAATTCCATCCCAACAGATAATGTATCCAACATTTTAAAGCATGAACAACTACATCCAACTAGAGATAATGTGTCGGGTAATTCTCTCATGTGGCCTTTACTATCGAGACCCATATGCAACCACTCATTCTCCCTGCATAAGAACTATTACAATACTAATACATGATACATCATAGTACACAATATATCTCTTTTAAGACTCTGTAAATACTAGTATCAGGGCTGAAGTCAACCTCCCATTCAACTCATGAAAGGCAGACTCCCAAGAATCTGACCACATATACTTCACACCATTCTTTGTCTGGCCCGTCAGTGGTGATGCTAAGCATGAGAAGTCATGTATTTAATGTGTGTAGAAACTATACAGTATTAGAAAACTACACACCTCAAATATGATCTTCGAATACTTCTTAAAAACTACTACTCCGACTTTCTCTTGGTCTACTAATACTCCTCTCGTTGAGATAACATGACCTAATAAGTGAATTTAGTCTATCCAAAAGTGGAATTTTGAGAGAACAACATATAAAAAATTCTCTCTTAATGTACTACAAATTATCTCAAGATGTGTGGAATGGTCATTTAAAATATTAGAGTACACCAAGATATATTCCATGAAGACCACCATGAAAGAATCCATATATGGATGGAATACTCATTTCATTAGTGCAGTGAAAACTGCTGGTATTTTCATGAGATTGAAAACAATAACCACATACTCTTATAGACAATACCTTCTCTGAAAGGATGTTAAAGGTATATCAGATTGTCTAAAGCATAAATGATGATAACCATATCTCATGTCATTCCTCAAGAACACCCGAGCTCCTCAATGCTGATTAGAGAGACCATCAATACATAGAAAGTGATATTGGTTCTTGATCATCAATTAGTTCAACTTATAATAGAATACCCAATGTCGGATGGTATTGTCTGCCGTTTTCACAAATAAGACAGTAAAACCCCCTGGAGAAGTACTTTGTTAGATGAAAACCTTTTCATGTAACTCCTCCAACTACTTCTTGAGCTCCTGTAACTCTGGTGTATCCATTCTATAAGGAGGAATTGACACCAGTGCAGCTCCTGGCACAAGCTCAATAGAAAATTCAACCTTTCTCTCGAGAGGAAAACCTTTAAAGTCATATGAAAAGACGTAACTAAAATGATCAACCAATAGAGGAATGTTTTACTATGAATTCCCATGGTCATCCAGATATAGACTATCAATTTTGGATGCAACTCTTACCAACCTATGTTGCTCAGGTGCCACTCTGCTTGCCTCGACATCCCATTCAGCCTTATGAAGAAATGATCCTCCATCTGGTGATGTGAATATCACCCTTCAATGATTGTAGTGGAAAAAAACCTGGAAGGGATCTAACCAATCAATTTCTATAATTACATCATAACATATCTTCTCTAGAACAAAAAGGTCCCATATGAAGAGACACACACCAACCTCGAGAGAGAACTCATTGCACTGACGTACACAAGTCCTTATAGTCCCCAATAGTGTGTCTAGTATCAAAATATCAGTAGAAGAAAAGATATAGATCCCAAGTCTCTCAAAAAAAGAAATATATTTAAAGCTATAAGAATCCCCTGTATCGAAAAGTGCAGAAGATAAAACTGAGGCAACCATGATTGTACCAAGAATTGTAGAGGGTCTTGGATACTACTCTTGCTGGCTTTGTTCAACCAAAAAATCCAGACCTACCCCATGGCCCTGTGATGCTGACTGAGATCCCTGATCTGATCCACCCTAAGTATGTCAAAAACACTACGTCTAACCACTGCGGCCATGACATCCACCATGACTGAAATGACCAGAAGAATTCCAGTTACCAGACTGATGAGAAATTGGCGGTGCTTATCCTGAATGAGTATCCATAGAAGAACCCTAGTCACCTCTTTCTAGTGAGAAAAACTGATAGAAACTCTGAAGGTGAACCATCTTACCGCAATATCGATACTCCACTGGGTCTCTCGGGCAGTGCGGCATCATATGCATGCTCTTCCCACACTGGTGGAAAACCACCTTGATACCAAAATATGTATTCCACCTACTACGATCTATGTGCATAGTCTGTATATTGCACTTATTAGTGTCCACATGAGGGGTACCAATTCCAGATGTTCAGAATCCCTAGATCACAGCTCTAGAATCCCTCATATTATGCTCTGTTATCAGCACCTGGTTGACTGTAGAAGAATTGAAAGTCAACCTAAAGATGTTCACCTAAGATCTGATGTCATAAATGAGACAATCCTCATTCTTTCTTGCCAGAAATAACTCATCACCTCTTAGGATGGGTATAATGAATTACAGATCTGTTAAGATAGAATAATACTCCTTAAATAAGATAGTACACTTCTCCATACTCAAGAACTCTTGGTCCTGATTGATCCTCAAGGTCTCCGGATAGAAGTAATTGTAGCAGTTATGATGAAACTCATCCCAAGAAACACATTGATGGAGTCCTGCCTATGAAACCACATCCCATCATCACTTGGTAGAATCTCTAAGCATATAAGTATTTAGATTCTCCATCCTATCTATAGGCATCTCCAGATGCTCATAGATAGAAAGCATGGATTCTAACCATGACTCTACAACCTATGGTCCTCTTTCCCCTATGAAGGTGGGAGGATGTTGTTTGTTGGAAAACCTACTTCCATTCTTCCATTAACGGGGTATGATGCAGTGCTCCCTGGAAGGTCTACATGAACCTAATAAATCTCTCTCAGAACTATGTGTCAACACCTATATCAAGAATGATAGTTGTTGACAAGATTTGAAATAAAGGAGGACCTGCTGGTGGTCCCTAATCGGCCATGTCTATAGTTTGATCACAACCCTGTAACTGGTGCACAATCGGAGGAAATATCGGTTACATGACTATGTATGGTCAATCATTCCATTTAGATCAATATTATCAAAGATTGAAACTTCTACGTGTTATAAGGAAATATGAAATGAAAATCATTCAAGTTTTTTTTCTAAAAATGGATACACAACATTTATATCCCACACATGGAATGTTATTTCATGCCTTCACATAGGCATGTAAATATTCCAAAACAAGTCGTGCAACACCCCATACATATGACATGTTCACCCAAGACACATCATGGAATTGATACGTTTCCCCTTCCTATTTTATTCTACACGACTAACCCACACAGTTCTCCAATGAAAGGACTATACTGCCTGTTTTTAATAGACAAGTCATGTACTGATTTTGTTTCGACTTCCCTTGTTATTAGTCACTCAGGTGGACACATGGCTGACTCTACACGAATTGTTTATGCCAGACATGGTGTGTACTAGATTAATTCCTCCACTCAGTGTTGTTCGTCACATGGCTAGATACAATGGTTAAATTAATGGTGTGTTCATGATTGAACCAATGTTTATAACTTACGTTTTATCCATCCGTTTCATTAGTCACATGGGTGGACACATGGTCTACACAATATGGCATATACATACATTACACGATGTGTCCCACCCAATATTTCCCAACCTAGTGTCTATGCCCACACAACAAGTGACACAGTTAGAGACTACACTGCATGTACATGCTGTACATGGTGTGTACTTAAATAAAATAGTTCCTTCCCAAACTGAAATGACCCATGGTGCTTATTCTTCACTACACACAATATATTCTAGGTTTTTCAGATAGTATGCCTCAGAAACAACCTCAAAACACCATAAAAATGCTGGAACATTATTAAAGTGACAAATTCCTATCCGTGAGGGAATATAATCCATGTGAATCAATGTTTGGCATCTTAGACATGTTATATATAAACATAAAAAAGAATTAATCTACCAAATTCCAGAACATGAGGGCCCATAACACCTCAAGAACCAATGATTTGTGTTCATTCAAACAAAATATTACATATTAAAATACCCTATCAAATTGAAGGTATTCTATCAAGGAATAAATCACAACAACAAGAATATATAACACAACATCTACCACAACAACAAGAAATCAGTAATGCACCCTAAATGGAATGGCATGAATGTATAACATGTGATCACTAGAAAGTACTTCAATGATTCATGTGATAGAATGCCCTCATCTGATCTGGTTGCAATAGAAATTTAACCTCAATAATATCATTGATAATGAAACAAAAAATGTGAGTCACCCAACGGTGAAATCAAATCAACTGTAATAATTGAAATACTAGAAAATAGAAATATACGAGGTAAATAAGCTTTTCCCTGTACACGGGTTAGAAACTACCAGTCACAACTTATTACCAATTACCTATTCAAGCCTATCCCTAGATATATACTCCAAATATTAAGTCAAGAAGAAAGGAATTCATCTGATTCCACTTTGTAATGTCTCCCGTTCCAAAAGCCGCCCCGAGGTGCCCTGTACCTAGTTGGTCACATGGCCTCAATTGAATTTCCCAGAATGCCAGAGGTTACTGACTATAAGGGAGGGCCTTGGGTATGATAGTGGGGAAACTATAGCCTCATTGGCAGAGAAATGAAATTTAAAAAAAAATAACAATATTGGAAGAAATACTGACACCATGCAACAATAGATAGTGTAAGACTGAAATAAATAAATAACTGGATCTCATATATAAATGATTCAGGATACATATGTCAAATAAAATAGAAAAGAATGTAACAATGATAGAATAAATCACTAAAACAATGCACAAAAATATATATATATAATCCCTTAGCATCACAAGCCTTAGCTTGTTCTCATGCTCCATGGATCCATAATAATCATGTACCTCATGGTGAAGGTTTCTTTCCCTTATATATACCTGCACCAATATAATCGTTTTGGGACCAAAAGCATGACCCAAACTGAGTGTGATAGAAATATCAGTAGGAAACCACCCAAAGATCTGTGCCTAATAGTCATTGAATATATATGGCAGGAAAAAAAATAATGCAAAAATCAAGGAAGTAATCAAAGTAATTAATCATATAGTTTCATTTACAAACATTTTCTTTTAACAATTATACAAACCAAAAAAATTGAAAGCGAACCTCTTGAAAAGTTATCACATCTTATTCCCTCTGGTTCAGCTATAGGAGAAGATATAAAAAAGACTCTCAGTGGAAGAACTCACTATCAATTCCCCCTACAGTCATGTCAAATCGAAGACTTTCTGAGGAAGCAGTCACTATAAATTCCCCCTATAGTCTTTTAACAGAAACCTACAGACACTCAGAATAATAAAGAAACATTAATTCCTCTTTTGGTCTTGTAATGTAACTATAGGTACTCTGAGAGAGTATTCAACATCAACCCCCACTATGGTCTCGCAACATGATAAATATGACAGACACTCTGGGAAATCCCTCAACGTCATTTTCCCTTATGGTCTCACTACACCAGGTCCCCGCAATCCCGTGTCAATTATTCATGCACAAATGGTAAACAAAATCCAATGTAAAAATCAAAGTACTTCATGGATAAATCTCCAACAAGGCATGTCACATCATATTAGATAAATAATCACTCTATCTAAACAACACAAGGAATGAAAAACAAAATCCTAATAGGAAAGCCTACACCAAACAAGAAAAATCAATCAAGCATGGGCAAACAAATCCATAGCACAGAAATTAACCATTTTCATAATCATCAATCCTTTACTCAAGCACACAATGCATAGATGGAAAAATCAGGGCTAATACCATAAACATGCAATACCCCGAATGAGCGTATTGGGATCTTTTTCATATATAAATCAAAGAATAATTACAAAAAGACACAAACCACCTATCTAGGAATCGTACGATCAATATAGTTGAATCCCAACAATGGATTCAACCTAGAATGTCGTAGATCTACAAGAATTCCAAAAACATTCTTCTGAGAATATCTTCTGAAAGAGGAGAAATCAGGGAACGAGGATCTAGAAGAAGGAAGATATTAATATGAATATTCCAATGCAATTGACAACGGTCGATTCATAGAATGGAAAAGGAGTTGAGGTATTGGAGAAACATCGCGGATTATAGTCGAAAATGGATGAGACGAACAATGAATATGGGTGTTCTGCTGATTAGATTAGACCCAGTCCATTTAAGGAAAAAAAGTACATGACATGCCTTTTAAAAGTAAATGACATGTACTTTCCTTTACCTATCCCCACTTTAGGGGGTCTCTAGTTCACCCCACATGACCATGTGTTCGGCCGTTACACAGCCAACACACGGCTACCCACGACAACCGAGTATAGGGCTTGTACTTAGAAGTACACGATGTGTACTCCTAAAATATCCAGAAAGTCGATTTCTCTCGAAAACAACAGATAACAAGATTCATACATGAAAAGAGATAGAGGTTCTTACTATTTTACTACATTAATTATCCAAAATTATATTTATTTCATCTTTTTTAATAAAATTTATTTATCATCTCGATTAATAAAATAATTTCTGCCCTAATATTGTTTAAGCATTAAGGGTAACTATTTCATCCCTAAGAATAAAAAATAAATTACCAAGACGAAGATAAATATTTTATATTTCAAATTAATAAAATAGTATAATATACACTATCTATAACCCCAAATTAAAAATTTAATAGTTATTAAAAATATCTCTGTAACATATTTAACTTTTTTTAAATAAAATAATATAAATATCACAATCAGTTAAAAATTAAAAAGGGGTCATTTAATCGAAACCCTAGATTTTTATGTATGCAAATTACAAATATAATTAAATTTGGGAATGTTTAAGGGTAATTTGATAGAAACTTATCTTATTATTTTTACCCTTAATTACTCTAGTTACAATTTATCGTGGCAAAAAAAATTCAAGGCTACTAATAACATTTTCAAAAAATAAAGTTACCTATTGAATAAATTTCGACTCTATGATCCAAAAAATGGTATGTTTTTTAAAAAATTATATTCATTTTATTTTTGTAATAATATCTAAAATTAAATTAGAAAACTCAATAAAAAACACGATTTTTGATAATATTCCTTTAAAAAAATAAAAAACAATATTATTCTAAATTCAATTATAAAATCCTCTTAAAATAAAATAATTTCCATTTTTAAAATAAAATATAACATATATAAATTTAAAAATAATACAAATATTAATTTGACATTGTAAATACTTAAAAAAAATTATAAAAAATTGGTAATTTTAACTGTTCATAGAAAAATTACACTTTATAGATTATTTTAAAAAATTCATACACAAATAATTGTTACTTGTTGTATTTAAAAAATAAATTCATATTTGAAAATTAATTTTGAAATACTTCTAGAAATTAATTATTATATTTACTAAATAAATAATGAACACTAATTTTTGAATAAAAAATATTTTTTTGAAGAGTAAAATGAAAACACTAAAAATTTTGGGGTTATTTTAAAAAAACTACCAATAAATTGTATTTTTTCGGATATTTGTATGCATTATTTAAATCTGTTTTTCCTATTCATGTGTAAAAATTTAAATGCACAATTATAATAGTCACAAAAAATAATTTCATAATTTATTTCAGATCAGTGTTTCATATATTATATATAATCGATCATAGTATTTTAGTATAAATGGTCGGGATATTACACATTGAAAAAAAATGATATTCAATAATAAAAATTATAAGTTTTTTTAAATAATTGTGTAAAATAAAATTTTATTAGACTGATCATAAAAGTAAAATATAAATAATAGTAGTAATTTATCACATATAAATTTTATAATTAAAACTATTTTATTGGATAAACATAAAATATAATAATAAAACATATTGTGTATGAAATTTATTTTTCTATAAGGAATTCAATTTTATATTAACATTACATAAATAAATAAAGAGTGTGTTCCATATTTCAAATAGCTCCTATAAAAAATTAAAAAACCAACAAATGGGCTATAAATATACTTAGAAAAATTGATGAATAATAAAAAACCAAAATTTCTTACTATTACTCCTATAATATATAAATGTTCCTCATTATTTGTTCTAAAATAATTTTCCAAATCTAAATAACTTCTAATGGTTTAGTAAAAACATATATCAATTTATCATAAATAAAAATGTACTCTAAACCAATATTTGTTTTGAAAATTATCTCTATTAAAATGATTTATGTGTTCTATATGATCAGTTCTGGAATAATATACGGGATACCTATTGGTTAAAATAACAAAGAAACTATTAAAATTATTCAGTATCCTATCGACATGGACATCAATATGAGCTAATTTTTTTCTAATCCATAGAAATTGACCACAAAAACATGCAATAGTAATCTACCTTTCTTCAACTATAGATTAAGCGAAAGATAATTGTTTTTTTACCATTATAAAATCAAGTTCATGTAGAAAATGTTGTATGAACTATATTTCCTTTTTATGTATATTCTATGTCATCGAAAATCAATATTATAAAAACACATCAAATAAATTCATTTTGTGCCCACAATTAGTGAATATTTGTTCCTTTATCATAACTTATTATATATTTAAAAAAAAATTAATGACACACATTTTTGTTATATTCAATTCTAACACACATGGAGACTATAAAGAAATGATTTTGATGACTAGTGTCCAGAAAAATCAAAAATAATATCCTTTCTATAAAAATTTAATATCAAAAAATTTATAAACAATATCATCTTTTAATTTACATGGAGTACTCATAAGGGTCCACAAGTTTTACTAGAATCATAACCCAATATCTTAAACAAATCAGTCTCATATATATGTTGATTAATAATATTCAACCGTCTCATAGGTTAATATAAAATTTCTAAAAAAACGTAAATTATACAATGTGATTCATATTGAATTCACTCTTTCATAAATAAAAATATTCATTATATAAAAATTAAATTGAAAAGAAAAAAACTAACATAATATATAAAAAAATATGAATAAAAAAATATCCAAATATTATTTTTTTCTAAACACAGCTTGGTAAACATTTATGTTCACAAAAACATTTATCAAAAGAAATATATATTTTATTTAATATATGACTCAAGGGGATTCTATTAGTCTATATAATGATTTTGAATGTTTTGAGGTGTTATTAAGACACATCTTCGGTTCAAAAACTGGTGGAAATTTTACATAAAAATCCTTATAAATCATTCCATTTTTTATTTCACTATTAAAATCCCTTCAATAAATTTCCAACCAAGAAAATAAGTATATGCAAATAAAATATATAAAAATTATAATCTAGAAATAAGGTAATGTTGTAATCATTATAAACACTTTATTCATGGAAAAAATCCATTGAATACAAATCTAGGTTAATTTACTGTAGAATATATATGCTCATAATGAATTTATCATAAAATATAAATAGTAATAATAATTTTAGAATATTATTATGATTTAAATAAATTAAAAAAACAATTATAAAAAAAATTATGTTCATCTTCGATAGATAATATCTTATTATATCATTTTAGTGCTTCATAACAAATGATTGGAACATATTCTAAAATAAATTATGATTGACCAAAACAATTCTTAAATGAATTTAATGTTTATACAATAGAATTAACATATCAAGTAACATTTTATATAGAATTATCTACAAAATTTATCTATGATCTCTCATGAGTGTAAGTATCTTATATATGTGAAGATTTAATTTTATTTTCTTCTCTAAAATTAAATTCATTAAAATATTATTCACACTATTCTATAGATGAATTATTCAACAAATCATTCTCATAAATAATAACATAAATTAATTATTCATCCTAAAATTATATTTTATTCGAACAGTAAAAATATTTAATATTAATAGAAAAACCTAAAAATAATACATTACTAGATTAAACATAATTATTATCCAATGAATATTCAATATTTAGAATATAATCATTCCAAAAAAAGAACTAAAATATTCCACTTTATATATCATTCCTCCTAATATTTATAGTTGAATTGTCATAATAATAAGTTTTATAATAATTAATCTATAATCCTAACATTCATTATTAACAACATTACCCAGAAATAAATTGGATGACTAAATTAATTCAACATTGATTTATCCATTTATGGAATAGTTTTATATTTTATATTTTACTATACCATTTTCTATAGTTATTCATGTGGTAAAAAATTATGAAAAAATTCATTCTGTTCACAAAATTCATAAATTTATATATAAATAAAATTTCCACATATATTAAATATAATAAATATAAATAAATATCCTTTATCATGTTCAAAATGTTTATAAAATTATAAAAAATTACTAAAGTTTCTCTTTACCATGATAAAAAATAAGTCCAATATGATCATTAATAATAACAAAACCACAATTAATTCTATCTAAACTAGAATTTTAAGTCATAAAATATAATTATAAATGAAAAATTCAAGATACAATGCAGTTTTAACGACATTTATAGATCTAAAACATTTTTATTTTCTTCTAATTCATGCATAAGTCAAAATTGTGATATTTTATTACTTCAATCACATAAAGTTTTAATACATTTAAATATTTTGAAAGTATTTAATGTAATAAGAAATTTACATATCCAAGGCTATAAATCCATTTAATATCATTTATATATAAAATATTAATGCATTTCTTATTTTACTAGTTATATAAGAAAATTAATACAATTAATTTATCATTTTCATTAACTTACTACAAAATATAATTATTTATAAAATTAAGGAAATTTTAATTTTTAATATTCAAAACATTTCATCGTCAAAGAAATTATAAATAAAAATTTGATTATTCTTAAATTATTCAACACATAAAAATATAAAATAATAATTATAGAAATACAATAATCATAGACACAATTAAAATTCACTTCTGATTTGTCTCCAGGTTTTATATTTCATATATCATATTGATTGTAGGGAAATAAATTTTATGTATATCCAACCACATGCCTCGTTCATCCATAATCCATATATTATATTTTCTTATAAATTCATTTATGTAATATTTTTTGAAAAAATATCGATAAAAATTTTATTTCTGAACCAATGCTGAATTGGGTCTAACATGATTCATAAAAAAATTTTCAGTGTAAAATCTAATTTAAAAAATTTATTATAGGTTAATCCTGGATATAAATTCAAATATTTTTTAATAATACCTAAATACCAATATATTAGTAAAATAATTATTTGATACCGTAACTGATTTTATACATACAATCAATAGTAATTGGATAAAAATTATTAAGAAAAATTATTTAGTATATCCAAGGGACTATATGAATTTTAATGGATATTCACGTGCATAATAACAATGAATTGTACATCTAAAAATGCACTAGATTAAATAAATTTTAATGAATTTTAAAATGTTGGTTTTATTCATTTTCATTAAATTTATATCTTATACACGACCAATTTTTTATATTCACGTTATTCACATACATCATTTTATGATGATATTAATTATATTTAATGAAAAATATATATTATCATATATGATTATAATTTTTCATGACATGAAAAACTAAGGCCCACCTGGCTAGGGAATACCAGTGTGTGAAAACCCAATCCCGCATCCAATAGGCTAGGTATAGGAGACAAGCATCAAGAAGTCATGAAATGAAATGGGATGCCTTAACCTAAGGTATATGTACCCACATATTTAACCATCTACATAAATATGAGAATAGGAATAATAATGGTGGAAACTTTTAAAATATATAAACTAATTCAATTACCCCTTGGGAATTCATCTAAGTATGTGAATATTAAAAAAAAGTTATAATATAGTTAAATTCAATACAAACTAGAAATGAAGTCACAATATTAAAACAACTGGAAATATGTAATGATGGAGAGAATCTGACTCCTGGTCTTCATGCCCAACCAAAGAAAATGGTGAATGTACCCAATAATATCTATGCACTACAAAATTCACAAATGATTTTCATGTTCGTTTCATAAAACATGAAATTTGTGGGAAAATCAAATGTTGGGGTTAGTCGATACATACCTAGTGTGAAGACCTAAAAAACATAATTAGAGAAATAGGAACATACATTAGATGTTTACTCAACCCACAATAAGTGGGAAATAAAACCCCTATATGTATTCTCTTATAGAAACCCAAAAAAGTGAGAAAGGGAACTTCATCTCACATTATATATTAGAATTATGAATAAACTTGTTTCTCTAATTTATTATCTCTAATTACCATCATCACACAATACCATAGAAAAATCTATGTTGAGGGGACCACTTATTGTTACTGAGAAAACCATTATTGGGATAACTCACTCCCATGATAGAACCTTTCAATAATGGATAACAAAGTTAGTGGGTGGGAGACCACTCTATAGTTTTAAGACACAAACCCTATTGTATAATGGGGGAGTAGCAACTCTATCTTTGTATGGAATATGAGGGACCTTCACCCCAGTATGAGAGTATAGTATCAATCCCAACATCATTGATTATCCGATATGATCATAACCTTTAATCAACAATTTCCTAATGATGTGTCCCACATAAAACACTCAAAATGTATTTTAAAGGCCACTGTAAATGATGCAATCAAATCCCCGGATGGAATTCAATACAGATAGTCTCACTGTGGGATAAAAAATAATCCATATAGAATGAGGCACTAATAGTGTAAGGTACAGAGGGTGGTACATAGCATGTACTTGTGGTCACACGATGTGTGACCATATAAGTTGAAATATCCATGTAATATCCAACAGAAGGCTTTGTAAGACATTTTCAACTACATGGAAGGTATGAGTTATACATGAAATTAAATGTTCTAATTTGATATTCCAATTTACTCTTGCCACATTCTTATTTATGTTAGTAATTCTCATTTACCGTGTCCATTTCCTAGTATATGGTCATGCCTGTAAACTCAGGTTCCACCATTCACTAAAACAGAAAGGCCATTTAGCAGCGATTATTTTTGTGTGTTGCGGCGGTTTAAACCACCGCTACATGTTTTTGTAGAAGTTTCTGTAACCTTTCGAATAATATGGCGTTTCCAATCTATTAGCATTGGTTATTTCCATTTCGCAGTGTTTTAAGGAGAGCTTCATAGCTGCCTCATTTCATGGAGGTTTTACTGAGTTCAGCGGCTATAAAACCGCCACTGAAGTCACGAGAACCGCCGCAGAATAAGGCAACTAAAATGTGACTATGTAGCGGTAGTTACAACAGCCATGAAACATAATTTTTTTTACATTTCATGGCGTTTTACACCGTTTTTGGTGGTTTAAACCATCACCAATGTACAATTTGTGGCTGTTAAAACCGCCACTAGAAGCTGACCAGAAAAAAAATTCTTCCACTACACCACTGCTCTGAAAACAAAATCCAACTAGAAATACAATATTGTAGTGAGGTAACATTTAATAAAAACTTATTAATAACTATGGCTACCATATCTACAATAATTGAGTTTATTGTGGATTCTAATGTTTCTTAAGAAGTAGTTTAGCAACAAACTATTCTAAATATTGAGTTATACCAATAGTACGAGTGTTATTATTATTATGATAATCTTTTACTATATTATTATCCAATATGTTATATTTATGGCATTCGAACAATAATGTGTATACTCATGGATGTTACCATTTGAGGGGTTTTTTCAAATAATCAAAGTCGCAATAAGCTATGTCATAATAAATACATGTTGCAAAAACAACCCTAAAAATTGAAATGTAGTAGGCCTAGTAGGTATATCCATACTCAATAAGAACATGTTTAACTTGTGAGAACTAACTAATTAGTTATCAGTTTTCACTAATTTATGTTTGAGTTTGTTAAAGTTGGTTCCCTAGAACCGAATACATTATACTTTAGATTACCGAAGGTTTTGGGATTTTATGTTCTTGGTTTTCATTATTAAATTTGAAATATTTACTCAGTTATTATGTGTGTATTTCAGATTGATATTTATGAATTTTTATCTTGAACAATAGTGTTAGGAAAAATGTTTACATACATTATATTTTGAATTTAGGATTCACATGACATATGTACATGTGTATGTGATTGATTTCACTAATAACATGGGTTATGTTGTATAAAGTGTTAATAAAAACTAATATATAATTTTTAATATTTAACTAGTTGGTATAATTATATTCAGATAAACCCTGGTATCTTTTTAAAATATAATTTCATGTGGATTTTACAATGAGATTCTCTTTAGTGATGAATATAAAATACCATTAGGAAAAGGATGTAGAGGAACCCATGGTGTGATGGTATAGGAATTAGATGCCTTGAGGGTGGTTCAGTACATGTAAGGTATTTCTAAGAGATGTTTTGGTATGGGAACATGTTTCCATGGGATGTTGGATATTCTTGAGAGGGTAGAATAAAGTAATATAGAATGTCTCGTGCCTTTGAGATATAAATAAATCTTAGTGATTTTGTTATCAGGTTTGGGTTTAGAGGGTAAGATTAGTTGGATGCCCAACATTATTGATTTTGGGTGCAGTTCTTGATTATATGGTTTATATAGTTCCTATATTGTTGGGTCTAGGATGGTTATATCATGGTTATATGCTTTGGGTTTTGGAAACAAAGCCTTGGTGGTGGGTGATCATGTTGTTGGACTTGGCATGAGTGAGATACTTTAGGCCTGTTGGAAATGAAGCACTAGGTTCTTTCAATTAGATGAGATTGACATGTGTGGGAAGAATGTTCAGTGGTTTAGGCATATGAGCTGAGCTTAAATGGGATGTAAATCATGGGATCACGAGTCTAGTTGTGAGACCAGGCTGCATAAGAGTGTACACATATATGGTTGATGAGTTTGAATAGGATGGTGGGTAATAACTAATGATAAGGTTCTTAAAGATGTTCACTTTTCCTTGGTATTAGGAGAGTGAGTTATAGCATGTATTTTTGGAAAATCTTCTAGTCATAAGGGAATGTGTTTACTAGTTACACATGGTGCCTTCTTGGTTCATGGGTTAGTTATTGGGTTATGTGTAGTCCATTTCAAATTTTATGAGTTCTACGAGAATCCAAGAGGATTAGTGATGATGGAATGGTGATTAATTCCCCTATGTAAAGATTTATCATAGGAAATTTTTAGGAATTTAGTAAGTTTCTATGGGGGGGATAGGTTTACCTTTGGAGTGTGGTGACTGAGGTTTTTAATGTGGTACTTATAGGCATGGAGGCACATGGTTTTACATGAGAATGGGAGGTGTCCCACTATAGTGAGAGGTGTAATTTATGATTGATTAGAGTTTGGTGTTATGATTGATCTAATATTGTTCCTTGACATGTTTTTTTTGGGATGAGATAAGTATGGAATGGGAGGAGTAACATGCATGTGATGTGAAATCCTATTAGACATTGCACTCAAGGAGTGGTTTAAGAGAATTAATATCATGGGAAGCACACCATTGAAAGTTGGAGGGTGTGAACATAATTTTAAATTAAATTTTATGGATTTTAAACATGATAAACCTAGTGATATGGGAATGTGTAGCGATCATTGTTTCGTGATAGCACCCAGATATGATCTAGAAAATTATGTCTAGTCATTATATTCAGTGATGGAAAATATATGAGTTATATATATATCAATTGTTTTGGTTTAATGGGATGATGATTAGAATACTTATACTACAGAGATAATCTTATCGACCATGGATGTGTGGCCAAAATGTTGATAGGGTCATGTGTGTGGTGAGACTAGTTGGTGGATGGTTGATATGGAACTAGGATATTGGTCTACAGGAAGATATTATTTTAACTAGTTTTTTAGTGAATAAAATAATTGGGATTCATATACAATGAATAATTCTTTTCCTAGTTAGAGCCACATATAGGAAGTGTTGTGGAATCTAAGTGTCGACCTTGTGATCAACATGGAATTTTTGTTTGATCTGAGAGAGAGTTAAATAAAATTTGTGTCTGTGCTCATGGTGAGTGTATGATGGATGGTGTGGTTGATTGAGGACCCAAAAATGGAATCACACCAAGTGTTGGATTCAAACTTTTATGCAGGAATTTGGATGATTCTTTGATGCCTCTGGTAATTAAGGCATTATGATTGGGTTGTGGTGATGAATTAGTGTTTGTAGGTGATTGATTTTTGGGAAAAGTCAGCTAGGGGGGGAATGAATTGTGTTATTATATATTACTAGATGCGATGATGTAGAGACTATATCTGGTGTGGTGTATTAGATATTATAGTTATGTTTTAATGATGAAAATGGGGTTTTGAAGAAAAGATAGTATATTAAGGAATGGTTCATGGATGATGGAGACTCATCTGATCTTGTTCAAAATTGGGAATGAGGAGTGGTATTAGACACCAATTGATGGTTTGGGAGCCCTGATACAATATTGGGTGCTTCTTGGGGATGAGAATCATTATGATGGGGAGTTTTTAAGGACCTGTAGATTTATAGGTCATTATTTTCTTAGGGAATTTTAATTTGTTTTCCCAGATAAAGGGTGGTTTCAGAAAATATAATTTACACAAGGATTTCAAGGATTGGGAAATCTTAAGGAGATGTTTTTGGATGTGATTAAAGGCCCAATAATTTTTTTCTTCTATTGCATCACTACCATGAAAAACAAATCAAACTAGAAATACCATATTTTATATATCAACAGACAACAAGAAACATCATCTTAGGAAATCAGTACAGAATAAATTGAATTAAAATAAGAAAACATTGACATGCTATATAAGAATGATCCATATTGTACATACCAACATACTACAAGAAACATCAACCTATGAAATCAGTATAGAATAAATTGAAAAAATATATATGATAGAATCAACTATAAAACATAGGTCCATTATTTGACTACTCTCCAAACATACATCTAGTTGATCCTTCTTGAACCCCATAATATATATCTCTTGACAATGAAACATTAGATCTACATGTGTGTCTCTGTTCCCATATAGGGAGTGAGTGTAAAACACAGTCAGGTATCACCTAGTGAACCTCATATCACCATCCTATAAATTGTATACATGTATTATAATATAAATTATTCATCCTCATAAAGCATGAAAACAATAAATTTTGGTTATTATGTGCAAACTAAAACACAAAGATTCTAGACCTCACATTCATCGTCCAATATTGAAAGGGAAGTCATCCCACTATACAAACCCAAACGGGTACCCTATAACTTAGTGTAGGGTCTTATAACGGAGTCCCAACCTCTACCCTCTCACATAGTGTACATTCTTGTAGAAAATTATTATCTCACATCATGTCTCATACTAATATTGTTACACTCAGTGTAAGGTCCCATACAATATCTCAAACTATATCTCATACCTCTACCTTGACACTTAGGATTGGCCATAGAACAAGTAATGTATTACATCTCACAGCTCTAACCTCCATTAAAGCTTATTTGTAACATTATATCACAAACCTCATCTAAAATCATATCTCATACTACAATTCTCTCACTTTGGGTGAGGTCTCATCCCATACAACATTCCACATCACAAATTAGTTTTCTCTCAGAGGGTAACACATACAACAAAAAATAACCACCCTTACAAATATCATCAACCAATATCAATAACATAATACATAGCTACCCAACACTAATAGTCATCCTAGGTCCATAGTTCATACCCACAAAACTAACATGACCCACAAGTCACACCTAGACAAATTAAAAACACAGAACCTATCATGCAGGTCAATTACCACTCACAAGGGCATCCCAGTAATACAAATTACAAGGGTCGCACCAAAGTGTCCACAACACTATCTCCTTGATCACTGTGAAATGAAAAAATTTATTCAACACATCAACAATGGGTTTAACTCCTAGTCATCCAAAATCTCAACTACCAATTGAAACACAGGACTAAATGGAATGATGTATACCACACTCGAGAAATAGATACATAAAAAGAAACATCAGAAATCAATAAAATTCATAAAAGGAAACACAAGAAATCAAGGAAATTTTAGGACATGATAATGTTTGGTGGAAACAATGTGCCACAAATGATACATATACAAACAAACTCTTCCCATATTTTATCAACACATCAACAATACAACTACTCACATCCGGATGATGCATCGTCACCCTCTCCACGTAACTTATGATTCTTCAGGTCAACACATCTCGAGATGTTACTTGAATACCCATCAGATACCTTAACATTCATTAAAATTAGAATTAATGTATATCTATCACTATTATTCATTGAAAAAATTTCTAGAGGATACATTTCATTCTCATCTGGCCAGAGATCGGGTTTTATGTTCATTTCTTATAAGTCTTTGTGAGCATTGAGATGATCCTTCGACTATCCATGCTCATTAAGAAATGTGAAAATAAAATTGTCACAAAAATTCATCTCAATATGCATCACATCAAGATTATGTAGAAATAAATTAAATTCCCAATATAGAAGTTAGAAGAATATAATTTTTTTCTTCCATTTTTGTGTTTCGATTTCGCTCGACGATGCACTTCGGACCTGTTTTTCGCTATCATTCAAATGAAGAACCTTCCCATATTCTGTTTTAACATGTTCAAGCTATTTAAATATTTCGGAAACAGTTAACAACTTTGGAGGTGGTCTAAGATCAATGGAACCATTAAATTTTGATCTGTTCTACCGAAATCTATGAGATTCATCGAGAAATCTTCGATGACACAAGAAGCACCATTTTCTACTATGAGGTAGTCGTTTGGGATCAATATCAATGTTACAAATGGGACAATCCAAAACCTGTGTATATTTTCCAACAAGATAAATTCCCAAGCCCAAGGAATTCACTAATGGTCCAAATTAAAGCAGCGTCTATTTTGAATATTGTTTTAGAAGAAGCATCAAATGTCTCCACACCGTTGCTCCATAACTCCTACAATTCGTCAATCAAAGGCTGCAAGTATACATCAATATCATTTCCAGGCATTTGTTTTCCGTGAATAATCATTGAAAGGATAAAATATGTTTGTTGCATACACATCCACGGAGGCAGATTATAAGGGATCAAAACAACTGACCAAATGTTATAACTAGTACTCAAAGTCCAAAATGGGTTGAATGCATCAGAAGACAATCCCAATCGAACATTCCTAGGATCAGCTAAGAAATCTTGATGTAATGGATCAAATTTCTTCCATGATTTTGAATCTTGTCGATGTGTCATTAACCCATCATTGTTATTATCTAAAGAATTCCACTTCATGTTTTCAGCAGTTTTCGATGACATGAATAATCTTTGCAATTGAGGCTTCAATGGAATGTAATGAAAAACCTTTGCAGATGTGTTACTTTTATTCTTCTACAAGAAATTATGTTCATTCAGAATTCCAACATCACCATTTTCATGTAATCTTTAATTATATCATTTCTTGCAATTTTTTCAACTTGAAATCTCTCCCCAATAAAGCATACAATCATTGGTACATGCATGTATTTTTGTATAATTCAGACCAATCTTGTTAACAACTTTTTTCATATCATAAAAATATTATGGGATTTTTTATTCAATAAATGCATCACGAACTAATTCCAATATCATGGATAATGCCTTATTTGTAATTCTACATAGATATTTGATATGGTAAAAATTCAGCAGAAATGATTGCTTTGAATATTTCAAACACCCACTATACAACTCTTGATTTCCATTGTCAACTAAATCATTAAACACATTTTCCTCAATGAAGTTTTATTTTATATTTAGATCCACAGAATCAAGAGGAGGATCCAATGATATGTTACAATATTGATCTGCCTGTGTTACAGTCTCAAAAACATCACTTGTCACGTAACAATTTGTAGCACCCTCTTCTGGTTTTTCAGATATGATTTGATGCTAATAGTGGTGTCTTGTAGTGCCGAATTCATTATTTATGAGGTTTTTAATTTCATTTTTCATTGTCGACAAACGTCAGACCTCATTCTATGGACTAACATCTATGTTCAATCTTTATGTAATGTTTGATTCTCCATGCCAAATCCAACACAAATATTGACCAGGGAATTACTTCAGTATTAAATGTTCTTAAACATCATCTCTCTTCAACCATGTTCTAAATTTACATTTAGAACATGGAAATTTTATCCCCTTTTCAACAGATCTATTAGAAATTGAAAAATCTAAAAACTCATTCAATCCCTTAACATACTGAGGTGTCTTCCTCAGTAATGTGATCCAACTTTTATCTATGTATTTCACAATTTGGCTACAAAATAAAAAAAATTAAAACACATTGTTACTACTAAATAGATAAAGAGATTCATATATATAATAGTATTGGATTACAGAAACATAATATAATAAAGATGACCCCCTAAGTTAGATATCAACCCTCTAGTGTTTGGGATAGGGCAAGTTTCTTTGGCAAAGAGAAACAATGTGCGAACAACGTGTTAACTACTTTACCATTAAAACCAAAGAGCATTGTTATTTTGGAATAACCCCAACCTATGTTCTCTATAGAGTCATCATATAAAACTTTAATATCGAATAAATATATTATAAATAATGTTTAGGTAAAACCTTATGATGCTTATAAAACTCAACACATTGTTAATTTGGAGTGACATGAACCACGTGAGGGATGGTAGTCTTGAGGCATGTCAAGTGGTGGTGTTCATGGAAATTCATGATGAAATAACTTGGGATATTTGGTTTTTAGGTTCTACGAACCTTGTGTGGATTGAATTACAAGACCTCTCTTTGGTGTATTCACATTGAAAAGAGTGGTGGTGTGACATTAGGGTGATTTGGATCATATATGTGTTAGTGCTCGTGAGTGGAGAATTGTGGTTAAATGGGATGATCAAGGATCTGACCATGGAGTTGTACTAAGAGTCAGATTCAAACTTCGGTATGGGCATTGAACATTTTTATTATTCCATGAGTTTTAAGGAATCGTGGTTGGGATATGATAGCGCATTGGTAGGTGGGATTGAGCGCCTTTGGTGTAATTAATCTTGAGAAGGACATACTAGTGTTGTTGCATAAAAACTTATGTGGTAAGGTGGAGACCACATCAGAAATGGCGTTCAAGATGTGGATGATTTGGTTTGGGGATCAAACTAGGGTAATTGAATAATAGTTGATGTGTTTGGGCCTGGTGTTTGGAGTTTCATTGTAGAATCATGTTGTGAATTTGGAGATTAAATGTGGGGTGTTGGTACTATCATCCATGACAACATAATTAGATAATAGGAATCACGTAGGTGGAAATAGATCCCAGAAGGAATTCTCTCTAAACATTATATTCAGGAACATAGAATAATTATATTAATCCAAACCACTACAATAAGTTAGAATGAACTCAATACAATTCACTTCAACACTCAAAATAAATTTATGTAGTGTTAAGGGATTCTATGCTGGAGTAAGACATGTTTGATGGACTCCATGACCGAGTATCAAATGTATAAGGAACTCCCCACCTAAGTGTCATAATTCATTATAGTCAAGTAGGCCTTATAAATAAATAGGTTATCCATTTCAAAAAATAATGAAAAATAAAAAGACACATATTCAATGAAAGTGATTACTTTCATCCAAGACTGTACATATTAATAAAAATCATATAGTTTGGATAACATATAGAGAAAGAAAATAAAAATAAAATATAAATATAAAATAATCCTAGTTGAACTAGCTCACAATAAAATTTCCCAAAAAAAGTCACAACCATATTCACAAGTCAAAAAATCTCCATGTGATCCCCGAAAAGTCACAACATTCCAATATAATATTTATACACTTTTTCAATATCACATTTATTTATCATTAAGGAATCACAAAAAATCATTATCCTATAATGAGTAAGAAAATAAATATCCTTTTATAAAAATTGATGAATATAGATCGATAAGAAAGTAGGTAGTGTGATTTAATAAACCTATACTTATATAAGGAAATGTTTTAGAATACATTGATTTATTATGATGATGTGTAAAAAAATCTTAAATTATCATCTATGTCTTGGAAATTAAATCTACATAGAGATAAATTCCTAACTTGAAAATAAGTAGAGGACCCTCATACTCATTTACCTAGATACATTTCTCATCATCTTCATGATGAATCCAGAGTGGAACTTATATAGGTGTAAACCTATTCGTGTTCAGGTCATAAATTCACATAGATGTTTTCAATAAGATAAAATATCAAATATAAAATAAGAAAAAAATATGAATAGGTTAAAAATAGAATAAATAAAATCATTAATAATATATCATTGGAATTATAAGACTATCCATCCCGTGGTAGTTCATTTATTACATGGAAACAAACACATAGATCCAATCCTGATCACTATATTATGAATTCACTGATCCAATAGTATTGTATAATTAATGATATAAGTACTAATGATAGATAATATATAATTAGTGTACTTACATAGGAATGAATCAACTATAATAATATATAATGGATTATCTATCCTATAAAGCTAAACTGTAATACCACAAACACCACTACCCTAGTATTAATAAAACAACTGAAATATCATTACTAATTAACTCTAATACCTCTATCATGACATGATTCTTCCAGAACCCAACCTGGTTTGGCAATGAAATTTCTTTTAAAATAGATTCAAATAATATTTCAAACCTAAGACTTTCTATAGGTCGTTGGGTTCGCGGGGGGCCGGGGGAATCGAGGTCGCCGGGGTTGCGGGGTCTCCAGGGTCGTGGGGTTTCCGCGGTCGTAGGGGGCCACGGTCGCCGGGGGAAGCAGGGTAGTGCGGTCGCTGGGGTCGTGGGGGGTCGGGGTCACGGGGAAATTAGGGTTGCGGGGTGCGGTCATGGGGGGGGGAGAGGGTCAGACTTGTAAAAAAACATGTTTCGCGGAGGTTTATTATAAACCACCGGGAATCCAATTTTAAAAAAAGGTTTAGCAATGGTTCCGTGAACTGCCACTAAACAAATCTGCTAGACTCAATTTTTGTTGTAGTGATTCTTCCATGTAATTTTCATGAATTTGTAATCCCAATGTAAATGATAATCCACCCAATTTAGGACATATAAAATTTATATCTCCATAAATGGAATGTGATATTTATATATTCCTGAAACCCATGAACCATATCAAGGGGATTATAAGGAATGTCTTTCTAGACTACAGGTCATATAACTCCAAATTTTCCATAAACTCCAAAATGCTTCATGAATTTATCCAATATCCATTTCTATATAAATTATCACCATTTTACCGTCGTAATTAAAAGAAATTATTTTTTTGGACATCGATTCCTTACCTATGGTTGTCATAATATAGAAATAATATCAACTGATGGGGAATCCATCATTCGTTTACCACCGTTCAGGGTTAAAAAAATTAAATTTATTTCCAAAACCAAAGATCAATCATTATCCATTTTAAAATCATAAATAATTCCGTAATTAACATTACCATCACATATTAGTTGATTATATATTCTCAAATCCATCATATTAATGTCGAAAAGTGACCCCATGAGTCAACCTTGAAGGATGAAAAGACTGGTGGGGAAAAAGAAAACTAATAATGGTGATGATCATCATTGGCCAATGCGATCCTGCAAAAAAGATATAGTGTAGTAAAAAGGATAAATTAAAGCTCAACCAATTTAAATTGGTTTCAGAATTTGAATTCATATTTAGTTTCATGGGAATAACTAATGTCACTTGAAAAATGAAAGAAAATAATTAAATCCAAAAATTATTATTAATAAAATGGTACATCCATAATTAATGGGTCTTACCTAATTTATGGATAGATAATTGATGAATAATGAATCAATTTTAGACTAGAAGAAAGATATATTATGTTTTCCATTCATCGATCTATTCACCTCCATTATTTCATCATTGTTCTTCGATTAAACACTAGCAATGATGATTGAAGAATGCTCTCTCATCCTCCAATTCTCTTAGGATTATGTTTTTTACCCTAAAAAACAACAAAATAATGTATTTAAAGTGGGTTTATAAGTTAAAGGATAGAAAAACATAAATATATTCAGTTATGTAATTCACTTAACATACCCACCAATTGTTACCTCAACCAAGTGTCCAGTGTCGACCATCTTTAGGTTGATCCTAGGGAAATCCATGGATTCTTGAATCAACCAGGATAACTGATTTACCATTAGAGTTCTAAAACAATTGAAAAAAACATATTCTATAATGATTAATTTATATTATTTAAATATTTTATCATTTTTAATATATCTTATTCTAGGTCAGGTGATACCCATGAACATTATTGAATCTATAAAAAAATACCATGATATAAATATATATATTTAATGTAATGAATCAACAAAACCAAAGTCATTAAATTCCCCACTCTTTCAATTAACTTCACCTTGAAAATAAAAAGCTACAAAAATGGTGGGGGTTATATTTCTTCATATGTCTATCAGACTCTTAAGAGATCATCGGCTTGAACCCCTAATAATAAATCACATGAACCAAATGTATCGTCCCCCATGCATGTTCCTCTATTCCAGATACTCAATCTTTATTGGGTACTCCAGGAAGGTGGATCCTTCCACAATTGACATATATCCATAGTTAATAACATGCATATATTATTATACATAAATTTTCTATTGTGACACATATAATACATCATGCAATCTATATATCTATGTGGGAAAATCCTTGAAGTAAGATACATTACCAAACCTCAATATGCTCTCAAATTTCTTAATAAACCTCATAGATAGATTTATTCCACAAAAAAATCTATATAACACTTATCTTAGGAAGTCACTTAGGACAACATGGTCTACCTAATGAAAACATAAATTCCTATGAAAATGATTTCCCTATGCTTTCGGTCTCTTCTAGGTTATCCACATAATCTCACAAATCACACGTACCTTTTTTTGAACCTATATTTGCGAAAATGGATATTTCCTTTTAATAATAGTCCAACATAAGGGTTTTCTATTGGATCTCTCATTCAATTACATATAAGGATAAATGTAGATAGTATGGAGAATGTATTTTTTATGAGAAAACTTCAACAATTTCATGTGATCCACCCCACTCTGACTGAATTATAACATGTTGTATCTAAATATATCCTCCACCACTGGGGTAGTCCTCTAAGTATTCCAATAAAATTAGGGTTTTAATGTCTCACTCATCCACATCTAGGTCTTGAAGGCATCTTTATTTCCAATCCACAACCATGACATGAACCGGGCATCTTAGTGAAAGAAAATCATAGTGGGTACCTCATGAATGAATAATATCTACCAAACATAAAACTACCCAAAAAATATAAACAAAAATATTTAATCTCATGGATAGTGTGTTGACATTTGAAGTTATTCAATAATCACCTAAAAAGCATCCCATCCTTTCTCTATCAGTAGAATCAATATAACAAAGTCCATGGATATGAAATACCACATCAACTACGAGATCTCAATAGAATATATCAAACATGCTGGATATAAATTCATAGAATTTACATACTGACATGTGTGACAATGATAGATAAACTAAATGAAAATATACATAACGTTATCCCACAAAAAATGGAACTTAAGATCCTTTTAAATCATTGAATCATCGTCATGTACATCCAAAGGGGAAGTGGGAAACAACATCATGTCCTCCTCCAACAACTTGACCATTGCTATTGTCTATTATTGGATAATAGTCACATGTTTCCCTACATTAGAAGATACATATGGTTCATGTAATGAAGAAATATGGTAAAACATACCTCATAGTAAATGTATACCAACTGAGTCTCTCTCACATGCTGATGAAGTGGAGGCTTCCCCAACAAAGATTGATGACATGCTCCATACCTCCTCACCTCTAAGGTTATATGCAATGGAGAAATTTTTATATATTCCTATCATACTAGGAGAAAGTAGGACCCCTAATTCAGGAATTATTCAATCTCATTTGTATCAACCGAAACCATAGTGGAATGCATGGCCGATGGAAGACCCTTTTTTCGTAACCCCAAGCCACATCCATAGGACCTGGGATGAAGAAAATTGCTGAGAAGGCATAACTAAAATGGGAATCCTTTTCCAAAAGTACATGTAAATTTGCACCAAAACATATACACCTAGAAATATAGTGTAATTATAATAAAATACTATAAAATATAGAGTAAAACACATAAATCTAATAAACACTAGGGAATACCAATGTGTGTGAAATATTATATCAAAACAATAAGGTAAAAATACATGACCACCTCGATAATATTACCAAACATAAAACAACAAGAATAAATTAAATATGATAGAGACCATCTCTTTATATCCAATACATGACCACCATACACGGGAAAATAAACAAATGTATAGATAAGATCTACCAATACCACCACCAATTTATTTTTCATCTTTATAAGACAAGGTATTTTCTCAAAAATCCCACGCATTGGTGAGTACACACATACATATTAGGAGAACATGAAAACTCGTGAGGGAACAATATAATACCTGATAGATGATGTAATATCAACTGAGAAAAGGGGGAAAACACAACAATGAATATATATTCTCATATATGAATCCCAGATGATAGACAAAGGGGATCTCTATTACATAGGACATCCGAAGATAATGAGTCTTCTTGCAGCTTCAAAGGTCTATCATCTATGCCCAATACCTTGTGTGTGTATTTAAATAGTTCTTTTGGAGGGCCCACACGTCTCCAATTATCCCCATACTCAGGGAGGGAAATATAAATAATATATATTTCCTACATCCTTTATAACATGGAGGATTACTATAAGTAGATAGAGGAACCATGCACGTATAGGTTTGTAATTCCCTCATATCATTGTATAGACTAAAAAGGACCCATAACACAATTTTTTAGGGGAGTACATATCTATGGAAATTAAATGATCCCTCAATATAAGAGTATCACATCTATATCCATAAAATGAGTATTTTGGACCCACATTCAAATGTGATAGTATTGTAAAATCTCCTTGGGTAAAGGGCCCATGGCCGCATTGTGGAGTACCACCTATTCCTATAAAAGTTTATGTAGACACGTTGCCTAGAAAAATAGGAGAGTATCATCTTTATGGATAGGGTACAAACAGCCTAGTGATATAGGGGAGTACCAAATCTTCCTGAAATAATGAGTATGGGGGTCCCGTGGCCTAGAGTTACCAGGGAGTACCATCCATAATGATTGAGGAACCATACCCTAGTATGATATGGGAGTAATACCTCGAACTAGAATATATTATCTGATCCATACATATCATTTAAACCATCTACTATTTTTTAAATATGTTTCGTGCCAAAAAAATATGTTATCTTTTCTCACAATATACTACAAAAAATTCCATTATGCTCTACATGGAAAACACATATGATTGGCTACTGAGGGGGTAAAATACAAGTCAAAACAAAGGGAATATGTGAGAAAGGAGTAGTAAAGGGATGTACACTATGTGTATTGGGGTCAACATGGTGTGTGATTCAATCTCATCACCGGTTATTGTCTCCTATGGACACATATTAGGGTCTATGTTAATATACAATTTGTGTACATGAACCACATGGTGGGTCTTGGACACCCACGACATTCATGTATTCTCCTATCCATGCTTGTTTCTTTAAGGTTATTCCAATGTACTTGGACAAATAACTGACCATGTACCATCATTGTTAACTAGCCATGTACAATCTCATATAGTCAGGATATGTCCATGTGTTTTTCTATGTACCTTATTATGTCATTATTTGGGTACCTGGCCATGTCCATGCAAGTGTAGTCAGTATGTGTCCACATGTCTAGTATTTTATAAGTTTTTATCTCAACTTGGGTACTTAGATATTTTCAAGCTCATGTATTCATGTCGTGTTTCTGCGTCTGGAGATGTTCATTTCTACGTACTCCCATAGCATATTATGGGTTGTTAGAAATGGTACACATGGAATGTGGGGGTTCCACATGGAATGTGATATTTATCTAAACATAGAAATCCTTGTCGACTAATAAAAATGAATACCTACAGTGTTATCATCCCCGTACATGTTGCATAGTTGGGATTTCCAATGTTCATTGGACTAGTTTATAATATTATTCATCCCATTCTCTCACAGTTGAATACACCCAATTCCACCTTGAATCTCACCATGGAGTGTTGATACAAGGATTTTCATTCCAGATACATCACCAGTGGAGAGATTCTATCCACCAAGAGCCCTTACATGATTCCACCCATCACCATCACAGTCCATTAACAGAAGAGGAACCTTGAACCGATGTTTGATCCATCTCTCCATCACATGAAATCGCATAAATCATTCCAATTTATGTAAAAATGTAACACTTAAAAATTGTATTTTAAGAACATTATATTCTATAGCATGTATGACAAGCAACACGAAGAACATAAGGGAATATAATATCCTAATAATTTATAATATATTTACATCTTTAAATATATTATATATATTTTCTATCGTACAATTAATGTGACACTGATAAGGTATATTTCTCATACAACATTGAGTTTCTTCAATGGCTTTCATTGTACGTAAGACCAGTTTTTAATGAACAACAATATATTTTTAAAAGATAATTATTTAGTATAATAATAAATATCCTAGCCTTTAAATTAGAGGTTATTAAAAATATTAACTGATATGATAAAATATTTAATTTAAATAAAATATAAAAGGAAATCATTTTTCACCAATTAATTATTAAATGATATAGGAATAAATTGAATATAAAGGGAATGTTTTTCTTGAAAACAAATTTTATGTTCACAAAACTATTTAACTAAATAAATTTAATAAATTACATGTAGTGAGTGACATTAATTATATATATTATATATTTATTTTAAAAAATTTCTATTCAACCCATATATTTTATAATAATAACATAAGAAAAAACACAATATTACCTATAAAAACCGATAAATTTATAATGGCAGTTTTACTGACATTTAATTAATAACATCTAATAAATAATATTTTTGAAAATTTTATTTATTATATATGTAAAAATAAAATAATTTTTTGAAAATATAATCAAAAATCTCATTAGTGTGTATTTTCTATATTTTCTGAATTATTTCTTTATATAATGAATAGTTAAAAAACTAAATTTGAATCAAAAAATTATTTTTATTATAATTTTTTTATTAGGTTAAATTATATTTAAATTTTTTTCTAAATTAACATTATATATACAATAAAATAATTAATCCAATATAGTTCATTCTTATCATTTTCAGTTTGAAATTGAATATAAAAACATAGCATACATTTAAAACGATTTACTTTAGAAACCCTCTTTTTCATCCTTTTTATGGGATTAAATTTACACTAATTTCTACAAATTATATTTTTTGAATTAAAAAAAATGATTAAATATTTTTAATCATAATAATTTATATATTCAAATAACATCAAATAATTTTTTAGAATTTTTTTCTGAATGTAATTAAAATAAATTACAATAATTAAGAAAAAATTAAGATTAACAAGGGACTAAATCATAATCTTTAGGGACAAAATAATGAAAAACGTTTTCCAAAATCCATTTTATTCCCATATTTTCACCATGTCCCCAATTTTATTGAATTGTTTCTTTTTTTTATCCACATTCAATGGATAAAACATGGGTGGAATTCATTTTCCAAAACACTACACGAGTGCCACTTCTCATTCACTATAAAATGGCCTCCTCTCCACCCAAATCATCACACTTATCAATAAATGTTTTATAAAATAAAATATAACCATATTTCTCTTAAAAATACCTACCATCATCCTATAATCCACCATTGTGAGGAAATATACCAATGAATCCCATTGGGGAAAACCAAAAAAATACGCAAAGAAGATGTAAGATCTTTCCTCATGATCATTTGTTTTACATCCATTATCCTCGCCCAAATTTTGTTATTCCATGATTATATAATAAAATTTTCCTCAATATTCATAGATTTTTTATTCTATGGGTTCTACATACACATACATACACTTCTATATAATGGGTAACCAATATAATTTTTATGTGTACGGTGAACTACAACCTGATAAAGTGATGATTGTATGTTTTTTTACTTTACCACATTTCATGATTAAAAATTATAATGGGAACTAAATTTATATATGTTATATATTATATCTATTATATATTTATTGTTTTTTAAATCTATTATAACACAAACCATTAAATATTTCATATTGTGTATATATGATAACATCGTTTGTGGATGTGTGGACAACCACCTTCTCAAAGCGATGTGATCCGTTAACGCTATACATGGAATTCATAATGTATTGCTTTAATTAAAATTATGTGAAATAAAAAACATACATATGATATTCATGATTTAATTAATTTTTTATGAAATTTAATAAATCATTGTCATTATTACCCTTACACACACATTCAAAGTGATAACACCGTTCGTTGATTTGTGTACTACCACCTCCTCAATGCGATGTGATTTTTATTTACATTAAAATAATTATATATATAAGTATATATGATTAAATAATATTTTATTTATGATATAGTGAAAATTATAGAAATATTAATGTTACTTACCGTCTTTCCATAATAATCATTGAAAAATTGGAATGTTACTCATGCGTACGTACGGCCTACCATCTTAATGATTTTAAAATAAATTAATTTTTCAAAACCATATTTAATTACAGTTTTAAAAAAAATTATCTAAACATTTGTCAATTATTTAATTATTATTTCCTTGTATTTTTTATATAATTGAAACTTTTTCCATATTTAACCTACAAAAGTTGTTTTTGGCACATAATCAACATTTATTCAAAACACCCATTATTAATATAGTTGTATACAAAAAATAAATAAGTAAAATAAAAGTAATGATGAAAAATAAAAATGGCATGAATAAAGTAAATAATTTACATTATTTTATTATTCAATAATAAAAAGACACATGAGACAAGTCAAAAGCATTGTATACGATTATAATCCAACATTTGTACTTCTTTGAGGTAAATTCCATATTCATCACAAAATTATTTTGTGTAGTATACCTATTGAAAATATTTTTATATAATATTGTTAATAAATTTTTTCCTCATGGATTTATAAATTGTTATATAATTTTATTACATAATGAGGATTATGATATAAAATGTTTCAAAGAGGTAAGAGACACATTCGAATGTTCAAATATTATTTTCCTCATGAATTGCTTTAACTATATTTAAAGGTATCTTCTTTTAAAGAAATTATATGATGTCTTCCTAATAAAACCATTTATTTTATTCTTTTTTGATTATTCATGACCTTTATCATGTAATAGTACCATTTTCTACCCTTGGGTACATAAAATGTTTTTGAATTTTTTTTAAGAAAACCCGATTTCATTTCTCTCTTCAGTCACAGTACTAGTTGTATTCTAAAAACCATGTTATATTAATATCATTTAAGAAAATGTTTTATTAACTTTTGAAAAATTATTTGGGAAATAAAATTTTATCCTTTTTTATGTTTACCATTTTTTTCAATGTAATCATCTTATCACATTCCAAAAAATTCATTTTTCTAACATTTTCATCATGAAAAAAGGAATAATCTTTTTAACAATAATATAATGTATATATTTACACACATAAATATAATTAATGCATCATTTTTATGTTTAAATAAAAAATTTTAATGTATGTTTAAGTTAATTTCATGTAAAATAATTTTTAAAATGGTTTTCAAAATAAAAATGATATTTTAATTTAAATATATTTTGACGTTCTTCTTCAACTCTTAAACAAAAACAACCCTTGAATATTTAATCCAATTGGAATGTGTTGTATTAATACAAGGATTATTATTAATTTGGATTGTTTATGATTAATTTTTTCAAGGATAATACACTTATTTAGTTCCATGATTTCTTTTGATAGAACCCTTACAATATTGAATTTCATATGACAATTGAGCATTGAATTTACCCTATTTATCTATATCATTTATAATGGATATATTTATTTCCTAAAACATGTATCATTTTTTCATATGATTTTTTGTTGAATTTTATTTTATTGAATGGGAATATATTGATAAATCTTCCATAATCAACATAGATATTTGGTAAGGCACTTTGTTTATTTAAATGCTTTGTCCATGCACTATACGGTTTGGGGGACCCGTTAATACAAGAACTACAGGTTGGAGACATGTTAATTCAAGATCTATGGGTTTGGTTAATGTTTATAGAAGCCCCTAGATGCATCAGTAATCTCATGAGATGAAATTAATTGGTCACAAAACCTTCTATTTTGTATCAAAGTATAATAGAAAAGTTTCTTCCTATAGATTGTAACCATCTTGTGAGTGCACTTGATGGTAGTGGTTCATGTGATAGATACATGGATTCCAATAATTAATAAATTTCATCATTTTTATCTAGTTATTATTTATTCATGAGATTTTGTGTTGACATAACTATGGATGCATTTCATTTTCTTTTCATCAATTAAATGGAATTTTTTTTAGTTTCATTCCATTCCAGATTGATTTTTCATTATTTAGTAAATAAAATAGCTTGTGATTCCAATTATTATCTTTCCATAATTTTTAAGCACTTCCTTATTATATTTTTTACAACATGGTATTTTTTTTAGTTATTTACCTTACATTAATTATTATTCTCATAGATTCATTATTTCTTCCCCTATAATTTACCCTTTCTAAGAAATTAGACTCACCCTTATTTTACTTCGTTTTACAAGTAATCCAAGGTGAATAATATGAAAGTTATGTAAGGATATACTAGATTGAATATAGTTATCCTTTAAATAAGTAAGGATTTTTTAATTAGTTTATTAATTTGTAATACAAGACTCTTGAATGTGTATGATTTTCCAAGGATACTAAATTGTTTGGTCCTTTGGGAATTGATTTAATTGTATCTTACGACAATGTAATGGTTGAATGAAACCAGATCTAGGATTTCTAAGATCAGGAAACTATATTTGGTATCTATGTAGTTTTAGTTGAAAATTTGGGAAATATATTTTGTAAATCATTGTTTATTTAACATAACCCAAACACATGTTTTGAGGTTAAGTATTTTAGAACATCCTTAAATATTTAAATGGTAGAAATTATGTAGATATTTCAAGAAATACAACTTTGTCTGGATACAATATGATTACATGTTTCAAGAAGATATGTACATATGAGTAATAACTCCAACAAGGTGCATCGATCCTAACTCGATATAACCTGGTAGATGGAAATGCACCTTAATAAGCACATAGTTTGACACTATTGGGGATATTATTTGGATAATTTACATTATCATTAATAACCATTATGATGGATTTGAATAGATAATAAAAATTAATGGCCTAGTTTAAACATAATCTGTTTTAGATTGAAACTAATGTGTCCTGATTTAGATATATTATAAATTTTTATGTTTTTCATACTATGATTATTGTTTCTCACACTATTCTCTATAGTTTTAGTCAAATTATGGAACCCAACAGAGTGAATTTAATATTGAACATGATGAAAAATGTGGTGGAAATGAAAAAATAAATGAGGTGTTAATTGGAGTGAAATATATTGTGATTACTCATAATTAGATTTCCCAAAATATTAATTACAACACATGCATTTACCAACTATTAATAATTAGAAAGAAGAGATGGATGGAGTTTTCTAAGATCTTGAGTTTTGGAGAACAGATAGAAAATATGTCTTCATTTCTATCATGAAAGAAATCTATAATGAGTCTCCCATTAATGATTCTCAATGGATTGGGGGTATACATTATGTATCCCAATGAAGTACATATAGAAAATAATTTACAAGGAAAATTGAATACTTCGATGAAGGGAAATGAAACATATCCTAAAGATAAATTTATGGTTTATTTGATTATATATGGGGAAACTAGGTATTACTTGAGTCAATTACCTATTTTAAAGGATAAACTCTATACAAATGAAGTTCATAAGTGGAAATAAATTCATGTTGCATTTATATTTTAAGGTTTTTTGTAATACCTTATATAAAAGTTTACCGATCAACCATTTTTGCTAAAAAAGTCATTGTTTGACCCCATGAATTATGTTTTAAACATTTATCGACAAAAAATCCTGAAAATAAGTTTCTAATAATGAGAAATTTGAACAAACACATGGGAAACTATTGTGGATCCACTTATTTATAGTGTTCTAATAAATTAATACATCACATAAATCCATGAATCAATAATAATCCATACAAAAATCCTCAAACATTCTCTAGTTCATGACACCTTTACATATTTGGGGATTAAATCACACTCAAAGAAAACCTATAATTTTGAACAATGACCCCATTTTTCAATGGTCAAAAAATGTGAAGAATAAATGGGGAAATGAAAATGAACAATAGTTATGATAATCATTGGTTGATGTAATCCATACTAATTATCATACCAACAAATGGATGAATCAACCAAATGTCTTGCACAACCATCATTATGTCATGCCTATGATAAACCCCATATTCTGGAATCAACCACAGTCAAAAATATCCCATACGAGGTAAAAAATATAGGGGAACTATTTATACTGAAAAAACAAGTGTTTTCTTTAAAATTAATTAATATTTTTAAAATATTAATTCTATGGTCTAGTAATAGAAAAAAACACGGAATTTAAAAAAAATCATGATATATATTTATTTATATATTTTTTTTAAAATCAACATATTCAATCAACACCTTCAATGGAGAGTCCCTTAGAACCATGGCCTACCAAGACCAAATCCAATCACTTCCAGCATAACTCCATCATCTTTCTTTCATTAGAAATCCAATAAACCAACCATGAAAAATCATCCAAGAACCAAATTTCCCCGAAGCATCCAACCCATGTGATTTTTGAAAACACTCAAATAGAAACATCTAGCCTCAGGGAAAGCTGGATTACCAGGAATCAAAGATCACATATTTAGCAAAGAAGAAATGAAAATCAATGTGTGGACTCAGCAATGGAACCATCATATCCCAAAACAAACTACTACGGTGATAACAGAAGAAAATGAAAAATAATGTTTGTCCGATGGAAGCCTGGCTGCCCAAATCCCATCACCGCCACCCAGAACGCACATGAAGACTATAGAAAATCACCCACCGTACACCCCGAAGACGAGACAGAGACCTCCAAACGCTGGATCTGGAAACTCGATGGAGAATATAAACCACGCCTCCTTACAGACCCTATCCAGTGATATGGCATCAGGTAAGGAGAGGCCAGTAATAGAACATCAAGCCAACTTAGTACACGAAGCACCACTGCAAGAAGACTCACCGCCGGATCTCACCGAGAGCAGAGAGGACCGGCGCGACAACCCGAGGAGAGGGTGGCAGTGATGAGTGAAAAAACCCATCCATGCTTTTCCCCTTACAGACTCATCCCTCCATTTCAATATATATGTGTATATATATATGTGTATTAAATTGAGTTAATCAACATCACCAATTACATTACATAATTTTTATATCTTTTATTTTTTTATTTTTGAGTAATTTATATGAAATTTCAAACTTATTATACAATTATTTTGGAACTATTTTAATGTATTTTATTATTAAATGATATAATCATGTTAGTAAATTTTTTTTTTCTATTTAAATATATTTTTTATACAAAAAATATCTTAATATATATTCTACCATTTTTCTCGTACCATAATAAAACACATATATGAATGTTTTTTTGAAATAAAAAACATTTATTGAATTATATAAAGAATCAATACAAACATCATTTGTAGTATCCTTTATTAAAATTTTAGCTATCATTTTATCATTCATAGATTCATCACATGAATCAATGTCATCCACATAACTCTTTATATTTTATAATGTTGTATTCTAATTTTAATTATAATAATCATCTTTTATAAAAATCATGAATATTGAGAAATATGATTTTAGTTAACCATTTTTTTATTCATAACAAGTTATCTCTAAAACATCATTACAATAATTAGTGTTATTTGTCCAATTTTTGTTTTATCATTATTTTTATATATTTTTTTAACTTCCCTTTCATTGTTTTCATTATTTTATAGCCATTTTTCTGTTAAATGGGTTACTTTTTAATTTTTTTCCCTATATTGTATAATTATAAGAGTTTTATGAAGCATTATTATTATTTTTAAATTAAATCAATTATATTTGGGACAATATTCATTAGTAAAATGACTATTCTCTAGTTTATATTTTAGTAATGATCCATTTAGCTTATCAAATGTGTAATTTTTCTTTTATTTTTTCATCCTTCTTGGGAACCCTTTTTTCATGAAATTAGAATTGTAGGTATCTATATGATCATTCTATAATAGATTTATTATACAGGTTTTCACTAATATCACTCATTCCATTAAAAATACCTGATACTGTACAAAAAATATAATTAGATGATTATTTATCTCTCTTTTAAAAGTTATGATGTTCATAACATAAAATTTGATTATTATGTATATTTATCTTAATATTTCTATAACAGGTATGTAATAATATTCTACAAATTTTATGACAGTATATTTTGAAGTTGATAAATTATAAAAAAACACTTTTTAAAATATCATGATGTAAATTTACACTAACATTATTATTTGAGAAATAATTTACTAAATCATTAGTAGAAAAAGAGTATGTTCCATATTTTTTATTTCATAATATTTTAACATGATTTTTCAGTTCTTAATCCCAAGGTTATTAAGATAATAATCCATTCCCACATTCTCATATTTATAATCTTTACAATGAATTTATAATGTCTTTTATGAAATCCAAACATAATTAAAATTTAAACATTATATATAAATAATTATTTTTCATAGATATTTTATAGTAGAGCATAAATATTAAATGAAACAAAATATAATCACATAAAAAAAGAATTATATTTTTTTCTATGAGACCAATATTTTTCCTAGATATATATATCTAGAATGTCAAGACAGTGATGTGTTGAAATGTTTAAAATTTTAAGAAGTATTTAAATATATGTAAAAATACAAATAAAATTACTTGTAGAGTGGAAATATAAAAAAAGATATTATTAATTTTTTTAGTATTTTAGATTAAAAGGGTCTTACATATAATCTTTACATGTCTATAATCCCTTAGATAATTACTGCACATTAATCCAAATATTTGTCTGAGACTCACATATCAAATTAAAACAAACCCTTTCAATTAGGGATTTAACCATAAACACCTGAATTCTATTAGGAGTCAAAACTAGATAAGAACCATTATTTTATGTGAAAATTCCACCAAATTGTTTTTTTCCTTTTGAAGAATAATTCATAAGTAATATAAACCTTCCAATTATAGTGGATGCATAATCAATACAATTTTTTTAAGGGAATACATAAAAAAGATAGATTAATAATATAATAAATATGAAAAAGTAGTAAAACATGATAAATAAGTAAGAATACGAAATTAATATTGAACTATCATTAAAGAATGATTATTTTTAGTAATATTGTTATACATGATAACAATCATCACAGTAAGTATCAATAAAACATGATAACAAGAAAAACATTTCAGTCCTAAAAAATTATTACATATCTAGTTCGTTGGATCATTATTTATAGATTGATCATCAATGGATAGTAGAATTATTATTCGTAATCCATGTTAAATTATTAGATTATTCCTAGTTTTAATAAAATATTTACAATTCTCATCTGTAAAGTAGTATTTAAAATTCACTGATTGAGTTTAATTCTAGAGGAAATAAAAAAAGGGTAGAAAGATACAGACACACACAGACATAGACACATATATATATAGTACTGCTTGGAATGGAAATTATATTAAATAAATAATCCATTCATAAATTTATAAATCTATCATTGTATATTTTCTTAATCACAGAAACTACAAAATTAATGTTTCAATATGGAGATTTATTTATATCATAAAATTCAAGATTGACTTCAGAAGATTTATAGATGATATCTATAAGACTCAATCAATACTTATAGAATATTTATTTATTAACATTTTATTAGAGTAAAACAACAAAATATATGATTATTTATTATAATTATACTATTTATAAAACATTTATAACACTCATTTCTAAATCCTATGAGTTAAATAAAAGTTAGCAAGAGTCATCACAAGAGAAAAATAAAATTTTTAATATTGTTTAATCACGTAATGAAATTGTGAGTAATAATTTTTTTAATTTAACTATATATATATGTATTAAAACTAATAATATATTTCAATGCTAATTATTATATTTAATGTCATAATAATTTCAATTATTTTAGAGTTTTATTCCCACAATAAATTCGATTTAATATAGAGTTCAATTTCACATGAGATTGAATATCATATGGAATTTATTTTCATTCCAAATTCAATTTCATAAAATTTTTAATTTCATAAGACTTATAATTTTCAGAACATACTGAATATTTAAAGAGGATTTCACTTTTTTTGGAAAATATAATAAGAATGAAGATAGTATAAAATTAAAATTATTAACAATTAAATATATTATAGAGTACATAACTTATGATTAAATAAGGTGTTTAAATAATATTTTTGAATTTTAAATAGTATGTATGATGTTAGGTTTCAAACATAAGATATTATAATTTTCTACAGAAATAAAACATCAAATTTAAGAAGTTCAACTTCATACATAATATCATATACTTACTAAAATTTATAATTTGCATCATATAAATAAAAAATATATCAAAAATATATACTATATAAGATTATTGACATAAAAATAATCTGAAAACGATCTACAAAAGATGATTTAGTGATATTTAAGATGATTTACTATGGAAAATTATTAATATTAATATAAAAAATGAATTTAAAAGAAAAAATTTGAAAATTACATTAAAATGGGTTTAATAAAAAATAAGACAAAATAATAAGAATATCAATTATAACTATATAAAATTCTTACTAAAATTCTTAAGAAGATATGATTCATACATAATATCATATACTTACTGAAATTATTAATTATCATCTTATAAATAATAATTATATCAAAAATATATACTCTATAAGATTATTAACATAAAAATAATCAGAAAACCATATACATAAAATGATTTAGTGATATTTAAGATTATTTACTATGGAAAAGTATTATAATTAATATAAAAAATGATTTTAAAATAAAACATTTGAAAATTAATTTCAAATGGGTTTAATTAAATAAATAATACATAATAGGAAGAATATTAATTATAGCTATATAAAATTTATCAAAGTCCGTATCATTTTAAAAATAAAAATAAAAAAATATTTAATTTTTTTTATAATAATAAAAAAATAATTTAGGGAAAATAGACTCTCCAAAAAAATCACTCTCATAATACTAATATATTAAATAAGTGAAGAATTAATATTGATGAACTTAAAATGTGGTCTCACAGGAGGAAACCCATGCTTATTTATTCTATTATTAGTTATATTACAATATAATGAAAATAAAATCATCCCAATGAGGTTTTTTATTATACTTTATTGGATGGTAGAATAAGTCGAGTTAGAATTCAAATTAAGGGTTTCACGAACTTTATGAATTGAACAATCAAGAAATTGAAGTAATATATTATTACTTATTTTTTATTTTGGACTAAAACATAAATAATTCATTGTGTACCATTACATATTTTATTATAAATTATTGAGTAAAAAATAATGAGGTAGATTTACTATGACGTGTGGTATTAAGAAAACAATATCGAAATTTTTTTTTCTAAATTCGTAGATAAAAATTAGAGAAAGAAAATATAAGATCTTATTTATTTAGTATTCCTTTCTTTTTAGTGGATGATTTTAAAGGTGGGTCGAATTTTTTCATGTATAATATCTACTATCTAATTTAGCATTGGTTAAATATATTTTAGGATGACAAACACTTTTAGGATATAACATAAATAATGATTTTGAATGTAAATTTTCGTAAATAAAATGAATGCTTGGTACTGAATATGATTTTTTTCGATGATAAAATTACAAAGGGTGTAAAATAAAATAAAAATAGTGAATATAAATTTGGGATATGTTTTCTGACTATTAATTAAGAATAAGTTATTATAATTAACCTCAATGGACACCATTTATTTTGTATGAATTATTTTCCTAATATTTATACTCATTGAGTATGCGTACAACTATGATTATGAATTAATTATAATTTTAAAATTTTTATTTGTTGTTAATGAAGATTGACCAGATGGGGATATGCAATCTCAAATATAGAAGTGGAAAATAATATAACATGTTATTTTATAATATAAATCATGTAATTATAACAAGAATTTATAGATAAATAGATATGGATAGTGTGATTTACAAATATTTTATATATTTGGGAGATGATTCATATTATTCCATTTTATTACATATTATACGAATTGAACTATAATGTAGAGATTAAAGTAGAATGTAAATGAAAATGTTTGAGATTAAATACATGAAATAATGAATCACACATGTGAGGTTGAATGTTATAATAAGAAATATATAATTATTTTCATGTGGTTTATCATATTTTGTTTTGATTTTTTTATTTTAAAAATACATAGTATATATTAGTTTTTGGATTTATATTGTTTTCATAATAATAAAAAATATAGATATTTAATTATAGGTAATGAATTAATTGAAGGTATAATTTTAAATGTGTTTTATTATGGTCCATTCCATTTAATATTTCTGATATATTTCATTCAAGGTAGGTGGACTCATAATATAAATGTAATGAAAAAAATTATTTCATATGTGATTATATAGAAAATAACATGGAGGCTATTTGACTACATTTTCTGTTTCATTTACCTATTAAATAAACTAATTTTTTTCATTATGTGACATTTATTTAGAAGAAAATATAGTAAATTCAACACTCTGTATGCCTATCCTTAGAGAAGTGTCATATTTCCAATGTAGAATCTAATATTTATTAAAAGTGAATTTAAATAAAACACTGAAAAATAATATTTACTTAAATTATGATATATTACTCATTTTCTATTCATAATGTCACAAGGATAGTGAGATAAATATTGTTATATAATGAAAACAAATAAGACAAACTCAAATGGTGTTTTAATGTGTGTGTAAAGGTGGGATAAAAAATATAATATTTGTTTTTCCCAATGTCCTATGTTGTTCCTCTGTTGAAAGAAAACTAAATTCAATAATATATTATTTATATCCTAAGGTAATTAGAATTTTAAAATTATAGAAGTCATTAAGGTGAAATATTTTTCTTGAATTTGGGTATTTGGTTAGATGGACTTTTTATATTATAAACAATTACAAATAAATGGATGCTATGACAATTTAAATATGTTAGTTCATGGGAATCATCTATAGAGGGAGGTATTTCCTTATTACAATATTATTATTAACACAACAAAAATTCATTATCCAACTTCACTTACATCATCTTTGTTGACATTTTTGTCACACAATGGATGATTAATACAATAATATGAAAAGATAGAAAAATTTATAATGTTCCCTACTGGTAAAAAATAATATACTAAAATTCCTTGAGTATCATAAAATGATCTTAAATAATTAATATTGAATGAAATAATGATACAATAATTATGGATTTTATGAATAAGATAAATAAAAAATGGAATACATGAATATTTTATTGGTATTAAGAATATTTACAAACACTCAGGGAAATATAAATAAATAAATTTAATAAAATCCCATATTTCCTATAGAAGATCCTAGAGGCTTGTTAGATAATACACATGGGAATGGATAGTGGATCTTAATGGATGAAATTTGAATTTTTATACACTTGGAGTCATCTTAATTTATACCACATATATGGATAGATCTCAATTATTAAATATTATGAAAAAAATGATTATTACATATATTGAAAATGGATGTATAGTATTAGATTTAGGAATTTTGATGAGTTAATGCTTCAAAGAGGAGAAGAAAACCTGATGAGATTAATAAATCATCAAATAAAATCCTTCTTACAAAGATTATTTTCTAAATATTTTAGTATCATTGTGATTTACTAGTTTAAGAGTGGGGACTAGATGATATGGAGTTATTGTTGATTCCATATATTGAGTGATGTGACATGACATTATGTATATCATGTGTACTATATAGAAGAACTCAATCTTCTATTGAATGAGAATATCATATGAGGATGAGAAGCATATAGGTTATTAATATAAAAATTTAATTCCATTAATGAATCTAACACATGAAACATTATTGGTTCCTTTAATTTTACTAAATAGTTTTATAGAATGATTATAGAGAACATAATGGAATTAATGAGTATAATAGTATATAATTAATTGTACCACTGCCTCTTCAATTATATATTAACACATATTTATTTCCCTTATTCCTATATTCACTATATATTTTATTTCTTTTATTCAGGGAATATTAAAATTATAACACAATACTAATCACATTTCAACAAATAATTTATAAAATTTGTTAAAGTTAATAATTCTATTTTTGAATTTTCCAAGTTTGTTCATGTGAAAAGGAAATTGTATACTCCCAATTAATGTTCTATAGGTATCCAATGTACATGTAGAAGAATGTGAATCCAAAAATGTTACATCAAGTAACTTATATTTGATATCTCATGTTTTTGTGTGTAGACTACATGGATCATAATTTTTCTTAAGGAAAGGGACTGATAGTGTATGGTTTAATTGTATGGATATTGTGATAAGAAAAGATAACATGTCAAGACACATATCCATATTTATTAGGATACTTACATTATACATTATATTTTGGATTATTTTTTGTAATCAATAAAACATTGGGTGATATTACAATTGATTTTTTCCTTGAATGATATTAAATAGGTTTTATATTTTTATATAGAATGTATTTTTTAATTGGTTAGCCTCTATTATTACAAATTTTACTACTATATATTAGAGGAAAATTTATTTTTATTTTCATTATTATTTATGTTAAACAGATAAATGGAATAATCATTATGTAGTATTAGTACACCCTCAAGAATACTAAAAAACCATTAACAAATGGTTATACACCCCTGAGTTGAGATAAATTTCATGAATTAGTTTTTTTGGGATGACTGGGTCACAGAAAATATAATGTAGATTCAAAGACCATTTTAATGTTTTTCAATTTTGGTATTTCTATTTAATTATATGATTAATTATGAAATTTTAAAAAACCTCTAGTTATTCTTGAAAAACTGCTTTATACTAATAATTAAATTGACCTCCATTGTAGATTATTTTTGTATTAAATTTTAATGTTTTTATTTGTGTAATATGATGTATGAATTTTTTATTATTATTTTTACAGATGTAATGAGGTGAAAAGATAGAATGTTTTTATAAGAAATATATATTTATAGTTAGGATTTATATAGAATTTTTATTTTTCTCCATGATTGATAACTAGGATTTGAAATATGATAGTTAATAACTTTTTCAACAAAAAGTTACATAATTATTTCCAATATATGTCATTGGTGGAACATTATTTCACTGAACCCATTATTATTGTTACACTTACCATTGTTTTTTATGAATGATTATATTGATTTTATATGAATAACGTAGATAACATTTATGTTGGGTAGGTTAGTGTAGAGGATACATAAATTATCCAAGACTCTTTTGTGAATTGAGAACTTTTGGGGTAGTGATAAACATTTCTTATTATATATTTTGTTAAATTTAAATATTATGAGTTATGATAGAAATTAAAAAATCAAGGACTTTTTTTTATTTTAGTGGTATGACACCATGATAATATATTAATTTTCACCATGAGAGTGGGTATAATCATACTCCACTGGTAATGGATTTTGAACCTCATTTACAACCAACTACTCGATCAGATTAGTAGGTCAAGGAATTAGTTTATCTTTTTATTCAATATATAGATGATTAGGGTATTACAGGTAATCAATATAATTGAGACATTATGATGGATTAGGAGATACATATTACACACCACGTTTTGGGTGATGGTGCTCCACTGGTTGTAAATTTTGGATAGATTAATTCCATAATATAGTTTTCTCAATAAAGACTCTTATTGATTAAAGGGTGGTTCTAGAAACATATTGTAACATCCCGGGTAAATAAAGAATATGAAATTTTTAGATTTATTAATATTTTGGAATTAATTATTAATTTTATCTCAAAGGGTATTCTATATTCTATGGAATACCCAACATGAAACAATGGGTTTCTATAAAATCTTATACTGCACACAATGATGAGTCATACACAAAAAATAATAATAATATATAAATATTTTAAAATGTAGCTAATGCCTAACTGTATTATTAGTGGAAATAAAAAAACAAACTATTATATGATTACACAAGTTTTTTAAATGTTTTCACAGTTAACCAATAAAATTTATAGGCTTAAAATGAGAATGAATTATATTTTAAGCATAAATACTCTAATTTTTTAAATCGGTGTTTTACAGCCTTTTGATGGGAAAACTTATTAAATATAGTTTTATTCAATTATATATTTTCAATATGACATATGTAACTTCTTCATTAGAATCAGGAAATAAACATTTATGTTGGGTAATTTTTTTGTATTTTTCTGATAAAGTTCATTTTTAAGGAATAGTGAAAAATACTGTATTTTAAGTCCAAACTATCCATTCATCTGATATGTTTATATGGCTAGATTATCATTTAAATTTGTTTTTAATTTTAATTAGATAATATTTTTACCATTTAATCTAATTTTGTTCATTTAATATAATTTTAATTTAAAATTGGTTCTAAAAACATGTCAATCTTTTTGTAGTTTTTACTTCTTAAAAACACATTTTTTGGTTTTGACCAAGAGAATTAATTTTAAATTTATTTCTAGATATTATTTGTTTTGAATTTGGATAAATGCATTCCATATTTGGAATCAGGTGGTCCTAATAGTGTGAATAGGTAAATTTTATTTGTAGACATTATGAATTGTAACTTCAGTAAGTATTTTATTTACCATGGTTAAAGGGTTAATCTGGTAGATAATTGTAAAAAATAATATTATAATAATATTATAAACCCATTACACAAGTCTTGATCCTATGGTATTAAATATATCCAACCTTAGGAATCCTTGGGTAAATTTTAGGACACCATGGAACCACTTCTGTTCGAAAATTACATTTAATTTATTTTAATTTAATGTTACATAAAATATTACAAAAACATATATCACTTATTAAAACAATTTCCATATGGGTATATATAAGTGGTATCTTTGTATATAAATATTCATAAGGAATATAAAAATATTTACTACATAATTTTAGTTTATTTATAATTTTTAGACATTATATAAATAAATTTATTTGTCACGCAATGGTGATGTACTGATAACCTTATTAATGAAATATTTAAATAAATTAGATCATAAATATTAAAATAAATCTATTTTTCAAATTCAAATGCAAAAAAAATTCGATGATTTTTCCATGTTATCTTTGTATTAATGAATTGTTTTCATGTTAATAAAATTTTTATGTATTTTTTAAAAAAGTATTGATATGCATACTGTCAGAATTGACATAATTAATATTTTAAAATATAAAAAACAGTATCAAATATTATAAAATTATAAAAATATAATATTCTTGCAAATGGTTATCATAAGTCTAAAATTTTATTAATTACTTATTATTTGGATATTTTTCATGTTTTTTAACTATTTTGATTCTCAAAATGAGAATTTCATGATAAAATGGTAAGAGTAAAAATGGGTTATATAAAAATAAGAAGGATTAGAAAATATCCAAAACCTATACAATTATTATTGGATGATTTTTATAGACTTATATTCATCTTATCTTTTAATTTAATGTGTTATGGTCATTTTTAAACAGAATTTTTTTTATAATAAAATAATTCATTATAACAATCATAAAGATCCCTTCCTCCCTCTTTTAAAAGGCCACCACCTCTAACCCATTATACGCACCTATCAAGCCCATTAGCTTGTAAAAACTCTACATAAAGAATATATCAACATCACCATATTCCCTTAATAGTCTTTCCAATAAGAAGATGGAAATTGAAGAATGTATTTTTTTTCTCAAATCAAAGAGAGTTAATCTTTTTATGAGGAAGTGTCTTCTCTAAAATCCATTCCATTATTCTACTAATTCACTCTCTATTATATTATTTTTTAATTATATAAAAAACAGGTAACTTCAATATAATATGATATTGTTATAATATGTATTGAAACTAAACTGACACAGACCTCAATATAATGGATTTAGAACATACTGTTTCCTTGGACAACAGACTAATGCCTCACGAAATGATGATTGTTCGATTTTTCCGTACCATATCTCATTGTGACCATTAAGATTACACTATATATATATATATCATATATATGATATTACTAGTGTCTCTTTGTTTCTATAATTATCATTTATATAATAGATTTATGGTTTCTATAATAGGTAAATATGATAATTTCATTTGACGAAGTGCATACTACCTCCCACTCAACGTGATATGACTCATTCACGACATTCATAGAATGTATAAAGGATTGTGTTTATAAACTAATGTAATGTTTATAAATTTTTATATTATACTGGAAATATAATTTACCTATATATAATTTATTTTATATTCCATTAAATATGAAAATGAAATGAAAGTAGCATTAATGTGTACGTACGACATATCGTCTCAATGAATGCTGATTTTAATTTGTTATATCCAAATGATATGGACTATTATAAATATATATATACTATATATATATATGATATATATGATATCTAAATCATTAATATAAATCTAGATATAATTGACATTTTACCCAATGGAATATTTTTTATTATAACGAGTTCATTTTTTTACACAAGTACAAAAGATTGGTAAAATGACCAATATTAATATAAATAATCATGTAATTTTTAAAAATATGTGATAAGTGATATAAAAGTAATAATAGGCATGAAATATGTTCTGAAGATAGTAAAAACTAGCTTAATTTTATTATTTATGAAAAACAAGAAACATACGTGACACATCAGATTTATGGTATCAAAATTCTTCTTGATCTCCTCTCATTGAGGCATACTTTGATATATACACTAATTTAATTTATAAAGTGTATAACCCCATTTGAAATTTAATTTCATTAAAATGAAATTTTTTTCTCTATGAAGAATTTTACTAAATGACAAACATAATTTTTATTTTTAACATGCTAGGTGACAATGACTGTTCTGCCCCCGCAAGTATTTTTTGATATTTGGCTTCCTTAACAAGTCGTAATATTTATAAATGGAAATAAAAACCATATAATATTTTTATGTATTTTTGTATTTAAAATTTATTTGATAATATATTTATTATCCCAATATATTGAAATGTTATATTGTGATTGGAATGTAGAAATTTTATCATTAATTTATGCTTGTTCATGTGTTATGATAATACTATGGTTCGTTGGAAATGTTTAAGTATATGGGTGGTTCTGCGACAAACCTATGGTGGGTGATCACGAAATCACTCTCTTATTCATTAGGTAATGTGATAGAGATAAACTGTAATGTTTCTCCTATGGGATTTAGGAAATATACTGTGATGGGTATTTAAAACGAAACTCCTCACATAGTTATGAAAACTAGAATGTATGTATGTAATTGATTCCACCAATTAAGTTTATGATTTTTGATTTCCATGTGTTATTCGTAAATATTATAATTTCATGAGGTGTGTTAAAAAACATATGATTTTTATGTATTGATGGACTAATTTTCTTATTTTTTATTTTATAACCCTTACTGATATTTTTATGTTCATCCCATGTTTTTACACGTTTTCATAGGGTATCAGGAAGGGTAAGAAAATGAAAGTATTCGAAAATATTTATTTCAACAGAATGATTTTTTTTCTTTTAATAGTTTTTACTTTATGGAAAAATGTATACTAAGTAGAAGTGTCTAATTTGAAATATTTGATTTGTAATGTAACATTTAAGGCTAATTCTCTAAAACTCTAAACTGGAAAATATCCTCAATGATAACTATTGATTTAACTCAAGATTAAACAATGTTTTAAAGTTGGGGAATTATAGTTCGTATTAGAGGTTTGATTAGACAACATTAATAGTCAGGATATTGTTATATTAATTTCCATAAATTAATTTATGGTATGATTGAAATGATTTAGCATTTATGGATTACCATGTTCCTTAGCGTAAGATATTTTTGTGTTCAAAATAGTTTTCTAAATAGAAAATATGGCAGGTATGATGGGACAAAAATAGGAGGCAATAAACATTCCAAATCAGCAACTTGAGATGTTTGGAATCAGAAGTGAACATTTTGTTGCAGTGATGGAACAAATGACCAAGTCTTTAAATGGTGGTGGTATACATGCACAAGATAATCTATATCATCCCCAAAAGAACATTTTGGTAGTTGAACATTTCATGAGGTAATAACCCCCACCATTCATATGATCATATGACCATGTGCTAGCTGAAGGGTTGATTAAAGCATTGGAAAAGATTTTTGATGTCATGGTGTGTTCAAAACATCAAAAAATATTACTTACTATTTACTATTTTAAAGATGAAGCAAATAAGTGGTGGTTCATGGTTAAAATAATCAAGCATATTAATGATATTTTCTCTCTGGATTGGGATGAATTCAAAGGTATGTTTCTTGAGAAAAAATATTCCTAAGGCAGTTTGACTTAGGATGGAAAAAAATTCTAATAATTCAGGAAAGAGGATTACTCAATGGTTTCTTATGAAGAAAAAATCACTTGACATTCAAGGTATGCTCCAAATTTCATATGTTATCTTCAATGTAAAATCAATTTTTTTACTCAGTATTAAAGGCAATTTATCTAGTGGATTTATCTTCTACTGATTTCAAATGTTCTAAAAAACATGTTCAACATGTGAAGATGGTTGAAATGGAGTTTTCCGATGATCATATGTTCTTTTAAAAATAATATAATAATAGGTCGGGGTAGAAGATGAAACACAAAAACTCTTCAAAACATTCTGATGGTATGAAAATTAAGTTGAATTTATGTGAAAAATGTGGAAAACGTTATGTTGTAGGATTCGTTTTGAATTGTTTTATGTGCTTCTGATGTGTTTTAGTGGGACACAAGGATTCTAATTGCACTGAAAAAAAAAATCTGAGTAATGGTAAGGCAGAATCTGATTTGTAGTTATTAAAATATTTTTAGGGAAATATAGCTGGACATTAGGAAAATGAGTGTCCAAAAAAGAACTAAACTAGAGGAATAAAACTAGACTACGAGAAGAAAGTGGTGGAGAAACACTTTGTAACTACTTCAACAGATGTTGGGCCGTAGAATAATGTAGAATTAGGTACACTGTTTGTTAATTCAGATTTTTCCAATTTGTTGTTTGATTCAGGGTCTACAGATTCATTCATTTCTGAGAAATTTTATAGAAAATTTGGAATTCCAACTAATGATATGATTCTTGAACATATGGTAAAAACCCTGGGAGAAAATGTTGAGTAAAAAAATTATAATAACCTTCTTACACTTATGTGTGGAAAGAATCTACCAGAAATCCTTATTGTTTTACATGTAGAAGTGTTTGATTTTTTTTGGGTGTTGATTGGCTTTCTATTTATAATGATAGGATTGAATACATAGCTAAAGAGGTTTCTTTTCATAAATAATTTTTGTTTGTGTATATAATTGTACCCTTACATTCGACAACATTTTATAAAGATAAGAAACTACTAGAATATGGAAATGAATTATACCTTACACATATTATTGAAAACAAAATAACTATTCAGATTAATGATGTGTCAGTTGTTAATGAGTATCTTGTTGGTTTTCTGATTATTTTCCTGGAATAATATGTTTTCTATAATTTTATTTTATTATTTACATAGTTCTTGATTTTATACCAATTTTAAAACCCCCTTATTGAATGGATCAAATTGATCTTTTATAGTTAAAGAAACAATTGCAAGAGTTATTAGATAATTGTTTCATTCAACCTAGAACATCACTATGGGGATCTTCCATCTTGTTTTTTAAAAAGAAATATTGTTCAATGAGAATTTCCATTGATTATAGAGCCTTCAATAATATCACTTTTAATTGAAGGTATCATTTTCCTCATATCGATTATTTTATCAATAAACTCAAGGGAGTTCATTATTTTTTGAAAATTGACATGAGGTAAGGGTATCGTCAGTTCAAAGTAAAGGAATCATATGTTTAAAGGACCACATTTTGTACTAGAAATGGCTATTATGATATCATAGTTATCCCTTTTGGGTTAACCAATACACCTTCTGTATTCATGGATCTTATGAGTAGAATTTTCTCTATGTTATTGGATAAGTTTTTGGTTTTGTTTATTGAAAATTTTTTGGTATATTAAGAAAGTAAATAGGAACATAAATTTAATTTAATGTTTGTCTTGAAAACCATAATGGAAAATAAATTGTATGGGAAATTCTCCAATTGTGAGTTCTAGTTATAATAAATTTCATTCCTTGGACTCATTATTTCGAAAATGGCATAATCATTGATCGTGCTAAAACAAAAGTTGTAGAAGAATGTCCAAGACCCACAAATATAAATGAGATTCTTAGTTTTCATGTTTTGGTAGGCTATTATTAATGATTTGTTGAAAATATTTCTTCGTTATCTAGACCACTGACTATGCAAATTACAAAAGGCATTAAGTTCAACTGGATAAAAGAATGTGATGATTGTATTAAATAATTAAAAAGAAGATTGATTAATGATCCAACATTGGAATTAACTTCTTTAAATGGTGTGTTTTTTATCTACAATAATGCTTTATTGAAATAATGTGTTTATGTCCCAATGTAGAATGATCAGGAAATTTCTTTTTATTCATGTCAGGTTAATCCTCATGAATTAAATTACCCTACACATGATTTAGAAGTAGCTACTATTATATTTTCCTTAAAAACTTAGAGGCATCATATGTATGGAGTAAAATGTGAAATATATTCTTACCATAAATGATTTAATAATACATTCACTCAGAAAGAAATGATCATGAGATAGAGGAGATGGCTGGAATTAATCAATGATTATGATTGGATGATTCATTACCATATTGGAAAAGAAAATAATGTGGTTGATGCTTTGAGTCTAAAAAGTAATGTTACCTTAACCATATTTCATTTGGAACAAGAACCATTAATTAATGATTTGATGAAATTTGTAATAGATATTTTTAGAGTAGGAAATACCTCAGTTTTGTTTCGGGTGACACTAAAATCATATATCTTAGAAACAATTATGCAAAAATAGAAGAAAGATTGTGAGTTGCATAAAAAAGGTAGAGTTGGTTTAGAAGGGTAAGATGCCTAAATTTAACATTGATAATGATTGTATTTTGATATTCGGAAAGAGATTATTTGTGCCTTATGATTCAAAGTTGATGAAAGAGTTGTTATGTAATGCTCATAGTTATCTATTTTCAGTTCATCCCAGATTTACTAACATTTACAGAGATCTTCGAGAGTATTCCTGGTTGTATGGAATGAAATGAAATATTGATGATTTTACTATGAAGTGTTTTACTTGTAAATAGGTTGAATTAGAGTGGTAGTTTTTAAAAGGAATACTTCAACCTTTTCCAATTCTAGAGTAGAAATGGGAAAAGGTGTCAATGAATTTCCTAGTGTGATTACCGAAAACATTTCAAGGTAAAAATGAAATCTGGGATATAGTTGATCTATTGACAAAATTACTCATTTCCTTCCAATTGGAGATACATTTTCACTAGATCAAATTTCATGATTTTATAATAACGAGATATTTTGTTTACAAGGAGTTTCCATTTCCACTGTATCTGATCGTGATCTCAGGTACACTTCCAACATTTGGAAGGGACTTTAGAAGTCATTGGGTACTAGATTAAATTTTAGTACAACTTTTCATCATCAATCATATTGGTAGTCTGAATGAACAATTCAGACATTGGATGATATGATGTATCCGAATGAACAATTCAAACATAATGAATAGGAAAAAATACTACATTTTAAGTCCAAAATGTATTTTTATCATATTTCTTTTTATGGTTAGATTATCATTTTAGTTGGTTTTAAATTTTAATTAGAATATATTTTTATCATTTTATACAATGTGTGTCATTTAAAGTATTATCTATTTGAAATTTGACATAATCAAATATCAATATTGTGGTAGTTTTAACTTCATAAAAACACGCTTTTTTGGTTTTCACAACAAGAATTAAATTTAAATTAATTTCCGAATATTCTTTGTTTTGAATTTGAAAAAATGGATCTCGTATTTAGAATCAAAAAGTCAAAATTATGTAAATAGAATATTTTTATTTTTAGACATTAGATATAGTAACTGTGAAAAATATTTTTATTTATCATTGTCAAAGGATAAATCTGATTGATAAGGGTAAATAATAATATTATAATAACATTAAAATATTCATAAACTTGTTCTAACCCTATTGGATTAAATATGTTTGACATTGGGAATCCCTATGTCAATTTTACAACTCCATAGAAAAACTTTTTTTTTGAAATGACATTTAATTATATGTAATTTAAAGTTAAGAAAAATAAAACATAAACATATATCTATTATTAAAACATTTTTATATGGGTTTATATAAGTGATATCTTTTACTATAAAAATTAATTATAATTATACAAAGATTTTATATATAATGGTTTCTTATTTATAATTTTTAAACATCATATTAATAAATTTATTTATGACACAATGTTGATGTAGTGATTACCTTTTTAATGAATGATTTAATTAAATGATATAATAAATATTAAAAAAATTATTTTAAAAACTTTTTAAGAAATCAAATAATTATTAGGATTATGATTAAATGTTATTTTTTTATTAATGATGTTTTTTTTGAAGTAAACAAGTTATTATGGAATTTTTTAGAAATCATTATATGAATAGTTTTAAAATTGACATAATTCAAATTTTAAAATGAAAAATGTTTCATTAAAAAAATTTATATTCCTATAATACTAAGAGTAGTATTAATGGATTTCAAATGTCTGATATTTTATTAATGAATGTTTATTTGGATATGTATTATGTTTTGGAAACTATTTTGATTCTCAAAGTGTGAAATTCTCCATAACACTGTAAGAGTAAAAATGGTTTAAATAAAGAAGATAAGGATTAAAATATATTAAAAAACAGTCCAATTATTAGTTGATGATTTTATTTGGACTTATATTCATCTTATGCTCAAATTTTATGGGTTTTTTCGTTTTTTAATGGGAAATATATTTATAATGAAATAATACATTCAAGCATTCCTAAAGAGACCATCCTTTCTCTTATTAAAGGCCAACACCTCTGACCCATTACACACACCTCTCAAGACCCTTGGATAATCCAAAATATGATCCACGAAGCTCTATACAACCCTTATTCATCATAGAAGAATTCCCCTAGGCATAAAGAAATTGATGAAATATTTTTGGCTCAAATCAAATATAGTTACACATTTTAAGAGGTAACGTCTTCTCTAAAATTCATTTCCCTTATTTGAATTTTTAACTCCCTATTCTATTCTTTTTTGAATACATAAAGACACCAGTAAACTAAATTTTCTAGTATTTTTTTATGAGAATGATTCAAACTACCCGAATGGCCCGAATTCATTGTTTTTTATTTTATTATGGATAATACCCCTTTTAAGGGTTGAAGGGGAAACCGTACATGACCTATAGGCCCAATGCCTAAGGCTCGACTGGCCCGCAATACATGACACGAAGGCCCAAAGGCATATCAATCCCATTACATGACTCAAAGGCCCCACCAACTTGAACTTCCCCTCCCCAGCTTCTACATCATTGATCACCTATCTCTCCACATTTCATTACTGAATGGCTAGCATTTCCCCATACAAAGTTGCATGGTGCCTGATCCCGATGGCGGCTACCATACACTCTCATTCATCCAATCCAGTTAGCTCTACTTCTGGTGGCTAGTACTATTGTTTCTTTGATCCTCATCTGGGGACTTTTCTATATGAACTGGGAGACTCCATGGTATCTGAGGCCCGAAGTCCCTGTGGACGGTGAATTACTCCGTCACAAAACGATGATTGTTTGATTTCTCCTTATGACCTCTCTTGGTTTCCATTATGATGGAAGTTTATTTATATTTGATATAAATTATATTTAGATTTTTTATATGATTCTATATATTTCATTTATAGAATACCTATATGGTTTCTATAATTGTTAAATTCGATAATTTCGTTTAAGGAAGTGCGGATTACCACCCCCTCAAAGGGACATGACTCAATCATGCCATACATAAAACATTTAAAGGAAGGTGTTCATCAAACTATGTAATGTATAAAAAATATGATAATAAAAATTCATTATAATAAACTTATGTATCATTTTGATTTAATTCATTTAATTATAAAAAAGAAATGAAAGTATTGTTCATGTGTACGTACAGCCAACCGTCTCAATGAATAGTTCTTTTCTTTTCACATACACAAATGTTATGGACTATTATAAATACATATTTAAGGGAAATATATGATATATATGATATCCAAATCATGAATATCATTCTGGATATAATGTAATTTTGACCACATGGACAATTTATAAGTATTAAATGTTCATTTTTGACTCAAGTACCAAAAATCGGCAAAATGACTCATATTAACATAAATAATTATGTAATTTTTATAACTTGTTAATAAGTGATATAAAGGGAATAATAAAATTTAAAAAGGTTCAATATAATTTATAAATTAACTTATGTTTATTATTCTATAAGAACACAGAACATACATGACGAGTCAGATTCAGGGTAAGAGACTTCATCTCAATCCCCTTTAATTGAGGCATACTTTGATTTATACATGAATTTATTTTTTACAGTTTATACCCCCATTTGAATTTTAATTTCATTGAAAGGGAATATTTAATCTAAGAATTGTTTTAATAAACGTCCAAATGAATGATTATTTTTAACATACATGGGGACATCGACCTTTCAGCCACAATGACCATTATTTGATATTTGGATTCCTTAACAAGATGTAATGTTTTAAAAAGGAAAATAAATACCATATACTATTTTTACATATTTCTGTATTGAAAATGGTTTTAATAATGGATTGATTATGTCAATATATTGAAATGTTATATTGTGATTTCAATGTGGGAATGTTATCTTTCCTTTATGCTTGTTCATGTGTTATGATAATGTCATGGTTCTTGGGAATTGTTTTGGTATCTGGGTGGTTCTGTGATACACCTAGGGTGGGTGAGACCGAGATATCCCTCCAATGTATTTGGTAGCATGATAGAGGTAAAAATTAATGCCTCTCCTTAAAGATTTATTGAATATACTATGATGGTTATTCCAAACGTAACTCCCTATATAGCTGTGAAACCTACAATGCTTGTATGTTATGGATCAAACAAGTTGCCTTTAGGATTTATGATTTCACTGTGTTATTTATAAATATTATGATTTTATGAGGAATGTTAAATGGATTATGTTTTTTAAGTATTTATGGAATATGGTTATATTTCATTATTTTATACCCCATACTGTTCTTTTTATGTTCATTCCATGTTTTCGAAATGTTTTCCACATGGTATAAGGAAGGGTAAGGGAAAGAAAGTATACAAAAATATTTATAAAATGAAAATATTTTTTTCATTCAATAGTTTTATTTTATGAAAAAATGGATATTTATTAGATGTTTCTGCTTTTTAATATTTGAGATGTAATGTAATATTTATGGCCTAATTCTCTAAAAATCTAAACATGAAAAGATCCTTAATGTTAATTCTTAATTTAATTTAATATTAGGTAATGTTTTAAAGATGGGGCCTTATAAATATATGTTTTGTTTACCAAATGGGAACTGGTGGGATATTTTGGTGTAGATAGGTTGATAAGTTGGACATTGATTGGAGGATTTTCAAGCTATATAATTTAATTAATAAATTATTAAAACATTTAAGATTCTAAGAGATCATTAGTTTATGTATATATTTTATGGAGGGATATCAATAATAAGTTATACATCAATATTTATAATTATATATTTTATTTATATGATATTATTGGGATATGAGGGAGATATAGTTAGGTGTTAGGAATGATGAAGTTTTATCTCAACTTCTTATTTAAATAACAAATAGGGTAATGTTAGAAATATAGTTTTTACATGATGAATATTACTATAGTGGTTGTATAATGAAGGAAATTAGTAATGAAGATATACAAATGTTTCTATATGGTCATTATTGGGATGTTTTATGTGATTACATTGTGGTTAGTTATGTATTTTCTAATATATATGTGCAGTTTTTTCCATTACAGTTTTTCTAAAATTATGGTGTGTTGGATTATTTATAATATTACATAATTGTTACTTGGATTTATACTGGAATAATTTCATTAAGGAAATGGAACCTACATGTGATTTGGGGTTTCTAAGGGATTCAATGGGACCCCTGTGTTTATCAATGGGTGGGGGATCTAGTTTATTGACTGGTGTCAGATCCTAAACATTTCAAGAGTTGTCTCAAACAAGTATGCGTGTACACTATTATTTAGAGTTGATTACTTTTTTAGTTGGGTTGTAATTTCGAGTGTGTTTGGGTGAATTTGGAGGAAAAAGGAAGATAGGGGTGTGCACATTTGGCTTATGGTTAGAGAAAATGGTGTGCCCCATCCTAGTAAATAATGAAACCCTAGACAGTGGGGGTTCACATAATTGTCGCACAGTTGGTCAAACCATTCCCCCAAAAAGGAGAAACTATGAACCCCAAAAATATCAGCCGCACAGTTGTGGAACCATTAGGGAAAACCAAGTTCCACTGTATTGGAAACCAGGGAATAATTTAAATGTCTCCCAAATTTTCGTTTTTAAAAATACTCAATCACCTATATTAACCCCTAATTGCCACCATTCAACTGAAAACATTTTTTCTTGATTTTGAACCTCTATATAATAATTACAAGCCATAAAGACCTCCATTATTTGTTATTCAGATCTCGAAGTGAAGATATCCTTCACTCCCTGTAAGTGGATCTAATACAGATGTTTCCCCTCGTCCTCTAATTAGAACTCTTTATTTTGGTGGGGGAATGATTATGTTTTATTGAGATCTAGATGTAGATTTGAAAAGTCTATATGTGGGTATTTATATCATTATCTATAGTTAAGAGATCATGTTTAGTTTAATCATAGATTTTGGTTTTAGATCTCGATTATGTTGATCGTTGTATTCTTGATAGATCCACTTCAAATAGGGAATTTCCATTAGATAACGTATGTCACTATTCTTGGGGTAGGTTGTTTAAAAGTCATAACTTATAGTTTGGATTAAAATTATATCTATGTAATTTTATAATTACTATTGGATGTTTTGAAACTTCATTCTGGATTAAATTAATTGATATTGGGAACTAATTAATTAATGGAAATGTGAAATTGAGATATTGGGGAGTTAGATCATGAAAAATTAGATCATGAATTAACTATTATGAAATTTATATTCTTTGAAATTTTTAAATTTATCATACATTTAATTAATAAGAATTTATAGGACTATGAAATTGAGATTCTGGATAATTATTTATCAAAATAATTATCATGGGATAGTGATTTATAAAATTTAAAAATTAATTGATGAAATAATTGTAAACGTATTAAATTTGATAAATATAGATATTTAATTATAATACTCATTATGCAATATTGATTAGTTTTATTGAGAAAATTAATTATTGAACTAATTTTGTGATATTGAGTTCTGTTTTGAGATAATTAGATTTAGAATTAATTTTTTTGATATTGAGTTGTTGATATGAGATAAATAATTGTTGATTTAATTTTTGGATTTTGAGTTGTGAATATTGATTAATTAATTGGTGAATTAATTAACACGAGTAATGAGATTATTTAATTGTTTAATTAAATAATGGGATTAATTGATTGATAAATTAATTAATATGAGTAATGATAGTATTTAATTAAATAATTTAATAACAGGATTGATTAATCGATGAATTAATTAATATATGAAATGTGATTATTTAATAATTTAATTAAAAAATGTTATTATTTAATTGATAGATTAATTATTGTGTGTAATGATCTTTTTTAATGGATAAATTAAATAAAGGTATTAATTAATTAAAGTATTAATAAATGTTTTTATAGTGATCATTTAATTATATATTTTGATAAAGGGATTAATTAAAAGACAAAAAACTACTCACTATGTTGTGATAATTTCATTCTTGAATTAAATAATGGAATTAATTAATTGATGTTTTTTTAGATTGAGTAATTTTATTATTTAATGGCTGAATTAAGTAATAGAATTAATTAATTGATGATTTATTTAATGTGTGTAATGTGAGAATTTTATGATTGAATTTAATGATGGAAAAAAATTAATTGATGAATTAATTAATGTGACTAATGAGATTATTTAATTGATCAATTAAATAAATGGATTAATTAATTGATGAATTAATTAATGCATGTAATCCGATTATTCAATTTATAAATAAATAGGGGGTAAATTAATAGATGAATTAATTAATATCTGAAATGAGATTATTTAGTGAATGAATTAAATTAATTGATTTATTGATTGCATAATTAATTAATATGTGTTAAGTGGTTATCTAATTACTACTTAAATAAAGCGACATGTTTATTAATGAATTAACTAATGGGTGTATTGTGATTATTTAATTATTTACTTAGGTATAGGAAAAATTTAATTAATGAATTAATTAATGTGAGAAAGTGATTATTTAATTGTTTAATTAAATAATGGAATTAATTTAATGATGAATTTATTAATGTAAATTTTGTGGCTATTTAATCGTTGAATTCAATAAAATAATTATTTAATTAATAACGAAATTAATAGATTAATTAATTAATGTGAGTAATTTGACTATAAAATCATTGAATAAAATAATCTAATTATTTAATTGAAAAATTATTTAATGAGAATAATGTGATTATTTAATTTTTTAATTTTATAATGGGATTGATGAGATTAACTCATTAGTTAATTAATTGAAGGGGTAGATTCTGTTAAATTAATTGTGGAATTAATTGCTAAAAATTAGTCAAATTAATTAATTTCTAAATTAAATAATAAATATTATTGTGTTAAAGAAATTAAATTTAGTATATTAATTAAATTGAGAATTGATGTACATGGATTGTTGGGTTACGCAATTGAATGAATTAGATTAATTAATTTTTGGGTTAATTAATATACCTGAATGGCCTGAAGGCCTTTATTTATTTATTTATTTTTAATAATCCCCCCTATTAAGGGTAAAAGGTGAACCCTTTCCTGGCCAGTATGATTCATGACATTACATTAGTAAAATCTATTAGACAAAATCATTTGGACTATAACTACTTGGAACTGTATCCCCCCAACACCTTAATGATGATGTCAGTTCTCTACCTTTACATGGATGTTCACCTAGGATACCCATTCAAGCCTATGATGGTCCCTATTGAAAGTGGCATACCCTATTTTTATTCACGATCTATAAAGAATATATTCTAGTGAATGCACCTACTTTTTATCTTTATATGGACCCTTCCCTTTGTAGAGTCTTCCTTGTATATAAAGCACATGTTTCATGTGGCTGGAAGGCCTTGATGTGGCCTGCAAGCCATTCTAGCTCGAAGGCATTGGGTGGCCCAAAGGGCTTGAAGGACCCAAGGGCCAAACTGGTCGCTGAAAAGCCCATACGGGTGAATTTTCTTGGTTGCTACAGTTCCAAACAGTACCTACTACAATACATGCTACAGTTCCTTCTACAATGCATGAAACAAAACTTCTACAGTAACATAGAAATGTGTATCCTCCTAGATTTGATCTCAGGTCGCTTGGATTCCTTTGTCGAGTCCTCACCAACAAGGATTAGGCACCTGGGTAATGAATTAATTAATATAGATCATTGGTATATTGAATTTATAGAATGAGTTAACTAGTGGAAGATATAATTATGTGTAATTGATTTCATGAAAGGATATGATTAATATAAGATTATTTATTAGGTAATGAAACTATGAGTATGATTTTTTAATTTATTAATAAGTAATTATTGTTGAGATATGTGTAATACTTTTATGTTTTTTATTAGGCGATTTTAAAAGGTAATTGGAATGCTAAAAATTTGAAAAAGTGCAGTCAATAGTAACATACTCATTCAATCGTGTCATCATAAATTTTAATGGTATCATACTCATATAATTATGTGATATTTAACGTGAATGGTACCATGATTATTTAATTATGTTATATTAAATTTTTATGGTAACATACTCATTAAATTATGTTATGTTAAATGAGAATGATAACTTGATTATTCTATTATGTGATGTTAAACATGAATGTAAAAATCTACATAATAATAATGTGATATTAAATTTAAAAGAAAACATGCTCAATCAATTATGTGATAAAAAATGTGAACTAAAAAATGATTATCAAATTATGTGATATTAAATTTGAATGGTTACCTGCTTATTCAATTATTTTATATTAAATGTGAATGGTAACATTCTCATTCAGTTATGTCATATTTAATTTTGAATGGCATTGTGCATCATAAATTATGTTGTGTTGAATTTCGAATGGTAACATGTGAATTAAATTATTTGATATTAAATGTGAATGGTAACATGTACATTCATATAAGTATTTTTAATGTTAACCTGAACATTTAAATGTGATATCCCTTGGAGATTGATCAGACTATGGAACTAGCAGATCAGGTTTTGAGATATGGGTGTCCACTAAAACCCCATGGTTTATGCGAAAAAATAAATAATAATTTGATATTGTAGTAACTACTAACTTATGAATGGTATTTTATTCCATATACAAATATATATAGTATTTTTTACTAGATTTTTTTATACACCATTGGTGGTGTCCTAGTGAGTTGTACTCACACCCTACTCAGGCTACCTGATTAGTTCCAGAGTAGATTTTATTATTACATTCCATGTTAAGGGAAATTGATTTGATTTAGATGTTAGAGATGTGATAGAGAATGGATGAGGGAACCATACATGGTTCTGGACTCACATGGGATGTTACAATATCCTTACTTTGGATTTTTCATATCAGCACATGGAACATACTCTAGCAAGAGATATATATTTTTCTATTTTAGCATTGTACATTATTCTTTGTTTTCATGTGATATTGAAATTATTTATAGTCATATTTTTCTGCTATTGATTAATTTTTTTACTAGTGTATTACTCTGAAAGAGAATAAATAGGTTATAACATACCTATTATCAATAATTGAACCTCACTACTAGTTGGCATCATCTAGTGTACTATGAGGCATTCTTATGGTCATGTGATCGACTAGTTTGGGGAAGCAGTTTGTAGCACCTGATACGTGATGTTGTAAAGTGGTATCAGAGGTCAAGGATTATTTTCTTCTTATTTTGTATAAATTTTTGGAAAAGGTATATAAGATACAAAGAAGAGTTGGGTCTTATCTCTGACCTCAATCATGGAAGTAGCTACCCCATTTATGGGTGAGAACACCAATACCCATAGCAGTATTTATGTTATTACTATTTTCTATTTGTGTTTAATATTATTTCACATTATGTGTCACACTTGTGGTGTGAGGTGATATTTTTTTCTAAGAATAGTTGAGGTTTAACTCAAGGCCTGATAAGTTATGAGATTTTATTATTCATGGATCTTTCTTGGAACTCAAGGTTATATTTTGACATGAATCATTTTAGGAATGCCTAGAAAACATATTTTTGTTATGATTTTGAACTTGAACAATTTTCCCTATATTATGAAATTGAAATGAAATTGTTCCAAATATTATATTGAAATTTTTTTTAAAATAATGAAATATGAGAATAAATGGGTGACAAAATTAGAAACCTGAATAATGAGAGAATTTATACCCTTATTAACTAGGACCATGGTATATGATGGTTAAGGTGTGTAATAGTTCCCCATATTAGACCATTTGGTGTGAAACGGGGGGAAGACATATTATGTTTTTGTATAAACCCTCCTTGTTAGTGGATTTAATTTTGATGTTTGTGAATCCTTTTTTTGTTTATTTGTCCCATGTCATGGGTAGTTTGGGTAGTGAGAATGCTAGTGTTTTAGAACTCAATTGTGATTTGTGTGAGGGACCATCAGTTTTGGGATCATTATTGTTAGGTGATCATGGGGATGGAAGCCTAGTAATTTTGATAGACTAATGTGTTATAAATGTTTAAGGTAACATCTATAATAGATTTTTTTTGGTGTTATCTAATGAAATATTAGTGTACTTCTAATTATTTACGATCATCTCCCTTTCCTTGTAATTATCCTGAATAATCTGATAAGGATATGATATTATGACGTGGTACCTGAATATGTTTTTACTAGATATAGGGCCCCAAGGATGATGTGCATGTAAAGTAGTGTATATTTAGTGTTGGATGATGCGAGGTGCACGATGGATAGTTTATGAATAAAGTACATAGGGGGGATTGGATGTTAATGAATACCATGGGTCATGGTGGCTGAGGTGATTGAAAAATTTGTGTTAAAGAAGTTCCTATGGTGGGATGTGTCATGTCAAATGAATATGAGTGGTGTAAAACCATTGTTTTGATAATGGTGTATCAAAATTCTAATAATGAAACTATAAGTTCGTTGTTTAAATTCCATGAAGAATGTACATGTGGGACTTAATGGTGGGGGATGCTTTTCCATTATATGATGTTTTTCATATCAAGATTGAGTTCCTTTTACAGATGGTGTTCTTTTCGTTGTTGGGAATAGTGATTTTGAAAACACATTGGGTATATTGTGTAAGAGGATATTGTGACTGATACACCCATTGAGGAGAATATGATACGTGTGTGGGATCATATTAGGAAGGTGTTTTGGGGAAATATTGTTCATTTATTATATGTATTATAGAAACATGTACGTTTACTAGATGAATCAGGGGAGAGAGAAACCAATGTGATGTATTAGTGAAAGAATAGTTTTCCTCATAATCTTAGAGAAACATGGGAGTGTAGCTCAATGATGATTTATTATAAGGTGTGGAGATTTTAAGATACAATCCTTATTTATTGTTTTATCAGAAACGTTTGCAGGTACTATTTTGTTAAGTTATGTGTAATTTTTTTATGGGTTATAACTTGGGGTTTGTTCTGATAAATTTTGAAAAAAAATGGAAGATAAAGGGGTTGCGCATGGTAGGTGTATAGTTAAAGAAAATAGTGCTCCCCAACTGGGGAAACCTTGGGACCCTTGATAGTGGGGATTTACTTGATTGGTACACTGCTCCTCAATCATGAGCCTAAAAAGGAGAAACCAGAAACCCCAAAAATAACAGGAGCATGTTTGGCACACAGTTATTGAAAAACATTCCCCACTCTGTAGGAAACCTGCCAGTATTTAAAATGTCAAACGAACATTTATTATATGAATAACTGAACCCCAATATTAACAATAAATTGGCCCAAATCAACTAAATACATTCATTCATAATTTTGGATCTCATCAAATAAATTTCAATACATCCTGACCTTCGTTTGTTTTGATTTAAAGTCTATATCATTGATATAAACATCTCTTGGTATGTGGATATAATTTGATTATTTTCAAACTTGTACTCAAATGAGATTTCATTATTATGTTGAATAAAACCTTCTTGTTCTTTCAATACATAGATCTATATTTGATATATATAGATATTGGTATATTGTATCTTGATCTATAGTTATGAAATATTGTTTCGGTTAATCATGGATTTAGGTTTTGGATCTAGATAGTGTTGACCATCGTGTTCTTGATAGATCCGGTTCAAATTAGGGATTTTCATATGTGATAATTCATAACTGTTCCTGAGGTAGTTGGCCTAAAATTAAAATCCCATAAACTGGACTACAATTAAATGTATGTAATTATTGAATTTTAATTATATGTTTAGAAATTGTGTTCTCAAAAAAATTAATTTAATTTTTTAATTAATTACATTATGGAATTGTGAAATTAGAATATTGGAAATTTGGATCAAGAATAATTGATTTTCAAATTAATTATGAGGAAATTGAAATTTGTTTATATTGGTTAATTAGCTATAAAATTAATTAATGTGAATAGTTTGGATTATGAAATTTAGATCCAAGATAATTAATTGTTGAATTAATTATGGTGAGATAGTGGTTATTGATATTTAATAATTAATTGTGGAATTAATTATTGACATATTGATGTTGATGAACTTGGATAATAAATCATAGAATTAATTTTGTGATATTGATTGGATTAATGTAGATAATAAATTACCAAATTAATTATATGATATTCAATTGTGATTTAAGATAATTAATTGTAGAATTAATTTTGTGATGTTGAAATGTTTATAGGAGATAAATAATAATGGAAATAATTATGGGATTTTGAGTACTGGATATTTTTTAATTAGTTGATGTATTAATTATTACGATTAACGTGATTATTTAATTATGGAATTAAACAGATGGGTTAGTTAATTAATGAGTTAATAATTATGTGTAATGATATTATTTAATTGATGAATTAAATGAAGGGATTAATTAATTTATGAAATAATTAATGAGTGTAAAGTGATTATTTAATTGTTGAATTAAATATTGGTATTATCTAATATATGAATTAATTAATGTGATTAATGATATTATTTTATTAATGAATTAATTAAATGGATTAATTAATTAAACAATAAATTAATGTGGGTAAGGTGATTATTTAATTATTGAATTAAATAAAGGGAATAATTAGTTGATGAATTAACTAATGGGTGTATTGTGATTGTTTAGTTTTTTAATTAATTCATGTAATTAATATATTCTTCAATTAAATATTTTGAAAAAGGTGATTATTTAATTTATGAATTAGATATTGAAATTAATTAATTGACGAATTAGAAAATTTGAGTAATGTGACTATTTAATTGTTGAATTAAATATTAAAATAAATTAATTGATGAATTAATTATTTTGATAAATGAGATCATATAAATAATTAATTTAATGAATGGATTAATTAATTTATGATATGATTATTTTTTTGAAGATATTATTTAATTATTTGATTATATAATTAGATTAATTAATTAAGGAAATAATTACTATTTGTAAAGTGATTTTTTAAAAGATTGAGTTAAATCAATGTATTAATTATTAGTGATTTACCTAATAACTATATTGTGATTATTTAATTATTCAATTTAGTAACTAAATTAATTAATTGATGAATTAATTAATATAAGAAATGTTAATTTTTAAATTATTTAATTAAATGAATGTAATTAATTGATTGATGAATTATTTAGTGTCTATAGTGCGACAATTTAATCACTGAATTAAATAATGGAATTAATTAATGAATGAATGAATTTATGTGTCTAATGTGATGATTCAATTGTAAAATTAAATAATTTCATTAATTAATTTACAAATAAATTAATGTGAGTAATGTGATTATTTAATTGTTGAATTAAATAATGGGATAGACGAGATGATTTAATTAGTGAAATATTTATAGTATTTTACTATGTTAAATTAATTATCAAATTAATTTGAGAGAAATAAGATTAATTAATTAACTACTTAATTAATTAATGGAGATTGTTGTGTTAATTAAATTGAAGTTGTTATATTAATTAATTGGTGAAATAATTAATGGGGATTGTTGTGTTAATGAAATTAAAGGGGTTACATTAATTTATTGGTGAATAAATTAATATGGATTTTTGGGATATAAAAATTTTATAATAAGGTAATGAATTTGAAAATTACTCATGTGAAATCGATGTTATGATTTGAGATAAATAATGTAAGATTTATTGTGATATAATAATAGTGTGAGTGTGATTAATTGATTAATTAATTAATTGATTATTTGTGACAACTATGTAATTGTGTGATGTAGTTTATTATGCAATTTTAAATGGTAACTGGTAACATGGGTATTTGAACATGTATGTTAAATGGTATTGTGCCCATTCAATTATGTTATAATAAATGTGAATGGTAACATACTCATTTAATTATATGATATTAAATTTAAATGATAACATGCTCATTCAATAATCTGATATTAAATGAGAATGGAAACATGTTCATTTAGTTATCTGATAATAAATGTGAATGGTTACATTCCCATTCAATTTTGTGATATTAAATGTGAATGTTAACATGCTAATTCAATTTTATGATATTAACTGTGAATAGTGACATGCTTATTAAATTATGTGATATTAAATGTGAATGGTAACATGATCATTAAATTATGTCATGTTGAACGGTGAATGATAATATGTGGTGCATAATTATTATCGGAAGTGGGAAAAGAAAATTTATATTTCCAAAACATCATAGAGGCTTGCAGTGGTCATCTCACTTGAGGAGTGTTATAGTTATTTCAATAACTTATTATCATTAATCTAATGTAATTATATAATTTTTATTATTTATGACAGTGATGGATTTGGGGGTATTACAAAATCAGTAAATAAATATAATGAAGTGATAAAATGAATTTTAAATAAAATTGGAGATAGAATTAAATTAGGGAAGAAAGGTTGTCATCCTAGGGTTAGATAACATTGGGGTATTAGTGGTTTATTTGTAGTTTAAAATGAATTTGATAATATATTTTAAGAAACCTCATCAAATAATTACATTCTTTTGATTGTTTGTGAGTGTGCTTTTAGGATTCTTCCAGCACACCAACCCACACCTCCCCAATAGAAAAATTTAATAAATCCTCAATATAGAATGTTATTACTAAAAAACAAAGCTCCACCATATTCTATTTTTTCTCTTTAAGAATCCCCAAATCCACCGTATGAATGGTTTTCCTGAGATAATGGAGGGAAGAATAACTAATCAGGGAAAATAAATGGAATAAAATATAATGTCTTGGTTGATGACTATCTCCCCTTTAAAATAATCTCACATCCACCAAAAATTGATTTAAAACATTTTGAATGGAAATGCATTAAGATAGAACACTATGAAACCTCCTATAAAGCCAAGCCTCAAGTTATACACTTTCTATTTCAAAGTTTATAAAAATCATGGTGGTATGATGAAAGAAAAAAAATATAATTAGAGTTGAAAGTCAAATAACTTTGGAAAAAAATGGAATCACTTCAATAAAAATATCAATGCATTAAATGGGAAAATAAAACAAAAACAAAAACAAAATAAATGAAAATGAATATTTGTAATAAAAGGGGTAGATTTTTGGTTTTCCTCCATTAGTGGATATCTCCTCCTTGGATCCTTAGATGGAATGAGATGGGATTTAATGATTTGAGAAGGAGGATCTATCTTCCTTCAAGAGGCCATATTTTCACTTTGAAATTCATCACATGTTAAGCCTATTAAATTAAAGATTCACACATGGAACCCTTCATCAAAGTTGTTCCTCGTTATATTTCACTTATCCCCTCAACATTTTAACATTTTTGAAGATGTTTTTTGGGAGTTATTACCATATCTCTTTGAGAATTTAATATTACTAGATAGCCTCTCTATAATAACTACATCTGGTTTCACATGAATTAATAACATTCCAAATGGATGAATCACAAATTTAATCCTCAATGAAAGTGGTTAATCATTTTTAATCTAGATCCATGAAAAATTGAAGATTTATTCAGAGTAAATAATTGATGATGTAATCTTATATGTAAATCATTCCATATATGGGAACAATTTTTGTGGCTTGTGTTGTGATCTGATTTTGGGCCTCCCATTGATGGATTGAGCTTGTCGTCAAGAAGAATTAAATATATCCATAACATTTTGATATCCTAAAAAAAGGAATTTTACAATTTCAATTAGTCTTCAAAATTTTATGGTGAAATACAGAAAAAAAAACTTAATCCCAAAATGAGGATGTTTTAATCAATTAATATAAAAATTCTAGAAAATAAAAAATGATACAATTTACAATAAAATAACTATTTTATGGGTCTAAGAATATTTAAATTCAATGTAATGTTTTGAAAAATAATTTTTATGTCAATTCCCCCAACTTAAACTATGCTTGTCCTAAATCATAAAATCTCATCATGGAAATTAAGCAGGCACCATTGTAATCAATATTCAACATTCTATTTAATAAATCAAAAAATTATTGATATATAATAAAAATTTATGTTTCTGAAAAAAATTATCAATTCAATTTCCCATTTTTTTAATGAAAGAGTCAATTCTTGTATTTTACTTCCCCCCAATGAAAAATTATGGAACATTTCATTTCATTCATTCATGTTTTTAAATTCATTGTTATTAAAAATACTAAGTCCTGGTTTACCTCACTTTTGATTCTTTTCAGTCATCACACAAGAAAAAATCAAATAGATTTATCCTCATATCATGAGAACATTATCATTATGTCTAATCAATTAAAATAACTACATTATCCATGTTACAAAGAAAAAAGCCAAAAAATCATGAGGTCATGCAATTAATGATTTAACCACTATATGGATTATGGTTAGTAATATATGATATTTAAAAATGATGCTCTAGGAGGAGGTTTATCTCTTACTATACAAACCATTGTATTCATTGTAAAAAAGTTCAATGAATTTCTCCCCTTAAAATTTCAACAACTCATAACTTTCCCTAATAATCAACGTAATGGCCATGTCCAGTTTACGAATAATGAATCATTTGTGAACTCTATTTAATATGTTTTTTACATTTATTTTTTGTATTCACTTTCAAAGAACATTTTGTCATTTTTTTCCTTTTTCAAATGTTATAATTTTGAATAAACCCCACATCCACAACCTAACCAAGTTTGATAGATATCATAGGTATAATTATGGGGATTATTTTTTACCAAAATCACAACCCATTTTATTCTTTTTTAGTCTTATTTTTAATTTTCATATTTTTTTATTCAAAATGAGAAAAAATACAGTACAATGAATGATTAAAAACCTATTACAATTCCAAAAACAATGATCCCCACACTTCTTCCTGATAATTTAAATCATCCCATTTTCCATGATTCAAATTACCCCATAACCGCATTGTCGAGCGCGTCAAATTAGTTGTTCAATTCTGACTAGAATTTCCGCAGTATAGCAGCAACCCTAGGTTTTCTCTCGACGGAGTCTTAGATCATTAATTTAAAAAGAGGGTTCTGATTATGAAAGTGGAAGGTGAATCGGGTTTTGTGAAACTTGGGGGTTTTATGAATAATGATGAAAATAGAAAATGAAAGTGATAAAACAAAGTAGAAATGAACTAGATTGATTAAGCGTGATCAACCCGGGGAAGTCTCATGATGCTCATCCTTCATCGCTTCAAGGGATGGGGCTATGACATTTTAATCCCTGGTTTATAACACCTAGAACCAGAATTTTACTGATTTTATACTAGGATACCACCTAGGGTTCAGTCTAAAACACATAACAATTCACCGGACACCGCTGATGATTGGGTGATTTGTGTTCGACATCATAACCGAAACTCACCAGGGCAACACATGAAGAATTCTATGTGCTCTCTAGGTTTGCTTTTTATTTCATTATGATACCATGAAATAAATGTACATGTCCTTGATAGAGCTTGTGTGAGTTCTATTGACCAATATGAATCACACAAGCACCGCAATTGAAAGGGGGAAAAGAAAGTGGTGTACATTGTGTGAAACATCACATGAATGGGTACCCCCAAACTTGATCATATGAGTTGAGCATGATATACCAATACATAACTCAATAAAATAAGAATAGAGGATGAGGAAAAACAACATACAACCTGTAATTAAAAAGATCATTCAAATTAATACAACATTGATGCTCGGTATTACATCACATTCCTTCCGGGTGATCACAAGGGGTTTAGAAACCCATGGGAGGGGTAGAATAAGAAGATGTTGAAGTAGCACCTCCCATATCCTACAGAACCTCTAGGGATGTTGAGAAGACTCCTTTGGGACTCCAAAATGGTAGCACCTTGCCTCTTGGCCGAACATCCAAATGAGGTTCCCTTGGTTCCCTCTTGACTCTTTCCACCGAATGTGTGGAACCGTTTGGACAACTACAGCTTAGGATATTGTTAAAATAAAGAACACCGCATTTGACTTGGTCCAAATTCAGTGGGTTGGACAGATCAGTTCAGATGGTCCCCATACAATCCAAATAAGGATTGGTTTCCTTAATATTAAATGTATCCTATTAAATTTTGGACGGGCCCACAAAATTTCAACCCATTTGGATGCATGGATTTTGTTTACTATTCAAAACAGTGGACAAATGTCCGTGGATCCATTCAATTTTGGCCCATTTTTCTTTCACATCATCAAGGGCCTTCCAAATCACCTCCACCTACATTAAAACAATATAAACAAGTAACATTGCCTATTATAATAATTATTAACATTAATTAATTAATTCAAACATAAAGTTAAATTTATTATTATATTTGGATTATTCATTACAAAACTAGTTTAAAAATGCAGTGTAAGGGTGGAATAAAACAGTGAATCGTGGTACGATCACACCCCCACACCTAAACATTTGCACTCCTGGGAAATGTCACATATCCAAATACAATGATTCATATATATATATTTCCAACATCCTAAATATTTTTCATTTGAGGAAATTTTATTTAACGTAAAGTGATCAATGCATGAACCACGCCAAGGAGTTCTTCCTAGTGAAAATAGAAAAAGATGTCTCATAAATCATATCATAGTGAAATTCAAAAAGATTCATGATACCCAATTGAGAAAGGAATTCAGAAGTGAACCATGACACTAAATCCCCATGTGTGTGTGTGAAAACCATTCCATGCTATTCTTTCCACTTGATATCCAAAAAATATATGTTATTTTATCATTTTTCAGCTTAAATGATTTTTTTCACCGAACCTGTCCTACATCCTTTGCAATCATATTTCATGACCCACTCATTTAAGCATTCCCAGAAGTCAAACCATAAGATCCCGACCTTGATATCCCCATATGTTTCACATTTCATCACTCCCCTCATTTATTATATATATTTTTTTGAATTTACAATTGGAACAAATATCACACTCATCTCTTAACCCTTGTTTGATCTCCTCACGACACTAATTGAAATAGTTATCACAAGATCAAAGGTTGAGGAGGAGTGGTTTTTGACCTGCCCAAGACACAACAAATTTTTTCTTTGAGGGCGTACAACAGTCGGACATTAGGTACACACGCATTGGTCAATCTGGTACAGTAATGAAACAGATCGGATAAGGAACAAACGTTTGGAAATAGCATTTAAAGCTAAAAAATATTAATCCATCATATATTTACCTTATATTAAGTAAGAAATAATCACAGTTTGTAGTTTGGTGCAAAAAATTGTGGAGATATTAGTGAAACAGTTTTCCAAAAAACTACACACACAAAGGGCATAAATTATCTCAAAGGTTTCATATATATACAAACATTTATATCATTGACAGAAAACCAAATCACTAAAAATCACTCCTTGATGGTAAATTCATACACAAATTCTTTTTAGCCTTCGTTATGGTATTTTTACTTTCCCCACTTTATGGTCTCCACATCATGGAATTTCGAAATTTTATGATGGGGAAAAATAAAAATACCATAAAGAAGGCCAAAAAGGGAAAACAAAAGGGTAAAATGATGAAAAATCCTAACTAACCCAGGAATGTATCCACTCCCCCCCCCCCCCACACACCTAGAATGTGCAGTGTCCTCACTGAAATAATTGAAAATGTGAGAAGGAAGGATAAAACCTGGTGTTTTTTATTGGTATGATGCTCTGAGATGGTGGATTTCCTACACTGGATTCTTTGGAAAATCCTCATAGAAGTGTTTAAGTCTCTGCCCATTGACGGTAATACTTAGTCCACTCTCCTCATGCAAAACCTTTATTGCACCAAAAGGGTAAACATTAGTAATAATATGAGGACCGAGCCATCGGGAACAATGATTACCTGGGTGGAGCTTAAGCCTAGAATTGTACATGAGGACCTTCTCACCAATATGGAACATCCGCTGGTGAATCATGCTATCATGAATAGCCTTTTTCTTCTATTTATAGATTCGGGTGTTGTCATATGCATCACATCGAATTTCTTCCAACTCTTGAATCTGCAGCTTTCTTTCCCCACCTGCATCTGAAAGGTTCACATTACATTGTTTAACATACCAATATGCACAGTGTTCTACCTCCACAAGGAAGTGAAAAGATTTTCCAAACACAATCCTATATGGTGACATTCTGATTGGTGTTTTAAAAGCAGTACGGTACGCACAAAGTGCATCATCCAAGCACAAACTCCAATCTTTCCTATTGGGTTGTACCATTTTCTCCAAGATTCGCTTAACTTCCCGATTTGAAATTTATTCTTGTCTGTTAGTTTGGGGATGATATGAAGTGGAGACTTTATGAACAACCCCATACTTACGAAGCAAGTTTTTCATGGTACGATTGCAAAAATGTGAACCCTGATCACTAATGATGAATCTTGGTAGACCAAAACTACTGAAAATCTAGGACCTCACAAAATCAACGACCACTCGGGAGTCATTGGTCCTAGTGGCCTTTACATCCACCCATTTAGATAAATATTCAACAGCCAATAAGATGTACACAAAGCCACAGTAATTTGGAAAAGGCCCCATGATGTCAATGCCCTATGCATCGAAGATCTCACAAAATAACATGGGCTGTTGGTGAATTACATTCCTCGTTGAGATATTCCCTATGAATTTACATCAAGTACATTATTTAAAAAACCTATGGGCATCTCAATACAATTATGGCCAATATAATCCTTAGTCAAGGACATTTCAAGCTCTATGTTGACAGCCAATGTGGCCCCCACATGCCAAGGTGTGGCAGAATGTCAAAACAGAGGTGAACTCATGGTCAGGGACACACCTACGAACAACCTGGTCACTACAAATTCTTCATAAGTATGGGTCATCCCAAATTTGACATCGAGAATCAAGTTTAAGTATCTGGATTTGTGAAGTGATAAAATTAGTGGGGACCCTATATGTTGCTAGAAAATTCACAATGTCCTCATACCAGGGGGTAAGGTCCACAACATCACAAAGGTTTTCATGAGGGAAGAATTATACAATGGGTAGGAGTGAGTCAACATGATGGTCCAATTGTGGGGAAATCCTACTAATGTGTTCATCTACAACATTCTCCACTCCTCTATTATCTCTAATCTCAAGGTCAAAATCATGGAGGAGGATCATCCACCGAATGAGGCGGGGCTTGGCTTCAGGTTACTTTAGGAGGAAACGAAGGGCAGCATGGTCAGAAAACACAATCACTTTTTACTCAAGAAGATATGAACGTAATTTTTCCAAGGAAAACACAATATAATGAAGTTCTTTTTCTGTGGTTGTGTATTTTACCTGGGAAGGGTCAAGGGTACGCGAGGCATATGCAATGACACAAGGAGCCTTTTCAACCCTATGTGATAAAACTGCTCCAACTGTAAAGTTAGAGGCATCACACAAAAGATCGAAGGGGAGATACCACCTAGGTGGTTGGATTATGGGAGGTGATGTGAGACTCTTTTTTAGTTAATTGAATTCATACTCACAATTTTTATGAAACACAAACTGAGAATCCTTTTGTAATAACTGAGACAAGGGAAGTGTGATCATACTAATGTCTTTAATGAATTGGCGGAAAAAACCAGCATGACCCAAGACAGACCGCACCTAATGAACAAATTTTGGAAATAGAAGGGATGAAATTAATTCAATTTTAGATTTATCAACATGAATTCCCTTATTTGAAATGATATTCCCAAGAACTATCCCCCTCTCAACCATGAAATGACATTTTTCATAATTTAAAACAAGATCTTTTTCAATGCAGTGGCAGAGGAAAAAACCTAGGATTTCCAAAAAATCATCAAAAGAAGAACCATAAACCGTTAAATCATCCATAAAGACTTCCATACAACTCTCAAGGTACTCAGAAAAAATACTCAACATACATCGCTGAAAAGTACCAGGAGCATTACATAGACCGAATGGTGTCCTTCTATATGAAAATGTGCCAAATGGACTGGTAAATGTTGTCATTTCTTGATCCTCAGGGGCTATATGGATTTGGAAATAACCCAAATAGCCATCAGGGAAACAATAATGGGACTTAACATCCAATCGTTCTAACATTTGGTCAATGAAAGGTAAAGGAAAGTGGTCCTTCCGCATAGCTTGATTCAGTCGACGGTAGTCAATATAGACTCGCCAACTATTTTGCACATGTGTTGGAACCAATTCATTCCTTTAATTTCACACAACTGTTACTCTTGTTTTTTTAGGCACAATTTGCACTAGGAAAACCCATTTACTATCAGATATAGGATAAATGATCCCTACAATAAGTAATTTACTGACTTCCAATTTTACCACTTCAAGGAGAGTGGGATTCAACCAGCATTGAGATTGTCTTACGGGCTTATCCTCATCATCCAAAAGTATATGGTGTATACAAAATGATGGTCTAAACCCGAGAATATCAGCCAATGTCCATCCTATTGCCTTTTTACAGTCTCTCAAAAAGTTTGAGCAGTTTTAATTCCTGTTGTGCAGAGAGGTTATTGGCAATAATGATGGGCAATTGTTCAATACCCTCAAGATATGCATATTTTAAATTTGAAGGAAGTTTTTTATGTTCAAACACCGGTTGTTTCTGGATTGTGGTAGGGGATTTAGGGGGATTGAGGTCCATGAAACTATCTATCTGCTCATGTTTATTCTCAAAGGAAAGAGAATCTATTGAAATGAGATTTTCAGAATCATCGATAGTCATGGGTACCTCAGAATAAACACACTCATCAATTAAAGCACAATATTTACATTTTTCTGGACCCACACAACATTCAAAATAAGAACCAAAACTCAAATCATCCAAGGGTGATGAAAACAAAAAAGAATCCGAGTTTGGGTTGAGGAGAGAATTTTGTGTGTGTTCATCGTTTGAGAGAACATCCATCGAATAGACAAGAAGAGTGGAATGCTCTTCAACAGGGTGTTTCATAGCCTCAAGGATGTTAAAACATACCTTTTCTCCTCCATATTCCATGGACATCATACCATTGTGAATATTGATGATCATATTTTCTATTTTTATGAATGGCCTCCCAAGTATGAGAGGGGCATGTCCTTGGGTTCGGGTATCTTCCATCTCAAGAATTTAGAAATAAGCAGGGAAGATGAGATTCTTCACTCTAACAAGGACATCGTCAATCACTCCTTTTGGATGTGTTGTACTCCGGTTGGCAAGTTGCACAATAATTCCCGTTGGTTAAATATCTCCAACCTATAGAGAAGTATACACGGAGTGAGGCATTACATTAATGGAAGCACCTAAATCTAGCATAGAATCAGAAAAGAAGGTCTCCCCTATGGTACAAGAAATGGTGAATGTGTCGGGATCCTTGCATTTGGTTGGCATAATTGGTTGAATCAAGGCCGAGACATTCCTTCCCAGGTTGACTCTCACATTCCCCTTCAGCCTTCATCGATGGGTGTAAAGCTCATTAAGAAATTTGGCATATCGGGGAATTTTATTGACTGCATCCAACAATGGAATATTAACTTGAACTTTTTTAAATGTATCCATTATTTCATTTTAAATCTCATTATCAATTTTTTTCATAGATTTACATAGTCTTTGAGGGAAAGGAAGTAGAATGGATTGTTCATTTGAATCATCAATGACTATCCGATTACCATTTTTGTCTTGTTTTTCTATACATGAAGTTTTTGAGGGTTGGGAAAGAGAGTTTTCATGAGGGGGACATACCTGCTGTGCAGAATCAGCACAAGGAGAACCTTCTTTACCACTAAGAAGTGTAACTACACATACATTATCTTTGTCCATTGGATTGGCAATGGGTTGGGATGGTAGTTGTCCAGAACCTTGCATTTTAAGCTCACCGATGGTGTTTCCCAATTGCCCACTTGGGTTCGTAGGTCTTGAATAGCTGATTGTGTGGTCTGTTGGAACTGAAGGTTCTGGGTTACCATTTGTGTCACCATTTCCTCGAGGCTTGGTTCAGATTTGGGAGGATTAGGAGGATGATTTTTTTGAGAAGTTGAAGTGTAAGAAGGTTTCATACCTTGTCCTTGTTGATATCAATTCTTCATTGGGTAGCTTGAGTCTCTTTATTGCCGGTATTGGGGTTGTGCTTTCCACCCTGGATTTCGATTTGGCCTGAATTGTTCTTTCTTGAAGGGAGGAGCTTGTTGGAATGGACACCCTAGGAACACAGCTGCACAGGACTCAGATGAATCTTGAAGTTGTGGGCACTGGTAAGAAAAATTAGTGTTATCAGAACAAATCCCACAATGTAATGGAATAGAAGTAGAGAGTGAGTTACCTTGTTCTTGAGCTAATTTACTTATAAGGGTATGCATATCATTATGTTCAATATCTACCTTTTGTTCTAGGGATGAATGACTTACTTCATGAACTCCTCGGGTTGGTGCAATAGCTCGTGTACAAAATTGTTGTTCATTTTGAGCCATGTTGTCTATTATGTCACGAGTGGCGGAAGGAGTTTTTTCAACTAGGGAACCACCAGTTGTAGCATCAATAATTCCAAAATCCATTGGGATAAGTCCCTCATATAAGTAATGGATTAATAATTGTTCAGTAATCTGGTGGTGGGGGTATCTTGAGCAAAGTCTCTTGAATCTCTCCCAGTATTCATGAAGGGTCTCTCCTTGTGATTGCCTAATTCCACAGATTTCTTTCCTAATTGAAGCATTTCGAGAGGCAGGGAAGAACTTCTCTAAAAAATTTCTTTTTTGGTCATTCCATCCCCCAATTGTTGAAGGAATATAGTATAGACAATCTTTGGGTACACCATCAAGGTAGAAAGGGAAGGCCCTGAACTTAAAGAGGTCCTCAGACACATTTTGGGGTTTCATGGTGGAGCACACTATGTGAAAATCCTTTAGATGTTTGTGATGGTTCTCTCCGGGAAGACCATGTAATTTTGGAAGGATATGGATGAGGCCAGATCTTAGCTCAAAATTGTCCAGTTCCTCAGTATATTGGATGTACGCATGTTGGTACTCCACATCCGGGGTGGTCAGTTCTTTTAATGTTTTCTTATTTGCAGCCATGATCTATAGGCTTTGATTTGGTTCAATATTGGATTGTTTTAGGACCACTTGACGTTCTAACAGGGGTTCCACAATGTTACTTTATTGACCTTCTCTAGATGCCTTGAATTGTGTGTGATGTGACTTTTCAATTTCATGATCGAATTCAAGTAGTGTTCCTTTACCAGATCTTGTCATTCAACAATGATGTCTAGTTTGATTGATTGATTTTTTTGTTTTTTTTATTTGAGATGGATAAAAAAACATAAGAAGGTTGAAAGAAGATTATAATGTTATACTATAGAATTAGAAAGGGAGATGGAGAAGAAGAGAGAGAGAGAGAGATAGAGAGAGAACGAACACGCCAAAAACAACAAAAAATAAAGACAAAACCCAAATAAAAAAAATCAAATGGGGGTGGGGTATTTAGAGGAGTACTAATAAAGAAGTAAAATAACCTAATAAAAGTAAATAAAGAAAAAAATGATCTTGGATCCCCAGCAACGATGCTAAAATTTGACCGTGTTGTTGAGCGTTCCAAATTAGTTGTTTAATTTTGACTAGAATTTCTACAGTATAGCAACAAACCTAGGTCGTCTCTCGATGGAGCCTTAGATCATTAATTTAAAAAGAGGGTTCTGATTATGAAAGCGGAAGGTGAATTAGGTTTTCTGAAACTTGGGGGTTTTATTATTAATGATGAAAATAGAAAATGAAAGAGATATAACAAAGTAGAAATGAACAAGATTGATTAAGCGTGATCAACCCGGGGAAGTCTCGTGATGCTCATCCTTCATCGCTTCAAGGGATGGGGTTATGATATTTTAATCCCTGGCTTGTAAAACCTAGAACTATAATGTTACTGAGTTTATACTAGGATACCTAGTCGGGTTTAGTTGAAAACACATAACGATTCACCGGACACCGCCGATGATCGGGTGATTTGTGTTGGACATCATAACTGAAACTCACCAAGGCAACAAATGAATTATTCGATGTGCCCTCCAGGTTTGCATGTTATTTCATTGTGATAACATGACATAAATGTACATGGCCTTGATAGAGCTTGTGTGAGTTTTATTGACCAATATGAATCACACAATCACCACAATTGAAAGGGGGAAAAGAAAGTGGTGAACGGTGTGTGAAAAATCACATGAATGGGTACCCCCAAACATGATCATATGAGTTGAGCATGAGATACGAGTACATAACTCAATAAAATAAGAATAGAGGATGAAGAAAAACAACATACATCCTGGAATTAAAAAGATCATTAAAATTGATACAACTTTGAACTTGGGATTACATCACATTCATCCCCAGGTGATCACAAGGGGTTAAGAAACCCATGGGAGGGGAAGAAGAAGAAGATGTTGATGTAGCACCTCCCATAGCCTCCAGAACCTCTAGTGATGTTGAGAAGACACCGTGGGGACTCCAAAATGGAAGCACCTTTCCTCTTGGACGAACTTCCAAATTAGTTTCCCTTGGTGTCCTCGTGACTGTCTCCACCGAATGTTTGGCACCGTTTGGACAACTACAGCTCAAGATATTGATAAAATACAGAACACCGCATTTGACATGGCCCAAATTCGGTGGCTTGGATAGATCAGTTAGGATGGGCCCCATAAAATCCGTATCAGGATTGGGTTACTTAATATGAAATATAGACTATTAAATTTTGGACAGGCCCACAAAATTTTAGCCCATTTGGATACACTGATTTTGTGTACTATGTAAAACAGTGGACAAATGTCCATGGATCCATGCAATTTTGGCCCATTTTTCTTTCACTTCATCAAGGGCCCTCCAAATCTCCTCCACCTACATTGAAACAATATAAACAAGTATCATTTCCCATTATAATAATTATTAACATTAATTTATTGATTCATACATAATTTTCATTTTATTATTATATTTGGAATATACATTAAAAAACTAGTTTAAAATGTGGTGTAAGGGTGGAATAAAACATTGAATCGTGGTACGGTCACCCCCACACTTCAACATTAAAATCTAATGAAATTAATAATAGTATAGTAAAAATGGATAAAAATGGATTAAAACACGGCTCAACCCTATAATGGTCAATCTTAGTATCTATGGTCTAAAGAAGGATTGATGTAATGGTGGTCTTTTAAGGATATGTGGATTTTCAATGGGTGTCTCAATAATTTTAAATGTGTTTTTTCATAGTCATGGACTTTATGAGGTCCACTTAATTTTTTAGAAGGTTTCATGTCCCAATATCACTATCAAAATTTTCTCAAGAATAAATATAATGTATTTGGTTTATAAATCCTCTCGGGAATGGACATATGATTTGGGACAATCACTCATGGGATGATTATCAAAAACAAATAAATTCACATGAATTTCATAAATTCAAAGCATGAAATATGGTTAAGAAATTTCATTTACATGAATTAACCAATTTTTTTACATCATGAGTCCCCATTTTAATATCCATGTGTCATTATAAAAAATAAATTTCACATTTTACTCATTCTATTTTATTAACATTAAAATATATAATGTGACATCACATTATTGCTATGAAAATCATGTTTCCTAGATTATTTATGTAAAACATAATTGACAGTTGGGCACACAATTTTATATTAAAATCCCAAAACATGTTTTTGGACAAAAATGTAAGGATTTTGAATGATAAACACTAAAAGTGAACCCCCTTCTGAAATAAAGCTTAGTCCTCTTTTGTAAAGACCAAAAAATTTCAATAAAATATTTTTCATAAATTATTTGTAATTTTATGAGTACGTAGTTTCTGACGGAACCTGATTCCGAGGCCCGGTTTTCCCGGAATAATTTTCTGTTTTTTTGTTCAGGTGCATTCAGTGAACATACAAGCAGGATTTTCTAACTTTTTAACTGGTGCCTTAAATTGAAATTTGAGGGCATCGATGAACTCACAGCGCTGGTATTTTCTTGAGGGTCCTTTACTGTAGTTGCGTTTTATGCGGGTTGAAAGTTAATTTTGAGTAATTCTTAATAAATTATATACAATTTATGTGTTATATAAATTTTATAAAGGTGGTGGTTAAATCAACCAAAGGGAGGTTGTAGGTGGGTCCTACACCCCACATAACCTCCTATTAGAGGATTTAGTGTGGTGGGGCCCACATGAACCCAAACCCTTTCATCTCCCCTCAACTCCCTTGAAACCCCCTATTTAACTCCTCTTAAACTCCTCATCTCCCCTTTATTAATTTGGATAAACTCTACTTGCCACCCCATGGAAAATTAATTTAGTGAATCACTTAATTAATTGTTTGTGTGTTTGAATTAATTTGAAATGCTTGGCAATGATTTTATATTGGGGGGACCTTTTATTATATTTGTTTGGAAATATTTGTGGGGAGAATTTGGGACAACTAAGGAAAGGAGGAGGAATTTCACCCAATGAGGAACGTGAAGAACATGAATAACGATGTTCTCTCCATAAAGAAATTCATTCTTTCTTCTTCCTCCGTGTCAAGGGAGAATACACTGCCCGTGAGGAACGTCACCACGACAACACCCTCTGAAGTTGATGGGATGACATCGTTTTCCACGATGCCATCTTCTGCGACATGTCGATGTGGAACACTCTTGGAATCAAGGTAGGGGGTCTTTGTATAAATTTAAGTGAATGAAATTATACCTCGTTCATGGAGAATCCTATGAATTATCTTTGGCCTATTTTTATCGCCTAAAACGGAGGGCATAGGCCGAACTAACATATCCCAAGGACCCTACGTTGATTCCTAGTTAATTTGGAAATGGTGACCATAAAGCAAGAGCATGGAAAAAGGAGGCATCAGCGTCGGCGATCAGAAGTAATAGAGGCCACACGCCGGCCGCGTGCGAGAGAACTGCGGCCCACAATCGTAGGCCGCTTGGCCGAAGAAGAACCAGACGGTCTCACGACCCACTGGGTAGGAAGAACCGGCCTGCTTAGCCAGCCAAGATGATGGAACTGTGGTGACTTGTGGAGATGAGTTGTGGGAAGAACAGGGCCTGCTCTCTATGGTCCGCTTGCTGGATGGATTGAAAGAAGTCGCGGCACCCGCAGGTGCCATGCAAGAGGACAGCGGGACACTATGCGGTCCACTCACACCGGAAAAGACCGGTCGGCTTCGGCTGGCCTGTTAGGAGGGGAGGCGCCGCTTGGCACTGTCTTTTCGAAGAATCGGGGGGCCTCCCCACCACCCCCCCCCCCACACCACGCTCGGCCTAATGGCCGAGCAGCAGCCGGCCACCGAGCCGGGCCGCCAGCCACATGGGTCGAGCCGCCTTGGGGTGGGTCGAGCCACTGCTGCCAAGCCGAGCCACGCCCCTCCGTGTTAGGCCACACCACACTAGGCCGGGCTGCTACTACCGGGCCGGGCCGCGCCCAATTCGGCCAGACACGGACCCGGTTCGGGCTGACCCAGGGCGGGTTGGCCCGGGTCGGACCAGACCTAAACCCCCCTCTTCGGACCCATTTTTGTAATTTGCCCATAACATGAGCTACGGAACTCCAATCGATGCAAAGTCAGTTTCATAGAATTTATTTGATCGAACCAATCTTTTTAGTATATTACACTCAAGGTTTTGGTGTCATTCATGTATGGTCAGGTTTGTTTGAACTCAAAACCAATCGGGACCTCGGAGCGGAAACGCTTATACCTTAAAGATCATACATCTGATTGATGTGTCATCAACCACATTGTATTAATTTTGAGGAGGCGGTCCTTTTGGAATACTCTATGTAGTATTCAGATGAGATTGGAGTATGGCTGGGTTGGATTGTATCTGAAATCCAACCGGGCCTCTCGAATGGAAAAGATAATAACTCTCAGATCGGATGTCCGATAGACGTTCCATCTGTCAAATTAGGTTTCTTATGATGAGACGGAACTTCGGGATACATCATCTCCTGACTTAGTGATAATGGATGTACTAAACCCTTGCTCGAGGAGTGGACCCTCCCAGAATCGAGCATGATGTGTGTGGGAACCCTAGTGCTGGCTGCGTTTGTGACGACTACTGTACTAGAACCCTCCGCGGGTTCAATAGCGATGACCACTGTAATGGGATCATCCGTGGGTGGAACAATGGTGACTACTATTCTTGTATACTGTGTGGGTATGATAGTTTGACCTTTATACTAGTATCCTATGTGGGTCTGACAGAGTAGCTGGTCTTGTATCCTATATGGGTCCGACAGCTTAGCTGGTCAAGTATCCTGTGTGGGTCTGATAGCTTAAATTAATCAGTGACTACATCTGATCATCACTTTTACTCTCGAGATAGCTAGTCTTGTATCCTGAGTGGGTCCGACAGCTTAGCTGGTCTTGTATCATCTGTGAGACCGATATCTTAGATGATCTAGTGGCTACATCTGATCATCTATATCCCTCTACCATTGTGGCATACCTGTGTGTCCTGAGTCTTGACATTCAATCATTATCATCAATGTGATTGACTTATTTCATGTGTGGACTAGGTTACTCTTGGGCTCGAGAGTTGGTGTCGAGCTGAGATTGATAAATTAGGTATATGTATGGGCATATACCTATGTAGGGTTCGATGATACTTCGTGGTTGTATCTTTCTTCTGCGGTTTATCCTTCGTGGATTCTGGGAGACCTTTTGGGTCTCGAGGTCCCTACTAAGTATCGTATACTCACCCCTGCATGAGTTATACCCACACTAAATTGTGTTGGATACAGATGACGAACAACACTGATCGAGGTAGAGACTTGTTGAGCTGGACAATACTCGGAGGTGGACCACATGGTGAGATGTACAAGGAGAAGATGGACGAACCCGATGTGCTGAGGAGACCATCTGTACCCACCCTTCAGGTGGTATTCTCAAAGGATGACATAGTATTTTCTTTTTTACTTTACTGTTGTTGTACTAGCTTTTCAGTTGTATTGTACTTACAGTTGGGCTTGTATTTCCAACCCAATTCCTCTCAGCACTATATTTTTTATTCTGTTTTACTTAGTGCTTACATCAGTTGCAGACTCTATTTTTTTATTTCTATTCTGAAGATAATGCCTTACCAAATTATTGATTTATGCCTTTGGTGCTAGTCGCCAGACCCAGGCATTTGGAGGGCGGGCTTGGGGTAGTCATGGCACATTCCCCAAGGACAGGTCGTGAAAAATTGGTATCAGAGGAGTCGGTTCTTCTGCAGAGCTCAAAACTATGATCATTCTTTCCTACGAAGAAATTGTGTTAAGTGTATTGGGTGTGTTTTTCAGTCCCTGGTGTCTAGTTTTTGTGTTGTGGCTTACGTATCCATACACCAGGACCTTCACCTCTGATTTCAGACTCAATGCACGAAAACACTGATTGTGTGTGTGTTTCAAGAGTTTCATATGTGGTCTCTTTGAGTCAGCTCACCAGGTATATCTTATTGACTATGGAGCACCTATTCCATATAAGGATTTCAGTGAGAATATATCCAGATAGGGTTCCCGACAAAGAGTACACGATGATAGCCCACCGAGCAACGAGGCTCTGGTGAAGGGATCTCTTACTATATTGGCACCTTTCGGTGGTGTTACAGCAACACCACCACCCGTTGGGTAGTAGATTCCCGATTGAGAACGTTGCAAAAGTTCCAGTAGCAGTGGCCTCCGAGGTTTCTAGGCGAGACAGATTCCCAGGAAGCAGAGGACTGGATGGAGGTGATTACTGGAGTTTCCACCCAGTTAAGACACTAGTATAGAAGATGCTGATCTAATATACTAATCTTTTTCAGTGAGTGACCATGATGATGGTCCACATAATGATGATGTTTTTGTACATGGACCGTTTTTCGAGATGGTACCTTCGGGCAGTGTGCCCACTATATCACTTCCCGTTGGTCACCAGACACTACAGGCAGTACAGGTAGAGGACATTTGTTGTCTTAGTTCCTTTCATGTGTTTTAGCACCAGATATCCATCAAGATCTCAGGAGAGCCCGACCCATAGGCGGCTGAGGACTGGCTTGAAGAGGTGTCTGTGTTTTTTATAGAGCCTATACAGCTTCAGCAGGACGACATGTCAGAAGTTGGGTATTCATCGAGGTGTATCGACTATTCCTGGTACTTGATGAATACGATGTGAATAGTTATTTAGAGCTCAAACCTCTGAGCGAGGTGTGTTTAAGAACATCTGAGCCAACACTTTTTCCACTATGTATTCCTACTTATGTTAGGTTGCTCGAGAGAACCTTTGTGGCTGAATGTTCATTGGATCAGAAAATACATCCCGTGAATGTTTACATTTGGAAAGCATGAAACTAGTGTTAGTCTTAGAGACTTAAGCGTGTAAAATGTTTCTAGATGTGGATGTGTTAAGGATAGATGAATCTGAAAGGCAACAGACGTGGAAGCAAAGTTAGGATACCAGTATGAGGTGGTGAAAATTTCGACATGTTACAACTAACCACAATTGTAGAACCCAATAGGCACATGGAGCTGGAGGGTAGGGGAAGCAGGTAGCTGCATGCGGTCAAGGAGAGTGACCCAAGGGCTCTAAGAATGATTTGAGGTATGGTCTGTGTCTACTTATAGATTTTCTATCAATAGACATAGGTACCAATCATTCCTTCCTTCCATAAATCTTGTCCTAGACCTAGAGTTTCCGGTTAATCCATTGACTTGACCCTCACGTCCGGATATACCATTGGAAGGAGACTCGATAATCACAATTACACCGATGGCATGATCTGGCCCTTGAGGTGAGAGTTTTGATTGGAACCTCTTAGTGGCAGTGTCGAGGAATTACGACGTTAATTTGGGTATGGATTGGGAAACCACAGTTCATACACAGATTGGTTGAATTAGGAAAAACGTTTGTGGTTTATCTACAATGATGGGATGCGTTTTTTGTTTGGTCAGTGAAAATGAAAACATAGGTTGCACAGGATGGAATCATTCATAAGAGGGTGCAGTCAATACCTCAGGTGTCTTCCAGACATACCATTGTGCCAGACTTCTCTAGAGTTGCAGCACCACAATCAGCTTTGACAATGAAGGGGAAACCCTTCGTATAGTTATAGAGGTGCCAGTAGAGCTTTCAGAAGCTGAGGTAGAGGAAACAGAGAAGGTAGCCATATATCAGATATCCTTTGTTGATAGGGATGGTGAAGATTTTTTTCAGTCTCTCACAGTCACTCCTCCACTTTTTCCCCGATTTAGAGAGGCATAGTGTGGGGACATTGACTGTGAGACATTACATGCACAGATATCCTTAGGGCAGGCCCCTGATGGGTTTTCTTTTGGTGGGGAACACGTCATCCTCCTCAGAGGACGTACCATGTTACGAGTTTCATTATAAGAGGAGGTTTTGAGTGATTTTTTCATTTCCCCTCTAGCGGTACATCCTGGAGTGGCGAAGATGTATCATGACATAAGACGACAGCACTGGTGGATGGGAATGAAGAAAGCAGTATCGTAGTTTGTCTCTCAAGGCCTCACCTGTGGGAAAGTGAAGGAAGAGACCAGGTACCAGAAGGCTTCGTACAACCCTTAGAGTTTCCAAGGTGGAAGTGAGATAGAATACCCATGGATTTTGTTATGGGGAATCCACGTACATCCATAGGGCATGACTCTATCTCGGTGATTGTCAGCCGATTCACCAAGTCAGCCCACATCCAATCAATCAGAGAGTAGGGCTTAGTGGAGAGCTTGGGATGCCTCTAAATTCAGGAGATCGTACGACTTCATGTTGTATCATCGATTATCATCTCTGATCAAGATTCCTGTTTCACTTCCCTGCTATGGAAGGGATTGCAGGAGGATTTTGGGATGCAGCTACATCTGAACACCGCCTTCCATCCTTAGACAGATGGTCAAACTGAGAGGACCATTCAGACTCTCGAGGAAATGATCCATGCATGTTTCCATGACTTTTATCACAACTAAGATGATCAATTACACTTTCATGGAGTCTGCGTACAATAACAGCTACCACACCACCATCGGGATGACACCATATGAGGCACTGTACGGCCGACCTTGTAGATCACCTCTGTGCTGGACTTACCTAGGGGAGTCAGCACTTGTAGGAACTAAGATGGTTCAGGCTATGACAGAGAATCTGTAGATCATCCAGGAGTGAATGAAGACTACACAGAGTAGACAAAAGTCCTATGCTGAGAGGAGACAGAGACCACTGGAGTTCGAGGATGGCGACCACGTCTTCCTATGGGTCTCACCTCGACGAGGTATATGGATATTTGGACAGGGAGTAAATTTATCTCCATGATTCATTGGACCTTTCCAGGTTCCCAGCAGGGTAGGTGAGGTAGTTTACCACCTGGCCCTTCCACCTCAGTTGCACTGGGTGCACAATGTCTATCATGTATTTCAACTGAGGAGGTACATTCATGACCCGTCACATAGCATCGACCATGGGGACATGGAAATAGATGGCGGGGAGACATTCATGGAGGTCCTAGTAGATATCTAGGATCGATAGGAGTGTGTCCTATGTGGACAATCGATTCCTCTCATGCGCATTCATTGGCATCACAGGAACCTCCAGGAGAGCACATGGGAGTAGGAGGCTCAGATGTGTTCTCTGTACACTCATTTGTTTACCTAGTGGGTGTTGTATATTTATGGTGACATAAATCCCAGAGGTGGGGATAAGGTAAAGACAAAATAATTTCAAGAAAAATTTCTTACTTAAATTCTTTTGAATTTTATGAGTACGCAGTTTCCCACGGCACCTAATTCCGAGGCCTGGTGTGCCTTGAATAATTTTCTGAAGTTTTTTTCAGGTATTTTTAGTGAACATATGACAGGGATTTTCTTATTTTTGAACCGGTGCTCGGAATTGAAATCTAAGGGCACCGATTAAATCGCAGCGCCGATATTCTCTTAAGGGGACCTTTATCACAGTTACGTTTTATGCGGTTTGAAAGTTAAATTTTGGGAATTCTTAATAAATTATATAAATTTTATGTGTTATATAAATTTTATAAAGGTGGTGGTTAAATCCACCAAAGGGAGGTTGGAGGTGGGGCCCACACCACACATAACCTCCCATTAAGAGATTTAGTGTGGTGGATCCCACAGGAACCCAAACCCATTCACCTCCCCTCAACTCCCATGAAACCCCCTATTTAACTCCTCTTAAACTCCTTATCCCCCCTTTATTAATTTGGATAAACTCTCCTTTCCAACCCATGGAAAATTAATTAAGTGAATCACTTAATTAATTGTTTGTTTGTTTGAATTAATTTGAAATGCTTGGTTGTGAGTTTATATTCGGGGGACCTTTTATTATATTTGTTTGGAAATATTTCGGGGGAGATTTTGGGAGAACATAGGAAAGGAGGAGGATTGTTCATCCAATGAGGAAGGTGAAGAACAATAAGGATGATGTTATCTACATGAAGAACTTCATTCTTTATTCTTCATCTGCGTCAATGGAGAGGACACCACCCACATGGAAGGTCTCCATGACAACGACCTCCGACGTTGACGAGATGACATCGTTTTCCACTACGTCGTCTTCCATGGCTCGTCGACGTTCAACTCTCTTAGAATTGAGGTAGGGGTTCTTTGTATAATTTTAATTGAATGAAATTATACCTTGTTCATGTAGAATTATTTGGATTATCTTTGGCTTGTTGTTATCGCCTAACGTGGTTGGTGTGGGCTGAACAAACATGGCCAGACAACCCTCTGTTGGTTCCTAGTTAATTTGGAAATGGCGAACATAAGGTGGGAGAATGGAAGAAGGAGACAGTGGCGTTGGCGACCAGAAGTAATGGCGGCCGCACGCCGGCCACGTACGAAAGAATCATTCCCCACAACTGTGTGCCTCTTGGCCGAAGAAGAACTGGCCGGTCTCATGACCGGCCTGGCAGTAAGAACCAACCGACTTAGCCGACCAGGCTGAAGGAACTGCGGCGCCATGTGGCACCATGCTATGAGAACACAGTGTCCCGCGCTCTGTGGGCCGCTTCGGTGGTGAACCAATCTCCTACTTTCCGTCTGGATTGAAAGATGTCACTGCACTCGCAGGTGCCGCGAGGGGGGACAGTGGCCTGCTGTGCGGGTGGCTCACGCCGGAGAAGACCGGGCAGCCTGGTAGGCGAGGTTTTTCCACTGTTTCCAGGAACCGAGGTTCCCCCCCACCCCCCGCCCCATAATCATCCAATTGGCCACTCAGCGGCCGACCACCGAGCCGGGCTGCCAACCACGCATGTCGGGCCGCCCTGGCTGAGGTCAGGCCGCTGCCGCCGGGCCGGGCTGCACCAGGCGGGGCAATGGCCCACCGGGCCAGTCTGCACCCTACTGGGCTAGACCCAGACCAAGGTCGGGTCGCCCCGGTTCGGGCCGACCCAGGGCGGGTTGGGCCAGGTCAAACCGGACCCAAACACCCCTCTTCAAATCCATTATAGTATTTTTCCCATAACTTGAGCTACGAACTTTCAATCGATGCACTGTTAGTTGAGTATGATTCCTTTAATAGAGATGGTCGTTTTGGTATTATAAACTCAAGTTTTTGGTGAAGTTTCGGTATGGCCGGGTTGGTTTGAACTGGAAACCAAACAGGCCCTCGGAGCGGAAATGCTTATAACTTAAGGACAGGATGTCTGATTGACATGTCGTCAACTAAGTTGGATTACATTTGACGAGACAGTCCATTTGGAATACCCCAAGATAGATTCAGATGAGATTGGAGTATGGATGGGTTGGATTGTATCCGAAATCCAACCGGACCCCTAGAACAGAAAAACTAATAACTCTCAGACCAGGCGTCTGATTGACACACCGTCTATCGTTCTGGGTTCCTTATGATGAGACAGAACATTGGGATACATCAAATCTTGACTCATGATAATTGATGTATTGAACCCTTGCTTGAGGAGCGGACACTCCCAGAATCTAGTGTGCTGTGTGCGGGAACCCTAGAGCTGGCTGGGTCTGTGACGAATACTGTACTGGAACCCTCCATGGGTTCGACAGCGATGACCACTGTGCTGGGATCCCCAGTGGGTTCCACAACAATGACTATTGTTCTTGTATCCTATGTGGGTCCGATAGTTTGACCTCTGTACTTGTAACCTTTGTGGGTCCGATAGAGTAGCTAGTCTTGAATCCTGTGTGGGTCCGACAGCTTAGCTGGTCTTGTATCCTGTGTGGGTCTGACAGCATAGATGAATCAATGAATACATCTGATCGCCTCTTTTACTCTCGAGAAAGCTGGTCTTGTATCCTGTGTGGGTCCGATAGCTTAGCTGGCCTTGTATCCTACGTGGGACTGACAGCTTAGATGATACAGTGGGTACATCTGATCATCTATATCCCTCTACTATTGTGGCATACCTGTGTGAGATGAGTATTGACTATCAATCATTATCATCATTTTGAATGACTTATTTCCTATGTGGACTGAGTTATGCTTAGGCTCGAGAGTGGGAGCCGAACTGAGATTGATAACATAGGTATATGTATGGGCATATACCTAAGTATGGTTCGATGATACATTGTGGTTGTATCTTTCTTCTGTGGTTTATCCTCCATGGATTTTGGGACACCATCAGGGTCTCAGTTTCCCTACTGAGTATTGTATACTCACCCTTGCATGGGCTATTCCCGCACTACGTTGTGTTGGATGGAGACGGCTGACAACACTGATCGATGTAGAGACTTGTGGAGCTGGACAGTACCCAGAGGTGGAACACTTGGAGAGACATACACGGAGCATACGAACAGACCCGAGGTGCTGAGGGGACCATCTTTACCCACCCTTCAGGTGGGATTTTCGGAGGATGACACAGTAGTTTTTTTACATTACTACTATCGTACTAGCTTTTCAGTTGTACTATACTTACTATTGGGCTTGTATTTCCAGCCCCTTTCCTTTCATCACTTATTTTGTATTATGTTTAAAATAGTTCTTACTTCATTTTCATACTGTGTTGTGTTTGTTTACTTTTATAAAGGCAATGCCTTCCCAAATTAGGGATTTATGCCTTTGGTGCTAGTTGCCAGCCCCTGGCCTTTGGAGGGCGGGCTTGGGGAAGTAATGGCACGGGCCCCAAGGATGGGTCGTGATATCTTCCTAATGTTTTTGGTAATTCCTTATTCCATCATGATCCTTCAAAATTAAATTCCAAAATTATAAATAAGGATTATATCAATTAAGGTAAAAAATTTAAGAGGGAGTGGGATAGATGAAAAAATAATAAAAAATGAAATTAAAATCTAAATTTATAGAAAACATTTAATGATAAATCTTGGTATGGTCCACCAATAGGGCCATAAATTTTTTCTTCCACAAGAAGTCAGTACCATAAAATATCCATAATAATATGGGGGTGGGCGATTCATGGATTTGAACCACCATATTTTGTTCTTCCTAGATTTCACATCATCATTTTTTGTATGGAATGATCCATTAATAGATTAAACCAGATCCCCCCTTCACAATTAAGTATATAATGCATGGAAGGAGTAGGATATAGTATGTATCATCCTCCATTATTTCTACATGGGAATATAATTCATCTATATAAATTTTTTATCCAAATGTGACATTATATTTGTATCTTCTAGATTTATTTCATCAGGTAGAGCCACTCAGATCTCTTCTTGTAGTCCACCAAGTAAATTTTGTTTGTGTTTAGGGAGCTCTAAATGTTACCCAAGAGGTGCATTTTAATTTTCACCACACTCCTCTTGGGAAACAAACATGTTGTCCAAATTTTGAAATTCTCAACCATTAAATGTTATACCAATGTTTTTTCAAAAATATCTATTGAGATTGAGTTCACGAATTTCTTATCTCCCTGAGTTGGTTCACCTTGAATCTCATATTCAGTGGAAATAATCTCTTGTTGTTGAGAAATATTAGATATAGGATGGTAGTCAGGTTCCTCAATTTCATCGATCTAGTTGGAATATCTGGGAAGAATGAGGGGGACTTTCCTTGGACCTTCACCACTTGATAATATTATTGAACATAATAGTCGAACTATGTTAGCTATCGAGACATCGCTTAAATTTTTTTTTTGTTTATTTCCTCCATCAGGACAACTATGAATTCTTTGAATACCCTATCCCCATTATTTTATTTCCAAAAATTAACTCACCTATTTAACAATAACATAAACACCAACCACCATGGAAGTAGGGGAGACAATATTTAGTTCTTGCACCTATGGGTATATATTTCATGAATTAAAAAAAGTCATTTTAAAAAATCATAGAAAAAGAATTTTTTATTATATTGTTAATAAATATATAATTGATATTTTGTTATCAAAAATGTTAATTTCAATAAAGTGATCGAAATAATTATTTAGAACCCCAGAAATGGCTCCAGTTTTGACGCACATGTGTCATAGGGTGTGGAAATAGAAGTTTTATATTCATATTGTATCATAAAGTGACACGTGGGTTGTCTTAATTGGGGAACATTGCAGTTGGTTCAATCACAAATTCTAATTTACATAATATAATTATTTTCCTTTTTTTATTTATGTCAGTGATGGATTCATGGTTATTGGGAAATCGAGAAATTAAAATATTGCAATGAAAAACTAAAATCTAAATGAAAATATAGATTGAATGAAATTAAAGAAGGATTGGTTTCATCTAAGATTTCATAACACTAGTTCATTCATTATTTATTTGTTTTTAGAATTAAATTAGACAATTCTTTAGATGAAATATCAATAATGTATTAATTTCCTATTATTTGTGGTGCATTTGATATTATAATTCCTTCTGCACACCAAACAATCATCCTCTAATATAAAAAGAACATAACACCTCAACCTAAAATGTTATTCCTAGAAGACTTGACTAGACCTTATGTCATTTCATCTCTTCATAAACACCCAACTCTACTATATAAAGTTTTTAGTGAGTTAAGGGTCGGAAAAAATAATGAATCAATTAATAGAAATGGAATTAACAATAACATCTTGGTTGATGAGTACTATAGTAGTGTAATACTCCATCATACACCAAAAATAGTTTAAAAAGATATTAAATTGAAGCATAATAATAATTAACACATTGAATCCTCTATATGGATTAGAATCGATTTAGTCAGATTCCATTTCAAAGTGTATATAAATCAAAAAGGAATGGATGATGTGAAAAAGATAATTTGTGTTGATAAATAATGAATGATAGATCAGGAAAATGGAATCACATTAAAAAAATTGAATGCATTATACGGGAAATTTGAAAAAAAGAAATGAAATAAAAATGATGAAGAGGAACAAAACGGGGAGATTTTCAGCCAGCCAACCACGGTGGAGATCACATCCTTGGTGCCTTAGATGGAATCATACAGATTGTAATGATATGGGAAGGTGGATATCTTCTCCTTTAATAGGCCATATTTACCCTTTGAAATTAACAACGTGATAGGCCTAGTAAATGGAATATTCACACATTGACGGCTTCATGGATGTTGTTCCACTTTTTCTTAGTCGACTCCCATCAATATTTCAGCATATTTAGCCATGTTTATTTATATTTATGACTATTTAACTATGAGTATTTCATCTTCCCAAATAGACTCTTCATATTCAATGTATCTAGTTTTCCATGCATAAATTCCCTTCTCAATAGATGATTCATGCATTTAATCCATAATAAATGTTGTTAACAATTCCATTTCTCATTTCCATGTTAAAATTAATTTTCATTGGGAGTCCCAACTTCTAGATATAACCTCATATCTAAAATAGTATTGATAGGATAATAGTTTTTGAGATATGTTTCATAATCTGATTTAGGGAATCCCATTGATCGATTGATATTGTGGTCTAAAAAATGTTATGTATCCATATAAGTGTGGAATACTAAAAAAATTTATTTCACAATTCCAATTTTTTACAAAATTTTATGGTTGAAATAACGAATAAAAATCATATAGTTAAATCCTTGAATGAGGCAATTTCTTTAATTAACCTCAAAATTCAACACAAACATAAATATGTGACAATTTATAATAAAATAACACTTTATGGTGTCTAAAAACATTGAAATTTAATGTAAAATTATAAAAAATATTTGTTCTATCAACATTCTCATTCAATTATCTAGTATTGGGTTGGGAATAGTAACATGCCCATTCAATTATGTGATATTAATGGTGAATTATGAAATGGAAATTCAGAAAAGTATTAGAAATGGTAATATGGACATTAAAATTTGATATCCCTTGGGGATAGATAATACTATTTTATGGAATGATATAGGTATTGAGATATGGGTGTCCATAGGAAACTAGGGGGTTTATTTTGTAAAATAAAGTATACTTTGATAATGAGATAACTATTTACTTATGCACTATATTTTATTATATAAAGAACTATATACTTTTTTAGTGGTTTTATTAAGAAACCATTGGTTGTGGCCTACAATGTTAAACTCATGCCCTACTCAAGCTACATGATTAGTACCCAAATAGACATTATTGTTTATGTATAGGTAAATGGAAAATTCCATTTTAGTTGGTAGTGTCTAAATGGAGTATACTTGATGGAACCAGATGTCATTCAGGAACCACATGGGATGTTTCAGTATATTTACTTTTTAGATTGTACATTGACACTTAACACGTACTCTAGCATGAAATATTTATATTTTAGTTTTGACATTATACTTAATTCATTGGTTATCATGAGATATTGGTATTGTTTATGGTAATATGATTCTACAATTAATAACTTATTTCTGTTTGGGTATTACTATGATAATGAAAAAAGAGTCTATAGTCTCCCACTGATAAATAATTGACCCTTGCTGTTAGTTGGCAGCATCTGATGTATGGGGTGGTGTGCATGAGGTCATGTGACCGACATGTATGGGGAAACAATTTGTGGAACTCAGAAAATGATCTCACAACTATCCCTACTATAACACGGGGTTGGGAACATTTACACGTGTGTCAAAATAGTTAGTGATCAAGTTGAGTTCCTTTTCTATGTAGAATAATGTGTTGTAACTTATAATAAATAGAATGTGACTCAATTTTATCATGTAAAATTAGGATGAAAATGTATACTACATAAATGTATCTCATGTTTTTATTTATTTTTTTTCTTATTGAATGGTTTTATCATTTTATATGGGTTTATTTGAGTTTCTATGTGTTGGATGACTTAGTGTTATGTATCATGTTCATTTTTTTACGTTCTGAAACACCTTAATTTAGGGATTTTTGTTATTAAAGAGTCTTGGTTTATTTTTCAATATATTGATGTTATGATTTAACTATTGGTAATTAGAACTCCAAATCCCATTATCTAGTTAAAAATCTTGGTTTCAAGGGCTAAAACACAATTTGTAGCATAATCAGCTAACACTCATTATTTATCCATTTTAAATTCTGGTGAAGTGATTTGTATCAAAATGTATGCATTAAATTGAAGAAGATGGCTAGATTGACATGTTTTATGGGAATGGATTATGATTATTCTTAATACATAAAGAAGAATTTATTACTCAACGGGGAGAAGTTGTCTTTTTTAATAAAGTAATCCAAAAAATGGACAAAGTATATCTTAAATCATTGGATGGAAAAGAACATGGACATATTTTGTTATTATTGTCATATAATTATCCCTATAACATATTGGAGTTGTGAATTACAAAAACAAATAGGAAAGATATTTAATAAATGTATGTGGAGAATACATAAAAGAAAATGTTTCGTTTTGTGGGTCTCATTCATTAAAAATATGTCAAAAGAATGTCCAATGAATGATCATGTTAATGCCAATAATATGATTTTGAGTCATATAAAATCCATTAATTTCATGTTCATAGGAGATGTGTAGACTCTACTGCTATTATAATCACTTCTATAATCATGATATGTATGAGTAAATTACATTTTTTATTATTTTTCTAAGTGTGGAATTTTAGTTTTTGATGTCATAAATATCCATTAAAGTGACGAAAATAGATAAAGATATGTATAGGTACCCACTATAATTTTATAAAATGTGTATAATCTAGGATGTTTTTCAATATTGAAATTGTAATAGGAAATAAAAAATTATATATAGAGATAGGAGTTGAGGTACATTGACATTAAAAAAACCCACATGATAGTACTATGCTAAAATTGGGACACTAGAGATGGATTTAAATGATCTTAGAGTTAATCCAAAAAGTGACACTACCTAAATTTCATGTTCTGCTTATGGTGTATTTGATGGTTGTATAAGTTTACAACTGATTAACAATTCTCTATAAGAATCATCAATCGCTGATTATGGAGACTCATTACATTCACTGTGAGACAATGAATAAATTTTAAATGATCTATCAACTTTTCTTATTGCGGTTCACCTATATAATGATGATGAACTCAAAATCTTGCGAAAGAGTTATTTAAGAGTCCACATTAATATTGTATTCCTTATTGAGTTGAATATTGTTAGACACAAACATGGTTTATAAAAGAAAAACATTTATATAGGTCATCCGGATTAATTAGGTGTTGTATCCATCTTCATGAATGAAGTAAGAATTAACAGTCATAGATCCATGAAAATGGATATGTATATCAATGATATGATATTTATTTTCACAAGAATGTTAGCGAAAGAGACAACTTCGATAATGATTACTTTTAAATGACTGATGTTATAGACTTATCTTCTCAAATACCACAGCGAGAAGAATATGAGAGTTCTAGTGGTAAAATTTATAATGAATCATGATATTATTGAATTAAAATGTAACTAATGTATTTTTTGGAATATAATGGTTGATTTCATTTTATCCAAATGAAATATCTCCTTTAATGAAGATGTTTTTACCCATACACACAAATGTTTGGGGTTCAACACCAATCATTCTACATATATAATCAATTTATTTTGTATCATTCATCATTGATATAACAATTATATTATCGTTTTACTTTATAAAAAAATTTATGTGTTGGATTTATTTTTTATACCAATTTTCATGGTGGACAAATAATCCCGATGAATGTTGATATTCATATGGTCTGATAATGTTGAGTAATATTGTAAAAAGTAAATCCAGAAATTATATTGAAGAAAAAAAATTATGTTTGAAAATCCGAGACATGGGAACCTAGAGAATAAAAATTAGTTAAAGTGGATGTATTTTCTTTTTATTATATAATTCTATAATTATGAGACAATTTTCATGAATGCATAAAAATATTTATGCATGACCAATCAATATTATGTCATACCTAGTTATTTTGATATTTATGCACCAATTGGGTATATGAATCCAGAGCAGTAATTCTCCAGAAAACTAATATATTTTTTCCACCATAATGGTTTTAGAAGTCAATCCAATTACATTATGGAGTCGATGAATTATGAAAAATTCATTTAAAATTCATCATCATGTCCCTTTTTACATATATAGATGAAAACCTTGTTTTCCATCTTTAGTGTGATTATAATAAAATGTTTATAATAATATATAATGTTATATTAAATTTTAATTATTTGAAAATAAAAAAATATAGTGGAAATGAGGTTTAGAATAAAAAATATATTGATATGATCCATTTTTTATGAATATAAGTTCTAAAAGGATACCATTTATAGAATGTTGGTATGGACTGTAAATTCGAGAGATTTTAAACATGTTGGTGGATGATGCTCCAATGTTCTTGAGAGCTATAAATTCATTGGATAGAGACACATGAGGTGTTGTTTCAACAGATATAGTCCCATAATGTGAGGAACAAAAGGTTTAATTATGGAGATCTACAAAATTGATAAATCCTATTTTTAGTTTCATCGAGTATCAAAATTACATTATTATCATGTTTAGAAGATATCTTGGGATCAAGGATGAAATTGAATGTTTCCTTGATAATATAAATTTAGAGGAAGATATAAAATAAGGGATAAAATTATTTTAAGTAAAAAAATCATGGGAACTAATAGAAATAAAAAATGGAATGAAAGAATTACAGTATAAATTTTTCATCAATTTGAATGAATAAACTAAGTAAAAATATAGTTAAAAGGATTAGATGTCTTTGAATAGATTTTGGAATAATAAAAGAGTATACTATTAAGAAAAAATCAATGGTAGTTAAACACATTATTTTATAGGTGGTTTTAGATTTGGTATATTCTGATAATTTTTAGTTTGAGTAGATGGAGGAAAAGATATAATTTCACGATTGTTATTTGTAAGAAGTTATTTTCATAAAGAACCTAGATGGTTTCATGTATAATCAAAACTTGTACATTGTGTATAAGACAATGAGAAGTATATATCTCTTAAATCAGGTTCCATGGTGGTAAAACTAGAAGTTATATTCCTTAATTGGAGTGAATTGTAACTTCTATAATACCACTATTCATTTTAATGCCAAAATGTCTTTTAAAATGGTACAGTTTTCATCAGAAGCATGTATGTAAATGAAATTTTGCAACTAGATACATAAATCTAATAAAATCAGGATAAAAAAATTTATTTTTAGTGAATATATTTATAAAATAACATAGTAAAGAAAAAAATTTAAATTTATATTGAGAGTTATAATAGGGGAAAATTTTTGTGTTTGTATCAAAATAATTAATTCTAGAATGTCAAAAAGAGAATCATATTTAATGGATGTAAATTATATTCATTGCTATTTGAAAATTACATTAAATTACCTAATGAAAATGATATAAAAATAGAATATGTCTTCAAATAAATAGAAATTTTTTTATTTCATAACTGTTATGTGGCTTGATATAATACATGGTATGTGTAGGAATAGAAATTTTATAGTGAGGATAATTATTCGATTCATAGTGAATCTATGGATAGATCGTTAGGTGGACATGAAGTTGATTTTTTAGAATTTAAAATGTTTATAAGATATAAATATATGTTTTTTATGTAATTATTCATTATAGGTTTACATGGATGTGAACCTTAGAGGTGATACACACAAATGGAATAGTTTCTAAAGTTATCTATTAACACATAGTAGAATATTGGTCAGATAGATACCATGGATACATTTTATTGTAGATCAGATTATATTGAAGTGGATCATATAGTCACCAAAGAATTTTAGAAATAACTGATGTAGTTAAACTGTTTGTTGGATAAACCAAAAGGGGTCTGTAAGGTGTTTTTTATTATATGGTCGTCATGGTGAAATTAAATTAGACAAGAACTATGTGTTTAACACATATAAAAAACAGATAAATATGATATATTGTTTATTATTATATATACAATATGATATATTACAAATTATATAGTAGATAAAATGATTTAATAATAAAAATTATATGTTCACCAAGGTATTAATATATGAATTTTTTTGGGAACTGATTTCCTTAGTGGGACTAAGGTAATATAAAATGATGGATACAATGTAGAATATTTTGTTGAAAGTTATAAATATTTTTTCCTATGTATTGGTGGATGTAATTCATTCATTTAAATAATATTTCAATTGCAATATTGTTACCAAAAATTATTTGTTTTTGAAGATCTTATTCTAATGACAAAATATGAAATTTATAAAAAATAATTTTATTCTATTGAAGAAATCGACAGTAGATGTATTGTACATGTGGGTAGGCTGAATGATATTTTTTAGAAACATGTTTATATATTATCAAGTATCTATATTTTATGATAAAAGGTTATGGTTTACTAAATAATATTTTTTATGTGAATCACACAATTTTTTCCTTTTTAGTTATCTTCAAATAGTATAGAATGTATGTCTCTTCAAAATGAAATGTAAGAGTTAATTTTAATTCTAATAGTAGATATTAGTCATGGTAGATGATCATTCTAGATACCATTGTTTTATAAGTAAAATAATTGTACATATTGGTTTATTAGAGGTTAGTGGTTGTGGTGTACCCGATAATCCCTAATATAATATAGGGTGGGAGAAATTCTACACATGTAATGAATTGATTAGTCATTGAATTTGACAATATTTTATCAGTTATTCTTATATTTTAGCTTCTAACAAATAAATTTTCTACAATTTTTTTCCCATGAATGTAGGAAAAATTAGAAAACATGTAAATATTTTTCGTTACTTTATTTCATTAATTTATGATTGATTGTTTGTTTCATGTTCCATGGATTTATTGTAAGTATCAGTGGACTAATTATGGAATATGAAGTGAAATATCTTTTTAATTTCATAAATAATATAGTTTTATGGATCTTTTGATGTGCGGTTGTTTATTTATTTATTTTTTCAAAGTAATGTTCCACTAGTTTATCTACCAGAAATTCTATGTTATGAATCCCAACATTAGGAACTTCAAGGATGTTTCAAAATACTATATACATGTTAATGTTATGATATTTATCTTTATTTATATCTCTATGAAGTTTAAAATTGATCTCATAAGTAATGAAAACCATTTAGTTGGTAGTGAAATAGGTTATTCCGAATTTGTTTTTTGGATTAGGGGAGGTTTTTAGATAGTATAACGTATTGTTCAATTTTTCACATCAGTGAGGTGATATGTATTTCAATTGGGACATAGGGAAATATTTTACCCCATAGGGTAGTCTCTTCTATTATTTAATCACTATGTTATGTTATTTCACATTTAACCAATGTGTATTAACCACTTTTGAAGTGTCCCCCATGTGAATATATTATGCATCAATAATGGTTCTATAGGACTGAGACCTAATTAGAAAGTTTCTAATATGAGATCTAGCATTCTAGAACTATGTTATGGTTAGTGATATCACTCTAGAGTGATTTTTAGTGGTTTTTACCATTGATAAGTATATGGGGAAGAATATAATTCCTAGGGATACAACTAGAAGATTTATCAGGGTTGTGCCTCAAGGGTAGTTATGTGATTATAATCCAAGGGTAGTGCTCATCCTCTGGTAAACATTACTAATAAAATTCCCCTTGATATAGGAGAAGGTAAATTGACTATGTGAAATAGGATTATATTGGGATCAACCCATTACTCGGTTTATTTTAATATGGATGTGAATAAATCATTAAATTAAAATATTTATTATAGTGAATTGGGATTTTTGACAAAGTATTTGACTGTAGTAATGTGAAATAATACCCAATTTATTATTTTTTCTAAGGTATAAAAAATTGTTATGTTGGTACATGCATTTTTTGTAGTTCTACAAATGTATTAGATTTATTTTTGTTGTAGATGGATTGTTTTGTTGTGATCCTTGTGATTTATTGGTTGAATTATTATCAAGGATGCAAATTATACTTTTGGATAATGTTATAAAATACATCTACATGTGATTGATATACATTCATTATAAAGTGGAACATTTAGGTTAGTCATTTGGGACTTCTAAAAGATTAGTTTTGTGATATTTTTAATGAATTTTTCCGAATTGTTCTAAGGTGTGAGATGGAGATAAGATAAACAGTATTCTATAACATCATGGATTAGTATTAGAATTATTTTATTATATAATTAAATGGGTTTTAATCTATAATGAAATTTATGTTTATGATTTACGTGGTTCTAGGTATAGAGACAATATCTATTCTACCATATTAGATGTCACCAATAGAGTTTTGAGTTCTAAGGTTATATAGATTGGACCTATAGGTTAAAAAAATATTCATCCAATAACATCATGTAAAGACAGGGAAATTTCAAGAAATTTTTTTCATAAATACTTTGTAATTTTACGAGTTTGTGGCTTCTGAAGGAACTTGATTCTGAGGCCCGGGGTGCCCAGAATCAATTTCTGAAGTTTAGCTCGGGTACATTGAGTGAAAGAACAGGAAAATTTTTCTATCTTTTGAATCAGTGTTCAGAATTGAAATATGAGGGCACTGATGAACATGAAGCGCTGGTATTTACATAAAGGTACCTTTACCACAGTTTCGTTTTATGCCGGTTGTAAATTAAGATTTGGGGTTTAGTTATGAATTTTAAAAAAAATTATAGGAACAATTTTATTTATATCTTTGGAAGTTAATTTCTTCTATGGGAATTTATTGGTGGGGCCCACACCCACCCAACTTCCCATGTGTGGATAATGGAGAGGTTGAGAGGTGGGGCCCACACAAGCCCCAACCTTTCACCTCCCATAACACTTTTAAAAACCCCTTTAAACTCCCATGAATAATTCAACACCCCCCCCCCCCTTATTTATGAGGACCCCATCCTCTTCCTTTCTCCCTCTTAATTGTTTTCCAACACATCCTAATTAATAAATTCACCCTCTTCACATAATTAATTAAGTTATATGAATTTTGAATTTTAAAATAGCATGTGTTAATAAAATAATAGCTTTGGATTATTATTTTATTTTTGGGGAAATCGTTTTGTTATGAATAGTGGGGGAGGGAGCATTGGAGAAGGGAGAAAGGTATTACGCTGCTCAAAGAAAAAATGGTGCTCTTCTACGACGAAGAACTCTCACCTTCAATGGAGAACCACTCGTAGAAAAACGCATCACATTTCTGCAATCCTTTTCTTCCTCCGCATCATGGGAAGAGACACTGACGTGGAGAACTCGCCAACGAAGATGGTTCTATCTCCGATGTTAAAGAAGCAACATCGCCTTCCACGTCTACAATGAATGAACGTTATTCGAGGTAGGGTGTTTGCTTCTTTTATAATATTGAATAAAATTGATTCACCGTTCTTCGTTGGACTATGTTTAATCTTGGGCCACATTTTACCACCTAATGCGAAGGGTGAGGGTCGAACGAAGATGGCCCGATGACCCTCCGATTTTTTCCTTCTTGTTCACAATTGAGGCTTGATAGATGTGGTGGTGACGAGTGAAGGCGAAAACCATGCACTGGCCGCATGGGGAAGAAACGCGGCCTGCAATCGCGAGCCGCTCGACTGATGAAGAACCGGCCGACCATAACCAGTCGGGCCGAAGGAAGGAACTGCGGTACCCCACGACGCCACACAGTGGTAACCGCGGCCCGCATAGGGCGGGCCGCTTGGGTGGACGAACCGGCAGGCCCATCGGCTGGCCGGACGGAGGAGAGCCGCCACGCCGGACGAACCGCGGCCCGCCCGTGCGGGCCGCTTGTTCCAAGATGTATGGGTGGCATCCGCCGGCCAGTTAGGGAGGGCGGCGCAGCTTGGCGCAGCCGGTTCGGGCTGCCAGGGGCCATGCCCCCCCCCCCCCCCCCCGACCGCTCGGCCTTCGAGTCGAGCCGCTCGACCAGCTGGCCAAGCCAGCCAGGTTCCATCCATCCGGGCCAGGACGGGTCGCCCCCCCCCCCCTCAGGTCGGGCCGCGCTCCCCGGGCCAAGCCGCACATTTCTTTGGTCCGGTCTGACACCCTTTCCAGATCGGACCCGTCAAAAACTAGTTTAACCTGACATGCTAACCACCGGGCGTCGGATTGACGCGTCGTCTGTCACATTGAGTTCCTTTTAACGAGACAGAACATTGGGATACATCAACTCTGGACTTTGTGACAGTTGATGTATCGAACCCCCCTTACTCGAGCAGTGGACCCTCCCGGAATCGTGTATGCTGTGTGTGGGAACAATAGAGCTGGCAGCGACTACGATGACTACCGTGATGGGATCCTCCATGGGTTCGATGATGATGATGACAGTACTTGGATCCCCTGTGGCTTCGGCAGCGAGGATAACTATACTTGGATCCTCTGTGGGTTCGGTAGCGACGACGACTGTACTTGGATCCTACATTGTTTCAATAGTGATGGTTACTATACTTGGATCCTACATGGGTTTTGCAGTGACAACTTCTTGTACAAGGATCCTATGTGGGTTCGTCATAGGATATGATTTAGAAGCTACATCTAATCATCTCCACCCTTCTTCGTGAGTAGAATACTTGTGTGAGCTGAGTCTTGACTTGAAATCATTACCAACAGTGTGATTGATTTATTTCCTGTGTGGACTGGGCTGTTCATGGGATCGAGAGTTGGTGATGAACTGGAATTGATGATTTAGGTATATGTATGGGAAAATACCTATATAGAGTCGGTTGATACTTTGTGATTATATCTTTACTTTGTGGTTTTTCATTTGTGGATTCTGGGAGACCTTCGGGGGTCATGGGGTCCCAACTGAGTATAGTATAATCACCCCATCACGGGCTATGCCTGCACTACATTGTGTTGGATGCAGACGATAGACAACACTGATCGAGGTGGAGGCTTGTGATGTTGGACGGTACACGCGGGTGGACCACTAGACATGACGTACACTGAGCGGACGACCGAACCCTAGGAGCTGAGGATACCATATGTACCCAACCTTCAGGGGGGATATCTGGAAGATGACTCGATGGTGGCTACATTACATTACTATTGATGTACATTATTTTCAGTTGTATTGTACTTTCAGTTGGGTTTGTATACTGGCCCTTTAACTTTTCATCACATTCTTTTGTACTCAGTTTTACTTAGAGAATATGTCAGTTGCATACTCTATTGTGTTTGTTTACTTTTATAAAGGCAATTCCTTCCCTTTTATCGGGATTAACGCCTTTCGTGCTAGTCGCCAGCCCCTGGCCTAAGGAAGACTGGCTTGGGGTAGTCACGACACTGGACCTGAGGATGGGTCATGACAAATTGGTATCAGAGGAGATGGTTCTACCACAGAACTAAGGACTCTGATAATATCTAACTGTGAAGCAATAGTGTTCAGAGTATTGAATGTGGTTATCAGTCCAGGGAGTCCGGTGTTGGTGTGGCGGCCAACTTATCCATACACCAGGACCCATACATCTGATTTTTGACTCAGTGCATGAAAACATTGATTGCATGTTCATTTCAAAAGTTATCTTTATGATTACTTCGTGTCATCTCAATAGGCATGCTTTGTTAACCGTGGCTCAGCTGTTGGTTTTTAGAATGGCCCTACAGAGGCATCTAGCTAGGGTTCCGAGCTACATGCGAGATGGAAGCCCACCGAGTGACGAGGCCTCGGTGCAGGGCCCCATTAAAGTGTGGGAACCAGCGGTACCCCTACCCGCTGGGACACCGATACTATCAGCCCCAGCAGCATAGAGTACACACTGCCTGAGTGCGCTGCATGAGTTTCAGCGATAAATGCTTCCCAGGTTCCATAGATAGATGAACCCTCATGCAGAAGAGGATTGTATGGAGGTTATCGTCAGAGTCTTCAGATTTGTAGGGACAACAATAGACCTTATGGTGATCCTTGCTGCGAGTCTCCTGCACTCAGCAACAGGTAGATGGTGGAGCATAATTCTATAGGTGCATGAAGAGGTATAACTACTTGGTATGGACATTGAGAGCCTCTTCCACTCGAAGTTTGTTCCATCCACCCTCTGTGCGGTGCGCATACAGGAGTTACTACATCTGCGGCTGGGCAACATGATAGTAGCCCAATAATCGGCATGATTTACGGACCTCTCGCGCTACTCCATGGGCATTGTACATGACCCATTCTTTCGGTCTCAGACCATTGAGCAGGGACTGAGGTATGAGATCAGAGCTTCAATGATCTCCCTCAGCATTCTGACGCAGGCAAGAGTGATGGACCGATACCTTCTTGTGGAGAGCATTCTTGCTGAGCCTATGCCAGTAGCGAGACCACCATAGGGCAACAAGTAGTGGAGTCTTCTACAGCTGACAGTAGACAGATGTCACAGAGGTCCAATCGGACCAGGCCATCTGGTGGGCAACCTCAGGATACTAGTTCAGATGTGCAGGGCACACAAAGTAGAGCCAGCCATACGAGTGGCAGGCATTGCTATGCCTATGGTGGGCAGGGTCACATGGCTCGTGACATCCCGACCCGCCATGTAGTCGAGCAGCAGACAGTAGAGGGACCTCCCAGGCAGAGGCAGAGGTTTGACTATGGCGGTCCACAGGGAGTAGGCGGACGAGGCAGAGGAGCTGGCTAAGCAGTGGGTGGTGGACGATGCTTCGAGGCTCTACCACCACCACCACCAGGAGGACCACCCCGACCACAGGGAGTTGGAAGAAAAGGGTTGGCTCAGCTCTAAGCAGTCAAGTCCTATGACCATGGAACACCTGATATGATTCAAGGTACTATCTATGTCTACTCCACCCTTTTTAATGTTCTTATAGACTTAAGAGCGAGTCATTATTTTATTTCCACTGCAATTCTTCGGATCTTGTAGATTCCGATAGAGCCTTTAGCTCACTCTTTACGACTAGAGACTCATATGGGAGTAGAATCGACGATTACGCACTGGTTATGACAGTGTGAGCATACTCTAGGAGGAAAGAGCTTTGGCTGGGATGTTCTTGTAGCGGCGTCAAGGCCTTACGACGTCATCTTGGGTATGGACTTATTATCTACAGTCCATTCCCAGATTGACTGTATTAGGTGTAATGTGTGATGTGTCCGCACAGATGGGAGCAAGTTCACCTTCACCAGTGAGAAGGGAGCCTTGGCAGTGGAGGATGGACTTACGCAGAGGAGAGGGTAGACGATCACACATCAATTGGATAGTCTCATCCTAGGAGAGGTTGATGTGCGGAGTCCGATTTTTCCTATTGTGGTGGATTAGACTGCAAACATTATTCCTGACGATGTTCCAGGACTACCTCCACACTGAGAAGAAGATTTCTACATTGACCTGTACCCCAGTATAGCACCGATATCTACTCCAGCATATCGGATGGATCCCACCAAGCTTCATGAGATGCGGGTACAACTAGAGGACTTACAAGGAAAAGGATTCATCATAACCATTGTTTCACCCTGGGCTTCTCCGATTTTATTCACCAAGAAGGCAGATGGGAGCATAAAATTATGTGTCTACTACCGTCGCCTAAATCAAGGGACCGTAAAGAAAAATTAAACACTCTCGAGGATTGACGACCTATTTGATAAGCTCAAGGGAAAACGATGGTTCTCGAAGATATACCTCAGGTCAGGCTATCACCAGCTCAGATTTTCAGATAAGGATGTGCAGAAGATGACCTTTAGGTGTCGGTATGGCCACTACGAGTTCTTGGTTATGCCCTTCGTCCTAATCAATGCTCCAGCAGTGTTCATCAGTCTCATGAACAGGATCATACATCCTTATCTTGATCTGTATTTCGTAATCTTCATTGATGTCATATTTATGTACTCGACCATAGAGGAGGAGCATGCCTACCATTTGTAGGTTGTACTGGATACACTCTGAGAGCACCATCTTTATGGTAAGCTCTCCAAGTGCCAGTTCTGTATTAGAGAGGTTCACTTCATGGGGCACGTCATCTCGGAGGTGGGAGTTGCGGTGGATCATGTGAAGATCGAGGCAGTACTTTTTTGGGTGCCACCTAGGAGCGTGACGGAGGTGCAGAGCTTTCGAGGACTAGATAGGTATTATCGGAGATTTGTTCCAGAGTTCTCCAGTGTTGCTGCAACACTTTTAGCTTTGATAAAGAAGGGGAAATCCGAATTATGGTTAGATAGATGACATCAGAGCTTTCCGGAGCTGAGACATAGATTGACCAGTGCACCCATCTTGAGGCTACCAGAGGAGGGCGTAGGGTATGTAGTTTTCTGTGACGCATCACGGACCAGACTCAGGTGTGTTCTGATGCAGGAGTGAGCAGTGATCGCTTACGGTTCACGGAAGTTGAGGCATAATGGGTAGAACTATGCTACCCATGACCTAGAGTTAGCAGAAGTTGTCTTTGCCCTAATGATGTGGTGACACTATCTGATGGGCGAGTGCTTTACAGTCTACCCTGAACACCAGAGTCTTGGGTACATCTTATCGCAGAAGAACCTGAACCTGAGACATTGGAGATGGCTCGAGTTCCTCCAGGACTATGACTTTGAGATAGTCTATACACCTGGGAAGGGGAACGTTGTGGCTAAAGCTCTAAGCAGGAGATCGAGAATTCGTCTACTTGGAGAGGCGATAGAACAGTTGGACACTTTTTAGATATCCTTCATAGATAAAGATGGGGAAGCCTTTCTATAGTGCCTCACAGTCACTCCACCACTACTTCAGTAGGTCAGAGAGGCACAACATGGGGACGTTTACTATGAGATGTAACATGATCAGATTTCCAAAGGTAAGTGTTGAGGGAGTTTCACACTTCCCCTCTAGTGGTACATCCTAGAGTGGTGAAGATTTACCAGGACCCCAGACGAAAGCACTGGTGGCTAGGTATGCAGAAGGATGTAGTAGTGTTTGTTTCAAGATGCCTCACTTGCCAGCAAGTGAGGACGAAGCACCAGGGACCAGCAGGCTTGGTAAAACCCATATAGATTCCAGAGTGGAAGTGGGGTGGGATATCCATGGATTTCGTGATGGGGCTTCCAGGTACATCCATAGGACATGACTCTATCTGGGAGATCATAGACTAACTCACCATGTCGACCAACTTACTACTGGTCAGAGAGCAGGGCTCAGTAGAGAGATTGGGATGCCTCTACATTCATGAGATTGTAGAGCTTCATGGTGTGACATTTTCTATCTTCTCTGATTGAGATGCTCTCTTTACATCCCATCTTTGGAAGGGGTTACAGGAGGCCTTTGGGAAGCAGCTACGCCTGAGCACCACCTTCCATCCTCAGACTGATGGCCAGAAGGATATGACGATTTAGACTATTGAGGACATGCTCTGTGCATGTGTCCATGACTTCATTCATAGTTGGTAGGATCACCTACCCTTGGCGGAGTTCTCGTACAACAACAGCTACCAATCCACCATCCGGATGGCACCTTACGAGGAATTTTATGGCCGACCATGAAGATCACCTCTATGCTAGACTGCCCTTGGGGAGTCAGTAATTGTAGGACCAGAGATGGTCCAGGCTTCGACAAAGAAGGTGTAGATCATCCTGGAGTGGATGGGGACTGCACAGGGAAGATAGAAGTCCTATGCTGATAGGAGACTGAGACCACTGGAGTTCAATGATGGAGACCACGTTTTCATATGGGTCTCACCTCGACATGGATTATGGAGATTTGTCCGGGGTGAAAAGTTATCATTGCGATTCATAAGACCATTCCAGGTCCTCAACAGGGTAGGTGAGGTGGCTTCTCGCATGGACCTTCCAACTTAGTTGCACCGGGTGCACGATGTCTTCCATGTATCTCAGCTGAGGAGATACGTGCACAACCCATCACACATCATTGATCACGGGGAGGTGGACATTGATGACTGGGTGAAATTCACAGAGGTCCCAGTGGAGATCTATAATTGACATTACTGGGTCCTACGTGGACAGTCGATTCCACTTGTGTAAATTTGTTGGCAGAACAGGAACCTCTAGGAGAGTACATGGGAGCGAGAGGCTCAGATGCGTGCTCAGTACCCTCATTTGTTTCCCTATATTATGATTTAGGATTATGAGGACATAATGTCCTGAGGTGGGAGTAATTTAAAGACCCGAAAATTTAAAGGAATTTTTGTTCTTAAATACTTTGGAATTTTACACATGTGTTGATTCTTAAAACAGTTTATTATGTGGCCCGGTGTGCCCGGAATCAATTTCCGATGATTACCTTGGGTACGTTCAGTGAATGAATGAGCATGTTTTTCAATCTTTTGAACTGATGTTAAGAATTCAAATCTATAGGCATAGATGAACTCAAAACACTAGAAATTGTTTAAGGGGACCTTTATCACAGTTGCGTTTTATGCCAGTTGTAAATTAAAATTTGGGGTTTAATTAAGATGTTAAATAAAATTGTTGGATCAATTTTATTTATATCATTAGAAGTTAATTTCTTCCATGGGAATTCATTCATGGGGCCCACACCCACCCAACTTCCCATGTGTGGATAATAGATAGGTGGAGTGGTGGGACCCACAAGAGCCTCAACCTTTCACCTCCCTTAACTCTTTTCAAACCCCCTTTAAACACCCATTTTTATTTCAACACAACCCCCCCTTATTTATGAGTATCCATTCCTCTTCCTCTCTCCCTCTTAATTGTTTGTCAACACACCCTAATTAATAAATTCAACCTTTTTACTTAAATAATTATGTGATTTGAATTTTGAATTTTAAAATTTCATGTGTTAATAAAATAATAGCTTAGGATTATTATTTTATTTTTGGGGAAATCGTTGTGTTATGAAGAGTGGGGGAGAGAGATTTTGAGAAGGGAGAATGTTATTATTCTCCTAAAACAAGTACCGAGATCTTCACTGATGAAGAACTCTCACCTTCAACGGAGAATGAATCGGTGAAGAACGCTTCACATTTCATCAATCCATTTCATCCTCTGGATCAAGGGGGGAGACACCGATGTGGATAACTCGAAAACAATGATGGTTTTCTCTCCGACGTTGATGAAGCAACATCTCTTTCCACATCTATGAAGAACAAACTCTATTCGAGGTAGGGGGTTTGCTTTTTTTATTTTATTGAATAAAATTTATTCATCGTTCTTCGTTGGACTATGTTTAAACTTTGGCCAATTGTTACCACCTAACGTGAAGGGTGTGGGCTGAACGAACACGGCCCGACGTCCCTCTGATTTTTTCCTTCTTTTTCGTAACTGAGGTGTGATGGAAGAGGTGTTGATTGGTGGAGGTGGAGTCCGTGCACCATCCATGTGCGGATGAACCATGGCCGACAACCACTAGCTGCTCGACCGACGAAAAAGCGGCCGGCTATAACTGGCCGGGCCGAATGAAGGAACCACGACACCCCATGGAGTAGCGCTGCGAGAACTGTGGCCCGCATAGGGTGGGCCACTTCGGCGGAAGTCCGACCGGCCTGTTGGTGGATAGGGCGGAGGATAGATGTGGTGCCGGATGAACGGCGGCCCACCCATACCGGCCGCTTGTGCAAAAAAGGTCGACCGGTAACGCAGGGCGGCGCTGCTTGGCGCTGCCGGTATTCTCCCCCAGGTGGTCCCCCCCACACCCCCCACCCCCCCAACTCCACCCCCCCCCCCCCACCCCCCCGCGGATTGCTCAGCCAGCTGGCCGAGCCAGCCGGGTCGCGCCCAGCCGGGCCGTGCTGGTCTGGGCCGGGCTGCGCCCCCTTGGGCTAGGCCACACCCCCTCTGGTCGGGCCATGCCCCCTCGGACCGGGTTTCCTCCCTCGGGCTAAGCCGCACATTTCTTCAGGCCGGTCCAACTCCCCTTCCGGGATTGACCCGTCAAAAACTGTGTTAACCTGACCTACCAGCCACTAGGATTAACGGGTTGGGCCCGTTTCCACTTAAAGGTAAATAACTTAAAGACTGCACGTCCGATCGACTCACCGTCTACGGCACTAGGAACCTCGTGATGACGAGGTCCTTTAATTATTCTCTAAGTGAGTTTTGGGTGAATTGGATAACATCCGGGTTAGAAACGAACATATTTCTAAACGGGCACCTGGAACGAAAAGCCCAATATCTCTCAAACTGTGCGTCTGATTGACGAGTCTTCTATCGCGTTGAGTTCCTTTTAATGAGACGGAACTTCCAGATATATCAACTCTGGACTTTAGGACAGTTGATGTATTTACCACCCTTTACTCGAGAAGTGGACCCCCCCGAAATCGAGTACGCTATGTGCGGGAACCCTAGAGCTGGATACGACTACGACAACTACCATGCTAGGATCCTCCGTGGGTTTGACGACGATGATGACTGTACTTGGATACTCCATGGGTTCGGCAGCGAGGACGACTGTACTTGGATCCTCTATGGGTTTGGTAGTGATAAATAATATACATGGATCATACGTGGGTTCCGCAGCGACAACTTCTATACTAAGATCCTATGTGGGTTCGGCAGAGGAGACGATTCAGAAGAAACATCTAATCATCTCCACCCTTCTTCGTGAGTAGTATACCTGTGTGAACTGAGTCTTGACTTGCAATCATTACCAATGGTGTGATTGACTTCTTTCCTGTGTGGACTGGGTTGTGTATGGGATCGAGAGTTTGACTCAAACACGAAATGATGACTTAGGTATATGTATGGGCATATAACTAAGTAGAGTCGGTTGATACATCGTGATTGTATCTTTCCACTGTGGTTTTTCATTTGTGGATTATGGGAGACCTTTGGGCGTCTCGGGGTCCCTATTGAGTATCTTATACTCGACCCTGCACGGGCTATTCCCGTACTACGCTGTGTTGGATGCAGACGAAGAACATCATTGATCGAGGTGTAGGCTTATAGAGCAGGACTGTACCCGGGGGTGGACCACAAGACGGGATGTACACTTAGAATACAGCTGGACCCAAGGAGCTGAGGTGACCATCAATACCCACCCATTAGGTGGGATATCTGGAAGATGACACGCTGGTTGCTATATTACTTTACTACTATTGTACTTTCTTTTCAGTTGTACTGGACTTTTAATTGGGTTTGTATACTTTCACATTTACTTTTTATCACTTACTTTTTTACTTAGTTTTACTTAGATCTTACTTCAGTTGCATACTCGGATATGTTTGTTTACTTTTATAAAGGCAATGCCTTCCCTTTTATCAGGATTTACGCCATTGGTGTTAGTCTCTAGGCCCTGACCTAAGGAACATGGGCTTGGGGTAGTCACAACACGGGCCCTGAGGATAGGTTGTGACACTTCAAATCACATATCTCCTATTCCATTTTATTTAATTCATGATATCATAATGTGTATACAAGTAAATTATTAGTTTTTTAATTTGGTTACAATCCAAAATTAACATTCTCTTCCACCCATTGAAGATATCATTGACTAGTTGTGGGTAGTTTGGTTGTTCTCTAATGTTGATCATTAATATGGTTCCACTAGTTTTGTGTGAGAAAAAATAATGATTCAGAAACATATTTTAGGAGAGGATATATCCTCTATATGTTTCCCATGATTTCTTTCAATTTAATGATTCTTCAATTAGTATTTTTAAATATTATAAAAATATATTTTTATTTCCTACCTCAATCTATTTGTGTCAATGCTCATATTGGAAATATTTTTAGTCTAAACATAAATTTTATGATCTCTATTGACATATTGACAATGTGTAGAGATAATTATGAAAAAAAATTATCTTCTAGTTAATCAAACAATATACAATATCTTGATTATAGTGGTATATTACATAGGTTATGTGAAATTTAAAATAGTAATATTAAAATAGCATGAGAATATGGAATCATTAGTTTTATTAAAGTGGTCAAAAAATGAATTTGATGGTCGCAAATTCATGGGATAGTAAAATAATATAGGTGATTCAATGAATAAATATCTTGATTAACAATGTTGATAGTGATCCTAACAAAGAAATGGGTGAATTTTTGTTGGTGTGATCATTATAAAATATTGATTCTGTCGTTCAATATTTGATTTATTAATTAACCATTCTTGACCTTATATAATATTTTAAAGATGAATATATTATAATATAATCCTCTGGAGTTGGTCTATAAGTATTTCTAATGCTTTCGTGGTTGGTTGTCTTTTATGGGTTTCAATATTTTAGATTGAATGATAAAAATTAACCAACACTTGATCCTAATATTGTGGTGATTGTATATGCACTGAATTGTGTGAACTCCTATCATTTGGGTGATATATTAATTTTATATACAGATAATAAGTTCTTAAATAACATATTTCAATATTATTACTTGAATAGTTTTTTGATAAGTTGGGCTAAGAATCTGTATTCCTTCAAAAATGAAATTATATACACCCTTAAGAAGGGGAGCACATTGGTCATTTCACTAAATATGAAACTCATGATTTGGTTTGTTGAGATTGTATTAGTGAGTGGTGGTTGATGAGACTCATTATTGGGTTACATATTGATGTGATAAGTATTATGGTAGTGATACAATCATAGATATGAGTTTCACCTCATCACATGTAGATATGGTGAAAGAGAGCCCCTTTTTAGACTCATTTGGTTGGTAATGAAGGAAAGATATATATTATAGATTCACTATCATATTTGGAATGATAATTCTATGGGTTCTTATATGTCTAAGGATACGTATTAGACTTAATCGGTAATTGGGAGTAGTTTATATAGAATTTAAATTACATGATATATGTATTTTACCTATGTTTTATGAAGTTATATTGTGATATTCAATATAAATATTAGAATCCTGAGATTAAATAAGACAACACTATATTTGTATCATTATGATCACTTAGAAATAGTTAATGGTAGGGCTTCTAAATCTCTATGGAAAACATTAGTCTATACTAAGAATATATAAAAAAATTGATGAGGTATCCAAAAAAATTTATTATAGTTATGTTGAGGTCACCCAAAATCATTGATTTAGATAGTGTAATCCTCAACCAATTGAACATGGTAGATCATTTCCTATTGATATGGTAGAACACATTTATTTACTTAACAAGATGGTTATATATTTGGGTATTGTTCTAGTTACATATTATCCTAATGAATATCTTGTATAATAATTAAAATAATTTCATGTTTATTTTCAGGAAGATGTTATGTAATGATTTTGACACTCATGAAGAGTTAGTTATAGTAAACCATCTTAATATGGATGGATAGACAATGTGCATGATCTGGGTGTAAGAGGACATTCATTATGAAGGACTCTATTATTTATAGGATTTTATAATATCCATCTAAAATAAAAAATGGTTAAAAATTAAAAATCCAGAATATTTTTAAATGGGGCCCCTTGAGGTACTATCAGATTACCTATATTGATTAATATTGGTGCCAAAATATTGCAAGAAAAGAAGAGGCGAAAAAGAAGCCTCGCACGCTACCCGGCGACGCACTGACGCGAAGCACCCTCGTGCATCGCGGTCCCACAAAGTACCAGAGGAGGTCCCTCTCCACGAACGGCCTGACGTCCGCGAGCCCTCCGCGAAGCAACGGAGGAGGTACCTCTCCGTGAACGACCTAACGTTCGCGAGCCCGACGCGATGTACCGAAGGCGGTACCTCTCCGCGAACGGCCTGACATTCGCGAGCCCCCCGCGAAGCACCGGAGGCGGTACCACTCTGCGAACGGCCTGACGTCCGCGAGCCCACCGCGAAGCAACCACCGCACCTTTGCACCGCGTGAGTTCTGCTTCGCGGCGCCCCTTTCCTATAAATACTGGGTTCCCCCAGAGCCGATGGGATGTACAATCCGACCTTTCAGCTTCTCCACTCCCGAATCGCGAAGCACCCTTTTCCATGGGAATCATGAGCTTCGCGAGGTACTTCTACTTCGCGTGACGCCTTCTCTTTGTCTTGTTTTGAGCCCCTCTTCCTAGAGGGATGCCCTTCGCGAAGCTCAAGGGAATTCGCGAAGGAGGGGGATTCCCAAGGGGTCCAGAGCAGCCACGAAGCGTTTATGCTTCGCGAAACACCCATCCCATTCTGGTGATCCCCATGCCAAGGCAGGGTCGCTGCATATCTTGAAGCACACTTCCTGGCAGCACCTTTCTTCGTAAGGCACATCTGCTTCGCGAGACAGTGTTCCGCGAATACTATTCCACTTTGAGAAGAACCCCTCATCCACACATTTTCCCCATGCTAAGGAAAAGGCACTCCACTTCGCGAAGCACGCTCCTTCGCATGGAAAATCCTCTTCCCGTGTGACCCTCCAGGTTTTCACGATGTGATTTCAAAGTCCCACAGACAACATCACCCGTAGCGTTGCTTCGCATAATTCTTCTTCTCATAGGCATGCTAACGGCTATTGCTTCTTCGCATAGCTAGGCTAACGTGGACCCCTCGATGGTTCTCTCTACGACCCCCCTTGACCATGGCCTTACTGGTACCTTTCCTCCCCCATGGAGCAGAGGGTGCCTATCATGTAAGTCATAGGGGTGGAGAGTGAACCCACCTCGTCCGAGCTACAGGACGTTAAACTGCCAAGCACCTCATCCTCAACACATGACATTAAACTATAATCTGGCTCTGTGCTTCGCACGCATGGTCCCCCCAGATCAGACATTTATTACGCCACCCGTCTCCACAGAGACTGGGTCACCCCCTTCACAAGGGATGATATCCTCCTTTTTTGAGTAGCATATATCCATGGGAGAAGGGCAACCACCTTGGTGTAAGACCCCTATCCCCTCTTGCAGAAGGTAGCACCCATGAACCTCCGTATTTCCCCACTGCCAAGGTCAGTGGAGGGCACGATAAGGATCGAGGAACCTCCCATCATTGGTCCCAGATCCCTCTCTCACTGTGCTTTTCCACACTTCGGGCCTCCATCCTGGTGTAAGTCCCAGCACCATGGGCCGCCTAATGAATAAGACCCTCTTCGCTTCTCACAGACACACCCTATCAGGTCCTTGTTGCCTCTTGTTTCTCACACCGAGCACGAATCATGTGGGCTTAGAGTAAGCATTGTCCAGGACAACTTGTCTTCCAGCACGACGTTAAACTGTATTATCTCGTTAAGCATGAAGTTAAAATGTATGCCCTCTTCCAGCATGATGTTAAACTGTATTCCCTTGTCCTGCATGACGTTAAACTGTATGCCCTGGTCCATCATGACATTAAACTGTATTCCCTTGTCCATCATGACGTTAAACTGTATGCCCTCATCCATCATGACGTTAAACTGTATTCCCTCATCGAGCATGACGTTAAACTCCATTCCCTCATCCAGCATGACGTTAAACTGTATTCCCTCGTCCAGCATGACGTTAAACTCTATCCCTCGTCCAGTATGATGTTAAACTGTATTCCCTCGTCTAGCATGACGTTAAACTGTATTCCCTTATCCACCATGATGTTAAACTGTATGCCCTCCTCTAGCATGACGTTAAACTATATTCCTTCATCTAGCATGACGTTAAACTGTATGCCCTCCTCCAGCATTATGTTAAAATATATGACCTCGTCCAGTATGAAGTTAAACTGTATGCCGTTGTCCAGCATGACGTTAAACTATATACCCTCGTCCAGCATGAAGTTAAACTATATGCCCTCATCCAGCAATATGTTAAACTCTATGCCCCCATACAGCATGATGTTAAACTGTATTCCCTCGTCCAGCATGATGTTAAACTGTATGCCCGCGTCCAGCATGATGTTAAACTGTATGCCCCCGTCTAGCTTGACGTTAAACTGTACATCCATTTAAACTACAAGGTCTTTCATCCATGTCAAGGTATGGTATGTAGGAAGCCTCCACGAGGTTCAAGCCCACCCGTCGTTTATTCACGTCGAGTTCCACCTTCGTCCCGCAAGACGTTAAACTACATCCCAGTCCGATGAAAAACCATTGTGACCCACCCGAACTACGAGAACTTTGATCCATGTCATGGAATGGTACGTAGGAAGCCTCCCTGAGGTTCAATCCCACCACCCATCGGACCAAGTTCCACCTTCACATCGGTTCGCCGATGAAGCCCCCTTTGATCTACGAGGTCTTTGATCCATGTCAAGACATGGAACGTAGGAAGCCTTCACGAGGATCAAGACCACCACTTGTGGACCCTCGGGTCTACATTCACATCGGTTCACCGATGAAACCCTTTGAACTATGAGGACTTTGATCCATGTCAAGGCATGGTACATAGGAAGCCTCCTAGAAGTTCAAGCCCACCACCCGTTGGTCATTCTGACCTTCTTCACATCAGTTCACCAACACCCGGGTAGCCTAGTGGGTAAGCCCCACCCCATCTGGACCAAGGTCCTTGTTCTCGTCAGTTCGCCGACACACCATTATGGACTAAGAGGTCTTTGATCCATGTCAAGGCATGGTACGTGGGAAGCCTCCATATGGTTCAAGCCCACCGCCACCTTGACCCCAGGTCATTCTTCACGTCGGCCTTCCGGCGTCCAACCTGAACTACATAGTCTTTCATCCATGTCAAGGCATGGTACGTAGGAAGCCACCATACGGTTAAAGACCATCACCCGGTCGTTCTGACCCCACTCACGTCAGTTCACCCCTGTCTTGCATGACGTTAAACTGTATTCCACATTCCATCCGAACTATGGGGACTTTGAACCATGTCAAGGCATGGTACGTAGGCATGCCTCATGAGGTTCAAGACAACCACCAGTGGACCCCTGGGTTCACCTTCACGTTGGTTCGCTGACGACACCCATCAGAACAAGGTCCCCCTTTACGTCGGTTCGCTGATGACACCCATCAGACCATGGTCTACCTTCACATCGGTTCACCGGCACCATCCCGAACTATGTGGACTTTGATGACCTACCATGGGGATAAGTAGGAGTTCTCTTCGAGGCTCAAGCCCAACTTCACCGTCTCCCTTGCGATGGTCCCATGACATTCCCCCTCCACATCATTCATCCATCCAACATCCACTCTGATTCTCACCAGGACCGTCATATCCCGGTGAGATAATGTCATTCTGCTCCTCTTCACAACATTCAGGAAGCCGCCCATGGGTTGGCCCCGATATCAGCATCCCTTCAAGGGAAATTCGTCAATTTTATTCACTCCAGCTTGTGATTTGATTAGGCCGAGCCGTCTCCATTGGACGTTAATCTTGCGACCTACATCGTCATAAAAATGAGATGCCTGAGCAAAACCTCAGATTGCACGCCTTTGGTGTAACCGTCTCCACTAAACGTTAAACCTGTGGCATAACCTGTTCTAAACATAAGAAGCTGAGGAAAACCTCAGATATATGCCAATGGCATATAATTCCTCGCGCTCGATGTGGGATACCTCAGGCTTCCATGCCCTCGAGAATCCCCATGACAAGGGACAAAAGACAGACACACCCGTTCCCCAGCATTCAGACACGCTACTGATGCCTCGACGTGACTACTCCCTCGACTGAAGGTTGCTGCCCTGACCGGACCCTTTGGAATGTCCTGACAGAATTAGTGTAATTAACCGGCGTCTATGTAAACACGACACTGGGAAGATTTTCACAAACAACGTATTAAATCTATGAGGGAGACCCGGAGTAGTTGACGAGTTCTGAGGAGGAATCCATTGAAGGAAGAACCGACATCCCATCATCCCGGTTTCGATCAAGGAGAAGACATCCCTGAATAAGGAGAGGATGCCGCCCGCATTTGGAATGCGAGAATACGGGGCTACATTGCAGTGCGTCCTCCTCCACAGACGGATGCGTGTGAACCCCGGATAATGCTTCGAAAACAGAAATGGTGAACCCGGTCTGAAATTATTTTCCTCAATGTTGAGACTAGTAGCATTTGAGACACCAGTAGATTGACGTGTCACCGGATCCAGATATCTGGTGCCGGGTCCCACCAAGAAAATGGCGGGCCTAGCATGAAACTCACCAGAAGTTGGGACGGTGGAACATGGGGCATTCCGTTCTGCAACGCGTTGGCATAGATCCCTCTTACCGACATGGATAAGGGAATGATGTTGGGGCACTGATTGTCGATCCTCTTTCTCGAGGTACTGATGAGTTGATCTCTCCGTTTCCGAGGAACCAGGTTGCTGTTGTGGAGACACGTTCACCGCCTGATCGCCTACGTAAGGGCGGGAGCAACGCCGGCACAACCACCCCGCGTGGCTCCATTGCCGCCATGACGGCCTCTACATCGGAAAATATGGGGCGCCCAGATCCCCTTTCCCAATCAGAGATCGTACAGCAAAGGGTGATCAACATCCTTGTACGCAGGTACGAGGAGGAAGGGGTCATCCCAACTCGGGATATGGACTGCCTGGACCTGGAAGCATCTAGGCCCCACCGTCAATTCCAACCTAACAGGCCGCGTAGGGAGCCCCTACTCCCCACCCAAACGTTCAATCGTTTCAGGAGCCTGTCCTCAGAACACCTCGACGACTCCTCGCCTTATGCTGATGAGACGGGTGATGTCCGCCTGGGCCCGCTCAGAGTCCTGATCTAAGGGATCTAGGAAAGGGCTCCCATTCGGCTGCGTCAGTGCTGTCGTCCGTCCTTGTAGGAAGAGCAGGTAGGCTATGCCCCTGCACCACATGCGCCAGCTCGTCTGACCCGACGTTAGCGCTGGGCCCGGGCTGAGGACGCTCGCCAAGATACGTCGACGTCAACAACCACTATGTCCCAAGCCACTACCGATGTACATCATGGAGTTCCTTCATACACTAAGCAGGGGGACTCCTTCACTCGACCGGGATCGAGGCCTCAGCCACCCCACGAGTAGGCTAGGTTGACTCTCAGGGCCGCAGGCCCAAGTAATGATTTTTGTGAACCAATATGCGGTAACGTCACTCCATACAAAGGTCCTTTCCATATCACCATTCCACAGAGCGTGGGCTCTCCCCGCACTAAAGCTCATCACGGAGGTATGCCTCGTGCTACCCCCATCCCGAAGGAAGACCCACCTCACGGTACTGACGCTCGGCGCAAAAACCTCTCCCGTTCCCACTATACAGGGTATGGAGTCCCTCCTCCTGCCACCGACAGCGGATATGAAGGCACTGTCCATCCGGTCCTTCTCCAACGTGGGGGTCCTCCCTACGTCCTCTCTACAACTGGCGAAGGTCCTCCTTGCCCCGACAACTTGAGGAGTAAGTTCAGCCTCACTCCGCCTGCACCGTCCATAGAGGTCCTCCCCATGTACCCTTTGACATTTTCCCTAGTGCCAACCTTGTCCCGAAGAGCCACCCCGGGGTAGAAGAGGAGGTTGTTGCCGCCACAGTAAGAATCTTGGGGGGGAGCGGGTGGAGATCAAACCAGCTCGTTTTTTGGATTCTGAAGCGGAATGTAACTTAGAGATGGAACCTTCTCCCCGCTCCTCCGCATCATGGACTGGGGCAGGAACCCGACTCGTCAGCCTTATTCTTCCAGAATGTGAGGTCCACCAGATTCCCACCTCTCTCTGCAGGTACATCCAGGAGGAAGAAATCGTGGAAATTATGCAGGTCCCGTCCATACCATCACCACCGTTGTCACCAAAAGCGCCCTCTACCTCTACTAGAGATCACAGAGAGCTATTTTGGGGACCAACGGCGGTAGAGAAATGACATGACCTATCGCCAGCAAAAAAAACATATGCACCTGAAGTTGTGGCTATCATCACATCGTATCGTCATATCATGGTCAGGTCACCTCACTCTTCAGAGCATGGCCCGGAATTCGGTGGCTAGTCAGCTCGTTCACCTTATTCTCTATCGCCAAGTTTACTATCCCAGTGGTCCGCCTCAGTACCGCTACCAGTCCCTCATACTCCCCCTGTTGATGAGTGGGGCAATACAAGGCCAGACCCCGAGTTCGAACGTAGGAGCTTCTGGAGCATTCTCACAGCGGATCACTTCTCGGAGAAGTTATGGTCGACGGTGGCGCCGAAATTTCACCGACCAGAGTCCCTTAACCCAGAGGAAGTGGAGTGCTTTTGCCGAATCCTATGGGAAACACACTTCTGCCATCGTTACGAGCGGGTGATGTACCCCAGAAGTCGAGAGCACTTTGAAAAAAATCAGCGAGCAATGTCGCCTAATCAATTTGGCTGCAATCCCTGTGGCCCAGCACCATGAGTCACCAGGCCGTCAGAGCACCCATCAACAGAAATGTGTTCAGAGTTTCATAGTGCTCCACAGAGTCATCAGTGAAGCTACTCTCCATGTGCAAGTCTATGGATGGGGAAACAATGTCGCTCTCTTCATTGGCCCTATCTGACGGCAGCCCGATTCGTTATGCGACATTGAGGACATTCCCTCGAGAGGGGTCGTGGTCCACATGGCTGACGTAGTGGAAAATGAAGACGAGCTTGAATTTCTCGATGGAGACTTACCCCTCGAGGGAATACCACCACTGCTGGACCCATTAGGGAGGGTTACCCGTCAGCAAAGGAACCTTCTATGCCTCCATGTACCCACCGAGTCGCTGGTACTAAGGGTAAGGATCATGTCAGAACTATAAAGCACTCTGATCCGTCCACCTCTGAATAGAAGACTGATGAAGATCCTGAGAAAGCCATGTTATGCCAGCAGCTTGCTGAGCAGAAGAGGATGGTTGACGAACTCTTGGCCGAGCGCACTGCAGAGCGGCGACCCGACTATGGTAATCCAAAGCCAGGGCAGCAGGGGCCGGAACAATTTCCCTCCGGTGAGATGCCTCCGGGCAACCCTAATCAGGATACTCCCACAGACCGAGAAGAAGACGCAACTTACGGTAAGAGGGCGCGATAAGACTTGCCAAACCCTCTTGAACGACGAGGCTATCTGAAGATCCCAGTCCTAGTTCCCCCAGACACCCCACAGGTCGTTCTTCCAGTCACTCCACGAGCCGCCGAAGCCATCTACCGTGTCGAAGAGCCCGACAACACACTTTTGAATAGGGATCCCCGTCAAGATAGGGACCCCCACCTGGATGATCATATAGCGGCACGCATATCCCGCCTCGAAGCATTGGAAATGCGACAGGTGGCAGTCCCACCGGATGGAAAGCTGTATCCCGCGTGGGTGGATGATATGCCCGCACCCCTGGGTTTTAGGAACCCAACATTCTCACCCTTCAACGGGACATGGGACCCACCGTAGCACTTTTCCTATTTTTCATCCAGGTGTGGCCCCATACTGGGGAATCTGACCCAGCAAGAAGCCGCTAAGCTCCGATGTTTCGTGCAGACATTGGAAGGTCCCGCATTCGTCTGGAACAACCAGCTCCCAAATGGATCGGAGACCGGTTGGCAGGATCTCCTCCAAAAGTTCCTATACTAGTTCAGCTCCACCACACGGAAGACCAGCATTGCAGACCTCTTTAGGTGCAAGCAATGGCCTGATAAGCAAGTCACAGATTTCATCGCTCCGTGGAAGGTACTTACACACTCCCTCGATATGCCACTGACTTAGGTGAAATTACTGACTATGTGTGTAGGGAACATTAAAACGGAGCTGGTACTTTCCCTTATTACCCAGAACTACCGTGGAGGGTTCCATGATTTCTTAGATAAGGCTCAGCGCCTTGAGGAGGCTCTGCAATAGGCTAGTCAGGAATGTTTTTTGCCCCCTTTGATCCCAACCAGGAGGTCTGCCAAAGCCGAACCCACCGCGGTGGCCCAAATAGAAGCCCCCAGGCAGCTTAAATGATTTCCAGCAACACTGACCCAACAACCCCGCAGAGGTCCTACACCTCAAGCGTAGGCTCCTGCCTAGCAGCGACCGCCTCAGAACCGACAAGTTCCCCTACACAATGCGCCACACCCACCTAGGTGATACAATCAGGCGCTGCCTCCTCGGCAGGCCCCTCCGGCCCCTCATCAGGGCCCGACACCCTGGGCCACCTATCTGGAAAAAAGGAACCAGACTTATTCATTAAATGAGGATCAGGTCCCTGGTTACTTCCGAAGTTCTCTAGAGCAAGGTATTGTGCATCTACCCGAGTGCAGAAGGCTGGCGGAGGCGAATCTTACTGATCAACCCAACTACTGTCCTTATAAACGAATTCTGGGGCACACCCTCAAGAAATGCTATGTGTTTAAAGACTGGCTTCAAGACCAGGTCAACAAAAACATAGTCATGTTGGGCCCGACACCTTCACAAGAATCAGGTATATTTGTAGGGTCAGAGATTGGTAGCGACAGCGAAGGTGAGTGGCAGCAGGTTCCTAGCCGTGGGTCCCAAGAATACGATGACTGTACGGCTCGAAAAAACATCTCCCACGCCCATGGTATCATCCAGGAACGCCTGAAGTAGCCAAAACATTCAGAAGAAGTAGCCAGTACCTCTACATCGCCTTCACAGTTGACCTCTTCCCAAAAGGGCAAGCAGTGACGACGCAAGAAGAAACAACGCGCTCCGCCGATGTCGTTGTCATCCCGCACTCTTGGCCAATTTATGCACCCTAAAATGGGGATTCCTCCCAGAATCCTCCCGGTGGTGGATGACTCGTCGAGCGATAGCCAGATGTATGCTTTGGTTGACACCGTGGAACTGGTAAATCCCTATATGACCCCCGACGAGGGGGAACGCCAGGAAAACCCCCCTAACGTTTCCAGCCGATGTCAACGTTAGCAGAACCGCAACCAAGACGGTTGTCGAGGAACATCAGTGGGCACTTTTAGTCAGGCAGTGCACGCAACTGAAACCAGATAGCATGCTCAGCAAAGATCTCAGCACGCACAGACCCATCTGACACCCTCAGCTCCACCTCCACCGCCGTTTGTGCTACTAGATCAGGCAGGACTGCCTCGTCCATACCACAGTCAGTCTTGCCCAGCTACGGGCCAGTCTCCGCTGTCTGATCCTGGTCCAGGAACTACTCTCCATACTTCAAATAGTACGCAATAGGATGTTCCCAGCACTTGCGAATCACCAGTTCCACCGGAAGGACCCATTGTTCCCCCAACTGCAGAACGACCACCAGTAAGCAGATGCTCTCGTTTGGCACGAAAGTATGATGTCCTAAAGAACCTGGCTGGTATTTCAGCAAGGCTTTCTATCCTTGAGTCCCTTTTCCTAGCGTCTGAAATGTGCGAGGCACTTGCCGAGGACCTAAGGAGCCCCCTCCAGTTTGAGATGGAGGTGGTGGCTACAGAAGCCTTCCATGCCGAGGAAATTGAGGATGCCGAATGTCAGGCGGTTATCTCGTTCTCAGGTGAAGATGAGGACACTCCTATACAGGGGCATATTCGCCCGCTGTACAACACTAGCCACTTCAATGGTGTGGAAGTCTGCCGTTGCCTCGTTGACATGGGTGCTAGAATCAACCTAATCCCAACTCGGACACTGCGAATGATGGTTCTGTCTGAAGATGATTTAAGTCCCTCTTACCACATAATCAAGGGATATGATAGGACCGAGCAAACCCCGGTCGAAAATATCTGCCTAAAGACTTAGTTCAGTGTCTTAATTTCTAGCACTGAGTTCATGGTCATCTCTCAGGACACCGCCTACAATGCGTTGATGGGTAGGCCATGGCTCTATCTGCACGCTTCCGTCCCTTTTTCGTATCACCAGTGCCTCAAATACTCCATCAATGGTCGAGTAGGCATGCTCCGAGGAGATTTGTCTCCATTCTCCCCTTGTGAGGCCCGCTATCTGGATACTGATCATTACAAGATTAAGGATAAGAAAATCCTAGTAAGTGAGGATGAACCCGCCCCGGTCACAAGTGATCCCTGGGAAAGCATGGATGATGCCTACAATTTCCTGATCCATCGATTAGAGGCCACGACCACGGACATCGGGCAGTGTATTTTCTTTCAAGTACGCATGGAAGACGTGTTCTCGTGTCCAAGTGGCGATGGAAAATCACCTCCTACTCCTACACCAACGAGGCTCAGGTGATTCTGGATCCTCCTACCCCTGTGTGGTACCGGAATGTCAAGTTGATGACAACGGTAGTACGTCATACGTGTCTCTTCCGCCGGGCTGGAATCAACCGACTCAGGACGGCGCATCACCACTACTTTGATGTCATCAAATGTGGCCCCTTAGGCCGAAGGCCAGATGGGATAGGATCAACTGCCTTCATTGATGTGGTCTCAGTGGCTAGTGGGTCTCCTGATACAATGACCACTTCTTCCCAAGCCAGCACCAGCTGCCCGTCAGGGTGTGATAGCTCAGAAATAACTCCCTTTGCGGGGAACCCCTCCACGGGTGGAGAGGAAGACCTGGAAGATGCTCCCCCCACCTTTGAGGAAGCCGTCTCTACCACGGTTGATGAACTGGTATAGGTGAACCTTGTTAGCGAGGCAGATCCGAGACCCACATTGATCAGTGTAGCCATGTCCCCGGAGGAGTGACAGCGGTACATAGACTTTCTCAAACAACACTATGACGTGTTTTCCTGGAGTTACGGTGAGATGCCAGGACTAGATCCTCAAGTAGCTGTTCACCGTCTGGGCCTCCCGGCAAACCATCGTGGGTTTAAGTAGCCTCCCAGGAAGATGCACCCTACTCAAGGTTCTATGGTTGAGGTCGAAGTTGACAATCTTATCAAAGCCAAATTCGTTAAGGAAGTCTAGTACCCCAAGTGGCTTTCCAACATTGTGCTAGTCCGAAAGAAGAATGGGTAGATCAAAGTCTGCATCGACTTTCGTGACCTTAATCACTACTTCCCAAAGGATGACTTCCCCCTCTCGTTGACTGAGTTATTGATTGATTCCACGACCGGGTTCCAAGCTCTCTCTTTCATGGATGGGTATTCCGGGTACAACCAGATCCGGATGGCCCCCAAGGATGAGGAGTCCACTACCTTTAGGGCTCCCCAAGGTACCTTTTTCTACCATTTTATGCCCTTCATCTTGAAAAATGCAGGTTCCACTTATCAGAGGGCAATTCATCGCATATTCAAGGCGATTATAGGGACACTGGTGGAATGTTACATAGATGACCTAGTGGTCAAATCATGCCAGCGCCTGGACCATCTCAAAGACCTTGAGAAAGTGTTCGGTTTCCTCCGTTCTTGTCACCTGAAGATGAACCCGTTGAATTGTGCATTTGGGGTCACCTCTGGGAAGTTTCTTGGATTTTTTGTTAGATACTGAGGCATTGAAATCGACCTAGAGAAGATCAAGGCCATCATCCAAATCCCTCCCCCATGAAATATTCGGGAACATCATGGTCCCCAATCCCACTTAGCCTATATACGCCGATTCATCGTGAATCTGGCTAGAAAGTGTAATCTCTTTTACCGGCTCATGAAGAAAGGCCCCGCTTACGAATGAGATGAAGAGTGTTGGACCGCCTTCAAGGAAAACAAGATGTATCTACTACAACCTCTGGTTTTGATTCCACCTATTTCAGGAAATCCACTGGTCCTTTATGTGACCACCTTAGAATGGTCCTTCGGCGCACTTCTCTCCCAGAAGAATTATGAGGGTATTGATAACAGTCTCTACAATCTATGGCGCATTCTTCTCGATATGGAGGTCAGATACTCCCCTATCGAAAAGAGCTACCTTGCGCTCATCCTTTCCATACAGAAGTTGTGGAATTACATGCAGCACTATGCGGTGCAATTGGTCTCCATGGTAGACCCACTGAAGTACATCCTAAACCGCCCCATGTTGACTGGCCGACTAGCACGGTGGGCGGTGATTCTCCAGCAGTTTCATATTAGGTTCGTACCTCAGAAGGCCATTAAATTAAAGGCATTGGCAGACTTTTTAGCTGCCCACCCAACCTCCACGGATCAGTCCTTGGACCTGGATTTTCCTAATGAGGCGATCCTCTCAGTCGATCATGTCGTCCCATGTTGGAAAATGCACTACGATGGTGCCTCTCAGAGCCCCACCGGTAGGAGGATCGATGATCCTAAGCTCAACAGAGTGAGACTGGGTATCGTCTTCATTGCCCCGGTGCAAGCCATCCTACCATAATCATTCCTGTTGTCAGAAGGCTGTACCAACAACGAGGCAGAGTACCAGGCTATCATCACCGGCCTCGAGTTGGCCCTTCAGATCGACGTTCCCCATCTACATGTGAAAGGATATTACGAGATGTTAATCAAGTAGGTAAATGGCGATTATGTCTTTAGGAATCCGGAGCATGTGCCATTGCTGGAGTGCATCCTCTGCCTAATGGTTCAGATCCCCTCTCGGCCAGAGGACACCCATGTCCCTCGGTCACAGAACGGTCGAGCTGACACTTTGGCCGGATTCGATGCGTCGCTCACAGAACCCAAGAAAAATGATTTGATCATACATGTGGCACACCAGAGAGTCATTTACCCCGTCACCCAAGAGGAAAATGATGGCCTGCAGGTAAGTCATCTCACCACCGAGCCCTCTACGTCTGGGGTCCCGGGTTAGTCGGACACAGTGGGTGAAGACACTCTCGACTGGAGGGCACCTTTTGTCTTGTATCTCCAAAATGGTTGCCTCCCAGACGACCGGGCCGAGCGCGAACGAATCTAATGTCGCGCGCTGCAATTTACCCTCCAGAGTGGTCCCAGTCTTAATAAGATCCACTATAAGCGGAGCATCGATGGCATTATCCTCTGTTGCATTCAAGGAGTAGATATTCCTCATGTTATGCAAGAGTTCCATGCCGGTTCCTATGGTTCCCATCAAGACGAGCCGAAGCTGTCCCATCAAATCTGGAGGTTGGGGTACTTATGGCCCTCTATGATCCACGATTGTATCAGGTATGCCAGGAGATTCCACATGTTCCAAGTTCATGAAATCTTCCTACATCGGCCGCTGGAGCCCCTCCACCCCACCATGTACTCTTGGCCATTTTCGATATGTGGACTTGATGTAGTGGGACCATATCCACCGGCAACAGCTCGCTAGTGTAGGTTCATGCTGACTGCTACAGATTTTTTTTCCAAGTGGGCAGAGGCTGTTCAACTCAAAGAGGTCAAGGCCCGTTCCATCGTCGACCTTGGGTGCTCCAACATTATCCACCAGTTTGGGGTCCCTCATGGCGTCCTCACTGATAACGTCACCAACTTCCGAGCGGCTGAGTTGAAGAAATTGTACGCCAAGTATGACATCCGTTCGAACCATACCTCCCGCTATCACGCGTAGGAAAAGGGAATGATCGAGGCGTTCAACAAAACCCTCTCTAACATTCTGCCGAAGATGGTTGGTCAAAACAATAAAAGTTGTCCAGAAAAGAACCCTAACTCCCTCTGGGCTTATCGAACAACCACTCGCAACTCTACCCAGGTGACCCCATATTCCCTGGTGTATGGGGCTGAGGCCATCCTACCCGTTGAGATATTTCTTCCATCGTTACGCACTATAGTCTATGACCAGCATGTGCCAGATGAGGTGGCCGAAATCCGTCTAGTTGAATTAGAAGCACTAGACGAGAACCGGCTTCGTTCCCTGCACAATCTGGAAAGGCATCAGAATAAGATAGTGAGGGCCTTCAACAAGAAGGTTTGCCTCCGCTATTTTCTACAGGGGGACCAAGTGTGGTCCCTTCCAGCGCCAATGATCCCCGGTAGGAAACCACCCAACCTAGAACCCAAATAGGAAGGGCCTTATATCATCCATAAGGTTTACCCCAACGGGGCTTACTCCTTGGTGACCACAGATGGAGAGCACATAACTCCTCCCACCAATTCCAGGTTCCTCAAGAAGTACTTTTCCTGATCCTATACGGTCTAGCACAACCTTAAACTGTATGGTCATACATGACCTTAAACTGTATGGTCAAACAAAACCATAAACTGTATGGTTTTGCACAAACTTAAACTGCACCGCCATCCTGCAGGACGATAGACTACAAAATGGTCCGAGCTCTATGACCATAAACTAAGATCTCCCCTCGTCCTTACTGCACGACGTTAAACTGCAAGCCAGTTAGGCCTTCCTGACCAAGGCTCAGCTTCAAGCCCCTTGGTCTCCTCGGGCCCCCAGCCCCTGTCCTTACTACAAGACGTTAAACTGCAAGCCAATCAGGCATCCCAGACCAATGCACAACCTCGATCCCCTTGGCCTTCATCGACTCAGACTCTCTTATGGGATTATACGGTGTGGTGTGGGATTACGTCCTCATTCATGTCGGGTTACCTGCCGTACCATACATATACCTAGTTGAGACACATTTCTCGTCTAGAACAACATTAAACTATGCTTTATGAACTACGTGTGGCTTGGTTCCCATCTTAATGGGATATCTAGGAACACTCGGATGCCTCGTCTTGAGCCCAGACCCAAGATCTTCTCTCCCACTATCCCCCTGGGAATAGTTTCCTTAGAAGATCCTTTCATATCGAGGAGCAGACTTTCTTAGCCCCGCTCATACAGCCCCGCTCATACAAGGATTGTAAGTGTTACACCATTTTCCCACTCCCATTCTTCTATCCTCCCACGTCCTCACCGCATGTCATTAAAATGCATGGCCTTCAAGAACTACGTATGGATTGATTACCATACTAATGGGATATGTAGGAACGCCCATACATTTATTCTATTGGCCCAGCCCAAAAGCCAAAATATTCCCCTCGGGTCAAGACATATGGCAGGGTGCACACTTTTTCCCCAACTCACGTCAAGCAAGCCTCGACCCGGCTGCACATCCCCCCTGGAGATGTTCTCCACTTTTGTAGATGGAGACAACAATGCTTCACCCACTCCATGACTAGGATTCCATCATTTTTCACACCTGGAGGGACCACCAAGAGTGGACTGGATATTACTCCCAAGGGCTCTCCTACCAAATCGGGACAACGCCCCTGGGGGTTTCCGAGCAACAAGCCAATACAAGTCCCGCATTGCGAATTTTGTCAACGGTCGACGCTAATTTGTTGCTCCCATATCCGGTCACCATAGAGACGATGTGTTTCGAACATGGTCAACAGTGTCCTGGATCTTTGGGTCCTCCCCGATATGTCCCAAAAATCGAGTGCAGTGATTCATTCTGTCCCATCCTGAAGTGGAAAACTTCCCTTGGGGTGGTGCCGGCGGTCAGGCCCACGGCCCCGACTCTCATATAAAGGATTGTCCGATGTGGTGTGGGACTATGTCCTCATTCACGGCAGGATCATGTACCATTCCGTACACTTCCCCTCATGAGGCCCAGCCTCAGGCCTCTTGGCCTTTTTGGGCCCACGACCCTTGTCCTCACAGCAGGACATTAAACTGCAAGCCATTCAATCCTTCCTGACCGAGGCCCAGCCTCATGCCTCTCGGCCTTTTTGGGCCCACGACCCCTGTCCTCACTGCAAGACATTTAACCAAAAAACAATCAGGCCATCCTGACCGAGGCTTAGCCTCAGGCCCATTCTCCTTTTCGGGCCCTGTTTCCCAACTTCTTACCCAGAGCGTATGGGGCGGTACGCGGTTATGCCCTCATCAACGTCGGGTTGTCCGTCGTACTGTACACTTCCCATTCCTTTTCCTGAGGGTATCATACTCCCTCACCTCGTCCCGCATGACGTTACAATGCATCTAGATAACCACGTATGGCTTTATTACCATCCTTATAGGATACGTAGGACCACTTGAATAACTAAGATTCAGGTCCAGCCCCATCTCGTGGGAATCTCCATCCCATTTTGGCTTCTTGGCCCACCCTTCCTCCACGATGGGTGTATATGGTGTGGTATGGGATTATGTTCTCATTCACATCAGTCCTATAATGACCATTCCATGTACATCTCCCTCCCGGGCTATTTCGTCACCCCTTTTCAGCGGTTCAACAATGTACCTAAGGGTACTCTGGTTTATTACCTGTAATGCCAAACTTTACTCGAACACGTCCGCACCCGCTTTCCAGGCTTTGTGTATCCCTGCATCAGGGCTTCCATCATCATTCACACCCAGAGGGACCCCCAAGAATGGCCTGGATACTACGTCCAAGGGCTCTCCTACCGTTACGGGCCAACACCCCAAGGGTTTCAGACAACAAATCGATAAAATCCCGCGTTGCGAATATGGTCAACGATCGATACTCATTTGTTGTTCCCACCTCAGGCTAACGGGATATGGATACTGTTTTCCCCCATGGTTAACAGTTTTCCACTATCACCACACTAACCCCATTAAACCCAAAATGTCGGTTACACGATTCACATCCTTCTCCAGTCTCATCATGTCCAAGTAGAGTCTCGGAACTCTTAGTACTATTCCTCTGTGCACGTCTGCGCGTTGGGGGAACAAGCCGTGGCAAAGGTGTCCTTAGGGGATCTCTGCCGACTACCCATTGATGGACGCCCCAAGTATTGCGATAAGGATTCCCCCCTTGTTTCCCAGACCGAGTTTAACCCATGTGGGCTTCGGGATCAGGTTGATGTATGCGCTTACTCGGGATGTTGTCACCATTCATGGTCCGAGATCTAAGACCATAAACTAAGATCAATCTATAACATGTTCATCTTGATTCGCATCCTCATGTGATACGTAGGACCAGTCGGATGCCTTGTCTTCGGGTCCATCCCATTTGGGGAGCTAGTCTCTCCCCACCTATTTTCACCTTTTATCTCTATATAGTCCCCTCGGCCTGAGGTCTCCCACTCAGAGTGTCATACAGTGTGATGTGGGATCATGTCTCCATCAATTGTGTTTCATGACACTGCGCACATTCCCCACCTAGCATCGCCTCTGCTACATCTATGCAGCATGATGTTAAAATGCATGGTTGGTCCTATCACACGACCCTAAACTGTGACATTATCGTCCTGGCCGCATGACGAAAAACATCACTGCATTGTGATGACCTCATTTTAGAGGAAATCACATTGAGTATGGACACGTATCATGACATTTTTCAACTCCTATCATGGCTTGATTCTTGTGGCAACACCGGGGACTGCTACCCTAGGCCTGTCACTTCACAAAAAAACACTCACCTTAAAGGACAAACAAGATTTACTGAATTCGGCTTCTTTTAGTGAAAGGGCCACCCCCGCACTCTTAGTTTTCCTCAGCACTGGTACCCTACCATCCCACCTTGCAGAACTACATATGGATTGATTCTCATCCTCATGAGATACGTAGGAACGCTTGGGCACTTCCCCGCGGGCCCAGACTAACATTCCTTTTTTTTTGGCAGGATGTGTACCAACACGGCCAGGCTTCTCATCATCCTTCATGATGCTAAACTACACATCCAAAACTATGTATGGCTTGATTCCCATCCTCATGGGATATGTAGAGGCACCCTAGTATTTTTCCTAGGGTCCAGCCCATTGGAATCATTAATCACATCCTTCCCCTTTCCATCCCCCTGGCCGGACCCCTCGTTAGAGAGGCCCTATCCCAAAGAAGGAAGGATCCATGACAAAACCAATTGGCCCATCTAGCGTACTCCCACCACGGTGGTGTAACTACCCAGGTGTTTGATTCTGTTCATACAAACCATCGCTCCATATTTCACGCTTTGCGTACCCCGTTTTCGGACCCTCATCCCCTTTCATGTCCGAAGAAACCCCCTAATGGCCTGGTCTCATGCCTCATCAACTCAGCTACCATCCTGGGCCAACGTCCCAGATGACTGGTCATGTTTGGAAGGACCCCCTAACAGTATGGATGCTCGAACTAGGGTCTGCCTACTGTCCTGGGCGAACGTCCCGAAGGATTGACTGACTACATTTGTGGCCCGGTCCCGTGTTTCGAACAGGGTCAATGGATGACCCTCATTTTTTGTCCCCATTTTAGGCTAAAACAGTAAGGATATCATTTCTCCACCACGGTTAATGATTTCCCTTTATTTTCATGCCATCCCCACAGTGTTCTGAATCTTCGGTATCGTGATCCACACATCCCATTTCCATATCTTAGGACAGATTTCAGCGACCCTGGAATTACACCATTCGCGCATAAGAACACGCTAAAGAAACAGTAATTCGGCTATTCTAAGGACCTCATTCTCCGGCCATGCCTCTCTCATAGTCCGGAAATCCGGACTGGTTGTCCAAACCCCGGATGCCTGAGGCTTGTTTTCAACTCCCATCATGGGAGGGATGACGAGGCAACTATCTCCTGTTTCTCACATCGGGCATGACCCACGTGAGCTTGGGGAATTGTCGCCCGATGTCCCGCCAATATTATAGGGATGTAATGAACCGATGAAAATAGTGTAAATTGTGCATGCTATGGTATTAAAGAAAACAATTGAAGCACAAAAGTACCATTGAATGGTTTTTAATTTGTTACAATACCCGTGGGTCAACTACCCCCATGGATTGGTTGAACCCTTCAAAATAACGTTGAAGCTCCTCCACCCTTCGGCTTGTGGTGTCCAAGACTTGATGTTGCCGAATCAACTCCCGCTCCTCCTCAGCAGCGGTGGGGCGCAGTTCGTCAGCCTTGGCTCTGGACCTTTCTACGCCAGCTTGAACGACATCCATCTTTCTAGAAGCCTGCCTCCTATGCTCTTCTGCCTCTGCCAGCTAGGCCTTCAACAGTGAGATCAGCTCAGATTGTGCATTAAGAGAGGTTGAGTGCTTATCTTCCCGGGTCTGCATCTGTTGGACCTTGCTTTCAGCCTCCTGGAGCTTCTAGATGTTGGTCGCCTTCCTATACTGCCAGCCGACGCTGAGCCCGTGATCATACTCCTGGATCTGTTTGGCCATGAGATCACAGACGAGTGCATGAGGACGTTGGGAATCCACTCCCACAATGCACAGTTCGCGCAGCCGTGAGCGAAGTCTATCCATTTCATTCACCCATAGAGTTTGGGGGATTTCCTTGATGAAGCGTGTGATCAGCTTCCATGACCAGCGGTGGACTATGCTGCTCTCTTCCTCGTCGAAGGCCGTTTTTTCCCAATCTGCATGATTGGTAGGCTCGTACGCAGGATACGCCCGCATGACATCCTCGGTAGGATCTGAATCTAGCGTTGAATCCGGCGTGACATCTAGTGCCAAATCAGGCGTGACAAAACTGGGACTGGTCGGTTGATCCTCTTCATCGGAGTTCACCTCAATGAACTCGGGCACGACCCTACTGGTGGTCCCGCCAGTGATGAGGTGTGTTGCAGCTCGGGGAGATGGGGGGACTATCTCCACCATCACCGACATTCCCCTAGGAGGGAAGCCACTAGACATCGCAACTTGCCTTGCCGCAGTAGCCCACGCTAGTTGGAGAACTATACGACAGAGAGGGACATAAACGTTAGTTGGCATTGTCTACATATGACGACAAGGAAACCGGTAGAGGAAATTTAGAGAGATCGTCCTCCTGGTGATACTCTTGAGCCGATACTGACAGGACCCCGAGGCGAGGCCCTTCGTATACTTTTGGAAGGTCTGGAGATTCCAGAAGAGCCACCTAGGGTGCTCTGGTCCCACCAGACGCGGAACTAGATGCAGCCATATGCGCGGGTTCTGAAGGTCCTCCATCATCACCCGCCGAGGGGCGAGAATGAGGCCTCCATACAAGTTCCTCCTACATAGCTCAAACATCGGTGAGAATTCCATAATGGCCCAAGAACGGACCATAAGGAAAGACGTTCGGAATGCTACCTCAAGTGCCTCCGCGAAATCGTCGGAATCAATGCCTTGATCTCCGACCTCTGCCTCCTGCAACGAGCTCCCTCCTCCAGCCTCATCCTCCTGAGAGAAGTCCTCTGATTCTTCCGGAAGGGGGAAGAGCTCCCTCAGATTGGAAACTGATAACTGTGGGGGGACCTTCCAATCCAGCAGTACCCTCCCCCGGTCTGTCATTGGGCGCATGACACAACTGGAATAAACGTAATCCTCCAGCTCATCCATGTATTGCTCTGCCTCTTCCGGAGACGCCATGAAAACAGCTCGGACTGGGCCTATGCCCGGTAACTCCATCCCGAGGCGATTCAAGTGCCCCCATATCTCGGGTTGACTGAGGAATTTCCGGTTGACATCCAAAATGTCCCAGGGACCGAGAAGACGACATCCTCTGCCATGTCGATATGACGCAGCCGCTTCCCCGGAGCCTGAGTGGATATCCTATGAAATACCATTGGTGACCACCCCTCCGGATGGCCCTTCTCTTCCGGAATCATCGAATCCTCTACTGCTACCACAACCTCGGCTGGTGCGGGTCTCACCGCCACGGCAGCCCAACCACTGTGAGTGGCCCTAGCCGCCCTCCGACCCTGACGTCGGGATATTGGAAGCCCACCTTCACCAACCCGAATAGTTGGCTGCTTCAGCATCTCCACTGGGTAAGAAGCCTCCCAACTAATGGCATACTCCCTCACCAATCCGAAAGTGGCGGTGGATGGGGGAAATGCAATTCGCATATTCCCATATTCCCATGTGAACAAGAGCCACATATACATAATCCAACACGGGTGCTCCTCGTGACGCACCTCCCAGTAGACCTGCAGGGTCAGCCTCTGGAGGCACCAGAACTGCCTCGCAAACTGATGCGTGGTGTACGGTTCGCAGTGCGGCTCACAATCCACTCGTGCCACCAAAACTCCGCCTTGAAATGCTAGGAGGTAATCCCGGTGCTCTTCTGTTCCCCTCTCATCGTCAGTGAGTATCCCCATTGGAAATGGGAAGGGGTGGAAATTAAACTCATCCGCCCTCCACACCCGGTTCAGCACTATCGACACGGTTAGTTTGAATAGGAAGCTCCCGGCCGCATTCAGGATGGAGGGGCGGATGTTTGATCCTGACAGCGAGATAGGGTTTGGATACTCATAGATCCCCCTGATGTGTGCCACAATCCACCCATACAGGAGGTGGATAGACCCGCATATCCTTGGCGGATTCTTACCCTCGCTAATGTGCCGCAACATTCTGTACAGCTTGGCGAGCATTGGAATCCTCATATTAACTCGTTGCCCCATGGCCAGCACCGACGCCATGATAAACGAGCTAGGATGCCCCCCCCCCCCATGATGGTATCCCTCACTGGTAGGATCCAACCACAGATGAGAGTCGCAATGAATGCCTCCAGCCTGACTATCGGCTGTTGTTCAGTTCTGACACTGAAACCCCAAGTCTTCCATTGGATGTCCTCCATGACCCACCAATACAAGTGATCCTTACCTTGTTGGTCCGCCCTTGGACAAGTTTGAGGCCTCGGAGGGAACACTCGATTTTCTGGGGAATTCAGGAAGCGCTTGAACCACTTCTTAAAGTGGACATCCCTCACTGCCTCATTTTCCTCTCTAGGGACGAGCACCATCAGCATCGATGCCAGTCGCAGAATTTTCTTTGTATCCTCCCACGCGCTCATGATGGAGAGGAACTCATCATACATGGCCCCTAAGATCGAAACCCCCGATATCTGGTGGACATCCCACAGGCTGATGCCCACCTCCCCGTGGTGCAGGAAAAAGTATTGGTCCTAGACGACCATCTGCTCAGAAATTCTAGCATCAGTTGTTTCGGTTGGTAAATATGGAATTGGGAGGCTCATGCCACCTCATATAAACCCACTCTTCTCAGCATGGCCCCAAAATCCTCACATGAGGCACCTACCCAGTAGGCCCAGGCCCGGTCATCAGTAAAGTTGCCGCCCTGGTGCAGGTCCCACTCATCGGACCACCGTTTATTCGGATCCTGCAACGCCGCCTTCATCATGGTACAGTACAGAAGAGGGGATGTCTCCGGTTGCGGTGGCTTACCATGAATACTGTTCACATGGTTGTAGAGACATTCAGCGGTGAAGGGTGTGAAATCCTCCTATGCATGACCATCAGCCGCCCTGAACCACTGGTGCTGGCATGGCGTGCTCCTGAACCAGCAAGCTGGTTTGTCCCTACTCGCTTCAGGGATGAAGACATCATCCCTCATCCTGAAGCCATACAAGGGCAGTTTCTTGCACAACAGATAGTTCTTCTGACCCTTTGATAGTAGTTTTGTCAAATAGGTATGGTCAGAGTGGCTTCAGACCATATCCCCAAGGCCCAGACAGTTGGCCATCTCTTCCCGACGAGCGACATTTGAAAGCACCCCCAATACAGCTTCTCGATGGTCCATTTAGGTTCCGACACTCATAAAATAATTTTTTTTTCAGAAAGGATCGTGAAGATGGATCGCGAAGCCGGCCCGCGAAGATCTCTCATGAAGATAGGTTGTGAAACCATGCTGTGGAGTCTTACCTAGGCCAGAAAACAGGAGTTCTCTTGGCGCGGTCGCAGGGTCGGAGACCCGTGGTTCACCGCGAAGCTCGATTCGTGAAGAGTAGGTGCGGAGTACATGAAGCTTCGTAAAATCGAGTGCACAAAAGGGTAGGAAAATCGGGTGAAGACAAAAGTGGTCAGCCCCCTATTTATAGGTGGTGACCCAGGAGCATCGCGGCGCACCCTGCCCGCGCGGAGCATCGTGGCGCGTCTGGATCCCATGGCCGCGGTCAGCACCACAAGCCCCCTTCGCGAGGCCTCATCTCGAACCACCGACAATTTTGGCGATTTTCCCTCAATCATCGACCCTTCATCCCTCTGCGGTTCGAAGCCTGAGGGGAGGGGGGGCATTTTTTGACGCCAAAATAGTGCATGAAAGGAAGGGGTGAAAGAGTAGCCTCGCACGCTGCCCCTCAAAGCACCAACACGAATCACCCCCGAGGATCGCGGTCCCGCAAAGCACCGGAGGCGGTCCCTCTCCGCGAACGGCCTGACGTTCGTGAACCCACCGTGAAGCACCGGAAGAGGTACCTCTCTGCATACGACCTGACGTTCGTGAGCCCACCAGAAATCACCGGAGGCGATACCTCTCCGCGAACGGCCTAAAGTTCATGAGCCCGCCGTGATGCAACCACCTCCCCTTCGCACCGCGTGAGTTCTGCTTCGTGGCACCCCTTGCCTATAAATACTGGGTTCCCCCTGAGCCCAAGGGATGGAAAATCAGACCTTTCATCCTCTCCACTCCCAAATCTCGAAGCACCCTTTGCCCCGGGAATTAGGAGCTCTGTGGGGTACTTCTACTTCGCGTGACGCCTTCGCTTTGTCTCGTTTTGAGCCCCTCTTCCGAGAGGGATTCCCTTTGCGAAGCTCAAGGGAATTCACAAAGGAGGGGGATTCCCAAGGGGACCCTGGAAGCCGTGGAGCATTTATGCTTCGCGAAACACCCATCCAGTACTAGTGATCCCCATGCCAATGCAGGGTCGCTGCATATCATGAAGCACACTGCCTCACAACACCTTGCTTTGTGAGGCACCTCTGCTTCGCGAGGCAGTGCTCCGCGAATAATATTCCACTTCGTGAAACACCCCCAATCCACACCTCTTCCCCATGCTAATGCCAAGGCACTCCACTTCGCGAAGCACACTCCTTCTCTAGGAAATTCCTCTTCCCGTGCGACCCTCCAGGTTTGCAGGATGTGACTTCAATGTCTCATAGACAACATCACCCGTAGCGTTGCTTCTCCTAATGCTTCTTTGCATAGGCACGCTAACGGCTATTTCTTCTTTGCATAGCCATGCTAATGTGGACCCCACAATGGTTCACTCTACGACCGCCCTTGACCATGGCCTTACTGGTACCTTCCCTCCCCTAAGGAGCAGAGGTTGCTGATCATGTAAGTCCTAGGGGTGTAGAGTGAACCCACCTCGTCCGAGCTATAGGACGTTATACTACCAAGCACCTCGTCCTCAACACATGACGTTAAACTATGATCTGGCCCCATGCTTCGCACGTAGGGTCCCCCCAGCTTGGACATTTTTTACACCACCCATCTCCATAGAGACGGGGTCACCCCCTCCGCAAGGGATGATATCCTCCATCTCGGAGTAGCGTATGTCCGTGGGAGAAGGGAAACCACCTTGGTTTAAGCCCCCTAGCCCACTTGCGGAAGGTAGCACCCATGCACCTCCGTATTTCCCCACTGCCAAGGTAAGTGGAGGGCACGATATGGAATGAGGAACCTCCCATCATTGGTCCCAGATCCCTCTCTCACTGCGCTTTTCCGCACTTCGGCCCTCCATCCTAGAGTAGGTCCCAACACCATGGTCCTCCTAACGCGTAAGCCCATCTTCGCTTCTCTCAAATGCACCCTTCGCGATGTGATCGTCAGGTCCTTGCTGCCTCTTGTTTCTCCCACTGAGCACGACTCACGTGGGCTTAGAGTAAGAATTGTACATGACAACATGTCATCCATCATCATGTTAAACTGTATTCCCTCATCCAGCATGACATTAGACTATATGTCCTCGTCCAGCATGACGTTAAACTATATTCCCTCATCCAGCATGACGTTAAACTGTATTCCCTCATCCATCATGATGTTAAACAGTATTCCCTTGTCCATCATGACTTTAACATGTATTCCCTCATCCAGTATGACGTTAAAATGTATTCCCTCGTCCAGCATGAAGTTAAACTATATTCCCTCATCCAGCATGACGTTAAACTGTATGCCCTCGTCCATCATGACGTTAAACTGTATTCCCTCATCCAGCATGATGTTAAACTGTATACCCTCATCCAGCATGACGTTAAACTGTATTCCCTCATCCAGCATGACATTAAACTGTATGCCCTCGTCCAGCATGATGTTAAACTGTATTCCCTCATCCAGCATGACGTTAAACTGTATGCCCTCATCCAGCATGAAGTTAAACTGTATGCCCTCGTCCAGCATGACTTTAAACTGTATTCCCTCATCCAGCATGACGTTAAACTGTATGCCCTCATCCATCATGATTTTAAACGGTATGCCCTCGTCCAGAATGGCGTTAAACTGTATGCCCTCGTCCTGCATGACATTAAACTGCTTTTCCACGTACATCATGACGTTAAACTTTATGCCCTCATCCAGCATCACGTTAAACTGCACATCCATTTGAACTACGAGGTCTTTGATCCATTTCATGGCATGGTATGTAGGAAGCCTCCACGAGGTTCAATCCCACCCATCATTTATTCACATCGAGTTCCACCTTCATCCTGCAAGATGTTAAACTACATCCCAGTCCGAAGGAAAACCATTGTGACCCACCCGAACTATGAGGAATTTGATCCATGTCAAGGCATGGTACGTAGGAAGCCTCCCTGAGGTTCAAGCCCACCACCCATCGGACCAAGGTCCACCTTCACGTCGGTTCAACGATGAATACCCCTTTGAACTACGAGGTCATTGATCCATGTCAAGACATGGTATGTAGGAAGCTTTCACGAGGTTCAATCCCACCACTAGTGGACCCCCGGGTCTACATTCACATCTGTTCACGGATGAAACCGTTTGAACTACGAGGACTTTGATCCACGTCAAGGCATGGTACATTGGAATCCTCATATAGGTTCATGCCCACCACCCATTGGTCATTCCGACCATCTTCGCATCAGTTCACCAACACCCGGGCAGCCTAGTGTGGAAGCCCCACACCATCTGGACCAAGGTCCTTGTTCGCGTCAGTTCGCCGACACACCATTATAAACTATGAGGTATTTGATCCATGTCAAGGAATGGTACGTGGGAAGCCTCCATAAGGTTCAAGCCCACCACCACCAGGTCCCCTGGACCTTCTTCACGTCGGTCTTCCGGCGTCCAACCTAAACTACGTAGTCTTTGATCCATGTCAAGGGATGGTACGTAGGAAGCCTCCGTAAGGTTCAAGCCCATCATCTGATCGTTCTGACCCCACTCATGTCAGTTCACCCCCATCCCTCATGACATTAAACTGTATTACACATTCCATTCAACTACGGGGACTTTTAACCATGTCAAGGCATGATATATGAGAAGCCTCACGAGGTTCAAGCCAACCACCAGTGGACCCCCGGGTTCACCTTCATGTCGGTTCGCTGACGACACCCATTGGACCAAGGTCCACCTTCACGTCGGTTCGCTGATGACACCCATTGGACCAAGTTCTACCTTCACATCGGTTCACCGGCACCATCCAGAACTACATGGAATTTGATTCCCTACCATGGGGATATGTAGGAGGTCTCTTCAAGGCTCAAGCCCAACTTCATCATCGCCTTTGCGATGGTCCCATGTCATTCCCCCTCCACTTCATTCATCCATCCATCATCCACCCTGATTCTCACCAGGGCCATCATATCCCTGTGAGATCATGTCGTTCCGCTCCTCTTCTTAACATTTAGGAAGCCTCCCATGGGTTGGCCCCGATATCGACATCCCTTCAATGGAAATTCTTCAATTTTGATTCACTCCAGATAGTGTTTTGATCGGGACAACCCATCTTCGCTGGACATTAAACTTCCGACCTACCTCGTTATAAACATGAGATTCCTAAGGAAAACCTGGGATGGCACGCCTTTGGCGTAACCGTCTCCGCTGGATGTTAAACCTGCAGCATACCCTATGCTAAACATAGGAAGCTGAGGAAAACCTCAGATATATGCCTATGGCATATAATTCCCCACGCTCGATATGGGATGCCTCGGGATTCCATGCCCTCGAGAAGCCCCATGACAAGGGACAAAAGACAGACACGCCAGGTCCCTAGCATATATACACGCTACTAATACCTCGACATGACTACTCCCCCAACTGAAGGTTGCTGCCCTAATCAGAACCTTTGGAATGTCTGGACAGAAGGAGTGTAATTAACCGGAATCCATGGAAACATGGAACTGGGAAGAGTTTCACAAACAACGTATTAAATCTATGAGGGAGACCCAGACTAGGTGACGAGTTCTGAGGAGGAATCCACAGAAGGAAGAACCGACATCCCATCATCCCGTTTTCGATCAAGGAGCAGACGTCCCTGAATAAGGAGCGGATGCCGCCCACCTTTGGAAAGCGGGAATGCGGGGCTACAATGCAGCGCGTCCTCCTCTGCAGACGGATGCGCGCACGCCCCGGAGAAAGCATCAGAAACAATTACCATTACAATGGATAAGGGAAAGATAATAGTCTATTATACTCTTACGCCTCATATTAGGGATACTGTACCATATATAGCCAATTTAGAGTTGTTTGAGGAATTCATATACTATGAAATGATCATATTAATTTAAATGAGATCAACAGATAAAATTCAAGGTATAAGAATGGGTATTATTGATTTTATCTCCCTGGTAAGTATATAAGAGGTTAATGAGGCATGTGAAGTTATCAAATAATTTCTCAATATTGTAAGAGATAACTGAGAGGATTGGTATAATGGAAAAATAATAGTCTCTACATTAGAAATAAAATCTTTACCCCCTTCGAAAATACAATGGTATAGGGGGATTAATTTCCTTCAAAAATATTGATATAATAATTTAAACATAGATATAAATTGAAATAAAAAATGTATGATGTCTAATATATCTTCACTGAAAATCATAATCAATATCATGTCCTATATTTAATTTTTTTAAAAAATCATCCCTTAAAATAAATAACTTCAAAATCATCAATCAAATTAGTCTTGAAAAATTATTTAATTATTCATGGAAAAAATATAGGTCTTCTTCATAAATAAAATGATTTCAAGCTTCAATATACTGAAAATGTTGAAAATGTATATATGTGTAAGAATAATCTACATCACAGCAAAAAGTGAGAATAAAATAATTTTTTTGATTCTATATAATAATAAATATTATTTTTTTCATTTAAATAGAAATAAACTCATATTAATGAACTTAAATAGGTTTAATACAACCAAAAAATTCCTCATATAGTAACAAAATAACTCATCCACCTGTAAGATTCAATTCCACAAATGAATTATGAAATCAAATTAAAAATGTCACAATACTCTTTATAAATGAATAATAAAACATATCTGGTTTATCTTATATCATGTTTGAATAAACACATATTTTTGATACCATGTACAGTTAAAATTATCTTTCTGAATGCTACATTGGAATAATTTTTTCCTCATGTAATAATGATCATAAGATAAAACAGTCTACTTTAGAATCATGTTCATACTAAAATAACAATACAACAACTATATTATCCATACATAAGGATACACTATATATTATGAAACTCATTTACTAGTGGAAATCATATCTTGTTAGAATATTATTTGTTTTAAATGAATAAATAATAATAATTATAACTTGTGTATCGATTTATACTTAAAAGAATCTTCAAATAATAATAAAAACAAAACCATTTAACAAATATAGGGTATTATCCATTTCTATAATTATTTAGGTAATACATTTTATAATATACCTAGAATATATATTTTTTACAACATAGAAAAATAGATTAAAATATATCAATGGATACATAATGTACCACCCTCTAGTTTAAAGTAAGATATCCTTTATTTATATATTTCATGTATATAAATATTATCGGTTTACTTTGGGAAGATTTGGAGGACTTTTATTGTATTTTGGGGATTTTATTTAGGATCATGGTTTTATAACGGTTTTGGAAACCGTGAAACACATCTAGGAAACCATACAATGTGAAATAATGGACTCTTGGTACGAGCATGATTAGGATTATGGTTTGTAAAAAATATTTTCCCACCAAGAATAAACCATGATTTTTGGATAAGTGTGATTATTCATGATTGGAACACAAATTGTCTAACCATGAAATCCAATCTTTCAAGGTTCTTCTGGAGGCAGAGGCCTTTGCATGTTTTTCTTAACAGTGTTTTCAAATAAGTCATGGTTAAAATCATGATCTGAAAATTATTGATTTGACACGATTTTATCTTTAATGGATTTTTTTAACTTAATCCAAATGTAACTAAAATTTTACTCATCCCAATGGTTGTGGAGACCTCCCTCTTTAATCTATGATCGATTCATTGGAAGATATTAGTGTGTTGAAGGCCAGATTCCTTGGTATGTCATTTTTCTTCATTGTTTTCCATTAGTTTCTTCTTCATAAAACTTTTAGAATGATGAATCCAATCCATTGGGGATGGTTTTAGGTTGTGTGAAAAAAGTCATGATAAGATATGGGTTTTATCAGTAAAAAGATCTAATGAGATGTTTTGGAGTTTCAACATGGTTTTTTAGCATTTTATACTCTTATTCATTTCCATATATATTTCTAAAATATGTGGATTTAAAATAAAATACTCATATTTGAACATGAATTCTTAGATTCACATAGATTTAATATATTTAAATTTAGTTTAAGTTTTATTTTTAATTCTTTCTAGAAACCATCATTACTGATGTTTCGTAAAATTGAAAATATTAATTGTTTTGAAAAGGATATTATTTCATGATCGTAAAATGGTATTTTAAAATATGGCATAGTTTTGATTCATGGAAATGTATTGATATAATGGTTTTGAATAAAATAATGGTTTTATTAAAATGGCATAAAATGATTGGTTTGGCATGGAATTTGGTTTAATTGGTTAGCATATTTTCATTTTCATTGAAATGAACATATGGAAGGGGTGTGTGCCTTTGCGAGTCTTGGTATATGGTTACCTTAGAAAGAATTTCTATATTGATGAGATACCTATCATGAGTATGGAAATGTCACTTGGGAAATCATGTGTGGTTGCGTGGAATTTTAGAAGTTGGTAATAGATATACAAATGGATTGGGAAACAGATTGAGTAATTTATTTGGTTTCATTCCTTGGACATAATTTTCGTTTGGAAAACAATTTGGATATGAATTTTTTTTGTTTAATATAATTTTGAATTCAATATAAACTATTTTAAACATTTTATAAAATTTGATATTTATATATTTGATAGCAAGTTCTATCATAGTGTTGTTAGTAAGGACATAATTTGGAAAAATACAAGGTAGTTTTCTACTTAAACCATGATTGAGAACAATGGTTCATTTATCGATATTATATATCAAGGCATGGTGAATGGAATGTTATATAATTTTTTTAGTGATTCTTCTTGATACCATAGGTATTGATTGTAGATTAGGGAGGTTAGATCATATTGGGAGTTATGGAGTTGTGACTTTGGATTTTTTTTAGTACTATTTGTTTTGTCATCTACTTTATACTTTGATTTTGGTTTTGGGTTTTTGAATTCTACAATGATAAGGGCTATGAAGAATTTTGGTATTTTGTCCTTTTTATATTACATCATATTTTATTACACTGGTTTCAGGAATCACATATATGATATTTGTTTATAATATGTTGGTTTTTTAATATCATTATAAAGGGGGAAAATCACACTTGATATTTTAGACTTCCATGGAATTAACATCTTTAATTTAGTTTCCTTGGGATGTTACCTTAGGGAATGTTGAAATATTTAATAATCTCAAGACAATGAGGAGGGTTAGTATGTAACAAATTATTTCAACCTTGGCTGGTCCATCTTTCAATTTGGTATAAATGGTATTTGTTTTTAGAACATGTAGTTGAATTTCAATTGGGTTTAGTCCTTGTGTGTGGATGGTAGAAATGAGTATCATCATTATAAAGTGAAATATAGGGCATAAAAAGGAGTATCTAACCTATTTATGTTGAACCTCAAGATAGCTGGTATTTAGTTACATAAGTTTTTTCAATACTTGTAGGATTTGTAACCAAATAATATTCTATTTATCCAGTAAGAAGAGTAGGACATGCATTGTAGTAATTAATTCCCACAAAGAGTACATAATTCATTCCAAGTAATTATATTTGTAAATTCTTTTTGTGATAGCAGTGATGTGGTAAATTTGATATTATTAATCCTTTAGTTGTTAGAGAGTTATATTTATTTCATTTTGTTTTGGATGTAGAATATGGAACCTGGTAGGAATAATATTAGAAAATAATTAGAAGCTATTGATAATGTAGTTGCACATAAGGAAAAGGTGAACAACCATATGGTTCAGATCATTATTCATGTTTTCTGAGCGTTTGATAATGTGATCCAAAGAGATGAACCAACAAAAGTGGATAATTACATTCACTTTAAAATGTCAAATGCAACCATATTTAGGGTTATATGAATTATGATAAAGAAAAGGTTTGGTTGAATATGATGAATTGATGTTTAAATTTCATAGGCAAAATGGAAGATATGAATAAAAATTTGGAATCTTCTATACTAGATGGCCCAGAACGGCCTTTTTGGGATTTAGCTGTTTAGGATAAATTAGGAAAAGCATTTATTAGGGGGATATTGAATAATTTTTCAAAAACAATTCTATCCACATTTGTTAACTATTTCTAGAATGATATAATTTTTTAGATTGAAACCTAAGAATAACTTATTGATAGAGTATGAAGATAAATTTATGAATTTGGCTAGTTTTTTCCCTCGAAGTTTTTCCAAGTGCATCATTGAAGATAGACACTACTAAATCATGGTTGAGACCTAAAATTATCATAAGGATTGAAATATTTTATACTAAAAATTACACAGAGATGTCTTATTTAGATATAGTGATTGAAATGGAAATATTAAAAAATATGGGTGCGGGAAGCATGTTGATATCTATGGAAAATATATGGGACTCTAATTATGAGAATAAATATAAGTGTGACACCTATTAATAAGGTAGTGGAATGACTCAGAATAAGAGAGTTCGATTGGTTATTCTTCCACCTAAAAATAAGTATAAACCTATATTCATTCAATGTGGTTCTTTGGATAACATGGAGATAGATTATATGAAACCACCATGATCATTCCACAATTGTCTCCAAATGGGGTATCTTTAATGATATTGTTAGTGTTCCCCAAGGTCTAATGTTAGGGACACATTAATGTTTGACTAACATAATTTGTTATAATGGGATCAGTGAAAAATTTTATCTCTCGTTAGTAGGGTCAAGATATCTATGGGGATTCTAGGAATATCTTGACCCCTCAATAAGGAAAATCCAGATAGAGTAGAAAAGAGAAATGTACAATTATTAAACAGCTATATAGAGATGATAAGGTGATTTTTGTTGACCGATCCAATCTATCAACAGTAAGAGGTATGATTATATTGTATTCATCAATTATGAATACTTTATTTGATACAGGTACATCCCATTCATTTATCTCGTCCCATGCTATTGATTCTTTTTGTTTTCATATTGAGACTATGCCTTTAATTTTGAAACTTCAATAAAATCTTGACCAAATAGAATGTTGATACTTTATGTGAAAAACATGTTCTATAATAATTTATAGTGCTTAGATGATATGATATTTCTATGTACTTGAGATGGATATATATTACATAATCCTATATATGGATTGGTTGACAATATTTTAATCATAGATTTATTATTGTGCAAAAAGGGTTAGTTTTACAACTGAGTATGACATCAAGCATCTATTTATTGGAGACAAAAATGAAATGAAAGGTGAGATAGAAATTATGGAACTATAAGTTTAAATGATCTCATATCAATCAGAATCATTGGCTTCATAAATAGTGGTTAAAATCTATAATAGTTGTTTTATTGTAGTTTTTTATCATATTATAGAAGTCATTAACAAAAATTTATCATTGTTACCACATAAAAGAGATGTGAAGTATACGATTGACCTCTGCCCAGGAAAAAGTCTTATCTCACTTTATTCTTATCAGATGGAACCAAAATAATTAATGGAATTTAAGGATTAGTCAGCAGATTTGTAAAACAAGGTTCAATAAGCCAAGGACATCTCCATGGTTAGCACTAGTTTTTCAGGGTTAAAAAGGAAGACTAAACTCTAATTATATATATATGGATTATTATAAGAATAACCATGTTATTATGATGAATCTATATCCACTTCCACACATTGAATATTTTTTCAATGAACTGAGTGGATCTCAATGGTTCTCTAAAATTAACATTCGATCTATATATAGTCAATTGTTGGTTTAGATTGAGGATATTCTGAAAAAAAATCAGAATTAGGTTGGTCCATTATGAGTATTTATTTATGCTTTTCAATCTTTCTAATACACAAAATATCTTATAGGAATGGATGAATCAGAAATTATTAGGTTATCTAGACTCTTTTGATTTTGTTTTTTGAATCCATATTGATATATTCAATGGAAAAAATGATATTGAACAACACATTGTAATAGTGTGATAATTTTTTGGGTTCATCGTATTTATTCGAAATAATAAAAGTGTGATTTTTGGATACAAGAGTTAGGTTTCCTTGGATTTTTTATATCTAAAAAAGGTGTTCTTGTGGATATATAAAATGTAGAGGCTGTAAAAACATGGAAACTGGAAAATTTTGTCTTTGATAAACATAGTTCCTTGGATTTATCTGGTCATTGACAACATTTTTCTCATGATATTTCAACAGTAGATTCACTAATTAATGATTTATAAAGGAATAATGTTCTATTTCGTTGGAATGATAAATGTAAAAAATCTTTTCAAGAGCGTAAATTTTTCCATACAAAAATACAAATCATAATATTGATAGAATTAGGATAAAGGTAAGTGAGGTGTTGTGATACTTTTGGATAGGGTTTGGGATGTATTATCATAAAGAGAGATAATGTTATTTCTTATGGATCAAGAAAATTAGGGTTTTATGAGAATAACTACTCAAAACATAGAATTTGGAATTAGGTGTTTTAGTCCATTCTATGAATACGTAGCATCATTTCCTCATTTTTTATAAATTAATGGTTTATACTGATCCTAATAGTTTGAATTAAATTTTCTCATAAAGAGATTTTAATTTGAGACAAGGAAGATGGATGGAGTATATCAAAATGTTTGAAATTGGCTTGATGTATACATAGGGTAAATAAAATTTAATGGAGGATGAATGACATAGAAATTCATATGGTCAGCTGTAAAGGGAATCTTTAGATCAGTAGAAGCTAATGTTTGTGATATCAAACAAGCACGTGGATTGTAAAGAATGATGTACTATTGGAGTTTTCTGTTCCATTTTAGTTCATTAATGATTAAGATGATATGGTTAAAAGGAACAAAAATCAATTTCAGAATGTGATTCAATGAGTTTAAAACTAAATTTTTAGGTGTCTATTTATGTATTGAAGATAGATATGAATTCCGTTTATTAGATTGGATGTTCATACATATCACTTTTTCTAGAAAAAAAACTTCCTGCTTACCGTCATATGAGATGTGATTATTATTCTACAATATAAAAAATGAATAATGTAATGAATGAATTTTTTCAGTAGGTTCGTATAAAAAGAAATATAGGTGGGTTTTATATGATAATACAAACTTATTAAAAGGTTTAGGAAGAGCACATGAAACTAGGAGGTTTGTAGCTATATTTACTTATTCATATTTTCGAATAAGAGTAGATAATCATGTATTTTTCAACAAGTCTCCCACGGATGGTTCAAAAAAATGATTTCGTGTGGGAGATAGTAGGCCAACTAACAATTTAGATACATTTAATCCCTATTCATGAATCTTATATAGTAGTGGAATTATCTAAAATATATATGTGAGAAGTGGTAAAGATGAATAATGTGTTAGTTTCAATAGTATCATACTAAGATCCATGGTTTATGTATTATTTAAAGAAATACTTATGGAAATACTTTAATATAGAATTAACATGAGTATAAAATATCATCCTCAGATATATAGTGAATCAAATGTAATGATATGGATGTTGGAATACATGATTCGGGCTCATGAAATGGATTTTGGTGGATCATCAAAGGATCATTTACCATTAGTGTATTTAATGTATAATAATTGTTTTCATAACTGGATACATATGGATCCTTTAGATGAATTGTATAGGCATCCATGTTTTTGTCCACTTCACTAGGTGGAAACATCTGAGACATCACTAGTTAGATAGAGCCTTTTCCAAGAGACTATGGAGAAGATTTATTTGATATGGAAAAGGATGGAGACTATTAAAAGCCATTAAAAATTATATGCTGATCATCATCGATGTCGATTGAAATTTGAGGTGATTGATCATGTGTTATTTATAATCTCTACAATTCATGGTCATAATCATTTTTGGAAGTAGTGAAAGATATCTAATTGACACAGAAGTCCTTTTGTGATAATTTAATGTTTTGGTGAGTTAGCATATTGATTGGATTTTCCACCATGGTTTATTTCAATGAATAATTTTTATCCTATATCACATTTGAATAAGTATCTAAATAATCCAAAAAATAAGATTTGATGGGATCATATTGACCTAGAGGTGAATTCATTGTCGATTAAAATTCCTGTATAGATTTTTGATAGGAAAGAGGAATTATTGAGTCAAAAAAATCAACATGGTACATTTTTTTGTGGAAGTACGGTAGGATTCAAGAAAAAATGGGGGAACAAAAAAAGGAAATGGTTAATAAATGGCTAAAACAATTTCAACAAAATGGTCAATTTCTACTTTCTAGGTATGGAGATAATAATGTTCGGAAAAATTCAATACCCTCATTTTCATGTATGTAACCCATTATCTATATTTTTTAAGTACATGAAGTGTTTATGTAATTTTTTTGAAGGTTTTTTTGAGTTTTGGATTATTTTATATGATTTTCTAGATGATCACTGTTTTAGAATGTTCTGTAGAAATTGTGAAACACTTCCCCTTTCAATTCAAATTGAACGAGTGGGTTATTAGTAGGTTAATCGTTTTTTCATACTATGTAGCCACCCTCAGGAATCCATAATTATTGAGACTATGGGATTATGCATGGTTGGATCATAGATTATCTTAATATATGAGCCAACTACCCCAGTCGGTTCTAGAGAAAGATGACTATGTAGGGTTTTCAAAACCGCTCACCCTTACCACATATAGATAAAAGATAGATCCGAAAATTGTGGATTTAACATGAGTTTGTCACATGAGGATTAATTTTTCACATAATACTGTTGTAACTCAAAATCCACTCTTCTGAAATGATGTGGACACCTCTCCCTTTTACTCAAGAGTGATTTGTCAGAAAATATTGGTGGATTTATGGCTGAATTACTTGGTTAGTATCCATTCTTCATTTTATTCCTTTGTTTATTATTATTACCTAACATGGAATTATGGATCCATGCTATTGAGGATGGGTCTAGGTTGTGTAATGAAAATAATATTGATATATAGTTGTGAATTTAATAGTAAAAAGTATTTAAGGTGTGTTTTTTGGAATTTCAATGCGGTTTAGTTAGAGTTTCTATGAGTATATTTGTTTTCCCCTAAGTTTATGGGGTACGTGTCTTCAATATCAACCCATATATTAGAAATATAAAATCATGTTTTCTTTTATTTTTTAATTTCATAAAATTTATTTTGAATTTTATGTGATGTGATTTAATGAAACCCTCTGTATTGATGATCTGTAAAATTGTACATATAGATTATTGTTCAATTGGATTTTTTTGATGATTTTAAAATGATATCTTAAATAATTTATTGGGTTTGATTAATGGTAATTGTTTGATTGAAAACATTTCAATAAAATAATTTTTTTATTTAAATTCATTGAATTGATTGGTATGTTATGGAATGTGGATTACATGATTAGAATATGTTCATTTTCTTTTCTATAACCCTAAATAAGTGGAATTTTGTCTTGGAGGACTTGGTATATAATAACCTTGTAAAAACATAGTAGATCAATGAGAGATAGCTCATGAGTATAGAACTATCACGTGGGAATTCATGTGTGGTTTTGTGGATATTTGGAATCATGTAATTGTTATTTCCATTGATTAGGAAATTTTGTAAGGAATTCTTTTGTTTTATTTATTAAAAATCGGTTTGGATTAGAAAATTATTTTGGTATGAAAAATATTTTATTTATGAATGGTTTTCATTTGAGATAATATATTTTAAACTATTTTATATATAATAGTTAATATAAATGTGGTCACATCGTCTATTCTTGTTGAGTGAGTAAGTAACACAATTGGGGTAAATCCTACTTAATTTTATATGCACCCCTACATGTGAAATTTGGTGCTTTATAGATATTATTTACAAAGGCATCTGTAAACCAAAAGTTTCTCTATTCTTTTGTGTTTATATATGATAAATATGTCATTTAATGTAGAGTTGGAGCATGAAGAATATTTGTAGATATGGAGTTGTTTCATTGGAGTCTTCTAGATTTTTTTTTCTTACACATTATGCTCCGATATTAGTATTTTTGTTTTTTCAAGTACCGTAATCTGGGTTATAGAGTAGTTTCCTATTTTTTGTTTCTTTATTACTTATATATATATTACAATGGATTAATGCATCACTTAGTGGTGGTTTTCTTATAATACTTTTGTTGTTGTTGTTTAATTTTTAGAAGGAAAAATCTTCCCACATCTGTTAATAAGGACATTGACATTTATTCCCTACTTTTGGAACATTAGGGATTTACTCTAGGGATTTGTATAAATTCCACATCACCACAATCTAATGATAAAGAACATGGTATCACACATTGGATTTTTGATAATTAATTTTTTTACATTATATGTTATTATTAAAAAAAGGTTAATAAATCTAATTAGAAATCATTAATAAATGAATGAATCAATAATTAACCAATGTAAACAAAAAATATTAAATTATTCAAATAATTAATCATGGATAATAAATGAAAAAAAAATGATAAAAATAAAAATATAATATAATAATAAAAAATATAGTTAATATGAAACTATCATAAGGAAAAAATTAAAAAGGGTATAAGAAATTATCAAAACAATTATAATTAAAGATTAAAAAACTACTTAAATATATCCATAATTTTGATAGGAAAAAAAATTCAAGCACTCTTTCCCCCATTTTATAGAGATACAAATGATTAGAGAATATTGAACAGATCATGTGAACGTCAAAATATTAGAAGAATAAAAGGATAGAAAAAAATTAAAATGAAACAATACATAAATATATAATAAATAATATTCTCCCATTTGTTACGAAAACAATCCATATTTAAAATGTTAACATTCATTCAAATTTCAACATGAATAAATTAATAAGTAAGAATAACATTATTTGGTCAAATATTATATTTATTATATGTTTATAAGATTAGATATATAAATGGAATCTACAATTCAACAAGTAATAAAAATTTAACTAATTCATAAAAGCAACTAATTATAAATTATAAATAACAAACTCATATTTACAATAGTAATTTTTACCCTATGTTAACCCAAATTTTCCTTCATGAAAAGATATAATAGTTAATACTCATCATATTAACTCCCACTATATAAGGTAATTAACTTCAATGATTTATGAGTTATTTGAATAATATTCAATTAATTCATCAAATATTTTCACTGATTTAAATATGTATACTCAATTTTATATCATGATAGCAAACAAAAATATAAGTTAGTTAATATGTAATCACATATCCAAATATAATAACTAATAGATTATATCTTTTTAGTGTATTAGTTTGTATAAAAATAATTTTTTTTGCATATCATTCATAAATAAATGAATTACATTAGAAATAAGAGTTGGTTAAGTCACTTTAGATTATTCCTACTAAAATTGGGGAAAAAATTATATAACATTTCAAAAATTGGAACACATTAATGGTGTATCAATAAAGACAATATTATTTTCATGTAGTTGTCTCAATTATTGAAATATAATCATAATCATAATTTAAATTAGATATAAATAATATATATTTGTTATCATAATTTCAATAAAATTCAAAAATAGAATAGTTAATAGACGAATTGTAAACCCAATTATATGATATCAATTTTTTTATAAAAAATAATTTTTATCTGATTTTTTAATTGAACTCATGTTGTTGATAGAGTTACAATATTTCCATAACTTACTATATTTTAATAACAGAAAAATAGAAAAAATATTGAGAAAAATAATTATAAAAAACAATTGATATACTATATATTTGAATTGTACGAGAAAATAATGAAAACCACAGCCCAATATTAAATAATTATCCCAGATTCAAAATAAAACATAAATTTAATATAGATAAATTAACAATATCATACACTTAATAACTGATAAGGGAAGGAGTTTAATATAATTGAATTTTTTTCTTTCCTGTAATGAATTAATTTAAAAAATGGATACTATTTTATCAGTAAATAAAATTTAGTTAAATTTTATTGGATAATATCAAGGAATTAATAATTGATAATAAGATATTAATTAAACATTTATGATATTTGAAATGAATAAAATAATGTTTTAAAAAAAGTTTCCATCATATGTCAATGTGAGGATCCCAAGAGAGCAATTTATTCCCTCTCATTAATAAAAATATTTAAAAAATTCAACAAATGATTAAAAAGTCAATAAAACATAATTTTATGAATATACCCCACAAGTTTTTATTTTGAGAATTTTTTTAATAAAATTTAGCAAATATTCATTTGAATAATGAAACAAAAGAAATAAAAATTGATGAGTTATTCATTAAAGATAAATTACATAAAAAATCTCTATCCAATAGTAATTTTTAATATTTATTCCCCCTTAATAATATATATTTGGTTATTAAGGAAGAAGATGTTCTAAAAAACATAATTACTATTTAGAAAATAAAAAAACATGGATATACTACTAACTAATAAAATATAATTTCAATCCCATATTTAAATACATATATTGAATTAATAGGACAATTTGGATAAATGAACCCTTTTTAGTCAACATTAATTTAATTTTTTAAAATCATTATTAAAAATAAAGTTTCTGTTTTTGTAATAGTAATTATAGATTTTATATTGATATGTTCCTCTCGTAATGTTTTTAATTTTTTGTAAATTTTTTTGTTTGTTTAACCAATTTTATATGGGTTCCTTCCTTAAAATTGAGAACCTATAATTTTATTTAGATATTATTTTCCTTATGTGAATTTATATATAACATCTTAATGATCATTAATAGGGGAATAAAAAATATCAAAATTATATTGATCTTTAATTTTCAATGTCACCCAAATACTCTATTTAGAGTGTTTAAATTTTTCATTACATGTTTGATTAAAATTATTTTTATTATTTTTGAATTTTTTGTGATGCTCATAAAACCAATCGTCTAGTTTTTCCATAGATGCATTGATATATTTAAAATTAAAACTATTATAATAAAATAAATCCAAAAAAAATTAATTTATCATTTAACTTAGTTTACTCCCTAAGAATAATGGAATTATCACTTGGATGGGATATGGATAGGGGTGATCAATTGCCTTTCCAATTTAATACTTAATATATTTATTCATTATACTATTCTCTTCAATTTTTTATTCAAAATATGATTATTCATTTTAAAATTACACTTCCTTATTCATTTAAATAGAATAAAAATAATTTTCATCTAATAGGTCCTATTTTTTAGCTCCTCATAATGATTTGGTCATTAACATAAAACTTTTCATATTATTGGATATGAAATAAATATTAGTGTCTATTTCTAAATATTCGTCATCATTTTACTAAAAGAAAATATTTTTATTTTCCTTTGACATCCAAAAGATCTATTTCACTTTTTTCATCCTTTTCATTTCATAAAAAATTAGGTATACAATGCGTTCTTATATGATAATGTTATTAATGTCAATTTTCTTCTTCATCTATTTTTTCACTTTTGGAGACCACAATCTCAGAAAAAATCAAAGGGATATTTTACTAAAGGATTCCAAGTAAAAATATCACCAAGATATATTCATCACTTTAATAATGTAATAAAAATATAAAAACATTCAGATAATATATTTAATTGAGTGCATTATAAATATTTCATTACCTAATTTATATATATAATTTTTATGTTGAATGATATTTTTGTTCCATTGTCTATAATTTCATGTAGATTCCTTATTTCATCACCATTTGACTTATATAAACATGATAAAATTTATTTTTGTATAATTTTTAGTGAATAGAATTGATGGATTTTCCATCAAGATCAAAATAATATATTTCCTTAATAGTCTAGTTAACTTACGTTTCTTATGTAAGTGTGTGACCTATCATAAATTATTTCCAAATCGTGTACATACAGATTCTATGAAAAATAGACAATTAATTTTTATAATAATTATAAATTAAGACATCAAACAATGGTGGATGACCCATTGTGTGTTCTTCAAGAAAACATTGGGTGTTAAACATAGAGGCCATCCTTAATAATTGGTTCTTGAAACTAGAAAAGGATTTTCAATCCCATGATACTCTAATGCAAATTAATAGTGTTAGATAGAACACTAACATTAAAATATTTCCCAAGGGGATTTTTTCATCTATCATATTTCAAAAGATAAAATATGATAACATTAAGATATTTCAATGACACATGTTCATTATTAAAAAAATGTTTTCGGATTGTAATATGTTTATATTAGATTGATATTTTTACTCTTTTATTTTAGAGACAATAGTATATAATATCTTTAAGATTAATATTTGTTACATTTTTTCCATTATTGGATGGATAGAGGGTGTGAATTTATAGTAAACAAATTATCTAATAATTTTAAAATAAAATGAATTTTAAACTATAAATAAATTTATACATTTGAAAAAAAAATGAAAATACAGAATTGTTATAGTAGATTTTAAATCAATCAATTGAATGAGTTCTTATATCTCATCACCTAAATATTTTTATGTATTTTAATACCTAGATAATAGTAGTAAAAAATTTGACCAAAATGGTAAATTACATATTATTTTTATGAGTTTAATAATGATACCCAAATCACTCACTCTATTTATATTGAGAATTGATGTTTCTAATTTTTTTTGGTTGTATTTATAATTAATAGCTATAAATGTTTATGAAAAGGGGTGGGTAAAGTATTTAAGAATCAAAAAAATATAATATGTAGTGGCTACCCAAGAATGAAGGGGAAATGATATTGATGATGCTTATATTAGAGTAAAAAATGAGTATTCATACTTGCGGAATTGATGAAAGGAGTGGGTTTCCATTGAATACATGGTTATATCGATTTATGACAGAATCCCCTAACATCTAAATATTTAATGATATGCTTCTTATGGAATTATAAAAACATTCGTTGAAGGAAATATTTCTATAATCTCTATAACAAGAATTAAAAGGATGTTATGAGTTGAAGGAGTTGTCTAAAAATCGTTATACTTGATAGCTTTTAATAATGAATTTAAATTGTCTAAATCAGGTTTAATGTTAAGTAAAATTTATTATAAAATTTGGAGAACCCATCGTTTAGTTATATATATTTTTAGATGATGAATTTAATATTGAAAAAATCTTTGAAGTAGAATAAAGGAGGCCTAAGTTACATTCTATTGTCTCTAAGTGGAATTTATTGTATTTTATAATTCTAGTACAATAATTAGTAGAATTTGATATGAATGAAATATAATGTATATGTCATCCATTACATTGTATGTGTCTAATTGTGTTTCATAATTGTGTTTCATGATGAGATTATATGTGATTTTTGCTATCAGATGTGTGATCACAAAATATGAATATAAACATGGTAGAGGACACTTAATATACATGGGATTAATGCTGATCATAAGTTTGATTGAAGTAATATATTTCCATCTACATCAGTATAGGTGTAATATTAAAAAGAGTATATATGATGTCCTATGTATATTATTGATATTAAATAACATATTTTTCATTTAAAAAATAGAGAAAATTGGGAATTTTGTTGTCTAAAAATCCAATATATTAAAAAATTAATATATAAATAGGAAAACAAATTGGGATGAATTTGTGAATAGTATAAAGGAATTAAAAAATCAACAACACCATATATTGTGTTTGATTTAAAAATAGTAAATTTTATTGATGATATTCATAAATGGAATTGGAAGTCCAAATAATGAGGATGAAATTACAATCCTATAATATTTTTTTCTTATGAAATATAATTATTGTGATTCTTATATTCTGATTCCATGTTAAAAACATCAAGAAACATAGGTAATACAATATCATATCTTGATATGAATTAATAATGATATTAGTTTACCCAAAATAAAATTTATGATGTTTTCCCACATGTATCAATTAATTGAGGTTAAAATATTTAACTAACTTTTCAAGAATAAGGAAGGTAATGTTTAAACAATTCTTAAATGACCATAAAATCTTATAATTATTGTGATATGAGACTATTTGATATATAATAAAGTATGTATTGTATATGTGTGTAATGATTCTAAAAGAATTCATATATATTTTTTTGAAATTATTCAAATATAATTAAAAACTTTCATTCATCAATATGATTCTAATGAATAATTTTTATACAAATGGGTTTACCAAAGAACATTTTTTGCCTGCTTATTTTGAGAAAAGAAGTATATGATTACCATTCTATAAATATTTAACTAAAACAAAATCAGTTGAGCCGTGAAAAACGAGTAAAATGAAAACATAATATAATGTTTATATTTTTAATACACTGTTGAGTTATGAATGAATAACAATTGATTGAAAATGAAAATGAAAAATTTGGGAATCGTGAGAGTTATGAAAATTGTAAAACATGGAGTTATTATGTTATTCTTTTATCTCCATAAAAAAATTTATATATGAATCTTCCATAGAAGTTTCCTCATATTTTTATAGTGTTTTAATAACCATTTGAATATAACTGTGACACCATCTATGGTTTGGTCCAATCTGTGTTGGATGCTTATATTCCTTCAACGTCTATCCACTGTGATATAACATAAAATCATGGTTGTTTACTCCCCACCATACCTAGTACCTTGGAGTGATGATAATTTTATCTTTATGTTACATTGGTGGTCCCATAAAACATATCTATCAACACCACACATTAAATCAGAATATTTTACTACACATGATACATAGGGTGGCCATCAATGTTCCACACACAAATATATCACTATCCATAATTTTTAACACTCTATGCCAAATATAATCCCAACATAGCTATCCTATTAGAAAACAATGAAACTATGGCCATCCCCAAACTCACTACAATTATATAGACACCGTATATATTTTTATAAATCTCTCCAAGCCTATGGAATTCCTCATGATCCCACTCAGCACCCCCAAGCCCTTGAAAATTATAAAGGGATGGGTTTTATGAATATTAATCCTCACCATCATAAGTGAATGGAACACATTAATCCTATATAAATAATACAAATATAAATATCATATGTATAATAAGAGAGAAGTATTATATAAATCCCCTTATATAAAAATAAACCTAAAAAATACAAGACGAGAATAAGATTTGAAATAACCCTTTTGTTGGGCATTCACTTGGTTGGGAACACACTAGTCTCCTATAAAACAAATTTAGACATATTATACATCTATAAAAAAATAATATTTATATGTTTTATTATTAGATACTATTAATTAATTATTTATAAGTTACCATTTATTAATAATTTATTATTTTAATAATTATTTTAGTTTTAACCATTTTATTTTCCAACAAGTTTATATTTTTTATTTTTGGTATATGCACCTTGGGAATTGTTTTGTATTGTCCTTTATTTTAATGTTCTAAAATTATATGTTTTTTATATTAAATATTATATTCGAACCATTCCTTAAAAATTGCTCGGAAAAATAAAATATATCATTTCATGGAATAAAATTAATATATAGAGGTACTCATTCATTTCGTATATGTTTTTAAATTTCCAATTTCACTACTGGTGAAAGCTGTTTTCACCTTGATCTTACCTTATAAAGCATTTTTATTATTAATTTCTTTGTGGAACATGAGTTTTGTTCCTACTCATGCATCATTATATTTTATCCATCCTCGTGATAATCCTTGTACACTAGAAATTAAAAATGTATCACAACATATTCTGAAGGTTGTAGTCTACACAAACAAACAAGCATGATTTAATTTTTCAATGAATTTAATGGTAAGGTGGTGTAAAATATATTACTATAAAATAATATTAATAAATTTAAAAAATCATATATATTCATTAGTTTTGTCATTATAACTAGGAGTGTGAGGAGGTGATGAAAAACAGAACACATCACTTCATGGATGTGTTAGATAATGCATATAAATGAGAAATAATTTTATTTACCATAAGACAGAAAATGAGATGATTTTTTTACCATAAATATAATAACATTAAATTATATTTTAGATACTAATGTCATTATATAGATATTTTTACACTATAATTCAAGGAGGTAAAATAGTTATTAAACCTGGAATAACTCAGTTTAGAGTTAACAATATTCAACTATCTCTCTATTGGAAAATAATCCTTCATAGCTTCAGGATTTGGGGAGACCATGATCTTTATAATGTGGATATGTAAGTTTGAAAGGTATTTTTTTTATATTTTATATGATATAGCTCAAATTTTTTGAAATTTTTTTAGGAGACGAGGTGCCAATATATATGTGAGAGGATTGAAAAACATCTAATTATTCTAAACATATAATGATTACAATATTCTTAATCTTGGTCACATGGTAGTAAAAAAGTAAATTTTTAAGATAACTTTCTTTGGGATGGAATAGTATCATCCAATAAGAGTTAATTTGAGATTTTTTTTCCTTATAAAAAATTTGTATCCCTATTTCACCATTTTACCACTTCATCATGGTTCCACCTTCTTTACAAAAGTTAACATTCGTAATGAATAATATGAAATTATAATAATTAAAATTTCAATTTCTCCAAATTCAAAATATGAATTAAATTTATTTAAATATAATTTTTATTGTTCATATAAATTAGTTCTAATAGAATTTCACATATTGAAATGAATTTTTTTTTAGAAAACTATTATATTAAGAATATAAGTGAATTATTCCAAAATGAAATTTAATGATAGTTCAAAATGAAATAATTATATTAAGTTTACTAATATGATTTTTTTAAAAATTTATAACAAAATAAAAAATATATTGTAACTTTTAGATGAAATTATTTAATAAAATGTATTAAATGTTTTGCAGAAATCTTCATTTTTTAATATTTAACAAAAAATAAATAAATTTCAAAATATTGTAAAATTTCACCCTATGATATACATGAAATATTGAATTCAGAAAGGAATTTAATTACATCAAATTTAACATATAAAACCCATGAATTATAATTCTTAAAGAAAGTATAATATATAATGAAAACACATTTTTATAGAAAAATGAACCATGAAAAATTAATTTTAAATATATTTTATATAAATATATTATTAATTGATTTCTAATATGTTACAATTTTTTTTCATATTACATAATATCATAAATCTATTTTAAAATTTATCAATAAATTGTTTATAAAAAATACACATTACATTAAAAATATTACATTGATAACATATCCCACATGGGAATTAAATAATTTTGTTAATATGATATTAATTATTTATTTCCCAACTATTAAATTTCATTAATAAAAAATAACAAGATTTATGTATCATAAAATTTTATTAAATATAAATTTACCATAGGTTTATTTTATTATTTCATGACATAATTTATTAAGGTGTTGTGTGTATCCTAATAGATAGAATATATTATTATTTAATAAAGAAATTCATATTGAAATATATGGGTGTTATATACCCCCCAAATATTTTTTCTTAACTTACTTATATTTTTTCTTATAAAAATGTGTGTATATTAAAAACTAATTTCATTTCCACTATTATATAACCAAGTATGATTAATTAAATATTTCTAAAACCACATATGTATAGCTATATGACACCTAATTTGGAATGAGATTCCAAATTAATATCTTTATAGTTGAGTGGTATTTTTCATATTAGACTCAACTGATATATATCTTCCACTTTCATTAATTGAGTAATTCTTTGAATATAAGTATATATTTAGTGAGAAAATATACTTCCTTGAATTAATTCCAATTACTAGGAGTATTTTTTTCCTTTTAATGAGTGATTCAATCAGTTTTTTACTCCTTATTATAATGAAGAATGACTAAGAGGATTTTATTGTGCCCTATGAAAAAAAACCATTAATATATTTTTCGATGAGAAAAATAGTGACATGTTATTACACATTTCTAAAACTAAAATCTATATAATAGGATAGAATATATTTCAATTCATATAACATAAATAATTTCACAATAACCAACGTTATAATATATTAATATCTAAATTATTTATTAATAATTCAAGTTTTTCAACAGATACATTTTTTTTAATTTACAAATTCACGATGCTTCAAAATTAAATACAAAAATTATAATTATTTTTTGAATTTGTACATATTTATGACAGCTATTCATTCATGTATGGAATTATTCTTCATCATTACATATATATTCTCTTTCTAAATAGACATCCATTAGTTGTCTTAATAGAAAAAAACCTTCAAAAAATTGTCATATAATGATTCAAAATCAAATAAATATATAATTGTGTTTCTAGATTTTAAATAAAAAATTAGAAAGAGTTTATCAACAACATACCTTATTTCAAAAATTAAGGGAAAATAATTTCAGTATTAGTAATTTCATATGTATGGCCTTGCTCTCCCAACCTCATCTCAGATTAAATCCCTTGACTATTTGGGTGTTGGTTTGAATCATTCCCCATTTCCATAGTGTTTGAACTCTTTATATTGATGGATTACTTGTTTCCCTTATGTTCATGACATTTATGTCCCTAATATTTTCACTTATAATAGACACCCATTCCATTTATTCTAGTATAGTGATATTTCTATAAATAATAATTGTATATTAGAAAATCAATTTGTCCATTGTTGTCTATTTCCACAGTTATTTTTTTTCTATTATACTTTCCCCAACCACCCATGATTTTTATTATAAGTACAATACCGGAATAATAATTTCTTTTTCTATGTGGTACTTCATACCATGTCTCAGTTTGATGAAATATTTTGACATACTATTTCTCCTCAGAGGATTAGCTTAATACCATAAATAAAATAATCCATCTTGTTTTATAGAATATATAAATAGTTCACAAACATTTTTTGTTAATCACAAAAAGTTTTCCTCACACTAATTTATAATTTCTTCTTCCCTATATCTTAAATTAAGTAATTTCATTTTAGTTTCAACTTATTTCACAAGAAATTATATTTTCTCCTTAACACATATACATTGAAAATTTTATATCACATATTATAAATTAGTATTCCAAAAAAATAATGACCATGGGTTTACATCTCCATTTATATATTATATTTATATAAAAACAATATACATTTAATATCTTCCCAAAGAGAAGTATATTTTTAGTGGACTTAATCCATAGTTTAGGTACCAATATATTAATAGTTTTATTGAAATATTAAGGACTCTACGACATGAGTTGGTCCATACTAAATTAATAATTCTAACAAGTATTATGTTTTTCTACTCTGTTAAGGTTATGTGTCTGAACATGGATACGTCTCCCCAATATGTCCATGATCTACTCTACTTCAACAATTACTACATTGAATTACTGGTAAGGTAATCCCAAAAATTTACTACAAGTATAGATTTTAATTATATTTAATTTTATGTGAACCATATCCAAAAAATACCATGGAAATAATTTTCTTATATCATCAATAATATTGAGATATACTATAAAAAACCCATACAAATATTTAATATTATAGTTGATTATGTTAATTTTTATTCATGTTATATTCCTCAAAAATCTTACACCCATGGGCTGTAATAACATTATTATTGTAACAAATAAAAAAACCTGACTCTAGTGACCAAGAGTTGATGTTTATAGAGTTACATTGGTATAAGATAAAATGTACATAATTTAAAGTATTTATCACATTAGTAGTATTTGGAGATAAGGAACGTGCATTATTTCCTTGAAAATTTCAAACAAATATATCGTAGCATGAAAAAAAAATCTTTCATCACTATAGATATCATAATAATTCCATCTATATTTTATGGGGAGAGGGAAAAATTGGGTGAGATCAATTTATCAATAAGGGAAAATTCGTAGAAAAAAATAATCATAGGATAAAAAAGGTATGAATATTATGGTCGAGATTAATAATAATTAGTGATTCCACGTGAATAACATCATAAAAGGAAAATATACCCATAGACGGCATACCAATAAAAATAATCACCTGAATAATTATAATTTGATTCATAATGATTTATTAAATATTACCAGACATCATAATTTCTCTGTAGAGTCCTCATGATGGGGTATCATTCATAAAATGGTACATAATAAAAAAATAACAATGATAGCATGCCTCATGAGTCCTACTACTTCTTTGAGGTTATATCTAATAGTAGGAACTATATGATCACTTAATATATCATATTCATTAATCATATAATAGAAAAAAATACCAAATTAAAAAAAATTATTATAAAACAAACAAATAATATTAGAAAATTTATACATGTTAATTTATAACCCATCATGAAAAAAATATATCTAGATAAATAAGGTTTATGGTACCACTAAAATGTCTATAAAGACATTAATAATTCAATTTGGAAGGGAAAATGAAATATCATTTTAATATATGAAATTTGAAAAATATAGTTTACTAGAAAATTATAAATATTATTTTCTATGAAAATATTTTAATGTTTAAGACGGTTATTAATAATATATAGTAACTTTTATGGGGGTGGGGGTGGGGTGGGGTAGGTGGTCATATGGTAAATATTAAAAAACATTATCTTCCCAAATTCATAAATAGTAAAACAATTACATTCACCGATATTAAAATAATGGATAATTATATAAAATCGGATAAATTATATTATAGTATAAATTTACCATTACCAAAAATTTATAAATCCATAATAACTCCCATAAAACAAATGGAAGGGAATGGAAATGATGGGGATGTTTTACCAAAGTAAATAAGATATGGGGATGATATTTCATAAAAAATAAATCATGATCATTTTAAATACTAAATGGAGAAAAAAGAAAGGAGAACATTAAAAACCCAAAAAAACTAGAGTATATAAAAATAAATGGAGTGTATTAGAGAAGTATAATATAATTCCCCTAATAGAAGCATATACAAAAAAAAATTCAACATAATAACGAAATATTTAAATAAACATCTACCTTAGGGGTCTTCATAGTCAGGATCACTTTGTTCTACTATATAAAAAATTATACATTTTATATATATTTATTTGAAAAAATATTAATTTTCCATATTAGGTACTGTTCATTAATAGTTTCTACTTACACATTTAGTAATAATTTTATTATTAAAGAAAATTTGTGTGATTAAAATTCCATTTTCCATGCATGTTTTGATTTCAGTGATCCAGTCCATAAACCAGGGTCATGGTTTAATCATAAAAAATATCTTAAAAAATTTACAACTATAATTATTACATATTTAATGTACAATTATATCCATAAATTAAATGATCATGAATCATATAATACATCATTTAATAGAGATTCTAGTTCCTAGGTACACATAAGTGACTATATAATTTTTATAATAGATGAAAATTAAATATAGTAGAAAAGTGTTTATATTTATATTAGAAAATTAATATGATAAAAATAATATTTAATAATTAAATATATATTTATTACCATTCATATTAGGTGGAAATGAAAAATGAATCACATCCCTTTGTTGGGGTGGTATTTAACTCGCATTTATGAGATATATTATCGTTTTCTAAAAAAATTAAGGGTTATAATGTTGATAATATATTAATATTACAAAATAATCTATATATATTATAAAAATATTATATATATTCAATAATTATGTCTTTATAATCAGCTTTTTGGGGAGGTTATGAGAAAAACATCACTTCTTGGAGGTGGTAGTTTATATGTATGCTTGAGTGATGTTTTCTTTACCTATATAATTATAATAGAGATAAAAATGGTTTCTAAAAAACCTAATTTTTTTTGTTTTTTATAGATAAATATGTTGTAATATCATCATGTTTATGATAGGATTAATGGTTTTACAGCAATTTAGAAACACCAATGAACTAGGTTAGGAGTTATAACACTTTTTTAGAAAATATCGACTGGATTTTTACTAAATAACAAATAGTTTGGGATTTTATTGAGAATAAGAACAATTGGATTTTGAGTAGGATGTTTTGGGTGGATAAATTATGGGTTTAGATAATAAATAGTGTTAAATGTTTTTTAATTTTTTAGGAGAGGGGGCTTAGAATCATAAGTAAGGGCCAGAACACATTTGTTGTTATTTTTAATTTTAACTATTACATGTTTCTTAATCAAATTTAGGTGCACTAAAAAAATTATATTTAAAATAAAAAGTGATATGTGTTTAAATAACCACATCCAATATTAATTAATTTAGTATTTTGTTACCTTATCATAGTCTTTTAACCATAAATAACTTTTTTTACCCATTTATAGTGTAGATTACATCATTACCAAAGATACTATTCAAAAAAATGAATAATGTATTTTATCACATCCCTACATATGAAAATAATGATTCAAATTATGGAAATATATTTATCAAGATTCAAATATTAGAATTTCTAGAAATTAATTTTAATATGTTGTTGAAAATTGTAATAAAATTATTTCTTAGACATATGTGTTTAAAGCATTAAATTAATGTTTTAAAAAAGTAAATTTTAATATGAATTTTTATTGAATTATATAGATAATTTTGAATAAAATATATCTTATATATAACTAAATAGAAATATAAAATTTAATAAAACCATAAATTTTCTGCATATAATGATATGAAATTCAGGTTTTGAAAAAATCTACATTTTTTACCATTCACCCCTAAATTAATAAGTTATGGATGTTCCTAAAATTCATACAAAAAATAATTTTAAAAGATGAGAAAAGAAATAACTTCATAAAAATAAATTAATATTTTAAATTTCATAGATTTTTAATATTATATAAATATACCAAATAAGATAAAAAACCAATAATTGTAGAAAAAATAAAAAATGAAACCTTTTGTGTTCTAAATATTATTTAATATGAATTTATAACTAGTTATGTTTTAATATATTAGGTTACACATTAATATTTTACATCATATAATAATTATATTTTAAAAGTTGTTAAATTAATTTATTAGGAAAAAATATAGAATACATTAAAATCAATTCATTGAGATCGGGGAAATGAAGGAGGATGGGTGTGGCGTTCAAGAGCTTATCTCATGAGTGGTGTAATAGAATCAATGGTCTCTAATATTCAATCATGGATTATATAATGAAAGAAGTTATTGAATTAAACAATCCATATATGGGTGTAGATGTTCATGCTGAAGGTTCCAAAACATGTGACGAAAATGATGTAGAGGTTAGGGTTTTACCCCTCAAAGGTAAATGCCCAAATAAAAGGTTCTTCTCCTACAATCTAATTTCTAGAAATGGTAGGTATGTAAAAAAAGTAATAAAGATTCGTTTTTATCAAGGAATGAGTCTATTAGGGATTGTCAAGAGTCCAATCTTCATTCGCTCATCGCTAAGATCGTTCTCCAAAAGGATGCCCAATAATAGAAAACCCCAGACTTAATTCAAAGGCTTTTCTAGATCTAGGGTTTCTCAAACTAGAAATTAATTCCTTTAGTAATGGGTTTCATTCATAGTTTCTTCGTGAATGAAGATTTAAAAAGGGATTATTGGGGATTTAGCATTGTCCCCCTGAAGATAGGATCCTTAAGCATCTATTAGTGGAATTTATACGTTGATCCATTTCTGGTAAATGAAAAATTCACTCAAATGTTGGTTATGATAATTGGGATTAATGTGATATTGCAACACCTTTACATACTTTTTTATATTGCCTTAACAATAATAATTCCTATAAAAATGATCCATGAACAAGGGAGGGAACACATTGGTTACATCGCTCGAATTATTGTAGGGTTCGATTATTATCAAACACTTATAGATAAGGTAATTATATCAATTGATACTGATGCAATGGATCTATAAATCATTTATGATAATCTATTGGATTTTTTCTTTGAATGAAAATAATAGGTCACTTCTTGTAATATTAAAAATGTTACATGGTTTGTTATCTTTTTCAATAAAATGGGAACCATCACACTATTTATAAGAAGAAACATCGGAAAGGTTCTATACACAATAGAAACACTCAATCTATCTAGGATGCCACTTATTAACGTTCCTTCTATGATAGATTTTACTAGGATAATGGTAAAACATTTTAATCTAACACGGATGAATATCACTAAGTATACAACCACACCATGCCTTTCCAATAAGATTCCAAATAATGCTTCTAAATACCTTGTGAAAGTGAGAGTCTCTTTCAAGAAATCCCTGGTTAAGAGACTCTTATATGAGGACACTAATATCTCTCCTCCTCATGAAGTCATAAGGGCTAAGGTCAGTTAGGTAGATGATGTTGATTTTTTAGATACAGTTGACCCCAATTTGTCTAGATTTGTTCAACAAGAAACGTTGAAAAAAATTGGATGGATGCGCATGATAAATGGATATAAAATATGTGTATTATGAATATAGTGTACATGAACTATTGATTTCATAATGAAATCACAAAGGAATAAATATGGCTGATTCCCCACAGTGATTTAAAAGCCAGGAGACATGTGTGTCTAAACATATGGTTGTGCAAGATACCACTCTAGTACCTAAAAAAATATCGGAAGTATTTCTTCCTCACCTTGTACATCTACATCAATGGAATAGGATTATCATCCCCAAAATTCATCATCCAAAATTGAACGGGACAAGGAGGGCTTCTTTATTATTCTCATTCAAATGATCAAACAGGTTTCTGGTCCAGAACGAGATCTATCGTCATCACACCCTCAAAATGAAGGACATGTCACAACTTGGAGCTTTTTTTCCTCAATTTACCAATCTCATGAGACTTGAATATGACTCCTTTGGATTTTATTATAAAATAGATTGTGACTATGGGATTGAGCTTATAAAAAAAATTAACTTTCCGGCAAAAATTGTTGAAAGGTAATGTTTACCATGTGGTTTTCAGAGTGAGTACTCTAAGTGGTTTGACTCATAGATTAAATTCATTCATGCCAAAATAGAACCATAAACTTTATAATCCATATATTATCTTGATGTGGTAAAATTATTAACCACTAATTTGGAGGAAATATTTTAGGTACATATAGAGTTGAACTTATGTAATCTTGGTTAGATGTACATGATTTTCCCCAAATGGAATGATATTGTTTATTTATCAACAAAGGATAAACCCAATACCCCCTAAAAACCAAAATAATGGATAAATTGGTGTCATCCTAAATGTAAATGCAGATTTCATAGGTATTTTGGCTCTATAACGTGTCATTAATGTTTTTTAGGCTTTTCATGTTGGTCTAACATTAAATTTTTCACTAACCCCTGTTGTTTTTTCTCTTTATTAGTTATTATATAGGCATCACCTAATTATTTTTTATGGCGTATGTTTGAAAAAATATCATACATTGACATTGATTAATTTTTATCCTGAAATTTTATTTATTGACTTTATTGTCATTAAATTTATTCAATAAAGAATAAAATATAATGTATATATCATAATTTATTACTATTTTTTCAATTTTTGAATATTTATTATAATATATCATGACTTTTTTTAGATCAGCATTGCAAGAAACGTAGGATATTAAAAATAGTTTTACTTATTGGTTAATAACATAATAAGTTATTTGGGTGTTATATATTTAGTATGTGTTCATCATACCAAAGACATATAGGTACCATCCATAACCGTAAATATGATTCATTTCAGTGACACTCTTCTTATGCATGATGTGACCCATGATGAATGTTCAGTATTCATCATCGACTAATATGGTAAGAACCTTTATAGGACAATTATATCCCTGAACTTATGTAGTTTTATCATGAATGTATCAAAAATATTTCATTGTAGTGGGAGATTGATATGTGAATGTTGTATAAGGTTCTATTCACTAGTGATGTCTAGAAAACCATATTAATGATGAGAATATGTTTGTTATAGAGTGCATAATATCCAACATATATTAAGATATTATTTCAATATATTTTTATTTAATCCATTTTTAATTTAATATTTTTACAGAGATAGATTAGTTGGAAAAGGCATGTACAGAAATGTTTAGGAAAAGTCTTAGTGTTTGAAAATATGTCTTTTCTCTTCGATAGCACAATTTAAAGAGTGGTTTTGTACTTGGTAACTAAGGAATATGGAATAAAGGTGAGTGGAATAAATGGTCAATTATCTTCTCATGGGTTTATGTAAAATTATATAGTCAGTACCATGAACCCTCAAGTGTACTTTTGTGAAATGACTTGGGTATTTGGGTGTGGTATCATGGGTAATATTTTAGTTGAACCACATGTTTTTTGGCGTGGTTGAGGTTGCAAGGATGTCATTGTGGATCAATATTTATGTTTTGGGAAGTTGGATCAAGGTAGGGACTAAAATGTTGTATATAGAATAATAACACACTATATAATATTATATTCCAATATTGTGGTGGTAGATTAAGAATAAAATTATTATTTAATAATAAAAATTTTAAATGATACCAAGGAAACTTTTTTCCTATGATATATAAGATAGAATTTTATTTTGTAGGGAGATCGTTGTATTTAAATGGGGGAATATACTATAACTACCTATACATATTGGGTCACCCATTATAAAAGTAATGTAAACACATTAATGTGACTTTGGGTTGGTTATTCAAGTTTTTGGTTGTCCCTATACTATAGTTTTCAATATTGAGTAAAATATGAATCATAATGAAATACCATTTTACAAAAAAATTAGATTAATTAATTTAAATATTAAATTATTGATTTATTAATTTTTCTTTATTTGATGTAGTAGAAAGTGGAAATTCCCCAATTCCCTTATACAGTTCCCCTAAGTTCTTAGGTATCCAGTGGAGTCTTGTTAACCACATGGTAGAGTTATGTGGAGTTTTTGTATTTTATTGATGTTTTTATGAGTCATGTTATTTATGAGTTTGGGTATGTTCATGATAGAAACATGAAATAGAACCACAAAAAAAATTCAATTTTAAGTGAAATACCTATTGGTGATCTTAATTGAGAAACTATATGGTACAACATCTGTGTATATTATTCTTCATTGATGGCTACATGGAATTCATGTAATGTCATAGTTTTTGAAAAGTGGAGGTACATTTGAAGTTTTACATAATGTGGTTTCTCGGTAGTGTAATTGATATGGGTTTGGTTGTATGGTCGAGAGGTAGGATCATCAATATAACAGGCATACTGATGGCCAAAAACATGGGTGGTGATTGATGCTCTCAAATTTTGGTGTGATCATATGCTAGTGGTGATACTCCTACCAAATATGATTGGATATTATGAAAATTTTCAAATACAAAATTTCCCAAGAGTTTGTCATGAACAAAGTTTTTCTAGTGTTATCCCCCCAATATGAGCGCATTAGGTTGGATGGTGTTGAAAAAGAATTTGGTGTAGGGATACGTTGTTGGTGGATTCATGAAAATGGGGGATGTTGAGTCAAAATATGGGTGTGTGGGGTCATCCTGATTAAAAATCATTAGGATTTTGAGATAAAATTTTGAATTATAATTAGTTGTCTATAATGATTAAGATATGATCTGGAGATTTACCCTTGGAGAATTTTTATGTTTTTATTGGAATAGTTAAGTGGGTTATGGGTTGGAACATAACAACATTTTGTGTATAATTTCTTAGAATATGAAAGGAAATTATTATTTGGAAGAATATGGTTAAGTCATCCCACACATGCATTAGCTGATGAAGTTTAGGTATTTCATTGATTTTTAATCCGAAATCGAGTAAATTGTGTTTATTTATTTGGTTTCAATTAATTACCCTTTGAATAAACTGGTATACTTAAGGATATTTTCTAGAGACACCATCGGTTTTTTCATACTATGTTTATATACAAATCATGAACAACACCTCAATGTTGTATAGATATTTTATTGTCTATAGTAATTAAAAGGATAATAGATTGGGTTTTTGATCTTAGTGGTATTGGAAGAATTGTGGTTATATGGTTGAACGTTTTTTATGCACTAGGGGACCCCCAGTATTGAGTTGGGTTATCAATTGTTTTAATTTATTATGTTTATATATTATCTTCATATGGTAATTATGGTTTACTTTTGTGTAACTCATCTGACATGTGAATAAAATATTTTTAAGATTGTGGTATTTTATAATTTTTATACATTTTTGTACATAACATCTTATTATTTATCATTATTTTTTCTATATATTTTCATTATGTTATGAGGTTATCTTCTACCTAATATAACCCCATAGAAACTTAGCACTATTTTGCACCCTCTTCACGATGAGGTTCCATTCACGTGGTCTAATAGGTCTCTTGATCAAGTTTCATTAATGCAATTTAGGTCCTAGATAAAACAATGTGGTATCGAAGTATCTTAAATAATGATTGATATAATGTCATGTAATTCATGTTTCTTTATTTTTATCAGGGGGGTATTGATTAATAGAGGTGTAGCAATTTTCCCGAACATTGGAAAAATATTGTACATTTTACCTGAAGAGTAAAAGTATGAGTTAAATTCAAGGTTTCTAGGGGAAATATGTTTTTTTTTCATTATTACACTTCAGTTATTTGATATAGAAAAGATAATTTTTTGATATTATTGATTTACGATGTGACTCATGGACCTAAGTGGAATATTGGTTTACTCATGAATCTAATTAGGATCATAAGACTCACATTACATGTTTTTATGTTCTTATCAATGCAATATTAATTTGGAAAAGGTTTAAATATTTAACATATAATAAATAAAGTTTTTCTGATTCCACTTTTAAATTATTGGTGTAAATCTACTCAGCTAAATTGGGATTGTAATTCCAAGTCTTTTCATGTATATTGAAAATGTGTGGACTTTTTTTGTTTGACACCGAACCAAAATATGTGTAGGAAATTTAATGAGGATGGACTGATGAGACTCATGTGAGGGTAGACTGGTTTATTGTCTATTGGTATGTGAAACCTATTATTACCTTACATATTTAGGACATGTTGAATTATTTTTTATATACATAGTATGGAATTTTTTTATCCATGGTATGCCACCATAATGGTTTCTATTGAAGAATCAAGAGGGTTAGTATATAGTTCCACTAACATATGCAAAAAAATATGTCCCCTGAAAGAGGAGGCAATATTGAGATACAAGTAGTTATATAAAAATCATATGATTAGTCATAGTGGATAAAGGAGCATGGGAAGTGGAAAAATTATCACAAGAGTAAGATATTGATTTGGGTTATACAAAAAATTGAATAGTGAGCTATGTGAGATTATCCATCCATGGAATATTTCATTAGATAGAATTCAATCACAATATCCTCCATTATATTCATGCGATGGTGGACACCATGTATCTATGTATTAGATCAAATATATTTATATGATATTGAATCAGATTAATTTTCCACTACTGTAGAGGGTAAATATATTGAATTTTATGAATATGGGAATATAAAAACCCATTTATAATATATTGGTATAAGATAGTAGACATATGGTAATTACATGGATGGATTTCCCTAGAAAGTCGTTATATCACTTATTTCCTAAAATGATGAGGGTACTTCAAGGTTTAATATTCATGTACAACAAGCTAGAGGAGGATTTGGTTATAAATTTTGTTACGAGGTTCATTAATTTACTATGATTTATAGAAACCATGATTGGGAACGTTATCCCCATGTTTTGGTTGTTTGTATATGTGTATCAACATTCTATTTGGAAACATATGAATATATTTAGGTTTAAATCATGTTCATATGTGGTGAATCATGCTTTGATTTTAGAGTGGGACTTGGCTGAGGGAAGTTACTTAGAGGGAAATTGGTATTGGGTTAATATGGTAACATATCTATAAGTAGATATAAATGGTGATATGAGGTGGCATATCATGGTAATTTGAGTAGGGGATCAATTATTTGACTATGTTATAGGTCATAGATAATGTGTTATCCTTATGTATAGGGATATCATGTTCATACCTTGTGTGATAATCCACTGAAATGGTGTTGGGTTATGTTGGTAGATTAGAAATCACGGTCAATTTTACAAGATCATATCATAGAAATTTGTAAGTTATAAAATATTTTCGAATCACATGTCTCAGATAGGATCATGGGATATTCTTAGAGGTGATTGTAAGAGGTTATATATACACACTAGTTGTAGAAGAGTAAAAAATACACAAAACTAGGAATAATGGGTGATATAGAGTGTGACTTCACATGGAGGTTAGAAGTCTAGTGGTTTGGGGTTTGGATAGATTTAAGAGGGTTATTAATTTTATTCTGAGTAGGTTAGAAATTTATTGATGGATAGTGGTAAACTATGGTAATTTTTATTTCTTTTTCTCTATGGGTACAATTCCATAGAGTATATATATTAAAATTGGATTGATGTTGTGATGTTTGAGGTATCTTAATATGGTAAACATGATAGTAATGATTTGTTTTAATTCATGGAATATGTGTGTTATGGGTTTATTATTGAGTATGAAACCATTGTTTGGGTAGGTATCATAGTTAAGATTTGACAGGGTAGGTGATTCATATGGTGTAGAGTTCCCTAGTTGTAATTGGGTTCCTTATGCGCATTCTTCAGGGTAACTAAGATCATACTGATCTTTTTGGCATTATCTAATTGTTACCTTGGTTGTCATACTAGGCATAATTATATTTCTATAATATTGGGTTAGTTAATATATTTATATATAGTAGGAGTGAAATGTTTTATAGTTGGATCTTTACAATAGTTTAAGGATTTTATTGGGGTGATTTGGGATTAATTTCAATCGAAACATGTGTATTTTGGCATGGATGGGGATGTAGGGGGTGACATTATGAAAGAGTAACATTATTTTATGATGATGGATGAAGAAAATATATGAAATGATTTATTATGAGGAAGATTATGTCAAATATAAATATATTATCGACATGAATGGTGGTTATGTTAGATTAATTATTGCTTGCAAAATATTATTTTCCTAGGATAAAAGAGGTTCAAACTATAGTGTGTGAGGATTGCATCATGACAACCCAATATATAATTATTGTTTAATTATCATAAAAATTTGCACTGTATCAATGAGTAATTACATTATGAATACCTAGTTAGTAATTTTTATTCACTTTTATGGGTAATTACATGCCATGATGTGACCCAAGGTGAGAGAGTAGGGTTTCTATATTAACCCTGAATTAAGGTGTTATTCTAGGAAATAATGATATATCATTATGGGGGACCTAATATCTTGATTTTTTAGTTCAATTAATCTTTAAATTAATTAATTAAATTAATAATTAACATCTTCTGAGGAATATGTTAGGATATATCTCCGTTATTTCTTCCTCTTATTCACTTATAATCTTGATGTGGCATCTCATCTGAGTGGGATTTGTTCTTTAAGTCATTTATCATAGAGAGTATGTAAAGGTAATGGTGTCTTAATTTTTTTTGTCATATATTTATTTCCATATTCATCATTGGTTGTTCCCAAATTAAGTCATCTTTTTAGTATTTTAGATTTATTTCTTTCAAATTCATATTCATCAAATATAATTGACTACTGAAATTTTCTATCTTCATATAAGTGGTGATAATATTTTTAATATTATATATGTGATTTATGTATCATGTGATATGTATGCATGGGTGGAGACATGTATGTTTCTAAGAACAAAATGACAAATGGATTTTATTTTTCATGTAAGATACCATGCGGTGGTATCCTATTTGAAATAATAGATTACACCGTATTGGGGATTGTCCTTTCTTAATGACCCTAGTTCATAAGGGGAATGTCATCACATACTAATATTATTTTTATCAGAGGTATTTTTCATCATTTAATTCCAATATTATATAATATATTTTTCATATATTGTCATGGTTTGATTCTGACACTCTATTATAACACATGTGGTGAGGATAATATCCATCATTTAGGATTTAGGTTTTTCATATATTTTGTGAAAATTAGTTATTGTTGGTTCTTTGATCCTTTGGGATGTGGATCTTGGGATCATTTTTATACAAGATATGGAAAAATATTTGGTTTTGACCAATGGTTTTCTAGAGGAATATTATGTGATTGATTTTATTATGTTGGATGGTGTTAAAAATCAATATTTTTGAGTGATAAACCAATAGTTTAATTGAGAAATTGAGTGGTTGAGACCATCATATGGGAGTGATGGATCTCTATATAATAAAAATGTTAGGCTATTGATTCTATGATTAAAAAAATAATTAGTAGGATATTTTCCATGAGGCATAATATATAGACATTCCTATAATAAATTTTTACTTTTGGTATTAGAAAACCTTATGTGATATTGTTTGGGGAATATCACTTTGTTTCAATAAATTGATTAGAAATCATAGGATTTTTCTTGTGATACCTTCCATGTGTATTTGTTTCTACATCATCACTTGTTGAATAACACCATGTTCTCATCATTGATTAATTATCTTGAATTGAAGAGTTTATTTTGATTAATTTTATTCATTTATTTCACTTTTCATACACTCATATACTTATGAATATTATCCAGGGACATCATTGATGCTTTCCAACAGAGTTTATACTCAAAAAATACATATGAAACCAAATCATTTTTATACTCTATGATTTTTTTCACAATAATTAATATAATCATGGAGTTTATAACATGGCGGAGTTGGATAAATTTTTATTTTATGTCTTATACGTTATTGGTTTTTGGATTTGGAATCACTGGACACTCATTTCCATGTTGGGATATCATTATCTTTTTTAATTATGTAAGTATAAAATAATCCTATGGGATTCTTGGTTTACATACTTGTGACATGTTTGAATTGTGAGTATACTTTTTACTTGGATATTTTTTATTTTATACTTCATAAAATAATTGGTACATTTCTTATTGTTATTAATCACTGTATATATTATTTCATAGTTTTATCTTTCAAGTGTATAATGTCCCCAATATCACCCTATAGACCCTCATTACTAGTTGGTAGCCTCTGTCATGCATGGAGGCATGATTTTGGTCTATTGGGTCACAATAATTGAATCTATTCATGAAATAAAGGTGATGGATGGAAAAAACATAGTCCATGATGGTCTCTAATTAGATTTATTTCAAAATTGGGTTAAAATAATTTATTTATTTAAATTGTATCATAACACCCAGTTCTCTCTACAGACAATTTCTATCATTAAAATCTAAACTAAAATTACATAACATTCAGTCGTAATGTTTATATAGTGTTAGGAAAACTCCATATTTCATATGTTTTGGTAAATTCCTATTATTATTTTCTATAAATATACAGAATTTGAGAGAGGGGTGTTTAATTAACATATTTACAATGATTAATGATGAAATATTATAATATATAGATTTATTAGGATTATATATCTATGAGGTATATGGTCCCTATATTTATTCCTTATATGATATATGTTGACAGTATTGTTTGATATGCATGGATTAGAAAAAGTTTTGGAAAGTATTATAATTATAAAAATTTGGATTCCTTACATGTTAATAGGGGAGTGACATTTTTATTAAATATTAGATCCTATAATATGTATTCCATTATTATTAACCATTAAATATATATTACTTGAATAAAAATCATCAATAAGTGTAATGATATATGTTTATATGTGGAAAATCAGTTTACTAGACGTGAAATTCATCTATAAATATATATTATTAACTAGTATGAATTGAAAAGAAAATATATAGTGGTTAGTGTGGCTATGTGACTGGGGAATGTTAATTGAAATAGTAAATTGTGGTTGGGAGTAGAACCAACTATATGAATTTTAAATTTTATATGTTTCTTGATATTCTAAACATGTATATAAATCTTTAATGATGTAGGGTGTAATTCTACTCCCATCATTTATATTCATTTTATTGGGAATAATTAAGTCCATCATATTTTTTGGTATTATTTTTGGATATAATTCAAACTATATTTTTTAGTCAATATGTTGGGTGTATTTTCCGTTATCTTTTTATTGGGTAAATGTGTTTCGATTAATTTAAACCTTGTTCTTTATTGGTAAATTGTTATTTTTTGGAATTCAAATATATTTTCTCTAAATGGGTTGGGTGTATTTCTATCAGTGTCTTCATAAGGTTATTTTTTTGGTTGATATCTAATTACTATTTTTTACTAGTAGATAGGATTCGTGTAATACTAACCATTCTGTTGCTTGTAATTCGGATTGGGTGTAATTCTAACCATGTTTTTTTGTGGGATATCTGATTTTTTTGGAATTTTAACCATCATTAATTATTTTTATATTGGTTCTATAAAATTTGATCCAAGATTCTTTTTCAATAACGGTTTTTTATATTTATATTCCAATCCCATATTCTATATTTGGATTTTTCATGAATCCATCATTGTCTCAATTATATTTTTGGGTGGGATTTAATAAAAAAATTCACTAATATTTGGTATATCAGTTGGTTTAAATGATTAAAATCTACCATAATTGATATATAAGTCTATTATGTTTCCCAAAATGTTGAATTTATTGAATCTACGTCTATAATAGGAGAAGAGGGTATGGTTTCTCACTAGCTATATTGTTTAACACACAACAATTCAACATGCATTTAATTATTGAGGTCACTTTCTACCATTTTAAATATATATTCACACAAATATATATGGTATTTGATGATAAAAAACATTAGTTTTGGCCAATTTAGAATATATCTCACATACTACATATGATCCTTATTGGGATTGTATATGTAATATATAATGATATAGGTAATGGGAAAATAATTTTTTAATGTTTGTGCATGATAAATGGATGAAAAGTGTGACATGAATTAGTATTACCACAAATGTCGGTGTTTATGTAAGTCTATATTTTTTCAAATTTTTATTTTTTTTGTATAAAATTTACCATTTGTTCATATCTCTATTGATATGTTCATTAAATAACAATATAGAGGGTTAAAAAAATATTATATAATGTGATATTTTGTTTTTTGGGTAATCACCATAGTGTACACATTATCATATCATATTATAGGGGAGGTTTTACATTTATAAACATAGTTATTTATTGATAATTAATTGAGGTTATATTCACCCAATTATTAAATAGACCCACATGGATTGTCCATAGAATTTGGAATATGTGAATGGATGCAAAATGTTATGTGAAATTTCTTGTTTAACGATGGTTGGTCTAACTGTGTTGGGGAACTATATAGAAAATAATTTTATATCAACTTTTACTAACGTCCCATAACTAAGTTCTCCTTCTAAATGGTGGTTGAACTGATATGTTTGTCAACTAACACTTATCTTACCTGAACCTTCAGACAAGAAATTGAGGATAATAGGTTATGATATGGTTTTTATGGTATTAACGTTTGAATAAATGGATAAAATGATATGATTTAAAGGTTTAGATTCTATTTTCAATAAATAATCTTTATTCAACGTAAATTTACATGATTCATAATCTGTTTCTTGGTGTTTACTAATAATAATAATGAGTTCATGATACAGGTAAAATTAAAAGATATTGTATGAGTATTTCCACATCTCTAATTATTATATTGTTCCGTAGATGTGGAGTGATGGAAATGTCGAATGAGAGAACTGATTTCTATGTCGTAATTTGTTGACATTGAGTTGGACTAAACCACAGAAGAGGATACAATTCCATGGAAATGCTAAAATTGAGTGAAGGATGGAAAATGTTTACATGACCTAACTTCATATTATTTGTTTCCATGTTGTACCAGATACCTAATAACTATTCTACGAAAAATTGATGGAGTACCACTTTGTAGAGGAGGATGGATTGACTTTAGTGAATTTGAAAATTTTTGGTCATGTTTATTGAACTAAAGGTAAAAACTACAATGAATAGTAATCGATGAATTAGTTGATCTAGATATTTCATGAGCCCCACACCATAGATATATTCACATGATATTTTAATAAGAAATTATAAAGGATTACACCAAAGGGAATTCATTATGAAGTGGAGATGATCTGGATGTTTTTTTGCGAACTAGAGATCTTGTGACCTCTACTCTATAATAACAATTACACTCTAATTTTTTATCGACATATTTCTATGAAAAAACTAAAAACTGTGAAGATACACATCAATTCCCTTCACCATGCTGTAAAATTTGTTTTGTAGGGAAAATAATTTTAGTTCTAACAGGAGTAATGAATTATAATTATATTAAAAATTTTGTGGTTATGTTAACCTATTTTGACAACTAATTTTAATTTATTGTTCTATACTAAGTTAAATATGACCATAGGGTGTATATTTATGGGGATAATTTATTTTTAAATTCATTTTTTTTACAAAAGATGGTACTGATGTGCATATTGGAAAAATTAGATTATCTAAGAAAAATGAAGAGGGTAGATAAGAATAAGAATACGTTGTGGGTATTTTCGATTGAGTGAGGATTTTGTGATCAACAAAAATTAAAAAATATTGTAGAAGAATAATATTTAAGTGGATTTTGGTATTTATTTTTTATATATATTGAAAAATCAGTTTATTCATATAAAAAATTGATGAATAAATTATTCTTGTTCATTACTGTCAATGTAACATTTGTTAGGTCGGGCTGATTATTATAATGAAAAATGAAATAAAATCAAGGGGTGAATTATTCACATTAAAAACCTTGATGGAAACATAAAACATATCTTATTTTTTAGAGAACCATTCATTCTCTATTAATAATGATTATGAATCAGAAATAAATAATAGAAATGAACACAACGATGTGTACTGGTTCAGGGAACAAATATCACTTCCTCCACTCCACCAACGCTCACCTCCATGATCTTTTTAATTTAACAATCATGTACTCTTATCCTATTACTTTTAAAATAATAACTATGTGCAGACAATTGAAAACATAATAAAGACTTTAAAAACCCATTTTGGTTATTTTATAGGGGACCATAAATCCAGATATTAGAGAAAGAATAGGAAACATAACCATGACAAATTACATGAACATAAAACACCATAAAATAATTATATTTTAAATCTGTTGAGAGAAAATTTAAAACGTCCCATTAGTATAAGAAACTAGAAAATTTATACACATATTAAATAAAGAAAAATATAAAATAGATATTCAATGTTGCATATTATTTCGTAAAATAACAATAGAGAGTGAAACTGAACTATTTGTAAACGTGAATGTATCCAATGTTTATCCGTAAATAATGCTCCATCCTTATTTTCAGAAGATCATGTAATAATGAAATCCAATATTAGTGATATCATCCACATCGAGTCGGACTGAAAGATCAAAACATTCATGTCTTCAAAGTGTAATAGTAAAGGCCACAACACATAATTTTTTATTAATTATATATCCCATATATTTGATAATGAAGAACTTATCAATATTTATTGTACATTTTAAATAGTTATAGGTAAAACCAGCTCCAAAAAATATCACATAATAAATCATGATTATTTGAATTCAAAAAAATTTCCAATAGTGAGAACTTATTATATAAATAAAAATGTTTTAATCTGTTGAATGAATGAATTTAACACAATAATAAGTAGCCTTTTAATTGAATTAAAATTGATTTGAATTGATATTTACTTACTTCAATACATTCCCATAAATATTAGATAATATCATTAATTTAATCTCTATCGTTGAATATTCAAATGTATTGATTATTCATGTGATGAAAAAACTCAAAATACAAGGTTGAAAACATATATTTTATTACAAAAGTAGGCGTTATTTTGCATTTTTTCTTCTTCAAACATAGGATTCCATACAAATATATGGTTTCTCGGAAATACTTTTCCATCAACGTAGCGTACATGATCCATATGTGCTGTTAAAAACCTAGAGTTGATTCTGAACTTTATTCTTGAACACACATGTAATATAAACAATGTTTTAGAATATATTAATACACATCGTGAAAAATAATAATATACTCCTCATGGATCAATGACTTATATAAAATTTCAGAATAATAATTCTAATGAATAATACTTTATTGAAATTCACATAATATAATATTCATTAGTAACTTAAATGTGGGAATTTTTTAGAATAAAAAACAAAAATAAATTAATGGATTTTTTGAATCAACATAGTATCAACAATATCCCCAGTATTTATGATAACAAAACCCATGAAAAATTTCATAGAAAAACTACCTTAATATTAAAAAATTGTATTTATCTATCCCCTTTTATTATTGTAATATTTCAAAAAGAAAACATATACTTCATGATTAGAATATAATATAAAGAAAATTTTTTCTAAAACAATAAAGGCCTCCCCCAACAAAGAAGATATTAATTTCAATAATAATATTTTACAGTATAATTATATCATTTAAACAATACTCTTATCTGTGATGAATAATAAAAAGAATTGGAAAAATAAACCCCCCAGCTTTTTGAACACAAATAAGATAAGAGTAGTGAAATTAAATCCCTGTAAAATCATAAATTCATAAAATGTTATAAAAGGTTTAAAAATTGAGTATGCAACTTTTTATGGATAAAATAATTATTTTTTATAATCACTCTAAATCATATCATAAAAATGTAAATATAATATTTATAATTATTTTAAAAAAAATAATATCTAAAACCAAATAATTATTTTTTTACATATTTTAATTTAATTTTTCATATGATTTTTAAAACTTATGATCATGAATATGTAAGATATAATTTTTAAAAAGAAATTACCAGGCATATTATAAGAGATATTTTTTTCTAAAAAATTTATTATTATACGAAATACACATAAAATTTAATATAAATATAAATAGAAAATAAAAATGAAGGGTTTTGAAAAATCAGACTATTGGTTTGAAGCCTCTAAACATCAAACTCTTTCACATAAGGTCGATAAAACACATAAAAGTAAATTTAATTTATTTTTAAGATCTCATTTTCATTGATATGAAGAACACTAACCATAGTCAAGAAGAATAAAATATAGTTTATCATGATCAAGCTTGGTAACAACTTCCCTTCTGGGTAACTCCATCCACCATTGTATTTATATCGTTAACACTTAAAAGAATTATTTGGAGATCTGAAAATACTTAACATTGACATATTGAATTTATAATGAATCAATTACTATTTTTGACATATATTCTTTTCATAGATCTTCACATGACTATCTGAACTCACCCAAAGTAGCTCATTGATTCACTGTTTATTTATTTAAGGTGAAGACATTTACCAAAACCCTTTCATAATATTTTTGAGATGAATAATATTCCACTTATTCATCAATATAATGTTTATTATAAATTTTACAAGTATTTTTATATGAATTATTTACATATGAAATTGACTATTCTTCTAATTGATTAAAATCACAGCATTTTATCCTTTTGTAAGAAATATTTTCTTCTAACGTTGTAGAACGTGTTCACTTTATCATTCATTGTCTGGGGTTTTAAAATCTATTGTAAAATATTTTTCAATGAACAATATTGATAAATTATAATATTTTAATATTAATATGATGCATTTTGTTTTGAGATATTGAGGATTACATTTTATATATATTTGCGAAAAAATATAGAAGAATCATTGGATATAATATCTTCTGAAGACACATTCTTATATAAGAATGTTCTTCCGAAAAAAAAATTAAAATGCTGTTTATTTATTACAATAATATTTAAGTATGATAAATATACACATTTCATAATTTAAAAAAATACTACATTTTCTAAAAAGATCGAAATAATATTTTTTAAAATTGTTTTAAAAATTCGTTATACAATCAAAATATATTATGACTTGATTTGATGAATAATGAAAAAACATTATCAAATTTTTAGAGATATTTTTTTTCATTTGTATAATATAGTAATTTACCCATAATTATCTAAATATAAAAATGAAATAATTACAGGACCATTGATTTAACTACTAATGATTTTTTTATAACAGAATACTTCATAGTTTCCCACTCCTTTTTTAGACGATTCATTTATCTATCAATCAACCACCTAAAGATTTAACGGTATTTATTAGTGTTATAATCTTGTGAAACATCAATTTTACTGATTTTGGATACCCGTATTATTTTATGTATATCAGTGTTAGCAATTATATTTTTAGGTAACTATACCTATATATTTTTAGTAGGAATTATTCAATTCATGTTAAATAATTCATTTGATCATTAAAACATTATAACACCATAAATTTCAGGATTCATAATGTATTAATAATTTTCATAAAGATCGTTAAAACCATAATAAAAAAAATTAATGTAGGCACATTCTTATTATTTAAAACAAGAATAATTTTTTTTTATAAATTTTTAGTTTTTCACAATTTCTTCTTATTTGATGTTGTTTCCATCAGAATTTTATTGTTTCCCAGGATTTGATTTAAATATATTTCTCCTTTTATTGTAAATCTATAAACTTTCTTTAGATAAAAAACTTCAACCAATGATTCATTAATCTTAGTCCCTTGCAACTCACAAGTATTTTTTGAATCATTAGACTTTAAATCAAAAATATTCTTCGGCCAATTTTCATTATCTAAAAAAATAGTATCATATTATTTTATAATTTTTATATGATATTTGTTTATGGATCTACATTTATCTTTTAGTATAAAAATATATTTAATTACTTAATAATAATATAATTCGTCACAACATTTATTTTTATAGTAATAAGATATTACCTCATAATAGTCATAAGCTATACCATTTGTATTTTATGAAATGTCTCTAAATTTGAAGAATATTTATCATATGAACTAGAAGTACTACTCGAGGTAGCTTTTAAAACCATCCTTCATTTTCTCCAATAATCAGTTTCCATTTGTTCTTCGATTAATGGACATTTTTCTTTTGTATAACCTTCATACATACACTTATAGAATCTATTTTCTCTTATCCCTTTCTTTTAAATTATGTAGAACATTTCAAATATTTCATCAAGATATGATAATTCATTGTACAATTCTTAATGACATGAGCCCAATGATTCATCCACTTTAATGATGAGAGAAACTTCTTAATATTTTATATGATTTAAATATTTAACCTACATTTCAGCATAATACATACTTAATTTCCCTATAAATTCTTTCATAGATTATTATTTTCACTCGAGTAGATTGCTCTCTACTTGATGATACTCCATTAAACTTATAGGGTAGTACTTTAAGAACATTTATTTGTTGATCTGGTTAGAAAATATTTCCTCCCAAAGTTGAAAAAATATTTACAATCTCATCCAATATTCCATTATTTTTATTGATTGTTTCATCCATATACATTCTAAATGTATAAACAATACAACGTACCTTAAATAACTTACATTATCAGTTCCATCATCAGAAAAATATATATTTTTTTCCACTTCACATATGCAATAAGACATTGGGAAACTTGACCGATTTCTTCATTTCATAAACTATATAAAATAAAAATCATATATTTTGAATTAAGATCATATTATATCTCTTAATCATTATTCCAACCATCCAAATCCTCCCATGGAATCTCTTAAGGATTAACATATTTTAAATAACCCCTTATTACATGATTTTCCAAATAAATTATCATGTGGTCTTTCTAGAATCTATAATTGTGACCATTAAAATAAACATCATGTATCATCAATGCAAATTCTCTAGATTTATTCATTTTCAAGATATCTTTATCTGAATAATTCACTATGACTATTTAGAGCCAATAAATATTCTTGTTTTTGTAAAAAAATACCACCTTTTATAATACTTATTGAGACTTCATAGATATTACTTAATAAAAAAATAAAATAGAATATTTCAAGGATAAATATGTATAAATTTGTGTATGGAATTTAAAATAATGTATTGATATGAAATATGCATTTTCTAGAAAATATACCATTAAAGACCACCCTTTGTTACTAATTATTGTGTTGGTATGATGATTACCATGATCATGACAAATAAGAGGGGGGAAATGTTCACTTTTATAATAATTATGGACCCAAAACACCTCTCATATCAAATAGTGAAGATTTCCTTCTCTCTTAAATATGAGTGACCCATAAAAATAAATAAATGAAATAAAAATAGTGATGTAATGTGGTTCATGGCAAAAATTGTCATGACCCATCCCCCGGGGACTATGTCGTGACTACCCCAAGCCTGACCTCTATAGGCCATAGGTTGGAAACTAGCACCGAAATGTATGTCCCTTAAAAATGGAAATGAATTTCCTTTAAACCTGTAAACCCATAGTCCAAGAATACAATGAGCACAACCCACGTTGTAAAACTGCAGTAGTAAAAAATTTATTCTGATAGAAAAAATGGGTGAGTACTGTATATAAAGGGGGATAGAATATAAGGCCATATGAAAATTACAACTGCAACATAAAAAATCCTGGAATCATCCACTAAGGTTCATACCTGATGGGTAGTTACAACTCACAACCAGTCGTCACTGCAGCATGCCACGTCTAATGGTCCACCTCCAAGCATCGTTCTGTCCTGGCTCCAAAACCTCGGTCAAAGCTGTCTGTATTCTAAAAAAGAAACAACAAGGTGCGGGCGAAGCCTCTACAGTGGTGAGTATAATAATACTTTTTAGGGAACCTGATAACCCCAAAGATCTCCCTGAGATCCAAAAATGAAAAAACTACCATGCAAGACCTCAATCACAAAGAATGAAGCAATAGTCATCTCACATTAGGTAGACAACTTATAGATCGAGAATATAGATGATTAATCTTAAGATATATCATATTTATAAAAATTATAATATACACAACTAATCCACAATGTTGTTTCTCTTTAATCTATCAACTCATTGAATTATGTCACTATTCTACGACATGCCTCTGTAGGGATGGTCCTCGTCAGGTCACGCCACTAATGATCCACATAAGGTCACTTGAACTCTTATTCACATAGGGTTTTTTGGAATTCAAATCCACATAGTGTCGCTTAATGATGATAAACTCAGCGTCTCTAGGTGCTGATCCTATCAAGGATTCTCAAATACTTTTCCTCGTCGCGTATCTATGATGATGATCTGCACAGTTTCGCTACATCAAAGAAAACTAGCCACAATATTCCCCCGCACTTGGTGTACTTGAGTTCCGTAGAATCTGAATCTGAAGATATCAGTCATACATATACCTCCATTAAGCTCCTAAAAATAGTAACCCAAAGTACCACCATGTCATAAGGATTCCAATGAGACAGACAGTGTGTCAATCAGATGCCCGGTTTGTGAGTTATAAGCGTTTTAGTACCAAGGGACATGTTCGATTCAGGTTCAATAAATCCCGGACATACTCCAAAAATCTCCAATATTTGAAAATAGTATTGAAAAACAAAAGTCTCCTTCTAATTATCCTATTACCACATATGGTTCATCAAAAAGACATCTAGATTTCATGTTATGGCATTTTAAGCGAAACTGAGTCTGGATGGGTCTGGGTCCAGTCCGACTTGGTCAGGTCGACCCAAATTATCTTGGTTTCGGTCGACCAACCCGATTGGGCTGGGCCACAGTTTTTCCTAGCCTGTAGTATGGCCTGGCCCACTGGGTGATGCAGCCTGGCCAGTAGGGGCCGCAACCTGGCCCATAGGGAGGCACGACGCGACCCATAAGAGCGTGCATCCAAACCAAGAGGATGGGGAAACCCAGCCTATATGAGGGGGCATCCCAGCACACAGGAGGGCACATGGCCTTCCCTAGCTGGCATGGTGGAAGATGTACCCCCTTTTCCTTGAACATCAAATCCATTTGTGATCTAGAGTGACAGATCCACGTGGCGCTTCCTTTTTTCCCACTAGACCCGCAGGGAACAGGTCCTTCCCTCCTCTACGGCTTCGAGCCGGAACCACCTTTAGGGGTGTGCGACGGTGCGACGCACCACCTTCCGGGCCAGTCGGTGCCATCCGCCTGTAGACCCCCACATCATAGTTCTATGGAATCCTCTTGCGTAGTGTGATGGTGTGCCACCTCTATCATGGCCAGTCGGTGTCAGGCATTGCATTCCCCTATTAGTGCCAGTTGCCAGTGCCACCGCGCCGGTGTCGCACCAACTATCTTCCGCGGGTCACCGGGTGAGATCCAGTGGTCCGTTTTTTCATATGATCATACCTACAGACTTCCCAGGTCATCTCTTTCACTTCATGAACCTCATATTTATGTTCCATCCAACCCAAAAATTCACCTGCGTAGAACGCTATGATAAAAAAAGTGGTGGAAGGACCAAGCCTCATTGTTTTGGACCATGCCCTCCACATTAGAATCTAAACAAGGGATACGAAAATTTATTCAAAAAAATCTGAAATTAAATCAAGACAAAAACCTACTCGATGATTTGTTGGAGTGCATATCACATTTGAATATGGGTCTGTGTTCACCGATCATGATGCCAGCCTCCAAACAAGGTACTAAAACAATGATCTTCGATTCTTGGTTGATAAATCTGTTCTTCGTCAAGAGGCTTGTCCAAAATACTCCTCTCCAAAAACAGAACTCCTTTTCCAAAGAATTAAAAAATAGATATGGGAGTTGTTTTCCATAAAACACATAATTAAGATACTTTCATTAATTGGTTTAATTAATGAACCTCCTTAAATGTATGCAGGGTGGGTTCACATTATTGTGTAACAAAACATTTAATGTGCCACAATAAATGCTCAACCACCCATTATTGTCCCCACCACCAAAACCTAATAAAGTGGTTGAAGATATTTAAAATTAATTAGATTTATTTTATCAATCCTCCACGAAAACCGCAAAAAACCAAAATCCTCTCTCAACCCATGTATCTGTGGATAAGGCTCTCTTAATCGAATATCGGCGATTTGAGTTCAATGGTGCCATCGGATTTCAACACCAATCATAGGTTCAAATGTTCTGATTTCTCTCCCACTACATTTCTTAATGTACTTAAGAAAGATTAAAATTCTATTTCTGGAACATCGTTCATCGGAATCAAATGCATTCAGATTTCAAAGCCTTAGAAAATTCCCATATAATAAAAATAAATAACATGGAAAATCTGGGACGTTACATTGCCTCTACCTTAGGGATTTCTATCCCTAATATCCACAACATAGACTAAACAAACAAATGGGTGTAATGAGCACAAATACACACACAATTTCTCTCTTAGAAGTTCCCATGATGCTAGAGAATGTGTACTATAGGTATAAATCATTGCAAAAGGACCCACTCCTTTCATTCCTCAATCTCCACTGGATACTCCATCAATATCGCCCCATCAACAATGTCTATCTCATCCCAGTCAATAACGTGTGATGGATCATGCATGTACTTCCCCAGCTATGACACATGGAAAACATCATGCTCCTGATGAATCTGTGGGGGAAGAGCTAAGAGAAAATCCACCTTTCCAACTCTATTGAGAACATGAAAGGGTCCGATGAAGCACAGATATAACTTACCACCCCATCCAAATCTCCACAACCATCATTCAGGTGAGACCTCTTAAAAGACATGGTCTCTTTCCTCATATTCTAAAGGTCGCTGTCTCTTATATTCCTAAGACTTATGCCTATGCTTTTCATTCTTCATCCACTCTTGGATGATCGAGACCTGATCAGTTGTATCCCATGCCAACTATGGACCCATAAGTGCTGACTCCCCTAGGTATGTCCATCAAATAGGTGATCTGCATAGTTGACTAAAAAAGGCCTCAAACAGTGCCATAATGATGGCGGAGTGATATCTGTTGTTGTACGTGGACTCCACCAAGGGAATGTGATCCTCCCAACTGTGGCTAAAATTCAACGATGAAAGAAGGAATCATGTCCTCTAATGTCTAAATGGTACGCTCTATCTGACCAAATGTGTAAGGATGAAAGACGTTTCTCAAACGTAGCTGAGTCCTGGACGCCTCCTGCAACCCGTTCCTCAAATAGGATGTAAAACATGTGTCATAATCTAAGACGATCATCATCGTCACCCCGTGAAGCCATACAATACCCTTTACTCAAAGACGTCCCAATATCATTACTGATCCTTGATCTCGGATGGGTTGAAAGTGGGCTTACATGGTGAGTCGTTCAACGATCACACAAATTGAATCATTTCCCCTATATTTATATGGTATCCCTGTAAACAAATCCATTGAAATTCCATCCCACTTATACTCTGACACATCTAGATGATGCACTATGCCTACTAGAACGTGATCCTCAGCCCTCACCTACTGACAAGTGAGGCATTGTGAAACAAACTATGCCACTTCATTCATCATCCCTGGACACCAGTGCATATGCCGGAGGTCCTAGTAAATCTTTTCCACACCAGGATGTACTACCAGAGGGGACATATGAAACACCCTCCACACCTCCTCCCGTAGCACCATGGGTACCATGGTGTGTCCATTGAAGAGTATAAATTGATCCACACCTTTAGAAAATCAACCAGGTGCCTGTCCTGAGGATATATGAGCATGTTGATTCTTTCATTAAATCTTCTCAAGCTACACCTCCATGACTCGCTGAAGGAGTGGTAGAGTGACTGTCACAGACAAGAGGTAAGCTTCTCCATCTCTATCCATGAAAGATATCTACTATGCGGTCAGCTGCTCTGTCTCCTCACTCAAGAACTATAGACTAGACCTCCTACTGAGTTCATTTCCTACCACGATACCCTTCCTAGGAGTATAGACTATCTCAAAGTCATAGTTCGGGAGGAACTGTCGCCATCACCACTATTTAAGGTTCATCTCCATCTCTTAGAAGATATACAAGAGACACTTGTGATAAGAGTAGATTATAAAACATTCACCCAACAAGTAGTATCACCACATCATCATGGACAAGACCACTACTGGTAACTATAGCTCATGGGTAGTGTAGTTGTGCTCATACTGCCTCAGCTGTTGTGAACCATAAGTGATCACTTATTTCTCCTTTATCAAGACACATCCATGTCTGGTCCCTGATGTGTCGCAGGAGACTATATAACCAACACACTTCTCTGGTAGCCTCAATATGGGTGCACTCGTCAGTCTCTACCTCAACTTGTGAAAACTCTACTGGTATCTCTCCATCCACATGAAGGGTTGTCCATTACTTTTCAACAACATCAATGGTGCTGCAACTTTGGAAAAGTTAGGAATGAGTTTTCATTAGTATCCCGACAAACCCAACAAACCCCACACCTCAGTAACACTCCTTGGTGGATCCCAAACACGCACAACCACTATCTTCAATGGATCTACTACAAATACAGCCTCCAAGATAACGTGTCCTAGAAAGTGAACCTCCCGTATCCAGAACTAGTACTTTGAGAGCTTACCATAAAGCAGGTGCTCTTGGAGTGCATGCATAACTTACTGTAGATGATAGGCATGATCCTCCTCCATCGCTGAGTATATCAAGATCTCGTCAATGAAGACAACCACGATGAGATTGAGGTATGGCTGGAAGATCCTTTATCATTAGTCTTATAAACACTGCAGGAGAATTGGTCCCACCAAATGGCATAACTAAGAACTCATAGTGGCCATACCAACATCTGTAGTTCGTCTCCTATGCATCCTCATCTTGTACTATGAGCTGATGATATCCTGATATATGTTTTACCTTCGAAAACCAATGATCTCCCTTCAACTGATCAAAGAGATCCTCAATTCTCAATTTTAGATACTAGTTCTTCACGGTCACTTGGTTTAGGCACCGATAATCCACAATGAGCCTCAAACTCTAGTATACATTCTTGGAAAACAAAACCGGGGTTTCCGAGAGAGATAGAAGATTCATTATGATACCCTTCCTATATAAGTCTTCTAACTATACCCATAACTCAAGAGGATCTGCAGGAGCTGTCTGATATTCTGTTGTAGATATCAGTGTCGTCCCAGGGTAATGGTCGATGTAGAAGTCCACCTATCTGTGAGGAGGTAGTCTTGGAACATAATCCAGGAAGACACCATCTTACTGCTCCACAAATACAGGATAACTCAAACTCTCAACATCAACTACTTGAATGGTAAAGCTTTCCAACTAATGTGTCATTGGATACACCATTCTTTGGGTAAGTTCATCTTGTGCTGCAAAGGCTCCCTTCTCACAAGTGAAGGAAAAACTATTCCCATCCACATGGACACACCACAAATTATGTCTAATGCTATCAATCATAAAAATAAAATTTAGATAAATAGTACATACCCAAGATGATGTCGTAAGGCCTTGTTGCTACTACTAGAAGATCTCATCTGATGCTCTCGTCTCCTAGAGTAAGATTACACTGCAGGCACTAGTGTATAATCGTCTAATCCCATCATGTAGGAGTCACTACTTATATGGATCGATCCTATAGCTCCACCGGAATCTCTGAGCACCAAACGAGGGTCGTGGCATTGAAATAGTGACTAGAATCTTGGTCTATAAGTACTAATGATAAGGTGGAGTAGACATGGATCATACCTCGAATCATCTATGGAGCGTTGTGGTCATAGGGGCCAGCTTCTTGGAGCGGAGATCATCCCTATTTAGTAATTCCTTATAAACGGGGTAGACCACCTGGAGGTGGTGGAGGTAGAATATCAAATTGTTGTCCACCACCTGAAGCACAACCAGATCCTCTTCCATGTCTGCATGCTGCCTACGGGCATCCTTGCTTTACTCTCGGCCACATCCTCCACATTCCCTCAACTGTCTACTAGTCGTTAGTACGGCTAGTCGGGCAGTCGGGAGCCATGTGACCCTAAACACCCCACGTTAAGCATAGTATGATCCTCTATTGTCATGCTATACGTCGTGAGTCTCACACCTATGACCCAATGTCTCTAGTATGTCCATTATATGGTCTTGTCATCTTGGACATATGTTTCATCTGCCTACTACCAACCACAGATGACTCTACAAATTTTCATCCAGTGGGGGTCTCGTCATCAATGTCTTCTCAATAAGGAAGCTCTCCACTAAGAGTTTTCTATCCAGCACTCTAGCATGTTTCAGGATACAGAGTGATTCCATCAAATCTCTAATCTATCGTCTGAGTCCCTACCCAATGGTCTGGGCCATGATGAAAGGGTCCTGAAAAATGTTTGTAGAGTATCACGAGAGGTCACTGAACCTCACTGATTAATTGGCCACGGTCAAGATGCCCTAATGTAAGTGTAGCACCACTTGTATATTAATAGAGTGTAGATCCATTAAAATGTAATATGCTCTGAATAGGCCCTCGAAATATTCCTAGGTGACGGTCCCCTCATCATGTATCTAGAGATTCAGGCTCCAACATCTCCCTGCTTCTCCTTGATAAATACTAGCATCTAGGATCACCATCTGGACGGCTGGTGTCCCAACCAGGCAAAAAAATCTAGCCACAGCCTCCATCCAGTCTGTATCTACCTGTGGATCCATCTCTCCTTGGAACCACGAGGCCTCTTCTGCTGAATCTCTTGCAACATACTCAGTCGGCTTGCAATATCTGCTGGTGGGGTTTGTGGAACCGGCTGCCCAATAGTTTGTGGTTCTACAAGTACACCATTCGATGGTTTTATCGCCGTTAGAGGGCCATACATCGAAGGATCATCCCTCAGTAGCCGGTCATCGCAAAATATCACTAGAACCCTAAATGGATGTCTACGTGGTGGCATACTGAAAATAAATAGGTGTTCTATAGCCAATAAGTTATACCTAGCGAGGTGACTGAAAATAGATCAGAAGTAAAACATTTCAAAAATACACACAATTAGTATTTTCATGCATTGAGTCAGAATTTAGAATTCAGGGACCCAGAGTATGAATATGTCGGCCGCCACAGCAACACATGATTCCAAAAATGGGAAACCACACTCATTATACTTAATAGTATTTCCAATGAAAAGATTAGGGGCATAGTTCTCCAGTTTAATTGAATCCTCTAATACCACTTTGTCATGACCTACCCTTCGGGGCCCATGTCGTGACTACCCCAACCCCATCCTTCAATGGCCAGGGTTGGAGACTTGCACCGAATGTCATATCTCTGAAAACTCGGAAGGAATTGACATTAATCCTACAAACACACAGTCAACAATCCAATGAGCACAACCCATGTATTAAAACTGTAGTAGTAAAAAGATGTGTACTGAGTGAAAAAAGTGGTGAGTATTGTAAGTAAAGGGGACCATAATACAAGACCGACTAAAATGTACAATAGAAGCAGATAAAACACTATTAGAATGGTTTTCCAAGGTTCCTACCTAAATTTTATGTTCAAATAAAGATCGTTCGTCACTGGAGAATGTCATGTCTAATGGTCCACTTCTTAGCACCATTCATTCCTAGATCCCAACCCTCATTCCAATATGTCTATCATGTGAAGAAGACACAATATGGTGTGGGAAATGCTCGGGTAGAGGAGAGTGTAACAATACATAGTAGGGACCCCAATACCTTGAAGGAATTCCAAATTTCCCCAAAGTAAAAACCCCAAAGAAAGACCACAATCACAATGCATGAATCAATAGTCAGCTCACATTAGGTATAAAACTCAATGATCAAGAATATAAATGATTAGTCTTAAGATATATCATCTTTATTCAATTTATATGTTCCCAAACTAATCCACAAATAGGTTGTTCTATTATTGATCCACTCTTGGATAGAAGTTGTTGTTCCACGACTTTCCACTGTAAGGCTGGTCCTAATCGGGTCACACTACTTCTAATCCACAAAGGGCACCTAGAATTCTTATCCACATAGAGTTGCTGGAATGCAGATCCAAGAATTGTATCTGGATGCTGATCCATGTAGGGTCACCAGATTCTGATCCACTCAGAGTCATTGGGTGCTGATCCTTGATGGGCCGCTCTAAAACTGCTCATATTGGGTAATTATGATGCTAATCCACATAGGGTAGCTACTTCAAAGACATTCACCCACATGATTCCCTACACCCTGTGTGCTCAAGTTCCATAGAATCTGATCCTAGAGATATCAGTCAAACCTCAAACTCCACTCATCTCCACAGTGGAGGAACCCATATGACCTCAATGTCATAATGATTCCAACACGATAGATGATGCATAAATCAGACGTCCGGTCTGTGAGTTGTAAGCATTTTATTATAGAGGGCCCGGTTGGATTAAGGTTCGATCAAACCTAGTCATACTAGAGATTTCTCAGAAATTATATTTGATTATACCAAAAAGAAAATCTCACTCAAACAAACCTGGTGCTGTAGACAGCTCGTGAAATAGAAATCTAGATTTATGTTATTGTATTTTAAGAGAAACTGAGATTGGATGTGTTAGGGTCTGCTCCGGCCTAGTTGGGCCAACCCGAACCATTCCAGCCCAAACCGACCTCAGCCGACATGGTTAGGCTGGGCCGTTGTGTAGCACAACCTGGACCACAGGGGGGTGTGACTCGGTCTGCAATGCACATGGCCCGACCTTCAGGGAGGCGCGAATGGACCTGCAGGATGTCTCACCCATACTCGTAAGAGGGTGTAGCCCAACCTGCAGGAAGGTACCGAAAACACCCTAGCTGGCATAGTGGTAGAGATCCCCCTTTCACCGAACGTCTAATCCGTTTAAGATCTGGAGCGGTGGTGCCACATGGCAACGCCTGGTCACCAGCAGGATCCATAGACAGTGGGTCCCAACCTCCGCCATAGCTTTGAGGTGAAACCACCTTCAGGTGCTCGCAATGGCATGCCACAAAGCCTCCATGACCAACCTGTATTGTCCCCCCTTCTCAAATACCACGTCTGAAAATCTGTGGCCTCCTCTTCTTGCAGTGTGTGATAGTGCACCGCACCGCCTATGCGGCCAACCGGTGTTGTCTGCCTACTAACCACCACAATCATGTGTTGTAGCCTCCTCATGTGGCACGTGACGGTGCGCCACCTCCATCATGGCCAGCCGGTGCCAACTATCTCTATCACCTGTCGGCACCGGTCGCTGGTGTTGTTGTGCCGATGGTCATTCCACGGGCCACTAGGTGAGATCCTGTGGTCCGTTTATTTATTCGATCGCACCTACAGACTTCCTAGGTCATCTCCTTCCCTACTTACCCTCAGATTTGGGTTCTGTCTAACCCAAAAATTCACATGTGTATAACGCAATGATAAAACATGTGGTAGTGGGACCGAGCCTCATTATTTTGGCCTACACCCTTCGTGTTAACATCTAAACAAGGAAGAAGATAATTGATTCAAATACTCTCAAATTTAAAATTTGAAAACAAAAATACCTCGTGAGTTATTGGAGTTCATCTCTCACTTTTTGATGGGTAGGTGTTCATCAATACAAATACAATCCACCAATGATTCTACTCAAATTACAATATTTTGTTTTTTCTTGATAGATCAGTTCTACATCAAGAGGATCCAACAAAATCATCCTCTCTAAAAACACCACTCATTTTTAACAAATTCCAAAATAGAGATGAGGGGAGTTATTTTTACAACATATAATTAAGAGAGCATCATTAATTGGTGCAATTAATGAACCTCATTAATTTCATGTAGGGTGGTTACACATTTTTTGTAACTGGTCATTTAATCTCCTGTATTGAATGCCCGACAACCCCTTGTGGTCCCGCCACTAAAACCTAAAAGAGAGGTGTGTGTTATTTATAATAAATTAGATTATTTTTATAAATCCTCCACAAAAACCACAAAAAACATCTTCCTCTCTCAACCCACTGCGGTCAAGGTAAAGGCTCTCTTCAGAGAATCCTGGTGATGTGACTTCAATAGTTCCCTCATATTTCCATTCAGAACACGGGTTCAAAAGTTTGGATTTCCTACTCATACTTTTACTGAACATACATTAAGAAAGTTTAAAATTCACTTCCGGGTACCCTGACCATTGGAATCAAATTATGTTATATTTTTTAGCCTCGTAAAATTTTTATATATAAAAAAAATGTACATGGAAAATTAAGGTCTTTACAAAAATATACCTTAATCTACTCCACAAATGATCAACTCCAATATATTGGTGATTTTACTATCAGGTACTCATATCCCATGACCTTAATAAAAACAACTGAGGGAAGGTATTAGGCACCATAAACCAAGAAATTATAATGAATTTATGGATTTTCTATAGGAAAACATAAATACACATCATAATGAAAGAATCTGACACATAACCATGACCGAGTACGAGCATTCAAAACACCATCCAATCAATTGAATTTGTTTTCTTATGAAAACAGTTCAAACCTCACTATTATAGTAGAAACTATAAATTATATTTAGATCTTCAATAACACACAATAGAAAATAGATCACCATCAATGCACATGATTTATTCAAACAACTATTGGGAAAACACCTGATATTTTTATAAACATAAATTCATTCAATGTGTATCTCTAAAAAATAATTCTTTTTTATTTTAAAAAGTGTATAAAATAATAAAATATTTTATTAGGGATATAAACAACAATGTTCCAATTGGATAGATCAAAACTTTTATGTGTATAAAGTGTAGATCTGAAGGAAAAAACACATGAATTTTTCTTATGTATATCACTTCTCTATTTTCTGATGAATAACATCTTGATATTTATAACAAATTTTAAATATTTTCTTTCCCAAAAAGATGTAGAAAATGTTTCACAATAATTCATGAATACTTTAATTAAAAAACATTTAAATTATTGGTAACATCCCCTAATAATAGAAACAATGAGATCTATTGATTATGAGACATTAATGAAATCATAACGAGCCTTTTAATTAGACATAAAATAGAATTAAATAGATCATTACATCCACAAAAACCTTTTCATTAATCTCAGATAATATATTTAATTATTAAATCCATTATATATTAGTTAATAGTTGTGTTCCTTCATGTGACAACAAAACTCCCAATGTGGGGTTGACTACATTTGATTGATTATAGAAGAAGGGTTGATGTACCATGAATTTGTTTCCTCATTTGTACAGTTCCGTACAAGCATTGGTTTTCTTAACAATACTATTCCATCTGTATAGGTTACATGATCTATATGTGTAGTTCAAAATGAAGGAATGATTCCTTACATTACACTTTCACATATAGGGTGTGAAAACTGTGTATAGAATATGTTAAATCATTTATTGAACATTTTAACAAATATTACTCATGGATAAATCACATGAATAAATTTTAAAAATAAAATTTTAAAAAATACTAATTTTATAAAAATATTTTAAAATAATAATCCTTACTAACATATATGTGGGTTTTTCAGATCATCAAAACCAAAAATAAGTTAATCAAATTTTAAATAAACAAATGATAAATAACATATATGTGGATAATTTCAGCACTATCAACAACATATAGGTGTTATGCATAGTTGAATACATTTTTGTTGTTAACTAAACATTTACCTTTTGTATGTGTTTTATTTACATGAGTGTGGGATGCACCAAATCATAGATTCATATGTGAAAAAATGATTTTCATGGTTAGACCCTACTCATTGTACTCACATAATGATTAATGTGGGTAGTGTGATCCCATAGGAATCCATAAAACACCAATATTAATATTCTAACATTGAGATATAAACCTCACAGATATGTTTCTTTGACTTGTGGTAGTTTTTGATTGGGTGTGTTCCAATAATCATCAATATATTCTAATATGTTGTGAAGAATATTTTGCACTATACTTAAAAACAATATTGATAAATGATTCACCCCTTCTCTTTGATCTCTATTTGATCCTGATGTGGTAATTCTAGGAGTATTATAGTGACAAGTTCACTTTGATTGTGATTTTCTGTATCTTTTTGTTTCAATTCATAGAAGAATTCACTAATTTGTATTATGTAAAATGGATAAATTTAATTTGGTGAATGGAAATGGGATTACAACATTTGATGGGAAATTATAACTAATATGGAATTATTGGATGATGAAATACCTGTTATCTTTTAGTTATTATGGATTATAAGTCACAACTGATGATTATGTTCCTTGAGATGATGGTGTTTTTATAACAACAATAGATAATATGAATATTCAATATGATTCTAGTGAAAATAATGGTATTTTATCAACACTATTATAAAATGGGGTTTTTATTGACAAAATACTCAAAAGAACCAAGGTTATCCAAGATATTCATCAGAATATATACAAAGGAATGGAAAAAGTTATGTGAGATATGTTTATGTTTTGAAAAAATCAGTTTAATGATATCTGGATGCATTATGATGCTACTATTTAAATTTTATTCACATGGGTAGATGATGATATGAGAACTCTCAAAAGAATCAATGATACATTGAAATATACTGATTTCACTGAAATTATTTTTCTTAAAATAGAAAATTATTCAGATTCAAAAGTATCACAATTAATTGGAATATAATGAAATGATACTTTTCATGATGTTTTTTATATAATGATGATTTCTTATAAAATTAATAATTAAGTCTTATCAACAAGATGGTGATGGCTGACAACGAAAATTTTTAAATCTAGAAGGAAATAGAAGTTGAAAAAATTCATTTTTTAGGAAAAATGGTATTATTTAGATTTTGGTAAAGATATATAAGGTTAGTTTGTTTATTACTTTTATCTTATCTCATCAATCATGTCAATAGGGAAATATAGTTACAAGGAAAAGTTTACCTTATTTTTTTTAGATATCGAGCCACTTGAAATTATGCTACAAAATTTACATCATATAAAACCAATAAATATAGTAAAGATAAATATGATATTACAAGATGATTCTAAAAAATTTAATACAAAAATTCAATTTGTTTTACTATATAAAGGTAAAGAATTTTTCTATATCTCATAAGAGAAAATTCTTGTTGAATGAAAGTATGGACGTTGAATATGACGTTGAATTTTCATTCAATGCTAAAGAGGATGAAAAAAATTGAATTTCTAATGTGAGTGAAGACAATATTTCAAGTAAGGATTATAGTCTAAAATTTATAAAATATAAATAGTAACATATGGAGTCCATATGGAAGAGATAATTAAATTAATATCTCCTAAATATTTCTAAATAGTATAATGATATACTTTTTTTAATAGTGATGACAATTTGTGCAACATTAATAAATCTATAATTAAAAAATAAATTTCTATTTTTAATGATGATGTTAAAGGTTTGAATAATCATCTTAATTATGAGAGGAATTTTAATATTAATATATAATAAGTATTTAAGGATAAAGGAATGGATGTTTTAAATTTAAGGCTAAATATTATCAATACATTCATGAATTATAGACGTGAATGTCAAATGTTTAGAATTATATTTTTTATGATATATAATTATTAAATAAGATTAAATCAAAAAAATACCGATATAAATCAATTGATAATTATTATAATAATTATTTTTTTTTTCCAAATTTATTGGAGAAGAATATATTCATGAATATAGACTGCAGCTAAAATAATATATATAAAAAATGTGGGAATTTCTGTCGAACCACCATCCGTTAAAAAAGTACAACTTGAGTATCCAAAATAATTTCAAAATGGATTGATATAAATACCTATGAGTTGGTATTTAACAAAATTTATATTTCGTAAAATCATTTTAAAATTTGTGATGATGAAAATTAATCGAAAACATAAAGACAATTTGTTTCCTTTTATGGTAAATATTATTTCAAATTTATTCACAATTTTCAGGTTATTGAGTAATAATAAAATATTTTTTTGGTTTAGTTACCAATATCACAATAGAATTATAAGTTACTATAGGAAATGATTAAGGTGGAGTCACTCCTCTCAATAAAAGAAAAATCATATACTATTTATAAACTTTGGTTAGATATTACAGAATATGTTTGACATACATGAAGAAGTATATATATGGTGTCATCATTCTATTCAATATTATAATTATTTACTGGTCATGTTATAATCCCTATGAAATAAGATTTCTAGTACTAAATCCTCTCATAATAGTAATAATAATTTAAAGTACAAGGAATTAATTATAGATGTAATAGTTAAAGTCTGGTAAGGGGAAATCCCATTGATCATGGCCAGAAGATGCTCATCTCACAAGACTAACGATTTATATCTTTAAAATTATATGAATATTTGTAAATAATTTCCAATGACCATTTTTTAATAATGGATATCTCATAATTAAAGGAGAAGGATCAATAATTTTTTAAAAAAATAGATGGAATCTTTGAAAAATATATTTATTTATATATTGAAACATTATCACATAAGTGTTTCGTAGCTCTGAAATGATGGTAGAGAAGTGGTGTTTAAAAATGATGGATTCTTTGATAAGAATTGTGAAGCAGGATTTTTTTTAGAAAAATAAAGGGGGATAAAGGAAACTTATTTCATGTGGGTGATGCTTGAAAATCATGTTATCTCACCATACATGAGGGTAAATGAATCTAGAAAATAATGGATTGGCCATCTTGGATAAAAGAATATGAATTTGATCACTTGATGATACAATGTTAAAAATTTTAATTTTATAAAAAAATAAAGTTATTGGATGTTCTAAATATGTCAATGAGGGTAATATTGTTATATCTTCACACAAGAAGGTGGAGATTCAATCTATATAACAATTTGAACTCATTAATTAGATGTATATCAAGACATGAAGATGTAATATACTAATAGAGACATGTATTTTTTATGTTCATTTATTCCTTCTATCATATTAATTTTGTTAGGTTTATGGAACACAAAACATAGGTCTTAAATGTTTTAATAATATTTTTATTTAGTTTAGAGAAATACTTTGGTCATTCTCTCAACATTATTTATAAAAATAATGTAATTCAGTTTAAAAAAGAGATCATGTAGCTTATCTTATAAATCATAGAATCTAACATGTAATCAAAGAACTATACACACCATAAAAAAGTGTTTTTGAATATAAGAACATGTGTTAGTTGAATATTTTCCAAACATTGCTATATTAACTTGAAAATTATCATTTCTTTAGAGACAAACTATTTGTCTACATTGTTCATATCCAAGGCCAGTGATTTCATAGAAAAATATATGATTCATCCCAAAATGATATGTACTATTAAAAAAAACCCTTTATGAGGTAACATTAAGTATTTTTTTACTTAATGAATTATCAATCTAAAATGGGGGAATCTTGTAATGTCTTAAATTAGAGTAGTTGATGGGATCATTCATAAAAATTCTAAAATAGAAGTGGTTATCACTATTCCAACAACCGATGTAAAAATAATATTGATGTTGTTGATGTTAATTTTTTTTGAATAATTAATGAAACAAATAATTGATGATGATGGAAGTGGTAGATGTGATATTTATGATATTTCTATTAATGTGTTGAATAAATTATATAAAAATAAGTCAGTGATGAATATTTACTAGTTGTAGTTATATATTATTGAATTTTACGTGATTAGGAAAAAAGTGGACAACACCTACAAGGATGATAAGGTATGTCTTGGTTCAAACCATCATTAGAGATGATGGTAAAAAATTTAAGAATAATGGGTCTTTGATGAAAACCACTCATATAAAATTGTATTATCACATTGAACCTATGAATGATAAGGACCATAAGAAGAATCAAGAATTAAACGATTCTATAAAATCAACGCTTCAATAGATTAAGAATAATTACACTTGGTACTTGTCATCCAAGCATAAGGTGAATAATATCATTAGTGAAAAAGCGGTTTTCCTTAAAAAATTGAATAATAAAGGCGATATGGTAAAAAATATAGAAATATTGGTGTGTAAACGATATTCATCGGATGAATGAGTTGAAATAGAGGAGACCTTTTCAAAAAATTTATATCTTAAAACAATATGATTTATCCTTAAAATTTATGTAAAATGAAAATGAAGGATTTTTCATTTCAGTGTTATACCTTTCATCCTCAATGCCAAATTCTATGAGGAATTTTTTAATAAGTAACATTTAGGTTTCTTTTCAAAGGGATGAAGAGAATTATTTTTTGGAATTGAATTTAAATTTTTTGAAACAATACCCAAAGGCTTATTATTAAATTCCTTACAACATATATAAGTTTTTAGATTTTATAAAAAGATATATGGAATATAAAATCTCCATAAAAGATGGAAAATGTATATCATCGTACTATTATTATCTTTGATTGAATAATATTTTATTCCGAATTATGAGGAAGTGTTTTAAATGTTTTATAAGGAGATGACGAAGTAATTATAGATTTTTATGCCTGTAGAAATAAAGAATTTTATTGGTTTATAGAATTCTAAATGAGTTTTTATATTTTTCATTTTTGGTAAAATTATTCTAAGGAATATATAAAAATATATTGCATTGTGGATTCATAGCTGGTTGATGCACTAATTATTGTTGAATCTAAATGTTATAATGTTAAAGAAGATAATAATGTATGTCTAACATAATTTTGGAAGCTAATTGGCAGCCTATAATAAATAATAGCATTGACATAGGATATTTTCAATGATATTATTCATTTTTGATGTTATCAATGAGAAAAAGAGAGAACCATTTTTGCAGGAATGAGGATTCCAAGATATGTGAAATACACAATAAATTTTAGAATAAAATGTGATTTAAAATGAAATCATCGTTTTTATTGTATTACATATAGAGGATGGGCATGTTGTGCTGATTAAATGAGGTTGCCATCTGATATAGTTTTCTAAATTATTGACATGATCTTTTTTAGCACTGAAAAAAAATTCCATTGAATTTAAAAATTTATGAAAAGAAATATATGACTAAAACTTTTTAATTTATATTTTTAATGTGTATGAAATTTTTTTAATGATTTGATAGTGGAATTGAATCTTCCACTTATATTGAGATGTGGTAATCATAGTGTTATTATATTTATAAATAATATACATAATTATTCAAGAAGAAATGACATAGATACCAAATATAATTTAATTAAGGAATATAAATATTAAAATGTGTTAAAATTGTAATTTATGCATATGAAAGGGAAAGGTTATTGTATATTCACCAAAAAATTTCCAATAGAATAATTTTAGAATCTGACTTTGATATTGGGAATTCTACTTCATCATTATTAAGGCCAAGGTATGGTTGTTTTTTCAGCAACCCCATATTCTAATTGAATATTTTTTTCACAGTTGTTGAAATATTACAACATATTGTATTCCTTCAATGAATTGTATAATGTTGGAGTTGTAATAATTGGTATGTGTCTCATTCTTGTAGTATGTAAGAATGCATTAAGATATATTTATTAAAATCGGTTGGTTGTGATTAAAATATGGATGACAAGTTTGAACAATTTATTTAATTACTTATAAGAACATTATATATTATGAATGAATTATTGAAATGATGATGATGTACAATTTGAATATTGTGAGATTTTTGTAAACGAGTTTTTATATGGATCATTACCATATGTATATCATGTTATTGTTTATTCATTTATATTTATCATTCATCGAGTTCAATAAAATAGAAATATAATTTATGGATTGTTATCTATATATCGGATTTTTTTGTTTCATAAAGATTTATGTTTCTTGGTTAAAAATACAATAATAGGAGGATTGTTGAGCACTAAAGGTGATGCGACGATTGTGCTAATATTAGTAGTTAATTAATCGGTGCCGACGATATGACTGAGTGTGTTGAATTTTTTTTCAATTCATAAATCATATTTTTGTTAATTTTTTTTGATTTATATGATTATTCTATGTTTATAAATATGATTAGAGGATGATCCGGATATAAGAAAATTAAAGGATATAGTAGGAGTTATTTTAAAAAAATCAAGGTTTTGCATCATTGATTTGGATTTAAGAAGATATGCTTTATAATAAATAGTATCCAATACATAGTTACTAACAATGAGTAAACCTCGGGAATAGAAGATTCGTTATTGAATTATTTATTATGAAATTTGAATAATGATGAAAAATAATATACATGACCTCTCATGCTAGTGTATTAGTGGAAAATCAGAAGAAAATTCACAATTAAACATTTCCACACTATAAAAAGAGTACCATTATATAGTAGAGGATACATTAATGTTAGTGAATATGAAGAATTTATGAATTCTATGTAGATGTCTGGGTCCATGAAATGATGTATAATATTCTAGAATTCAGTGGATCTATATAATTTTAGACCTCCAGAATATTGTGTATTTCTTAAACTGTATTTAGAAGAAATTATTAAGGGATATGATTCAGTGAATACACCTCACTGAGGAGACAATTTGAATGTTTTTTTGTATTAATAGAAATATAATGAGCTCCATAATCTAGTACCTATTCCATACCACAATATTGTGCATAATATAAATTATAAATATTGAAAAAATATGATAAATCGCAATTCCCATGATCATTCCATGGATTTTTGTACATGTTTAATATATGTAGTTCAAATATGAATTGTTACATGGATTAATATTTTAGATTTCGTTTATATAATAACCTATTTTAATTACTAATTAAAATTTAAATACACATATTAAGACTAGGATTCTCTATGAATTGTGATTCAAGAAGAGGATTTTATTTTGAAATTAAAATTTCAAATATAAAGTACTTGATGATGATACCATATTGAAGATTTTATGTATAGTATGTTATTTTAGAATAAGTATGATTTTATAGTGGAAGAACAAGAATTTGTTCTAGATATGTTCTATACAATATTGATATAATGATTATTCAAGGTTAAAGAATTAAATAATAAGAATAAGTAGACTAAAGTATTTGTGAGAATGTGTTGTATATACACTATGATGAATCCCCTTTTCCATATTTAATGGTGATGATTAATTACTAATTTTTCATGTCATTACATGTAATTTAGAGTTGGAATATTTCAGCGCAGTCAAAAACCTTGAGGTATTTTAGCTTGTTAAATAATTTTACGTTGTTACAAAACCTGTATATTTGTATTATCTAAGATGCATTTGAGTATAGGATTCAATAAAGCATAGTCAATATATATGAAAATGAAATTTTCTTGTTTTTAGTCTTATCATTGTACTTGTATAATGATTCTTATGGGTTGTATGATCCTGCCGGTATCCATATCACCCCAAGTAATTGTTATCTTACATTGAGAGCTAACCTATATAAATCTATTATATTCTCTTATGTTGGTGTGGGTTTATATCTGTTCCAACAATAATCAGAAAATACTATGTGTTGGAGAATTATATTTTGAAATAAATAACAAAAAATATTTGTTGATTACCGATTAACACCTTTCTAAGTGAACTCTCTTGGATCATTAAGTGTTCCAATATAAACCAATCAGAAGATAGCTAGCAAATTAATCTTACCTTTAAAGGATATATCATGTATGAATACAAAAAATTACATGACTGATCATAATTTATAAATACTTAATCATGGGTCGCCCCACAATGAGAACCCAATTATTAGTTACAAAGTACAACACTAGTGATTAAATGTTAGAATGAGTTTCTTCCTACAGAAACAATAACATAATTCAAACCATTTTATTGATGAATTATATTAAAACATAAATTGAAATTTTTCTCAAATAATATATTATGAAATTAATTTAATTTAACTATTTAGAATTTTATACGTATCTTATGTGTATTTGTTGATATTTTCTCCGAAAAAGTTGAATTTTATGTGAATAGGGAAAACCATAGATTTTGAAAAAAAAATTAATGAATGAATTTATAACGTTATACTAATAATTTGAATTATTAAGAATCTTTTTTATAAAATAAATTTAAATTTTATAATTATTATAATTAACATAAATAGATAATTATTAACATAGAAATATATTTTTATCATTTTGGAATTATAACTAAAGTTTTTCTAATTAAATATAAGTTTTAGTAATATTATTTTCATCGTGTTTATACCTGTTAAATTTTATTTTTCTTGTTTGTAGTTAATAATATTTCAAAAAAAATTAACACAAACTAATTAATTCTAATGGAATCAAAATTATACATTATTTTTCTATGAAATAATTTTTATACATAAAACACATTTCTTCAGAAGACCATGTTTCTCTGTGTTTTATATTTATATTTTTAAATTAATTTCATACAATTTAAGAAGATAAATATGATATAATGTCTTCCATATGTTTATTTAGAATATATAATTTTGAAATCATCCTACAATAATATTTGATAACTACAAAATTTATCTATGGTAGAACAATGTCACTTTAAATTGTAAGACATAAATCTAGTTAAAAGTTTTTAATGATAACTGATAAGTTTTAAAAAGACCAAAAAAAACATAAACCATATTTTGTAATCAAATTTAAACCGTATCCAATATCCTATTCAATTATCAGTCATTCGTTATTAGTTTTGGTTTAGTATGACTTTAATATATTTTAATTTTTTTGAAAAACTCTATTTGCACCCTCTCTCTCACTTATAAATGGATATCATCTATCTTATCTTATATAAAATTAAATAAGAATATATTTTACAAAATATCTAGTTTATTCCCTTTGTAACATCCCAACACATGATACAATGGCCCCTTTTTATAAAAATATAAACCATAGAACGATTAATGTGTAAGCTAATGTTAGTTGATCAATGACGAATAATAACTTTTATACATGTGTTTTAATTTTATTTATTCTATCATATCAGTCAATTATATTCTATCCATGATTGTCTAATATCTTCAGTATCATCTATATAATTTTATTTCAATATATAAATTTTCAAATCTTTTTCTTCTCTCATTCACTATGAAATGGGAATCAAAATAATCATTTGTGCATGTGTGAATAGTACAACCACGCAAATTGACGTGGCTCATTTTTAATCACTACCATTAATTGATGGTTATTTTTAAAGATTTAATGAATTTTTATGATACTTGTAAAATTTTTATTATTTTTTTAATAATTAATAAATTTCTGTACTACCCTTCGACCCGTTAATAAATTATAACATAGCTCTTTAAAACTTATAGATTATGACCTACATGAAGATATGTGATGTATTATTCATATATCCCATGAAAATTTATTCAATATATATATATATTTAATAAATATTAAATTAATATAACTTTTAAAATTCTAGATATTATGTAACTATTAGAAAGAATCATGGATATAATCTACTGAATAAAAACTAATGTGAAAAAAAGAAAACACTCAGAATTGATGATTTAATAAAGAATTATTAATAACTAGGATTTGGAATAATATAAGTGGATAAGGAGCCCATAATAACCCAAGCCCTCATTTATCTCTTGATCTAGGATTTTTAGTAGTGATTCGGTTGGGGGGCTTGGGTACTGCTTCTCTGTCATCATATCCCCCTCTCCTCATTCCCATCCCTTCTTTCCCATGCTCTTCTTCCTCTCTCTTGATGGTGTGGATTTTCATTGCAGTAGCTTCATCTGTTGAGTTTGGTTGTTCTGGGAGAGTTCACACGTCTTTGTGATACCATTCTACTTCAAAATATACTCTAGCATATAGATAATTTGTTTCCCTCTAAGTTGGTCTGCAGTGGTTGTTACAAGAGGCATTAGGATTTTCTGTTTTTTCAGTAATCCGTTTTTCAATAGGAGCATCCTTTATCAACTTTGTTCTATGTCATGTTGTGTCAGATGTTCATTACAGTTGCATCGATGTAAATGGTGTTTTCACACAGTTTTTTTATATCATTGATTAATGTAGGGATGTTGGTTTTATTAGGTAATGGTTTACTCTTGAAGTCTACATGGTTTTCATACCTGAAGATGTCTATGTTGTTTTATGATGTTTTGTTATTTTTGATTCGATTCGAAGGTAAAATAGTTATTTATCCCTGTAGGTGGTCGGACGCATCAGTGGGATATTTTTCAGTTTTTTTTATGAAGACAACGAGTCCTTCCTAGGGGCTTCTGATTTTCAATGATGTGATGAGGATAAGGGGTGGATTGCAAATCAAGGATCCTGGCTTGAGGTGGATCGCAGCCCGAGGTGATTTCGTGGGTGAATTTATTAAAGTTGTTAGTTGTTTTTTGAATATTAAATTTTAATTTGAATTTTGATGTTTTTGGTGTATTTAGGATCCTGTTTTTGGAGTTTGAATGTTGGTATCTTGGTGTTTCAAATTTGGAAATATGTTTTCTGAGGTTCCCACACATCCTTAATGTAGATTATTCAGAAAATGAAAAAATGGATTTGAGGTTATAAGTGGATAATATATGATATTATAAATTTTTATATGGTTTATTATATATTTTATATGAATTTAAATTTAATATATGATAGGTTTAAATATCAAACAATGCATGTTGAACATGAGGTAATGGTTAGTAATCCCACATTTTATCCATTACTGCATATGTTATGTTATGATCTCATCCTATATTATATGGTTATAAAATGTCCATTTATGTTTTTATATCATAAAGAATTCTTAAATTAAGATATTTAATTTTACAATTCATGTTATTTCCACATATTATTTATGATTCAAAAGTCATAAAAGTGGTATTGAATTTATTTCAAAATATCTTGTTGTTACAAGGTTATTTATTCCCATATTTCATTTGTTAAAATTATATAACACTATACTCATAAACACCATATATGATGTCATCTTATAGTTATGTATGAATTTTATAAGTGTATATTCCATTACTCATATTTTTGGTTGAATAATGAACATATATGTTACATGTAATAGACATTTTGAAAATAAATCAAGTTTTAATGTTTTTATAATAACACTTTTTTACCATGTCCATTTATTAATTAAAATGTTTTATAGAATGTTATTAATAATTTAAAAATATTTTTAACAATATTTTTCTAATTATTTCTATTATATGAAATTTTTTACAGTGAATACTACCGTTCTTTTCTTTAAGAGGTACTTTTTACTATTAACGTGAATGAAATATTTGTTTAAACGTACACTCCCACCTCCATGAGTAATCATTTCAGTAAACAAATTACATGATTCCCTATATATTTCCATGAAAAATAGGTTTATCAACATATTTTGTAATTTTTATTTAAAATTATTTTAAATTAAAAGAGTATTATTTTCTTAAAAAAATGACAATAATAATGAAAATTTATTTATAAATATGATTCAATATGCAGATACAAAGATGTTATTTTTATCGATTTGATTCAAATTTCCATTAAAATGTATATTTATTACAACAAAACCTTCATTTTTAATGGAATTATGGACCTCTTTTAATAATAATGGATTATTCTCTACATTGAGAAGATTTAATTTTTTGTGATCAAGTTATTTATTACTCACAATTATTCACTCGTAATTAATTTAATTCTTTTAGTTGAACTTTTATTTATCATTGACTAATTCAGAATAATTTATATTTATTTTATGATGTTCCAGAATTATACCATTTATATGTCTAGTTGTAGTTAAAATATTTTTATTATGTATGTAATTTATTATATGTAGAATTTATTTTTGTTATTTTTTCTTAATTAAATACTTATTTTTCTATATAGGAAATTTTTTTGGAATGAATAGTACTTGTCAATAAAATATAGGAAAAATATAGGATGTTATATGTAATTAGTGGGACTTTATAGCATCCTGCCTTTTTATTACATAAACTTTCATTACATTTTACAAAACTGAGGATCTTTAAGGTTTAGTGTCTTGGAAACTAGGAACTTAAAACATGAAAACCTAAAACATTCTTCTTAAACAGTTGAAAGTCTTCTCCTCATGTTCACCCGAGGCTCATTACTACATCTCATAACCTGGGGACATACATCAAAAGAAAGGGTGAGCAGAAGGCCCAGCAAGGGAAACAAGTGAAACATTTTACATATGAACTTGAGATACATCAATAAAGTCATGAAAAGAACATTAAGGCATGAAAATGAAATCATGAGGCATATCATAATAAAAATAAAACATTTTCATAACTTGAAGATGTGGCTACATCATTTAACATAGAAAATCATGAACATTTCACCAAGTTCCATCCCCAAGGTGTCATTTGAAAATTACCAAGGTTATTCACCAAGGTATCGTGAAAATTGTAATCTCTAGTGGTTACATCATTACCCAATGCATTGGAGTGCTATCAGGGTGCACCCTTAAATTTTCCTTTATTATCATGTGAGACACATATATCATCATCAAAAATTTCATAAATAACCCATATAGCATAAAATAAATGGATTTCATTTCATAATCACAATGTTTTAAAAACTGCTTTAAAGACATGATTTTTACATCACTTTAAAACCCACAGAAAAGGAAGGTGGGTCTCATGTATGTAAATCCCAGAATTTAAAATAGAAATTTTTTTATATATGTGAATACCCCTTTAGAAGAAAGAGCTTTGAGTATTCACATAATAATATAAAAGAACTTTAGAAAAAGAGAGAGACATTTTGAGACGGAAATTCTGCAGCATAACAGCTATGTTACGAGGTTTTAGAAGACATTAAAAAGAGAGTTAAAATGGGTCAAACATTCATAAATGACCCATAAGACAGTAGATGGACATAATAATAAGGATACATGATCATGGTAATGAAATTTCAAGGACATACCATTTGAAATGAAAAACATGGAAGGAAGACAAAAATTAGATTTCTCTTATGAAAGTTCGGCAGCCTAACGATGTTACTTAAACTTCAACAAAAATGATTTGAAAAGATAAAATAGGGTATCTCATCATGTGAAAATAAGTGTTCAGTATGTTATATATAGAGATAATTCCCCAACATAATTAAAAAGGAACTTGAAAGACTTGACATGAAAGTAGAACTTTGAAAAGAATGAGAAAGGTGAAAGAATCCACTAAAAAATTCGGCAGCATAACGGCGCCACTTAAAACTTCAAAATACTGAATTGAAGTGGTCAAATGGGGTCTCTCATTATATGAACATAAGAGTACATTATGATAGATATAGAGATAATACCCCAACATAACAAGAAGTAACTTGAACGAATTGAAATGAAAGTAGAACTTCAAAACGAGAGGGGTGAAGAACCACTTAAAAATTCGGCAGCCTAACGGCGCCACTTAAAACATCAAAATACTGAATTGAAGAGATCAAAGGGGGTATCTCATCATATGAACATAAGAGTCCAGTATGATAGATATATAGATAATACCCCAACATAACAAAAAGTAACTTGAACGAATTGACATGAAAGTAGAACTTCAAAACGAGAAGGGTGAAGAACCACTTAAAAATTCGGCAGCCTAACGACGCCACTTAAAACTTCAAAATACTGAATTGAAGAGATCAAATGGGGTCTCTCGTCATATGATCATAAAAGATTAGTATGATAAATTTAGAGATCATACCCCAACATAATAAAAAGAAACTTGAAATACTTTACATGAAAATAGATCTTGAAAAATGAGAAGGGAGAAAGAATCCGTTACAAAAATTTCGGCAGCCTAACGACACCACTTAAAACTTCATAAAAATAAATAATGAGAGTAAGAGGGGATCTCTCATTATATGAACATGAAAATCGAAGTAATATGAGTATAAAAGAACATCCTACAACATAAAAACATGGAGCATAAAAGGAATGACATAAAAGAGATTACTTGAAATGAAAGAGAGAGGTCGGAATCCCTTACCTTAAAACGTAACTCTTAAAACACAAAGTTTGGGACCTTGAGGGCTTGGGGGAACCTTGGGAGGACTCCTTGGGAGTTAAGGAGACCATAACTTCGTTGAGGATGGTTTTTGAGTCGAAAAGATGAGAGGAGGGATTGGTATTTATAGGGAAAGTGAGGGGACAAGGCATTAATGGCGAAGGGAAACCTCAAAAGTGGTTTTCTCAAAAGCATGGGCCCTCCCATGGTACTCCCCATAAAGTTAGGCCACATGGGGACCCCCACAAAATAATTCATCCTCTTTAGTCGAACATCCTTTAAAATATCTCATGACATCATCATGACACGTTTATGATGTCATTAAACATACCGAAACCCTAAAACTGTATTTTTACTATTCACTGAAAAATCAACTTTCTCAGAAAAATCCCAAAATTTCACCTTAACCAAATATCAATGATCTGATTTCAAAAATTAACTCCATTTTATAAAAATAAATTTCTAAATATTTTTTATTTATTTTTTAAATAAATACACTATTCACCGAAAATTCATTATTTTTAGAAAAAACCCCAAATATTTTCTTAACATAATATCGATGCTCTGAGTTCAAAAATGAAATCCATTTTATAAAAATAATTTTATAAATATTTTTAATTTAAATTTTAATTAAAAAACACTATTCACCTGAAAAAACTAATACTTGAATAATAATTTATGAAACCGTTTTTAACCATTTTATTGAATCACATTAATTAAATCAAGGTGCCTATATTATATTAATACTTTCTTTAAATGAGATTACTAATCAATTTGGTCAAATTACTAATCCTAAGCATAAAATCACTATTCATAAATTACTATTCATCAAAAATTATGTTGATCTTATTAGACTCTAAATTCTGTACTGAACAAATTTGTAGAAAACCATTTTTTGAAAATCATTACACATTTTTATTTATTTAAGGTTTACATAAACATTTTTAAAATATACTTTATCTAAAATTCATCAAAAATATGCATACTATATTTATCTAGTCATTTGAAAATTCATAAACTTCATCATAAGAATAAATTCCAATTTTTATTTAAAACAAAGGATTACGCAAGGCAGTTATAGTCTCCTTACATAGCCCCTTATCACACCAGCATAGGACCTAAGTGTAAGGTGTGCTAAGGTTAGAGAATCTGAGGGAGGCTCGACCAACATCGCACGAGTAGTAATTTCTATCCGTTTGAACTTCTCGTGAAGGCTATCCCGTTCTAGCTTCACACGATGAAGTTCAGCTTGGGTTTGGTCCAGAGTAAAGCCCAGTGGTGCTACCTCCTTCCCAAGTTCTGTTAGATGGCTTCGATCGGTCCAAGACTACTGGGTGAGGCCATCGAATCTTTTTTCTATATTAATTAACCAATATTACTTGTATTTAGAGACAATAATCAAAACATTTAGTTTCCAGCGGTCATATTGACCAATGGTCATATAACAGTCAAAAACCAATGGTATCATTTTAATTATACCAATGTTATCAAATGAAACATTTTTGTTGAGTATAAAAATAAAATAAAAATAACACATAAAATTAGGATTCAAGATTTATTCAAAATTTTGGGTCGTTACAATCTTCCCCCCTTAAGAAATTGCGTCCTCACAGTTTTTAAAATTAGGTTTTTAAATTTCATTGAAAGTACCACATCGGAAAAGGATTCAGTAAAACTATTACTTTAAAAGAAAGAAAGTGAAGTATGAAGGTCACCCGAGTTAGCCCACACTGGGATTCCATGTAGGAAAACATGGACATGGAAGAAAACAAAGGGTCAAGTTCTAAGGGAGAGTGATAGAGAACATGATTAGGAGAAAGTTAACCATTAGAAAATCCCAAACTTATGATGTGTGTAAACAGTCATTTATACCTAGTAGGAAATGTAAACCAACAATGTTTTTATTTTACGTTCCTTTTCATAATTTTGAGGAATTTATTTACTACATAGAACAGAAACATAAGAAAATATACCTACCTTCTTGTAGAGTTTCATCCTTTAATAAGTTTCTACCAGAACTAATCTTTTCTCCCAATGATGAGAATTCAAAACTACTTGGTCTCATCAAAACACAAGAATCATCTTCTAGGGAATCACATAATCCACAAAAGATTATGTATCTATTTATTCTATCTTTAAACATTATCCCAAAATAGAAAGGGTAAGGTAAAACAACTCTTCAAAAAGAAAGAACCCCATAGGAAGGGAAACTATTTTTAAATCTTCAAAGTTCCATGGTACTACCCAAAGTTCATCATAGACCATCCCATAAATAACGGTCCTTAAAATTCCTCAAAATAAACCAAACTAAGATTGAAACCCAAATACAAGAGGGATTTGATAACATAGTCTTCCAAAATAAACTTCATTGTTCATCTCCAAACAACATCAACCACACCTAACATCTTATAACAAATGTAGCTAACCTAAACATATTTTACCCAAGATATGTTAATCATTCCCATAAGTAACCTAAATTACTATAAGTCCACCTTAAGTTCATTGATTCTTCAAAATATAATTCAACCTTACTCCTCAATGAAAATACCGTAGTAATCTATTTACCTCGATCATATAGGGTCCTCAAAATAGTGAACGTCTTCCAAAATAATAATCATCTTTTAATCCCCTAATCATCTCTGTCGTATTAATACGGCAATCATAGCATTTCCTATCACATTGGTTGTTGGGACATGTTCTTCCATTTCCCGCCATTATCTAAGAAAAGAAACTATAAATAGGGGTTTAAATACTTAGCCAAGAATCATGAAAATAAACTTAAAGAATATAAGGATAACTTGTAGTTGAAAAGTATACCCTAACATGTGATCCCCTTGGTTCCCATCTAGGTTATCCATGATCATATATTCTTATGTGAACCTTTATTTTATTTTATCTTTATTCCTTTAACAATGGTTCATACTAAGCTTATGAATTTACCAAAGCATATCCCCCGGGAGTGTCGTAACCAAGAGTGCAGCAAGGCCCGTTGTCGTGTACCAGTTCCCATTCGAGTCTAGCTCAAAGCGGTGTTTTCAGGTTTTACCCCTATGTACATCTGTGCCAGAGCCACCTCTACCTGCTCGTATCCAGACAGGGATGTATTTGCATGGAAACCCCTTACTCAATACTCACCAAAATACGAGGAAGATTTCCTATATTTAAACTTTTCTATAGGGTTATTCCTAGAGTTTTCATACCCTAATTTCCACAAATAACTAAACCATCCTTTGATACCAACTATAGCATCCTTCCTTTTTATCATATAAACTTACATTACATTTTACAAAACTGAGGATCATTAAGGTTTAGTGTCTTGGAAACTAGGAACGTAAAACATGAAAACAGAAAACATTCTTATTAAACACTTGAAAGGCTTCTCCTCATGTTCACCCTAGGCTCATTACTGCATCTCATAAACTAGGGACATACATCAAAAGAAAGGGTGAGCAGAAGGCCCAGCAAGGGAAACAAGTTAAACATTTTACATATGAACTTGAGATACATCAATAAAGTCATGAAAAGAACTTTAAGGCATGAAAATGAAATCATGAGGCATATCATAATAAAAATAAAACTTTTTCATAACTTGAAGATGTGGCTACATCATTTAACATAGACAATCATGAAAATACCACCAAGGTCCATCCCCAAAGTGTCATTTGAAAATTACCAAGGTTATTCACCAAGGTATCATGAAAATTGTAATCTCTAGTGGTTACATCATTATCCAATGCATTGGAGTGCTATCAGGGCACACCCTTATATTTGACTTTATTATCATGTGAGCCACATATATCATCATAAAAAATTTCATAAATAACCCATATAGCATAAAATAAATGGGTTTCATTTCTTAATCACAACGTTTTAAAAACTGCTTTAAAGACATGATCTTTACATCACTTTAAAAACCACAGAAAAGGAAGGTGGGTCTCATGTATGTAAATCCCAGAATTTAAAATAGAAAATTTTGGTATATATGTGAATACCCCTTTAGAATAAATAGATTTGAGTATTCACTTAATAATATAAAAGATCTTTAGAAAAAGAGAGAGACATTTTGAGACGGAAATTCTGCAGCATAACGGCTATGTTACGAGGTTTTAGAAGACATTAAAAAGAGAGGGAAAATGGATCAAACATTCATAAATGACCCATAAGACAGTAGATGTACATAATAAGAAGGATACATGATCATGGTAATGAAATTTCAAGGACATACTATTTGAAATGAAAAACATGGAAGGAAGACAAAAATTAGATTTCTCTTATGAAAGTTCGACAGCCTAACGACGTTACTTAAACTTCAACAAAAATGATTTGAAAATATCAAATAGGGTATATTATCATGTGAAAATAAGAGTTCATTATGATATATATAGAGATAATTCCCCAACATAATTAAAAAGGAACTTGAAAGACTTGACATGAAAGTATAACTTTGAAAAGAATGAGAAGGGTGAAAGAATCCCCTAAAAAATTCGGCAGCCTAACGGCACCACTTAAAACTTCAAAATACTGAATTGAAGAGGTAAAATGGGGTCTCTCATCATATGAACATAAGAGTAAAGTATTATAGATATATATACCATACCCCAACATAACAAAAAGGAACTTTAACAAATTGAAATGAATGTAGAACATCAAAACGAGAAGGGTGAAGAACCACTTAAACATTCGGCAGCCTAACGGCGCCACTTAAAACTTCAAAATACTAAATTGAAGAGATCAAATGGGGTCTCTCATCATATGAAAATAAGATTCCAGTATGATAGATATAGAGATCATACCCCAACACAACAAAAAGGAACATGAACGAATTGACATGAAAGTAGAACATCAAAATGAGAAGGGTGAAGAACCACTTAAAAATTCGGCAGCCTAACGACGCCACTTAAAACATCAAAATACTTAATTGAAGAGATAAAATGGGGTCTCTCATTATACTATCATAAAAGATTAGTATGATAAATTTAGAGATAATACCCCAACATAATAAAAAGGAACTTGAAATACTTTACATGAAAATAGATCTTGAAAAATGAGAAGGGAGAAAGAATCCGTTACAAAACTTTCGGCAGCCTAACGGCGCCACTTAAAACATCATAAAAAGAAATAATGAGAGTAAGAGGTGATCTATCATTATATTAACATGAAAAGGTCAGTAAGAGGTGTATAAAAGAACATCCTCCAACATAAAAACATGGATCATAAAAGGAATGACATAAAAGAGATTACTTGAAATGAAAGAGAGAGGTCGGAATCCCTTACCTTAAAACGTAACTCTTAAAACTCAATGGTTGGGACCTTGAGGGCTTGAAGAACCTTGGGAGGACTCCTTGGGAGTTAAGGAAACCAGAACTTCGTTGAGGATGGTTTTGGAGTCGAAAATATGAGAGGAGGGCTTGGTATTTATAGGGAAAGTGAGGGGATAAGGCATTAATGGCCAAGGAAAACCTCAAAAGTGGTTTTCTCAAACGCATGGGCCCTCCCATGGTACTTCCCATAACGTTAGGCCACATGGGGACCCCAACACAATAATTCATCCTATTTAGTCTAACATCCTTTAAAATATCTCATGACATCATCATGACACAGTTATGATGTCATTAAACATACTGAAACCCTAAAACTGTATTTTTACTATTCACTGAAAATTCAACTTTCTCAGAAAAATCCCTAAATTTCACCTTAACCAAATATCTATTCTCTGATTTCAAAAATGAACTCCATTTTATAAAAATAAATTTCTAAATATTTTTAATTTATTTTTTTAAATAAATACACTATTCACCGAAAATTTATTATTTTTAGAAAAAACCCCAAAAATTACCTTAACATAATATTGATGCTTTGAGTTCAAAAATGAAATACATTTTATAAAAATATTTTTATAAATATTTTTAATTTAAATTTTAATTAAAAAACACTATTCACCCAAAAAAACTAATACTTGAATAATAATTTATGAAACTGTTTTTTAACCATTTTATTGAATCACATTACTTAAATCAAGGTGCCTAGATTATATTAATAGTTTCTTTAAGTGAGATTACTAATCAATTTGGTCACATTACTAATCCTAAGCATAAAATCACTATTCATAATTTACTATTCATCAATAATTAAGTTGATCTTATTAGGCTCTAAATTCCGTACTGAACATATTTGTAGAAGACCATTTTTTGAAAATCATTAAACATTTTTATTTATTTAAGGTTTACATAAACATTTTTAAAATATCCATCCTCTAAAATTCATCAAAAATATGCATAGTATATTTACCTGGTCATTTGAAAATTCATAAACTTCATGATAAGAAGAAATTCCAATTTTTATTTAAAACAAAGGATTACACAAGGCAGTTATGGTCTCCTTACATAGCCCCTTATCACACCAGCATAGGACCTAAGTGTAAGGTGTGCTAAGGTTAGAGAATCTGAGGGAGGCTCGGCCAACATCACACGAGTAGTAATTTCTATCACTTTGAACTTATTGCGAAGGTGATCCCGTTCTAGCTTCACACGATGAAGTTCAGCTTGGGTTTGGTCCAGAGCAAAGCCCAGTGGTGCTACCTCCTTCCCAAGTTCTGTTAGATGGGCTTTGATCGGTCCAAGACTACTGGGTGAGGCCATCGAATCTTCTTTCTATATTAATTAACCAAGATTACTTGTATTTAGAGACAATAATCAAAACGTTTAGTTTCCAGCGGTCATATTGACCAATAGTCATATAACAGTCAAAAACCAATGGTATCATTTTAATTATACTCATGTTATCAAATGAAACATTTTTGTTGGGTATAAAAATAAAATAAAAATAACACATAAAATTAGGAAACAAGATTTATGTAACGACCCGAAGTTTCATTAATGGAAAATCCCTCTTGATCCAGTTAAATGTTTCTTTATGAAAAATGTTTTTATAAGATATCAACTTTTTAGTTTTACTTTAAGATTTGTGACCGTTACTTTTATAGTCGTTGAACAGTGATCATCTGGGTAGTTTAAATATAAGGCTTTAACGAACCAATTTTCTACTCAGACAAAGGAAGCGATGGCCTCATCCAGTAGAATTGCCCCTTACGAAGCCCATTTGTCGGAGCTCGGAAAGGAGGTGGCGTCTTTGGGCTTTGCCCTTGACCAAGCCCAAGCTGAGCTTCATCAAGTCAAGCTCGAATGTGATCGTCTACGGGAAAAATGGAAGTTGATAGAGATTACCACTCGAGCAATGTTATCCGAGCAACCCCAAGAGTCTTTCACCATCGAACACATTATCATTAGGCCTTATGCGGCTATTTTAAGGGGTTATGTAACAAATAAGTAGCACCATGTTCATGTACATTATTTTTGTATATAATAATGAATATAATTTCTGGTCATTTTTGATACATTGTAATTAGTTTTTAAAGTACAAACGGTGTTTTTAGTTATTATTTAATTAAGAATTATATTTTATTAAATTAAATGATTTTTGAATTAAATAATATTTTAATAAAATATTATTATTAATATTAAATTAATTTTTATTAAATATAAATGATCTTATAATTTTATGAATGCAATTAAAATTTTTATTAAGGTTTGAAATCCATTTCTGTCAAAACCCGTGAATTTTTTTTATAAATGTCGGTTATTATTTTAAAAGTAAAAATTCACATATTTATAAAATTATTTAGATAAAATAAATATTATTTTTGGAATCAGGACGTCGAAATTATCCAACGGTGAATTTTTCATAATTTTCTGAGACAGTCAAAGTTTTGGGTAAAAATTAAATACCATTTAAATATATAATGTGTTTTATGACATCATAATGACCCAATGGTGATGTAATAAAATACCATAATCCTTATGTTCGGCCAATATATGTTTTATCATTAAAATAATGTGGTTTTGGGTTTGTTTTACTCACTTTTCAAAGCATTAATGGAGCCCTCAAAACTTATTCAACACTTTGCCTTTTTAAATTAATTTCCATGGGAGTGTGACTCACCTCCACATAAGCAACCCTAATTTTTTAATAAGTTCGGACCTTGGACTTGTAAAATATTATTTTCCTCTTTCCTTTTCCAGAAACCATGGGAAAATACCATGGGATGGTTTGTGGTTTGGATTATTTTAATATAAGGGGTCCCAAACCTAAATAATAAAGAATTCTCTCACCTTTCCTATATAAACCCACCCAAGCTCCCACTTCCTCCTCACTCAAAGCCCTTGAAGTTCGTCCAACCTCTGCCCTACTCTCTCTAGAATCCTCCCAAGGTGCCTCAAGCTCCCAAGAAGCCTCTCACAAGCCTCTCTCAAGCCTTTGGAAGCACACTTCCAAGTAAGGGTTTTTTCTTCCTTTCTCATTTTTGTCAATTTTCTTTAAGTTGTATTGCCCTTTTAATTTCAATTATGAATGTTGGGGTATGGTTTAGCACCTCTCCCATACTGCCCTCTTATTGTTTGAATGATGGGAGACCCCTTTCTCTCTAATTAAATGCCTCTCATGTACACCCGTTACTATGCCGAAATTCCGAAAGGAACCTTTTTCTCCCCTTCTATATTCAAGCAATACTTTTGTATCATGAATCTAGATTCCTTTTCAATTGATGGGACATGTATCTATATGACCTCCTTACTGTCCATTACATGTAAATATGATGAGGAACCCCTTTCTCTCTCATCAACTTTTTTTAAGAATTCTTATGTCACGCCGTTACGCTGCCGAAATCACACCGATTTTCTAAGCCAATATCATTGTGTAGTGAATACCATGCCCATGTCTCCATCAAGGGTATTCACATTTATGCACATTTACTAATTGATTATAAAGTTTCATGTATTAATTCCACATTCCTTTATCGTGGAATAAATGATTATGTTTTATGAATCCATGTTTTATGATCCATGTGGCACACTTATGCATGAAATGAAATGTTTAAGAAGGGTGCACCCTTTATAGCGCTCCAATGCATTGGGTAAAGTATAGTATCATGATACATCATGTGCAATGAGTTTTGACTCATGCTAATTCAAGTGAAACGAGGGTTTACTCGTGCTTCAAGTGCAATGAGGGTTTACTCATGCTCCATGTGCAATGAGCCTTGGCTCATGCTAATTCAATGTTAAGTGTTGTTGCCACATTTCCATGTTATGATTATCATGCTTTATCATGCCTTTATGTTCATGTATCTCTTATGCTCTATTGATATGACTATTGACTAACATGTATTGTACTCCTCATGTTATTCATTGTGTACTCCCTTACTGGGCTTTATAGCTCACCCTTTTCTTATGCATGTCCTCAGGTTATCCCATGCAATGCTAAGTACGAAGGAATGTAGTGGTAATGTAAAGGAAGTTTTCAATAAGGATGTTGTATTTCAAGTTTAAAGTTTTTATGTAATGATCCTAAGCCCCAATGACACTAAACCTCTTAATATTCTTTGTTGTATAAAGTGAAGTATTATGTAATAAACCATGTTTAAGTTGTAATAAAAAGCAGGGTTGTCATAGTTGGTATCAGAGGATAGGTTTAGTTATTTTTGGGATTAGGAAACCCTAGTAAAGCCTTAGATACAAGGCTAATAATAATAAAAACATCCCTATGTTTTGGTAAATACTAAGTAAGTGTTTTATCAAACAAATACATCCCTGTCTGGATACGAGAAGGTAGAGGCGGCTCTGGCACAGATGTATCCTAGGGGTAAAACCCGAAAACACCGCTTTGAGCTAGACTCGAACGGGAACTGGTGCACGACAACGGTCATTGCTGCACTCTTGGTTACGACACTCCCAGGGGATATGTTTTGATAAATTCACAATCTTAGTAGGAACCCTTATTAAGGGAAAAATGCCCCTAAGAATATATGTTAGAAGGAAGATCATGAAAAGCCTGGATTGAATCCTATAGACTCATGAGTTGAAGAGATTAAAGATTATTTATAATTCATCAACTTTTGTCTTTGGATTACCCTTTATGTGTTACCCCTAACTTTCCTTTTATTCCAGCCAATGGCCGGTAATAGGAGAACTCGGGCTAACAACCGTTGTGAAGATCAGTGTGATGATTGTACTTATGAGATGCCCAATCCAATGGGAGCGGGAATCGCAAACTTTGTCACTCTTCTATCTCAGCTAACTCAAGTTTTGAATAGAAACACTGGTCAAGAGGAACATTCAACCCCCCCTAAGAAAGAACAAGTCGCTATTGAAAGCGTCATGAGACAAAGGCCTCCTACTTTTAGTGGATCATCCGATCCCACGATTGCTGAACAATGGATCAACTCCATTGTAAAGATATTCTCCATCCTCCAATGCTCTGAAAAAGAGAAGGTTCTCCTGGCGGCTTATCGTATGGAGGGTGAAGCTGATCAATGGTGGACGTTGATCAAAAATACGAAGCCTGAGGAGGAGATCGAGGATTTGGAATGGAAGGTATTCCGGAAGATGTTTTTCGATAAATATTTTCCACGCACCCTCCGTCTTAAGGTGGAAAGGGTCTTCCTTTCCCTCAAGCAGAAAGATGAGGAATCTGTGGGAGCGTACGAGGAAAACTTCACAAGGCTTGCACGATACGCTTCCGGCTTTGTCGTTACCCCCGAATGCAAGGTTGACCACTTCTTTGGTGGGCTGAAGCCTAGCTTGCGGAAAGCATTAGAGATCCGTGACTTCGACAGCTATGAGGAAATTGTCCGATGTGCCCTCAAGGTTGAAATGGATATCGGAGAATCACAGGGGTATCATGGGGACAAGAAGCGGAAGGTGGACTTCAATGCTGGTGGTGCGATGGATAAATCCAACGGCGCTAAGAAATTCCATCACCCCACTTTCCAAAAGTGTGGAAAGAAGCACCCTGGAAATTGCCTTGGGGGGACAAGAAAATGCTTTAAGTGTGGAAGAGAAGGGCACCTAGCTGTTAACTGTCAGCAAGAAGGACCTGCGGCTGCGACAGAGGGAAGGAACGCTCCGTTCGAACCTCAACGCGTTGTTCAATGCTTCAAATGCAACGAACCGGGTCATTTTGCGAATCAGTGCCCTAATCCAAGTGTTATCGGAGGCAATCAACAACCTCCAAGACAACAAGGAAGAGCTTTTTCCATCACTTCTGCCGAAGTGAACCCCGACAACGAAGTCGTGACAGGTACGCTAGTTATTCATTCAAGAATAGAGAACGTACTTTTTGATTCAGGTTCTACGCATTCTTTTATATCTCAAAAGTTTAGTAGAACAATCCCTGCACCACCACAAATCATGGAAGTAAATATGTCGGTGAGTACGGAAAATGGGGCAATCATTGCATCCCATGAGTATAAGTCCTCCCCTATTATAATCTGTGGATTGAATTTCCCGGCGAACCTCGTCATACTCCCTTTGGTGGAATTTGATGAAATTCTTGGCATGGATTGGCTTTCCTTATATAGAGCCAACATAAATTGTCGGGAGTGGGAAATCACACTCCATATGGAGAATCGACCCCCGATTCATTACAAGTGTCAGGAAGAAGATGAATCTCCTTTAGCTCCATCATCTCAAGCATGGATATTACTGCCTTATGAGCACGCATATCTGGCTCAGAAGATTGATTCCAAGGAAGAAACCACCCTTGAAAAAATGCCTATTGTGAGGGAATTCGCTGAAATATTTCCCGAGGAACTTCCTTGTCTTCCTCCAAGAAGAGATGTTGAGTTCTCAATTGAACTTATACCTGGGGCGCTACCAATATCCAAGACTCCATATAGAATGGCTGTGGTTGAGATTGAAGAACTGAAGAAACAACTACAGTAGAATCTGGATAAAGGGTTTATACGCCCAAGTGCATCACCATGGGGTGCACCAGTCCTCTTCTTCAAGAAGAAGGATGGGTCAATGCGGCTTTGCATCGATTATCGTGAACTTAACAAAATCACGATAAAGAACAAGTATCCTCTCCCAAGAATCGATGACTTGTTTGATCAGCTGCGTGGAGCACAATACTTCTCCAAGGTCGACTTGTGGTCGGGATATTATCATGTAAGGGTGAAGAAGGAAGATATCCCCAAGACTGCTTTTCGTACAAGGTACGGGCACTATGAATTCATATTAATGCCTTTTGGACTCACCAATGCTCCAGAAATATTCATGGACTTGATGAATAGAGTCTTTAGAGATTACCTAGATAAATTTGTGGTAGTGTTTATAGATGATATTCTAATATACTCCAAAACCAAGGAAGACCATGAGGAGCATTTAAGAACTATACTGGAGACTTTGCGCAAGGAGAAGCTCTATGCCAAGTACAGAAAGTGTGAGTTCTGGTTGAAGGAGGTCTCATTCTTGGGCCATATCATCACAAGCAGTGGGATATCTGTGGACCCCTCCAAAACAGATGCAATTGAGGGATGGCCAAGGCCAACATCGGTAACTGATATCCGTAGCTTCTTGGGGTTAGCTGGATATTATCGACGATTTGTGAGAAACTTCTCACGATTTTCCAACCCTCTTACCAAGCTAACTCGAAAGGGAGTAAAGTTTTCTTGGAGTGATGAATGCGAAGAAAGCTTCAAGGAGTTGAAAAGGAGGCTTATCACTGCACCCGTGCTCACTTTACCCACAAGTGGGGAGCTTTTTGTGGTATTCAGTGATGCTTCAAAGAAGGGATTAGGATGTGTGCTGATGCAGAATGATAAAGTGATATCCTATGCCTCAAGACAGTTGAAAATCCATGAGTGAAACTATCCAACGCATGATCTGGAGTTGGAGGCGGTGATCTTTTCCTTGAAAATCTGGCGGCATTATCTCTATGGAGAGAAATGTGAGATATATACTGACCACAAGAGTCTTAAATATATATTCACACAGAAAGAGCTTAATATGCGCCAGAGAAGATGGATAGAGCTCATAAAGGATTATGACTGTTCAATACATTACCACTCTGGGAAGGTGAACAAGGTGGCGGATGCCCTAAGTAGAAAGGATCCAGCAATTCTATCAATGATGAGAATTTAGAAGGATCCAATCTTCTTAGACATGATGAAGATGGACGTGGGAATCATAAAGAAGGTAACATCATCAATCCTTTCACAAATGATTGCTCAACCATCTCTTTTAGAAAGGTTAAAGGATGCTCAAAAGGATGATGCGAGAATCCAAGACAAAGTGGAAGCTATCAAAAAGGGAAAATCCTCAGAGTTTAATGTTAATGAAGAAGGAATTGTGCGGTTTGGGAAAAGACAATGTGTCCCATCAAGTTCGGAGCTGAAGAAGGAACTTTTGGATGATGCAGATAGTTCAAATTTCTATATTCACCCAGGGAGCACAAAGATGTATCGAGATCTCCGAGAAAACATTTGGTGGGATGATATGAAGAAGGAGATCGCCGAATATACATCAAAGTGCCTCGTGTGTCAGCATGTGAAGGCAGAGAGGCAGAAGTCTAAGGGGATGATGCAACCATTGCCCATACCAGAATGGAAATGGGAGAACATCACCATGGACTTCGTCAATTGACTTCCAAGGACATCCAAAAGCAACAATGCAATCTGGGTTATTGTGGATCGTCTTACAAAGACTGCACACTTCATTGCTATTCGAGAGGATTTCTCTTTGGATCAACTGGCACGGATGTATATCAGGGAAGTGGTACGGTTGCATGGAGTACCACTATCTATTGTGTCTGACCGAGATCCAAGATTTACCTCTATGTTTTGGAAGAGTCTTCAACATGCTCTGAATACTGAACTGAACTTCAGTACGGCCTATCATCCTCAAACTGATGGCCAATCCGAGCGGACTATACAAACACTTGAGGATATGTTGAGAGCGTGCTCAATGGACTTTAAAGGAGGATGGGATAAACATCTTCCTCTAGTTGAGTTCTCTTATAATAATAGTTTCCACTCGAGCATCCAAATGGCACCATATGAAGCCCTGTATGGGAAAAGGTGTAGAACACCGGCATTTTGGGATGAGGTCGGTGAACGTAAGCTGCTTGGACCAGAAATGGTCGAAGAAATGGTGGAGAAGGTGAAAACCATTCAGCAGCATATCAAGGCAGCCCAAAGTCGACAGAAGAGTTATGCAGATAATCGTCGACGAGACCTTGAGTTTAAAGTCGGAGACAAGGTGTTTTTACGCATATCTTCGTGGAAGAAGGTCATGAGGTTTGGAAAGAAAGGGAAGTTAAGTCCAAGGTACATCGGCCCCTTCGAGATTCTTGATCGTGTTGGGGATGTGGCCTATCGACTAGCACTTCCACCTACTATGGACAAGGTATATGATGTATTCCATGTATCCCTCTTAAAGAAGTACATACCAGACCCTTCACATGTACTCTCTTCTGAGGTGGTACAATTAGAAGACGATCTTTCTTATGAGGAGAAACCAGTGAAGATCTTGGATCATAGAGAAAAAGTTCTACGAAATAAGACAATGCCCCTCGTCAAGGTGTTGTGGAGAAACCACAAGTTTGAAGAAGCAACTTGGGAGTCGGAGGATATGATGAAGCTAAGTTACCCACATTTGTTTTAGTGTGGGAAAAGGAAAATTTCGAGGGTGAAATTTTTTAAGGGGGGAATGTTGTAACGACCCGAAGTTTCATTAATGGAAAATCCCTCTTGATCCAGTTAAATGTTTCTTTATGAAAAATGTTTTTATAAGATATAAACTTTTTAGTTTTACTTTAAGATTTGTGACCGTTACTTTTATAGCCGTTTAACAGTGATCATCTGGGTAGTTTAAATATAAGGCTTTAACGAACAAATTTTCTACTCAGACAAAGAAAGCGATGGCCTCATCCAGTAGAATTTCACCTTACGAAGCCCATTTGTCGGAGCTCGGAAAGGAGGTGGCCTCTTTGGGCTTTTCCCTTGACCAAGCCCAAGCTGAGCTTCATCAAGTCAAGCTCGAACGTGATCGTCTACGGGAAAAATGGAAGTTGATAGAGATTACCACTCGAGCAATGTTATCCGAGCAACCCCAAGAGTCTGTCACCATCGCACACCTTACCCTTAGGTCTTATGCGGCTATTTTAAGGGGTTATGTAACAAATAAGTAGCACCATGTTCATGTACATTATTTTTGTATATAATAATGAATATAATTTCTGGTCATTTTTGATACATTGTAATTAGTTTTTAAAGTACAAACGGTGTTTTTAGTAATTATTTAATTAAGAATTATATTTTATTAAATTAAAGGATTTTTGAATTATATAATATTTTAATAAAATATTATTATTAATATTAAATTAATTTTTATTAAATATAAATGATCTTATAATTTTATGAATGCAATTAAAATTTTTATTAAGGTTTGAAAGTAATTTCTGTCAAAACCCGTGATTTTTTTTATAAATGTCGGTTTTTATTTTAAAAGTAAAAATTCACATATTTAGAAAATTATTTAGATAAAATAAATATTATTTTTGGAATCAGGACGTCGAAATTATCCAACGGTTAATTTTTCATAATTTTATGAGACAGTCATATTTTTGGGTAAAAATTAAATACCATTTAAATGTATAATGTGTTTTATGACATCATAATGACCCAATGGTGATGTAATAAAATACCATAATCCTTATTTTCGGCCAATATATGTTTTATCATTAAAATAATGAGGTTTTGGGTTTGTTTGACTCACTTTTCAAAGCATTAATGGAGCCCTCAAGACTTATTCAACACTTTTCCTTTTTAAATTAATTTCCATGGGAGTGTGACTCACCTCCACATAAGCAACCCTAATTTTTTAATAAGTTAGGACCATGGACTTGTAAAATATTATTTTCCTCTTTCCTTTTCCCGAAACCATGGGAAAATACCATGGGATGGTTTGTGGTTTGGATTATTTTAATATAAGGGGTCCCAAACCTAAATAATAAAGAATTCTCTCACCTTTCCTATATAAACCCACCCAAGCTCCCACTTCCTCCTCACTCAAAGCCCTTGAAGTTCGTCCAACCTCTGCCCTACTCTCTCTAGAATCCTCCCAAGGTGCCCCAATCTCCCAAGAAGCCTCTCACAAGCCTCTCTCTAGCCTTTGGAAGCACACTTCCAAGTAAGTGTTTTTTCTTCCTTTCTCATTTTTGTCAATTTTCTTTAAGTTTCATTGCCCTTTTAATTTCAATTATGAATGTTGGGGTATGGTTTCGCACCTCTCCCATACTGACCTCTTATTTTTTTTAATGATGGGAGACCCCTTTCTCTCTCATTAAATGCCTCCCATGTACACACGTTACTATGCCGAAATTCCGAAAGGAACCTTTTTCTCCCCTTCTATATTCAAGAAATACTTTTTTATCATGAATCTAAATTCCTTTTCAATTGTTGGGACGTGTATCTATATTACCTCCTTACTGTCCATTACATGTAAATATGATGAGGAACCCCTTTCTCTCTCATCAACTTTTTTTTATGAATTCTTATGTCACGCCGTTACGCTGCCGAAATCACACCGATTTTCTAAGACAATATCATTGTGTAGTGAATACCATGCCCATGTCTCCATCAAGGGTATTCACCTTTATGCACATTTACTAATTGATTATAAAAATTCATGTATGAATTCCACATTCCTTTATCGTGGAATAAATGATTATGTTTTATGAATCCATGTTTTATGATCCATGTGGCACACTTATGCATGAAATGAAATGTTTAAGAAGGGTGTGCCCTTTATAGCGCTCCAATGCATTGGGTAAAGTATAGTATCATGATACGTCATGTGCAATGAGTGTTGACTCATGCTAATTCAAGTACAACGAGGGTTTAATCGTGCTTCAAGTGCAATGAGGGTTTACTCATGCTCCATGTGCAATGAGCCTTGGCTCATGCTAATTCAATGTTAAGTGTTGTTGCCACATTTCCATGTTATGATTATCATGATTTATCATGCCTTTATGTTCATGTCTCTCTTATGCTCTATTGATATGACTATTGCCTAACATGTATTGTACTCCTCATGTTATTCATTGTGTACTCCCTTACTGGGCTTTATAGCTCACCCTTTTCTTATGCATGTCCTCAGGTTATCCCATGCAATGCTATGTACGAAGGAATGTAGTGGTCATGTAAAGGATGTTTTCAATAAGGATGTTGTATTTCAAGTTTAAAGTTTTTATGTAATGATCCTAATCCCCAAAGACACTAAACCTCTCGATCTTCTTTGTTGTATCAAGTGAAGTTTTATGTAATAAAGCATGTTTAAGTTGTAATAAAAAGAAGGGTTGTCATAATTTATTCAAAATTTCGGGTCGTTACAAGCGTGGTTATAGGTTTCCACTTATTCATCATTTGGTCCCATGATGTAAAACATTATGACGGGATATAAAGAATGATGTTGTAATATCCTTTCATAATAATTGGGAATCTTTTTACTATAGTGCAAACAATGATAATTATCTTAGTTAGGAAGCCTTGATAGACTTAAAATTTATTTAGATGAAAAGCATTGATAGTGAAATACATTTTTTTCTTTGATGAGTGATCTAAATCATGAATTTCTAGCATTATTTATTTCCTCTTTTATGAATTTAGCTTTTATTATCCATTGGATTTATTTGGTGGAATAAAACATTTATTTTCATTGAAATAAATTTATAGATTTAATTGAATGTGTTTTGGTCATACAATATCCCATATTGATTATTCATTACTTTATCTTGATATAATCTATTGTATAAGTCCCTTAGTGAGCATTTTAGCTCAATGTTTTTTTGGTTTTCTCATGAAACTATGATCAATATTGATAATTATTTCAAGGAGGAATGAATGTATCCTAAACTATTATAATATATTTTTACTATAATATCGGAATCATGTATATGTATATTTTTCAAATACATATAAACAAATTGATCTTTCATAGCCATATCCCTTGTATTTTATACAATTTTAAAAATTAAACACTGACTCTTGGATTCTAGAGTCAGGGTTCATCCATAGGATTAAGAGCAACATTAGTAGAAAATTTTGGAATTCAATTTAATATGAACATAGCTAAAATGATAAATTAGGATAATACACTAGGTTTATTGTAAACTTTTTCCACTTAAATATTTTTTATATTACCAAAATTTATTCATGATGATAGAAAGATAACTATATTTATTTTATTATTTAGATATAACACCTAGATAATAGAATTGAATTAATGTCAGTACCCATCGAAAATGTATGTATTTACCTTATGAGGATGAAAATACACAAGGTTTTGGGGAGGATAATCAGATGGATGTATTAGGGAAGCTAGCTCAGGTTATGGTGAGTAAACATACCCTTCTAGATCTAGCAGTTGTTCCACCAAATAATGTACCTATATTGGATCACTTTATTTTATAGAATCCTCCATATTTATTTGAAACTACTAATAAATTTTAATCTGAAAAAATGGTGTAGTCCTTTAAAAATATATTAATGGAAATTAGATATAATAAATAAGACATGGTTATTTTGGAAGAATATTACATAGACACATATATTGATTGAGGGTTGTCATTGATCATGAATTAAAATTATGATGATGAGATTGAAACTATATAATAATGAAATTTTATGGTGATATATTATTAGACATATATTCCTTGTGAGGAATGTGTTGAAATTGATAGGTTGTTCCTTATATAAAAGCATAAAAAAGATTAAGGTTTTATAGAGCATACAACTAACATTACATAGTTATGATGGCCTGTAGCAGACTACATGTGTATCCCCAAATGAAATATTTAATATTTACATGAGGGCCATTCCCTGAGAATTTTAATGCACTTAGTTTTTAGAAAAAAAATATCCATATAATGATATGGGTTCAAGATACGTTTGTATTAAAAATGATTTATATAGGTCATCTATTTTCAATGGAAATCATGAAAAGACAAAGACAATTCAGAACTAGTGAAAAAGAAAAGAGGAAAATGAGAATAATAAAATGAAATAACATATTACATGTGATAATTGAGTAAAAAAACATCAATGTAATTTTTTAAATAGAATGGGATTAAATGAAATATCTATAGATAAGGGCCATATTTTACATCATCATAGGGAAATAAAATAAGTTATATTTTTTATAAATTTTTAGATTAAAAGATGAGGCACTATTCGATCCAATTCTCAAAGCATCAAGGATTTAGTTCTTATTTTTAGTGTGTAATTTACTAATAATATCATATTATAATGTAATATAGACCAATAATTTGAGAATAATTTGTGAATAATTCTTGATATATGTATAAGAAATCTGTTAATTGGTAATTTTTTCATGATTTAATATTAGTTTCAGAATTTTTATTTTAATATAAATATTGTCCCTATGGAATAAATATTTTTCAATTTCTTTATGTCAACGATGACCCTCACCATTATATATAATCTTTACGGTCCTTTTATTATTTTAATGAAGATTAGTTATATTATTTTTTAATAAATATATGATTATTATATATTCAAATCTTGTTATGAACATTATGAATTGTTTTTAAGTGTAAATATTACTATTGAAACATGGGTGTTATTATCGAAATTTTATATACTAATCAATCTGTTAGATTTTATTATTTTTATAAATGAAAATGTTTTTTATTTGAAATGATTTCTAGAAACAAGAGGTTGTAATGGTCATAAAATAATTCATACAATAATCATCTGTAACCTTTAATGGATATCAATGTATTTGAAATGATTATTTTATTTTCTCAACCATGAAAAATTCATCATGATCATTATGATGGACAAAAAATAATGAAATGAATCTTATAAAAATGGATTAAATAATGTTAGTAAATTTTACCATATTATCTATAAAATCATAAATTAATTCTTAAACTCAATAAATGTTAGGATAAATCTTTATATAATTATAAGGAAAATAACACTAAACTACTAAAGTAAATTTTTTGAAACTCATTTTCTTGAATGAGGCATATAGATGTAATTGAATAATAGGTGTTTAGACATAACCTAGAAATTAATGTTCATGATAATATCTAAAAATATTTATATTATAATGTAATATTAAATTTATAGAATCTGAATTAAAATTCCATGGATTCCATTTATATAATAATGGAAGAATATAACAAAATAGAATCATCTATAGTTAGCTATTGTTTTTAATGAAAATATAGCTCAATAAAAAAATATTTATTTAATTATGTTAATAAAACCTAAAATTTAAAATTTTATAAATTTAATTTGAAAAATTGAATTGAATTTTTGAATTTCGATTGTCAAAATCTTCTTAGAATTAATAGTTAAATTATAAGAAAATTTCATTTTAAGGTGAATTGTGAAAAATTATCGATTTTAAGAAATTACCACATTCATGAGATTATAATTATTTCATAATAAAAATAATGTCTATAAAATACTTTTGAATGAACTTATTAATATTTAATAACTAACATAATGAATGTAAAAATTTTATATTGAACATCGAAATATATTTTCATCGTTTTGGATGCCAAAGTAATGATTCTAATAAAAAACAATTCATAATTATGTTGTTTTATAAAATTATATATAATTTAGAATTTCATTTTCATATTGGTTTAGATAGAAAATAAGGGTTTTTTGATTTATCATGATTTAATTAATTCCGTTAGAATAGAAATTATGTTCTATTTGGGGGTAAAATATTTTTTATTCGTAAAATTAATTCATTTAAGTAATAATTTTTTAATCATGTTTTGACGGTTTGTTTATAAATTTACTAATTCCACTTATATATATTAAAGTTTATAAAATATAAATTGACTTTTAATTAAAATGATATATTTTTAATGAGTCTACTATTATTTTTGGTCATTATGAATAATAACATTGATTAATAAAATTCAGTAATCATGGTATGAGTTAAAATGTGTTAACATTATTGAAACATAAATTTTAAGGATTAAAATGACGTAAAAACATGTATACTATCAATTATTTAAAACTCTAAAATTATTTTTTGTTGATGAAATTATTATTAAATTACATGTTTCATAACAAATAGAATAATATATATTTTATAATAATGATTATTTTATTAAAAAAAATTTATGGCCACACACTTTTTTAAATATATTAATTATAAATATAGAATGTCATAAAAATACTTATTTAAACATATTAAAATTATTTTCTAAATATTTATTGGAATAGATTATTTTATTAAAATAAATAAACATTTAATATTACATAATTTCAAAATTCATACCTAACCATACATTTTATCAAATAAAAAGGATTATTTTATACATATGGATATAAAGTTAAAAAACATATTTGAGAATTAATATAAGATTTTACTCATAGTGAGGGTAGATTTATTTTTAGAATAAAAATAATATTATTAGTAAAATATTAATTTCATATATGAAATTTAAAATAGTAATATGAGTGTACCATTTACTATGAAAAAAATGAATATTCAAAAATTAAATTTCAAGTGATTATAGTTATGAGAATATAGAAAGAAAAATTATTTGGATTCAAAACATTTAATTTGTATATATATGTATAAATTAATTGTACAGAAGTTATATAAATATTTCCAGAAATATATTCATAATATAAATGGAATAGATTAATATTAATTGATTATATGAGTTTTAAATGGATAAGTAATATAGTATTCAATATGTTAAATTTTATTTTATAAAAAAATATAATCTACATAAGAGTAAGGTAGAAGTTTTGAGGTTTATCCAGGTGTTGGTGGTGTTATTATTGAGTTGTGTAAGGATGTGATATGGTTTTCAAACCCTGTACAAAGGCAAACAATATATTTATTCACTTCATATAGGTACTCCTAGTAACATAAATGATTCACTATAGAAATGTATGTTAAGTTTCACAATATGTAAGTATACTACACCATAGTTTCAGTGTACAACTGAGCTGTGTAAGGGTCATCAAGGGATTTAATAACTAGTGTATGGGTAGAAACTCTGAATTTTTGTAACAGAAATTTACACCCTGACTTGTGTAAGGGTACTCTTCGAAATAAACAAGATACAGAAGGGCGAAAAAAGCATTTGTAACGGTTACCAACACCCTATATACATTATATAAGGGTAGTTAATACAGCTACTTAATATCAAATTTCTTGATACAAAACCTATACAGGGGTAAAATAAAACAAAATAATTCTTAAATAAGGGTAAACCAGGGATTTGATGTCCTAATTAAGGTTACAAATAACCTATGTACGGGTACATTTTGTTATCATAAAGATATAACAGTGATATAAAATATATATGAAAAGGTAATAATCATTCTCAACTAATTGGAATATCCATCATGAAAGAATGTAAATTTATACTCTCAAAAATTAACCTACATCATTATAGAATTCCAATACACATGTAACCTATATAATATATATATATATATATATATTATATTACCTTCTATTTTATGTTAAAATATAAGACTAATATTAATGAATAATGATAATAACATGAACATTATAATATATAAAACGTTTAACTATTAGTATCTTGATTTATAATCCAGTAAGAACATTAAATAATTATAATATTCATGATTATATTTTATAGAATATTTATGAGACTACTCATACTTTTGGATTAGTAAAATCTTATCATAGTGCCATGGACAAAATTACATGTCTATAGATACTATATTTGTTTAGAGGAATAATTTAGGGGAGATATTATAATATCAATTACACTTATAGTTTGTCCATATAAATAGAAATCGTTTGGGTTAAATATTATCCTATGTATCACATATATTTTATTAGATATATACTTATTCTTTCATTTTAATAATGGTATGTGAGAAATAAGGAAATTATAAATTGGAGTCTATATTCGAAGAATTGGGACCATCATATAATGAGTTTTGTTTTGTATTGGAATTTAGGAAACATGATAATTTTTAATATATATATCTTAATGTTATCTAATAAATTTGTTTATTCTCAAAAGAAAAATATATTTTTATAACCGTCTAAGGTTATGGAAATTTTTCGATAAAAGATATATTATTTAATGGGTGGTTTTATGAATTTTATATGTTACTATTTTATTTAAAAATATTCTTCAAAATACCATATATTTTATTCATTATTATATTTATAGTTTTTCATAGTTATTATTTCTCATTGATGTATAATAAATGTTTTCAAAATTATTTTCTTATTTATAATTTCAATAAATAATTTACAGAGTGTTTTGTGATTTTTTAGATGATATGTAATCTGGAAGAATGAATATATTTACCTGCAATTAAACATTACTATGTTATTCATATATGTATATATTTTCCCTATTTAAAATAAATTTCATCGATTTGATCTTCATAAATGTGTATTTTAAATATTTTTTAGTTATAAAAGAAATGGATTTTAAATCATAATTAAAATATGGAATATTGGTATTGGATATGATTATGAGGAGTAGAAAGTGAAGAAAATTATTATGGGATTATTTTTTAAAGTGTGATATTTGGAACATCAAAATTCCTAGTGGCTATAGGGTTTTCATAATGCCTTCTTACTATCATTATATTATATAATATGAAATTATTTTCAAAATTAATTTATCGATGATAAATTATGTATTTTTTTAGGAAATTAAATTTATAAAATAACTACGTATTCAATATAATATTTCATTTAAATATTTTTAATTGATTAACCTTATTATGGATTTTTAATACAAAAAATTATTCTTTAGGAAAAGTTATGTATTTTAAAAAAGTATTCCATTAACCTATATATATTTTATATAAATGGAATGTTATTAGACAAAAATTTTATATCATATAAAAAAGTATTTCATCTTATGTTTAGAAATACATTTTTGAGTAATTTATTCTCATACCATGTTATCAATGGTATTTCATGAATATATTGACGAGTAGACGACAATTGGATAATTGTATCAATTAAGAGTCTATATCAAGTGCATAAGAGCTTGAGCATGGTTGGTGAAGACTGGAAAAGTAAATCCAAGAGACACAAGATCAAATTAACATGGAGACATATTTCTGGGTACTATAGCAGTACTATAGTATGTACTATTTGGTTCTGTAGCAGTAAGTAAAAATTCAATTTTTCGACTATCGAACTACTGGTTTGGTCCTCAATTACTGTAAGGCCTTCAGGCCACCCAATGCCTTGGGTCCTGTAGGGATTTTGGGCCACATCAAGGATATCAAGCCACATGTAATTATACTTAAATGTACCAAATATACTGTACATATATCAGGCTCTAGATGAGGATTTCAGGTAGTCTCATTGACTATAATAGAGCAATAGTATTTGGACTATTGAGCGGGTATGTAAATTTCTTGCCGGACTGGATTATGCATACACAAGAAGCCTGCTGAACAACTAGGTGAAAGTGGAGAGCTAAAATAATTATATAAATGCATGGGAGGGGAGATTCCATGTAGTTGTAGTTTGGATAAATTTTTCTAATACATATGGGACAGGTAATGCCGTGAAGCCTACAGTATCTGTAAGGGTTCCACTTTAATTGAAGCTAGATAAAATTTCGTTGAATAATGATTAATCATTAAAATGTATTATGTATTATAAATCCATAATAATTTTAAAACTAAAAGAATTTTTCTTTTATTTTTTTGATATAATATTTCATTTTGATGTTATATGTTTTATACTGTTCAAATTCCTTCACATTTACTCTTACCAACAATGAAATTTAAAATTTATGTTTTTATCATCAGACCCGGGCATGAGGGCCATGTGATATTACATATAAATGATATTTTATTGTCATATTTAGGCCATATACAATAATCTCTTCCAATATGTGTCATATTTGGTCTATTGGGATTGATTAAGGCCTTAATAAATATTAATCTTTTGAAAATTTCTAAACATGCCCTCTATATCACTTATCAACTTATATATCATACTTTTCAATGTTGTCTATGATGATATATAAATTAATTATCATCCATATTCTATGTTTTTATTTATTTCCTTGTCAAAAAATTTATTCATCTCTTTCTCCATTAAATGGTAAACAAAATCATCATTTTTGTGTAAATAAGAACAAGCGCCATGCGAAACGATTTATTTATTTCACCACCACCACCAATCATGGATGGTTATTATGAGGGATGAAATTAATATATAATATTTATGAATAGTTTCTTATTAATTAAATATAATATATCATTTACATTTTTACCCTTCTATCGAATAAATATTGATAAATTTTCTCATGCATACGTGTGGGAAACCATCTCTAAAAAGAGATGTGATTTATTTTTCAAGTCAAACAATCAGAAATTATTATAAATATGTATATTATAAATATGTATTATTAAAATAATATTATAATTATTATGGATATTATGTATCTCTAATGAATATTCAAGGTTTGAAACTACAAAACTGAAACATATTTGAAAAAAAAAAGAGTTTACACTTAAAAATAATGATTTAAATAAGAATATTTAATAAGATTGTATTGGAATGATATAATTGGAGAGTACATTATAATATAAGTATTTACATTAGTTTATTATATGATAATAATATATTAATATTTGTTATTAAAGATGTGAAGATAACATTTGAATCATGTTGAAGCCAAAAGGGTCTATTTTCTCAAACGATTTTCTTTTAGAAATATATTTATTTATGAAATGATCAATATTTTTTAGGAATGTATAACTCTACATTGATATTTAATATCATGAAACATTATTATATAATATTTACTTATGTAATAATTAATGTTATTTTATCCAATGTGTTATGTTTCAAATGATACCAAAGTTTCCATGGATTTATTTTACCATCTAATTTTATTTCATGATATAATTTAGTTTTCCATTAATAAATTTAAATGACCCAAATATATTAAAAATCATATTATTTTTATCATATTTATTTTGGGTTTTAAATTTTTATATTTCATTTATTCTATTTTTGTATGAATAATCTACAAGTATATTACATGTAACGGTCTTTTATAAAAAACCTATTTTGAACTGTTCCATCCAACACCATTATTTTCATACCCATGTTTTATTTAAATTAATTTCAAGATTGTTTTTATAATTCCACAAGGATTTATTAAGGTCATTCCTAATGATATTTTAACAACTATATAATGGTTTCAAATAAATATTCTTTTTATTTTCTGAATGTGGAAATTTTAACTAATGGTGAAAATAAAATATTTTATTAGTACACAATAAACAAATATATTATCTCACTCTCTTGAAAACAATTTTATTTGAATATTATAGTAATGGTTACCATGTATATATTAAAATATAATATTATACACCATAATTTTAGTATTTTTTCAATAAATTATGTCAGAAGTAAATATATTTATTAATAAAATAAATTTTATTTGAAAAGTAATTTATAACGCTCTTGTTAAATAAATTTTAGGGAAGTTAATATTAATTAATTTTTTAAATTTTTTTTACTAAATTATTAAATTTTCTACAAATCCATCACATTTGACTAATTTATGTTCTTCCTTTACTAATAATGCAATATGAATTACTTTTATTTATTTCACTTTCATTGATTCAATTTCAATATCACTCAGTATTATTTAGTGAACAATAGTTTAATATTTCATTTAAATGTTTATAGTATCATGGATTTATAGAAAACAATCCATATTAATATATAATTTTCACACACAGACCATTTCTCTATATGGTATTATTTTAATGACTCATATTATGTAATTTATTTTATTTAATAGGAAAATATTGAACTTCCTTTTTCATGATTTAATACTAATAATTGATGAATTATAAAGAATTTTTATAATTTAGTTGAATGATCATTCAAAACATATGTAATTCATATGATCTAAAAGGGAAGGGATGATCCTATTTATAGATTTCTATTGATGCATTGATATGTCTCTCGGTAAAAAAATAGATGATATGTTATATAGGATAATGATGTATGGTCATGTCATAATTTTTTGGCCTTTTGTCTATGATGACACATACAATGATAATTTTATTGGTGAAAATACAATTATGGACTGAAAATTTTCTTATTTTGGAGGCCTTGATAGAATGGTTTTTTGGAGAGTGTTTAATCATGTATGTCCTAAATAATTCACTTTTTTTAAGAATTATGTTTCCACTATCCATGTGATTTCTCTACTCTTGTTATCCAAGGATGTTAATTAATATAAGGTTTATATTTAAATGGAATGTTTTTATTATTTTCAACTACAAAAATTGAATATATCTTAGTTACTCCTGATAGGTTCTACTGTACATAACCTATATGAATCATATATGTTTACCCTTTTTTTTACATTCTATAGGATATGAAGAATGATATTATGAATGATTTCAATGATACATGAATCTATAAAATTATTAATATTTATATTCCTAATGTATTATAAAAATAATATTTTTCTATATTTTTCCAAGACAAATAAACAAATAAGTAATGTTTGTTGAGAAACCTTTAATTTATCACCTAATTAATAAATTAAGCATAGATTCTATGTTTCCAGAAGAAGGGTGTTAACAATAGTTTTGTAATCCTCTTTCCAAACCAATAAATACCTCAATTATCTTAATAGAAATTGGTTTAAAAATAAATATTTATACTAAAATAATCATTAGAAGCAACTAGAATCCATGAAGATGAAGAAAATAATATCATTTAAATTTAATTAGTGTGAAAATAGAAATGTATAACATATAACTGATATCTTATAAAATAAATATCATAATAATTATTCAATGATTGATGATGAACACTCAAGAAGAAGTGATTATTGGAAAGAGATATTTTTTTATTAAATTATAATGACCTATCCCCCCAAAGATACAATAATGAGGGGATAGATATAATAACTCACCATGTCTCGCCTCCAGCAGGCTCTAGGTTACCGACTAGAACTAAGGGTATATGAAAATCCCAATACTGGAGGCATTAACCATTATAAGAAAAAAATTTCAGGATATAAGTGGTATAAAAAATAATAAAATGAATGAAATATAATAAAATAAATCCAAAACATTCCACAATGCATTTATAAATCAAAAATAATACATAAAAATTTTAACAAAATAAATCCCAATAGAAACAACGATAAGACAGTGACACAAAAACTATCCAGAGTTCCATGCTAGTAATGTCCACCATAGTCCATTTAGAACATCGAGGAACCTGAAAAATGATTTTATTGACTATGTGTGAGAATATAGGTATACTCAGTAGGGAAACCAAAGTATCTCATGCACATGTGAAAGGAGAATATTAATGCACCTGTGTGAATTTTGTTGAAACAAACAGTACCTAAATAGATATACTAAAAAACCACCCTCAACAAGGATCACTCACAAAATAACACATCCATGGAATATAATATATAATATAAATAAAATTGATTATAAGTTACCCTAAATCAACATCACACTAATTTTTCTCTCTTACACCCCAACGGTAAACGATTGGGAGCTCCCACTTCATTTATATAACGTCACCTCACCTCACATCCCAGCCACACACACCAGGGACATAACATTACATCCCAACCACACATACCTAGGCCATAACAACACATCACAACCTAAATTTACATAGGATAAAACATAACATCTCATCCTGAAGACACCTATAACAACATACCACAAATTATCCTAATGAATCCTAAAATGAAAAATAAAACTCACCCAATGAATCATGGGCCGATATCATCTAGAAGAAGGTGAAGGGATGACTAATGGCTATCAATCCATCCTCCCACCATGATGTTTAAGAAAGAAAACCCCTATGAATATGCGAATGGTGTTATAAAATGCTCAATAATGGAGGGGTGTGTAATTAAATAAAAATAACATACAATATATATACATATAGAGTTACCATATAAAAGCCCATCCAGTGGGATTAAAACAAAATTTAACCATCGAATAGTATCCAAATAATATCGTTTCCACATTTAAATTCATATAATCACACATAAAAAATAGAAGCAAAGGTTCATTTTTTATTATTTATGAAATTTTCATGATCCTTTGTATATTAATAAATTTCATTTTAATGAACTATTTAATTTATCTTCTCTATATATGTTAGAGTTATATTTCATTTTGGAAGAAAAAATTTTAATAATTATATCCCATTTGTTTCTATATAATCATTTAATTGTTAATCACAAATCCCATAATAAATTTTCTCATTATATATTTCAATTTCAAATTATTAAAATTTTGAATTAATTACATTATTATTTGTGTAAATATAATAGAACCAACAACATAATACAACATAAAAACATACCATAATAACCACATATACATCATTTTAAGACAATATAAGGTTTAAATTGATTTTTTTATAATCATTCTACAACAACCATCATAACCTTGCAACACCACCGTATCATAAAAAAAATCACAACCCAACTCCCAAAATAATTATCATCCTCTTCCCCCACACATATAACAACATAGCCGCTGCGCATCACATCATCCCCACATATTCAAACAACAACGATTCCACACATCACAAGTTATAATCATATCATAACTCATTTTTTGATTTTGAAATTAATGGTTACATGTTCAATTTCAATTCTATATTTTAGGGAGTTTTCAATGATTTATTTTCGATTATAGGGCATCCATTTAATATAACGACTATAAGAGGTTAACAATTTTTTTCTATTGGGGTCATAAAAATAAAAAAAACATAGTTTTTGAAAAATAAATTTACTATAACATAATCATGTCACAAAAAAACATGATTGTCCTCAAGTAGTTATGCCCATACAATAAAAATATCAAGATAAATCAAATATAATCAATAAATGGCTGTAAGACCATAAATAATAATTCCTTGTACATTTAAAATTCAATTTATAGATTTATTATAATTTATAATATGGATGAAACCACCCCCAAAATAAAATAAAATAATAAACCCATACCACATGATCTGCATAAAGTAAATGAAGGAAAAATTTACTTGAAAGAAATACGATCAACACTCCCTAGTTCCACCAAAAAATAGAGGTGCACATACAATAGGAAATATCATTGAGGTTGAACTCGAAAAAACTATAGACCCTAATTACATGAGGGAAAGGAATAAAGATTAAAAACGTATTTTCTTAAGAGAATGAATAAGGAATGAATGAAGGGATATTATTGAACATAGAAAATTAGATCTAAAACTAACGTGTTTGGAAATGGCTTAGTTGACCGTTGAAGGTCAATTTCATTAAAACTACACATTTTAAACATTTGAATGGTCTCAATATTTTTATGAATTATGTATATAATTAAAATCTATTGAAATGAATTTAAAACACACAATTAATGCACTAAAACATAGTTTTCATCATGAATGATGTAAAAATGGGAAATCATTATATTTTTTAAAAAATCATAAAAATTAAGGAAAATTGGAAAACAAATGGAAATAACACACCAAAAGAAAGAGATGATTCTAAAATGACATGCCGCTACAAATGAAATGATTCCAAACAAAAATTATGATATAACAAAATGTTGAAAGAATGAAACACAAAAAAAACCACATGTTGTAAGAATGAAACGACACATGAACAAAATTCTGCAAGAATGACACACCTCCCGAATGACTCATTCCAGAATGAAATGCCTCCTGAATAATACTCCACCAGAATGAAAATATTATAGAAAGGAAACTCCAACATAAAAACATGATAATAGAATGAAATTCATTGAGAATGACACTCCACAAGAATAATACATCCCCAGAATAACACACCACCAGATTGGCACACTGTTGTTAAACTTGAATTTTGGTAAAGAGTTGAAATGAAAAACCCATTGGAATGAATCTCATGTCACATAAAGAACACAAAGTACTCTTAAACACCTCAAAAAACACATTTTGGGTAATCCAACAATCTATAATGTTTGGTCAGTCACATTAGCCACCTCTTAAACTATTCCATCCCTTGATAATTTGAGGACAACCTTGAAAAAAATATATAAAGGGGTCAAACTACCATCTATCAAGATACCTCTCAAGGATCTCGTTACACCTGAAACACTACGACCAACAAAACCCTCTAGATGAAACTCTCATAATAACTAAACAATCATACTATCCAAAAAATAAGAATTAGAGAATTTTATCCCCCCATGTCATGATACTTTCCACTATGGGTTGAACATACCCTCCCACGTGCATTTAATCACATCGTAGTTAAATGTTTATAGATTAAGAATAAGATCATCCATTTTTGTAATTATATAACATTATTACACATAACACAATACACATTACATCTAGGAGAGAACAATATATTTCATAAAAAATAAAGTTCTAAATGTCACAACATAATGGAAAAAATAACGAAAATCTCAAAACAACATTATGTAGTAGTCTCACATCTATGTATCATTATCCTATACACTCTTCTATATAATACCATCCATCAACATCACCCAATCTACATAAATGGTTTTCCATAGTGATTAAATATACTTGAAGGAAGAAATTTTTTTTCCGAACAACATACCCATGAGATAGCTATCATGTTTCTTGATATATTTATAACATAGAAAAAAAGGGAAATAAAGTGTAAATATACAAAATAGTTTTAATAAAATTTCCCAGGGGATATACCTATAAAATAAAGACAATACCACAAATATGTTCATAGAAAAAATCATGTAATTAATTATAAAATAATGTGTGATTTTTTTTCAACACAAATCATCATTCATAGTTTTAAACAAGATCACTCCTTTAGAAAAATATTTTATTTATAATATAATCTTTATTTTTTTAATACATTTATCTTCTGCATAAAATTTTCCAGACCTTTAAATTTTTTATTTCAAAATTTTAGTAATTTTATTTAAAAAACAAATATAAATCATTATTTTTGAAAATACCTTCCACTCGATTCAAATAATACCAACTAAAATAATAAATAATTTTACACCCATTTCATTTCAACAATATTATTTTTGAAGTCATTTTTTCAATTCAATAACATTTTTATGATAAATAAATTAATTTTTTTTTTACAAAGTCACTATCATGAGATTTCATCACAAAAAGTATGTGTTTCCAATTCATTTTTTACATGTCTCAAAATATACATATTACATGCACACTAAAAATGACAAAACATAAGGTTGGTTTAATCCATTTTATCCAATTATAAAATTTCATATGATTTTCTTACGAATTTTTTTATGAGGATAATATTCATGAAACAATGTTTCGTAACATTTTCCAACTAACACAAGAACTCATACATTATACATACAGAGCTACCAAAATAATACTAATCAAAGGAACCCATTCACTACACCACGACCTAGAATTTTTTGGGAAGAACTAACTTGCCTCTATGGTTTTAAAACATGTTGTAATACAATGCATAAAGATACTGGAAATAATTTTTATCCATACATATGTATGAGGTCAAAAACCATCTCATCAATAAAAAATAAAACATAAAACACTAACAGAAAATATAGTATTAAAACATTATCATCACTTACTTTATAAAATAATCTAGAAGTTGATGGAAATTCCAAATTCATTAATTATAAATACGACTATTTTATTTTATTGTCAACATTAAGGGATTTAACTTTTTATGGGAGATGAGTTATTTCCTCAACATAATAAGATGTAAAAAACACAACACATCTCACCAGTACAACCACACATCTCTACCATCACACAACATTTCCACTACGTAATACAACAATTGGATAATCTTACAAACCCATGAAATAGTTCACCAGACATTTCATAGAAACACATCACCACACAACATTATAAACCACTAGGAACCCATTGTTTTTACATAATTAATTTAACCGTATCATTGTTGGTGCCTAAATATTCCACGAAAGGAAGGAGCAACAAAGAAGCCCTGCACACTGCCGCGTGAAGCACCGACGAGAAGCACCCAAGAGCATCGCGGTCCCGCGAAGCACCGGAGGCGGTACCTATCCGCGAACAAATTTGATGTTCACGATCCCGCCGCGAAGCACCGGAAGCGGTACCTCTCCGTGATCAAATTTGATGTTCATGATCCCGCCGCGAAGAACCGGAGCCAGTACCTCTCCGCGATCGAATTTTACATTTGCGATCCCACCATGAAGCACCGGAGGCAGTACCTCTCCGCGAACTAATATGACGTTCGCGATCCCTCCGCGAAGCACCAGAGGCGGTACCTCTTCGCCAATGAATTTGACGTTCGCGATCCCGCCGCGAAGCACCGGAGGCGGCGCGGGAGTTTAGCTTCGTAGAGCCCCTTTCTTATAAATACTGGGTTCCCCCTTAGCCTAGAGGGGGGACAATCCGACCTTTCGGCTTCTCCTCTCCAGAATCGTGAAGCACCCTCTTCCCCGGGAATCATGAGCTCCAAAAGGTACTTCTACTTCGCGTGACGCCTTCGCTTTGTCTCGTTTTGAGCCCCTCTTCTGAGAGGGATTCCCTTTGCGAAGCTTAAGGGCATTTGTGAAGGAGGGGGATTCCCAAGGGAACCCGGGCAGCCGCAGAGCGTTTATGCTTCACGAAACACCCATCATGTACTAGCAATTCCCATGCTAAGGCAGGATCACTACATATCACGAAGCACACTGCCTCGCGGCACCTTGCTTCGTGAGGAACCTCTGCTTCGTGAGGCAGTGCTCCTTGAACACTATTCCACTTCACGAAGCACCCTCCATCCACACCTATGCCCCATGCTAAGGCCAAGGCACTCCACTCCGCGAAGCACAATCCTCTGGTTGGCAATTCCTCCTCCCGTGTGACCCTCCAGGTTTGCACGATGTGATTTCAAAGTCCCACGGACAACACCACTCATAGAGTTGCTTCGCCTGATGCTTCTCCACAAATGCACGCTAACTGCTATTGCTTCTTCGAATAGCCACGCTAACGTGGACCCCTCGATGGTTCGCTCTACGACCCCCCTTAACCACGGCCTTAATGGTACCTTCCCTCCCCCAAGGAGCAACGAGCACCAGTTATGTAAGTCCTAGGGGTGCAGAGTAAACCCACCTCATCCATGCTGCAGGACGTTAAACTACCAAGCACCGCTTCCTCAACACATGACGTTAAACTGTGACCCGGCACTGTGCTTCACAAGAAGGGTCCCCCCAACTCGGACATTTTTTACGCCACCTGTCTCCATAGAGACGGGGTCACCCCCTCCACAAGGGATGATATCCTCCTTCTTGGATTATCGTTTGTCCATGGGAGAAGGGAAACCACATTGATATAAGCCCCCTATCCCCTCTTGAGAATGGTTTCACCCCTGCATCTCCGTACATCCCCACTACCAAGGACGGTGGATGGTGTAATAGGGAACGAGGCACCTCTCATCATTGGTCCCAAATCCCTCTTTCGCTGTGCTTTTCCACACTTTGGGACTCCATCCTGGAGTAAGTCCCAGAACCATGGGCCGCCTAACGCGTAAGCCCCTCTTCGCTTCTCACGGACGCACCCTTCGCGGCGTGATAGTCAGGTCTCTACTGTCTCTTGTTTCTCACACCGAGCACGACTCACGTGGGCATAGAGTAAGCATTAGACATGACAACACCTCATCCAGCATGACGTTAAACTGTATGCCCTCGTCCACCATGACGTTAAACTTCACACCCAACCGAACTACGAGGACCTTGATCCATGTCAAGTCATGGTACTTACGAAGCCTCTATGAGGTTCAAGCCCACCACCCGGTCGTTCTGACCTCATTCACGTCGGTTCACCACCGTCCCATATGACATTAAACTGTATTCCGTCATTTTAACTATGAGGACTTTGATCCATGTCAAGGCATGGTACGTAGGAATCCTTCACGAGGTTCAAGCCCACCACTAGTGGACCCCCGGGTCTACTTTCACGTTGGTTCACCGATGAAACCATTTGAACTACGAGGTCTTTGATCCATGTCAAGGCATGGTACGTAGAAAGCCTTCCTGAGGTTCAAGCCCATCTCTCATTGGACCAAGTTCCACCTTCACGTCGGTTCGATGGCGACTTCCATAATTTGAACTATGAGGTCTTTGATCTATGTCGAGGCATGGTACATAGGAAGCCTTCCTATGGTTCAAGACCATCGCTCATTGGACCAAGGTCCACCTTTACGTTGGTTCGCTGATGACTTCCATCATTTGAACTACGAGGTCTTTGATCCATGTCAAGGCATGGTACGTAGGAATCCTTCCAGAGGTTCCATCCCACCCATCATTTATTCACGTCTAGTTCGTCCCGCGTGACATTAAACTGCATTCCAGTCCGACGGAAAGCCGTTGTGACCAACCCGATCTACGAGGACTTTGATCCATGTCAAGGCATGGTACGTAGGAAGACTCACGAGGTTCAAGCCCCTCTCCCATCGGACCAAGGTCCCTTATTCATGTCGGTTCGCTGACACCCACCACAAGTGGACCCTCAGGTTCACCTTCACGTTGGTTCGCCAACAAAACCCCCCTTTGGACTACGTGGACTTTGATCCATGTTATGGCATGGTACGTAGGAATCCTCCACGAGGTCCAAGCCCGCAACCACTAGGACCCCCCTGGTCCACCTCATTCACGTCGGCCTTCCGGCGTCCATCTTGAACTACGTGGTCTTTGATCCATGTCAAGGAGTGGTACGTAGGAAGCCTCCTAGAGGTTCAGTCCCACCACCTGTTGGTCATCCCGACCTCATTCCCATCAGGTCACCAGCACCTGGGCAGCCAGTGCGTAAGCCCCACACCATCTGGACCAAGGTCCACATTCACGTCGGTTCACTGACGATGCCCATCGGGCCAAGGTCCACCTTTACACCGGCTCGCCGACACCATCCCAAACTACGCGGAATTTGATTCCCTACCACAGGGATATGAAGGAGGTATCTTTGAGGCTCAAGCCCAATTTCACTTTCGGCCCTGCGATGGTCCCATTTCATTCCCCATCCATTTCATTCAACCCTCCATCACCCATCATGATTCTCACCTGGACTGCCATGTCGCGGCAAGATCATACCATTCCGCTCCTCTGCACAGCCTCCCATGGGCTGGTCTCGGTATCGACCCCCCTTAGAGGGAAATCCCTTGATCCGATCCATTCCATCTAATGCTCTGATCAGGCTGATCCGTCCCCCGCTGGACATTAGACCTGCGGCATACCCTATGCTAAACAACGGAAGCTGAGGAAAACCTCAGATATGTGTATATGACATATAATTCCACACGCTCGATGTGGGATGCCTCGGGCTTCCACGCCCTCGAGACGCCCTGTGACAAGGGATGAAAGACTGACACGCCAGTTCCCTAGCATCCAGACACGCTACTGATGCCTCGACATGACTACTCCCCCGCCTGCAGGTTGATGCCCTGACCAGACCCTTTGGAATGTCCTGATAGAAGTAGTATAATTAACCGGTGTCCATAGAAACATGGCACTAGGAAGAGTTTCACGTACAACGTGTTAAATCTATGAGGGAGACCCGGACTAGGTGATGAGTTCCGAGGAGGAATCCACAGAAGTAATAACCAACATCCCATCATCCTGTTTCGATCAAGGAGCAGATGTCCCTGAATAAGGAACGAATGTCGCCCGCCTTTGGAAAGCCTGAATGCGGGGCAACAATGCAGCACATCCTCCTCCGCAGATGGACGGATGCGCGCGCCCCGACGAAAGCGTCAGAAACATAAATGGTGAACTTGACGTGAAATTATTCTCCTCAATGTGGAGATTAGTAGCGTTTGAGACACTAGTAGAATGACGTGTCACCAGATCCAGATATCCGGCACCGGGTCCCACCAAGAAAATGGTGGTCCTAGCATGAAATTCACCAGAAATTGGGGCAGTAGAACGTGGTTCATTCCATTCTGCAGCGTGTTGGAATGGATCCTTCTTACAGACATGGGGAATGGAATGGCGCTGGGGCACTGGTTGTCAATCCTTTTCCTCGTAGTGCTGATGAGTTGATCTCTCCATTTCCCAGGAACTAGGCTACTGTTATGGAGACGTGATCGCCACCCGCTCGCCTACACAGGGGCAGGGGAAATACCGGCACAGCCTCCCCTCATGGATCCACTACCACCACGACGGCCTTTACATCCGTGAATACACAACGCCCACGTCCCCTCTCCCCGTCAGAGATTATCCAGCGAAGGGTGATCAACAACCTTGTATGCTGGTATGAGGAGGAAGGGGTCATCCCAACTCGGGATATGGCCTGCCTGGAACGGGAGGCATCCAGGCCCCGCCGTCAACGCCACCCTAACAGGACGTGCCGGGATCCCCTTCTCCCCACCTCAACATTCAATCGTTTGGGGAGCCTGCCCCCAGAACGCCTCGATGATTCCTCGCCTTATGCTAATGAGTCGTGTGATGTCCGGCTCGGCCCGCTCAGGGTCCCGACGCAAGGGCTCCAGGTGAGGGCTCCCATTTTTCCGCGTCAACCCCGTCGTCCGACTCCGCAGGAAGGGAAGGCAGGCTATGCCCCTGCACCACCTGCGCCAGCTCGTCTGACCCGACGTCAGCACCGGGCCCGGGCTGAGGACGTTCGCCACGATAAGTATACTTCAACAACTACTGTGTCCCAAGCCAACGCCGATGTACATCATGGAGTTCCTGCATACACTGAGCAGGGGCACTCCTTCACCCGACCGGGATCGAGGCCTCAGCCGCCCCACGAGCAGGCTGGGTTGACTCTCGGGGTCGCAGGCCCGGGTGATGATTGTTGTGAACCAATCCGTGGTAACGTCACTCCATATGGAGGACCTCTCCATACCACCATTCCATAGAGCGTGGGTTTTCCCCACTCCGAATCTCGTCACAGAGATATGCCTCATGCTACCCCCATCCCAAAGGAAGACCCGCCCCACGGTGGTGAAGCTCGGCGCAGAAACCATTCCCGCGCCCACTATACAGGGTATGGAGTCCATCCTCCTACCCCCCGACCACCGATCTGAAGGCATTGTCCATCTGGTCCTTCTCCAACGTGGGGTCATCCCTACATCCTCTCGGCAACGGGGGAAGGTCTTCCTCGACCCAACATCTCACGGAGTGAAGGTCATCCTCGCTCCGCCCGCATCGACCACGGAGGTCCGCCCCATGCTCCTGCCGATTCACACAGAGGCTCCGCCCACATGGGTGTTTTCTATGGCAGTCCTCCCCATGTACCCTTCGACATTTTCCCTGGTGCCCCTCGCACCCCGACCACCTCGAGCGGGAGCCCTCTCCGCCACTACACCAGCGCCGCCCCAAGACTACATATTAGGAATCAACCATGTCCCAAGGAGCCACCCCGGGGTAGAAGAGCGGGTTGTCGCCGCCACAAGAAGATTCCTGGGAAGTCCCGGGTGGAGATCAGACCAACCCTTTTCTCGGATTCTGAAGAGGAATGCAACACAGCGATGGAACCTTCTCCTCTCTCCTCTGCATCAAAGACTGGGTTAGGAACCAGGAACGTCCGCCTCATTCACTTGGAATGTGAGGTCCATCGGATTCCCACCTCTCTCCTCAGGTACATCTAGGAGGTATAATTTGTGGAAATTCCACCAGTCACGACCATGAAATAACCACCGTTGTCACTATAAGCACCCTCTACCTCTAACAGAGATTACGGGGAGCTGTTTTGGGGATCAACGATGGCATAGAAACGACATAACCCATCGCCGGTGACCGTTACTCCTGCCCTTGAGGTTGTGGCTATCATCCCATCGTATCGGGATATCGTGGTGAGGTCACCTCACTCTTCAGAGGATGGCCCGGAATTCGACGGCCAGTCAGCTCGTTCTCCGTATTCTCTGCCGCCATGTTTACTATCCCAGAGGTCCCCCTCGGTACCGCTACCAGTCCCTCAGCCGCCCCCGGTCGATGAGTGGGGAAATTCTTGGCCAGACCCCGAGTCTGAACCCAGGAGCGTCTGGAGCATTCTCGCAGCAGATCACTTCCCGGAGAAGTTCTGGCCTACGGTGATGCCAAATTTTCGCGTTCCCGAGTCCCTTACCCCAGAAGAGGTGGGTTGCTTTTGCCGAACCCTATGGGTGACACACTTTCGCCTTCATTACGAGCAGGTGATGTACCCCATAAGTCAAAAGCACTTTGATGAAATTGGCGAGCAATGCCACCTGATCGATTTGGCCACACTCTCTATGGCCCAACACCCTGAGTCACCAGGCCGTCAGAGCACCCTTAAATGAAAATGTGTTCAGAGTTTCAAAGTACTCCACAGATTAATCAGGGAAGCTACCCCCCATGTGCATGTCCATGGTTGGGGACACTATGCCGCTCTCCTCTTCGACCCTATCCGATGACAGCCCGATTCGTTATGCAATATTCAGGACATTCCCTCGAGAGGGGTCACAGTCCACATGACTGACGTAGTGGACAATGAAGATGAGATTGAGTTTCTCGATGGGGACTTACCCCCTAAGGGCATACCGCCACTTCTGGAACCATCAGGAAGGGTTACCCGTCAGCAGAGGAACCTTCTAGGCCTCCCTATACCCACCGAGTCGCTAGTACTCAATAGAAATGCTGGTAATGTTAAAGAGCACTTCGGAACTGTCAAGCACTCTGACCCTTCCGCCTCCGTACAGAGGACTGAAGAAGATCCTGAGAAGGATGTGTTACGCCAGTAGATTGCTGAGCAGAAGAGGTTTGTTGACGAACTTTTGGCCGAGCGCGCTGCAGAGCGGCGACCCGACTATGGTAATCCCAAGCCGGGGCAGTAGGGGCAGGAACAATTCCTCCCCAGTGAGATGCCTCCGGGCAAACCTGATCATGCTGCTTCCGCATTTAGGGCAGAAGCCGGAACATATAGCATGAGGGCACGATACATCTCGCCAACCTCCCCTGAATGACGGGGAAATATGAAGAACCCGGTCCGGGTTCCCCAGTCGCCCCACAGGCCATTCCGCCAGTCGATCCACGAGCCGCCAAAGCCATCTCCCTTGTTGAAGAACCTGTAAATGCACTTGTGATTAGGGATCCCCTTCAAGATAGGTACCCCCAACCGGATGATCTTATAATGGCACTCATAGCCCGCCTCGATGCGTTGGAAACGTGGCCGGTGGCAGTCCCACCAGATGGCAAGCCGTATCCCGCGTGGGTGGATGATATGCCCGCACCCCGGGTTTTGGGAACCCCACTTTCTCTCCCTTTAACGGGACTGGGGACCCACGAAAGCACTTGGCCCATTTCTCCTCCAGGTGTGGCCCCATTATGGGGACTCCGGCCCAGCAAGAAGCCGCCAAACTTCGATGTTTTGTGCAGACATTGGAAGGTCCCACATTAATCTGGTACAACCAGCTCCCTATCGGATCGGTGACCGGTTGGGAGGATATCCGCCGACAGTTCCTATATCAGTTCAACTCCACCATGCAGAAGACCAACATTTCAGACCTCTTCATGTGCAAGCAAAGGCCTGATGAGCGAGTCACAGATTTCATCGCCTAGTGGAAGGGACTTACATACCCCCTCGATATGCCACTGACTCAGGAGAAATTACTGACGATGTGTGTGGGGAACATTAAAACGGAGCTGGTACCTTCCCTGATTACCTAGAACTACCCTAGAGGATTCCGGGATTTATCAGATAAGGCTCAGCACCTTGAGGAGGATCTACAACAGGCTAGTTACTCACATTCGCTGCCCCCTATGATCCCATCCAGGGGGACTGCCATAGTCGAACCTGCCATGTTGGCCCAAACAGAAGCCCCCAGGCAACTGGAATTACTGCCAGTGGCACCATCCCCACAACCCCGTAGAGGTCCTCCACCTCAATCGCATGCTCCTTCCCAGCAGCGACCGCCCCAGAATCGACAGGTACCCCAACGCAATGTGCCACCTCCACCTAGGCGAGACAATCAGGCGCCACCTCCTCAGAAAGCCCCTCCGGACCCTCGTCAGGGCCAGGCCCCTAGGGCCCCCTATTCGGAAACAAGGCACCATACATATTAGTTCAATGAAAATCAGGTCCCTTGATACTTCCGAAGTGCTCTAGAGAAAGGGATTGTGCGCCTGCCCGAGTACAGAATGCCGGTAGAGGCGAATCTCACCGATCACCCCAACTACTGTCCTTATCATCGGATTCTGGGGAACACCCTCAAGAAATTCTATGTGTTTAAAGACTGGCTTCAGGACCAGGTCAACAACAACATAGTCAGAGATCAGTAGCAACAGCGAAGGCGAGTGGCAACAGGTTCCCAATAGCAGGTCCCAAATATACGACGACTGGATGGCTCGAAAAACCGTCATCAGTGACCATGGTATCATCCAATCATGCATGAAGTAGCCGGAACCTTGATAATAGGTAGCCATTTCCTCTACATTTCCTTCACAGTGGACCTCTGACCAAAAGGGCATGCAACAACGACGCATGAAGAAAAAACGTGCTCCGCCGGTGCTGTCGTCATCTCGCACTCTCGGTGACTTTATGCCACCTGAAATGGGGATTCCTACCAGAATACACCCAGTGGTGGATAAATCATCGAGCGATAGCCAGGGGTACGCTTCGGTTAACACCATGGATATGGTAATGCCTGATATGACTCCCGACGAAGGGGAGCGCCAGGAGAGCCTCCCCAACATCCACAGCCAAGGTCAACGTCAGTGGAACCACAACCATGCCGGTCGTCGAGGCACTTTAGATGGAACTTTATGCCAAGCCATGCATGCTACTGAGACTAGACGGTAGGCTCAGTGCAGAGCTCAGCATGTGCAACCCCATCTGACACCCTCAGCTTTACCTCCACCGCCATTTGTGCTACTAGATCAGGGAGAGCTACCTCAATCGTATCACAGCCAGTCTTTCCCGGCTATAGGCCAGTCTCCGCTGTCTGATCCTAGTCTGGCGACTACTCCCCAGGCTTCAACTAGTAGGAGGAAAGATGTACCCAGCACTAGCCAACTGCTGGTTCAAACGGAAGGACCCGCTGTGCCTCAAACTGCAGAACGACCTCTTGTAAGTAGAGATTCAAGCTTGGCATGAAAGTAAGATGTCCTGAAGCACCTGACATGAATTCTAGCAAGGATTTCTATCCTTTAGGACCTTCTCCTATCGTCTGAAATGCGCGAGGTACTTTCTGAGGCCATAAGTAGGCCCCTACAGTTTGAGACGGAGGTAGCAGTCATAGAAGCCTTCCACATTGTTGGAATTGAGAACTCCGAATGTTAGGCAGTTATCTCGTTCACCAGTGAAGATGAGGACCCTCCTATAGAGGGGCATATTCTCCCGCTGTACATCACTGTACACTTCAATGGTGTGGATGTTTACCGTTGCCTCATTGACACGGGTTCTGTAATCAACCTAATTATGACTTGGTCATTTTGAAAGCTGGGTCTATCTGATGATGATTTAACTCCCTCTGACCTCCGAACCCATGGGTACGACAGGACCGAGAAAATCCTAGTCGGCAAGATCCTCCTGAAGACTCAGTTTGGTGGCTTAATTGCCAGCACCGAGTTCATGGTCGTCTCTCATGACACCACCTAAAACGCATTGATGGGTATTCCATGGCTCCATCTGCACACAAAAGTCCCTTCGTCATATCTCCAGTGCCTCAAATACTCCCTCAAAGGTCGATTAGTTGTTCTCCAAGGAGATGCGTCTCCTTTTGCCTCTTATGAGGCCCGCTATCTGGATTATGATTATTACAAGAGTAAGGATAATCAAATCCTAGAAAGTGAGGATGACTCCACCCCGGTCAGATGTGTTCCCTGGGAAAGCATGGATGATGCCTACATCCTCCCGATCAACCGATTGGAGGCCATGACCCCCGACATGGGGCGGTGTTTTGTTGTTTCGGGTACGCATGTAAGGCATGTTCCCATGTCCATGAGACGGTGTAAAATCACCTCGTACTCCTACACCAACAAGGCTCAGGTGATCCCGGAGCCTCCTACCCCTGTGCAGTAGCAGAATTTCAAGCTTATGACAATGATGGTATGCCATACGAGTCTCTTCCACCGGGCTGGAATAAACCGAATCAGGCCGAGACGTCACAACTATTTTGATGTCATCAAACGTGGCCCCTTAGGCCGAAGGCCAGATGGGATGGGGATGACTGCCTTCATTACTATGGTATCACTGGAGAGTGAGCCTCCTGATATGATGACCACTATTGCCCAAGCCGACAGCAGCTGCCCCTCAAGTTTTGATAGCCCAGAAGTATCTCCAGTCGCGGGAAATCCCCCCGTGGGTGGAGAGGAAGACCTTGAGGATGCTCCCCCCGCCATTGAGGAAGGAGTCTCTACGATGGTTGGCGAACTGGTACAGGTGAACCTTGGTAGTGAGGCAGATCTGAAACCCACATTGATTAGTGCAGCCATGTCCCCCAAGGAGCGGCATCAGTACATTGTCTTTCTCAAAAAACACTGTGATGTGTTCTCTGGAAGTTACAATGAGATGTCAGGACTAGATCCCCAGGTAGTCGTTCACCATCTGGGCCTCCCGGAAAACCATCGTGGGTTTAAGAAGCCTCCCAAGAAGATTCACCCTTCTCATCGTGCTATGGTTGAGGCCAATGTTGACAAACTTATCAATGCCAACTTCGTTAAGGAAGTCCAGTACCCCTAGTGGCTTGAAAACATTGTGACAGTGAGGAAAAATAATGGGAAGATCAGAGTTTGCATTGACTTTTGCGACCTTAATCGCCACTACCCAAAGGATGACTTTCCCCTACCAGTGACTGAGATGTTGATTGATGCCACGGCGGGGTTCCAAGCCCTCTCTTTCATGGATGGGTATTCTGGGTAAAACCAGATCCGGATGGCCCCTGAGGACGAAGAGTCCACTGCCTTCAGGGCTCCACAAGGTACCTTTTTCTACCAGGTTATTCCCTTCGGCTTGAAAAATGCAGGTGCCACTTATCAGAGGGCCATTCATCGCATATTCAAGCCAATTCTCGGGACGCTGGTGGAATTCTACGTAGATGACCTAGTGGTCAAATCAAGCCAGCTCCAAGACCATCTCAAAGACCTTGAGAAAGTGTTTGGTTTCCTCTATTCCCATCACCTGAAGATGAACCCATTGAAGTGTGCCGTCGGGGTCACCTATGGGAATTTTCTAGGCTATGTTGTTAGATACTGAGGCATTGATATCAACCTGGAGAAGATCAAGGCCATCAGCCAGATGCCTCCCCCGAGCAATATTCGGGATCTTAGAGATCTTGAAGGCCACATAGCCTATATACGCCAATTCATCGCGAATCTGGCCGGAAAGTGTAAGCCCTTTTCCCGGATCATGAAGAAGGGCTCCGAGTATGAATGGGATGAGGAGTTTCGGACTGCTTTCGAGGAAATCAAGAAGTATCTACACCAACCTCCGATTTTGATGCCACCCATCTCTGGAAAGTCACCGGTCCTTTACGTGACCACACTGGAACGAGCCCTCGATGCACTACTCTCCCAGAAGAATAACAAGGGTACTGAGAATAGTATCTACTTTCTCAGCTGCATGCTTCTCGATATAGAGGTCAGATACTCCCCTATCAAAAAGAGCTGCCTTGCGCTCGTCTTTTTCGTACAGAAGTTCCAGAATTAACTAAAGCACCATGAGGTAAAATTGGCCTCCTGGGTAGACCCACTAAAGTACATCCTGATCCGCCCCATGTTGACCGGCCGACTAGCACGGTGGGCAGTGATTCTCCAGCACTTTGATATCAGGTTCGTACCTTAGAAGGCCATTAAGGGACTGGTGTTGGAAGACTTTTCAGCTACCCATCCAACCTCCGCGGATCAATCCCTGGACCTGGATTATCCTGATGAGGCGATCATCTCTGTCGATCATGTCATCCCATGTTGGAAAATGCACTTCGACGGCGCCTACCAGAGCCCCACTAGTAGGAGGCTCAATGATCCTAAGGTCAACATAGTGGGCATGGGTATCATCTTCATTACCACGGCGCAAGCCGTCCTTCCATACTCGTTTCTATTGTCGGAAGGTTGTACCAACAACGAGGTAGAGTACCAGGCTCTCATCACTGTCCTCGAGCTGGCCCTTGAGATCGACGTGCCCCATATACATGTGAAAGGAGATTATGAGCTGGTAATCAAAAAGGTCAATGGTGACTATGTCGTCAGGAAGCCGGAGCTTGTACCATTGCTGGAGTGCACCCTCGGCCTAATGGCCCCGTTCTCTTCTTGAAAAGAGATTACCCATGTCCCTCGGTCACAGAACGTTCAAGCAGATGCCTTGGCTGGCTTAGCTTCATCGCTCGCATAACCCGAGCAAGATGATTTGATCATACATGTGGTACACCGAAGATTAATTGCCCCCATCACCCAAGAGGACAATGATGGCCTACGGCTAAGTCATCTCACCGTCGGGACCTCTACGTCAGGGGTCCCGGGTTTTTGAAACACAGTTGTTGAAGCCACTCTCGACTAGAGGGAACCTTTTGTCTAGTATCTCCAAAATGCTTGCCTCCCGGACGATCGGGTCGAGCGCGAGCAAACCCGACGTCGCGCGCTGAAATTTACCCTCCAGAGCAGCCCTAGTCTTGAACAGATCCTTTATAAGCGGAGCTTCGATGGCGTTCTCCTCCATTGCATTCAAGGAGTAGAGATTTCTCAGGTTAGCAAAGAGGTTCACGCCGGTTCCTGTGGTGCCCATCAAGCTGGGATGAAGCTGTCCCATCAAATCTGGAGTTTGGGGTACTTCTGGCCCTCTATGATCCATGATTGTATCGGGTATTCCAAGAGCTTCCATGCGTGCCATGTTCACGCCAACTTTCTACATCGGCCGCCGGAGCCCCTCCACCCCACCATGTACTCTTGGCCATTTGCAGTATGTGGACTTGATGTAGTGGGACCATATCCACTGGCAACGGCTCTCCAGTGTTGGTTCATCCTGACTTCTACATATTTCTTTTCCAAGTGGGTAGAGGCAGTTCCACTCAAAGAGGTCAAGGCCCGTTCCATCATCGACATTGTAAGATCCAATGTCATCCACCTATTTGGGGTCCCTCACCCCGTCCTCACTGATAACGACACCAACTTTCGAGCGGCTGAGCTGAAGAAATTGTACTCCAAGTATAGTGTCCACTCGAACCATACCTTTCGCTATCATGTGTAGGCAAATGGATAGATCGAGGCATTCAACAAACCCCTCTCCAACATTCTGTAGAAGATGGTTTGTCCGAACAAGAAAAGTTGGTCGGACAAGCTCCCCAACGCCCTCTGGGCTTATCAGACGATGACTTGGAACTCTACCCAGGTAACCCCATATTCCCTAGTGTATGGGGTTGAGTCCGTCCTACCCATTGAGATCCAGCAGCCATCGCTGCGCACTACAGTATATGACCAGCAGGTGCCAGATGAGGTGGACAAAATCTGACTAGCTAAATTAGAAGCAATGGACGAGAACCGGCTTCGTGCCCTGCACAATCTGGAAAGGCATCAGAATAAGATAGTGAGGTCCTTCAACAAGAAGGTTCGCCTCCATTATTTTCTACAGGGAAACCTAGTACTGTCCCTTCGAGCGCCAATGATCCTCGGTAGGAAACCACCCAAGCTAGAAACCAAATGGGAAGGGCCATATATCATCCATAAGGTTTACCCCAACAGGACGTACTCTTTGGTGACCACAGATGGTGAGCGCGTGACTCCTCCCACCAATTCCAGGTTTCTCAAGCAGTACTTTTCCTGATCCTTATGGTCCTGCATGACCTTAAATAGTACGGTCCCGCATGACCCTAAAATGTACGTTACGGTCCTGCAAGAACCTAAACTGCATGTTACGGTCCAACACAACCTTAAACTGTATAGTCCAAAACGACCTTAAACTGTAAAACGATGTCCTTTAGGACGATAAACCGCAAAATGGTCCGAGCTCTATGACCTTAAACTATGATATCCCCCCGTCCTTACTGTAAGACGTTAAACTGGAAGCCAGTCATGCCTTCCTGACAGAGTCTCAGCCTCAGGCCCCTTGGCCTCCTCGGGCCCCCGGCACCCATTCTTACTGTAAGACCTTAAACTGCAAGCCAGTCAGGCCTTCCTGACCAATGCGCAGCCTCGAGCCCCTTGGCCTTCGTCCACTAGAACTCTATTATGGGATTGTGCGGTGTGGTGTGGGATTACATCCTCATTCAGGTTGGGTAACCCGCCGTATCATACATACACCAAGTTGAGATACATTTCTCATCCAGAACAACGCTAAAACTACACTTCATGAAATACATGTGGCTTGATTCCCATCTTAATGGGATACGTAAGAATGCTCGGACACCTCGTCTATAGACCAGCCACAAGCTCTTCTCTTCCACTGCCCCCTGGGAATAGTTTCCTCGGAGGATCCTTGCATGATGAGGGGTATGCTTTCTTAGCCCCTCTCATGCAAGGATTTTAAGGGTTACACCATGTGCCCACTCCCGTTCTTCTATCCTCCCACATCCTCACCACATGAAGTTAAATTGCATGGCATTCAAGAACTACGTACGGCTTGATTCCCATCCTAATGGGATACGTAGGAACTCTTGGGAATTTCGTCCGTTGGCCCAGCCCAAATGCCAAAATCATCCCCTCGGGTCAAGACATATGGAAGGATGCACACTTTTACCCCAACTCACATCGAGCAAGCCTCGACCCGGCTGCACGTCCCCCTGGAGATGTTTGCCTCTTTCGTGGATGGATACAGCTATGCTTCACCCACTCCTTGACTGGGATTCCATCATTTTTTCACACCCGGAGGGACCCCCAAGAACGGCCTGGATACTACTCCAAAGGGCTCTTCTACCGATACGGGCCAACGCCCCCAAGGGTTTCCAAGAAACAAGCTGATACAAGTCCTATGTTGCGAATTTGGTCAACGGTCGATGCTCATTTGAGGCTCCCATATTAGGTCACCATCAGGACGCTATGTTTCGAACAAGGTCGACAGTGTCCTGGATCTTCGGGTCCACCCCGAGATGTCCCAAACATCGAGTGTAGTGATTCTTTCTACCCCATCCCGAAGTGACATACTTCCCTCTAGGTGGTGCTAGCAGTCGGGTCCACGACCCCGATTCTCTTATAAGGAATGTACGACATGGTGTATGATTACGTCCTCTTTCACGTCAGGTTACTTGCCATTCCGTACACACCCCTGGATTAGATACAGTTATCTCTTTCCCCATCCTCATGTATGACGTTAAACTGAAAACCAGTCAGGCCTTCCTAACCGATGCCTAACCTTAGGCCCCTTGGCCTTCTCAGGCCCCTTCGCCAACCTCTTACCCGGGGTGTACGGTGTGGTGTGGGACTATGTCGTCATTCACATCGGGATCATATACAATGCCGTACGCCATCCCTCACAAGGCCCATCCTCAGGCCCCCTGGCCTCCTCGGGTCCCCTACCCTCGTCCTCACTACAAGACGTTAAACTGCAAGAAGGTTGGGACTTCCTGACCAATGCCTAACCATTAGGCCCCTTGTCCTTTTCGGGTCCTAGCCCAGGTCCTCTTATATAAGAGTGTGTGGTGTGTTGTGAGTTTATTTCCTCATTCACGTCGGTTTATTCGCCGTACCGTACACCTCCCTTTTTTGGGGGTATGTTACACCCCTCCTCATCTCGTATGACATTAAACTACATTTAGAGAACTAACTGCAGCTTTATTCCCATCCTCATAGGATTCGTAGGATCACATGAATGTCTAGGATTCGGGTCCAGTCCCATCTCTCGGGAATATTCATCCCACTTTGGCCCCTTGTTCTACCCTTCCTCCATGAGAGGATTATATGGTGTGGTGTGGGATTATGTCTTCATTCGCGTCGGTCTTATAATGACCACATCATGTACCTATCCCTCCTGAGCTATTCCGTTGACCCTTTTTAGTGGTTCACCAATGTTCCTAAGGGTACTCTGGTTTATTACCTAGAATTCCAAACTTTACTCGGACACGTCCGCACTCGCTTTCCAGGCTTTATGTATCCCTGCACCAGGGCTTCCATCATCTTTCACACCCGGAGGGACCCCCAAGAATGGCCTGGATACTACGCCCAAGGGATCTCCTACTGTTACAGATCAATGCCCCCGATGGTTTCAGAAAACACATCGATAAGATCCTGCGTTGTGAATATGGTCAGTGGTTGGTGCTCATTTGTTGTTCCCACCTCAGGCTAACGCGATATAGAGACCATTTTTTCGTCAGGGTTAACAGTTTTCCTCTATCTCCACACCAACCCCATTAATCCCAAAATATTGGTTACACAATTCACATCCTTCTCCATTCTCAACATGTCCAAGTAGAGTTAGAGAACTCTTGGAACTATTCCTTCATGCACGTCTGCGCGTTGGGGGAACAAGCCGTGTTAATGGTGTCCTTCGGGGCTCTCTGCTGACTCCCCTTTGATGGACGCCCCAAGTATTTCTATAAGGATTCTCCCCTTGTTTCCCACACCGATTTTAACTCACGTGGGATTAGGGATCGGGTTGACATCAGTGCTTACTCGGGAAGTTGTCACCATTCATGGTCCGAGCTCTATGACCATAAACTAAGATTCTATTAGGACAATGTTCAGCTTGGTTCCCATCCTAATGGGATACGCAGAAATTCCAGACCCCCTGCCGTTGGGCCCATCTTGAGTTCATCTAATTCACCTCTCTCGTCCTGCCTTCAGGACCCCGACTATGGGACTGTGTGGCGTAGTGCAGGATTATGTCCACATTCACGTCGGTTTTGAAATAGCTGCACCACACGCACCCCATTCTAAGAGTTAGCCCTCCTATTCCTTGTCCCGCATGACATTACAAGGCACCATTCAGAACTACGCATGGCATGATTCCCATCTTCATGGGATACGTAGGACCACCTGAATGTATAGACTTCGGGTCCAGCCCCATCTCTTAGAGATCTCCCGATCTCCTGGTCACCTAGGCCCCTTGGCTTGTCCCTCTCTAGGAGGGGGATATAAAGGTATGATACAGGGTTTTTGGCACTATGCCCACTTTCCCCAGGAATCTTCCATCTCATGGCCTCCCTCGAGATGAGTCCACCGACCCCTTGTAGTGGTTCGCCTATGTGTTAAGAGTACTCTGGTCTAGAACCAAGAGTGTCATATTCAATTTGGTCAAGTTCCCTCCTCTTATCAAGCTTTGTGTTTCCCTTAATTCGGGCATTCATTATCTTTCATACCCAAAGGGACCCCAAAGAACGACCTAGATACAATGCCCTAGGGCTCTCCTACTATTACGGGCCAACATCCCCGAGGGTTTTCAGACAAAAAAATTCATACAAATCTCGTGTTGCGAACATGGTCAGTGTTCGATGCTCATTTGTTTGTCCCCATTTCAGGCTAATGGGACAGGATGGTGTGTTGCGAACATGGTCAACAGAAATCCTTTGTCGTCATTCCAGCCCTTCCCAGCCTTGAATTTTGGATACATGATTCACATTATGTTCCACCACATCGTGTCCAGGTGGAATCTTGACACTCTTGGCGCTACGCCTCAGTGCACCTTTGCATATCAGGGGGACAAAGCTGCAATATGACGTCCTTCGGGGCTCCCATGGTCCAATATCTAAGACCATAAACTAATATCTCCTATGAACTACATACGTCTTGATTCTCAGCCCCATGAGATATGTAGGAGCACCTGAGCACTTCCCCATGGGCCCAGCCTAACTCTCACTTTCGGTCCCTAGACACAAAACCTCTCCCATGGGGGTCGTGCGGTGTGATATGGGATTATGTCCTCATTCACGTCGGGTTGTTCAATGCACCGTACACACCCCCTATTCCCATTCAAGATAGGTGTTTGATTTACTCCACCACGTTTCTCTTATATTTCCGCCCGCCCTTTGGTCTGAATTCTAAGACCCTAAACTAAGATATCCCTATGGGAAAGGACACTGCTCCCTCTATCTAATACGTCTCATTGTCGTATTCAGATGTGTTTCGACATAGAGCCTGAAGTGTGGTATTTTCATACGGACATTCCCCTGGTCCCATGACCAAGCTTTGTGAGATCTCTTCTTGGATCCTCATCCTCTTCCACATCCAAAAGGACCCTCAGACGACATGGATGCTAGGATTAAGGGCTCTCCATGGATTCTAGACCTAAGGGCCCTCCAATTGTTTCGGGCCAATGCCCCTACAGATCTCTGACAACATATGTGACATGGTCCCGTGTTTCAAACATGGTCAACGGTCGACCCTCATTTGTTTGTCCCCATTCTAGGCTAACACGATATGGATGCTGGGTTTCCGCCACGGTCAACAGTTATCCTCCATCGTCACGCCACCATCATCATGATCTGAATCTCGAGCGCCATGATTCACACATTTCCACTTCCTCATGTTCAGGTGGAATTCCAACATATTCGGATCTATCTCTTCACGGATCTAAGTGCGCCATATGGGAATGTTAGTATCATGGGGCCAATATTCACCAAGAGTCTCTCCACCCTAAACTCCCGTTTTCTGTGTTGAGAAAGTCCCACCACTAAATGTTTCCCACACCGAGCATGACTAACATGGGCTTAGTAGTTTTGGTCGGATGTGTACCAACACGGCCAGGCTTCTCATCATCCCGCAGGATGTTAAACTGCGCTTTCATAACTGCGTACGGCTTGATTCCCATTTTCATGGGATATGTAGAGACACCCATGCATTTCACTTGGGTTCTATCCCCAGGAATCGAAAAATCTTGTTCCTCCCCATTTCTGGACCCCTGTTCGGACCCCTTGCTAGAGAGGCCCTGTCCCAAAGAAGGATTTATCAATGACAAAACAACACACCCATATGGCGTAATCCCACCACGGTGATGTAACTAACTAAGTGTCAGATTTTATTCGGACAAACCATAACTATATATTCCATGCTTTGCGTGCCCCTTATTCGGACCCTCGTCCCCTTTCATGTATGAAGGGACCCCCTAACGGCCTGGTCTCATGCTGCATCAACTCACATATCGTCTTGGCCCAACGTTCTGGAAGACTGGTCATGTTTGGAAAGACCCCCTAACAGTATGGATGTTCGTCCTACGGTCCGCCAACTGTCCTGGGTCAACGTCCTGAAAGATTGACCGACAACATTTGTGACATGGTTCTGTGTTTCGAACACGGTCAACGGTCGATCCTCATTTTTGTCCCCATTCCAGGCTAACGCAGTAAGGATACCGCTTCTCCTCCGTGGTTAACGGCTGTCCTTTATTGTCACACCATCCCCACAGTGCTCCGAACCTTGCGCATCGTAATTCATGCTTCCTGTTTCCGTATGTTCGGGCCGATTTCAGCACCCCTGGTGTTGCACCATTCGTGCATGAGGGAACGCTGAAGAAATGGTAATTCGGCTGTTTTGAGAAGTTCCTTCTCCGGCCAATCCTCTCCCATCATTCGGAAATCTGGACTGGTAATCCAAATCCCGGATGCCCGGAGCATGGTCTCCACTCCTATGTTAGGTGGGATGAGAAGGAAACTATCTCAAATTTCTCACATCGGGCTTGACCCATGTGAGCTTGGGGAATTAGCGCCGAACATCCCACAAACATTGTAGTGATGTAACGAACCGATTTAAACAGTGGAAATCATGCATGCTACGACATTCAATACAATTGATGAAATTGAAGCGCGAATGTACCAACAAAATGTTTTCAGTTTGTTACAGTACCTAGGGGTCGACTCCGCCCATGGACGGGTTGACCCCGTCCAAAGAGTGTTGCAGCTCCGCCACCCTTCCACTTGTGGCATCCAAGACTTGCTGCCGCTGACTCAGCTCCAGCTCCTCCTCAACAGCGGCGGGGCGCAGTTCGTCAGCCTTGGCTCTGTTCCTCTCTATCCTAGCCTAAATGGCATCCATCTTTCCAGAAGCCTGCCTCATATGCTCCTCTGCCTCTGCCAGCTGGGCCATGAACCGTGAGATCAGCTTAGATTGTGCACTAAGAGAGGCTGAGTGCTCATCCGCCTGGGTCTGCAGCTATTGGACCTCGCTTTCAGCCTCCTGGAGCTTCTTGATGTTTGTCTCCTTCCTCCACTGCCAGCCCACACTGAGCCCATGATCATGCTCCCGGATCTTCTCAGACATAAGATCTCGGATGAGCGCGGGAGGACTTTGGGAATCCACTCCCCCAGCGTACAATTTTCATATCCACGAGCGATGTCTGTCCATTTCTTCTAGCCATAGCGCTTGTGGGGTGTCCTTGATGAAGCACATGATCAGCTTCCATGATCGGCAGTAGACTATTCTGTTGTCTTCCTCATCAGAGGTCGTTTCGTCCCAGTCTGCGCGATTGGCAGGCTCGAACGCAGGATACGCCCGTAGTATGTCCTCGGTAGGATCTACATCTGGCGTTGAATTCGGCGCAACATCTGGTGCCGAAGTAGGCGCGGCATGACTAGGACTGGCTGTTCGATCCTCTTCATCAGAGTCCACGTCAATGACCTCAGGAATGACCCTGCTGGTTGTCCCGCCAGTGATGATGTGTGTTGTAGCCTGGGGAGATGGGGGAACTATTGCCACCATCACTGGCATGCCCCTAGGAGGGATGCCACAAGACATCCCAACTAGCCTTTCCGAAGCAGCCCACGCTAGTCAGAGAACTGTACAAAAGAGAGGGACATAAACGTTAGTTGGCATAGTCTACATATGACGACAAGGAAACCGGTAGAGGAATCTTACAAGGGTCGACCTCCTGGTGCTTCTCTTAAGCCGATACTGACGGGACCCAGAGGTGAGGCCCTCCGTATACTGTTGGAAGGTCTGAAGATTCTGGAGGAGCCACCTCGGGTTCTCTCGTCCCACCAAACGGGAAACTGGATGCAGCCATAGGAGCGAGTTCTGAAGGCCCTGCATCATCACCCTCCGAGGGTGGAGAACGAGGCATGTGAACAAGTTCCTCCTGCATGGCTCAAACATCGGTGGGAAGTACATAATGACCCATGAACGGACCCTATGGAATGAAGTTCAGAATGCTACCTCGAGAGCCTCCATGAAATCTTCGGAATCAGAGCCCTGATATCCGAACTCGCCCTCCTCCAATGGGCTCCCTCCTCCAGCCTCATCCTCCCAAGAGGAGTCCTCTGATTCTTCCGACAGGTGGAAGCGCTCCCTCGGATCGGCATCTGACAACTGTGGGGGGACCGTTCGATCCATCAGTACCCTCACCCGGCCTGTCATTGGGCGAGGTACACCACTGGAGTGAACGTAATCCTCCAACTCATCCAAGTATTGCTCTGCCTCTGCAGAAGACGCCATGAAACCAGCCCGGACTGGGCCTATGCCTGGTAATTCTATCCCGAGGTGATTCAAGTGTGCCCATATCTCAGGCGGACTGAGGAATTGATGGTTGACTTCCCAAATGTCCCAGGACTCCGGGAAGACGGCATCCTCTGCCATGTCGATATGACGCATCTGCTTCCCCAGAGCTTGAGTGGATATCCTACGAAATCCCCTCGGTGGCCGCCCCTCCGGATAACCCTTCTATTCAGGGAACACCTGACCCGCCGCTGCTACCACACCCTCGGCCGGTGCGGGTCTCGCCGCCATGGAAGCCCTGCCACCGGGAGAGACCCTAGCTGCCCTTCGACCCCGACCTTGGGATAGAGGAGGCCCACCGTCACCAACCCGAACAGTTGGCTGCTTCAGCATCTCCCCTGGGTAAGCAGCCTCCCAACTAATGTCATAATCCCTCACCAATCCGAAAGTGGTGGTGGATGGAGGAAATTCAATTCGCATCTTCCCATCTTCCCGTGTGAACATGAGCCACAGATTCCTCATCACACACAGGTGCTCCTCATGATTCAGCTCCTAGTAGACCTACGGGGTCAGCCGCTGGAGGCACCGAAACTTCCTCGCAAACCGATGCAGTGTGTACGGTTCGCAGACCGGCTCACAATCCACAAGTGCCACCAAAACTCCGCCTCGAAAGGCCAGGAGGTATGCCCGGTTCTCTTCTGTTCCCCACCCGTCGTCAGTGAGTATACCCGTCGGCAATGGGAAGGGGTGGAAATTAAACTCATCCTCCCACCACTCCCAGTTCAGCACCATCTACACAATTAGTTTGAACGGGATGCTCCCAGCCACAATCAGGATGGAGGGGCAGAAGTTTGATCCTGGTGGCGAGATAGGGTTTGGATACTCATAGATCCCCCTGATGTGCGCCGCAATCCACCCGTACAGGAGGTGGAAGTGACCTCATATCCTTGGCGGCTTCTTGCCCTCGCGAATGTGCCACAACATTCTGTACAGCTTGGTGAGCATTGGGATCCCCAGATCGACCCGTTGCCCCATGGCTAGCATGGACGCCATGATAAACGAGCTGGGCCGCACGCCCATGCTGGTATCCCTCATCGGTTGTATCCAACTGCAGATGAGAGCCGCAATGAACGCCGCCAACCTGACTATCAGCTGCTGTTCACCACGAACACTAAAGCCCCATGTCTTCTATTGGCTGTCTTCCAAGACCTGCCAATACAAGTGATCCTGACCCCGTTGAGCTGCCCTCGGAAAAGTTCGAGGCCTCAATGGGAACTCTCGATTTTCTGGGAAATTCATGAAGCACTTGAACCACTTCTTAAAGTGGACATCCCTCACTGCCTCCTTATCCTCTCTAGGGACGAGTGCCACTAGCACCGACGCCAGTCGCGACATTTTCTCTGTATCCTCCCACACACTTATGATGGGGAGGAACTCATCATACATGTCCCCCAAGATCGAAGCCCCCGAAATCTGGTGGTCATCCCACAGGCTGATGCCCACATCACTGTGGTGCAGGTGAAAGGTATTTGTCCTAGTCGACCATCTTCTCAGCAACTCCGGCCTCAGTTGTTTCAGTTGGTAAATGTGGAAATGGGAGGCCCATGCCACCTCATATAAACCCACTCTTCTATGCTCGGCACCAAACTCCTCGCATGAGGCGCCTACCCAGTAGGCCCAGGCCCAATCATCGGTAAAGTTGCCGCCCTGGCATAGGTCCCACTCATCAGACCACCCCTTCTTCGGATCCTGCAATGCCGCCTTCAGCATGGTATGGTACAGAGGAGGGGATGTCTCCGGTTGCAGTGGCTTCCCGTCAATATCGTTCACATGGTTGTAGAGATAGTTGGAGGTGACGGGTGTGAAGTCCTCATGCACATGACCATCGGCCGCCCTGAACCATTGGTGCTGACATGGCATGTTCCTAATCCAGCAAGCTGGTTCGTCCCTACTCGCCTCAGGGATGAAGACGTCATCCCTCAACCCGAAGCCATACAATGGAAGCTTCTTGAATGAGGATAATTCTTCTGACCCTCCGATAGTTGCTATGTCAAAGAAATGTGGTCCGAGTGGCTTCGGACCATCTCCCCAAGGGCCAGACAGTTTGACATTTCATCCCTCCGGGTGGCGTCGACAATCACCCCCAATACAGTTTCTCGATGGTCCATTTCGGTTTCGGCAGACAGAAAAGATGTTTTTCAGAACGGATCACGAAGCTGGATCGCGAAGCCGGCTTGCGAAGGTCAGTTGCGAGACCAAGCCATGAAGTCTGACCTAGGCCGGCAAACAGAATTTCGCTTGGCGCGGTCGCGGAGTCGGAGACCCGTGGTTCTCCAGGAAGCTCGATTCACGGAGAGCAGGCGCAGAGTATGTGGAGCTTCGCAAAATCGAGAGAACAAAAAGACAAGAAAATCATGTGAAGAAAAAAGAGGCCGACACCGTATTTATAGGCGGTGACCCCGGAGCATCGCGGCACGCCTCGCCCGTGCTGAGTATCGCAGTGCGTCCGGATCCGTGGCCCCGGTCAGCACTGCGGGCCCCCTTCACGAAGTCACATCGTGAACCTCTGATAATTTTGGAGATTTTCCCTCAGACTTCGACCCTGCGGTCTGCAGCTCCATGTCTGAGGGGGGCATTTGTTGGGGCCAAAATATTGCACGAAAGGAAGGAGCAACAAAGAAACCCCGCACACTGCCGCGCGAAGAACTAACGCGAAGCACCCCTGAGCATCGTGGTCCCATGAAGCACCCGAGGGGGTACCTCTCCGCGAACGAATTTGACATTCGCGATCCATCCACGAAGCACCAGAGGAAGTACCTCTCCGCGACCGAATATGACGTTTGTGATCCCACCGCGAAGCACCGGAGGCGGTACCTCTCCACGACAGAATATGACGTTCACAATCCCGGCGCGAAGCACCAGAGGCGGTACCTCTCCGCAAACGAATATGACGTTCGCGATCCCGCCACGAAGCACCCGAGGTGGTACCTCTCCGTGAATGAATTTGATGTTCGCGATCCCGACGTGAAGCACTGGAGGTGGTACCTCTCCGCGAGCGGCCTGACGTTCGCGAGCGCGCTGTGATGCACCGGAGGTGGCACATGAGTTTAGCTTCACAGCGCCCCTTGACTATAAATACTGGGTTCTCCCTGAGCCCAGAGGGGGGACAATCCGACCTTTCGGCTTCTCCTCTCCCAAATCGCGAAGCACCCATTGCCCCGGGAATCATGATCTCTGCGAGGTACTTCTACTTTGCGTGACGCCTTCGCTTTATCTCATTTTGAGACCCTGTTATGAGAGGGATTCCCTTCACGAAGCTCAAAGGAATTCGCAATGGAGGGGGATTCCCAAGGGAACCCGGGAAGTCGTGGAGCATTTATGCTTCGCAAAACACCCATCATGTACTAGCGATTCCCATGCTAAGGCAGGATCGCTACATATCGCATAGCACACTGCCTCGCGGCACATTGCTTCACGAGGCACCTCTGCTTCGCGAGGTAGTGCTCCGCGAACACTATTCCACTTCCTAAAGCACCCCCCATCCACACCTCTGTCGCATGCTAAGTCCAAGACACTCCACTTCGCGAAGCACGCTCCTCTGCTTGGCAATTCTTCTTCCCGTGCGACCCTCCAGGTTTGAACAATGTGATTTCAATGTCCCACGGACAACACCACTCGTAGCGTTGCTTCACATAATTCTTCTCTGCATATTCATGCTAATGGCTATTTCTTCTTTGCATATCCATGCTAACGTGGACCCCTCAATGGTTCTCTCTATGACCCCCCTTAACCACGACCTTACTGGTACCTTCCCTCCCCCAAGGAGCAATGGGCACTAGTTATATAAGTCCTAGGGGTGCGGAGTTAACCCACCTCGTCCGAGCTGCAGTACGTTAAACTACCAAGAACCTCGTCCTCAACACATGATGATAAACTGTGATCTAGCCCCATGCTTCGAACGAAGGGTCCCCCTAGCTCGGACATTTTTTATGCCACCTGTCTCCACAGAGACGGGGTCACCCCCTCCACAAGGGATGATATCCTCCTTCTCGGAGTAGCGTAAGTCCATGGGAGAAGGGAAACCACCATAGTATAAGTCCCCCTAGACCCTCTTGCGGAAGGCTTCACCCCTGCATCTCCGTACTTCCCCACTACCATGGTCGGTGGAGGGCGTAAAAGAGAACGAGGAACCTCCCATCATTGGTCCCAAACCCCTCTTTCGCTGCGATTTTCTGCACTTTGGGCCTCCATCCCGAAGTAAGTCCCAGCACCATGGGCCGCCTAACGCGTAAGCCCCTCTTCGTTTCTCACGGACGCACCCTTCGCGGCGTGATCATCAGGTCTCTGCTGTCTCTTGTTTATCACACCGAGCACGACTCACGTGGGCCTAGAGTAAGCATTGTCCATGATAACACCTCTTCCAGCATGATGTTAAACTGTATGGCCTCTTCAAGAATGAATTTAAACTGCACGCCCAACTAAACTACGAGGACTTTGATCCATGTCAAGGCGTGGTACGTAGGAAGCCTCTACGAGGTTCAAGCCCACCACCCGGTCATCCCGACCTCATTTACGTCGGTTCACCACCATCCTGCATCATGTTAAACTATATTCCATAATTTGAACTATGAGGACATTGATCCATGTCATGGAATGGTACGTAGGAAGCCTTCACAAGGTTCAAGACCAGCACTAGTGGACCCCCGGGTCTACTTTCACATCGGTTCACCGATGAAACCAGTCGAACTACGAGATTTTTGATCCATGTCAAGGCATTGTACGTAGGAAGCCTTCCTGAGGTTCATGCCCATCTCTCATTGGACCAAGGTCCACCTTCACGTCGGTTCGCTGACGAATTCCATCATTTGTACTATGAGGTCTTTGATCCATGTCAAGGCATGGTACGTAGGAAGGCTTCCTGAGGTTCAAGCCCATCTCTCATTGGACCAAGGTCCACCTTCATGTCGGTTCGCTGACGACTTCCATCATTTGAACTACGAGGTCTTTGATCCATGTCATGGCATGGTATGTAGGAAGCCTTCCTGAGGTTCAAGACCATCTCTCATTGGACCAAGGTCCACCTTCACGTTGGTTCACTGACGACTTCCATCATTTGAACTACGAGGTCTTTGATTCATGTCAAGGCATGGTATGTAGGAATCATTCCTAAGGTTCAAGCCCACCCATCATTTATTCACATCGAGTTCGTCCCGCGTGACGTTAAACTGCATTCCAGTTTGATGGAAAGCTGTTGTGACCATCCCGAACAACAAGGAATTTGATCCATGTCAAGGCATGGTACGTAGGAAGCCTCACGAGGTTCAAGCCCCTCTCCCATCAGACAAAGGTCCCTTATTCACGTCGGTTCGCCGACACCCAACACAAGTGGACCCTCGATCCACCTTCACGTCGTTTCTCCGACGAAACCCCCTTTGGACTACATGGTCTTTGATCCATGTTAAGGCATGGTACGTAGGAAGCCTCCACGAGGTCCACACCCTCCACCACAAGGACCCCCCCGGTCCTCCTCATTCACGTCGGCCTTCCAGCGTCCAACTTGACTACGTGGTCCTTGATCCATGTCAAGGCGTGGTACGTAGGAAGCCTCCTAGAGGTTCAAGACCCCCACCTGTTGGTCATCCCGGCCTCATTCCCATCAGGTCACCAGCACCTGGGCAGCCTAGTGCGTAAGCCCCACACCATCTGGACCATGGTCTGCATTCATTCCGCTTCACTGATGATGCCCATCGGGCCAAGGTCCACCTTCAAGTCGGCTCGCCGGAACCATCCCAAACTACGCGGACTTTGATTCCCTACCGCAGGGATACGTAGGAGGTCTCTTTGAGGCTCAAGCCCAATTTCACTATCACCCCTGTGATGGTCCCATTTCATTCCCCCTCTATTTCATTCAACTCTCCATCACTCATCCTGATTCTCACCCTGACTACCATGTCCCGAAAAGATCATACCATTCTGCTCCTCTTCGCAGCCCCCCATGGGCTGGTCTCGGTATCGGCACCCCTTCATGGGAAATCCCTCGATCTGATATATTCCATCTAATGCTCTGATCGGGCTGATCCGTCCCCTGTTAGACGTTAAACCTGCGGCATACCCTGTGCTAAACACATGAAGCTAAGGAAATCCTTTGATATATGTATATGTCATTTAATTCCCCATGCTCGATGTGGGATGCCTCGGGCTTCACGCCCTCGAGAAGCCCTGTGACAAAGGATAAAAGACAGACACGCCGGTTCCCCAGCATCCAGAAACGCTACTGATGCCTCGACATGACTACTCTCCCGACTGCAGGTTGCTCCCCTGACCGAACCCTTTGGAATGTCCTGACAGAAGCAGTGTAATTAACTGGTGTCCATGGAAACATGGCACTGGGAAGAGTTTAACGAACAACGTATTAAATTTACTAGAGAGACCCGGACTAGGTGACGAGTTCCGAGGAGGAATCCATGGAAGGAAGAACCGACATCCCATCATCACGTTTGGATCAAGGAGCATACGTCCCTAAATAAGGAACAAATGCCGCCCGCCTTTGGAAAGCGGGAATGCGGGGCAACAATGCAGTGCGTACTCCTCCGCAGACGGACGAATGCGCACGCCCCTGCGAAAGCATCAGAAACAATCATTTTACTCATTTCCACAAACAATGACTACCACTACCATCACAAACAAATCCCAAAATAATCAAATCAAGAAATTCCATTTCTTATGTGGAGATATTATCCACTTTGGGTGGCACTGACCCAGTAACAGGATTTCAATCATGTCAAAGTGTAAAATATCTCGATTAATTATATGGTTTTCTCCACTTCATAAGCTTGATTTTTCAAATCACATGTCACACAAAGAATCAAAACATGAAAAATCACATATAGAATAATATCATATTGTCTTCCATAATTTTCCTTCATATTATATTACCTAATTTCATTATTTTACATGGGTACATTGAGACAATATTAAAATATAAATGGTGAATTAATTAATTATCCTTATATAGTTGATTATCATTTCAATTCATGGTGAGTTTATCTAGAATTAATATCAAGGTTCTCAAAATCAAAAATAATGATAGTAAAAAAACAAAGTTTCAAATAAAAGATTTCTATCAAGGTATTTCAACACAACAATTTAAAGATAAAAATCAAAATAGAAACATCATAAAATATTTCTAGGTAATTTATAGTGAAACATCATGCCTTTAATTTAAATATTTCTAAAATTCCAAATGTTAAATATAAAACAACACATATGTTGTCGCACTCACCATGATTTGAATGATTTAAATGTGACAATATAGGTTCCTCTTATTATCAAGGATGTTCACTTTCAATTGTCATTTGATTGTTTTTATATTATAGGTTCTTGTGTTCAATTAAAATAATCCATTAAATACACAACATTCTATTAAAATCATCTAAGTAAAATATGGTTTTTAACAAAAATATTAAAAATTGAACATGTTTTATTACTATGCTTTATGCATTATGATTCTCAAAGTAATCATTATGTAATAATTTCAGGGATTGGAAAGAAATGATTTTATAAATTAATAATGATAACATTATCCATCTTATATATTTAAATGAAAACTATTGAACATTCTACATGCTCAATTATATCATACTAGAACTTCATTAGATACCTCGTAATGGATTTAAACTTTAGGAATGTTTCCACAAACATTCTACACATGACATAACATGTGAGGTATGGTTATTAATAATTATTATCAGCTATAAAATAACAATTTTAATTATTTTAATAGTATTATTTATCAAAAAGTTACCTAAAATAATGCTGATCATTTCCCAAAATTTAGAAATAAATGTTATAAAAATTCAACACTAACCCATACTTACGACATATAGTTATATCAATACTGCAGAACTGAAATCAAGATAAAATAAGGATCATGTAAATATTTTCATGTATTTTAAATTAAAATAAATTTTAAATAATATGGATGGTTGATTTCTAGAATGTTATTATTTAAATCTCTAAAGACACATTTTACAACAATTCAACAACACTTGCTAATGATAAATTACAAATTTAAGGAAATTAATGGAATATTAAAATTCAAGGGAACCATAATACATCTAGGTGTGGTTTAGAAAGAATATATTTTATCATGAATGTGGAATATACTTCAAGGTATCATTATTTATAAGGGTTATAAAAACTGAATAATTGACCACAAAAGAATACACTAATCATGGTTCTCTAACAATTCCAAATGATAAAAAAAATAGTTATGTGATTATTATTTATAATAAGGGAACAATTTTTTTAATGATGAAGATATTATATTAAATAAAAAAAACTCATCCAAACTTGAAGAAGGATTCAAACAAATTGATATGTTCATTTAACTATAATAATAATATTTCCTTTTAGGACATATCACGAATTCAAAAAAATAAAAATTTCAGAGTTATAATTGCTTGATAATATTCATATAATAACATATAAAATAACATTATTTATTAAACTCATTTTAGTTTCCCAATATCACCCAATTGAAATAAGAGAACAAGTAATTATGATGCATTTACATCTCCAACATGTCTACCCTATAAGATGTTCAATCTCACACGGTAATTTAATAAGCATAGATTCTATGAACTGGTTCATGGGGACATAAAATACCATGTCCTAGCTAGTCTATGAACACTATATGACATACCAAGGTCAAGTAACATTATTTATATACCAATAAATGCATTCCTCATTGGGCCTAACTCTGAACTCCACCCTTTATCTCACCCATCAACTCAAATGCCATTCTGTCACAACCCCCTCCCTCTAAAGATACTAAAGTAAAGGGAAGGAGGTAATGACCAATGAGTCACACCCCTAGTAGGCCCTGGGTTGGTGACTAGAATAGAGTGTATAAGAATCTCACAATATGGAAGGCATCACCATTTATATAAAAACAATAGATTGAGATCAGAGGTATTATCCATAATCAACTCTATGACATATAATAAAATAAAATGAATGAACACAAAAATGAATCTATAAATCAAAACTAATAAACATGTAATTTATCAACATAAATCCAAAATGAAATAATTATAGGAAAAATACGTAAAAATATCCCAAAGGTTATATCTAGTAATTTCCAGCATGATCCACATATTCTTCCTTGAAACATGAATACATCTTTTATATACATCAGGTGAGAATATATGTATACTTTGTAGGAAAACAAGTGTATCTCATGCCTTGAGAAAATAAAATAATAATGCACCCATGTGAATGTAGTATAACAAAAAATAACCTAAAAAGAATACTAACCAATATTTCAAAATTCCAAAAGTTTACTCACCAAATTAGGAATTCATGTAATATAATATATGACACAAAGCACATCAACAATAGGGTACCCGAAACACTTTAACACTTATTAGCCACTCTCAGAACCCAATGGAAAATTTCGTTACACTCCCTCCTCTTCTGAATGACATCACATCAAATCAAGTCCCAACCACACCCAACTAGGCGATTACATAACATCCAGCCCACACACATCTGGGATAAGACATAAAATCACATTCGGGCCACACACACCTAGGCTGTCATAAAACATCACATCCCAAAGACAAATGGTACCACACAACACATCTCATGTTGGAGACACCTGGGACAAAAAACAATAACTAATCCAGAAGACACCTCAAACCACACATCACAACTCTCCTGACAAAACGTTGTTCTACTGTGATCCGAAAGAGGATGTATTAAAGAGTGTGTGTCCATTCACCCATACTCCCAACTATATGTTTAGGAAAGAACCCCCCCCCCCCCACGTGACTAGGTAGGTATTGGCCCACAGTTCTCATAGATGGAGGGATTCATTTAGAAATCATAATAACATACATTATATATACATATAGAGTAACAACACATAAGCCCATTCCATGGGATGGAAATAGAAAATAACCATCTCAATGAATCCACACCATATCATGGCGACCTTTAAATTTAAGTATTCACACAAAAAATAAAAAATCTAATGATCATATTTCAGTCGATAGAAAATTTTCTAGAGTCTTTGTTTATCAATATATTTATCCATAAGAACCTCTTTAATTTATATTCTCAAAACCTGTTAGAGTAATATTCCAATCATGAGGAAATATTGTTTCATAATTCAAGCCCAATAGTTTGTATATAAACATTAAGTAGATATTCAACACAACCCATCGTAAATTAACTCATTAGAAATTCCAAATTGAAATTTTTATCTTCTGGTACTAATTATATTAATACATAGTTAAATATAACATAACCAACCACACGCCAAATGAATAACACTAGTCCCCAATTATCACATACACATTATTTTACAATAATATCATGTTTCCCATCCTTGATGTAAAACAATAAAACATCCACCATCACATCCCCACTACAACACCGCATCACAAAAACCTTCAATACCCCACTACCCAGCCACATCTCATATAATCCCCCCACTCACAATACAACAAATCCACCACAAATAACATCATCCCCACACATAAAAACCAAAAAAATTCCATACATAATGAAATATAATACCAATATACTTCATTTTCATATTTATAAATTAAATGGTACTTATTCAATTTCATATTTATATTTATGAGTGTTATCAAAAAATCATTATGATCATGGTGCATCAACATTATTAACCAAATATAAGTGGTTTTGAAATTTGTTATAGTGGGGTTAAGAATAATATAAAATAGATTTTTTCAAAATAAATTCATTGTAGCATAATCACATCACTTACATATATGATTCTTATCAAAGAATTACACTCATATTATCACAATATCAAAATAAATGAAATCAAATCAATTAAATGTTTGTGAGATCAAAAATAAAGTATCCCTTCCCTTTTAAAGATCAATTTATATATTCATTATATTTTTTAATATGGATGAAACCCTGATCACAAGAGATGAAAATAATCAACCCATCCCAAAGGATACATATAATGAGAGATCGATGAAAAACAAACATGGATGATAGATGATCAAAACACAGTTGGTGCACCAAAAAAGAGGTGTGTGTACAATATGAATATTCTTCATGGGGAACTCAAACCACCTGCAACACCTCATTACATGAATCCAAGGAAGAAGGATTTAGAACCTCCCATATCATGATAAACAATATGGAATGATAACAGGGAAGGAATCATCCATAAAATTATTATATCTGAAAGTAACAAGATTTGATATTTTCAAGTTTACCATTAAATAACGATATCATGAAAACCACATCTTTTAAACATTTTAATGGTTTGAAGACTATTTTGAAATTAAGGATATTATTATAATTTTTTAAACATCTATAAGAAAATCATTAAGGCATTTAAACCCAGTTTTCTTAAAAAAAATAATTCAAAATGAAAAATATGTAATTTTTTTTGGAAATCTAAAATATTTTTAAATAATGAAAAACTGTTGGAAATGACATAATGCCTGAAGGAAACACCACCCAAAGTACACATTGACAGAAAGACACACCACCAGAATGATACACTACCAGAATGACATGATGTGAGAATGACACACCACCAGAACGACATATGGCTAGAATGAAACATTACGAGAACAAATCCCCATGAGAACAACATGTCGTTAGAATAACACAAATCCATAATGACCGGTAGCCCGAATAAAATTTCTTTATAAAAATGCATAAACAAAACAAAATATCTCTAGAAATAAATTCCAAAAGGACATTATGCCGATTGAATGAAATGTCACAAAAATTTCATTCCACTATAATGAAACACTATTTTAAAACAAGAAATTTGGAAAAATATTGGAATAAAACACTAATGGAATGACCCACATGTCCCAAAAACACCATGACTACCCCCGAAAACACAAAAATCATATTTTTGGTAATGTAACAGTACAAAAGTTCTAGTTCATTACATGATCCCTAATTGATATTTCTCCCACTAACTCATAGTTTGGATTTATTAATATAGGACATAGGTATATTCCAGTTTCCCTAAATTTCTTACAATTTTTTATAATTTTATTAGTAAATCCTTTTGTTACATCCCACGTAACCCTTATCCACTTTCTATCTTATAACATTAATGTATATATGGCATGTTGGGGAGATTAAAAATGTAAATATTTAAATTTTATATGGATGAGTGAGTCATATATGATCTAAATGGGTGAAACTATTCAATTCCTAGTGAAAAAACGAAATTGTATCATAAAATTTGGAAACCTCAAATATACAGATTATGGTTACAACCATAAAAATACCTTTTTGTATTATTTTTTAAATATTTTTTAAAATGGTGGTTATTTTAAATTTTTATTTTCAGATATTTAGGAAAAAATATTACAAAGTATACCTACACATTATATGGGGACAATTATATTCAGGAAAATATTTTCCCACCAAAGGAATCCATTTTAAAATAAAACATGATATCATTTCAAGACACATCTTTAATTTTTTCAACTCAAAATCCTCTTTGTCATTAAAATTCATATGACTTGTGAAAAACATTTTAAAAACCAGGGTGATCACAAAAACATCAGAAAGGAACATAATATATGGAATGAAACCATTAATCCATGAATATTTTAAATTTTAGAAATCATTTTCACAAAATCATACTTTTCACCAATAAAATATTAACACTTAATATTATATCATGAAATCATAATATTTCTATAAAAATCATGGAAATAATAAATCATAAAGGTAAATTTTGTATTCCATATCATTATTACATTGAAACAATCATGCCTACATAGGACTTAACCTTTATGGTTATGTTGGGAATACCCATCACAATATATTCCCTATATTTCATAGGAGAAACCCAAATAGTGAACTCTATCTCATTACCCAATGAATTGGAGAGAAATCATAGGATCACATAACCTCATTTTATCATTGAACCACTTGTATACAAAACATTTCCCATGAACCAAAACATAAGAACAATACATAAATCATGCCTAAAAGAATAATAACATTTCCACTTGGAATTTACATTCCATTTTTAAAAATATGTGAACTAATAAAAGAAAACATATTATTTGAAAATAAATGTGTAAACATGTAAATAGAACAACAAAAAATTAAATCAACTTAAATTATATAAATTTAGTTCATGATGTATATGTTAAAACATATTTATTATTATTGAAACAATCAATCCATTTTTAAAACACAATAAAAACATTTGAAAAGTAAACATTTGAATCATAGTGTCCCATTTCACTTTGAAACCATTGAAAGAAATTTAAATTTTAAAACATTAATTTCTATATAATTAAATCCTTAAAACTAATTGCAAAATATGGACATTAATGATAAAAAGTTGAAAAATAAATCCTTAAAACATCAAAAGTGATGTTTTAGTTAATGATTGTATTCTCATTGAGTATAACTCATCAAATAAAACCTATATATTCCTAAATAAATAATTTTGGAAAACATTTAATTTTATTTAAAATAGTTTTCGATTTTATTATTACATTTATATGAATTATTACAATTTTAGAATAATTAATTAATTAATTATCTTCAACTTGGTCATTTTGAAGAAATGCATTACTTGAGATGAAAATGAACTTGGTATGAAAAATATTATCCAGGGGATTATAAGTAAATTAAATCTAGTATAATATTAATGAAATAATAATCATTTTTACATGTCTATTATAACATTAAATACATTCATTAAATATTTATATGAAAAATGAATAATGTTACCATCATGGTGATAGTATGAAGTAAATATGCATCAGTAATGATATTATTTTTCAACGATCAATATATAAAGAAGGTAATTATCATATTATCTTTAAAGAGAGATAATAACATCATAAAAATAATATTAATAATTCAAATATAATTTTATATATCATACATGTTTTTTGGGGATTAAAAATGAATAACATCTCTTCGTGGATGTGATAGTTCACACATACACATGAATGACGTTATCATTTTCATGTGCCAGGAAAGTGGGAAATAATTGATATATTATTATCATAAAATGATAAATATATCATTAATATCACATAAGAACATTAATTCTATCATTAAAACCATTATATAAAAATTGTAATGAAAAAGAAACTATATAAGTTTTCAAGGTGTTAGTCCGTCGTACACAAAACTGAAAAGTTAAATTCTCATTTTAAGAAATTGATGATTGATTTATGTGATGATATAAAAATAATAACAAATTAGTTTATTTATGACACTGGATTTGTTATCTCATCATGGTAAGATAATATTTGAAGGATTCGAAAGAAGAAATGAAATTGAAACAGAATAATAAAAACATTAACTACCTTCAAAAGAACAACTTTTCATAACACCTTAAGACCTATAATAAAAGAGTTATGCCTAAATTATGAATTATAAAATGTGGGGATTTCTTCTAGAAATTTATTTTAGAATATTGTTTATGAACACATATGTTTTTAATGTGTATGGAATGAGTTGAATGTGCGCCCTTTTAAAGGTGATGGGAGGGGACTCATAATATTATTAAAAGTATCAAATTGATATTATTTTCTATTATATTATAAATAGGTAAAAAATTAATTTATATATAATATAGGATATATATGGGTTGAAATATAATCATCCAATGAAAATTCTACAAGTTTGAATATTTTTAATCAATAAATTGTCGTTTTGAACCTTTTTACTTGTTCTGTTTTATTATGTAAATTTTAATTTGAGTTTTAAAATAAATATCATAACATTATAATATACCAATGAATGAAAAATTAATGAAATTTTATAAAATATCTATACTATTTTTTTGAATCAGGGATTTCTAGATATTTTATATCATTTAATAACATATTTCACATTAGAAAACACCTATAGTATTAATTTTGAAAATATTCATTAGTTTACTTTTTAAAAATATCTTAACAATAAGATAAGTTCAACCAACTCCTTTAATTCATCAGTAACCTGTCTATTTAACTAATAAAATTATTTTACAGTATCAATTACCTTAACTTATATTTATTTTAATATTATTAATATCATTTATTTGATTCATTCATTAACAAATAACTTACATCTTTATCATTGTGTCACCATTCAATTTTATTATTTATTTAGTAAAAATTATACATAATTTATCATGATGTATTTAACCTTTTTTATATCTAAAAGTAATATTTATTGTCTATAAAATCACTTATATAACCCCATATTATAATATTTGTTGGTAATAATGGACATGATTATGACATATTGGTATTTACATTAATTTTTTTTAAATGTCATAAGCACACCCTATAGGATTTTAAAGGACACAATATCGACCCAATGATTACATTGGTTGACAATATCACATATAAAAATACAAGAACCTATATTTTGGTAGTTTTATAACAATAATAATAATATTTTAAACTTTGTTTACTCGATTTACCCTTACCGTGTTAAAAAATTACTAAATTTACTATTTATAAGATCTAAAAATAAAAGGGAATTATTTACAAGAATTTTATACGTATTATTAGAAACATGGATTACATTTTTCTAAATTGGAAACAAATAATTTACATAAAATAATTAAAAATTAATCTCATTGATGGAATGAGAAGACATGTTTTTAAAGTAAAACATTCAAAAGTTGACATAGTTTTTATATCCAATTTCAATATAATATTTATTTCAATTTAATAAATTTAGTTGAATGAAAATAATTAAATGTAATTATACATTAAAACCATATAAAAGGATATTATTACTATATAAATAAATTAGATAGAGGAACAATTTTCAATTAAAATGCAGTATTTATCAGTAGTCATTAAGAAATGAATATTATCAAACATAAAAATAAAAATAATTTTTCCAAATTAATATTTTGTATATAGCTTCTCAATAAGAATTTTAGTTTTTCAAATCAATTATTAATTTTTTTAAAAAATTGATTTAAAATGGTTTCTCCCTTAAAAGGTGATAAAAATGATCTCTTTAAAAAATACATATTTTATGTATAAAATAGAATATGTTCTTATATCATGTATATAAAATATATATGATGATTTTTAAACATTATATTGAATTTTAAATTTCATTAATATAATACAAGAAGGGTGATTTTTTTATTTATAAAAAACACTTTTTCATATTTATATTGTTTTCCAGAAAAAAAATTTCATTTTATTTTTAAAATAACATTACAATCATTTTTAATAAGTTGTTTGTCAGAGAAATATATAAAATTGTTGACCATGATATCATTAATAAATTCATTCCACTAAATCATTACATTTTAACATATATGTTATAAGGTGATGTTTACAAATTAATATTTAGTTGTTATCTTCTGTTTTATGTGGCATATCATGTAAGATATCGAACTTAATGCCTCTTTTTAAAAAACATGGAATGTTACATTCTCCCCCCCCACATTTTGAAAATGTATTCCTCGGAATTTTAAAATAAGGGTTGTAACTAATGTATATCATTTTAAAATACCATTATTCCAATCCCACATCAAGAAAAGGATTAAAAAATCTAAAAATGAAATATAAGAAATGAATGAATGAAAGTCACCTGAGATAACACATACTTTGGTTCTATGTAGTAAAACATGAATGTGGAAGGAAAATTAACTATGAGGTTTTGATGGAGAGAGATATAAAACATTGTTAAGAGAATTATAACAATCACAAAACCATAATTTAATTTTGGATAAATGGCCTTTGATTTTTTAGTAGAAATGTAAAGGAAATTTTTTTATTAAGATCATTTTCATAGATTTATTGAATAAATTTACATCATAGACTAAGATTATAATGAATTATACTTACATCAAAAGAAGTGTTTCATCCATTAATCAATTTTCACCACAAATAATAATTTTTAGATGAATTTCACTACTTGAATCAACTTCTAGAGATTCACATAATCCAAAAATGTTAAACTATATATTTATCATGTCTTCAGACATTGAACTAATATAAAAAAGTTTACAATAAAATTAGATAATTCCATAAATATAATATTAATTAGAAGAAGAATAAATTCATTTATTCTCCAAAATTCATCAATAATACCAAATGATAATCATATATCATTCAACTATCCTTAAAATTCCTCAATAATATTCTAGACTATAGAAACCCAAAAATTAATCGATCAAATAATCTTACAAGATTAATTGTAAATTTTTTCTCTAAATAACATCAATAAGTCAAAATGTTTCATATAAAAAATGTAATTTTCGAAATTAAATAATCTCAAATATATTCTAATTATTTTAATAAATAACTAGAATCATCATAATTCGACAATTTAATCATATCTTCTTCCAAAATATAACTCAAACTTTACTACTCAATTAAAATCCAATATTTTTTTTACCTTAATCATAAAAACATCCAAAAATAGTGAAAATCTACCAAAATAACCTTTACTACATAATCCTAAAATAATTTTCATATACCACAGATATCCATTTAATTAATAATAAATATTTCCCAAATAAACTTTTTCTTAATCCATCAAATTATTTATGTAAAAAATTAATAATAACTAGGGACTTCACGTAGCTTAGTGTAAAGTAATTCACCCTTGTCTCCATTCGGTTGTGGGTTCCAATATTATGGCCTTGCTCGAAATGGGATATTATCACCCATTATATGGGGTTTCCTTTATATAATACTATAGTATTCAATAAATATGATAAATACCATAATAAACCATAACTTTTTTTATCATCAATGTTCATCATAGAAAAGGCGTTTTTATCCATAAATTAATAACCACTATTTATGGAAAATGTGAATGTCTCCAAATATAGTGTTATTCACCTTAAAATCTCATTACATAAAGCCTAAAAAGGTGTTTTAAGACTATAAAATTATAGTCAACCATAAAATTATAGACTGATGATGATATCACTAAATCTATAAAAAAATCCCAATCTCCAATTCTTTTTAAACAATCCTCTAATACCAACAGTAAGGAACAATCCTTAAACGTATCTTATTATTGTGTTTTTGAAATAAAATTACCATTTTAGGATCTTTTAGGTTATGAGTTTTATATAATTATGATAAAATTATTAAAATTATTCCCATATATTACATGTGGACACTTAAACTCATAATAAAATTTTCCCACCATAAGAAACCCTATTAAAATAAAATATGACTTCCTTTTAAGACACATAATTAATAATTTAATCATGAAATACTATTTATCATTAATAATATTAATATGTTTAATTTTTATTAAAACATTAGATTAAAAAAACATCAGAAAAGGATATAAAATAATTATAGAAACCCTTAGTCATTAATCTTTTAAACTCATGAAACCATTTTCACAAAACCATTCATTTCATGCATAATGCACAAACTATAATGATTAGCTCATGAAATCATATGATTTATATATAAATAAATGATAAAATAAATCATAATGTTAACATGAGGAATACATACAATTCTATCTTTGTATATTTCACAACTACATAAGGAGTTACTTTCATGGTTACGTTTGTAATAAACAACATTGTATATTCCCTAAATATCGTAGGACAAACCGAACTAGTTAACTCTATATCATTACAGAATTCATTGGAGAGATATCACATTATAAAATGTGCTTGTTTTATCATGTAACCACCCATATACATAATCAATTCCAATGAACCAAAACATAATAACAACAAATAAATCATTCCTAAATGAATAATAATAATACAACTTTAAAATATCATTTCATTTTTACAAATCCACACAATCAAAAAAGAAAAAACATTATTCGAAAAAAAAAATGAAAACATGTAAATTTTAAATGAAAACATTAAAGAGAAATAACAGTTATAAATTCGTTCATTACATATATTTTAAAATGAAATTAAATGATATTGATACAATCTATTAATTTTTTATACAAAATTTTAAAAACTAAAAAGTATACATTTGGATCAAACAGTCACATACCACATTTAATATTTTGAATAGAATAAAAATTTTAATACATTAATTTACATATAAAAAAATCATTAAAACCATTTTGAAAATATTTACATTGATGATATAGATTTAGAATAATATATATTTAAAAAATTCAAAATTAGGTTTTAGTTAAAGAGTCCATTTCATTATAGTCCGACTCATCATATACAATCATTATCATATAGAGTAATAATCATTGGTTAATTATATAATTTATTTTGATACTTATTATGTTTATTATTCCCTTAATATCTCTTATTACAATGTTTTAAAAGTCACATATTTATTTATGTTTAAATTGAATGTTTTGTTGATATTCGGTATTTATATTGAAAATGAACATTTTATGATGTCATTAGTGCATGTGATCATAATTAAATTATCTCAAAAATAATATTCATGACATAATAATCAATTTTATAAACCAATTTTAGATTTAAATCCATTCGTGAATATATATATAAAAAATAACTAATATTGCCATCATGAAGATGGTAAGTTGTACGTACACATGGGTAATTGTTTTATTTTTCATTATTCATTATAGAAGAAAGATAAATGACATTTTATATTTCCACATTGATCATAAAATCAATAAATTCAAATTATTAATTAAAATATACCATTATAAATAATAAAAGTTTTGTTGTTATTAAAAACAAATAACATCTCTTCGTAGAGGTGATTCATCACTCATACGAACGAACGATGTTAACATTTTAAATGCATGGAAAGTAATAACTTTATTGACATATTTTTCTATTATAATGGTAAATAGGTCGTTTAAATATCATATAAACATTAATTCAATATTTTTAACTATTCTTGAGAGATGGTAGTGAAAAACAACCCATATCGGTTCGCTGGGCGGTAATCCACCGTACACACAAACGAAAAGTTCTTATCCTTTTTTATGAAATTAGGGATAGATTTAGGTTATCATATTAACATAATAAAATGTAATTATATTTAGGATAAGGGATTTATTATAAATTTATTCTTATAGAATATTTTATGAATGTGGAAGAAGGAATAAAATATAAACACATAAATTAAAATGTTACCATCCTTAGGATGATAACCTATGACTAACACCTTAAAACCACTTAGGAGAGTGTTAGGCATAAAATAGGGTGTATATAATGTAGTGAGGTCTTCTAAGAAATAATGTTTGGAAGATATTTAATGAACCAAATATTATTTTAGCAATATAAAATATAGAAGAATGTGTGCCCTTTATAAGAGAGGGGACAAACCCTATTTGATTTAGTAAAATTATTTAGTTAACATAAATTAATTTTCTATAATAAATGGGTCCAAATTGATTTATTTAGAATATAGGACAAGTAATATTTGAAATATAATCATAATATGAAAATTAAAAATGTTTCAATAATTTATTAATCTTAATCTTATTGATTCAACACTATTATGTTTTATCATTTTGTAAAGTAATTTTTAATTTTAGTGTTAAATTAATTCCCTTTCCATGAAAGATGACCAATGAATGGTTAATTAATGAAATATATGGAAATATCAAACTATTTTTCTGAATCATATGTTTTTATAAATTTTATAACATATAATAAAATATTTTATATTTTAAAGTATGAATAGTATCAATTGTGGCACTATCTATTAGTACTCTTTTTAAAATTATCATAAAAGAAAGACTACTTCAAAACCACAACATAAAATAAGAAACAATTTGTTAAATTAATTGATAAAATATTTCGTATGGAATATATTTCTTCAACCTAAATTTATTTTAATAATTATATTATGATTAATTCGATTCATTAATTAATTAATTAATTAATGGATTATCATTGGTTAACTATTTAATTTAATTATTTATTTGAAAATATCATTAATAAATTACTATGATGTAGTTAATATTTATAAATAAATATTGAATATTTAAAGTTGAATATATCACTTATATAACCCAATAATGAAATTATTTATTAACAAGAGACATGATTATGGCATCTCGGTCTTTACTTTATATGAAATGTTTAAAATGTCATAATCTCACCCAATTGGATTCCAAAGGAAACAATTTTCGCCCAAGGGTTTTATTGGTCAAAAAATATCCCATCCAATAACATTATTACAAGTGTTTGGGTAGTTTTATAACAATTATAATATTATTTTACCTTTAATTACTCGATATACCTTTAAATGTGGAAAAAAACTTGATTACTAAAGTTACTATTTATAATTTCAAAAAAGGGAACAATTTAAATTATTTTATCCTTATTATTCCAATTATTGAATCCATTTTTCCAAATTTAAAACTCATAATTTTAATAATTTAATAAATAATTAATCTTTTTGATAGAATGTGGAAACGATCTTTTAATGTAAAAATATTAAAATTCCACAAAGATCATATATCCAATTTCAGTATGAAATTAATTACAATGACCTATATTGGATTAAATATTAATAACATAATATAATTATACATTAAAATAATTTAAGAAAATAATATAACTATATAATTAAATGAGATGAAAAACCAGTTTTGAATTAAAATGCAATATTTTTCACTATTCATTAAAAAACAATTTAACAGTAATATAAAAAAAATCTCCAAAGTAAAATATTTTCCACAGTTCCGAATAATAATTATATTTTATAAAATCAAAATTATAAAATTTTATAAAACTATATTTACAATGGGTTAGCCATCAAAATGTGATAAAAATGACATATTTTGAAAAAAATAATCCTTTTATTCATAAAAATGGCTTATTTATTATATCATGTATATAAAACATATAAGATGAATTTTAAACATTATATTGAATTTTAAATTTGAATAATATATTCTGAAAATATTTATCTTATTATTTATAAAACACAATTTTTCATATTTATATCTATTTTCAAGAAAATATATTTCTTTTTATTTTAAAAATGGTTTTACAATCATTTATCATTAATTTTTCACCAAATAATTATATACATGTGTAAACAATATTTTCATAATGAAATTAATACATTTTCCCTCTATTTTGACATCTAGGTTATAAGGTAACATTTAAAAATTAATACTTAGTTGTTTTCTTATGTTTGATGTGGAGTATCATGTATGCTACTAATAATAATGTTTATTTTTTTAAAAATGCGATGTAAAATTTAAATAATGAAATCTTATATAAGAAATTATGAGATAAAAACAAGAAGAAATATAAGTATTTCCTATATGGTGTGTCATACTATTTGGATCTTCATATCATAATATACAAAACATGGTTTTATAGAATTTCCTATTCAATATCCCAATATAAATACTTCTTAATAGTCTTTCATTCAATTTTAAAATCTATTGTATCAGATAGCATAATTTATAAGACAATATTAAACACTATTTTGGATATATTTTGGAAAACAATTTATATCTAAAATTAACATAATATCATATCATATTATTTTCAAATCCATATGGATAACCATGAAAAATAATTCTTGGATAAAACATTTAATTAATTTTCAATGTTACCCACCTTAACCAACTCTTTCCAAATTTTTTCGACCAAAAACTCTGACCCAATAGTACATTGTATCGTTAAAATAAACAGAAATCATTGGATGGTTAAATTTATTTATATATAAGAAACTATAAAATCATCAATGATACTGATTTAACAACTAGATATATCATGATATTTATCAAACACGTGTATCAGTACACCAATTTACACTAGCTACATTATATAGTAGCATTTATTTTCATAAAATCATTTTTTATAAGGCATTTAGAGACAATATAACATGGTATATTTTAATCGCATAATTCCTCCTCTAACATTATCGGTCTTCTACTTATTAACTAACCAGGTGAATGAGTAGATCACATTTCATTCATCTAAAAAATGGTCACATCACTTATCACTTATCCAATTAGATAAGTGAAATTATGTATTTTCGTTGTACGATCAATAATTTTTAAAATCTAACTCAATAGAGATATTATATTTTATAAAAAAAGAGTATTAATCATATATTCATTGATCTATAAACAATTATACAATCCAAAAATACCCAACCATCTATAGGTTTTTTAAGGCTAAAGGATTTCGTAGGAAATATATCACTGTATGCCAGTTCACATTCTTAGAATATAATTAAACATAGTTGTTGGTATTCCAAATATGAAAATACTCCCCTTTTATACTATATTCATACTTTACGACACTCTTTGTTTTATACGTCAAGGGTCACCGAGAAAAAAAAATTGTTTTGTCTCTTAGAATCACGTTTTGTATCTCTATTCCAGAAGTTTTCATTTAAAAAAAATTAACATTTCATCAAAAAAATATAAAAAAAATTAAAAACTACTGTGGGGATAAATCAATTTTTTACCTGGGCTGGTAAATTGTCATTAAACATAAAAAAATGTATATTTATATAAACAAGTATGATTGTGACGTGAAATAATTATAATGTAGAGATTTCCATTAGTATTATAATATATATATATATTCTTAAAAAAATTTATTTTATATTAACAATATAATAAACAAAAACCTATTTAACATATCGTATATGATATAATTTCAGATTTTCCATTTGTTTGCTAGATTTTATAGGTTTTTTTAAACATATTGAATATATATTTAAATTCTAAGAAATCACTGCATGATTATATGATAAAACCATCATACAAAACTCTCATCTAAGTATAATCCTTGAGGTAATCTAGTTACAATAATGTTAAAAATTATGAATAATTTTTATAATTCTCAACTACTTGGAAATATATAAACATCATAACTCCACAAAATATAATTTTATAATGTAAAAAAATAATATTTTTTACTTTAAAGTATTTTCAAAACGAATCATTATTATCATTGAAACCCTTTCTATCAAAATCTCATATTGAAATTTGTATGTAACTAGTCTGAAATTTACACTATATCACTACTAATATATTATAATCAATTTTTATTTGAAGTGAAATACATTTTGTTATACTAAATAATATTAATTTTAAACAATTTCTTTACCATCCTATCAAAATCATTTTAGGATATTTTCTGCAAATCTCTAATATCTTTTACTAGTAGAATCATTTTTCATAACATTTAAATTCTCTATATCCAACCATATGCCAAATTCTATCCTATATACTATATTATTTCCTAATATCAATATATGAAACATTACAAAACACTATTGTTTTCATAAATAAAACTTATTTACATTTTTTTGGATTACATAATATATAAAAAACTAATTTGATTTCTTATATAAAATCATATGTTTTTAGAAATTTATTGAAAAATATACTTTATAAAATATTACACAATTTATGGTGGAATCACATTCCAACATAATTTTATATAATCACATTACAAAAATAAACTTCATTTTATCTATATATATGTATATATTGATGTATATTATTGAGTAGAGAGAATCGGAAACTGTGTGTATTGAGACATTCATCTCATTTATTTTAACAACGATTGCTTACAAGATCCTCCCAAGAGAGCTATAAATGAGATAAAAATAAGAATATATTTTTTATATTATTATGATTTTTATATACTATTTGAATCATTATCCTCAACGATGTAACTTAATGAACCATTTCATGAAATCATGCATCAATATCTCATCAATACCTCTTTATTCAATTCTAAACCCATCTAAATTTTCAACACTTGTATGATATAAAATTGGTATCATATACCCTTTGTAAATAATTATTTAGCTTTATAAAATTATTAACTAATGTGTGAATTCCATTTTGTTTTATATAACACTTCATGTATTAATGCATGTCTTTTTATATAGGGAATATTTAACATATTTAATGATCTATATACCTTTATTATTTTTGATTTAGATACCATTTTGGAATATCTGAGTACTCATTAGTCTTCTCCCTAGCCAAAAAAAAACAATTAATGTTATGTACGTTCATAATGGAACTAAATCCTTGACCTCTCATGTCCATCACAACTATCATAAATATATTGTGGAAATCAGCTAATATTTGATTGAACACGTTCATTTTATCGAATAAAATGAAACTTAAACCCCAGTATATAATATATTATAGAATTATTTTCTTGGTTATTCGAGCCTAAGATATGATCCAAGCCTCTCAAATTCAATGACAAAACCACACATATTGAGTTCATGAGAGAAGACTATGGGATCATCTGCTATTTGAACATGAAAGGGAAACTTCAACACATCATACCTCTTTTTCCTATCATTAGTTAATTAATCATTCATTTTAATTAATATCATCATGAAAAGATCCATCTTTATTTTTCAATCCTTGATTTTGAGACATTATCATGAGAGTGTATAATTATTGTGAATCCTTTTTTATCATAGGAATCTAAGAAATTTTTTCAAATGGATTCACCATTCAGTTTCATTAAAATTGGTTCCATAAAAAGATATAAATATCTCAATTTAATAAGAACTATTCTAATGTTCTTATTCTAGTAAATAAAATTACAGACATTCAGTTTCTCCTAATCTGATATTGATCTCATGTTAACTATCAATGATGGCGATTCCATTATTTTTAAAAAAATATTATATCTAATGATTGTCACATTTTATATTCATTTAATCAAGATTCTTTTTAAATGGAATCCATATATATATAATAGAACAATATATCACATCCAATTCTTGATACATAACCCATATTTTATAATGAATAACATTGAGTATCAAATTAATAATCTAGATTATTTATGGTACAATTTGATTTCAATAATAAAATATATGAATATAAGATAGGTGAGTCAATAATAATATATCTAAATTAATCATATATATTTACTCAAATATTGACCTTTTTTATCTGTAAGGTTAATTTTTTCAAGCTAAGTGTAACCCAAAAATTATTCCACGAACAAGGCATCAAATGGTTAGGATCCCCGTCTCACGAATTGAATATGGTTGCCCCTACTACAGGCACCTAATCCAGCCCATGACATGTCCCAAAGAGTGTTATCTATACCCACATGCTAGGTCAGTTTTTTTGTATCAAAAAATTTGGTTTGGGAATGAGTTACCTATGTATGGAAGCAAAAAACATTATAAACAATCAATAATAAGAATATGAAATTATCATGCCAAACATGACTTATGAAAAAAATAGAACTGAATACATGGTTTTATATAATGTAAAATAGGTCCAAACATAAATGAAAATAGGAGAAAAAAATCCACAAAGTCACCACACAACAAGGGTTCATCACCCCCGAGCTGTCTCCACAACACTTCACCATAGGAGGGGACAAACATCACAAACCACCTTCACCTGTGGCGTTGCCTTTACAAGAGTCAAACATAATCAAGTGAAATTACACCCAATGGGGTGTATATAGGTTGTGATCCTAATCCCATTTTTATACCACCTAATGACCCCATATAGTATGAAATACAATGTGAAAAGCAATCGATTTTAATATGTAAGGGAAAAATGATAATTTCAAAGAAATGAAACATTCAATTGTAAACAGTTTTCAAAATAAAAAAATCACAATTTTTAAAAATTTAATTAAGACTAGTTAGGAACTGTACTATGAATCCAATGACACCCTGTGACAAGGGTAAATAACCCAAATCCAATTAGCACCGAAACCGGGAACACCCTTAAGCACTAGGCTCTCTCAAGCCCTATTTACCTCGTACTTCAAAGTAAAGTAACCAAACAAAAAATAGGTTTTCCTACATGAGATTTTAGTATGGATCATACCAAAGACCTAATGTCCCCCCATTAATCATTAATATAGTTTTTTTATAGTTTTCATTATCCAATATTTTATGTGAAATTATGAAAAAACCCATTCGGATCACTAGCTATACTAGTACATATCTGCACACATAGGTACCCGAGATTACCAATTTGTGCTCAAAAAAATTTCATAATACAAAATAACCTTATTTGGATATAAAATCACCACTACTAGTTAGATAAAAAAATACAGTATCATTACATACTTTATACCACATAAAACACACAACAAGACATTTCGATTTTCAATAAAACAACTTCTCAAAATCTCACACTGATTTGCACCCAAAACTCCATGAAATCCACACATTTCATACCATGTGAACACTTAAAAGTCACCAAAAAAAACTTTCTGCCCAATACCCTTCTTGGAAACCAACAATCATGTTATGGGTCATCCCCATATGAACCAATAAGTTATAACTTTTTAAAATCACAATTTTCAAACAAACATTGCACTTAAAGTCCACATGCTTCCAAAACACCATTAAAATAAACTTCGAAAGTAACAATGAAAGAGAATAAACATTAAAAACCTAATTTTAAGCACTAGTAAATTTCAATAAAATCAATTAAGTAGTTATAGGGAAACCCCAAATGATCCAATAAAAAATTTCTATGAAAAACACCCAATTTCACATAAAAGCATCACTTAAAATTCATTTTCTTTAAAATACCTATAAAACTAATTTTTTCAATAATAATAAAATTATATAAACATGAAAATATTATAAACATAGCATGATAAGTCACAAGGATTTCATACATGTTGTAATCACCTATAGAAAAATGGAAACCCTTGAATCTTTTTGTGAAAATCAGACAACCCCACTGTCGCACCACAATGGTCTTAGATCAAGCCTAAAACCAAGAGAATAGACCATGAAATCCATAATAAAACCCTATGATATTAACCATTGTTTATATACATTAGTAACCTCAAGGATAAGGGAATAAACCCTATGAAAATTTAATTAATCCCTATGAAAATTGAATGAAGAACAAAGGAGACCGACTTAGTTGAGGGATCTTGAAGAAATCACCCAAAATATTCTAGTATTGGAATTTGAAAATAGCAGAAAAATGAAATTGAGGGTCTAATAATAAATATATGGTCAATTGAGAACATAAATGGAGAAAAATATTAATCATTAAGGGAGTTATGAAACTATTAAATTTCCTTTTCAAATCTGTAATAATTTTGAAAACCTAATATGTTTTGACATAATTCACCTAAAAATGATATCCAAATAGAAGGATAATTGGATGGAATTGCGCCTAGTTTTAGTGGCTCTGTTGAGAGGTGGAATCAGTGAATAATCATAAAAATTGAATCACATATTAAATAAATATTTATTTTAAAAAAGTAAATGTGATTCTAGGATGGCCGAATTCATAAACTAAAAACACAAACCACCATCAGTTTGGATTACTAAAGGGTCCAAATTTCTATGGTGGTGTTAATAGGTCAGGGGAGGCCATTTTAGAATTTTAATGGTTGAAAAATGTTTGAAAAATAAAGAGTTATAAAATTAACAAAATTAATTTTAAATCTGGAAATGGGCTCACGGTTTGGCCCAAATTTTGAAACCCACAATTTCCTCCTAAATACCTGCGAAACCCACAAAACAAAGCATGAATAGAAATTAAATGAAAAATACTTTTAAAATAAGTCATATATGTGACAATTCTCCCCACCATGAAAACATTCCATCCTTAAAAGTCATCCTGAAGCAAGATCGGGAAATTGGAACGGGTAATCTTTCTCAACCCATGAATTCTGCCCCCATGTCTAATGTGTGTCATTCTCATGCTGCCAAATATCCCAGACCAATGGAATAGACATTCCCCAAAGTACCTTTTCTTGGAAGTCCACAATTTACACCAGCTACAAAAAAACATATAAATTAGGATATATATCCAAATCCTCCCAATTCAGCAAATGGGATGTATCCCGGTTGTATTTTTTCAACTAGGAGACATAGAAGATGTCATGGATGGTTGTCATCTAAGATGTTAAGTCCAAACTATACAACAACTTTTCAATATGCCCGGTGAACTCAATCGGTCCAATATACCGCGGTGTCAACTGCCCTTTCATTCCCAATCGACTATGGCCTAAAGGAGGTGCCGATTTCAAGAATACCATGTCAACCACAGAAAAATCTACATCCCAACGCCACTGGTCTGCATAAAAAATAGGGTGACTTTGATATGTTGATAAGCACTGCCTGATCATCATGACCTTCTTAGACATCTCCTACACCATACTCGGCCCCAGCAGGGAGGTCTCACCTACCTTAACCCCACATAGGGGGACCGATAAGGTCGACCATAGAGTGACTCAAAAGAAGGATTTAATATTGAGGATTTGAAACTGTTATTATATAAAAACTCAACCAATCCCAAATGGATATCCTAAAAACCTCCAATGTCAAGAACGCATGCACGGAGCATGTCCTCCAAAATCTGATTCACATGCTTTGTCGGACCATCCATTTGAGGATTGTATGATGTTCTTATCTTAATCCAAGTCCCAAGGCCTTCTGAAGGCCTTCCAAAATCCGATACGTGTAATAGGGCTATCTATCTTAGACGAATGTTGATATAACACCATAGAGTATTAGCACCTCATGGAGATACAAATGGCCCAAATCATCCACCTACATTGTAACTCTAATTGGAATGAAGTGATCAAATTTGGTCAGACGATCAATCACCACCAAATTGGAAATCTTACCCTAAGGTGTATGAGGTAATAAAACAATTAAGTCCATGTAAAGCTCATCCCACTTAAAGGTATGAGTGGGTTATGTATGGAGAAAACTGGAGGGACTTTGAGGTTTTCCTTTCACCAACTGGCTTGTGTGAAATCTCTAAACAAAGTCTACGATGTGTCATCTCATTATAGGTCACCAGAACTGCCAACACACATCATAATACATATTGGTGGCACTATGATGAGAATCCCACTATGTCTTGTGGATATCCTCCATCACCACCTTTTGCTGAGATACTGACACTACTGAACGACCCTTGAAGCATAAGATGCCCTCTAAATATGACGACCAATCATGGGACATCTCCCCACGATGAAGAAACTTTATTGACAGCTGAAAAAGATCATCACTGGGTTGTTCTTTCCGAATTAACTCCAAAATAAGAGTCAACTAAAAGATTTCCAAGAACGTACCCCCCATTTTTCTCCTAGGTCTCCACATTCATCTAAGTAAAGAGTTCCATCAGATTCCACTCATCACTACACATCCTTAATGATTTCCCTAGAAATATAATTCTCAACGCATCGACCATCATGATTCCCTTTCCTGGGTTATAAAAAATTCCATGTCTATCCACTGAAAGTACACGATCCAACAATGTTGCCTCATGTTGTGGTCCTTTATCTATAAGATATAGGCCACAATTTTCTGATCATAGTAGACCACGAACTTCTCCCATAAGAGATAGCGACTCCAAGTATTCAATGTGTGCATCACCACTGCCATCTCCAAATCGTGGGTCGGGTAATTCTTTTCATGTGGTCAGAATTGGTGAGAGAAAAACGCCACCATGTGATAATCCTATATAAGCATTCATCAATGACCCATACGTGAAGTGTCACAATTGACCACATACCCCTTCTCAGCCTCAGGAAATATTTGAATGGGGGTAGTAGTCAACCACCGCTTCATCTCCTCAAAGGTTTCCTGAAATTCTTTTCCCCATAAAAACTTCACCCCTTTTTGGGTGAGTGTGGTCATCAGTGATGCAAGCCGAGAGAATTCACGAACGAACAACTTGTAAAAACCAGCCAGGATGAGGAAACTCTTTATCTCGATCATATTCTTTATTTTCTCCCAAGACATGACCGCACTGATCTTCTCTATGTGCACTAAAAACCCATACACTGACAACACATTCCCTAGAAATTTCACATCCCTGATCCAGATTGTGTACTTTGACAACTTCCCATAAAGGCGATTCTCTCACAAAGTGATAAGAACGATCTATAATTGATTCTCATGTTCCACCTTGGATGATGAATAAAAGAGGATGACATCCAAAAATACCCAGAAAAAATAATTGAAATAATTATGAAACCCACTATTCATGAGTGCCATAATGACTGTTGTAGAATTTGTCAATCTGAGGGGCATGACCAAATACTCAATGTGGTCATACGTACTTCAGAATACTGCCTTCAGGATATTTGCCTTTGTCCCACTGAGTTGGGGTATCCTGAACACAAGTATATCTTTTAGAACAACATTTACTAATTAAACTAATCCAAAATATCATCTATTCTAGGAAAATATGGTTTTTTTCATAATTGTTACCCTATTTAGCTTCTGGTAGTCAGTGCACAATTGGAGGGATACGTCACCCTTTTTCGTGAACAACATCTGAGCAGCCCAAGGAGAGACGCTCGAGAGAATGAATCCTTTATATTCCATGTCATCTAGATGTATCATTAATTCCCTCAGTTTGGTGGAGGCAATACAATATTAGGGAAGAGATATCGGTTGTGTTCTCAGCACTAGAAAAATCATGAACTCTACAACCTGCTCCAAGGGAAAACATAAAAAATAATCCTGGAATACCCACAAAAACTCATTCACTGCATGAGGTAATAGACCATCAATGGAAATACCATCATCATATAGTGAGATAAATGATCACTAGAGGATAAAACTTCCCAACTATGGGAGTGGAGGTTATGAGTGATCCAACCAAGGATCCCAATCTCCACAAAAAAACCCGACGACTCCCATCAGGTGTCGTGAAACACACTCGCCTCCAATAGAAATTGATCTGTGCCTAGAAGTGTACTATCCAATCCATGTTAAGTATTATATAAAAAAATATCCATATCAAATACCAAAAGGTCCCACTATATATAAACCCCTGACATGGAAAGCGCACATGATAGGCACTAGAAACTCTGCTACATCTTCTTTCCCTACAACATCACCAACTCCATCGATAAAGATAAATACTAGGTCGGAAATTTCAGTGTGTCCACAAAATGGGAAGAAATTAATGAAACAAGGGAAACAATATCAAAAATATCAGCATGTATCAACGATTCAATCAAAATATTACGTCAAACTATCGACTGTCCCACCTCGTATCTTACAGGTGCTTGATCCACCATTTAGAGTTGTCAAGTCTCTACCTGTGGATAACCACTAGTCTATGGCTATGACCTAAACTAGATATGCCCATAAGATAACCCATCCAAACCATAATGGCCACCAAATCAAGATCCAAACATCCACGATGGCTCTGACTGAGTTGGCAATCCTCTTGATGCCACTGACCCTTCCCCACTCGAAAGTGGACGTTCCACCATACAGAAGCTCTACAAACTCCCCATACCTCAACACTAGTAACATGACATCGGAGGAAGTGGTAATGATGGTAATATGTCCTATAACCACCCAAACTAGTGAAACACCCCAAATATCACATAAGAATCCACATATGATAACTTCCTGGAAGAGTGGCATAAACTACCACCTCCCTTAATAACTTTTTTCTCCGCCTTAATTTAATTTTCTGAAGAGCTAACACTACCCACCACTGATACTGATCCAGAAACACCATCCCTACAATTACGGTCAATCGTCTCCATTCATGCCCGATCAACCACCTATGCATAGGTCCTCAGCTTGAAAAAGAATCCCTGAGAGTATATCTCTGGTCGCATGTCTTTCTCAAAACTATAGGCCTTATCATACTCATTAAAGATGACTTAAGGAGAATAGAAAACCAACATAGTGAAGCATTTGGTGTACTCAATCATAGATATATTCCCCTAAACAAGATCCTTGAATTCTCGGGACTTAGAATATGCCAACACCACAGTGTTGTATTATTCATTAATGGTAGCCTTGAAATCTCCCCAACACATCTTCTCATTCTTTCTAATTTGAAGTACTGATTCCCACAACCTATGGTTGGGACCCTCTAAGAAAAAAATGATCCACACATAAACTAGATCTATTTGGGTGTATCATGGATCAGGAACATTCTCTCTACTTATCAATCTATGCCTCTACTTTTTCAGGTTCTATGATACCTCGAATATTAGGAAGCTTTTTTTTCAGAAACTCCTGAGATTTATCTTTTCAAGGACACCTCTAATATTCTCTAATAATAATGAGAATAAGAACTGGTATATTTACTAGAGAATAGAAATTTTGGACCATAGCCTCAACTTCCCTCTGATCAATCGGCGTTGGAGAACTATATCTGGAATCCTTCTGTCGGAACAATAGCGCTTTCCAGGGAGGCATGATGCTAAAAAATAAAATAGTCACAAATCAATAGTAAATACCATAATTATGAAACTTTTAATCAAATACATAAAATATAAATAAAATAAAAACACTACAGTAATAATAAATAACTACTGCACCCTCGCCTGATGTCCACCTGTTGTCTGCAGCTGACACTTCTCGCCTGGAAGTGAAGTCAATAAACAATTTCAATGTCCCATAGTTACTCGATGTCTACCAAGAGAGGTGCATGCCAAGAAACCGACTCATGAACAAAACTCAAAGCCTATACAATCCTAGATTCTATATTTCCCAAATCATCCCAAAATAATAGTGTTACTGAGAAAACATAAACCTCCTTTGATACAAATTTTTCATTAACCGAATCTGGTCACTACTAATTGCGGCACAAAATCCAGCCCATGGCAAGTCTTGAAGGGCTTTCCTGATCCACAGATGATGTAAAATGGTCATGGGAATCAATAAATATTGTTTAGGAATGATTTACTAGAGTATGAAACCATAAAACATTAAAAAACAATAATAAGATTTTGATATATTCATCACAAACAAGACATAAAAAAAATCCAGAACTGAATACATTGTTTTAAATAAAGTTAAATATGTCCAAAAATAAGTTACAACAGTAGAAAAACATTTCCAATGACTCCACATGGTAAGGGTTCATCACCTTGAGCCGTCTCCACAACATCACATTATAGGAGGGGACTAACTACCCAAACCGCCTTCACCTAAGGCTTCGACTTTACCTAAGTCAAACAAAATCAAGTAAACATTCACTCATGGGGTGTCAGTAGGGTGTGATATTAATACCAATAGGATAACAGAAATATATTACAAAGAATATGAAATACAAGGAGAATATTATGCAGTTTTAATATGTTTGGGAAAAATTGATAATATCCAAGAAATACGACATTCAATTGTAAACAGTTTTCAAAATAAAAGTTTCAAAATGTTAACGCATTTAAATATGACATGTTGGATACTGTAATGTTCATATAATTACACCCTAATACATGGGAAAATATCACAAATAAAATGATCACAAATATCGAGAACACACCTGGGCACTAGACAGTCTTAGGTCCTATGTAGCTGTACCTCTGTGTAAAGTAACCATAACAAAAATCTGTACCGTGCATGAGCCATTAGTAGGAAGCATACCCATAATAACATATTCCATAATAATAATAAATATAATTTATTTACAGTCTTCTTTATCCAAAATTCTAAGTGAAACAGAGACCAAACCCATCTGGATCACTAGCTGACTAGTACATATCCGTCTTCCTAGGTACACAGGCTTCCCCCTTTGTGATCAAACAATATTAGCATACTAAATATATTTATTTACATATAAAAACACCACTACTAGTCAAAAAAACCAATACATTAGATATACACACATTATACCACTTGAAACACACAACAAAACATTTTGATTTTCAATAAAACAACTTTTCAAAAATCTCACATTGTTTTGCACCCAAAACTCCATGATGTCACCACTTTAAACACCATGTGCAAACTTAAATGTCCCAAAAACTGAAGTGGGACCCCAATACCCTTCAATGGAACCAAAAATATAGATATGGGTCATCCCCATATGAACCAAGAAGTTGTATCTTTTGAAAACCATAATTTTCACACAAACATGGTTCCTATAGTCCATATTCTTTACTAACACCATGAAAAAACATTCGCAGCAACAACCAAAGGAAATAAACATTCAAATAATGATTTTAAGCCCTAATAAATATCAATAAACTAAAATATGTTTTTAAGGAATCCCCAAATGAACCAATAAATGATTTCTTTTAAAACCCCCCCAATTCCTCATAAAAATGGAAATTAATATTCATTTTCTTTACAAATACCTCTAAAACTAATTTCTTTATATATAATAATATGAGATAAAAAATAAAATACTATAAACATAGATATATAATACACAAAGATTTCATACACATCAGAATCACCAAAACAATAATGAAATCTTTTGAAACATTTTGTGGAAATCAAACTGCACCACCAACGATTCACAATGGACTTAGATCAAGACTAAAATAACAAATTGGACAAAAAAATCCACAATAAAATCTTAGGATCAAATACCTAGTTTATGTAAATTAGGAAACTCAAGGATAATGTAATAAACACTATGAAAATAGAATGAAACTCTATGAAAATGTATATAGGAATGTAAGATACCAACTTACTTGAGAGATCTTGAAGCCATCACCTCCAATATACAAGTTTTTAAATTTGAAAATTAACAAAAATTCCATTGAGGATTGAATAAGTAAGAGAAGGTGAATTGAGAACTAAAATGGGGGAAAAGAGTAACACATGAGAGAGTAATGAACTAATCAAATTACCATTTTAAATCTCGACGAATTGTGAATGCTATAGATGCTTCACCCTAATCTGCGATGAAAATGAGCTCCAATGAAGGGAAAAAGAAAATGGGGGTGCACCTAGGTTTAGTGGAATTTATTGGGATATTGAATCTCTGAAGAATCATTAAAATTAAATAAGATATTAAATAATAATTTTTTTAAAAAAAACCGGAAACGAGCTTCCAGGATTTCCCAATTCTTTAAATAAAAACCCAAATACACCATGATTATGGATTCCTAAATGGTCCAAATTGATATTGTGGTGTTAATATGTCAGTAGAGGCCATATATGAATTGGAATGGATGAAAAATGTTTAAAATTAAGGATTTATAATTTTTTTTAAAATATGGAAGTGGGCCCACGGATTTGCCCAAATTTCAAAAACCCACCATTTCCACCAAAATGCATTGGAAACCACAAAAACAAAAAAATAATTGAAATTAAAAGAAAAATTCATCTAAAATATGTCATTTATGGGATACACCTTAAGACATGAATTTCATATTTAAGACAACTCATAGGAACATAATAGTTAAGATTAACTGTATACAATTTTTATGGTCTTTACAAGTACCTATTTGAAATGAATCTAACTGATAGTATTTTAGGTTTTATAATCTAATATCCCGAAATTATAATGTACTTACCATTCATATAAAACAAAGATCTATCATTTATATGACATCATTAGTGTCTAATTTTTTATTCCATTATGTATATATTAATCAAATTATTTAGATTTATAATCAATATTTCATCCATAAAATTAATATGTTCGCACCATATTATTGTCAAACTCTTTAAAAAAGATACAGATTTTTTTATGCATCCAAAAATTAAAGAGAATGATATTTATACATAAAAAATTCATCTTATTCATATGTTACATGAATATTTTTTGTAAAGGATCCGAATTATACGAAATTGAAAATACATGCATGAATAAGCTATGAGCCATTTATAAATAATCCCATCTTTTCAAAAATATGGAAATAGTATCCATGCCAATAGGACACCCAACCTAAATTAGCTCTACCCAGTGAAACCTTACTCAAGAGACATTCAAATTCATCATAACTCAAAAACATAATATATATAAACTATAATCAATAACAAAATTAAATCATATAACAAGAATTACAAACTGAAGATCAGGTAAATTAAAATTAAATCATATGTTATCAAGCCAAGAATGAAATAAAATTTAATGAGATACTATAGATCATATAAATTAAGTATTCCACAATATTAATATTTCTTAAAGAGTTTATAAACATTAATAATTAAAAGTAATAAATAAATAATAGTTAAATTTATTTTCACATCATGACATATTTATTTATTGTGAATTAATCAATTAAATTATTTATACACTATATCATTCATTACGAAAATTAATGAATTAGATACATATAAAATCATTAAAATTATTATCAGTATAATAATTTTGTATTATCTATTTCATGGAATTTACAATAAATAGATGATATTATTTGAAATGTAAAAATTTTATATTTCAATTTATATTATGTAAACATTTTAAAAATATAAATATAGTAAATTAATAATATATAATCTTTCGAACAATTTTTTCTTCAAAAATAATTTCATATGGTTTAGATAACATTTTAAGATAATTTCCTTTTAATTTTAATAATTTATATTAAATGATATGAACAAATAATAAGTATAAATAATAAAACATTATATTTTTCTTTTTTGAAATCCTTAATCACTTTATAAATGCAACTTATAATTTCCGTGCATGAAATTTACTTTTCATTTTTTGTAATTCCATATAAATTTGAAATGTTATTTTTAATTTTTAATTATAGTATTATTTAATATTTACTAAAAAATGATTGATGAAAATAATGCTAATTAATTATTAAAACATGGTATTAAATTTTAGAATTATTTAATAATGAAACAGATATACTAAAATACATTTTTTTATCATTTTTTATGAATTTTTAAATTAAATAATTCATTTCATAATCCACCTAAAAGAATATTAATTTTTCATTATAAATAATATTTAATTATATGGGTCTAATAGAATGATATGATAGATATGATGAGGTGTATAAATAATTTGTATTCTACCATTCATATTTTACAGTTGATAATCCAATAACTTGAAAATTTTATATATGAATGGTTTTTTCCATTTGTGCAGAATGGAGGAAAACTTATTTATCTATTAAGAAATTATGTAATAATGAAAACTCATGGATGAAAAATATAATTTTTAAATAAAAACATTATCATAAAGGTGATACCATTCACTATTTCTAAAACTATAGAATAACACTATCATTAGTCACAATGTAAAAACATTATAGGCTACAATGAAAAAAGGATAGATTTTATTGAGTCAAAGGTTATGAAGTCCCTTATAATAATATATAATTGAATTTTGTTTAATGAATTCTAAAGTATAATTTATAATAGGGACAATGAAAATAAAACAAGATCCAAATCAATCATTTTTAAAATTATTTCATCAATCAACAAATAAAAAAATGATATTGAAAAAAGGTTTCTAGTGAATTGGTGACAATTAAAAAATATATCTAGAATAAAATAAAAACATTGAATCCAAATAATATCATTCAATTGATATTGAAATATTTTAAAATTTTAAATGAATAACATATACTATACATTATAGAATTTTTTTTCATAGGATTAATTCAGTGTTTCATAAAAAATATATGTAACAACTAAAAGGGTTTGTCCTACATGGTGTCTCCAAAGAGTGAAACATACCAACCAAAGGGTTTTGGATGTCCATTATTACATTAATGTCTTTCTGTTATCTAATATGACAAGATAAAATAGTGATATTTGAGAGGCTGAGGTTCATCTTTTGTTTGATGGATTGTATCATGGACACAAACCCATATCCTGGACCTTTTAACATTTATTATGAGGTCACTCCCCAAACCAATAATCATATGATAATATTATTAAATATATAATTAATGTCTTATGTTATATCTCATGTCACCGTCAAATATTAACTCCCTCTTAAATTTTAATGATAAATAATCATTAGATGGATGAGTGAGTCATAGATGTTATAAAGGGATCAAACCATTTTATTCATGGAATTAATAATAAAAAATACAATAATTAAAATATGCTCAAATATCCCATATAAGACATCTTTATCATTGAGTATAAATAACTAGTAGTCTTAAATGTATTCCTTCTTTATGATGGCATGTCATACTATACGAATACTATATAATACATATATTTAGAGAATATTCCTTCCAGAAAAAGAATTTTTCTAGATCCCAATGAACATCACTAGTCTATTCATGTCATTTACCTAGTTCGTACAAACATTAATGGGTCATTCTCAATTGAAATCCACTAGGGAACATAATAAGCATAAAAAAGAGACTCAATTACCATTTATATAATAAGAATATTTTCTTTGAAATTTTTATAGGTTACATATAATTTCTCATAACCAACTAATCTCTACCATTTTTGACATGGTCCTATCACACCAACAAAATCCTTTTTCATATCACGTTGTATATGAAATTATATATAAATGTTATAAATAATAGGGAACACTGACAACATATATATTGCTATTCAGAATTTTTTGACGAGCATCTATCTATTGTATGGATACATCAACCATTCATGATATCCATGATCTCCTATATTCAAAAATTACCATTTAAATAATTATATAATAAGGTCTAATGAAATTATTTTATTAATTAATTTAATTATAGGGAAATAAAATTCCTTAATTTTAGAGTAATGACCATAACCCTATGAAACAATATAATACCAATCTAATGATTACTCTCATATGTTATATAACAAAATAAAAATATTTACCACTATGAGTCATTATGAATGTTATTCAAAAATAGAAAAATATTAGAATAAATTAGCGACCCATTTATTTCATGAAATGTTCCAGAGAAAATTGTTATCTAACCACTCAAAACATTATCTATCCATTCCATATGAAGAATATAACATTCTTGGAGGATTCCCCATACTCTGATTAGATTTTAATTAAATATCTTATGTTATTCATCCTAAATAATGTGAAGTCAAATGGATAAAATAATTGATGGAAGGGGAAGGTATTATTGTGAATCCCCATGAAAAAATTATCACATAGAACTCAGAACATGGGAGTAATAAGTGGAATAAGTGAGAGAGTTAGAATGACCCCTTCCCCTAAAATAATCCTTTTAATGGTAAACCATGATATATGTTTTTAATTTATGTGTCCCAACGTATCTATACTATATCTTTAAAATTATTTACTACGGTCCATTGTGTTCCCGATGGATCTAGTTAGAACCCTGAATTTATATTTAATTACCCCATACTATGAGACTCAACCGAGGTATTTCAACCCATTATTTCAGCTCTATGAAATCTATTAATCTATCAAAAACATGTCTTTGATACCACTTTCAAATTTAAATTAAAAATTTTAAAACAATATATCTCTAATTAAATTTCATACTGAACATCCTTTACTTCAACCAACACATGATTACATAGGTCATTATAAGAAACCAATAAGTGGTTAACCTTATGCATCTTTTATATAATCCATAATTAATGTAATCATATACTTGTTTTTAAATTAAACAAATTCTTTTTAATTTATAATATATATAACAACCCCAATTTAAATATAATTGGATCCTCATAATGCAAATATCTTCATATTCATGTGAAATGAAAAGAATAAATTCGTGATATATGGGGTGAAAAAAATTACATAAAAAAGGATATTTTTTTTTTAAAATTTACAAATAACATTTGATGATTTTAAGATAAATGAGATGATAGTTCTTAATATAAATTTAATCATTATTAAAGGATGAATTATAGGATCCTACATGTAATCAAATTTTCAACCAAAGGAAAATACCTAACATCATATAATTAAATGATATATTTTTGTTCGATAATGATGTTTCCAATTAAAATTTAATTTTTATTTGTAATTATATATCTTGTCAAATGATCGGTTATGTTATGAAACCTCAATATCATGAAAAATAAATACATTTCTAATTATGGTTTCTGGTAATTTATTAGGACCTAAATCAACATGTTTTCATGAATAACATGATTTTTCAATGTAATAAAATCATGTATTATAGAAGGAATTGCAACAAAAAGTATTGATGTACCTAATGAGTCACATGATGATGAGGTGGAGAGATAAAATATATAATAATTTAATGAAACTTACATAAGTTTAATGTTTTCCTCATTTTAAATCTTCATGATCTAGATCCCCCAAATGGATTCAAGCCCGGTGGACCCACATTACCTCATTTGTTCATCCACATTCACCAGAGGGTACAAACAAGTAGCAAGGAATTGTGGTTTGATAGTGAAGAGACTATATCAGCATATCAATGTAATAAAATGAGATTTAAAATAAACATAAACCCACGAATACATAAAGGTAAAAATATAACAAGGAATCTAATTCCATACAAAATGAATTACAATACATGTAAAAATAGGCATATCACATGGGATTACCTAATTTGGGTAAATATGTTATATATAAATTAAAATTAAATAACACTAGATGTCACATCATTAAATATAAAGGATATTCCTTATTCCATATCTAATAGTATACATTCAACCATCCCAAATAATAAATAAGTACTGAAAAACTACAACTCCTGTCACAGGGCCACATACAATCCTCAAATGAAAAAAAGATAAATTCAAATGCACCATGATTACCATTTTTGTTGTGAGATATAGTTTTTTATGAAACCAAAAAATTTACATTAATTTATCCTATACTATTAAGGAATATTACATTGTCCAATTTTACCCATTGGATTAAGATGTCAACACTAAAATAGTTGTGGTTGTCGCATCCATAGATACATAAAAAAGAAACCAAAAATAAAAACATTATATGGAGATATTTTTATTCGATGATATGGGACAAAAGAGTTTGACTTAAGATCTATGAACATATTAATAGAATTATGTGAATTCAATTTATGATAATGTGTGGATCATGGGATATTTCTATAGATAGTTCAAATGATTTATTTTTTAGTGATTTTATTTTCATAAATTGTTTAGTGGTTTAGTAAATGCTATAACAAAAACCACTTGACATAATAATATTATATATACAAAAAATTGATATATATATATACACTGGTAGGATAAGGTATATGATCACTAAAATTTAGATGGATCAAATTATAATATGAAATGTACAGTCTTCATTTTTACTAAGGATGATGAACGAAGAGTTTACTGAGTCAAATTATAAATTAAGAGAAATGAATTAAAAAATTAGTAATAAGAACGAAAAAAGAAATTATCCCACATGGAATGTCAATTGATTAACCCAAAATACGGTAACACCTTTATTAATGAAATTATATTAATGGACGATAAAATAATACTCATGTCAACAAAATTGTAGAAGGGAACAATAAAAATTGTTTCAACACATTTTTTGTGTGATGAATATCAAAAGTAATGATATAAATAGATTTAAAAATTGATGGAATTTTATAAACATTATAAATAATTAATTAAATTTTTATATAATAAAAACATTTATTAGAAAATTAATGTGATAGAAAAACATACAAGTAAGAAATTATCTTCTAAATAAAAATCAGAATAATTACATAATGATTGAAATAATGTAATTCCTCCCCTCTAATAATTCCCCAGCACTATATAAAACAGTAATTTTTTGACCATTGGGTCAATATTCATCTTTTATAATTCATCCCAATGAATTAGGGTAGGATTATTTTGGATGAATGTTAATGGAGATTATAATATCATAGTATTGACTAAACATCCAAGAAATCTTTCATCCCTCTACATGACACAAATTAAAAAGACTCTGGATTGAAGATTTAATGGGATCATAGAAGAGAATAATTTTACCCATGATGACCATTAATAGATAGTGAATTTTCAAACTAATTGGATACATGGTATGAGAGATATTATCAAAATGGTTGGGTATCATTCTAATCAATAGATTGTGGCAGAAATTTTCATCTTTATCCAATGATTCATGGTTCACCGATTAAAAATACAAATTATTAATGGAAACTATTTAATAAAACGTTTCCATTTTTTTATTATTAAAAAATTATATTTAAAAATCATTGGTATTTTATAATTAATTTTAGACATTAGTTAGTGGACTGCATTCCAGTTCACTTTTCCAAACATTTTCTGGATTCAAGGACCACTTTGGTCATCTTAGTGATTTAATACCTTATTTTTCTAGAATGATAAAATTTTCTAAAAATAGTGGGTATCTAGATCCATAATTTAGAAAATTTATTTTTTTAATTTGTTGTGGAATGTATGGAATAATAGTTTAATTTTAGAAAGAATTATGTACATTATTTGAAATGAAGTTCAAATTCGCAGTTGCATTAAAAATAAAATTAATGATATATGAATAATATGAATAATATAGTATATATCTTGGAATTATATAATCTTTCATGTTCTTATTATACACTCCCGTATTGATATTTCCTATTTATCAGAAAATAATATGGATGAAAAAATTTAATTCCCATTTAGAAACTCATTTTAAAATACAGTGCTTACTATTTGGAACTCTCATTAAAAAATAATTATACCTATCAATATATATTGGCAAAAAATAGGCAAATAATACCATCTTAATATCAATAATACTCCTTTATTCACAATTATAATCAAATTTAAATAAATTTCAATTATTTATAATGATGTTTTTTCTATCACAACAGACATGAGAGTTAGTATTTATTTAGGGGGAAATAATGGAAGTGATAGTTGTAATCACATTATAATCCTAATATGTATATATAATTTATTTATTAATTATTATTATTATTTTAATATAAATCTTTAGAAACTAAATTTACACTCAATCATTTCAACCTATGTAGTGTGACTTTTATGATGACCTCTAGACACAAATACCATAGGTAATCTGGTGATTTTCACATACATAGACATCATCTCATGTTTTCTTAATGGAAATAAATTCAAAAAATACCATGTAGTGATATAATGTTTAACTATTGGACTTAAATGTTGATTATAAATCCCTAAAGAAAAAAACAACATATTAAAACATTCCATTTATACATGCACAATTTTTTTTATTATGAATATTTATTATTTTATGTTTCTTATTTCAATACTCAAATAATAATTTAATAGATAAAAAATCCTATTATTTTCATGGGGGTTCTAGTAGAGATATTAATACCACATAATTCCATGTAAATTCAATGATATATGTTAATAAAATTGATAAATATATAGATTTGGAGATGTAACATTAGGGAACCATATATTCAAAGAATTATTCCCATGAATTGAAAGTTGAATTAAAATCAAAATCTTGATAAAAAACATATTTTATATTCAATTCCGAATTTTTTATTTTTTATTATCATTTTAAAGGATAAAATTTCATTCTTTCATTGATATTTTTTATGTTTTTATTTTTTTTACAGTCATAAAATAATTTTTTCCTTATACCTGCCATAACGTAAAAAAACATCCCTTAGTTCTACAAAATGATAATTTATATAGGGAGTAATAAAACAAGAAGAGTTCAAAAAAATTCAAATAATTTAAAAAATAGAGTTACCTGGGGGTATAATTATGAAGTCCCATTCAAACCCAATTAATTATTTAATCCTTATAAAAAAACATAACATGTAGAGAAACTGAATGAACTTTTCTTCTCTTTTGGATGAATTTAAAATAATTATAAATCATTACCACCCCAAATCCACTATTATATAATCAAAAAATTAATTAGCAAACATGGAAACTATTTAGGGATACATGAATATAAAATAAAAAATTTGAAAAAAAATTTCTCTGTAATTTTAGCACAAAAAATAATGAAAAATGAGTAAGTAAAAATAAAATTTGAAAACATAAATATTAAATAATAATTATATTTATATATGGATTATAAAAGAAGTATAATACATAGTTTTGTGGTAGTTCTACTCCCCAATAATGCTTCTGTCATGGGTGTGAGTCATGTGGTCTTTTTAGATGTAATAGGGTTTTTCCCACAACAAACCAAATTCTAATTTACAAAATTTTAATTAACATAATATATATAAGTATATAAGTATATATATTATGGATTATTGGAGTATAATTTTCTATATATAAATGGTAGGTGTGATCCACAGTCACCCTTAGGTTCTTGGTTGTCGTCCCATAATGGTTATACCTTTCTTTAACATGCACCTTCCACCTTAGTATTTTCTTGTTTCTTTTTTTATATGTTTTTGTAATTTTTATACAAAAATAACAACTTCAATTTTTTTTGAGAACCAAAAATTAAAAATATAAATTCAAATTATTATATAATCTACTTTATTCTTATTACGTGCTAGGTTTAAATTCATTAGATCAATTTAGTCCCCAAACAAAACCCAATATCAAATTAATAAATATTAAGTATTTTAAAAAAATCCATGAGATTTTAATTTATATATAATTATGGTTGGGAGAAGTTTTTAAAACTGGTTTCATGATAAATACTATTTGTCATGATGAGTGGATAAATACCATAAATATCATATAATGTTCATTCAATTACTTCCGAGTTCCATATAATGAAATATAGACTCATTATCCACTGATTGGACTTGAGAAAATATGATCCAACAAAATAAAATATATATATTTCCCCTAATAATAAATATATTACATAGGAAGATTTAACCAAGAATTCAAATATAAGTTAGTTATCATTTACAAACACAAATTGGAAAATTAAAATGGTCTCAGTTTCAGTTTCCATGATTCTAAACAAGATTTTTTATATAGGAATTGATTTTTCAGCCACCAAATTGTCCATATCAGTTTTAATAATGTCTATAGTCTAAAAAAATTATGATTTCCCCAAATATTCATAGATTAACATTCTAAAAAATAATAATAAAAGGTAATGTCCCAAGGAGACTCAATCATTTAAAGAAATTTCCTTAATTTAAAAAATTATATACATTTAATTACAACATAAACATCATTTAACAATTACATGATGTTTATTGGGTTAACATTTTTAATTATATATTAAATTAACCTCAATAAAATCCCCATCATCCACAATTTTAGATCTTGGATTATAAATATTTTACCAAAACTCATGTTTCCTAAGGTTACATTCATGTACCCATTCATATGACAGATGATATAGTAGATTATTTTGAAGAAGTGATGATAAATTTTAATTGGATTGTGTTTCATAGATTCTCCATTGATATGATTTTCATGGATAATGAAGTTATTATGGAATATAATGTGCACATGAGCCTCAGCCGAATTGGTGAGGACTTTTTAAGAGCATCCAAGAGTCCCATGATCAAATCCAGGTGGGGGATAATATCTGGGTACTGTAGCAGGTACTTTAGAAACTACTTTAGTAAGTACTATAGTAGGAACTGTAGAATTTAATATAGGAGTTACTGTAGTAGGAACTGTGTAGAACTGTAGCAGGTACTATAGCGGGAACTGTAACAGGCATTGTTTGGCACTGTATTAGCCAGAAATATACCCCTGTTTGGGCCTTCGGGCCACCGATTTGGTCCCTGAGTTATTTAAGGCCTTCGGGCCACCTAGGCCTTCAGGTTAGTAAGGCCTTCGGGACACCTTAAGGCCTTCAGGCCACCTTAAGTGCAGATGCAAACCAGACAACCTGCAAGGAACATGTATCAGAAAGAGGAGTAGTACGGAGCTTTCACCATAGCAGAATATAAACGGATTGCAAGAATGAGAGGGTATAGCACGTTCCATCAGGACAAGCCTATACATGCATAGGAAGGCCTCACCGAACAGCCACGTGAAGGTGGAGTGCTGATTTCATGAAGAAGGTGTTGAGGAGGAGTAGTTTCAAGTGGTTAGTCTGGGTTGAATGTAATGTTTGAAGCCTATGGGAGATTCATTACTCTAACGACTATGGGCCATGTAATACTTATGCCTACGGGTCTTGTTAGGCAGCCACCTCACCCTTTGAAAGGGATATTGTCAAAAATTAATAAAAAATGAAGGCCTTTGGGCCATTGGAGGAGGATACGATGTAATCAAATTTTGTAACAACATTCATTAGGACCCCAAATGTAACCAGAATACTATGAATAGCATGTTCAAGTGTGAAAAATGTGGATTTTTTGTTCCTCATTTCATATGATGGACAATACATTGAGATATTAATGTGATGATTTTGTTCCATAATATTATCACTTTATGGTACGTGAAGAGATAAAATGTGTATTCAAAGGTACAATTCATGTTTTATTAATTTTCAATTCATGTTTATGTATAGAATCATCATAATTCATTCATTCTATTTTTTATGAAACATATAATTAATCGTAGAGGTAATACATAGATGACGGTTTGAGTTTAACTGGTTTATCTAATATGGACATATAGGCTATTTTATATTATATTTAATAGATTATTATAATTAGATAAGGATATTAGTATTGGATGTGTTATGTTTATTACAATTTATGGGTTAAATAATTATATGGAGGGGAGTTATTTGGTAGTTTGGGTTGATTGTTTTGTTGGTTTTCTTCATAACATCGATCGAAAGTGATCCGGTACTACAGGTTCTAAATTTTATGAAGATTATCTTTTATTGGTGGAATTACATGAAGAATATCATTAATGAAAGGATCATTTGGGTAGTTATTAGTCATATTTTAAGGATTGTAAAATTAATTTTAAAAAGGGTTTTTATTTTTTGTTAATTTAATCTTCTTAATATTGAGCTCCTTAGGCATCCAAATAATAACATTACAATTATCCAAAATGGTTTATTATTACTTAATGGGGTGAATCTTACTAGGTTTGTGAGTTTTAACATAGTATTTTTAGGTTCTTCTTGTTTGTGTTGTCCCAACCATATATTTTAGATAATCATAAGAATTATTTGGGGATTGTTTTTATGATTCTATTACAGAATATGTCAATGATCTATTTATTACCTAGTCTAATCCCTTAATAAAATATTCTATATTTTGTGTGGGATAAGGAATACATAGTTTGGTAGTTTTTTGTCGCAGGGTCATGATTGTAACTTTTTTTTCAAAGGGTTATTAGTTTAGATTTTTGAACGTTCTAAATATTATTCTCCTTATCCATCCAAATTATTTCATTACATTTACCCAAATCATTTAACCATCTTTAATGGGTTTCATCATACTAGTTTTTTGATTTTTCACATTATTTAGTAAGGTTATCCATGTTTGGTTTTGTCACCCATATATTATAGATACTCATAAGAATCATATATATATATATATATTTGTATTTATATTTTAGATCATGTAAATGAACTATTTATTTTCTAGTTCTAACCCGTCAATAAATATTCCTTCCTATTACATGATTTAGAATCCATAATGAGGTACCATGATGTGTATGTATTATAAAAACTCTAATGTTCTAAAAAAACTACCACATTCATTTTAAACAAGGTTTAGAATATTTTTTTATTTTTAATTTTACAATGATAGGGGAAATATTATTTTATAGATTCTTATTTTTATTGGTCATGCGAATGGATGGAATATGGAAATATATTTTTCAAAAATTAATATATTGATTCTTTAGTCAGTAATATAGAAAAATCATATTATATAACTTAATTAATGTGGGGTAACACCATTTAATCATTAACATTGAATCCCTTTACATGATGTTATTTCATTTCAAACTCCATCCCATGAAATTATAGATCATTTCGTAGGAAATAGGTTTAATTACATAGCGGGAATCTCCCATGGATGAATTTTTAATTAAAGTTACATAATTGGTCTAGTAAAGTGTGAGGTAGTCATTAACATTTTTATCAATGATATTTTGTGATGATAGTGCCACTGGATTGGGGTTGTTTTTTTATTCCTACACATGTTAATTATCGGGTTTCGTGGAACACACAAAATTTGAATATACTCAATTTTTGAATAAAAATTACTTAAAATAATAAGATATAATATGAAGAGACCCCTATGTGTTATTGAATCACCAATTCCCAAACTATCCCCCATAACTAGATAGTTTCATTGTTCATTAGTATTTGAAAACTTGCACTCAAGAAATAGAAAAATGAAAGGTGAAAAGTTAAGAAAAATTGGTTAGGAATAGGGATATTTTTTTATATTATTATTATTATATCTATAGATACTACATGGTTCCCTAGAATAGGTTCTAATTTTATGACCCACCCAAATTTACCCAGTGGGTTAAGCGGACATTTGTAGCATAACTAGGGTTTTGGAATCCACAGAGCCCTATGAAAAACATAAGTCAAATAATATTTTATATATAGAAAATTTTATTATGAAGTGGCCATCATGGGTTTTTATATATACATATCATTAAAAAACTATGACACCTATATGAATTAAATTTATAATTAATGGATAATACTAGGTTATTTCTCATGGTAGATCATATGAATAAACTTTCAGTGATTTTAGTTTCATAAATTCAATTACGGGATGCTCAATTTGTTCAAAAAGGACTCATACCATACTAATTTAATATATTAACAACCTAATATAAATAAAAATTACATTATTAGGATCATTTTATTATCCCAAAAATGTAATGTTTTATATATTTACTTTAAACGTGGGTTATTAAATTAAAAAAAGGACATGGTATGATGTCTTTATCAAAAAAATCAATTAAATTATATTATTAAAACCTGATGGAATAAGGAAAAAAATAAATTAAATTAAATTCCATCTAAAATAGTTCATCCCATTATATATTACCCAACAATTGATATATTATAGTTAGTAGAAGACATAACAAGACTCATAATGGAGGAATTTAATACGTTAAAAAATGATATCTCCACAATTTTGTGACCAATTTCACAATTAATTGTATCAATAAATTAATAGAGAGGAAATGAAATCAATGTGATTGAAATAAAAAAATTAATATTTAATAACAAAATATTTTATTTAAAAAATAATTCAATTTAAAAAACATTGAAGAGATAAATTATTTTTAAAAAACAATTTGATAAAAAAATTACTCCTGAAAAATGAATAGATTCCTCTTAAATATTTTACCCATAATAAGTAAAATGGAAATTTTTGATCCTTGGTTTTGGCCTCCAATTTAACATTTAATCCCAATTAATTAAGATATTAATTAGTTGGTGGGATGTTAAGAGAGTTTGAATTTATTACAGTTTACTAAAAAATGGATCCATTTTTTCATCCCTTCATTTTCATTTGAAATATATTTTATATGCACTAAATATTAGGGTACATAAAAGATAAAAATAATTATAGTAATTGTATATAATTTATTGTGACAGATTAGACTAATTTTTTTCATTATATTATATATATGAACAAAATTATGGGATGTTATTCTAGGGCCTTGATTCTTGCCTAGAATTTCATCTTCAATTATGGCTTCCTAGATGATCAAAAAAACACATTGATCATCTCAGACCAGAATTTAATGAAATGTTTTACACCATTTCTTGTATTAAAATTTTAAATTTCATATTCAATTTCCTTTCACAACGTATCATATAATGTATTTACTGGATTAGTTTCTAGTTCACCTCACCTTGATTTTTCTAGATTCAAGGACCAAAATGACCATAGTCCTACTTGAATATTCTATTACTCCATAGAAATGAAACGTATGACCCATTAATGGTAAAGGGACCTTAAAATATAAAATTAAAATTATGATAATAATTTTTTCCCAATGGGTTTCTACACATTTTGGATAATATATAACTATTATCAAGAATTAAGAACATGATGTGAAATGATGTCCAGATTATAATGTAAATTAAAACTATAATTTTTTATAAAATAAAAGGACATTTATATAATAGTATATAAATATAAATATTGTGAATATCAATAGGATAATTAATCCATTAAAAATATTATATTACAGGTATAGATAATCCATAAACCAGTAGATACCTGGTTTACTACACTGACCTATAAAATTAAGTGGTCAACCTACATCTACATGTTTTGGAGATGGATGTTGTACCGATATTCTACACAAAAATGATGGATCCAATGGACCACCATAATATCACATAACTACAAAACACTATCAATATTACATTACATCCTTGGTGAACACCCATATTATCTATATAACACAATATCCCATAGTAATTCCTTTTCACATAATTACACCAACAGCCCTGAGTCAACTGGCAATAAAACACCACCTAAATACACATCTAAAATCTATGAAATATCCATATTCTAGAAAATGTTCCTGATTTTCATCACCCAAATTAAAATATATGTGGATTATCCATTTAATTTTCCAATTTACAATAAAATCCCTCATCCCTCATGTTTGACGACCCAACATCTTTAACACCAAAAATGTTCTACAATATAAATATCCTATAACCAGAACATTAGAGAATCAAAATATACACCATAATTAGTGAGTAATATATCAAAATAATAAAATATGGGTCAATTAAATAACCACCACAAGTATCCAAAATGAATAAAAATCTTCCCATAATCAGTGAACAAGTCACCTAATAACCGTGAAATTTCTAGCCTCATACCTCAATGATATGTAAGTCACTTATACTAATATATTGTCCCAATGAAATTTTTGTGGACAAAAACCTCAATGAAACCACACCCACTGCACACAAATGATGAATAAGATCAACCCCATATTATCACATTAATTTTAATACTATTCACCATTCCTTTTAAAAAATATCACATCTTGTGATCTATATATCCTGCTGATGCTCACACAAAAACTCACATACCCCTTAAAATCTCATTTACCCATTATATACCTTACTAAAACTGATTAATAGGTTACCATAAAAAATTATTATACATTTCACAATTGATGCATCATGAAAATTATTATCAGTAGTTATTCAAATCCAATAATAATAATAAGTATCAAACTTTCTAATCCTCAATTGTCATAGATAATGCATTATTTCGGAAAAATTACCATTTCGTTGAAAATTTGACTATTGGAAATTGAAGTTATAGATTTTCATTACCATAAATTAATCTACATTCACATATCCAATTATATGTAGTATATTTGGGAACCTCATGATCTATAGAACATGATGTTAGCTCTATTTTGGATGTTAATTTACTATAAACCTACCCCAACCATATCAAGTCATACAAAAATCATTATAACAGTATTGTATATTCAAGTTCCACCGACCTAAAACTTGTTCTGTCATTATAGTCAAATAAATACCTATGATATTTATTTAATAAAATAAAAACATAAAATTTTAGAGAACACCAAATTTAGGTCATAATTAGTGATGAAAGAATACATAATGAAAATTGTTAGAAAATTTCTACAGGAGAACCTAAATAATTACCAATAGTGATCCCTATGAAATGTTTGTTTTTTGAAATTTTTAATAAATAAGATATATTTTATAGAAACATGAATATCTGATTTAAAAGAACAATAATCTCGATTGATTCCTTAACACATAACACATATCCTTTAGAAAATGTATATATATAATAACAATAATATTATGTAAACGTGACTTAGACATTGTAATTTAAAGTATGTATATTTGAAATAAAATTAAATAATATATTTATTTAATTCCTACTAAAAAATATTTTTACTAATTCATATTATATAATAACACAATTTTCAGTGAATCCATTAGATGCTTTAAAAATTGTTTTCCTGAAAAATAATTTTATTGAATTTGGTGTGTCAAAATAATAATTATTTTCCACTATAATTATAATTTTTAAATAAACATTAAGCACATTTTTGAATTAAAAATAATAAAATTATGTTATGTAGTTATTTTGAAAAATTTCAGAAAAGATTGGTTTTTATTGAATAGTGAAAAATACTAATGATTATAAAGAATTATTTTTCATTTAATTTAAATGTATCAATATTATTTTAAAATGATAACTAATTTATAAAATAATTTTTCATTATATATAATCTAAATAATTTCATAGGAATCATCATTATACTTTATTGTGGTATATGTTCATTTTGTGACATAAAAACAGAAATTTTTTCATCTGAAAACGTGGATTCAATGCATTTGATGAATTAATTTTAAAATTGATTCCTAAAATATCTCAAAAATTGAATCTATATATATTATATTCATTTATGGAATTATGAGGCATAAATTTGGTCAAATTTCCATTCTCTTTGTGGTCATTATGATCTATAAACATAGTAAATATTGTCTTCTCTATAAGGGTAAGTTACATAATTAACGATAATAATAATATTACTATGAAAAAAATATGCATAAATCTTGTGATTAATTTATTTTATTATTTAGATTAAACCATACATATAATAAATTTTAATTCATGTAAATTTTGGTCCATTTTTCTTTGAAAATTTATTCTATGATATTTTATGTAAATATAAAGTCAAAATTGAACCTATTTCGATTTATTATAAATAAAATTTTCATGACATTGATTTTGAAAAATAATGTTCATATAAAAATGGTTACTGTAATGATAAATTATATTTTTCATTTTAATTTATTTTAAATTTTTATTGTTGAAATAATTACCATAAATAATTACACAACGCTGACTTTGTAAATCAACATGCATTAGAAAAATCAAGTAAGTAATTTAAAAAACACGAAGAGTATTAGAGTGTTGTGAAATTTTAATATTTGAATTATATTTCGATAATTTTTTTTCAACATTTAAATATTTGAATAATTATTAAAATGAAATTATTATTATTTTATTATTAATAATATTTTAAATAAGTAGTTAAAATTCATAAAATTAATGGAATGAGAAAATTAGGATGATAAATGATTAAGAATGTAATTTCTTTCACATTTATGAGAAAATTTCCACCTTATATGTCACTCCATAAAATAATAAAATAATAAAATTTTATTATATAGAATATGATAAATGAAACACCATGTTTAAAAAACCTAAAAATAAATTTATTTCAATTTTATTAGTTCAATAGCTTACGGAACAAGCATCCCAGAGTCTAAATGAATCATAATAATGTATATTTTTATAAAATAGCCATTAAATTATAATTTATGAATATTATAAACTAAAATATGGAAAATATCATGATATAATGATTAGATATAAAATATTAGTTATTTAAAATAAAAAAACGTTTTTAAAAAAAATTAGTTTTCGAAAGGATGAACTATTCATTATTTTCACACATAATGGATTTTTAATATTTAGAAAAAACATAAAAATTAACAAGAAAATATTATTAAATTTTTAAATCATATAATAAAATTAACTTAGGTTGATTTTTTTTAATTTCCTTGAAATGTTACATTATATTATGAATAGTAAAAAATAATGAATTTTAATTGGGAAATACATTTTTGTTTAAACAATTTATAATGTGACATTATATTTTGTATTGGTTTGAAAGTAACATTAGTAAAATTATATATATATTATTATAATTTAAATCATTAGAATCATTTTCATATATAATTTATAAATAAAAACATTATAAACTTATAATAATTTTTTTATTTTGAAACCAACATTCTTGTCTCCTTTGAGGGATATATTTTAAATTAAAAAATTTCAATTATATGAATTTAATTTATAAATATTTAATTAAAATTTGGAATTCAAATAAATTATAATATCTAATATGGTCAACTATGTTTTGGACCAATTGAATAGTGAAAAGAGTTAAAATTAAATAACTTAGTTATGAAGAAAATGTATTTACCTGGGGTTGAACTAAGAATATAATCTTTAAAAAGACCTATAATCATATATAAAATATATTTTCTATCAATTTTTTATCATTATAATGTATATGGATTTATAATACTTCATTTTCACCCATTTTTTCTATGATATATTTATTATACCTTCACATTTTCAAATATTACCAGTGTACCACTCACCTCGCTTAAAAAAGGTAACCCCTCTCTTCTCTTAATCACAAAATCACACAATTTTTACTTATAGAATACCTACACAAGTAATTTCAAAACATCCATCCTATCATCATATAAGCTTTATTTTGAGGATAAATCAATCCTAGGAAGGCCTTTGTTGAAAACCTATAGAGGATATCTCGCGAAGAGGTAACATTCATGATTGAGAGTTTTTATTTTTTTCTCATCTATAGGTCCTTGAATTTTTATTAAAAAATGATTATATAATAAAAAAGTTACCATTTAATTATATATATTTTTTTATTTATTTCTTAACTAAAACAACTTAAAAGTCCATAATATGTGGTATGAAATCATAGTTTGTGAGTACAAAAACTATGACCTCTTGAAACGATGACACATATAATTTCATTACCACCTATAATGGTTGGTTATGATGATAGATATAAATAAAAAAAATAAAATATTTATGGAATATTATTCATATGGATTTATTATAACATATATACATTTTTACATTCATTTATATTAAAGGTACAAAAATGTATCTTATGTGTACAACATACTACATCCCCATGAAGAAATGTGATTCATTTTTCACTAATAATTTAAATGGATTGTGATAATGAAACATTAAATTATTATACATGATAAAAAATAAAAAATATTAATATTAATGACATATTTGTAAATATGAATTTATAATATATGATATTTTCATAAAATAAAATATGATAAAATCTATCATGTATGGGTGGACTACCACCTTCACGAAATGATGTGTCTCTCTTTTCATCACAACATCACACTGATTGTATATATATATATATATAATTATTAAATATGGTATTAATGATATTATTATCATTTATAAAAAAAAATATATTACATACCTCCTTTTAATTATGATCATTGAAAAATGGACACATTACCCATGCGTACGTATGTCATACAATATCCATGAGTGTAAGAGTTTCCATTTTTCATAACCCTATTTGATAATTAGTTTTAAATGAAATAGCATGGTAAAGGTTTTATAATTATTTAATGATAATTATTTGTGTAATTTTCTAACTGTTTAATATTATTAAGAACCAAAACATTCCAAAAAAAACGAATGATAATCGAGACAAGTAACACCCAAAATAATGAAAATAAAAAATTATTAATTATGGAAGGGTTATAAGATGTTATAAAAAGATAATATATTGTATTATAAATATTAATAATGTTATTTTATTAGTCAAAAAATATTTTCAAACAACTATAAAAATGGTTAAATCATGTTTAACCAAAAGTAAGTGCGAGTTTAGGGATTATGTCTCAATTTCCATCCATTGAAGAACATTTATACAGTATTCCCATATTTCAAGTATATGTTATATATAATATCACTTTTACATTTTATATCATTAATACATAAAAATTAATTTTATTTTAAGTTTACATTTTTATTATTTCATCCATTGGGATTTTTTTAGAAGTAACTAGGTTGTAATGAATTTAGTAAAATAAATTATTTTAATTGGGTTATATTACTAATTCGTCATCTATAATATTCAATTATTTTTTGTGTCATGAATTTTAATTTTATTATTTTTTTATTTAAATTTGTCTATGTGTATTTTAATTTTATACAAATAATTGATTCATTGATTAATTGTCACATCAACATTATAATCATTATAAGGGATTCTTTCACATTATTATTCTAATCAACACTATTTATTCATTAATTAAAGTTAAAGGAAAATATTTTTCAATTTAATGATGGATCATTCTAATTTACTTATACAATTTTCATTCATGATATTTTAATTTAATAATACAATTTTAATGCACTTTTCTACTTAAATCATTTTCTAAAATGGATTAAAAAAATATGACATCATTTATATGTTTGTTTAGAAAAATATTATCATCCAAAACCATGATTTCTAAAAATGGTTTCAAAATTCATATTTCAGTTCTAAAATTTAGTTATTGATTTATTTTTTACAAAATTTTAAATTTGTTAAAAAAATATCTAATATAATCTTTATGTTGATTAAAAAACCATACCATTTTGGATTTTATAGGCAAATTGAAAGAAAAATATGCACTAAAATCTAATACATGAATGGAATTTCCAACAACATTATAACTAGAATTAATAAAAAATATTCTTGTAGGTTTAAAAGGATATATTAAAAGAAACTATTTTTGAAATGTTTTTAAAATTGTTAGATGTAAAATTTATTTTCATAATAAAAAGGTTAGTTTCCAAAATAATATTTGTAATAATATTTTTTCGAATTTCTATTCATGCAGAAAAAAAACATTATTCTTACTATAATGGTTATATGATGTATTAACAGTAACCTTATTCATCATCTCGATATTTTATCATCATTTTTTCCATGGAAAGTATTTAAATTGACTTTATTTATGTATTTTTGAAGCCATTAACTTTCCCATAAATTATTCAATTTTATGGTGACATAAAATTTCACTTAAATATACATATTATTTATTAGGGGCATATTTGGTTACTGGAAAGATATATCATTTATAAATACGGTGTTATAAATAAAAAATTATTTATTTATTTGTGGAAATATTGATATATCTATATCCATTACTCAATAATTATATTTGATGAAAAGGAACATTATTTATGAATTAAATCAATTATAAGATATTTGTGTAGTGTTTAAGACATGAATGACATAGGTGGAGCTTGATTATAAAAACCCCCTTGATACATCTATACTTTCATTGGATTAATTAGATTTATTGACATAGTAAAATGTGTTTCTACCCATTGTTTTTAAACTATATCAAGGAAATATCTTTACAATAGATGTATCATGTTCCTGGGAAACATGATTTCCAATAATTAAGCATTTCCTTCATTTAAAATTCTTTTATTTTTATCCATGAGATTTTATATATTATACTATCACTGGATTCATATCACTCTATTTTTATACATTAAATGTAGTTTCATTTCATTTATTTAACTTTCCATATTGACTATACATTATCGAGTTATGATTGAAAAAAATTGATAAAATGATAATTGTTTTATGTTATTTACCTTGACATATTGATAATCATTGAAGAATTATATAAATTTATTATTTGTTAATTTTTTTACCTTTAAATGTTTATTGTGATAATTAATTAATGATATATTTTAATGTACATGACCCATACAGAGATTTTTATCCCATCATTATTTTTTCTACATTTCTAGAAATCCAAGAAGTATACTATGAAATATATGAGAGAATATAATAGAAGGAATAATTATAATCATTAATAAATTATTTTTTTATTTAGTTTATTAAATTTTAATATGTAAATCATGTATATATATAGTTTACCAATATTAATAAAATATATGGGCTCTGATATGCGATTCCATGCATCTTATGCCAATGTATTAATGTAGTCACTAGAACTGGTCTAGAAGGTTTTGTATCAATACATTTGGAATCATTGGATGTTTAATAGGATCCTTTAGAACTTGATTTAAGAAAACATATATATTTTGAATAATCCAATGATTAAATTTGAGGATAATTATAGTAATATGAAAATATGTTGGAAAAAAATATTTCATGTGATTTTTTTTAGAAATAAATCCCAGTATAGATTCTATAAGATGAAGTGTTTCTAGAATAGAGGTACTTAGGGATAATAACATAGAAAAGGACATATTGGGATTGACCTAAGCATCCCAATGATTATGAAACGGGCATTACTACACATCTAGTTTGATACACAATAGGTATATTTTAAAAGCTGGGTCCTGGGGACAACACAGACTCCCACCCTTTAACATGGACGTTGGGCTATGGCCCGCCAGGTCCCACCATTTTCCCTACAGAAATGTGGTCCCCACCCTATCTCCCACCCACGTGCCCGAACCGATCATCTGACCAATTACTCTTCCAACAGACCAACACATTTCATTTCAAGTGTGCTTTTTTCCTCACTCACAAATACTTTGGGAAACATCCTAGAAGGTCACCATTATGATTCATTTAAATATATGATGAAAATAATTTGACTAAGTTAAACTAAGGTTTCATATCTTTAAAAAAGATGTGTCATGATTTAAACTTCATATAAATGATTATATGGGTTTTGTACTATTAATATTTTTTCTCACATTATTATTATTTTGTATCCATTGGATGGAACATAAAGGATTAATTTTAACCATGAATATGAAGGGAATATTTGTGACTATAAAAAAAAATATGATGATGATAGGAGTGGAAGTAATAGTTATTATTTCCTAATCAGATATCTCAAAATATGATTAACAACCTATACATTAACTATTTTCTAGATTCCCTAAAGAGTCAAAACATAGTGTTCTCTAAGAGCTTATGTAGTAGAGATAAAATGAGAAATATGCTTTGAATTCATTCAAGTTAAAAATACTTAATGAGTCACACATGAATTTTTCTCAATAGATGAGGATGTGTGGAACAAAAGAGAAAAAAGATAATATTTTCATAAAAAAATGATGTATATGATGGATGGAAATAAATATCATCACATAGATCCATTTATAGATAATTATCTTAAATTTTCTGAAACTGTGAATTATTATAATCAATTCCATCCTAAAAAGTGTAAATACTAAAAATATTAAGGACCAATGTGGAAAATAAATCGACAAATTATTTATGTATTATGATTCAAAAAGTTAACTTTAATAAGTATTTTTACCAATTGTATTTAAGTAATAACAATCTTGAAAATTCTAAGGATTTTAATTAATTTTCTATGTATATTTTTATTTATTTTCTTAGAGTTTTGGATACCATCATTGCTTATGATTTTATAGTTATAATAAGTTGAATGTCTTAATCCTCGTTTTTAGTTTTTATGTTATTGGTGTCTACCATGATTGAGTAAATTTTGGATAAATTTATGAAATGTATATATTTTTTTTAACATTAATTGAATAATAATGCATTTAAATTTTTTATAAATATATTTATTGTTATTGGAAACTATTGGGGTTTATATGATCAATAAATTTTAATAATTTTCAATTGAAATTTTTATGCATTTTGGAAAAATATAATAAATATATAAATTCTAATGAAATAAATGTAGAAATTTAAATTAAAAAGTAATTTCATTTTAATGATGTTTATCATATTTTCTTGGAGACTTATATTGGAAATATTTTAATATGATTTTATAAGAATGTCAACTACATGTATTGTGACAACCCCTCTCGTTCGGGAAGGTCAAGATGATTGAAACCCAAACTGAATGAAAATAAGGGTTTATTACCTACAATTGTCCTACAAGATGTCTTGGTTAATATTCTGTTGTTTTTGTTACATAATTTGATGAAAAATTATTAATGAGGAACTAATAATGTTATTTTTGAAGTTTATAGAGTGATATATCACATTATCAAACTTTTTCTAACCATATTGGTTTTAGAAAATAGTTAGAGAAAGTCTAAAGGAATTGAAATGCTTTTATGGATATTACGATAATTTAAAATATAAATTTAGTTATTTAGGTATAAAAAATAAATTTTTGGTGTTAATTAATTTTTGTAATGGAATAATTGGTTGTTTTTCAAAGCACAATCAAAGGATGATATTTTTCTTATGAAATAAAAACTTATCAACTAGGTATATTTCCTAATATTCATAGATCGCAAAATAGATCCTCAAAATTATGAAAATGGCTATTGGAACAAAAATTAAATCCAAATAAATTAAAATATTTAAGCCATATTGTAATTAATATTCCATATAATGGTTTTTATTCCCCTAAAAATCCATTGATCCTTTAAGATGACATTTTATTAACCCCCTTAGAATAAGGGGTTTCCAAAAAAATAATTGTCAAATTTCAAACCATTTATTATCAAGATCATGATTAAATTTCGGGGATGAAGATTATTTATTTTAGAGATAATTTTAAAAAAGTTATAAAATAATAACATTTTATTTGATAGTTTACGATACATGCAACACCGAGTTTAAATAAAAAAACTTTTTATAAAAATTTTAATCCCTTCGATGGCTTATAGAACATGAAACCCCTAGTCTAATTGAATATTAATATATTATACAATTAGAAACAACCTATTAAATTTTTATGAAGAAATTTTAGTAAATTAAATATGAATATAATTGTTATTTATTTATTGGAAATAAAATTTGAATCAAATAAAAGAAAAATAATTATTTTCTAGAAACATTATTTTTCTACCAGACAGGTTGGTCACGCTTTGGAATTTTAATTGATAATTAATTATTATTTTTTAAAAAAAATTATTTTAAAAAAATTTATATAATATTATGAAATTATATTAAGGTAAATTTTTGGATTTTTCTAAATGTTTCATTTTATGTTAATAGTAAAAAATACATAATTTTAAAGGAAAACTGCATTTTCATTCAACTTATTTTTAATGATAAATTATATTTATAGTATTTTTTACATAAAAAATAATTCAATTTAATATAATTTATTCCAATTTATGTCATTTAAACTGTTTTCATATTTAATTTAGACATACAAACATTGTAACCTTTTTAACATTTTCTCTTTAAAAACCTACATTCTCATTGCGTCAATGGGACTAATTTTTAATTAACTATTTTATCATATGCGAATTGATATAAGAAAAATGTATTGAATATATTTTATTATAATAATTTATAATTTATAATATGGTAAAAGTAATTTTTTACAAAAATAAATGTAAAAAATTATAAATAATCAATCACAACCGTTAGGGTAAATATAAATTTAATGTGGGGGTTAAAATAAAAAGATGATGGTTAAAATTTCATGATTACATACCTAAAATATATAATATGTCCATATTCAGACCATATAATTTGTAATTCTAGATAATATTCCATTTTGAAAAATTATTTCAAAGAAACAAATTGGTACACCTTAAACTTTTCAAAAATTACATGTTTTCCCCTCACCTAACTTAAAAAAGGTAACCCATATCCTCTCTTCAAGACACCATAAAACCATTTTTCGGAGACAGTTCATTCTAAATTAAATTTTAATAATAACAAATATCATAGTAATAGACTTATTTTGGGCACAAATCAGGCATAAGAAGGGTATTAGTTCAAACATAAAGAGGATACACAAAAAAATGTAATATTATTCAATGAGACTTTTTTATCTTATTTATTCCCCCCACCACCTTCCATACACAATAAACCATACCAAGATAATAAATTCTATATATTAAATATAATAATATTTTTTTCATGTCCTAAAAAATGTACTTATAAAAATTGGTTACCATGTCATCATTTGTGTATACGAGGGACAATCGTCTTACGAAACCATTTAATTCATTTTTATTTTTCCACCACTCATAGTTGGGTATGATGATTGATATAAATTATGGATATGATATTTATAAAATAAATTTATAGATAGATTCATTATATCATATATAAATTTTAATATTCCATTCTTTAAGGGATACGATAACATCGCTTATGTGTGTGGAGGACAACCACCTCACGAAGCAATGAAATTCCTTTTTCAATAACAGTTTACATAGGTGTTGAAAAGGATAACTATAATTCGTGTATCTGATATACATGAAATAATTAATATTTTATTTACATATTTATTATTATGAAAATAAAATATAACATTTTGTTCATACAATGAAGTATTCTAACGTTGCTCATGTACGAGTGGCCTATAACCATGATGATCTGATGTGACACTCTTTTCGTAAAGGCACCACAAAAATGATATATATATATATTTATATTTAAATAAATTATATTTTTTTATGAAAATATTAAAATTATATAAATAGAAAATTTTACTTTCTTCCTTTCCATAAAGATCAATCAAAAATGGAGGTGACAGTCATGCGTTTGTATGACCTACAATCTTGATGGTTATAACATAGTTCTTTTCTATTAACTGTATTATATTATTGGTTTTAAAATAAAAAATGGTTTACAAATAGGATTTTTACATCATGATTATAATTTTAGAGAATTCAATAGCACATAATGTGAACATGAACTCGAATATTCTTAAAAAATATTCAATACGAAGACAAGGAAATTTACACACGAAATAAGGAAGATAATGAATGATTGTTAATGGAATTGGGATAAGATGTTATCAAACAATCATATAAGTTATTATATATATTAATATTGTATTTTAATAAGGTAATAACATGTTTAAATCCACAATAATGGAGGTTATATAATGTTCAACCAGTACAATGCCTGAGTTAAAGGATTCTATCTCAATTTTCCTTTCATTGTAGAACATTTATTTTTTTATGAAACTATTTATTTTATATGTTGTATACAATACACCTTAGATATTTAATATTATTATTACTTAATAATATCATGTTATTTTTTTAATGCTAATTCATCCATCCATGGGTATTTGATTTAAAATTTAGCATGATGTAATAATTTTGTAACTTAATTTATTTTCATTAGGTAATATTAATTCTTCATCATATTTCATATTATAAGAGTATGCATGTAATGAATTTTAATTGTATTATATTGTATTTAAACTTATTTTATGTTAATTTAGAGTTAATTAAAGAAATTAATTCATTTATTATTTCACACTTTAATGTGATGACCATTTTAAGGGTCTATTTTACAGTCTCATTCAAATCGAGATTCTTTCGTTATAAATAATAGTTGGAAGAAGTATTTTTAAAATTTTATAATAAATTCATTTCAATTTTTTATAATTTTTGGATTCATGATACATTTCATGTAATATTACCATTTTCCCACTTATTCATTCATAAAATTTGTTATATTTTTTAATAAAATTCCAACAACATTTTTTGTAGTCGAAAATATATATTCTTCAAAAGCCATGTTTTTAAAAAAATAATTTAAAAATGTTTTTTACCCTTATTAAAAAAATATTCACCAGTTACTATTTTCTATAAATTACATTTAAAGGAATATTCATGTCATTTTTATAATAATTCTGGTTTATATTTAGCTAAAATGTTAATGAAATATTGGATTTAACACATTTTAGACAAAAAAATTCAAACGTGATGACCAGTTAAATTTTTATATCATATTTTATATATTTAAAAGGTACTTTTTCATGTAATGTTTTTTTAAAATGTTTTAAAAAAAATTTAGTTTTAAAAATAAATTTTGAAAATGAAATTGATATTTTCTTCAATAATGCTTATAATAATATTTTTCTTGTATTTTTATTCATCAGTTAGAACAAGAATTTTTTTTATTTGAATGGGTATATAATATATTTTTATAATATTTATTAAATATTTGGATGTTTTACTATCATTGTATCCTAGTAATGTATTAAAATTAACTCTCTTGATTTATTTTTTTAGACACTATCTTTTCATTGAATTATTCACTTTCCTTTGGACATAATATTTTCCCTATATATCCAAATTATATATTATGGATATGATAATTTGTTAAAACATATTTCATTTGTACATATTATCTTCAACACTGAAATCTATTTGTTTATCTGAGGAATTATTCATAAATATACATTAAATTTTCAATATATATTTTTGATGATAAGTAATGTTGTTTATCAATTAAATAGATTATTAAATATACGAATAATTCTATGGACATGTAATACATGGGTGGGGACTAGTTATATATTTCTCTTCAATGCATCATTAGTATCACTGGATGAATCAATTATCTAGACTATGATAAATGGGTTTCTACCCATCATTTCAATATTTAATCATTGATATATCATGATGGTAGAGGTATCATGTTCTTGGGAAACATGACATCCACTAATTAAGAATTTAATTTATTTATAATTATGATATTATTATCCATGATAAGTTTTTCTATGATATTATTTCTGAATACATTTCAATATCAGTTTATTGATTAAATGGAATGTATTTTTGGTAAGCCACCTTCATCTATATATTATGCCTTTATGAAAAAATGTTATTGCCAAAATGGAATGTGTTTATAGTTATTTACCTTTTAGAAATTGTTATTCTACTAAAATTATTAAAATTTCATGTTTGTTTAATAAATTACCAATCAATGTTGCTAGTTCTCATTGATTTAGGATAAATTATTTTGTGATCCACCTTTTCTATGAATTCGTGCAACAACTTATTTTTTTCCTTTCCATAGAATCCATGATGTGTTATATAAATGATATCAAAGAATATTCTAAAGGGAATAATGGTTTTCGTGTAAACAATAATGTTGTAATTTTGGTATTCAAATGTAATATGAGAATATTTTATGTATCTTGATTACAAATATAATAAAACTATACTGAAATTTTATATAAATTTTTTTTTATATCATGCCAATATATTAGTAAAGGAACCATATCAGGGATATTGGCATAAGGGTTTCAAGATTATATGAAATCTTATAACCCATTATTATTTATTATGTTATTTCCATATTCAAGAGTAAAATTGTTTCACCATCGAGTACTATAAATGATAAAAACTAAAATGATATCATAAGGTATAAACAATTTCTTTTTTAATTATATTATTAACATTTACTACTCATATTTTAATCAATTCCAATTTATTATCATTTTAATAATTTATTCAAAAAATATGTAATATAATTTCAGGAATTTCAAAAAAATACACTAAAGATATTTTATAAGAAAAATAGTTTTATTAATTGTTTTAAATGTAATGAAAAAAATATCTTGTTTCATGTTATATTTAGATTGTTTAAAATATCTTCCATTTTTTATTTATGGGACACTTTTTCATTCATTATAACATTATTGACCCTTTATGAATAAAAATCATTGATATTGTAGAAATTCTCTTTAGTGGTAATATGGGGTCTTAAAAATTAGATAAGGAAGAAAATAAAAAATTAACATGTTAAAATTTTATTGTATTGGAGGATTAATACTAATAATAGTCATATATTATTTATATATTATTTTTTAGTCACCTCACATAATAATTAATTTATATTAATTAAATACGTTATATAATTCCAGGAATTTTCCTCTCCTCCATTATAAAATATAACCACTTCTTCTCTAATATTCATACAATTTGAGACAAATAGATCAATATGACCCAATATAATTCTATTTGAAAAATTACTAGAATGAATTTAGAGGTTATTTACATCTTAAAATACTATTACATGGGTCTTTATAATGGGATATAATGTAAGTCTATCTTATAAGAGCTAATCCTCATTACTAACTCCTTCAAATTTTATTCTTTTATTACATACAATTAGTCTATTATAACCATCATAAATTAATCTATACAATATTATAAAAATTATTATATTTTAATTTGACTGTGGTGAAACTTTGTTTTATTGCTTTCTTATCCTTCGAAAACTAGAAACATCACTCGTGATTTTATAATCTACACATAGCAATCAAATTTTTTTTAATCACCATTTCATTTGGATGGTTATAAATATTTAAATAATTATTTAAAATTTTATTTATGAAATTATTCAGATGAGGAAATTATAATAACATATAATCCTTTTGACCTTCCTACCTATTTGAAAATGACAACACTACTCATTCATATATATGGATTATCACCTCCATGAAACAATGCGTATTAGTTTTCATTTTCACAGTACATGTATAGTAATAATGATAGATTTAATAAATCAATATGACATATATGATATTAACATTATAATGGATAGTTAAATTATTACTTACCATTGGGATTTCTATCTGTTGAGAAGTGAAAACAATGTTTATGCATAGATATGGACTACTGTCTCCATGGATGGTTCATTCCTTTTCCTATCTATATATCAATTAATGAATATAAATTATATATAATTATTATTTATTAAAATAATATAATGGTTAATATTATAGTGATTATTGAACCATGATCAATGCACAATGATTAGAACTAACAAACCAAAATTCACATGAAAAATGAAATAGTTAACACACATAAAAGGTTATTTGAATAATGAATTAATAATTAAAGAGTGTTTAAATTTTATAATATTATCATATATGACATTATATTTATGTACGTGATTTTTTATACAATTATTAAAAATATCAATTTATTATTGTGATTTTAGTGTTCTTTTTGAAGATAGTGGAACTTGATGTAATGGATTATCATCTCACAATTTCTTCTTTAGGACATATGTTATATTACACACTTATCAAAATTTATGATGTGTAAATAATACTATTTTAAAATATTATATCACAAATATACGTGTCCTTGATATTTAAGGGTCCATTTATATTTATTCCTTGATGTAGTTTACTATTCAAAAGTAATCAAATCGGTAAGTGATTTCTGTTAAAATCACATATTTTTTATCAATATTGTTTATGATCATGTTTTATAATAATGATATGATATTTAAAATATATCAAGTATGAAATTTAGAGTATTTCCTTCTATTTATTTCATGGGATTACATTATTTTCTTCCATCTTCATTTCTTTAGGTACATAATATAATGAAATAGTATTTTTATTGTAATCTGATATAAGATCTATCTTTGGTTTAAATTTATTTTTCTTCAGTGTATATGTATATTAAAACTTTATTTATGATTTTTTTAAAATTAAAATATTGTTTTTAAGAAATTTTAAAAAGTTAATGAATTTTTTATTTAAAATAAATATAATCTAATTTTAGTTATCAGAATATTGTACTACTGAATTTTACAAAAAAAGGGGATAGAAATCTTTGTTTTAACATACAAGAAATAAATGAAATTTCCCATCATCAGGACCACTAAATGGTGAAACATTACCTTAAAATATACCCATGCTATTTATGATGAAATATTTTTCATTTATATATGGAAAATTATTATATTTTAATTTGTGATTTAAAAATTAAAATTTTATTTTCATTGAGAAATACTATAAAAATATATTAAAATAATTTTTTCATATATGATAACTTCTAAAGATGTTAATTATGATATAAGGGGATATGATAAAATTATAAAACTTTAATTATTTCTAAAGAAGGTTTGGGGTTATGATGATGAAATATTGATTAAGCCCATTTTATATTCATTATATTGCGTAGTGATGAATGTATTTATGACCATCTCCAATACATATTAATGAATTTGGGATTATGTGATCATAGAGAATAACATTATGTATAACTATAATTTATTGAGTAAATATATGTACTTTATAAGTTTAATGGGTTTATACGATTATATAGAATAGTTGAAATAGGGTACATGAGTTGTAATCAATATCCTAAATAAGGTAAATAGCGAGTTATCAGAAGACTAACATGGTGTGAATGTATTTGTGGGTATCCTTAACATAATATTTAAATTGTTATTAATAATAACTAAATTACACTGTAATATTATTACATTATTTAAGGAAAATTTTATTCTCTCATGGAACTTTTCCTTTGACCCCTTTATGATTCATGTGTTATGAAATTACATGAATTATGTTATAAATAATACTTATGATATAATAATTTTTAGGGATTATTTTAGATGTATAATCAAAATATCTCATACCATTTATAGTCATATTATGTTTAAATTAACCTCAATAATTCCGTTTTTTACACTTACATTGCATCAAATCTGATAATTTATTATATTTTATCTTCCATTGGATATGTTGAGAGATTTTATTTATGATGAATCCACGAAGGGTTTTTTATTTAAAAAACAATGTGTGAGATGATATAGATTTTATATAAACTTGTTACATATGTACTCATATTTCTAAATACACTAGACCTTTAGAGTTTTGACATAGATCATAGTGGTAAATAATTAATATTCATCTAATAAGATATAATATAGATATAGGAAAGATATAGTTCAATATAATTAGAATCAGAGCACAATTTAGTCATTTTCCTGTTATTATAATTAAATAAAATTGTAAAAAAACATAGGGATAAGTATAATTAAATGATAATATAATAAATGTATAGTATAGAACCGATTATGTCATTTTACTAGTAATAAATAAATGTCTAGATACTATAGTGGAAATGGTTTTGGATCGTGTTTTACAGGGGGAAATAAAACAAAAATAGTTGTTCATGTATATCTAAACTCTCAGTATATTTCACAGTTAGTGTTACCTAACTACACATCTAATTTGACACTTTTATTGGATATAATTAAGATAATTATCCATTTATTATTAAATAATTTTGAATGATTTTAATAGATAAGGATCAAAAATGACCTAGGATAAACATAAGGGGTTATAAATTTGTAATACGTTCTCATGATTTTGATATACTTTAAATGAAATATAATTATTATGACTTTGTTTCTCATGGAATGATTTTTGGTTTTATTTAATGGATGGAACTACAATAAATAATGTTAAATTACAATGTTTTGGACAATGATGTGATTCTATGAAAACTAATGTGATGATAAATAAAGTGACAGATATAAATACTATTCCTAATTCAATATGAGGATATATGATTAATAACCTATATCATAACAAACTCCCAGACTCATTTTGGAATATAATATTGGAGTTTACAAAGTTATTTGTTGGTGGTAATCATGGATAAGAGAAGGATAAATTTTTATCAGGTCATTAATGTTGAAATATTTACCATGGAAAATGACTAAAAAGAATAGTTACATGTATTATTCATAGAAATGTGTGCATTGGTGAAATTATTTCCATGAAAAAATGAAGAGTTTGATGCTGGGAAGTAAATTCAATAATAGGAATCCATTTAATGTTCATGTTATTAAATATAGGGAACATGATATTTATATTTAGTCTATCAAATCATTTAGTGCTTAATTCCTTGACCATGGAAGGGAATATGTTATTCCAATTATTGAAGGGAGACAATTAAAGTGATTATGTATTAGTATTCATGAATTATTTTATAGAAGTACTTTTTACAACTATTGTTTGGTTAAAATACTCATGTAATATATAAGTATTATTCAATAATATTTGTTCAATAAATATTATAAACAATATATTGAGTGATACTGATATCTTGGAACAGTGATTTAATGGTATGGATATATTTTCAAAAACACATGATTGTTAGAAATATGACCCTTAATATGTTTCCAATGAAGATATAATAAATTTCTGTGTGATAAATTATTCTTTGAAATTGATAAAGTAAATGGTATCATATTGATGACCTTTAATTTTGTTTTTGATTTGATGAAAAACATGTTTAGGTCGTATTTGAGGAAGTTTATCACATATGGAACATAATGAATAGTTTATGTGAATAACTTATATATAAGGATTGGTTTTATTTTTATATGAATATATGATATCATTGTGGATTTATCATGATTATGTTTTTAAATATGTCTTAGGAGAATATATAATCAATGTATTCACTTGTTTAGTGTGAAAATTTGTTGGTTACATTATGTTGTATGGGGATATGTGTTAAATATTCTCTTGGGAAAATAATTTATCAAAATTTTTTATTTTTAGTTTTAATTTGATTAGATATATTTATGAGGAATCGTATTGTTAACTATTTTTGGAATGGATTATGTTTAACATATGAGGTTATTTGTGAGGCTTTAGAGAATATTGTATTTTGTTGGAAAACATAATGTAACCATTGTAGTTTTTCTAAATATTTAATGAAATAAAGAATTTTTTTCAATATATTATGGATATTATAATCAGCTAAATGTTAACTTTAGTGCTTCACCATTGAAAATTTCATTGTCTAATAGTATAAGAAGTTGATATTAATTGATGTACAACTATATGATTAAATTATTATAATTAAATGTATTGAATTCATGTAATTATATTATAATGTGTTCAATATCATATTTTTAAATTAATTCCTCAAATATTGAAATCAAACCTTGAAAAAAATTCTATCCTATTTCAGTCAGTTATCATTAATTTATTTCGTTTTCGTCCATAATGTATTTATGATTTTGTGGTAATTAACATTCTCATTATCATGTTCTTTTTCACTCTATATCATTATTCAGACATTAATTTTTATTCCATGTAAATATTATCATGTTGCAATAATGTTCTCTTATTTTATAAGAATGTTATGTGTTACTACATATAACCACGGTATTTACCTATACCTATTTTTTAAGAAGGCGTTTTATTGATTCATATTATGATATCTGTTTAAAACAATAATACATTAAAATAACAAACCCTTGTATTATTATGATCAATTCAAAACGTCAAGGAATAATTTATTTAGTGTGGGAAGGGATATAACACCCCCCAAAAGATTGGTTGAAAATAATAATAATGATGATATCAATCCTAACTTGAAATATTATGTTTTAAGTAAATTTATATGTATTATAAAAATATTATTAATTAATTTTTACTATGATGTTTAATTTATAGGCCTGAATATGAGTAGCCAAATAAAAAATTATATATATATATTTTTTTTCCTAAAAAATAGAAAATTTATGGAATAATAATTTCAAAATAATAAAATATTTATTAGGGGAATAATTTCATTCATTATAAATTCATTTTAATCAAAAATAATTTTTATTGATTTTTTGGGGTGAAAATTATAAATAATTTTTGAAAATTTTATTATATTTGTTTTAAAAAATCAACAAAATTATTTATTTCATTATATATAAATTATATTAGTGTTTTGTTTTTTGATTATTCTCATAATATTAATTTTTCAATGAATAAAGGAAAATAATAATTTTTATAAAAATATATCTTAATTTCATTTAAAAGTCATATTATGAATTAATTTTTACATTAAATTAAAAAATAATTGTTTAATTATATATCATTTTATGAATTACTAAAGAATAATTATTATTATTGATTTAACTAAATGTCCATTCATTGTATTGGACACCTTTTTTCCAAAAACCATTGTTGTCCTTTTATGCATTATAATAAAATTTTTAATATTCCAATTTTAGACATTGAATCTTTAAAAATGGGTTCCTTAATCTTAATATAGTGTTCTAAATTTGTTAAAAAATCCCCTTTGTTTTATATTGTTACTAATAATAACCATAGTAAATATTGTCACTTATATAAGGGTAAATCGAGTAATTAAGGATAATGAACAATCTAATTAAAATAAATGTGACAAAAAAACTTTTCTATAATCTATTTTATGAGTGAGTATATTCTATACTCATATATTATTTAAAATAAAGAATATTTTATTCAATTTATGGTTGAAAATGGATTTTATATTATTTTTAGTATATATTTCGTCCAAAATGTCACTCTCTTTCTTTTAATTCCCAAAAACATTGACAGGGTAAAAACATGCATTCAACTATAGATGCATTATAAAAAATATAAGATATTTTTATCATGATATTTTTTTATTTTTAAAGATAATGTAATTACCTAAAATTCTTATACATCTACGTCTCAGTGCTTTTGTAGGTAATAGGAATATAATGTAAATAATATTAAAATCCGTAACATTAATATTTTTGGGGTAAGTAAAATTTTTCCAAAAAATTAAAATGTAAATATAAAAAATAAGAATTATTTTAAATATTTATATTAAAATTATATTTTTATAAAATTTATTTCAAAAGAAATTTATTTAAATGATTCATAAATTTCATTTTTATTATATTTTGTTAAATAACATTTCATTATTTTTTTAAAAAATCATGAAAAATATTCAATATGATATTTAGGATGATATATTTTCTAAAATATCATCACCATTCCATTTATGTTCCAATTTTTACCATATTAGTAATATTAAAACCCTTTAATATTAATAAATCCATTTACACGGTTATGGTAAAAATTGGATAACGAATGGGTTTTTTATAAATATACTGTCCCAAATGATGTCAAAACAAATAGAAAAATGATTACATGAATAAATTGGGATCATATCCTCCTTATATATAAATATATTTTATTACACATTTAACATAAATTATAAAAATATTATATTATAATATCTCATTTTAAAAAAATATCATTAAAGATATTTTATTATAAACAATAATTTATTAAATAAATAAAAAATTTTAAACATATTATCCTCATAAAAGTTATTTTTATATTGTTTTTAATATCAGCAATGGTCTATTTATGGGTCATCATTATTTTTATGTTAACATTCTACATCCATGAGGAATAATAAAAACATTAATGTTGTAAAAATTCCCTAAAGATGTAATGGGGGAAGAATTAATATTAATTAAAACATGAAAGAAATATGTTGAAATATTATTCTTATGATATTATTCTGAAACATCCTAATACTTTATTCGAAATATACCAATTTTTATCAACCATATAGTTGAAACTAATTTGTATTAATTTTATTCATTATGAAATTCAAAGAGTTATCCTCTTCTCATTTATAAAAGGGAACCTCATATCCTTTATTCCTAACAACATTTGAACTATATAGATAATTCAAAATTATCTATTTCTCTTCTCAACATCCCTATCCATTTTTTTAAATTTTTTATTTTAAAATAGTATTACATTGTACCTTAAGAATGTAAATAATGGAATTCCACCAAAGAAAAGGTAATTTCCCTTACTGACTATTTAGAACACATATATTCTTCAATATTATATATACCTATTATAATAATCATAAAATGATAATAAAATAATAATAAATATACAGAAATTTTATTATCCTTATGGTAAAACCATTTTCCGTCTCTTTTTCATCATATAATAATCACATCCATCACTCACGCGTTTGTATCGTTTAAAATCTCCACGTGGCGGGGAAATTCATTTTTCAGCACCATTTTATTTGGATGGATATAAAGATATAAATATTGAATATATGTTAAATTTATTTATTAATTATACTTTTAAAATAAAATATCAATTATACCTTCTTACATTCCAATCATATATAAAAGATAATGTTTCTCATAAAATGTGTGGATTGGAACCTCCAAAAAGCAAGGTTATTCATTATTTAATTGCAGATTACATTGATTTTTATATGGATAGATAAAATAAATATAAAATATATATATTAAATTAATAATTATTCAATAAATGTGTCTTATAATTTATCATTACTTCATCCATTCCTTCAAAAAGGGGAAATATTGTTCATGCATACGTATGTCAAACCATCTCCATGAATGATATAATATCATTTTCTCTATAATAATTTTATAGAAAACACTAAATATATAAATAATTAATATATATTATGATTATATCATTATTAAAATTCTATATATTATGTATCAATGATTAATGTTTATGTAATGAAATTGAATAACAAAAATTCTCTTCAAAAAACAATATAGTTGATACATGATATAATGATTTAAATAAAAAATTACTAACAAATGGGTGTCAAAATGTTATAAGTGTATCGTATAGAAATTTATAATAATGTAAAATATTTTTTTATTTCTTTATATAAAAAATATTTTTATTTCTCATATGTTAGATCAATATCATTTAAATTCTAACTTAAGGAAATGTTTTTTCATATCTTGTTTTCATCTTTGGGACATATGTTATGTTATGAACCTATCTACATTTATGAGGTGTATATGCATATTTTTTTATATCATGAATATATATATGATCATTTTATTTTATGATTCATTTTAATTTATTATTTCATTAATCTTATGATTGAAAAGTTTACATGTTATTGGGGATTTATGTTATATTATCATTATTTAACATGATTGATTACGATCAAGTTTACAATGATGAAATTTTATATGATATATCTCAATAATAAATTTATTTGTATTCTATATATCATATTATATTTTTTAATTTAAATTTAATCTCATTATGTAACTATGATAATGAAAAAATATATTTAATGATATCTAAATTTATTTCTCTCTTCAGATGATTATCAGTTTCCAACCACGTCCATGTTATTTAAAATAATTTTTAAGAGTGTCTAATTATTCTTCCAGGATTTCTAACAATAATTTTTAAAAATTATTTAATATTTAAAATAGGTTTAAACGTAATATTATATTCATTTTATGAAATATGTACATTTTAATTTTACAAAAAATGATAAAGAAACATTTATTTTAACATACACAACATGAATATACTTTCACACTATCTTGATCACTGAGTGATTTGATGATTTCATTAATTATTACCAATATAAAATTCATGGAAAATTTTTTCCGTTATATTTTTCAAAATTTTATATTTTAATGTGTAATTTATAATTGAAAAGTGTAATTTCATGATGAAATATTCCATTGACATTTTAATATAATTTTTAAACTATGATAAAATACATTAATGCTACACATGTTTAACTGGAAATATAATCCAATTATAACACATTTACTCTTCTTATGGATGTTTTAGGTTTATTATGATGAAATATTGATGAAACCAATTTTTTCTATTAATATATTTATGATGATTTTTTAAAATCATTTAGAATATGAATAAATGTTTTTAAGATTATGTGATGGTAAGGAAAAGAAATTTATAGTCCATCAATTAAATGGGAAATGATTAATGTTTTATGAGATTACAATTTACAAAAATGGAATTCATAATCCCTAAAGAGGGTATAAATATGGTTAAAACATGCCCAAAAGTAAGTACAAATGTGTTTATAAAATAAAGAAGTAGGTACATGGGAAATTATCCGTTGCTTAAAATGTTATTTATGTTTTTGTGGTTTGAATTGACAAATTTTTTTTTGTTTATGATTATACTAAACTACATGCCACTCATATATCATATGAACTTGTTATAACGATATGTACCAATGGATCTAGTTTTTTACCACTATATGATTAATGTCTTCTTAAATAAAATGATTTATTTAATTACTCAATTTTGTGATATTATAATTCTTGGTAATGATTTTAAAAAGATATTTACTTGTTTTCATACCATTTATTGTCAAGAAACGAATAAATGATATTGATATATCCACTATTTAACTTTACATAGAATCTGAGAAAAAAATTTATTATGTTTTAACATCCACATAATATAAATAAATATTTTTAATTTGATGTGGGTATAAATGGTTATTTTTATGATAAAATAAGTTGAAAAAATAAAGATCTTATATGAACTAGTTGATTAAGTATCAATATTTCTGATGAAACTAAACATTCCATGTTATTGTGTGTATCATAATTTTTTCAGCAAAATTAAACTAACAAGATTTAATATTTATGTAGGAAGATTATATGTCACTATAGACTTCCCATATGGTAGAAAAGATAATAAGAGACTTAGGGAGAGCCAGATATTATTGGAAGAGAGGGGTGTGAGAGACTATAAATCCTTGATAAAATTAGTGATCACATAATTTTATGGAATTTAATATATGTTAATTAAAAATTAATAAAATAGTCACATTAAAAATAATAGGATCATGTTCAGAATCCAAAACATACCTGACACCTCAATAAATGCCTTCCTTAGGGACATTAGCCACTTCACAACTATGCAAGGTAAACCATATCACTGAATACTCCCACTGTATACCGGGTATAAACATTCAATTAAAATTCTTAATTTTAAATCAATTAAAATTTTAAATAATGGATATGGTGGAACCCTTATAGTACATGGTGGCCTAGAGAATTACATTTCTACAAGGCTCATTTTCATGATCCCATTACATGCTTGCCAATTATCTGACTACACAAGAACTATGCATCCCGAGTATCTACCTCATTGACAGATCGTAGATACCCACTTAGTGTGGTTTATTTGTTGTGATTCCAACTTGTATATATATCATGATCTGGGTACTAGTACACAGGTGGGTGGTGTCCATCTCGTCATTCTAAATTCAGGTAGGTCGACTCTGTTGGAGGATACTTGATTCCTGTAGTGGGACATGATCTGATGTGTTTTTACCTCACTACATATTTGAAAAAATTATTTTTGGATTTAAGACCCTTTTATGAGGAAAAAATTCTTAAACCAAATTCATACTGTTTCTTGGATTCTGTGTTCCCTAATAGACATTGGTATCCCTATGTCCGTGTAGCCTGGGAGTGAAAATATATGACTTATTGGACCAATCATGGTGAATAGTTATTCTAAATCCATAAATGATACAACTTCTAAAATAAACCAAAAAATAATCCATTACCTGGATTTGAAACTTGGACTTTTGGATTCTATGATGGTTTATGTACCACTTAACTACCATCTTGTTGAATGGGTACATATTATTCACCCATTTAGTACTCATTATTATCTATCATCATGGGGATAGAACAATTATGTAATAAAATATCATGAAATATAATATTTGACCTATTAAAACTCTTCTTACATTATATTAGGGTATAAAATAACATGTCCGAATGGTTGTTAGACCTAATATACCTATCAAAACATTTTTGGTTAGACCAACCACCCCTCTATGACAAAGCTCATCCTCTATAGGCAATGTCCATCATGGTAACTAAAAAGAATAAAAAATACCTAATAAATCACATATTCAATCTGAGATCCTCTTACAAACCTATTAAAAAGACCTCAAGTGATTCTAAAAACAATTATCTATACTGAAACACCAAATCCTATCGATTAAAAAACAACCAATTACAACTATTACTGACCCCTATAAGAATTCCTTACCACTTAAATTGTCAGCTATTGATCATACTAAAATCACCTGAATATATTAATATACGACCCAAAATTTATATATTCCCTCACTAATCTATCATCTAACTACAAATATTATTTATAAAAAAGAAATAGAAATTTCATTAATCTCACCATCTTGAACTTATTCATCTATTTCCCACAAAATGAGATAATGATGGGAACTCATATCCTATCACTAATAATATTTAATTACAATATCCATGTAATTTGTATTATAATATTCTCCATTACAACATTGATAACGACTACAAAATATTACAATAAGAACCAACCATAGAATAGTAAAAAATATTGGCATTCCCTTAAACCCGAATAATTATGCAAATTTTCCATATTATATTAACAAATAAACACAATTAAACAAAAATCCCACTCACTAAAAAGAATATAAATCACTATCTCCCACTAAATAAATAGATTTGTGTTACACACCTCTTACAGTTGAGACCCCTCCAGACTACAAAACTAATTAATATAACATGACCCCAAACCTTATCATATATGAACCAATAATGGATCACATCTGATATAACCAGGAAATAAAACATCCTATGAATCCAAAAACATAATAAATTTATAAATTCTATTTTTCTCCATTATTATTAAAGATTATAATATATTATAATATAGTTTATGGTTGTATAATCCACTCATAAGTAATATGAACATAACATCATTTTGTGATATAATATACCAAAAAAGAAAGATTTGTAGTCTAGTATATGTATTCACAAAAAAATATATATTATAACACCACATTATTAATTTTTGATACACTAAATCCATGAATGTCTTCCTAGAACCATAACATTACTCATAAGTAATTACAAATTTGTCATGTGAAAAATAGGTTTATGAAATGATATTTAAATGTACCTCAATATCATCTGAAACACAACGTTTATGAGTGTAATAAAACTCAACTATAACAAAAAACCCAATAAAAATATTATTGAATTCACAATAAACATAAACCTCAGTCTATACATATGTTAACCAGGAATACGATATGATCTACATTCTATGTCTGGACAAAAACCATGATTTCTACCTACCACACCCAAAATAAAAAACCACTCTAATGTGTCATTGTAGTGATATATGACCTATATATATAAAATGGATTTTTTTGGGTATATCCATCTGACCTCAAACACATATCACAATATAATGGAGGCTACCTACTAGTAGAAAGGGTCTAATGTGTGATATTTGGGAATTTATATCCACATTTTAATTTAATATAATAGATACACATATAATAAATTAATAATAGAAACATATTTGAAGAAATAGATCAATATACCTCCCACTATAAAAAAACTACAATACAAGAAATAATATTCATTAGAAAAGAGACTACCCCATAGTGTTGATATTAAACTATTGATTCTTAATACATTATGATTACCTTATATTAAATAACGACCATTCACTCTTTAATGAGTATGTTTGAAATATTTATATTTTCAATGTTAAAAAAATTTTATTTTTAGGTAACCTGTTTTGAGAGATAAATAGGATTTTATTATAAGTAAATTTATAATTTATATCGAAAAGATGTGTAAAATGTACATCAGGATGTCATATATAAATTTAATTGGTCAAAAGGCTTACAATTTCCTAAAATGGGTTTCTTAAAAGTGCATAAAATACATACCATTATATATAAAACTATAATGACTATTAGTACATGAATTTTTAAACCTACCAAATGATGACTTATAAATCCCACTAGTCCCAGATTACCTATTTCTATGGAAATAAATATTCAAAAACCATTGAAATTGTGATAAATCAAAGGAAAATTATATAGAGTTATTTTTTTCTTAACTCATTAAATATAGAAGGATATTTCCTATGTTTTAGAAACATATTAGATAAGTGTTGAATCAGACCTTGGGATTATCATCTATAAATAGTACTTTAACCTCAAGGAGATGATGGTTTTCTAGTCTAGCGATCTCATGATTCTATTTATTTTTATAAAAAATAATTACTATTTAGTGAAATTCCATTTACATCATTGTGGAGTTCACTTAAATCTTAATTTTTTGGATTTACTTGTAAAATCTATATGTTTTTTAATATTTAATCATTATTTGTTAGTTCAAATAGATTGAGGGATCTTAGGGAAAAAGTGATAACTTTTTTCCCTAATCATGTAATTGAGGGATACTTGGGAAAAAGAGATAAAAATTTGTATAATCATGCTAATATAGGGATGACAAGTCTTATAAGAAAAACCACACAATATTTTAAAAATATTGGATACCTAAAAATAGGTTTTCATACTTTCTTAACACCATGGATGAATGTGTTGATCATTCATAGAAATTTTTTTATATTTTGAAAGATCATTTATACAACAATTTTTACATTCTAAAATATTACTGTAAAAGTTTTAGAATTCATATATTCAATTTATAATATTTTATAATATTTTATATAAATAAATCTTTAGTCTAGTGATATAATGTATATCATACAACACTTCATTTTGTTGGCTATAATAGCAAACAAGGATTTGTGAAAATAGTATGTTAATATTTTTTAAACAATAATTTGAACCCCTACTATATAACACTGAATACTCTGAAAATATTACATTTGATATTAAAGGAAGTATCTACATATATTTAACTACTAGAATTTAGGGAAGTGTCTTTTTATTATAGTATAATCAGTAGGAAGTCTACAAAATCTAAATCCAAGACAACCATAAATGTTTTATAGTGATTACTATGACTACTGGTGAGTTAACATGAATAAAATTGATATTAAAATTGGTGTTTAAAATATTTATATGGTTATTATAAGTTAATAAATTCCAAATAACGAAGTCATGTATTTCACAAGAGAATATAAATCAAAATACATGCTAAATTACAATGACAAAAAATAAATTAATGGGATCTAGGAAAAGGAATGGTTATAATAAGACATCATATTTCGAGGCATAGAAAATTTAAAGAAGATGATCTAAGAAATTAAAATTTTTACTTTCTCTGGTTTTAAAACAAGAAATTAAATTATTATTTCAAAAAAAATATTATTATTTAATACTGAGTGAATTAGTACCTCATATTAATCAATATATCATGATTTTTTAATATTCAATAATAACATGGAGAAATAGAGATAATAGATAAATTATTAATATAAAAATTAATCGTTATTATAAAAAATATGTTGTAATAAAAGGTATCAATGATTGATTACAATAAATATATAACCAATATGGGTTTGGGTGTTTTTATGGGATCTCTCATTTTGTTCCATAGTATGTTAAAACGATATTATAAGAATGAAAATTAAATGTATTGAAATGATTTTGATTAAATATTTTATATTATATCTATAAATAATAATGAATGTTAAAATAGATTTAAATCATTGATTTCAAATAAAAATTTCTTGGATGAATAAGAAATTAGTTTTTCTGAAAAATATGAGAATGATATTTATCATTTGGCTAAGATATTGCACAAAATTTTTGGAATTATTGTTTATGGAAATATGTATAAAAATATATAAAGGTATAATAAATAAGAAGGATACTTTTGAGGTAATTTGTATTTATTCAAAAACATAATAACATATAAGACCTAATTTTATGAGGTTAAAGATTAATGGATATGTATCAATAATGTTTGTAAACGTAATGAAGAGAAAATCCTAAAATCCTCAGATACATGCAGTTTTATTCAAGTAGAATCATCTTCAGAATGTTCTTAATATGATATTAGAAATAATAAAAAAATTGTGTTTATATAATGTATTTTCTTAAAACATAAATTCTATATATAGAGGGTATCTTATTAATCTCTTGTGAATTAAACATTAAATGATAATTATACTGATTCTGATGATTAATATTTTCTACTTATTCTGAAGAAGAAAATATTGTCACATTTGTGTATGGATTTATAATAACATATTTAAATAGATTACTAGACGTATTACCTTGATCAAGAATAAGAATATAATACTTATATAAGGGTACGATTATTCTAAATTAGAACTTGAAAAATCCAATGTTATAATTTCTAAACATTATTATAAAATTTATAATTCTATTCTGGAGTATGAAACAAAATATAATTAAATATCAACTAATAATTATAAGAATTTGTTTTTAAATCTAAATTCAGAGATAAATTTTCTGATGAAACATTATTCAAATTTTAACTATAGTGTGGAATATTTTGATAATATATATAGTGGATTCCCCATAATTTTTTTTTATGTTCTCTTACTTTATAATGATTCCACAATATATGTAATTATTATATTTAGAAATTGATCGATTATCTGAAAACATTAAAAGATGTTAAATTGGAAAAATAAATATTAAAAAACCATATAATTTTGTTCCCAAAATTACAATATATTTTGATAAATTGTTTTACATTAAATATAATAATTTTTTGTAGATATAGATTCCAAAAATGTTATTTACTAAAAACTGTAAATGATATAATGTCTTTGAATAAAAAAATATATACCCTTTTAAGGGAGAATATTTTTCTACCATCAATTAGGACATATGGTGCGTGGATAACTATTTTGATAACAATGTCTAATAAAATAACATTCTTTCAATAGATTATAAATATAAAATGTGGAAAATTGATGTAAAGATAAAATTTTTATAGACTGATTAAAAATATCAGTGATATTTAATTTTATAGTAACGAATTAATTTATAATATTTTGTTGTTGTATAACATAACAAAAATTTCAATAACATAAGTAAATTACATGATAATGGTTAGGTAATGGTCATCCGGAATGGAAATTATAACATTAAATGTTCAGAAGTTATATTCATTCTTTTTTCTCATAGGCATGATAATGTTTACACCTTGAAATTAGGTGGCCTTTAAAACTAATCCCTAACATTCTTATGTAGAATGAGAGATCAGTCATGGTTTTGGGATATAATGTTATGACTCGGAAATATAATAAATTGATCTAAAATTTCAATGAATGTAAACATTATTGATCTACAAGATCTTAGATTTAATTCCCCTAAATTTTATAATCCTTGTTTTTTTTACGTAACATAAGTTAAGCATGAAATCTTTTAAGGATGTACCAGATTCTAAATATTTATTTTTAGTGAACATATATTTTTTCTCTAACATATACTAGAATAACTTACAAAAAATAATATGTATTTATATTGGTTTATGAATAAACTATAAGGCCCCAGCCTTAAACCTTACTTAATCTTGAGTTATTACAAGATTACACATTGAGGATCTTTTCAGGTTTAGAGTTTTAGAGAATTAGATCATGAAACTTGCATTACATTCCACATTTAAACAAAGTGGTTACATAAAAGTCAGCATTCATTCTTCCCATCAACGGGAACATATTTAAAATATAACACGGATTCTTTCTTGACACATCCTTGACACTATCATCACATCATGTACCTTTCCCTTGACCTGTGAAAAACATTTCAAAAACATGGGATGAGCATAAAAAGCTCAGTAAGAGTTATAAAAATATGGAAAGGAAACATGAGTTCATATATACATAAGAATGAAATCATACTTTACCCATAAAACAAAGGCACTTTAACATACCTCATCAAACCATGAATAAATCATAGAAATCATAAGACATAAAGGTAACTTGAGGCATTCATAACATTCTTATGTAGGGAGTAACCCTCTTGGTTACGTTTGGAATACCCATCACAGTATATTCCCTAAATCTCTTCGGAGAAACCTTAACGTTTCACTCCTTCGCGTTACCCAATGCATTGGAGAGCTATATCGGGCTCACCCGCCCTTAGTTTATCACGGAACCACCCGTTCTTCATAACAATGCCCAAGAACCATAACATAATCGTATCACATAAACATGAATAAAGGAAACATAACATTTCCACATTTCAATCACAATATAACATATTAGGATATTGAAATAATGAATCCATTCAAAAAGAAACCATTTCCAAAACCATTTAAAACATTTAATAAAGAGATTTTTGAATCAAAGTGTCCCATACCACCTTGAAGCTTTTAACCATTTAAACCATTAATATCCATATAAATAAATCCTTAAAACCATTTTGAAAACATGGATATTAATAAGAACAAATAACTAAAACATTTAAAACGATATTTTGGTTAAAGGGGTTTTACCAAAATTAGAGACACTTGAATACAATAATCAAGGAATAACATTTAGTCAGAACTTTATAATATCATGAGAATAAAAGGATTCATGATATAATACTCCAAAGGACAGTACATACACCATATAAGAGTGAATTGGTGCATAACAACAATGAACCCTCAATAGAAATGTCAAATGTGATGAAATACCTTATAAAGTAGGTATCCTTAAATTAAGGACAAATAAATCTCAAAAAATATGTGTGACAAATATATAGACACCCAATATAAGTGGATATTAAGTGTAAAACAATAAAAGGTCATTCACACATATTCAATGGATGACATATTTAATGACTACAAGTTGAACCCAAAGAAATCGAAATTGGGTTAAGAAGTTCCCTTGACAGCCTAACGGCGTCACATCAAAATGAGTTGATGAGAGATAAAAAGAGTATCTCATCACTTGGACACAAAATTTACATCATTAAGGATATATGGGAACATATCCCAACATAACAATATGTAAATTAAAAGACCCAATAAAAGAAGTCTTTTAAAAAGAGGAAGGGTGAAAGGTTCCCTTACCGAATTGGGTATCTTTCAAAACATACACCCCATGAAAGAAGGGCAATAAATCATTGATGTAAATACTCATAAACGAAAGTATATTACACAAAGAGTAGAATAATGGGCAGTACATACACCACTCAAAGGAAATTGTGGCAAATGTAGCATAAATCTCACGGGGATAAAAGTGAGATGAAAAATCCCTTACGAAAACTCGGCAGCCTAACGGCGCCACATAAAACTTCCAAAAGGATTGATGAGAGAGAATAGGGTCTCTCATCACATGAACATAAAAATTACAGTAGGAGTAATATAAAATAACATCTTAATCATAATAAAGATGAGCTTAAAAGAAATTACATAAAAGAATGTACTTAAAAAGAAAGAGAGTTGTAGGATCCCTTACCTCGGGTCCGACTTGACTCGATCATTCTTTAATCTCCTGAATAATAAACTTGAGTTAATTTATAATTCCTTAAGAACCATTTTCAAGTTCATTATTACTTTTATACCACTTATTACCTTGTCATAAACATTATGTAATCATTTAAGTTAATAATATTTGTTTTGCCGATATTTGGTTCTTAAGTCGAAAGTGGTCTTCTTACAATTACATGTTGTTCGTGTGGCCAAATGTTTATTATATCCAGAATTGTATTCATTATGTAGATATCATATATTTCATATATATCCAGTACATGCATGCATTTATAACATTACATAATCATTTAGAGGTAAGAAATGAAATGCACCGTTCATGGAGACGGTAAGCCGTACGTACGCATGAACGCTACTTTCATTTCTATTTCATATTTTATAGAATGGAATAATAATGATATAAAGGTATATTATAATTCCAGTATAATATCATATATAATATCATATTTCCATCCTTTATACATCCCACATATGGTATTTAACGAATCAAATCACTTTGAGGGGGCGGTAGTCCGCACTTCCTTAAATGAAGATATCGCGTATACCCATAATGGAAGCCACAAAGGTAAGACAAAAATGAAAAAATACAGAAGCATAAATAAAACATAAACATATTATATATCATATATAAAAATAGTGACATCATAATGGCCACCTTTGAAGGTGTTAAATGAGTATTGAACAATCATCGTTTCGGGAGGCAGAATTTCACCGTCCACGGAAACCGTATGTTCTTTAACCATTTGATGTAGTTGTGTGAGAGTGTAGCTAAAATAAATATTGTAACAACATCCTAGTATATTGAAGATACTGGTGTTGTTACAAAAGAAGTAAATAAAAAGAGATTATAGGTTTGGAGAAGCAAAATAAAACAAATGAACAAGAGAGAATGAGTTACCTTTAAAAGTGTAATCTCCTTTTGATTTGAGCCTAAAGGCTTCCTTTGAGAGGATTCTGCCCAAAGGGGATCCTCTAGGATGAGGAGAGGGATGTTGAGAGAGTAAATGGGCAGGGGTTGGCCGAGCCAAAGGCTTGAGGGGTGTGGGAAAAGAGGTAGAGGTGGGGGCCTTTTATAAGAGGAGAGGAGGGGCACTTTTGGAAAGCAATGAAATATTACATTATTTGAAAATGATTTTCGGTTCTAAAGGGTCCCACATTGATAGAATTCGTGGATAAGGTGATAAGGAATCGAAATCCACTCATCCAATTGGTTTTGTCCATGTGTATATTGTAGATTTTTCATTATCTTTCCATTTTAATTAAATTGTCAAATAATGATGTCATCGCTGCATCATTATTATGTCATAAATAATTTAATTTCTTTAATGTCTAAAAATTATAAAACAAAATACTATGATATAGGAAATCTTTTTATCTTTCCAATGACTATTTATAATCAAAATTTGGACTTGTATAACCCCACTTAAAAAATGTTTTAGTAAAACATACTATGTTAGTGTCATTTTCACTTTAACATTAAATAAAAAGTATTTTATGTTATTTCCCAACAAAAGTGGATCCATGGGGTCCCCAAGTTAGGCCATGGCTTGTCTTGGTCGGCCATGACACAACCAATAGGGTTGTGACATGTGTCTAGGTCATTTCATTTTTTAAAAGTATTATTTATACCTTAAACTACACTAATTATCACTAATCGCGATTAAAAACTTAATAAGTTACTATTCACCAAAAAATTATTATAATCTCATTGAACCACATTTTACTTCTTAATGACAACCATGTATGTCGGATTTTCAAAATTCAATACACATTAGTGGTAAACTTTCTTTTAACTGAAAAATCAGTTTGCTTGATTATCACTTAGTGGTTTCACTATTCATCAAAAATTGAAGTTTTTCAGAAAATTACCAAAAATTCACCCTAAGCTATATTTGATATTCTGAATTCAAAAATGAAGTCCGTTTTACAAAATTCAAAACATATTATTCACATTAATTAATTTAATAATTAATTCCCGCTGTCAGAGCAAATAGCGTGTTTTTATAAAACAATAAGTATCAAAAGATTGACACCAGTTTAAGTCCGATTTCAAAGTGAAATTAATTCCAACCACCACTATTGGATTAAATGGTAAAAATATTTCCTAATTTCACTTTAAAACCAATTCAAAAGATAATCTAATCATATAAATAAATTAGATTAAAAAGTGGTTTTGAATTAAAATACAACATTTTACACTATTCCTTAAAAAAATGAACTTTATCGGAAAGATACCAAAAATTTACACAATGTAAATTTTGATGTCCCGATTCTTAATAAGAGTTTTATTTGGTCCAAAAGAATGTTTAAGAGTGAACAAAACTATATTTAATGATGGTTCAACATCAAAAGGTGATAAGTGAACCTTTAGTGAAAACTAGGGCATATACGCCTAAAATTGAATTCTTTCCGTATTTTAAGCCTCTATTCTTTATTGGATAAATGTAAAAACAATTAAAAACATATGAAATCATATTTTAGTTATTTCTATCCATTCCCGCCAATACAACGGCTACATGTTAACTATCATTTAAAATAATATTATTTTATTATTAGAGTGCAACGTAAGATTCCCAAGAAACTCGTTGTTGCGTGTTGGGTACGCCATCGAGCATAGCGTCCCCTTTAAAGTCATATTAATATTTTATTCACAAATATGGATAAATACAAAAATGTCGTATTCTTTATTTACCTGGGGTGTTACATCCTTCCCCCCTTTTGGGAATTGCGTCCGCGCAATTTTAAAATTGGACTTGGAAACATCCTTGGAAGTCCCACATCGGAACAAGAGTTGGTAAAACAATCACTTTAAAATAAAGAAAGATAAGTACAAAGGTCACCCGAGTTAACCCATACTAGGACTCCAAGTATGAAAATATGGACATGGAGGAAAAAACAAAGGGTCACGTTCTTATGGAGAGTGATAGAAAACATGTTTAGGAGAAAGTTAACAATGAGAAAATCACAAACTTGTGATGGGTTAAACGGTATTCGATTCCCCAGTAGGAAAAGTTAATATACAACATTTTTTTTTTAAGTTACTTTTTATTGAGGAATTTATTCATAAGGAAACATAATCACTTATCATATTGACTTTCAACTTTTATTATATTCCTTTCACAAACTCATATTTTCTCCAAAAGACGAGTATTTAGGAAGACTTGTTCACATTAAGAGTACTATAATCAACTTCTAGAGGATCACCTAATCCACAAAAGAGAACTATGTACATCCTATGTCTTTAGGCTTAAACCAGAACCAAAACCAAAAAGGCTATTACAAGATCAGATAATTTAGAAAAGGATAACCCCTTATAAAAAGAAAATCTATTCTTAATCTCCAAAATTTGTCCAACAAAACCCAAAGTTCAAAGAGGACCATCCGATAAACAATTTGTCCATAAAATTCTTCAAAGTAAACCAATATAAGATTGAAACCCAAATATTTGAAGGATTTAGTCACATAGTCTTCCAAGTTAAATCGTAACATTTATCTCCAAACAACATCAGTTGCTCCTAAAGTCTCACATTGAAAAGTAATTATCCTAATCACATATCCTCCATGATAGGTTAATCATTTTTATAAATAACCCAAAATCAACTCACTCTTAATTCATAAAATCATATAACCAAAAATAATCAGTCAAACTAACCAGGGACTTCACGTAGTCCAGTGGTAGGCGATAAATACCAGTCGCACTTTGGTTGTGGGTTCGATTCCCGCAGCTTTGTCCGACGCGACGGGATGTCACACGGTCTGCGTGTTGTCCTTTTTCCAAAACTATATAATTCTCAAAACATTCCCCAAAATGAGATAAAATCTTCAAAAATATTCATAACATATTTTAACCTCAAGTTTATCTCATTCCTTTCCTTTTCCATCATATCATAGAGTAACCCATAATTACCTAAAAAGTAAGGATCATATAAACCCTAATGGTTACCTTAATAATTATTACCTGAATTTCCACATCGAGTTGGCCATCTCGTAAATGATGCATTAGAGAACTCACGAAGGTTGAAGTGATTGATCATGGATCCTTGATAGTTGGTTTAGAACAACTATGAGATTCCTCATTGAATCCCCTATCTCATCTAGTATCATAATCAGAGAACCACCACAGTTTCCTTCAAACCCATTGTCACTTTGGTGCCTGCTAGATCCATCCATTCACTAAAAACATAAATGTCAGTGTGAGTATATCAACAAAAACATCATGTACTAATGAGGAAGGTAGACTCTAAGATATACTTACTCATTCACATTATCTAAAATTAGGACTCTTTCTGAAATTCTAACCATTATGGTAATGTCACTTATGCTTAAGGAATACCCTAACCTCTAAAGTTATCTAAACCGACCTTTGATACCAACTATAAGGCCCCAGCCTTAAACCTTACTTAATCTTGAGTTATTACAAGATTACACATTGAGGATCTTTTCAGGTTTAGAGTTTTAGAGAATTAGATCATGAAACTTGCATTACATTCCACATTTAAACAAAGTGGTTACATAAAAGTCAGCATTCATTCTTCCCATCAACGGGAACATATTTAAAATATAACACGGATTCTTTCTTGACACATCCTTGACACTATCATCACATCATGTACCTTTCCCTTGACCTGTGAAAAACATTTCAAAAACTTGGGATGAGCATAAAAAGCTCAGTAAGAGTTATAAAAATATGGAAAGGAAACATGAGTTCATATATACATAAGAATGAAATCATACTTTACCCATAAAACAAAGGCACTTTAACATACCTCATCAAACCATGAATAAATCATAGAAATCATAAGACATAAAGGTAACTTGAGGCATTCATAACATTCTTATGTAGGGAGTAACCCTCTTGGTTACGTTTGGAATACCCATCACAGTATATTCCCTAAATCTCTTCGGAGAAACCTTAACGTTTCACTCCTTCGCGTTACCCAATGCATTGGAGAGCTATATCGGGCTCACCCGCCCTTAGTTTATCACGGAACCACCCGTTCTTCATAACAATGCCCAAGAACCATAACATAATCGTATCACATAAACATGAATAAAGGAAACATAACATTTCCACATTTCAATCACAATATAACATATTAGGATATTGAAATAATGAATCCATTCAAAAAGAAACCATTTCCAAAACCATTTAAAACATTTAATAAAGAGATTTTTGAATCAAAGTGTCCCATACCACCTTGAAGCTTTTAACCTTTTAAACCATTAATATCCATATAAATAAATCCTTAAAACCATTTTGAAAACATGGATATTAATAAGAACAAATAACTAAAACATTTAAAACGATATTTTGGTTAAAGGGGTTTTACCAAAATTAGAGACACTTGAATACAATAATCAAGGAATAACATTTAGTCAGAACTTTATAATATCATGAGAATAAAAGGATTCATGATATAATACTCCAAAGGACAGTACATACACCATATAAGAGTGAATTGGTGCATAACAACAATGAACCCTCAATAGAAATGTCAAATGTGATGAAATACCTTATAAAGTAGGTATCCTTAAATTAAGGACAAATAAATCTCAAAAAATATGTGTGACAAATATATAGACACCCAATATAAGTGGATATTAAGTGTAAAACAATAAAAGGTCATTCACACATATTCAATGGATGACATATTTAATGACTACAAGTTGAACCCAAAGAAATCGAAATTGGGTTAAGAAGTTCCCTTGACAGCCTAACGGCGTCACATCAAAATGAGTTGATGAGAGATAAAAAGAGTATCTCATCACTTGGACACAAAATTTACATCATTAAGGATATATGGGAACATATCCCAACATAACAATATGTAAATTAAAAGACCCAATAAAAGAAGTCTTTTAAAAAGAGGAAGGGTGAAAGGTTCCCTTACCGAATTGGGTATCTTTCAAAACATACACCCCATGAAAGAAGGGCAATAAATCATTGATGTAAATACTCATAAACGAAAGTATATTACACAAAGAGTAGAATAATGGGCAGTACATACACCACTCAAAGGAAATTGTGGCAAATGTAGCATAAATCTCACGGGGATAAAAGTGAGATGAAAAATCCCTTACGAAAACTCGGCAGCCTAACGGCGCCACATAAAACTTCCAAAAGGATTGATGAGAGAGAATAGGGTCTCTCATCACATGAACATAAAAATTACAGTAGGAGTAATATAAAATAACATCTTAATCATAATAAAGATGAGCATAAAAGAAATTACATAAAAGAATGTACTTAAAAAGAAAGAGAGTTGTAGGATCCCTTACCTCGGGTCCGACTTGACTCGATCATTCTTTAATCTCCTGAATAATAAACTTGAGTTAATTTATAATTCCTTAAGAACCCTTTTCAAGTTCATTATTACTTTTATACCACTTATTACCTTGTCATAAACATTATGTAATCATTTAAGTTAATAATATTTGTTTTGCCGATATTTGGTTCTTAAGTCGAAAGTGGTCTTCTTACAATTACATGTTGTTCGTGTGGCCAAATGTTTATTATATCCAGAATTGTATTCATTATGTAGATATCATATATTTCATATATATCCAGTACATGCATGCATTTATAACATTACATAATCATTTAGAGGTAAGAAATGAAATGCACCGTTCATGGAGACGGTAAGCCGTACGTACGCATGAACGCTACTTTCATTTCTATTTCGTATTTTATAGAATGGAATAATAATGATATAAAGGTATATTATAATTCCAGTATAATATCATATATAATATCATATTTCCATCCTTTATACATCCCACATATGGTATTTAACGAATCAAATCACTTTGAGGGGGCGGTAGTCCGCACTTCCTTAAATGAAGATATCGCGTATACCCATAATGGAAGCCACAAAGGTAAGACAAAAATGAAAAAATACAGAAGCATAAATAAAACATAAACATATTATATATCATATATAAAAATAGTGACATCATAATGGCCACCTTTGAAGGTGTTAAATGAGTATTGAACAATCATCGTTTCGGGAGGCAGAATTTCACCGTCCACGGAAACCGTATGTTCTTTAACCATTTGAATTAGTTGTGTGAGAGTGTAGCTAAAATAAATCTTGTAACAACATCCTAGTATATTGAAGATACTGGTGTTGTTACAAAAGAAGTAAATAAAAAGAGATTATAGGTTTGGAGAAGCAAAATAAAACAAATGAACAAGAGAGAATGAGTTACCTTTAAAAGTGTAATCTCCTTTTGATTTGAGCCTAAAGGCTTCCTTTGAGAAGATTCTGCCCAAAGGGGATCCTCTAGGATGAGGAGAGGGATGTTGAGAGAGTAAATGGGCAGGGGTTGGCCGAGCCAAAGGCTTGAGGGGTGTGGGAAAAGATGTAGAGGTGGGGGCCTTTTATAAGAGGAGAGGAGGGGCACTTTTGGAAAGCAATGAAATATTACATTATTTGAAAATGCTTTTCGGTTCTAAAGGGTCCCACATTGATAGAATTCGTGGATAAGGTGATAAGGCATCGAAATCCACTCATCCAATTGGTTTTTTCCATGTGTATATTGTAGATTTTTCATTATCTTTCCATTTTAATTAAATTGTCAAATAATGATGTCATCGCTGCATCATTATTATGTCATAAATAATTTAATTTCTTTAATGTCTAAAAATTATAAAAAAAAATACTATTATATAGGAAATCTTTTTATCTTTCCAATGACTATTTATAATCAAAATTTGGACTTGTATAACCCCACTTAAAAAATGTTTTAGTAAAACATACTATGTTAGTGTCATTTTCACTTTAACATTAAATAAAAAGTATTTTATGTTATTTCCCAACAAAAGTGGATCCATGGGGTCCCCAAGTTAGGCCATGGCTTGTCTTGGTCGGCCATGACACAACCAATAGGGTTGTGACATGTGTCTAGGTCATTTCATTTTTTAAAAGTATTATTTATACCTTAAACTACACTAATTATCACTAATCGCGATTAAAAACTTAATAAGTTACTATTCACCAAAAAATTATTATAATCTCATTGAACCACATTTTACTTCTTAATGACAACCATGTATGTCGGATTTTCAAAATTCAATACACATTAGTGGTAAACTTTCATTTAACTGAAAAATCAGTTTGCTTGATTATCACTTAGTGGTTTCACTATTCATCAAAAATTGAAGTTTTTCAGAAAATTACCAAAAATTCACCCTAAGCTATATTTGATATTCTGAATTCAAAAATGAAGTCCGTTTTACAAAATTCAAAACATATTATTCACATTAATTAATTTAATAATTAAATCCCGCTGTCAGAGCAAATAGCGTGTTTTTATAAAACAATAAGTATCAAAAGATTGACACCAGTTTAAGTCCGATTTCAACATGAAATTAATTCCAACCACCACTATTGGATTAAATGGTAAAAATATTTCCTAATTTCACTTTAAAACCAATTCAAAAGATAATCTAATCATATAAATAAATTAGATTAAAAAGTGGTTTTGAATTAAAATACAACATTTTACACTATTCCTTAAAAAAATGAACTTTATCGGAAAGATACCAAAAATTTACACAAAGTAAATTTTGATGTCCCGATTCTTAATAAGAGTTTTATTTGGTCCAAAAGAATGTTTAAGAGTGAACAAAACTATATTTAATGATGGTTCAACATCAAAAGGTGATAAGTGAACCTTTAGTGAAAACTAGGGCATATACGCCTAAAATTGAATTCTTTCCGTATTTTAAGCCTCTATTCTTTATTGGATAAATGTAAAAACAATTAAAAACATATGAAATCATATTTTAGTTATTTCTATCCATTCCCGCCAATACAACGGCTACATGTTAACTATCATTTAAAATAATATTATTTTATTATTAGAGTGCAACGTAAGATTCCCAAGAAACTCGTTGTTGCGTGTTGGGTACGCCATCGAGCATAGCGTCCCCTTTAAAGTCATATTAATATTTTATTCACAAATATGGATAAATACAAAAATGTCGTATTCTTTATTTACCTGGGGTGTTACATAAACAATATATAACTGGGTCTCTATTCTAAAGAATAAGTCGAAATCTACCTTTTTTTGAGATTTTTATGCTTTCTTTACAAATAAGAAAAAACTACTATTGGTAACTATTCACAATGACCATTTTGGTAAGATTGAAATATTTTATTTTTAATTTTTTATATGAAATACATTACCGAAAAATTTCCACCACCAAGAACTCCTTATCAAAATGGTATTGCTAAATGAAGAAATAGAGTTTTTTCGGATATTAAAATATCCATGTTGAGAGAATAATAAATTGATAAATATTTTTGGTTTTTTATTTTTAATACTGCATACTATACTGAAAATATTTTTCTTCTATGAAATTTTATTAATAAAACTATATGGTTTATGTAAATAAAGAATAAAAAATACATCTGAGATCATAATTTATGGATGTCATGTTTTCATTAAGAATTATTAAAATAATATTTATTAATTTGATCAATATGTTATTGAAGGAATATTTCATGGAAATTCAAGAGCAAGTATGTATTTTCATGTTTCTAAAGAGTAACAAATATTGTTTAGGAAAACATTCCTTTTATATTTAATGAAACTAATCTTATTTTAAGATCCCTAAAACAATATATTCATATGATGTTTTTAAAACAATGTTTCATTAAATGATGGAAATTATTTCAATATTGATCCATATTATAAATTACAACATATTTAGTTCAATTATATGATGTTCAACATGTTGTTGGAGATATATGTTTACATATTCAATATATCAATATATCATATGGAATCATTCCCCGAATAATATCAATGGACATGTTGATTAACAAGTTAAACTCATGCTCCATAATAATGAAATTATAAAATTATGAATATCTATCTTAGCTAGAACATAAAACACATTATTAGGATTTATGTGATTATGTATAAATAAGGGAAGTAAATGATTAACTCAATGAATTTGTGAGGAAAAAAGTTTTTTACATTTGTTTAATGGTATTAATTTCTAAAATTAATTGACGTAAAATAGATTTACTGTAAAAAATATGATGAAATTGAATTTATTGTAAAAAATAAAAATTTTATATTTCATAATTCTTATAATAATAAATAATATATATATTATTATGTTTGTATTAATATGGTATAAATAATAAAATATTTTCTTATACATATCACCATTTTATTACAAATAAATTTTACATTATATTAAATGGAAGTGATGTTATATATTTGGAATAGATGTGGAGAAGAGAATTTTGTTGTTGAACAATAACCTAGTTTTGAAAATAAAATATCTATGGATCATGTTTTCAAAAATGCTAAGGCTTTTTATATACGTAATTATTCACCATGATCCTTATATGATATAATTATTTTATTTTATACTTCAATAAAAAATATTTTTATGTGAATTTATTCTCCAACATGTTTTATAAATATTTCATTTGAAGGTACTATTGTTTTAAATATTATTTTAATGACATTGAAATTTTTGTCTACTCAAAAATGTCTTCACCATTCTTTCTCATGACATATAAGAAGTTAGTATGAAATGATAATGAAGGGTGAACTAAATATTCTCAATATTTTTCATATTTATATAATTTTTTAAGGGATAAGTTAATCCCAAAAAAAATTTAAAGGTATTTACTTAATAGATTTGTTTATGAAAATTATAAATGCATATATACACTTATCACATCCTCAAAAACTCATGATATTAATGTATATGGTATTCTTTTTTATGAAGAATATTTTAATAGATTGATTGTAAGTTTATTATATTAAATTTATTTTCTTCCATAATTAGTGTTTGTACTTTTATAATGTTTTATATTTTAATAAAATATGAAACAATCCAATCATAATGTTGTAGGATTAATATTTTATTATTTTAAAGAAAAAATAGATATTGGAAATTTTGAATATTTTAGTAATTATTTGGAACTAATTTTAATTTCTATTGTTGACATTTACGGAGGTCAAATTTTTAGAAATCATACATCAAATATATGTTATTTATATAGAGAATCCAACTATATTAGTCTAGTGAGAAACAACAGTTATAGGCGGTTTCTACTGCTGAATCATAATATGCAAGAGTTGTATAATTTTTTGATCATTTTTTATGGATGAAACACACACACATAGACATTAGTAGTAATTTTATTAACATAATATTTTATTTAGATAACAAAGGTGTTGTATCCTTGTTTATAAACCCACCACATCATGAATGAGTAAATAACATATATATTGGACACTATTTACATTAAAAAAATACACAAACAGTTTTACTATATTAATGTGTATTAAAATGCAGGAACAATATTCAAAATTTTCTAAACACCTTAATTATTATGATGTATATGAATATATTCAAAATAATCTTGGAATGATAAGTATAAAAATATTATATATCTTCTTCTTATTTTACCTATCTCCTTACTATGAAAAAAATTTGAAAAAAGGGGAGAATATTTTTCCTTTTGATTTACATAATTTTCTTTCCTATAATATTTATAAAAATATCCAGAGAGATATTTTGAAAGAAGTTTTATTACATTTCATTGTAATGATATTCATTTTTTGCTTCATCGATAGAATCTTTCTAATAACCATTTCATATATAGTCAATCTATTCATATAATTGGAAACCTATTCAAAATAATTTTATATGAAAAATCATACATGTATTAAAATTAATATTTATTATTATAATAATTATGAGAAAACCATATAATTTTTTTACAAACCTTCAAGTTCCATCAGGATGATGATGGTCTGATAAAAAATAAACTTTTTTAATAATTATATTCTAATAATTTTTTTAAATCCTCTATATTCTTAAATAATTCAAGAAGTTATATTCAAATATTGAATCTCAACTGTTGGATTTGTTATCATTCTAACTAAGACCCTATTTACTATATATAAAAAAAAATTAGATGTTTTTCTTCACAATAATTTATAATTTTATCTCTTTATAATTGTTTTTATCTTTCATATAATCATCTATAAATGTCATCTTTTACCTTTCATAGATATTTCATGTTTATCCATTTAGTTTCTATGGAATATGATTTTTGATATTATTATTAGGTATGTAATTATGGAACTACTGATTGATAGAATCATGTTTTGAAGGTTGTTTCTATGTTGAAATCAACTAATATATTTCAATTATTTGAATTATTTTTTGTATGATGTGAAATATAGCTCTATAATATCCATGTTTAACACACGAGTTCAACGTTTCTTCATAATTTTACAAAGATCATGGGATTAATAATGTTTTGATCAAGCTTTTTGGTAATACAAACAACATAATTATGAAAAGTGTTACTAATTGTTTTTAATTTCATTATAATCTGGTGTTTCCATCCTAATATACAAGATACTTGAATTTTTTTTATTTTTTTAAAATATCATTATTTAATAAATTATTTTTCACAAATGATGATATATGATGTCTTATCACCTTTCACACGGAGAATGAATAGTGTAATTGTGGGTTTATAAATATTATCTACTAAGGAGAGGAGGAAGAGAAAATAATATCATGTTAAATATATATAATACCATTTTTACTATATAATAAGAGAATTATAAAAATTTATATTTATATATACTTATATAAAATCTATTAGGGTATGGACTATAAATCATAATATTTTATTGTATAAAAATATTATAAATAGTTTTTTATTATATTAATAGAAGTTTTATTAATTAAATCAGAATTTTCTTGAATTAAAGATAAGAAATAATATTTTGGATATGATAAATTGTTTAATATCATGTCGTTTTAGCTTCATGGTGTGAAAAATTTCATTGAAAAATATACAATGATTCTTCTAATGAAGAAGTGGCACTTCAAAAGAAAAATGTTAATAAGATTCAGAATTATTATAAATTATCTTAAAAATCCACAAGCTTACCATGAATGGAAATAAAATTAATTACAGATTAATTGTTTTGAGTTATAATTTAGAATAATGAGAGGAAAAAATAAAAAAAATAATTTTTTCGGTTGAATTCTTTTCAACAATAAACATGAAAAAGAGAAATATTTGATATGATGATAGAACATGAATGAATGAATAAAGATGTAGTCAATCAAAAAAGGAAGTATGTAAGATAATTATTATGAAAAATATAAAAAGATCAGGAAGAAGTTATGAAGAATGAGGAAGTTGTTCTAACATCCTTTTTTTATAAGGAAAATAGTTACATCTATCTATTACTCATGTGTATAACCTCTGAATTAATCATGTGTCTATTATAGTTGATATTATTCACATGTCTATTGTAACAACTAAATTGAAATAATATTTATCTGATGTCTTGAATGATGATAATAAAAATGTTAATCACCTTATTGAAAATGTTCTTGGTAAGGAACATGAATAGTGTTCAGAGAAATACCCTCATCTCAATGAATAATATTCAGTAAAAGGAAAGATGAAGACATTGAGAAATTTATAGGATATAATAAATTATAATAAATATCATCATATGTTAACGATTATTCATCAAAAAAATTAATTTCCATAACATCAATATCTTATGAGGGAGTAGTACCTCTCTGTGCATCTTCAGTAGAGTATTTAAATAGTGATAAGAAAGAATCAGTAATAATGGAACCAAAACATACATAGTCTGATGGAAATGTGGATATTGAATAAATTTAGAAATCAATGTTGGCTAAATTATAACAACCATCACCTCCATGAGTCATGGAATCTATATTTCTAGAATTTAATAATAATTAAACTATCCATACATCAAGAACAATATTGAAAAAATAATGAATCACTTCTTTAATGTAACGTAAAGGATGGAATGGATAAGGAAAATAATCAATGATATCAAGAAAATATGTCTGTATATCTATGGTAAAGTGGTTACGATTAAATGATAGAGATCTCATATTTATATTTTAAAAATATAAATCTAAAATTAATTAAATCATAATTTTCTAAATTTAAAATATTCTATAGAGTCCTAAAATTATAAAAAAAATCAAATTGATGAATCATATATAATAGGGTATCATGGATTTTATGAAAATATTTCTATATTTAAAATGAAACAATAAAACTAATGTCCCTACCCTTGTAATTGGTCTTAGAGGGAGATTATGTGTTACTAGGCCTTAAGAGACATCCCCCAGACACCAAAGGCTAGATATAAATTCCAAAGGGATTCAATACATAGGGGGATAATTTTCCCTTTATGCTTAAAATATTGAACAAACAATATATAAACAAACAACCCACTATATTATTTATGATAACTATTCAATAAAATCAATATTTAATTTATCAAAATCACACTAAATACATGTACCATAGTGCAGGACTACAATATCAATGTAAATAGAGATGGAAAAAACTAACAGAATCTTAGAAAAAATAAATAATCCAAACATTTTCCATGATACAACTCTACAGAAACACTTGTATCAGAAGGTACATCAAATTATTTGGGATACATTATCTTTTTCCTTGTCTTGATAAGCAACATTTGTAAAAGCAGAAATGTCCCAAAAAAATTGAGTAATGAATCTTGTATTTTTCCGAATGTATTCCTAACACACACCATTAGGATAGAAAATGTTATCCCATTTATATAAATATTTTATATAAAACAATTTTTAAAATATTTTATTATAAAATATAATAAAATTCCAATGTAAAATATTTTTCTCAGATAATACCAATTTCCAAGTAAACAACCAATAAAATTATAAAAACATTTCATTAATTCCACTTTTTCATACCCTATTCTAATTCACAAATATACACATAAATGATTCATTTTGACCATTTCTTCCTCATGAGTAGTTTCTCATCAATTTAACACGTCATCACAAGGTAATTAAATCCCTTGTTTTTTAAGACATTTTGTCCTAAGCACAAGGTCATATTTCAACAAAGACATTTAATACAACATGAAAACACTCAAAAGGTATTCCCAAACACCATGATTATCAAAAATACAAAAAAAATTCAATAAAACCACATTTTTTGAAAACAAAGTTCTCACAAGGCATTTCAAAAATAAAGAGAAGGCATATTTTAAAATAAAAAATTTAAAATCAAAAAAGAAAATCACCTTTCACAACAAATTGACACAATTAAAAACTTTCACAAAAATACATTAACTATTAATAAAAAGGATTTATATCATGATTTGAACCATAATTTCACAATAAATTTTAATCAATTAAATAAATTTGGACCAAGGTCAATTAGTTATAGAAAAAAGAGTTGAGAGTGAAGAAACCTACATTCGGATTAATGGGGAAAACAATGAATGACACCATGAATGTCCATGAAACTATGATAAATCACCATGTCAACGCCTCATATATCTCCCACTATAAATAAGTCAAAATATAGATATATTTGGCATCCAAAACCCTAGATATACCCACTGCAGGAATATAACAAAGAAATAAAGAGAAATAGAGACATAGTTCTAAGAAACCCAATAATAATGATCAAGAACTAAGCCATACCACATGAATCTGGCTTCAAATTTCCATGATTTCTCTATGGTTTACCTTCAAGTTGACTGAAGAACCATTCTTGATGGTTAAGAAAAAATAATTTTTTGTTTGGGTGACAGAATAGGATAAACATAGGAGTTAGAGTTTAAAACATAGGATATCCACAATTTTATAATCTAACTTTTGACTCTTAAATTTTTAGATTCATAGTTAGGCAGAAAATGTGCTAATGTAGTTTTATCCAATATATTAAGTGTCTACCTTGGATGGTTAGCTCACATTGTTACCATTATTTTTCTTAACTATGGAAAAGCTCTCTATCTTATCACTACCCCACTTAACTCATGATGGTGAAAATGTGTTCCACCTGTTCTCTTTTTCTTTATCCCATATTTAATTATTCAAGGTTTTCTTTAGGTATTTCATGTTATTCGCAGATCGTGCACTAACTATAAACATATATAAATTACCTAATATAATCCAAAAGTTTTCCAATATCACCCAAATATCACCTATATACTTTACATACTTAAACATACCAAATAAATAGTTACATACCAGAAAAGGGTGTGTTATATTATCCCCATAATTTTTCATTATATCCCCAAAATAAATAAAATCAATGTTTCCATAAAAGAGTTACGGTCAATGTTCATTCATTTCCTTCACACATTATAAATTCCATTCATTAATTTTACCATGTTTCCAGAAAACCCACTATAGGCCGATGCTTTTTCCACTCAGAATATTCTCTTGCATATCCTCAATCTATAGTAGGATATGTTCTAACAAGGAATTCATATCTAGGTCAATGTTATCCATTAAAATCTCATAATCAGGATCTGACTGACACTTTTTTAAATAATATACATAGAACAGATTATTCACCTCACTAACCATGCTGTCAATTCAAATTGAAATGATAACTAACCAACCCATTCTATAATCTCAAAAGGTAATATATATATTAGAGATTTCATTCCCTATATCCAAAGACATCGATATACATGCCTTGGAAAAATCATCAAGAATACATGATCTCTCATTGAGAAGGAAGATGGATTTTGAGAATGATACACATATGATTTATGAAGATTCTGATCCCTTTCCATTAGTTTCCTAATAAATTGAATTTTCTCCATTGCCTCTTGGAAAAGGCATGGCCCAAATACTGTGTCTCACATGTTTTCACCCAATCGGGTGCACAATGACATAGATACACATACAATTATTCGAATAGATATATATGGATCATGGCTATATAGATTTTGTTATTGGAGAACTCGACCAAATGTTTGTGTTTCTCCCACGATCAACCAAAATCCATCACAGGAACCCGCAACATGCCTTAAAACATTTATATCATTTGTTCAGATTGGTCGTCTGCCTCGGGATGATATTCCGTACTCATATTCAACTCTATATTAGTTTTTTTATCTAAGGATTTCAATAAAAAAATACATAAAACTGAGATCTCTATCTAATATGATCGAAAATGATATCCCATGTCTCTTTATAACTTCTCATATATATATTTTGGGCATGTCCCCTAATACATGAGATTCACAAATATGGATGAAATGGGATGAATTTGTGATCTGATCCACTATCGCTTAAATGGCATCATGTCTCTAAATCATTCTAGGGAGACCAATAACAAAATCCATAGATATCTACACCCATTTTCACAGTAGTATAGGTAAATACTATAAGATACCATCCAGTCACTAATTTTCTACCTTAACATTCTTACAAGTGAAATATCTCGAAACAAGAACAACCACTTTCTTTTTCATGTTTATCCCCCCAAAATACACTTTTTATGCCTTATAAATATTTTTAATTCATGGATGAAAAACCCATCTTGAATTTTTTTTTAGATCAAAGGTTCTTTTACCGACAAGACTAGGGTACAACCATCTGATTTATGAACCACAACACTGAACTCCCATATAACCACTAGCACTCAATGGCCTCCACACCACATATTATTAATCATATATCCACACATTCTTCACCTGAGGTTTGTGTCTCTATTAACGTCTTTAAAAAATAAGGAACAAGGTAAAATGGAATAAAAACTGTAACATAAAATCGGTCTTCAAATTCTATATGTATGTCTTCTAGGACTGACATTATCTACAACCCAACTAAAGATAACATTTCCAACTAGGCATTTGAAATTTTATTTAATTCATCCGCCAACAAATTAGAATTACCTGATATATACATGAAGTCATGGTAGAACATTTATAGGTACTCTATCCATCTTCTTTTCCCTCGACTCAAATATTTTTGTCCTAAAATAGGTTTTATTCGTTTATGACTCCTAATCAACGTAAATTTCTCACAAAAAATACAATGGTACCATGTATTCAAAGTGTGGATGACCACATCTAACTCCAAATCATGTGTTCACATGTTATTATCATGTACCCTTAACATACATGGATCGTAAGAAAAATTATGGAATCTTATTATGAGAACACACCGCAACCTAGAATCTTACGCATCACAATACACCATATACCTTTGTATTGATTCATGAAATATATCGATAGTTATATATATAAGGAAAAAACTCAACTCCTGAAAAGATTTATGGAATTCCTTAGTCCATTAGAAAGGAACATTATTATTTTTCAAATATATCATAGGAAAATACAGTTTTGATAAGTCATGAAATAAAATCATTGATAACCATCTTGAACAATAAAACATCATATCTCAATGACAGTTTTCACCAATTTTCAAGATATAATAACTTCTACTTTCTCCAGATCCATTGAGACATCTCTTCTATAAATCACATATATTGGAAATCATACATATGGTATCTAAAAATAACACTTGTATTATTTTTCATAAAAATGATGGTCTCTCATGAATCTCAACAATATTGACATGAGTTGCTCATACCCATCCTTTATCCTTGAATATGCCAATATGCCATCCAAAAACACCATGTAAAAGGAATCATAATATCAGTGATATATATGATTCATCAATTACACAGATATTGATGGTTCATTCGTATGACTGAATGGAATTACCACATAATCATAATTCATTTATATGCTTCTGAAAACATTCTTCGGAAATATCCTCCTTCCAGACCCGAAATTGGTGATATCTTAATTGTATATCAATATTAGATAATAATGGAGATCCCTTTAATTGATCGAATATATCATAAATAAATGGTAGTGAAAATGTGGTATTAATTGAAATTTGATTAATATTATGTTAATTGACACACAACCTTAGTTTTTCATCCTCTTTATACACAAACAATATCTTTTTTTCCACAAAGGCATGTTTGGATAAATTAAACTTTTCTTTCTCACTCCCCCAATATCACTTTCAATTACCTTAATTATTTTGGTTACCTATGATAATATAGAAGTGATATAGGATTGGTCCCAGAGGGGAGATCAATCATAAACTCCCCTTCCTTTACCGATGGAAACCCTTAGAATGTTTTAATAAATGAATCAGAAAAAAATCCATGATTTCTAGAAAACTACTACTCTAGATACCTTCCATTGATTACAATGTCAAACCCACTATCCGGTAAGAGATAAATCAAAATGATGGTTTTACAAATACCCTATAAACAACCTTTATACTCTTTTTTAATCAAACGATATTCAGAAATACGTCCTTAGTTAAAAAACTATCCATTTTATATAACAGTCGATGTGAGAATTGAATGTTTTCAACCAATATATGATTAGGATTACATCATTGACATCATTTTTGAACATAGATAAATCTAATTTTATCTTAGCTCCATAAAAATTAATAGAACAAACTCTACAGAAAAGTATCATCATTCTCTTTAACTGGGAGGAGTTTAAATATTTATCAATAAGGGGATAATCTAATGTTTTAAACTCAACAAATCAACAACATTAGTAAAAATAAATGAATATGATTCACTAGTATCAAAAAACACATGCATAATGGTATAATTAAAAATAATCGTACATCTCACCATACCTAGTCCAGTCTGATAATCCAAAATCACCAGCTCAGCTCCATGTAATTACTTCATCACAACACTTTTCTTCTAGCTTCCCATCTCGGAATTCCATTTTGGGGGAGTGACATTATTACTAGAATCACCACATATAGATCTGTTTTACTGATGATTCTATGTCTTCTATCCTATCCCTATCAGTGAATATGATACCTATGATATTTTAGAAGTTCCTCATGAACCGTAACATAGAGATCTACAAAAAAGAGCCTCAATGATTTCTCATATTATTGCTATTACGGAATGTTCTTTCTTGTGTTGTAAATTGGTCCTTGATTTCACTCAGTGAACAACACTAAAAACATATAGGGTTGATCTTGGTTCTCTGAGGAATGTTACATGATCATGTAGTTCGATCTAATGTGTTCCACCTCTTGGATAAAAGGTTTCCCTCTTCCTCTTCCTATTAGTACAAAATTCACAAATACTCTCATGAAGACAGTTTTACTTACTACAATTTTATTTTCATAAATGAAAGATATTGTAAAAAGAGAATATGGTTTCAGTCCCAAATAAATGTTTTGAAATTATTAATAGATTCTTTTGACAAATTTTTGGTTCACCAATGGCTCAGGTGGAACCAGATTCTACATGGCTACATCCAACTAGTTCTCATGACGTCTACCAGATTCCATTTTCTAGAAATCCATTGAATCTTCATAAGTATTATATGAACTTAAGGAAATACAATTTAAAATTATACCACACCATACTATCACAAAAATGCTTTCAAAAATCAAACATTTTTTTAACAATCTATACTAGATTTTGAAAATCAAACAATTTTTCAAAATATCAAAAAGATAATCTTTTTTAAAATCTCACTTTTGAAAATAATTTTACATTTTCCAAAAATAAATACATTTATGAAAAATCATAAATAATTACTAAAAGTAAAATATACTTTCCTAGTGGGAATTAATTCTTCTAATTCATTTCATGCTTATATCATTGTATAAACCCATGACAATGTGATTAAAAATCCTATAAAATTATCCAAAACACATATGTTCCCAACTCCATAGTAACATATGTTTACTATTAAAACGTTAGATACATATTTTTATTCATGAAATTTAAATTACAAACAATCATACTTTTTTAATGATTCCATGTCGAAGAATATACTGGATTGAATTCAACTCCATAATTGACAATCAATACCAAGTCAAAGGCCAACCAAGACATAGACTACATCTTATATAAAGCAAGGACCAAGATGATACAAGTTCTCTCAAATAGACTTTGGATATAAAATGATTTCATTAGTAATTTCTCAATAATTTTCATTTACTTGACAGGGTAGTGAGACATTAATAGGCAATATATACACCCCCAAGATGCAAAAACGTGGAAATAAATTCTGAAAGGGTTCAATATATGTGGGGGATGATATTCTATTTAGTAAAAAGAAAATAACCAAAAAAATACATAATAAAAAAACCACGATATAATTCATGATAGTAATAAATTAAAATTCATCATTTCATTTATCAAAATCAAACTAAAACCATGTACCAAAATAGAATAATACAACATCTATTTCAATAGCGAAAGAAAAAACTCAATGAATCCAATTTTAACTCCAATATCTATACATGATCCACGCTATAACACCACAACATACAAGTTATCATGATGTACTAGTAATTATTTGTGATATATTACCTTTTCCCATATCCCCATACACATAATTTTTAAAGGCACTAAAGTTCCAATGTACGGGTGAGTAATGAAACTCAGTAGAATTTCCCCAATGACCTACATACTCACAACACTAGGATATAACATGTTAGCCCATTTATATAAAATAGTCTATATAACAAAATTTATAAAATTGTTTAAATAAATATAAAAAAATTTCAATATAAAATGGTTTTATCAAATAACATCAGTTTCTATAGAAAGAAACCAAAATCATTTCCAAACCAATTTCATTAATTCCAATTTGGCATACCCCTTTCCAATCCAAACCTAAACAAATCTATACATGCATGATTTTTTTATGAATAATCTATACTCATGAATGGTCTCTCATTGAAATACCATTTCATCCCAAGGTAATTTAATCCCACGTTCCATTACACCCTTATCACAGAGCACAAGTTCATATTTCAAGTAAGCCTTGTAATGCAATATTTACACAGGAAACATTTATTACAAAAATACATTCCAATAAAAACATACCAAAACAATTTCAATAAGAAAATATTTTTGTTAAAATCATTTTTCTAACAATCCATTTCAAAAATCAATAAAAAAAATATTATAAAATCAAAAATTTAAAATAAAAAAAACCAATGAACATTGCACCAAAAGTTACCACAATTCCATAATTGCAAAAGAAAGTATAAATAACACTAAGGAGGGTATATATCATTCTTATCACAGTAATTTCATAATAGAAATCAATCAAATAATATAATTTTATACTAATCCAATCAGCTATAATAAAATGAGGTGAGAGTGAATCCACCTACCTTGGGGTTTTTTCTCTGGAAATTAAGAACGACAAGAAGAACTTCCAAAAACCTGGGTTAAATCTCCACAATACAACCATTTATCAGATACCTTATCATCATAAAGAGCACATATAGAGATATTTGGCATCCACAACCATATATCCACCCACATTTTTAAGAAATCAAGATACATTGAGAAGTATATCTAAGAAACATATCATAAACGATGAAGAATGAAGTCGTAGAATAAGAATTTAGCTTCAAATAACCAAGAGAATCTTTTGTGTTGACTCAAAGTTAATAGGAGAACCTTAATTAACCTTATAGAAGAGTAAATATTGAGATAAAATCCCATAGGAGTAAAAGAATGAATTTATTGGTAAAAATTAGTGAGATGTAAAATTTAAAATATCAGTCTTGACCTGGGAATGGGTTGGAAAACAATTATATAACAATGTGTTGGACAATAACTCAAGGGTAAATCATAAATGATTACCTAATAAAGGTAAGAAATCATGTTTCAAACAATACAAATCTCACTATCTCATCATTACACCACAAATCATAGTTTGTTCAAACCATGGTTTTCCCGTACGCCACCCGTGAAACATCTGTTTAGCCCCTATTTTATTTTTCACGGTTTTCTATATGTATTGCACAGTTTTCTCAAACCATGAACAACCATTAAACTATATAAAAGACCCCAAAACTCAAAATATTTATCCATACTCTCACAAAATTCACATATATACATTATATAAATATAATTCATAAATAAATGGTTATTTAACAATGACAAGGGTTGCTACAAAATCTATTTCAAAATATGAATTTTGTATCAATAATTTTTTTAAGAGATTAATTGAGATATGCTTATGATCATAAATCACATGCCATATAGTATAAACAAGAGCTTTATCTATAATGTTTGAATGTGATGTTTATGGATTAATGTTTTGAAATGAATGATATGGTTGAAGAATACTTAGAGGAGAAAAAAAACAAACTCTGTAAAAGGAAATAATAAATATTTTTTGATATTAAATTATAATTTTGATTGATCACATTGATGATTATATTAATTTTTACTCAAATATATATCAGATTAATTTTGTTACATTCATATACATTTATTCATTTATTTTTACAACATCTTAAATACATGTTAACCCTTGACAACTATTGTATAGTGTTTTTATATATTTCTAGGAAATAATTTCAACATAAGAACTTATTCAATTAAATATTATTTAAACAATCATAAATGGGGAGAATTAAGTGTACCCTAAAGATGTGAAACTTTGCGTCATTATGTTTTTCATGTTTTTAATTAAAAAAATTATTTTATGTGTTTTGTTGTTATGACATTTAAATAGAGAGAGATTATTAAGTCAAAAGTATTTTATCTAAGATTAATTTTAGAAATCAAAATTTAATCATTATTATTTAAAATTATAGTATTCATATATTAAAATATATAATGTTCTTGTAAAAAGGAAATCAATTTTACTATATGAAGAAATATAATTCTATCAAAAAAAATTATGATGTATATTAGAAACTTGTGTACAGTGTTCATGAAACAGACATATATTATGTCAATCATACAAAAGGCTTAGTGAGTCCTTTAGAGATATTACTATAATGAACATTTGAATAAATAATAAAACAATGTTTGAAAATGTATATATAAAATGATGTTCAACTAATCAAATTGGATTAATTCTAGTTAAGATCATGAAAAATGTTTCCTTATTTTTAGTGGAATGAATATTCCTAATAATTTTAATTGTTCTACATATAGTGAAAATTTGACATATTGATGTTTTATTGAACTCATTTAAAATATATGGAGTTTATATAATTCCATTGTAATAGATCTCAATTGTTTTATAATTCATATTTTTGAAGATCATCAATTAACATCACTACAACCATATATAGAATATTAATTTTTTGGTATGGTGATCTAAATATTCAAAGGATTTTTGGAAACACCCTTTTTCATAATTAAAATCTATTGTAATAAATAATATGTTACATTAAAAAATCATTTGTGATATTTCCATTGTATTTTTGTTACTATTTTCATTTAAAATATGGTATTTCTTTTCATTATAATGGAGGAACCTTGGGGGTAGAGGAAAAATGGTTTTTCTAATCATGTGATAGGGGATATTAGGATTAAATTGATAGAACATTGTTTGTTCTTTATAATAATGGAATTCCATGGATTTAAATATATAAATTAAGATATATATACGATCATGGATAATTTATTTAATTTTTACCAATGTTTTTAATGTATTTATTAAATATGTAGACCATTATATAGAATGGTTCTACCTATTTTGTAACAAAATTTATATAATTGTTTTTTTCATTTTTCTACTATTATATATATATTTTTCATTTCCTATGTTAATTTTATTGAAATATTATACTATTTTGTGTAATCATATTTTCTTACATTTACTTTATAATGTATATTAGAAAAAACTATATCTTATATAAATTTATAATAAATATTGAATTGGGAAAACATTATGTTTAAATTTTGAAAACTAAAATTCACCCTCCCTATTTTAGGGATTTTAATACATTTTTAATATTACACATATAACAAAATAGATATTAAAAATAACTAAATATAAATCATCTAGCAACCATGAATATAATATAGGTTCACTAGACACCCACTGTATATTGAGAGAAATCCTTCTCGATGCATGTACCTATAAGGTACGTCGTACCATCTCACCAGGTTGTTGGTGATGTCAATCCCTAAGAGAAAAAAACTTATACCTAGAAAAACATCCAAAAACCCATCACTCAATCCCTTTTAAGTTATTTACCAATATAGGAGGATCAAATAACATAATATAGACTCGATATTAAACCCAATTTTCTAATTTGAACAATACATGAAATTATAATAAATTAAAATAATATAACCAAGATTTCATAGATTTTATTCTTCATTAGGAAAAATATTTTGAAGATAATAAATATGTCAAATTATTTTATTTTCAAATTAATAATAATAATAATTTAACATAATAAAAGGATCTCCATTAAATATTAGTAATAACATCATTAGTATGACATGATATCATTTATTTCTCAAAAAATCATTGAAATCAGTAAATGGATTATAACCAAAGTGTGTATCATTGAATGTAATTTGAGAAAAAATTTAGAATAGAAAAAACAAATTTCTCCAATATAAAATCATCATAAATATTTTATAAAATAATAAAAAAAATATTATATTCCAAATAATAATCTCTGATGTCCCTGTCCATAGAGAATCACTTATTACATTTACTTTGATGACTAAAAATATAAATATTAATAACAAAAAACATCTGATCAACCCCCCATGAACTAATTCATTATTAATCTACATTATCCCAATGCATAGATTATTATATGATCTTAAGAAAATAATAAAAAATAATAAATGCAATGTCAAACTATGAAATTATTGTTAATTTAATGTAAGTTTATGATCATCAATGTTAAGTAATTTATTCTATTAGAACACGTGATATTCTTTAATTGGGGAATCAATTTTTACTATATATATTATCTCTTCGAAATTACCTAGTATTATGTTTTATTCGGTAATACATAACTCCAACATCATTCATTAAATATTTAATTTGAAAAACAGAATCAGTTACCAACACCATATTCTACTTATCCTAAATTATTATGATCCATTAGATCAATCATGTAATCTTTTCACACTTTATATGATTTATTTTAATAATGTTTTGAGTTAGAGTATGTTATGATAAAACCACAATACTACTACATCATCAAAAATTGTTACTTGAATTTCCCAATAACTATGAGATGGAGTTGTTTAACCATAGTGTACCTAACTAAGCAATAGTAAACTATTTTAAAATCTATATAAATATACATATTATTATGAAAAAAAATTGAATAATAATCGTTTCATTATCTCATAGGGAAAAAATTTATCACCATTATCAAAATTTTTATGAACCTTGACTAATCCACTATCAAATAATGACTACAATTTTGAACCATTATGTAGAGACTTTTTCATATTTCATGCTAGAATTATTTCATAAACAGATCATTAATTTCAATTACAACGTTCCCATGTATTAATTGTTTTAGACTTTAAACAATATAAACTATTTCATGACCATTAAAAAATGATTCATTTTTTCATTTATAAGACAAATACTATATATGGTGAAACCCAAATATTGTAAAAGGTGGGTAACTTTTTGTGGTAATAGATTTTTAAAAAACCAAAAAAATATTTATCTAAAAATTACTTTTTATAGGTATCTAAAATATATTTATATTAATTTATATAACCATCACATGTTTTTAACAACACTATGATGTTATTTTGTATTCATTATAATTTTTAATCACAAATATTTAACTTCAATCCTCATCCAAAAAACATTTAAACATTTAAATTATATACCCCTAATCAGGACTATCATAATTCACCTATATTTTAATATGATTCTATTGTAAAAAAGTTTCTTACAATATATGACAATAATAATGTGCAAAACAAAATTTATATTCACATCATCTTCTAACAATAATCACTATGGTTAAAAAAAGCCTCAATTTGTGGACCATCGCACATAAATAGTTGTTACTCATAACAATATCCAACAATGATTTATATTTTAGTACATCAAAAATAAATAACCATAAAATATCGAAAATAATTTCCATTATATTATTGAAAGCCTATATGTGCGACCCAAGTAAAGAAAAATTTAATTATGAACAATAATTTCATCACATTTCCAATATATGGATTATATTTACTTATAATTATATATATAAATATGATGAAACTATTATTTTATATTTTACAAAAAAATATAATATAGCAATACTGTAAACATGAGATAAAACAATACACAAACTCCCATAATTAGTGGAGTTTTAATGAAATAATATATTGACAAATAACCAAACATTCTACATGGGTAAGATGAACACACAATTTCTATTAGAAAAATAATCTAAAATATATAATCCCCATTAATATGATATTTCTCCCCCATTAGAAAAATATATATACATATAAATTAATTTTTGAAATTATTTTTATCCTCTGTTGATAAAAAACATCAAAGATGATGTAAGAGAGGGGAATGGTGGAAATACCTTATCATTGATAAAATTTAAATTGAACCCTAATCACTGACCTAATTCATTAAAATTTTACCTTTTATAGAAAATATTACAAATAATCCTTCACATTATACATTATAGAAACATACTTATATTAAAAAATCTTTATTCCACCTCATACTTTAAAAAATGGCAGTAGAAATTAATTTTTTCGGAAGTGAATAAATAACCTGATTTAAATATACATTGCTACCAATTTCATTATCGTAGTGTAATATTGATGAAAACTTTACTTTAACATTAAATTAATCCAATTAGAACTTCCTCTACATTATATAAATCATTTCATTGTAGAAAGAAACTTTTTTTTGTATCTTCTTTGCCCAGGGTAAATGTATTTTTCTTATTTAGTCCATATGTAACACACATTTCTACCTATAAAAATACTCCAAAAGAAGTGGGATCCATATCATCTATACTTCCTACAATTTTTTATTGTAATATCAAAAATTTATGAATATTTACATTCATGTTACACATAAAAAAGATCCATCGTTCCATTGATATATCATAGAATCCTATTTCATTCATTGAATTGTTATTTCATAGGTGTCAAATGATAAAATATTCATAAATTTTAAAAAATAAAAAATATATGTTCTTCATGTTGTCAAATATAGAAATTTATAAATATATTTGTTGAAAACCTATTTAAAATCCACTTTTATAACTGCATCTTGAAAAATATTTAATCAATATTGAAAAAATTTTGAAACCAGATTACAGTTATATAGTCTAACTATATTTCTAATTTCAAGAAAAATTAACTCTTCATAAATAAATATATGATCTATCCCTTGAGAAATGTTAACTAATAAAAAATATTCCATCAATTTCAAAATCAAGAACACAGGTATCTTTTTAATTTGAGTTTATTTTTTCCCAAAATATGTAATTTAATTTCATATGATCTCAATAATGTGTCAGAAGATTTTATTAATTTCTTTTGGGAGTGATAAAATTATAACGATATAATTTCCCAAACAACACTGGCTATAAAGGTGTAGCATAAATATAGTAAGGGGTCGATACCATAGAGTTCTGGGAAGGAATTGATGTTGAATCTCAACTAATTTTTGAGTTATTAAAATTTAATTTATTTTTTAAATTAACTGTTTATAATTTTAAAAAAATAGAGGGAAAATCATAAGAACTGTTATCCAATTCCATGATCCGTTTTTATAATTATAAATCCTGACTATACCTTACAAACATAATACTAATTATCTTGGAAATATATTTATTTTATCTATAGATTAAATTTTTAATCCTTGAAAATATACCCTAGAACCCTAATTCTTCATTAATAGATAAATAAAAAGAATAGGATGAATTACGATCGATTTACAAAAGTAGAAGAAAAATCAAATTCATATATCATGAATTATTTACCTTGTTCATGTTGAGATTCAGTTTCTATTAAAATCAGTTGGTCTTTGATTCATTAAAAAAATTAAAATTATGAGCCAAAACATAATAATTGTTGAACATAATAATTTCTTAATTTAATAATGAAATTTAAAAAATTATTATGCACCCATTTCGACCAATTCTGAAACCCATAAAAGATTAGCCTACAATTATTGAGTGATTGCAATTTAAAAATAAACCAAAAATCATAGGGGGGAGAATAGATGAAGGATAATGATGAAAATAAAAAAAAAACTAATAATCAACCAATTATTTTAGAAATATAATAAAATAATAAATAAATAAAGGGAATGTTTTCTATGATGTACTCTAGGTTGGAACACTAGTGGCGTCCTTGGGGTAGTCGAATCCCTACACCTCAAATAAATCATTTTCCCATGGAGAAATTCAAAAATTAATAAACATAGATATTATCATAGGTTTCCATAGATCTAACATGTCATTGAATTTTCAATTTGGGTTAGGCCTGTCAGACCCCTATTTCTAGATATTTATAACATTCATATTCGGGACTATCCCTAATTTTTCACAATGTGAAACATGATCACACAATGAATGTTATGGGTCCTATTATTTTTAGGATTTTATTCACATTATGATAAATGATGGATTCAATCATGGTAATATATTCACTTCATGAAAATTGTTCACAATTTTAATTCCTATTTTCTAGCACCATAATCTTCTTTTCATCATGTATTATAATTTTTGATCATTAGTAACATCTCCTGGAAATATTATATAATAAAATTTATTCTACCAATGAAACGATAATCATTCATACTCCTTTTGACCATTAATTTAATTTCATTTTTTGGTATTCATAATTACTCATTAATTAATGTTTATAAGTTCATTCATGTTTTTCAATTACCATGTTTCCATTAAAATTGTGTCTGATTCCACAACAATGCTGACCTTGTCATAAAAACATGAATATAATAAAATAATGATGAATAGAATATTAAATTATTCAATACTATATTATTTTTCCTCTAAATATATTAATATAAATCTATCCATAAATTCTCAAAATATATAATGAATTTTGAAGGTAAATTCATCGAATACTTTATGTATAGGTTGATATCCACTCTTAACATCCTTTATTTATATGAAAATATGAATGAGTTAAGGTATTATTACCATGATATTATCGATTTTATTTAAAATACAACAAATTATTCATATTATAAACACATCCTTCATTATATTCAATAATAAATTCATTAGTTGGTTGAGGCAGACCTCATAATAATGTTCAAAATTAAGAAAATCTTAATTATAATCAATTTGAAAAATATGTATATTCATTGATCAATATCATTATGAAAAATAATTATGGTATCATTCATATATTTCCTTTAAGATTCAATTAATTCAACCTAATAATAACTACTTCAAATGACTATAGGCATATTTATAATCAATCACCATTATAATTTGAATTATTATAGACCACTCACTTTTAACAAATAACAATCGTATTCATTATATTTTTAATGATAACTTTTTTCTTCTCCATAAGATGTAATTATTATTCATGTATTAAATCCATTATTCATACATGAATTCATCATCTCAAATACTTCTTATGAAATAAAAAATCAATTTTATGTGAAATTTGAACATTAATGATATCTTAGTTTGGAAAAATTTATATTATAAAAAATGATGTTTTGGATACCTTATTTGATAATATATATTAGATAAATATAATTCCATAAAATATTTATAGTGGTTATATATTAATGATAATATTATACATGAAAATCTCTCACATATTCTATACATTTAAATTTTAAAATATTGTTGCAATCATGTCAATGTTTTCTCAATTAATCCAATAAAATGGTAATTAAATTTTTCACCAATTAAATAATTTTTAAAAAATGGTATCATTATGAATAATATTTCAATATTATTTAATTTATTAGCCATACCCACATTTATTAGGTGGATATATAAGGAAAATATATTCAACTATTATTTACACAAAAATTTTAATATATTAACCCAATAATATAGATGAAAAAATGGATGAAAAATTTCATTTCATACATTAATCATGTGGACATCTCATAATAAAAATGATAAGTATAAATATTGGATGTAAGAAGATATAGACAATTTTTTTTCATATAAACAATTTTCCCAATCACATTATTCTAAAATAATGTGAGTAGTATCATATTCTACGTTCATGGTTTATGTCATCATAGAAGACCATCAACTATACAACATTTTACACTATTTGTTTTTAGGGATTTAATATAAAATATACTAATGATAAATATAATTATTGTCCAAATTTTTCCCCACATTTTCACTTATAAATTTTTCTCCATTATATAAATTTTAAAAAAATACTGAATAATTACATTCCTTCTACACACAACTCAGAAATGTATAAAACATCATAAATGAATTACATTTATGTCTCATGATTTTGATTCACAATAGGTGAGTAATTTTATTATTTATTGATAAAAAAATGTATCAACATTAAATTATTAATTCTACATCAATCATTAAATATATAAATAGAAATGTTCGAAGGTATGTTTTTTTGTATCTCAGCACTATTTTAAGAATAATAAAAAATCAACCAGTTTCAAAAAATATTACATTTCTAATTTTATTATCTATTTAACAATATTAAATCACTAATATTTTATCAATGGAGAAATATGTGCATTTTCAATTTAATAAATTGACCAGGACACCAATGTTATATCTTTTTCATACACCTCATGGTCCAGTGATAGGAAATTTCATATTCTCCCACTTAAAACTGTCTTTATTTAGTTTACTACCATTATGTTAAAACACATATATACATAAATATATATTAAATATATCTATATGTTTGTAAACTAAATATATTATCTTAATAAAATAGTTTAAAAATAATTAAAAAGTAATATTTTATGGAATTAACAAAGTTGGTAATCGTTGAATTCAATATATCTTCTCTACTTTTCATCAGTACAACTCCTTTTATTTTATGTCCTCCATTATTACCAAATGTGAATAATCAATCAATGAATTTATTGAATTAATTGATAAATCTAATTCTACCATTATTATATGATGAACCCCCATTCTAGATTATTTATGGAGATTATTTTTTTGGTGATTTTAACATAACATTATTCTTAAAAAAACTATTCTTTCATATTTATTTCAACATTGGAAATGTTGAATCATTTATATAATGTTCATCCACATTGTGTAGTCACATAGAGAGGGGGTGAATTAGTCTAAATAAATTTTCCTGATTAATACTTCCTTTTAATGAACACTATGAATACTTAAACTACATTTTCTATTATGGATAATATATATCGTATGTTTCACTCAACACATCCACATCGTCTTCCAATAAATAATTAATATGTTCACAACATATATTATTTTTAAGAGGCTCCATCCCAATTTGGTTATAAACTCTTTGATATGTTGGGTCATGTATGAGAAAATTATTTAGTCTCTAAAATATACATGAATATAAGATAAGTAAAGAATATACCCATGAAACATAGAAACACAGAAAGAGAAGCAAAGAATATAATCCTGAATCTATTAATACTATATATCGATAATAAGTATCTCCAATGTCCTTTATTATCTCAAAACCAGTTCTACATAATATATCTCACCAATTAGAAATAGTGTAAAAATCCCCTATTGAATAAGATTTTCACTCTACATAAAACAATTACTACATCTACCAAGTTGATATTCTTCATAAAAATGATATATTCATCAATTAATGGATAATCAGTTATATTAGCTTGAATGTGGTACTATTCCTTTCACTTTTATCATATTTAATGTATGCATTTGAAGATAAGAGAATATAGGATAATATTCCCGATTTATATCATTTTTAATTTCGACAACAAAGTATAACTTCCTTAAAATGGATGAAAAAAATATTATTATATGATCGTCACCCTATCCTTTTTTACGTATTATCTTTCATCATCACAATCCAAATTTTATTCTTCTTAATATACATTTCAAATTTTTAGTTGCTTCAATTTTGCTTTCCATCCTCTATTATATTCATTAAAGAATTATATTTTTTTTAAATAATCAGTTTCACTATAACTCAATTCATTACCACCTCCCTTTCTATTTAAATAATTTGTCTTTTGAATATTTAATTACATAATTTATAATATTTAGATATTATATATTTTTTATAAGATGATTATATCATTTATTTCTGATAAAATAATAACCTTGAAAATATTATTCTTTGATCATCTTTTATAAGTTTCATATAATAATATTTGGATATTTATAATATTATTTCAATGATTATTAAAACATTAACTATTTAATTTCATCAAATCATGATATCTATATTCCTTCATACTTCCAAAAAATATACATTCTTATTACAACATGAATATACTCAAATGATTATGACGTTGAAACCATCTTCTCTATGCAACATTGTTTCTTAAATATTGTCTCTAAAAATCTCAAAAACAATCACGGTTATTTAATATATCATGATATTCAAACGTATATATTCTCATGATATCATCATATATAGATAAATTTTATTTCACCTTATGAAACATCATTTTAGTATTGATAATTTCATCATCATAAATTTTTCTAGAAACATTATTCTAATAATTTCGTTCAAAATCCATCTATTCTTTAAAACCATATTTCTAAAATCTCATTTAAATAATATTACATATAATTTATAGAGTCTTATGTTTCATATATATTATCTTATATTTCCTTCATAAAATAGTCAATATAAAATAAGGATATTATATTTCAATTATAATATACGACATATTCATTAAAATTTACAAAGGAATATAATGTATCACCATGTTTTTTGTTCTATAACCTCATATAATCTTTATTAATCCAAAAAATCACATTATCCTTTCAAAATAAAGATATACATGGGTTTGTTCCATCACAAAATTATTATTATTATAATAATTTAATATGAAATGGGATATGATTAATCATATAAATTTCCTCATATATTAGAATGTTTTATTCTTATACTACTCATCTTACATATTTTTTATTTATATAATATTTATACCTACATGAGTCACTTCCCACAAATTTAATTTTTCTAGAGCCCATATATTCATTTCATTCCAACACAACACATGAAGCCTATATAGTCTTATTAAAAAATTATTTGAATAATCGCCAAAAAAATTTATACATTTAATATAACATCAACTATTAAAAAATAATTCATAGTGGTTTTTATAATCTAAATAACAAAATTTTTATTATTAAAAAAACTAAAAATAAATTATTGATTCACGTAAAAATATGATCTCCTATATATATCAATATTTTCCAAAAATTAAAAATATTTTCCACATATTAACCTATAATTAAACATAGAATTTCTATAAAAAATTATTAATCTTTATCTACCTCTATAAATAACCTCTAAGTGGATTTTCTATATAAACACAAATCGTTGTGATGAAAATAAGTTAAATAATTTAATTTTTGTTAGAAACATTCTTCTCACAATGCCACATAATTATTAAACATCAAAATAACAAGAAATATACAATTATTCTTAAAAAATTAAAAACATTTTAATTAATTTCTAAACCTATTTATACCTGAATTAAAACCAAAACCATGATCATATTCTTTTATTCATTATTGAATCATATCTATCTAATGTGTTATCACATTAATTTATATTTAATGGATTCATTAACATATACCACTCTCTTTATCATACCTATGTTATGAATTCTACACTATAGAAGCAACCATTACTATCCCATTGTATTGGTATAATTTCATTAACTATACATCATAATTGGAATCTTATTGATATTTTTTAAAAATTAATTATATTATAATAATATTATTCCCCCATTGGATAATTTTTCAATACACAATAAAATATTAAATAAAACTTATATAAAATATTCAATAGTTCTAATCTCTAACTCATGTTGAAAATAAATACAAAGTAATATTCAGAGGGGTGATATCAAACACTATTAAAATAGTGATCCCTAAATTAAGAAACTGAAAGTACTTGTCATATATCTTGAAGTAGAAAATGATAGTTATTAAACATCAAATCAAATCTATCAATAAAATAAATCAATGTTACATACTAACTAAGATATTTTCTTCATTTATCTATTCAAATTAGTTTTTTTAAATTGTATTACATTCAGTAATGATATTGGAAATATAAAAATCATTCCTCTATAAGTAGGTTTACCCAGATTTTTTAAAATCATTCAAAAACTCGTTTAAAACATTTCCCCTTGAAATGATGATTAAATTTAAATAGGGACGTGAACAGTTTAACTGTTATAATAACATAATGATTCAATAAAATTATTTATTTTGGATTTCTACATGAAACCATAAACATATAAAAGCTTTCTCATCATTCTAAATAACAAAAAAGGGAATAATATTTACAACACTACATTGTGGGTGATATATTTTTCTAATAATCATAATGATTATACTTAATATGTACTCTTTAAAAATTGATGAAACTTGCGATAAATGACTCCATAAAATATTTTTCAACAATTTGTAAATTTATTAAAATATTCCCCAGTTTCTCAACGTATATATATGCATCACCTTCAATAACATACAAATAAAAATATATAGAAATACAAAGTTGAATAAAGGAGATCATTAAAATTTAATTATAGAGAGAAACACAATTAGTAATTGGTTATCAACACTAATAATGATTTTATGTTCATTTAAATTTACTTAAAAGTCTTCTTGCTTGCTCCACATTTTTTTTTGGTTTTTTTCTCCACTGGATGTACGGTTATATTTCAATCTTAATCATTTTAATTATATTGGGTTTTAATTTTCAAATTAAATTTTAATGATCTTTGACTCATTTGTGTTTTCAAAATATTTATAACAATATTCTGTTTAGTTTTACATAAAATCATTCAACACTTTGAAATATTATAATCTTGAATAGATTTTCCATATGTATTTATATTATTTATACAGTTACATTTTATCGGAAACCTATCAGCAAATTTAAATTTTTGTAATAAATTATTTTAATAAATCTAATAATTATATTTCATTCTCATAATAAATTTATATATATTCTTTTATTTCTCCCTTTTTAATTAATATGCAAGTTTTTTCTACAAAATTTTATGTTTTGGGATTTTTATCCAATATAAAAGAATATATTTTTTCATATAACAAAATTCAAAATCTTCCCAAGCATTATTTGTTTAGTATGATTCATTTTTTTACACTCTATAGAAAACATTTAATTGATTATTCATCATTTAATTTTTATATATTGTTAATTTATTTATTTAAAAATATTTTAACAGTTATTGGAATGTAGAAACTATTAATTAATATTGTAATTAAAACCATGGTTTCAAATTCCAAGGCAATTATCTATTTACTAAAAATATCTTAGGTGAATAAATATAAGTGTTTTTATAAACATTATCTCTATTCAATAGTGAACCCCCTTGATTTCATACATCTGTAATATTTATTAATTTACATATTTTTCTAGAAAAAAATTTCCATATGTATGAACCATCCACAAAATCAACAGTGTAAAAATAACAATGACCAATATTCAAGAAATTATAGTCTTTCAACAATTTGTGACATGATATTATTGTTAAAAAACAAAACTTTTTATTATTTTTTTGGAGAGATGAAATTTATGGACACTATCATGTCCTACATTAATGTGTCAATAATATCCATTACATTTTTATCCATTAATATTTTACAATATTTATATGTATATCTTGAAATATTTATAGAGACATCATTAGTGGGAACATCATATTCTAGAATAAGGGTTACATTTTTTGAGAAGTTAACTTTATTTATACACATTATTTTAAGATAATTATTGTAATAAAAAGAATATTTATTGAGATAAAACTCTTATCAAATGAATTTGTAGAAGCACTATTTATCTTATCATTTTATAAATATATTTGTAGTATTACTTCTAGATTTTTTATCTTGATATCCAAATTAAGGAATTTCAAATATATAATTATTTTCTAATCTTATTGTTATTTCACATTATTATCACATTACAATTTCATATTCTCAACATGTTCATAATAAAATAGAAATCTTTTTTAGAGAACTATTTACCTCCCATGTATTTTTAATTTTTATTCTTAAATGTGACTTTTCAAACTCTACTAAAGCACTTTTTATCTCTTTTATTGCAAGGAAACTTTCCTCTATATTTTTAATTATCTAGGATTTATATTAAATTTCATATTTCAATAATTCATTAGACACAGTGTTTTTTAATTATATTAAAATTAATTTTATTTATTATATTTTAAATTTTATTGACATCATTCTACTTTTGAAATTTATTATTTAAACCTTTTACCGATATCTTATTCTTCTATATCTAGGTGTGAAATTTCATCTAGTAGATTCCTAATTCCTATATGAATAAATGTGTTAACGTCAACATAACCAGTTTTCATGTAAGTGTTTACTTCATTGTTTAGAAATCAAAAAGAGATTACTCTGGGATATATTCATTATTGTATGTACTAGATTCATTATATGGAAAATTATAAACTATAATTAGTGATATTTTTTCAAATATTTATTACCGTCAAATAGTCATGTATCAATTTTATACATTTTCATGGGAGTAATATTTCTAATCAACACTAATATCAATTTTATTCATGTTCACCAATGTTTTTATAGAACATTTATTATTAAATTTTATTAGGTACTAAATAGCATATTAAATTTCATATGTCACATCCCCCAAAAAAATAACATTGAGGAAATATAATTTGATCCATTAAATAGATGACTAATGATTACCTCTTAAATAAATTTCTTTCCCAATAAGATTTCGTGGAATCACTAATAAGGGAAGTGGATTTATGTGAAGAAATTATAAAAAATTTATATTTTAATTACTACTATTGTGATTTTAGCATTAAAAATTTCACGGTGAATGGATAATATAGGTATCACTCAATTAATTCACCCCCACATGCATTATAGAATGTAAATAGAGAACATCACCTATTATTTTTACATGTTTGGATCCTAACATAATTTTATTATCGTTAAACTGTTCAATTTGAGAATTAAAAATAAATTTAATCACTAGAATATATTTGATTAAATTATAAGGTATTATTATATCCATGACTCTTGTGAATTCAATGTGAGAAGTGATGAATACATCATAAACTCTTGTGGTAGAATGTCCAGAATGAATCTAAATCCTTAGAGATTTATATTGTCGAATATTTTTATTTTTACTATATCCAACCTGTAATGGTCCAGACCTCTATGGTCCATTACATTGCGAAATTTTAGGTGTATAAGGTGTTTCTGGAGGTCTAGAAGACATAACCACAACACACTAACAAATTTTCCATTTTGGTTAACAGTTCTAATGGTAGACCATTGTTAATAGTGCATCGGTATCCTTCTGTGAACAGTATCATCGGTGACCATCTGTGCATAGTGTCATCAGCGAGCTTATGTGAATAGTGGACTGATGACCATATGTGAACAGTTTCATCGGTTACCTTATTTGAACAGTGTCATCGGTAACCTTATATGAACAGTGAAAAGGTGACCTTGTGTGAATTGTGCATCAGCGAACTTCTGTAAATAGTGTCATCGGTGACCTTATTTGAACAGTGTCATCAGTAAACTTCTGTGAATAGTGCAACAGTGACCTTGTGGGAACAGTGCATCGATGACCTATTGTAAATAGTGTCATCAGTAACCTTATGTGAATAGTGTCATCAGTAACCTTCTGTAAACTGTGCAACGGTGACCTTATGTGAACAATGACATCAGTGACCTTCTGTGAACATTGTCATCAGTGACCTTCTGTGAATAGTGTCATTGGTAACATTATGTGGATAGAGCATCAGTGAACTTCAATGAGTAGTTCCATTGTTGACCTTATGAGAACAGTATAATTGGTAACCATATGTTAACAGTTTTTCCAGCATGGTAGGGGTACAGTGTTTCCGGAACGGTAGGTGTACAGTGATTCCATTATGTTAGGTGTACAGTGTTTCCAGAATGGTAGGGGTACATTGTGTCAATAACGGTAGGTGTACATTGTTTCTATAACGGTAGGTGTACAATGTTTCTAGAACGGTAGGTGTACAATGTTTCCATAATGGTAGGTGTACTGTTTTTTCAGAATGGTAGGGTGTACAATGTTTCCATCTTTCTACAGTTACACCCCTTTAATGTTTCCTTTAACATAAAATGCATTTCAAGCCTCGTTTTAAGGACTCTATGGTCGATTCAAAGTCTTTAACTCCTATATAAATTATTCATATGGCTTGGGGTGTTTTTAATTGGTCAAACCACGTGGTTTAATGTGATCCTCCTTTAATGAGAAATCATGTGTATCTTAAACCATCTCTATATTAGATGTTCAAAAGGGACATGATATCTTCCACCCATGTTCTTCCTCATTATTCTCTAGTGCAAGATGCTCAACCATCCCTTCCTTCCCATAGGAATCATAGGATAAAACTTTCCCCCATGGACTGGTTTCTGTTGATGTCCTTCTTGCTACAAGTGCACCCCCTATTTCGGTGAAAATAAGAATATCCATCAATCTTCAATATAAGGTATATTTTATCGTCTTTTTGTTTGTATCATCTTCTCCTATTTATATTTTCCATATTGTAGTATGTGATCTCTATTCTTATAATGGAGTTTTCTTGGGTTTCGGTTGGTGTGATCGTACTGTGGCATCCTCAGGTGGATGCAGTTGTCGCGAGAGGAGGAGATCATGATCCGTTTTTTGGACATTGCTCATATAAAGAACTTCGACAACCACATTAGGTATGGGATTCATTGATTCTCTATTATATTACATTCAACTGTATCGTTAGCATGTTTTATCCCACTATATGACAATGGAATTGACATAATCAAAATATGAACTGGATAAATAAATTGATATGGATCCTATGTTTTTGCATCGTGTTTTGCTATATAGTATGATATCTAATTTTTCTTTGATTATCTGTTAATTCTTGATGTAAATTATTAAAGAACCTAAACCGTGATTAAATGATAATTTTTTGGCTAAATATATGTAGGCATGTAAATGAATCTCTTTCTTGGTGTAATTTGATGTTAATCATAATATCGTAGTAAGCATGTTTAATTATTTGTGATAACTTACTGAATAGGTTTCCCAAATTTGGAACCTATGATTAATAATAGGTTAACCAAGGATGGATTAAAGAACAATAAGTTTGATAATAGAAAATTCATTGTAGGGTTCTGATTTACCCTTTTGATCGTTAAAGGGCCAAGATCCAAATTGTTATGATATTTATTTTCCTGCAGCTTGTGTTGTTGTGTGAGTCTGGATGGATATTTTGATATGTTGGGGGAATTGAGGCCTTTTGTTTGTGGTAGAAAAATAAATCCTAGTGTGGCGAGATGCATCAGTTTATGCTTGTGGGTGTCAGGGAGGATACCAGGGATGATGAATAGGATGGATGTGATTATTGGATGATTGCTGTTTTTTTAGGTTGGTTATCTATTATACTTTTCCCCACTACCTATGGTAGATGGTCTTGCATACCCTTTTTTCAATAGAGGCAAAGACACGTGGGGAATGCCACATGCTTTCAATTTTTAGCATTTCAAGTTAGGATGGGTCTATGCTCTTGATATAGGTGGCAAAGACTCAATAGGTAGTACATCTACTAACCATGTTGAGACCCCTTATGTTTAGTAGAATATAATTTTTTTCTAGAATTCTTAGGAATGTGGGAAATTAAATATATAATGAATAATTTAATAAATGGTGTAAACCCATGTGGTTGGATTTTTCAGGAACATAATAACAAGGTTGTAATTTTAAAGTGGTAGTGGAATTTGGGTGTGATGTTAATGAAATTTAACGTGGAATTGTAAATGGTTAATTAATGTTTAAAGAATTAATTAATGTAAATTTGAACTGATAAAAATGGAATGAAATAAGGAAATAGATCTTTTGAAATGGTTGTGTGGTTATAGGATACCTAGTCGTAGAAGTGGAAGCAGGAAGTCCAAGAGACGTTAGCATCAGTTGAGTCTAAGACTAGGTTACACTCATAGTGTGGCTATGAGATATAGTATTGATATAATTTATGTGTTTCTATATGATACTCCACCCCTTTAGTAAGGGAAACTGACACCTCATGGGATTCCGAGCCCTGGGGGTGTTTTCCCCATCATTCTGGTGGAAGGATGGATGGTTGTCTACCCCCTTTGGCCGTACACTCTTCTATTGGTTGTTACTTGTGTTGTTAAGAACAATGGTTAGTTTTCCCCATATATGTCTCTAGAGGAATGTAATGTCTTGTGGTTATTCACACACATATATAATGGATATAGTATCTTATGGACTACTACTGGTTTAACATGTATAGGATGTGATGGATTTAGGATCCTTAGTCGGTGAATGGGCTGTAATTGCTTGAGGTATAATACCGGATGTATGATACACATAATGAGAGCTATGGTGGCTACCTAAAACTACTTGGATAGTTTCATTCATGTACATGGTGGTTTTGTTGCATGAGGGGCATATTGTGGTGCTTCCCCCAGATTTCTGCGGGTAAGACTTTTTGGATAGAGATGCTTGTGACGTGCGACATTGGGGAAAAGCGGCAAACCAGTGGGGAGGTAGTAGCGAGGTACCCTTGATATTATTTATTATAATATATAATCTTGTATGTGTTAATTTTTTAGAGTATCCATATTGAGGCTAGGAACATAGTATACTTATTTATATAAAAAGTCAGTTTCACTTTTTGTTCAATGTGATTTAGCATGCTTTCTTTACTTTTGCGTGGTAGGCGTCGGGGAGGATCCTAGTGAGTGTACTATTATACTCACCCTATGTATATATAAACCGTTTTCAGGCCACATTGATCATTTAAGAGATCATGCTAGTTTCTACTAGCTTGGGGTTTCAGGAGCTGTTCGGTCATGTGATTAATGTTGTCTTTATTTTCTTTTGGGTACTTACATTTTTACCCTTCCAGTTGTAGTACTTTTCATGGAATTACATATGTACACTTGGGTATTATTTTATATTTCTATTCTGAGTTGGAGTTGGTTTGTGATTATCTTATATCTATCTTCTACATGTGTTCTCTTATAGGGGAATTCCTCCCAATTGTGTGTTTACTAACCCATCGATGTTAGTCGACATCCCAGGGCCTACTGGAGGCGGGACTCGAGGGGTCGTTATCTCCTTTCTCATATTGTCGGCCCAAGAGGTGTACACATTGTGGGGAGGGGGTTGTGACACAACCAGTTTAAAATAGTGTTCAAACATCCATTCTTTGATAACATCGTCTTAAAAAAATAGAATTTTACTACATGAAAAATATGGAATTTATTCTTAAAAAATGGGACAATGAAATCCAATGGAAGACAAAAAAATGTCATAAAAGTAATATTCATTCCATTACCATTGTAATAAATAATTTATGCATTGAAATATATAGTAAATCATTTTTTTCAATATCTATAATAGAAACACATCATATGATCAAAATTATGTTCTTATTTCCATGAAATATCTAACAAATAGGAGTAATATATGGTCATGAATCTTACCTTCTTTCCTTGATTCCCTTTTATCTTCTCTATTAATATATTCTTATTATTATTCTTTAACAATTATCTTTTTTCATTTTTTGTAATTAATCTTTCCCTCCGTACTTATTTTTCATCAATATGGAATATTGATTAAAATAAAATATATTATCACAAAACACAAAATCATAACCTCGATTATTACAACTAGATTACTAATACATAAATATTTCATTAAATAATTCGAAATATTGAGATATTTAAAAAATAATGAAATGTGATCTTATCATTTAAAAAGGACAATTAATTAAAAAAATTATTCATCTTTCAACTATATTGATTATAGTAAAATTATTATATGTTGAACAAAATAATTATCTTTGAATGATATTCTTAAAATTCATAGTTTATTTTCCATAAATCGCTATATTTAATTTCCATATTACTTACATAAAACTCTATTTCTTGTTACTATATGTATTCATGGAAAACATTTTTATAATATCTCATTATAGTAAAGAAAAAACATAAATTAATTTCTCTATTATTCTCTGTTATAATCATGGCTATTCAAAGCATCATGATATTCATTATTTAATATTAAAACAACATCATCCAATTTTTTAACTAATATTTCACATTTTTTATTTTATAATAATATTAATAATATCACCATGAAATAAAATATTAGAAATCACATTTTGATCACTGTTTGAAAAAATTATACTTTTCATCATACTTTTATTTCTTATGAACACTTATAGAATATTATATAATGTTACATTTCATCTAAAATATATTTTGTATCCTTTCTAAAATATTCAATATGGACCAAAGAATCATAAATTTTTACTACATAATATTATGTATTCCTTAAAATTAATCAAACCAATATCTTATATCAACCTTATGTATCTTATATATCCTCACATTATCTATATTCATACATTGTTTAACAGATATCCTTAACAACATAGTGAAACATGGGTTTATTTCTATATATCTTGAAATTTTATATTCTAATTTAATCTCAAATGATATTTGATCTTGAATATGAATAACATAATTATTTCTACACATTATAGTTTGAACTCATTTAACGTCAAAAATGGTAGTTCCATTTTAATAAAAAACATAGTAGTTTTTTCATGGTAATCTTACATATCTCCTATTTCATTATTTTATTACATTTCATCTCCTATTATGTATATTTATTATAATAATAAGGAAATATATTGTTACAAGAGAAATATTATTTCAAATTATTTAAAAATTGTCTATATATTATAATTTTATTCTAATGTCGCTGATGAAACCTACCCAATCCTATTTAGTTCATCTAACAATAATCTCCATCAAAATCAATACATTCCAAGATTATTCCGACTTATTTAGAATATATAAATATATTTTTGTTTATCATTGTTTTACTATATAATATATCATAAATTGGATAAAAAAATATTATCTTTAATAAATATATATCCTTTATAAACTCAACCCCATTTTATTTCAAACATATTATAACTAAAAACATAATTACAATAGTACTTACTCTTCTTAATCCAACTCTTTAAACACAAACCTTGTGTGATTTCCATATAAATTCATGCCTTCATGAAAAAGAAAAATATGGATACTTTAACTTCACTTTACATTATTCTTATCTAAAATTAACCATATTCTCAATCTCACTAAGTACATATAGTAAAAAAACCTCTATGAACACAATAATATTCATATATAATTTTTCAAATATATATTTCCCAAACATGTGAAAATAACATCAAAAAAAATTAATCCATATGGAGGAAAATAATACTTCGTTGTTATAATTTGAATGGATTTTCAATGTGCTCTTCAATAAAGATCATAAACATTTACCCACAATTCTAGTGAGTTTTATACAGTGGAAACTTACATCAATATCCTATTATATACAAATATAAACAATATATCATCATTATTATATGAATATTAATGATTATTGTAACATCCTATTACCTTATTTCAGGTATTTCATATCCCTCTTAAATTTTTACATTTTTTGAATGTGTTTCGTGAGTTTTTAGGGAATATAGAATTTTTTTGGGGGAAATAACATAATATTTATGGTTTTTATTATTTTTTTAATTATTTGAATATGGGTATAAATGTATTAAATTATTTTAACTGCATTATGTGTGTTTCTAATGTTCTATAGTTGGTTTGTGTTTTTATAGAATATTGATTATGAACTGTCTTCTGGACACTATCACATCATCAATTGGTTACACAACTGAATATTTTAAAGTGTAGATGTTGTTAACTAGTTTATAGCATTAAATTATTTATTCCCTAAAAATGGAACACATTGGTAAAATTTTGGTCTTCTTTTTTTTCCTTATAATGGGATTCCTTTTTCAAAATATCTTATAAATCATTAAATTCACCGAATGAATGGGGTTTACATCATGAATGGTTTGAGGCTAGTGGTTTTAAATATGTTTCCAATAATATTTTTTTTACTCAACATGAATTATTTTTTCCAAAATTCTAGAATCTCTTCTAGAAGATTTCAGGACATTATCTTCTTTTGGATCATTTCATTTAGTGATTGATCGTTATAGTGGATGCACATCATCTCTGTGGGTAAGTGATCATTATGATTCTTCATTATTATTACCTAAAACATAAAAGTTTATTTATGTTTTGAGATGTGTATATATTAAGGTGATGATATTATTAATACTTTCATGATCTACTATGTGATCTTATTTTGGGGACATCCTCAGTTAGTTGTGGTATGGATGATGTGTTTCCACATATTTAGGTCTCAACTAAACCATATTCCAAAACTATTGTTCTGAAATACATTTATAATGTGTGCAAATTATAGGTAGGGACTTCGTTTGTTGTTTCATATTTCTTCAAATTGGTGTAGAACCAACTGTAGGTGTGTGCAACCTGAGTATAGGATTGGTAGTTTCATCTCTAGCCTATTTTTGGGTAAACCATGTAAGAACCCGGTTCTTATTTTTGAGATATGTGCTTCTTCTTTTTCCTTTTCCTTAAGTGTTTTTGATAAAATATGGAAAATGGAAAGAAAATTCTAAATTTCGAAACTACACGCCATGTACATTGTCCACACGCCGTGTACATTTGGCCGTGTTGGGATGAGTACATAAGGATATTAGCCTTGTCAGTGACGAGGGGTGTAGGAATCGACTACACACCGTGTAGTGGTACCTTACACGCCATGTAGTCAGTCGGAAGGCTTGAATAGTAAGGTGGTGGAGTCGCCGCCAGCTGGGCGACAGTACACGCCATGTACTCAAGAGTACATGCCGTGTACTCAGGTCGACGGGTGAATAGTGTGGCAGTGCTGCCAAATGAAGAGTTAAATGAAAGAAGTACACGCCGTGTACTTTAATTTTTCATCTTAAAACAGGCAGTAGCCTCCGCATTTAACGGAGGAGGCGTTTGATCCATTTTTGATCAAAGGAGGATGGTCGGACCTTTAATGATCCGTTGGGTGTTCATCTGGAATCTGATTCGGCTTCAAACGATCTCGTTGGAACCGCACGGGTAAGACCTTTCCTCCTCCTTAAGTCATTCTTACCAATTCTTACCCTAGAAAATGTTATTTACGTTTGAATGGGTTTTTTTCTTCATCAGATCTACGACGTTCTTGGGCGTTTCTGGAGTCGGCATTCGAGTATAACGTTCGTTGGCGTATAAGGTAGGTGGCTTTGTGTTAGTTTCCAACTATCATGCGTTTTGTGCATTTTTGTGGGTTTTTGTGTCACAAAATCATGTTTGGGTGTTGTGCGGCTGAGGTCGTTGATATATTAATGTCTAGAATTTCATAGGTGATTAAATTGTGATAATAAAATGCTGGTTGGGATCATTGCTTGGATCCGGAACCACCCCCGGGGTGTGTTTCACTGTTTAGCTGTTTGGCCAGGATACCTGATGGTTTGCCTTTAATGTAGTAATTGTAGAATTTCCTTGAAAGGAATTGCTTATTACAATTTTTTTACCTATTGGGAATGGCCCGGTTACCTGTTTAGCCTGAGGGCGTTGTTGTATTTGGCCTGAGGGCGTTGTTGTGATTAGCCTGAGGGAACTGCACTATTTAGCCCGAGGGATGTATTATTTCTCCGGAGGGAAATATTTCGTGCCTGAGGGCTTCAATTCTGTGCCTGAGGGTGACACTTCCATCGCCTGAGGGAAACATCTGTTACGCTTGGGGGATATACCTGCGGGTGGGATTCTGCTTACCTGAGGGTAAGGTTTTGTTTGTCTGAGGACGTGGACTGTTTACTCAGAAATGAACTGTAGTGATTTATATTATTTAATTGATTAAATGAAAAATAAAAAGGAAATATAAATGGTAATTAGTTACTTTTGATTACTACTTACTTTATTGCATTTTACTACTGCACACTATTGTTGCATGCTTACATGCAGTTGGGCACAAGCCTTTGGTGGGTGCCAACTGAGATATATGTCTCACACCCTATTTGGGTCATGCTTTTCGACCCAAACAGATTACGTTTCAACATGTGTAGATAGGGGAAAGATTCCCTATAAATGTACTTGACTGTTGCTATGGAGTAGGAGGGCATGGGACCGAGCCTAGGCTCGTGATGCCGCTGTCAGCTATTTTGCTTGTTTTGCTGCACTCTGTATATTGTTTAACTGTATTGATGTATAACATGTTCTGGCTATTTTCTTAGAACTTGAAACATGTAGTATCATCATTTATATATATAATGTTGGTTATATAAACTACTATAGTTTATTTTATTTTTGTATGGTTTACTTCTTCCGCTATTTGTTGTATGTTTTATTTAAATTCCGCTGCACTACACTTTGTCAAAATGAGGGAATAGTTTCCCCACTATCAGACATGGGACCTCACTGCTAGTCGGCAGCCTCTGCTGTTTGGGGAAATGTGCTTGATTTCATGTGGCGAACTGGGTTTGGGGAACCCGTTGAGTGGCACACGGGTCCGGGACATTGCAAAGTTGTATCAAATGGTGTTTCTTTTCTTTGACTTACTATTTGGAGCCGTAGTCAGGGATTGGATGGAATGGTAGTTGGTAATTTGTTTTTCCAGGGCGTAGCTAACCCGTTTACAGGGAAAATGCAGTCTACCTCATATTTTGCAATCTTTGGATTGTGAAATTTTATGGTTGATATGTTTTCCCTATTGGGTGACGCACGTGGATTGTGTTGTTTATATTTTAGTTGTGGGTTCTATTTAGTTGCAACTCGATGAGATGAGGGTATGAAGTCTGATGCGTCATATAGGCACATTCTTGATATCACATGCCATGCATAGTTTCCATGCCATGTAGGTGCATTAGAATTTTCATGATGATAGTTGTTGTGCTAGAAAAGCATGCTGTTGTGATAACTTCTTGATAAATACCTGCCTTGTGATACAGTGTTTTTGTTTGAGCCTTTTTATAGAATCGGCACCAAACTTTGGTTTTTTGGGAGTATGGGCCCCCATTTACCGTAATTTGGTGGATCATTGTCTTTTTGTTGGTTATAGCACATATAAGATGTCAAACTTTGATTCGTGGAAAGTATGGGCCCCCACGGGTCAGAATTTGACACTTATGTGTTGTTTTTCAGAATTTTCTGGGTTCCGGGGATGTTTCTGAGGCATACTGTCCGGAAACCCAGTATACACGCCGTGTATGTTCTTCTGTTTGGGAAGAAAAATGTACATTTTGAGTACACGCCGTGTACCCGGAGTACACGTCGTGTAGTCTCTTCTCATGTCACAAACCGTTTTGGCAGAGACACAGGGTTGGGAGGGTCTTTGGTAGAACACACCGTGTAGGACATAGCACGCCTTGTAGTGTTGACCCGGAGTCTGGCCGTGTAACTAACAACACGGGTCGGTGAACTCCATCACAGAACACGCCGTGTCAATAATGCACACGCCGTGTAGTGTGACCTGGGGACTCGGCCGTGTAACTAACAACACGGGCTGGTGTCATCTCCCTTTAAACACGCCGTGTACCTATGGGACACACCGTGTAGTCTTGTCCGATGACACACCGTGTGGAGTTAGCCGTATGGCTGTGAAACAGGGTGTTGTACACGCTGTATATGGCTGTAACACGCCGTGTAGTGTCAATCCAAGTAGTCGGCCATGTCACAGACGACACGGGTAGTTGGAAAAATAGCACCATACACGCCTTTTAGATCTTATACATTCTGTGTAGTTTTTTTGAACGGAAGCCGTGTGTCTTAGCCATGTGGAAAGACCCGGGCAGGGGAAGGGAATTCATGTACACGTCGTGTAGTCAGTGTACACGCGGTGTAGTCTTGTTTTTCCAATTTTGGATGCCTTCTTCCTCTTTTTCCCTTTGTGTTTTTTTCTTTTCATCCGTGATAACATTGAATCTGAGGCGTTCTTTTGACCCTGTAGTTTCATGCTGCTGAGACAACCGTGAGTTGTTTGCCAGGAGATATGGAATGATTATACTCCGAAGATGGTAGGCCATGTGCTACCAGTTGATCCTCAAGTAGAGCCAGATGCGGCACCAACTATTATACCAGACACATGCATGGGTGTACGGTTTCGTGAAGGTTTTATGTGGTTTATGCAGACCATTCCGGGACCACCGTAGGCTACTACATCTATGGCCGAGCTGACACGTATCTTCCAGCAGCATCACCCTCCTACGTTTTCAGGGGATGGCGGACCGCAGGCTGCAGAGTCTTGGTTAGGATCGTTGTAGACTATTTTCGATCATCTTGAGACGCCTCCAGGTCGGAGGGTCAACCTCGCGACTTACATGCTGCGCGATTCCACCAAGAGGTGGTGGGATGTTACCACCCAGTCAGAGCATCACTAGGACATGGCGTGGGAAGATTTTAATGGAGTCTTCTACGACTTCTTCTTTCCCGAGACGCGGAGGGAAGATAGAGTTCGAGAGTTCATGAATCTGCAGTAGGGAGCTATGTCAGTGATGGACTATTCTGCATGTTTTACAGAGCTTCAATGGTTCGCACCCGTGCTCGTGGGTGATGAGACACTGAGAGCCAGCCGTTTTGAGTATGGTCTTCGGTATGACATCTGAGCGCTGGTGAATGTCTTCAGGTTGCCTACTGTACAGTCCATCGTGAACTAGGAACTGATTACTAAGAGGAACCTGCGAGAATCTGGGGGTGTGGGACAAGGTGGTTCAACAATAGTTACTGGTACTATTTCTGTGGGCAAGAGGAAGAGACAGATGGACTTCTCTCAGGGCGGCAGTACCGACCAGCCAGCTTCTACAGGTGGTCCGATTAGGTGCTACCAGTGTGGTAGAGAGGAGCATAAGAGACCGTAGTGTCCACGAGACCCATTGGAGTGCCGGTATTGCGGCAAGATGGGTCATCTACATCGCTTTTTCCGGGTGTTTCCACTAATGGCTATTGAGAGGGGTTTTGTGCACACTTCGCGTGCGGGAGCGGTACCAGTGGCTTCTTACCAATCTGGGAACTGGAATACATTAGGGCGTGAATGCAGAGATGGTGGTCATGGCCATGGTAGCCAGACAGCAGGATCTCAGAGGCAGTAGGGCGGGACAGCTCAGGGTAGCCAGGCTGTGTCGCAGGGCTGCGGCACTAGGAAAACATATGCAGTGCAACAGACTCAGCAGAAGCAGGATCCCAGACCTTGTATAGTCAGAGGTACTATTCTAGTAGATTCTGTCTTGTCTATAGTACTTTTTGATACGGGTTCTATGCATAGTTTCATATCAGTTCCCGTTGTGGAGAGCCTTGGGGTCGGAGTTTCTTCTTCGTCTAATATCATGACGCTAGACACTCCATTGGGGACTATAATGGATGGTGTGCGTCAGTTCATGGAGTTCCCCCTTGAGGTTGGTGGGTGTCACATCCTTTGGGACCTCTATGTCTTAGAGATGAAGAGCTATGACGTCATTGTCGGGATGGACTAGTTGGTTCCCTTCCGTACATTTGTAGAATGCTAACTTTGTAGGGTGTGTTTCACGTCACCAAAGGGCAGAGAGTTTCTATACAAGGGAGAATGGGATGTTCCGGAAAGTCGAGCTGGACCAGAGCATCATGGGCGAGGTGGAGTCACCGCTCAGATTGCGAGATTATATCTGGATGACCAGGGGACGTGTCGGACGGATTTCCCTCCAGCTATCGATTGTTTTAGGGATGTCTTCCCGGACGACTTTTCATGTCTACATCCGGTGCGTGAGGTGAATTTCCTTATCGAGCTAGTGCCAGGAGCAGCACTGGTGTCCATTCCTCCTTATAGGATATCCACGCCTGAGTTGCAGGAGCTCAAGAGGCAGTTAGAGGAGCTACAGGCGAAGGTGTGATCCGACCCAGTACTTCTCCATGGGGTTCTCCAGTCCTTTTTTCGAAGAAGGAGGATGGTGCCCTTAGGCTTTGCGTGGATTATCGTAAGCTGAACCAGTTAACGGTTAAGAACTGATATCCCTTGCCAAGGATAGATGATCTTTTTGATCAGCTTCGTGAAGCATGAGTGTTATCTAAGATTGACGTGAGATCCAGATATCATCAGCTATGCATTAGACCATCTGATATACCTCTCACAGCTTTCAGGAGTATGTATAGTCTATATGAGTATACGGTTATTCTGTTCGGACTGACGAACACGCCATCAGTTTTCATGGATCTAATTAATCGTGTGTTCCATTCGTATCTTCATTCTTTTGTGGTAGTATTCGTGGACGACATATTGGTGTACTCTCACACTCGACACGACCATGCCACCCATCTTGGGATCGTATTGAGTACACTGAGAGGGCATCAGCTATATGTTATGCTATCAAAGTTACACTTTTGGATTGACCAGATTCACGTCCTAGGTCACATTATCATAGAGGCAGGATTTTCAGTAGACCCAGAGAAGGTGAGAGCAGTAGTTTCCTGGGAGCAGCCTAAGAATGTGTTTGAGAGACGGAGTTTCTTAGGGCTGGCTGGTTACTACAGACATTTTATACAAGACTTCTCTGGCTTAGTAGCACCATTGATAGGTCTGACTAAGAAGGGTGTGATGCTCGTTTGGTCAGAATCATATGAGACAGTTTTTCAGGACCTGAAGGGAAGGTTGACATCAGTACCGATCCTGATACTCCCATAACAGGGAAAGAGCTATACTGTTTACTGTGATGCATCAGGGATTTGGATGGGAGCAGTTTTGATGCTGGGTGACCGAGTTGTTTTGTACGGGTCTCGGCAGTTGAGTCCACATGAGAAGAATTACCCAACACATGGTCTCGAGTTGGTTGTAGTTGTTCATGCATTGTGCTGTTGGAGACACTATCATTTGTGGGAGAATTTTGTGGTTTTCACCAACCACAAAAGCCTCAAGTATACATTTACTCAGCATGATCTGAATCTAAGGCAGAGTAGGTGGGTCAAGTACCTACCGTCCTTCAATTTTGAGCTTGCCTATACATCTGGTAAAGGTAATGCGGTAGATGATGCATTGAGAAGGAAGACTCAGATACAGAAAGTGCAGGAGGCTAGTGTTGAGTTACATCTTATGGCATTGTTCTCTGAGATGCATCTAGAGGTGCATGACAGTCAGGGGAAAACTTATCTTTCCTCGTTAGCTGTGACTTTTACCCTCCTGGATAGAGTGAGGATGAGGCAGCTATCTGATTCGGAAGGCCTAGTTCTACAGGAGTTGGTGGCAAGTGAGGACCCTCCTCCCGGTTGGACGATGGGTGACGATGATGTTTTACGTTTCCATGGACGAGTATGAGTTCCGGGGGATATACGAGAGGAGCTAATGTAGAAGTTCCATGATTTATCTTGGGCAGTTTATCCTAGGGTTACCATGATGTACTGAGACTTGAGGCATCAGTACTGGTGGTCGGGTATGAAGAGAGAGATAGTTGGGTTTGTTACGAGATGTTCCACCTGTCAGCAGGTGAAGGTAGAGAATCAGAGATCAGATGGACTTTTATAGCAGTTACCCATTCCAAAGTGGAAATGGGATGATGTCACGATGGATTTCCTGATGGGTTTGCCGAGGTCACCTCATGGCAATGACGCCGTGTGGGTTGTTGTGGACAGACTCACGAAGGTAGCTCACTTTTTCGCGATCAAGGATACCTTCAGTGTGGACGATCTCGGAAGGTTGTATATCTGAAAGATGATATGTCTACATAGGGTCCCTCGTTCTATCATTTCAGATAGGGATGCCCACTTTAGGTCTCGTTTCTGGCATATTTTACAGAGGGCACTAGGTACTCAGGTGCTTCTGAGAACAGCATACCAACCTCAAACAAATGGCCAGTCATAGCATATGACACGAGTGCTAGAGGACATGTTGCGCTTATGCGTCCTAGACATTGGGGGGTCTTGGGAGAAGCATATACCCTTAGTCGAGTTTTCCTATAACAATAGTTTTCATGAAACTATTGATATGGCACCATACGGGGATTTATATGGTAGGCCATGTCGATCACCTTTGTGTTGGTTAGAGGTAGGTGAGGCAGCTTTACTAGGGCCACAGCTCGTGCAGGAGACATCTGAGCAGGTCCAGTTGATTCGGAAGCAGATGGCTACCAAACAGTCTCGTCAGAAGTCTTATACTGATCGCCACAGACGACCTTTGGAGATCATAGTTGGAGATCATGTTTTCTACGTGTTTCGCCGAGGCTGGGACACAAGCGTATCAGGAGATAGGGTAAACCTTCACCGAGGATTGTGGGGCCATTTGAGATTCTGGAGAGAGTCAGGCTGGTTGCCTATCGGTGGCAGTTACCACAATGGTACTGAGCCATGCACGATGTCTTCCATGTGTCTCATTTGTGTCGCTACCATTCAGACCTGTCTCTCACCTTTCAGCCTAAGGAGGTTGAGCTTCAGCATGATGTGTCCTTTGAGGAGCATCTAATCCGTATCGTTGACAGGACCACGAAGGTTCTCAGAGGCCGGTCAGTTCCTCTCATACGGGTGCTATGGTAGCATGATAGAGTGAAGGACGAGACTTGGGAGTGGGAGGCTGACATACGTGCTCAGTGGCCAGAGCTGTTCTAAGCTTTAACTTTACCACCCTTGGAATGGAAATTTGGGGACAAATTGCTATAAGGGGGGAAGTTTTTCAGAACCCGATTATTATTTTTGAGGTACGAGCTTCTACTTTTTCCTTTTCCTTAAGTTTTTTGAGAAAATATGGAAAATGGAAAAAAATGCTAAATTTCGAAACTACAAGCCATGTACTTTGTCCACACGTCATGTACTTTTGGCCGTGTTGGGATGAGTACACGGGGCGTGTAGCCTTGTCGGTGACAAGGGGTATAGAAACCGACTACATGTTGTGTAATGGTTCCTTACACGCCGTGTAGTCAGTCAGCAGGCTTGAATAGTAAGGCGGTGGAGTCACTGCCAGCTGGGCGATAGTACACGCAGTGTACTTAGGAGTACATGTCGTGTACTCAGGTCGATGGGTGAACAGTGTGGCGGTGCCACTGAATGAACAGTTAAATTAAAGTAGTACACACCATGTACTCAGATGTACAGGCCGTTTACTATGTTTTTTCGTCTTAAAACAGGCAGTAGCCTCCTCATTTGGCAGAGGAGGCATTTGAGCCATTTTGGAGCCACAAAGGATGGTTGGACCTTTGAAGATCTGCTGGGTGTTCGTCTGGAATCCGATTCAGCTTCGGACAATCTCGTTGGAACCACACGGGTATGCCCTTTCATCCTCCTTAAGATGTTGTTACCAATTCTTCCCCTAATAGAAGTTATTTACATTTGAATGGGGTTTTTCCATCATCAGATCTATGCCATTCTTGGGTGTTTCTGGAGTCGGTGTTTGGGTATAACATTCGATGGTGTATAGGGTAGGTGGCTTTGTGTTAGTTTCCAACTGTGGTGCGCTTTTTTCCATTTTTGTGCGTTTTTGTGCCACGAACCCATGTTGGGGTGTTTTGCGGCTGAGGCCATTGCTATATTAATTCCTAGAATTGCATAGGTGATTAAATTGTGATAATAAAATGCTGGTTCAGATCTTTTCATGGATCCGGAACCACCCCAGGGGTGTGTTTCACTGTTTAGCCATTTGGTCAGGATACCCGAGGGTATTCCTTTAAAGTAGTAATTGTAGCATTTCCTTGAAAGGAATTTCTTGTTACTGCTTGTTTACCTATTGGGTATGGACTGGTTACTTGTTTAGCCTGAGGGCATTGTTGTATTTGGCCAGAGGGCGTTGTTGTGATTATCCTGAGGGCACTGCACTATTTAGCCTGAGGGCTGTAATATTTCACCTGAGGGAAACTTTTCGTACCTGAGGGCTTGACTTCTATTCCTGAGGGCGACACTTATTATGCCTAAGGGAAACTTCTGTTACGCCTGAGGGCTATACCGGCTGGTGGGATTCTGCTTACCTAAGGGTAAGGTTTTGTTTGTCTGAGGACGTGGACTGTTTACTTAGAAATTCATTGTGGTGATTTCTGATATATAATGGATTAAATGAATAATAAAATGGAAATATAACTGGTAATTAGTTACTATTGAGTACTTCTTAATTTATTGAATTTTACTACTTCACACTATCGTTTCATGCTTACACGCAGTTGGGCACGGGCCTTTGGTGGGTTCCTACTGAGTTATATGTCTCACACCCTGTTTGGGTCTCGCTTTTCGGCCCAAAAAAATTACATTTCTACAGGTGAAGATAGGGGAATGAGTACCTATATAGGTACATGACTGTTGCTGTGGAGTAAGAGGACATGGGACAGAGCCTAGGCTCGCGATGCCGCTGCCAACTGTTTTTCTAGTTTTGTTGCACTCTATATATTGTTGAACTGTATTGATGTATAACATGTTCCAGCTGTTTTCTTAGATCTTGAAACATGTAGCATCATCATTTATATATATAATGTTGGTTATATCCACTGCTGTAGTTTATTTCAGTTGTGAATGGTTTAGTGCTTCCCCTGTTGGTTGTATGTTTTATTTAAATTCTGATGTGCTACAATTTGACAAATTGAGGGCATAGTTTCCCCACTATCATACATGGGCCCTCGCTTCTAGTTGGAAGCCTCTGGCGTTTGGGGAAATGCGCTTGCGGTCACATGGAGAACCGGGTTCGGGGCACTCGTTGAGTGGCACCTGGGGCCGGGACGTTACAAACCAGGATTTCTCTGATTTTATAATATTTTATATAAAAATTGAAATGATTTAATGATTTATTTTTGTGTATATTAAAATGGTTTTGTGAAATTATGGTTTTCCCCTTGTTTTTCTAATATTTAATTGTGTGTTTTCAAATAATTGTGAAATAGGTCTGAACAATTTATTTCAAGTAGGGTTTTGATGATTTATTTGGAAAATATAGCTCATCTTATGTCCTGGGTACTTTTGTAGATGTTGTAGTAATAGAACTAATCCACTGATATCATTGATAGGGGGTCACTCATAGGGTTTTACTTTTATCCATGGGCCGATTATTCTTGGGATGTGTTAGACAATATTTGGAGGTTCTTTTTTATGGTGTCCTCTACACTATATTCGATTCATATGCCTATAAATTATTGCATATATGATTGGCTATGTTGTTCTTATGACTATTCTTGATATATTGGAATTTATTGATCCTTCTCTTGATGTTTCATTAGATTATAAGTTGTATTGCTTTTATTTAACTATATAATTATATATATATATTATTCATTGGAACTATTTTTCTTATATTATTCGAAGCTATGGTGAAAGTGGAATTTTTTCTAATGATTTTAAATAGAAACTAATTAAATAGTTATCATAAATTTTCTTTATTATAATCTTCTAATTGTTTTATAGAGGCATTTTATGGATCCCATGGGTGGGATCCTACTGGGAATCTTAGATCTCACCATAATCAATAATTCTGTAGTGCATAAATATTTTCATATATTTTGATGTAGGAAAAAGCGAGGTTATTTAGTTATGATATTAGGATTCTTTTAGCAGAGATAAGTGGTTGATGTCATTATAGTGATGCATTTTCTACATATCACATTGAGTAACATTTTCCCATTGTTAATTTCACGATGAATTTGTTTTCAATGGATTAATATGTGGATGAATACTGATGAATATGTTTTGTTTATGGATTTATGGAAATCGATTTTTATATCATTCATTGACAATTATTCAAAAAACATTATACTGATTATAGAAGTGAATCTATTTCCCAAAAAAAAATATTTTATTTACACATTTTAATCTCAAAATGTGGAAGAAGAAGTTTATATAATTTAATTTCGAAATGATGTCAAATTGATGAAGGCCATGAAAAAAAAATAAATATATATATGTCTTATTGAAAACGAAATGTTCTAGTTGTAATTTTAACTGTAGATGAATGGTATTTTATGTGATACGTAGACTATTCTATTTTTTTTAAGTGGTGGAAATATGACAAATAGGTCCAACCAACTAGCAATCCATGGTCAAAGCTCGACCAAAAGAACATACCAGTCAAGGGTCTACCAGACCCAATGGAACATTCTTGGGCTCGCCTTATAGAGGCAGAGGGGTAGGATGATGGATAAGACTCGTATTAATGGCCATTGAAATTTCATTAATGTATTTAGAGGTCCACCATGTGCGGTGGACTAACCAAATTTATAAATGATATAGGGTCGTACCAACATGGATTTGGAAGAAGACCCTAGTACTCTATTATAGAGAGATGAACATGAACCATTTGTTATAATGATGTGTAATAACACCAAATTATTCTACGTGGGATGTAGGATTATATTTTTACTATTACTCCTTCATTAAAATGATAGAAACATATGATCTTCGTGGCCAGATTAATTAGAACAATTTGATTAATCTATTGTTATTGTCTTCCTCCAATCATGTACAATGATTCCTCCCATGTGGTAATTACACCATTTATGAGTCAAAAAACTTGTGGCCAAGACTCCAAGATCAATTAAATTACCTCTTCCACATTTATGAATGCTGATTCATAATTTTGATATCATGGTGAGTCCAAAAAAATTTCCATACATGAAGTGAATACATGACTACAAAAACCCATGCCAGGTTATCATGTAATGAAGTAGAGTCTCTAGATAAATTTAACATTGAGATTACGATACTAGTATAATTGAAATAATAAATTGAATTAGCCTTATATTCATGCATAAAATGAAGGGGAATAAATAGAGATCGTAGTTTCCATGGGTGAATCTGATTAGGTCTCATGTCATTTGTTTCTACAAAAAAATTAAGGATAAACAATAAAGAAATGGAATGTATGTTATTATAGGAGTTTAATTTGAGGTTCATGAATATGAATGTATGAAGAGAGATGAATCATTATGATGAAATAATGGTTCTTATAGAATACTTTTATAGTGAGATTAAATATTTTTGATGATCTATGAATATTTTAATCTAGGTGATTAAAGATGAATAAGAGAACCAGAGTCTCTTGTGTATTTTAGATTGCATACATTAATGAAACTAGTGTAATCCATGACTGGTAAGAACGACATGTGGATGAGAAATATTGAATCCATATATATATGTTAATTTTGATTTTTGAATTTAATTTTCATCTATAATTCATTAATGAAAGGAGATATGTCATTATTATCCACATGAGTTTCAGAGGGTATACCCAAACCATTCAGGTAGATGCAATACATAAATAAAAAATAAAAATATCTGGAATTTAATAAAGAATAATAAAAACAATTAAATTATTTCAAGTGATATAAATATAGATAATTATAAACATGGTTATTGGGTTATTATTAATGATAATATAAAATAATACCTACACAATTATGGGTATTTATATATTAACAAAGATTAAATTTTTTATTCCAAACACATTTAGATGAGGATTTTAGTTGAAAAATTAAATCAACTTATTAATTAAGTCCCCATAAACTATTTTTTTTATAAATATGTGCATTAATGTTATAATAAATGTACAGATAAGTGAAATATTAATTTTAGAGGACTATAGATCTATATATAATCATAGAAGGAGAATTTATCTAAATTTATTTCACATATCCTATTGAGTCCATGAATTTTGTGGATGGTATAATCTGCTCAATTATTTTACATGATAAATTTAATCTAGAACCCTCATTTAAGAAGATAAATAGATTGATCGATAGTCGATCATTCCTTGAAGAAAGATGGAGGCATCTCAGTTGGGATTGGGAGGAAAAATTCTCTTGTCTGATTCAAGAGGGTAAGATTTTGGTGTATATTTCGATGCAAGTCAATTTAGATTAAGGTAACACTATGTTATGTATAAAAACCCACTACTGTTGATTCTAAAGATATACAACATGATATTATATTGACATTTGTAATTAATAACTACATTATTATATAAATCTTTTTTTGGTGGTATAACCAACATCGACAGGGATAGGAATTATATTTCTAACCATGTAAATAAAGTGTGTTATGTTTTCTTTTTTTATTCCTGCATATGAGGTGAGACTATAAATAATGAAAAATAGGATAAAAACATTAACATTTTCATGTGGTTAAATTAAAAATATATAATTTCTAAAAATGAAAACTATAATTTACCCCCCTTTATGTGGTCAATCGGACATGGGTCCTTTCAACTAGTATAAAAGTATAGGTCACCTCTAAAGATCTTGGACAGTCTTTAGGAAGTGATGTTTTCTAAATATGAATGTTATACCAGAAATTTAAATTATTCCAAGTCTCAAATGAATATAAAAATGAAACAAACAATGAATATGAAGAATAATACCATTATAAATGGACCAACACTGCAAATTGGTGGTAATTAGATAAATAAAACATTCAATAATTATGTCAATTATGATTATTCTATTATTGTATGCTAAATCTTTGATGTATCGTTTTGTAACATCCATTACGAATTTAATGAAAATATGAAGAATATTACTAGTGAGTAGGTAAGATTTATTTTTGAAATTTTTAATGAACATTATGATGAAATGTTAGATCCTAAAGAATATGATGAATCTAATGATGAAGTATAATCTAATCGGATAAAACATCCAAAACTCTAAAAATTATTTTCAATGAAATGGATGAAAAATTTATCTATAAATATAATTATATGTTGAATATGTGAATAATTGAAATGATATTCTTATGGGAATGATTTATTTAATATTTTTTATTTTATTATTTCAATGTATTGGTAAAATTGTAAAAAGATTTTATTCTTGTCAAAACGATCAACTAGAAGACAAAGAAAACAAGATAACATAGATTGAAAAATAATTTCAAAAATAAATAAAAATGCATGAAGAAAAAATGATGAATTGTAGGGATGATTGGGATAACATGATAAGGTCATTTATGGATGATAATAACACTTTCAAAATGACGTGTTTATAGTTAAATCAAAAATTTAGGAATCAAAATTTATCAGAATATTATGCCTCACCAATTAATGATAGAATAAATTCTTCCACTAAAATTTTTATTGAGGATCATAATTTTATAAAGAGAATGATATATTATTTTAATTAAATGGGCATATCATGCATGAAAATGAATATAATTACCTATAAACTATTTTATGTACTAATAAAGATTAATATAATTATATAGTTTTTAACCAAACTCAGAGAAAGTAGAGATGGTTGAAAAATATCTTAAATACACAACATAAAATGAGGATGTTACAATCCAATTGAAGTACTATTCACCATGATGAGTCCTAATGTGTGATAGATTCACATAGTTGAAGAATGGTTCACAATATATGAAACAAATAAAAAATAACACTACAAACAAAGAGAAGAAACTCATAAGCTACTATTTGTGTTGATGTAAAATTGGGAACACGAGATTAGTAATTTTTGAATAAAATTTAAATTAATATAAACAACATGATTACATTATTTTAGGGGATAAACATTTAAATAAATCCATACAAATAAAATGGTTACAAGTTAGTCATTAAATGATCACAAAAGATAAAGGTTTCAATTTTTTTTAAACAGAAAAATTTTACGACAATTAATTCATTTATGATTCCAATAAAAATTAGATATAATGTCTCATAATAATATAATGGAATATGTAAGAAGAAATATGAAAAAGATAAAAAATGAAAAATACACTACCAATTATATTTACTTTGTTTTTTATTGGATGAATCATCAAAAGAAAAATAATGACAAGTAATGTAGTGTTGCTTAGATGAAGAAGAAGTATCGATTGAGAGTAGTATCTCAGTTTGAATGTGTCTTATAAGAACATCAAGGACCCTCTCTATGCCATATATGTTAATTATGTTTTTGTATTTATTCTAACAATACATGTAATTTTAGGACATGTTTCAGGGTGTATGATATGGATTTTATGATGAGATTTTGATTCATGCATTCTACTATCATTTATAAAATGGCTGAAATGAGATCATTCTTTGAAGAGGAGGTTTTATGAGACATGGTTTATTCCAATCACACTATAATAAATTTTTCATTAATTATATTCATTTTGAATGAGAGAGTGATTCATTCCACGATAAGACCATGGTTGAGCTATAATTTTGGTAAGTGAACATTTTTATGTGTTTGTAGAAGTTTGTACATGATTTATAATTACAATTAAAATATACCTATTTCTAATATATTTAATAATCACTAAAAATTATTCAGATGGATTTCACATTTATATCTAATATAATGTTTTTGTAACCATGGTTGTGTCTCTCTTATTTTATACACTAGGGTAGCCCAAATTGACATATAGTTGATTAACTGAAGGATCTTTTCATAGAAACTACGTGAGATCATTCAACTATATGAAGTGTTCTTGAAAATTTCATATCTATGGGAAGATAATATTTTCTAAAAACATGAGATGATAAGACCCCTATTTATCATTTTCATTTGATGGTAAAATAGGATGAATATTATAGTACACATGGTGACCTATTTAATTTGTGAAGACGTATTGACATATATAAAAATGAGGATATTTTTAACCATATTTCATTTTTTTTTCAATCATTAAATATTTGGATGATATTTGATTATTAGAGATTTTTTGTGGATCAATGAAAAGTAAATTAAATTTTATTCTTGGAAAATTATATATAAAACAATTATGGATTTTGAAGAAGTGGTCCAATATATAAAGACATGTCTTATTATTGACAATTTGTTTACTATAAATGAAGAAGAAGAAGAACATGAAATATCTTTTCAAGATTAATCTCTATTGATGATGGCCATTCCAAAATTAAAATTATTATTTTTCACGATGAAGAAAAAATGAATATGTTTTCATTTTAATTGTGGAAGGATTGTATTTTATTTGACATTTAAATAATTATAAGTAATTTTAAAATGGATGCCTCACTAAAAATTTGATCAACCCACTAGAAAATCAATTCCAACGATCGAGGAAGACAACATATAGGACCATGGTCGACCACAACCATGGAAACCACTCTAGGCAATCTAGTGGAAGTGACAGGGGAGGTCCCAAGTTTAAGGTCTAGAATAACACCAAAATGAAGTTCCTGGGGGGAGCAGTGGCCCCCTCGTGCTGAGAGTAAAGTGGGAATGTAGTGTCATCATAGGTAAATACTAGTAGGGGTTCAGAATTGGGCCCCGTTACTCACTTTTGAAGAGTTAAAGAACACATTGGTTTATAAAGAAGTTGAAGAGCACCAAATATTTTGATGTGGAGTGTGGGAGACTTCATATATTTTTCTTCCACCCATGTTAAAAAATTTCTTAATGTTATAATTGTAACATTTATGAATGGTGGAAAAAATTTCTAGGCGAATATGAATCAAAAAATGGTTTTTGGCACAATTATAAAGGTTTAGATGGTTTTGGATATCCAGGAGTGTCTGAAGAACATGCCATGAAATAACTGCATGCACTTCTAGATAAACATGATCCATGTCATCACGTAATGGATAATATTCATTGGATGAAATTTATATTGAAATTATCATATATGTATGATAAAAATGATAAATTATTGTAGTAACATTTCATGAATAAATTTGAGATGAAATATAAATCTATTGAATTGGATGACAGTAATGATGCCACATAATATTTGTTTCTACTTGAATATATAAAGGTAAATTATAAATAAAAAGAGAGCTTGAGATTGTAAAAATGTATTTCATGGTTCATGAATATTCATTCATGAAGGGTGATGAATTTGTGTCATTAAATATCATTCAATCAGGAATTTGTTTTATAGTTTCAGTAAACATGTATGATGAGCAGTTGAAATTATTTTCTACATTATGAAATAATTAGAATAGAACCATATTCTCATGACTATTTTAGATTTTATGCATCCATAAAAACAGGGTAAGATGTTGGAAATAACCAATAAGTGTTCATGACAAACAAGAAGCTTGAGATATTATATAATTTTTAAGTATGAGTTTATTACACATGTATAATGCATGTATATAAGTTGAGCTACTGCAATGAGCCACTTGAGAAGACGAGGTTATACTCAGATCATTGAGGTATATTCACAACATGAATAAAAGGGAAGCCTCATATTCATTTCACGAACCATTAAGGTATTTCAATTGACTTGAATGAAGAAAATAATACATACAGTTATTAGGGTATTTAAAATGAGAATAACATATAATACCTGCATCATTATGGGTATTTATGATTTGAAATAAAATAAAAGTTTCATTTCAAACACATTTAAATAAGGATTTAAATAGATAAATAAAATCATGTATTTTATTAAGACAACATTCGCTATATTGTTTGTGTATAAATATATGCATGTTTGTGTTGAGAAATGTACGTATAATTTCATAGTCATTTGGGAAACCCGATACATCATTTTATCAATGTGAGAAGATGATTTTTTTTTGTTCATTTCATGTACTATAATTATTGAGGATGATAAATTAGTATAAAAAGGTATTTCCACATTCATTATCCCTATTAAAGATAATACTTAAAACCCATGCAGTAAGATAAATATATAAACCTAATGATGATAATTACATCAATAAATGTGCAATCCTCTTAGTTAGAGATGGGAGTATGAAGTCTCTTTTGTGGTACAAGAGGAAATTGTTCTGGTGAAAATTCCATCGAGGGCCTGTGTGGATTCTGGTAACAATTTTTGATTCATTATAAATAAAATTATGTATTGATTTAGGAGAGATATTGATTTATTTTTTACACAACATTAAAATTTACAATAATACTCTAATGTAAATACATGTTTACAATGTATAACTAACATGGAAATTACAATCTCTTACATTCCAAATATAGTAAAGACCATGAGATATGATCTCTATTATTACTGAAATAAATCATGTTAGACTTTGATCAATCACTAATTGGATTGAGAACCAATAAAATATCAAGATGATAAATTTGACATAATTAATTTGTATTAAGTAAACCACTGATTCACCCCTCCTCACTCTATGTGGTCAATCCATCTTGGAGAGTTTCACTCATCATTGTTTTATTCCTTTTTTTATAGGACTCATGACTTGGAATTTGTATTTTTTATTTTGGTTTGTTTCATTTATACATATTCATTTTTATATGGAATATAATTCTTAATTTTTTCCTTCTATTTATTACCTATAGTGTATATAAAAATATATTCCATTTTTTATGCTTTAGGTTACATGAATTCATTCACTATGGATATTATTGAAGCCCATTTACTAGTAACTAGGCCTTAGGGATCAAAAACTCACATTAAAAATACGATTGGTTAGTTTGGGATCGGGTTTGGATGGGTACATGTGATATTTAATTAAAGATGTTGAGTTAGTGGGGTTTTGGTTCTACGGTTTGCAATGTTTATAGACTGAATATAAGATTTAATATACTGAGGAGAAGGTTACCGTGACTTCTTAACCAACTCATTCTATGATTAATCTCATGTTACGAAGTTATTTTGGGATATTTGTCTCATTATTTGATTTGTTGTTCTTAATCTCTCGTTATTTATATTATTTTAATGTTTAGATTGAGTTATTTAATTCATTTGATCGATTCAATTTTTATTGTGTAGTAAAATACCTCTAATATTTACTCCATAGGTTCTAATAGACTATGTTACTACTGATGCACAAGAGAATATTTTGTTGTATCAGAATATTATAGAGCATATCTTGTGAGATGTTTCTACCATGGACAAAACTGTACAAAAAACCCCATAACTGTATTTTTAAGGTAAAACCCAGAGATGCAAGAGAAAATGATTGATCATGGGAGTACATAAAAGAGAATCCATTATCATGTAGTGGTGTGAGTGAACTAAAGAGGTAGAGTACTGGATATAAAATATTGATTTGATATTAAACATCCCAGATACACCTGATAATATTTATGTGATGATCATGGAATTCATACTTATGGGTAAAAAAATGTGATGGTGGGATTGTATGGTATAGATGGACTGATAGATGGGATTGGATTGGATTGGATTCAATAACATTTTCTTTTTGAAGTCCTGTCTAGATTATATTTTGATGGAAACATCTATGGTGTTCATTTCCCCACTATATAGATAGTGTTCAATGCTGACTTACACCGATCGGTTCAAGGAATAGGTTTGTTTTTATCCATTGGTTGAAAATAATTATTAGATGATGGATCCCAATTACCTAAAAGCTTTTGATCTGTTATAAATCATAGGTATTTATATTGAATTATTCCACCAATGGTAGTATGATAGAAATTTCTATGATGTAGAGATATATTAGGCAGGTATGGTTTGGAATTATTCATTTAATATTTCACCTAGTGGATTCTACAGTGGAATGCAGGGATTGAATAGGAATTATAATGATAATCAATTGAGTGGTGGAGGTAGCTCTCAGGAATATGACTCATCAATAAAATCAGTCACACCTATTAGCGTTCCTATGAGTTTTTATCTATGTGAGAAGGTTGTATAGACCATCTGTTCTTATAAAATGTCTATAATATATGTAATGGTTTCGGCTAGTATTTCCTTGTTCATCATTTATATTATGTTATTTCTATTCCTCATTATGTTGAGGTACCATCATAATCAAATGCTTTTACAAAATATTCAAATGATTTAAGGACTATAAGGATCCATCACGTAGCCTCATAAGTGAAGTTATTTCACTTTGAATATTAGTTTTTATTATGTTTGGTGAAGACCCAACGATAGTGTGAGGTTCTATCAATATTTAATGTTCAATAAATAGTTCTTTATTTGATATTGATACCTCAAACATATTTATTTATTCATGTTTGGATGATGAACAAAACATTTTATAGAGTTCATTTTAATTATTATAGAGGTAGTGTCACCTCTTCGGTGGTACAAAGATATAGGGTTTTAGTGTCTTTGTTGTTTTTTGGTGATTGAAGACATAGTGGAATTCTGTGATTTCCTTATTCTTGATATGGATCCATTCCACAAAATTATTAGGATAGAATTTTTTATATCTAAACATTAAGAGATTTTGTTTTTTTCATCGACATGTTTTTTTCTTTTTTCTGATAAGAGCCCGTAGGTGTTTTGGAGCATGTTTGATAAGAGGTCTGGTCATGAAGGACCTTACTGAATAGAGATCATATGTTTTATATTTTCTAGAGTAGTTTACCACAATTAATTTTTTCAATTTTTTATCTTCACTGTATTTTTTAGACTTTCCTCACATTTTTTAAAAAAAATCTATAGTACTACTCAAGATATGAATATAGAGTCACCAATAAACTAAAATCCAGGTAATCAACCTATTTCAATGCCGTCATATAGTATAGAACTATTCGATTTGAATGAGATCACAATAATGTTTGGTGGTTTGATAGAGATAGGTTTCATTCCCCAAATATTTCCTCACTGGATAAACCCTTTTCCCGTTTCCATTAATAAATATAGTTTACTCTGATTGTTCATAGACTATAAGAAGTTGAATTGTGTGAAAATTAAGAACAATAGTCCCATTACCAATGGGGATGATATTTTGACCAGTTTATGGTGAAATGGTGGTCTTTATTGATAGATATTTAGTCATGTTATCATCAGCTCAATGTTATGGAGTATGTAACAACGAAGACAAATTTTAAGAGTGTCAAAGACCATTATGAATATCTTGTGATTCATATTTCTCTGACTAATTCCTCTAGAGATTTTATGTCTTGGATTAACTGGGTATTCCATGAGTATATCGACAACAAAATCGTAGTTTTCATGGTTTATATTTTTGTGTATTTCTATTTTGAGCTTCAGAATTAGAACCATTTGAGTTTGGTTTTTGAAATACTTAGGGGAAACCATTTTAATTGGAATATTTCACAATGAAGATTTTATATCCAATAAGTGATGTTATTTGTGAACATGATTTATAATAATGGATAATTAGTTGATAATTAAGTGGTGAAGTATGTATTTTTTTTAGAGGACCCATGGAATTTATTTAGGATTCAAAGATTCCTTGGCCTTGTTGTATACTGTTAACAATTTGTCATGGATGTTTGTTAATTGGAATCACCCTTGATCACTATTACTATGAAAGGGTTGAATGGAATGTGTTATAAAAAATCATAAATTTTATTTGTTGTATTGAAATGAATTCTTCTATCCACTCATATTCATTTCATTACTATACATAGTAATCACTATTTGGTGTACTATGATTCCTTTTGTGATGGTTTGTGTTGTGTTCTTGTGTAGTATGACCATTATGTGTTTTTTGTATCTTATACACTACAAGAACATTAATAGAATTACACTATTCATAATTTATATTTTTTAGTAATTATTTCTCCTATTATGTTTTGGTGGGACCATCTATTTGGGAAGAGGTTCATAGTCATTTTAAATCATAAAAAATTGATCTATATCTTTTCTACGAAAAACTTGAATCGCTGATAGTTACATTGGGTAGAATACCTTCAGACCATTTATTTCAACATTGGCCAAACCACAGGGAAGCATAGTTTTTTTAGAATCAAATTTTAGTAGTGTAAATCCACAAATAGTTATGGATTATAATGATGAGTAAAGATTTATGGGAATATCTCATCACATTTCTCATGATACTAAGGAGGATAATTCATGCAGGGTGTGTACTTAATTTTAATTTTCATCATCACTCCATGTGTATTTTCAAAATGGTCATCAGTTGGATGATGAGTTTGGATAAATTAATGAAACCCTTTATTTTGTGGGGACCATTTCTAATTGGTCTCTCCCATTATAATAATTTCTCCGTCCATGGAATCTGTTGTTCATCCAAACATCTAGGAGGATATCTATTTTTTTCAAATGATAATGTTCTTCAGGTTAATTTCATTAAAGCACCAAAAATATGTATCATTACATGATACAATGATATTTGTGGCTAGGTATAATGAATTATATGATAGATTATGTGTCATACTAAAGAACTAAGAAACAGATAAAGATAGAGACTATATAACCCTATGATTTTATGTATCATCTTCATGTTATAGTTTATAAATAAGATGATGTTTCCATTAACTTATCTATTGGTTACCATAGACTCCCCAAGTGAATAATTAGATCATGGTGGTGATTTATTGGTTGATAAAGTCATCTGATTTCACTCCAAAAGGGGAAACAACTAATGTTGATGACCCAAGTAATCTATATGATTTGGATTTTTTGAGATAACATGGGGTTCCCTCATATTTTTTTAGAATGAGAATCTAGATAATTAACAATCACACTTGAATAGGTACTGATCAATTAGACAATCACTTATAAGGATTATATTAATGACAATTGAAAAGAATTCTATTAGATTGAATATAGTTTATAATAATATTTATAAAACATATATCTAATTAACGTGATATCATTAACACTATAATGGTGTTGATTAATAAAATTTCGAACATTTAGTTATGACATATCGCTATGATATCCCCTATGTAGGGTTTCTGAAGCTGTTGAAAAAACATGTAAAATATGACTGTTTGGAGATCAGTATGACCATTGTGAGGATACCTATATATATCTGGTCATTTGAAGAGTCAGGAGATAATTCATTTTCAATTTTTAATCATTAATATTCTATATTCTATTATCTTTTCAATATTAGTCTTTTTATTTCATTAGAAAGAGTTTTCATTATATTGGAATCCTTGTAAGGGATGTTTCCTTGAGAAAAAATTTTAAATTTTATTCACATAAGATCATAATAATAACGATGGATTATAAGGATACGAAGATATTGATAATGGTCCATCATATAGAGTTTTTATATAGATAGTAAAATAGACATGATCATTATCTTGAGAGATATAGATGATATGAAGATATATCCATTTTGATAATCATATCAAGGTCTTTCTTTATAAGGAATGATAGAAATTTCCATGAGTATAAAAGAGTGTATACCTTTAGTCTAGTTTATTAACTATCTTACTCATAATGTCAAAAGTGGAATATATTTTAAATAGATGATATGTCATTCATAAATTTCATTATTATTATAGTTCATTTTGTTTGAATGTTTTTATTTAATTTCATTTAATAGAAAGTGAGACACCATATTCAGATTTCTATATTGATTATTTAATATGTATTTATGTGATTATAATAAATAAAATACATTATTTGTTAATATATATCATTATAATTACGATTATAAACATATAATAAAAACTAGATCCATATATTATGATTTTTACACAGATTTAATAAGACTATAATCTAGTTATGAATATAAGAAATTGTTCATCAGACTAAGGAATGAGTATGATAATATGTCTTATATATGATTTGGATTTGATGAGTTTAATTAATTTAAAATATTTTTAAAACCAAAATTCTTCCACCCCACATTCTGGATATCCCTCTGATAATACTCATGCATTCCTACAACTGGCTTCAGAGAAGGATTCTGCTGCTCAAGTACTTATTGAGTTTTCGTTCTCCTTGACATTGATTTTTCGTTAAACATTTTGATATTAAATAGTTGTTTATAAATTTTTTTCAGTAACAAGTAAATTTTAAAATGTTTTTTTATTAGTTTTAATAATGGAAGTTTGAATTGTTGGGTGTATATACAATATGAATACCAAATGACTATCTATCAATGATGGTGATTATTATATGGACTATAGAGATAAGATGATGTCATTTGTTACCAATAATGTGGTTGAAAATTTTGATATTCCAACTAGATATTATAATATTCTTGATACATAACTCATTGATTTTACATGATAATAAAAATATTAAAGTCAGTTAAACTACAAACTAATGAATAATTTATTCTCTTCTATTAAGAGTAGTATATATAGTCATATATCTTCTTATGAAGGTACAAAAATATATGTAATAAGTTCATATCATACATTTTTTAACTTCTAATGTTTTTGAAACAAGTATAGTTAAGGTAAAAGAAGAATAACATGCCTTTTATTTCTTACCTGGTGAATCAGATGCAATGTTTAAGCAAATGATCATGACTATCTTAAATGGTTAACAATAAATTGGTGATAAATTTATTGATGATGAAATACCTATTGATATAAAAACTGATATCATTCCCAATGTGTATAATTAAAAGTAAAATTATATTTATAAAGAAATGAATCTTAATAATATCACTCTTGATGATCTGATTAAAACCCATATTTACTATTGTTTAAGATTAAAAATACATGATGATAAAAATATAAGTAATAATGGTGGTGTTTTCATTGATATAACATCTATATTACCTCCTAATGTTCAGTCAGATGAGAACGTAGTTAAATATTTTATGAAGAAGAATTTCATAATTCAATATGAGTCTAATAATTATGAACATTATAAAAATGAATTAGCTCATCTTAAAAGTAGCACAAAAGATAGTGGGAAATAAATATTTTAAATATAATTATTAAAATTACGATAATAATAAAATATATAAGAAAAAAGGAATCTAATATTAAGAATCTTATAATGTTGGACATATATGAATATATTTTACAAATATGATGAAGAAGTAAATGAATTATAAGCATTTAGAATGTATTTAGAAAAATTATCTAAAATTCAAAGAAAATAATTTTCAGAAAGATGCAGACACATGGAGTTCTGGATGGGGAGATTCTTCAAGGAATTTCTCTAATAATGAAAGTTATGATGAGAGGAACTTTGTAATTTTTCTTAACCTACCTATTGTTAATAAATTTTATATGTCTACGGTATAGAAAATAGAACACCTCAAAAATATTTCATAAATATCTAAATATCCTATTGAAATAAATTCTACATATTTTGATAAATAATATTCCTTCGAAGAATATAATACATTACCTTCTTATGATGAAGGTTCATATTTTTATAAACATTTAGAAAATGATTATTTTAAATTTTTTAAAGAAACCTGAAAATTATAAGTCTAACCTAGATAAGGCTAATTCAGTATTAAATTTGGTGACAATTGAAATATCATAAATTTAATAACAACATGATAATAATAATTATGAAAAATAAACTTTTAATAAATATTTATAAAATGTTATTTATGAGAAATGTATTTTAAAAACTATTGTTGATAAATATAGATCCAAAAATATTAATTATAATGATAATAATTCCGTTTTTATACAAAAATGTGAAATTTATTGTTTGAAACAACCTTTATCAAATACTACTACTAGTAATGAACGTTTGATAATATATACAAAAAATCCTCTTTGTGGGAGTAGTTCTTGAATAGGTTTTACTTAAATGAAACTTATTTTCAATAATTATCTATTTGTTCTAAAAAATTCCCATTTTTCCCCAAGTTTCAATGAAGTGGCAATCGGAAAGATAGTTTTTCTCTTAAGTAAGATCAATACCTATGTTTTCAGAAAAGTTTCTTCTATAGAAAAATTGGATTCATAATGTTTTTCATTCTAATAGTACTAGACCCAAGAATGTCTCAGTTTTAAAAGTAAAATATTCTGATGGTAGGGAATCAATAGAAGAATCAAAAATAAAAAAATATTTTTCATGTATAGTGGGTGTTTTAGACACATGACTAGAAAGAATGATTTTTTTCAAGAATATATTCATGATTAATGTTGGTAATGTAAAATTAATAAATATAGCTCAAGGAAAGATTATTAGAAAAAGGTAACATTTTTATTCTTGAAAAGAACTATTATTGAAAATGCGTTATTTATTGATGGTCCAAATAAACCTTATAATAACATATCAATTATGTGATTCAAGTTATCTTGTGTAAAAAAGTAATGATAAATATTTTATATATAGTTACAAAGATTAAATTATTTATTCTTCCAATCAGAATGAGAATGTTTATACACATAACATTGAAGAACGAAAAAGTAAATACATAACCTGACATAGATTAATAGATGATCAATATTGGTTATTTAATATAATTTTACGACACTATAACAATATAAACATATCCAAATTGAGTAATAAATTACTTTTTAAGGATATACCATATAATTGGTTTGATAATTGAAAATGCTATGACCCGTTTGAAGATGCTAAGAAACAAAATTCATGATTAAAATATATTAGTTAATTCTCAACAACATATTCATTATAGTAGGTTAACATGAAATTATTTTTTTGGTATAATATAGGAGTATCAGTGTAATGTACTATGTATGTGTTTTATTTGATGATTAAAATTTATATACATGGGTTTATTTTCTAACAATTAATCATGAATCACTTAATTTTTTTAAAACTATTGTATCTTAGGTTACAAATGAAAATAAATTCAAGGACAATTATTCATAGGTATCATGGTGGAGAATTTTAAAATTATGTTTTTGAAACATTGTGAATTAGGAATTATATAGAACACAACTTTTTAGATCCTAATACTACCCAAAAAATTGTGTACATGAAAGAATAAATAAATCTTCATGAAATAACTATACCCATTGAGGTGAATATATAGTTACTAATCATATTTTGGATGAAGTGGTTAGTAAAACATGTTATTTTATAAATCGAGTTTTAATACTACATTTTCCTAATAAAACTATTTATCCTTGATGGATATGTAGAAATAAAAAACATTCTCACTTCAATGATTTTGGTTGAAAAATATTCATCATTAAAACTATTGATAATTTACATAAATAAGCACCGAAATATGATGATGGAATATTTTTGAGGATATTATACTAATTATAAGGTTTATGTTGTTTAAAAAATTACTATAGCATTGAAGAATCAATTCGCGTTATGTTTGATGAAGTTTCCCCTTTTGTTTTCAAATAATACCAACCAACATCCTCAGATGTTATTTCAAAAACTAATTTTCATCCTTTGTTATAAGGATCATATTATCAAGAAATTAAACAACAAATAGAACTTAATGTTATTCCACAAGAATATTTTATTCCTTTTATTGAGGAATAATCTTTTCAAAACCCAAGAAATCATTGGTTTTATAAGAATCATCATAGTTATTATATAATTTTAGATTATGAACAATTAGTTAGGAGAAGATGTTCCATAATTAATTAAATTGATGACCTATATTTCATATCCCAATTTGATACTATGGAAATTGATGAGGTTTTAGGTGATATGGATCAAATTGATGCATTGTAAAATCGGGTCAAAAATTTGAGGATGTAAAATAATTAACTATAGTTGAATTACATATAGAAACGTTTATAATAGAAATAAAATTGGATTTTAAAAAAATGTGATGAAAATTTAATAATTTTTATAAATAAAAATTTAATTTTTACCAAGGTTTATTATAAAAAATATAAAATCCTTTACTAATATACTTATTCTATGGTAGAATGAATAAAATCATTAAGAATACATTTATCCTTTCAAACATTATTTTATTTCAAACATTTTTAAATAGATGTGAATGGTGATTTTCATATCATATATGTTTAGCAGGAATATTATGTTAAACAACCCCAAGGTCATAAAAATAAAAAACATCTTGAATATGTTTATTAACATACTAAATCATTATATAGAATAAAACAAGCACCTAGAGCTTTGTAATATTGGTTAATTTGGGCTATTAACAGAATTGTTAAGGGAGATGCAGATCCAACCCTTTTTATAAGATAGGTTAGTAAAAATATTATTATAGTAAAAATTCATGTTGATGACATTATATTCGGATTAAATAATAATATTCAATAGATTCCTTTGTAGAATTAATGAAAAATATGTTTGAAATGAGTATAATGGATGAGTTAGCATATTTTATAGGTTTTCTAATATAACAACTACCAGAATGAACTTTTAGATATCAAGATATGTTTATAAAATATCTTTATAATATATTTGGATATAAAAACAATAAATTTATTTCTACTCAAATTGGTACCTCAAATACACTTGATCTTGATGAGGTAGGGAAACCGGTTGAAAATATATTTTCAGATGTATGATAGAATGTTTACAATACATGACTACTAGTCGACCAAGATTTATGTTTTATATATTTTAATGTGAATGATATCAATAAATTCCAAAGGAATCACACATAATATATATAAAATGAATCTTTAATTAATATAAGGGAACTATGGATTAAGGAATTGTCTATTATTCTAGATATGTTTTTGAATTAATTTTTTTCTCAAATGATAAAATCAGTGGACATAAAATGGAATGGAAACGATCATATTTAAATTTTCATTTTCTAAGGGGTTATTTTTTTGTTCTTTAAGAAACAATACATATTAACACATTATAATGTTAAAGCCGAATATGTGACCCTTAAATGTTATTGTGCTCATGTGATGAGGATACAAGATAGACCCAAGGACTATGGATATATTTTAGAAAACTCAAATACAATATGATAAAAAAAATTAAATTTCATTATGTGAAACCCCATAACATCATTCACATTATAAGCAAATAGATATAAGACATTGTTTCCTTTGAAATTACAAACATAAAGGATAAGGAATTTTACAATTCATCGGAAAAAAATGAAAACGTGATGATTTTTTTACAGAAGCACATCCTTCTGATTTATTTGAAAACATAAAAAAGAATCAAAGAATGATCAATATGAAGAAATCATTCATATAGACTAATTATTTAATCATATCATTACAGTAAGATACTCATTTTCAAAAGGGGTGTACATATGTAGAAATTTTTTCTAAAATTTAAAATTTCATATTTTTTTGGATATTGTAAAAACATTTATCTTAATGAGTTTTAAAGAGTAAATTAATTTTTAAAAGAATTTTGGAATCATAATTCTCAAAATGATTCATCGAATCAAAAAATGATATCATTTTTTAATCAAAATTTATTATAAAATTGTTTCTACTCATATTTTTTTAATCATGTTTTATCATAAATATTTTATATTTCAAAATATATCACATTATAGTTTTCAATGATAAAATATCAAATTATTATCCAATTAAAAAAATATTGAAATTATTTTTTGAACTGAAACTACGATATATATTCTATAATTTAAAATGTATTATATTCTGTTATGTTTAAAAAAACAAAGAATAACATGTTAGTCATATTGATGGATCTTTTCACCCATTAACATGCTATTATATGATTTTATGTTTTTTATAATATATCATTTCATTAGTATATTAATTATTATATTCATATTTCTTAGTTTTAAAAATATATCTTTTATATTCAATATTTAGAATCCATTTCTAATTGGATTCATCAATATTTTGGTAAAAGACATAAAAACCATGATAAATATATATTTTATTCACAACATTCTTCCAATCAATCTCAACCATAATATCAGAATTATTTCAATCACAATATTTGTATTTATTTTAGAAAATTTTTTGTCACATATTATGGTTATATAAAAGAGTGTTTCCCCTCATCTGACACCAGTTTTTTATGACTTTTTCTCCAAAGTTGTTATATTCCTTAAGTTTCGTAGTCCAATATAATTCCTTTTCATCCGATTATCCATATTTCATTCCAAATATTATTGAAGAAAATATTATTTTTATAAGTGATATGTTTTAAATGAAGTGTTAATTAAAAGATATGTTTATTAGAAATACGATTCTACATTGAGGAATGCTATTAATTTTCATTGATGGGAATAAGTGTGTGTAGAAAAACTATCAAATGGATTTGATATATATTACCCTGAAATGCTTCATGAATATTATGCATTAGTTACTTTTTCAAAGAGGGTGAGAATGATTAAAGTTATTTCATGTTGAATGGAAAAAGATATAAGTACTCATATGAAAATCATGCTAGCATGGTCAAAATACCATTCGAATGGGAGGCATATTTAATCCGCAGAACCATTCTAATGATCATGTAATGTTTAATAAAAAATAGGTAGAAGATTAATTTACTCCCATTTAGAATATGTGATTATTTTTTCACATATCACATAAGATAATTTGATTGTTTCTATATTGATTCATTGATTTCCCGTTATAAGGAAATGGGACTGAGTCACTATAAAAGTATTTTTTTTATTTCAATACATATTAAATATGAGAATGATAAACCTCATGAAATCTATTCTTCTCATAGTCGGCATCATAAAAATAGGTTTAATAAAATCCCTAATTATCATGTTCTCCACATTCACAAATAATATGGTTATGTACTGTATGGGAATTTGGCCACTATAAAAAAGTCTTATCCAATAAGGGAAGAAATCACACATATAATTTTTCATATGATGAACATGATGAGTATATTTTTTTATATATAATTGGATGTGTTTATTGAGAAGGTTGATGGAACTACATCAGAGGAAGAACCATCAAGAAAATCAATGAAAAATGAGAACATAAAGAAGAGTAATGTTGAGACCTCCCATGCTAAGGAATAAATGAAACCAAAAAACATTCCTAATGTTGTTTTTGAAGAATTGATTAAATGAAAAGATGATAAGAACCCACAAGATCTAGAAATCTGACAGAACACCGCATAATTCAAAAAATTTAGAAATCATAATGTTGATATGTTGGATTAAAAATAAAATAAAATATAAAAAATAAGAGGTTTATAAAAAATAATCTTTATGAGAATTTTTCTATGGATGTAAAAAGGGAATCATATAAGTGTGATTTATATATCAATGAAATGGATAAGTTTAATATAGATACTCTATTACCTTCTGAAAAAAACAATATTTTTCTTGAAAAAATTTCATATCTTGTAGGAAAAAGGAATGGAAATTTTTTTTGATGAAGAATCGATACTGTTCTTCAAAGAATAAGAATTGTAATTGGAGCCATCTAGTAAAAGAGCATATAGAACTGCTAGAAAACTCATGGAAGAGCATCATAAGGACATAAATGATGAATATGATTGGAAATAAGGTGACATTAACTATGGTGAATAAGAATAATAAAAATATATAGGAATATAATAACATATTGAAGAAGAAGAATAGGATGAGAATGAGGAGGATGAGAATTAAGAAGAATATTCTAATGAAGAGACTTAATACGAAAAGAATTCATAAAAATTACCACCATATTCATACATACCATCCAAAGATGATATGGATTATAAAGCATCAAGTCATGAATAAGAGTCATCCTCATCACATAAAAAAGAAAAATCCTCTAAAAATAAATAAGATGAGGATGAAATATCAAGATCTAATTTTTTCTGATAAAGATGATGCTGATAATGTTGATATCACAGAATTATCAGAAAATATGAAAACAACCATGTATTTTTAAAATAACTTATCAAATAATGTTTTAATATTTGAGAAGAATGTTTTTGTTGAAACAAGAAGAATAAAACCTCTTGAGGTTCATAATGTTATATTAGATTCAGCAGTAACCATGTATTTATAATAAATTAATACATTTTTCATATATTGGAGAGAATAAAAGGGAAAATTTTTTATTTCCCTTGTCTTGAAGAAATATTTAAGTTAATATAAAAAATCCTTGATCATAAAACAGAATCAATAAATACATTATACGTTGAACTGATTCAGAATGAGATAGATTTATAATTCTTCTATGAAAGCTATTAGAATCATAAGAAGAGTGATATAAAATAATAAAATGGTATCATCTAGTTTATGGACATATTCTTATATATTATGTACAATTTTATGAAGTTGTGATGATTATGGTTGAATTAGCTGAATACTTCATTCAGTTATCTAGACATATGGATGAAATATTGATGTTTGTAGATGAATTTTAAGATTCATTCGAGGAAGCTACTACAGAATATAATGTTTTGAAGGAGATGGTTTGAGACCTGGAGCTATATATGCCCCAACTCCAATATTCTAAGAAAATTATAGTTTATTCATAAAATAAAATGAAGATTTATTAGGGGATTTCACAAATCTAATGTCTCGTGATGAAGGAAGTGAATAGTTGGAGAATGGAAACAATGAGTTCAAAAACATGAATTCCTTTGTAATAAATTTAAAGAATAAAGATTAAAATTTTATATTTTTCTCTTTATTTATTTTATTATGAATCTTTTTTTAAACTTACAACCGTTTTTAATGAATGAATATTTATCAAAATATTATTATTTTAAATGTATTCTAATTACAATTAGTTGAATGTTTTTTGATATTTTCAATTGATGATTAATTAATTCATTTTTTTAATTTATATGTTTTCATTTATAACATTATTAAAAACAAAAAACATTTCTCCATTTTATTTTGAAAATAAAAAGGGTGAGAATTTTATAGAAAGGGGGATAAATCATTAAATAGGGGAGAATTTATTATTGTAGGAGGAAGTTTTATAAATGTAATTATGTCCTATTAATCATTAGAATATGATACATAGGGGGAGACATTAATAAGAGGATATGATATTTCTATTGAATATCCATTATATACTCAACAATATTCATCTATCTATTTACAGGAATTATAAAATCATTACGATTTAAACATTATATTATAACTCTTAATATGTTGTTTATAAATTCACAATGGGTTTTGATTGTTTCAATGTTATTTTTTCATTTATGTTTTGGGTATTGTTATTTCAAAAAATGGGATATTATTGATTCAAGAGTTTAAAATATTAATTTTCAATTAAATTAGTTTTTTAAATAAAAGAATTATTTTTACAACGTATTTACTCACATTTCATACCCTATAAAATATAATTCTATTTTAATGAGATTGTACATAAACAAGACCAGAAGAACAAACGAATAGAAAAACATTAGATAGGTGGAAACTATGGTAGCCTAATGTGAATCAGACCAAGATAATCCTCTCTATTTATATTCATCCCATCAATATAAAAGGAATTCATATCCAATTAAAGAAAAATACTAAACCCTACTACACCATAGAGTTAAGGTGATCAGTAACCTTATTTCCCCCTGTCTGTGTGTGAAGAATGAATTTTCCATCGCTGATAATAGTCCAAAAACTTTTTAGAATATAATATCAAGACCATAGAATGTCACAATTTTGATGCATTGAGTCATGGATAATGATAGAGTATGTGTCAACTAAAGTATTTTTAATATTCAAGTTCTGTCAAATCAGAATACAGATAAGCATTTCCAGATCCTTGTCCAGAATGAAGTTACCTCCACTGAGTTGGGATGAAAATGAAATGATAACCTTCCATGGGTACTAAAACCACACCAAAACCTTTCACGTAATTTATATTTAATGAAATATTATAGTTGAGGTTGAGGGAAAGTGAATGAGGTAACTATTTTTTTCAATTGAACAAGAATGTTTGAACACAATTCAAATGTGCCCACCTAAAATGGTCTTAGAGATTGAGATTCACACCATGTACTGTGTATCACCCCTGGTTTGAGGTATGTTTCCTTTTTTATGATTATTTATGTGTTTAATTTTCATGGGATGACTTGATAAGAGGTTGGGAGAGTTTGTAATGGTTTTGAATGAGTTTGGAGGCTTTTCATAGGGAGCACGATTTGAGCACAGTTAGTGGAAACCATGGGGATTATCCAAAAAACCGTGCAGGGGGAGATAGTAGGCTTCACACTACCTGTGAATGGTTTTCCAAACTGTGTGGACCCTTTTCTAGAGGTTGTAGCATGTGTATGGTTAGCGCACGGTTTTCCAAACCATGCGGACTAACTATGTGGCCACTTAAAAATATGGTTTTAAAACCCAGGCTCACTCAGCTTGCCTCATTCTTCTCCAAACATCCTCCCAATCAAGCTTCACTCGGGTTCTTTTGTTTTCAAGGATTGGAGGGGCTCTCCAACTCTTTTTAGAAGCATTTTAAAGAGGTTTCTTGGTAGATTGAAGTTGGTTTCTCTGGGATAAGTCTCTTCTCTTTGTTTCTTTTTGTTTCCCTCTAGATCTACATCTACCTATCTATTGGTTTTATAGATCTACACCTATTGTGTGTAGATCTTGGATTATGGTTTTCTTGGATGTTGATTTTAGGTCTTGTGAATTCCAAGTAAAGGGATCTAGATAGGGTTCGGTAGTGTTTTTGCTAGATTGGAGGTGTGGTTGTTCATGGGTCTATTTATTGGGAACCCTAAAGGTATGTGGCTTCCCTCTTGACTCCACATGGATAGATCTAGTGGTTTTTTGTTACAATTATTTTGGTTGGATTGAAATAAATTGTGTTTTGATGTGCATAGTTGGTTGGAAATCCATTTGGGGATTTTTTGGGAAAAGGGGGTATTATGGTGAAATACAATTGTTGTGGATTTTAAAATATAGATTTTAAAATGGGATTCTATGGTTGATTTGTGAAAATGATTGATGGAAATGGTTTTCAATAAAAGGTTGTTTTATTGAAATGTGGTTTGAAATGGAAAATGATTTTCAATAAATTGGTGATTTATTGAAGTTGATTCATATGCAATAGAATTGGTTGATTGCATGTTGTTGTGACCTTAGTGGGTCATATCATTATTTATGGCTAGATGGTAATGTTTTGTGGTAGTGGTGATAAGTACCACTATAAAAAGGGGATGGATAGTGGATGGAAGGGCCATAATCCAAGGATAAGTGGATGGGAAGTGCCACTAGTTGTGAATGGTTTAACGGGTTGGAAGGAAGATCCACTGTTTTGTTGTGGTCGAGAAGTACCACTAGGTGTGAATGGGTGAACGGGTTGGACGGAAGCTCCACTGTTTTGTTGTTTTGGTGGTTTTTTTCTCATTGATTTTCACGTTGGAAATTGTCGTTCCAGTTTGTGAATGATGAAATGGATTATGGCATGTTTGGTTGGCTTTCCCTTGGTTACTTGGTTTGGGTGTGACGGATTGGTAAGGCCATGTTTGGATTATTGAAATGGTTGTACTTGTGATTATTTTATATAAATTGTTTTATATAAATGTGCTAACAGTTTTATCCTAGTGGCATGTATAAGAAATTCATTTAGGGAAATCCTACTAAGTAGTTGTACTCACCCCATTCTTGGGCACGTTCGTGTATTTTTAGATGTTGTGTTTTGTGACTTGGGAAAAGGTAATGAATCACCCTCCTTTATTGGTGCATCGTGATGTCTAGGTGGAGCTTGGAGCGTGGAGCTTGGTGTGGAGCCATAGAGTGTGCCTTAGATTATTTTGGGGATTTTTTTGAGTCTTCCACATAGTAGTCTGCTATGGTATTATTTGTATTGGTGTTGGGTAGTATTGTGGAACAACATGGTTTTACATTGGGAATAAATGCTTGAATGTTGTGATGGACATGCAGCATATAGTGATTGATAGTGGATGGTTTGGTTGGTTTTTTCTTAAGGGAAAATCATTCCCCAATTTGTTCTTGAAGTCCTCAGCATTTATTTTTAGCCTTTGGCGCCTTGGGAACATCGCTTAAGGACATGTGACCCTTCTACCTCCTCAAGCCAATGAAGTAGGGGTGGGGTGTTTCAAGTGGTATCAGTTTGTTCAGTCCTTTTCATTCTAGTGAGAGCAGTTGTTCGATCATTGGTTTTAGTGTTGACATTTTTTGCAGTATATTCTCTGTGTCTGGATGGTATCAAGGCGTAGGAATGTCGGAACTTGGAATTTATAGAATTAAAGGACATAGCTAACCCTCTTATTCTCAAATTCAAGTTACCAGGGAGTTTGGTACATAAGTGTTTTGGAGACACTTATAGGAATTGGAAATCACATTATCGTGTGTGTAGCCAATGAGATGTGTATGGGATATAAGGTAGAAATGACTTCCCTCTAGGATGCATATTTCATTGGAATATAATGATTGATTGTGTGTTATGAATGTGTGAAATTGTAATGTGAATAATGTTGGTATTTTGAAAATGTTTCTGTTTTAAAAAATGTGAAACATGGAAAATGTGGAAAGGTGGAAATCCTCATTGTGATAGTATTGTGTAATGTGATTTGAAATGGGATATTGTTATGTCTACGGAAGTGAGACTCATGGTAATTTGATTTCTGTTTATAGAAGTGGCACCAGGTAGGTGTTGTAGAGACCAACCAGAAGTGGGTGATGAGAACATGGTTGAAGCTGATCCTCTGGTGAACCAGCACTTAGTACAGAGTATACTGCATGAATTCCAAGATCTGGAAAGTGGAAACAAAGTGGATGAACCCATGAATGTGGATCAAGAGGTTCGGTTTCAAAAGAAGAATCCACCCATCTTCAGGGTTGATTCAGAGATGGAGAGGACAGAAGAATGGTTGAATAGAATAATCAAGATCTTTGAGTTCTTGGGAACACTGGTAGAGTTTAAAGTGAAGTTGGCCACGTATAAGTTGGAAGATCTTTCACTACAGTGGTGGGAGTTGGAGGTTCAAGCTCGAATGGACCAGGGTATGGGGTGTGAAGGCTTAGAGAAATTGTTTAATAAACAATTCTAACCACATATGTTCATAATTCATATTAAGATTGATTTCTACAGTTTGAAGCAAGAGCTTATGTCTGTGACAGAGTATGCCGCTACGTTTATGAACATAGTGCGGTTTTCACCCGACGTGGAGGGTAACACATCATTGAATTCAAGGATCATTGAAGTGGGGTTAAGGAAAGAAATTCATTCAAAGATAGCGGAATTTTGTATAAATGATTACACAGAGATGGTGAATAGAGCATTAGTGGCAGAGCAGGATCTGTTGTGCACTCCGGGCGGAGGAAGCATGGTGGTGCCCATGGGGAATAGTGGGAACTCTAATGCTGGGTTCATGAGGAGGAGGGAAACTTATTCCCTAGGTAGGAGTATGACACATAATCTAATGGGAGGATCAGAAAATCCTCCTCTGAATCCCCAAAGCAAGCTGGTATATTTTCATTGTGGTTCTACAATCCACATCAAGCGGGATTGTATGACACAACCTCGAGCATGTCATGATTGTAAGAAGATGGGGCATCAATGGCATTATTATCAGAATGCTCCAAGGTCGGGTATGCATGACACTCCTCAGGGATCGCAGATGTCGTATGCTTCAACGGGATGGGGACAGCAGCACACCCCTCAGAAATAGAGTAAAGTGGGTCATGGTTATTTTCGATATACCATGACGCCTCAGAAAAGTGATAAAGAGCAGAGTGTGACAACAAAGTCATTGTTCAGAACTGATCAGGTTGTGGTGGATGATCATTTCGGACCATCCACGTTGCGAGGTACTATTTTTTTAAATTCTACCATGATGCAAGTGTTGTATGATATGGTTTCTTCACACTCTTTTATGGCTGCATGTGTGGTTGATTTGATTGGTTTATAGGCCAAAATGATGCCTTCGATTTTGAAACATCCTACACTTCTAGGTCGAAGAGAGTGTCGAGCCTTCTTCTGTAGAGCATGTGGTATTGTTGTGGGCGGGGGAGAGATGAACTGGAATTTCTCAGTGCATGACATATATGGGTATGATGTAATCTTGGGAATGGAATGGTTGGTATCATTTAAGGCCCACATAGACTGTAATGCAAAAAAAGTGGCTTTTAGGGCACACGATGGTGTTATTAATTTCTTTATAGGAGATAGGCATGAAATGCCAGGTTCAACGAGTTTGTTGGCACTAGTAGTGGGAACGTTATTATATTAGTTGTTAGTGTTGTCATTCGAATTAGTAGAGGGTGTTGAAAAAGTGTTCTTCCAGTAGTGGTGGATCTGTTCATGGATTTTTTTCCTAAATAATTCTCTGTGATACCTCCCGTAAGAGAAGTGGAGTTTACGATTGATCTCTTTCCATGGATCAGTCCTATCTCACTTCCGTATTATCAAAAGGCACCATCTAAATTTCATGAATTGAATGTTTAGTTGGAAGAGATAGAAAACAAAGGCTATATCTAGCCGATCACATCTCTATGGTAAATTCCTGTGATGTTTGTGAAAATGGAGGATGAAAATTTGAATCTATTTTATTATTATCATAGACTTAACCAAGTTACAATAATAGAATAGATATCCACTTCCACAAATTGATGATTTGTTCGACCAGTTTAGGGGAGCCCCGTGGTACCCCAAGATCGAACTGAGGTCGGTATATCATCAACTATGGGTGAGGATGGACGATATTCCTAAAACATCTTTCAGAAGTAGATATGGACATTATGAATATGTGGTTATGCCCTTTGGTCTAACAAATGCACTAGCAGTGTTCATGGAATTGATGAATCCGATATTTCAGAGATATCTGAATACATTTTTGTCACTATTTGTAGACGATATGATGGTGTATTCAAAGAAAATGTTGGATCATCAGCAGCACTTTCACACAGTTCTAGGGATCTTGAGGGATCAGCAATTGTATGCCAAATTATCAAAGTGTGAATTTTGTATATAGGAAGTTCATTTTAATGGCCATGTGATTTATGAAAGAGGTTTTTTAGTTGATCCAGAAAAGGTTAAGTCTATTATTTTTTGGAAACTACCAAAGAATGAGTTTTGAGTTACGGAGTTTCTTCAGTCCAGATGGGTATTATTGGCATTTTGTAAGTGATTTTTCAAGTAGGTCTTCCCCGATGATAGCTTTAAAAAGAAATAATGATCCATTCCAATGGAATGAATAGTGTCAGCAGTGTTTCTAAGAGCTAAAGGTTCGCCTTACATCAGCACCAATATGGGTTTTTCTAGAACCAATAAAAGGGTACGTGGTGTATTGTGATGTATTAGGATCAGGGATGGGGAGAGTTCTCATGTAAGGAAATCACGTGGTTGCATATGGATCATGACAGTTGAGTGTGGATGAGAAGAACTACCCCACCCATGATTTGGAATTACCAACAGTGGCCCATGCTTTTAATTTGTGGCATCATTATCTATTCGGTGAGAAATTCATGGTATGTACATATCATAAGATCTTAAAGCACATTTTATCACAAAGGGATTTGAACTTGAGGCAAAGTTGATGAATGGAACATCTACAGATGATTGATTTTGACTTGGTGTACACAAAGGGTAAGGAAAATTTGCTGGCAGATTCATTAAGTATAAAATCATATGCTCAGTGGTGAAACAGGCATCGAACCCGTGGCGGTTGATGTTGGTTATAGCTGACATGTAGTTGAAATGTGAAGACCAGGGCGATAGAGTAATCTTCTTTCTGGTTTCTTTGATTCTTGAATTGGTTGTCCTAGTTAAAGAGGCACAAATATCTGATTATGAGTGTGTGACCATGGAGTAGAGACTCAATGGTGGGGAGACCATTGAGTATTGGGAACTAAATGGAGATTTAGTTTTGTGTTTTTAGATTTGTATCATTGTTCCAGTTTCTTTTTAGGAGGATCTTCTCCGGGCATATAATCTTTTAGGTGGGTTGTTCATCCTAGAATTCATAAAATGTGTAAATCATTGAATGAGCAATTCTGGTGGGCTGGTATGAAAATAAGTGTGGCTGAATTTTTTTGAGATTACTGACATTTCAGCAGGTCATGGCAGCGAATCAGAGGCTAGCAAGAATAGTGTAGTCTTTACCAATCCTTGTTTGGAAGTGGGAGAAAATAGCGATGGATTTTGTAATAGGTCTCCCACAAATGGTCATAAATCAAGATTCCATTTGGGAGATAGTTGATCAGCTAATGAGGTAGGCCCATTTCATTCCAATTCATTAATCTCATAGAGTGGAGGATCTGTTCGAAATATATATCCGGGAGGTATTAAAGAGGCATGATGTTCTAGTTTCGATTGAATCTAATAGAGATATGAGGTTAATAGATTGTTTCTGGAAATCCTTATAGTATTCCTTTGGGACACAGTTGAATATGAGCACGGCGTATCACCCTCAAATGGATGGTCAATCAGAGTGGACGATTCAAACATTAGAGGATATGTTGTGGACTTGTGTAATGGATTTTGGTGGCTCGTGGTAGGTGCACTTGTCATTGGTTGTGTTCTCATACAATAAAAGTTATCAGGAATCCATACATATGGCTCTTTTTGAAGCGTTGTATGGGCGGTCGTTTCATTCTCCACTATGTTGGGTGTAAACGGGCGAGTCCTCGATGGTTGGACCAAGCCTTGTCTAGGAGACTACGGAGAAGATCAAGTTTATCTGGAAGAGAATATAGAAGGCTTATCATCATCAGAAATCGTAATCGGATCATCGTCAATGGTTTTTGTCATTCGAGGTGAGTGATCATGTTTTCTTGAGGATATCTCCTAGGTTGGGACATCATCGATTGGGGAATTAGAGAAAGTTATCTCCGAGGTATATTGGACCAATTTAAATTCTTGAGTGGATTGGTGAGGTGTCTTGTCATTTTTCTTTTACACAAAGTTTCAATATGGTTCAAAATTTTTTTCATGTGTCGCAGTTGAAAATGTATCATCCGGATCGTGACCATGTAATTTGATGGGATCATGTTGAGCTTGAACTAGATGATTCATTGGTTCATGTGCCAGTGCATGTTTTGGATAGTAAAGAGAAAGTATTGCATGGAAAAAGTATCGGTTTAGTTCGTGTTTCATGGAAGCATGGTCAAATTCAAGAAGAGACTTGGCAGCAGGAGAATGAAATGGTCGAGCAGTGGCTCAAACTCTTTCGGCAAATGGCGGGTTCACTCCTATACGAGGAAGGAAATTCCAATGGCGGGGAGAATTTAGCACCCCTAGTTTGAGTTTTTTAGCCTTTTTATGCTTCTTTATATGATTAAAGTGCATGGGATGAGTTGAGAAGTGTTTGGGAGAGTTTGAAATGGTTTTGAATGAGTTTAGTGGCTTTTCCTAGGGAGCACAGTTTCAGTACAGTTTGTGAAAACTGTGTAGATTCTCTAGGAAAACGTGCAGGGGGAGATTGTAGGCATCGCATGGAATGCGCACAGTTTTCCAAACCATGAAATAAAAATGTGCGGCCCTTGCTCTCAATGTAGTAGCATGCGCACAGTTAGCTCACAGTTTTATAAGCCGCGTTGGCTAACTGTACAACAACTTAGAAATTGGGTTTTCAAACCTGGGCCCACTCAGGCTTGCCTCATTCATCTCCAAACATCCTCTCACTCGACCCACACTCGGGTTCTATGTTTTTCAAGGGTTGTAGGGGCTATCCCCCTCATTTAGGAATCATTTTGAAGAGGTTTCATGGCAGATTGAAGTTGGTGTTTCCCGGGTAAGTCTCTCCTCTTGGTTTCATTGTGTTTTCCTATAGATCTACATCTCCTTATCTCTAGATTTTCTAGATCAACACCTATTCTGTGTAGATATTGGGTTATGGATTCATTAAATGTTGATTTTAAGGTTTTTGAATTCAAGGGAAAGAGATCTAGAGAGGTTTTGGTGGTGCATTCTCCGGATTGGAGGTGCGGGTGTTCGTGGGTCGATTTCTCAAGAACACTAAAGGTTGTTGTATTCTCTCTCGACTCCACATAGTTAGAGCTAGTGATTTTTTATTACAATTAATTTTTATGGCATAAAATTAATTTTTTTTTGATGTGAAAAGTTGGTTGGAAATCCATTTGAGGATTTTTGGGTAAAAAGGGGGTTTTATGGTGAAATTAAATTGATGTGGATTTTAAAATGGAGATTTTAATATTGGATGATATGGTTGATTTGTGAAAATTATTGATGGAAATGGTTTTCAAAAAAGAGGTTGTTTTATTGAAATGTGTTTTTGAAAGAAAAATTATTTTCAATAAATGAGTGATTTGTTGAAGTGGATTGATATGAAGTGGAATTGTTTGACTGCATGATGTTGTGACCTTGGTGGGTCATATGCTTGTTTATGGCATAATGGGAATGTTGTGTGGAAGTTTCAAAGATTTACCACTATAAAAAGGGTAAATATAGTGGACAGAAGGGCCACCATCAATGGATAAGTGGACGAGAAGAGCCACATGTTGTGAATGGGAGAATGAGTTGGACTGAAGCTTCATCATTTGGTTGTGGTCGGGATGTACCACTAGGTGTGAATGGGTGAACGGGTTGGATGGAAGCTCCACCATTTGGGTGTTTTGGTTGTTTTTTGTGCATTTCTTTGCATGTTGGAAATTGTAGTGCCAATGTGTGAATGATGAAATGGATTGTGGCATGTTTGGTAGGATTTCCCTTATTTTCTTGGTTTGGGTGTGATGGCTTTGTAAGGGAATGATTGGATTATAGAAATTGTTTTACTTGTGATTATTATATATAAATGTGTTAATGGTTTTATCCTAGTGTCATGTGTATGGAATTCAATCGTGGAAATGATACTGAGTAGTTGTACACACACCCTGATTTGGAATGTTGGTGTCTTTGCAGATGTTGTGTTTCATGATGTGGGAAATGGTAAGGCATCAACCTTCTTTATTGGTGAATCATGATGTCTAGGTGGAACATGGAGTATGGATCTTTGTGTGGAGTCATGGAGTGTGCCTTGGTTTATTTTGGGTCTTTTGTAGAATCTTCCACATTTTACTCTAATATGGTATTGGTTTTTTTGGTTTTGGGTAGTATTGTGGTACAATATGGTTGTCCTTTGGGAATACATGCTTGAATGTTTTGGTTTTCATGCTACATATAGTGATAGATACTGGATGGTTTGAAGGGTTTTTTCTTAAGGGAAAATTGTTCCCTAATTTATCCTCAAATCCCTCTTCATTTATTACCAGCCATTGGTGCCTTGGGAACATCGCTTAAGACCAAGTAACCCTCACCCCCACCTCAAGCCAATGAGGTAGGGGGAGGGTGATACATACTATATGACTGGGCCATATGAAAGAGAAGGAACTTGGTTCTATCCACTAGATACCTTTAATACACTGAATCCCCTCAAGTATGGAATTATTATTTTCCATCCAAATGCACTATCAACTAGTTGCGAGGAAATTTTGGCGAGCTTTCCTCTCAGGACCAGCATTCCTTGCACCATAAAACCATTGATCAAGAAAGGGTAGGTTCAAAAAATATATGATAGAAAAAACAAATTAGACTCTATAGACCTAGCACACATGGCACGCCAACTCACTAATAAAGAATATGTGTTTCAATATCTCCACTCTAGAGTCCCAAGAGTACCAGGATCATGAAAGGATCCAAACACCATATTTTCTATCATTATCATCATACATAATTCTTTATTCCTGATTTTCCAAGAATAAAATTTCTTTTGTAATTTCATTGTCCCATAAGGCCATGACCTAGGTTTCTTATTAGACCGCACTTATATACACCCCTAGTAATCGTTTGATGAAAAATACCATGAAGAAGATACAGTGAATAAACTTCAATCAGAGTCATTTGAAAGGTAAATTATATCCAAGGTCATATATTTATTGTATTATATCACAATACTAATAATTTCCAAAAAATACATTCCTTCTTGAAGGTTATGTGAGTGACCAGGAATTTCAGGAACCCAAAAACAAAACCAACCTTGTTCTGATGCTAAAAGGAAATGTATCTAGTTCCCATAATCTATCTGGTATGTGATGATGTTATTACATATGGGAATCAACAAAGGAACAAAGTGACACCTGATTCCCATTGATAACATTTCCACCTATTATGAACCTAGTATTCATGAATATTCCCAAAAAGTTACGATCCTCAATAACATCTCATGAAAACTTCTCCAGTATACCATGAAATTAATTAAAGATTTTATTCACCTCAATGTTTCCCACAAAGACAGGGCTTGAAATATTGTTAAATGACACATAGTGTTTCCTCCTCTCCCCAAGAGCATCTCAAATAAAGGACTAAATAATATAGTCTTGTATGGGGATCACTCTATTTAGCACATTGGTGGCCAAAAGAGAATAACATGGTCTAGAATATAAGACACTATTAGAAAAGGTGATTCATTCTTTAAAGGAAAAAAATGATAAATATGGTAATGGATATGACCAATCATTTTCCCAAAAATGTGATAAAATAAATGAATTCCCATCATTATATGGGATACCAGAGCTCCAAGATACTATATATGTAGGGATCTGTTCCACATTCCCATCCTTCTACTCATTGAAACAACACTAAAATCCATGCATTTCATCAGAAGATAAACATTACACTTGTTGTAGTAAACAACATTTCCACTGTATTGGAAATAATATGAAATTATAATATTAATGCTATGAGGATGAATCATGTAAATTTTAATTAAGATCATCAAATAATCTCCAAAAATTATATGAGGGATGCTACATGGTCTTGATTTCACCAGAAGGTACTGATGGTACAATGAATAATAACCTTGCTGATGGGGTGACTTAGACATCATGGGAGAGAATAAAAAGTCTCAGGGATAGAGGATCCCCTTTCTAAACCCCACAAACACCTTGAAGAACCCATAATTGTTTTCCATGAAGCAAAAACCAACCAAAGTGAGCTGATACACTACGAAAATATGTCAATAGCCCAAGTGTATAAGTCAATACCTATCAGAACATTGATAATAAATGCATACTCAATTCATTCATATTCCTTGTACATATCCAACTTAACCGCAACATTTGAACCATTTACACTAGTGTTAATTTCATTAATGCACTCCTTGGTTAATGATATAGCCCCTTGAATTGATATTTGATTGAAAAAAAACATGCTAATCTAGAGATATCTATTGTTGTAGATGTATATTTAGTCTATTTTTGAGATGGATATCAAGGATCATATATGTAACATTACACATAATCTAAGGGTGGTAGTGTTGAAGGATAGAAGGATCTTTTATTTTAGGAATAAGTACCATGGTATAGGTGCTTGCAGCATGAGAAACAATATCTCCATGGATGAAATCCTGAAAAGAATGGATAATATCAAAAATTAAATTATGTCAGATCATTATGAGCTATCATGTTCCTGGTGTCTGAAGTCATTTAAAAAAACTCCAAAAATATAGTTGTCCTGGGATCTATATGACCGTTGGTAGGATGACTATAATTATGGGGTCATTTTAAATGTTTGAAAATATTATTTTTTATCTGAATATTTCTATATGGTACATAGCCTGACCTTCTGATTCATAGAAATTGTATTCATTTATAGAGAGTTTTAGTTCTAATGGAATCCATTTTCTAGATTCTAGAATAAGAACTTTTTAAAATTTAATTGTGTATAATATTCATAACAATAGATGACTTCCAGCAATATGAAGTCAGATATTTTGACCCATTAAAGTGAGAAAATGTGGGGATATTAAGATAGATATCATCACCTTTTCAGGGGAATTCTTGGATTAGAAGACAAATTTATTCAAACAATCATATTGAGATCTTTCATGTTACGAAAAGATAGACATTACTATATCTATAAAACAATTGATACATTTATTTTAGGTTATTGACATCCTTAACCTTAATTTTAATATATTTTTATCAATTAAATATAGTATATGTCATTATAACAGAAGTTAAATATAATATGGGTTGTTTTCTATAATATTTTATTTCACTACCTTAAATGGAATATGAATCATCATATTCAATTGTAGATTTTGATTATTTTAACCTTATTTCATTGATTATCATAAATTAAATAACATTTTGTTTAATCGATATCAGTAATAATATGATAATGAACATACATATAAAATTATACCCATGGATTTTATTATTGTTACTATGATTTAATCAGACGATAGTTGGGTTTTGATTTTATTAATTTTTCATCAGACTAAGGGCTAAGATTAAAAATTCAATATAAAGTGTATTTTGGATTTTATAGATTAATTTTTTTAAAATAGGTTTTTTTAATACAATTCAAACCTTATCCCTATTTTATGTCATCCATATTATAACACACATATGATCAAATAGATACCTCTTTGTTAGGATTGAGTATCATTTTGGAGAACAGATGTAGGAAATAGAATATATTCTCGTATTTTGTTACAGATCACAGTAAGTAGATATTATATACAAGTCATTGTTGTTACCCTTTGGATTTTTTCATTAGTGAATGGGAATTATTAAATGTATGTCCTTAGTTATATCAACACCGAAATAAAAAAAGGGGGATGTTGGATCCGAGATATGTTTGATAATTTGAGGTAACTAAGCCTCTTAGGATGTTTTTGTTATCAGTTTTCATGTTGATATATGTTGATAGATATTAATAATTATTTTCATATATTTTAGAAAAGAAAATAAAAATCTAATTAATCTTATATAATGAGTTGGGAGTATATTGAGTTAGAGACAGGGGATTATATTTTTGATAATCTAGTATAGATCATTTAAACATTGGTGAAATTTGTTCATTTTAAGTCTATCATGTTAGTCAATGTTGTACCATAACATAGATTATATTTTCATAGGAAATTGGAGTTTGAAGAGCTAATGAAGGATTAGTTTCTTATCCACCTTACATAAATCCATTGATCTTCATGAATTATTGGGTAAAGAATGTCTTATGTTCGAGATATTCTAACATCATGCTTCCTTTTTTAGGTATTTCTCATTTTTTATTGTTTCTATATTTTTATGTTTTTGTCATTTCAATGATAGTGAGTGTTTGGGGGAAAAATGAACTAATGATTGGAGATGTATATTTTTTTGAATCCATAGAGTCTGTATATAAATTCTTCAATGTCTATAGAGCGTTCTTTATGAGTTTAGAAACCATTGGAAGTAGTTAAAGTGGTTTTTCTATATAATATATACTATGATCTATCAACTTGACACTATAAAATTGTGAACTAGATACATTGCATAAATCTATTATAGAGAATATGATTAGAGATTTATTAGATCATGATACCTATACAATCCATGAAACTAGACCACATCGTGAGAAGTACAATTGGGGTTTACCTTTATCTGATATGACTTCTTTTGCAAGGTATATTATAAATCATGTAATTCATTTCATGAATTTTTTTAACTTGAATAATGGTTTAGGGCAGATATTTTTACCGTAGTTCACAAATGATATTACATTATTTCTACATGAAGGCTCATCTACTAAATATTATTCTCTATCATAAGTTATTTTGGAAACCTCATCACCTTTTCGATCATTTTTTTTGTGATTTATGTTTTTGGTGGATGCAATATATCTCTTCAGGTAAGTGATAGTTTTTTATTCTTAATTTACATTGGTTGAAGGAACATCATTTAGTAATTTTTTGATATATGTTGATCATTTTTTGATGATCATATTGATCATTTCTGTCTCCACAATATGGTCTTTTTCTAGGGGTTGGTCCTTTTTTTATATAGTGGGTGTAGTTTCTCAATGTTATGTGTGAACTAACTGGTTTTATGACATTTCTGATTATGTAATATTATTATAAAGTGTGAATATAATAGGTAACGCCTTCCTTTGTGGTTATTCAATCATTTAAGTGTTTTTGGATATAGTTGTAGGAATGTGTTACCAGATTTTGAGGTTGGCAGTTTTATCTCTCGCATGTGTCTGATGAAAATATATATATAGGAATTTATAAATTGTTTTATAAAAATACTTAATGATTTATTGATATTTATATGTGTTTTTTAAAAGTAATTTTAAAAATATTGGTTTTTGACATTGTTTTAGTAAAATGAAAATTGGTGTTAAAAAAGAATATAAAATGGGTTTGAGATGATTCATTCAAGCATGGTTTTTATGAAATGACTTTGAAAATGATTCACATGGGAGGTATTGGCTACATAGAAGTATAGTTTAGTAATAGGACACATCCATTGATATCATGGGGGGAGGGTCTACTAATTTTGTTTTTCTATTGTCTATAGCCTTGTTGTTAATGTTTATTTTTAAAAACTATTGGATGGATAAAATTTTATATAGTTTCTCTATCCTCAATATTGGATTCTTATGACTAGAGACAGGATGTGTGAAATTTATAATTTCATTGGTATGAGTGCTCTAGATAGCCTAAAATTTATTGATCCTTGTATTGATGTTACCTCTATTTTTTTATAGTTGGATTTTAATACCCTCTTCGATATATGTGATATATTTTTAATCTCTTTTATATGGAATATTTGATATTGTGGAAAAAGGGGAATGTTTTACCGTGATATTAAAAAACAATTAAATGGATCATCATTCCTGGATTTCTATAAAGTTGAGTATGTTAATATCTTTTTACAGAGAATTTTTATGGAACTCCCTTGTGGGATCCTACTATGTAGGTTAGATCTAGCCTTACACACCCACTTTTTGGTGCATAGACATTCGTACATATATTGATGAATATAATGAAAATGTGACAATGTTTGGTACAAATGTTTTTTATCTATGATGGGTAGATCACGCTGAGTTAGAAGGCCATTTTTCTCTTATAACATGGAGTATTATTTAGGATCATAGTGTTATCCCTTTTTTGTTGGACTCATACCTTGGATTCTGTTAAGAAAATATTGGGTTATATCACTTTTATTGTTTCATTTTTCTTATGGAATATATTTAATTCGTTTATATTTTTATTTTTATTTATTTTCTATATATATATTATATATTTTCTTATTCAGGTTGGGATAAATCAATCAAACTAGTTATTTTTTATTCATGGTGTTATTCAGTAGCTTGTAGGGATGGGTAATTCCATTCATGTATGTGAAATATTGGATTGGGTTCCATTTTGGGTGTGCAAGTAGGTTAGTTCAATAGAATAATATTTAAAACCATTATACTAAAAATGGAACTGTAATTTTTGATACATAATTTCTTAAATTTTTTTTATAAATACATAAACTGTATGACATTAATAATCAAGTATTCTAAAAAAATAATTCAAGGTTTTGTAATTATTCATTACATGTTATCTTAAATATTATCATATTCATAGGTTTTCCTTCATTTTTTAGTTATATCCCAAATAATTCCATCCATGTGAAACATATATAATCACTAAAATATATTCCATTAAAAAAATATACATTCCACCCTCCCTTATCCACTTCAAAACCAATATTAGACAAAAAAACCATAATTTTCGTTGAAACACTACTTGATATACAAACATGTGACACTACCATTTTTTTGGTTATATCCCCATGAATGCTAGTAACACATTTCAAAGAGGTGATTCTTCCAAATGAAAATAGATTTCAAGATAGATGCTTTAATGATGGTAATAAATTAAATACGACAAACACACTGCTGAATTTACTAACTAAGAATGCCATATTCCCTTGGTGAGTAGAAAATAGCCAATGAGATCACGTCTTAGGAACAACCGTAGGAACTAGTTCGTTGTGGGCCCAAGGTTCCTCATATCTCGGTGGAAGTAACAATAAAAATATCATTTCCCATTAAAAAGAGACACTAGTAGGGAGAATACCCATTACCTTGTCATTCTCCAACATCCTCATCATTGTTTAGATAGTGTAGTCATCGTGAAACATGATATGTGAAACAGGGGTCAAACCCCACGGGATCACAAGCATACTAGTACATGTCCACCCAGCTAGATACATAGGTTTTCCCTTTTTGTTCTCAAACAAGTTACAAATCTATAAAATTCCATTTTATCATAAATATTCCATTTTATAATCATACACACATCAAACAATCCATACAAATGTCTCACGTTTCTTTCATAGATCAATACACCAACTAAATTTTCATAAAACAATTTCAAGATGTAGAACATGGACTTTCACATAAACTTCTTTTAAAATGATATTTTATGCCCAAAAAACCCATAAATAATATTTCAACCTAGATTTGGTTGCACCAAAAACATTTAATTAATCAATTTTCGGAACCATAAAATGGACCCAAAATATAGAACAAGAAATACACATGGAAACCATTTTTATAAGAAAATGTCAAAAGGTCCTTTATTACTTTCCCAAAACAAACATTTGAAAAGGGTATTCATTTCAATTTTAGTAAGGATGTGTATAAAAAACATTTATATTAGAAAAATACTTTCATAAATCCCTTAAAATATCCAGGTTACATATTCCAAACACCACCATTTTCAAAAGGATGTGAAAGGGGCCATTTTTCGGCAACTCAGGCCAAAACATGTTGTAAAAAAAACACATTTGTTTATAAAAAAATAAAAATTTGAAATTAATTTAAGGACACAAAATACCAATTATATTTTTTATATTGCATTTATATATCAGAACATATAATTTTTAAATCACACATAACTCATAAATTCTAATCGGGCGTTTTACCGAACACATGACCTGACCTTTTATACAAAACAATTTATTTTAAGCACTTGAAAAGGAATAAAACACCATTTGAATTCCATATCTTATTCAAGCTAAATGAACATGTTAAAAATACCATAAACCATGTTCTAAACCTCACAGACTAGGTTCACAAGATAATGTGATATTTAAACCTACAATTGGTTCCCACTTTTATGACCAAACAATAATGCCTTTCACAAAACAATGCTTAAAAACTTTTTCACACCAACAAAATTCTGCAAAGGGTCAAAAAAGTTATAAAAACATATATATAAGGTGTGACCAATAATAAAATGATGAATCTTAATTGATAAGAGAATGTGCATGGGATATCCTACCTCAAATCCTTGGCGTAATGGAAACACACACCCAATATCACCATCCGATGGTTTATAAACCCTAAAACTATGATGACCAGCCCCAAAAAACTGAACACCCATAAAAAATAATGTGATAACATAACAATAGTAATAACATGGCTATGGGAGAATAGAAAACCTAGAAACAATGAACAGTGGAGGAAGAGGGGGGAGAAAGGCGACAAAATCTCACCTTGCTACATAGAAAACACTTCGTCTTTCATTATATATTCCACCATATAAAAGAGGTAATGTCTTATAACATCTTTGAGGGACTACGATGGTCTATAAGATCCATGGAAAGATTATTTTTGAGAAAAAATGTATGAATTGAATGATAATGGGACAAACAATTTACCTTCTCATTTCTGGACGTTTTGAGGAAACCTGACACCTTTCACACTAATATGCGATGAAACATATCCCCAAATAGGTAAAATAGATTATGGGGGGTGAGACATGGTATTTTGGATTCTAATGGGTGGTTCAATAACCGTAAAATATTAAAAATTGAAAAATAAATAATATATTTTTTAAAATCAGAAAATGGGCCCACTGGCTAGCCCAATACCAAAATAAGTAACCCAAATTAACCATGATTACGAATTTACAAGGGGTCCAAAACGATATGGTAGTTTTAATATGTTAGTGTAGGATATTTGGGAAGTTCAATAGATAAAAAATGTGGAAAATGAAGAAATTATAAAAGAAACAAATTCGGTTTTTAAATCTGCAAATGGGCTCACAGTTGGACCAAATCCTGAAATAACAACCCGTTCTCCAAAAACTCATAAAAAAGAAATGGAGAACCCAAATTAGGGTCATTAGACATAGATGAGACTCAATATTCAACATTAATCTCAAAACAGACACAAAAAATGATTTGGATTTCCAATAATCTATGTCAAGACAATGACATGAAAAACCGGTGTGATAATTCTCTCCACTTTTATTATTTTCCACCCCAAGAAAGACACATCACAATCTAGTTGATTGATCAACACCTAAATATTCTGTATCAATATGATCCAGCCTCTAAATCCATTGACACACCATCCACTATTAATGGATCCTAATCCTCTTACCTAATAAAAAACACCGACTCCCAACCACTTCCTAAGAATCAACCGAAAGACCAAGTCACTACCTCCAAAACAAAACCAATAACCATTTTGTTGGGCCTTCTACCGAGGAACCCATAAATCACCCAAACCATAGAGAACTCACGAAAACCAATTATTCCAGTGGATTATGGAATTTAACCCCCACCATTAAGAAACAAATAGCACTAAATAATTTCCTAGGAGGAAACATTAATGGGACCCATGGTGGGTCTCCCCACCATTAGAACCCTCCTAGCAAAGAACAAACAAAAATTCATAATTAACTAGATTTGTGCCTCACTTGTTCATGTCCACCAAATTTCTCCTATAAAAACCTACCAAACCATGTTATGATGTTAATAACATGAACATATAAACCACCCACTCATGAATAGAGGGTACAAGAATTGGGCTCACACATTCAGCATGGATCAAAACCCACACCACTCGGGGCAGGGAGAGAAGGGGACCCCATCATTGGGTCACAAAAAACTCAAAATAAATATATTATCCAACCACCACCCTCCATATAAAAATATGAAATACCAATACTGCACTTTATTTACATAGTCAATCCACATATGGACATTGATCAGAAACCCACATCCATGAAGGCATAACCATAGACACTATGTGAGGGGTAAGTCCACCACACTCGTTTTGAATATAGGAAATTCATAGTGATGAGGAATTACAATAGAGAAGAAAATACCGCAGCAAAATGCTGCGGGGAGGATCCTAGATGGGCACTTCACACCTCTTTAAATTTCATGACTGTGTGGAAATCTTAACTCTAAGCCATATGGCTGGAGCCCCGATTCTTGAAGCATCTACTACACTACAGTCAAGAGCTAAGGATCAAACTACTAGGAAAAACTAACTTTCTAAAAAACACCTTTATATAAATAGGATATCATAGATAAATATCCAAATTATGTGTCACATCGAATGAGGAGCAGAATGGGAAAGGAATATTATGAAACACCTCAACATCACCGAACACAACTGCTATATCCAAATGAATTATCACGGCCTGGTAGCACATTAAATCTATCCTAAAAAGTATTATATTCCAATAAATGGGCTGAGGAATCATCTGAAGAGGTGAATTTTACATTTGAAATAAATCATTAGGTTGATAAATATGAAATATTTCCAACAGAGAACTATCCATGGCCACATTACAACATCCAACACATCCTTATAAACACACTGAACATTACTCCAAAACCAAGACACCAACAAAAGCTTATCTCATGACACAACAAGAGTATTAATTCTTGATCACAAGAAGGAATACTGAATTAAAAACTATTCTAATACATTGAAAAAACTAGACACATAACCATTGGTTTTTAAACAAATGACACAATTTCTCAGCTCAAAAAAACATTTGAAAAACAAAGTAACATTGTGGATTTCCACATTCACCAACGGTGTTTGATCATGTCTCACTCACAGACACATTTCTATACCCTCCAGACACCCAACCACCATTCCATATATGTTATCCTTCTAGATATCAATAAAACCATGCATGTTATCACCCATGAAAATACAAAAGGCTAAAACAAAATAATATCATTCCAAAAAACATGTACCTTCCAATGGAACACTAACCACAATGTCAAGACCCATTTATGTTTTCGAAAAACAAACCACACATTATAAATAATAATTTTCATAAAAAAACATCCCCTTTTCATTTTTATAACATTCAAAGAATACATGATACTCCAAACAACCCCTTCCAATTTTCTAATATTCAGAAAGGTATATTTTTATAATCTGATGGCCATTGAGACCAACTCTCATTCAACAAAGACATAAACTACTCAAAAAAATTCCCAAAACAATTCATCAGATTAAATGACTTCTCAACATTCAAAAAAACCCCATTTAAAACAATAATATAGAATAAAATTAAAATGATTCACACTTTAATAAAATTTAATTCCCATAATGCACACGTTTAGAATATGGATAATCCAATCCTATTAAATCATTTCAAAATTCCCCGTAATAATTTATCTCCAAAACACAACCTTCCAAAATAATTATTATATTTAATTTTTGGAACCCCCTTTTCCACTTTTCAAAATCTAATCCTTCATTTTAAATCCCTTTTACACAATTATAACACATGGATTTTCAAAACAAAAATTCCGAATTCATGAAAATGTCTGAGAGACCATAGGGAACTAGTGTAAGTGTTTGACTTGACCGTATGGATGGTGAACATATTTCAAACACAACACCAACATAGAGATACATATTAGGACCGTTCCTTGGTTCCACATGGCTTTCCTAGACCTTAGATCTCATGAATACCATTATTCGGACTCATGTTGTCATATCCCAACACCAAACAATCTAAAAGAACAATGGACACTAATAAAACTAGACAACCCGTGGAAACTAGAGGATCAGAACAAATAAGAGTTCATGACTCTCTTCCAGAACATACCCCTCAATTCCAAAAAATACAAATCTATCTACCTTGACATCGGCCAAATAATAATGGAACTCTAAAAAAATATCTTCTAAGAGCTGACCTCCTATTATACCATTTTTTGATGAACCAGCCCGAGTCGACCCTAAACCGGTCACCCAGGCCAGCCCACAGAAACTCTTCAGAGGCATTCTCGATCCTATCGGGATGGTGACATGAAGCAAGGGAATCAATAGAGTACACAAGGGAATTATTTCTCCCAAATTTAATCTACAAAAAAAACAGGTTAAAGAAATGGACATCCCAAAATACATTTATATAAAAATTTAACTGAAAGTTATTTGTACAAGAAACTGTAAGTAAAACATAACCATAAACTCAACCAACCAAACCCAATAACCAAATTACTCCATGTGATTCTTCTTTTCACTGTCCAAAAAATGATCACACTTCACCCATGGTGATAGATCTCAAGGTGAAACCAACACAAGAGATACAAACAGAAGAAGTCTTTAGGCATGAGTATTAAAAATCAGTAGGGTAGCTCGATATTCTCTTCCCAATGCACTTCCTTTAAAATAAAGGAAATTTCAGTTTCATGTTTTAAATAAAAGGGATAAATGTATGTATTCCAAATAAGGTCCCATTCTATAAACAAATTACCTGACCAAAACTTGAATGTTTTATAAACAAGAATTCTAGTAACAATCTTCAAGGAGGTGGAACTTTAAAATGGATATATTTATCAAGAGGGATTCTTTTAAAGGTAAAAATTTAAATAAAAAACACAAACTACTGAATTTACCAACTAAGAACATCATATGACAATGGGGAGTATAAAAAATCCAATGATCATTAGTCTCAGAAACACCCCTAGGCACTTGTTCATTGTGGGCCTCGGGTACATTGTATCTTAGAGGAAGTAACCATCACAATATCTATTCTCATGCACATGAGCCACTAGTAGGGAGAATACCCATAAAATAGTGGATCCCCAAAATCATAATCATAGTTTAGTTAGTTTTTTCATTATCAAAATTGCTATGTAAAACAAGGGTCAAACCCCATGGGATCACTAGCATACTAGTACACGGTCTCCCACTAGATACCCATGTTTTCCCTTTTTGTGATCAAATAAGTTACAGATTTATAAAATACAACTTTCTAATAAATATTCCATTTAAATATCATACACACATCATGCAGGCCATACACATGTCTCACATTTCGTTCATGGATCAATAAACCGCCTAAATTTTCATAAAAAAAATCCAGATGTATAATGACGGCATGAATATAAATTCCATTTAAATATGATCGTTTAATGAAAAAATACCATGAATAAAAAATCAAAACTTATTTGGAAGCACCAAAACCAATTAATAAATCAATTTCATGAACCATATAATGGACCTAAAATTTTGAACATGAAATACACTTTGAAACCATTTTTATAAAAAAAATGACAAACTGGGCTTTTGACCATTTTTTAAAACTACCATTTGACAAAGGTATGAATTTAAATTTTATTAAATAGGAGTATACACACCATTTTAAGAAGAAAAAATCTTTAATAAATCCCTTAAAACAGTCAAGTTATTTTTCAAAATGAAACCATTTTCATAAGGATGTGAAAAGAGCCATTTTTCGGCAACTCGGGCCAAAACATGTCGTAAACCAGAACCCATTTTTTTGTAAAACCAAATACAATTTGAAAAGAAATTTAAGGACCCAAAATACCATTTTTCATGTTTCTAATTCATTAATAAATCCAAAAAAATAATTTCGAAATCCCACTTAACATATAAAATCCAACCGGGTAATTTACCCAGCACATGACATGATATTTTAAGAAAAATAATATTTCAAGCACTTGAAAAGCAATAAAACACAAATTGCATGCCATATTTTATTAAAGATACTGAAAAATATTTATAATACCATAAAACAGGTTCTAAACCTCCCATACCAGGGGAGAATTATAACGTATCATTTAAACAAACAATTGGTGTGCACTTTTGGGAAAAAACAACACTTCTTTTCACAAAACAAATCTTACAAAAAATGTTTTGCACACCAAGAAAAATATCCCAAGCCAGGAAAAAAGTAATAAAAATATATATCATGTGTGAAAATTATGAAAATGGTGAAACTTAAATGATAATGGCATTTTCAAGGGATAGCCTACCTCAAATCCTTGTTGTAATGGAAACACACACCCAATATCACCATCTAAGGGTTTATAAACCCTGAACCTTTGACGACCATCCCCAAAAAAACATAAACCCCATAAAAAATAATTGGATAACATAAACCTAGGTCTAAAAAGACCTGGTGAGAGTTGAAAACCAATATATAATTAATGGAGGGGGATGAGGGAGGAGAAAGGAGAAGGAATCTCACCATTCCACCTAGAAAACTCATTGTCTTCCAATATATCTGCACCCTTAGAGAAAGGGTAATGTCTTGAAACGTCTTTTATATTCTCATAAGGTCTGTATGAACTAGGAAAAAAATAATTTAGGGAAAAAGTGTGAGAATTGAATGATTTTTGGATGAAACAATTTACATTCTAAATTCTGGAAGTTTTGAGGAAACCTGAGAACCTTCTCTTTAATGTGTGATTGAAATGAGCTAAAAAGAGGTAAAATATATACTGGGGGTGTGGCTAGGTATTTTTTATTCTAATTTGAGATTTAATTACATAAAAATATTAAAAAATGAAAATTATATAAAAGAAACAAATTATTTTTTTTAAACTAGATATGGTCCCACGGGCATGCCCAATACCTAAATAAGTTACCCAAATTCACCATGCTTATAAATTTATATGGGGTCCAAAAAAGATATGGTAATTTTAATATGTTCATGGAGGCCATGTGGAAAGTTTAATTAATTAAAAATGTTGATAATTTAATCTGTTATAATAGAACCAAATTTGGTTTTTTAATCAAGAAAATGGGCTCATAGTTGGCCCAAATCATGAAATAACCAGCCTTTCTCCAAAAAATTATAAACAAGCAATGGGGAATACAAATTTGGATGATTAGGAAATGATTAATCATAAATATTCAACATCTATCTCAACCAAGTCCCATAAAAAAGATCATAGTTTCAAATGAACTAGATCAAAATAACGATATGAAAATCAGGGTGTGACATATGGGAAATCAGAAGAATGGAAGGTCAAAATTACAGTCATACCATTATTATGGAATGGATCACCATAGATCAAACCTAAAAGTATGGTGGTTAATTATTATTATTATTATAGAGATAATATAAATCATGATCAAATGATTAATTAAAATAGAAAACAAAAAATGTTAAATTGATTAATTATATGTATATGAGACACTATTATAATCAGTTATGCAATAGTGAAGGGAATCAAATATTGATGTTACCGAGGGGGAATGAATAAGATTATTCCTTAAAACTTATTTAATATTATTTCAAAAATGATATAATAATAGGTTGATTAATTATTTTATCAATTTTATATAATAAATTATTTTATTTTTGTTTTCTTATATAATTTATATTCATTAATGTTTTTAGGAATATTATATAATAACCTGATAAATCAAGGAAGGTGGTTTCAATTAATACTCATATTTGGAATGTTATTTCAACCAGAATACATTTGTTTGTATATATTTATATGAATGGAGGTTTTATAAATACAAGATCTATTTTTATACCAATAATTGACATTGGAATAATTCTATGCATGGATTTAATCTAAAATTATAATGAAGGAAATTATTATCATGATAAAAATTTTATAATTAGTGATTGAAGAATACAATCCCATAATTATTTATGAGATTATTCATTGAATGATCATTGATTGGATGCTTCATGAGCATTTCATTTTAATAAAATGTATGGAGAATAATAATATCTAATATAATAAAAGAACAAGAATTGTATCATTTGAAATAAAGTTACATCTATTGTATAAAATTTCATTTCAGCATTTCCTAATTAATTACCTAGATATCCACCTGATCATGAGTTAAATTTTATATCAATATCATCTTCAATTAAAATACTTTACATATGGCTCCATATGGAATAAAAATGTTGGAATTAGTCAAATTAATGAAAGAAACCTAAAGAGTCCTTTGATACGTGTTTCATACTCCCTAGTTTCATTTCATATGGAACATCCATCTTATTTATGAAGTAAAAGAATAAGAGATTTAGGTTGTGAATAAAGTAAAGTAAAATAAATTCCAATTATATTAACAATAATTATCCCTTTCTTCACACTTATGATCATATTAATCAACCTCAATCATTATAAAACATATCATTTATATATCCAAATTTTCATTTCTATGGTATTTTAAACTTTTAAACAAATATAACTCATATGTTCATTAACAAATATACACATATATTTGTTAATTAGATGAGTAGAGAATTCAAATATTAACATCATAAATAATTTATGGTATTTTAATTATTATAAGATGATATACTATAGGTTCTATGATGAATATGAGTTCCATTTACATATTTTCATGGAGAAACTTATAGGAAAATATTTCCATTTAAATATCATAATGTATTAATTAATCTTCAAACAAATATGATATTTTCAACGTTGATTCCATGTGTAGAATATTCAATATAACTATAATAAAAATGGTTGATAAATAATGACCCACATTGATAAATGAAACTATGATATTAGTTTAATTGGTTACTAAAAGTGACAATATAACTTTTTTTTCAATAAGATAATCCTATATATAAGTAGGAAAAAAAAGAGCTCATATTCCCCTATAAAATTGAATACGAAGACAATGTTTAATAACTAATGAATAGATTGATTAATCTAAAAATAATTTATTTACTAATAGTGGAGTATGAATTATATATATATATATATATATGAAAATGGTAAGGGTGACTCTTGAAGAAAAATACAAAAGTTATTACTTATGTATTGAGTAATGTAAATACACATGAACAACATAATAGAACTATTTTCATGATTAAGTGGTCATTATATTTTCCATAATTATATTTACACCCACATCTTATATTAAATGATCTTACATATAAATAAACCCCATGAATTGTAATTATATATTCACTATTATGTATTTCAATATGTGTAAAATCTGATTCTTTCAACTACTCATGGATTATGAAATAACAATACACCACCACCATGTGAAGGAAAATAAAGTGGAAAATATAATATGTATCAAGGATCATGGATTTCCATCTATGTTGAGGATAGGAAAGGATATGATACTATTGTATTTAATATTCATAAAAATTATTTCGTATATGGAATCAACTTACTTTTTCCATGTAAATACCCAACCATCATTAATATTTAAAATAAATATGTGTCTATAATAAAGAAAGAGTCATTAAAAAATGGATAATAATTGTATATTCTATTAGGTTTCATAAGTCATATAACTATAATGATACAATATGAGTTATTGTGGATCACCTTAAAATGTTGTCAAAATTTGATGAAATAATCAACGATATACCAATTGATTCTACTATATGAAATAATATCACTATATGTATGAGGCACCATTGTTATAATATATCAATTATACTAATACTGATCACTCTTTGACTTCAAAATCATAGTGTCACTAGATTCCTTTGAACTATGAGATATATTTGATCACATTCTATCATCCTTGTAGGATCGAAATAGTGATGTAGATGCTCAATATACAAGAGGGGGGTGAATTGTATACTTTAAAAATTCCTTTGGAACCTTTAATGTTAGTTACGATTAACTATGTTTTCCTTAAGCAAAGGAAATGACTAAGTTTAACAAAGTTAAACTAAGTAAATTCACAACACCTCTAACACCGAATACAAAATTGAAATAAGATTCTGAAAGTGGATTCCGGAAATATGGTTCCGGAAATTGAAACTTAACAAATGTTGCAATATGAGATTCTACCTTAAAGCATATAGAATCTAAATGAATCAGAGTACAAATAAGAAAGTATAAGAAAGTTATACTTTCCTTATAATACAAAATGCAGCGGAGTAAAAACAAGTAGTAAAACTAAAAGTAACAAGATATAAGTCTTTTAACCCAAAGAGAAGGGTATCCAACAACCTTGGATAAAGGTACCTTGATTTATACATTCAGGAAAGTCTGTCTTACCCACACCAAGGTAAGCCCTCGATAAGAAGATCGGAGTCTCTGTCTTGCTATCCCCGCAAGCCCTCAACTTCAAGGCAGTTGGCAACCTCTTTCTCCCTCAGCAAGGAAGCCCTCGAACTTTAAGGTATTTGGAACCTCTGTCTTCCTATCCCCAGAAGTCCTCGAATGTACTCACCAACATTCGGAGTCGCACAAAGCTTTGAGAGTTAATAAGAGTCTCTCTCTCTAGAAATCACTTCAAGAAAATTAGTCAGCCTTTCAGCACTTTCATCAGCTATCAGCAGTACTGAGCTCTTTCAAATGAGCTCTTATTTATAGGTACGGTCGGCTCCTTCTCTAACGGTCATATTTTCCTTAATGATCGGAGGGACCTGTACACGTGTCGCTTAGAAAACGGTTAGTTTATAACAAAACAGAAGACATCATTTTATAACAAAACAAGTGTAATAGAATGTACGACATCGTTTTAAACTCTAACATAAAAGTTCGTAATGAAAACTTCGGAGTGAAGGTTTGGAGTGTAAGGAACAATAGTAAAGAGTAGACGATTTTTAGAAGTGTAAGCAATATAAAAGTTCGGAGTCTAACAAAGATATTTTTTGGAGTCTGAATTAATTCAAAGTGAATAAAACAAAAATACTCAAATTCTTTTTAATAGGGGAATTCGGAATGAGAATTCGGAATAGGATATCATCATCAGAAATCGTAATGAGAATTCATCATCAGGATTCGTAATGAGAATTCTTCATCAGAATTCGTAATGAGAATTCATCATCAGAATTCATAATGAGAATTCTTCATCAGAATTCGTAATGGGAATTCAGAATGAGATTTCTTCATTAGAACTCGTAATGAGAATTCTTCATTGGAATTCGTAATGAGAATTCTTCTTCAGAATTCGTATCCTGAATCTGGAATAGAACTTAGTCAGAGTTCATATCCGGAATTCGGAATGAAACTTCCTTATAGTTATTATCCAGAATCCGAATTCTAAAATAGAATGCTTTATAACAAAGTTTCAATGATTCCGAGAAAATGAATCTGAATCTCATACTTAAGAAAAATATGGATGAAAATATGATATGGATAATTTTTCTTATAAAAGCAATTTTCCTTAAGAAAGCAATTTTCCTTATAAAAGAGATTTTCCTTAAGATAAGGTGTTTGTGATTTTCAAAACAAGAAGGAATGTAAAAGACATAAGAAAACCATATTTACTCAACAATCTCCCCCTTTTTGGAAAGCACAAAAATCCTTACGAAAAAAGAAATTCTAAGAAGAAAGAAAAACAGTAAGGCTTATCTCCCTTTGCTTTAAGGATATCGATGAATACGACTATCTCCCCCTTAGGCTTTGGAACTCTAAGGATCGTATTCAGATTTCTAGAGTGATAGATAAGAATGTATTCTTTAATGAAAAAGCTCCCCCTTTCACAAACTCTTATTAGAGTTTTTCTTTTTCTTAAGGATCTTTTTCTTCTCCCCCTTTGATAAACTCTTATTAGAGTTCTTCTTTTTCTTAAGGATCTTTTTCTTCTCCCCCTTTGTGATTTTCAAAAATAATTGGAGATAATGGAAACAAATAACAAAGTACATGAAATATTAGTAATGAAAACAAAATAAACAACAAGCACAACTTTCATTAGATTTGAAATTTCGACAACAAAGAAAAAATTACAACAAAAAGATCAGATTTGGTTATTTCAGATCTTTTTCCTTTGACATGAGCCCCTTTAGAATAGTCTTGATCTTCTTCAGGTCTTTATGATCTTCTTCAACTTGCTTCTCTAAGGCAACTATTCTTTCATATTTAGCTTCAATTTTTTCATCCTGGGCTTTGATCTTTTCTTCTTGAGCCTTCATCCTTTCTTCAAAATCAATACGATGATCTCTTTCAAACTTCCAATTTTGAGAAACAGAATTCAGCTTCCCATTCAGATCTCTCACTTCTTGAATCTGGAAGTTCTTTTCTTCTGTCAGCTTCTCATCAAAGGATGAAGTTAACTCATTTATCTTCTTGTCCTCGGTTTCAAATGCATCTTTAACATTGTCTTGAAACTCATCGAACAACCTCATCTCTTCCACAGTCTTCTTCGACCAGTTTTTCATCCTCTTGCAAGATCTTCTATGATCTTCGTAACCAACGAAAAACGTTTTGAACTAAGCTTCAATCTCAACGCACTTGTCCATAACCATAGATACGGAGTCAGTTTTCTGATTCAATGCATGTTGGAGCATCTGACATCTAGAGTCAATACTAGAGAAAGTCAGAATGGATCCCACCAACTTCATTAAAGACTGGACAACAAAATCATGCCCCAACGAAGATGACTCCGAATCTGAAATCTTGCTTGGAGAGTTTTCTTCCTCAATAAGCTCCAACTTCCTTTTAGACGAATCACCATATTCTCTTTTCTTTCTAGCCACTAATTTCGGAGTTTCAACAAGGAGTTGCTTTCCCTTGTCTTTCTTCGGAATTGATTCTTAATCAGGAGTTTTCTTCTCCCCAGTAGATACTTGAACAATCTCATCAACAACTTTCTGAACAACATCTTCCTCATTCTTATCCTTCTCTGGAGTTACTAACTTAGAGGATTCAGCCTCTGAAGTTCGGAGAGATTGATGTTCCAAAGGTGATCCTTTATAATAATCCACTTGTTTCAAAAGATCTCTTGTTAACCACTTCCTTTAGAAACTTCCTCTTCCTCTCCCAGTTGCTGAATCTTCTCAATTTTCTCTACATGCTCAGCTGTAGTCTCTTCCGGAAAATCAAGGTTTCTTCCTGGAGTCTCAGGTAGAGATTCCAGGGAGAAAGAACTCGGAACTGGAATGCTTCTGGATACCATCTCATTAATCTTTAACAACGCTTGGACTGCCTCGGCTTCTGACATCTTGTTCTTAAGCTTCTTTTCCTTTGCTTTTTTTTCAAGCTCATCAGCAGTTCTCTCCTTTAATGCTTTAGCTTCCGTAGGGTCCAATCCGAACTTCGGATCCCCTACTTTCCTTTTCTCTTTATCAGCTCTCCACTTTGTAACTACCTCATCAGGATATGTCTTCTTCTTCTTTGGTTTGGGAGGAGCGGTTTGATCTTCCTTAGACTTAGGATTTTCGACTTCAGCTGCATCTTCCTTTAACTTTCTTTTCTTCACAGGTTTGGATAATTCCGGTTCATCAACCTTCAGAACCGTTTCTTCTTGATTAGGCAAATCAACGAACTCACCAGTCTCCTTGTTGAAAGCCACATCCATCCTCTTAAGGGTGTCATCACTAACCAACAAGATTTTACAAACCCTTGGCTAGAATCTGCAAGCTTACTTGAAATATTCAAGGCACCGGACTATCAACTTTGATAATATTACTGGGTACATTACGATCTGAGCTCTGAGATTTCCTTTCTTAAGGTTCTCAATGGTTATAAGAATGTGCCTCATGAAGTTAAACTTCCTTATATTTATCAAGAGATATAAGATATAGATCTTGCTCTTCTTCAAGTTGTCTTTATCGCCTTTTCTCGGTACGATAAGTCCTTGCACCCATAACTCTAGAATCCGAAAGTTTGTGGATAGACTTGCAATCTTCGGAGCCTTGTAATCAGCCAGTCCGAGTGTTTCTAATGATTTTTCCTTGACAAAGCTACCCTTAGAGTCTGGTAACACATGCGAAATAAATTCGGCTTCTCCTTCATATGAAAACCCTACCAAGCTTGCAGCCTTGGTATAAGAGAGTTTATAGGTCTTTCCATACTACTTGAAAGAAAACTTTTCCCTATTACATTCCTGGAAGAAGGAAAAAGTTTCATAAAACTCAACAAGTAACTCAGTAAAAACATCTTCTTGAGTCCCTGGTTTGGATACAGCAACATCTTCCCTGCCATTCAACTTAATGTTCTTTGAGATAAGAGAGTCATAGTTGTTGAAGAAATCTGGATGGACTAACCTTTCTCTGTAAACTAACCACTGAGAAATAGGCTTAGTGGAAGACATTTCTTGAGACGCTAACTCTGCAGACATTCGGATCTGTAATCCTCTGAACAGTTCAGAACGGAGAAAACTGATGTTCGGAACGGCCTTAAATCAGAGAGGCAGAGATTCCGGATGCGAGAGCTTGAGATCGATGTGGGACGAGTATTTGGGTCCCGTTTATATATGCAATGAAATGGCGGCTCAACTTCCACGATTGATTTAACGGTTGTGATAAGCTGAGATCAAATCTGACGGTTGAAAACTTGAATCCGATCTTTTTGAGGTTTTTATTAAAACAAGGAATTAAGAAAACTAAAATCCGAAAACATAATACAAGAAAATTACAGCAAGTAAAATATGACTACGAAAACATGATTAAGGAAATCATACCTTTTGGATTGGCTTAGGAGGATTATTCGTAATGGGTAATATAACAAAAAAATATTTATTATGAGAAGACAGATTTCGAAAAAATTTACTTTGGAAAAATAAACTTAGTACGGAAAACTCATTATGGAACACTCATTACGGAAAACGCAGTTCGAAAAATAAACTTAAGAAGAAAATCAATACGAAGAACTTAGTACGAAAAATTACATTACGAAGAATTTAGTACGAAAAACAACTGGTACAAAAATATCTGGTTATAAAACTGCCAGTACGTAAATTTTCATTCCGGAAATTTTCAATATGAACACTTCCATTCCAGAAGTATTCTGTACGAGAATGTACATTTTGGAAAATTTTAGTTCCAGAAGTTCCATTCCGGGAATCTTCGTTCCGAAAAGTTTGAAAACAAATTTTTAAAAACTTTGTTAAACAAACAATCAAATGTACTCCCCCTATGAAAAGGAGTTTATTACTGTAAGGAGATTTTTCCAACAGAAAGTTAATTAAGAAAGATTACCTTACAGTTATCATTCCTAACTTCTGTTTAATATATTCAAATCTATTAGAAGGCAAAGATTTTGTGAAAATATCAGCAAGTTGTTCTTGTGTTCCGATAAACTGAAGAATAATATCTCCTTTGAGTGTGTGATCCCTTAGAAAGTGATGCCTAATATCTATCTGTTTTGCATGGGAGTGATGTGCAGGGTTCTTACTGAGGGAAATGGCACTTGTGTTATCACACAAAATTTGAGTTTTAGAAAGACTCAATCCATAGTCTGTGAGTGTGTGTTGCATCCACAACACTTGAGCACAACAACTTCCAGCTGCTACATATTCTGCTTCAGTAGTGGAAAGTGCTACAGAATGTTGCTTCTTGCAGGACCAAGAAACTAAAGAATCTCCTAAGAAATGAAAAGTTCCGGATGTAATTTTTCTATCCATTCTACATCTACCAAAGTCCGCATCAGAAAATCTTTTTAGGACAAAATCATTTCCAGAAGTATAAAATAATCCTAGATCCATGGTTCCCTTAAGGTAGCGAAAAATTCTTTTTACCGCCTTTAAGTGAGATTCCTTAGGATTGGATTGATATCTTGCACATAATCATACTGAAAACATTAAGTCTGGTCGACTAGCTGTTATGTAAAGTAGACTTCCTATCATACATCTAAAAGATGTTTGATCTACTGGTTTCCCAGCTTCATCAAGATCTAAAGAGTTTGAGGTACCAATGGGAGTACTTATACTCTTAGTGTTGTCATAACCATACTTTTTCAGAAGATATTTAATATACTTATGGTGAGATATGTAGGTTCCTTCTGGTTTTTGAGAAATTTGAAAACCAAGGGAAAATGTTAACTCACCCATCATACTCATTTCAAACTCAGATTTCATTAGACTTTCAAAAGAGTCAGTCAAAGATTGCTGAGTTGTACCAAATATAATGTCATCAACATAAATTTGAACAATCAAAACATTTTTCTTATCTTTCTTTATAAAAAGGGTTGGATCTGCATTTCCCTTACCATAGTTATTTTGAAGCAAAAATCCGGTGAGTCTATCATACCATGCTCGTGGGGCTTGTTTAAGTCCATACAAAGCTTTGGTAAGTCTAAAAACATGATCCGGATGTTTTGAATCTTCAAAGTCAGGAGGTTGTTCAAAAAAAACTTCCTCTTGAACATAACCGTTAAGAAAAGCACATTTCACATCCATTTGGAAAAGTTTGAAATTAAAGAATGCTGCAAAGGCAAGTAGAATACGGATAGATTCGAGTCTAGCTACTGGAGCATAAGTTTTTCATAGTCTATTCCTTCTTGCTGATTATAGCCTTTAGCAAAAAGTCTAGCTTTATTTCTTACTATGATTCCATTTTCCTCACATTTATTTCTGAAACCCCATTTAACTCCAATAACAGAAGTTTCGATAGGTCTTTCAACCAAGGTCCAGACTTTATTCCTTTCGAATTCATTTAGTTCATCTTGCATTGCATTGATCCAATCATCATCACCTAAAGCTTCATCAGTACTTTTAGGTTCTAATTGGGAAGGAAATTCTAGATGTTATACTTCATTTCTTAAGGAACTTCTAGTCCTTACAGGTTGATTTACATCACCAATGATACTATCACTGGGATGATTCTTAAGAAACACCTGATTTGGGTTTTGGAAAACCTGTTCATCAACATAGGGTGGAAAGTCTTCTGGGGTAAATGTTTCAGAAGTATCTTCTAGAACAATTTCCTTATCAGAAGGTTCTTCTATCAAAGGTTGACAATCAGTTTTTGAAAACACATCTGGAGATGTAAGTTGAGATGGTTTAAAAACAAAAGGATCTGACTCATCAAATTTTACATGTACTGTTTCCTCAACAGTACTAGTATTTTTATTAAAAACTCTATAAGCCTTAGAGGTTGTGGAATATCCTAAGAAAATTCCTTCATCAGACTTTGGTGCGAATTTATGTAAGTTATCTTTAGTATTCAAAATGAATACTTTGCAACCAAAAACCATGAAGTAGGAAAGTCTTGGTTTTCTACCATTCCATAACTCATAAGGAGTTTTATTTAGAAAAGGTCTAATCAAAACATTATTTGTAGTATAACAAGTAGTACTTACAGCTTCAGCCCAGAAATGTCTAGCGATAGAATATTCACTCAACATGGTTCTAGTTATCTCTTGAAAAATTCTATTTCTTCTTTCAACTACACCATTCTATTGAGGAGTTCTAGGTGTTGAAAAATTGTGAGTAATACCATTATTACTACAAAAAGTTTCAAAATAAGAATTTTGAAATTCACCTCCATGATCACTATGGATAGTTTTCAATGAAAGGTTTTTCTCATTTTTAACTTGAGCTCTAAAACTTTTTAAATAAGAAAAAGCTTCAGATTTCTTTGCTAGAAAATAGACCCAAGTAAATCTAGTGTAATCATCAACTAGAACAAACACATAGTATTTTCCTCCAATACTTCCAGTTTGTGTTGGGCCAAAAAGATCCATGTGCACTAACTGTAATGCATCGGTTGTTGAGACTTCACCGATTGACTTAAAACTAGATTTATGTTGCTTTCCATATTGACAAGGATCACAAACTTTAGAAGAATCAAATATAAGCTCTGGTAGATCCTTAACTAGTTTCTTCTTTGAGAGTTTACATAGGTTTCTCATATTACAGTGTCCTAATCTTCTATTCCATAACCAGGAATGATCATCCATTGCACTTAGGCAAGGTAAATCTTGGCTCCTGAGGTCTTCTAGGATCAAAGTGTAGACATTCTTCTGCCTATTGGCTGAGAGAATAAATTCTTCCTTGGAATTGTGAACTAAGGATTTATCATTCCTAAAATTCACAAGGTAACCTTCATCACATAACTAACTTATGCTAATGAGGTTGTGCTTAAGACCCTTAACAAAAAGAACATTTTAAATCAAGGTTTTACCTAAATGAACAATATTAGCAATACCAAAAATCTCTCCCTTAGCATTGTCTCCGAAAGTTACCTTTCCTCCTTTCGTTTTGATAATCTTTTCAAAACAGCTTTTGTTACCAGTCATGTTCCGGGAACATCCACTATCCATGTACCATGTATTGTTACTGGTACTTTCTTTATTTTCCTGAAATCAAGAAGAAAATTAGACATTCGGAATCCAAACTTGTTTTGATCCGAGATTTCTAGACAATAAAATTTTAGGAACCCACATTTTCTTAGAAAAGTAGGCTTTGTGAAATCCTAGAGATTGGGTTTTGTTTAAGGAACAATTCTTTGCCCAGTGACCACCACATTGACACTTGGTACAAAATGGGGCACTTTGAGGAACAAAATAATTGTTGCTGAAAATAGGTTTTGCATGGGTATAACCAAATCCAGATTTATTTCTTAAAGGTCGTATTTTGGATTACATCTTATCAAAATTTTCCATACCATGGGTAAAGTTTGATAAACACTTCTCTAAGGAAAAAATTTCGGACTTGAGTTTTACAACCAAGTTTTTATCCTCATAATCATTAGTTTTAGAACTAGAGTTAGGCTCAAAAACATTTTTCATAGAAATTACTTTTTCTAATTCTTTAGAAAGTTTGTTCTTTTCAGAACTTACTTCCTCGTGATTTTTTGAAATACTTTCTAAATCAGCATTTTTCTTATCAAGATCATTAGAATGATCTGATATTTCTTTTTTAAGAATAGAATTCCTTGAGTTTGCCTTATCAAGTTTCTAATTGAGTTTGGAATTCTCAATCTCAAGAAGTTCACCAAACCTAGAGACTTCTTTATAAGTAGGTAAAGTATTTTCCTCATCAGAAGATGATTCTTCATCAGAAGAGTTATAATACATACTATCATTAGAATTTAAAGAAACATTAGTCAAAGATTCAGCATTTCGTACCTTAGCCATAAGACAATGATTATCAATAGGTAATCTGGCTATAAGACCAAGATTCTTCTGTCCTGAAGATTCATAATCAGAAGATTCATCTGAAGAGTCACCACCACTGGCACTCTAGGTGTCATTAGCTTTTAGAACTTTCTTAGCTTTAGCTTTATAATACTTCTTTCTGTTCCTGTCTGAATTTCTTTCCTTCTTTTCTTTCTTTTTGAGAATTAGGCAATCTGGACAAATATGTCCAGCTCTTTTACATTCATAACAAGTAACTTCTCCATCTTTCTTATCTTTCATGTCCTTTTTCTTATATTTAGATTGAAAATTTCTCTGTCCAGCTATCTTGTTCATCCTTCGAGCAAGATTGGCTAATTCATTTTCAGAGACTTCACTCTCACTAGATTCGGATTGGAAAATAACATTCTTAGACGTGGATCTGGTTACTCTCTTAGGAGTCTTAGCTTTCATCTGATTTGAAGTTGTAGTAAAAGCAACAGTACCATTTCCATTCTTCTTCTTGATGTTGTCAGCATCTCTCTTCATTCTTGTTTCATGTTGTAGAAGAGTTCCAAAAACCTCATCAAGTGTAATTTGAGTTACCTTCCTGTTCTCATCTATATCTGTTCTCTTGGATTCCCACTCATTGGGCATAATGTCAAATATCTTGTCCACAAGAGCTTCATCATCTAAGCCTTTTTCTCCCATAGATTGTAGACTGTTGACGATAGTCATAAATCTTTGTTGAACTTTACAGATAGGTTCTCCATAAGGAAAATTGAAGCCATGATATTCAGCTCTAAGCATAGCTCTTCTAGTCTCAATCACTTTAGAAGTCCCAAAGTGTGTAACCTCTAACTTCTTCCATATACAATTAGCTACTTCACAAGAAGAAATTTGGCTATATATACTTCTGGTCATTGAACATAGTAAAGTGTTGCGCACCTTATAGTTTAGTTGATATTCTTGCTTTTCCTGGTTAGTAAAAGTTTTGATTCCTTGTCAGGAATTTTATAATCACTAGTAAGCATAACAAAGTTGTCTACTCCAGTATTGATAACAAAAGTCTTCATACGATATCTCCAGTATTCATAGTCATTACCATCAAATATAGGTGGTCTTGTAGGATTTAGATTGTCAATAGATCCAAAATTAATTCCTTCCATACTTAAACTAACTTTGCACACAAACTTGTTAGTAGCAAAGAATCATAATCACAAAGTTCAGAATGAGAAAAGTTCGGAATAGGAAATTCAGAATGAAAAAGTGAGCAAGAAAAACTTATTCGTGAGAACAAGTATTTCAGAGACCTGCTCTGATACCAAATGTAAGATTGGTATAGAGTAAGAGGTTTCCAACCTCTGATACCAATTGTAGGATCGAAATAGTGATGTAGATTCTCAATATACAAGAGGGGGGGTGAATTGTATACTTTAAAAATTCCTTTGGAACCTTTAAAGTTAGTTACGATTAACTATGTTTTCCTTAAGCAAAGGAAAGGACTAATTTTAACAAAGTTAAACTAAGTAAATTCGCAACACCTCTAACACCGAATACAAAATTGAAATAAGATTCCGAAAGTGGATTCCGGAAATATGGTTCCGGAAATTGAAACTTAACCAAAGTTACAATATGAGATTCTACCTTAAAGCGTATAGAATCTAAATGAATCAGAGTACAAATAAGAAAGTATAAGAAAGTTATACTTTCCTTATAATACAAAATGTAGCGGAATAAAAACAAGTAGTAAAACTACAAGTAACAAGATATAAGTCTTTTAACCCAAAGATAAGGGTATCCAACAACCTTGGAAAAAGGTCCCTTGATTTATACTTTCAAGCAAGTCTGTCTTACCCACACCAGGGTAAGCCCTCGATACGAAGATCGGAGTCTCTGTCTTGCAATCTCCGCAAGCCCTCAACTTCAAGGTAGTTGGAAACCTCTGTCTCCCTCAGCAAGGAAGCCCTCAAACTTTAAGGTAGTCGGCACCTATGTCTTCCTATCCCCGAAAGCCCTCGAATGTAATCACCAACATTCGGAGTCGCACGAAGCATTGAGAGTTAATAAGAGTCTCTCTCTCTATAAATCACTTCAAGAAAATTAGTCAGCCTTGAAGCACTTTCATCAGTTATCAGCAGTACTGAGCTCTTTCAAATGAGCTCCTATTTATAGGTATGGTCGGCTCCTTCTCTAACGGGAATATTTTCCTTAAAGATCGGAGGGACCTGTACACGTGTCACTTAGACAACGGTTAGTTTATAACAAAACAGACGCCATCGTTTTATAACAAAACAAGTGTAACAGAATGTACGACATCGTTTTAAACTCTAACATAAATGTTCGGAATAAAAACTTCGGAGTGAAGGTTTGGAGTGTAAGGAACAATAGTAAAGAGTAGATGATTTTAGAAGTGTAAGAAATATAAAAGTTCGGAGTCTAACAAAGATATTTTTCAGAGTCTGAATTAATTCAGAGTGTATAAAACAAAGATACTCAAATTCTGTTTAATAGGGGAATTCGGAATGAGTATTAGGAATAGGATTTTGTCATCAGAAATCGTAATGAGAATTCATCATCAGGATTTGTAATGAGAATTCGTCATCAGAATTTGTAATGAGAATTCTTCATCAGAATTCGTAATAAGAATTTGTCATCAGAATTTGTAATGGGAATTCGGAATGAGATTTCTTCATTAGAACTCGTAATGAGAATTCTTCATTGGAATTCGTAATGAGAATTCTTCTTCAGAATTCGTATCCTGAATCTGGAATAGAACTTAGTCAGAGTTCATATCCGGAATTCGGAATGAAACTTCCTTATAGTTCTTATCCAGAATCCGAATTCTAAAACAGAATGCTTTATAACAAAGTTTCAATGATTCCGAGAAAATGAATCCGAATCTCATACTTAAGAAAAATATGGATGAAAATATGATAAGGATAATTTTTCTTATAAATGCGATTTTCCTTAAGAAAGCAATTTTCCTTATAAAAGAGATTTTCTTTAAGATAAGGTGTTTGTGATTTTCAAAACAAGAAGGAATGGAAAAGTCATAAGGAAAACCTTATTGACACAACAATAATTCACAACACCTCTTGTATATTGAGCATCTACATCACTATTTCGATCCTACAATCCTAAAAATGATGGCTATTCCAGATGGATTATCGAAACAATGGGGGATATAATTTTCCAATTATCACTAAAAATATATGGTACATGGTTATAAAATCTACCACAATTTTAATTTGTATAAAAAAATATATTCCACTCGAATATACTGATGGATATGTGTGGATAATTGTAGATATTTCACACTCCATTCTCTCAGATGATGTTTGGTAATGGATCTTAGGTTTATCATAACACGTTGAGGGAAAAAATATGAGCTAATAATATATATATAATCATATCAAAACATCTAAAATAATATAGAAAATTTATGTTAATAATACAATAAAAGATATGAAATATTATGTAAGGTATTTCTAGGTTTCCTAGGATCAATTTGCACCAAATAAATATTGAATAAACCCAAAATCTAAGTATCATCCAAAATATAAATTGAAAAAGTTCATATATAAAATCAATTAAATATGTTTTATAATATAAATTTTTTATTTTTCACAATTATATTAATCTAATAGATTGTGGTGATCAATAAGAAGTAGTAAAATTAATCCATCATCTTTAGTGTATTAGTGGACTAAATATGGATCACCCATTTAATGGATAGGATACTCTAATCCCCAATAGTCTTGTAGTGACTCTAAAATTACATGAGAAAATATATAATATATCTATTATGTATGTTAAATTTTTAGGAATTTAGTTAGGGATGGACAATATATATATTTATAGTGTTATCTTTAAAATATTTCCAACATGATGTTCCAATGAATTCCATTGTATATTTAGAATATACGAGTAATTTTTTTTTTCTAACCATGCATTAGTCTCATGGGAAATAAAACCACCAATGATTTTCACTAAATTAATTAGTTTTTATAATAATAGTCTATCATAGAATATTATAAAAAGATAATTATTACAACATTTGTTCTGTGTAATCATATTATGTTAATGAATATCATACCAAATGATTATAAAAAAATAAAAATCTATTTTCAAACCATAAAATATTATTATATAAGTAAATTTCATAAAAAATATATTACATACCTGATGATATACTAATAACATCACCTATAATATGTCTAAATGCATCACATTTCTGTGAACCCTTATATACTTAGCAACATTTTACCTAAAATTTTATTATATTCAATAAGTTTTGAAATCATATTCATAACTCCTACTATAAATTTTCTAACTCTGTTATAAAAATATATCATTGAATTTACCATAAATAACATCTTATGTAATAAATTTGGAATATCTATTGATAATATTTTATATATTCTCAAAAACACTATTATAGTAAATTTTTTAGTATCACTAAATCTTCATTCATTCAACCATAATGTTTCAAACCATGACCGTTTTAGGACTATTATTATTTTAATTCACACTATATATATAGTCATATTAATCATATGTAAAAGATTTATAATGTAGATATTTTCTTTTGGACAACATGAATGAATTTGAATTCCAAAATTTTGAATTTCCCAAAGATTTGTGTTTTTGCATTTATTTGTAAACATGTCTCAATATTGACATCATGGTTATGTAGTGTGATGTTGGATAAATCCCAAAACTATAAACATCAATATTCTTTAGATTTTTAATAGTAATGGAATATAATGAGTGATACGGTAGTGTCTTAGAATACTTAGCTGGCAGTATTCTATATGGAGGCTATTAAATGTGATGATGGTTGAATTGATTCTCATTACCCAGAAATTTTTTGATTTTATAAATAATTTCTATAATTTTATTTGTAATTTTGAGAATCATTAAAATTGGGATATTGAAAATGAATGATTGGTATAGTTGAAAAATATGCCTGATGTTGTGAGACACCATTCAAAAACTACTAAGATTCATGATATAAAATATAATAAATTATATAAATTTGATAATGTTTTTAGATGAATGTAGTTGTCATAATTTAATTTTAAATGGCATGTAATTTATTTGATTATTTATAGAATTTACATGTATTTGATATGTACAAAAATTCAAAAACCAAATGGTTAATGAATTGATTAATCATGATATTTTATGATTACATTTAAATATGGTGAATAATTCAGGAAATATATAATCATTATCAAACACCTACCCCTAAATTTTCTGAATTTAATTTTCTAATTCATATGTGTGAATCACTAATGATTTTTATAATGAGGTAATTCATAAGGATAATTATAAGGATGATCAATGTTTCTATAATGATCATATCTATTTTATGTAATTATAATATTTTTTTTGAATAATGAATATATATTTAGTAAGGATAATTGTATCCACATAAGGGTCATTGATAATTGTATAAATATCATTTATGAAATCATAATCTTGATTTTTATCTCGATTAGGATTAAAAAATATAGAAAATTTGTGAATATTAAAGAATATTTCTATTAATTTGTAGAAAGGTATGTTCTGAAAAATAATTTATATGTAATTATGAAAATTCAATATTTTTCATGTTAAAAACATAATGAACATATTAATTCATTGATTCAAGATTGTGTTTTTTAATATTAGAGAAGAATAATCATGATAATAAATATTTTATTTATTTGTCATTTTGAAATTAAAATATTTTAAAATCAATATTTTTTAAAAAATATAGAATATAATTATCTTGATTCATGCCATAAATTTCAATATAATAAATTTCATAAAATTATTTTTGACTTATATATGATTAATATGATGTGTTTTGACAATCAATCAGGACTTTACATACTCAGAATGATTTTTTTACTAGTTGTGATAATGATTTCAAACTATAATGATCTCTTCCACCTATTAACAATTACATTATTTTCTAAATGATTATGAATTATTAATTGTGGATTTATTGTTGAATATTTGTCCGAAAAAGTAATTTGGTCCCATTATAGGAATAAAAAGAAATTTATTATTTATCTATGAATAAAAATATAAGAAAAATAATATATAGGATCTTTTAGAATATTATTGTTGTTTGTGGGAGATAACCATGTAAAAGATGATCATTAAAAAATGGAGAATTATAGGGATAGAATTAACTATAAGAAAATTTTTATCTTACAATAAAACTCCTATAGTAAATCATTTTAGGTGAATATTAAAAAAAACCAGAAGAATATTGTAATTTTTTAATTAATGCTTAATGTTTACCTCATGATAGTATGTATAAAAATCAATAGTATTGAAGGAATAGTGTTTTAATATAATGAAAACTAAATATTAAACTCTAAAAGATGATGAAAATAAAAAAATAAACATTTCCATAAAGAATAATATTTTGGTATTAATGACAGGGATTGAGAATTCGACGCAAAAAATTTATATATAGATAGAACCAATCAAAGAATAATAAGAGAATATAATCAAATTGAACTTAATATAGTTACAATGAATAAATGAATTGAAAAATTCAATCTTATTGAACAAGAGGAATGTAGTATGACAACCCTACTTTTTTTTACACAATTAAACATAATTTATTGCATAAAAATAATCTGATACAACCTAAAATATTGATAGGTATAGTTTCTTTGGGGTTTATAATCATTACGTAACAACTTAAATCATGAAATACAACACCTTTATTGAAAACTTCCTTTACATGACCACAACATTCCCTTGTACATAGTATTGCATTGGATTACCTGAGGACATGTATAAGAAAAGGGTGAGCTATAAAGCTCAGTAAGGGAATAATAATGGAATAACATGAGTAATACAATACATTTTAGAAAATATATATATCAATAGAGGATAAGAGAATCATGACCATAAGGGAATGATAAATCATGATAATCATAACATGGAAATGTGGAAACAACACATGACTTGGAATTAGCATGGGCCAAGGATCATTGAACATAGAGCTTGAGTAAACCCTATTTGCACTTGAAGCACGAGTAAACCCTCGTTGAACTTGAATTATCATGATTAAACACCTATTTAAAATGACGCATCATGATACTATAATTTACCTAATGCATTGGAGCTCTATCAGGGCGCACCCTTTTTAAACATTTCATTTCATTCATATGTGTGCTACATGAATTATAAAACATTGAATCATTCAACATAATATTTTCTTCCATAATAAAAGATTGTGGAATACCTAAAAAAACTCTTTAAACAATAATTAAATGTTCATGAAGGTGAATACTCTTGATAGTGAAATGGGCATGGTATTCACTACAAAATGACTTTGGCTTGGAAAATCACGGTGCAATTTTAACAGCATAATGACATGACATAAGAACTCTTAAGAAATGGTTGATGAGAGATAAAGGGGTGTATCATAATATTTACATGACATGGAAAGAAATGTGTCCATATAGATACATGTCCCACCAAATTTAATGGAATTTAGATTCATGATAAAAAAGAATTTCATGAATGTAAATGAGGAGAGAGGAATTCCTTTCGGAATTTTGGCATAGTAACAGATGTACATGGGAGGAATTTAATGATAGGGAAAGGGGCCTCCCATAATTAAATCATAAAAGGGTAGTATAAGGGAGGTGATAAACCATATCCCAATATTTTTAATTTAAATGAAAAGAGAATACCAATTTAATGAATATTGGACAATAATGTGAAAGGAAAACAAACCATTACTTGGAAGTGTGCTTCCAAAGGATTGAGAGTGGCTTAAGAGAGGCTTCATGGGAGATTGGGGAACCTTGGGAGGATTATATAGAGAGGAGGGCATAGGTTGGACAAACTAAAAAGGCATTAAGTGAGGAGGAAGTGGGAGCTTTTTTGGGTTTATATAGGAAAGGTGATGGAATTCCTTATTATTTAGGTTTGGGACACCTCACATTAAACTAATCCAAACCACAAACACGCCCATGGTTTTTGACCATGGTTTTTGTAAAATGAGATTTGATACAATATTTTATAAGTCTAATGTCTGAACATCATAAATAATTGGGTAGCTTATGTGGAGGTTAGTCACACTCCAAAAGAAAACAATATAAAAAGGAAAAATGTTTAATAAGTATTGAAGGGTCCACTAAAGCTTTTTAAAATAAATCAAACAAACCCAAATCACATAATTTTAATGTTAAAACATATATTTCACGAACATAAAGATTATATTATTTTATTACATCATAATTCGGTCATTATGATGTCATAAAACACGTTATATATTTAAACGGTATTTAATTTTTACCCAAATATTTTATTGTCATAGAAAATTATAAAAAATTCACCATTGGCTAATTTATACAACCTAATTCCATAAATATTATTCATTTTATCTAAATAATTTCTTAAATTTGTTAATTTTTACTTGTAAAATAAAAAATGACATTTATAAAAAATTCATGGGTTTTGAAAAAAATGGTTTTCAATCCTTAATAGATATTACAAGTGAATTCATAATATTATAAGATCATTTATATTTAATAAAAATTAATTTAATAAAAATAATAAGATTTCATTAAAATATTATATAATTCAAAAATCAATTAATTCATCAAAATATATGTCTTAGTTGAATATTAACTAAAAATATTATTTTTTCTTTAAAAACTATTTACAAGTTAACAATAAAACTAAAGTATATTCATTATTATATACAATAATAATGTATATAACCATAGTACTAGGGTCTTGTTTCATATCCCCTTATAACATCTATATCTGGCCGAAGATTAAGGTGTGTGATGGTGACAAACTCTTGGGTTGGCTCAGATAACATCGCTTGGGTGGTAATCTCTATCAACTTACACTTTTCCCGTAGAAGGTACCTGTCAAGCATAACGTGTTCAAGCTCAGCTTGAGCATGGTCAAGAGAGAAGCCCAATGACGCCACCTCATTTCCGAGCTCTATCAAATAAGCTTTATATGGGACAATCTACTGGAGGAGGCCATTAATTTCATTGTCTAAGTAAATTGGATTTGTTAAAGCCCATATTTATACTAATCATGTGATCACTGTTCAATGACTACAATATTAATGGTGACAATTTTTAATGGTATTTTAAAATCCAAAAACATAAAAACAAAGAAGTTTACATTTTCTATTAACATTTTACATAATGATAAATTTAATTTGATCAACTGGGATTTCAATTAATAAATGTTTGGGTCGTTACAACCTTCCCTCCTTAAGAAATTTCTCCCTCGAGATTTCCTTTTCCCATACTAAAGAAAATGTGGGTAACTCCGCCTCATCATTTCTTCTGATTCCAACGTCACTTCTTAAAACATTTGGTTTTTCCACCAAACCTTGACAAGGGGAATTGTCAAATTTTGTAGAACTTTTTTTGTATGATATAATATATTCACTTGTTGCTCCTCATAAGAAAGATTATCCTCTAACTGTAACACCTCCAAAGAGAGTACATGTGAAGGGTCTGGTATGTACGTTCATAAGAGGGATACATGAAAGACATTATGTACATTTTCCACGGTAGGTTGAAGTGCTAGTCGATAAGACACAACCCCAACATGATCAAGAATCTTGAAGGGGCCAATGTACCATGGACTTAACTTCCATTTCTTTCCAAAACAGAATGACCTTCTTCCATGGAGATATGCGGAGAAATTCTATTTCTCCACTTTAAACTCATGGTCTCATTGAAAATTATCTACATAACTAATCTGTCTACTTTGGGATGCCTTGATATGCTACTGAATGGTTTCACCTTCTCTACCATTTTTTCAAACATTTCGGGTCCAAGAAGATTACTCTCACCGACCACATCCCAACACGCTGGTGTTCTTCACCTTTTCTCATAAAGGGCTTCATATGGTTCCATTACGATGCTCGAGGGAAATCTGTTATTATTAGAGAACTCAAACAGAGGAAGATGTTAATCAAATCCTCCTTTAAAGTCCATTTTCCATGCTCTCAACATGTCCTCAAATGTTTGGGTAGTCTGGTCAGATTGGCCATCAGTTTGTGGATGATAGGCCATACTAAAGTTTTGTTCATTATTTAGAGCATGTTGAAGACTCTTCCAAAACATAGAGGTGAATCTTGGATCTCGAAAAAACACAATATATAGTGGTACTCCATGAATCCTTACCAATTACATGACATATATATGTTCCAGTTGATCCTATGAGAAATCCACTCGAATAACAATGAAGTGTGAAACCTTTGGTAGAGGATCCACAACAACCCAGATTGCATTATTTCATTTGGATTTCTTTTCATGTCTGGTGACAAAGTCCATTGTGATGTTCATTTATTACCATTATGGTATGGGTAATGGTTGCATGATCCCCTTAGAATTATTCATCATTTCCTTCACTTTGAGACACAATCGGCACATTGATGTATATTCAGTTATCTCCTTCTTCATATTATCACCACAATAATGATCTCAGAGATCTCGATACATCATTGTGTTTCACTGGTGAATATAGAAATTCGAACTATGTGCATCATCCAAAAGTTCCTTCTTCTTCTTCTGATATGATGGAACACGTAGTGTTTTCCAAAAGCTCACAATTTTTTCTTCATTAACATTAATCTCTGAGAATTTCCCTTTTCCAATAGCTTCCACTTTTTCCTGAATTCACACATCAACTTTTTGATCATCCTTTAACCATTCCAAATGCGATGGTTGAGGAATCATTTTTTAAAGGATTGATGATGTTCCCATTTTATGCTTCCCATGTCCATATTCCTCAAAACTAAAAAGATTTAATCCTTTTCAATTCTCATCAATGATAGAATCGGTGGGTCCTTTCTACATAGGTCATCTTCCACCTTGTTCACTTTCCCAGGGTAGTAATGGATTGAGCAGTCATAGTCTTTGATCAGCTCTAACCATCTTTGTTGGCACATGTTCAACTATTTCTATGTGAATATATACTTGAGGCTTTTGTGGTCCGAATATATTTCACACTTCTCCACAATAAGATAATGTCGCCAAATTTTCAGTCCTAAGATCACTGTATCCAACTCGAGTTAATGTGTTGGATAGTTCTTGTTTATGAACTTTCATTTGCATTGAATCATAATAAATTACTTTGAAATTTTTTATCAACACACATCCCAATCCCTTCTTCAAAGCATCACTGAACACCACAAATAGTTCTCCAATTATGGGTAAAGTGAGCACTGGGACATTGATAAGACATATTTTCAACTCCATGATGCTTTCTTCACATTTATCACTCCATGAAAACTTTAATCCCTTCAATGTTAACATAGTAATAGGGTCGTACAATCCTGAGAAATTTATCAAAAATCGTTGATAATATCAAGCTATCCCCAAGAAGATACGGATATCTGTTACCGATGTTGGACTTTTCCATCCCTCAATTGCATCTGTTTTGGAGGGATACATATATATTCCATTGCTTGTGATTATATGGCCGAAGAATGAGACATCCTTCAACCGGAACTCACACTTACTGTACTATTCATAGAGCTTCTCCTTCTCAAGGTCATAAGAACAATTATTATATGCTCTTCATGATCCTCATTGTATTGGAGTATATCATAATTTCATCTATAACGTATAAGGCCCTAGACTTAAACCTTACATAATCTTGAGTTATTACAATATTACACATTGAGGATCTTTTCAGGTTTAGATTTTTAGACAATTACATCGTAAAACTTGCATTACATTCCACATATAAACAAAGTGGTTACATAAAGATAGTATTATTTTTTCCCATCAATGGAAAAATATTTAAAATAAAACATGGATTAATTCTTGACAATTCCTTGACATTATCATCATATCAAGTACCTTTCCCTTGACTTGTGAAAAACATTTCAAAAAAACATGGGATGAGAATAAAAATCTCACTATGGGTTATAAAAATATGGAAAGGAAACATGAGTTCATATATACTTAAGAATGAAAAACATTGTGTACCTGAGATAAACTTGGAGGTAAAGCCACCCGGTATGCAACTGATCCAACTCTCTCCATAATTTCATATGGTCTAATGAACCTTGGACTCAGCTTTCCCTTCTTACCAAATCTCATCACAGTTTTCCATGGTGAGACTTTGAGAAAAACATGATCACCTACCTCAAAAGATAGATCCTTCCTCCTGTTGTCCGCATAACTCTTCTACCTGCTCTGAGCTGTTCTCATGTGTTTTTATATCAGATGAAAAATTTCTGTCATCTCTTCTACCAATTCTGGTCCCATCAGCTTTCTTTCACCCACTTCATCCCAAAAAGGTGGAGTTCGACACCGCTTCCCATATAACGTTGTTTTCGACGCATTCGTCGGGGCGCGTGCACCCGTCCGTGGAGGACGCGCAGCTTTGTTGCCCCGCATTCCCGCTTTCAAAGTGCGGGCGGCATTCGATCCTTGTTCAGGTACATATGCTCCTTGATCGAAACGGGATTATGGGATGTCGGCTCTTCCTTCCGTGGATTCCTCCTCGGAACTCGTCACCTAGTCCGGGTCTCCTTTATAGATTTAATACGTAGTTCGTGAAACTCTTCCCAGTGCCATGTTTCCATGGACACCGGTTATTTACACTGCTTCTGTCGGGACATTCCAAAGGGTCCATTCAGGGCAGCAACCTTCGGTCAGGGGAGTAGTCACGTTGAGGCATCAGTAGTGTGTCTGGATGCTGGGGTACCTGGCATGTTTGTCTGTTATCCTTGATCACAAGGCTTCTCGAGGGCGTGGAAGCTCGAGGAATCTCACATCGACCACGAGGAATTATGTATCATAGACACATATCTGAGGTTTCCTCAACTTCCCGTGTTCAACACAGGGTATGTTGCAAGTTTAACGTCCGGCGGGGATGGATCAACCCAACCAGAGCATTAGCTAGGATAGACCGGATTTGGGGGATTCTCCTTAAAAGGATATCGATACCGGGGCCAGCCCATGGTCGATTGGTGAGTGGAGTGGAAGGATAGTGAAGTGGGACCATCGCAGGGGGAGGCGACAGTGAAGTTGGGCTTGAGCCTTGATGGGGCTTCCTACGTATCCACGTGGCAGGGAATCAAAGACCGCGTAGTTCGGGAATGGTGCCGGTAAACCGACGTGAAGGTGGACCTTGGCCCGATGAACATCATCGGCGAACCAACATGAAGGTGGACCTTGGTCCGATGGGAATCGTCAGCGTACCGACGTGAAAGTAGACTCGTGGGTCCACTGGTGGTGGGCTTGAACCTTGTGAAGGCTTCCTACGTACCATGCCTTGACATGGATCAAAGACCCCATAGTTCAGGTTGGTGGGTCGCAATGGCTTACCACTGGACCGGAGTGGGACCCGACGTGAATGACGGATGGGTGGGCTTGAACCTCGTGGAGGCTTCCTACGTACCATGCCTTGACTTGGATCAAAGACCTCGTAGTTCAGAGAATACAGTTTGACGTCATGAGGGACGATAGTGAACCCTGACGTGAATAAACGACGGGCGGTGGGTGTCGGCGAACCGACGTAACTGAGGGACCTTGGTCCGATGGGAGTTGGGATTGATCCTCTGGGAGGGTTCCTACGTACCATGCCTTGACATGGATCAAAGACCTCGTAGTTCGGGGTGGTCACAACGGCTTTCCATCGGACGGGAATTCCAGTTTAACGTCGTGTTGGACGTGGGTGAAACTCGACGTGAAAGAACGACCGAGCAATGTGGCTTGATCCTCGTGGAGGCTTCCTACGTACCATGCCTTAACACGGATCAAAGACATCATAGTTCAAAAGGGGATAAGCACAATGGCTTACCACTGGACCAGAATGGGACCCGACGTGAAATGACGGGTGGGTGTGTCGGTGAACCGACGAGAAAATAGACCTTGGTCCACTATTTGTGGGCTTGAACCTCGTGGAGGCTTCCTACGTACCATGCCTTAACACGGATCAAAGACCTCATAGTTCAAATGGGATGGGTCGCAATGGCTTACCACTGGACCAGAATGTAGTTTAACGTCATGCTGGACGTAGGTAGAACACGAGGTGAATTGGATGATGGGTGGGCTTGAACCTCGTGGAGGCTTCCTACGTACCACGCCTTGACATGGATCAAAGTCCTCGTAGTTCAAAAGGTTCGCCGGTGAACCGACGTGAAATTAGACCTTGGTCCACTATTGGTGGGCTTGAACCTCGTGGAGGCTTCCTACGTACCATGCCTTAACACGGATCAAAGACCTCGTAGTTCATGTGGGGATGGGGGTTAGGGTCGGTGCTCACTCTAAGCCCACGTGAGTCATGCTCGGTGAGAGAAACAAGAGGTTGCAAGGACCTGATGATCAGGTCGCGAAGGGTGCGTCCGTGAGAAGCGAAGAGGGGCTTACGCGTTGGGCGGACCATGGTGTTGGGACTTACTCCAGGATGGAGGCCCATATGGGGGTGCCTCGTTCTCTATCACTCCCTCCACTGACCTTGGTAGTGGGTAAGTACAGGGATGCCTGGGTGAAATCATCCGTACGAAAGGTTAGGGGCTTACGCTCTGAGGAGGCCCTTCCACTGCGAACATACACCACTCCGACAAGGAGGATCTCGTTCCATGTGCGGAAGAGTTCCATTCCCGTGGAGACGAGTGGTGTGAAAAATGATCGAGTTGGGGGGACCCTTCGTGAGGGAGACGAGGTTGGGTCACAGTTTAATGTCATGTGTTGAGGACGTGGTGCTTGGCAGTTTAGCGTCCTGCAGCTCAGACGAGGTGGGTTCACTCCACACCCCTAGGACTTACATAACTGGTACCCTCTGGTCCTTGGGGAAGGGAAGGCACCGGTAAGGCCATGGTAAAGGGGGGTCGTGGGACGAACCATTGAGGGGTCCACGTTAGCGTGGCTAGGAGAAGAAGAAATAGCTGTTAGTGTGCCTATGCGAAGAAGCATTAGGCGAAGCAACGCTACGGGTGGTATTGTCCATGGGACTTTGAAATCACATCGTGCAAACCTGGAGGGCCGCATGGGAAGAGGAATCGCTAAGCGGAGGAGTGTGCTTCGCGAAGTGGGGTGCCTTGGCCTTAGCATGGGGCATAGGTGTGAGTGGGAGGTGCTTCGCAAAGTGGAACAGTGTTCGCGGAGCACTGCCTCGCGAAGAAGGGGTGCCTCGCGAAGCAGGGTCCTGCGAAGAAGTGTGCTTCGTGAAGTGGAGTGGTCTTGCCTTAGCATAGGGATCACTCATATGGGTTGGGTGTTTCGCGAAGCACAAGTGCTCCGCGGCTTCCAGGGTTCCCTTGGGAATCCCCTTCCTCCGCGAACGCCCTTGAGCTTCGCGAAGGGCATCCCTCCCAGAAGAGGGGCTCAAAACGAGACAAAGTAGAGTCGTCTCGCGAAGTAGAAATACCTCGCGGAGCTCATGATTCCCGGGGCAAAGCGTGCTTCACGATTCGGGAGAGGAGAAGCCGAAAGGTCGGATTTTCCGTCCTTGGGACTCAGGGGGAGTCCAGTATTTATAGGGAAGGGGCGCCGCGAAGCAGGGATCGCGCGCCGCCTTCGGGGCTTCGCGGCGCGCTCGCTAACGTCAAACGCGTTCGCGGAGCATTACCGCCTCTGGACCTTCGCGGCGGCTCGCGAACGTCAAATGGGTTCGCAAAGCATTACCGCCTCTGGAGCTTCGCTGCGGTTCGTGAACGTCAAATGGGTTCGCGAAGCATTACCACCTCTGGACCTTCGCGGCGGCTCGCGAACGTCAAATGGGTTCGCGAAGCATTTCCGCTTCTGAAGCTTCGCGGCGGTTCGCGAATGTCAAAGGGGTTCGCGGAGCATTACCGCCTCTGGAGCTTCGCGGCGGCGCCATAGTCGGGGCGCTTCGCGACGGGGCTTCGCGGCGGCGCTTCGCGATGGAGCTTCGCGAGGCAGCGCGCCAACCTTCTTCGTTCCTTTCTTTCGGGCCACAATTTTAGCGCCAACAAATGCCCCCCCCCCCCTCAGAATTGGAGCCGCGGAGGGCGAAGGGTCAAAGTCTGAGGGAAAATCGCCAAAACTTGTCGGTGGTTCGCGGTGCAGCATCGCGAAGGGGACCCTCGATGCTCGCCGGGCCGCGGATCCAGACGCGCCGCGATGCTTCGCGCGGGTAAGGCGCGCCGCGATACTCCGGGGTCGTCGCCTATAAATAGGGGGTCCGCCCTTTTTTGTCTTCACGTCTCTTCCTTGTCTTTTTGTGCTCTCGACTTTGCGAAGCTCTGCGTACTCCGCGACAGTCCTTCGTGAATCGAGCTTCGCGGCGAACCGCGGGTCTCCGACTCCACGTCCGCGCAAGGAGAACTTCTTGTCGGCCTTGGCCAGACTTCGCGGCTTGGGCTCGCGACCGATCTTCGCGATTCGTCTTCGCGATCGAGCTTCGCGGTCGAGCTTCGCGATCCATCCGAAAGAATCCTTTTCTGAGGGACAGAATTAAAATGGCCCATCAAGAAGCTGTCTTGGGGGTCCTTGCGGATGCTGCTCGTCGAGATGAGATGGCCAACCGTCCAGGTTTGGGGGAGATGATCCGGAGCCACTCGGACCACACTTCCTTGACAGATCTGCTGTCGGAATGTCAGAAGGATTATCCGCAGTGCAAGAAACTGCCGTTTTAGGGCTTCGGGCTGAGGGATGACGTCTCTATCCCTGAGGCGAGAAGGGATGAACCAGCTTGCTGGTTCAGGAGCACACCGTGCCAGCACCAATGGTTCAGGGCGGCCGATGGTCATGCGCGGGAGGATTTCACACCCGTCACCGCCGACTGTCTCTAAAACCATGTGAATGATATCGACGGGAAGCCACTGCAACCAGAGACGTCCCCTCCTCTCTACCGCACCATGCTGAAGGCGGCTTAGCAGGATCCGAAGAAGGGATGGTTTGATGAGTGGGACCTGCGTCAGGGCGGCAATTTTACCGACGACTGGGCCTGGGCCTATTGGGTAGGCACCTCATGCGATGAGTTCAGGGCCGAGCTGAGGAGAGTGGGATTGTATAAGGTGGCATGGGCCTCCCAGCTCCACATTTACCAACCAAAGAAACTGATGCCGGAACTGCTGAGTAGATGGTCGTCTAGGACCAACACTTTTCACCTTCATCACGGGGAGGTGGGCATCAGCCTGTGGGATGTCCACCAGATTTCCGGGGTCCCGATCATGGGGGCCATGTATGACGAATTCCTCCCCATTGCCAGCGCGTGGGGGGATCCGGAGCAAATGCCACGACTGGCGTCGGCGCTGATGGCACTTTTCCCTGGCGAGGATAAAGAGGCAGTGAGGGACGTCCACTTCAGGAGGTGGTTCAAATGCTTCCTGAACTTCCCAGAGAATCGAGAGTTCCCGTCGAGGCCTCGAACTTGTCCAAGGGCGGCCCAACGGTTCAAGGGGCACTCGTATTTGCGGGTCTTGGAGGACAGCCAACGGAAGACTTGGGATTTCAGTATCAGTACAGAGCAACAGCCAATAGTCAGGCTGGCGGCGTTCATCGCGGCTCTCATCTGTGGGTGGATCCTACCAGTGAGGGATACAAGCATGGGGGTGCGGCCCAGCTCGTTCATCATGGCATCGATGTTAGCCATGGGGCAGCGGATCAACCTGGGGATTCCGATGCTCACCAAATTGTACAGAATGCTACGGCATATTAGCAAGGGCAAGAAGCCGCCAAGAATATGCGGGCCCTTCCACCTCCTTTATGGGTGGATCGCAGCGCATATCAAGGAGATTTACGAGTATCCAAACACCATTTCGCCGCCGGGATCAAACTTTTGCCCCTCCATCCTGAACGCGGTCGGGAGCTTCCCGTTCAAACTGGCTATTCCAATGGTGCCGAATCGGGTGTGGAGGGTGGATGAGTTCAATTTCCACCCCTTCCCGTTGCCGACGGGGATGCTCACTGATGACGGGCGGGGAACGGAAGAACATCGGGCTTACCTTCTGGCCTTCCGAGGTGGAGTTTTGGTGGCTCGGATAGATCGTGAGCCAATCTGTGAACCGTACACCCCGCACCGTTTTGCGAGGCAGTTCCGGTGCCTCCAGCGGCTGACCATGTAGGTCTACTGGGAGGTGCGTCACGAGGTGCACCCGTGTGTGATGAGGCAGCTGTGGCTCATGTTCACACGCGATGATGGAAAGATGCCGATTGCATTGCCTCCATCCACCGCCGCCTTCGGATTAGTGAAGGAGTACGCCATCAGTTGGGAGGCCGCTTATCCGGGAGAGATGCTAATGCAGCCAACGATCCGGGTTAGTGACGGTGGGCCTCCTCTATCTCGAGGTCGAGGTCGGAGGGCAGCTAGGGCCGCTCACGGTAGCGAGGCTATGATGACGATGAGACCTGCACCGGCCGAGGGTATGGCAGCAACGGTGGATCCGGTGGTTCCGGAAGAGCAGGGCCATTCGGAGGGGCAGCCACCGAGGGGATTCCGTAGGATATCCACCCAGGCTCTGGGGAAGCGGCTGCGTCACATTGACATGGCAGAAGATGCTGTCTTTCCGGAAGCTTGGGACATTTGGGATGTCAACCGACAATTCCTCAGCCCACCTGAGATGTGGGCCCACCTGAATCGCCTCGGGATGGAATTGTCGGGCATAGGCCCAGTCCGGGCTGGATTCATGGTGTCTCTAGCGGATGCGGAGCAATACCTGGACGAGCTGGAGGATTATGTCCACTCCAGCAGTGTTCCTCGCCCAATGACGGATCGGGTGAGGGTACAGTTGAATCAGACGGTGCCCCCACAGTCATCGGCTACCGATCTGAGGGAGCGCTTCCCCTTGCCGGAGGAATCAGAGGACTCCTCTCGGGGGGATGAGGCTGGAGGAGGGATCCCGTTGGAGGAGGGCGAGGTCGGAGACCGAAGCTTAGATTCCGACGACTTTGTAGAGGCTCTCGAGGTAGAATTCCGAACTTCTCTCCTTACGAACTGTTTTTGGGTCCCTATGGACTTCTCACCAATGTTTGAGCCATGCAGGAGGAACTTGTTCGTAGGCCTTGTTCTCGCCCCTTGGCGGGTGATGATGCGGGACCTTCAGAACCTGCGCCTGTGGCTGCGTCCAGTTCTGCGCCTGGTGGGACCAGGGCGCCTGGGGCGGCTCCTCTGGAATCTCTAGACCTTCCAACAATATACGGAGGGCCTCGCCTCGGGGTTCCCTCAGTACCGGCTCAGGATCAGCGGTCGGAGGTCGATCGTCGTAAGTCCCCTCCACCGATCTCCTCGTTGTCACATGTAGGTCATGCCAACTAACGTTTATGTCTCTCTGTCGTACAGTTCTTCGGCTGGCATGGGCCGCTGCTGCGAGGCTGGTCGGGATGTCTGGCGGCGTCCCTCCTAGGGGCATGCCGGTGATGGTGGCGATAGTCCCTCCATCTCCTCAAGTTGCGATGCACATCATCACTGGTGGGTCCGCCAGCGGGGCCCTACCTGAAGTCATCGAGGTGGACTCTGAGGAAGAGGATCAACCGGTCGGTCCCAGTCCTGCCCTGCCTGCGTCGGCGTCAGGTGTCGTACCAGATTCAACACCAGATGCAGATCCCGCTGATGAATTCCTGTAGGCATACCCTACGTACGAGCCTACCAACCACGCATATTGGGACGAAATGGCCTCTGATGAGGAAGACAGCAGCATAGTCCGTCGCCGGTCATGGAAGCTGATCACGCGCTTCATCAGGGACACTCCCCAAGCGCAATGGCTGGCCGAAATGGATAGGCTCTACTCACGGCTGCGCGAACTGTGTGCTGGGGGAGTGGATTCCCAACGCCCTCAGACGCTCATCCGAGACCTCATGGCTGAGAAGATCCAGGAGCATGATCGTGGGATGAGCGTGGGATGGCAGCGGAGGAAGGCGACCAGCATTAGGAAGCTCCAGGAGGCTGAAGGCGAGGTCCAACAGATGCAGATCCGGGCCAACGAGCTTTCAGCCACTCTTGATGCGCAGTCTGAGCTGGTCTCACGATTGAAGGCCCAGCTGGAAGAGGCTGAGGAGCAGATGGGGCAGACCTTTGGAAGGATGGATGTCGTCCAGGCCGAGGTAGAAAGGGCCAGGGCCAGAGTTGACGAATTACGCCCCACCGCTGCTGAAGAGGAGCGGGAGTTGAATCAGCGACAACAGGCTTTGGACGCCGCAAGTCAGCGGGTGGCGGAGCTGCAACGCTCTTTTGACTGGGTCAACCCGTCCATGGGGGAATTCAACCCCCGAGTATTGTAAAAAACCCGAAAGAAACTTTTATTAACACTTTTGTGCTTCAACTCTTTCTTTCTCCTTTGTTTTGAGTGTCGTGGCATGCATGATTTCCACTGTTGAATTGCGCTGTTACATCCCTACAATGTTTGCGGGACATTTGACGACAATTACCCAAGCCAGTCCAGATTCCCAAAAGATGGGGATGGCTTGATCGGAGGAGGAACTTCCAGGATGGCCGAATTACCGTTCAATCAACGTGCTCTTATGAACGAACGGGGCAACGCCAGGGGCGCTGAAATCGGTTCAAACAGATGAAAATGGGAAGTGTGAATCACGATACCCAAATTCGGAACACTGTGGGGATGGCGTGACAATAAAGGACAACCGTTAACTGTGGCGGAAAAACGGTATCCTTACTGCGTTAGCCTGAAATGGGGACAACAAATGAGCATCGACCGCTGACCATGTTCGAAACGCGGGATTTTATCAATTTGTTGTCGATCAATCCTTCGGGACATTGGCCCGTATCGGTAGGAGAGCCCTTGGGCATTGTATCCATGCCGTTCTTGGGGGTCCCTCCAAACATTACCAGTCTTCCGGAACGTTGGACCAGGACGGTAGGTGAGCCGATGCGGCATGAGACCAGACCGTTAGGGGGTTCCTTCAGACATGAAAGAGGACGAGGGTCCGAATAAGGGGCACGCAAAGCGTGGAACATGGAGTGGTGGTTTGTTCAAACAGAATCCAACACATCGGTAGTTGCACCACCGTGGTGGGAGTACGCCAGATGGGCGCATCGGCCTGATCCCAGATCATTCTTTCTTCCAGATAGGGCCTCTCTGGCGAGGGCTGGAAATGGGGAGGAACAAGATTTTGTGATTTCAGGGGCTGAACCCTAGGCGAAATGCCTGGGTGTCTCTACGTATCCCACGTGATGATGGGAATCAAGCCACACGTAGTTCTGGAAGCGCAGTTTAACATCATGCGGGACGGGGGGCAGCCTAACCGTGTTGGTACACATCTCGCCAAAACTACTAAGCCCACGTGAGTCGTGCTCGGTGTGGGAAACAAGTAGTAGTGGTGGGAATTTCCCGACACAAAGGGGGCAGGTTAGGGCAAAGGGACACTCAGTGACTACCGGCCCAATGACACTAACACGATCATTTAGCGCACCTAGATGCGTGATGAAGAAGAGCGAAGTATGATGGAGTTCCACTTGAACATGAGGGAGTGGAAATGTGTGAATCATGACGCTCGGGATTCGGATCACGATGGTGGCGGTGTGGCGATGGAGGATTACTGCTGACCATGTTCACAACACAGCATCCTGTCGCGTTAGCCTAAAATGGGGACAAACAAATGAGGGTTGACCGTTGACCATGTTCGAAACACGGGACCAGGTCACAAATGTTGTCAGATATCCGTAGGGGCGTTGGCCCAAAACGATTGAAGGGCCCTTAGGTCCAGCATTCATGGAGAGCCCTTGAGAATAGTATCCACGTCGTCCGAGGGTCCTTTTGGATGTGGAAGAGGATGAGGATCCAAATAGCGAGCTCACAAAGCTTGGTCATGGGATGAGGGGAACGTCCCTATGAGAATCCCACGCTTCGGGCTCTTTGTCAAAACACATCTGAATACGGCAACGAAACGTATTAGAGAGAGGGAGCAGATTCCTTTCCATTGGGGTGATCTTAGTTTAGGGTCATAGAATTCAGACCATGGATAGGAAAAGGGATAAGGGGACACATGACATCAAAACCTGACGTGAATGAGGACATAGTCCTACTTACCATGCATTCTCTGGGGAAATGCTCGAGTCGAGGGACCGAACACAAGGGTTAGGCTGGGCCCGCGGGGAAGCACCCGGGCGCTCCTACGTATCTCATAAGGATGGGAATCAAGCCATACGTAGTATTGGAAGTGACATGGTAGGATACCAGTGCCAGGGGAAAAGGGGAGTGCGGACGTGGCCCTTGCACTAAAAGAGGCGGAATTTGATGTATCTTGTTTGTTCTTTAGGGTGAATGGTTTTTTTTGTTTGTGAAGCGACAGACCTAGAATAGTAGGTCGTGATGTCGCCACAATAATCAAGCCGTGATGGGCTTTGAAAAATGGCATGGCACGTGACCAATACCCAACGTGATGTCCTCTACAACGAGGTCACCACAATGCGGTGCCGTTTTTCGTCGTGTGGCCAGGACGATAATGTCACAGTTTAGGGTCGTATGATAGGACCAAGCATGCATTTTATCGTTATGCAGCGCGGACGTAGCAGAGACGATGCTAGGCGGGAAATGTGCGCAGTGTTATAAAACACAATTGACGGTGACATGATCCCACATCAGATTGAACGCCATTCAGAGAGGGAAACCTTAGGCCGATGGGCCCATATAAAGGGGAAACAGGGGGAGAGACTGGTTTCCTGAATGGGTTGTACCCAGAGACAGGGCGTCTCGGCGGTCCTACGTATCCCATGAGGATGGGAATCAAGTTGGACGTAGTCCCGAATGGATCTTAGTTTATGGTCTTAGAGCTCGGACCGTGGGAGCCCCAAAGGACGCCAAATTGCAGCTTTGTCCCCCTAGCATGCGAAGGTTCACTGAGGGATAGCGCCAAAAGTGTCGAGATTCCACCTGAACATGATGGGGTGGAAAATGATGTGAATCATACAACCAACATTCAAGGACTGAAGGGGCTGGCGTGACGACAGAGGATTACTGCTGACCATGTTCGCAACACAGCATCCTGTCGCGTTTGCATGAAATGAGGACTGACAAACGAGCATCGACTGCTGACCATATTCGCAACGCGGGATTTTATCGATTTGTTGTCCAGAACCCTTGGGGGCATTGGCCCGTATTGGTAGGAGAGCCCTTGGGCGTAGTATCCATGCCCTTCTTGGGGGTCCCTCTGGGTGTGAGAGATGATGAAAGTCTGAATAGAGGGGAACACAAAGCTTGACAAGTGGGAGGAACTTGATCAAGTTGAATCTGACACTCTTGGTTCTAGACTAGAGTGCTCTTAATACATGGGTGAACCACTGCAAGGAGTCAAGGGACTCAACTTTGAGGGTGATCGGGAGATGGAAGATCTCCGGGGGAAGAGGCATGGTGCCCAAAACCTCGTATCATACCTACACCTCCCCCTCCTGGAGAGGGATAGGCCAAATATCCTAGGTGATCGGGAGATCAGGAGATCACTAGGAGGTGGGGCTGGACTCGAATCTTAAACATCCAGGTGGTCCTACGTATCCCATGAGGATGGGAATCAAGACACACGTAGTTCTGAAGGGTGCCTTTTAATGTCATGCAGGATAGGGAATAGGGGGACTAAACCTCAGAATGGGGGCGTGCGTGGTGCAGCTATTGCAAACCCGACGTGAATGAGGACGTAGTCCCTCACTGCGCCACGCAGCCCTGTAATCAGGGTACTAAATGGGTTGTACCCATAGACAGGGAGTCTGGGTGGTCCTACGTATCCCATGAGGATGGGAATCAAGTTGGACATAGTCCCGAATGGTGCCTTTTAATGTCATGCAGGATAGGGGATAGGAGGACTGAACCTCAGAATGGGGGCATGCGTGGTGCAGCTATTGCAAACCCGACGTGAATGAGGACGTAGTCCCTCACTGCGCCACGCAGCCCTGTGGCCGGGGTCCCAATGGTAGGACCTGATAGAGGTGAACTAGCTGAACTCAAGCTGGACCCAAAGACAAGGGGTCATGGACGTAGTTCCAGATTAGAGTCTTAGTTTATGGTCTTAGAGCTCGGACCGCGGGTGGTGACAACTCCCGAGTAAGCACAGAAGTCAACCCTATCCCTAAGCCCACGTGAGATAAACTCGGTGTGGGAAACAAGGGGGGTATCCTCATCGCAATACTTGGGGCGTCCACCGAAGGGGAGTCAACAGAGAGTTCCGAAGGACACTTTTGACGTATCTTGTTCCTCCAACGCGCAGACGTGGACGGGGGAAAAGTATCAAGAGTTCCGAGACTCTACTTGGACACGATGAAGTGATGAAGGGTGTGAATTGTGTACCCAGCATTTGGGCTTAATGGGTTGGCGTGGCGACAGAGGAAAACTGCTAACCATGGCGGAAATACAGCTTCTATATCGCATTAGCCTGAGGTGGGAACAACAAACGAGCATCGACCGCTGACCGTATTCGCAACGCGGGATTTTATCGATTTGTTGTCCAGAACCCTCGGGGGCGTTGGCCCGTATCGGTAGGAGAGACCTTGGGCGTAGTATCCAGGCCGTTCTTGGGGGTCCCTCCGGGTGTGAAAGATGCTGAAAGCCCTGATGTGCGGATACGCAAAGCCTGGAAAGCGGGTGCGGACGTGTCCGAGTAGAGCTTGGCATTCCAGGTAATAAACCAGAGTACTCTTAAGCACATTGGTGAACAGCCGAAAAAGGGATCGACGAAACAGCTCAGTGGTGGGGGAAACATGGCATGGTCATTACGAGACCGTCGTGAATGAGGACATAATCCCACACCACACCATATGATCCTCTCATGGAGGAAGGATAGGCCAAGGGGCCAAGATGGGATGAGGATTCCCAATAAATGGGGCTGGACCCGAATTTTGGACATTCAGGTTGTCCTACGTATCCCATTAGGATGGGAATCAAGCCACACATAGTTTTTGAAATGCAGTTTAACGTCATGCGGGACTAGGGTGGGGAGTAATATACTCCTAAGCAAGGTGTACAGTATGGAGAAGAAGTAGACGTGAGTGAGGACATAGTCCTACACCATACCGTACAATCCTATAAGAGAGGACCCGGGCTATGGCCCGGGAAGGCCAAGGGTCCTGAGGCTGAGCCTCGGTCAGGAAGGCCTGACTGGCTTGCAGTTTAACGTCTTTCAAAGAGGACGAGGGGTCAGGGGCCCAAGGAGGCCAAGGGGCCTGAGGCTGGGCCTCGTAAGGGGAGTCGTACGGCATGGTACATGGTCCCGACGTGAATGAGGACGTAGTCCTACACCACACCGTACACTCCGGGTGAGAGATTGGGGAGAAGGCCAAGGGGCATAAGATTAGGCATCAGTCGGGAAGGCCTGACTAGTTTGTAGTTTAACGTCCTACATGAGGACGAGGGACGGGGACCCGAAATGGCCAAGGGGCCTGAGGCTGGGCCTCGTAATGGGAGGGCATACGGCATGGGACGTGAATGAGGACGTAGTCCCACATCACACCGTACACCCTTATGAGGGATCATGGGTCGTGGCCCGGATCGCTAGCACCACCTGGGGAAAGTTTGTCACCTCGGGATGGGGCATAATGAATCACTGTTCTTGATGCATGGGGCATCTCGGGGTGGACTCGAAGATTCAGGACACTGTTGACCATGTTTGAAACACACAGTTCCTATGGTGACTCTTATGGGGGCAACAAACGAGCGTCGACCGCTGACCAAATTCGCAACGCGGGACTTGTATCGGCTTGTTGCTTGAAAACCCTAGAGGGTGTTGGCCTGTATCGGTAGGAGAGCCCTTGGGCGTAGTATCCAGGCCGTTCTTGGGGGTCCCTCTGGGTGTGAAAAATGATGGAATCACAGTCAAGGAGTGGGTGAAGCATAGTTGTGTCCATCCACGAAAAGGGAAAACACCTTCGAGGGGAATGTGCAGCCGGGTCGAGGCTTGCTCGATGTGAGTTGGGGCAAAAGTGTGCACCCTACCATGTCTTGACCCGAGGTGAAGATTTTGGCTTTTGGGCTGGGCCAACAGACAAAATGTCCGGGCGTTCCTACGTATCCCATGAAGATGGGTATCAAGCCATACGTAGTTCTTGAATTCAAGGCAGTTTAGCGTCGTGCGGTGGGGACGTGGGGGGAATAGAAGAACGGGAGTGGGCGCATGGTGCAACCCTTACAATCTTTGTGCGAGCGGGGTTGCATGTGCGGGGCCAAGAAAGCCTACTACCTACTACACAAAGATCCTCCAAGAAGACTATTCCCAGGGGGAATAGCGGAAGAGAACAACTTGGGGCTGGGCTCAAGACGAGGCGTCCGAGCGTTCCTACGTATCCCATGAAGATGGGAATCAAGCCACACGTAGTTCTGGAAATGCAGTTTAACGTCATGCGGGACGATGAGAAGCACCTCATTTGGGGATATGTACGGTACGACAAGTAATCCGACGTGAATGGGGACATCGTCCTATACCATGCCGTACAATCCCACAAGAGGGTAAGTCAGGGAAAGACCAAGGGGTGGCCCGAGCCCAAACCGCGGTGGAGACGGGGCCAGGGGCCCAAGGAGGCCAAGGGGCCTGAGGCCGAGCCTCAGTCAGGAAGGCCTGACTGGCTTGCAGTTTAACATCTTGCAGTAAGGACGGGGGGCACAGTTTATGGTCGTGCGGGACTTTTGAGCAGTTTAGGTTCGGGCAGGAGCCTCTCGTAGTTTAGGGTCGTGCAGGACCTTCACGCAGTTTAGGGTCGTGCTGGACCACTTTTGCCCTAGGAAAAGTATCGCTTGAGGAACTTGGCATTGGTGGGAGGTGTTATGCGCTCTCCATCCGTGGTCACCAAGGAGTATTCTCCATTGGGGTAAACCTTATGGATGATATAAGGCCCTTCCCATTTGGGTTCTAACTTGGGAGGTTTCCTACCGGGAATCATTGGCGCTCGAAGGGCCAATACCAGGTCACCTTGTAGAAAAGAGCAGAGACGAACCTTCTTGTCAAAGGCTCTCACTATCTTGTCCTGATGCCTTTCCAGATTGTGCAGGGCACGAAGCCAGTTCTCGTCCAGTGCTTCCAATTCAGCTAGACGGATCTCGGCTACCTCATCTGATGTTTGGTGATCATAAACTGCAGTGCGTAGCGACGGCAGCTAGATCTCAATGGGTAGGACGGCCTCAGCTCCATACACCAGGGAATATGGGGTCACCTGGGTAGAGTTGCGAGTCGTCGTCCGGTAAGCCCAGAGGGCATTGGGGAGCTTGTCCGGCCAACTCTTCTTGTTCTGACCAACCATCTTCTGCAGAATGTTGGAGACGGTCTTGTTGAATGCCTCGATCTGTCCATTCGCCTGCGCATGGTAGCGGGAGGTATGGTTCGACCGGATATCGTACTTAGCATACAATTTTTTCAATTCAGCTACTCGGATGTTGGTTCCGTTATCGGTGAGGACAGTGTGAGGGACTCCAAACTGGTGGATAATGTTGGAGCTCACAAAGTCAACGATGGAACGGGCCTTGACCTCTTTGACCGGAACTACTTCTACCCACTTGGAGAAGAAATCTGTAGCAGTCAGGATGAACCTGCACTGGCGGGCTATTGCCGGTGGGTACAGTCCCACTACATCAAGTCCCCATACCGCAAATGGCCAAGAGTACTTGGTGGGGTGGAGGGGTTCTGGGGGTCGATGCAAGAAGATGGCGTGTACTTGACACGCGTGGCATCTCTTGGCATATCCAATACAATCGTGGATCATAGAGGGCCAAAAGTATCCCAACCTTCGGATTTGATGGGACAGTTTCGGCCCAGCTTGATGGGCGCCACAGGAACCGTCGTGAACCTCTTGCATAACTTGAGGTATCTCTACTCCTTGGATGTAACGGAGGAGGACACCATCGAAACTCCGCTTATAGAGGATCTTCTCAAGACTGGGGCCGCTCTAGAGGGTAAATTGAAGTGCGCGACGTCGGATTCGCTCGCGCTAGGCTCGGTCGTCCGGGAGCTGACCATTTTGGAGATACTCGACAAAAGGTGCTCTCCAGTCGGGGGTGGTTTCAACCACTGCGTCTGACGAACTCGGGACTCCCGATATGGAAGGTCCGGTGGTGAGATGACTTACCCGCAGGCTATCACAGTCCTCTTGGGCGACGGGAGCAATGACTCTCCGGTGAGCCATGTGTATGACCAAATCATCTTGCTCGGGTTCTGCGAGCGATGCGGCTATGCCAGCCAGGGCGTCCGCTTGGCCGTTCTGCGATCAGGGGACATGGGTAACCTTTGGCCGAGGAGAGAACTGGGCCATTAAGAGGAGGGTGTACTCCAGCAACGGTGCAAGCTCTGGCTTCCTGACGACGTAGTCTCCATTAACCTGTCTGATTACCAGCTCGGAATCTCCCTTCACATGTAGATGGGGAACATGGATCTCAAGGGCCAACTCGAGGCCGGTGATGAGAGCCTGGTACTCTGCCTCGTTGTTCGTACAACCTTCTGACAACAGGAACGAGTACGGAAGGATGGATTGCGCCGGGGTAATGAAAACAATACCCAGACCCACTCTATTGAGCTTGGGGTCGTTGAGCCTTCTACCGGTGGGGCTCCGGGAGGCGTTGTCGAAATGCATTTGCCAACACGGGACAGCATGATCGACTGAGAGGATCGTCTTGTCGGGGAAATCCAGGTCCAGGGATTGATCCGCGGGGGTTGGATGGGCAGCTAAAAAGTCTGCCAATGCCTGTCCCTTAATGGCCTTCTGAGGCACGAACCTGATATCAAACTGCTGGAGAATCAACGCCCATCGTGCTAGTCGGCCAGTCAGCATGGGACGGTTCATGATGTACTTCAGCGGGTCTACCCGGGAGACCAGTTGCACCTCGTGGTGCTGCAGGTAATGTCGCAACTTCTGCACGGCGAAGACGAGCGCAAGGCATCTCTTTTCGACAGGGGAGTATCGAATCTCCGTATCGAGAAGAATGCGGCTGAGGTAGTAGAGACTATTCTCAGTACCCTCTTTGTTCTTCTGGGAGAGCAGAGCACCAAGGGATCTCTCCAGGGCGGTCACATAAAGGACCAGCGGCTTTCCGGAGACGGGTGGCATCAGGACCGGAGGTTGGAGCAGATACTGTTTGATTTCCTCGAAGGCGGTCCGACACTCCTCATCCCATTCATAGGCAGCGCCTTTCTTCATGAGCTGGGAAAAGGGCTTACACTTGCCGGCCAGATTCGCGATGAATCGGCGTATATAGGCTAAGTGGCCTTGAAGGCCTCGGAGCTCTCGAATGTTGCTCGGGGGAGGCATTTGGATGATGGCCTTGATCTTCTTCGGGTCGATCTCGATACCTCGGTATCTGACAACAAAGCCCAGAAACTTCCCGGAGGTGACTCCGAAGGCACACTTCAGCGAGTTCATCATTAGGTGACGGGAACGGAGGAAACCGAACACTTTATCAAGGTCTTTGAGATGGTCCTGGCGCTGGCACGATTTTACTACAAGGTCATCCACGTAGCATTCTATAAATGTCCCAAGGATCGGTTTGAATATGTGATGCATGGCCCTCTGATAAGTGGCACCTGCATTTTTCAAACCGAATGGCATTACCCGGTAGAAAAAGGTACCCTAGGGAGCCTTGAAAGTAGTGGAATCCTCGTCTTCGGGGGCCATCCGGATCTGGTTTTACCCAGAATACCCATCCATGAAAGAGAGGGCTTGGAATCCGGCTGTGGCGTCAATCAACAGCTCCGTCACCGGGAGTGGGAAGTCATCCTTTGGGAAGTGGCGATTAAGATCGCAGAAGTCGATGCAGACTCTAATCTTCCCATTCTTATTCATGACCGGAACAATGTTGGCGAGCCATTTGGGGTACTGGACCTCCTTAATGATGTTGGCTTTGATAAGCTTGTCAACTTCGACCTCAACCATAGCACCATGGGACGGGTGAATCTTCCTGGGGGGCTGCTTAAACCCACGATGTTTTGTCGGGAGGCCCAGACGGTGGACGACCACTTGGGGGTCCAGCCCTGGCATCTCATCGTAACTCCAGGCAAACACATCACGGTGTTGTTTGAGGAAGTCCACGTACTGCTGCCGCTCCTCGAGGGACATGGCCTCACTGATCAATGTGGGTCTCAGATCTTCCTCGCTACCAAGGTTCACATGTACCAGTTCATCAACCGTGGTAGAGACGCCTTCTTCAAAGGCTGGGGGAGCATCCTCCAAGTCTTCCTCCCCAGCCGTGGGGGGACTTCCCGCGACGGAAGATACTTCTGGGCTATCAAGATCCACGGGGAAGCTGGTGCTGACTCGGGCAGCGGCGGTCACCACATCAGGGGACTCACTTGCCACCGAGACCATGGAAATGAAGGCAGTCGACCCTATCCCATCTGGCCTTCGGCCTAAAGGTCCACGTTTGACGATATCAAAGCAGTGGTGACGTGTCGTCCTGAGCCGGTTAATTCCAGCCCGGCGGAAGAGACACGTATGGTGCACCGCTGTTGTCATCAGCTTGACGTCCCGGTACCATACAGGGGTAGGAGATTCTGGGATCACCTGAGCCTGGTTGATGTAGGAGTACGAGGTGATTTTCCGCCGCCGCTTGGACATGGGAACATGTCTTCCTTGCGTACCCGAAACAATGAAACATTGCCCCATTTCAGGGGTCGTGGCCTCCAACCAGTGGATCGGGAGGATGTAGGCGTCATCCATGCTTGCCCAGGGATCACTTGTGATCGGTGCGGGCTCATCCTCACTTACCAGGATTTTCTTGTCCTTACTTTTGTAATAGCCTGCATCCAGATAGCGGGCCTCACAAGAAGCAAAAGGGGACGCGCCTACTTGGAGAACGCCTACTTAGCCGTTGAGAGAGTACTTGAGGCACTGGTGATACGACGAGGGGACCGCTGCATGCAGATGGATCCATGGACTACCCATCAATGCGTTGTAGGCGGTGTCCTGAGACACAACCATGAACTCGGTGCTGGAAATTAAGCCACCGAACTGAGTCTTCAGGAAGATCTTGCCGACTGGGGTTTTCTCTATCCAGTCGTACCCCTGGATCCTGAGGTCGGAGGGAGTTAAATCACCTTCGGACAGACCCAGCTTTCACAGCGTCCGGGTCGGAATTAGATTGATTCCAGAAACCGTGTCAACGAGGCAGCGGTGGACTTCCACACCGTTTAAGTGGCCAGTGACATACAGCGGGCGAATGTGCCCCTGTATGGGAGGGTCCTCATCTTCACCGGAGAACGAAATAACCGCCTGACATTCGGCGTTTTCAATCATCTCAGTATGGATGGCTTCTGCAGCTGCTACCTCCGTCTCGAACTGGAGGGGGCTCCTTAGGGCCTCGACAAGTGCCTCGCGCATCTCGGATGACAGGCGAAGGGCCTCAAGGATGGGGAGCCTCGCCGAAATGCCGGCCAGGTGCTTCAGAACATCTTACTTTCATGCCAAACATGAACCTCTACTTACTGGGGGTCGTTCAGCACTTGGAGGCACATCGGGTCCGGCTGGCTGAACCGACGATCGACTAGTACTGGGTACATCTTGCTGCCTACCAGTAGAAGCCTGAAGAGTAGTCGCCGGACTAGGACTGGACAGCGGAGGCTGGCCTGCAGTCGGGAAATACTGACTATGATACGGACGAGGCGGCTCCCCCCGATCCAGTAGCACGAACGGCGGTGGAGGTAGAGCCGAGGGTGTTGGATGGGTCTGCGCGTGCTGAGATCTGCACTGAGCCTGCTGCCTGGTCTCGGTAGCGTGCACGGCTTGGCCACCAGTGCCTGCTGACGTGCCTCAATGACCGGCGCGATTGCGATTGCACTGACGTTGACGTCGACTGGAAACATCGGGGAGGTCTGCCTGGGGTTCCCCCTCGTCGGGGGTCATATAGGGCATTACCAGCTCCACGGTGTTAACCGAAGCGTACCCTTGGCTATCGCTCGAGGAGTCATCCACTGCTGGGCGGATTCTGGGAGGGATCCCCATTTTGGGGGGCATAAAGTCGCCGAGAGTGCGGGATGACGACGGCACTGGCGGTGCACACTGCTTCTTCTTGCGTCCCCACTGCTTGCCCTTTTGGGAAGAGGTCGACTGTGAAGATGACGTGGAGGCATCAGCTACTTCTTCTGAAGGATCCGACTGCTTCAAGCGCACCCAGATGATACCATGGGCGCGTGCGACAGTTTTTCGAGCCATCCAGTCGTCATATTTCTGGGATCCGCGGCTAGGGACCTGCTGCCACTCACCTTCGCTGTCGCTGCCGATTTCTGATCCTGCAAAGACGCCTGCCACTTGCGCGGGTGCTGGGCCCAACTTGACTATGTTGTTGTTGACCTCGTCCTGAAGCCAGTCTTTAAACACATAGCATCACTTGAGGGTGTGCCCCAGGATCCGATGATAAGGGCAGTAGTTCGGGTGATCGGTGAGATGCACCTCTGCCGGCCTTCTGCACTCAGGCAGACGCACAATCCCTTGCTCTAGAGCACTTCGGAAGTAGCCAGGGACCTGATTTTCGTTGAACGAATAGGCCTGGTACCTTCTTTCTGGATAGGGGGCCCTGAGGGCCTGGTCTTGACGAGGGACCGGAGTGGCTTGCCGAGGAGGCGGCGCCTGGTTGTCCCGCTTAGGTGGCGGTGGCGCATTGCGCGGGGGAACCTGTCAGTTCTGAGGCGGGAGCTGCTGGGCAGGAGCCTGTGCTTGAGGTGGAGGACCTCTGTAGGGTTGAGGGGGTGGTGCCACCGGCAGCAATTCCAGCCACCTCGGGGCTTCTATTTGAGCCACCGCGGCGGGTTCAGCCCTGGCGGCCCTCCTGGCTGGGATCATAGGGGGCAGAAAACGTGCCTGACTGGCCTGTTGCAGGGCCTCCTCGAGGCGCTGGGCCTTGTCTGAGAAATCTCTGAACCCTCCATGGTAGTTTTGGGTAATCAAGGAGGGTACCAGCTCTGTCTTGACGTTCCCCACACACATCATCAGTAATTGCTCCTGAGTCAGTGGCATATCGAGGGAATACGTAAGTCCTTTCCACCGGGCGATGAAATATGCAACCCGCTCATCAGGCCTCTGTTTTCACTTGAAGAGGTCTGTAATGCTGGTATTTCGCGTGGTGGAGCTGAACTGGTATAAGAACTGCCAGCGAAGATCCTACCAACCGGTCACCGATCCGATAGGGAGCTGGTTGTACCAGACGAATGTCGAACCTTCCAATGTCTATACAAAACATCGGAGCTTGGCGGCTTCTTGCTGAGTCGGGGTCCCCAGCATGGGGCCACACCTGGAAGAGAAATGAGCCAAGTGCTGTGGTGGGTCCCCTGTCTCGTTAAAAGGCGAGAAAGTGGGGTTCCCAAAACCCGGAGGCACGAGCATATCATCCACCCACGCGGGATAAGGCTTGCCATCCGGTGGGACCGCCACCTGCCGTGTTTCCAATTCCTCGAGGCGGGCTGTGAGTACCGCAATAAGGTCCTCCGGGTGGGGGTCCCTGTCTTGGCGGGGATCCCTAATCACAAGCGCATTGCCAGGTTCTTCCACACGGTAGACAGCTTCGGCTGCTCGCGGGTCAACTGGCTGGACGACCTGCTGGGCGACTGGGGGAACCCGGGTTGGATTCTTCAGATTGCCCCGTCGCTCAGGGGGGTTTGGCGAGACGTATCGCTCCCTCTTGCCGTATGTTCCGGCTTCCGCCATGTCTGCGACAGTAGCATGATCGGGACTGCCCGGAGGCATCTCACCACGGGGAAACTGTTCATGCCCCTGCTGCCCCGGCCTGGGATTACCATAGTCGGGTCGTCGCTCTGCGGCGCGTTCAGCCAAGAGTTCGTTAACCAGTCTCTTCTGCTCAGCAAGATGTTGGCGTAACTTGGCCTTCTCAGGATCTTCGCCCGTTTTTTGCACAGAGGCGGACGGGTCGGAGTTCTAGACTGTTCCGACGTTCTCCTTACCCTTGCCAGCGTTTCGACTGAGTACCAGCGACTCTGTGGGTACGGGGAGGCCTAGCAGGTTTCTCTGCTGACGGGTAACTCTCCCTGACGGGTCGAGCAGCGGTGGTACGCCCTCAGGCGGTAAGTCTCCATCATGGAACTCAAGCTCATCTTCCTTATCCACAACGTCGGCCATGTGGACTGCGACCACTCTTGAGGGAATATCCTCAATGTCGCACAACGAATCGAGCTGTCGTCGGATAGGGTCGAAGAGGAGAGCATCATAGTGTCCCCAACCACGGACTTTCACAAGGGGGTGGCTTCCCTGATGATTCTGCGGAGTGCTTTAAGACTCTGAACGCATTTTCGTTGAAGGGCGCTCTGGTGGCCTGACGACTCAGGGTGCTGGGCCACAAGAAGTGCGGCAGCATCGATCAGGCGGCATTTCTCACCGGTTTCTTCGAAGTGCTCACGACTACTGGGGTACACCACCCGTTCAAAACGGATGCGGAAGTGCGTCGCCCATAGGGTTCGACAAAATCATCCCACTTCTTCAGAGGTAAGAGACTCCGGTATGCGGAAATTCAGTGCCGCCGTCGGCCAGAACTTCTCCGGGAAGTAATCCGCTGCAAGGATACTCCAGAAGCTCCTAGGCTCAGACTCAGGGTCTGGCCCTATGTTGCCCCACTCGTCAACCGGGGGCGGCTGAGGAACTGGAAGCGGTACCGAGGTGGACATTTGGGATAATAAGCTCGGCGGTGGAGAATACGGAAAATGAGATGACTGGCCGCCGAATTCCGGGCCATCCTCCGAAGAGTGAGGTGACATGGCCACGATGTCACGATACGACGGGCTGATAATCGCAGCTTCCGGAACAGGACCCGCGGCTACCGGCGACAGGTCGTGTCGTTGCCCTACCGTTGTTGGCCCCCAAGATAACTCTACGTGATCTCTGGTAGAGGTAGAGGGCTCTTCTGCTGACAGAGGCGGTAACTGCGTGGTCTAGACCTGTGGAATTACCTGGATTTCTTCCTCCTGGATGTACCTGCGGAGAGAGACGGGAATCCGGTGGACCTCAAATTCTGGGAGAACGAGGCTGACGTGCCTGGTTCCTGCCTCGGTCCTTGATAGTGAGGAGTTGGGAGAAGGTTCCATCGCTGAATCGCATTCCGCTTCCGAATCGGAGAAGCAGGTAGGTTTTATTTCCACCTGGACCTTCCCGGGATTCTTCATGTGGCGGTGACGACCCGCTGTTCTGCCCCTGGGTGCCTCTTCGGGACAGGGTTGACCCTTATCAGGCAGTGTCGGGGCGGCGCTGGCGCCGTGGCGGAGAGGGCCCCCACTCGAGATAGCCGGGGTGTGAGGGGATCCAGGGAAAATGTCGAAGGGTACATGGGGAGGACCTCCATGAACAGTACCCATGTGGGTGGGGCCTCTGTTGGAACTAGTAGGAGCATGGGGAGGACCTCCATGGTCGATGCAAGTGGAGCGAGGCTGACCTTCACTCCTCGAGTTGTTGGGGTGAGGAGGACCTTCACCGGTTGCAAAGAGGACGTAGGGTGGGCCCCCACGTTGGAGCGGGACCGGATGGACGGTGCCTTCAGGTCGGCGGTCAGGGCAGGTGGATGGACTCCATACCCTGTAGAGTGGGCGCGGGAAATGTTTCCGCGCTGAGCGTCACTGCCGCGGGGCAGGTCTTCCTGTGGGATGGGGGTATCACGAGGCATGCCTCCATGATGAACCCCAGAGCGGGGAAGGCCCACGCTCTGTGGATTAGTGGTACGAGGAGGACCTCCGTATGGGGTGGCATTACCGCGGGTTAGCTCGCGTAGATCGCCACTTGGGCCTGCAACACGGAGAGTCAACCCAGGCCGCCCGTGGGGAGGTTGGGGTCTCAATCCTTGCTGGGTGAAGGAGTGCCCCTGATCAATGTATGCGGGGTCTTCATAATGCACGTCGGAGGTGGCTCGGGCCACTGTAGCTGTCGACGTGGACGCGCCTGAACGAGCGTCCTCAGCCCGGGTCTGGCGCTGACGCCGGGTCAGGAGGTCCGGTGCAGGTGGTGCAGGGACGTAGTCTGCCTGCTCTTCCCGCGGGGCCGGACGGCGGCGCTGACGCGGCCGGATGGGAGCTCTCGCCTGGGGGCCCCGGGTCGGGGCCTTGAGCGGACTGAGCCGGACAGTGCCCGCCTCTTCAGCGTAAGGTGAGGAGTCGTCAAGGCGTTCCGGGGATATGCTCCCGAAATGGTTGAATGTTGGGGTGGGGAGCAGGGGCTCCCTGTGCGGCCTGTTAGGGCGGCATTGACGGCGGGTCCTGGAGGCCTCCAGGTCCAGGCGGGCCATATCCCTGGTTGGGATGACCCCTTCTTCCTCATACCTGCTTACGGGGCTGTTGATCACCCTTCGTTGGATGACCTCTGATGGGGAAAGGGGACGTAGGCGTCCCGTATTCCGTGATGTGGCAGCCACCGTGGCGGTAGTGGGGCCATGTGGAGTGGCCATCGTGGTGTTGCCCCTGCCCCTGCGTGGGCGAGGAGTGGATGGTGACCGCATCTCTGAAATAGAAACCTGGTTCCTGAGAAACGAAGGGATCAGCTCATTAGTACTGAGAGGAAAAGGATTGACAGCCAGTGCCCCAGCATTCTCCCATTCTCCATGTCTGTGAGATGGATCCACGCCAACACACTGCAGAGCGGAGTGCCCCATGTTCTACTACCCCGACTTCCGGTGAGTTTCACGATAGGCCCGCTATTTGCTTGACGGGACCAGGCACTGGATATCTGGATCTGGTGACACGTCAATCTACTGGTGTCTCGAACGCTACTAATCTCCATATTGAGGAGAAGAATTTCACTTCGGGTTCACCATTTGGGTTTCCGACGCTTTTTCCGGGGCACGTGCACCCGTCCGCGGAGGATGCACAACTTTGTTGCCCCGCATTCCCGCTTTCCAAGGGCGGGCGGCATTCGTTCCTTGTTCAGGTACGTCTGCTCCTTGATCGAAACGGGATGATGGGATGTCGGCTCTTCCTTCCGTGGATTCCTCCTCGGAACTCATCACCTAGTCCGGGTCTCCCTTATAGATTTAATACGTAGTTCATGAAACTCTTCCCAGTTCCATGTTTCCATGGACACCAGTTAATTACACTGCTTCTATCGGGACATTCCAAAGGGTCCAGTCAGGGTAGCAACCTTCGGTCAGGGGAGTAGTCACGTTGAGGCATCAGTAGCGTGTCTGGATGCTGGAGTACCTGGCATGTTTGTCTGTCATCCTTGATCACAAGGCTTCTTGAGGGCGTGGAAGCACGAGGCATCCCACATCGAGCGCAGGGAATTATGTATCATAGACACATATCTGAGGTTTTCCTCAGCTTCCCGTGTTCAACACAGGGTATGTTGCAAGTTTAACGTCCGGCGGGGACAGATCAACCCAACCAGAGCATTAGCTAGGATAGACCGGATTTGGGGGATTCTCCTTAAAAGGATATCGAACCGGGGCCAGCCCATGGGCGATTGGTGAGTGGAGTGGAAGGAGAGTGAAGTGGGACCATCGGAGGGGGAGGCGACAGTGAAGTTGGGCTTGAGCCTTGATGGGGCTTCCTACGTATCCCCGTGGCAGGGAATCAAAGTCCGCGTAGTTTGGGAATGGTGCCGGTAAACCGACGTGAAGGTGGACCTTGGCCCGATGAACATCGTCGGCGAACCAATGTGAAGGTGGACCTTGGTCCGATGGGCATCGTCAGCGTACCGACGTGAAAGTAGACCCGTGGGTCCACTGGTGGTGGGCTTGAACCTTGTGAAGGCTTCCTACGTACCATGCCTTGACATGGATCAAAGACCTCGTAGTTCAGGTTGGTGGGTCGCAATGGCTTACCACTGGACCGGAGTGGGACCCGACGTGAATGACGGATGGGCAGGCTTGAACCTCGTGGAGGCTTCCTACATACCATGCCTTGACATGGATCAAAGACCTTGTAGTTCAGAGAATACAGTTTGACGTCATGTGGGATGATAGTGAACCCTGACGTGAATAAACGACGGGCGGTGGGTGTCGGCAAACCGACGTAAGTGAGGGACCTTGGTCCGATGAGAGTTTGGCTTGAACCTCTGGGAGGGTTCCTACGTACCATGCCTTGACATGGATCAAAGACATCGTAGTTCGGGGTGGTCACAACGGCTTGCCGTCGGACGGGAATTGCAGTTTAACGTCGTGCTGGAAGTGGGTGAAACTCGACGTGAAAGAACGACCGAGCAATGTGGCTTGAACCTCGTGGAGGCTTCCTACGTACCATGCCTTAACATGGATCAAAGACCTCGTAGTTCAAAAGGGGATAATCACAATGGCTTACCACTGGACCAGAATGGGACCCGACGTGAAATTACGGGTGGGTGTGTCGGTGAACCGACGTGAAAATAGACCTTGGTCCACTATTGGTGGGCTTGAACCTCGTGGAGGCTTCCTACGTACCATTCCTTAACACGGATCAAAGACCTCGTAGTTCAAATGGGATTGGTCGCAATGGCTTACCACTGGACCAGAATGTAGTTTAACGTCATGCTGGACGTAGGTAGAACACGACGTGAATTCGATGATGGGTGGGCTTGAACCTCGTGGAGGCTTCCTACGTACCACGCCTTGACATGGATCAAAGTCCTCGTAGTTCAAAAGGTTCGCTGGTGAACCGACGTGAAAGTATACCTTGGTCCACTATTGGTGGGCTTGAACCTCATGGATGCTTCCTACGTACCATGCCTTAACACGGATCAAAGACCTCGTAGTTCAAGTGGGGATGGGGGTCAGGGTCGGTGCTCACTCTAAGCCCACGTGAGTCATGCTCGGTGTGAGAAACAAGAGGTTGCAAGGACCTGACGATCACATCGCGAAGGCTGCGTCCGTGAGAAGTGAAGAGGGGCTTACGCGTTGGGCGACCCATGGTGTTGGGACTTACTCCAGGATGGAGGCCCATATGGGGGTGCCTCGTTCTCTATCACTCCCTCCACTGACCTTGGTAGTGGGGAAGTACAGGGATGCATGGGTGAAATCATCCGTACGAAAGGATAGGGGCTTACGCTCTGAGGCGGCCCTTCCCCTGCGAACATACACGACTCCGACAATGAGGATCTCGTTCCATGTGTGGAAGAGTTCCATTCCCGTGGAGACGAGTGGTGTGAAAAATGTTCGAGTTGTGGGGACCCTTCGTGAGGGAGATGAGGTTGGGTCACAGTTTAACGTCATGTGTTGAGGACGTGGTGCTTGGCAGCTTAGCGTCCTGCAGCTCGGACGAGGTGGGTTCACTCCACACCCCTAGGACTTACATAACCGGTACCCTCTGGTCCTTGGGAAAGGGAAGGCACCGGTAAGGCCATGGTAAAAGGGGATCGTGGGACGAACCATTGAAGGGTCCACGTTAGCATGGATATGCGAAGAAGCAATAGCTGTTAGCGTTCCTATGCGAAGAAGCATTAGGCGAAGCAACGCTACGGGTGGTATTGTCCATGGGACTTTGAAATCACATTGTGAAAACCTGGAGGGCCGCACGGGAAGAGGAATTGCTAAGTGGAGGAGTGTGCATCGCGAAGTGGGGTGCCTTGGCCTTAGCATGGGGCATAGGTGTGAGTGGGAGGTGCTTCGCGAAGTGGAACAGTGTTCGCTGAGCACTACCTCGCGAAGAAGGGGTGCCTCGCGAAGCAGGGTCCTGCGAAGCAGTGTGCTTCGCAAAGTGGAGCGGTCCTGCCTTATCATAGGGATAACTCATATGGGTTGGGTGTTTTGTGAAGCACAAGTGCTCCGCGGCTGCCCGGATTCCCTTGGGAATCCCCTTCCTCTGTGAACGCACTTGAGTTTCGCGAAGGGCATCCCTCCCGGAAGATGGGCTCAAAACGAGACAAATTAGAGTCGTCTCGCGAAGTAGAAATACCTCACGGAGCTCATGATTCCCGAGGCAAAGAGTGCTTCACGATTCGGGAGAGGAGAAGCCGAAAGGTCGGATTGTCCGTCCTTGGGACTCAGGGGGAGTCCAGTATTTATAGGGAATGGGAACTGCAAAGTAGGGATCGCGCGCCGCCTTCGGGGCTTCACGGCGCGCTCGCGAACGTCAAACGCGTTCGCGGGCATTACCGCCTCTGGACCTTCGTGGCGGATCATGAATGTCAAATGGGTTCGCGAAGAATTACCGCCTCTGGAGCTTCGTGGAGGTTCGCGAACGTCAAATGGGTTCGTGAAGAATTACCGCCTATGGACCTTCGCGGCGGCTCGCGAATGTCAAATGGGTTCGCGAAGCATTACCGCCTCTGGAGCTTCACGGCGGTTCGCGAACGTCAAAGGGGTTCGTGGAGCATTACCGCCTCTGGAGCTTCGCGGCGGCGCCATGGTCGGGGCACTTCGCGACAGGACTTCACGGAGGCGCTTCGCGATGGTGCTTCGCGAGGCAGCGCGCCAGCCTTCTTCGTTCCTTTCTTTCGAGCCATATTTTTGGCGCCAACAAACGCCTCAATTGGTTCCATTTGTATACAGGAATAAAAACTGTTATTATAAGAAAACTCAACCAAAGAAAGATGTTTGTCCCAACTTCCCTGATAATCAATCGAACAAGATAATAGCATATCCTCCGAGGTCTAAATTGTTCATTATGACTACCCATCTGATTGAGAATGAAATGCTGTACTAAAATTTAATTCAGTAACCAATGACTTCTGAAGGCCTTTCCAAAATTTAGAAGTGAACCTGGGATCACGGTTAGATAAAATGGAGAGAGGAACTCCATGTAACCTGACTATCACTTTAAGATACAAATGAGAAAGTTGATTTAGGGAAAAATTATCTCGTATATTAAGGAAATGATATGATTTATTCAAGAGATAAAAAATAATCCAGATTGCATTATTACCTCGATATTTCTTTGGTAATCCCACAACAAAGTCCATGGATATATTCTCCCATTTCCACTCTGGCACTGGTAAAGGATGAAGCATTTCTTTCGGTAACTGCCACTCTGCTTTAACCTATTGAAAAGTCAAACACTTCACAGTAAAATCAGCAATATCTCTTTTCATTCCATCCCACTAGTAATACTCCCGCAGATCTTTGTACATCTTAGTATTGCAAGGATGAACTGAAAACAGAGAACTATGATCTTCACATAACAACTCTCTCTTCAACTGTGAGTCACAAGGCACACACAATCTCTTCCCAAATCTCAAAACACAATCATTCTCAATGTTTAATTCAGGCAACTTACTCTTCTGAACCAGCTCTACCTTTTTCTGAAACTCACTGTCTTGCTTATGTGCTTACGTGATTCTGTCTGATAGAGAAGATTTCACTGATACCTAAAACAAAACAGAAGAACATCCTGCACCAACAACTTCTATTCCAAAGTTCATCAAATCCTTAACCAAAGGATCACATTACAAATGCAACATTGCTAATGAAGCATTACTTTTTCGACTCAAAGCATCATCCACTTTATTTTCTTTTCTTGGATGGTAATGAATTGTACAATAATAATCCTTGATTAATTCCAGCACTCTCCTCTGTCTCATGTTCAATTCTTTAGGAGTGAATATATACTTTAAACTTTTGTGATCAGTATATATTTCACACTTTACTCCATACAAATGGTGCCTCCAAATTTTTAAAGCAAAAACTACAGCAGCTAATTCCAAATCATGTGTAGGGTAATTTACCTCATCAGTTTTCAACTGACGTGAAGCATAAGAAATTACCTGATCATTCTTCGTTAGGAAATAACCAAGTCCTTTCAATGAAGCATCACTGTATATAACAAACTCCCCATTCCTGGAAGGTAGTGCCAAAACTAGACCATTCACTATTCTTCTTTTCAATTCCTGAAAATAATCATAACATTCTTTTGTCCAGATAAACTTAACATCCTTCCGAGTTAGCTTAGTCATTGGACTAGATAACCGTGAAAAATTTATAACAATCCTTCGGTAATAGCCTGCCAAACCAAGGAAACTATGAATCTCTGTTACATTCGTGGGTCTTGGCCATTCTTCAACAACCTTTGTTTTTGCAGGATCAACAGTTATACCATCTTTAGAAACAATGTGACCAAGGAAAGAAATTTGTTTCAAACAAAACTCACACTTGCTGAATTTCCCATAAAATTTCTTTTCTTTTAAGATTTGCAATATAACTGTTAAATGTCTTTCATTATCCTCTTTACTTTTAGAAAACACCAAAATATCATCAATGAAAACCACCACAAACTTATCCAAGAACTCCTGGAAAATTCTATTCATTAAGTCCATGAATACAGCAGGTGAATTGGATAGCCCAAAATGCATTAATACAAATTCACAATGGCCATATCTTGTACGAAACGCGGTCTTCGAAACATCTGTCTCCTTTACCTTCAGCTGATGGTACCCCGATCTCAGGTCAATCATTGAAAAAAATTGAGCTCCCTGGAGCTGATCAAACAAATCATCGAAATGAGGCAAAGGATATTTGTTCTTAACAGTGATGTTATTCAAGGCTCTATAATCAATGCAAAGTCTCATAGAACCATCTTTTGTTTTAACAAATAAAACAGGATCACCCCACGGTGACGTGCTAGGTCAAATGAAACCTTTCTCTAATAAATCATGAAATTGCTCCTTCAACTCTAAAAGTTCAATTTGAGCCATTCGATAAGGGGGTTTTGAAATTGGCTTAGCATCAGGAACTAAGTCGACAGTAAATTCAACATCCGGATCGGGTATTATACCAGGAAACTCATCAGGAAAAACATCATGATACTCATTTACCACTGGCACATCATTAATCTGAACAGTTCCTTTGTTTTCAACGATGTGTGAAAGGTAAAATTCATTTCCATCTTTTACAGGTTTCTTGGCCTCTTGATAAGTTATCAACAGTAAGGGTTCATTCTTGTACACAAACTGAAAGTCTTTTTTAAAAGAAACATTTTTAGCTCTACAGTCAATCTTAGCATGGTAAATAGAGAGCCAATCTATTCCCAAGATAACATCAAACTCTACTAGAGGTAAAACAAAAAGTTTTGCAAGTAGGTTCTTTCCACAGATAAGGATATCAAGATTCTTATAAAGTCTTTTTGCCTCAACATTTCCCCCAGGTGTTTTTACCAAAAGGTCAGGAGTCATTTCTTGAGATGGTATTCCCTACTAGAAGTGTTTTCAGAGATGAAAGAATGTGTAGACCCCGAATCAAACAACACACTAGAATAATCTGAAAAAAATAAACAAAGTACCTGATACAACTTCATTTGATGGCCTGACAGCTTCTGAAGTAGTTGAAAAGGATTTCACCACCCCTTTTTGCTTGTAGTCTAACTGCTTCCCATCACTCGAGATCTTTGTCGGACACTCGTTTGCATAGTGACCAACCTCATTGCACGAAAAACATTTCAATAACTGTAAATAAAATTTGAACTTACCATCACCCTGATCTTTTTTAGTGCAATCACGAGCCTTATGTACCATCTTACCACATCAGTAGCACATTCCTGAATTCAGAAGACATTCCCCAGCATGCCTTTTACCACATTTATCACAAAGTGGTAACTTAGTTTTCTTACCATCAAACTTTTTTGAAGAATTCTTCCCTTTCTCCAGCCACCTCGGTCTCTTCTTCTACTGGTTGTTATATAACACTTGATTATCGGAAAACTCCATTTCCACCTTCTCAGCACATCGAACAAGCATTTCATAACATTTAAACTCACGAGAAGCTAAAGCCGTTTGATATTTTGGCTTTAATCCTGAGTACAAACGATTGATTTTACTATCGAGGTCTTGGATAAAATTTGGAGCATACCTTTCCAATCGAGTGAACCTTTCTTTATAGGTAGCCACCGAGTCTTCCTCTTGCCTCTATTCCAGGAATTTGTTTCCATCCTAAGTTGAACAGCCTTAGGAATATACTTCTCAAGAAACATACCTTTAAATTCATCCCAGTCGAGAGCATCAATCTCATCAGCGTCCCTGATATTTTTAACCATCGACCACCACTGATCTACATCACCCTCCAAACGGTAAATAGAAAGACTAACCTTTTGATTGTCTGAACACCCCATGACATCAAAAATCTTCTCCAGTGCTTTTATCCACCCTTCAGCTAGCACAGGGTCAGATGATTCTCTTAATGATGGGGGATGTTTCCTCATGAAATGTTCCACCACTGACATGTTCTTTTGTGGTTGATCTGGCTGATCTCATTCATGGATACCTCCGCCATTTATCGGTTGAGTCAACTGTGCCATTACTGCAACAAACTATTCAGTTCCAATTCCGACCATCTCAGGATGCTGATTCGGAAGTTTATTTCATTCTATATGCCTTCCTAGAACTGCTTCCCTGTTTCCACTGCGGAAAACCATTATGAACAGACATGTCTTAGGTGAAGCAATATGGTAATCTTCAAATTCTATATCATTTAAAATTGACCATAAAAAAATATTTTTGGATGATCATTTAATAGAATTCTAAATCCTAAAGTTATCTAAACCGACCTTTGATACCAACTATAAGGCCCCAGCCTTAAACCTTACTTAATCATTAGTTATTACTAGATTACACATTAAGGATCCTTTCAGGTTTAGAGTTTTAGAGAATTTGAACATAAAACTTGCATTACATTCCACATATAAGAAAAGTGTTTACATAAAGATAGTATTATTTTTTCCCATCAATGGAAACCTATTTAAAATAAAACATGGATTCATTCTTGACACATCCTTGACACTATCATCATATCATGTTCCTTTCCCTTGACCTGTGAAAAACATTTCAAAAAAACATGGGATGATCATAAAAATCTCAGTATGGGTTCTAAAAATATGGAAAGGAAACATGAGTTCATATATACATAAGAATGAAATCATAATTTACCCATAAAACATAAGCACTTTAACATACCTCATCAAATCATGAATTAATCATAGAAATCATAAGACATAAAGGTAACTTGTGGCATTCATAACATTCTTACGTAGGGAGTAAACCTTTTGGTTACGTTTGGAATACCCATCACAGTATATTCCCTAAATCTCTTCGGAGAAACCTTAACGTTTCACTCCTTCGCATTACCCAATGCATTGGAGAGCTATACCGGGATCACACGCCCTTAGTTTATCACGGAACCACCCGTCTTCATAATAATGCCCAAGAAACTCAACATAATCGTATCACATAAAACATGCACAAAGGAAACATAACATTTCCACCTTTCAATCACAAGAAATAAATAAAACACATAGATATAATAAAAACATTATGAAAACCATTTTCAATACCAAAATAAATGAACTATAAAACATGGTATTTATTTTTCTTTAAAAAAATGGTATGGCTTGTAGAGGAAGTCGAAACTCAAATAATGGTCACGGTGGCAGAGAAATCGTTGTCGCCATATACGTACGACAAAAACATTATCTTTTTTCATTTAATAAATGCTTCGTATAAAAAAGATTCCATTTGAATAAATGTAAAAGTCAATGGGGTTTATACACCGTATAAAATAAGGTTGTGTATAAAACAAAATATGCCTCAATGAAAGGAGATTGAGATGAAGTCCCATACCTCGGGTCCGGCTGGACTCGGTCGTTCTTTAATCTCCTGAATAATAAACTTGAGTTAATTCCTACTTTTTTAAGAATCATTTTCAAATTAATTATTCCTTTTATATCACTTATTTCCATGTCATGAACACTATGTAATTATTTATGTTAATAACGGTCATTTTAACGATCAATGGTACTTGAGTAAAAAATAAACCCTTTATAATTACAAGTTGTTCATGTATCCATTATATCAAGATTGGTATTCATGATGTATATATCATATATATCATATATATACAGTATATACATGCATTTATAATATTACATAATCATTTAGAGGTAAGAAATGAAATGCACCGTTCATGGAGATGGTAAGCCGTACGTACGCATGAACGCTACTTTCATTTATATTTCATATTTTATAGAATGGAATCACAATTATATAAAGGTATATTATAATTCAAGTGTAATATCATATATAATATCATAAATACATCCTTTATACGTCCCACATATGGTATTTAACGAATCAAATCACTTTGAGGGGGCTGTAGTCCGCACTTCCTTAAATGAAGATATCGCGTTCACCCATAATGGAAACCATAAAAGTATTCCCAAAATGAAAAATAAAGAATCTTAAGGAAAACATAAACATATTATATATCATATATAAATATAGTGTTTTCTTAATGGCCACCTTTGAAGGTGTTAAAAGAATGTTGAACAATCATCGTTTCGGGAGGCATAAATTCACCATCTACGGAAACAGTATGTTCTTTAACCAATAGATGTAGGTGTGTGTAAGTGTAGCTCGAATACTTCTTATAACAGCATCCTAGTATATTGAATATACTGGAGTTGTTACAAAAGAAATGAGTAAAAAGATTTTAGGGGGATGGAGAAGCAAAATAAAACAAAAGGACTCAAGTGAAGACATTACCTTGAAATCGGGTAACTCCCATTGGTTTGAGCTCAAAGGCATCCTTGGGAAGACTTCTACCCAAAGTGAGGCTTCAAGGAGTAATACAGGGAAGTGGAGAGACAAAATGGGTAGGGTTTGGCCAATCCAAATGCTTTAGAAGTGTGGGTAAGGAGGTAGAGGTGGGGGCCTTTTATAAGAGGATAGGAGGGGCACTCTTGGAATGTAAAGAAATGTTACTTTATTTTAAAATGAGTTTCAGATTCAAAAGGTCCCACATTAATATAATTAGAGGGTTAGGTGATAAGGGTTCTAAATCCACCCATCCAATAGGTTTTGGACATGTGTAGTTCATAGATTTTACATTATCTTTTCATTTTATTTAAATCCTTTATTAATGCGGTAATCGCTGCATCATCATGATGTCATAAATAATTTAATTTATTTAATGTATAAAAATTATAAAAAAATATCATGATGTAGGAAATCTTTTTATATCTCTAATAAGTATTTATAGTCAAAAATCTGACTTGTATATCCTCATGTAAAAATTGTTTTATTAAAACTTCTCATGTTTGTATCATTTTTATTTTTACATTAAATAAGAAGATATTAATGTCATTTTCCTTCCAAAGTGGCTCCATGGGGTCCCCAAGTATACCCATGGATTGTCTTGGTCGTCCATGACACATCCAATGAGGGTAGGACATGTGTCAAGCTCATCTCATATTATTAAAACATTACTTTTACCTTAAACTACACTAATTACATCTAATCGCGATTAAAAACATAAAAAGTTACTATTCACCAAAAAATTATTTTAATCTCATTGAACCACATTTTACTTCATAATTACAACCATGTATTTCAGATTTTTGAAAATAAAATCATAGAAGTGGAAAAGTTTCATTTAAATGAAAAATCAGTTTTTTAACTACCACTTAGTGGTTTCACTATTCATCAAAAATTGATGTTTTTCAGAAAAATACCAAAACTTCACCCTAAGATATATTTGATATTCTGAATTCAAAAATGATGTATATTTTACAAAATTCAAATCATATATGTTAAATTAATTAATTTAATAAATAATTCTCGTGGTCATGACAAATAGCGTCTTTTTATAAAACAATAAGTATCAAAAGATTGACACCAGTTTAAGTCAAATTTCAATGTGAAATAGATTCCAATGACCACCATTGGATTAAATGGTAAAAATATATTCTAATTCCACTTCAAAACGAATCCAAAAGATAATGTAATAATATAAATAAATTAGATTAAAAATAGGTTTAGAATTAAAATACAACATTTTCACTATTCATTAAAAAATGAACTTTATCGGAAAAATACCAAAAATTCAGAAAATGTAAATTTTGATGTCCCTATCATAAAAAATCAGTTTATTTTCACAAACATAGCTTATAAAATTTTCAAAATATAGATTTAAAAATGTTTTTCCATTAAAAGGCAGTAAAAGAATCTTTTAAAAATATTAGTGTATTCCATGCTTAAGATTGGATTTATTTTCATTTTAAGCCTCTAAAACACTATATAATTCACTAATAGACATAGATAAAAATATCTATTATTCATTAATTACTTGGGATGTTACATAACGACTACCAAAAATTTGTCGAGGTAATCTCCAAAGAATCTATTTATCAAGTCCATGAAGATTTCTCGAGCATTAGTGAGTCTGAAATAAGTTAATATGAATTCATAGTGCCCATATCTTATATGAAAAGCAATCTTGGGGATGTCATCCTTCTTCAAACTTAATTAACAATATTCTGACCTTTAATCATCCTTAGAAATGTATTGTTCTCAACTCAGCTGATAGAACAAGTCATCAATTTGTGGGAGAGGATAATTGTTCTTTATTGTGATTTTGTTAAGCTCGCGATAATCATTGAAAAGGCGTATTGACCCATCCTTCTTCATGATGAAGAGAACAGGAGAACCCCAATGTGATGCACATTGGCGTATAAACCCTTTATCCAGATTCTTCTGTAGTTGTTTCTTCAGCTCCTCAAGCTCAACAACAGCCATTATATATGGAGTCTTGGATATCAGAAACGCCCCATGTCAGGACCCACCTCCCCAGGCCATGAACCTTGTCATCTGACCCCATGGAGTATATCATAATTTCATCAATAAAGACTACCCCAAATTTGTCTTGGTAATCTCTAAAGACTCTATTCATCATTTCCATGAAGATTTCTAGAGAATTAATGAGTCTGAAAGGCATTAATACTAATTCACAGTGCCCGTATCTTGTACGAAAAGTAGTGTTGGGGATATCTTCCTTCATAACCCTTACATAATAATATTCTGACCAAAAATAATCTTTGAAGATTTATTGTGCTCAACGCAGATGATAGAACATATCATCAATTTGTGTGAGAGGATACTTTTTCTTTATTGTGATTTTGTTAAGCTCGTGATAATTGATGAAAAGGCGCATTGACTCATCCTTATTCTTGATGAAGAAGACTGGAGCACCCCATGGTGAAGCACTTGGGTGTATAATACTATTATCCAGATTCTCTTGTAGTGGACTCTTCAGCTCCTCAAACTCCACAATAGCCATTCTATATAGATTCTTGAATATTAAAAACGCCCCATGTCATGACCTGCCTCCCTGGTCCATGAACCTTGTCATCTGACCCCATGGGTCTCTTGTAATACCTTGGTTTCCTTCCCAGCTCACCATATGCTATTACTCACTAAGGTTGGTTATCAGACTAATGATTGTACCCATAGGCCAACACATGTTCTTTTAGTGTGTTTTGTCCTCACTCACACACACCCTAGGAAATATCCCAGAAGTTCACCCATCCGGACCACTACACTAGGAAAAGCACGCTTAACTATGGAGTTTTAATCAGAGAGGCTTCTGAAAAAGAAGTTGAACCTTTTTGACATGATTCATATCATTTATTCATTTTATCATTTATCATTTGGGGGTGTTAAAATCACCCCCATCTAGGGAACAACGTTCTTGTTGTGGGCCCTACATCATATCCCAGACAGTGCACCGCACGGGTTGCACATTTTTTGTCAAACCGTGTGGGAAAACCGTGGGAAATCCCAGGGTGAGACAGTGGAAAACACATGGTTGGCGCACGATTTTCCAAACCCTGCGGGGTAACCATGTGGCCACTTAATGTTAGGGTTTTTAAGTCCCGTGCCACTCGAAATTTTTCATTCTTCCACCATTCTTCCTCCCACTCATGTCTCATGTGGGAGTTGCGATTTTAAAATGAAGGGGAAGTTCCTTGGCTCATTTTGGAGGAAAATCGAAGGGGTTTCTTGGTGGATCGAAGGCATTTCTCCACCGGTAAGTCCCTCTTTTGGGTCTTTGGGATTATGGTTAGGGTTATTTATCTTCCTCTCTCTCTCTCTCTCTTACTCTCTTAGTTTTCCGGATCTATAATGTTTGCATGTAGATCTAGGTTTGTGTTTCCTTTGTGTGTTAATGTTTGACCTTGTTGATGTTAGGGAATGGGTATTTAGGTGTTTTCGAGAAGGTGTTCACCTATTTTGTAGAACATTTGGTTGAAGAGTTTGATATCACCAAACTCTATGAGTATGTGGTTTGTGCCCTTCCGTTTATGTACTTTGACTTGTATGTAAAAAATTTCCAATACCCATTAACAGAGTATTGTGAATTTACCATTTTTAACCCAATTAATTGCCTTCTTTTCTAGTTTGTGCGAGTAGAGGTTATTTGTATGTGAATAGGGTTAATTGCTATGGTTTGGAGTTGTTTCCCATGCATGCTCTGTTTATGACTGTTTGGTTCTTCTTTGTTTGTTTCTCATTCCTAGTATTGTATGATGGAGTGATATTGTTTATCTGACATGATGATAAGTTGTTGACTACTATCCAAGTAGTTCTTGTGGTTTACTTTGGTCGATACGCATAGCTATACTTGTTTGTCTAGCATAGGGTCGTGAGAACCTGGTGTAGTAGACCATAGGGAGAATGGATGTAAGGGATTCTCCAGAGTGTCTTATTATTTATAATGAGAGACCACAGGGTGGAATTGACGTTGAGTTCTTCCCCAGAGAGTCTGTAGTTCCACGACATAGGCCATAGAGGGAATGTGATGTAAGTGATTAGCTAGAGTTCCTTTAGACACAATACAAGGCTATAGGGGGAATTGACAGTGAGTGCTTCCTCAGAGAGACTATGATTAAGCTAAACTAAAGGGGGTTAGACTGAGTGTACTGCCCAGAGGGTTTCTTGTTCTTGATATTTTGGACTAGAGTGGATAGGCTATGGGAAATTCCCAGAGGGTTACTTGTTTTTTAGCTACATGCTTGTGTTTCTAGGTATTACTATAGGGGATATGTTGTGGGTACTTCCTAAAGGGTTACCTGTATGTGTTGATCTGTTCAGATATTTGTTTCATGATATTGAAACTATGGATAGTTTATGTTTGAGTACATTCATTTTTACTGCATTTTGTACTTTTACATGCCATATATTCATGACCTGTTGGGAAGGATCTCGTGGTGGTTTCCTATTGGGATTTAGTCTCACACCCTGTTTGGGACATGCTTTTGGGACTAAAAAGATTATATTGTTGCAGGTATAGACAAGGGAAATCTCCCTTGTACATGAGGTACTTGACATGTTGTAGAGCTGAAGAGAATAAGACTACGATTCGGCTTGAGATGTTGAGGATCTGTTATTTGTTTCTTTTTTATGTCCCTATTCTAGAAGCCACCCAGAGGTGCCTGGTACCTGGTTGGTCACATAAACTCAAGTGCATTTTCCCGAATTCTAGAGGCTTCCGACTAGAAGTGAGGTTCTTGGGTGTGATAGTGGGGAAAATATTCCCTCTTTGGCAGAGTAACACAGTGGAAGAGAAACAAATATACCAGAGTAGAAGCAGTAAATATCCAACAATGGTAAACAGGAGAAGACTGAAATAATAAACAACTAGAGAATATATATATATATATATATAATGATTCATGATACATATTTCTTGGAAAATATTCAAACAAGTCACAATGATGAATACAAATAGTACTAAACCTAAGTACAAAAGAAACAGATAACATCTCGTCAGCATATGAAGCCTAATCTTGGTCTCATGCTCTCCATCTCCACAACATGTCAAGTACCTGAAGTAGAAGGGTGCTTTCCCTTTTCTATACCTATATAAATATATTATCTTTGGGCCAAAAAGGAAGTCTCAACAGGGTGTGAGACTATATCACAGTAGGCAACCACCACGAGATCTGTGCCTAATAGTCATTTAATATATGGCAGGTAAAAGTATAGAAAGCAGTAAAAAGAAATGTACACAACAGTAAACAATCCACAGTTTCAATTTCAAGCAACAATAATCCAATAAGATCAACACAAATAGGTAACCCTATGGGATGTACCAACAACATATCCACTCTGGTCATACCTACCAGCCCAAGAATGTAGCTAAAAAACAATTAACTCTCTGGGAAGTGCCCACATCCTATCCCTTATAGTCCTACCTATCAAGTACAAGCAACCCTCTAAGAAGTTCACTCGGTCTAACCCCTCTGGTTCTGCTTAATAATGGACTCTTTAAGGAAGAACTCACCGCCAATAACACCTATAGTCTCATATCGTATCTAAAGGCGCTCATGGGAAGAACTTACGTCACATTCCTTCTATAGACCACATTGAGGAACTACTGACTCTATGGGAAAGAACTCAACGTCCATTCCCCATGTGGTCTCACATTGTACATAGTAAGACACTCTGGAGAATCCCTCACTTACATTCTTCCTATGGTCTACTACACCAAGTTCTCACGACCCTGTGTAAGTCAAACAAGTATAGCTACGCATATCGTCCATTGTAAACCTCAAGAACTACATGGATACTAGTCTACAACATATACTCATGTCAGATAAACAAGATCAGTCCATCCTACCATACTAGTCATGGGAAACAAACATATCAGAACAAAACAGTCAAAAACAGAACATGCATGGGAAACACCTCTAAAGCATAACAATCAACCCTATTCACATATATATAACCTCTACTCGCACACACCAGAAAAGAATGAAATTAACATTTTTAAAATTTGTAAACCCAAAATACAAGTCAAAGACCATAAACCGAATGGCACAAACCACCTACTCTTTGGGTTTGGCGATATGGACCTCTTTTCCCAAACACACTCCAAACCGGGTGAACACCTCCTCGAAAAAACTTCAAAACCCATCCCAAACATCAACAAGACAAAAATTGATCACAACAAGGCAACATAACCCAAGATCTAAATGAAACCCATGTAGATCTAGAAAAACAAGTAGAGGAAGAGTGAGAGAGAGAGAGAGGGAGCTAACCACACCCAAAATCTCAATGAACCAAAAGAATGAATTGACCGAGGAGAATTGTCTTCAATCCACCAAGAAACCCCTTTGAGTTTCCTCCAAAACAAGCCAAGGAGCATCCCCAAACATTGAAAATCACATCTCAATTTTGATCCACGAGTGGGACGAAGAATTATGGAGGAATAGAAAATCCCGAGTGGCTTTGGAAATAAAAAACCTTACTTCATGTGGCCTCTCGGTTACCCCACATGGGTTGGAAAACCATGCACCAACCGTGCATTTCCCACTATCTCACCCAGGGATTTCACACAGCTTTCCCATACAGTTTGACAAACCCAACACTGCCCATGTAGAGCCCACTATCAAGCATGCACGGTTTCCTTGGTTGGTGGCACAGTTTTTTTAGACCGTACGCCAACCGTGCTTCCCTACACAACCTCCCAAAAAAATTATTTTTCTCAAAAAAATAACCATAAAAGAATGAAATTCCTAAAAAAATCGCTGGGATCATAAAAACTTCCCCCTTAAAGAAATTTGTCCTCACATTTCCCTAGTGCGGAGTAGAATAATAAATCCTGAATAGCTCCGGCCACTGTGCTCGTACCTCAGCCTCCCTCTCCCATGTCTCGTCATGTACCCGCTCATGTTCCCATAGCACTCGTACCATAGGAACATACCGGCTGTGAATAACCTTTGTAATGTAATATAAAATTTGGATAGGATGCTCCTCGAATGATGAATCCACATCTAGCTCATCCTCCTTAGGTTGAAAGATATGAGAAGGGTTTGAAAAATAACACCGGAGCTATGAAATGTGAAAAACGTCGTGCATTGCTCGGTATCATTGAGGTAACTACAACCGATAGGAAACCGGTCCATCTATTCTTAACACCTCAACCAGTCCAAACTATCTCGGTGAAAGCTTACTCAGACTCATAATCCTTCTGTGCCCCAAACTCGGTGTGACACGTAGGAAAACCTGATCCCCGACCTCGATCTACATAGTACGTCTCCACTGTTCAGCATACGACGTCTGTCGAGACTATGCAGTAGCCATCCTCTTCTAAATCAACTGTATATGCTTCGTGGTCTCCTGAACAAGATGAGCTCCTAGCAAGGCTTCCTCTCTTACCTCCAGAAAACATAAGGTTGATCGGCATGATCTACCGTACATGGTCTCATAAGGTTCCATCTAAATAGTATCCTAAAAACTATTACGGTAGGCGAACTCCACTAGAGATATATTATTCTCCCAAGAACCTTCAAATTCCAGAATTCATGATCAGAGGATTTCCTCAAGCACCTGAATCGTACGCTTGGACTGGCCATCTGTCTGAGGTATGCTGTACTCAAAAGTACATGTGTACCCAAAGCCCTCTGAAGCCCCTACTAGACCCGAGAAGTAAAACATTCTTCCCTATTTGAAATAATGCAGTGTGGAACTCTATCCAGACTTACAATCTCCCGGATGTATAGTCGCCCCAACTCATCAACAATGAAGGACTCTATGATTGGTAAGACGTGAGAAACCCTCGTAGACCTGTCAATGACAACCCAAAATGCATCATTCCCTTGAGGTGATCTCGTCAACCCTCTCATGAAGTCCATCACGACATCATTCCACTTCCACTATGGAATGGGTAACTGCTACAAAAGAATTACTGGTCACTGATTCTCCGCCTTCACCTGATGATATGTAGAACATCTCATGTCGAATCCAGCAACATACCTCTTCATAAATGGACACCAATATGGGAGGTTTAGGTCACGATACATATTGGTGACGCCAAGATGAACCTCCCAAACAGAGGAATGGAAAATCCTGCATCAGCTTCTCGCGAATATATGCTGGCACCCAAATGCATCCCTGGATATGAATGATCTCATCCTCTCCTACTTCCAATCTAGGAAGAGGGTCCTCTTATGACACAATCTCCCGCATGACTAGGCCTATTGAGTTTGATTGCTGTCTCATCCACACCTGATCAGGAAGGGTAGAGGTAACAACTACAGAAGATATAAAAGTCTGCCCTTGTCTATCGTGCACTTCCAAATTCATTTTGAAGAATAGATCCATAAGCTTCCACTCACTGCTGGCCTCCAAAAATGCATATATATGAGTGCTCTTAATCTACTCATCATCCATAGTGTTGCCTTTCATAGGCGTATTGAAAAGCTCCTAGTCGAAGGATTGTAGGTTCTCAACCCACCTCCTCTATCTATGAATAAAATCACACTGAGTGAAAATGTACTTGAGACTTTTTTGGTTGGTGAAAACCACAAAATTCTCTCCCAAAAGGTAATGTCTCCAACAGCGTAAGGAATGAACAAAAACATCCAACTCCAGATCATGTGTCGGGTAGTTATTCTCATGTGGAATCGACTATCGTGACCCATACGCAACGACTCCATCTCCCTGTATAAGTGAAGCTCCCATCATGATACCTGAAGCATCATAATAAATAGTATTTCTCTTGCCCGGCTCTGGAAATACTAGTATTAGTGTTGATGTCGACCTCCCTTGAATCTCCTGAAAGGCTGAATCACAATAATCTGACCATAAGAATTTCACACCCTTCGTGGTCAAACAAGTCAGTGGTGCTACTTGGCATGTGGAGTCCGGTATGAAACGTCTGTAGTGTCCAGCTGGCCTTAGAAAAATATGAGCCTAAAGTACATTCTTTGGTTGCTCCTAGGAAACTACAACTCTCACTTTTTCTAGGTCTACTGATACTCTTGTCTGTGAAATAACGTTACCCATGAAGTGAATCTCATCCATCCAAAAGTGGCATTTTTTGATTTTAGCATACAACTAATGCACTCTCCGTGTACTCAAAACGATCTCAAGATTTGTGGCATGGTCGTATAGAGTGTGAGAGTACACCAAGTTATTTTCCACGAAGACAACCATGAAGGAATCCATGTTAGGATGGATGAATCGGTTCATCAGCACCATGAAAACAGCTGGTGCATTTGTGAGACCGAACGGTATAACAAAGTACTGGTATAGACCATACCTACTTTTGACTTCTATAAGAGGTATTTTTGATGTTCTAACAAGTAACTGATTATAACTGAACCTCAATTAAATCTTTGAGAACACCCGGGCCCCTTGAAGGTGATCAAAGAGATCATCAATCCTGGGCAAGTGATACCGGTTCTTGAACATCAACTTTTTAATCTTCCTATAGTCCACAATAAGCTTGATGGAATCGTTTAACTTGTTTTCAAACAAGATAGGTGAACCCCAAGGATAAGTAATGGGTGAGATGAGACCCTTTTCCTGCAACTCCTCCAACTGCTTCTTGACATCCTGTAACTCAGGTGTAGCCATCCTATAAAGAGGAATGGACAGTAGTTCCACTCTTGGAACGAGCTCAATATCAATGTCTACCTCACACTCTGGAGGAAAACCTGAAAATTTCTTTGTAAATTAATCCTTGAAATGATCCACCACTAGAGGAATGTCTAACTACTAAGTCCCATGGGCATCCAAATATAGACTGGAAATCTGGGCTATAACTCCTCCTAGCCCATGATGCTCGGGTCCTGATATGATTTCCGGGACATCCCACTCACACCTATGAAGAAAAGATCCACCCTATGGTGATATAAAACTCACCCTATGGAGATAAAAGTTGAAGAATGCCTAGAAGAGAACTAACCAGTCCATACCAAGAATGAAATCATAGCATGTAATCTCTAGAACATAAAGATCCCAAAGGAAGTGAAACCCACCAAACTCAAGAGGCACTCCTTTCACTGAAATACACTAGATGTTTTTCCCCAACAGAGCGTCTAGTGTCAAAACATCGACAGAAGAAAAGATACAGAGGCCAAGGCTCTCCAAAATAGTGAAAAATATAAAGTTTTTCAAACTCCAGTATCGAAAAGAGTTGAAGATAAAAATGAGGCTACTAAGATCATTCCTCGAACTGTAGAGGGTCTTATATCATGATCTTGCTGGGTCTTCTCCACTGCAAAAGTCTGACCTGTACCATGGCCATGTGACCTTACTTGAACACTCTGAGTGGATCCACTGTGCTGTCCCTGATAGACCACGGACTGACCACCACAGCCTTGACCTCCACCTCGGACCAAACATCTAGAAGAACTCTAGTTCCCAAACTGGTGAGAAACTGGCGAAGATGCTCCTGAATGAGGAGTCATGTATGAACGCCGATCACCAACTGCTGGTGAGAAAACTTGACAAAAATGCTGAAGGTGACCCATCTTGCTGTAATATCAGCACCCCACTGGGTCCTTATGGCACTATAGCCTCATATGCCAAACCCTTATACACTAGTTGCATACCACCATGATACCTAATGATGTGTCTCACCTCCTCGTATCACCGTGTGAAGACTCCCTGCGGTGCTTCCTATTGTCAGCGGGTACAGTACTAACTCTGGAAGCAGAACCGCACTGGTTCTCAGCTCCAGAATATATCAGATTTCATTCCGCAATCAGCGCCTGATTTACGATGGAATAAATGGAAGTCAACCCGAATATATTCACCTGTGAGAGGATCTATCTTCTAAGATCATCCTAAAAATTCCATTCCAAGAACAATCCGTCTCCACCCTAGAGGGGTGTGAAACGGTGAAGCGTAGTGAAATGAGAGGAATACTCCATAACTGAAAGAGTACCATGTTCCAGACACATGAACTCTCTGTCTTGATTGGACATCGGGGTCTCTGTATAGAAGTATACATAAAAGACGCACTGAAAATCCACCCACGCCATAACCTGGTGATGAACCACCTGTAAGACCATGTCCCACCACCTCTTGGAAGAGTTTCGTAGCATATAGATAGTGAGCTTGAGCTCATTTTCTGGAGGAGTCTCCAGATTCTCAAAGATAGCCAACATGGCTTCTAGCCATGAATCTATAGCCTGAGGTACTCATTCCCCTATGAAGGTGGGAGGATGCTGCTGCAGGAAAACCCATGTCAAGACTTCCAATGACGAGGTTGGGGGCAGTGCACCCTAGAAGGTCTGAATCATCCTCAAAAAGACATCCCTAAATTGAACATCGGTGCCTTCACTTGTTATAACTACTGGTGCCCAGGATGGAACAACTAGAGGATTTGTAGGAGGTCCCTGATCAGCCATATCTGGTGTCTGATCACCGCCCTGCGGCTGGCGTACAACCAGAGGATGTGTTGGTGGCAAGACTATGCAAGGACAAATGCACACCTAAGATCAAGATTAACATGGGTTAAAACATAGGAGTACAAGGTGTGTACAGATAAATAATGTTTCTTCCCGAACATAAGAACACATGTCCTGTACACAATAATACACGGCATGCATTCTGGGTTTTTCCGTACAGTAAGCCTCAAAAACTACTCTGGAACCCAGAGAAACACTGAAATGAACATTGAAAGTGCCAAATTCCGATCTGTGAGTACCCATACTCTCCACAAATCAAATCTTGGCATCATTCACATATTAAAAACAAGCAATGAAAAAAGCGATGATCCACCATGTTCCAGTCCATGAGGGCCCATAACACCTTAGGAACCAAAATTTGGTGTTCATTCAAATACAAACATCAAAAAAAATACCCTATCAAACAACATGTATTTTTATCATGGAATCTATCACAACACCATTCATATTCTACACAACATCTATCACAAAAATATGCAATTGTTAATTCATTATAGATGGCATGGAAAGAATGCATTACATGTGAAGTCCAGCAAGTTCCTCTATGATGCATGAGATGACATACCTCATATAATCAGGGTTGCGACAGAGATAGAACCCCAATAATATCAAAATTAATAGCACAAATCATGTGAGTCACCCATCAGGGAAAATCAGATCAACCGTAAACTTGAAAACCCAGAAGAAATTGCAATAAATGAGGTAGTATGGCTTTTCCCTACACATGGGTTAGCTACTCCCGGGCACAATATATTACCAATCACCTATTATGTCTTATCCCTATCTATAGGCTCCAAACATTAAACCAAGAGAAAATAATTCCTCTGATACCACATTGTAATTTCCCAGTTCCAGAATCCACCTAGAGGCCCCCGGTACCTGGATGGTCACATGACATCAAGCGCATTTTCCCAAAAGCCAGAGGTTGCCGACTAATAGTGATGGCCTTGGGTATGATAGTGGGGAAACTATTTCATCATTGGAAGTGTAACACTGCGTTAGAGAAAAAAATATACAATAGAAAAAATTGTAAATATCCAACAATGGTAAACAAGAGAAGACTGGAATAATAAACAAATATAGAACATATGTATATATAATGATTTATGGTACCCATGTCTTGGAAAACTATAAAACAAGTCATAATACTGAATAAAAACAATACTAAACCCATGTACAAAAGAAACAGAAAATATCTCCATAGCATCTCAAGCCTATGCTTGGCCCCATTCTCTCTAGCTCCATAACACGTCAAGTACCAGAAGTAGAAGGGCTGTGGCCTTTGTCTATACCTGTAGCAATATAATCTGTTTGCGCCCAAAAGCATGGCCCAACAGGGGGTTAGACTAAATCATAGTAGGCAACCACCACAAGATCTATGCCTAACATTCATTGAATATATGACAGGAAAAAATATTGAAAGCAGTAAAAAGGAACGTACTCAACAGTAAACAATCCACAATTTCAATATCATGAAACAACTATCCAAGAAGATCAACACAAATAGGTAACCCTCTAGGAAGTACCCATAGCCTATCCTCTCAGGTTATACCTAGCAACACAATTATGTAATTAACAAACAGGTAACCCCTTGGGAAGTTCCCATAGTCTATCCCCTCTAGTCCTACCTATCATGTACAAGCAAACCTCTAGGTAGTAAAATTGGTCTAACCCATCTGGTTCAGCTTAATCATAGACTGTCTGAGGAAGCACTCACCATCAATTCCCCATATTGTCTCGTATCGTATCTGAAGGTGCTCTATAGAAGCACTTACGTCATATTCCCTTTATGGCCCGTGTTGAGGAACTACAGACACTCTGGGGAAGCACTCAACATCAATTCCCCCTGTGGTCAAATTACATAAATTATAAGACACATTGGGCAATCCCTTTAGTCCATTCTACCTATGGTCTACTACACCGGGTTCTCATAGACCTGTGTAAGTGAAACAAGTATAGCAATTCATATTGCCTAAAATAAACCTCAAGAACTACTTGGCTAGCAGTCTATAACATATCAACATGTCAGATATACAATATCACTCCATCCTACAATTATAGGAATGGGAAACAAAAAAGAAAAACTAAACTGTCATAAATAGAACATGCATGGGCAACACCTCCAAATCATATAAATCAACACTATTCACTTACAAATAACCTCTACTCGCACACACAAGAAAACCAAGAAATTAATAGTGTTAAAAATGGTAAACACACAATACAATTCAAAGACCTTAAACCGAAAGGCACAAACCACCTACACTTAGCGTTTGTCGATATCAACCTCTTTTCCCAAACGTGATCCAAACCAGGTGAATGCCACCTTGAAACCACCTCAAAAACCCTTTTCTAACATCAACAAGGTCAACATTTAACACACTAAGGCCACACAACCCGAGATCTACATGAAAACCTTGTAGATCTGGGAAAACTAAGAGAGGAAGAGACAGAGAGAGAGAGAGAGGGAGAGAGAGAGAGCTAACCCAAACCAAAATCTCAATGAACCAAAAGAGGGACTTACCCAATGAGAACCGCCTTCGATCCACCAAGAAACCCCTTTTACATGCCTCAAAAAAGATCCAAGGAGCTTAACCGACCTATAAAAATTAAAACTTAAGAGTGAGCAATGAGTGGGAGGTTGAATGGTGGAGGTATGGAAAATACCGAGTGGCCAGTGACTTAAAAAAACTGTCTTTAAGTGGCCGCATGGTTACCCCGCACGGTTTGGAAAACTATGACCCAATTGTAAATTTGCCAATATCTCACCTAGGGATTTTTCAAGGCTTTCTCGCATGGTTTGAAAAACCATGAACAGCCCATGCAGAGCCCACTATCATGGGTGCACAGTTTTCTGGGCTGGTCGCACGGTTTGTTTAGACCGTGCACTAATCGTGTGCCCCTTCACAACCTCCCCAAAAAACACTTTTTCTCAAAAAAATGGCCAAAAAAGGAAAATATACCTGAAAATAAGGTCACAGTTCTTACACACAATGTATAAGGTCAATTGAGAATTCAACATATTTTTTAGGAGGAAGACCAGGAAATTCCTCTGGAAACACTTCAGCGAATTCTCTCACAGTAGGCATGTCTTCTATGATGGTTACCTCCTTAGACTCAATAATCTGAGCGAGATACACATTCTCATAGGGTAGTAATATCCATGCTTGAGATTGTAGAGCTAAAAAAGGTTCATCTTCCTCCTTACACTTGTAAATAATCAGGGGTCGATTATCCACATGGAGAGTGATTTCCCTCTCACGATTATTTATGTTGGCTCTATATAAGGAAAGTCAATCCATGCCAAGAATTATATCAAATTCTAACATGGGGAGTATTAATAGGTTCTTCAGTATGTTTAATACAAATATTATTATAGAAGAGTAGTTATATTCATTGGATGCAATGATTTCACCATTTGTGATAATCACTAAAATCTTCACGTCCATGATTTGTGGTGGTGCTGGGATTATTCAACTAAACATTCCTGATATAAAAGAATCAATATACCATAAATAAAAGAGTATTATCACTATTCTAGGAAGAATAACTATCGTACCTATAACCACTTCATTTCTGGGGTTCACTTCGGCAGTAGTGATGGAAACATCTCACCCTTACTGCCTTGGAAGTTGTTGGTTGCCTCCGAAAACCCTTGGATTAAGGCACTGATTTTCATGATGCCCTAGTTCTTTGTATTTGTAGAAATAAACCACGAGTTGAGGTTCGAACAGAGCATTCCTCTCCTCTGTCATATCTGTGGGTCTTTCTATCCGACAGTTAATAGCGATGTTCCCTTCTCTTTTACACCTAAAACGTTTCCTCATCCCCATCAGGTAGTTTCTGGGGTGCTTCTCTCCTCACCATTGGCATGTAGGGTGATGGATATTCATTGCACCATTGGATTTATCAATCGGAATGCAAAAAATGAAGTCCACTTTATGCTTCTTATCCCCATGATACCCCTGAGATTCCCCGACCTCCATTTCTACTTTGAGGGAACATCAGAAAATTCCCTCATAGTTGTCAAAGTCATGGATTGCTAGTTCTTTTCGTAGGGTAGGTTTTATCCCACCAAATATGCGGTCAACCTTGTATTTAGAGGTAACAATAAAGCTGAAGGATTTTTATTCAAGACATGTGAGGTTTTCCTCGTACTCTCCAATAGATTCGTCATATTTTTTGATTTTGAGAATGGATGTCCCTTTCCATATTAAGTAAAGGGGTGTGTAGTAAATATTTATCAAAAAACTTCTTACGAAAATCGTTCTATTACAATGTATTGATCTCCTACTTAGGATTTGAATTTTTCATCAAAATCCACCATTTATAAAAATTACACTCCATAGGATATGCATCTAGGATAACCATCTCATGTTCAAAACAATGAAGGATGAAGACGAACTTTTTAATGGAGTTTATCCATTGTTCAGCGATCGAGGGATCAAATGATCCATTAACAATAGGTGTCCATTTTCTCATGAATCTCTTGATAGTGACATGTTTATCTTTGGGGGGGGGGGGGGGGGTTGAACATTACTCTAGACCCATGTTTTAATTCAAATATTGAGTTAGCTGAGAGTGAAGCATGACAAAGTTCTTAATTCCTACTCCCATTGGATTGAGCATCTCATTAGTATTGTCATAACATTGATCTTCACATCGGTTGTTAGACTGAGGCCACCTATTACCAGTCATTGGATGGAATAAAAGTAATGTTAGGGATAACACATATATGGTAATCAAAGGAAAAAACCGATGACTTATAAATAACTTTTATTTCTTTAACATATGAATCTATTGGCTTCAGTCTATTTTATCCATGATATAATTTCTAACATATATTCTTAGAGCATTTTGTTGCCCCTAAAAACTGCTTCATACTATGAATGTGAATTTACCAGAGTATATCCCCTTGAAATGTCGTAACCAAAGTGCAGCAATGCCTATTTCTGATCACTAATTCCCATTCGATTCTAGCTCAATGCGGTGTTTTCGGGTTTTACCCCTAGGATACATCTGTACTAGAAGCACGTCTACCTGCTCCTATCTAGACAAGGATGCATTTTATTGATAAACCACATACTCAATACATAACAAAAATTAAGGATGTTTTTATTATACTTAGTCTTGTATCTGAGGCTTTACTGGGGGTTTATAATCCTAATCCCAAAAATATCTAAACCTATCCTCTAATACAAACTATGACAACCCTGCTTTTTATTGCACAATTAAACACAATTTATTACATAAACATAACCTGATATAACATAGAATATTGAGAGGTATAATGTATTTGAGGCTTATGATCATTAAATAAAAAATTAAAACATGAAATGCAACATCATTATTGAAAACTTCCTTTACATGACCACTACATTCCCTAATACTTAGCATTACATGGGATAACCTGAGCACATGTATAAGTAAAGGATGAGCTATAGAGACCAGTAAGGGAATAATCATTGAATAACATGAAGAATAAAATACATATTATGAAATATTCATATCAATAGATCACAAGATAAGAATAAACATAAGGGCATGATAAAGCATTTTAATCATAACCTCGAAATGCGGAAACAACACTTAACATGGAATTAGCATGAGCCAAGGCTCATTGCACATGAAGCAAGAGTAAACCCTTATTGCACTTGATGAATGAGTAAAACCTTATTTAACTTGAAGTAGAATGAGTATACAACCATTTCACATGATGTATCATGATACTATACTTTACGCAATGCATTGGAGCGCTATTTGGGTAAACCCTTCTTAAACATTTAATTTCATGCATAAGTGTGCCACATGGATCATAAAACATTGAATTATTCAACGTAATCATTTATTCAATGATAAAAGTACATAGAATATAGACATTAAACACAATAAATAGTATGTAAATGTGCATAATGGTGAATACTCTTGATAGGTAAATGGGTATGGTATTCACAACACAATGACTTTGGCTTGGAAAAGCGCGGTGCAATTTCGGCAGCATAACGGCGTGACAGAAGAACTCATAAAAATGCTTGATGAGAGAGAAAGGGGTGTCTCACAATATTATCATGCCATGGATAGTAAAAATTTAAAATAGATACATGGCTCAAAAAATATAATATAATTTAGATTCTTGATACAAATGAATTTCATGAATGTAAATGAGGAGAGAGAAATTCCTTTCGGAATTTCAGCATAGTAACGGGTGTACAAGGGAGGAATTTAAGGAGAGAGAAAGGGTAATACCATAAATAAAACATAATAAGGTCATTATGGGTGAGTTACAAAACCATACCCCAATATTTATAATTTAAATTAAAAGGGAATGACAATTTAAAGAATATTAGACAAAAATGATAAAGGAATAAAAACCCTTACTTGGAAGTGTGCATCCAAAGGCTTGAGAGAGGCTTGAGAGAAGCTTATTGGGAGCTTGGGGAACCTTGGGAGGATTATAAAGATAGGAGGGATGAATATAAATGAACTAATAAGGATTTTAGTGAGGTGGAAGTGGGATTTTGAGTGGTTTTATATAGGAAAGATTAGGGAATTATTTATTATTTTGATTTGGGACACCTCACATTAAACTAATCCAAACTAAAAACCAGCCCATGTTTTTTGCCCATAGTTTTTGGAAAAGGGGAGTGGAAAACAATATTTTATATGGCCAAATACCTAAATTCTTAATATAATTGGGTTTTTTAGGTGGAGGTGAGTCACACTCCAAAGGAAAAAAAAATTAAAAAGAAAAAATGTTTAATTAGTCTTAAAGGGTCCACTAATGCTTTGTAAAATAAATCAAACAAACATAAAATCACATTATTTTAATGTTAAGAAATATATTGTTTGAAAATAATGTTTATATTATTTTATTACTTGACTATTGAGTGATGATTTTGTCATAAAACACATTATACATTTTAATGGTATTTAATTTTTACCTAAAAATTTGACTGTCTCACAAAATTATGAAAGATTCACCGTTGGATAATTTCGACGTCCTAATTCCGGAAATAATATTCATTTTATCTAAATGATTTTTTAAATCTGTTAATTTTAACTTTTAAAATAAAAACAATCATTTATAAAAAATTCACGGGATTTGAAAAAAATGGATTTCAAACCTTAATAGAAATTACAATTTCATTAATAGAATTATAAGATAAATAATATTTAATAAAAAATAATTTAATAATAATAATAATAATTTATTAAAATATAATATAAATAAAAAATACAAAAAAATTATCAAAATAGATTTCGTAATTGACCATTAACTAAAAATACTATTTGTGCTTTAAAAAACTATTTGCAAGGTAACAATAAAATTAAAGTATATTCATTGTTATATACAAAAATAATGTACATAACCATAATACTAGGGTATTGTAACATAACCCCTTATAATAGCCGTATAAGACCAGAGAATAAGGTGTGAGGTTGTGACTGACTCTTGGGGTGACTCAGATAACATCACATTTGTGTTAATCTCTGTCAACTTCTACGTTTCCCATAGGTAGTTCCGCTCATGCTTAACGTGTTCAAGCTTGGTTTGTTGTTGGTCAAGCATGAAGACCAACAATGCCACCTCTTTTCTGATCTCCAAAAAAGGGGATTCTTATGAGTAATATCTACTAGATGAGTTCATCACTTCCTTTGTCTAAGTAAATTAGATTTTTTAAAGACCATATTTATACTAATAATGTGATCAATGTTCAATAGCTACAATAAAAATAGTCATAATTACTAATGGTATTTTTAAATCCAAAAACATAAAACAAAATAAGTTTACATTTTATATAATCATTTTATATAAAGAGTCATTTAATTAGATCATGATGGATTTACATTAACGAAATTCTTGGTCGTTACGTGTAGAATAGAAGATAATGATCTATTAGAATGACACATGAGTGACAATAGTCCATCAATTAAATATTTTATTATATATACATTAATTAAAAAGTTACAATGTTTCTAGGTAATGATCATCATAATAAAAATTTATTCAATGATTCTATGATGAGGTCGTAATCATAAATAGTTGGATGTAGTGAAATCAATAGATAGACTATTAATATATGTTAATGAGTTAGAAGATTTTCAATACTGGTGCAATTATAATATAATTAAATTATAATTTAAGATACATGTTTAGTTTTGTAATATATTTAACAAAAACTTATATAATATGCTTTTCAAGGTTTAAATATTATCTATGCCCACAAAACATATTTAGGTTATCAAATTATAGTATATAATAGGTGCCTTAGACCCCGAGAGAAAAATAAAGAATGTATTTCTGGAAATTTTTCTAACCTTGTAAAAACATTGTATACCACATCTACATTCAATTACAATATAATATATGTTTATTGAATGTATTTAATCAAATTTTTTTCATTAACCACAATATGTATTTTAAATAATAAAAGGTTGTAAAAAGATAAAATAATATTGTTAATTTCATAGAATATTTTCAACACTAGACTCACCCCCCATGTGTCTACAATAACACTCTGGGAAAATTTTCATGAGTATTATATCACAATTTTCCCTTGAATGTGAAATTATTTTAAATTTCCTGGTGTTTTATAAAACTTTTATGAAGTTAATATGATAAATTAATGATCACTGCATGAAATTAGTAGTTTCTATTCATGTCACACCCAAAATCTATTTTTATACCAAGCCGTCATGAAATAGATAAAATTGAGATTACAGGAATTTTCTATGTATATAATGTATTGGAATACCATCAACTAGACGAAGGAAATGAAATTGGTCATTGTTCCCCAAATTTGATTATAATTCATGGGGGGAGATAGTATATGTTGCTTTGATGATGAATTCAATTAATCAAAATGTACGGTTTGTTTTGATGTCATTGAGTACTTGAATAATGTTTTAGTTGATATTTTCACTCATATTTTATCTTATATAAAAGGAATATAGGATCAAAAGTTGCATATGTTTTTGAAGGTATTGAATATTATGATACATTAGATAAATAAATAAGTAGTTGTATCACTCTCATAAAACTAGAAAAACCTTGGGATGAAAGCGTTTTACATTATAAATAATCAATATCTCTAAATGATTAATAACATAAAATAAATCATTAAGAGAAACAAATGGTTAAATATTTGTTCAATAAAGTGATACTCAAATTGGATAATAAATATAAATCTCAATATGGGATTTCTTGAAACAGATGTGATTCTCAAACAAAGGAAAATAACTCATGTAGAGTCTTATAAATATTTGGAATCAATATGTGATACTATAAAAAATATGGAAATATTCTTATATAATTAAAAGATTTATTGATTAATTTTACTCCATGACACTATATAACAATCAATAAACTACATTCTATTGGAAGAAGGAATACACTACCACGAAAAATTGGTATATACTAAATATTTTATTAAAATTAGTTTAGCAATAAAGTAAAATTTAACATATGAAATTAGGTAAAAATATAAAATTACAGAAAAATATATCATGGGACAATTTCTGAATGTCCAAGAAAATAACCTCAACAATTATATCAATATAATAATGTGGTTTTGAATATAAAATATAAATATACATTAGTACGAAATTCTAGTTTACCCATTACAATTGAAAAACAATTTAATTTTTTATAAGATTAATGTTTTTTTGAAGATTGGGAATAGGTCCATCAACAGAGGGTGTAACTTTTTATTAACATTAAATAATAGAAGGTAGGAAGAATGGGGTGAAAATTTAATAAAAATTTGAAACACAATGTGAAGAATTATAATCTATAATAGAATAATAATTTACCTTCCTAAACCTTATATGATTTATTTGAAAATATATATGAGTATTTAAACAAATATTATTTAAATTATGAAAGGTTATTAGTGTTTAATAACACAAAACAACACTTATACCAATGTGATGAGAGTGATAAAATATTCAATGAATCGTGTGAAATTGGAGATAAATTATCAAAGAGAACATATGAAAATAATATATCTAAGCATTCTAATAATAATATTTTATAAAAGAAATTTGAAGTCAAAGTCGAACAAATGTGGAGCTTCATCTACCATTGAAGTAAATGTTTCATCATGGACCATTGAAAAATATCCTCTAATCCCATCTTAATTGGGAGGATGTTAGTATATAAAATGGAATATATCAAAAATTTATATTTTATTATTGGATTAGTGGTAGATATCCCTGTAGATGATTAAAAATTAACTAAAAAGATTCCAAATAAATATAAACTAAAATATGTTGAAATTTTTAGTTGAAGGAGATAAATGGAAGGAAACGTCTATTTTAAGTGTATAAATTTATTTAACATACAAATGGGGAAAAATTTAAAATCAAATGTTACACAGTGTACCATGAAAGATGTTTTTATTATAGAGTTCTCACATAAATAAGGTCAAATATGTAAATAAGTAATTCTTGAAAAAATAGACAACAAAGATGGAATTGGAGAGCTATATAGTGGATGAAAAAAGAATGGAGGTTATTTTATTAATAATATTAATAATACTATTATTAATATAAAAAAATTTGAAATGAATATGAATACTTTTATACCCAATGATTTATAGTTTTGTAAATTTAAGGGTAATGTTTTCATTTAGAGTTCTGATCCATGTGGATTTTAAATGAAAATATTTTTTGGGTTTGTAGACAAGTATCTTCTACATTTATGAAATTTAATAGATATTTTAGACTCATTGTATTACCATATGATTTCATTAGGTTGAAGCTCAAATAATTTATGAAATTATAGTTTTTAATAAACCAAAAAATTAATTAATTATTTCAAATTACATATTACATTTTATATAGATTCCATTTATGACAAAATTTTCATTAATTTTTTCTATATCTTTTTCTCCCATGTATTCATATATTTGATTAATTTATTGGAAATTACAAGTAAAAAATTTAGTTTCATCACTCTCTCATGTAATAAATATTAATTATTTTGATAAATGTGGAGCAAAAAATTTGGGGGTGATGGTTTATTAATCATAGTTTTGAATAGAGGTAGAATAAATTTCAATTTAACGATGTTAAACAATATTATTGGAACCTCAGTTATTGTGGAAGGACATTACAAATTTTATTAATTGTCAATAAGGTGTAGTAAACATATTGACATACATTATTTCATGAATGAATTTATTTTTCTTAAAAATAAACAAAAGTTGGGAGATTAAGGTTCCAATTTTTTTTGATGGTTTTGTATGTTGTCAAAAAGTGTCTATATGTATATATTGGCGATGTCGTGTTATTGATTAAAAATACCCTCAATTGAAATGAATATATTTCACAAGCGATTTACTATAGAATAATAAAGAGCGTGAGAACATTATATCAGAAAAATAGGATGGGAGGATTACATGTGAAAGCTATTAAATGCGATAATGGAGGATCCAATTGTCGTATACAGGAAAATAAAAAATTATGTATGAATTATATATAATAGATTTATTAATCAAAATGAGATAAAATGTATGAAATTTGAGATCTGATCGTAATGGAGTGAAAATATGGCTTGATGTTTTTAGTGACCTTTTAAGATGTATTGATCATCAAGGTTGCTAAATAATGATAATTATATCTCCTAAATAAAGTTTTCAGAATATTTTACATTGTCTAATTTCATTTTATGCAGCTCGTAATTTAATTTATTAATTCTAAAATTTACATGTCTTGATGAATTTGAAAAACATCAAAAATATATTTATGATTCATGTTCACTTTAAGGATGGACCATGTTATTCCTAAAGGTGATGTTTATGAAACATAAAGAAAATTACATGACCTAAATATGAATTATTTTCCACTTCAACCCCATGATTGTAAACAAAATTTTCCAATACATATGCATGAGTCTATAAAGTGGACATTGATTTGGTAGTTCATAAAAATCACAATAAAGATAACCATTATATACGTAATGATTATTTTTAAACTATGTAAAAATAATAAGTATTTATTTAAGAATAAATATTGTATTTTCAATTATCCTTGATTCCATGTAAGTATAAATGGAAAATAGTTAAATATTATGTGGAATATCATATCCTTGATTATTATTTATGAAAAAAATAAATACATACTGAAAAATTCTGATGTATGAAAAATGAAAATAATAATAGTTTCCAATGTTTTGATGTTTGAAGTGAAAAATTAAACAGGATTATTCGAAAATTATTATTTCATGTTAAAAATATCATTAATAGATGAATATATGTGATTTATGAAATACTAAAAGAAAATTTATTGTGAACACATAGGGTTTGTCACTACATAAATTGTTTGCGCTAATTAAAAGAGAGTATTTGAAAATATAAATTGGTAAAAAAAATTGTAAATAAATTTACTGTTTAATGGGTTCTTTTTAAATTAATAATATATCAAAAAAATTATTCAATCTTGGATTAATAACATGTGTGTTGATATGCTATCAATATTTTAAAAACCTTTGTTTATGTAATTTTTGGTTTGCGTGATCATCTAACACATCAAAGAGATAGTCCCCCCACCCAAAAAAAATTTCATTATGATAATTATAGAGTTAAGAAAAATTATTAATGAATATTTTTGTTGGAATATTTTGAGAATAAATATAATTATTCGTATATATTAATAAAAGGAATATTTATTTAGTTGGGAATAAAAATGTAAATAAAAAAATAAAAACTGATCTCCTAGAATTTTAGTGGATATCATTGATGATTCCCCAATATAAAACATTGGGGAAAATAACACGGTGTATTTCTGGGAATGAAGCCATTATTTGTTATTTTTTTGGCTTGTATGATACCTCAAGAATTATTACTTTTTTTGGAAATTTTAAAATAACAACAACAAAATGCGGTACTGATACATAAAAGGTAATTGTGTAACAATTTATAATAATTGGATAAATAGATAGTTATGAAAGAATAAAATTTATGTATCGCTACAATATATATATATATATATATATATATATCTGTGTGTGTGTGTGTGTTTGGTGTAGAATTGGATAAGAAGAAGCTGATACAATTCTCTGAGGAAGAATATTTTAAATTTAAGAAGTGTAATTTACACTGTAACTAACAGTAGTTAGATTCAAGAGATCATGTCGTGTAAGAAAAGGGGGTGATAAAGAAAATGAAAATTAAATGGATCCTACGAAACATAGTATTGTATATGATTTTTAAAAATATGAATAATAAATGAGAATTGAATAGGATGGTGGTGGTAATAACCCTTGGAGTATGAGTGAGAGAATATAAGAAAAGAAATTCAGTAGTATATATAGATATTTTACTATAAGAATTGATTTTGTTTCATTATTATTTTTCATGATGATATAAAGTATGTTAAAGAATCTATTAAAATCTATAAGATATGATATTATTGGATTCAGTGACTCCACGATAAATATAGGTGATATGCTTCAACATATTTATTGTTTTCTAGGACTGGTGGTATGCCACTCTAAATAACCTAGGAGATGTAACATTTGATCACTTACGTAATATAGAGAAAACAAAAAATTATATAATATTTTGTGAAATGTTTTAGGATAAACTATTAACACCATTTGTAATTTTGTGTTTCTAGTATAAAAGAGAAAACATGCCTCATACATCCTATTCACAATAAGGAGAAAGTCTTATAATATAGTCCAACTCGTGAAAAAACAATGTGTTATGCATTTAAAATATTTTTGAAAATCTTATATGTTTATTTAATGATATAAAAGACAATGTTCAATTAATATTAATCATTAAAAAGTTAAAATTTTAAAAAATTATTATAATTTTAATAGATGACTTATAATTCAGTAAAAAGCTAGAAACACCTGATTAAATGCCCACTCAGTTTTCAATATTAATATTACATATAATTTTAAAACCCCTTTTAAAAACACGTTAAAAAATATTACATACATACTTCTATAAAGTATCACATATAATATACTTCAAGACCAAAACTATTTTTTCCCATTTAGGGGTTTTGATAATCTGCTTACATCACTATGAAGTTCATAAATTATCCCAGTATTATCATATAATAAAACTGTCACCGTGAAACCAATACCGAGAAAAATATATTACTTATTTTTGATTGAATATTATAGAGATATATGAATCATATTCATAATTTTTAACTCATTTAATAGGTAATTAACACTCCCTTACTTCACAACATAAAATGTTAGGGTGTCAATTACTTTTGTTTTCTACATGAAACATTTCTTTGTTCATCATCATCACTTATTAAACATTTTAGATCTAACAATTTCTTTGAGTTTTATATTCATTTTTTAATTTTACTATAATAATAGTATATTTTTTATCTTATAACAACTCTATGCCCAAATATACTCTCACTAGATTTTTAGACATTATATCACGTTCAAGATATATTTCCAATAAAAATAGTTTACTTCATATTGTGGAATAGAATTTATTTATTCATTTGATAATATTTAATAATAAATATATTATTTTCTTGTTATATAATCTATTCATTGTTTTTTAGAACATTCCTAAAAAAAATATTTTATAAAATATTCCAATAATGGTGGTGGGATCAAATCCATCATATTTTAACAAAAATATTGATAGATACATTAATGTGTGATAATTTTTATTCTTCGTGTAATTTTCAATCATGTCATGAACATGATGAATCAAAAACCAAATTATTGAGTCCATAATATCACAATATTCATAAAAAACATTTTTAGGAACAATTTTCCATATCATATAAGAAATTTATGACCAAAAATAAAATTTTTTTTAAATATGAGCTTGATATATCCATCTACTTACATCTCTTTTATATAGAAACTCTTTTATCCATTATATGAATGAAATTTAAAAGATTAATTATATCTTATATTATATTTTAATGTTTTTTTATATTTTAAACACTTGTAAAACAAATATTCAGTATTATATACACTTCAAAATAAAATAATGGATTTCTATAAAATAATTTTTATATTTGAAAAATTTATTTAGCTTCACATGAAACTTATATTCATTCTAAATAATTACATTATATGGAATCAATGGTATTCATTAATGATTACACATTTACATTTAAATAAAAATGAATATCTATAAAAATAAATATTATATGATTTATCCTCTATCATATAATCTTTCGATTTCCAAATTTATCAACATATTCTAAAAATATTGCACTAAAACCTAGAAATATTATTCACCAGTTAAACAATAATCATCAATTTAAAAATTATTGCAAATACATTCTCGAATTCATGCCCATTTTATGAAAATATCTAAAATTAAAAAATAATGAAATGTATATCCATAATTATCCTAAAAATCACTTGTATCCAATTCATTCACAATCATATTGAAAATATATGTCGAGTCTGAATTTTTTTAGTCATTTTGATTAAATTCAATAAAATATATGATTGAACCACTATATTCATCTCATGGACATCTATATTTACTTGTGGATCAACATTAATAGCTTGCTACTCATGAATAGATTATATAACAAATAAAATATTGTTTCATTGAAAAATATTAATTAATAAATTTTATGTATTCCAATTATTATCTTTTCCCTAGGGTTAGTCTATAAAAAAAATTAGATGATGATGTTGTTTAAATATAAACTATAAGAGTTTATTAGATTTATATAAAGTACTACAATCATTTAATATGAACTTTATTAAATTATCTTCCACAAAAATGATGGCATCTAATAATATATATATTAATCATTAATATGATTATAATCAATTTTCATCATAAAATTAATTAGTTGATCCCATAAATAACCTTATACTATATACGGCAGATTGTCATGTCATTCAAATAATATATGAATCTTAGATAATTGAGTTAAAAAATCTATCAAATAAATTATAACGATTAACATAACTCAATTCAGTATCCTAATGGTTTGGTTTTCTATACATCGTGTAACCCAAATAATAAACTACGATTGAGGTAACAATAATTATGTTTATCACATTACATTGTTACTATATCATAAATTATCTATGGGAACCAAATGGATAGGGACACATGTTTTGAATATTAATGTTCTTGGAATGTGTCCCTTCTGAAGAAATATTTCATTACATATTAGTAATGGGGTTTAATATGACCACTTTTAGTAATGTATTACCCTTAAATTCTACCATTATTTTAATTAATGAGTTTTTAATCACATCCTATTCACTAAATTAAGTAGTTCATTCCAAACTGATTTATAATTATATATATAACTCATTGATTAAGTTATGAACCCAAATTTTTTATCCAACTATATTAATTTATATACAACCCCATCTTAATCATAAATTCCATACATCACTTTCACATAATTCGTTATAATCATATAAAATCATTAATTTCTATAAATTTATGCTTGATGTGATGAATATACTAGCCCAACATCTCAAGATAAGGCCTAATCCTCTAGGTCATTGAGCTTCCTAACACAATGTACCTCAACCCAATGATACATTATTGACGTGATGACTTAAATATATCATAATTGTGACACCTAATATGTATAAACTATAATTACATACTTAATCTAATCCCACAAACCAATATAGTCATAATCCAAGATACAATAAAACTAAATTCATTTTAATATGTACCATTTCTGTATTTAAATCCATGTATGCAATCATTGATGTATATTAATAATTTGAACTAAATAATATGTCAATACTCATAATATAACCTAAATTTATGAAAAATCGAAAAATAAATAAAATTACCGAATTTTATAATTTAGCAATTCATTATATTCAATCCTTAATTAAACTAAAATAAATATTGAATATTTATATCTAATATGAATTATTTCGTATTATTATTTTCTGAAATTATACATAAATATATGATATGAAATTTAATGTAAACATCTTATAATTTTAATCTATTATGTAAACAATTTACATAATCTAATATCATGTTTTTAGTATTATATAAACAGTAATAACAATAATTGTGAATATAATTGTGATGTGGTCAAAATATTTTATCTTACGAGGAATTTAATCATAATAAATAAAATTAAAGAACTTTGAACAATTTATAATTTTCAATATAAAAATACATATTTTTTTGTACGCATTATTTTTAATGTTTTAATTCCATTAAAAATAAAACATTGAATTTTAATATTAAAATTTTATATGTAAAATATAAACCATTTAATATAATTTAAAAATGTTTATTATTATAATAAATATATTGAATGGATTATTAGTTTAACTAATGTTTCATAAACTTTTAATTAATAATCTATAAAAATTGAATAATTATCCAATTTATAATCATTTTGGTAAATTTGATAAATATAAAAAAAATATATGAATTCTAAAAAATTGAAATTATTTTATTGAATTATAAATTAAAATTTAGAAACATGTAAATTTATATTAATTTCACCATTAATTATATGAGTTATAAAATTATTTAGTGTTATAAATCATAATAAATGAATGATAATACATCTCATGTGAGATAAAATAAGTAGGCTGGCTGAAATCAGATTAAACCCAAGAACCCTTAATTGCATCCAATGACTAGAACCTGGTAAAAAAATAAATCTTCCTGCATATAGCATGATGAAGGATAAACTATACAGAGTGGTGAACATAAACTAATTATAAAATAATGACTACAATTACCTCGAAACACACCTTAGGACGCGTTTTATTGTTATGTCTTCATTTTCACATAGGATTAACTCAACACATTCATGCATTGTCTTGTTCTAAAAAAAGACACACAAAATAGTTCCATCACATAGTGTGTCACATGGCCTCAAATGTGACCCCATTAATTATAAAGGATGTCATCTAACAGATAGAGTATATGGTGGTGTAGTGGGGAGACAATACCGTCAAGATAACAGTAAAAGAAAATTCAAATAAATAGATTAACAGCAAAATAATGTTATCAACTGACTGTGGATGGTAATGAATCCAAATGTAATAATTATCTAAAATAAATATTATCCGGTATCATATACAAAATAATGTAATGTCATATATCTATCCTAATGGGATTGGAAGACCTATAACTGGTATCAATAAAATGTAAGTATCAAAAGAAAAAGGCCAAACAATCTCTCTCCAATAGTATCACGGGCCATAGCATAGTGCCATGATTACTATATCTTATTCAATAATAAGTCAAGAATAAAAAATTGGTTGATTTACTTTATCCCATCCAACATATGCATAATCTATAAGAGTGACAATAGTGACCTGATTAATGTGTGAGATAAAATTAGTAGGCCACCACCAACTGTGTCTATAAATATTTAGTACATGCAAATAATATGACTAGTGTTAAAATATATTAAACTTATGCAAGAAAAATGTAAAAGGATTGGCTCTGGTTCTTGATTGACACTAGGTATACACCACCAACATCATCTCATGTGGTATAGTCTCTAAACATGAAACCATCAGTACAAATATATATGGTTTATATACACAATGATCCCTAACCATATATATAAATGTGCACTACTACTAATCAGGACTGGTGGAGTAACCCAGATGTCTATTGGTAGTATCATGTGTCATTTAAGTTAAAAGGGAATTCATTCCCCATCACATAATAATATAAATATGCTGATCATGTATCATATTAGTAGGGATGTCATGCCCACTTATTATAATATATAATGGTCTATATGCCCATTCATTATAATTTACAAGGGTATCTATACCAATTCATTATAATCTATATGGGTCATTATAACCATTATTCATAATTAATAAGTATCTTTATTCCCATTCATCCTAATTCATAAGTTTATTTATTTCCATTAATCATTATTAAAAACGGTATCCAATCCTATTCATCAAAATTCTTAAGGATCTTCCTGAATAAGTGCGAGAGATGAAATATACTCCATGACCAATAATGACAATATAGGGATGCAATGAATTTATATCTCATTTTGGGTACATCATTCTATTATCTCATTAATATAGGGTCTCTATGACCAAATATAAAATATATATTAATCTGTTAAAGGAAATAGGAAAATATAATAGATAGTTCATTATTAAGAAGCATTTAATTTTAACTATGGTGTAACCATTGACCTATTTCTGTATGTAATGTGGTTATTCCACTCACTCCAAATTTAATTGAATATAATCATCCAAAATATGAGACATGAAAAATGATACATAGGATTGTTTTATCATTTAATAATTTCTAATTATAAACGAACATTTATAGTCGCACCACAAGTGGTTGAAACAATTGAACCGGACCAATACAAATGATATTAATAGGGGTGATATGTTTTCTTTATGAAGGATATTGATTTAAACATGGTTTATGTGTATTTTTATAGAAACACATGTAGAATCTAGTATGAGGAATCATGAAACATAGTTTAAATAAATAAGACAATAGGGATAAATAATAGACTACTGACCTTATTCCAATAGAGGAACACTCATCCAGTATCAGCCTCTGGTTTGGTCCAAATCAGATGATAATTTAATATAGAAGAAAACCCTAGAAATAGGTAATATGATGTCAATACAAAATAGGTTCATTGATAGAATGAGAAATGGTTAATGGAGCATAAGGAGTATGTAAATAACATATTGGAATTCCACAGGATGATTTGATGTAGAATCATTGAATGAATAAAGAAGTAGTCAATGAACTTATTTTAGAAGGGAGAAGGTTCTCTTCACCAGAAAATTTGAGGTTTTATCTCTATTTGGCGAAGAAATATCATATTATATTAAACATATTTCCCCTTAAGAGGAAAATTGTAATTTTAGCCAACCTATAGGGTTCACATAGTTTTAATGCTTGGTTTTCCAAAATGTGCACCTACTATTATCCATGCACTATCTAAGGAAGCAAATGAAATAGTTAGTACACATGGGTGGGGAAACAATGTGAAAACAATTATATTGGGATATATTAAAAACCATTGTTATTTTTTCAAATAATGTTTTATAGTTCACACAGTTATGGAAAACAGTGAACCCCACTTTTTCACACCAAAATACCCCAAATTGTTTGTAGAATGTAATGCCCTGACTCCAGCTACCCTGAGTCGGTGCATTACTTCGTAACATTTGAATGATCACAAAAGATCAAGTCTCGAAAGGCAGATTAGTTTAGTAGCCTTGGAAACACTAGATACATTCATAAGTCTTACATTACATCATAAAGTGAAAAACTAATAACAAAGTCTTCATAGTCCACACGGAAATCCTCTTCTGACTATCCCTGCAGGTCATTCATAAAATACTTCTTCACATCCTGGAAAATATTAAAACATTGAAAGGGGTGAGCTCAGATGATCAGTATGGATAACAATATTGCGGAAGCTTTCATAAATAAAAATAAACATTTAAGGCAATGTATGACTAAAAGAAAAGCCTTTTAAACTTTAACTTCAACATAATATGGCAAAAGTAAAATTAGATAATTCCATTTACTTATTCACATGGATATTCTACTGGTCGAATAATCACATGCAATATCAATAACCACTTTCATAATGATGGAATGCATAATCCAGACTATCATAACCACATAGTCAAGGCCTCGTGCCAAGACCACAAATAAGATTTTGTCAAGGCCTCGTGCCAAGACACTAGTTTGTCTCATGAGACCTGCTGATGCATCGAGGAGCTATAGCGGGATCCACCCATCACTTATTAAGTCAAATGCATTTTTCATATGAATAGGTTTAAACATATCATAAACCATAACATAATCATATCACATAAAACATTCATAAAGGAAACATAACATTTCCACATTTCAATCACAAGATATCAATATAAAACATTTATATAGTAATAACACTTTCAAAACAATTTTCAATACCAAAATAAAAGAATGTTAAAACTTTGTATTTATTTTTCATTAAAAAAAAGATACGGCTTGTAGAGGAAGTCGAAACTCAAATAATGATCACGACGGCGGAGAAGTCGTTGTCGCCACATATGTACTAAAAGAAAAACATTCCCTTTTTTCGTTTAGTAAAACGCTTCGTATAAAAAAGATTCCTTTCGAATAAATGTAAAAGTCAAGGGGGTTTATACACCGTATAAATGAAATTTGTGTATAAAACAAAATATGCCTCAATGAAAGGAGATTGAGACGAAGTCCATACAAAGATCATTTTTAAAATAAAATAGATCTATTATGTGTATTCATTATATTTACACATAAAGAAAGTATAAATACAATATAGGACATAATAATATCATGACATAATTTGAAAGTAGGAGATTATCCCAGAGATGGGAAATTGGGTTAAGAAATTCCCTTACATTGCGTCCTGTCCTGACTCGACCATTCTTTAACCTCCAGAATAATAAACTAGAGTTAATTTCTATTTACTTGAGAACCTTTTTCATGTTAATTATTCCTTTTATTTCCCTTATTACCAAGTTATGAACATTATGTAATTATTCAAGTTTATAACGGTCATTTTGTCAATCTTAGGTACTTGAGTCAAAAATAAAATTCTTATAATTATAAGTTGTTCATGTGGTGATATATCCATTATATCCAGAATTATGTTCATGATGTAGATATCATATATATCATATATATCCAGTATATACATGTATTTAAAATATTACATAACATTTAGTGGTAAGAAATGAAGTTCACCGTTCATGGAGACAGTAAGCCGTACGTACGCATGAACGCTACTTTCATTTCTATTTCGTACTTAATGGAATGAAATCATAATTATATAAAGTTATAATATAGTTCTTGTATAATATCATATATAATATCATTTACTCCATCTTTTATACATCCCACATATGGCATTAACGATTCACATCACTTTGAGGGGTCGGTAGTCCGCACATCCTAAAATGAAATTATCATGTTTACCCATAATGAAAATCATAAGGCATGCCATAAATGAGAAATACAGAAGCATAATTAAAACATAAACATATTATATATCCAATATAAATATAGTGACATCTTAATTTCCACCTTTTAAGGTGTTATATGAGTGTTGAACAATCATCGTTTCGTGAGGCAGAAATTTTCCATCCACAGAAACGGTATGTTCATTAACCACTAGATGTAGGTGTGTGTAAGTGTAGCTTGAATATTTCTTATAACAACATACTAGTATATTGAGGATACTGGTGTTGTTACAAAATAGAGGAATAAAAAGAGTGTAGGGGTTTGGATAAGCAAAATAAAACAAAACAACATTAGAGAAGACATTACCTCAAAATCGGGTAACTCTTTTTGATTTGAGCCAAAGGCTTCCTTGGAAAGAGTTCTGCCCAAAGTGAGGCTTCTAGGAGTAATAGGGGGAATTTGGGAGAGTATTTGGGCAGAGGTTGGCTGAGACAAAATGCTTTTAATGTGTGAGTAAGGTGGTAGAGGTGGGGTCCTTTTATAAGTGGAGAGGAGGGGCACTCTTGGAAAGTAAAGAAAAGTCACTTTATTATAAAATGAGTTTCGGATTTTAGAGGTCCCAAACTTATACAATTCGAGGGTAATGTGATAAGGGTTCTAAATATACTCATCCAATATGTTTTTGACAAGTTTATGCCTTGGATTTTACATTATCGTTTTATTTTATTTAAATCGTTAAATAATGAGGTCATCGCTGCATCATCATGATGTCATAAATAATTTAATTTATTTAATGTCTAAAAATTATAAAAAAATACTATGATGTAGGAACTATTTTTATCTTTACAAATACTATTTATAGTAAAAAATATGACTTGTATAACCCCATGTAAAAATTGTTTTGGTAAAACATTTCATGTTTGTGTCATTTTTTACTTTAACATTAAATAAATGGTATTTATGTCATTTTCTAACTAATGTGGATCCATGGGGTCCCCAAGTTGACCCATGGATTTTATTGGTCGCCCATGGAACATAAAATTAGTGTAGGACATGTGTCAAGCTCATCTCATATTATTAAAACATTATTTTAACCTTAAACTACACTAATTACCTCTAATCGCGATTAAGAACTTAAAAGTTACTATTCACCAATAATTATTTCAATCTCATTGAACCACATTTTACTTCTTAATGATATCCATGTATGTCAGATTTTTGAAATTCAAAACACAGATGTGGTAAAATTTCATTTAAACGAAAAATCAGTTTTTTTAAGTACCACTTAGTGGTTTCACTATTCATCAAAAATTGATGTTTTTCAGAAAAATCCCAAAAATTCACCCCAAGATATATTTGATATTCCGATTTCAAAAATGATGTCTATTTTACAAAATTTCAAATATATAAGTTGCATTAATTAATTTTATAATTAATTCCTGCTGTCACAACAAATAGCGTGTTTTTAAGAAACAATTTATATCAAAAGATTGACAATTGTTTATGTCCAATTTCACAGTGAAATTAATTCTAATGACCACCATTGGATAAAATGGTAAAAATATATTCTAATTATTCATTAAAACCACAAAATATTATAATTTATCGCTATAAATTATTTTGATTAAAAAAGTTGTTTTTAAGTATTTTTCACTATTCATAAAAAATTAGAAGTTCTCAGAAAAATACCAAAAATTCAACATAGGCTAATTTAGATATTACAAATCCAAAAATGAAGTCTATTTTGAATTATAAAATTTCTATAATTTTAAAAAGGGGTTATTACTATTCATAACAGCTACTTTGATTAGTCGCGGTGTTTTAGAACTCAATATTGCGTACAGTGCAAGCTATTGAATTATTGAATGAGAAGCGTATCGTGGAAGCTCGGGGTGTTATATTCTCCCCTCCTTCAATAAATTGAATCCTCACAATTTGAAAATTTTCTTTGAAAATAAAAGGTTGAAAAGAGAAAATACCATTGTGGAAAACCCACATCAGAAATAAGATTAATAAAATTTAGCCTTAATAAGAGGGACAGGGAAATGAAAAAGTCACCACCCAATTATGATCTCGATTAAGAGAACATTGGTGGAAATTAGAGACATATAATTGGAGGAGAAACGTAAATATTTGTAGGGAGTGATTGAGGTCATCAATTATAATCAACTGTCAAATTGAGGGCCTCAAAGCCTTCAATGTATGTTGATTTAAAATATAATCATTTCAACAGGACATAAGGTATTAAGATAACACATTTTTTTGTTTTAATATCCCTTTACTAAAGATTAAGAATTAATTTATTCATTGAATAAGAGGTAGGTATATGTATATTTATGCTTGACAATTAGAGTTTCAACCTTCAACTCATCTTTCACTCAAAAAGATAATAGAACTCAAAATATTATACTTATCCTAATTGTATAAGGTTCCAAATGTTAACACATACCATTTATAATAGTAAAATTATTTTGTAATAACCAGGGACTTACTCTAGGCTAGTGGTGGGAAATAAAGGCCTGTCTCACTATGGTTGTGGGTTCGATTCCTGCAGCTTTTTCCGACGCGACGGGTTATGCCCCACCCTGCAGGTTGTCCATTTCCTAAAACTATAGTATTATAATATTCCAAAAATAATCATCATAAATTTTTTAACCTTAAACAATACTATCCAAATATCAACTTAATCCACTCCAACCTTTATAGTTATCCAAAATACCTCTGCCCAGACTTTCTCTAAAAGGTCTCTTAATACCAAAATCAATTTATTAGATTCCCCAAACAAAGTAAAGTTTATCTTATTGTCACATACTAAAAATATAATTACCTTCATCATATTAAAACCTTACTGAAATCAAAAAGTAATGCATTACAATCCTTATATATATATCACATTATTATAATAACCAGAATATAATCCATGAGTCCAAAAGCACCAATACATTAGTTATTCTGCTTCAACTGTAGTAACAGCATAAGATTGTCCTTGATCCCTTGGCCTTTTCTGAGGTAAGTTTCCCTGACGCTTAGGACATTCATTTTCATAATGCCCCATTTCCCTACAATTGTAGCATTCAACATTGACAGCCTATTTCGTTCCCTTTCAATCACGTGCCTGGTGACCTTTTTCTCCACATTTATAACAAACTCCCATTCCTTTTAGGCAATTACCAGGGTGATTCTTCCCACAATTATCACATAATGGAAAATCCTTCTTTCCCTTTTTCCCTTTATCTGTCTCTTGTTCCACCGTTCTCCTCTTCTCTTTCATTACTTTGTTGTCATAAGACTTAGAGAATTCCTTTTCTGTCTTGATAGCACATGAGACAATATCTTCGTATGTTGAGAACGATTGTGATACTAAAGCTCGACGGAGAAATGGTTTTAACCCATCAAAGAAACGATCAATCTTACCTCTTGGGTTACGTATATAATCTGCATCATACCTCGCTAACCTAGTAAGGTTGGCCTCATACTTTGCGACATTCTCATCCTCCTTTTGTTTCAGACTCATAAATTTCCTTTCCATATCTGCTCTATGGTCATGAGGAAAGTATTTTTCTAAGAAAAGAAATTTGAACTCCCTCCATTGCATATTTGATATGTCATTATCTTCCTTTGTGTTTTGAATCAATGACCACCATTGATCAGCATCTCCAGTGAGGCCGTAAACTGCCATGATAACCTTTTCCCTTTCACTACTCCCCAAGGAAAGGAATATTTTCTCTAAGGAGTTTATCCATTGCTCAGCTACTAATGTATTTCTACCCCCATTAAATGTTGGTGGTTTTTGCCTCATGAAGCAGTCTAACATTGATCCTCCATGTTGCGGATCAGGGTTCTCCATACGAGTAAGGTTATTATTCATAACTTGAGTGAGTTGTCCCAGTATGGTAATAAGTTGATCAGCACCAATTGTATCTCCAGATCCACAATAATTATCTTGAATAGGAGGGAAATCCCTACACGGAGTGCGTGTATTGATACGGTTTCCATTCCTTCCACCATGCGCCATTTATAAACAATAGCATAAACTAGATTTGTTTATGAATCAAAATATATAATTCCATACTTGTAAAACACATAACACTAATTTAAATATTTATGGATATAATCCATAATCATGAAAAAGTTTTCTTTTAGGAAGTATATACTCATAACCCTTCATAGTGGTTTGTAAATAAAATGAGAATTATCATAAGCATATCCCCCGGGAGTGTCGTAACCAAGAGTGCAGCAAGGCCCGTTGTCGTGCACCAGTTCTCGTTCGAGTCTAGCTCACAGCGGTGTTTTCGGGTTTTACCCCTAGGTACATCTGTTCCAGCGCCGCCTCTACCTGCTCGTATCCAGACATGGATGTATTGCTTGGAAAACTCAGAAAAACTCTATAATACCAAAATTCTAGGAAGTTCTTCAATACTAATCCTCAAATTATATCTTCGGGCTATGTGCTCTAATCAGAGTTTATCTAAAACTAGCTTCCCAGGTTAGTACTAAACTGAATCTGATACCAACTGTAACGCCCCGACCCCAGCTAACCTGAGTCGGTGCATTACTTCGTAACATTGGCATGATCACAAAAGATCATGTCTCGAAAGACAGATTAGTTTCGTAGCCTGGGAAACACTAGATACATTCATAAGTCTTACATTACATCATAAAGTGAAAAAATAATAACAAAGTCTTCATTGTCCACACTCATATCCTCTTCTGACTATCCCTACAGGTCATTCATAAATTACTTCTTCACATCCTGGAAAATATTAAAACATTGAAAGGGGTGAGCTCAGATGCTCAGTAAGGATAACAATATTGCAGAAGCTTTCAAAAATAAACATAAATATTTAAGGCAATGTATGACTAAAAAAAGCCTTTTAAACTTGAACTTCAACATAATATGGAAAAAGTAAAATGAGATAATTCCATTTAATTATTCACATGGATATTCTACTGGTCGAATAATCACATGCAATATCAATAACCACTTTCATAATGATGGAATTCATAATGCCAGACTATCATAACCACGTAGTCAAGGCCTCGTGCCAAGACCACAAATAAGATTTTGTCAAGGCCTCGTGCCAAGACACTAGTTTGTCTCATGAGACCTGCCGATGCATCGAGGAGATATAGTGGGCTCCACCCGTCAATTATTAAGTCCAATGCATTTCTCATATGAATAGGTTTAAACATATCATAAACCATAACATAATCGTATCACATAAAAAATGCATAAAGGAAACATAACATTTCCACATTTAAATCACAAGATATCAATATAACACATTGATATAGTAAAAAATCTTTCAAAACCAATTTCAATACCAAAATAAAAGAATGTTAAAACTTTGTATTTATTTTTCATTAAAAAAACGTTACGGCTTGTAGAGGAAGCCGAAACTCAAATAATGGTCACGACGGAGGAGAAGTCGTTGTCGCCACATATGTACGGAAAGAAAAACATTCCCTTTTTGTCGTTTAGTAAAACTCTTCATATAAAAAAGATTTCTTTTGAATAAACGTAAAAGTCAAAGGGGTTTATACATCGTATAAAAGAAATTTGTGTATAAAACAAAATAAGCCTCAATGAAATTAGATTGAGACGAAGTCCTTACAAAGATCATTTTTAAAATAATATAGATCTATTATGTGTATTCATTATATGTACACATAAATAAAGTACAAATACAATATACGGCATAATAATATCATGACATAATTTGAAAGTAGGAGATTAACCCAGAGATGGGAAATTGGGTTAAGAAATTCCCTTACCTTGTGTCCTGTCCTGACTCGACCATTCATTAACCTCCTGAATAATAAACTAGAGTTAATTTCTATTTACTTAAGAACCTTTTTCATGTTAATTATTAATTTTATATCCTATATTATCATGTTATGAACATTATGTAATTATTTAAGTTTATAACAGTCATTTTGTCGATCTTAGGTACTTGAGTCAAAAATAAAATTCTTATAATTATAAGTTGTTCATGTGGTGATATATCCATTATATCTAGAATTATGTTCATGATGAAGATATCATATATATCATATATATCCAGTATATACATGTATTTATAATATTACATAACATTTAGAGGTAAGAAATGAAATTCACCGTTCATGGAGACGGTAAGCCGTACGTACGCATGAACGCTACTTTCATTTCTATTTCGTATTTAATGGAATGAAATCATAATTATATAAAGGTATAATATAGTTCTTTTATAATATCATATATAATATCATTTACACAATCCTTTATACATCTCACATATGGCATTAATGATTCACATCACTTTGAGGGGGCGGTAGTCCGCACTTCCTAAAATGAAATTATCGCGTTTACCCATAATGGAAATCATAAGGTATGCCATAAATGAGAAATACAGAAGCATAATTAAAACATAAACATATTATATATCCTATATAAATATAGTGATATCTTAATTTCCACCTTTGAAGGTGTTATATGAGTGTTGAACAATCATTGTTTCGTGAGGTAGATATTCATCATCTACAGAAACCATATGTTCTTTAACCATTAGATGTAGGTGTGTGTAAGTGTAGCTCTAATCCTTCTTATAACAACATCCTAGTATATTGAGTATACTTGTCTTTTTACAAAAGAGAGGAATAAAAAGAGTTTATGGGTTTGGATAAGCAAAATGAAACAAAACAACATTAGAGAAGACATTACCTCAAAATCGGGTAACTATTTTTTATTTGAGCCAAAGGATTCCTTGGGAAGAGTTCTGCCCAAAGTGAGGCATCTAGGAGTAAGAGGGGGAAGTTGGGAGAGTATTTGGGCAGAGTTTGTCTGAGGCAAAAGTATTTTAAAGTGTGAGTAAGGTGGTAGAGGTGGGGGTCTTTTATAAGTGGAGAGGAGGGGCACTCTAGGAAAGTAAAGAAAAGTCACTTTATTATAAAATGAGTTTCAGGTTTTAGAGGTCCCACACTTATATAATTCGAGGTTGAGGTGATAAGGGTTCAAAATCTACTCATCCAATAGGTTTTTGACAAGTTTAAGCCTTGTATTTTACATTATCGTTTTATTTTATTTAAATCGTTAAATAATGAGGTCATCGTTGCATCATCATGATGTCATAAATAATTTAATTTATTTAATGTCTAAAAATAATAAAAAAAATACTATGATGTAGGAAATCGTTTTAGATTTCCAATGACTATTTATAGTCAAACATATGACTTTTATAACCCCATGTAAATTTTTTTTGGTAAAACATTTCATGTTTGTGTCATTTTTTACTTTAACATTAAATAAAAGGTATTTATGTCATTTTCTAACTAAAGTGGCTCCATGGGGTCTCCAAGTTTACCCATGGATTTTCTTGGTCGTCCATGAAACATCCAATTAGGTTAGGACATGTGTCAAGATCATCTCATATTATTAAAACATTATTTTTACCTTAAACTACACTAATTACCTCTAATCGCGATTAAGAACATAAAAGTCACTATTCACCAAAAATTATTTTAATCTCATTGAACCACATTTTACTTCTTAATGACAACCATGTATGTCGGATTTTTGAAATTCAAAACACAGAAGTGGTAAAATTTCATTTAAACGAAAAATCAGTTTTTATAAGTACCACTTAGTGGTTTAACTATTCATCAAAAATTGAAGTTTTTCAGAAAAATCCCAAAAATTCACCCTAATCTATATTTGATATTCCGATTCAAAAATTATTTATATTTTAAAAAATTACAAACATATATGTTGAATTAATTAATTTTATAATTAATTCCCACTGTCACAACAAATAACGTGTTTTTAAGAAACAATTTATATCAAAAGATTGACAATTGTTTATGTCCAATTTCAAAGTGAAATTAATTATAATGACCAACATTGGATAAAATGGTAAAAATATATTCTAATTATACTTTAAAACAACTAAATAGTATAATTTATCACTATAAATTATTTTGATTAAAAATTTGTTTTTAAGTATTTTTCACTATTCATAAAAAATTAGAAGTTCTCAGAAAAATACCAAAAATTCAACATAGGCTAATTTAGTTATTCTAAATCCAAAAATTAAGTCTATTTTGAAATATAAAATTTCCATAATTTTAAAAAGTGGTTATTACTATTCATAACAGCTACTTTTATTAGTCGCGGTGTTTTAGAACTCAAAGTTGCGTACAATGCAAGCTATTTCATTATTGAATGAGAAGCGTATCGTGGAAGCTCGGGGTGTTACATAGAATCCAAGTGGACTAGGGGGGAAAATTTCTAAAAATGATATAGCCTAGTTTCTTCTTACATAGGCCAAGGTTTTAGGATCCTAAAAAGAAAAAGAGACCATTTTTTCATCCATATAATCTATAGGAATTCAAATGTTTTCAAAACCAAGAAAACAAAAAAATTAAAGGATATGTATCTCAATTAAACTGAATTTTTATAGTCTTCTCACCTTTAAGGAACATGACTACGAGTTCCCCTTTCACGGGAGGTAGATTGAATTTTGAGATAAACTATAGACACTAAGAACATATGTCGACGTCTTACATCAATGTCTTATCATGTAAATGATTATACTTCAATAAAAACCATACATAATGGATAAAAATGCCTCAAAGAGCCTCAAGTCATCAATAAATTTTGTTAATGGTATATTCCTCAAAAGAAGCATTGATATATAATTCAATATCCTCTCGATTAAATGTCTGAGAGGGGTCCACATGGTAATATTGAATCTGTGAAATGTGGAGGATGTTGTACATGGGACGGTACATATGAGATAATAGAAAATGATTTGCCACCCTCAAAACTCTATCAATGAATCTGAATGGGACCAGCATGGTGAGGTGATAACTTTCATTGCCTATGTATCCACCCATTCCCATTTCGGGTTTATTCCCATCAAAAAACATGATCACTGACCTCAAACTATAGAGTTCTTCAATGGATATTAGCAGAAAATTATTGTATAGACAGAGTAGTATACACACATTTCTTGATCATCTATACATTCTACAATGTCTCCATCATGAGATGAGCACATATTAGTATTGCATCCAATGCCTACTACTAGAAAAAAGGCAAAAGAACATGTCCTACCATGAAATATCTCATATATATCCATATAAATAATTTTATAAATGATATTATTGTTGTAAAATTAAAATATTAATATATATGTTTCCCAAGGAAAGGTGAAATTGAGGATTCATGTTTGGATCAGCTCCTCCATCATCTGTATATTCCATTCTGATTGTCTAGTGGTCAAAGTGTGAAAAGATATTCTAAAAAATACCACAGTACCTAATTGTTTCTTTAAACCCTTCCAGAACCTCAACGTGAAATGAGCATCCCTATCTAATAGGATATTCCAAGGGACCTTGTGTATGATTATAATCTCAAAGTCATATAGTATTCCCAACTCATTTGTTGAGAAGATCTCATGGATAGTATGAAAGTGTGATAATTTCATCAGTCGATTCATGAGTACCAGAACCATGTTGCAACTATGAGGTAACCTCGATAAACCAACCACAAAATTCAATGCGATTTCATCCCATTTACATTATGGGATTGGTAATGGAGGTAACCATATTGTGAACAACTGGTATTCCACTATCACCTTTTGAAAGGTAGAATACTTAGTGTCTAAACTCCCAATCTAACATTTCATCCCACAATATCAATTCTACTGAGACATATCATGATACATTTTTGGGATACTGAGGTGCACTATATTGTGAGAATCATCTGATTCTCACTTCATCTCCTATCTTATGTATGTAAGAACCCATATACATATAGGTATATATAAAATTTCAAATCTATCAACATACCATTGTGAAGGAAATTGATCACTAGAAATACTTTCCCATATGACCAAACATTATGTGTCTGAAAACTACCTTACTTTCATAATATACCGGAGTGAAGATAAGATTGATATGGATACAAGAAAAGAAAATTCATAACTATCTTGAACGAAAAAATGGATCAAACAAATGAGGTCCATAAACATCCATTCATAAATGGATTCCAGACTGAATTGTGCTTGACTTTTATAGATTAGTCCATATTATATCACATTTCCTATTCCAAGTGTATCAGAATGCTAAATGTATAAAATTATGATTGTATTCAATCCATAATAAATTTTCTAATATTAATGAAAATATATATAAACATTTATTTGAGGATCGTGTTTTATTTATTCACCACAAAATATTCTACCATTATATAATTCCTCCAACAATGCGAGACATGAACGATTGATGATAAATTGAGGTCTTGTGTCGGGTAGTATCACTGGTGATTTCTCATTTATCGAGGCCCATATGTGATGACTTAATTACCCTAAATCAGTACTAGGCCCATAAAAATTTATAATTAGAATAGGGTCATATGTTTATCTTCAACAATTTTCTAGAATGGACTTCTTGTGCGATTCATACCAAAATAATTACAGACCCTTCTTAGTCAAATCGACAAATTGTTATTTAATGTGTGATAAGTTTTTTATAAAACAAATATAATATCATTAAATCACTAAGTAACTATATATGTAATAAATGTTATTAGGCTACTCATGAGTAACCACATTACTCACCTTCTATTGGTCAATTGATCCTACTTCTTATGAGAGAATATGACCCAGGAGGTTCACCATAGTGATCCAAAAGTATAATTTCGTGAGATTAGAATACAACTAGATATCTCTCAAGGTATATGTAATGTTACAATAATTATTAACATGGTTTATTAAGGTGTAAGAATACACCAATATTTAAGTGAAAAATACCACAAAAATGAATCAAAAAATAGTTAAAAAACTAGATGAATCAAAACCAAAAAAACTGTAGGTGTTTGTGTGAGACTATGTGGTATAATCAAATAATAATATATACAATAACAATTTTATAGTTACATACATGGTATATCTGAAAGTGTTACTTGTACATAAAGATTTTTTAATTGTAGGTTGATCTTTGAGAATACTCTTGCTCCTATATAATGTGGAAGAGATAATCAATTCAAGGTAAGGGATACAAATTATTCACAGTAATCTGATTCCAATTATAGTAATCCACAATAATCTAGAATATTCCATCTTCCTTATTTGATAGAACTACATGGGAACCTCTGGGAGAAGTTATGGGATATATAATACTCTATCCTTCTAAATCTAATGGAATCCTATTGATCTCTTGTAACTCATTAGAATTTATCCTCTAAGGAGTAATGGATGCATGTTCACATCATGGAATTAGTTTTATAGTCAACCCAACCCCTTTTTCTGGAGGTATTCTATATATATAATTAAGGAAGACATCGAAAAAATGGTCTACATTAAAAGAGAAATCAACCCCATTTAATTACCAATGATCCAAATAAAGGACTGAAATGTGAGAAGTCACTCCACCTAGCCTAATATTCTCTGGTCTAGTTATACATTACAAGACATCCCACTCTCCCTTATAAATATAAGTACCACCCTATAGTGATGAGTATGACACCCAATTGAGAAAAAACACATATGCGTGATGGGGAACCAATAAGTCCATTCTGAGAATGAAATGAAATCCCTTCATCAGGAGGATGAAGTGTTTCTGAATGAAATTATGGACACTCACATTAAAGGATAATTTCTTGCATTTATGTAAAAAATTTCATCATTTCCCTAACAGACTGTCAAGTGTCATGATGCTATAGTATTAATCAATACAAATATTATGGAATTCAATTGTATCCATGGAGATAAAATAATGTGAAACACCATTATAAAATAAGTATAAAACAATAGTAGATGATACTAAAACATTACATTGAATATTAGATGTACTAAGACCACACCCCTATATATAGGATAATCTAAATAAATATGGTCTGATCCAAGACTCTATGATAAAACATGACTACAATGATGGATTATTCTATGATGGAATTGTATATTTGAAACCTAACTAAATCATCCACATCCTCCTCCATTACATGTTTGGATTATAGTAATCTAGTTACCTTCCATGTTATGTTTTACTAAGACCACCATGGAAGTCTATGTTGAAAGAAATCCTCCCCCATTAAGCATCGATGGTATGGTCCTACCAAGAAACTGAGGATTCCCTAACCATCCTTAACCTATACACATTATGATTTATCTATAACACTAGTACTAATTATTCCATGTATTCCATATTGGACAAAAACCACATTATTTTTACTGGATCTCATATAGGGGCTGTTTCTTTAGTGGGAAGTCTAAAATAGTCACTTCCAACCGCTATTAAAACCACTAACCTATCATGGTTTTGAACTTCACTGGATCACAATATTATCTTCTCTTCAGGTGTTCTCGATAATGAGAGAATTTTTTACAATAAAAAATTGTAGAAAAATAGAAAATTTTATCCAAAAATAAAAATAGGTTACCTACTCTCATCATAAGATTTTCTATCATTCACTAGATCATTAGTGGTACAGATGATTTTGAAGAAATAATTATCTCTAAAATGTGTTGTCTAGTCCGTAAGAGTGATATAACCCCACTATTGGTTTATCCACTCCCTTTTAGGATATACCCTTTAGGTCTCATGGATGAAATAATAATTGAATCTAGATTGGAAATACATCTATGTAACATTATGTTACTGCCCTAAATAGATCTCTGTATACCAAAAAAAATTAAAGGATCCTCATAAAATAAATGTAGAATGATTCAATCCCCTCACAAGAGGTGTCTCAAGGATATTGAAGATAATGAAAACTAAATCAAGACATAACACTATTGCTTAAGGCTCATTATCCCCCAAAAAATTATGTGAATTTTTCTACTAAAATTCATGTTTCGGATATTCAAAAGATGGGGATGCTATCAAAGCTAACTTTATAGACTAAATAACCTTCAGAAACACCCCTCAAAACCAAGTACCTTCTCTTATATCATAGATAATATAAGGTTCCATAGGTTTGAATATCTCTAGTGGCTTACGACCCACTACCACTGAAGCATGGTTTTCATCACCCTCCAAGAACATGACTGTAGGGTGTAATGGTAGAATTTCCCAATAAATTCTAAATCCATTACTTATATAAGTTTCAATAATGATAAAGATCAAATATACAGTAATATTCTTTGTAAAACCCCTAAACATATAACATCAAACCACAATTCCTCTTCATTATTCGAAGGCTGAGTGATAGAAAATATTATAAAGAACATGAGGTTCACTTCCTACTTCACACTACATAGTTCACATTTGGGCCAATAGCTGTGTTTAACTATAAAGACACTAATATATGGACATTGAATTGCATGTTAAAGAGGGAAACCTCCTTTACTTTGAAAAAGTCATACCCATTTAATGTTGATCACAATTAAAATATATATTTATCAATATTTTCATTTACCTAATTGTCAAGTTATATAAATAACCACACTCATTTTATTTATCTACATTACATATAAATTGTAATTAGTTGTTCATTTAACACCCTACAATCCTATAAATTCAATATCATAATGTAACATGTAATACAAAGTGATTCAACTATAAGAGTCATCTGTACAAATCTAAGAGGTGAATTCACTATTTATAATAATAATATTAAAATCCATGAATTCCAATTGAAATAATGTTTTAGTCTATATATATTTAGTTTCATAACTCACACATGTTATAATTGGTTAATTTATCTTCCATCATCAATAAATATGGGAAAAATCAATTGGTTGATGCAAAAAATTACAATCCTTTTATAAAACCATATTTCCTATATATAAATATATTTTACATAACATATATTACTTTCACAAAACATATAAAAATCTACATGAAACTATGGAATTCATCCTACATGTATGGTCATAATACATGAAATATTAGTCCATTATGGTTCCTAAAATGATGCATGACCAATGCATAATTTTCATATTGATACATGCATAAACATTTATACAATACAACGATAATAATTAGCATTTATTGTTACTGGGTCAACCAACTATGGAGAAAAATCAAGTGTAATGGGCATAAACAAGCACTTGATATCCCACGATATCAATTTCACACTTTTTTCATTTTTTTGTGTCAGATAATCTTTGCCACAAGCTCATTACAAAATTCCCTATTTCCATTGTCTACCGAATGAAATCTCATAAAATCATGGAAAATAAAATAAACCTCTAATTCAAATTTGGGACATACAAACCTAGGTTTCACTGAATGATGCATCGAGTGAGTTTTCCACATGGCCTTATGTGCATGTCCCCATAAGAAGAGGCTTCTGATTTATAGAAAGTGTCCAGGTTGGTATGGTGGGACATTTATACCCTCTTGATCAGATAAGCTCATTGGTAAAATAAATAAATAAATTAATTAATATTTTAATCACAATATCAACAGATTTTGAAAGGTAAATCATCCAAATGTAATAAAAAACCAAATAACATTAAATATTTCATAATAAAATTATTTAATACAATTTATTAATTAAAAAAATGTCATACAAGGAAGAATGTATTAGAATAATGCATGTATTAAAAGGACAAAAAATACCAAAATGTATATATCCAATAGATTCATGGGAAATATCTTGGTCTTACATTTCCCCAAGCCCCTACTATAGCTAATCAATCATTAACAACAAGGTGATTTCCCTATCCCTAGATGTGTCCACATAATTTTCTCAGGGACAATTGGTATCCCAGATAGGGTGTGACCTAGACTGTGTAGGCCCCAAACAATGGTGTCTATAAATATCTAGTTAGTGAATATATTATGATAACATAAAAAATATTAAAGTTAATGTGTAATAAAATCTATAAATGGGTCGAATATGGTTCCTAAAGAATATAATGCTAACACTATGTACGTTATCCCATACTGGAATATGTCGATAGAAGTAACCATGGGTATATATATATATATATAATATTAAGTGAAGTATATATCCATATATATGAATAACGATACTACACCAAACACTATGAGTAACTTAGGCATACATAGGTGGCAGAAATATAATTTCACATATCAAAGGACGTCATGCCTTGTCTCATAATAGTAGGTATGTCATGCCTACATATCGTAATAGTAGGGATATCATGCCTGTTTATCATAATCCAAAAGTGTCTCTATGTATATTTATCATAATATGTTAGGGCCAATGTTCCCATTCATTATAATCTGTAAGGAACGTCATGGGAATTCATCATAATTCATAAGCATTTTCATTCCTATTCAAGATAATTCATACATTTTTTCTTAACATTTATCATAATTAATAAGTGTTTCCATTCATATTGATTATAATTGAAAAGGGTCATCATGCCTATGTTTCAATGATATAAGGGACTAATTTCCCATGTATCACATTATTTGGACCCCATGCCTGAGTATCACATTATAGGGATTCCATTCCTTTATCTCCATAAATAAGGGTTTTTATGCCCCAAAATCACATAAATGATTTGTGGATAATGGGTTTTTGGAGGGAAAATATACAGATAATTATTCATTATCATTTCATTTTAAATGTTCATAACCATTTTTGTATTTATACATGTAATATTTTGAAACCAGTAAAACTCAATTCCATTCATTAAAATTATATCACCTTGGGGACATAACAAAACCTTACAGTGGTTGATTTAATGACCTAAAATTATATAATAATAATGTAAAATTAATAGGCACACATCAAGGTGTAGAAATATTTGAGGGCCAATATTCCAATAATAAAAAAGGTGTTCAAGGTTATCATTATCAATGAAGGGTGGTATCTGGTGTGTAGTATCATGACACATATTTTAAAGCAACAATACATGAGGGATAAATACCAAACCACCTACCTTATTCATATAGAGGAACACTCGTGTAGTATCAACCTCTATCTTTGAAAATATCAGAATAAAATGTCAAAATAGTTGAATGGCCTATAAACAGGGAATAAAAAATCACAAATAAATAACATCATCTATAAAAAAATAAAAATTTTAATGAAACTAAGGACTGGGTAATTATTAGTAGGAATCCAACAAGATGATCATCAGTTGAATCCAAGATCAGACAAAGAAGTTTTCATGTAAAATAGATTTTCTGGGTATAGGATCTTGTTATATGAGAAGATGATGGTTTCTATCATGTTGATGTGGAAATAAAAATTTCATTTAAAAATAAATTCTCTTCAATGAAAAATGAAAATTTAACGAACATTCTGGAGTCTCGGGGTTTGGCAACACGATTAGACAAACTATGCCTCAACCATGATCTATTCTATATTAAAGAAGATATCATTCATGGTTCAGGTACATTGATTCAGAAACTATGGCCACATAATGATATTTTCCATTGTTAATAACTAATTCTTGTGTGCATGGGAATATGGCACAGGTAACACTATTTGGAAAACATATGTGGCCCTATTTGACACACTAAAACACCCCTAAATAGTTACTAGAAATTGTAGGGACACAACCATACAATTTATACTAACCATGTAGCATATTTTCAACTTCCACTGGTCGGGGTTCCAGGCAATGAAGAATTCCCAAACACCTTTATTTCCATCGTAAAGTTACAAGGAATTCCTAATAGGTCAAAATGTAATTAGGACACATTTTAAATGATACACACCTCATAGAGAAATAACGTTCATACATGAAACCATAACATATCATATGGACATGATGTAAGAGTAACCCTTAAATTTGGAAGAGTCATATGATATACCTTTATATCTCCCAAATGATGTGTTGATATTTTGAGATACATAAGTCAAAAATAAAATTAGATATGAAATCCTAAATTGTGCACTACAATAGAAGAAAATAATGTATCCAATGGAGTCACAACCTATGACATCCTATATCATATGGGGTAACACCGGCATAGATTACATAATCACATAACATATTGTTTGTCATAAAAAAATATCCATAGTAATTTTCAATTAAAATAAAAATTTAATAAAATACACTTTTTATCATTTAAATGAATATTTTTAGAATCAAATATCATAGTGAATCATTTATAGCACTATTAGGTTTTTTATGATCTATTTATTATCAATTCCGAAAAAATAACAAGCACCCTAAAATTATTTAAAGGCCAAAAATTTATATACATTACGTTCCATAGGAATGATTATATTTGTTCCAGAAAAGGTAATATATATGGTTATAAATAATTTCACCTTATAATTATTTAATTACAAAATATGTTTCTAATATTAACATTGGGTTAAAAATAATACTTGTTATATATTAATAATATTGATATATATCATTATTTATTATTAATTTTTTTGAAAGGATATTTTTATTTCATTTTTAATTAATATTTATCACCAATTTTTATTTCATATATTTGTTTAATATATCAAAATTAAATAAAATTTTTGGATTCATCACATTAATATAATCTTTGAAATATTGTTTTTCTTTTTCTAAAATAGTTTATTTTAGGATGAATCGTGAATCATTATTTATTCTAAAAAATGTAAACTTTTTATAATTTCATATGGTAATCTTAAGATGATAATTTCTAAGCATTTCAGATTCATTATGTAGTAAAAAATAACTATTTTAAAATATAAAGTTGAACATGAAATCCAATTCATAGAGTTTTTGGACATATTTAATATTTAGTGCTAACATGAAAAACTTATTTTGATCATTTATATAAATGAAACATTTTCTTGCAGAATATTTTTTTTCATTTATCCTAAAAGTGAAAAAATATTTGTTTTGTAATAACCCAAATTTTTTTAGGAAAACAATATAAATTAATAATCTTATCCCACACCGAAACTTTTAAGCCTAAAATAATCTTCTTGAAAAGAATTTTATGCATTTGTTTCCATAGTACCAATGTAAATTTACCTAAATAATTGATATTTTATTCAATAAAATAGTTTCTGAATTTGAAAATATAATAGTTTGTTAATTTTGATTGACATATATTATATTGAAAACTAAACATTAAAAATAATTTATTTCTATAATCACAACATTGTTTACCAATATCAAAATCAATTTATGTAGTGTTCGACTGTCCTTTGGAGATTATATATATAAAAAACCATCATTAACATTAAAAAAATATATTAATTTATAAGTAATAATAGTACCACATTACTCCCTAATAACTATTAAAAACATTATATAACCTAAGTAAAATTCATTATAAAAATAGTGATAAAGAAATAATATAATGTGAATACGCATGGAAATACATAATAACATGGTATTCAATAGGCATACCAAGATATCCTAAGGAGACTGATACTTTTTTTTTGAAACATGGGATACATAAATTAAATAATAATGTCAAGAAAGCATGTTATATGTGGAAAAAAATAGTTTGAAAATCATAAACATAATACATGGGTCTATCCAATTACCATCATCATAAAGTCCACAAATTTTCATGGTAGATTGGGTTCACTCCTCATTCAAATAGTCATATTAGACTATATACAATGGTGGATTCAGTTCACTCGCTTATCCCATACATAGAATCACATTAGATATAAAGATTAACTTAATGAATTGGGGTGAATTATAATTTTATGACCACATATAATTTAATATAAACCATACATTACTATGACCTATTGAGAAAATTAATCATTCACACATCAAAATATTGATCAAATCCATGAGAAAGAATATGTATTCTTAATTATTATTTATGACCTAACCAAAGTATAAATAATAATGATTCCCAAGATAAGAAGGAATAAAAACATTTAAAACATTCATAATTGTAATTGGTATATTGTTCATGAATATTTTTTTTCTTATATATAAAATTATTGAGATAGATTTTGGGGAACAAAGAAAAAAACCACTTGGGTAATGCTTTATCAAACATGTGGAGATATTTTTAATGGAAGAATTGTAATATTTTATTCCCTGAAATGATAATGTATCCATAATGGTTATCCATAATATAATTAATGTTTTTAGATGATATTCATACTTTAGTAAAATTCTATGGGGTGATCATTAAAATTAGTAAGTATATACGGAAGTACAATTAAATTGGGTTTAGTAAAAAGTTTAAAAATCAAAGGGAATTGAAAACAAGAATAAATATATTAAGGAAAAAATTATTTGACAATTTATATATGTTAAATGTTTATATAAAATTTATTATAAATAAAGGACCTCGGGACAACCTAAGAGGGGAGGGGTGACTCAGGGCATCAACTTTTTTCTTTTAAACTGATAGATCTTGTTCAAATGCTGGTAGAAACTAGTTTATCCTGTATGATGGATATGAGAATAAATAAAACATTCAAATCAAAGAGATGACACAACAATTTTTACTTGGATCACCACTAAGGGTACGTCCAAGGATTATACGCCGATAGGTTATTGGTCGTACCAAATTCCACTATTCTTCACTCGTTGTGGATTACAAAAGTTTGGGAATAATCACTCTGTCCAGGCTCACAGACTTTACAACTATTCAGGGATAGCGTACTGTGTCCCTTGGGTCACTCCCATTAACTCCCCCAAGATCACTACCTTCGGTAATGTCCCACACAGTTTATAGACTTGAAGGTCTCTTCATCATCGCTAATGAATACATCCTATGTTGTATGTATATGCTCTCTAGAAGTCCAACATCCACCCGTAGACTAAATTCACATTGCACCAAAGGTATCAGGAAAACATCCAGCTTTTGCGCAGCCCCAAAAAGACTGGCGAGCTTCAATCCACAATTGGTGCGCTTTTATAATCCGACACACAATTTTTAAGGACGGCGCGCAAGTTCACCACTTCGACATGTGTGAGACTCACTTCCTCAACTTCAAATTTTTCCAGCTCTCACACTTTTATACCCAAACTCATTTTGGCATGAAACTATGAACTGTCGCGCTTCTTCAAATCCTGGCACGCAAGTGTCACCAAACCACCTACGCGAAACCTCCTTCAACAACTCCGAAAATGGGAGGCTCACACCCTTTCTCACCCAAAACACCTTGGACGTGCAGCAAACAAATGTCCCGCAACTTCAACATGCGCGACCCACTACAACTTGCGCGACCAAAACACCTGCATGATGGGAGCTCTGATTTTTTCTAATTCTAAACTTCATACTGATTGAGGAGGGGTCGAAATCTATTTATAGGTATTTGGATACTCTGCACGATGGCGCACAAGTCTTCCCTAGGCGCACAAGTTCCAGCGCGCTTGTCTCTATCGTGCAAGTCACTTGTGGACAGAACATAAAACATGTGCACCGTTCTCCCATTTCCATATTTTCTTGTTCTTATCTTGAATAACATATGGCGTGCAGGTTTAAAAGCCACCATGTAATCGGCGCATAATTCCCATTGCCAAAAACACTTTTTTCCATTTGTCAATTCAGAGGTCCAGAAAATTGGGAAACACTGGAAAACAGTTCCACCTTCAATAATTTTATCTTCTTGAACTGTAAGACCACTTTTATGGAGTATATTCTGAACATCCACTGAGGATTGACAATAACCACAAACATACACCAATTCATGCATAGACATCCTTGGTTCCTATAATCACCCCTTTTGGGTTTTTTGGGAATCATAAAATAAATTCAATAGAGAACCTACCACATGAAAACTAAAAAGGCAAGAATCCACTCATCCAACACTCTATGTCTACGTGGGAAATTCTCGGTGCATAAAACAAGACGAGAAGCGTGAATTAGTATCTCAGGTTTTTGAATTTCTCAATGACACCCATACACTTCTCTAAAATTTTCCCTGAAGCATTACATGTCTAATGAATTCCTTCTTATCCTATCAACGAATTCTCATCTTAATACCAAAAGGTCCTGAATTTATTCCCTCTCCCCCATTGGCAATAAACCCAAAGATCGGTATTTTATCATTGAACATATCAAAACACCCACAGGATAGTGTCTCCCCCATAAAACTGCATCTTATCCTAAAAAAGATTAAAAACAGTTAGCATAACCGGAGAGGGGGGTTTTGAGTAACCTATTTAAGAACTAGGAGGAGGCTGAACACCAAGGTTCAACCGATGCTTCTCCAACATATCCATTGATAGTGGCTTGGTTAGGATATCATCCAATTCATCATCAGTTCCCACATGATCCATTCTAGTCACACATTTCTCAACTTTTTATTTGATAAAGTGATACCTGATTTCAATATGTTTTGTATGAGAATGATGAACAAGATTCTTTGTAAGATTAATTGTGCTATTGTTATCACATAAAATTACAATTGGTAGTTTCACCTCATCACCAGTATCTATTAGTTGTTTCATCATACATAGTAGTTTAGTGGATACCTTTTTGGTAGATATATACTCAGTATCAGCAGTTCTAAGAGAAGTACTTTCTTGTTTCTTGCTTAAACAACCAAAACATTTATTTATTATATATAATTCTCCTCCACTGGTGGACTTTCTGTCCACTACATCGCCAGCCTAGTCAACATCAGAAAATGCTGATAATTCATTATCTCTTCATGCAGCAATGTATAAGCCATAATTGTGAGTACCTTGAATATACCTTATGATTCTTTTTACTACTGTCATATGTTCCTCCTTAGGATTACTCTAAAAGCGGGATGCGAGATAGGTTTCAAAGACAATATATAGTCATGTCACTGTGAGCTATTGTAGGATGCCAATTATACTCATATACATAGTGGGGTCTACAGATTCCCCATCCTCATGCATTCCATGTTTGGTTCTAATGGCAATAAGAGTTGATATTGGTTTGAAGTCTTGCATATTAAACTTCTTCAGGAACTCTTTTGCATACTTTTCTTGAGAAAAGTTAGTGTAATCATGCCTTTTAATCACCTGCAACCCCAATAAATATGTGATCTCCACAAGCATAGACATTTCAAATTCTGATTTCATGTGATTGGCTAATTCATCAACTGATTTCTTCCAACTGCCACAAAATTTATTTTCATCAATATAGACTAGAAACATGATCTAATATTTTCGATAATTCTTCACGTATAGATTGCGGTCTACTCCTCTTTTAATTCCTTCTTCTTGAGATACTAGTCTAGCCAAGAATACCATGCTCGTGGTGCCTACATCAAACCATATAGAGCTTTCTTCAGTTTTTAGACTTTTGTATCGTTAGAACCAAGAACAAAATCCACTGGTTATTCAATGTAGACTTCTTCTTCAAGTAAACCATTCAAGAATGTGGTCTTAACACAAATTTGATATACTTTATATCCTTTTTGGAGTTACAAGGAAAGGAAAAGCCTGATTGACTCCAGTCTATCCACTGGAGAAAATGTTTCTTCAACATCAACACCTTCAATCTGAGAGTTTACTTTTCGTACCAGTCATGCCTTGTTTGTAATAACACATCCGTGCTCATCAAAATTGTTCTTGAAGATCCATGTTGTACCAATCACATTGTGATCTTCAGGTCTCTGGAGAAAATCCCATGTCTTATTCCTATCAATATGATATAACTATTCATTCATCGATTTCACCCATGATTCATCCATTGCAACTTCTTCAAATGAGGATGGCTCCACAACTGATATAAATCCATATTGCATGTTATTCCTCATCCTCTTTGCTTGTGTGGGTGCATTCCTATCTCTAATTATGTTTGAGGGATGTAGAGACCCGAAGCTTTACATACATGGACAATACATTACTTTTTCATAATACCTAATACATAAAAAAAAGACACACAAGGACCGTAATAGTTTAGTGTCTTTTGAAACGTGGAACATAATCTTCTAATCGTGGTGAAAGATCTTCAACATCTCCTAATAAAGATGTTCCCTTTTTTATCTTACCTAAAACATATCTTTATAACTGGAGGAAAATAAAACATAAAAGGGGTGAGCTAAAATGCTCAGTAAGGGTAAGCAAGGATAATATAAAACATACCATATACATTTGAACTTAATAACATGAACATAATGTTTAAACATCAAAATCTTGAGAAATGTCATAGAACATGGAAGTACATAAGGCATAGATCATAAAGAAACATTAAGAATGATAAAATAGCATGGTCATAAAACATGTAATTGTGGAAACCATTAATCACATGATATGATTTCCTTATTAGCCAAGGCATTGCTGTCAAGACCATCTTAGTGGACAATGTCCCTTTCTAAATCGAGTTCACTCCTCGTTCCAGTTCTTGTATTACTGATCCGGTTTAACTTGTCGTTCCAGCCATGTATATCTCATGAGATATAAATATTTACCGAATTCATTGGAAGGAGATATTGGTCCCACCCATCTCATAATGAAATCATTTTTACATGTGCCACAAAATAAACATTCATCATTCATAATAACCCATCAAATAAAATGGGTTTCATAAACATCATCCCATCATCACATAATCCTTATAAAATAAATGGATATAATTTCATAATATGAAAAGTTAATCCATGTAAATCATATTGAAATTATACATGAAACATTCACATATGAAATAACGTCATCTTATATGGAAAATGGTTTTGATAAAACACTTGAAATGAACTCTTGAGGAAAATATCCTTTCTTCTTCAAAATCATTTTATTTTCACAAAATGTCATTCAATTTTAAAAGAAAAGGATTTTGTATAAAATAGTCATGAAATATTTTTGATTAAGATTCATTAAAATAAGGCTTCATAAACCGTAAAAATCCATTCACGCCGTATAAGTTAAAAATAACATTCTCCTCGTACTTTTGTTAGAAAAGTCAAAAAAGTACCTCGTAACGTAAAAAAAAGGAAGATTCCATACATAACATGTAGTAAAATTCAAAAATGGTTAAAAAGGACTATAAAAATACCTGAAAAACATTTATAAAACATGTACACGATAGAAATAGCCCCAGTAAATACTTACGAATAAGCAATATCGGAAAAAAATTGAGATTTGCAAAATTATCCCTTACCTTGGGTCCGATATGATTCGTACGTATCCAAACCCCCTGTATAATTATTTAAATAATTTTATTGACTTATTAAATAATCATATTCATTGTTATGATATCATATATGGTTCACTGATGACTTTATTTTACTCGTTCTCTTGTAAATTTCATGTTAAAGAGCGTTTTGGGTAAACAAGTTTCATTTGTCGTCCATGTTTTGAATTGTAATTATTCATATGATTACATAGATCATGTTTACATACATCCAGAATGTAAAACATGATTTATATATAATATATATTCATAATATACATATCTGTAATAGATCGATAAATGGAATGAAATACACCTTTCATGGAGACGGTAGGCCGTACGTACGCATGAACACTGTTTTTGTTTCCTTATTGAATTGAATGGAATTAAGTAGATGAAATACATATATATATATATACATAAATACACTATCATTATTATGTAATATATTTCATGATTACTTATTATATATACTTTATAGTCATTCATGAATGGTTAATCATTGAGAATGAATCTCATCGCGTTGTGGAGACGGTAGTCCGTATGTACGCACGAGCGATGATATCATTCCCATGATCGAGGAATTGTATTTAAGTGTATGTATAATATTTAAGAATAAATATCACTTTACAATAATTATATATAGTCATTATTTACACCATTATACCCATCGATGTAAGGTGGTGGTGGATAATAGATTAAACCACGGCGTGGAGACGGTATTCCGTACGCACGCGCGCGCGGTGATTTTGTTTTCCGTAGGGTGGATAAATGGTGAAATATGGTTGTTTAATACTTATAATAACATATCAGTATATGAGTGATACTGATGTTATTACTTCATAATGAAACAACTAAAGAATAATAATTGGAAGGAGAAATAATGTTGAATGAATCGGTAACGAACATTACCTCTTCTTTGAAGTGCCTCTTTGCGACCTCCTCATAGGGAACTACAATTTGTCTTTGAAGAAGACAAGGACCTCTAGGATGTTTATAAGGAAGTGGAGAAGAGAATTTGGAAGGTTTTTTCTGAGCGTGAAGGCTCAGATTGGTGTGAGGATGAGAGGGAGGAGGTTCCCTTTTATAAAGGAGGGGAGGGGCACCTTTGGAAATCTTAAAAATATTAATTTATAATAAATCTAACCCCACTTAAAAACCTCCAAAAATGACTCATATTCTAATATTAGATGAGATATGGTTGTAATAATATCAACCAATAAAATTTAGACATGTTAGGAAATTATTTTAAACATTCTCAACTTTATTTATCCTTACTTAATCAATTTAATTTTATTTGTGGTAATAACATTCTAAATTTTACATTATAACAAATAATTACTTATTTGTTTTTAATTGTACATAATTGGATACTTTATAAAATTTTATAAATAATTAATTTAAATTTATAATTTTTATATATTTTTGGGATTTTTAATCAATTTTATAATATGTTATTTTTATAAAATAACAGTAGTGTCAATTTTGACATTATTCATTTATTTGAATTTAAATAAAATATATACACTTGATATGTTAGAACTAAAATATTTAATATATTCATAAAAAATCATATGTATCTAGAAAATAAGTGGATAACATTAAATAGTTAATTTAATATTTATTTTATTATTTTTAAAACCATTTATTTTTTTCATCTCTTAATAAAATAATTACTAAAACATTTTTGTATAAATATTTAATATACTTATTTGTTGCATAAAAATTACAAATATAATACTATGATAAATATAAATCTATTACCTTTCATAATAATACTTTACTAGAATTTATCATCTTAAAATCACAATATTTAAATTGTTATAATTATTAAATTATGAAGATGACAACTTTGGCATCATTTAAAATAAAATAATATAAGTGTCATAATCACTTTTATAAAACCCCAAACGGTTATATATTTGGTAATTGTATGATTAGGGTGATATATAAACTACAAATAAGTATTGGATAGTTTTTTGGGCCTTTTAATGGTTATTAGTATTTCAATAAAAACTATATTACTGATTTTTCACTTAATAAATAATTTCTGCATCATTAATGTATCACCATTAATGACAATTATTTAATCCCTAAAAATTTAAAATAAATTATCATGATATATATAATTCTATTATATTTCTGGAGACTATTCATGTTCGAAGTTTTATGATGTTTATCACTAAATGGAAATTATTATACTTATAAGATTTAAGAGAGTGACATGTTGTCACTTTATTTGGTTTTAATAATAATTTAATTATTTTCATGGTCAAAAGTACATAGAATGAATCTAATCAGACCCTTAGGTGATATGGGTCGTCTTTAAGCCATCCAAATGAATTTTTTCATTTGTTAGGGTAATTTTATAATATTATATTTACCCTTAATTACCCGATTTACCTTCAACTATGGTAAATAAAATTTACCATAGTTACTATTCATAATTCCCAAAAATGAAAAGTAGCTTATTAACATAATTTGGACCCACTGATTCCAAATATGGAATCCATTTTTTGAAATTCAATACAGAAAAGTTGCAGAAATTAAATTAAAATTATTCATGTTGTTTAAAGAAAACGATGTTTTCTTTAAAACATTGCAAAAGATTGAATTGATTTAACCTACGAATTCAAGGTAAAATCAATGATAATGACATACATTATATTAAATGGTAAAAATATATTCTATTTATACATTAAAACAATTCTATATTATAATTTAACCACATACGTTATTGCGATGAAAAAAGTTGTTTTTAATTAAAATATAGCGTGTTTTTACTATTCATTAAAATATGAAAATTATCAGATTAATATGAAAAATTTATCCAATGTAAAATTTTATATCCTGATTCCAAATAATAATTTTATTTTGTAAAATAGAACTTATAAACATGTCAAAATATATATTTAAAGTGGGTGCTCCATCAAAAGGCAACAAAACATCATTTTTTTAAAAATACTTATTTTACCCGAAAAATTTATTTTGTTCTTATACCATGTTCTAGAAAATGTGTATGTTAAATAATAATGTTATAAAATTCAAAATATAGTTAATAATATTCATAACGGCTAGTTCATAATAATATTATAATAACATATCGTCTTTAGTAAAACACGATATTGTGTACAACACACGCAATCAAAGAAGGTCGCGATTGCGTGTAATGCAAGCCAAGTCAGGGTAGCGTATAGTGGAAGACTCATTTTTTGTTTCGTTATAATAGAATCCAACCATTTTTTCATTTATACATTGAATATATATATATATACTCAATTTTGTGTATATTGACTATTATCAAACGAACATGAAATTGTGTGTAACACAATATATAAATAGTGTTGCGTATACTGCAAGCTAATACGGTGTTGCGTATAGAGCAAGATAATCTTGGTGTATTGTACAAAAGAAGATATGAATGAATTTAAAAATAATATATCTTATAAAATCTCGGGTTATTACAATGGATCAATATCAGTTCTTTGATTTCTCCTATGAGGTTTACTTGCATTCTCTCCATCCATAGTTTCTTCTTCAGATTCTTCTTCTGAGTCAACATCATGATGCGACTGCTGAGTGTTTTGTACAGCTTCCACTATTTCTATATTTTTATTTTCTCCACGTTCACTTTCTTCCTCAATTTCTATCACATCATCATATGACATCCTTGAATCAATTGTGGATTTCTCTTAAATTATCATAACATCACCACTTTCCACAATCCTTCCTAATTACTTATTGAAATACTTGTAGGATTTACTGTTCATTGAGTATCCGAGGATAATTCCTTAATCTGTATTGTCACCAGACTTACCTTGATTTCCTTTTTTGGTTCTGATAAAGAATTTACTTCCAAAAACATGAATGTATTTCAAAGAGGGAATCCTTCCTTGCCAGAATTCATATGGTGTCTTCATCTCACACATATACAGTCCTGTTCGATTTTGAATATACACTGCAGCTTGAACAACCTCTTTTTAGTAATTTCATGGAATATGAGCCTCAATCATCATAGTTCGTGCCATGTTGTTAACCTATCGATTCCTACATTCAACAACACTATTTTTTGTGGATTTCTCATAGTAGATACTTCATTTGTATCCCATGCTTCTCCAAGTAATTTTCAAATTCAATGGACATGTATTCCCATCCATTGTCAGATCACAACACTTTAATTTTTCATCCAGTATCATTCTCAGTGATTCTCCGATATGTTTTCAGGCAGTCAAGCACTTGTCGTTTCTTGTGAATGAAAATAACAAATGCCATTCTACTGTAATTATCTATGAAAATGACAAAGTAACTTTCTCCATGAGTTCCGGAAACATTTATCAGCCCACATACATCTGTATAAATTAGATCAAGAAGATGAGATACCCTTTTCTTCTTTGAACGATATGAACAGCAAACCGACTTTCCACAAATGAATGTATCACAAGGGTTTTCATTCTAACCATTCAGGTTGGTAATTTCCAAGACAATCATCAATTTTGATATCTTCTCCATGTGTTGTTTATTGATGTGCCCCCGTCTCCGATGCCACAAATTGTTTTCTTCTTCAACAGTCACGTAACAAAAATTTTCTTCACTATCAACATGATATAAGTTGCCTTTTGTTCTGCATCGCTACATTAATTAATTTCCTATCTTTCCATTGATAGTGCAAACTTTCTGATTAAAAGTAACTATATGTCCCGAGTCACATATTTGACACACACTGAGTATATTATGACATAGTCCATATACGTAAAGGACTTCAGTCTTCTTTAGCATTCAATGAACTAATTTAGTACTTCCACTACCTTGGATTTTCAGAGCTCCATCATTACCAAGTCGTACTATACCATCAACCTTCCATTTGATATTCGTTAAGAGTCCAGCATTACCTGTCATGTGAGATGAACAACCACTATCTAGAATCCAGGTACTGTTGCTTTTTGTAGCGTTGAGGGCCACCTCTGCAAGGTTGGACTTCTCAATTTTCTTCTATTCTTTCCATGATACATTGGATTGAGTATAGAGCACTGATGGACTTTCAATTTTCTTATCTGTGTATATTGTTTCCTCATAGGAAAAGTATTCTTCGAGAGGAGAAAACCTGTTTGTATGAGAAAAACTATCTTGTTGACAATATTTGACTTGTCATGAAATCTGGTATGAGGTGTCCATGTGCCTTCTCTGCCTGTAATTAACATCCTTATGACCAAAGTTATAACCAAAAAACAATATCCATAGAAATTGTTTCTTCTAAAAGAATTAGGATATGAATTCTCTCTCCTTCGCTGAACCCACATATCTTTACCATTAAGATAGCTTCTTGCCTCTTCACAATAAGACATGGTATGGCATAAATATCCACAAAACAGACACTTCATGAGAGGAAATGTCTTCTCACATCTGTTTATCCTCATTCCTTATTTGGTGGGATAATAGTTTGAGGGCACATTTTTCAAGGAGACTAGAGGATAATGTTCTTTTCTTATTTCAAATTTAATTGGGGGTTTCTGTTTCATCACTTTAGATGACATTTCCACATCACCCACTTTCAGCTTGCCTTTATGTTGGATACCATTATTGGTAGCATATAACGACTCGGCCACACAACCAATTCCACTATTTCCCATGCAGGTAGGTCTTTGATCATTTAAAATCTTTTCAACTCCATTAGAGCCACGTCTTTCTCTCTCTAATAGCTTATCATCTGAGAACCTTCCAAAATGTATTTTATTTTATTTTTGATTCATTTTAAATTGAATCTTTTTCATGTTTACTCTTAAAAGTAGAAACTTCCTCCTCATGACACTCAGCAATCTATAACTTTTCCTCTAGTCTGGAGGTGATTTCATTAATTAACTTTTCATAATCTTCAATTCTTAGCTTCAGATACACTACATCATCATTTATTTCAAGTATTTTAGGCTTTACCTTTATAAATTATTTCTAGTTGTTCAATTTCAGCTTCAATATCATCAACATATTCAATTGATTCTTCTACAATTGATTTACACTTATTTCAAATCTTATATTTAACTTTAAGCTTACTAACAACATCCTTACGTTGAAACTCGGGATCTGAACTTGTTTTCAACTGATTTTTTTCCACCAGTATCTTCTGAATTTTCAACAGTGGCCATCGTGGAAGCATGGTTCCGAGTTTTAAATTCTGGTTCTTCTTCATCACAGAATTCATTATCATCTTCTTCCTATTCACAGACAAAACTCTTATTGGGTACATTCTTTCTTGATTTGAAGTCTCTCCTTTTGAAATACATTTTTGTGAGGATTATAAATGTTTTCATTATCGCTATTCTCATAATCGATTTTTCTTTAACACTGAGAGGAACTGTGACCAACATTGTCACAACGAAAGAATGCAAGAGGTAAATTCCCTTTGAATTTTTATTTTCCCTTCTAGAACTTCATTAAAATGAGAGAAAGAATTTATTTTCCCTAATCATCTTCACCACTACTATATTTTGAGATTTTCAATCTGTCAATGGCTCTAAATGAAATTTCCTTGGTCACTCGAGTCGTAACATCTTCTAGTTTGACCCTTATTGAAAATGCCACTAGGCTGCTCAGAAGATCATCCATAGAAAGTTTAGAAAGATCTCTTTCCTCAAGGGCTGAAACCTTTGCATTATAAAGGGGTGGAAGTCTTCTTAATATATTCTTCGCAATGTCTACATCTTTGATTTCTTCACCAATACCCAAAATTTCTCCAACCACTTCAGTAATTTGACTGAAGAAGGATTCTGCATTTTCATCAGGATGCATCTTCAGATCATCGAACCTATTGTGCATGACTTGTGGTTTCGCCACCTTCACTTTTATATCTCTTTAATAAATATTTTCATGTTTATCCAACATGGAGTTTTCTGAGGTGAAACTCATCACTTTTAGATATATTTGATCCGAAAGTCCTGCGGTGATAGAATTTTATGCTTTAGCATATGCATCAAGAATTTTTCTATCTGCATCAGACATAGCCAGCCCTATTGGATCAGTAACATGTATACCTTGCATAGTGGAAAATAGAACATCCATTCCAAGGGATCATATACGAGATCTAACTTTGTTCTTCTAAATCTGTAATGTAAATACATCAATGAGGGGAACTCCCCTAACACGGGATGGATTTACCATGGTGGTATAAAAAAGATCAAGAAACAGAAACCTCCCTCTGATATCAATTGAAGGACCCCGGGACACCTTGAGAGGGGAGGGGTGAATTAGGGTGTTAACTGTTTTGTTTTAAACTGTAATATCTTGTTCCCATGTTGGTACAAACTAGTTTAACCTCTATGATGGATATGAGAATAAATAAAATATACACATGCAAAGAGATGACACATAACTTTTTACTCGGATCACCACTAAGGGCTACGTCCAAAGAGAATATTCATACAGGTTGTTCGTTGTACCAAATTCCACTATTCATCACTCGTTGTGGATTACAAAGGTTTGAGAACAGTGCCTCTATCCTAGGCTTACTGCCTTTACAACTGTTCAGGGATATCCGACCGCGTCCCTTGGGTCACTCCTATTGACTCCCCTTGGCTCAATTCCTTTGGTGACGTCCCACTCAGTTTATTGACATGAATTTATCTTCATCATCACTAATGAATACATCCTCTATTGTATGTATATTCTCTGTTGAAGTCCAACTTCCACTCGTAGACTAAAATCACATTGCACCAAATGTATTGAGAAAACATCCATCTTTCGCGCAGCCCCAAAAAGACTAGTGAGCTTCAACCCACACCTAGTGTGCTCTTCCAAGCCAGTGTGCTAGTTTTAAGGACGACGCACAAGTTCACCTATACTACTTGCATGAAACTGAATTCCTCAAATTCAAACTTGCACAACTAACACCCTTTTATACCAAAACTGATTTTGGCGCTCAACTATGAACTATCGCGCTTCTTCAAATCTTGTCGCGCAAGTGTCACCAGACCACCTGTGTAAAACCTCATGCACCAACTAAAAACATGTGAGACTCACACCCTTTCTAACCCAAAACACCTTAGACATGCAGAAAAAAACTGTCATGTAACTTCAACATGTGCGACCCACCACCACTTGCGCGACCACAACACCTGCGTGATGGGAAATATGATTTTATCTATGTCTAATCATCGTACCGAATGAGGAGGGGTCGGCCTCTATTTATAGGAATTTAGATACCCTGCGCGATGGTGCACAATTCTTCCCTAGGTGTGAATGTTTCGGTGCGCATGTCTCTGCCGTGCAAGTCACTTGCACGACCAAACAAGAAAACATGGGTGCCATTCTCCCTTGGACATATTTTCATGTTATGATCTTGAAAAACATATGGAGCGAACGTTTCCAACACTCCATGTAATCGGCACGCAAGTCCCTTTTATAAAAACACATTTCTCCGTTTGTCAATTTTGATGTCCAGAAATTTGGAAAACACTGGAAAACGGTGCCACCTTCAATACTTTTATCTGCTTGAACTGTAAGATCACTTTTCTAGCAAATATTCTGTACATCCAAAGAGTATTGACAACAAACAAAAAAAAAATACTCCAATTCAAGAAAATACAATCATGGTTCCAACAATAAATTCTTAATATTATGGTTTTTTATAATGAGAATAAATAAAGATAATGCGTGACTCAAAGGTAACGAGGGTTGTATATGGATCCTTTACCTCATTCTACAATTTCTCCACAGATTCACATAAAATAAAAAATAATTAAAAAAGTTCATTAAATATATAAAATACAACCATATTGATATATATATATATATAATATTATATTTTCCATTAAAAATAATATATTATTTATTAGTAATATAGTTTATACCTGCATTGGTTACTCTGAGTAATTTAGGTAATTTCATCCAATCACATTGGGTTTGTTGACTATGGTCAAAGGTTATATAAAATAATTTCATGATATTAAAAATTGTTTCAAATAATAAAAATTATTATTAAATTGAGAAAATTACAATATATTTTCAGTGGTTATCCCAATAAATTTCCAAATTGAGGACGGTCCCCTAAAAAGTAATTTTAAAGAAGTGAATGTTACATTAAATAATTACTATATTTACTACATATAGAATATTTTATACAATGATTTATGTATATTAATAGTGTAAAAAATATCTTTTTTATAGAACAAAAAATCTCTTTAATTTTATATATGATTGGTGGTTATGTAAAAAAACAAGTCATTCAATGAGGCTCCAATACTGACCCATGTATAACAATGTTTTCATTTATATAATTGATTTTAGTGGAAAATAGAAAATGGATATTGCATTACTATAATAAAATTTCATTATACAAATTTTTTTTGTAATATAATACATTTATGGATAGAGGATACTTGAGTGGTGTAGAAGAATTAATAAACATGGAAAATTCGTGATAAGTGTATTACCACTCCCTGGTGTGTTTTCTATCAGGTACATCTATAAAGACAAATAAAAATGTATTTCGATGAGAAAAAGGATTCAATAGAGTGGGATGGGTGTTGATGACTCACTAGGTGAGATTTTTGGGTGAGAATAATATTTTTAAAGGTTGTATAAAAGGGGAGGTGGTGGTCTCCTTTTTTATGTGATAAAAAAGGGAAGTCTTGTGAAAAAACATTATTTCTCAATAATAGCATTCCTTTTTAATGGGAAAACACACCAAATGGCCAATGATGTTTTGGGGAAATAAATTTGGTAGATATTCAATCCACCATATAATATCAATTATGTTTTCCAATGGTTTTATCTATATTCAAAATGTTAAAGTACTTTCCCATTAATTTACATCGACAACAGTAACAACACTTTAAATTGTAGAAACTAATTTGAATGAAAATATTTTATTTGAAAATGATTAGTATTTATAAAATTATGATTTTAAATAAGTAAATAATTTTATAAAATAAAATATCTATGTGTTCGACAAAGTAAATGTAGTACATGGTAACATGATGTGTATAAACTATTTCCTTGAAAAAATTCATTTTATTGTTAAATTTTTATCTCTGTGATATTGTTATCAATGATTATATTATCATGAAAATAATTATTTTATAATATTTTAATTTTATTTGTCTTTATAATGATGTGAAAATTAAATTTTACCAAAATAATGTTTAATTAAATTAAAATAACAATAATGTCTTCGTTTTATTTATCATATAAAATTTCTTTAGGTTAAAAAATGGTTTTACAAATTTAAAAACATTATTTATAAATAGTAATATTATTTGAAAAATAAATATTTGATCAATAATTTCGGACATCTCCATTACAAAATGATAAAAGTCATCATTTGAGACAAAACTATATTATCATACTATAATCATATTTCGATAAAAATTTGAAAAGGTAATCCTAATTTAATTTTCAGATGATAAATTAAAAAATTTAAATAAATTTACTACACTTAAATTATATAAGTTATATAGCTTAGTTTTATATATACTAGCATATAATAAAATCGTACAATTATTCTGAGATATATTACAAGAATTCAAAAATGTGAAATATGAGTTTGTAAATTTAAAAAAAATATTAAAATATAAATACCATTTTAAATTAAAAATTTGGTCTTGTATTAATATTAAAAGAATTTAATATTTACAGATAATTAATAATAATTTCATAAGAGTCAAGTTATTTATAAAAATGTTATTTTTCAATATTCATAAAAAATGATTTTATAAAACTCACAAAAAGACATATTCTACTAATAATGATATTAAAATTCAAAAAATGAATTTTATTGTTACGTAACCAATTTAATTATTTTAATATTTTAATATTTAAATGAAAGATAAAATATAATGAAAAAAGGTTTTATATGCAAATAATTTTTTAAAATGAAGTTTCTTCTTATTCATAAATTCAATAAACCACTAATTACACTATAATTAATCAATAAATATTATTTTATATTAATATAATCATTTTAAAAAAATATACATAATTTTCATTACTAAAAGTAAAACACATAATATGATATATTCTTAAACATAATAAATAAAAAAAAATCAAATTTCCAGAAATATTTTTTATATATTTACATATTAAATAATTTATTTTAAATTTCTGTTACCCCTATTCACCTGTTCTAATTTGTTCTCTTGATTCTGGTGGTCTGAAAATACAATACATTGATTTTAAATCAATTTTCCATGTGGAAGAATATATTAATCATATATCTCTTAATTTGAAGAAAACATATATTAAAATAATTATTTTCTACCCCAACCAAATAAATATTTTCATCCACATTATTTTAAAACTCATATAATTACACTAAATTCCCTTGGGAGCTCCAAATTAACCATGAAATTGTAGTTTATACCTATTCATCTTAGGATATGATTTCACATTTCTATATTTTCTCCTTGATATGAGTCCCATGAAAAATGTGACATAACATTCTTAATAGAATCCAAATGAGTTAATAAGGGATAAATATATAAAGTTTCTCATTCCTCAAACCATGATGAAGTTATATATAACATGGATATAATAATATGACTAATAAGTGTTTTTGAATTCTATCACAATAATTAATAGTATATATCTTACATGACACAATATATAGAAAACTCTAGTGAGAAAAATCTTTATCTACATCAACAAGATATTTTTCAAAGGGTTTTTTTATTCTGATGATCTAGTATATGATAACATTCATTTTTTCTATTTATCCCATGAATGGATACCTTGTATTTAATAGCGACCAAATTAATCATATCTTAACCATATAATAATCATTGAATCCATATGAATGATATCATGTTCCTTTAATGAATTATTTTTTCCTTGAATTTTTTTTCCATTATTCAATAATTGACATAACATAAATAAAATTTTAGTCACTTTTTTGAAATTATCATGGTGATTCTTCCAACTATGTTGACCTGTTTGACGTGGAATATTCAGTCACTCGTCGTGCGAATCACATATGTTCCCATGAATCTGTATCTTTCAATACTTTTTTGGGGTTAGGATATTAACTAATCTCAAAGGGTTTATAATATATATTGATATTTGGTTTCAAATAATCAGTATATTTGATAGTATATCTCCCACACTAATGTATTTATCCTTCATAAAATCACTTCATTATACCTCACTTAAATTTTTAACTATGTCCTTTTTGGTACCATCCATTACTAATGCCATTTGGAGATAACATGGATAATAGAAGAGTATCAACAAGAGGAAATTATCTTTATCAACAATATAATAAAGTCCAAACATAAAATAGCTTATTATTTTATATTTTCTTATTACTCATTTTTTCATTAGTTTTAACTATATTAATATTAGTTTGACCATGGAAACATTATTTTTTGATATATTATGCTTCTATACATTATCGATGAAAGTTACTAGATAAAAAATTCCTTATATCTATTCATATAATGAATTTTATCAACAAATCAATATACCTAGAGATGGTCTATTCAATTTTATTGTCATGCCACTTTGTTTTTTTCAATCGATCATGAAAGAGTTAATACCCAACACATACCTTTTTAGGTTATTTCCCTTGGGTAAAAATATTCTATATAATTTATCTGAATTACATTTTCTATAAAGGGATCTATTTATAAGGATATCCAATCAACCACTACCTTAATAATAATTTAAAAAGATATATATTCATTATGATTTTTTTCCTCAGAATCTACTTAGTGTTTTCACAATGTTCTATCATCCTAATCTCAAAATATTACATGAAATTACTTGGATAAAAACTATTCTAACACAATCCTTAAAAATAATTTGTATATAATTATTTATAACATAGTTTCACTATAATAAAATCTAATTATTTATTGTTCTAATGTATTTGGAATATTATATAAAAAACACATCATCAAAAAATTTAAAAACAATATCATTATTTAAAACACCACATAATTTTCCTAACACCCTTAGATCATCAAAAATTGAAATATATTCACATGGGATAATTCATAAATGAAATATTTAGTTATAAATAAAATTTTAAAAACAAGTTAATAAATCTAAACATTACACTAAAGAGTAATAAAATTATATCATAAAGGGATTTATTATAAGTATAAAATCACAAAAATATTTACATAAAAGAATAAGATAATTTGGTAATGGAATATTTCAAAAGAAAATAATAAAAAAATAATCACTAAATATATATGTAACTCTTAATACCATCATCATAATTGAGAAAAATATTATATTGGATAAGTTAAACACATCATTCCCATAAAAATAGTGGAAAAAGTACCACGGTGGAATAACTTCACTCTCTATTCCCACACATAACATATATTGTGATAGAAATATTAATATAACTTATTATTATGAAATATAATTCTAGACCAACCCATCACATAATTTTTATAATATATATGTGTTATAAATGAAAATCATGAGTCATACATAAAATATAATTATGATTAAACACATGAGAAATATATGGGTTTTATACTATTTATTTGCTGCAAATCAAAAGACTAAATCACATTAATTATAAATATAATAAGGATTCAAATTAGTATAACAATTTATAATTAAAAAGTTGAAATATTTATTTCACATGGGGTTCTTGTGAATAAATTTAATGAGAATGATTTTGGAGAATAAATAATAAAGGAAAACTACATGGATGAAGCTTTATAAAATAAGAATTGATAATTTTAATGAAAGAGTAAAAATATTATCTTCTAAGAAACTTTAATTGACTCTATATTTTTATCTTTAAAATAATGTTATTTTTTATTATATTAATTTAATAAAAAAACTTAATGTTTTTATTCTTTACACGGGATAATAACTAAGAAAGTTCCCTTCAATCGATATTACTTAAAAGTGGAAATTACGAAATGAAATAATATCATATAAATCCAAAAAATAAAGAGGATATATATATGTGTGTGATATATAAATATAAAAAAATTTAAAAAAATTTAAAGTAATATTGTATAAAAATATATAAAAAATAAAAAACATTAATCAATGTTAACAAGGGTTATATGGAAGATCCCTTAACTCATATCTAAATGTGTATGAAACTTGATCAAAAAAATAAAATAACTAAATTAAGATAAAAAATATATACCGAAGAGTAATATTAATTAATATTTAATTTTCTAATGATAATTAATAATATTTTTTTAAATTTTTTAAATAGTATATACTTATGTTGGATACATGAGGGTTTTTAGTTAGTTTATTTGTGAAAAATTTAGTTTTTCAATCCTTGTGAAAATTGTAGTAGAATAACTTCATGATATATTTTATTTTATAGTTTATTGTACTTTATTATTAAATTATTATATTACTTTTATATTTTTAAAAGATAACCCAATATATAGAATTTTAAGAACTGTTCATGGAATATTCAATTTATAGAGCTTAATGTTGCTATAAAATTTTATTATTCTCATTACTTATATAATTTAATATATTTACTTTATAAAATATTGGTAGTGTAAATGATATTATTTGTAAATAATTAATAAATTTTTATAATGTCATCATTGTTATGTGGTCATGGAAAATACAACACGTTTTCATGGAGGGGGTAATCCTCCCACATGCATGATGACATTTTTTCCAATGATTTTGGAGGAATATATATAATGGATATACCATTAATATGAGAAAATTTTATCATATTAAAAATTATATTTGTATCATACCATTCTGGATCTGTGAAATTTATTTGCCTAGAAGAAATAAAAATTATGAATGTTGGGTAGAGAGTATTACCTATCCCTTGGAATTTCTCTCTTAGATAACACCTTCTAGCAATATAACATTGTATTTTTGTCAAACCAAGTACTAAAATACATGGACGGGTTATTTGGAGAGTCTAGGGTATATTATTTCCCATATTAATTACTTATAATGAGTGGATAAATGGGAGGATGTGGTATTCTTTTTTATGTGATGAAAATGGTAACCTTGTATGAACTCATCATTACTCAATAATATCACGTAATTAAATAAAAATAAATGGTATTGAGATATCTTATTATGCTATGGTAGGATAATTAAGGATGGTATTCCCAACACAATTGGTTATCACAATTTGTTTCTACTTGTTTTACCCACATTCACTATATTAACAAACATTCCCAATAATTTTACATTGTCTAGATAACTAACCTTTCAACTATGTGAATTAATTTCAAAAGAAAAAATAAAAATGAACTTATATAAAAAATTTAAAATGAGTATTTTATATAATTGTAAAATATTATAAAATAGTATTTCACTTTGGTGGAGATATTAATTTTTAGTATTATTAGTCTTGATGTATAAAAAAAATTCAAAGAAAAAGTTCATTTTAATCATAAAATTTATATGTGGAAAAAGACTATCTATTTTTTTGGATGTTAATGAAATTTTTCTATTTACTAAATAACTATAAATGTTATCTATATTAAAACTCATTTAAAAAATTTAATTTTTCCAAAATAATGTCTAATTAATTAATGATAATAATTTTTTATTTTATTAAAAATATTACCTTCATTTTATAAGGATTATAATATGATTAATTTTTTTAATAAAACACATAAAATAAATAAAATTATTATAAAAATATGCATGTTATCATTCAAGTTACAAGTGTAACATTAATACTCATAAAAGTCACTATTTTTGAAGAAACTGTACTTATATATAAAACATAAATTATTTTTAAAAATAAAAAACATTAATAAAATTTTAATTTATACATGATGATTCTGAATATATATATCCTCTTGTAATATACAACATAAATATGTGGATTAGTTTTTTTGATATATGTTCTTAAAATTAAATAATTTTTTTTAAAATATAACACACGATATAAATTAAAAAATATAGGCTTTCAAATTTAAAAACATTTATAAAATTATAAATCCACTTCTAAAATATATATTTTATTTTAGAAAAAGGATTAATGAATTTCTAGTTGAACATCACAAATTAATAATTTCATAAATTTTTTGTTATTTCTAAAAACATTGTTTTCCACTCTTCTCCTAAAGATTATTTATTTTAGAACTAAATTATCATATACTAATATTAACAATCAAAATGGAAAAATAGTTTATTTTGTTAAATTACATTTCATATATTTGATATTTTAACATTTAAATTATACTATAAAATACAATAAGAAAATGTTCTATTAGAAAATAAATTTTTAAAAATATTTGATATTAAATTTTATAAAATAGTAATAAAACTATAATTAATTTATTAGAAGTATATTTTTTAAAAATAATCATTTAAAAATGATATAAATATTTTTTTAATGAAAATTTCAACACATAAAAAGATATATAATTAATGAAATAATAAATTTAGATAATTATTTAAAATAAAAAATAATATGTAAATATATATATTAATATATTTCATAATTTGGATAATACTATTGGTACCAATAAAACTACTATTATTTAATGGTACTATCATATTGTAGTTTCAACTATGCTGAGTTTCTCATGTGAAACCATCCCTCAAAAAAATTTCAAATTATTAAAGGATAACGTATAATGAAATTATATGTTATGATAGTGCATAAGGTTGAATCATGTGAGAAAAAAACTATAATATCAGATAGTATAGGTTGTTAAGACATTAATAGTTTTTACACACCTTTATTTTCCATTAAATGATCATTTGACCTTGAATAATGGAATTAAATTATTAAAGAGTATGAAGATCTTAGAAAAAATCAACACTATTTAATTATCAAATTATCTCATCTTCTCCCAATTTTTAAAAACATACCAAATATTTTTTATCCAAATATATAATATATTATCTCCCCAACAACCTCATAATTTCAATAAAGACTTTTTCTCACCAAAATACTATGTCACAATGACTTAATGAGTTTCCCAATACAGAACATTCATGGGAGATGTAATATTGTAAACCATAATTTTATAATAATTTTCTTCTTCAAAACCCCTCAAGTCCCCTCTCCCCAGTAGGGTATGATGACAAAAATATTTTTTCTATGATGATGTGTAATTATAATAACGGACATCTATTTCACAGCTTCTTAAAATATAATTTTTTCAAACTAAAATTTTTTAATGTGTTTATGGGGATTAACATATCCATGATATAGAAATTAATTTTTTATCACATCCATAAAATGGATGTTCAAAAATATTATTTAAATAACAAAAATAATACTTTTTAATTTATGATAGTTTTAAAATGAATATTTTTTCATTTTTTACACACCAACCATTCCATGGAAAATTAAAGAATCATTCCTGCATACGTCTAGACTACCCCCTCCATGAAATGAATTTTTTTTTTCATGGCCACCTAACACGATTGAAAAATAAAATTTATTTATTATGAAAAAAATATTTCTATAACACAATTGTTATTATTGATAAATAAAATTTTAAATTATATATCTTTATCTAATTGAAAATAGATGTAGTAACTGTAACCACCTTAAATAGACATATATAAGATCATTTGCAAATATTGTCTTATCTTCTAAAAACATCAAAACGGTATATGTATTTTTATTACAGAATATTATACACAAAAAATCATCTATTTTATATATCATTATACTAATTTTAAAAATCTCTTACCATAGTCAGCAAAACCAATGTGTTATGGAGTATTCAATAGAACAACCCCGAGTAAAATTTATATATATAAAATCTAATTAAAATAGACAATAAATGATTAAAAATAGAATATACATGACCAAATATAGATTAATAGTGTTCTTGAGTATTATTTAATGAATCAAATTTACTTATTTAGTAATTTAAGAATAATTGAAATGTGAATTCAAACATAGGACCAATGATCTTTTGTACCACCAATATTACTTTTCAATTACATCTTACCTTCAATTAAATGCATTTTGAAAAATATAAATCTCATAGAAATTATATATTATTTGAATATATCCCATATATATATATATATCTAGAAAAATAAACTTATCATTTTTAGGGATATTATTTTTTTACTTCTATTCAATATTTGTACAATAAAGTATCTCTGATTTAATGCAACTCTGTTGTTTAATGTATTCATGTCATGAATCACCCCTATAATATATATTTTAAATAATGAATATATAATAAAACCATAATTAGTATTATAGAACCCACTTAGTTTATCTTTTTTTATTGGAAAAAATATTCTCACATATACCATAAAAATATATATTAATTATATTATAAAGAATCCCACATGTAGTAAATTTATATTCCTTAATATCTAGATCATTGTCATGGATTTTACACATTATATTTCAATATTAATCAACAATATCTCAATTTAATTTATAATGAAAAAATAATAATTCATCATTCATTTTGGAATCGTTGAGAATTATTTTTTAGATATCCTATGAATAAGAATGATAAAACCCACTTATTTTTCATAGGATTACTCATGGTTTTCATTTATATATGGTTTATTTTCTTCATGAATCCTATATTTTTATTATGATATAGGTGAGTCCAAAATTATATATCCATCCAAAGAATATGGTAAAGCATATATCTCAATGGATTTTATGTAATCGATTAGGGGGTGGATCTAATCCACTATATGATATTGTACACATTATGATGACATACCTTAGAGTGGCCCAACACATATGTTTATGATGTCATATATAATTTCACAGAGAAATATTACATGATTATGTGATTATGTGATACCTGTTAAATATACATTTTTTCCAAGAATATGATAATTTTATTTTTGATATCACGTTATGCCTCTTCATTATCATGTTATGATTAATTTCCATGATTATTTCCTTAATAAAATTCATATATGTCAATTTTTTTTTGAATTTTGTCTATGTTATCTTAAACAATATAGAGGAGTAAATAGGAGTTAAGAATAATATGTGGTTTCTAAAATAATTATTTAGTGTTTATGTTTACGATGATGCATTTATGTGTCTGTTCATCTAAATACAATAGTCCTCTTGATCCTTGGTTTATAATTTTTGGATATCTTTGATTGAAATTTTTAATGAAATTGTGTTAATTCCTTTGGTTGTTATTGTTTGTATCAATGAACATTTATGTTATTTTTTAGATTCATATAAGGTAACATTAGTGATATCATTATGAGTATGATTAACAGTACTATATCATCATGATTACGTGGTAAAGTTTTCAGTTTTTTCCTAGATGTGGTATCCATGTATGGATACTGTAAGTGGATACATGTGTGAGGAAGAAATAAAATGGGTAATAACCAATTATTTTTGGATTTTTTATATATTCTAATTTAATATAGTTCTTGATAAAGTGGCCTAAATTCATACATGGTAGTACAATTCCAGTGTATTTTCTTTCTATACCTATGGTGGTTAACAATCTATTATAAATGATTTGAAAAAATGAAACATAATTTGTGTTGGTATGAAAAAAAGAATGTTTCCATGGATAATATAAATTGAATCTTATATATTAATACATGAGGTTATCCAAATAATTTATGAGTTAATCCTTATATTTTTATGATTTACATTTTATATACAAATAATAAATTTATTCTTATCCAAAATAATCCTATATTTTAATTAATATTTTTCTAAATAATGATTCATTTAATAAACTTGTGAATAGGGATATGAAAATAATAAACTATGGAAATTCCAAACAGGATTGGATAATGTGATGCTAATCTCTAACACTTATTGGAATAACTCATTAATGTTATCAAAAATTACCTATATCATTTGGAACACCCTTTATGAGAGAATGTTGTAGTTGAGTTTGTTATTGAACATATAAATCCAAAATTTAGTGGATCTTTTGACACAAAAAATATAATTTATTAACTCAACTGAGAACATATACTCTTCCATTCAAGCCACAAATACATAGAAAGTATAATTTTATATTGACCACATTATGATAGAATCAAATCAGTTATAGACAATAATCATGAATACAAATCCAATGGAAGAAAATATGTGTGAAGAGCTGGACAAATTCAAGATGTTATTTATTAAATATTATTTCCCCCACACTCTCCAAATTAAAATGCATAATAAGTTCATCATAACCAAGTAAAATTAGGATTAATATATCAGATATTATGAAGATATTATCATGATTATTTCACAATATGGCCATGATATTCTCATAAAAATGATTTTAAAACCAATCACATGTTTTTTGGTATAAATATGAGCCTATAATGATCTTCAAGAATGTGGGAATTTTAATTCTATTAAGGTTTTTTTAGATGTTTAAAAAAATATGATGTGGAATGGGTGATTCTTAGTGGTCTTTATGGAATATCGATTTGATTTAGAGAATAAATTTTAAATTTGGGGGGCCATGAGATAAAACTATTATAATTAAGATAATATAACACCCTAAATTTCAAAAGTATGGATATAAGAATCATATAATGTGTGTCTAGGAAAAAATGTAATGTTTCATGTGAGAAATATTGTAAATAAAACCAATATATATAGATGTGAATATAGGGAGACTATTATTATGATTGAGTAAAATAATTTCTATATGAATCTTTTGTATATTGTAAAAATTTTCAATTTCTAATAACATGGAAACAATTCAGACCAATTAAATATGTCAAGGGTCTTCAAAGATATCCAACAAAAAAAACCCAGTGTAATGGGATTAATGTAATGATTATAATTTCACTTTTATAGATATTAATCATGAAAATGATGAAGTGAATGGTACACATATTATTAATTCAGGAATAATGCGTTTAATATTTTATTGTAGTTCTATAGAGTTTTTCATATCCTGTGTCCTTTGAAGCACAATTCTACAACCACATGAAAATATTGAGTTTATATTAGTATTGAATACTTAAAACATATTAATTTATGAAATATAGGAATACAACTCTTAACCATGTACTATATATTTTTTAAAACTCCTAAAAACCATTTCATAAATAATTAAATGGAATTTTATCAAATATAGGTAATTGGACAATTTTTTATTAATATAGAATACATTAACTATTGTGAGAATGGATTCAATTTCTATATCTTGAATTACCCTCATATTCTATTAAACTGTAATGAAAAGGGGTTAAACTAATTTGGATAATTATTCAGAATCATGGATATTATTTTTATATGATAAATCATATATACCGAAAATGATTCTAATAATGGAGAAACCCTCTTAGGAAGATATTTCCACAATTAGGTGGTACAATATATTTCTAAAATATTTTTAGGTTCTTCCTCCCAATTAAGTGGTTTAGTTCTCAATTTAACATATACATTGATCTCTACCAATATCTAACACCCTATATAGAATTACACTCATTAAACTAGATGAAATGAAAATTGAATTACAATATAATACATGAATGGGTGTCATATTCACCAGGGATTCACCTTGGGGTACACAAATTCTCTTTATCAAGATGATTCACCAATGTGTATCTGTATTGGCTATAGTGATCTCAACCTGATAATAATAAACAATAGGTTCCCCTTCTATATATAGTTAAATTGTTTTATGAGTTATGTGGATAACAATAATTATTTAAAGATAATGTGTGATTGTTATATCCTTAATTAAATATAAAAAATGGGATAATCCCAGGACTAAATTTTGTATGTTATAGGAGATGTGTAAGTTCTTAACAGTACATTTAAACTCATAAATTCCTTATTCATCATTATAAACTATATGAATAGTGTAGCTAGATATTACCTCAATAAATTTGTGGTACTCTATATATATATATATATGATATATTTATATAATCTAAAATCAAAGAAGTATATGATGAGAAAACAAGTACTATTATGATGGCATTGTGGAAGGAGAATTTATATAAAAAATACAATAAATGTGAGTTATATAGGGATAAGGTATAATTATTTGGTATTATTTTCAAAATGGATATATATGGACCCTTCAGAGACTACCTTGGTTGATGAATAACTTAGAACAATATTTATATATTGACTTATAGTTTCCATATACTATCTTGGTATTATTGTTAATTTATGAGGTGATTTTTTTTATATTTAAAAACCCACTAATAATGATAAAATATAAGTGGGATAAATGTGAACACAACTTCATGTAGATGTAGAAGAGAAAAACCAAAATATATTCACTCATAGTACCCACTAGTGGAGAATTATTAATGATTTATAGTTATTCTTCAATGAATCATATATGATGTATACTCATTCATAATGATATTGTGACGGTCTACTCATCAATAATGTTGATGGTGAATGTGAAAAATTATCCTGTGAATGAACCATAGTTGGAAATGGAAATCATTGTGTTGAAGAAACAAAGGTGTTATCTCTATAGAGATAGGTTTGATATATGTATATATATATATAAATATATGGGAAATAGGATTCAATAATATATATTCAAATATAATTATATCAATATGTTACAACAATGATAGTTATATATAATCATATATTTTGATTGCTCAATCAACTCTCATCCTAGGAAGGAGAACAATGTGGAAGATTCTCAAAGTTGAATAGATCCAGAAACCTTTTCTATGAGGATTATTGTGAATGAAATTATTAACTTGGATATAAAAATGATAAACATGAAAATCATATAGTTAGGAAACTTATAAAAACATTATGAAATTATTATTTTATCCTATTACTATCGAAAGTCAAGAAACCTCAATCCGATGGTGCGGGGATTTATAATAAGTAAAATTATATTAGGAAAAGGAAATTAATAGAGGTAAATATTGTTGATAAAATAGTTATGATGTTTGATAAATGACTATTCATATAGTTCAAGTCAATGATATAGAATGAGTTGTTAAAGGTTACTCATATCATCAAATTCTCCATTCACCCATGGAGAAACAAGATATGTAATAATCTTCAAGAACATTATTAATGGGACAATATAATGAAAGAAATTATAGAATATACATCAGGGTTCTTGGTGTTCTAGTATTTGAATGTGGGAAAGAAAAATCATTATGGGATTAAGAAACTATTTACCATAGTTACAAAGAAATATGAGAACAAAAATATTGATTTTATCATGGGTATTCAAAAGACATTCAAGTAGGAATTTCTATATAGTTTGTGGTGGTCGATCTTATATGGAATTCATAGTTAATTTCCCTTCTTGGGGATGTTTCACATTATCAAAATTCAACGATATATATTATATATGTGGTTAGGATTTATCGCACATCACTATATATGTTATTTGATCGTGATATATGGTTATCCTAAATTTTTAAGAAGAGTCATTATTATGATATAAACCTATATTAAAATAATATTATATGCTATAAACCATAGATTTAATTGAAATATAAATAAAAAATTCATCAATTTGAAGATAATTTTTTTGAGCTTACACCATGGAAATTTTGTGTCTCTTTATCCACTATCATCCACTATTTTATTTATTTTACCAAAAACTAATTCTACAATATTATTCCAATTGACCCATACAAATCCATATATGGGAAGAGATGTAGAATAGCTGTGTTCTTGGATGAATATGGTGAATGACTGTTGTGATGATAGAATATAATTGGGTAAATGGTGTAAATATATTTTTTATTTTGAAACAAATCAATTATAAACAATTATGATAGATGAGTAATACTGATAATAATTGATGACACATTGATATTAAGGTTAGTAAAAAAGTGTTCATCTATGTATCAACATTTAGGAGAGTCATGATATTTTGGTAGACTGTGAATCTATGTCCAAGATACATCGACCCTAATGAAATTCTTTACCACATAATAATAGTTTCATAGCTATTTTCACTCCCACCAAACTTCTATAAAGTGAAGGATGTGTTCCATGATTATATTTAGAGGAATTACATACTAGGTCCTTTACAAGTGCTGAATCTAGAGGTGGTACAATTGAAAGATTATATCTATTATAAAGAGCATTAAGTGATTATCCTATAAAATATGTACAATTTTTACCCAATAATAAAAATCATATAATCAAGGTAATTTATGGAAATCACTTGTATAAAGACGTGACAGAAGATCCTATATAGAAAATAATAGATTACAACCCATATTTGTATTCTCCCTAGTGTATGGATGTTTTTTTATGGTGAAATTTCCTATATGGGAATAATGTAATTACCATAAATTTATATATAATGATTTCCCTACTAAATATATATGTGTATCAAATAAGGAATTAAATGACCCGAGAATTCTGTGGAAAGTTTTTTTTCAAAAATTCATTGTATTTTTATGATTCCACAGAAATTTACAGTGCTTGATTCCGAGGCCTGGTGTGCCCGGAATCAATTTCTAAATTTTTGTACAGGTACAATCGGTAAACGTATGAGCGAGATTTTATAAATTTTGAACTGGTGCTAGGATTTTAAATCTGAGGGAATGTTGAACCCGCAGTGTCGGTGATTTCTTAGTGAGACCTTCATAGCATTTGCGTTCTATCGAGAGTGGAACTTGGATTTTGGATTTCTAATATGTTAAATAAAAACAAGTGTAGATTAATTTTACTTTTATGGTGGTTAAAACACCCAAGTGGTGGTTAGTGGCGGGGGCCACCACACCATAACCTCATATGAGAGGTTCTGGTGGTGGGTCCCACTCTCACATATCCTCCTTTGGGGGGATATCCTTGGTGGGGTTCACATGGGCTTTAATGGCCCTCTAACCCCCATTTATGTGGGATGAAACTCTCCACATTCCCCCATTAATTTAATTTTCCAACTCTCACAATTAAATAACATAACTACTCATTTAATTAATTAACACCCATTGGAATGCTTTTGAATTATATCCAACCATTAATATAACATATAGTCTATTATATTTGGTTGGCAATTATTTTGGTGGAGATTTGAAAGAGAACTTGGAGAACACATGGAGAATTATCTCTCAACGAAGAACGCGAAGAATGCCTCTTCATGGTCCACCAGAGAACGATGAACTCCTTCTTCAATCTTCGTCTGAGCCAAAATAGAAATAGTCGACCACGAAGAATGCTGGTGACGCTTCCTCCTCAGTTTCCTACCACAGATACTTCTCGATGTCAACGAATCGACGTCCTCCATTCCTCTCCTTCCACCATCAACAATCGACAATCGAGGTAGGGGGTTTATTTCATGATGATGTTATTCCATTTATTCTTACCTTCTAAAACAAATAACGTGGACCAACTTAATATCAATTTGATCCGGGGATGTTTTTCCTTGAGGGTTGGGAATATATTGTTGAAGAGGGTTGTGGGAAATAATGTTTTTAATTATATTCCATATCTTATTTTGTTGAGATACTTGAAACCGCACTAACTTGGAGGGTTCAGGCTAGACAAACATGGCCCGACCCCGCTGTCACTCTTCTTGAATGATGTGTTCTGCATGATGGAAGAAGGCAGCTTTTTAACATGGTGATGAATGGAGAACAATATCTGATCCACTAAGAACACCGTCATTTTTCCTCCATAATGAGCTAAAGAACTCCCAAAACCTCTAATAAATGCAATTCCTATGTGATCCTTGACTGGGAAGAAGAATGGGGAAAAGAAGGAAAATCTTGAGTGGCCTAGGACTTAAAACCCTAATTTTATTATGTGGTCGCAGGATTTGGATGCACGGTTTGGGAAAAAGTGCGCCAACTGTGCGGTAGACACTGTCTCACCTGAGATCGTCGCACAACTTGGCCTCATGGTTTGGGAAACCGTGCGTCAACCATGCGGTAGCCACTATCCCACCCAGAGAATTTTCATGGCTTTGCCGAACGGTTTGGGAAACCGTGTGCCAACCGTGAGGTAGCCACTGACAAACCAAGGGAGTTTACACGTCTTGGACGCATGGTTTGTCTAGATCATGGGCCAACCATGTGCCCCTCCTCAAACCTCTATATCATTTTCACCAGGACTGCATTTGACGAACCATCAGTGGAGCTGGGAATCTTGGAGCGTGACGGTCCCTTTGAGAACAAACCACTAGTGTTCGTGGTATATTTGTGATATAGTTAGGTTGGATCATACACGAATCCAACCGGGCCGCTGGGACTAAAAGGCTAATAACTAAATTACCGAGTGTCTGATTGACACGTCGTCTATTGCATTGAGACCCCTATGCTGGGGTCGAACATTTTGATACTTCTTCGTGGGACTTCGTGACAGTTACAGTATCGAATAATAGCTCGTGGATAGGATCCTCTCGGAGACGAGCGAGCCATGTACGTAGACCTAGTAGTCGGCTGAGACCTGATGACTGCTGACCTTTTCACTCGGAGTGTTTCAACTAGCCCAGTGGGAAGTTCCTCTGTGTGACGTGGTAGACCGACAGTAGGAAGTGCCTCTCTGTGACACAAAAAACCCAAGGTACTCGATAGGAGGAGTATCTCAGCATTCTATGAGAGGGAGAACCTATGTGTGTCGTGGCAGACCTGCAGTGGGGAGTGCCTCTATGTGATGCCGCAGACCCATGGTACACGACAAAAGGAGTACCCTAGAAGTCCAAGATAGTGGGAAGAATCTTTGTGTGATGCGGTAGGCCCACAGTCCTCTATTGTGGAGGATTTCACCAGTAGTCGAGGTTTTGTCAGTTTGACTTGGAGTGTTACATGTTACCAGCCCTAGAATAAATTCCCGGTTTTGAGATGAGTCAATGAATTTTCTGTTTCCTCATGATTGTGTTGGATTTATAGATAAATTAGGTATTTTTATGGGCATATACCAAAGTAAGGGTTATCGGTTGATTCATTACTTTGTGGTTATCCTTGTTGGATATTGTGAGATCTTGAGGGTCTTCGAGTCCCTACCGAGTATCGTTATACTCAACCATGCACGGGCTATACGTGCACCTACTTGAGTTGGATGTAGATGACGGATATCGATGACTAAGGCAGAGAGTAACCAGACTTGACGGTACCCAGAGGTGGACCACTCGGGGTGACGATTCACGGAGCAGACAGACGGGCGTGGAGTGCAGAGGAGGACAACTGTACCTACCCTTCTGGTAGGAATTCCAGAGGATGACCAAGCAGATGCTTTACCTGCTTTTTGTTGTGCTTTTCTGTTTCCTGGTACTTTACTGTTGGGATGGAATTTCCGGCCCCCTTTATATTCAACACACTCTCTTGTACACAGTTTACTTAGTGTTTTACTTCATGTTGCATTCTCTTATGAGTGTGTTTCAGTTTATAAAGGCAATTCCTTCCCAATTTAGGGATTTCCGACATTGGATCTAGTCACCAGCCCTTGGCCTATAAAAGGAAGGCTTGGGGTTGTCACGATATGAGCCATGGGTGATGGGTCATGGAAAGAATAAAAATTGATAATAAATAACACAAAACATCAATAATTTAGATCAAAATATATTTTAAATATTAAATTTGGATAAAAATATAATATGTGATAAAATAATTATATAGATATATTTCATTATATAAAATTCATTTTTAGAATAATTATATTATTATTGTGATTTATGGAAATAAATATGAATTTTTTTCTCAATTATGTAGTATGAATATAATAAAATAACTTTAATTTTTTGGATTTATCATTTCGAAATGATAATTAGATTACTTTTTTTAATTTTTCTAAAATAGATGATATTAAGGGTGAATAGAGTAAAATACTATCTCTTCCAAAATTGAATTTTTTAGGATAAATCAAAAGATAAATTAATTTAATAAATTTCAAAACAAACAATATATTCTTAATAAATAAATATTATGTTCTTTAAATAAACACAGTAAACATTTATATCATATTATTATCATTAACAAACTTGTGTAATATTTATTCCTAACAAAATATTATATTGGTAATAAAATTAAATAAAATATTATTCATGAAGAAATATGTTTTTGGTTTTCCAGAAAAAAACAATTTTTTAAATTGATAATTTAGAAAATTTTACTTCAATACACATTGGAAATATTATCTCTCAAATAAATTTAAGTTGATAATTAAATTTTTCTATGAAATAGTTTTTACCTATTATGTGTATAATGAACCATTGTTTTCTAAATTAAATAAATATTATGTTCGAGTGGTTGATTCTCACAACAATATAAAATAAAAAATATATACATTTTTATGGTAATTATAAAAATTTTAGAAACAATTATTTGGAGTAGACTTATATTATATATATATTAACAAAACACATTAACTTATTTTTTGATTTATCATGGAAATGTTATACTAATAAGAAATTTCTATATTTTTCTTTAATTTTTTATTTTTTTGTGAATGTTAAGAAATATAGATTTTACAATTAAAACAAGGTTTATAAAATTATTATTATATTATTTAGAATTTGAAATTCTGGAATCCTTTTTTAAAGACAATATATTTATTCTTCAATTTAATTTATAAATTTTTAATTAGTTTTTTATAAATTTCAAATCCCAAATTAGACATTTTATAACTCAATTTTTATATTTTTTCAAAATATTGAATCAAATAAATTATAGATTTATTAATTTAAGATGAGCCTTTAACACTTTTATAAATTAAAAATAATTAAATATATATATTATTTTCAGGTAGTATGCAATAATGTAGTTAAATATTCTATTTTATCTTTATTCATAAAGAATAATTTACTTATGTAAAAACTAGTTTCCCATGTGAAAGTTAAAATGTTAATAATAGAAATCAATTATCACGGGACCTCAAACATGGTTATTTTTTTCATTTGTTTATTTGAATATTTTTAATCCCATGTCCTCCCCATACACCAATGTTGTCCAATATTGTTATTATTGACCCATAAATATTGTTTTTTACTTATAATTATTACTTAAGATCACATCTTATCAATTATAAAATGAATCATCCATCCTATCAAATTACCACTTCTTAATAATACATAACATTGAATAAAACATCACAAACTTCCCTCCATGATAATATAACTAACATATTTAATCCTTATATTTTTTGAAATTTCATTCTAAGGATCCTTATTGTGTTACTAAAGGGATATCATCCAATGGAGAAAGGTAATATTCTCTTCTGATCATTAAACAATCATTCATTTCATTTAAAAAAGGTTCTTGTCTAGATCACATCCAGATTTCTCCAATATCACATCTTTGATGATATATTTAACACATAATTCATAATTCTTGAATGGATTGAAAATTGTTAAAGAAATTTTGTTGAGATGAAGGTGAGGTTCAAATCATCACTAGTTTTTTTGAATATGAGAGTTAGTTTTGATGTTATTTTCAATTCCTCTGATATAGGTTTGGATGATTCTAGTTGTAGGGGAAATATGTTTTGTCTTATGTCTCATGGTATTTTAGCACACCTAAGAAGAAATACCCTACAAATAATTATTATTTTATATAATTTATGCATGAAATCAAAAAAAGGTTTTAAAATCTCCTTGGGTAGTGGTTTATGGAATATACATATCATAAGATAATGATATATATATAATCCTACGGATCTGAATATTAGAAAGAGACTTTGGGTTGAGTATCTTCGTACATTTGATTTTGATATTATTTATTACCATAAGGAAGGGAATTTGGTATTTCATATGTTGAGAAGAAAATTATCGACCCCACCCATGAATGAGTTAGCTGAGTAGTAGTCTCTGAAGATTTTGTTTCATAAATCCAGTTTGGGAGTAGAAGAGGCTGATTGAAAGGTATTATTAGATATTCTGAAATATGATTCATATTGTAAAGAGATATTTATTCCCATGAAAGATATATAAACTGAATTCTAATGCTCTAGTAAAATCCATTACAGTGGGGAGACCTTAGTTGAGTTGTCTCAGTTTCCTAGTGGTCCTTGTGCTTCTGTAGAAGGTTTGTTGTTATTTTTTCCATGTGGTGGGAGTTATTGGATACTAGACGATATTCTTTTTTGACCCTTCTCCCTAGGATACAAAGATGAATCATTAAATCCAGCATAGGTTTTTGTGAAAATGGATGATATGGTTTATAAAATATTATTTTTTGGTGTATTACTTTTAAGATAATTATGGTAGTACACCAGAGACATGTGAGGATTTTTCAGACCATATACTTTCTGATATTGAACATGGTTGATATTTATATAGATTTTTCCATTTATTTTCTTAGTAATCCTTGTGATAAGGATAAGATAAATGTGATAATTGATTGTGTAATAATATAATAACAATTCTTACCCATCAAAGAGATGAGGAGAGTTCAATATCTTGGAGACATGTATGTTCAAGAGATTTCAAGACATCATAGTGTTCCATCTAGAAATGTTTCTGAAAGTAATATGAGGTTTAAATCTAGGATCATGATATTTTAATAGGAGGATATGGGTTTCTATATTATATTGAGAATATCGTATCATCAATAAATGGATGGATAGATAGAGAGGGATAACCAAGTTGTAGATGATATTCTTTTGGTCAATGTGCTTGAATTTAGAGGATATTTATAGAAACATTTTATTTTGGTTTAGATTACTTATAAAAATATTTTTCATGCTTCGATAACTAGGGACCCCTTCTATGATTTTTATGTGAATACATGTAGATATTTCTGGTGCTACGAATAGTTGGTAGAGTGGTCCTTAGTTGGTAAAGTGTTGTTCCAGAGACAATCAAGATGGTTTAGTCGACAAAGAGGAATTTGATCACGAAACAAATTCATTAAAAGAATTATATTGTACATTGTCATCAACTAATAGAGTTTGAGGTTGGTGATTTGGACTTCCATATAGTTTCACCTCACTCATGGAATTTTTTGTTGGGTAATAACTATATTTTGGAAATGATGTTTGTGGGATGATTTGAGATTATTGGATGACTAGGGAGAGTGGATTATTGGTTTTAGTTTCTATATATATTGTCTTCTATAAAAAAATGTTTCATGTTTCCCATTTGTGGTTGTGTTTACTAAAACCTTGCCATGTGATTAGGTGGAAGGATGTTGATCTTGATCAAGATACAAATATGTATTAGAAGCCAATTTAGATTATGGATCACCAAGATATGGTAGTATTTTTTAGAACAAAATCTCCCAAATCAATGTAATATTGATATCTAAACATTATATCATTGATATGTGGGAGTATACGTCACTCATGAGTGAACAATGGCCTTCACTTTTTTTGGATCCATGAACTTGAGGGCCTAATGTTGTAGAATGTTTTTATGGTGGGGATATCTTAACTACACCATTAAATTTATATAATGTATGTTTTATCCTTTCTTTTTTTGATTCTATTTTAATGTTGAATAATTCCAAAAATGAATTAGGAGAATACCTATAATGGTTAAGTGAGATATTTTTTGTATTAGTTAGAATAAAACTATAGTTTATTTATATTTTTTGGGTGGTTAAATGGATTTTAATTTGAGTACATATTGTGTAATGGCCACCAAGAAAAAGATGGGAAGTGGATACAAGACCTGAAGGATTTTCACACTGCATAATAAGTTATTTTCATGTAATGTGAAATGGAATATTTTTTTCAAACGTATATTTGTTTTATGTATATTTATTATTTCATGGATTAAAAATCATCTAATAGGATTACACTCCATGTATATGTCACAAATTGTTCTTTTGACGGGGTTTCATTACTAATTTTCATTACATTATAATTGAATCCTTACATATTACAACCCAGAACTCACCTTAGGTGATTTTGGGTGGATATGTTCATTCCATATTTCTTTATAAAATGAACAATCATTAATTGGGTTGTATTTATTTTTTCAGGGTACATTATCCTTCTAGATTCTTTTTCTTTGTTTATGCATACATTTCAACTACGGTTGTTTAAGGAATTTTCATGGTACTATTTTTTATATCAATCACTTTAGTTTATTAGAATTCCTTGTATTTCAATGTCTATTCCCTTGGTTTATTGTCACTATTGTCAAAGGCATCTGGGTGTTGGAATTGTTGGGGGAGGTTTTCCTATATAATGGGTTAATTTGACGCGTTATATGCCATTCCTGATAAATTTATTTTTTTGTTATTTTGATAGATGTAATTAGTGTTTTAAAATGATTTTATAAAAAATAATATGTTGGTTTAAAAAGGGGTTCTTCTTTGAAAATTAATTTTATAGATATGGGATTTTTTTTCATAATCCAAAGTATATTTCCTATGCGTTAAAATTGATTTATGAAATTGTGAAAATTTTTATAAAAATTTATTTAAACAAATTTTTATTTAGAAGCATAGATTTTTCATGAATGATATGTGGTTATCCATAGTGTTTCCATACACTACAAGGTGGAAACTTTTGGGGATATTGACTTGTAGTAATTGATATCAATTGTGATATCGACATGTAAGACATAATATTGGTTGGATATATCATTTTTGATATTCATTGTTCTCTTTTTAGTTTATAGTGCAAAGTATCAAAAATTATAGAACCCAAATATCTAAGGTTCTCTATCATTTTTTATTATTTAATTCATGAATGTTTTATCATTGTTTTTTGTTTATAGGTTTTTGTATGAGGTTGTATCAAATAGATTCACATGGTATATTGTTTCAACATTATGCATTTACATGTTTTCCACTGATTTTATGTAAATTCATTCCTATTTTAATATATTTAATTTTCATATTTTTGTATTGTTAATACAAAATGATTTTATGAAATAATAGGGAATAATATTTTAAAATGGTTGTATTAATGAAGATATTTTTTTAAAATATATAATTGAATCATTCTTCGTATTAGACCTTGTATAAATTCTATGATTTATCTTATTAGTATATGGATCACACCCTACATGTACATTTTTGAATTTGAAGATATTTTATTTTGGAATTTATGTAATGGGAAGAGAGTCTTTTAACATACATGATTCTCCCATCGTTACTTCTTTCGATTTGGGTTAGTTTGTAGGTGATAGTTGGTCACATGTCTATATGAATTATTTTCTAGTTTATCATATATTGTATGGGAATTTATATCATTTTTGGAATATATATTTTTTCCACATTTTATAATGGTTTTATGTATTTCTTTTATTATATTAGAAATTTTTTTATATTATCTTGTTTTACGTATATCATGTTATGAGTTGATTTGGGAGACTTGACTAGTTGAACTGGGTTGGTACATTACAAAAAAATATAATAAAAAAATATAATACGACAAAATTAGGACATTAGAATATTATAAGATGTTTAATAAGATTACGTAAAAAAATATAGAGATTTATTTATCTATGGATGTATGTGACTGTGCATCATGAACCCAGAAATTTCAAAAAAAAAATATCTTATTAATTAATACATTATATATCTTACAAGATCTTTATATTTAGAATTAATTTGATCCTACCACTAAATTTTCTAAATGGTATTCCCTATAGTTATCTATATAAATTATTCATTATCATCAAAAATCAATTCATTGGTAAAATATTTTCATAAATAAATAAATTAAACTGGTAAAAAAATCTTTTTCATACCAATCGATCATTTTCTTCCATGTCTTATTATTTAATATCAAAATAATTATATTTATTGAAAACAAAATATATTGGTCCTTTTTATATTTTTTATATTTAAACTATATTTTTAATGGATATAATTGCATTCAATATTTCTCTGATGTGGGTTTCTTTACAATGACCCAAAAAAAAAAGATAAATGAATTCATATTCATTATTTAGAACTCTTGATTTAGTTATTTTAATTTATTTATTTTATTTTATAGAATTAATTAATTGTAAAAAAATATTTAATATGATTTTAAATTTTTTTTCCTTACCTTCCCATTTTTTTACAAATTAATCTCTACTTCAACATTTATAACAATTTTTAGTGGGTTTTATTAAAAATATTTTTTTTCACTCCTTTTTTTATTCCAATGATTATCTTACACGAAGCGTTGTTTTGATAACATTATATATATATATATATATTATTCTGTGATTTGTTTTTGAAACATATTTTTTTATATAAAATGAATTCTTAAGTTAATGTGATGTGTTTTTTTTCTAAAATTCATAATTACCCATTATTTTATATGGGTTATTTTGGACATGATTACAGATTATTTTATGAGGAACATATATATATGTAACATAATGAGTGGGTTCGTATATCATTCTCTAATTTTTCAGGTTATTTTTATATCTCATGATATAGGGACGAATAGACACAAACTATGGGGAATGGGGAAAAAGGTTTTCACACATTTTTATGTGTAGTCATAATTTCTTTGTTGAAATAAGAATTATAACAATGAAGCTTCTCACAAAATTTTTAATTTGATTATGGGTTTACCACATTTTTATATTTTTATAAATTTATTCTGAAATATCAAGATATATTTCATTTCCAATAAATCATATATTTTCTTGATTACAACATATTTTTAATTTATTCAAAATTTTATGTAGTCATAAAATGTTATATATATATATATATGTTTGTGTGTGTGTGTGTATATATATATATATCCATGTCCACTATAAGAAAAATGTAGTTTAACATTGTCAATTAAATGTATGATTCTTATAAACCAGTGTAAAATACATTTGCGTATACTTTATGTCGTTTTTCATTTAAAAAGACGACTCTAAATTGAAAGAAAATAGTTTGGGTGTCAATTTTTTGAAAAACCGATGCCAAAAAATGTAAAAAACATATTATTAGACTATGTTTTAAAAAAACCTTTGTAAATAATTATATTCTTTTTCAATTCTTTATATTATTTCATAAGATTCAATTTTACTAGTAGTGGAGAAAAAAACAGAGTTACAGATTAAATATTATGCATGTCGGTAGTTTATCTTCTCTATGAGAAGTCTAAAATAAGTAAAACATTAAAAATACATAAATTTTTATCCATTACTACATTTTAGCTCCACAAAATGAAAAATCGAATCATAAAAAATTCTTTACAGAATTGCAATTTTTTATAATTATCAGGTTTTGTTTTCAAAAAATTGACGCCAAAACAAATTTTTTTCATTTATCACGTTGGTATTTGAAAAAAACAACACGGATATTTTTTGTTAAATTTTTATTGACAGTTTGTGTAAATACTAATGACAATTTTTTGTAAAATTGTTTGTATCATTTTTTAAAAAACCAGAGGCCCAAAATAATTTTATAACTTTTTAGCATCGTTTTATTTAAAACCCAACACAAAAAGACCAATGTAAATACTCTTTTCTATCACTTTCAATAAAAAATGATTCTAAAGAGTATTCTCCATTACCCATGACTAGAATTTAATTTTTTTCACAACATGTAGTTAAAATTTTAATACCATGTATACATTTTCAACAACACTATCGAAAGTATTATTTTTTACTATATGAAAATATATTTCACCGTAATTAATCAATTGAAACACTTCGATTAAATAATGTTTTAAACTCCGATTCAATCATTAATTTGAACACGGTACCAAGTCTATTCATGTATTTTCTTTATTATTAGTATCTTTCATTTCAAAACAACTTGACTTGCATTATTATAATGGTGATTTATTCTTATTATGGATTTATAAATATAAAATATTCTGATGAGATTTATCAAACATAGTGTAAATCTAAATATCAATCACCATTTTCATTATCACATATGTTCTACCGTAAATATGAGAGATATGATTATAAATAAAGTATAATTTTAATGGAAGCTCCTAGAACTATTGAAATATTTTTGAAGCATTATGTTTATTATATTTCATTTGGTCTATGTGATTTTAATTCATTTTTGTAATTTTTTCTTTGAAATGGGTTGAATCAATCGAAAAATTGTCAAGTTCTCCTTCTGATGGACATAACTTTTTGATATGTAACTCTATTTTAAATTCAAGACTAGTCAAATTGAATATTAAGAAATTCTCTAAAACATAGATGAAAAAATACATTTTGGCATCCTTTTTTGTAAAAAATGATGAAAAAGGTATTTTTTTCATTTATGGTGTTGGTTTTTATCAAGAACCAAGAAGAATCTATTTTTAACTTTTTTGTATCAATTTATGAGGAAACTAATGCCAAAAATGATACATATGGGTTATTTGGCATTATTGTTTTTTTTGAAAAACGATTCTATACATAAATATAATTATTTTTTGTCATTGGATTACAAAAACTGATGTATAAAAGTCGTATTTTTAATTTAGTTGGCTTCAACGTCGGTTAAAATCTGACATTAAAGACTATTTTTCTACTAGTGGTCATTACATTTATTCCTTCATAAATATTATAGTCTGATCTTATTATTCTTTATCTTATTTTATGGTTATCAATTTGGTTTTATGACTATTTATAAAGATAATTTTTTTCTCATTATGTCCTTAATTTTTATGATATGATACATTTGGATATGGTTTTCCCATACTGAAAATTTTTTCTCAACCCTTTATTATAGATTCCATATCATAGATTATGATTTATATTATATCATGTGTGATATGTAGAAAATATTCTTGAGGATAATGATTATGGAGAAACACATGTATGTTATGTAATGTAATATTCTTAAATGGGAGGACTTGAATACACAAAACCATTCAGCCATTGGGTTATGTGGCTATTTTTGATAAGTATTATATTAATAATTAAAATGTTAAACCACAAAATATTATTTTCTTCTTTGGATACATTAGATTGTAACATAGTTAATGTTTAGTTATTTTTAGGATTACATTATACAAGTTTAATTAAAACCCCATGTATAAGTCTAATTAATATATCTCGGTATATGATAACGTCTTAAATTTATTTTGAATTAGAGATTGTGAAGGTTTCCAAGTAATTGCATCCTTCTCTACAGTCAGTATTTCAATATAGGATATGATACACAATTATCAGTGGATAATAACCTTGAATTTGGAGGGTTTGGTATTAACTGAACAATCACTTGGTGCATGAAAAAGTGGCTTTGGTAGACATTGTTTTTATTACTCCAAAGAGATATGATTTTGTTAATCAGCTTCTATATAGTAGAATTTAAAAATGATTTATTATGTTATGTAATTTTGTTAATAATAATGAGTTCTAAAATCCTATGGAATCCATTATTTTTGACTATAGATTTATAATCGAGTGTATAAACATCACATATGTATTATTAACTATAAGATCATATATTTCTGTCATTTTAACTAAAAAATATGTCCTCAAATAATCATTAATATCACATTATTTTTTTGATGAATATGGAATAACCACCCCAATAAATGGATGTTGAAACATTTTGTGAAAATAATGTTTGTACAATAATCATCTCTCATATTCATAATTATTATCTGATTATGATTAATGGGTGGATGATTCTATATGATCTAATTCTTCTTTAATTTATTTAATTTGATATAATTTTTTATGGATTTTATATCACTGCAAAAAATCCTATAATTGTTTTAGGAAATGATATAGGAGCAATGAGATGACTCACACATGTATGGAATCCACACAAAAATTGGATATGAAGATTCTTCACTGAAATCTAGGGCCTGGAAGTATTCTTCATATTTTTATTTTCTAGAGAACAAGGATATTTTTCTTCCTTGTTCATCCAAAAAATGCCTAACGTGAAATGGTGAGATACCTGCAGATTCTTCTAAATAAAAGATATAGTTTACAAATATCGTGAAATCATTAGGGAATCAATATTTCATAAACTTTGGTATCACCTCTCAGGGAATGATTAATATTATAGGTTGGGTTGAACATGTCTCCGACAACTATGAATCTATTGAGGAAAGGATAAACTTGTGTAAATTATCTATCCTTGCAAGAGTCTTGAATCATAAAGGAGATAAATCCTAAAGGGATAACAATATTGTTAATATATTTTATATGGTCCGAGACTTTTGGGGGTAGTAAATTGTGAGCATTGGATGTGGCTAATTAAACATTGTATTCCCCTTTGATGAGTTGAAATGAAGCATGTGGAGCATTGGTTCCATTTCACCAATGCCTGAATTTCATATTATTGAGTAGTGGGACCAAAAAATTGATATAATATATGTGAGTAACACTCACACACAAATATGTATTTGGATGTGAAAGTTAAATTTCCATAGATGGAACATGATATTAATGAAGTATATTTCCAATTTTTATAGAAATCCAATTAGAGTTGATATTTAAATAGATAATCCACTGTTTGAACACTATTACAATGTCTTGGGGGAAGAAGATATGGTTTCCAATTTGGTGGAAGAGGTATTTCTCACAAAACAGGAATGCGATATTAATTTGGAAATCCTTTGTCAAAATAATCCCATATTCTGTAACGACTGCAACTTATTTGGAAACATGCAATATGAATGCAAAAGTTCAAAATTCTATAATATATAAAGTGTCAATGGGAAAGAGGGCCAGTCATGCAGGATGGTCAATGACAAAGGTAAAGGAATGAGAATAAAATATAATTATATTCAAGGTTCCTCCATTGGGAAGGACCCTCAGTCTGAGAATTTTGAGGGTATCTCTCATTCTCATACATAAAAGGATTCTCCCATTTTAGAACCTGAGGTGGCTACAATTAGTGATATTTTTTAAATTTAAGGTATTATAATTCCTATTAATATTTATTATACTTACACTAAAATGATGATGATGGAAGCATATGATTCATATAATACAGAATGCGCTCACAATGTACCCCATATCTCCTGGAGAGAGTAACACATATAATAACAAGTTAGATGGCTAAATTTATATCCATATATCTAATGATCAGATCGTAATGGATGACACTAATCATAACACAATGGATAAGAAATATTCAAATTTATACGCTACTTAGGACTGTCTTTACATGGATGATACTCAATCGGTTTAGAGCCTTATATAGGAACATCTGAGTTCCCAATTGTTTTTCCCCACAACAAGCATCAACTATATAATGTGGATGATTTTTATGAACCATCTATTGAGACTGAAAATTGGTTTTTGTGGGAATTGAGCGACATTATCATTATTTTACAACAGAATCTACATTATTGGTTGTCCTTTAATAAAACCTTAATCAAGAGTTGATGCATGAAGATGGTCATGGGGTATGTATGATAATGGACGGAAGTACCATGGAGCTGAGCATTCAAAATAAATATTTTCCAAAATTCCCTCAGATAAATTCTGAAAATTAACCCCAAATATTGGACGTGTCTCATTTGAAAAAGATTCCGGATTCTTCCTCTCATGTACCTAAGAATAAAATTACTAATAGAATAATCCTCCCAGAGGCCTCTATGGTAATTGATCAATCTCTAAAATTAATTCACCTCTCTCATCTTATGGAAATGGGATTATGATTAACCATCTAATACCCCATATGAATCCTCTCAGATGGATGATTTTTTTTCGTACATTATGATTAGTAAATAAAAAGAAAATGGGAAGATAAAGATTAAAATTATGGAACAACCAACGATGGGAGGACCTAAAAAAGGAAAAAATATCTCAATAAAACTGGAACTCACCCAAATATAATGGAGGTCTCTAACTTTTCTTCAAGTATTATAAAATTTCATTATTATGAAATCACAATTTTGGGAGAATATTATAATTTGAACATGTATTTTATCAATATAAGACAATCCATCATATTAGATAGATTCTTTATTCAAACAGACGTTTGAAATGATTCAATCATAGTCTCTGGACTAGTTTTTCCCAAGTATCACTCTGGCGATAATTATATTTTAGTGGATATTTTCAATGGAATGGTAAGATCATTTCCTCTTCCATTTATGTTCATTAACTGTTGGTTGAATGTGATTGGATGCAGGGATGTCATATAAAATTCTTGGATGATTGACTCTCTGAGAATCACTCTTGAAATCCTATCTAGGAAGATCAATACTGTGAAAAAATTATCAATGAATAGAGCAACTCGTCATTTACAAATCTAGATAATGGCATTAATTCCACTAATGATCACCTACTTCTATGTCAAAATTCAAGTCAAAATCATTATTTTCCTCTTAGATATTTGATTGTGTGCATCTCTCTACAATATAACATTATTATCCTTTAGAAAAGAATGGATAGAAACCAATAATATGTAAAATTGTTACAATAAGAGGAAAATATTTCAATGTTCATTTAATTTTTTCATAAAGACAATAAGAATCGAAGAGGTGTTACTACTATTGAAATTAATGGATCTTTATATATCTCAGATCTGGAAATCTCTATGGTTGTAGCGAATTACATTGCGGATCATTATTCAGTGAATGTAAATCATGGCACATTAAATCATCATGATAATATTGATCCCACCATTGTCACTCTATAGAACTTGAATATTTTTGAATCTCCAATAAAAAATAAAATTAATATTTCACTTTTATCCTTGAACATTGATTGTATGGGATAGACATATTTCTTTACTAATAAAATTTTCATGTTCAACTGGGACATAATGCATCATAAGGTCAAAAATGTGGTGAGTGATTTCTTCAATGATGAATCTCTGCACTATGGTATTAATGCATGATTAAAATACATTCATCCAAAAAAATGAAAATTCTTTGGACATCAATGACTTTAGGCCTATCTCAATTTGAAACATAACCCAAAAAATAATTAGCCAGATTATATCCCAATGGATTGGAAGCATTGCAACTAATCCGATAACCCCGAATCAGTTTGTCTCATTCCATAGAAGAAAAATCCTAATTTTCTTCACAAATCCATGTAATCATTTAAAATTTTGAATAAGAACATTAATAATGGATGATTTTACCTTTAATTAGACATATTTATGGCCTTACATACTATAAATTGGATCTTCATCATTTCAATTCACAGCAATTATATATTCTGTTAGTATTTCATTAATTTAGTCAATACTAACCTCAATAGATCCAAGTTATAAATAGCCTTTAATAGCACACCAAGATGATATTGTCACTACTCCAGGGGGATAGAAAAGCTGACCCCTTTCCGTACTCCAAGTTTATTTGGATCAAGAGTACATATGTGTTTCTCTGAATTATCAAGTGCAAACTACTTTATAAAAGAATATTTTGGATAGAATGGAAATCACTACCCTGCACACCTCCATTATGCTGACAACATTATTTATTTTGGGAAAGCGAAAAAATGTACAATTTCATGTATCCAGAGAATCATCACTCGTTATGAGGATATTTATCAACAAGTGATAAGCTTGAATATGTCCTTTATTGAGTTTAGGAAGAGGATGCATATCTCTAGGATGATTACTATTTTTAAAAAAACATGGTGTGATTAAACATATCATTACTTTATTTATATTGTGGTGCCTCAAATTTTTGGATGAGTTAAAATAAGATACATTGAAATCATATTATATAAGATTATTTCCCAAATGGCCAATTGGAAAGTGAAGGACATTTGTCACGATTGAAGAATTATTATTATGAAATATATTATCACATATATGTTTTTCAAATGAACTTTATATTTATAGATGGATACATTCTCTCATTAAAGAGATTCAGGTATTTATTGGGAACATTATATCGACTCAATCCATTTAGTAAAAGAAATAGATTAATATCTTAGAAAGAATGCATCCAACCCACTAAGTTAGAGGGTACTGGGATAATTGATCTAAAAAACATCAATGATTCCTTTTTCTGAAAAATAACATATACCTTGATAATATCCAATTATGTATATATGAATTTTATTACCCATTGATTTATATCAAATCTATATAATGTTCATTTAATATATGACTATTCTTCCATCATTGCCACTATTTAACATTCTCCTCATGGAATCATGAAATTATCAAGATCACCTTCCTGTAAGATCACTTATCTAAATATGTGGACCACAAAATGGATGGACATTAAATTAAATGAAATAATGGATGTTCCTCCCTTAATGTAACACCTCTCAGTTATAGATTTTAATAAGAATTCGTACCAAAAACTTTTTCTATAAACTCAATTTGGGCTGATGATACATCATTACATATTCAATAATTATGACAACTTTTGTAGGAACCCTAATACCAATAGAAATTTAACCCTTAAAGATTATAATAGTTTCATGATTGATGGAAAAAATTCCACCCGATATAGATTAATTCTTTTGAAATTTATTTCATTTGTCATTCACATTAACCGCTACTATGGAGGGCATGGTTGTTCCAACATCAAATTCAGAGTCTACTCTAAATTAATAGGATAATCCCAACTATTTTATAATACTTATGTATTCAATATGATGAGACCATACTATATTATTTCTTCTCTTGATTTATCTCATGTAGAATTTGGAAACACCTTCAGGCTATATTTGGGGTCTATATTTCTCCGAACATCCTTGAAAACATCACAACCACCATTTCTAACACTGAAAAGAGTTTCCAGATTCCCTCTCTTCTTCTCATAGCAATGGTTGAGATCTTTACCTTCATTTAAAATTAATATTATAACATTTCTTTTTTGGAACCACATTCCATCATTGATGAATATTTTGAATATTTTGAACAAGGAGGACTTGGAAGCCTCTAAAATTTAAATAGGTTATATGAATAGAAATACATCTACCCTTTTATTTTGAAAATTATTTTGGTTCCTTATTAGTTCAAGAAGCATATGATGTGAAAAACATTGATTTATCCCACCCTTCTCTCCATGAATGTATGTTAATGTGGATGGGGCTGCCTATTATGCACCATGACCTTTGGGATGTAGTGGTATCTTCTATACCTAAAAGGGTCTCATTAAAGGATATTTCTATTTATATATTGGAATTGGATCAAAAATTGAAGTAAATCAATGGGATATGAGTAAATCTATCCAATATTCTATCCAATATGTATGGAGCCATATCTAGGTGAATATTAACTGAACCAAAATATTGAACATTTGGACAGTGAGGTCCAAGAACGTCCCTTAGAGAATGCTTCCATCGTGGATTATGTTTCCTAAACATAATCAATGAATTCAGATATATTTCATTCATTCTTATAGGGTTCCCAACTAGGTTTCTAAAGCATTATCCAAGAGATAAATCTTGGTGGATTCCTCAAGATGTCAATTTTTTTACTCTGTACTTTTTCTCACATTTTGTTGATATGGATGTGAATGTTGTAATTAACTATCATCTTCGAATACCCCCTTGTTATTCCATTTTTTATGTTTTCTATTAATTTTATAGGGACATGATTTTCTTCGAGTCATAACCTATTTGATTGTAATTTTTCTTGGGAATAATATCTCATTTTATATCTTAAATCATCATATTATCATGTATGAGTGAATAAATAATTATGAAATCCCTATGGAATAAAAAACTATTATATGGTAAATTTACCAAATATGTAGGAACTATTGAATCAAAAGGGTGGAAATGAATTCATCATTGATGACATAGTAGTAGTATTGTAAAATACTATTGTATTTTAAGATGAAATTATCAGTATTTTCTTATAGAATAAGGTAGATTTTTTAAAATTAAACTGCACATTTATCCTTTCAATATCAAATATTCCTTATAATGAGGATCTCATTAAATTATATAACATAATTATGGAATGAAAAAAAAGATTAGAAAACTGTTTTATATTCCATAGTTCTTCAAAGTGGGGTGTACCGATCATTTATTAAAATGAAGGATAGATCAATGAAATTTGTATTATTTATCATTAGCTTTATAATGTAATGATAAAGGAAAATTATCCGCTACCACATATTTGTGATCTATTCAATTAACTCATAAGAGATAAATTAATATCCCAGGTTGATGTTCAATATCTATATTATCAATTATGATGGTTTTTATATGATTATCAGCATTCCATTCCCATTGGAATACAATAAAATAAAATATCTACATCTATCAATAAAAATTTGTGCATCAAATAACATAATATTATAGTATATTTATATTAAATGTTGTTTTAGTAATTTTCCTCTAATCATAAGAAAATTATTAGGGGAGGAAATAAGAATCAGTGAATGAAATAATGTTGCCTCTAATTTTATTAACTGACCATTGGAACCATCAACATATCGTGTGGATTCTTGAGTAATTGAAGGGGTGTTAAAATCATTTTTAATTAGAAAAAAAATCTTCTAATAGAATAATTATTAATAGAGTTTTCACTTGAATATCCCACCCACAACGATTGTATAGTATTACATTAAATAATCAATCAAGGATAATCCTTATTTTTTCCTCAATTTTATAAAATTATATTTTTATATATACTATGGAATGGTCATATGAATTCAAAATTTCTTTTAATTTTAATGTCACTAAACAAATACTAAATCAATTACATGAATAAGAAGAAAATAACTTGATGATAGATATTAATAATATATATTATATATATTAATGAATTTTATGTATAAAAAATAAATGCACCATATTCATATATTTAATATACATAACATGTGTACTACCATGTATCATCTATTTATGTTTTATAAATCATATGCATGTATACATGCATATACCTCCTATATGTTTTAGTGCACATCAAATAATTTTCCACCAAAAATAAAATCTCATAATTAATATATGTGAAATCATTATAACTTTATGAATTTATCTGAAATATTTTGATTATAATTTTTTATCAAAATGTAGTCAATAATGACATATATTTTCTTCAAAACATTATCATTATTCCATGTGTTGAGCTATGTGATCCTATAATTCGTAGTAGTGTTAATAAACTATGAAATAAAATTTTTATAGAGGTATGGAAAAACTATCTTCTAGTAAAAGAATTAGTGTAACACGATATATTAAGGTGCGTGGTGTGATATCCATCAAACATACACATATCGTTTTTATGTTCATATACACCATTAATTATATGAAATACAACATATAAATCCTATATAATCCAAAATTTTATAACATAGTGTGACAAATATTCATAGAATGTGTAAATATTTTATTTTCATCTATGTATTCCATTATTATCAAAGATATGCTTACCAAATCAGTGAATATATCAAATGTAATACATCTATATGATATCATATCACAAGTCACTAATCCATGTAGTTGAAAAAATTATATGAGGAAAATCTAATAAAGGTCATGTATTTCCCCATCCTTATTCATTCAAGGGCTATATATATATATATTTTTTGTTATATAAGTAAAAAATATCATTTTATTTTTACTCCAAAAAAAAACGTGTTCAAAAACATACCCAACAACCACTATATTACCTATGTTCATATATTGAAATTTGTATATAGGGAATCAAAGGAAGAAGGTTCACATTCTAGGTATCTCGTCATCCTTATATAATTAATATTGATAATAAGAATATACCCCCATGTATATCTATTACGTAATTTCATTACATGAGGTACACTTTCATGAATATGTCTAAATAAATAGTGACTACTTTTTAACACAAGAATATATTCTTCATATCTCATATATATCCCATTATAACTGATACTATAATCAATTAAATCATTCCTTTACACAATATCATATCCCATATTTCACAGTAGATATAAATGACAAATAAAAAATCAATTTTTTTAGGGAGATATTTTTCTCTTAATTGTTCATGAAAAATAAATTGTTTCACAACTGAATTAATGATAAATATATATTTTCCTTTTTAGAAGATCATGATATGAATAAATATTTTGAACCAATATATTATGTTTAAAACACATATAGTTGTAACATTAACCTCATGTAGTTTCTTTAGTAGTTTATTTTATATTCAAAATCCATAAATTCATAACATAAAATGATATAATGTTTACATTTTTCTACTTATAACTCATTATGTGTAAAAAAATACAAATCACTTTACCATTATATCTTAAACAATTATAGGATCACATGATTTCCAATTCATTATAGAAACGAATTTAATAAAATACATTTCTATTAACCTCCATATCATAATTTCTTTTTTGAAACTAATTAGTAAAAATTTTATATTGGTTGGTATAAACCATTAGTTAATAGTGATGTTCAATAGTTATGGTAACTAAAGGGAACACCTTACATTTTTCATTTCCATCACATTTTGAATACTAATTTAGGATATTACGTGATGATTCACAATAATCATATAATAGCATAATACTTAAGCTAAAGGGTATATTCACATTCCCATTGAAGCTAAATGAAATAATTTATATTTTTATTTACTATCACATAACATAAATATTTTTTATATGATGTATATAATAACGTAAAATAAATATGGTTCAATTTTTTATTTTAAACATTGAACTGCTCCATGTTCAATCACACTCTGAATATCCTCTTATTCATTATATTCTCTTCAAAATATATATAAGTATAAAACAAATAGATAATGTTTTATGAAATATCATTTGTTTCATTATATTTGGAATATCTAATATATAAAATATTATTTATGTATCTCATATGAATTATGTTTCATTACATTATTTACTACCATATGATGAATTCAAAAGAATATGTCTCTGATAATTTCAAGTAATATCTTCCTAATGTTGGAATAAATTAGATAAAAAATTTATAATGTATACAATACTAACGTAAATCTTCTTCAAAAAACATGTAATATAATATAAAAAACAATAAATATACCATATACAATTAATAATCTCATTTTTTTCATAATAAATCATTATCAACACAACATATCCTACAAGAGATGTGAGATTATGTACACTTCCATGGGATAGATTAATTAATTCATGTTAACCATTTTTACATTAAAATTTATGATAAAGAATCTTTTTAAATCAACAGGTGAATGAAAACTATAATCTCTTTAAATTCATCCTATGATTTTCAAAAACCTATATATTTTTAGTAATTTTAGAACATACATTTTGTATCACGTACACTTCGAAATAAAATTATAAATTTCTATAACATTAATATCTAACAAGGATATTCTATTAATTCTGAAAAAACCCTTCATGAATTCTATATAATCCCATAAAATGGACAACATTCTTCTATTTGATAATACTTCCAAGAATAAAAAAACCATAACTAGATTCATTATGAAATATTATTGGATTCCAAAACAAATTTTCTTCCATTTATTAAATATTTACTACATTATATTGTTCGTACAGTATAATAATGTATAAATAATATAACTAGTCCACCCATTCTCAAGAATTTTTGAATAAATAATTTAATTATTGTTCAAAACATGATGAATTTTTTGAACTATTCAAAAATAAATTATAATTGTAAATAAATTATAATTTAGTAAGAATATAAAAATTTTATATTCATTTCAAGATGAAAAAATTAATATTATAAAATAAATATAATTTATATGGCATTTCATGAATTATAAAAAACAGATAAATAAAAATCCATTTTATAAACAGTTTATATAATCTAAATATAATATGTTTTGTAATCTATAAATATTTTGTGTGACACAACTTTTGATTACTAAATTAATATTTAATTTCTAGAACATATATCAAGCTATTTAATTTTTTAAAATGTATTTTACAATATTAATCAAATTAATTTGGAATAATGTTTCATAAATATTTTTTATTCAAAATTTATATATAAGGACCCGATCAAAATTATTACATAATCATTAGATATATATCAAGAAATAATTCTCTACATTATAATATCTTTTTGTGTTTTGATTTTTTGATTATTATTTCATAAGTATTACATATATAAACAATATACATATAAAGTGGACACTTGGGATCAGTATCAATTTTTAAAATAATATAATGAATTATAAATAAAACATGATATCATTTCTTAATAATTATTTATGAAATTAAAACTGACTTATTTTTCTCTTTTACCTATACTTAAACTCATTTAAAATTTTTAAATAAATTGGGGAGAGAAAAAATTTATTGATAAGTGATATAAAAAAATTGTCTATTCAGTGAAAAAAATGAAAACCCAAGAAACCCCTTATTATAAAGAATTAATTTTTACCCCAAAATCGAATCATATTTATTTTAAAAAATAATTATCTTACCCTTTTTAAAAATATTGAATCATAAAAAACTCATTATAATGAATAGAAAAGTCATATATGTTCTGTGAGACATCATCTATTAAAAACCTTACCGAAACATTACAATACCCTTAAAAATTTCAATAATCCTATGGAAGACTTCTTATATAATTATCTAGGAAAAATAATCATTACCGAAATTAATTGGATGGAAATATGGGCAATCCCATTGTACATGATATAATGAACTCACCCGATGCTATCTGGGTGCACCCATTGTTTATGATATTACATGATCACCTTGACCTATTTAGTTTCACAAATAAATAAATATACAAAGACCATATCATGAAAAAAATATTTCAGTATATGACCTTTTCATCATAAAACCCTTGAAATACTATTTTTAATCCATTTTTAAAACAATTTCATATCTCAAAAATACACTTTTTATTGAAAACCCAATTTTGAAAACATAAATTACCCATAACAAGGGAATCATCTCTCTTATATATGTAAATTATGAAATATTGTAATGTAATACAAACATTATATAATGGTTATAGTGATATAGAAATATGTTTTCTTCATTTATTTTAAAATTGAATATCCCTTTAGTTGTTTGTAAAGAAAGTAAAACATTCAATAAAAAGAATATTTTTTTGAAAAAAACTTCTTTTATAGAAAAATATTCTTTTATAAAAGTCTCATTGCATTTTAATTACATTCAAAAAATTATTTTAAAAACATGTAAATGGTTGGAAAATATAGTTATAAGGAATATTTTAAAATATTTTTTTTAATAAATATATCGACCCTAATTAATTTGGAAACATTTAAATGAAAATATTCAAGAAAGAATAACAATAAAAAAATTTTATAATAAAACAAAATTTTTGGATATAACATGTCAATGGTGAAGTATATACAAATCATTATTGAATATAGGTTCATAACATCAAAATACTCATCAATGAAATTATATTGAGACAAAGTATCTAACCTAGAGTCCGACTCGACAAGTTAATTATTCATATTCATAAATAATAATAAAATGTTATTTTAATTTAATAATATTTAATTTTTAATTTTAATTATTCTATTTATTTATGTTATTAGCATCTTATATTAAATTAATTATTGAATTATGTTTATATCATATGTTTTGATGATATTTAGATTCGATACCAAAAATGAATCCATTGGGATGAATATGGTGGTAAAGATCATTTCTAAACATAATAAGAATAATTATAATTAAATAAAAAACATATTTATATATAAGTTATAATTTAAAAACCAATCATTATATAGGGTTATGAAAAATGATCTATGTTACGATCAAAGATATGGTAGGTTGTACATATTCATGAGTACCACTTCCATTTTTGAATTATCATTATGGAAGGAATGTAAGTTAAATTATCTATTTCTATAATTATATTAATTACAGAATAAATATATTATAAAATTATAAATACTTATATTTATATCTTAAATGTGTTTTGGGATGAAAAAATAACCACATTACTTCATGGTGGAAGTAGTCCACACATACACACGAATGACATTATCATATTTCAGTGTAAGAAAAAAATACATTTTGTATTTTTAGAATAATTAATGTGTCATTAATAACATAATTATTTCATTTATATCATATATATTCATTAAAATAAAACCTATTAAATTCCAATAAATTGTTTATTGAAAAAAAAATCACATCACTTTGCGAAGCAGTAATCCATCATTCTCAGGAGAGAAGTTATTGTATCCCCAATGGAAATTAAAGTAATGAGGTATATGTGATATAATAATTAAAAAATTATAAATCTATTAAAATTATAATATATATCATTTAATTTATCATTATAACAAGATGAGAGAGGGTATGAGTGGAAATAAATGGTATCGGTTCATGGGATGGTAGTCCACTGTACAGATGAATGATAAGTTTGTATCCTATTTGATGGAAGTGGATATGGATTTTGAAAATAAATATATATAATAAAATATATTTATATCATATATTTTGTTTTTATTATATAATTTTAATTTAAATTATTTTATATATGTTAAAGAAGAAATAAAATAAAATTTTTCTGTTAAGCATGATACCTCTTACTAAGACAACCACTCCGGGTAAGAAAAAAACATTTATAATACGAATTTATGATAAAAAAATGATATAGGTTGTTTGATAAAATAAATGAAATAATATTATCAGTAAATTTCTATGATAATGGTATTTAAGGGTGTTATGGGTAGAGTATAAGGGGTCTCTATTTAATAGTGAGGTGGGTGGCACACTTCTAATGATTGAAAAAAATAGTGTACCCTTGTTGTTATCATAAAACAAGGATAAAAAATGTACCATTTAAATAATTAGACAATATAATTTCTAAATATGGACACCAAATATATTTTTGAAATGTTTTCAGTTTATTTTAATCAATTTATTTTTAGTTTAAGCCAAGGTAAATCCTTTTCTACATTAACCGAGGTAAATAATTTTAACTATTTTCACTCATCATTATAACATAACATTAAGTTAATAGTATTAGATAATATAATTAATTATAAATAAAGATATTTAATCAATTTTAATAAATTAAATTCAAATATGTATAAAAATATGTATAATAATATAAATTAAAATTAAACACATAGAAGTTATGAAAAAGAGGTTTCCGAATAAGTGCACTTTTCATGATAATTATAATTTCATATTAAATCAATGAGTAGTAATAATAATTATTTGAATTTATAATATTATTTTTCGATAAATAATCTATAAAAATAATTTAAATTATTCCATGTTAGTGGTACCACTAATTAATTAAAATAGAGAATAATTGTTCACCTTAATGTTTTTTAGAAGAATGTGTTTAAAACCCAAAATTAAAATTATACTAAAATCCAGTGTACTGATGATTTAGAAGTAATTATGTGGATTAAAAATAGATAAATATTTATTCCTTTACATGAAATGATATTAAAAATATTAAATAGTTTTTAAATTACTAAATTTATTGGAAATATGTGACATTTTCACAAAAAACATTTTTTTCACTACACACAAAAAAATTACTTATTTCCGAAAACTAAAAAAAATCAACCCTAATATAATTTTAATCTTCTACCATAAAAAATTATAAGTATTTATTCAAACTCAAATTATTATTTTTAGAAGTTGAAATTTTAAATTTAAATTTATACTTTATTTTTAATTAAGTTTATTACATTTTGGATATTGAAAAAATTTCTTAATATATTAATAATGAATATTAATATCTAAATACAATTAATAATCATGAAAATAGTTTATTCACTTATTTAATATTATTTCAAATTATTAAAAAAATATTTAAATTCCATGCTTCCAATTTTATTCAATTATTAATCATGTGGGGATATATTTTCCTCATAGCATTTTCAGATTTTTATATTTCTTCATCAACCATATAGTTAATAACTAAAACATTAAATATATAAATAAATTTATTCAAAAAAAATTATATCTATGTCCATCACTATAAATTTGATATTATTCATAATAAATATTCTCTTCCAACTGTGTTACTTAATTTATCAAAATGTTGAATGCATTTTTCTCATACTTCCCTAAATTTTAAAATTGAAATATATTAGGGTCTCGATATAAACTCAGAGGAAAATAAACATGGTTGAAAACCAGTCCATATTTAACTACTATTTAATATCATCCAATGAAACATGGATCTAACACACCCTTTTTGCCAAAAATAATTATACATTTCCATTGGGATACATTATGAAAAAACATGACCGCGTACCTCAAATGAATGGCCATTCCTCTGATTATCAATATAACATTTATGTCTACTCTGAGCCTTCCCCCTATGATTCTTATTCAACTAAACCTTCTCATCCATTTAATCCACCTAATATATTCAAATCAATGTCCTTTATCCAACTTCATACAAAAAATCAAGCATCTAAAACTGATTTTTAAATAATACCTCAAAGGATGGAAACTATATACTAGATTGAAAATGTTCATAATAGGAACACTCAACAAATGACATATTTTGATAAAAATATCTATTTTTAAATATAAAAAATTAATGTATCATATATTTCATGTTCTAAATATTTCTCAAAAATTCAGAATTGCTTTGTTGTTGAATATTTTTATTAAAATTTAATTAAATACCCAATTGATTAATTAATTAATCTATTAAAAAAATATATGAAGCAAGGATAACTGTATGATACTATAGTGAGAGGAAATTCATGATATATATCTATCATAAACATATAAATTCATTGAATATAATCATATAAAATTGTATCCTGAATCTGAAGGAAATGTTTATATTTAGTTAATCAAACAACAATGACCCAAATCACTTTTTTACCCCATGATGTATTCTTTAATCCCAGCACAAAAACCATTGATATATTTTCCTCTTTCATACTTGGAATTTTTAATTGGTGGAGAATTATATTTTTTATCTATCATTCTAATTTAATATACTAAAAGTACATAATTTCATTATTATTTGAATTATTTCACTTTTCACACAATCCCAATAGTAATATTTCCATTGTTTTGTGTATATCATTGTGTTTCATAGATAAACTATAAAATAATAACTATGTTATTAACTCAAAAACACTCTATTTATCCATGAATCATAACGCACTTGTAATATATTACAAAATCTAATAACACCACCATCATCAACATTTGTCTCATGTAATATAACCTTCTCCGTAGATTTTACCTTTTCCTACAAATCATGATCCTCCTTCTATGTTTGATTAATTATTTTTCAAAAAGGTGACTACACATAACAAAGAATAAAAATGAAGTATGTGCTTATATCTACAACATATAATATAAGATTCATTATATTACTAACAAAAAGGTAATGTTAAAACATAGCATAAATACATTAGAATTATTTTATAGACTCAAAGAATCGACAACTTTTGTTTTTCCTTTATATGGTGAAAATTAATAATGAAATCATAATAACGTTCTGGTTATATCCATATTCTCTATCTAATGATTAATTCATTATATGTTCACATACACTTTAAATTTTTTTGACTAGTTTATATTCCACACTTAACTCTATAAAATTAATGATTCCAATATTTTAAAGAGAAAAAAATTGTAGTTACTTCTATATAATGCATAATGTAATTTAACACATGAGGTTTGAACCATTGGGAAGCATAAGAAATAACTCATTCATTTTGTATATGGAAACAACCAAGTACATTAAATTAATCATCACAATAGATGAATAAAATCCCCACTTATATATTTCTTGTCTAAAATTGTATCATTAATAAATTTTATTTTTATATACCGAAAAATAATCAGAAAATTCCATTACCTAGAAGAATTTAACTCTATTTTTAATTAAAATAGTCATTATTCTAGATAACTAATGATGGTATTAAACTAACTAAAAATATTGACCTACTAAAAAAACTAAAAATCTCAATTCCATTTTTATTTATTTTCCAATATTCAACAACATTAGTTTCATTAAAATCAATGACAATACCATCTTTAGAAAAAATATTCCTAAGGAATGAAATTTTTTATAACCAATATTTAAACATACTAAATTTACCAAATAGTTACTTTTCTATAATGGTTTTCAAAACTATAAATATTTTTAATTATTTTATCATTATAATTTTAAAATATACAATGTTATTACTAATAAACATAACAAAAAACATATCCATGAAATAAATAAAAAATGAATTCATAATGGTCATAAATATAGTAGGTCGTGTAGACAATCCAAAGAGAATAACTAACATATCATAATTATCATATCATGCATAAAATCTATCTTCAATAATTCAAGCTCAATCACCATTAACATATTTTACCGAATCATTATATCAAACATTCAAAAATATTGGGCTCCCAAATACTGATCAGAAAAAACATCGATATGAGGAAAATGGTAATTTTTCCTAATTGTGAGATTATGCATGGTTCTCTAAATGACGAAAAGTCTAATTAAACCAAAATTATTATAAATATAAAAATATTAGAACCCCATGGCGATGTTCTAGTTAAAATTAAACCATTATCAAATGAAACCTAAAATTTATATATTTTATTCTTAATTATCTCATTTTGTATTCGATTAGGTGGATCAAAAATGAGATATTCATGAAGCACTATGTATACAATAAAATAAACCTCTTTATTATGATTAAAACTAGTAAAATCATAACGAAATATAACAATTTATTATTTTACTATTGGAAGAACTCAAATTTGAATAGTTTCTTTTGTTTTAATAATATGATCTAGGAAAATTTCACAACCATATATAATGAATTTTTTCAGCTTCTTTGATGGTTATCAAATTATATTAAATCATTGAATAAAACATTATTGGATTTAAAAAATATCATATAATGATTAAAGGAAATCCAATTCATTCAAATAATTATATTAAACACTACTATAGGATGTCTAGAAATATTTTCTAGAAATTACAATACACTAATATCAATAGGGATATTTAGATAAATCATGAATGAAATAATATATACACATTAAGTTTTCAAAAATAGTTATATCTTACATTAGTGTGGCTATATACCCATTTACAAGAAAATTTTTCATTAATGAATGAATGTGATATTCTATAGTCAAAAATTTCATTGAAACAATTATAATAAATATGTATCTTACGTTTCACCTTTTAATTTGATAATCTAAGATCAACATTAGTAGAAGAAAATTTATTTTATATAGAATTCTATTTCTGATCGTGTTGATTTTTGTCTTTTTAAAGTAATATTGGACACATTATAGAATAACAAACCAAATAATTTTCAATAAAACACATCACCATTGGGTGTATATTATTTAAACCATTATTTACATCACCAAGTATATTTTATTTACTCTCATGAGCCTTCTCATCAAACTATGCACATAAAAAATTTAGATCCTCTAAATAACTCATTTTAGTCTCTTTTACAACACACGGAACATTTTTGGGGCTTATCTTAACAATTATTAGCTGATTTCTTCTTTATTTCACAACACCATGTCCTTTTCATACTATTTTAATTTTGTATAATATATATACTTTTAAACATCAGCTAAAATTTCTCATCACAACTGAATAATTTTTATAACATTTCAATTATCATTAATCCAAATATCCTTATTTACAAGGTTTCAAACCTGAATAAATATATTATTTTTATTATCAGTGTCTTGATTAAAATCTGACACATACCTAAACAATGTTGGGTTGTTTTCTTAATTTGAAAACCTGATATCATTGTATTGTTGACATAAATCCAAAATTATTGTTCTGCCATTAGTTGAACGACCTTGGAAAAATATTTCTCTATAAAAATATTCCAAAATGAGTCCAATTAAATAGGATCATGATCATATTTCGTTATAGTATTATAAAAGAATGAACAAAATCAATCAGCATCACCTTAAAAATGATAAAATCAAAAGGATTCATATTGATGATAAGAATATCCCAAAAAATAAAATATCATATAAATGGAGTTACTCCATCATTTTTCTACCATAGGATTTGATGACCCACTGAATGAAAAGGCATTTGTTCTCATGAAATTCTCCACCATTGACATGTTTATCTATATTTGATATGAATACTCCCTTGCATGGATACCATCACAATTTATAGATGGTGTAAAATGATCCATCACTTCAAAAATCTATTTTAAGATCTAGACATATTTTTTATTGAATTAATTTTATTTTTATGTTCTATTATTTCATTTTATATATCTTTTTTGGGTTTATACATGTAGAGTTTTTGGGTGAAATTCGAAAATGTTGGAAGGTTTTTTGGAAATGCATGGTTTGTGAAAGATTTTCAAAAATTGTGTTCCCTGCCATAGCATACCATGCATCCTCATATAGATAGTTTTTTCATGGTTGTACATTTTTAATCAAACTATGATCCCTCCTAGGTGTATCCTTGAACCCCTTATAAGAGATGCATGAATTGGAAAATCTTGAATCCTTTCTATGAAAATGATGTTTTCAGTTTTCATTATTATGATGAATGTTTTTAAAATTCCAATCCCCCATAAATAACCGAATGTCGACCAAAATATAATGTTAAACAATCACCTCATTTCTGAGGCTTCTAGATGAATTATTACAGCTCCCTAGCAATGTTCTTGATAAACTGAAGGATGAACTTCTAGATCTGCACCTCTCTGGGTTTGTGGTTTCATCTTGATTAGGTCTCTCTCTAGACTCTCTTTCTAGATAAAGGGTAATTTTTCCACTATTAATGGTGGTTTTATATCATTGTTTTATGGATCTTGATTATTTTTTATATAGATCTTGGATTTGGACCTAGATTACTTTATCTCATTGTAATCTTAGTTATTCCACATTAATTGGAGATTTCCCTGAGTATCCATATATTTTTAATTTATAGTTTAGTGGAATTAATTTAATTTCAATTTTATTTAACTTAAATTATGGGTATGTATTGTAAAATAAAATCTAAATTGTTGAAAAGTGAATCTCAAAATGACTTAATTAATTGATAAATTCATTTATCGAATTGTGGAATTGAATTATTGATTCTCCATGTGATTAAAAAATTAGTATAATATGGGAAATTGAATCATTGTAATTGTAATTATAAAATTGGTGGAATTTTATCAATTAGTTGGTTAATTAATTAATATTATGTTGTGATTATAGAACATATTGTAAAATATGGATTGTGTATTTGTTCAATTAATGTTATTTTTAATTAATTAACAATGTAACTTTAGATATGGTTTACTTTAAAATAATGAGATTATGGGTTATATGAACTAAATGTTAAGTAATGGTTCAATAGTTAATTTCTCATATTATTCCACAAGATTAATGTTTTAAATATAGAATTTCTCTAAGAGTATAAATGGAGTATCCTAATTTGAAATGTGATATGAGGGTTAATATTTACATAACCAATATTTATTTGATATATGTGATATATGTGTGATTTTTTTATATAAATTTGTGGGACACAGTCTGAGTCTCAAAATACTCTTATACAATAAATGAATTTGGTACATGGATGAGGCTTTGAATACAAATATGTTTTATTCAGGGGTGGGATAGGGGTCAAGGTTCTAAATACCCATATGTGTTAGTGAGTGTTGTGAAGGTACTATGTCTCTAAATACTGATGTGATTTTTAGGTGCGGGAAAGGGACATAGGTTCCAAATACCTACAAGGTGTTCAGAATCAATGTTTTTTGCCTAGGATAGTGGATTTGGACTATGATTCTAATCAAAATTATGTGAATTACATGGAAATGGAAAAAAATACCATGTGATATAATTAATTATTAATTACATGGTTATGTGGATCAAACTCTGGCATTGGACAAAGTAGGTAATGAGGGTTCCTGAGTCCTTGATAACCTAAGGGTTTATATGGAAAATTAAAGAATAATGAAATGTGAAAACTAGATATTTCATTAATAGTAATTTATTTTTTATAAAACTTCATAAAATTCTATTGAGTGGATATTTTTATAGAAACCATTGATGGTGGCCTACTATGTTATACTCACACCATACTTAAGCTACCTGGTTGGTTACCGAATAGAATTCTTGTTTGTATGACATGATATGTGAAAAATTCCTATGTTAGATGGCAGATTTGGAAAGGGGAATATTTGAGGTAACCTGATATGGTTCAGGACACACCTGGGAGTTTTCAATGTCTTTATATATTTTTGTAATTTCATATTGTAACATGACATGTATTTTTGATGACATCTCTTCTATTTAGTTTCTGATAATGTATTTCATGATTTATCTTCATGTGATTCTCGTATTTTCAAATTTATAGTTACTTTATCAGAATTGATTTATCTACATCTATTTTAATTTTATATTAATTTGGAGGGTATAATACCACCATGATCAATATGAAACCCTCAATACTAGTTATCATCCTCTAGTATATGAGGAGTCATTCCTGCAGTTTTGAGACCAACCATCTCATGGGACTAATGTGTGTCACCAGGGCCGTGAGGATTAAAATTTGTATCAAATGCGATTTATTTTCCTATCATTTGTATAACTATTAATAAAATGTATATTGGAGACTAGGAAGATTTTTTCCTTGGACATTATCTCATTCATGAGAGTATCTAACACATGTACAGGGTAATCCCAAGTACCTAGGGTTATATTGTTTTCATTGATGTGTGTTGTTACTGTGGGATATTATTTCACCATGGGTGATACATATATTGTGAGTTGTTATTTGTTTAATATTTTTTATAATATAGAATTCATTGAAAAATATGGAGTTATATTTTAGTATGAATTCATCATTCTAGGACCCCAAGAATTATTATTTCATTCATTGTTTTTTAGCACACATGGGAATGTAGGTTTTGGGGAAGCTATTCAATTGAAATGTTTTAAATTTCACGTGACTTTGAAATTGGTAAAGTGATAAAAAATTAAATAATTTGGTGTATATGGAGAAATAATAAAATTATAATGATATTACCATTTGTTAACAATGACCATGATGTAATACAGTGATAGGTTGTGAGAGTTCCCAATGTTGGAACATGTGGTGGAAAAAATGGGGACTACTTCATATTAGCTTATTTGAATTCATATTGAATTATTTTCATATTTTTGAATTTTTTGTCATTATATTTGTGTTTTTAATTATATATATATATGACTTAACAATGGCACATGTTTATGGGGTCTAAGGAGGAAATGACCAAAGATGATCCCCCCAATATTGGGACTTGAGACACTGATAATATCTGTTGAAGGAGTTGGAGACATGTTATAGGAAAACATAGGATGCTTAATGATATTTTTGGAGAGATACCATGAGTAGTCTCAGAATAAAATTTATGACCTAACTTAAGAGTTTTAATTTTCTTGCCCACTGAATTTTACATGATATGGTGGAACTGAGGTAGCATATTTCTGGATTGAGATCATCTAGAAATTACATGAAAACATAATGAATACTGTTATGCATAGGGTTTGGTTGGATACTTATATGTTACAGGGATTAGTTATGTGTTTTTGGGATGTTCAAGATCAAAATGGGTAGGTATATGGTATTATGTGGATGGAATTTTGGATGAGTTAATAGATATAACATTACTAGAGACACATATATAGGATTGAAAAGATGTGTTCATGAGGTTGAATCCGGTGAGCATGTTTGTGAAAGACTATTCTATTCACACTACATATTTGATGTTATTTTATCCAGTGATTTCTTGGGTTGATTCGACTATAGAAAACTATTTCTAGGATGATTTTAATTGTGATATTACAGGCCAAATTAATATATTTTAGATGAAAAATTCTTCTATAGTGGTATATCTGGATCACATTTCCGAGGGAAACGTGATGGAGACTTCAAGTTGAGGGCTATTTGTTTTTTGAGGGATGATAAAGAGGTACATCTTATGGTATTAGGAATCTTAACTTTTATAATATTGAGTAGTTCAATGGTAATAAGAGTGGTCAAGGGGAAGGATCAACATCATAGGATCTTACTCAAGGTCATTATCACTACGGTGATAGTCCAAGCCACATTATTAGACATGTTCTGTGACCACCTGTAGATTATCAATATTACAGATGTTTGTGAAATCTGTAGTGGTTCTTTATGACCCAAAAATAGATGAATAATTATTAATGAGATAGAAATAACTAGTGTGTGGGAAGGGGGATTTTTAGACCATATTTTTCTGACATATGGCGTTCTACTAGCTGTGGCGGTAGATGTAGTGGAAATATTTATTCTGGAAAACAGAACATGTATCATTAGAGTGGTGTATAGTATGGAACAAATAAAACATCATATGGTAGAGGTGAAATATTGTTACATGACCATAAGCCTACAATGGTGGATGTTGAGGTCGGACCATTGACAATCAGAGGTATTCTTCTTGTAGCCTCTATGCTACCTATTTCCATATTTTATAATAGTTCATATCATTAATTTATATCTTCAAAACATTATAATGGATTGAGATTGATGATTTTTTTCATGAGTGGGGTAATCATAATAGATACACCATTTGGATAACAGATGAGATCCATCTTATTGTTCAATAGGTGTTCTCTCGAGGTTGGGGAGTAACATTTTATTTGGGTTCTATACATTATAGGTATATTAGCCATTGATCAAATTATGAGTTTCGATTTTGCGGTATAATACCATTAACAAATATATTTCAATCATAAGAGGGTGAAATTTACATCTCTTGAAGGAGAAAATTACATTAGCCTAGGAGAATAGGGTATCAAGGTGTTTTGTACAAGGAAAATTCTTTAGAAACTGGTGCATCTAACAACGAAGGTTGAATGTTTGTTAATTGATGAAGTTGGTATAAATCATGATGTCTTTCTAGGAATAGGGGACTATTTTTGGAACATTTTCTAGAAGAGGACTTAGGGATTCTGCTGAAGAGATGTGTGGAATTAACAATTTTGATATTACTAGGGGCTACGCAAGTTTCTATTCCACAATATAGATTAGAACCAATAAATATTCATGATCTTAAAAATCAAATATTAGATTTTATGGATTAGGGGTTATTCCATTTGAGTACATTTCTATGGTGTTCTATAGTTTGATTGAAAATTACAATGAGAGTACCATAAAAATGTGTATTGATTGCAAGAAGTTCATCTAGATGACTATGATTAATCGATATCCACTTTCATGTATAAATGATCAATTTTACAAGTTGAGGAGATTGTGTGTCTTCTAAAATATTGTGTCATGTTGATTGTATCATTAGTTTAGTGATCATGTAACTGATATAACATGGTATTATTTCAGAGGAAGGTATGGCCTATATGAATTTTTCATGATGTCGTTTGGGATTACAAATGTACCAGTTGTGTTTTTGGACTTGTTGAACCAAATATTTCAACTATACCTAGATAGTTTTTTTAATTTGTTTTCTAAATCATCATATAATCCATGAATAATGAACATCATTACTATCTTCTCAACATCATATTGAGTACATTGATTGATAATCAGTGATAAACTAAGCTATCAATGTGTCAATTCTGGATTGGTTTGGTACACTTTGTCGGTCATAATATATCTGAGAAAGTTGTGTTAGTGGACCCAAAGAAGGTGTAGGTTTTTTTATTAGGATAATAAAAAAATAAATATCCATTAATTTTTGGTATTAGAAGGATATTATCATAAGTTAATAATTGACTTTTCCCATTTCGAAGCACTACTTTCGAGATGGACAATGAAGGGAAAAATATTTAAATGGTCAATATAATATGAGAATTTCTTCCAAAATTTATATAATATCTTGACTGTGAGACCAAGATTGATCAAACTCAATACATGGGAGGTGAATATGGTGATTTTTTATTCTCATCAGAGTAGCCTGAGAGTTGTTTTGATGCATGTTAGATTGATTTGTGGAGTATCAGTAATGGAAGTTGAGGCCAAAAGAAAAAAATTTCCCTTTAAAAGCCCTTGAGTTTGGTACAATGTTCAGTGATTTTATGTGTTGTTCATGATATCTTTTAGGAGACAATTTTACAATATTTATTGACCACCATATCATAAATTTTATATTTTTTGTAGTGGTATTTGAATCTTCGATATCGTAAGTGGGTTGAGTATTTGAAGTCATTTGATTTTCTTCTTGCATATACATTAGAGAAGTGGGACAATGTTGCTAATACATTATAAAGGTAAACACATACTCGAGAAGTTAAAGGGTCAAGTGATGAGTAGAAGATGATTTCATTACTACATGAGATGCATATTTTCATTTATTATTTCTTCGAAAAGATTACTCTTGTATTTGTTTATGTGGATTCTATGCTTTTTATATCGTATTAGTGGAAGAATGTATCAGGATCTTGAATTATTTTCATTGAAGTAAATACATGAATATGGGGAGTCACATTTATATTGGACAATAGATTTGTATGAGATTATATATATCAGGAATCAAAATGTTGTGCCTACAACCATTCATGAAGATCTGATGCCTGAATTTCATGCCTCAAAGTTGGTGGTGCATCCGATTGTGATAAATATGTATCATGACATATGAAGATTTTATTGGACTCCCTATATGAAAAAGGATATTGTGGGGTTCATGACATAATGCTACACATTTTAATAGGTGATGGCTAAGCACCAACATCCTAGAGGTTTGCTGAAACAATTGCACATTCTACATTTGATGTGTGATGAAATTACTATCAGGTTTGGTGGGGTGGGGTGGGGGGTATCCTGTGTACAACATAGAAGAAATACACTATATGGGTCATTATGGAAGATTTTACATAGGGAGATAATTTTTTAACAGTACAAACCAACATTCATATTATATCAGTATCCAGATATGTTTGTTAAGAAGAGAGTCTATATACCCAGAGATATAAAGAGAATTTTTTAGGCCATGACTCGTGTTTTACTTCGCACTCATGGAATGGATTATAGAAGGCACTTAGTACACATGTTTAGACTGAGTATGGCTTCATACCCATAGACGTATAGGCAGTCATAACTTAATATATAGGTTTTGAGTATTTATTAAGGGATTTTTTCTACTGTTTTTTTGGGTATTTAGAGATGTGCATATATTTGGTGGTGTTGTCTAGTAAAAACAGTTATCAAGAAACTATAGAGATGGAACAATATGAGGCACTTTATAGTAGGCCATGATAATAACCAAAATATTATATGGAATCACGTGAGTCATAGTAGTTGCGAAAAAGTCTATTTTCAATGATGTTATAGTAGGTTTAGGGGATTTGGAAATGTATGGCTATGCGTAGAGTAGACATAAAAGTCATATAATGATAGATGAAAAAGACCCTTATAGTTAAAAGTTGGTAACTGTGTGTTCCCTCAGGTTTCTCCTTAATCGTGTCACCATTGGATTCTGAGGTAGGTAAAGTTAGCACATATGATTATTGGATTATTTCATGTTTTAGAGATAATCAGGCCAGTGGGGTATATATTATCCCTTCCACAGATGCATCATTCTAGTCATGTCATTTTTCATGTGTCAAAACATTAGTGGTATAACCCTAACCCTTATCATGTGATCTATGTGGATGATATTGATCATGAGGCTGAATCACCCATTGAGTATCATATGATATATGAGTCAAATCATATTGAAAATGTGATGATATGAAATATTGTATGATATTTTGTGTGTCGTGTCAACATGGAAAAATTCAAGATGAAACATGGGAGAGAAGAGTGGATATAAGCACTTATTGGACCGACCTTTTTACATTGAAATCTGATTGACTCATGAGAGTACAATTTAAGGGAGAAATATTATAAGGGGGTATATTAATATAAACATTCTTTCAAGATATGTCTCAAATTTTTCTTGAGTAATCTTTTGGCTTTCTGTGTATATTATTTTTTGAGTTTTACACTATTTTTTTTGTGTGAAATAAAAAGATGTTGGAAATATATTGGGCAGTGTATGGTTGGGGAAATGTTGGTCCAATCTATGATCCCTTCACTGGAGATTTATTCAACACTTGATAGTGAGGGATTGTAGGATTGGTTCATTAAATTTATACCCATGGAAAATATAATGAGAAAATGTTTTCCCACCTAGTAGAATAGGCTCATAGTTAAGGTGAAAAGTTGGGAAAACACAACTCCCCTACCTTGGAAACCATGAATGCATGTTTAATTAATTTTAATATTAGTTATCAAATTAATGAGGCCATAAATATCACCCAATGTTAACTTAACTCAACCCTGAATCATTCCACTCATTATAGGAGTATTTTGATGAAATTCTGTGGGCACCGAAACTCCATATTTCATAAATAAATGGTGAGATTGATGACTATTCACATCATTGATCATGTGGTTTATTCTTTATTCGGTATCTCTCTCTATCCCATATATATTTTTGGATATAATGAGGATTTTTTCTTAAATGGATTATTGTCATGATCTAGGATTGATGGATCTTAATTGTTTTTATTTTGGATCTACGTATTGGATCTAGATCGCATTTTTCATCTTTTCTTTGTAGTTTCAATTGAAATGGAGCTTTCTATTGGAGAGTGTTCATCATCAATTTTGAGGTATGAGGTCTAAATTCAATTCACATTTTATTCAATTCCAATTTCATGATAGGGTTTTAAAATTCAATAGGAAAATCTGACAATTTAATGATAATTTTAAATATATAATTGATTAATTAATTTCTAGAATCATGGAATTGATTAATTGATATTCCATGTGTTTACAAAATGAGTTGAATATGAAAAAATTGAATCATGGATATTTTAATTAATAAATTGGTGGAATTATATAAATTAAATTATTACTTAATTAATGGAATTTATCTTTTTTGGAATTGATGGAAAATTGGTACTATCTAATTTTTTAGTTATGGTGATTATGAATTTATTGAAAATGAGAGTTACAAGATTGTTGAATTTTCCATAATGGTATACTAGGTTATATTAATTATATTTTTTCAAATGGTGTAATGATTAATTTCTCAAATTATTCAAATTTATCAAAAAATTTAATTAGGATTTGTTTTGATAATTGAAATGGTATATCATGATGTGAAATGTGAATGAGGTTTGATTTTGATTTACCAGGATTAATGTGATATAAGTGATATAAGGAAAAATTATTTATATATGAGTGTGGGGCATGGAAGGTGTCTCTAAATACCCATATTTGATAAAACATTGGGTACATGGAATGAGGCTCCGAATATCAATATGTTACAATGAGTTGTGTGCAAGGATTGAGGACCCAAATAACAATATGTGTTAGTGAGTTTATGAAAGGTACTTAGGATCAAATACCCATGTCATATTGAGTTGTGCAATAGGGACATAGAATCTAAATTACCAAGGAGAAATTAAAAATGAAATTCAATTCCCAAGAGTTTTGATTTCAACTATGGTTCCATATGACTATTATGTGAACTATAAGGAAATGGATAATTAAATCCCATGTGTTATAATGATTTGTGAATTATCTGGTGATTTAATTCAGACTCTAGAATGTGATAAAGATGTTATTGAGTGTTCGGGTTTCCATGGTAACTTGTGGGATTATATGGTTAATTAAATAATATAAAAACATGATAACAATTTCTGTTATGCATTGTAATTTATTATTTATATAACATTACAAACTGTTATTGTATTGAAATCATTATAGATGTCATTTTTTGTGGCCTATTATGTTGTACTCGCACCCTACTCTCGACACCTAATCAGTACCTAAATTGAATTCATGTTTTCAAGAAAGGATAAAGGAAAGAATACAATGTTTTATGGATATGTAGGGATATAGAATGGATGAGAGAACTAGATGTGATTTTGTAAATGCATGATATTTTTCAGGGTCTCGTTATTTTTAGTTTTTCAAAATTTTCACTTTATCTATAAATTTCATGACCTATTTATTGTATTGTTTTTCATATTGAATTTCATGTTTCTGTCATCTTGTGATTCTGGTATTGTTATATATATGGTTTTTCAATTCTATTTAGTTGATTTACTTTCTTTGATGTGTTACTTTAATAAATATGGTATAGTCTCCCCATGAGATATATTACAACCTCACCATCTTCCGAAAGGCAATGGAGTACTGTGATGTGTGCCTAATGTCATTTGATTGACCAGCTTGTTGTATCGAAGTATGGCACATAGTTCGAGATGTTACAAAGTAAAATTAATGGAGTTATATTTCCATTTCATTATTACATTCTATTTTTTAATGGTAGATAAGAGACTAGGAATATTCATCCCGTATACATGAGCTCAAGTATGGGATTATCTTACATAGATATAGAGAAAACCCAAGCACCCATGGTGGGATTTTTGCTTTTGGTGTGTGTTGTTACAGTTGGATATTATTTCACATTAGGAGATGAACATATTGTGTGATGTTTTTATTTATTTTATTTTATAATAATTGAATCATGGCTTCATATCTAATGACATTTGATTATGCATTCATCATTATAAGCACTATGAAATTATTGTGTCATGCATCATTTTTTGGTACACATGGAATGGAAGGGTTTGGTTTTTCTATTGGATTTAAATGTTTTTTTCCTTTCATATGAAATTGATTGTCTTAAAAATAGGAAAAATTTGAAAAATTTGTTGTCTAATTGGAAATAAGAAAATCAGATTGATTATACTCATCGTTAAACATATCTTTTATATTATATGGTTAAGGGTTATGAATTATTTTGACCATGTGTTGGGATAAGAAGTGATAAATTTTAATGGAATTCAATTAATCCATATTTTATTTTTTGATAATGTTTTTTTATGTGTCACAAGACGTGTTTTTGGACATGTAGATATAATCCTCTATGTGGATTCCTGAAGAGAGGATATAAGGAGGACATAGCCAGAAAAGACTCTCCAGCACTAGAACCTAAGGCATGGATAGTGTTGGAAGATGGAGTCAGACATTAGTTTCCAGATATATTTTCTTACTCCACGATGTGTATGGATTGATACCTTGGGTGGGTTATGAAGTATATGTCTAACCTGGAATGGTAGTTTCATTTGCAACAATATACTGCTTCTATTGGAGAGGGTGGACATGAGGCATCTATGTTCTAGATAGTTACCATTAAAACTATACTTTACCACATAGAGAGTCCTATAGAGAAGAGGTAAAATTAGGAAAAAAATAAGTTCTATGGATTAGGAAATAATGTGTGGGATTTTCAGTCTCATTCTATGTTATAAAATGGAATGATATATATTGAATTTTTGGAGCTTTTCCTAGATAACTTTTATCTAGAGACAATGATAAAAGAGATTGTAGCACTGTTCAAGTGGTTGAAACATGAGATCGTGTTTGTGAAAGACTATGTTAGTTACTTTACTAAATGGAATCATTTTTCTCCAACATAGTTAGGGGATGAAAAAACTATTAGAATATATATTAGGGATGAGATTAGTTTTGATATCAAGTCCCATGATAAATTTTTTTTCTAAATGTTATTTCTAAAGTGGTTGATCAGGCTCTCATTTTCTAGGGGAACCTGAAAAAAGATTCTAGTGGGGGTATTAGTGGTTTCTATGGGATGATCAAGAGGTATGTATTCTATGGTAATGATGATTCATTATGTTAATTTTGACCATATATTTTGAAATAAGAGTTCCCATGAGGATATGTTACTCACGATCTTACTCGAGTTCTTTTCCACTTGTATAGTAGGCCATTCCACACTCAATGATGTTGTACCAAACCACTAACATAGTGAACATAATGTGGTATCATGGGATATCTATTGATTTTCTATTAGAACCAATGAAATATGAGTAATGATTTAGGATCCATATAGAACTGTTATGTGGGAGGGGGGATCTTCTTCACCATAGAATTATGGCTGTTGGAGTTTTACTAGCCATTGTTGTATAGGTAGTTGACGCGGTGCTTCTGTTCAATAGTATATGAATGATTACACTGGTAATTTATAAGAGACTCATACTGTATTATAGAAAAAATGGGTAGAATAGTTTCTTGTCATTCTGCATACACTGGTAGAAAGCATGGTCTAACTATTGATAATCATACGTACTATTTTCATATCTTCTCATCTAGCTAGTGCCTTATTTCATGTTTGTTTTTATTTATTTTATATCTGCCCAAATTTTGAATGATTTTAGTTTGGTGATGGAATTCATTAGTGTAGTGATGAATATAGATACACATTTGATATTATGTTCTAGGGTCATTTTTTTTGTGCAAGGGGTGATCTTTTGAGGATAGGGAGTATCATTTTCCTTTGAATCTCACCAATTTATATGTTTTGTGATATTATATAATTTTGATTATGGATTAGTTATTTGAAAATCGAGAAAAAATATATAACTAAAATAGGAGGGTGGATTTTATGTCTCATGAGGGTGAAAATTAATGTCCCTAGGGAGAATGGGAAGTCAAGGCAGGCCATGCAGGGCAAATTCATCAACTACTAGGGGAGCTCACCACCTGGTTTTCGTATATAACACTAGATGAAAATGGTGTAATTATTTATGTAATTACAAATATTGTAGATTGGGTTTATGATGTGATTACTAAAAATTTCATAGTGATACCACTTGATAGAAATTTGATATTTATATTTGTGCTAAAGATATGGGCTGATTCAGTGTCTATTTCACCATAAAGTATTGAACAGACATTGATTTAGGAGAATAAGACATAAATGGAATATTTGATGTAAAATTGCTTTCTACATCCAAGTACATCACATTGGGGTTCCCTATATCATTAAAGGATGACAAGACAATGTTCATGTTTTTTTATTACAAGAAGTTGAACCTGATCACTATGAAGAAACATTATATTATTTTCCATATCAATGATATGTTTGACTAGTTGAGGGGATTATGAGTCTTCTCTAAAATTGAATTGATACTAGGGTATCATCATATAAGTTCTCAACCATATGATATATTTATGAATTCATTCAAAAAAATATATGGCCTATATGTGTTCATCATGATATTGATTAGTTAGTTGAATGCACATGTTGTTTTTATAGAGTTGATGATCCAAATAATTCATATATACCAAAATTAGTTTTTCTATTTTTCTATGAAATCATCTCGAACTCCAAAACATCTGATGATCCTTCCCAATAGCTTGACATCATCTTCAAACCAATCTATATGTTTAAATTTTTTATATTTCAGGTTCTCAAATTTGTTCACATCATCTCAAAGGATGGTTTGAAGGTGGACCTATAGAAGATGAATGTTGGTTTTTCTTGGGAGCATCCCTAGAGTTATTTTTCGATATTCATACAATTCTAGTTTTAACAGGATTTTATCATTCATTCATCATGGACATTTCACCTTTGAAAATACCACTTTTGGGATTGGTCATTAAGGGTGTATAAATTGATTTTTTGGATCATGTTAGGATGCCTATCAGGATATGAATAATGTGATTCCCCATCTTGAGGCCAACTTAACCTGTTCCCCAAGCTAGTATGTCATGTTGCCTCAAGCGTTCTTCCATATATAATAGAGATTGGGAAATAGAAATTAGGGTGTAATGGTTATATTTAGGGAGACAATACCCTCTTATCTAAATGGTACAACAAATACCATCAATAATAATCAGTAGTTGAATTATAATATAAGTAGACATAATCAATAAACTATGGAAGAAGAAATAAAGAGAAAAAATAAATATGTAGCAGAAGATAACAACTAAACAACTAATAATGTAATGAAAAGCTTCTTAGGAAGTTTAAATATATGTATTCTTGAAATGATGATATACAAAATGGGGAACATGGTACATACATATAATCATGATATAAAAAATCACAAAAAGGAAAAGTCATTTCCACAATTATCTAATACAATCTCATTTTCATATGCTCTTAAGTAGCATCTATAATAATGAATATTAAAAACCCATAGGATTTCATTTTCCGTTATTAATATAGATGGAAATATAATATTCTTGGGTAACAAATGCATCATGGGTAGGGTTTTGAATAAAAATCAATGTATGCCACCACCAATAGTGTCTACAAGTAATCTCAGAAGTGGTAGAAATCTATAAATTGTTAGGAATATGAAATTAATTAAAAATATCTTACTAAATAAATAACCAACCTATTCAGGTTCATGAAGGACACATAGTGTGTCTACCTACTTCGGATCATTATTGGGATGAATGTTTTAATAGTCACTATATAAATTGTTTTAACACATCTCTATTATAACTATATATATTTAATCCACCTATATAATCCCAGTGTGTGTAGACGTAAGTGGCTATAGACATGGAACACATGTACTAGCTCGACATGTGTGTAATTAAAAATTCCATTACTAGTCTATGGAGCCTATAATGTCAGGGATTAGTGTAGATTCCATATATCACAATAAGTGTATGAGGTTTTATTTAGAAACATTTGGGATTGACAAGAGCGATCATGTCATCGCACAAATCTTGTAATGTGGCATGTAAATCCTAATTACCATATTATATCAGTTTTGTGAGATTCTATACTCAACACATGATGTGAGTGAGTAATATCTTCCCCCATGATCAACACCCCATTGCATCATATCATAGCCTATATAAAGACGTATCATTTATATATAAGTAACATTAGGTAGAGGATGTAATTTTTTCAATAATCATGTTCAATTATAACAAAAATGAATTTTCACACAAAATGACAATTTATTGTCACATAATTTAAGGCTTGGTCATTTATCTATTCATTTAATAATGGAAAACAACCCACCATTAATATGCCAATACATTTATTCCATTCCATTTACATGAACTCTAATTAATGTAAGGAGTGGGAATCATTCATTTATAGGCAAAATATTAATCTCAAAACCATTAAATTCACTAAAAACATGTCAATACCATATACGAGGAACACAGATCATTTAGTGTAAAGACCCATAAGTTTTAAGGAATTATTTATTAAAATTATTTAGGATTTTACAAGTATGCAATTTCTGACGGCACTTGATTCTGAGGCCCGGTGTGCCCGAAATCAATTTCTGAAGTTCAGCTTGGGTACGTTCAGTGAATGAACGGGCGAGTTTTTATATCTATTGAACCGGTGCTCAGAAAAAAATTTCTAGGGAACTGATGAATTTCAAGCCCAAGGATTCGCTTAGTTGAATCTTAACTTCAACCATCAAGGGTCGGATGAAAAAGATAAGTTTTTAGACTTTCGGAAAAACAATTGTATATAATAAAATAACTATAAGTTATTGTATTCTTTTTCTTCCACCGTTGAGAAGCAGATGGGGGAGTTGTAGTGTAACGATGATCAATAAATGTGGGCCATTTAATGACTCGCACCTTTGGTTGTGTAACAGAAATGCCCTTGTGTTTAATAGGTTCATTAATGAAGGTTCAATAATGAACCCTAATAATGAACACAACATGAGGATTAATTCATTATTAATAACCACTTTGGAAAATGAATTGAGAAACCACCGGAGGAAGTTCTGAAGAAATGCCGATGATGCCAGCCTCTGACGAAGAACGATGAAGAATGCCGGTTCCTCGGAGATTAATGACGCGCCACTAAACCTCTTCCCCATGGACAGAAAGGAGACGCTTCATCCTCCTCGGTGCGCCACGATGAGCCCTAAAATCATCTTCTCTGTGACGTCGTGTACCATGATGCTGATGATCTTCTTCCTTGTTTAGGTAGGTGTTTTGGTTTATATTTTTATTTACCTGATTTATACCCTCAGAACGACGTATAATTCTTGGGAGTTGTTTGAACCACTGACGCGGTGGGTGCGGACCAACGAACAAGTCTGAACCCACCGCAATTCTTTTCATGATCCACAGAACGTTGGGCGACGATGAAACGAGACGAAAATGGCATTTGAAGGTTGTAGCAGTGAAGAGCGGGTCCTGATACTACTGCAGGTGCAGACGTGAGCAAGAACAAACAACGAGATTGACACTGGTGGCATGTAGACGTATCCAGCAGCGTGGGATGCTGGTACGTTGGCACCGGCATCCGGAGGCGGCGGTCGTCACCGACCGGCTACCCGGAGGCAGCGGCGCCCCGGCGACACCCGCTGGAACCGCCGCGGCTAAAGCCGCGGCGACAATTGACCGGATCACGCAACCGTGTGGGATCTGGAGTAGAATCGGCAATGGTCACCGCGTCCGAGGAGCGCAAAGGGAGGGGCGACTGCATCCCCCCCTGCTCGGCCGCTGGCATAGCCTGCACACCCCCCCAGACGAGCCGGGGCAGATAGCGCTAACCGGGGCAGACCCGGACCCGGGTCGGGTCGACCCGGTTTGGGCTGACCCAAGGGGGGGGGGGGGGTTGGGCCGGGTCGGACCTCTCCCAGAACCCCCATTTTGGACCACTTTCAGTATTTTGCCCATAAATTTTGCTAAGGACCTCTGAAAGATGCACTGTTAGTTTTGTATGATTCATTGGATCGTGGCGGTAATTTTGGTATATTACATTTTAGGTTTCAGCAATGTTTGTGTAAGGGATGGGTTGGTTCGAACATGAAACCAACCGGGCCTTTGGAGCGGAAACGCTCATATCTCATGGACCGGACATCCGATTGACATGCCGTCAATTGTGTTGGGATCATTTTGTTGAGAAGTTACTTTTGGATTACTCTGAATGAGGTTTGGATGCAACTGGAGTACGGCCGGGTTGGTTTTAACTTAAAAAACAACTGGGCCCTCGGAATGAAATAGCCTATAACTCTCAGACCATGCGTCTGATTGACGCACTGTCTATCGCATTAGGTTTTTTTGATGAGGCAGAACATTGGGATACATCAACTCTTGTCTTCATGATAGTTTATGTATGGTATCTCTTTTTCTCGAGGAGCGGACCCTCTGGGAATCGAGCATGCTTTGTGCGGGAACCCTAGAGCTGGCTGTGACTGCATCGACTTCTGTACTGGAATCCTTCGTGGGTTTGACAGCGATGACTACTATTCTTGTATCCTATGTCAGTCTGGCAGTATTGACATTTGTACTTGTATCCTGTGTGGGTCCATCAAAGTAGCTGGTCTTGTATCCTTTGTGGGTCTGACAACTTAGCTGGTTTTGTATCCTATGTGGGTCCGATAGCTTAGATGAATCAATTGCTACATCTGATAATCTCTATCACATTACAAAATGTATACCTATGTGATCTAAGTCTTGATTCTCAATCATTATCATTTATGTGGTTGACTTTCTTTCCATTGTGGACTGGGTTGTGCTTGGGCTCGGGAGGTGGAGCTGAACTATAATAGATGACTTAGGTATATGTATGGGCATATACCTAAGTAGTGTTGTTAATACTTCGTGACTGTAAATTTACTTTGTGGTTTATCCTTCGTGGATTCTGAGAGACCTTCAGGGTGTCTTGTGGTCCCTACAGAGTATCGTATACTGACCCTTGCACGGGCTATACCCGCACTACGTTGTGTTGGATGCAGACGATGGATAACACTGATCGAGGTGGAGGCTTGTGGAGCTGGATGGTACCCGGAGGTGGACCACTTGGCGGGATGTACACCGAGCGGACGGTCGGACTTGAGGAGCTGAGAGGACCATCTGCACACACCCTTCAGGTGGGATTTTCGCAGGACAACTCAGTGATACTATTTTACTTACTGCTGTTGTACTTTCCTTTCAGTTGTACTGTACTTTATGTTGGCTTTGTTTACTGGCCCACTTACTCTATCATCACATACCTTGTACTCGTTTTTACTCAGTGTTTAATTCACATGCGTACTCTGTGGTGTTTGTTTACACTTTAAAGGAAATTCATTCCCTTCTTTGTAATTTATGCCTTTGGTGCTTGTCGCCAGCACCTGGCCTATGGAAGGCGGGCTTGGGGTATTCACGGCATGGACCCCGAGGATGGGCCGTGTCAAATTGGTATCAGAGAAGTCGATTCTACCGCAAAAGTCAGGACTCTGAAAATTCCTTCTCCGTGGATCAATAGTGTTATGAGTATTGAGTGTAGTTTTCAGTCCAGGGAGTCTATGGTTGGTGTGGCGGCCGACGTATCCATAAACCAGGACCCTGAATTCTGATTTCCGACTCATTGCACGAAAAAACTAGTTACGGGTGTGTTTAGTTTTAAAAATTTTTCTTTGTGATTACTTTGTGTCAGCTCACCGGGTATATTGTATTAACTATGGTGCACCTGTTACTTTTCAGTATGGCCCCACGACGGCAGCCAGCTAAGGTTCCGAACTTTGTGCGAGATGGCATCCCACCGAGCGACGAGTCCTGGGTGTAGGTCCCCATTACCGCAGATGTACCGGTGGTACCTCTACCCGCCGAGCCACTGATGCCACCCGCCCCAGTGGTGGAGAGTGAACGCCGCCTGAGCGCATTGCATGAGTTTCAAAGATAGAGGATGCCTAGGTTCCGCAGAGAGACGGATCCTCTGGTAGTAGAGGATTTGCTGGAGGTTATCATCAGAGTCTTCATATTGGTAGGGACACTAGCAGACCTCATGGTGATCCTTGTCGCGAGTCTCTTACACGCAGCAGCATGTAGATAGTGGAGCCTGATGCTCCAGGTTCACGATGATGCATCTCTCCTTTAGACGGACTTCGAGAGCCTCTTCCGCATGGAGTTCGTTCTAGCCACCCTTCGTGCAGTGCATATCCAAGAGTTACTACAGCTGCAGCCGAGCAGTATGTCAGTAGCCCAGTACTCTGCCAGATAAACTGACCCCTTACGCTACTCCATGAACATGGTACGAGACCCATTCTTCCAGGACCAAACATTTGAGAAGGGGATGAGGCATGAGATCATAGCTTCAACGATTCCACTCAGCATCCCAACCCAGGCAGGAGTGCTGGAACAAGCCCGGCTAGTGGAGAGCTTTCTCGCTGAGCAGTCATCAGAAACGAGACCCACCCAAAGATGGTATAGAGAGGAGTCTTCTATAGCTGGTAGATGATAGATGATGTTGGGGTCCACGTGGAATAGGCCATCTGGTGAGCGGCCTCATAACACGAGTTTGGTTGTGCGGGGCACACATAGTATAACCAGCCTTAAAAGGAATAGACAGTGCTACACATGCGGCGGGCAGGGCCACATGGATCGTGATTTCCCTACCCTCCATGCAGACGAGCAAAAGACAGTGGAGGGACCTCCCAGGAAGAGGAAGAGGTTCGACAGTGGAGGTCCGCAGGGAGCATGCAAACGAGGAACAAGAGCTAGCCGAGCAGTGGGTGGTGGACGACGCTTCGAGTCTCTATAACCACCACCCCCAGGAGTTCCACCCCGACCACAGGGAGCTAGCGGGAAGAGGCAGGCTCAGCTCCAGGCATAAGAGGCTTACGACCACAGTGCACCCGAGATGATTCAAGATACTATCTGTGTCTACTCCAACCTTATTGCCGTTCTTATAGACACAGGTGTGAGTAATTATTTTATTGTCACTGCCCTTTTCGGAGCATGATGATTCTGACAGAGGTGTTGGATCGATTCTTGCGACTAGAGACTCCTACGGGAGTAGACTCAATGACTACGCACTGGTGCCGGCAGTGTGATCTTACTCAATGAGGTTATAGCTTCAGCATGGATCTTTTTGTAGAGGTGTTGAGTCCTTACAACGTCATCTTGGGTATGGACTGGTTATCTACAGTCCATTCTCATATCGACTATATTAGGTGCAAGGTGCGGTGTGTCCGCACTGATGGGACCAGGTTCACCTTCACCAGTGAAAAGGGAACCTGTGAAGCACAGGATGGACTCACGTAGAGGAGAGGGCAGCTGATCACCCATCAGTTTGCTGGTCTCATCCTCAGAGCAGTTGACGTGTGGAGCCTGAGATTTCCTGTAGTGGTGGGCCAATATGCAGACGTTTTTCTTGACTATGTTACAAAACTACCTCCTCGTAGACAGGTATATTTCTATATAGACCTGTACCCTAGGAAATAAACGATATCCACTCCATCATATCGTATGGATCCAAACAACCTTCATGATCTGCAGGTACAGCTGGAGGACTTACAGGGGAAAGGTTTCATCTGACCCAGTGTTTCACCCTGGGCTTCTCCGGTCCTATTCATTAAGAAGTAGGATGGGGGCTTGCAACGGTATGTCGGTTGTCGTCTCCTGAACCATGTGACTATGAGGAACAAGTATCCACTTCTAAGGATTAACGACCTCTTTGATCAGCTCAAGGGAGCATGTTGGTTCTCGAAGATAGACCTCAGGTCAGGATATCATCAGCTCAGATTTCGAGATACAGATGTGCAGAAGATGGCCTTCAGGTGTCGGTATGGTCACTATGTGTTCATGGTTATGCCTTTCGGCATGAATAATGCTCTATCAATGTCAAGAGTTTCATGAACAGTATCTTCAAACCCCACCTCGATCGTTTTGTCGTAGTCTTCATTGACGACATACTTATTTACTCGACGACCAAGGATGAGCATGCCTTCCATCTGCGAGTTGTACAGGATACACTCCGAGAGAACCACCTTTATGGTAATCTATCAAAGTGTCAGTTCTGTCTTCGAGAGGTTCATTTCTTGGGGCACGTCATCTCTGAGGTGGGAGTTGCATTGGATCCTGTGAATGTCGAGGCGGTACATACATGGGACCCACCCAGGAACGTGATGGAGGTGCGACATTTCCTAGGTCTGGCTGGGTAATATTGGAGATTTGTGCCAGACTTCTCCGGAGTTGCAGCACCACTTATATCTTTGAAGAAGAAGGGGAAACCCTTCGAGTGGTTAGACAGATGTCAGCAGAGCTTCCCAGAGCTGAGGCAGAGATTGACCAGTGCACCAATCTTGAGGCTGCCAAAAGAGGGTGTACAGTATGCAGTATACTACGACGCATCAGAGACAAGAATCGGGTGTGTCTTAATGAAGGAGTGAGCAGTGATCGCTTACAGTTCATGGAAGTTGAGGAAACACAAGAAGAACTACGCTACCCATGACCTGGATTTAGCAGATCTGGTCTTTGCCCTGAAGATGTGGTGGCACTACCTCATGGTTGAGAACTTTATAGTCTACTCTGACCACCAGAGTCTCAGGTACATTTTCTCGCAGAAGGACCTAAACCTGAGACAGCGGCGATGGCTCATGTTCTTCCAGGATTATGACATTGGGATTTTCTATACTCCTGGAAAGGGGAACATTATGGCTAATGCTCTCAGTAAGAGATCAATCATTCAGTTACTTGGGTAGGTGACGAATAAGTTAGCCACTTTGTAGATATCTTTCGTTGATAGAGATGGGGATTCCTATATACAGTCCCTCATAATCATTCCTACACTTCTTCAGTGGTTCAAAGAGGCACAACATGTAGACATTGTCTATGAGGCGCGACGTGCTCAGATATAGTCAGTGCTACACCCGATGAATTTTCTGAAGGCGGTGAGAATTTCATCCTCCTCCAGGGACATACCGTGGTTCAAGTTACATTATAGTAGGAGGTGCTAAGAGAGTTTCACACCTTCCCATTAGCGGTACATCTAGGAGTGGTGAATATTTACCAGGATCTCAGAGGACAACACTGATGGTCGGGTATGAAGAAGGTTGTGGAAGAGTTCATTTCACGATTCCTCACCTGCCAGCAGGTGAAGGCAGAGAACCAGGTACCAGCAGACTTGGTACAACACTTGGAGGTCCCGGAGTGGATGTCAGATGGGATATCTATGGATTTCATGATGGGAATTACACGTACTTCTAGAGGACCCGACTCCATCTGGGTGATCGTAGACCGACTCAACATGTCGGCCCAATTCTTACCCATTAGAGAGCAGGGCTCAGTGGAGGGCTTGGGACATCTCTACATTCTGGTGATTGTACGTCTTCATGGTGTACTATCAACTATCGTCTCAGATCGAGATGCACACTTTACTTCCCAGCTTTGGAAGTGATTGCAGGATGAGTTTGGGACGCAGCTACGCCTGAGCACCGCCTTTCACCCATAGACGGATAGTCATATGGAGAGGACAATTCATACTCTTGAGGACATGCTCCGTGCATGTTTCCATGTCTTTGGTCGCAGTTGGGAGGATCACCTACTCGTGGTGGAGTTTGCGTACAACAACATCTACCACTCCACCATTAGGATGGCACCATACGAGGCATTGTGTGGCCGACCTTACAAATCACCTCTATGCTGGACAGACCCTAGAGAGTCACCACATGTAGGACCCGAGATGGTCCAGGCCACGATGGAGAAGGTACGGATCATCCAGTAGTGGATGAGGTCTGCTCAGAGCCGATAGAATACCTATGTTGACAGGAGGCGGAGAAAACTAGAGTTCGAGGATGGTGACCACGTTTTCCTACGGGCCTCACCTCGATGTGTCTTACGGAGATTTGGTCGGGGTGGTAAGTTACCTCCACGCATCATCAGGCCTTTTTATGTCCTTAGTAGGGTAGTCGAGGGGGCTTACCACGTGGACCTTCCACCTCAGTTGCACTGGTTGCATGTCGCCTTTCACGTGTCTCAGCTGAGGAGATACGTGCACGACCCGACACATATCATCGACCATGGGGAGTTGGACATCGATGGCAGGGTTAATTTTTCTGAGGTCCTAATGGAGATCGAGGATCGATAGGAGTGGGTCCTATGTGGATGGTCGATTCCTCTAGTGTGTGTCAGGTGGCAGCAAGAGAACCTCCAAGAGACCACATGGGAGCGGGAGGCTCAGATGCGTGCTCAACATCGTCATTTTTTCCCCTAGTTTATGATGTAGCTTTACGGGGACATCAAGCCTTGTGGTAGGAATAATGTAATGACCCTTAAATTTAAAAGAATTTTTTATAAAAATTCTTTAGTATTTTACGAGTACGCATATTCTAACGGTGCTTTATCCTGAGGTCCGGTGTGCCCAGAATCAATTTTCGAAGTTTTTACAAGGTATGTTCAGTGAACGAACGAGTGGGTTTTTTAAACTTTTGAACCAGTTCTCAGAATTAAAATCTGAGGGCATCAATGAATTCTCAGTGCCGGGATTCGCTTAGGTGAATCTTATCATCAACCAACAAGGGTCATACAAAAAAGATAAGTTTTTAGACTTTCAGAAAAATAATTGTATATAATATAATACCTATAAGTTATTTTATTCTTTTTCGTCCACTGTTGAGTGGCAGTTGGCGGAGTTGTAGTGTAAGGACGATCAATAAATGGGGTCCATTTAGTGACTCATCCATTTGGTTGTGTAACAGCAATGTCCATGTGTTTAATAGGTTCATTAATTAAGGTTCATTAATGAATAATAATAATGAACACAACGTGAGGATTAATTGTTTTATTAATCTCCCCTTTGGAAAACGAAATGAGAAACCATGGGAGGAAGCTCTGATGAAATGCCGATGATGCCAGCCTTTGATGAATAATGAAGAAGAATGCGGGTTCCTCAGAGATTGATGACGCACCACCAAACCTCTTCCCCACGGCCAGAAAGGAGACACTGGTTCCTCCTCAGTGCGCCCCATCGACTCCTACGATCCACTTTTCCTCGATGTCGTATACCAAGACGATGACGATCGTCTTCCTTGTTGAGGTATGGGTTTTGGTTTATATTTTTATTTATGTGATTTATACCCTTGGCATGACGTATAATTTTTTAGAGTTGTTTTAACCACTAACGTGGTGGGTGTAGACCAATGAACAAGTCTGAACCCAACACAATTCTGTTATTAATGCGTAGAACATTGGGCGATGATGAAAAGAGACCGAAACGGTGTTTGAAGGCTCTCGCAGTGAAGAGTGGGTCCCGAGACGTTCGCAGGCGCATACGGGAGAATGAAAGGACCACCAGAATGACTTCGGTGGCCCGCAGGCGGTGGCGCCCCATCACGCCCCTGGCAGGAACCGCTGCGGCTGAAGCTGCGGCGGCAGGTGACCAGATCCTGCGGCCATGCGGGATCCGGAGGAGATGCGGCGCTGGCAGCCACTTCCGTGGAGCGTAAAGGGAGGGGGGAACGCGTCCCCCCCTGTGCGGCCGTTGGTCGAGCCAGCGCACCCCCCCCGGCTGGGCCGGGGCGGGCCTCACGGACTGGGACGGGCCGGGCCCAGCTGGGCCATACCCAGACCCGTGTCGAGTCGACTCTGTTCGGGCCGAACGGGGGGGGAGGGGGTGGGGAGTGTAACACCCGAGACTTTTATGTTATATAAATCATCAAAGGAATCTTTTTCTACACAACACTTTCTTGGCTTGCTTTACACGCAATCGCGACCTTCCTCGATAGCTTGCGCCGTACGCAATACCGAGTTTCACTAAACAACAATATGCTATTAAAACTAGCCGTTATGAATAGTAATAACCACTTTTTGAAATTTTATAAATTTTATTTTTCAAAATGGACTTCATTTTTGGACTCAGAATATCGAAATTAGCCTAGGGTGAAATTTTGGTATTTTTCTGAAAACTTTCAATTTTTGATGAATAGTGAAACCACTAAGTGGTAGGTTAAAAACTGAATTTTGCATAAAACATAATTTTACCGCTTCTGTGAATGGAATTTCAAAAATCCGAGAGACACGGTTAATATCAAGGACTAAAATGTGGTTCAATGAGATGAAAATAATTTTTTGGTGAATAGTAACTTTTTACTATTTTTACCGCGGTTAATAGTAAATAGGGTAACTAAGGGTAAATATGATATTAATATTACCCTAACACATGTCCTAATTCTATTGGACAAGTGTAATTCGACCAAAAACAAACTTAGGAATAAAATATGACCATTTAGGCCCACTTGGATTAGATTAGGACATTTATTATTAATTTATTTAAAGAAGGGTTAAAATAGTTAAAATCAAAGTTTAATAAGTAAATCATTTTTAATATAGGGTTATACATAAGATAAATTCGATTGTAAATATTCATTAGAAAGATAAAAAGATTTCCTACATGATGGTATTTTATTTGTAATTTTTAGACATCAAATAATTTAATTTATTTATGACACAAAGATGATGCAGTAATTATCTTATTAATGAAATATTGACAAAATTGATAATATAAATACCAAAATAAATGTAATTTGAGGCTTTTTATGAATTCCACTAATTTTATAGGTTAATATGATATATTAGTATTGATTTAATCAACTTGGTTCGAACATATAATTCTGTTATGACTTTGACAAAAATCATATATCAAATAGTGTCAAAATTGACACAAAATAGTTTTTAAATCAAATATTATATTATTAATTGTTATTTTATTCCTAAAAATCTAAGGTTCGGCCAAATGACTTAGATAAGGATATATATATTAATAATAAACAATTTGGGGTTCTTTTGGCATGTTATAGTAAGTGTATTAACCATATAGTGAAAGAAAACAAAAAGACATGGTAAAAGTTAAATTATTTAACTTAGAGTTAAATTTAATTGATAAGGTTAAAATAATATCCTAAACTTGTCTAAATTCTATTGGTTGATAGGATTTCGACCCATCCCCACTTTAGCTTCGAAATAAGACCCTTTGGAACCATTATAAACCGATTTTGACTTTAATATAAAATAATATTTTGAGATATTCCTAAGGTGCCCCTCTCCTCCCTTATAAAAGGGCACCTCCTCCCCCTCCTCCTCACACCAATTTGAGCACTCAAGCTCGGCCAAACCCTGCCATTTTCCCTTCTCCACTTCCCTAGAATAATCCTAGAGGTCCTGGTCTTCTCCAAAGACCAATCTTAGTTCCTTAAGTGGAGGATTCAAAAAGGCGTTCCAAAGAAGAGGTAATATCCATTACCGATCTTTTCAATTTCTTTCTTCTTCAACTTCTTCTTCTTTAGTTGTTTCATGATAAAGTAATAACATCAGTATTACTTACATACTGATATGTTATTATAAATATGAAACAACCCTAATTCACCTTCTATCCATCCTACGGAAAAATGAAATCACCGCGCGTGCGTACGTACGGAATACCGTCTCCACGCCGTGGTGTAATCTATTTTCCACCATCACCTTACAAGGATGGGTATAATGGTGTAATGAGTAACTATATATGATTATTATTAAGTAATATTGATACTGAAATAATATATATATATATACTCCAATAAAATTCCACGATCATAGGAACGATATCATCACTCGTGCGTACGTACGGAATACCGTCTCCACGATGTGATGCGACTCGTTCTACATGATCTTCATTTCATAATGATTGTATAAATGAATTGAATGAATGAATATGGTATATACTACACTAATAACATTCTGGAAATGAATTATCTATAACCTAAAGATAAGAATAAGAATTTATTCGACAAAACACGCATAAGAACAAAAAGATATAAAGACCCGAGTAACAAGTAACAATGAAATATTACTAACAAGAAGCTAATAATATGACCATATATCAATATGTATGATTCTGGAATAAGTCAATAACATTATTTAAACCATTATACAGGAGCTTCGGACACGAACAAAGCAAATCGGACCTAAGGTAAGGGAAATATCACAATCTCATTTTTATCCGAGATTGTTTATTCGTAAGTATTTACTGGGGTGTATTTTATCATCCACATCCATGTTCCCTCAATATGTAATATTGTTTCCATCCACTTGAAATAGTTTAAATCCAATTTTACCCTTAGTTGAGTTTTTAGTAAAGAATATGAAAGGAATCTTTTGTCGTTTTTCCGTACGAGGTACTTTTTGACTTTTCCGACAAAAGTACGAAGAATGTTTTTTTTAACTTATACGGCATGAATGGATTTTTAAAACATTACTTCAAAGAAGCTTCCTTTACAAGTTTTCAAGTTTATTTTTAATCAACTTCTTTTATTTTAATGTTGTATGACATGTTATGAAAGGAAAAATGTTTTTGAAGAAGAAAGGATATTTTCCTCAAGAATTCAATTCAAGTGTTTTATCAAAATTATTTTCCATCTAAGATAATAAAGGGTTCTGTTTCTATCCATATTTTTACATTGGTTTGACTATGTTGTGATGGAATTATGTTTATGAATTCCTTTATCATATATGAATTGATTTATGATGTCATGATGTTTCAAGAATCCCATTTTTGTTACATGTGTTATGCGATGATGCATGTTTTATGATTATGTGGCACACATAAGAAAGGATTCATTATAAGATGGGTGGGACCTATATCTCCCTCCAATGCATTGGGTAATGATTTTATATCTCATGAGATAGACATGGCTGGAACGGAAGGTTATTTCGGTTCAGTGATACAGGACTGAAACGAGGAGTGAACTCGGTTCAGAAAGGGACTTTGTCCACTAAGATAGTCTTGGAAATGAGTCATGACTAACAAGAAATGATTTTCCATGATTATGTGTGCATGCCACAAAGATTCAAGTTTTATGTTATGATTATGGGGATCTCATTTTCACTTCTATGATTTATTCCATGTTAAGATATTATGATCTCTTTTGCAGGTTTTGATTTTCATAAAGATATGATATGATTTTTATTTCCTTTATTTGCCCTTGCTGAGCATTTGAGCTCACCCTTTTATGTTTTCTTTTCCCCAGGTCAGGAAGATGGATATTAAGTAGAATATGCTAAAAGGGACCCTAGATATGATGAAATAAATGGGAGACACTGTAGAAGATTTATGAACCAGTTGTTTATGTTTCCCCAGTTTCTAAAGACACTATACCTATACGGTCCTTTGTGGTTTTGTCATATGTTGTAATAAGAGTGCTTCAATTTTGAAGTATTAACAATGTATGTAAAGTGTGGGTCGTTATAGGGAGGGCCGGGTCAGACCGACCCTAGACCCCCCATTTCAGACCACTTTCGGTTTATTACCCATATATTGTGATAAGTACCTCTGATCGACACACCATTAGTTCCATATGAATCCTCGGATCAAGTAGGTCATTTCGGTATATTACACTTGAGGTTTCGGAAAATTTTGGGTCTGTCCAGGTTGGTTCGAACACGAAACCAATCGGGCCCTTGGAGCGGAAACACTCATATCTCAAGGACTGGACATCCGATTGATGTGCGGTCAATTGCATTTGGATAAATTTTTTGAGAATATCCAATTGGAATACTATGGTTGAGGAATGGATGCATCTGCAGTACGGTTAGGTTGGTTATAGCTTAAAAATGAACCAGGCCCCCGGAACGAAATATCCCAAAACTATCAGATCGGGCGTCCGATTGACGCACCGTCTGTCGCGTTGGGTTTCTTTTGACGAGGCCGAAATTTAGGATACATCAACTATGGACTTCGTGACAGTTGATGTATCAAATCTCTTTTACTCAAGGAGTGGACACTCCCGGAATCTAGTATCATGTGTGCGGGAGCCCTAAAGCAGGTTGTGACTGCATCAACTTCTGTACTGGAATCCTCCATGGGTTCGACAGTGACGAATACCGTACTGGAATCCTCCGTGGATTCGACGGCAATGAATACTGATCTTGTATCCTATGTGATTCCAGCAATATTGATCTCTATACATGTATCCTTTGTGGGTCCGGTAGAGTAGCTGGTCTTTTATCCATTGTGGGTCCGACAGCTTAGCTAGTATTGTATCCTATGTGGGTCTGACAAATTAGCTGAATCAATGGCTACATCTGATCATCTATATCTCCATACAAAGTGTTTAACTATGTCAGCTGTGTCTTGATTCTCAATCATTATCATTGATGTGGTTGAATTTATTTCCTGTGTGAACTGGGTTGTGATTTCCTATTTGGATTGGGTTGTTCATGGGCTCGGGAGCTAGAGCCGAACGGTAACAGATGACTTACGTGTATGTATGGGCATATACCTAAGTAGTGTTGTTAATACTTCATTATTGTACCCTTCCTTTGTTGTTTATCCTTCGTGGATTTTGAGAGTCCTTCGGGGGGTCTCAGGGTCCCTATTCAGTATCGTATACTCACCCCTGCACGGGATATGCCTGCACTATGTAATGTTGGATGCAGATGACAGAAATCACTGATCGAGTTGGAGGCTTGTGGAGCTCGACGGTACCCGGATGTGGACCACTTGGCAGGACGTACACGGATCGGACGGTCGAACCCGAGGAGATGAGGGGACCATCTGCACCCACCCTTCAGGTGGGATTTCCACTCAGTGCTTCTGTTTTACATACTGCTGTTGTACTTTCCTTTCAGTTGTACTGTACTTTCAGTTGGGTTTGTATACTGGCCCACTTAATTTTTCAGAACTTACATTGTACTCAGTTTTACTTAGTGTTTACATCATTTGGGTACTCTGTGTTGTTTTTTTTCTCTTTAAAGGAAATGCCTTCCCTTCTTGGGAATTTACATCTTTGGTTCTAGTCTCCATCCCCTGGCATATGGAAGGAGGGCTTGGGGTAGTCATGGAATGGGCCCCGATGACGGGTCGTGACATTTAGGGTATTAGTTTTTTATTTAAGGGAATTTCCTACATGGAAAAATCTATGTACAAGTTGCCTAAACACATAGAGGGAATCCTTGGTCCCATTAAACAATTACAATAGAATGTTAATTCAATTTAAAAGAGAACTAGAATGATAAAAAGGTGTTCCAAGAAAAATATAAATTATATACATAGGACATTTCAAATTGGAAAACTCATGGGGTGACCATATATGGGCTATACAACCATTAGTTTCCCAAACAGGGATTAATTTTCAACCAGTATGACAGAATGTAAAACTTTAAATAAGTAAACAAATTCAAAGAAGACACATAGAAAACGTTTTCCTGAGGCACATGTACACAACTACAATTAGATGAAACTAAAATTGAAAATGACATGACCACATAACAAAATGGCGATAAAAAATGCCTCGCTCGATATAAACCTCTGATTCATAGTCGGTTGAAAGAGAACTGGGAAATGATCCAATGCCCTGAAGATAGGGAAATTGAGCATGCACCTAAATAGAACAATGGATTTATAAAAAAACTAAAAAGGGATGGGAGATAACTGGGGATATTTTTGAGACATATCTAATGCTTTTGAGAGATAAAGCATTGTATACCAGATATGGGTGTTTTCTGAATGTCTATCTTGATGAATTTTTGTGCTCAAGGAAGGAAGATAGGGGTGATGGTTTGCAAGAGGAAGGAAGGGAATGGAGAAAATGGTTAAAAAATTAGGTGATGGAAAAATTTTATTTCCACACCAAAATACATTGGTGAACTATTTCACCACATGGTCTCGAAAAATCACGTGAATACCATTCTTATATAATTGAAACATTATGGAACATCACATAGTTTGAATCATTATTTCACTAACTATGTAAAAACAATGAGAAATGTATTTACCCCAACCCTATAATTGGACACATCGTTGTGCGTCCTGGGTCACACGGTGGCATAAAAACCACTCAGCCCAGTTCCTTCATCTAATTTTGTGGAACAACTCTCTTAGTAAGACTTGAATCACAAGGGATCTTCTTGGGTTGATTAAGAATCCATATTTATACTTTATGAGTAACTTAAATTAATGAAATTGTGATATATACATTCATTGAAAATATAGTTCATTACTACCTCCCCCCAATAAGGAAACTCATCTGTGAGTTGAACTTTTGTGGGTAAAGAGGTATCTTCAAAAAAATCTCCTTCTATTGAGATCATATAATAGATTCAAACATCAAGGACTCATCCTTTACTTGGTTGTGATTTTATCAAAACCTTACATGGTAACTCACCTACCTCAGAGTGTCTTCATGATCTAATCCACAATATTCACTAGATAATCCTCGAAGGTAGCATCTATATTTATCTCATCCTCATAATGTTAAAAAAACATGATATGGGTCCAGATAGTGTCTGTTAAGCTGATATACCTAAAATATATTGGGCATAGAACAGTATCACCTATTATGTTCCAGCTTTTTTCTACTAGTATGATCCAATTTAGAACCATGAATAGTCCAATGAACCTCAGTGAGATCTTACACAACATCAAAATACTTCTATGGACCACCCTCTGTGAGACTTGTATGAAAACCCAATCTCTGTCCTCGAACATGAGAGGTCACTAGTGTCTATTTTCATATTAATACTGTATTTAATGATATTTCATCATGTGCGTCATAATCATTTGGACCTACTCTAATGTCTCATCCACGAGATGTGGTCAACAAATAGTTTCCGACCTGCCCCTATCTGGCACTTCAGTGAGCTGGAAGGCCTACAATGTATGTCTTCATATGTATACATCTCGATGGTATCTTGAATGATGTTATTATAAGATAACTCATAATGAGGAGTATATTTCTCTAAATAACCACCAAAGTAATTGAAACATGCATAAATCATGTCCTCTAACACCTGAATCATATGATCTGTCGTTACATTATTATATGGGTGATAGGTTGTGATCTGAAGAACTCGTGTACCGCAAGGCTTTTTTCAATCCCTACTAGAACAATAATGTGAAGAGAGAATATCTAATAGAAATGATAGTACAATGATATCCATGAAGATGTGAAACCTATCAAATGTATATCTTTACGATCACATATACCAAGATGGCCACCTAAACAAGTACATTAGGTGTGAACTTCTTCATATACTCGGTGAAAATACAAATTGTATTGTTTCCACGGGGTGACCTAGGAAATCTCGTCATGAAATACCTCTAAACATCATCCCATTACGAATAAAGAATGGATAATTTATTCAAAATCCCCACTAGTATCTAGTGTTTTTCCTTAAGCTACTAATAGAATAAAAATAGAGTTACTTAAATGGAAATATCAAATTTCATACATGGACACCAATAATGGCATCGTAGATCACTATACATTTTGGGGACACTAGGGTGAACAACCCATGGTGAGGCATGGTATTTTACTTCATCCCATATCTAATGTTAGCTGGGACCCATAAACACCCATGGAACAATAAGTTACCATTCCTATCCATGTTCCCTTATAATTATATTTCATCATCTTAAATGATCTCCCTTATAATAAGCCATTTGAAATTATAAAACTTCTCCATTGTTACCCATTCCAAAAAATAATACATCACTACTAAGGATGGGAATATAGTCTTACAATGGTCATAATGAACCTCAACATGCATCTCTAAGAATATAGACATGAGTTTTCATTCCATACTAGCTTCCTTAACAATCTGTATTTCTGTCTTCCAGATCAGAGCATCATCCACAGTATTTCCTTTACATGTTTGTATGCAAGCTCAAAAAGAGACACCTATAAGGACATAACCCACTAGTGTTTCCAAATATTCTGATCTTGCTGAGTATTGATTTCCATCAGTCATTTTCTATTAATGAATACATAAAAAATCCCCAAGTAGATACTATCATAAAAAATTTATATCATGAACTCCAGTAGCTACCTCAACGTCCTTTGTCTGATAGTTCCACACATAATGCCTCAACTGATGATACTAGTATGCAATGAAACATTCATCCTAAATAAAAAACCATGATTGATACCTAATGTATTAAAATATATAGGGTAGGTCCAACATGAGACTAGAAGAATGAGTATCTACAATGAAGTTAAACGACCCTTCAATTCTTGAAAGGCTACATCACATGATTCTAACCCCAAGAATGTCAAACCTTTATTCATCATGACCATATGTGGTGCTATCAGAATTGATAAATCTTAGATTAATCATTTGTAATATATATCTTTCCCCAAGGAAAATAGAATTTTAAATATGTTCTAGGAATTATTCTAGGAAACTACATATCTATCTTTATCTGGATCTACTGAAACTTTTGACTATGATATGTTATGACCCAGGAAGTGGGATTTGTTGATCCAAAAGTGGATTTTTCTGATCTTATCATATTGTTGATCATTTATCTATGTATTCATCAAGATATAATGTTGGGATTCATGGACATGTATGGAACATGAATACATCACTACATCTTAAAAAATATTACAATGAATGAATCCAAATTTGGGTGGAAGATCCAATTCAATAGATCCATAAAGATAATAGGTGAGTTTATGAGTACAAAAGGCCTAAACATGTACTCGTATAGTCTATACATACTCCTGAAATCCATGTGGGGTATTTCAAAAGACTTGACATGCACCTGGTGATACCACGACCACATCCATATCTTTGAAAACACTCTAAATCCTTGGAGATGATCAAACATGACATCTATTCAATGAAGTGGATATCGATTCTTTATTTATAATTGATTCATATGATGTAGTACACACAGAGCCTATGGGTACCATCTATCTTTCTAGGGAAAAGGCCTAGCGAAATCCAAGTATATGTGAATGGGCATATAAAACCATTAGCCTTCAGATCCTCCAAATACTTCTTTAGCTCCAAATGATCCTTATGTGATATTTTATAATGAGAAATGGTCACTGGTTCTTATATTGAAATTGATCTATAGAAAATTCTACATGTCGAACCAGAGGTAGAATAGGGATGTCATAGTGAAATAATTCCCTAAATAAATCCACTATAATCGAAAAAATTGAATTTTTTAATCCCTAGTAATCGGGGAGGAGACTGGTGATCTAAGATATCACAATTTGAAGCCTCCTTTTCTCAAGTCCAACTATAGTCTAACTAACAACCCATTATCCTTTATTCTCATGCTTAACAACCTCCGGTTGTATAAACACCACTCCCATCCATAAAAGAAAACATGGGATCAATAGCGAACTATCCATCTCATAATGATTAATACATCAAATCCCTTCTTATCGAGGATGGAATGATTCCACATGAAATTTTAACTACCTATCTCAAATGGATTGTCCGTAAAATGATGAACTCCATTAGATATGATACCTAAATAGGATTATAGCATCATAATTTCATTATTTTTTTATACCTTGAGTCAAAGACTTCCTAAAATATATGAATATATATACCATTGATTTTTGAATTTATCAAATAAAGAAAACACTAAATTAGATGCTACTAGATTAATACTATGTATAGTGGAATATATGTCACTACACTCATATTTCATAAGATAAACTACATTTAACTATATTTTACTACATTTCCGAGTCACTATTTGTATGTCATGAGAAATCATGATCTTCTAGTTCTGAGAATAACATGTATAACTTCCCCTGCATCACCCTCCACCTAGGCCTGATCGATTAATGGTATCTCAGCGTCCTTCATGTCATCATCTTGTTTTCCTATCTCCCGATGAAGGAGTAGGTATAGATCTCCACTATCTAACAAAATTGGTAAATGTTTAAGGGAATCCATAGATATTACCCACCATACTACCACCTCTTAACTCCACTAGATATAGAAGTGATTTACTTTTAGTATGTTATGTATTCCCACACTAGCGAAAAATTATAAAACTATCAGCATATGGAACCTATCTTATTGTACCTCTACAAGAAGCCTCTAAATGTCTCTTTTTCATAGAACAATAACCATTGATAGTTCATGGTTACAAACCACAATGAATCACACTTTTATCTTCCCTTAGATTATACTATATGACAAGGGATTGGTCAATAATTTCGTAAATGGTAGTCAACCTAAAAAAATGATCTATTACCAGATAGCATAGACCATCCCATCCCCAATCTCCTAGTGGTCGTAAATTCAACTCTAGCTACTGTTTGAGTGAACCTCTATAGCTCTAGAAAATGGGTAGTGTATTCCATAACTAACAAACTCACCAAATGTAGGATCATAAATTCTATATATTTGTAATCCCTTACATTCTGGGGTAATAAAAAATCATATAATATGATCTCAAAATCTCGTGAGACTATATCATGATATCGATCCCCCTAGGTGATTACATCCCACAAACATCTATCTAAATTGTGAAACATATACAAAACGAATATACCAATTGTATTTGGAGGATCCTCAAGATTCATGAATACGAAAAGGATTACTTCTTGGATATATTTCACAGTATTAGGTCCAAAAACCCCAAAAAAGGTCACATGATGTTGTGACAAAATCTCTCAACTCCACTCTGTTATTCTCATGGTAGTTAAAACAACAACTTTCATAACGTTCAATATTCAAAATAAACCCTTTCATGAATTGGTGTTAGTTCCCATATACGGTATTGGATAAGGATCTATAGAAGACATTGAATGAGGAATCACATGTGGCTCGTGGACCACCATCACATGAGCATGATTGCCATTGCCTTTTGGGCGTATGACCGGAGGATGTTATGGAGACATGATAAAACAATTCCAAACACAGTCATCATAATATATTTATGAAATTTTGGATATTGTAGATTATAAACTAGGATATGTATGATGATTTCCTATAAAAAGATCATTCCACTCTACCTTCTTAAAAATCCAGGACTGGAGGATGTTATGGAGAAATGATACAACAATTCCAAACACACTCACCATAATATACACTACTGGAAACATGATCTTTCCCATCACTTCTATACCAACGGTTTTTAAAAACAGTTGGTATAGCTACCATTTCCCAACGGTTCACCAAAACCGTTGGGAAAGGGCCTCAAAACACACCCTTTCCCAACGGTTCACCAAAACCGTTGGGAAATGGTGTGTTTTTTAGGCCCTTTCCCAACGGTTTTGGTGAACTGTTGGGAAAGAGTGAACTTTCCCAACGGTTCACCAAAACTGTTGGGAAAGGGTGTGTTTTGAGCCCCTTTCCCAACGGTTTTGGTGAACCGTTGGGAAAGGTCACACTTTCCCAACGGTTCTCAAGAACCGTTGAAAAAATGCACAAAAAAATCCAACATTCGGCCATCTAAAATACACCCAACCAGAACCTATCCCAACGGTTTTCAAAACCGTTGGGATAGGTTCTTTAAGGTTTTTCCAGATCCACTAACCGAGAACATTATATAAATCAAAATTTTAAATAATTATGATAATACATATATATATTTATGAAATTATGTTTAGAAAAGTTATGTTAGCTTAGTGGTTAAGTCGTTCGATTATAAACGAGGGGTCCTGGGATCAAATCCCAGCAGATGTTTTATTTTTGGAATTTATATACCAACGGTTCCATTACCGTTGGTATAGATTTCATATTACATATACCAACGGTTTCCAAAACCGTTGGCATAGGTCTATACCAACGGTTTTTGGAAAACTGTTGGTGTAGACCTATCCCAACGGCTTACTTGGCTACGGTTCTCCAAACCGTTGGTATAGGCTATACCAACGGTTTGGAGGCCTATACCAACGGTTCCAAACCGTTGGTAAAGGTTAGTTTTCCAGTAGTGATATTTTTGAAATTGTGGATATTGTAAATTATAAACTAGGATATGTATGATGATTTCATAAAAAAATATCTTGCCACTCTAACTTTTTAAAAATCCATGATTATATGGTATAATTTTAACAAAAAATTAATAAGAACACAACAAATACCTTAATAATCTCAAATAACGACATACTAAGGTCAATATCTCAATTTCAAATATATATATATATATATATAATGAGATTATATACTTCAAAATTCAATTTAATTTTAAATACGATCTTAATAAATGATTGAATTATTTGAAAATTGTTGAAGTGGATGATTTTTAATTTCCCAATCCATGTGTGCCCATACTTTTTATGAACCAAAACATGGAATCCACTTGAGGCACACCGTATAATGTTCCCCCCCATGTGACTCATGGTCCATGTATTAACATGCGATAGTTGACTCTATAAGGTGTCTTCTATAACCTATTCATGAAAACACCAATAGGTTAAGGCTTGACCTTTAGATATCAATCATGTTTTCTTATCCTTGAAAATAATTTCATCATAATTCAATATGAAATTAAGGAACTTTAATATGAATCAATGAAATGAATGCTAAAAATGAATGTGGTATGACACAATACATAGAATATTAATCATATTTTTCATATGATGATCCATAATCTAATGAAAAGCCCTCATTTCATCAGACATTGGTAATGAAATCATCATTTCAACCACATCATTATCAACTCCATAATAACATAAGTATATCACCCAATGAAAAATTCTCTTAAACTATAGATATTAGAATAAATAAATTTTGTTACCCGTCTTTAGTGATTTGGGTTTCCACTACACATGGGTCATCTAATTCCAGGAATAGGGTAAATTCCAAACATGTTATCTTGTAATCTCTTATCTATTTCCAAAATATTAAGGAAAGGGAAATGTGATTCTATGATACGACTTTGTAACAGTCCAAGATGAGGGTGTAAATGTTATATTTAGGGATACAATACCCTCTTATCTAAATGGAACTGGAAATATAATCAATAATAATCAGTGGTTGAATTAAAATATAACAAGACAGAATCAATCATCTATCGAAGCAGAAATGAAGAGAAAAAAAATAACTAGCAGAATATAACAACTAAAAAACTAATAATGTAATGAAAAGCCTCTTAGGATGTTCAAATATATATATTCTTGAAATGATAATATACAAAACGGGGAACATGGTACATACATATAATCATGATATAAAAAACCACAAAAAGGAAAAAATATTTCCCACAATTATCTAATCCAATTTCATTGTCATATGTTCCTAAGTATAATTTATAATAATGAATATAAAAACCCATAGGATTTCATTTTCCCTTATTAATACCGATGGAAATATAATATTCATGGGTAACAAATGCATCATGATTATGGTGTGGAACAAAAATCAATGTAGACCACCACCAATGGTGTCTACGAGTAATCACATAAGTTGGCATAATATAGAAAATTTTAATAATATGAAATTAATTAAAAAAGTTTAATAAATAAATAACCAACCTATTCAGGTTCTTGAAGGACACATAGTCTGTCAACCTACATCAGCTCATTAATGGGATGAATGTTTTAATAGTCACTATATAAGTTTTTGTACCACATCTCTATTATAATTATATATGTTTAATCCACCTATATAATCCCAGTGTGTGAAGACGTAAGTGTCTATATACATGGAACACAAGTACTAGCTTGACATGGGTGTCATTCAAAAATACAATACTAGTATATGGAGCCTATAATGTCGGGGATTAGTGTAGATTCCATATATCACAATAAGTGTGTGAGGTTTTATTCAGCAACATTTGGGATAGAGAGTGAGCCATCATGTCATCACAAAAATCTTGTAATGTGGCATGTAAATCTTAATAACCATATAATATAAATTTTGCGAGATTCTATACTCAACACCTGATGTGAGTGAGTATGATTTTCCCCCATGCTCAGCACCCCACCACATCATATAATAGCCTATATAAAGACGTATCATTTATTTATAAGTAACATTAGGTAAAAGAGGTCATTTTTTCAATAATCATGTTCAATTAAAAAAAATGAATTTTCACTCAAAATGACAATTTATTGTCACATAAGTGAAGGTTTTTTCATTGATCTTTTCATTTAATAATGGAAAACAACCCACAATGAAGATGCCAATAAATTTACTCCCTTTCATTTACATGAACTCTAATTTATGTAAGGAGAGGGAATCAATCCTTTATAGGCCAAATATTAATCTCAAAACCATTAAATTCACTAAAAACATGTCAATACCATTTTATGGGGAACAAAGGTCATATAGTGTAAAGACCCGTAAGTCTCATGGATTTTTTTTAAAATTATATTGGATTTTACGAGTACCCAATTTCTGAAGGCGCTTGATTATGAGGCCCGGTGTGCCCGAAATCAATTTCCGAAGATCAGCTCAGGTACGTTTAGTAAACGAACGAGCGGGTTTTCAATCTTTTGAACCGGTGCTTGAAATTAAATTCTGAGGGAACCGATGAATTTTCACCACCAGGATTTTCTTAGGTGAAGCTTTACTTCAACCAACAAGGGTTGGACAAAAAAGTTATGTTTTTAGACTTTCATAAAAATAATTGTATATAATAAAATTACTATATGTTATTTTATTCTTTTTCTTCCACCGTTGAGTGGTAGTTGGCAGAGTCGTAGTGTAAAGACGATCAATAAATTGGGGCCATTTAATGACTCACCCCTTTGGTTGCGTAACAGAAATGTCCATGTGTTTAATAGTCTCATTAATTAAGGTTCATTAATGAACCATAATAATGAAAACAACGTGATGATTTATTCTTTTATTAATCACCCCTTTGGAAAAATAATTGAAAAATTGCGGGAGGAAGCTCTGAAAAAATGCCGATGATGCCAGACTCCGATGAAGAATTTCAAAGAATGACGGTTCCTCAAATATTGATGAAACGCCACCAAACATATTCCACATGGACAGAAAGGAGATGCTGCTTCCTCCTCGGTGCACCCCAACAACGCCTACAATCCTCTTCTCCGCGAGGTTGTGTACTACGACACTGATAATCGTCTTCCTTGTTGAGGTAGGGGTTTTTGTTTATATTTTTCTTTATGTGATTTATACACTCGGCATGACGTATAATTGTTGGGAGTTTTTTGAACAACTAACGTGGTGGGTGTGGACCAACGAACAAGTCCGAACCCACCGCAAAACTATTCTTGATGCGCGGAATGTTGGGCGACGATGAAATGGGATGGAAACGGCATTTGAAGGCTGTTGCAGTGAAGAGCGGGTCCCAATACTACAGTAGGCACAGATGTGAGCAGGAACAGACAACGGGAATGAAACTGGTGGCCCGTGGATGTCTCCGGCGGTGTAGGTTGCCGGCGCAGGGGCCCCGGCCCCCGGAGGCGGCAGCGCCCTGGTGCCTCCAGCTAGAACCGTGGCGGCTGAAGCCACGGCGGCAGGGGACCAGATATTGCGGCCGCGCTGGATCCAGAGGAGAATCGGCGCTGGCCGCCGCGTCTCTGGAGTGCAAAGGGAGGGGCGACCGCGTCCCCCCTGTTCGGAAGCTGCCGCGCCCCGCGCACCCCCCCCCCCCCCCCCCGGCCGGGCCGGACCCAGTCCGGGGTTGGGATGACCCGATTCGGGCTGACCTTGGGGGAGGGGGGGGGGGGGGGGTTGGTCCGGGTCGGACTAGGCCCAAAACCCCCATTTCGGACCTCTTTCGGTCTTTTTCCCATAACTTGTGCTAAGGACCTCCAATAGACGCACTGTTAGTTGCGTATGAATCCTTGGATCGAGGCGGCTGTTGTGTTATATTAAATTTGAGGGTTCAGAAATGTTTGTGTATGTCCGGGTTGGTTCTAACATGAATCCAACCGGGCCCTTGGAGTAGAAATGCTCATATCTCATGGACCGGACATCCGATTGACGTTCCGTCAATTGCATTGTGATCCTTTTTTTGAGATGATCCTTTTGGATTACTGTAGTTGAGGTTTGGATGCAGCTGGAGTATGGTCGGGTTGGCTTTAACTAAAAAACCAACCGGGCCCCTGGAACGAAATAGCCAATAACTCTCAGACCAGGCGTCCGATTGACGCACCTTCTGTCGCGTTGGGTTTCTTTTGACGAGGCGGAACTTTGGGATACATCCAATATGGACTTCATGATATCTGATGCATCAGATTGCTTTTTCTTGAGGAGAGGACCCTCCAGGAATTGAGCATGCTATGTGCGATAACCCTAGAGCTGGCTGCGACTGTATGGACTTCTGTACTGGAATCCTCCGTGGGTTAGACAGCGACGACTACCGTACTGGAATCCTCTGTGGGTTTGACAGCGATGACTAATGTTCTTGTATCCTATGTGGGTCCGGCATTATTGACCTCTTTACTTGTATCTTGTGTGGGTACAACAGAGTAGCTGGTCTTGTATCATGTGTGGGTCCGACAGCTTAGCTAGTCTTGTATCCTATGTGGGTCAGACATCTTAGATGAATCAGTTGCTACATCTGATCATCTCTATCACCTTACAAAGTGTATACATGTGTGATTTGAGTGTTGATTCTCAATCATTATCATTGATATGGTTGAATTACATTCCTTTGTGGACTGGGTTGTGCTTTCTAATGTGGACTGGGTTGTGCATGGGCTCGGGAGCTGGAGCTGAACGGTAATAGATGACTTAGGTATATGTATGGGAATATACATAGGTAGTGTTGTTAATACTTCATGATTGTACCTTTACATTGTGGTTTATCCTTCGTGGATTCTAAAAAACCTTCGGGGGCGACTTAGTTTCCCTACTGAGTATCATATACTCACACATGTACGGGCTATGCCCGCACTACATTGTGTTGGATGCAGACGACAGATAGCACTGATCGAGGTGGAGGCTTGTGGAGAAGGATGGTACCCGGAGGTGGAAAACTTGGCGGGATGTACACTGAGTGGACGGTCGAAACCGAGGAGCTGTGGGGACCATCTGTACCAACCCATCATGTGGGATTTCCAGATGAAAACTTAGTTCTACTATTTAACTTACTGTTATTGTACTTTCCATTCAGTTGTACTGTACATTTTGTTGGGTTTTTATATTGGCCAACTTACTCTTTCAGCACTTACCTTGTACTCATACGTATGCATGTATATTTTATTCACATAAATATGGAGGGAAGCAAAGACATGAAATGAATAGTTCACAGTAATAGAAAAATTATTATTTAAAATAATTCAAATATATTAATTATCCTTATATATAAAACTAACATTAATTTTTGGATGAAAACCAATTATATTGCAATGTGGATATGGTTTTTCATACCTACGCATGAGCAATTTTCTCCCATTTTATATGATGGAAACAATATTTAGTATGGGTGTCATATAATCAAAATAACATATCATCTTATTTATGATATTTTGTTTATTAATTTTGTATTGGTAAAACCCATTATGTAGATGTAGAGAAATAAATTAACATGAAATATCAAGTAAAGAATATTACCTCTTCATCGGTAGACTGAATTATATTTATTCATAGGAGACATGATTTTTATTTTAGAAGGATAATAACCTCTAGAATATTTATAATAATTTCTAGATGTGGAATTTAATATTATTTTTTGATTTATATGTCTGACTATTATAAGATGAAGTTAATCAATGGGGGAAATTTTATAATTGATATGATAGTCAATTTAGGATTATATAAAAAAACAATGATATGATTATTTTTTACCCAAATAATTCCAAATAATCATACATTATATCATAGGGTTGGATACTGTCTATAAATCATCAATGAATCTATTTATTTGTAGGTTTATGTTTTATATTGATCATTTTTTAACATTTTAATTAACCTATTCTATTATTAATAGTCATAAATGATTTTTTACTATTAAAAGGTTATGATTTTACATACATGGTAAATATTTACTCATAAATGGAGAAGGTGCTGAATTTTAGAGAATATATTTTTCAAATATTTAACATGTTTTTTTATTTATATATTTTACATTATTTAATAGACTATTATTTCATAAAAACCCATTTTTTGTCAATTTTTTCATTATTAATTTAATTCTACATGAGATACATCAATAAAAAGATGAACTCAAATATAAAAAATTAAAACCAATATAATATTTTAATTGAATCTGCAAAAATTAATGTGAAAAATCAAATTATGAAAATTATTTCAAATTTAATATTTTTAATATCATTTATTTTCTTTTTTCCTTTAATTAAATTAATATTGTATTAGCCTTTCACTTGAATATTAGTTAATTTTATAATTTATGAATGTTAAAAAAGAATAAATATTATTAAAATAAGTTTATTATAATCAAAATATATATTTATATTCATTGAATAAAAGTTTTATCACACAACTATATCCTAAAAACCTAATTAATATGTTATATTCACATTTATGGACTCATATAATTATTTTCAAGAATTTAGATACAACACTATGCATTTTAATCCAAAATTATATTATGGCCATAAAAATATTAAATTATTATTATTATTTAAGGGAAAATTAATGAATTGAATTATAATATCATAGATATTATTTTTTGGAAAATAAATTAGTCTTATCCAGTGTTGTTGAAGCTAGATGTTGTCAATAAACATAATTTTCATATTTATTTAATGTATAAATTTTAATATAGATATTTCAAAATACTTTTTTTTATTTTTATAATTTTACCATTATTTTTTTATTTTCTATGATTCATAAATTTTTATAGTATTTTTATGTCATGGTGATATCATTAAAAGAATAATTTTTCATAATGACTATATTTTTTACTATACACTAAAATTTTTCATTTTAAAACAATTGAAAAATATATTATGATAAATTGACATGTTGAATCCGAAAATAAATTCTATATCATGAAACCAAAATTATTATTTGTTATATAAATTAATTTTAAAATAAATCTATAAAACATGATGGCAATCATATTTTAGAAAAAATACATTTTTCTATTAGATGATTTTTTATTTAAATAAATGTTTTTATAAAAAATGAGATTACAAAATATATGATAATGATAATAAATGAATTCTCCATAATATAAAAGAACAAATACTAATTTGAAGCCATTTTCAAATATAATAGAACTTTTCAAAATAAAAAATAATTTAGTTTTCAATAAAAATATGTAATTTTCACTATTGACATGAAAATATATCTTTTCATTAAAATATTAAATTTCACTATAATATAGTTTTGATATTATAATTTAAAAAAGATAGTATTATTTTTTAAATAGAATTTATATTTATTTTATTATTTAATGAAAATATTTTATGAATAAAAATCAATATTGAGGAAAACAGATTTCATAAGGATTAAATAATTTTACTAAAAATAAAGTACTTATTTCATAATAATTAATATATAAATTAGCTCTATGTAGGTCCTTTCTATATATATGTATATATATGAATTTTTTACACTAATTGTCTCCAACTTATTAATAAATATGATATCTCAACCACAATTATATAATATTTTATGGTTCACTAATGTTGAATGTTGAGTGTTATATACCCTATCAATCATAATATTTTTTTAAAATATCAGTGTTTTGGGAACCCCAATCTACCCAAGAGATAAAATTTATGTACAAATAAGCATGCTGAGAAATATTGGGGTATATCATTCTCTTTTAGGGTTAGTGTTGTGTTTAATATATTGTATGTAATATGTTCTAACAATTTTAATTTCTAAGGGTTCTATATTATACCCCCTAAATAAATTTCATCATAGAAATTTAATATTGATCCCAATAAAAGACATTTTTACATTTGAAAATACCCTTCTTGAATTCCCAAATTATAATTAGGGTTAATAAAACATCCTCTTCCTAAGATTGAATGATAATTATGAATGCCAACAAGAATAATCACATAACTTGGTTTCCATGTATTAGAACATAAGTGGGATTTGAAGATAATGATGTGGATGAAGATAATAATTCCAATATAATGATAGCGGGTGATATTTGTTATTGATCAAAAGAAATTTATTGATTAAAATTATGTAAAAAATAGAAAAATCATAAATTTTGGATAAGTCAAAAGGTCATTAACACATAATATTTTATTATAATAGGGTAACTTTTTTGTTTCATGATCCTTTCCCTATAGTTTTATAATTCCCATACAATATAGACTATGAACATAAGGAAATATAATGACTTGGTGTAATTATATTTCATAGGCACAATTTCAACCTTTTGATGTTCTTTGGTCAATTCCTAATTCATCTCACACTATATGAAATTAATATACTCTTTGAAATATTATGCCTAATGTACTAAAATTATTATTTAACATATAATTAACTCAATGAAATAATGAAAAGTAATTATTCATTTAAATATATATTTTCCATGAAAAAATATTCCTCACACAAGTTTTCCAACAACACGCAAAGATCATCTTCAACAATTCATGAATTGTATAATGGTAACACTCAACCAAATTATGTATGTACAAATTTATAGTTGAAAATATTAGAAGCACATTCACTAAATTTACAAAGTAAACATAACATTAGATTCCCCAAGACATAACTTTATTTATATTTAGTTCCAACGAAAAATATGTGAAAACATTGATCACCATTAAAACATAGTAAAATATTATTGATTAATAAAATATAATATGATGATTTCTGATATATTTATTAAATACAAAGATGAATTAAAATCAAGTAAATATTAAATAGACCATTGAATCACTATCCAATTTTTGGGTCACTAATAAGATCTAATAGAAATCTATTTTCAATCATTATCTCATCATAGAACATATATAAATTGTTTTGTTCCATCAATAACATGTTTTCAATAATTATCATATTCTCAATAAATAACTTTTCCTCATCAATAACATAATTCAATATATAATCTTTAATGCTTGAATAAATAGTATTGTGGTACAATTATTATAAATTTATAAATTTTGGTAACAATAATATCATTGAAAAATACTTCTATAAAATAATTCATGAATCCAAACACATGGTAATTAATTCTTCTATGTCATTCTTAAAACTTTATCTCATATTTGTAATTATATTCATTAATAAACTTATCCATTCATATATAATTTTTATTCTTCTCATAATCAGTATTATAACCATTACTCATTCATCTTTGATAAATCTATTAACAATAGTTCCCCCATGGACTTCTACTTGTATGATACTCAAACATTATTAATTTAAAAAAGACTAATATTGATAATACCTTACAGAGAAAATTATTATTATCCATTACATTACCTGAACATTAATATATTTCCTCATATTGTAATTTGTTTTTGTCATTATTTTACACTCAAAAATAATTTTATATTCCATTGAGACACTATCCTGGGTATCTTATTTTTATATTTATCCCATAAATTAAATTTTCATTTCTTTACTTCATAGTTTCCAAAATTCATGATCCTTGTGGATACTATCCATCTATTTTTTGGTGAGTCTAAGAGTTGGTTAATTTTTTTAACCATATATCATGATAACTAATTATGAAAAATCATAATAACCTTCACCATAGTTATCATCCCATTTTTTTATTAAAATATTATCTATTTCATTTAATGAGAGAAAATTTTATTATAGATCCACACATTGACTAATAAAAAAATCACACTCAGGAAAACACTAATAATTTTGGGAAATTACCAAGAAATTAAAAATCCTTTATCGGATGTCTAAATAACTAAATATTATTTCTAATATATGTATCCTTAGTTTTAAACTAGGATATTCATGGCTATCATCGAGTAAAATAATTATTAATATTTCATAATGAAAATGTGAATTATCTAAATTAGGTAACTTGTTAGTGTTAGGATTAGTGTGTTGTAAGACTTATTTTTTTGTACTAGGAAACACAAGAGTCAATCCCAACACGAGATTTTCTTAGTCATTACACCACGATAAATTTCATTCAGAGTAATTTCCACATTCAGTATCAAGATAATGATGCATTTCAAGGAAAAAAATATAATATATATCTTAAAAAACCATAGTGCACTATTCTATACATATCCTCAATTTATATCATAGACTTTTATTCCCTAATCTATGTCTTCTTAAATATAGTTCCCATGATTTCTTATAAAAATTCTCAAAGAACAACCTCATGGACAATAATTATAGTAGATCACAATTAGGGGTTACATTTTTACATTATTACTAGATTGAGTGAATCACTTCCCAACGGATCTAATAGTTAATAGTCTTGGTAAAGTTGATTCATAATTGAATCAAAATTATAATTAAAAACTTGATATATAACATAGAATATTCCATGAGTGTTCAATTATTCCCTCTATCTTATACTTGAATATCAATAAAAAAACTTGTTAGTATACATGAAAAAAATAATCTTAAGAAATGGGTAAGCTCAGACACTAATTACGGGTATGTATACATTGGAATATATCATGAAAAAATAACAATAAAAAATATATAATGAGAAATAAATAAAACCCATTTTATTTGAACAATAACATGAGGATTATATGGAAAGAATAAAGTATGATCAAATAATTCATATAAATAGTCACATGAGCTCACAAATTGTTATTGAATCTTCTAAAAAATCAAAAATTAACATGGAATTTAAAAACTAAATTCTTCATGTGGTAATACATAATCACTATAATCTGAAACATACAGTCAAGTCCAAGAACAATAAATCTATATATACCATTAGGGCCATGTTTCATGACATCTCGAAAATGGGTATGACCTCAATAAAAACATGTGGTACATTATATCATGAGAACTGCCATGAAATTGAGGGGTTATTTACAGACCCAACTATAACATACTATATCTAATTAATTCTTTATATGAATAAATAATATAAAAAAATAATCATTTCTTAATCAAATTAATATTATACGTATTGAAAGAACCAGTCGTATAGAATATCAACACACTACATAGTTAGAATAATCATAAAAATCCAATGAAATATAATGAGTTATATAATTAGATCATACAATCAATATAACATTTTAAAAATTTTGTTGAAATACATTAAAATACATTAATGATATTGTTTTAATATGTCTTTAATAGAATACCTTTTCTACATTGAAGATAATTTCTAAAATCTAAAAACATATCCCAAAACAAAGAAAATGTTTTATTTGAAATGTAATTTGTAAACATTTAATTTAATCTTCAGATAATTTAGACATCATGATATCGAGAAATTCCGTTCATATTGTACATGATAATAATATAATTTTTTTATTTATTTTGTAATAAACGTCAAAAGTACCTTTTTCAGAAAATGATATTAATATACTTTTAAATCATTTTTTCTAGAAATAAAAATGGATAAAATTTACTTTAACTAATATTTATATAATATTATAAATATTTTTGTAATAATATTCCGAAAAACTAGAAATGGAAGAGAAATATTCATCAGTTGACACTAGAAAATAAAAAATCATGAATGATGATGAGATTGTTATATTAAACCTCAACAAATGGGTTTCTTTTAAATAATTAGCTCCATTGAAATAAATAACATCAAATGAATCATTAATTATCATGAACTCAAAAATATTCATGATATAAAATATCTATTTGGAAGTATATACATTACAAAAATGAAATAAGCAGTGAATAGGACATATGTCTCACAGAAGTAAAAGTGAGATGTGAAACACTTAAATGAGTTCCAAATTGCCTCATATGTTATATTATTTTCATGAATATTAATTAAATTTTTTATACATATATAAAAATTACTATAATATCATATATGATCCATTTATCAAGTTTTATTATCCCATTATTATCAATTCATTTTGAAAATCATTATTTAGTGCTATAATTGCTTTGTTTTTCTTATGTTTATTGATTCGGTAGTTCTAGTTATTATATGGTTGTCATGGATAAATAATATCCAAAATATTAATAATGGTAAAATTAAAATATATATTTAAAATAATTATAAATATATTCATCAATAAATCTATATATAGAAAAACTGATTGTATCCTTAATGTAGATTGTATTCCATACATATGTATGAACATTGTATTCATTTTTTGATGGGTTGAATTAATGAAAGAAAATGTATAATTATTCTTTTAAGAAATATTGTTATGAAATTTATAATATATAAATCATTAGTTCAAAATTTATTACCATCCATGTAAATTTGTAATGAAAAATGAATTATAGTGTTATATGGATAGAGTAAGCCATACACACACAAGTGATGTTTCTACATTTTTTAGGACGAAAATGAGATTGATTGTGGTTAATAATAATAATAATAACATATATGTATATCTTTACTGTATCTTTAATTTTATTATGGGTACACCACCTGAATAGGATAAATATTAAGAAATAAACATGAAACATTTGGGGAAGATGTTTACATCTTCTTCGGTGCACTCACTTTAGATCTATTAATAGTAGACCTAGTATTGATATGTTGGAAAGATAAAAACCTAAAAAACTTGTATAAGGATGTTTATAAGATGATTTTTTTGGTATTGGTCATGCAATATGGAAAAAATATATGAAAACAATTGAAATAAGGGGTGTCCTTTTATAATTGAGGTGAGGGGAAATTATGGAATTTCTGAAAAAAAATTAATATATAATAAAACAATTATAGAGAAAATTAAATTTAAATTGAAAATAATCTGATCCTAAGTTAGTATATCATGGAAATATCATCATGAAAGTAGTTTTGGATATGGTTATGTGCTGTTTTAGAACATTTTCTTCTTGTATAATCCTTTTATTAACGAATTTTAACAATAATAGTTGTAAAAAAAATTTCACTCTTAAATCGTTACAAGTTTACATATATAGTTATTGTTGAATAATAAACAGATAAGGTTTTACCCTGAGACCATTTATTATCGATATTAACAACTTTAATAATATTTTTTTTAAAATAATTAAATAATTTAATTATTTTGATAAAGTATCATTTTTGTCAATTTTACACTATTCATTTAATTTGACATCAAATACATAAATAAAAAATTTTATTTCGAATAAAATGAATCATAAAGTTCATAAAAGTTCAAATAAATAGAAAAAATTGATTGGAAACATTAGATAAATTATATTTTTTCACTTTTAATATTTCAAATATTATTTATTGTATTTTTTGATTAATTTAATTAATATTGTATTAGTGTTGCACAAGCATATAACTTGATTATATAATTTTTTTCAAAAATATTAATTAATGAATACCCAAAAAATATGTTAATTATGATAAAATTATCCATTTATAATAATTAAATTTTTATTTAAACAAATATATATAACAAGACAACACATTTAATGTAACATTTTAACATTTCACCCATTGCACATGAATCCCAAAAGTATTTGGATCGACCACTTGTTATATTACTAAAAAATTAGTGAATAAACATTAAAACTATAATATATATATATATTATTTATTATCAATGACTATAATATACTTATCATAAACAATTATTAATTTTAGGATGTTAAATTTGACTTCTCTAGTGCTGCACAAGCTCTGTGTAGGCACTGAAAATCATTTCCATATTTATTATGGAACAAATTATAATTGAAATGTTTTCAATTATAAATATTATTAATATTTTTTTATTCAATCACATGAGATTATTTCTATATTTTCATAAATTTTCATATTATCTTTACATATTTTTTATAAAAAAATAAACAATTTTTCATAAAAACAATGTTATTTACTATTTTGATTTTTTTACTTCCATCAAATAATGCCAAAAACAAAATTTGGAAACTCTTGACATGATATATCCAAATTTAATTTCCATTTAATGAATTTTAATTTCTATAAGTACTAAATTTTAATTTTCAAAATAAGTGTGCAAAAAATGGTGAAATAAACTTTTTTTAAAACAATTTTGTTTTTCATAAAAATTTAATTTTTTATGTATATAATTATTTATTAGAAAAATTATATTATTAAATTTATTTGAATGTTTCAAAATTAATTATTAATTATATAACATAACAAATTTTAAATTAATACCAATTTAAAATAATATTTTTCTTTTAAAACTTTTGAAACAAAAATTTGTTCCATACTAAAAATATATATTTTACAAAATCCAGATAAAATAGACATTTTTAGAAAAATATAAAACATTCACCACAAAATAATTTTTATTTTATTTTTCAAAATGAATAAATATTCTTATAAAATATAATTTCAATATTTTTTTAATTTAATTATAATATTTTCTCATTTAATATTTTTTAAATAAAATTTACTTGTAAAGAATATTATTAAAGTACTAAAAATTGAGTACATATATCAAAAAAGCTGATCAATAAATTTATTAAAAAGAATCATTTAGAAATATATATATCATAATTTTCATAATACTATCCTCACCCACTTGTGTAATATCTAGGTTATAACGATCATATATTTATAATATTTCATGTTTCATTGAAGATCAATATTCCGTAATGTGTATGCTACTAAACATAGTTTTCCTAGTTTATAGTTTTTCATGCACCAAATTATATCCAAGAGATTAAATTTATTTAAAAATATTGATATTTTAAAAACATGGGGTGTTACATTATTTTATAAACATGGTTATGTGTTACATATGAAAATTTTTATTTAATTTTATTCTTTTTAAATATCAGGGTGTTACAATATGATAGAATGGGGAGTGAACCCAATCCTCTATTATTTCATTATAAGTGATCCAAGACAAAATAAATTATTTTCTATGGTTATATGAATTACATAAAATAAGGTTCATTCCAATTTCATGCTCTCATAGATCACATTTGTTCAATCCTATATGAATCATGTGTTATGATAAATCACTTTAAATCCATGAATCATGATTATGACCTCTGATATATTGGGCACAGTTTTCACATTTTAATTTATTTTTATCATAACCTTATGCTCATTATATGTTAAACTAGACTTGTTATCTCCATTTCATACCCTTACTAAGCATCTAATCTCACCATTTGTTCCTTTTCCCATCCACATGTTATAAAGGGAGGTTTTATGTATGATATATATTAGAAGGGTTATATTTATTAAGAACATAGTGGGAGATATTATAGAACTATTATGTCATAATTGTTTATGTATCCACGTTTTAAAATTTACAACACTAATAAAATTTAAGAATGAATCATAATGTTTTATATTTAAATTTCATCTATAAATATGTATTATAAATTTATGAATTCTTGTGTAAAGACCAAACCCTAGTTACCTTTAGTAAGTGAATTATTACAGAACATTGTCATGATCATAAAAGATCAAGTTTTGAAAGACCGATTAGTTTAATAGCCCTGGAAATACTATATACATTCACAAGTTTTACACTACATTATATAATGAAAATTGAAAACAACATAGTCTCCATAGGACACACTCATATAACATATAAAATCCCTGTAGGTCAGTCAAAATTTACTTTTTTTATCCTATGAATAATAAAACATATAATTGGGTGAGCAAAGATTCTTAGTAAGGGTAACAATAGAGCGAAAACATTCATAAGTAGCATAAAATTTTAAGGAAATGTAAGACTAAAACAAAATCATTTTAAAGTTGAACATAAATATATTATGGAAAAGATAACATCAAAAAATTCCATATACTTATTCACATAGATATTATAGTAGTCAAATAATCACATGCAATATCAATATCCACATTCATAATAATGGAATACATAATGACAGACTTCATAACCACATAGTCAAGGCCTTGTTCCAAGACTAAAAATAATATTTTGTTATGGACTTCTGCTAAGACAATGTTTTGTCTCATGAGACCTACCGATGTATCAAGGAGATATAGCAGGCTCCACCCATCTCATACTATATCCAATATAGTACTCATATGAAAAGGTTTAAACATAACATAAACATTCATATTAAAACTAGAATACAGAATGTCAATACATTATCCATAAACCATGAATGGTGTGATAATAACATATCTATAGCAAAACATATCACAAAACGTTCAATAAAATATAGAATTTTTGAATTATAATAAATCAACTTCAAATAAGCTTAAAATCCATCAAAGGATGTTGGGATAGATGAAATAAAAACTTTTTTTATAGATATCTCTTTCTATTTTTAAATCATATAAAATTCATATAACTATAAAAGAAAAAATTTATTTTAAAAATATTCTTATAACATTTCAAAGAAAGCTTCAATAATGTTATAACGGCAAAAAATATCTGCATCCACCCTATGAGTTAATAAAATATTCATACCGTAAATTTGTCGAAAATGTCATAAAATACCTTATTAGAAAAACAACAGAATGATTCGTTTTAAAACATATATGGTCAAATAAGGGTACAAATTACTTTAACCCATTGTATTGTAAATTTTAAAAAAAATTAAAATACATTTTTTTAAGAAAACACATATGTGGATGATAAAGATGTCCCATTATGTAAAAAGCTACCTCGGAAAATAAAGAGATTGTGGAATTAACCGTATCCTTGTACTTTTTATTGGTCAAGGGTATTTTAAACTCTTGTATAATAGTTAAATAATGGTTTTTAAAATTATAAAATAACTATATATATAAATATGATATCATATATGATCTTCTAATATTTCATTGTTAATGATATTTTAGTAGTATCATTGTTTTGGGAGTTAACTGATTCATTTTCCTTTATAAGATTTGTTACATAAGTAATGTTGGTTTTGGATAGGATGTTTATTATTCATAATCATTAATATATTAATTCTTTAAACATTTTTATTAATCGTCAAATTAAAATTAGTCTTGAAAGGATTCGATTGGGAATGAATCTCTTCACGTTCATGGAGACGGTAATCCGTACATACGCATGAGTGACAATATCTTTCTTTTGAAATTAATATTTTACATAATTGGATTGTATAAATTATATAAATAATCATTATCATGTAATATTTATTATTTACATCAATTATTATTATTATTATACCCATCCAAATGATGATGTATTTGAATAACCAACTACACCACGACATGGAGATGGCAATCCGTATGTACCCACGTATGGTGACTTTTTCATTTATAAGATGTATAGAATAATGTATATGGTTGTACCATTTTTATAATAACATCATAGTATATATAAGAAACTGGAGTTATTATTTTAGAATAGAATCAATAAAGAATGATGATGTGGAAGAAGAAAACAACTTGAATGAGGTGATGAAACATTTACCTCTTCATTGGGTTCTTCCATTAGATTTTACCAAAAGGGTTCCATTGGATGGCTTTATTACCAAAACAATTCCTATAAAATAATGTGACGAATGTTCGGATGACATTTGAGTAGGGTTTGGTCGAGCCAAATGGATTTTATGGTGTGAATTTTAGATAAGGGAAAATGACTTTTTAAAAAGAGGTGAAGGTCACTTTAGGAAAATCTTAAAATATTATTTTATAATAAAACCATTTGTAGTTTCTAATGTCCCAAAAATGAACTATTTATAGGATATGATGGAGATGGGTCGAAAACACTCTACAAATATATTTTAGATAGGTTTGGGTCACTATATTAACCATTTCTTTTAGTTTTAACTCTTAGTTAAATAGTTTGACATTTACCGTGTCTCTTTGTATTTTTATATTATATGGTAAATAAATTAACATTAAACTTCTAAAATAACCCTAAATGGCTCATTAATGACATATATAATATTATTTTAGACTTTTGGACGAATCATTGTTTTTTAAAAATAAATATAAAATAATAATATAGTAAATGATTTAAAAACTTTTTTATGTCAATTTTGACACTATTTGGTATTTGGTTTTTGGAAAATTTATAAAAAAATTATTACTTCAAAAAAATTCATTTAATCAACCCAAAAATTTAATATTAACCTAAAAAATTCGTTTATTTCATAAAAATTCTCAAATAATATGTATTTAGATTTTATAATATCAGTTACTGTAATCATTTATTGATAAGGTAATTAATATATCATCATTGTGTCAAAAATAAATTAAGTTATTTAATTTCTAAAAATTATAAATAAATTATAATTATGTTTGAAATCCGTTTATGTTTTAATGAATACTTATAGTTGAATTTATATTGTGTCTAAGCCTATATTAAAAATGGTTTTGTTATTAAACATTGATTTCATCTCTTTTAACTCTTCATTAAATAAAATAATAATGAATGTCCTAATCTAATCCATGTCGACCTAAAGGATCATATATTATTCATAAGGTTGTTTTAGTTCGAATTACATTTATCCAGTAGAATTAGGACATGTGTTAGGGTAATAATAATATCACTTTTAACCTTAATTTCCCTATTTACATTTAATTGGTGTAAATAAAAGTAAAAATTAAATATTCACCAAAATTTATTTTCATCTTATTGAACCACATTTTACTTAATGATATCAACAGTGTCTCTCGGATTTTTGAAATTCAACTCACAGATGGAGTAAAATTATATTTTATGAAAATTTGTAAATTCTCCTAGTAGGTGGGTAATAGATGGTAAAAAGTTCAATAATATATTTATATATCTAAACTCATTATAAACTGGCTCTAATGAATTAAATTGAACTTATATATGTATTATGTATCTATTTTGACATAAATTATATTTATATCAAATAAATAATTATTTTAATAAAAAGTCAGTTTTAAACAATAACTATGTGTTTTTCGATATTCATAAAAAATTGAATGTTTTCAGAAAATACCCAAAAATCAACCTAAGCTAATTTCGATATTGTAAATTTTAAAATGATGTCCATTTTGGAAGATAAAATTTATAAAATTTCAAAAGGTGGGTATTACTCTTCAAAACAACTAGTTTGATTGGTCACGGTGTGTTTGAATCTCGATGTTGCGTATAATGAAATCTATTTTATAATTATCAATGGGAAAGATACCATGGAAGCTTGTGCTGTTACATCTTGGGTCACTATAGTGGTTATTTGAGAAGGTTTTATTTAATCCTTGTATTTTAGGAATAGATATTTTTTTACAAGCCATAGTGATATGTCTATTTATTGGTTAATATCCAAGTGATCATGTGGCTTTCCTCAATAAAAATCAATATCTATATAATTAATGTGTATGTGGATTTATAACATATTATTCTAAAGGTAATAAACCTATTTTTTTTATTATATCTCTAACGTCAATCTGGTGCATGGTGAGTGTGCTCATATTGTGAACATTGTTTTCTAATCCGGAGGGATATTAATAGGGTAAATAATATTATATATATGACTATTTTGAATGATTTGAATATATAATTATGATAAATTACAAAGGTTAATCCTATGGTGACTTGCATTGGAAGTATTTTTTATTTATTTAGACATAAAACAATTAATTTTTTAGGATTATGTGGTTTCCCACTGTGATAATTTTTTCTAACACAATGCTTTTAGGTTTTAGTATGTTGATGGAACTATAATGGATATAGTTAAAAATGAATTGGTGTAAGATTGAAATGATTTTCCTCCCATGAAAAGGAATAAGATGAGGACTGGAAAGTGAAACATATGGATTAGAGATAATAAGCTATCATGACACATTTTGAAAAACATCAACATTGTTGTGTTTTAAAAAACATCTTATAAGAGGGAAATGTACTGTTATGGATTTTTATGTTGAAATGATCATGAAGGTAATAAATATAAACATAATTAATGTAAAAATTTAGAAACAAGTATATATGATAATATCTCAAATTAATTTGGTGATGTTTGCAATTTTTATATGAAGGAAATGAACTAATGAATTAGAAAATACATTGATCAATTATATGTGGGGAACATTGAAATTATTTGGTTTATTTCTCTATTAAAAGGGACAACTCTTAGTATATTGAAAGAGATATGTAATTGAAATAATTGAAGTGAAATAATTAAAGTGAAATAATTGAATTATTTATGTATTCAAATAATATAATTATCAAATTACATCCATTATAATCATGAATCATATAAGGATTGTTCTTCTATAATAATTCTTTAAGTATGTATAATAATATGTTTAATGTAACTATTATACTATAAATTGTTTTCATTGATATGTTTATATTTTATCTAAATAAATTCATAATGGTATTGTATCCCATAATATGTGCTTGATTTTGAGTTAATAATTTTTTTTTTGTTTTGATGAAGATATGACAAAAATTGATGAAGAGAATGAGATAATGTAGATAACCTAGACATCAGATAGTTATTTAAGGAAAACTTTTTTATGTTTTATTTATGGATATTTATTTTATTATTATATTTATAAAACATATTTAATAATATTTTATTTTATTTATGTATCATAGATAGATTTAATTTTTCGATGATGATATGTTTTTATTTATTTATTATAGTAATTAAGTTTTTTTTATAATGGATTTTCAGGTTTTATGATAATATATGAACATGGAATAAACGTCTTTAGTATATGAAATATTGTGATACATTAGGTTTTCTTCAGATAAAAGTAAAATTTTATATTTAGCAAACAATATTTGATCAAATCATTTACATTTTTTGGGTTTTAAATTTTAGACAGACAAATGTTGGAGGGGTGTTACGACTACCTATTTGTAGAATAGACTAATATTAACCTTTCATGTTATTGTTTAGGTTTTATAGAATAATATATTATATATCCCATATTGAATAACTTGATCTAATTATTTTTTTCTTAAGTATTTATAGATATAGATAATTTAATTTGGATCTTAAAATTTGATCAAAGTGGAGTTTAGTGCATTAGTTATGAACACATCATTATAAATATAAATTTTTAATATATGATATGAGAGAGAAGTTGAATTGATTGAATAAAAACTAGAATATGTAATTTTGATTATGAAATGAAAATAAATAATATAAGAATAGTTTCTTGTATACTATATCTTGATAGTCAAAAAAGACATTATTAGTAGGAAAAGTATCTCAAAATAAAAATTTTACCATTTTACCTTTTATTCTGATAAATTGGTGCTCTTTTCAACCCTCAATGAGTAATGGTTTTATGGTGATGAAAATTATCATATCTTTATTTTATATAACTCTATTTTATTTCTTAGTTGTTAGTATTCTATTCTAGGGATATATATTTTTACCACATATGTTCTACATATATTGGAAATTGTTTATGTGTATTTTTCACGTAACATTTACATTTAAGGTATAGATTTTTCAAATAAATTAGTATTATTTATTTTTAAGACTTTTGTTTTTAAAATTTTCATTTTCCAATTTAGATTATTCATTTTCCAATACAATAATTTCAATGTGGAAACATATTTATTGTGATAAAATGTTACACCTAGAGAATTTAGAGTATATTTCACATTAAATATACTTTACTAATTTTATAAAAAGGTTACCATTTTTGAAACAATATTCTAAAAATTTACTTATGGTTTATTTTTTGGATTTATCTGAAAATATTTATTTTCCATTTAATAATAAAATATATTAATGTTTATAAAATTATAATTTGTTCTCAATGAAAAATAAATGTATTATGTGAATTTTATCACAATGTAAAATATTTATCGATTAATATTATATAATATAATTAATTTTAGAGAATTAGTATTAAACATGAATTTTGTATAAGTTCATTTTTTGCATTAAAAACAAATTTATTCTTCCCCAATGGGGGTATCTTAATGGTTAGGGTTGAGGGTTGTGACCTTCATTTCCATTATTTAAATCCCACTAGCTTCAAGTTTCGGTTGAGGTAATTTTTTAACCATGTGATTTAACACCCTGATAGTGCAATGTAGTGTGGGGAGACCAGCTTTAATTAGTTAGGTTTAGGTTACAATTTAAGACCTAGGGAATAGTACACCGATAGGGGACTATAATATTCATTGAAGAGCAATAACTGTATAGTTCTGCTAGGTTTTTTGTATAAAAATGTAAATATTTATTCTATATAAGGATTTGTTTGCAAACAATGTGTTTTTATCATAATAAATATAATTATTTAATTTTGTTGAATTATAAAATGAAATTTATTTATTTTATATTAAATAATTTTTTTAACATTCATATATTTATTTTTATAGTCATGGAGAAGAATAAATCCAGTTTTAAGCTTAAAATATATTTTTCTAAAAAATGGTTATTTCGCATTTTTAATGCTTATTTTAAGAATAATTTCTACAAATAATTGAAATATAACCCTAATAAATAATCCGAAATTTTTATATAATAACAAAAAGTTTATTAAATAAGTTCCATATTTTTTTCATCCTTACAAATAGTTACATTGTAAAATATCTGTCACCTCAACAAGGGTTAAAAAAGTAAAACATGGTTAAATTTTTTTTATAAGGATTTAAAATCTTTCTAACAAATGAATTTACCCTATATTTTGTGTTTAATATAGATATTTCTATTTTTTTATTGAAAATATAGATACTTCATTCAATTTTCTTTGATTTTGAAATTTATATTATTTTTTTAAAAGGATTAATACGAAATTCCATTCTCAAGATTTTAATATATCTTCTATTTTTTCATAATGATAAAATGATTTTATTTTCAATTATAAATTTTTATCTGAAAAAATAATTTTTTATTTTTTCATATATATAGTGTTTAAAATTTATATGTTATTGAATAATTAGTATAAATGCTTAAGAAAATTTTCAATTAACAAAAAAAACTTAAATAAATGACATTAATAATATTACGATTAATATTTTTCTTGCACGAATGTTTTTAATAAATATATATATATATCACATAAGGGAAATTTTAATGGTTTAGATTAAATTCCATAACTATCCAGATTACATTAATGTTAATGTAAATGATTTTTTTAAATAGACCATAATGATATTTTATAACAGAAACTATTTTTTAATGATTTAAATTGAATAAAATTATATATACATCCACATAAATGGTATATGGTTTCAAAAAACAATCCTTTTCCATTTCGTGATTACTATAATTCTTAAGATAATATTCATTACCATTGATGTGTAAAAACATTAATATTGTGGTAATTTTGAAATGGATTAATAGGTATTCAAAACAAAAAGATTGGGGTAAAACATAACCTCAAATTATACAATTTTTATAGAGTGTATATATAGTCATACACATCAAATATTTGAGATATTTTATTCTTTTTACACATTTCCAGGAAAATTTTGTTATATTAATAAAATATTATACATAATTACAATGGTTACATTTAACCATACTTATTAAAGGGAAACCCCACTCCTTCATTAATTATAATTTTTGAGATATTTATCTAAACAAATACATTATCTAATACCATTTATGTTTACTTCATCACATATAAGATCTACTGGTCCTTCCAAAATAACATCCTTTCAATGATTAACGTGTGAGATAAATGTTATTTATTAATAAAGATTTACAATTCTTAAAATATCATTTTCAATTTAATTTCTTCATATACCTCATATGAATCCTTAATATCCATGAAAAAATAAACAATTAATTATGTTAAATATAAATAATTATTATATTTTTTATATATTAACAATTATCCAACTTTATCATTTATATAGAAAGATAAAACACTAATCGTGAATATATATGACTTACCATCCCAATGTAGTGGTGTAATTCATTTTTTCATCAACAATTTACATGAAAAATTAAAATATTTTCTTTAATTAATTTATTTTATATATATGCTATTATTATTTTTGTTTAATTGTTATTTATTATTTAATATTCTTCAAATCCATCCATTGAGAAATGTAAACATAACATCTGCATATGTATAAGCTATCATCTCAATGATGTGATAAAAGATATTTTTCATCAATAAGTTATATGAATAGTAATAAATTTATGCATAAATATAAGATATTAAATCCACAAAATGATTAAAATTATATAGATCATGGACTTATAATCAATAGAACAAGACTATAGATCAAAAAAATGCATGAAAAACAAAGCAATTTTTACCTAGAACAGTGATTTTTTAAATTAATTTTTAATAAAAGGGTGGTAAGATGTTAGAATTAAATCTAATATGGAATGATATATTGGAGTTATTTTATTAAATAAAATAATAATAAATATTTAATTGTTATATATTCGTTTAAACTACATATGAATAATGATGATACAAGAGATACAATTTACTCATCTCATTTTTATTTTTGTTATAAATATTTCATAGTCACCACATGTTTTTTCTGTGTCGTGTATAAAATTCAAAAAAAAATTATTTTATTTTTTTTAGTAAAATCCTAGGTATCTAAAAATATATAAAAGGATAACTATTTATGTAAGTCCCCGATTCTTGTTATTTTGAGGTATGATTTTTTCCCTTTTCCAGAAGTGTTTTTGATAAAATAAGGAAAATAGGGAAAAATCCCAAATTTTGTGGGTACACACCGTGTACTTTACCACACGCCATGTACTTTGGATATGTGGGATGATTACATAGGGTGTGTAGGCCCGTTGACAATGAAGGGTGTAAAAACTAACTACACACCATGTATTTTGTATTTACATGTCATGTAATCAGTCGGAAGGTGAACAATAAGGTAGTAAAATCAGCCGCCAGCAGAGCAACTATACACACTTTGTATCATGAAAACACATTGTGTACTCATGTCGATGGATGAACATTGCCACATTGGAATGTAGCCACTAGAGGAACAATTTAAAAAATAAAAATTACACGTAGTGTACTTAAGAGTAAACGGTGTGTAGTTTTTTTTCACTTAAAAAGAGGCAGAAGCCTCCCCATTCGAGAGAGGAGGCAGAACCGCCACGTGGAGCTTGGGAGGATGGCCAAACCTTGGAGGGTCACCCAATCGCTCACCGGGAATCCATTTCCAACTATGTCAATCACGTTGGGACCGTACGGGTAATCCCCCCTATCATTGCACTTTTCTTACGAATTCTTCCTCTAAGGGAAGTTATTTATGCTTGACTGGGAATTATTTTATCCCAGATCTATGTTGTTCTAGAATGATTCAGGAGGCGTCGTTCACGTATACCAATAAGAGATGATCGAGGTAGGTGGTCTGATGTTCCATTCAACTAGTGTGTTAAAATTGGGTATTGTTGTACTACGCACCCATGGTCGGGGTGTCGTATGGCTGAGGCCTTTTCTAAAAAGATATCTATAATTTCGTAGATAATCTAATAATAATTTTAAACTTCTGTTTAGGATCACTACTTGGATACAAGACCACACAGTGGTGCGTTCCTCTTTTTATCCATTTGGACAGGATACCCAAGTGTATTCCATGTTTATATTGTGCACTACATATTCTTGATAGAATGTTTTTATAAGTTTTTGTTTAATCTTTGGGCTTGCCCCAGTTATTTTAGCCTAATTGCAGTGTTCTATTAGCCCGAGGGTAGTGTTTTCTTAGCCTAAGGGCATTGTTTGGTTGCCCTGAGGGTAACATTTGTTTATGCCTTAGGGTAGTAGTCTTTGTGCTTGAGGGAAATTTCAAGTATTCCTAAGGGAAATGATCGTTATACTTGAGGGAAATCACCTGTGGGTGATGGTTTTGTTACATGAGGTTAAGGATAGTATGTCTTAGGACACAATAATTTATAATATTCACTGAGTTGATTTTCTATATATACATGTCAAGCCGAAGAAAAATCTTGTAGGTAATAAGTAATAATTAAAATGGAAATTAAACTGGTTGGGGTAGTAACTTTTGAGTACATACTAGTTTACTTCATTTACATTTTCACACTGCTGTTGCACATTTTCACTGATAGTTGGGCACATGCCATTGGTGGGTGCGTACTGGGATTTATTTCTCACACCCAGTTTCAGTCATGTATTCGACCAAAATAGACAATATTTCTACAGGTGTCGATAGCGGGAAGGGTCCCTATATAGGTACAATATTGTAGTAGAGGAGTAGCAGAGCATGTGACCGAGCATAGGCTACGATACTGTTGCGTTCTATTTACTCTATTTTGTTTTGTTTTGATGTACCTTCTACTTTGAGTTGTATTGTATTGGTTTGCAGTGTATCCTATTCTGGCTGCTTTCATAGAATGAGTGACATTATGCATCTTTATATATATATGACTGCTGGTTAACTTTTAGTTTAGTTGTCCATTTCAGTTGTATATTGTTTATTTCTTCCGCTATTATATGTTATTTATATTTTCCGATGCACTACACTTTGTCCAATGAGGGCATTGTTTCCCTACTAACAGACTTGGGCCCTCTCTTCGAGTCAGAAGCCTCTGGCGTTTAGGGAAATGAGCATGAGGGAATGTGACCAACCGGGTTCGGGGCACCCGTTGTGTGGCACCTGGATCCGGGACATTACAAAGTGGTATCAACCGAGTTTTTTCATTGACTTACTATTTGGATCCATAGTCAAGGATACGACAGAAATGGTAGTCGATAATAAGTTGTGCCCGGGAGTAGCTAACCTGCGTACAGTGAAAAGAGAGTCTACCACGATTATTGTAATATTCCTTATTTTTCACTTTTAGATTAGATTTGATTTTCACCATTTGGTGACGCACTTGTGGTGTGCTTTTTATATGTTATACATGGGTTATATTTAGTTGCATCTGGATGAGATGAGGGTATTCCATCTCATGTATCATTTAGGAACATTCTAGAAATTACATGTCCTTCATACTTTCTATCCCATGTAGGTGCATTAGGAATTTCATGTTGTTGTGATAGTTGTTGTGCTAGAAAAGCATACTGTTGTGATATCTTCTTTGATAAATACCTTCTATTTGATAAGGTATGGTTGTGTGAGGTTTTGATTGAATCAATTAAATTATTTGGTTCTTGAAGAGTATGGGACCAAAATGACCATAATTTTGTGGATCATCAACATGTTTATTTTGTTAGAACATGTACAAGATGCCAATCATGGATTTGTGTAGATTATGGGCCCTCACGGATCGGAATTTGGAACATAGGTGTTTGTTACCATGTTTTTCTGGTTTTCAGAGTTTCTTCTGAGGCTTAATATCTGGAAAACCCAGAATATATGTTGTGTAGTTATATAGACACATGTCGTGTGTTCTTCTATTCAGGAAGAAATGAAAACTTTTTACGTACACACCTTGTACTCTCAGTACATGCCGTGTAGTCTCTTCCTGTGTCATAGGCCATGTGGGTGGGGACACAAGGAAGGGAATGACTTGAGGGAACACGTTGTGTACTAGTTGTACACGCCGTGTAGTGTTGTCCCAGAGTCTGCCCGTGTAACTAACAAAACAGATGGAGGAAACCTTAAGTCATACATGTCGTGTCTACCTAGAACATGCCATGTATTCTGACCCAGGTATCCGGTCGTGTCACGAACAACACAGGTCAGTGTTATCTTTCCTAGTACACGGTGTTTCTGCTTGGAACATGCCGTGTAGTGTCAGATGTTTAGTCGGCCGTGTAGCGAGAAACACGGGTCGGTCTGGGACTTCTTTGTACATGCCGTGTTTTTTTGGAACACGTCGGGTAGTGTGAACTGGGTACACAGGCCGTGTGATGAACAACACGGGCCGATGAAAACTAGCCGAGCACATGCCACATCTACCTCGGAACACGCCATGAAGTTTTCTTTTAGGAGAACCAAGTGGATTATCCATGTTGAAGGACTCGGGCAGGGAAGGAGGATTCATGTACACACCGTGTATTCAGAAGACACGCCTTGTGTTTGGGGTGTTACATGACCCATTTTAACTGGAGTACACGCCTATGTGGATGGCTTCTGAGAACACGTCGTGTAGTATGTATACACTCCAAGTAGTAAATCATTGTAAAACATGAATTATTTTCTTCTCATGTTCCCTTCATGGCCTCCTCATTTCTCTGTCATTGATAAATCATGATCCAAGGTGTGCGTTTGACCTTTAGAGTCATTCCACTAAGACAACCACCAGTTGTTTTCCAGGAGAGCGGCGATGAGTATACTCTTGAGATGGAAGGCCATGGGATACATGTGGATCCTCTAGCAGTGCCATATGTGGCAGCAACCCATATACCGAACACAGGCGCGAAGACGCAATTCTGTGAAGGATTCATGTAGTTCATGGAGACCTTCTAGGGAGCACCACAAGCCGCCACATCTATGGCATTGCTGATGCGTATCTTCTAGCAGCAGCATCTGCCTAGGTTTTTATGTCATGGTGGACCAAAGGATGCAATGTCTTGGCTGGATTCGATGAAAACGATATTGGAGCATCTGGAGATGCCTCCTGGGAGGAGGGTCAACCTCACTACATTAATGATGTGTGATTTCACCAAGATGTGGTGGGATATTACCACCTAGTTCGAGCATCACCGAGACATAGCGTGTGATGATTTTTAGGGAACCTTTTATGATTTATTCTTCTCGGAGACGCTGCAGGCAGATTGATCTCAAGAGTTCATGAATATGCAGTATTGTTCCATGTAATTGATGGATTATTCTACTCGCTTCACTGATCTTCCGCGTTTCACACCCGTTCTAGTGGGTGGTGAGGTGTTGAGGGCCAGACTCTTTGAGAATGGTCTTCGAAGTGACATCCGAGTTCTGGTGAATGTTTTCAGGTTGCCTACCCTTCACACTATTGTGATCGAGGCACTGATCACAAACCGAAACCTGTGGGAAGCTAGTGGTGTTGGCCAGGGCGGTTCGACAGCAGTTTCTGTTTCTATTTCAACATGTAATAGGAAGAGAATGATGATCTTCTCTTACAGTGGAGGTACTAGCCAGAAGAATACATTACGTGGGAAGGTTATGTGCTACCATTGTGGTAGAGAGGGGCACAGCGACCTCAGTGTCCCCGAGACCGAGTGGAGTACTGAGATTATGGAAATATGGGTCATCTACAGCACTTTTGTAGGGAGTTACTATTAGTGGATAGTGAGAGAGGTTCTACGCATACTCAGCATGTGGGAGTAGGACCAGTAGCTTCTTACCAGTCAGAGAATTGGGGTGCATTAGGGAGTGCAGGCAGAGACGGTGGTCATGGTCATGGTTGCCAGACACCAAGATCTCAGATGAAGTAGGGTGGGCCAGCTCAGGGTAGCCAGGTTGTGTCGTAGGGCCAAAACACTGGGAAGGCATATGTAGTGAAATAGATCCAACAAGAGTAGGATCCCAAACCTTCCACTATAGGAGGTACTATTTTAGTAGCATCTATTTTATCTTTTTTACTTTTTGATATGGGTGATACTCATAACTTTATATCTGTTCTCGTTTTGGAGAGCCTTGAGCTCTATGTTTCTTCTTTTTCTGATGCTATGATGCTAGAAACTATGTTGGGAACTAGAACTGCTAGTGGGTGCCAGTCCAATGAGATCCCCATAGAGGTTGGTGGATGTCACATTCTATGGGGACCTATATGTCTTAGAGATGATAGCTTATGATTTCATTCTCTGTATGGATTGGTTGGTACACTTTCGAGCCTTTGTGGATTTCTATTGTCGCAGGGTGAGTTTCACATCACCAGAAGGTAGAGAGTTTCTATACAATGGTGAATGGGATGTCCAGGCGAGCCGAGTTAGACCCGAGCATCGTGGGAGAGGTGGTGTGATAGACTAGATTGAGATTCTGTATCTGGATGATCAGGAACTTGTTAGACAGATTTCTCTCCAGTGGTTGATCGTTTCAGGGATATCTTCCCAGATGATTTTTTAGGTCTATATCCAAGGAGAGAGGTGGATTTATCTATTGATCTTGTGCTATGAGAGGCACCAGTGTCCATTCAACCATATTGGATGCCTACACCTAAGCTGCAAGATCTCAAGAGGCAGTTAGAGTTGATACAGAAAAAGTGTTTCATCCAACCCAATACTTCTCTTTGGGGTTCGATGATCCTTCTTTGGAAGAAGGAAGACGATACCCTCAGACACTGTGTGGATTATCAGATGTTGAACCAATTGACAGTCACGAACCGATATCCCTTGCTGAGGATTGACGATTTTTTGATAAAATTCAGGGAGAAAGAGTTTTTCGAAGATTGAATTGAGGTCCGTATATCAACAGTTATGCGTTAGACCCTTATATATACCACATATAGCTTTTTGTAGGTAATATGGTCTATACGAGAACATGGTTATGCCATTTGGACTCACAAACACACCAGCAGTTTTCATGGCTCTGATGAGTCATGTTTTCTATCCCAATCTAGATTCCATTGTGGTAGTCTTCGTGGACGACATATTGGTGTACCCTCACACTCTGCACTACCATGACACCCATCTTTATATCATACTGAGTACACTAAGAGAGCATCAATTATATGATAATCTCTCAAATTGCCACATTTGTATAGACCATATTCACATCCCGGGTCATATTATCTCAGAGGAAGGAGATGTGGTAGACCCAGAGAAGGTGAGGGCAGTAGTTTCCTGGGAGCATCCTAAGAAAATGTTTGAGATACGAAGTTCTTGAGGCTGGTTGGTTAATAAAGGAGCTTTATACAAGACTTCCCTTATGTAGATGCATCGTTGATGGGTTTTTCTATGAATGGTGTGAAGTTTGATTGGTTAGAATCTTGCAAGACAGACTTTTAGGAGTTGAAGGGAAGTTTGACATCAGCACCAATCCTGATACTTCTAGAGAAAGGGTAGAGCTATACAGTTTACTATGATGCATTAAGTATTGGGCTGGGCACAGTCTTGAAATAGGGAGATCGAGTTGTTGTGTATGAGTCTCAATAGTTGAGGCCAGATGAGAAGAATTACCCGACGCCTGATCTTGAGTTGTCTGCGGTTGTTCATGCATTACTCTTCTGGAGACATTTTATCTTGGGAGAGAATTTTTTGGTGTTCACAGACCAAAAATGTCTCAAATATATCTTTGCTCAGTGTGACTTGAACCTGAGATAGTGAAGGTGGGTTGAATTCCTTCCGTCCTTCGACTTCGAGCTTGCCTAAACTCTTGGTTGAGGTAATGCGGTATCTGATGCCATGAGTAGGAAGACTCAGACACATGCGGTGCAGGAGGCCAGTGTTGAGTGGAAGCTTATGGCTTCGATCTACGAGATGCATTTGGAGGTGCATGATAGTTAGGGGAAAACCTATCTTTCTTCCATAACTGTGACTTCTACCCTCCTCAATAGAGTGAGGATGAGACAACTATCAGATTCATAAGGGCTAGATCTACAGTATTCAGTTGAAATTGAGGACCCTCCTTATAGATGGATGACAAGTGATGATGAGGTAGTACATTTCCATGGGTGAGTTTGGGTACTAGGAAATATACACGAGGAGCAAATGTAAGAGTTTCATGCTTTAGCTTGGGCAGTTCATCCTGGAGTTACCAAAATGTATCGTGACTTGAGATGTCAGTATTGGTGGCCGTCTGTGTAAAAAGAAGTATCTGGTTTTGTTACGAGATGTTACACATTTCAGTATGTGAAGGCGGAGCAACAAAGTCTATCTGGACTGTTACAGTAGTTGCCCATTCTGGAGTGGAAATGGGATAATTTAACGATAGAATTCGTGACTGGGTTGCTGAGGTCACCTCGATCCAATGATTCCATGTTGGTTGTCATGGACAGACATACAAAGGTAGCTCACCTTTTGCTTATCAAGGATACATACGATGTCTATGATCACAAGAAGTTGTATATTCAAGTGGTAGTACGCCTTTATGGGGATCCTCATTCTATCGTTTTAGATAGGGATGCCCACTTTACATCTCGTTTCTAGCATTTTTCTTAGAGGGAACTGGGTACACAGGTGCTATTGAGCACATCATACCACCCTTAGACCAACGACCAGTCATATCAGATGATACATGTGCTTGAGGAAATGTTACGCGCATGCATCTTAGACATTGGGGGATCGTGGGAGAAGCACATACCCATGGTCGAGTTTGTCTATAAAAACAGTTTTCAGGTGACTATTGAGATGACACCTTAAGAGGATTTATATGGTAGGCCATGCTGATCACCTTTGTGATGGATGAAGGCTTGTAAGGCAGCTTTACTGGGACCACGTCCTGTACAGGGGACTTTTGAGCAGGTACAATTGATTCAAGAAGTGGATGGATACTACACAGTCTTGTTAGAAATAATATGTTGATTGCTACAGACAACCCTTGAAATTCATGGTCGGGGATCTGGGATTATTATGTGTTTCACCGATGTTAGGAAAATAGAGGATTAGGAGACATGGTAAATATTCTCTGAGATATATGGGGCCGTTTGAGATTCTGGATAAATTCCGTTCAGTTGCCTACCAGTTGATGTTACCATAGAGGTACCAGCCCATGCACGATGTCTTCCATTTATCTCATATGTTCCACTATCATTCAGACCCATCTCATGTTTTTCATCTCGAGGAGGTTAAGCTACAGGTCGATGAATCTTTTGAGGAGCATCTGATTCATATTGTTGATAGGATCATGATTGTTCTCCGATGCTGGTTAGTTCCTCTGGTTTAGTTGTTATGGCTGCATGGACGAGTGTAGGATGAAACCTAGGAGTGGGAGACCTACGCACGTGCTCAGTGGCCAGAGTTGTTCTGAGTTTATCTTTGCCACCCTTGGAAGGGAAAATCGGGGACAAATTTCTTTAAGGGGGAAGTTTGTAAGAACCCGGTTCTTATTTTTTTTGAGGTATGGGTATCTTATTTTCTCTTATCCTTATGTGTTTTTGAGAAAATAAGGAAAATGGGAAAAAATCCTATTTTTATTGGTACAGGCCGTGTAATTTTCCACATGCCATGTACTTTGGATGTGTGGGATGAGTATATAGGGCGTTTTGGCCTATCAGCAATGAAGGGTGTAAAAATGGACTACACGACATTTATTTTGTATTTACATGCCATGTAGTTAGTTAGCATGTGAAGAGTAAGGCGGTGGAGGAAACCTTTAATGGAGAGACAGTACAAGCCATGTAATTATGAAAACACACCGTGTACTCATGTCGACGGAAGAATAGTTCCGCGGTAGAATCAATCAGCCATAAGAATAGTTTAAAAAATAAAAATTACACATCATGTACTTGATAGTACACTCCATGTAGTTTCCTTTTTTCTCTTAAAAACATGATATAACCTCCTCATTTGAGAGAGGAGGAATAACCACCATTTAGATCTCGAGAGGATTACCAAAAATTAGTGAATCACCCAATCGCACACCGGGAATCCGTTTCAGCCTCTGTCAATCACGTTGCGACCTTACGGGTAAGCCCTCCCCTCTCTTTGCTCTGTTCATACCAATTATTCCACTAAGGGTATTTATTTACATTTTAACATAAATTTGTTTATCCCAGATCTACATCGTTCTTGAACGATTAGGGAGGCATCGTTCACATATACCAATCAGAGACGATCAAGGTAGGTGATCTGATGTTCCTTTCATCTGTTTTGTTAAAATTGTGTACGGTTGTGCTATGCGCCCATGGTTGGGGTGTCGTATGTCTGAGGAATTTTATGAAAAGATATATATAGTTTCTTAGATAATCTAATGATAAGTTTAAACTCCTGTTTAGGATCACAGCTTGGATCCAGGACACCCCCGGGGGTGCGTTCCTCTGTTTAGCTATTTGCCCAAAATACCTGAGGGTATGCCAAGTTTATATTGTGCACTAAAATTTCTTGAGAGAATTATTATATAAATTGTTGTTTATGCTTTGGGCTCATCCCAATTCTATTAACTTGATGTCAGTGTTCAATTATCTTGTGGGGAATGGTTTCTTAGCCTGAGGGAAGTTCTTGGTTCGCCTGAGGGTAAACTTTGTTTATGCCTGAGGGTAGTAGTCGTTGTGCCCAAGAAAAATATCATGTATTCCTGAGAGAAATTATCATTATGCTTGAGGGAAATCATCTACGGGTGTTGGTATTGTTACGTGAGGGTACAGATAGTATGTCGGTGGACACGACTATTTAGAATATTTCTAAGGTGATTTTATATGTATACATTCCAATACGAAGCAAAAGATTTGTGGTAATAAGTACTAATTAAAACGGAAATGAAACTATAACTGATAGTTACTTTTGAGTACTTACTAGTTTACTGCCTTTACTTTTGCACACTTATGTTTCACATTTTCACCGACAGTTGGGCACAGGCCTTTGGTGGGTGCCTAGTGGGATTTTTTTCACACACCCAGTTTGGTTCATGTCTTTGGCCTAAACAGACTATATTGTTGAAGGTGTCTATAGGGTAAATGGACCCTATACATGTACATTATTGTAGAAAAGTATTAGAAGAGAATGGGACCAAGCTTAGGCTTGTGATGCTGTTGCGTTCTGTTTACTCTATTTTTTCTCTCTGGATGTAACCTATACATTGAGTTTTATTGTATCGTTTTGAAGTGTATCATGTTCTGGGTGCTTTCATAGAATTTGTAACATGCTGCATATATATATATATATGACTACTAGTACCATTTAACTTTAGTTATCCATTTCAGTTATATATTGTTTACCGCTTCCGCTGTTGTATGTTTTTTATCTTTTCCTATGCGCTACACTTTAACCAATAAGGGCATAGTTTCCCTACTAACAAACCTAGGCCCTCACTACTAGTCAGAAACCTCTGGCATTTGGGGAAATATTCATGAGGTCATGTGACCAACCAGGTTCAGGGCACCTGGATCTGGGATGTTATAATTTAATTAGGATACTTTATAGATACTAATGTGTTAAGGGTTTTTTACCTCAATATTTTTTTGATGAGCCATTTTTGATGTTATGAACCTAATTTTTAATGTGGATCTCATTATATTCATGGTATTAGATGTTTTAATTTATATTATTAGATCATGGGGAATACAATTCAAATCTATCCAAAATGGTAAGGTACTGGTGTCTCAATCCACTTTTAATCAGGAGTGTTTATGATTGAATTTCATTAGAGGTAATTTTTATAATCCTTTTATGAGTAATCCAATTCATTTTATTATATTCATAAATCCATGTATTTTTAAATTAAGAGTTACATTTTTCCCTCATTAGTAAACAAAATTACCAGGAAACTATTTTTAAGTAAAATAAAATCTTTTTCTTTTTTATTCTATATTATTTTTCTTCAATGTTTGTCTTTTCTTCAATATGTTTTACTATAATCATAGTAAAATTTAAGAGAATTTTTCACTATGTTGTAATATTTTTAATACGTTTTTAATGGTATATTATTCTATTTCGCAAATGATTTACCTTTGAATTTTGACATGAAATGTGAAAGGAACACCTATTTTAATATACAAAACATGAAAATAATTTCAAACTATCTTGAAAAATAAATGCTTTATAGTTTCATTTTCAAGATTCCATGATATTTTTGAAATAAATTTTGTACTTATTATTTTTAAAAATTTTAAACAATAGATATTTGATTTCAATATTAATATTTTATTTTACTAATGAAATATTTCAGATAATATTTATAGAAAATTTTTCCTCTAAGATAATATCCATTGATTATTCTTACAAATTAATTGGAATATGATTAAATCAAACAATATGTATTATTTTTCAATATGTTTTATGAAAATTATAATGATATTTTTCTGAATAAATTAATTATATATTAAATATTCTATTATTAATTTTCAATGTGACTAGGAAAAAGATTTATTTTATACAAATTAAGATATATGAAGAATTTTTTATTATTTTATGGAAAAATAATAATTCATTTTGATTTTTGGATGGGTAGGCTTGATATATTATATACCTCCAATTAATTTCTAAATATTGATATCTCTTGAGATAACAATGATCAGAATGGGAAGGAATCCTATATTTGTGAGATACTCTTTTCATTACAATAGTCTTTGAAGTGAACAAACGTGTAAGGATATAATGGAAACTAACTCCCCTATGATTGTATTAACAATAATACTTGACAACAGAAGTTATTTTCTATACATATGGGAATGTAATAATATTATTTCTTAGGAAAATGTTATTATATCATTTATCTTGTTAATTTATTCTTTTAGGATTCATGTCATATGAAATCCCTTGTTTTATTCACTAACTAACTATTATACTCTTCGATATGATGGGTAATGTTTTCATATTTTATGCTCTAGTTCACATACCATTATAAACCAATTATTATTTACTAAACATTTGTATCTCTCTTTTAACCCTTACTGAGCATCTGATATCACCCATTTTATGCTTCTTTTCTCTAGATTATAATGAAGTTTTTTAGTTTTAAATGTCTATCATGGGTGATACTTATGAAGAAAATATTATTTTATGATTTAGATAAATTATAATCTAAATTTTTCATATCAATTATTCGAAATACAGAAGAGATTTATGATTATGTGGTGGATTATAATGTTATGTGTTGAATATTAATATATTTATATATAATATCATTATTCAAAAAATCATTGGCCATTATGTTAATTCAAATGAATGGATGTTATTTGAAAAAAAAATTCACATATACTATTCAATATAGTTACATTTGAGAAAAAATTTATTAATTGTTATAGAATATAACAACATGATTTTTACCCATTAAATAAATAATATTTTCACTAGATTTCTACTAATAGAATATTGAAATAAGAAAAATATTGACTATATTAATGTACATGTAGAGCTAAAAGATATAAAAAATGATATGATAAAAATGATATATATATATATAATAAATATTACTTTTAGTATATAATAAAATAATATATCTAAGAAACAAAAAAAATTATAAAAGATTATTTTTTTAAAATTATAATAAATTTATGTATGAATAAATGATAGGTTAAGGCGCACATATGTGGAACACATATGTGTTGAATGTGACAGATGGATACCTATATCTCCATCTAATTTGTTAATTTTTTATATATAATAATATATTATTATATGGATATAATGATTTTTTCATATTATCATTGGAATAATGGATTTTATATCCTATTTAGCTATGGGTAAAATGTGCTTTCTCAATTATGTTTCAGAATATTGTGTTCTCTAGCTATGGATTTCCAATGCTTATGGGTGTTCCAAATTTCCATGTTTATTATCATGTTATAAAAAATATTAACGATTAATATCAATACCATGACATAACTTGTTATACTTTTTATATATTATAATTAATTTACTACACAATTTTATATAGCGATCACAAGTTTTATGATTATTGAAAATTATTTTATGCCATGTAATAACTTTATGGAATACACAATGGTAATTTTCTAAACATATATTACTCTATAATCTGTTGAGATTATAATATATAGTCTTAAGATTTATATTATGATTTTTAGGTAATCATAATATTCTATTACATTAGTATGATTTCATAGATTATGAACCGTTTTTCCATTAAATGCCATCTGATATCACCCATTTCTTATTTTTTCCATACACCCAGTTTGATTATGTTTAAATCATGTAATTTATCTAACAATTAATCTAGTCGATCATGATAATGGATAAATGATTTAAATTTATTTTAAAAAATATATTTATATAGTAAATTCTCAATACAGCAATCCATTGTGTTTTTGGGTTATGTGACTAGTTGTAAGATTTATAATTAAAATAATTATAATTTTTACCTATTTAGGTAATATTTTTGTTGGGTCTTTATTTTTTTCTAATAAAAAAAATTAATATATCTATATTATAGATATATTACTTTATACAATATTTCCATATGTTAATTAAGGCCATTATAATTAGTAAATAATATTATTTTTAATATTAGTAATTTAATTCAGTAATGTATGGTGATAATTGATTAATTGGGGGAAGGGTAAATTAGTTTAAAACTTGTTTAAAATGTTCAGATTAGTTTAAATAGGGGAAAAATTATGATATGATATAATGGATGGAGTCTCAAACTTTTCAGTTTCATCACAAAATTATTGGAATTTTTTGAGATGTTGAAATTGAATTATGGAATGAGGTTAATGAAAAGTAATTATATTTAATAAAAATACATATTTCTTTATAAAAAATGGCCATATCATCCCTATTTATCCACCAATTCTAATGGTTTTATCAAAAAAAAACATTTTCCTAGTCTCTCCTCAACACCCTCCACACACTCTTAAAGCCTTTACCTAACCAAAATACCATAATAAATAATTGTATGAATTATTTATTACGAGATCTTCTAAGTGAGAGTTAATAAACACAACCAATATTTTCTAGTTATTTTATTATTCTGCACTACACTAGTCCTCTCTATAAATGAATTTTAAAAATATATATTTATTCTTAATTTTACGTATATTAAAGGAATATTTTTATCATACCTTCCTCTATAATCATTGCGATCTTGTTTATGTGTAGACTTCCACTTTTAAAAATTTCATGTTCAATTTATCATCACTATTTTAAATGGAATGTTAAAAAAATAATATTTAATTAACTACTATTACATTTATAACAACATATTAATTTTAAAATAATACATATTTCATTTATAAAGACTTCATATTGAATGAAAATTTATAGTGTAGTCTATGAGTAAATATCGATTACTATATCAATGAAATGACATGTTTTGTTTTCCACGATAGAAAAAAAGTGAACTTAAAAATTATCTTTTTCCAAATAATTAAATCTGTGATTCTATTATAATTACATAATAATGATATTCGGAATTATATTTGATTTACTAATAAGAAAAAATTTGTAGTAACATTATGTACATTAAATGGAATTCTAACAAAATCATTCATAATTTTTGACTTATTTATGAAAACCACTGAAATCGTATATGTATTATTATAATATAATAATAAAATAGGTATACGTAAAAAATAACTACAAACATTGAGTTATATTAAAATACCATTGAAAATGGTAAACAAACATAACGTGTTACGTAGAAACTAACCAAAAAACCTTGAGAAACTAACATAAACATAATCTAAATACTCCTATGAAACATCACCATGTATATTATACTAGTTTAATAATCACATGATTAAACAAATAAAATTGTCATATTGAGGTATTTATATTTTCAACCCTAACAAACCTATCACCAATGCCTCAACCAATACATTCTATCATTAAGTGTTAAGGACTTAACCAAAATATATTTCTATTTTGTCTCATTAAAACATACTGATGCATCGAGGTGCTATAGTGGGCCACACCCATAACATAATTAGGCTACAAAAATATTCATATCTAAAATTAAATGATATCTTCAAGTAAAAGTTTCAAAAATCACTTTTATGTATAATTGATAAAATTAATCTACTAAAATTATTGAGAAATTATTAAGGGAGAAAATAAATAATCACTCTAATGGGTCCCACAACACATTGAAAAAGTCAATTTATAATAACATAGAATATCACGATTATTAAAATACTCCCGAAATGATATATAAAAGTGATGTACATACACTACACACTCAAGTAATAATTGGTGAACAATATATATATCTCACGAAAGTGAAAGTGAGATTGGAAAACCCTTTTTTACTTTGGAATGAAGAGATCTTTTGGTAAATCGTTGGCATTTTTCATAAAATTATATTGTAAAACAATTTATCCTTGAAAACAAGGGGAAAAATAAAAATAATTTTTGGGGAATAAATTATGACCCACTAAATTAAAATCATGTAAATTGTGGTTTTATGATGATATAGAAAAAAAAGGTTAGTGTGGTTTAAGGAAAATATTAAAAATATCTCAAAGTTTAATGTCATGTTTGTTTTCATAAAACCCTAAATTTCCAAATATAGTCTTTAATGATAAAATAAGTGATTTATGAAACATAATTATTGATTAAAATAGAATATTTAGTAATATTTAAAATTGGTAATGATTGAAGAATTTCCCTTGAATCCGGCTTTTTTGTACGGATGATTTAGGAAGGGAACTATATTAAAACATGTATTCCCCCATAAAATTGAAAAAATTATCTAGATATAATAGTATGTAACATATTGGAAAAATATATAATATGTATTTAAATATAATGGATATTTTAATTGGGATAAAGAGAGAGATAGAATAACCCGAATGAAATAATAGTGGTTTGTGAAGAAATCCATACCACTTTTAATCAATCAAATCATATATCGAAAAATTCATAATCATTCATCAAATCAATTAAAAAAATTATGATAAAGAGATTTAGGTTATTATATATCAATTTTTTGTATAAATACATAACATACAAGAAAGAAGAGGGGAATAATATAAATCTCATGAAAAGACTTGTGAGATGAGATCCTACTTACCCTATGTATTAATGAGTTCTATAACTAACATTAGTGTCCTAGATAATAATAATAAATCCATGATTTAAAAACCTCATAACCAAAAATACATTTATCTAAATTATTATAATTTTATTATGTTCATTTATGACTGTTTTTATGAGTTATAAGATACACTTTTATTTCTAAAGAGAATTCGTTGCCTTGGTTTTCACAATAAGTATTCTTGTTTATGAGTATAGATGTTCATTATGGAATACGTATAATACTCAAAAATTGAATTTATATGATATGAATTAACGTAAAAATTAAAATTATATATATATATATATATCATTTCATTATATTGTGTGAGTAAAAATCATTATAAAATATATTTAGTGATAATCATTTCAATTATTATAGATATTATTCAACATAACACAGTCATTTTTTATTATCATTTTGAATTATTTAAATATGTCACATATAATAGAAAATATTGGATGAAAGAAAAATATTATAGTCTTTTGTAATGATTGAAATTTTTCTTTACCTATCATGGAAGAGAAATTGAGGAATGAAAATATATCATCCATTAATGTTCAAAAATGTCCCCTCACAGATGATAATTTCATTTTTAAAATTAATATTATAGATAAGAGAGTTTGATGAATCATATTCCATTGAAATAATATCATTACAGTATATATATATGATACTGGAGTAATCATGATCATTTGGATAGATTAGAATAGGATAGTATAATAAAATAAAGAAATGGAAAGGAAAAAAGAAGGGAAAGGAAGAGGAATTTAAATCTTGAATACGCTTCCTTGAGAACCTCTCTAATGAAAGGGGTTTTGGTATTTTGGTAAGACCAATATTTCTAGGACATAGGTAGAGACAAGGTACATGTATTTTAAAATATATTTGACAAGATTCAAGGCTCATATGACTTTGGAAATGTGTGGATGAGGTGTCGTTTTTTATAGTATAAAAGAAGGGTTATTTCTCATTATTTAATTCATTATTTTTTTATAATACCCAACACAGGAAATAATTTTGATTCTTGTGACTAAATATAGTAATAAGTGCATGCGAGTTTGATCGATGGTTTCGTATATCTTCTACGACTCATGGAATAGTGTATTATTCTTATAATGTATTATACTATAAATAACAATATTTAACTGTTCTAAAAAATCATAGAGTTCAAAAAATACAAACAATTCACCCAGACCATTTTATAAAATGAGAAATAAAAAAATGACCTCAATTTTTTAAAAATATGTTTTTAAATATAAGAAATTTAATTTATAATAATAATCAATATTTACTAAAAAATAAAAAATTTTGAATTTATAACTCATTATAAAACACATTAAAAAATTAACTATTGTCTCATAATATTATCTTAAAATATTCAGAAAAAAATCTTTTTTATTTATGAATAATTTTATATATGAATAAATTTTAGGAAAAATAATTTTATTTTAAATAATTTTATTAATTATAATATTTTAATTAAATATTTATGAATTTTAAGAATACCAACACATAAATATAAATTCTAAAAATATTCACATTTATTATGTCATACTTTCTTTTATACAGAATAGTTTACTATTAATTTAGATGATTTTCTATTAATATTTATATTCTTAATAATTCATTACATTTACAAATGTTTAAATAATTTTTCAATAAAAAATTATGTTGATCTTATCATACCCTAAATAATATACTAATCCCAACTATGTAAGTACATTTTTTGAAATTCAAAACCGAAAACCAGAATATTTATGTTTAATCTCCAAGTTATAACTATCTTTTTTATATAACTATATTAAAAACGTTTTTTATAGATAGTATGTTCTCTATACATTAAATTCTATATTAAATTTATTTGTAAATCCTTAGGGTTTTATATTCTCCCCTCCTTTAATAAATAACTATTTTTCAATTTTTAATTTCACTTCTCAGAAAATGAATTAATACTAGAAAATAAATTTGAGTACAACTAACATTGGAAAATAATGTTCTAGGATAGAATTTTTTTATTTCAAGATCCTTTCCCTGAAGTTGAAAAATTATTTTTTTAATTAATAATGTAATAATATATGTATACATGATACGTTTATATAAACACAATATTATCCGATGGTTGTGAATTTAACTATTCCTAATTTATTTCATGGAACACGTTGTATCATAGGGTACGATATTCCCGAAATTAATGTCTTAATAACAAATTAAGAAATTTCAGAAATGGTTAACTATTCCAAATTATCATGATCCAAGACTTTATAAATTAGGTCAATTATTTTCTATAATGAACTTATTAAACAATATGATGTTCCTCTTAATCATTACATATAACTAGGTGAGTGCATTCTCCTTGTATTCTCTTAAATCATGGTAATAAATTGATTTACTATAAAATATTAATTAATACATTCCTGATTCCTTATTCCTTATGAAATGAATATAAATTACGATAAATTCTTTAAATAAAATGTATTTTATACATTACCGATGATAACATAAACCACATTTTCTATAGTACATTACATTGATCCAAGATATTAAGTGCTATCCAATTTATGTTATCCAAATGAATCAACACATTAATCTAAAACTGTCATCTGCCTATCAGAAACATATTAAGTGTTTTCTTTTCCTCAACCATATATTCTTCCAAAATTTCAACTTGTTACTGATTGACTTTTACTTAGGGCCATTCATCATACGACCTCAAATCAATAATGATATAGTACTATAGTACAATAATTTTATAGTACTGAATTCTTATTATTAGTAAATCATTTGAAAAATTACTTAATTAAAATTAATATTAATCAATAAATAACCAAATAAAGCATTCCTCTTAATCTTTTGTATTATCATAATCTTGAATATGATCTATTTTCATATTTTTGTGTATGTTTCTATAATTCATGGGACATTGATTTAAATAGTTTTCAATAATCATAAGGTTAAAGAATTGTACATTGGGAAAAAATTTCTTAACATTAAAATCATAATAATGAGGGACTTTCTCTTTACACATGTAGCATACCCCCATTACTTTTATGAATATACCATGGTGTTTCCTTCATCAATTATCACACATGTGAAAATAATTCTTTCCCTTCATAGCTTTGTCAATGTTTTTCTCAATTTTCCTATATTTATGTTGATTCTATAAAAATCCATAATTCATTGAAAACTATTTTTACTTCTTATTATGACATGGTATTATCTCCCCATAAGATGATAATGTTAGAGCTGCTAGATCCCTTCAATATATTAGCTAAACCCATCAACGAAATGATCATTCTTACACTTTGGATTATGTACATTGATTCAGATCCCATTACGACTAGTATGATCTTTTTATATAGAATTTAATACACTACATTAGATCATAAAATTATGAAACATAATGTATCATCCAAATACAAGTGCAATACATAACCAAAATTGAAAAATTTATTTATATCTAATCTCATAATCCTTGTTTTATTGAATACATGTTTTCATTTAAATTCTTGATAATTATAATTATGGAAAGTGTTTATTATCCTAAGAATTTCCCTTGAGAGTTTTAAAACATGTGTTTACTAAAGAATGTTCTCATGTATCATGTTACCCTAATAAAGGATTGGGACACATTGTCAGTAATGTTACCATAAGGTACATCTGTTCGAGAATAACATTCAAGTCATGTTTCCATGTGGGGTTATATTTACAGGAAGATGCACATAATCACTACCGTAACAAAATTTTATGATGTTATACTAAAATTATCATGAAAATATATATTAGGGTTATAACCCATAAGTTTCTAAATCTACTTTTCAATGTTACTTTATAACATTCACTAATACCAACATTATGGACCCCGACCCCAGTAGACTAGAGTTGATGCATTCTTTTATTACATTGATATGATTACACAGAATCAGATCCCTCAAGACCAATAATTTTATTAGTTTTAAAAACTAGATTACAGTATTAAAATTTACACTACAATGTGATAGTAAAAACAACATAGAAACTATATTGATAACATCTTGGAAGTCTTAGAGTTATAGTACATGTTGTTCATAATGTTCCTCACAGAATCCTTAGGAAAAAAATAATTTGAAAAGGGTGAGATCAGATACTCAGTAAGGTTAAGAAATATAGTAGAAGATACAAAATAAAAAATATCTCATGATGAATAAAAAATAATACATTCCATTAAATCTAATTCATAGGAATAATATGTTAATAATAAAATTTTAATAAATAATTCTATATTAATAATCACATGAACTTTCACCATAGATATTAAACTAGTAGAATAATCACATTAATTATTGATTACTAATATCAAAAAGTGGGAATAATTATTCCAGATACCATAAACATGTCATCAAGGCCTCATCCATGTCATCTAAAAATATGTTTTTAAGGCTTTAACCAAAATCCATTTATGTTCTTTCTCATAGACCTAACAATTCATCATGGGTATATACAGGGCCCTATTAATCACATAGTATGTCTAATTCATTCATAATATTTAAAATAAAATTATATCTTCTAATCATAGTGTCCCATATCTCTTTTAGGTATCATACATGAAATTACTTTAATAAAATCATTAAGAAATTTTTGAGTAAAATAATTATTAAACATTCCAAAGTATCCCATACCACATTGAAATAATAAAATCATAACACCGTAGAATATCATGAGAATAAGGAGACTCAAGAAATTATACATAAAACGAAATTATATACACTATACACACAATGAATATATAGTGAACAAGGAATATATCTCGTTGAAGTGAATGTGAGATAAGAAAAACATTTTTTACATTGAAGAGAATATTTCATTTATAAAATCAGTTATATTTTCATTAAATAAGATTTTAAACATATATATCCAATCATATAAAGGAATAGAAATAGAAATTATGTTTTAGTAATAAATGATGTCCCAAATAAGTGAGATGAAGTAAAAAAAAATTTTAAGAAGATTTATAAATATTTCATTTTAGTGTGGTTTAAGGAAAGTATTTGAAATATTTAAAAGTGGAAACACATGTTTGTTTTCAAAAAACTAATAATAAACCAAAAAAAAATATATTGATAAATTTTTTGATTTATAAAAATAAATCTTCCTTGAAAAAGATTGTATAATGCACTTGAAAATTGGAAATAATTCAATAATTTCTAATTAATTAGGCATGATTATTGAGAAGAATTAAAAATTAATCTATAATAAAACATGTTTTCACTCATAAAATAGATATGAAAAATTATGGATATATGATTTGGGATCGTATTGAAAAAATAGTTTATAATTATCTAAAAATAATAGAGAATTACATTTGGGAAAATAGAGTGATATTATAACCCAAATGAAAAAATGGTGGTTTGGAAATAAATTATTAACACTTTGTAATAAATCAAACCGTATTTCCAAAAAATAATTATAATAAAATTAATCTGTTAATAAAATTAATATAAATAGATTCATAATATTATGTACAATATATTTATATAAATACACCACATACAAGCTATAAGTGGAAAATAATTAAAATCTCAAGAAAATAAAAGTGTGATACGAAATCCCCTACCTTATGTCCGAATGTGTTCTACACTTGACCTTAATGTACAAGATAATTAAATTATATCCACTAATTAATTAATTAAGAAAATTATATACATTATTTGATTTATTATAATATTATTCAGTTCATTTATGTCCTTTTGATGAGTTATAAGAAACTTTTTATTGTTGGGGAGTGTTTTATTCATTGGATTTGACAATTTTTATAGTTGTATGTGAGTTTTGATGTTCATTTTGGAATGGGTATAATTATAACGAATTTAATTTATATAATTTTAATGAACTTCCTTACGTTTAAATTTTTATATATATCATTTGGTTATATGATATGTGGAATAATCACATGATAATACATTTAGGGAAAATCATTTTCATTATTATGATAGTTATTTATTATAACGAGATCATTTTGTATTTCCGTATATTATTATGTAAATATGTTACATGTATAACATAAAAATGGTTATAATAAATATATTATAGTGTGGTTTAACCATAAATTTTTTTCATTACCATCCCTGATAGTGAAATTAAATATCCAAAATTCATCATCCATGATGGTTATAAGTGGCCCCCCACGGACGGTGATTTTGACTTTATAATAGGAGAAAGAGTGAAAGTGGGGGGATTATGATGATGTATATTCCATTAACATTATATCATTATAGTATATAGATGTTATGGGAGTCATAATGTTCATTTTGATATCTGAGGTGTGGGTAATATTATAAATCAATGAACGTGAAAAGAAAATAAAGTGGAATGAAAGAGGAAGAGGATTTTACCTCTGGAATACTCTACCATGAGAACCTCCTCATGGATGGGGTTTTGTTCTATGGGTATGACCAAGAGATATTGGAATAGGGGAGAGACTAAGTAATATTATTTGATCATATATTTCACAATAATCATGAATTAGAGGAGTTAGGAGAAGAGGGGGTTATGAGTGATTTTTATGGAGATGAATAGCTATTTGTCCTTATTTAATTCATTAATTTTTTATTTTTCTCAAGACAAAATTTTTTTTTATTATTATTAATACCTAAAGTAATTATTGATTATTAGTTTTAAACATAGTTTATTTCATCATACATGACTCCAGGAATATCTTATTTAACTTATAATGTATTTATACTGTAAATTACCGCATTTTACTATTCTAAAAAAATCAGGTATATCAGAAAAATTAAAAAAAATCACCTTAACCATTTTTCAAAGTATATAACTCGTAAAATGAACTCCATTTTATTAAAATAATTTTATAAATTTTATAAATTTTATTTTTAATTATAATCATTACTTACGTGAAAAATATAGTTTTAAAAGTATATTTGATTTTATAACAATTTCAAAAACTGACTAATGTTTAATAAGATTATCCTAAAATCATAACTCCACAAAATATTTCATTATGACTAATTTTATAGGATATTAATTTTCGTTAAAATCAGTTGATAAATTTTACTAGTGTAATTAAATAATTTTGACTTTTAAAAATACCATCACGAATGTATTTGTTTTTTAAATATTTTCATTGATTATATCATAATTTCATTTGTTATAGGGAAACATTTTATTTATACTTTCTTGCACTAATTTTCTATTCATTTGGTTAACATACTAATAATAGTATTATTCATAAGGGTACATTACTATTCCATAGGTTCAAGTTACTATCCACTAAAAAATTACATTGATCATATCAGACACTAAATATTTTACTGTTGGCAGAAGTGCGTGCCTGTTTTTCGAAATTCAAAACATTGAAGTGGAAAATTTATGTATAATGGTTAGGTTATAACTATATTTTTTATATAATTATATTAATATTTTTTTGTTTCATTAAAACTTATTTTTTTGTAAATCCTAGGGCTGTTACATTCTCCCCTCCAAAAAATTAAACCTCAAAATTTTAAAATTTTACTAAAAAATGAATGAACGAGTTGATACTAGAAAATACATTTTGGTAAAACCCACATGGGAAATGAAGGTACTAGGATAAAATTGTTTTTAATTAAGAAACCTTCTGTAATGTTGAGAAATTGTTTCACTCAATAATAATGTATGGAAATAAGTGTACATGATACATTTGTATAAACACAATATTTTTTTTGAATTTAACAATCCATACATAATTTCATTTTACAAGTTTTAACATAGGGTAAAATAATATCTAAAACCTTGTATAAATATCAAATTTCACCATTTCATATGTAGTTAAATTTTCCAAAATAACATGATCCAACACTATAGAAATAAGGTCACTTAATTATCCCAATGAACCTATTGAACTACTTGAAGTGCACCTTATTCATAACATACAAACATGTGAGTCCATTTTACTTGTATTAACTTTTTCATGGAAATACATTAAATTACCATAAAAACTCATTTAATACATTCATTTTTCCATATTAATTATGTAAATAATAAGAATATATATATATATTAATTAAATAAAAAAATATTGTAGACTATATTAATGGGAATAGAAACCAATTTTTTACAGTCCACTACTTAAGTCTATGATATTATGAGATATCCAATTAAAATGATACAAATTCATTATATTTTTATTATTAAATCAATATATCAATATCAAAAACGTATTAAGGGTTTTATTTCCCTCAACCATAAATTTTTCCAAAATATTACCTTTATACTGAGTCACTTTTCCAAGGTAACATTCATCCTACAAAATTATCACATTTGAAAAAATATATCTCTCCCTTCTTCCCTTTATCTATATTTTTCCAATTTTTCCTCTCTATTTTATTTTTCCTTCTGAATCTATAATACCTTCAAAGGTCATTATCCTTCTATTTAGAAAAAATATTATCTACTCATATTATTAGAATGTTTTAGTAGCATGTTCCCACTGAAATATTGCTTAATCCCATCAATGAAATGATCATTATAATGCATTGGATTATGTGCACAAATTTTTCCCTCATGAAATCCATCAGGTTCCATTTTTAAACTATTTAATACACTAGAATAAATAATAACATTAGGAATCATAATTTTATAATCCCAATACTAGTGTAAGACATTTCATTAATTGAAAAATTTCTGCCAACCAATATCATAATCATGGTTTATTGATGATATATTTACATTTAAATACTTTAGAATGGTTTGATATAAAAATTACAATTATCCTCATAATAACCCTCATGTGTGTCAAACCAGGTGTGCATTATGTCATGTTTTCATGTACCAGGTTACCAAGAGTCAAGCTCGTGACACATTATTGGAGTTGTTACCCCTAGGAACATCTATTCAAGAACCACGTCCACTTTTAATATTCATATGGATATATATTTTCTAGGATGAACCTCATAATATATACCTTAAAAAATTTAGGTATTTATTATATACTTATCCTCAAATTATATCATATATTTACAGTCTATAAATTTCATAATCCAGTTTCCAAGGATGCTGCTAAATATCAAGGATAACAACTCTAAGTACCCCGACCGCTGTAGCCTATAGCCTGTTCCATCCATTAATACATTGATATGATTACATGTAATTATATCCATAAGAACCTAGATGTTTCTTAGTTTTGGGAACAAAATTATATTAATGAACATTACATTACAAACTAAAAGTTAAAAAACATAAAAACTACACTGATAACACCCATGAACTCATAGATTAACCCTACTAGTCATTCATAATGTAGCACTAATAATTCAAGTGAATAGAAATATATAAATGGTTTGAGCTCATTTTATCTATTAGGGTAAGAAATGTAGTATAATATATAAGGTGTGATGAATAAATAATAATAAATTCAATTAAAACCTAATCTTGAGTATAATATGGTAGGAATTACAGATAAATAAATAGTTCCATATAAATAATCACACGAAACATCAAAATTTATATCCAAGACACTAATAATAACTTGATTGATAAATTATAAATATCATAATGAGTGAATTAATATAGTTTATATAATATACATTTTGTCAAATACTCGACCAACTCTTCTGAAAATAAATGGTTAAGGCTCATCTAAAATCATTTTTTGTTTTTCTTCATGGGGATTAGTGATGCATCAATGCCATATAGTGTGCCACTAACATTACATAATAAGTACAAAACATTACTAAAATATCAAATAAAATAATAAATTTGAATTAATTTTACTCATACCACATTGAAGTATCATATATGAAATTAGAATAACATGATCATAGAGATATTCTTGGGGAAAATAATCATTAAACATTCTAAAGTGTCCCATAACTCATTGAAACATTCAAATAATAATACCACATTATTTTTTGAGAATAAAAGGATATTGAAATGATATATAAAAGGGCATTAAATACAGTATAAAAAAAATAATAAGTGTTGATCAAGGCATATATCTTATGGAAGTGAATGTTAGACGAGAAATCCCTTTTTTCCTTTTGAATGAAGAGTTACTTTCGAAAATTATTTTTATTTTCCATAAAATCATATTGTAAACATGTATATCCTATAAAATAAAATGCAAGGAAATTGAAAATATATTTTAGGTATTAATGATTCCCACTTATGTTAAATCATATAAAAAGAGTAAATTAGAAGATTTACAAATAAAATTCTTTTTGGTTTATGGAAAATACTTAATAGATTTTAATGTGGAAAGGAATGATTATTTTCATAAAACCACTAATGAAAAAAATATAGTTTTCAAGATAATATTTTTTATTTTATAAATATAATTATGTCTTAAAATAGATTATATAGTGCACTTGATAATGGATAATAATTCAATAAGTTCCCTTGAATTGGTCTTGTTTATCGGGATGAATTGAGAAGGGAACCATGTTAATACAACAATTATACAATTGAAATAGACGAAATTATCTATATATGTATGTAAGGAACACATATACATAATATATAAGAATTATATAATTAAAATGGAGAATTACATTGGGGTTAAGGGAGAGATAGCATAACTTGAATGAAAAAATGAATGTTTGGGAATAAATCCTTAACAATTTGTAATCAATCGAATCATATGTCCAAACATATATAATCATACAATGAATAATTTAACATAATAAATATAAATAGATTAATTATAATATATATCATAATTCAGTAAAATAATCCCCATACAAGAAATAAGTTGTGAATAATGAAAATCTCATGAAAATAAAGGTGAGATAAGAAACCCCATACAATATGAATGAATGTGATCTGAACGTGTCCTCAACATCCTTGAGAATAAAATTAAATCCATTGAGAAATTAATTAATAACATTAATTAAATATATTATAATTATTATAATTTTTTAAATATCATTTATGGCCTTTTTTATGATCTGTAAGATACCCTTTTATTGATTGGGAGCATTCGTTTCCTGGATTTTCACAATCGGTATGCTTCTGTATGAGTAAAGATGTTCATTGTTGAATGGGTAAAATTGAAAAAAATTAAAATTTGATGATATTAATTAACATAAGGAAGTATAAATGGTTTAATATATCATTTTTATATATGGTATTAGAATTAATCATTAGATAATACATTTAGTGATAATCGATTACATTATTACAGCAGATATTAGTCATAATGAACTCATTTTTTTCATTTAGTTTTATTTAAAAATTTTATATAAAGAACCTAATAATGATTAAAATAAATCTATTATATTATTTATTGAATAAAATCATTACAATCCTTGAAGGGATATTGACTAATGGAAATTTTTTGTCCACAAAGGTTGTATATTGGCATCACATTGATGATGATTTCATTTATCGAATAAAAGAGGGAGAGAAAGTATTTTGATGAATTGTATTCAATTAAAATGATATAATTACATTATATAGATAAATATGGTGTTATAATAATCCTTAATACAAAGTAGGTGTGTATATTATAATTAAATAGAGATCTTGACATGAAATTAAAATGGAAAGGAAGAGAAATTTTTATGTTGGATACTCCTCCTGGATAACCTCTTTAAGGAATGTGATTTTGGAATTTTGGTAACACCAAAAGCTTCTGGACATGTGGATATATAAGGGAAGATTATTTCAGAAGAATATTAAAAAGCTTCATGGCTTAGTGTAGTGATTATAAGAGGGGGTGAGGGGTGGTTTTTATATTAGAGAAGATGAGTGATTTTTCATTATTTAATTCGTTATATTTTTTTATCAATATATTAAATTTTGTTAATGATTATTAATACATAGATTAATAAGTTAATGAGTGATTTAAAAAATGTTTCATACATCAATCTTGACTCAAAAATTAGTTTATTTACCTTATAATGTGTTTATACTTTTTATTACCATATTTTACTATTCACTAAAAATTCAAGTATTTCAGAAAAAACCAAAAATTTCACCCTAATTATTTTTCGATGTGTATAATTAAAAAATTAACTCCATTTTATGATAAGAATTTTCTAAATATGTGAAATATTATTTCTTATTGTAGTCATTATTCTCTTTAAAAGTAAAGTTTAAAATTTATAACTGATTTTATAACACTTAAAAAAATTAACTAAGGACTCATAAGATTATCCAAAAATAATAATACAACAAAATATTTATTCATGAATAATTTTTAATAAAATTATTATTTTTTAAATAATTTTTTTAATTATTTTATTTTTATTAAATATTTATGACATACAAAATTACCAACACAACAATATTAATTTGTAAAATATTTTCATTGATTATAACATAATTTAATTTATTAGATATAAATTTTTTTATTATACTATAATTAATGGGGTTACATATAATTTTTCTGAAATACTATTCATAAGGTTAATATTACTATTCATATATTTACACTACTATTCCAATGGTTCAAGTAAAAATTGACCATAAAATTTAGTTGATCATGTCATATGATAAATATCTTACTTATCAGAGGAGTGTAAGTCCATTTTTTGAAATTCAAAACACCTAAATAGAAAAATTAAGTTTAATTGGTATGTTATAAATATCTTGTTTAAATAACTATAATAATAATTTTCTTATCATAGAGAATTAGTGTTTTCTGCATTATTTTCTATATTAATTTTTTTTGTAAATCCTTGGGCATTACAAATTATGTATGATTTATTTTTCTCAACTGGTATAAAAATGTATAATTTTTATTATGGTGTTTGTATCCTTCAAATTATATACCCAACGAATGCATTAGTTAATGATTTATATATCATTATATACTATGTAGTATATTAGGGATTCAAACTAATCCCCAATGGAAACTTGTAAATCTTGTGATGATGGTCTTGGGAGTAACCCTGAAACTATGATTATAATGTAATTTCTTATGTATTTACCACCAATTCCATTTTTACATTTTCTTATGATTTCCTTCCATTATGCCATTTTTTATGACTATGATCATTTTTATTATGATTTCATGTTATTAATTTTGATTATCATTCAATGATTTATTTCATGGATTATTCAATTATAGGGTTATGTATATCACCCTTTCCATTATTTATTTTCCCAATGGTAAGATATAAATTTTTGAAATATATGTTGGAGTTATGATCATTATATTGAGTTTAAAATAATAAATATGACTTTAAATTAAATAATATTTTTTTAGATAATATTTTTAACAAACTATACCTTCATATCATTAGTTTTTACCTATTGCAAACCTATGTGATGAATTGTGAAAAAAAAAATCAAGGCTTCAGTAAATATAAATAACATGACCAATATTATTGAAACCTATACCAAGATTAAATAAAATTAAAATCGTGTTTTTTACCATACACTGATTTACTTACGAACTTATCTACATCATATAGCTTATGTGGATCACTAAGGAGATGCCTTTGGAATCCCTCTACCTTGGTGGATCCTTGGTTAATAGTTGAATAATAAATTACATAGTTGGGTTCCTATAATCTCCCACAATATACTATTATATCTAAAAGAATAATAGAAAATGTAGAAGATAGATTTTGAGTAGTTAATATTTATGGGAACCATGTAATTTACCATGTATATACATTGTGATGACTTTATATTAATTATATGTATAACATGATGTTCCCATGAAATAATTTTTTTTCATAATATATTAGTTAATGATTTTGATAACCATTCATTTATCTCATGAATGAAATGATGCTCCCCTTCATTTCAACATATGAAATTTCCATGTTATTGATTTCTTAGAATGGAATGTTATTGAACAATAACAATTAGCATAATGGTCATTTAATGATTGGATGTTAGTGTATTTTGTATCCTATAATTTTACTTATAATGTCAGATTTGATATTTTCTTTTCCAAAATTGTATTAGATAAGGAAGTATCATGAAATATATATTTCAAACATTATAATGTGAACATTTTGTGACCTATTATATGAAAAACTCCCTTACATGTGTAATTTTCATATCCTATATATCTTTCATGGGTTATAAATTTTTCAATGTATCAAAATGGAAGGTTGTTAAATGGTATGGTAAGAATAATAATCTATGTGAATGGATTTTAGGTACTTTGGATATTTTAGAATTATATAGTACTGTGGATTATCATTTTTATTTTTCTCATTACCTGTATAATATACACAATGTCATCGATGTATTTTTTCCGAGTAACTAAATGGTAGACCAAATTCACATACTAATTAATAGTAAAATAAAACTTATCCCTTACAAATCATATAAGGAATTTCTATCAGTATTCATTATATTAATCGAATGTGATGTATAATTGAACTACATTACATGTTAATTTAAATTGGAGTAATAACATTATATTTAATGAATCTTATATTCTTACTAAAGTAAAGAGAATAAAAAAACACATTTCCTCATAAATTGTCAACTAAAGTAAATTTCAAAGATGATAATATTTATGGGGTGGTAGAATGAAAGTATTTATACATGACTATGATAAATAAATGTATCATTACAATTTAATTAAAAATCACATAACATTAAAAAGAACATAATTTCATGTACATTAACAATGAAATTTTTTATTAAATAACAGATTACAATATAAGTTGAAACCATAACATTGAATCCAAAATTATAATAATCTATGATAAAATGAATAATTTATAAGATAAATTTTTATTAGGAACAATGAAATTACAAATAGATTAAATGGAATAAAATGCATGAGAAGGTCATCAATGATTTTACAAGTAAGAATAATTTGTATACATAAGGCATAGTATGACGGTTATAAGTGCAAAGTGATAATTGGAAAACTAATATCCCAACACAAAAATTTCCTTAATAATTAAATGATTATACATACAACACTCAAATAAAATAATAAAAATAAGGTAAATATAATAAAATTAAAGAATGTTAAAAATGAAAAATGATCAATGAATTGTATTATAATTGAAAAAAATTAAATAATAGAGACAATTATTTAAAAATTGTTTATAATTTTTCACCAAAAATTTAATTTTGAAATATATTATATTTTTTTACTAAATAAAATTTTTTTTATAGAAAAATATTTTAATAAAAATTAGCCTATATATAAATACTCAATGTAAAAATTTTCTATATTTTGTTCTTCAAAATAGTTTGAGATAATAAACTTTTTAGTTAAATAATAAATCATGGTTCTAATTTAAGAAAATTATTATAACTTTATATAGATGTAAAAAATAATTATAATCAAAATAAAGAAATCCATGATAAAAATTATGTAAATGTTTAAAAATTATATATTATAGTACATTAAAATCATTATCCATACCTATAACGGATATAGAAACATATAAAGTGAAAAATAACATTCTAAATAAAATTATATAAGAATATAAATATTATCTATTAGAAAATAGATATCAAAACTGGATTTTAATTATCAGACCAGTTTATTTTGAATTTATTTAAAATATCACCCAAAACATCGCTTAAAACCATAGTTAATATAATAATACACTATACCTGGTAGAAGTAAACTTTATTAGCTGGTGGTGACACATGACCTCAAGAAAATCTTCTCATATTTTAGAGGCTTCTGATTAGAACTGTGATTATATATTTTTATAGTGGGAAGACTATAACTAAAAATTTGGGTTGTGATAGTAGTGCAAATTTCAAAAAAAAATACTATATAATAAGATTTAATTGAAGTAGTGAATGATAACTTGATATAACAAATTGAATGTGATTGCTGAAGAAATCATCCAAATTAGTCTCCCACTAGGATGGTCACATATAGAAGATAAATGTTGAGTAAATGTAAAATTAATGGAGTATATAAATATATAATTGAACATTATATATGAAATTCATATAGGGTATACATCATGATCATGAAACATTGGCCCTCTACCCAACCTAATCCTGAGACTATTTGGTCTCCATGGATACCAATGTTCCATGGAAACCCATGTTGGGTATGAACATAAATCAGTAGGGAACCCCTAATGGTTCCCTAAAAATATATATTAAATAATATGTATGAACACGTAATATTAATAAAATAATAAATAAATAAATAACAATGTATATTTATAATATCACTCCAATGGTTGTAATGTGACACATGGGGTTGGCCATATCATCCTTCATTAGAGACATATGTCACTAATCACAACATAGAAGAACTACTGTGAATCATGTTCCTTTTAGGAATCACATAGATATATATAAGTATATAACATTAATTTAGGTGAATAGATCAGGTCCATGATTATTACATATATACAACACTTTGGAGGGTGACCCACCCTATAATATGATGTGAGTAACACTAGGGGAGGAGAATAATCATCAAGATATATTTTAATACAATCATGGGAGTGGTAGCACTACATAGTATCTCATATCAAAGAATAGGTGGGGCAGAGAGTGGTTACACCTAAAATCTCTTATAGAAAAGTCATCATGGGTGATACACCCTAAATGTTATATAAATAAGTAAAATTATGGGTAAATGTGGATTCACATGAGTCTTATATCATACAAAAAGTGGAGAAGTGTACTCTACCCCAAAAGCACATATTTCATAGTCCTTGGAGGAATGACACCAACAAGATCTCATAAATAGATTACATTTTGAGGGATTCGACAACTATTTTCTCAATTCAATAACTCAATGGGGATATTACCCCACCTATAGGGAATATAAAACAATAAAGGGGTTATCGATCCCTCCCATAATATCAAATTATAAAATTTACTTGGATCATAGTTATAATAACACATGTATGTTTTGGTTGATAATTTTAGAGGAAATTTGAATTTTTCCAATTTTTAGAATGTTTACCCTGAGATTTGGAATTTAGAGTGAGGTTTTGAGGGTATTAACAATACAAAATGACGTTTCATGACATGAAATATGCATTGGTTCATTTCTAGACGATTTGGGTGAGAAATGGTGGAGAAATATGCGAGAAATGATTTTTAAAAAATATATATCATGTCATTCGAATTGGGAATAGGGATTCACACCATGATTGAGGTTTTTTGGGTGTGACCAGGGGGTTTAGGGATGTATTAAGGGTGACTAGGGTATTTCACTAGAATGTAACAATGTTACACATTAGATTATACAATGACACATGTGTCCTAGTTATTTATGTTTTTATAAGGTGATAATCCCGAATTATTCATCCGAAAGACAGTGCTTCATAGAGGTGGGAGAAACCAATACCACCCTCCATGTATTATCCACTATTATTAGTGTTTCAAGGTGTGATTATATGGTTTCAATAAGTATGATCTTCATCCTCAATATTTTATTGTTGTTTTCCTCCACTGAAGTTAATTTTTTTGTTTTTTATTTTAGGTGGAAAATTAAAATATCATTTGGGAATGGATAATTCATCAAATTTCTTTAGAGTTTAATTTTAGAATAGTTATAGGGGAAGAAAATTTGACACATACCATCTTCCACATTTCACAATATTGAGGTACATTTCTATAAAGAATATTTTAATTTTTTATCCATAAATTGATTTTTTGGGTTATTGAAGAATAATTTTCCTAGGAATATTTTTGTAGCCAATATCTAGGGGTGAATCATGAGTGGGTCTCTCGATATCACAAGTGATTTTAGTGAAACGTGATGAACTAGTGTATTTTTTCCTACTATACCATTTGATTTCAATGTTAGTAATTAATTTAATTTGATTATAATTATTTATTTCAGATTCCCTAGTGTGACATAGGTGTTGGGAACATGGATGGTGAACGATTAAGTTGTGTTTAGTTTGGATAGGCCTTGGCACATACTACCATATTTTGGATAAAAAGTAATATTTTAATAAGCAAGGTGGTATTAATATTTTCCTTATGTAATTAATGCATGTTAATGATTGTATATAAATTATATGGATCATCCTAAAGAGAAGCTTACTTGTTAATATTTTTTATGGTTTATGTTTTATTTAATTAATAAAATTATTAATTAAAATGGAAGGATTATAAGTGTCATGATAAACACTTCTATTCTAGATTAATTCCTTGTAATCTATTTTCCAAGGCCGAGATGATTGATAGGTTGAGTATCATTAATAAATATTAGGAGGTGAGGATAGATAGGATGAGGTATGTGATACCCTATATAGGCCTATGTGGACATTCCTTATTCATACATGGGCCAAGATGGATGAGTAAACGTTTCTAAAGTGACCTTATGCACCAAGATGGGTCATAAACTATATCATGATGGTTAATAATTAGGTAATACCCATATATTATTGTAAAGACCATTCTATATTGTTTGTGATTTCATGAGACCTGACATCATAGAATTTCAGGTGTGTAACGAAGACCATGAATTTGACCAAGAGGATCCCAATCATGATGTCTCTGCATCTATACAAATTTCGACTATCCCAAGTGGTATTACTATTCTTGCGTACTGACATAGAATATTCGATGTGGGGTTCCTCTACTTGTTATCATACCATAATGATTTTAATGGGATACACCTCGAATATATTTACCTAGGGGACTCTAGAAAGTGTCCATATGGTTGAAAATCCTAGATTTAGTGAATTATGTGATTGGATTGTGATGGTAATGAGTGTCACCTTAGAACTTATGAAAAACAAGTGCTCTTTATGGGATGTGTAAATAGATAAGGGTTTATAAATTCATCCAAATTTAAAGATGAATTTATTAATTTAATAATTTTTTTTGATGAAACTATGAATTCCAACCATTTTTCCTAGAACTCATCATATGGGCCAAACAAGATATGATAGCCAGGTAGGGATTTCCTTAGACACATCATGGGATCTAGAGTGTGAGACTAATTTGATATAACTCTACCATATATAAATTCCCAGTGTCATTGGTATTCTAACGAACTCATGCAACCCAGATGTTTTTTCTGTGTATATTTTAGTGGCCTGATTTATTTTTTTTTCTTAGGATTCCAATATTTTGAACATCTGTGTGATTTCAGTGTTTTTTAGGAATAAATATTTACATAATAATTGGATTCATGTCTCATCCAAGAGGATTGATCATGAAATCATTGATTAATTCGTATGATACACCCTAATAAAATGTACATATATAATTATTTAATTTCCCATAGCTATTTTTCACTAGGCTATTGTTCGTGTGATTGAATTATGATGTGTTATTATTTCATATCAGGTATGTACTCCACACATATTTTATTTGGTCCATCCCACTTCAATATTCAGATTCTTTACTATTGTCTTGTTTTCCTATATACTAGGACAATGAAATATTACATCAAACTGTATTTGGTAACATTGATATGTTTTCAGGGTTCCAATTTTTATGCACAAATTTAGTAGACATCCAAGGATTCCTAGAATATATTTATGTTCCTTATTTATAGGATTCCATGATGATACATACAATAGTAAATTATATATAGATGAGGAAGGTATATATAATATTAGTTCATGAACTTGTATACCCTTGTGGTGACATATCTGGATCATAGATATTTCATCACAGTTTAAATAAGGTATGATCAGACTACGGTAGAAATCAGTCCCTCGGTATGACAATAGAAATTTAGTTTATTTTTTATGAATATATATTTTAATATTTATATTGGCCGATCAAATGAACCTTCCCTAAATTTATTTGTAATTTTTGGAATCACATTGGTAGTGCCCTACTAATTTTTATACTCAAACTCTACTCAAACATACATTACATTAGGGTACCAAAGAATATTTTTAGCCGGTTGTAGGAACATGATAGGATGAGGCATGGTATTGATCAAGTATAAATGATTTAGTATATATGAGGAGTTGGATACATGAAATGTATTGATGGGGGAAGTAAATTATTTTAATTTTAATTAAAGTTTCATTAATTTATTCTTGTTTATTTGGCCACACTAGTTGGTGATCAGTGATATACATATAAAATTGGAATGAATGGAATTATTGAAATTTATTCATTATTGAAGAATTTTTATGATCTATTAATTCTTCACTATGATTATTTAATTTTTATTTTTTTGGTCATTTATTATATTATCATTACATTGATTTGATGGAATTTTATCCCATTAAAAACACCTTCGACCATCACATCATGTTAGTAGCCTTTAATATATTGAGAGGAATGTATGACACATTATGGTGAACTAGTCTGGTTATGGTTCATAGTTTTAACTATGGATGTATTTTACCAAATGATAATTGAATTTATCTTTTCATAATTCATTACTATTTTGTGAAATTGTAGAAAATAGTATTTGGAATATGTTAGAAACTGTTGTGGATATAAAATTGGTTCATTGAGAACACATGCTCCGATACAAATTCTATATTTATTGGTTATGGGATTGATATTTTTGTTTGAAATATTGTAGTTTAGTATGGTTTTTTAATTCAAATGATATACATCATGTGTGGATCTTATGATTTATTATGGGGTTTTGGCTATTATACAATTGGTGAGTAGTGAGTGAATTGATTGGAACTCTTTGATGATATAGGAGAGAAGCCTTTTTAGTCATCATATTCAGAATATAGAGTCCACATGTTTTATGCCTGGTAGTGTGTCATTTTAAGGTAGACTGAGAGGGAATATTTTTTTTTAAAAGAAATCCAAAAGGATGTTTTCTATTATAGGTGATTTGTGGACTTCCCCACCCTTTGATTTCAATGTTTATTTTCCCTTATGAATATCTATGTGAACTATGTTGTCTAGAGACATAAAAATAGTGGGAATGATATAGTACCTTCTATAAAAGAGGTTCGACGACCATTAATATGTCCTAGTGGTTACATGGAATACTAATCATGCCACTTAATGAATTTCATGGTCAGGTTATTCCATACAGATGTACCATTAGGAGAACCCTTATTATCATGTAACCAAATGAACTTCAAATAGACGAATTTTTTGATTATCATTTCCTAGTACAGTTAAAAAATATTTAATAAAACCTATCTCGATTCTTCCAATTTTTCTTTTTAATATATTTTATTTAAATAACCCATGATAATTGTTATCAATTTGGATGCTTTATTAAAATGATGATTGATAAGTGAAAATGGATTTCATAGTGGAATATCAAGGGGTTATTGTTGTATACAAATTACCAGTGAGGTTAAACACTTTTATCATCATTGTATTTAAATCATGAACCTCTTTATAGGACTTTATTATGTGGATTTACAGTGAGTATCAATTATTTTCTAGCCGGTGAAGGGAATGTGATTCTTTAAATGACTGAAAAATTAAAATACTTCCTAAGTTATGAATGTGATTAATTAAATTGGGTAACCACTTAAAACACATATAATGTAGTCCTCTATAACATTTAATTGTGAACCTATATAATTAACATATTTTGATGATTTTTCGACCTCATAGGACGATGATATCTTTACCTTCATTAAATTGTAACTATTTTGGAGAGATTTTATAGGTCAACGTGATGTTGGGTAATAGTTGTGAATAGAAAAATATATTATTAGTGAATTCTAAACAATGAGGAATATAGTTATTTTATAATTGAATTATGGGTGAGGTGGATAGACCATGTGACCCAAATATGAGTCTCGATCAATAGGGATCGTTAAAAGAGTTACATCCCCTTCCTTGTGAGTTGAAATATAGTGAGAGAAGTTTTATCGAGTATATATATTGAATTTGAGGTACTTATCATGTTAGAAAGCTTAGGAATATATTTATATAAAAGAGTATCAAATGTGTTAGTTGTGTATGTGATGTTGATGTTGGTTTCTCAGGATGAACCTATGGTGTTTGGGTAGCAAGACTAGTTATGATAGGAAATATTGTTTGGGTAATTGATTCGATTGACTAGTGGTTATCTGGTTCAAAATGTTATTATAGTGTGTTGGATTCTTCTAACTAGTCTTAAAATGATAAGAAGTTTATTTTTTGGAAGATGATTACTCTATTTAAATTGAGGATGGAGAAAAAAAGTGCTAAAATGATTTCATGAGTTGGGTGATCTTTTTATTATTCATTGCACATGTAATATGCCTATTACAAAAGAGGATTTCCATGTATTATGCATGCATGTCATGAATGAAATATTGCGGAGTAGGGCCTTCTTGACTACGTTTAAGATTGATTCATGGGAGTGTTATTTAGGTTCAGTGCATGGGTGATATTTTAGAAAATCATGTAATTATTGGGACTTAAAGATATCAATTATTAGAAATATGTGATTCTATTGGGCATAAATATATTTTTTGGATTTGAATGAGCCAATGGTTAGTGGTATGTAATGATTCAATTTAATAAATTTTGAATAGTATATTTTGGTGAAATAAAATAAAAATTATTTATCAAAGAATATCATAGACATAAATCATGTGTTATGAGATAAATATCAAAAGGCCGGTCTTGGGAACACATTTTCAAGAGTCATGCTGTTAATGGTTATTTATAATTTTTTGTTTCTCAGATTTAAGTGATCATGGATCAATATGAGTGAAATGTGTTATTTGGTGATTGAAACATTAATGTTAAACTAGACTAATTTTTTAATGTCTTCTATATAGATATAATGGAACTTTTAACCGTTTGAGTGTTTAACCCTCATAAGTACCAAATTTTAAGGAACTCCTTCGATGACATCTTCTTAGGTAAAGGAAGATGATACATGGAATTGTTTCATTTATCACAATAAATAAAATTTCAATCATGTTTATATCTTTGTTTAGCAATAGATAATAAATTTTCATTGATAGAGTAACATTTATTAGGTATGGTTTTGTGAGTATCGACTAATAATTAGATTGTTGATTCGTCATTTTGATGTTGTCTTATAATTGTTACTAGGTGATACTATATTCCGGAAATAATTATACGAATGAATTCAGATACAATTTCATGTGGAGTCGGTGCATTATCATTAGGATTGGGATGATCTTAAAATATCCCAACCGTGTTTTATGGGGTGAGACATGTTTTTTACATGGTTTAGTGGGTGTAAATGTATCACCATATAGTTTATGGGGAGAATCTAGTGAAGAAATATTTCATGACATTGTTTTATAGGATATGTATTTTCATCAGCATTGTGTTCTTTAGATGTGGTCTGTCTAGTCATGGTTTTTTGTTATATAAGGGAACTACACTATGATTGAGGTATTCTATTCCATGTCCTATAGGGTCACAACCTGGTCTTCTAATTTTTTGTTGGTCAATAAATACCTAAACCCCTTTGTGGAACCCAATATTTTATCATCCTTCTATCACATACTCAAGGTGTCTCTGGGTGATTTTGGAAGGATTTGAAGCCACATTAACTGATGATTAGTTCTCGTAATCCTAAGATAAATTTATCATGATTAATGGAGATTTATACTCCATATTCTTACTCTTTATTATCTATTTAGTATTTTTTCCTCCAATTATTCGTCCCATTATATGTTGTTAAATCTTCATCATTCTAAAAGAGTTTCTCTTGTTGTTTTTGGCGAATATGGGCGTGACATATTTGCAGGGGGTGTAATTTTCTTATGGGATAGGTTAATAGAGATATTATTTCATATACTATAATCATGATAAAAATATTCATGAATTGAGGAAGTGGATTCATTTAATATCTTTTATTTTATTTTCAATTATAAATTTCACAGGATTTTTCTTCTCTATGTTGAAATAAAATTATCCCCGATAAAGGATAATATAAATTAATAAAAAAATTGTTATAAATCATGTTTTTAGAGCATGATAATAATTTCAATCAAGATTCACTATATATTTTTCTATCAGGGATATAATTTGGTTATTATGTTTGTTACTCTAATATTATCATTTCATTCGATGGAATTTGTAGAGAATATAAATCCCTAAAAATGGTTTTTGAATATGAATGATAATAGGTATGTATAGATAAATGGTTATATCATGTAATTTTATGGAAATTTTTTGAATATTATGTTATAGTTTAATTAAAATTTATTAATCCATGTTCTAATATAACTGTATATATAATATGACCTGGGTAATTATTATTTTTAATGATAATTAAGTGCACAATATGAGTTGTTCTTCTATTAATGTTCACTAAAACTGGAGGATATTATAAGGGGATTGTTAAAATAACATTATATATTTCAATATATGGTGTCTTAGGTTTCATATATTTGTGACCTTTGATATGTGTTTGAGTTAATTGTTGATGAAATAAAACTGCTTACTTGGTATTGATAAATTATTTGGGCCAAGACAGATCATTTTTTTGTGAAGGTGGAAAGCATGAAGTTTAGGGTTGTGTGAGATTAATTATATGTAAATGTTTAATGGACTATATTTATGGTCCTGATTATATATTGACTCAATTAAAACTTACAACATAAATTATATTTGATCCTTGTTAGGTGATGAGATTTGAGGTTACAATGGCTATTGAGATATTTGTGGAGAGGCCCAATGTCTATTGTAATATTTGAATCATATAAGGGATATATGGATTTTGATTTTTATGAGTTTGTTTGGGATGAATCTAGAGTTGATTGAACATGTTGATGTGGGGATTAACGTTTTTTGAGATTAATAAACGAATGATTTCTTAATAAATCTTCTTTAATGATTGATTGCTGGGATTATTTTCTATCTGCATTCCTTTCCCCACATATTGAGGAAATTGTATATTACAGTTTATGAATAAAATTTGTAGTCACTATATTCATTTCCAAGAGTACCTAAAAATATGAAATTGTAAATGAATGACATGTTTAATACCCAAGGGTATCATTCATCAATAAATTCATATAATAATGTTAATCCATAGAAACTATGGACTTAATAGGCATATGACATGAGGGAATATACATCACATTAATGGGTAATTAAATGATACATAGAATAATTTTTTTGTTAATTAATAGGTCATTTTTTAAATAACATAATGTCAAATTCTAAAAATTATATAAGTAATTTAATGCAAGTTTCCCTAAATTCAAGTGTGCTTATATTATATTTAGACCATACCAATGGAAGATGGGTGTCAGAGTGATAAATTCTATAGTTGACTCCTAGTCTATGTTTTAAAAGTAGTGTTTTTATAAACAATGTTACATCATGTATGTTTTTTATATCATAATCTACCCCACCGAAATAGGTAGGTATATTAACAATCATTAGACTCTTGGTGGGTGTTTTCAATAAAATCTATGTTGATGAGGAATTATTGGAAAACTCTCCCTATAGATCCTTTATCATCTCCTGGTTGTTTTGTGTTTCAGTATACTTTGTGCATTGTTTTAACTATATATTTTTATAGAGTTATAAGATTTAATTTGGTTGATTCAAACACATGTATCGTAAGATATATTATACTAACAGTTATTATAAGTATGTCATGTATTAGAGATAAGGGCTTGATATACATTAATTATTTTATGGGATTTTAATGATTTATGTAGAATACCCATTTTATAGTACATGATATTCATGTTTTAGGGGATCGTAAGAACTACTTGGCTTCTATGTGAAGATGTGGTATGAGAATATGAGATTATACAAAACCTGAGATTCATATTGTAATACTTTAGACATGTTGTTTTCATGTTGGATTATTTTGCATAGTTATGGCTTAATGTGTATGATTTTTGGGCCTAGGAAAACATACAAGGAGGTAATAGAGGGGTTCATTCATTTTATATTATATTATAAGATCATTTCACGTGATACATTGTGAGAGATAGATATACTGAGGTTGTAAACATAGTTTACAAGTTTAGGTTATGAGTTTTGTTCATCTATTGTTCACAAATAATTAATACACATTCATTATATTATTAATCAGAGGATATAGTGAGGATCTTAATGATTATACCAGTTAGGCTCCCCCCATGTATATATTAACTATTTCTTAGGTTAATAAGACATGTATAGAGATCGATCTAGTATTTTCTAGGTTGTGGTTGTTCATGGAATGTTCTGGAATGGTGAAAACTATTGAGTTTATGTTTTCATATGTGTAGTTGATTTCCAGCTGATTTAGTCTTGTATGGTGTTAAATATATCTATTTTGGGTTACTTGACCTTTATCATAAAATTTTTATTAGTATATTAATTATATCACACTCCTATAAATTTTTTATAGTGTAATTCCACACATTTTTATTCATGTTATACCCTCAGTTATTTTCACCAACCCATGGCTGGTTGGAGGTATGATTTGGGTGGTCACCATCTCACTTATCTATTTTATGGAATAAAAGGGGTACCTTTTGTTAGAGGGGTTTATGTGTAAATTTTACCTATGTTTAAGGATGATATATATAATGGAGATAATATCTTGGATCCTATGATACTACAAGGGTTAATATGGAAACAATGTTATCAAAGATCATTAATAATTGTAATAAAGGGTGACTCGATTAGACCATAGAATTTAGGTCTTCCATGTGATTTGATTCATGGAACATTATGTTTATAGATCCTACAGAGTGATGTGATATTTGTTGTGAGGAAGATACCTAGGAGAGTGCCACACATCATTCATCATTTCACATGTATTTTTAATGGTTATACTACGAAATTAGGATCGAACATGAATAATATAATTAAATACTAATTGTCAAATATTATTTATTCTAGGATTAGGAGTATATACACATTTTTATCTATATATCTAGGTGGATATCCTTGTCATATTTTTTAAATTGATGTTTATCAAAACATTCTAGATGGTCTCCAAGGAGTATATATCAATAAATTTGACACATAGAGTAGGAAAATCCAATTGATTGAATTATATATTTTTTAAAAGTAAATGGGTTCCATTTCACACACATTTACAGAAGAATTATTGGAAGAGGATGATCATTCATTCAGTTTGTTCCATTCTTAGAGGGGGAACATAGTTTTTTATTTGGGATGATGTTTCTTGGAGAAACAATGTAGCGGTGGATCGTTTCCCCTGAGTATAGTGAGGAGTTAGTGGTCTCGTTGTAGATATTGGAAATCTATTTTCATGAAGAGTATCATTCTTTGACCATGATAGTGACCAGTCACTAGTATCTTCTTTTCATTATAAAGGGGATATATAGTGCACAAGAGTTAAAGATTTCACAAACCAGCTTAAGTGCCTCGGTAACTCGATAACCAAACTAGCCCTAACATAGCCTGAAGGCCGTTCCCAATCCCCATGAGTTGGAGACTAGAACTTGACATCATAAAAAATGAAATTGGGAACAAATTTTCCAAAAAAACCATAGAAGAAGTAAAAGAGATACGACATTATGCATGACAAAAGTAATCTCCACTGGGGGTAAAGTAACAAAATATTACAAGACATAAAAATATGAATGTTCTACCAACGATGTACTAAAATATAAAAATAGCACCAAGGACCCTAAGGATACATGTCACCCATCCAAATCTCAATAGCTAGATACAACTCTATGAAATATCTACCCATAGCTCAAACATGGAAAAAGAAATCATACATAATCCTAAAGTTAAATAGTATTGTGTGATCCTAATCCTAGTAAGATACCCACAATAATTACATATTTGATTAAAAATATAGATTTTTTAATGAGAATATTTAAATTCACAAAATAAAAATTTTTCTCAACTCAAAAGCACATCTAAAAATCAAGCAATTAATTTTAAAAATGATGGAAAAATACTTTGAAATCATAGAATTTACATTGCAAAAGGTGGAATATTTCTAATTTTTTTTTAATTAAAACATTTACATAAAATCGATTATGTAAACCTTGATAATTCATGTAAATTACATTTAAAATTTTGGCATATATTTATATATCATATATAATAAATAGGCGTGTAACATTATAATGTGACATGTATGTAGGATGGTATTAACTAGCTATATGATTCCACACTCTCTAAGTGATTACAACAAAATGAGTGTACTCACATCCCACTAAAACTGGCTTGAGGTGACTCATGACCCTCCCAATTTGTAAATGACCCACCGAGTTATGTTTTAAAACATTGTAATTGCTTAGAGAGCATCCAAATAACTCACCAACTACCTAAGTCTTGCATATTCACTTACATGATAGGAAATATACTTTATGATTTCGTAAAATATAATAAATCCCAATCATCCATTTCAAAAATTCAAATTTCATTCCATTTATAAAATGATTTAAATAAAAATAACATTCCATATACACAAGATAAAACTACTATGTTTCTATAAAATAATATAATTCTATTTTTAAATGTTTGAAATCCATTAAAACCCAATTACATCATTTTTAAAATTTATTTCCATAAATTATTCAACAATTTAATTGAAAATATTTCAATGAAATAAAAAATTTAAATTCAACAATTTTAATCGGACAGTTTTGATGAACTTACCCCAATTCAATGAAATCGGGTGTTTTCTATATTTCTCTACCAAAATTGTTAATTTCAAATATATTGGTTCACTGGAATTGGGTGTTAATAATTTAATTGAATGAAAATTTGAGAAATATAATTTAAATCAATGGTTAAATTAAATAATGAAATAGAAGGATAAAAAATTTGGCTAATCGGGATGGGACCACCTATCTTAAGGTCGTCGATGACAGTGGAAATGACAAACTACCTTTTGTTGTATAATACACCTCCTCATGGCCTTATTATCATATGTTTCTACACAACAAGAGACGACATTCCTCAAACATTCCTAGAACCAAAACCAACTATTTTAATTCATATTGAAATAAAATACTACATGTGATGGAACCTTCTCTCTCTTTGATAAATTAATGAAATTATCCTTTATAATTATCATAATAATTATATTTTTATAATTTTATCACCAATTAGTTTTTATAATTATATTTTTTATTTAGATAATAAATTATCCTTTATAATTACATTTCAATAATTTTTATTAACAATTATCATTTATAATTTATCCATTGATAATTTCAAAAGTATTGTTTAATAAATTCAGTAACTATTATTTCATAATAAATGAAATTTTCTTAAGATAATTTCGATAATATTTTCATATAATAATTAATGTATCATTTTCCAATGATAATTTGAATAATATTTTATTTGATAAAAACAAGCAACTATTATTTAATAATTCAATGTAATTATGTTTTCCAATCTCATTTAAATATTCCATGATAATCACATTTGAGTATCATTTCAATAATCATGGTAATTATCTTTTTAAATTTTGGTAAATTATATATTGATTATTTTTAATTAAATATACTATTTTTATTGTGATTATCAAAGTATATATATATATATATCCATATTTATATAAAAATATTTTGGTACATTTATTTTAAAAGAACCATTTAAAATGAAGAAAAGATAATTGAACAATACATTACATCCTTCAAATCAAAAATATGATTTAGATTCTTCTCATTGATATGATCACAACGACACTAATGGTTTTCAATTATGATCAATAACATAGAAGATACTAAATTTAGAATTTTGGAATAATAACAACAAATTAATAAATTTATTAATTAAAATATTCCTCATTCTAAGGTGGTACACATAGTGGAGTTACGAATGGAAATGGTTGACACACCAAAGAGGAAAAGAAAGACTAGTTTCCCTCTATAAAAGATCATTAGACCACCATTGATCATGTTTAGAGGAGATTCAAATTGGTCTAGACTCTATGAAATCATCAAAAACCGAAGCTAACAGGATTGGGATATTTTAAACCCTAAAAACGCATCACTAAATACCCATCATTCAATATCCATCTAAATATATGTTTGAGATATATTAATTAATTAATATTTAAAAAATTCATTAAAATTATTTAAATATAAAAGGGTTAATTTCGTGAGTGAGGTATCCAAACATTTGATGCTTACAAATTTTATAGCTCGCCTAGGGTAAAAATAGTGTCTTCGACCTATCAGTGGTCTGTGATTTCCTATTCAATGAACAATTTTGGAATTATTGAATTATTTTCAAAAAAAATAGTCCAATTAAAATAATATATTTAATATTTTAATTCAGAAATCACCGAGACATTGTGGGCCCCAAAATATCACTATAACTCAGTGACAAACTCCATAAACATTAAATTGAATATTCAAAAATATTATCATGAATTTAAGTCCTTTATCAAAATTATTAAATTACTTCGCTAATAAATAATAATTTTTATTTCATATTTAAAATATTAATAATTTTACATAATAGGGTTTAGTAAAACCTAAAAATAGAAATGAGATGTTACAACGTCCCCACCATATGATCTGCCTATCACACGAGAACCTATGAAGAATCCCACATGTCCATAATATGAGGCAAAAAAACTATCATCAGTGAATCCATCTCTCATGTATCATGAGAATCAGAACCATGTTATCATAGCATTCATACCAAAGGTATATACCTCCCACAAAGTACCTTGGTCTTCGTATCAACAACCCTACCACTAGTTTAGTCACCGATAAATCAAGTTCCACTTCAAGATCCTACCCTCCCCAAACATGAGATGGGTTAGAGAGATACATTCACAATAGCGACTCATGGAACACATTATGTATCGACATCAATTGTGGTGTTTGTTATAAATGGCACCTATATTTCATAACCTGATAAACAACCTCTAATGGTCCCACAAGTATATTATATATTTTACCTTGTCTACCAAGATGTCGATGACCGAACTGGGGTGAAACCATCAAGAACACATGGCCACCAAATGAAAACTCAAAAGGACTACGAAAATGATCAGCATAAGAATTGTATCACCTATATGTTGGTAATATCCTATAAATAATAAACTGAATCTTTGATATTGTCTCTTTTACTAATCATGGTCCAAATAAAGAACACTCACCAATCCCCAAACATCACAATAGAAGTTGAAAATACTACTCATATAAGGCCAAAAAAGGTGCAATTATGAATGCAGACTAGTAAAAATTGTTATAATAAAACTCATCAAGACACTAATGATCATCCCAAACCCCACCAAGTAGAGAACACATGTGTGAATCATAACCATAAGATTATTTTCAAACATGTAATTCATCTTGTTAAATTTCGATGAGGCCAAGCGGTAAGATGTAATTAAAACTAGTTGATTATCGAGCATCAAGTCAATGGAAAACACAACCTCTATTTCCAATAGTAAACCATAAAATTAAAAAAATAATTATGGAGTGAATGTGATGAAAAACGAGGGTGATCTTCGCTCATTAAATCATTATCCATATCCAAAGCATACCTTAGTATCATGATCCCCAACTTCAAATAAGAAGGTCTGGCTTTTCTCGACTGTTCCTGTAATTATCCTTGAATGAAAATAGGGACAACACATGGTGTAGTAATGTAGACTTGTTGGAGATTAGAATAAATCTATGCTTTATTGGAAATGATTCAATCCATACAGAATATAATGTCACAAGATTTCACATAGACTACCAGAAAGCTCCACCAAACTCAAAATCTAATAGAGAGAAGACACAAACGAGACTATATAGACCCTTCTATATTTCCATAGCATGGGTTTTATTTATGGCCACATCAAAATGTATTTTTTCCATAAGAATATATAATATATTAATGATACAAGTTCAAATACATGAGTAAGAAACACATGTATCAAATAGAAAACTCCTTAATAATGAAAATATAGAAATGTTATCTCTCATGATCAATGGGTCATATAATATTACTCTGTACAATATTTCAATACATGAAGAAGCATCATTTCAGATTCTTTTTGATGGAATGATTTTTTAATCGATGCATTTGATATCCCCACATATTCATCACGAGGTTATGATTATTATCACTGTGTAGACTAGAATGTTTTGGAAGAACTTTTGTTAGTTCTATAAACATCTATAGTAGCTATAGTTCATGGGATCCAACATGAAAACCCCCTTGGAATGTCCTGGTTTTCCATAAAATTTGATAATCAATGAACTTTCTCTTAGTGTTATAGGACACCTAGAATAACAATACTATCAAGAACCATCATGAGAATCATCATGCTTCTTTTTCCCATTAAGGGTATCATAACGCCACTAGGAGAAGAAATACCTCCTAACAACCCTAACATATTATTGAGGTCCATCTCTACCATCATCTCCCTATATATCACATGCACATGATTTTTTATAATTATCTATAAAATATGAAAATGGATATATAATTGATTCCCTAACTCTAACCAACGATCCTTAATCCTCTCATTAGACACGTTCTTAGGTGAAAACTACACTATCTTGGAAAACTGATTTGAATATTTAGTCACTGTTCTGTCAGGTTGCTGAAGCATTAAAAAAATCACAGTCGTAGCCACTACCATTCACTCTAGGTAGAACTGATTAATGAAAGAAAACATGATGTCTTTCCATGAAAATATTTCATGTTTCTTTATTGTATCCATTGTGTCCCACCTTCTCTGACTCGGCCCATCTAGCATAACTGTGGAAAATTTTACTTTGTTCTTGTCCAGGGTCTCAAATAACCAAATCAGATGTTCTATCCTTCTCAACCATTCCTCCTCATGATGAGGATCCGTTAAACCTTTGTAAACTGATGGTTTCTACAAAATTAACTCTTGGTAATGATTTTAATGAACACCCCTTAAGGTACCGTTGTTGGATCATAAATGGGGGCTTGTTCAAGTTACCCCACTAAGGAACGGATAATATGCATGATCACCTCAATCATATTTGTTTCCATAATACAAATTTATTTCTAGGGTTTAGTAGAATACTACACCTAAATCAAACATTCATGTATAATTATAGGCTTGATGTTACACACCATCAATATACAACATTTAAGACATGAAGTAATGCTCAAACAGGGCAACGAGGGAAATTAAACCTTACATAAAGAACAACCAAGATTTTAATTCAAATATACCCAAAAAAAGTTAAAATACTAGAACTAACCCATACAATATCTTTTTGTATCCACCACATGTAACTTATGATTCCTTACGGGGAGAGATGGCGAGGAACTCAATTACAACTACCTTCTAAGTCCGTAAAATTACTCTCAACATCACACAATCATCAAGGAAATATTATTAACTTGATCCTCTAATACCACATTGTCATAAACCAGCCTAGGTACCCCGGTAACCTGATAACCGAGTTGGGCCTAAAAAGTACCTAACGGAGTTCTTGATCCCCAAGAATTGGTGAATGGCACCTGACATCATACAAAATGCAAGTGGGAATGAAATTTTACAAAAAAAAATGTAGAAGTAAAAGGATAAGAAAATATTCATAACAAATGGAAGCCCTAATGTGATTAAAGTACCAGAATAAAAAAAATATAAAAATCCCATAGTACTAAAAACCATTTAATAGAATGAGAAAACAACACCAAGGTCCCCAAGGAAACAACTCACTATGTCCAAATATCAATAGCCAGATGCACCTATATGAAATCCCTTTCCATTTATCTAACCATGAAGAAGAATGTCTTCAAACACCTGATAGAAAGATTAGGCTGTGATCCTATCCCTAGAAGTATTCCACAATTGATTCCATAACAAATTATAAATATAGATTATCCAATGAAAATATAACAATTTTGAAAATAAATTGGATTGGAAATTCAAAAATGCATTTTTAAAAAATTCTATCAATTTTCAAAATTATTGAAATATATTTTTATTTCAATTGGTTAACTTTAAAAGTGATAAAATATTTCTAAAACAATGTCTTAAATAAAAAATTTAAATAAAATATTTTTTGTAGGTCCAAAAAACTCATGTAATGAAGTTCTTCATCATTTACATTCAGTTATATCTCAAATATAAATTAACAAAAGAGTCACATGGAGATCTTTCATATAGGTATGATAATATTAACTATTTATAGGATTACCCCACTATAATTTTTATCAAAACAATATGAATATACTCACATCCCCCTAACACTGGCCATATGTGACTTGTCGCCCTCCAATAAGGGATATGACCCATATTAGGAATGTTTTAAACATTGTAATATCTTGGAGTTTATAAAAATAACTCACTATCTACCTTTGGATTTAATGTTCTCTTACATGATGTGAAACTTATTTTATGTCCTTTTAATATATGATAAATCCCATTCATCCATTTCAAAAATTACAATTTATTTCCATGTATATCCAAAAATAATTCTAATATAAAAACATTCAATTTCCATAGCATAAAACCACTGGGATTCAATAAAATAATTTTAAATCCATTTCACAAGTTTTAAATACCTTCACAAAAAATTCCATATTTTTCAAAATTCATTTCAACAATTAAATCCAACAACTTAATTGAATATATTTCTACTATATACAAAATTTAAAATTAAATATTTAAATCATTAATTTCTATAAACACATCCCATATGAATGTAATTTTTGATTTAACAAATTTCTATTCCAAAACCATTTATTTTAAATCTCTCGGTTCACTATTGTTGGATTTTATTAATGAAATTGAAGTAAAATGTGAGAAATTGAATTTAAAAAAATTGAAATAATTTAGGAAATAAAAGGATAATGAACTTGGAAAATCCGGATAGAACCGTAAAGCTTATGGTCATTTATGTTTGTGAAAAAAACAACTCTATTTCGATCCATACACCTCCGTGTGGATTTATTATTCTAATTGTTGACACACCATGCATTGACGTTCCTCAATCGTTCATAGAACAAAAAATAACTATTTTATTTAAAAAACCAAATAAAATACCACAGGTGATGACACCTTCTCTCTCATTGATAACATGATGCAATTATCCATTAAAATTATTTTTATAATTATATTTTTATAATAACATGAAATATGATACATTATAATTATATTTTATAATTATATCACAAATTATATTTTATAACAATATTTTGGTAATATTTATTACAAATTATCTTTTATAATTTATCCTTTGATAATTTCTCTATTATCAATTGAAAGATTTTGTAATTATCCTTTGATAATAAATTAAATTACCGTATGATATTTTTATCGTATTTTTCATTACATAATAACATTATAATTATCCTATAGTCAATTTAATAATATTATATTCAATACAAACATTTAATTATTCATTAATAATTCATATTAATAATAATTTCCAATTAAATTTAATTATACCATTAAAACCCGATACGATTATCAATTTAATAATATTGGTAATAATATTTGTTCATTTCTATAAAATATATATTTTTAAATTTTATTTAAAATAAACTACTGTTAATGTGATTATCAATATATATATATATCCAAATGTATATAAAATTATTTACATAAATTTATTTAAAAAATCATTTAAAATTTATAAAAAATGCGTTAATAATACATTTAATTTATCAAAAAATTGATTTAGGTTCTTCTCGTTGATAAAAATCCAACAGCACTGAATGCATGTAATTATGATGAATAACATAGAAGATATTAATTTTATAATATTATAATATTAATAAAAATAATGTTAAATAATTAATTAATTTAAAAAACCTTATTCTATGTTTGTGCTCACTTTGGTCATAAGCATGTATGGGGTTGACACTCCCAAAAGTGGAAATGGAAGACCGATCACCAACAATGAAAGATTATCAGACATTCAACAATCACATTTCTAGGATATTCGGGGTTGTCTGGACATTATGAAATCATCCATCACCCACTCTAAAATATTATGATATTTAAGACCCTGGAATTTCATCCTTGAAAACCACATATTCAATTTCAATTTCAATATAAGTTTTAATATTGTTATGAGAGATATTAACTATTTAATATATAAAAAATGTTTAAAATTTAATTAAATATAAAAAGGATAATATTCAGTAGTGGGACATACAATTATCTAACACATACAAATGTTATCCCCCACCTAGGGTAAACATGATGTCCCAGACCAATCAGTGGTCTCAAATTTAATATAAGATGCAAAATTTTAGTGTTATTCAATATTTCTTAATAATAAGTTTGTGATTATTATAATATATTTAAATTGTTTATTTAGTCTCCACAGAGTCTTTTAGGTCTCATAATCTAACATTAACTCAATGATGACCTTGGAAAATATTTAATTGAATATTAAAATCTGCTTACTCTAATTTCAATCCTTTATCACATTTATTAAATTATTTATCTTGTTATTCAAACTTTTTTCTTTTCCACATAAGATATTAATAATTTGATATAATAGGGTTTAAGAATTCTTGAAAATAGTAACGAGATGTTACACATAATCTATTTCTTTAATTTTCTTCGATATGTGTACTATTTATAGATGAGGAGGCCTGGGTGAGGAATTTTTAGAAGTATTTGGTAATATTTATCTATCACTGAGTCACACCATATTTTTGATGATATATCTCAATGTGCTATATAGAGTAGAAGTTATTGGGAAAACACTAATCAGATATAGATTATCATGTGGGCGCATTCATTAAGATTCCTCGTAATGTTGATATGTGTTAAGGGGCCCCTAATTTCTTGAAAATATGATCTATCCTAAAAAATAGGATGTCCCACCACTCATAAAATTTTTTAGGGGTGTCTTAACTTTTAAAATTTCTAGGGATCATTTTTTTCTTATGTGACATGTGAGGTCATCAAAGGTGAGAGTGTCTAATGTTTTCGAGATGCATGTGTGAACAAATTGTTCTATTTTAGGTTCTTCCATGGATCCAACATTAATTTAGGTAGTATCAATACAATAATTTATATTGTTATTATTATTGTTTTGTGGGTGTAGGTAAAGGATAGATCCAATATGTTCCTTATCCATAAAAAGTAGTGTGTGGTCGTGAGAGTTTTCATCATTATACTCTGAGAGCCCATAAATCCAAACATAGTATGTTTAATGCTCTATAATTTCCCTAAATGAGAGAAAAAAATATAATTCATTGTTCTAGTTACGTGTTTCATAATATAATGTATGCGTACTTTGATTCAGGGGAGACATACTCCTTCATTTCACCCACCGTAGAACTTGTCTTTGTACTTGAGGTGGATCCATATTCAATTTCATTATCATTGACAGTGATAAATAGATGTAAGAATTATCTATATTTATTATGTTGATATTGTGATATAGTTTTGGGAAGAAAATATCTTTTTGGAAGTTATTATTATTACAAACAAAACCCTATAACATAATACTTAATATGAACTGGTTATATTTTTGGAGGTTATTATGGATATAATTAGGAGATATATTGGGTTCAATGATGCATATAGCGATCCAAAAGGTCTTTCTTATGATAAATGTCTTTTAATGGGGATTTTTTTTAATGATATATTTCTAAATGGCCAGGATAATTCTTTCGTTATAACAGGATGAACTGTTGGTGTTTCCCTAGTTTGGGGAAGAATACCCTGATGTTTTTATTAATGAGGTTGTGGTGTAACCACAATAATGATATATTGAGTTTCTGGTATAGATTTAACTAATGAATTATTTAATCATTATATTCTCTATTAAGGATGTTTCCTTGATAGTTACAAGATCGATGTGTGTAGTTGGATGATCTGTTATAGCGAGGTTTCTTCTAGCCAACTATGTTCCCATGGGGTGAACTAAAATTGTTCGAGGAGAAGGATAATGAAAATTTTCACCTCTATATCAATTAATATAAGATTAATTAAGATACAGTAAAGAACCACTATCATTTTACCAGGGATTATGATTTATTCTACCAATTGAATGGATAAAGTGGGTTCTTGATGATCAATCTATAATGAGGATATCCTCAAATTCCGGTAAAGGATTAGGATCTTCCAAATATGTCATTCTAATAATTTCATGGGTATTATGAGTTTATTTAGGTGAAATGTAGTGTTACTTACCAACTATCCTTGTTCATGGGTGTTATAAATACATTTTTTAGGGAGTTCTTGGATCTTTTCATAGTGGTTTCATCTACAATGTACTCATGTAATATATATATTAAGAGGATAATAAAGAGAATATGTAGGATGTTTTAGGAGTTCATAATCAGAAAAAATTATTTTAGATGTTTTCAACGTCTGATTTTTGGTTCATTTTGTTTTTTATTGTGAAATTTTGGGACATAATTTTGAATGTTTGTGGATATTTAGAAGATCGAGGTATTTATTTCATGGGAAACCCCTAAGAGAGTTTCATAGGTTTGAAGTTTCTATTTATTCAATAAATTACATGAGTTTCTTTAATGATTTCACTCATTCTAAAACAACTCTAACTGATGTGGCCAGAAAAGATCACATGTTCTTGTGGATTGACTGGTGTAGACATCATTCATGTACCTGAAAAAGAATTTGTTTAGTGTTGTTATCCATTTTTTTATAGAGGAATTTTAGTTTGAGAAATTCTATGATGGTTAACATTTAGCATTAATATTTTTTTTGTGATGTAGTGGACATCCATTTTGTCCTACGGGTATCATAATTTGAGGACCAATGAGTGTAATTATTCCTTCCATGATCTCAATTTGGTAGAAATTGTATTTACCTCAAATGTTTTGTGGCATTGACTCATTGAATAGATTTTTGTTATTCTTTTCGACCATAATAACCAGAGGTGTTTCTTAACTCACAATGACCCAAATGTGAAACATAAACAATTGATTGAATTATTATAGGATCATGGATTTGATATTTCATATAAACGAAGTATGGGTAATGTCACAGTTGATGTATTGTGAATGAAGTCATATAATGATTCCCAACATGATCCTTCACATTTATGGAGGGTGATGGAAGTGATTTCAGTTATGTATTTTGATGTAGGGGAAGAATGTGGTAAATATTGTATTTTCCATATTACATTGTAGCCATATTCTATGTATTTGAAGGAAGATTCCCAAATAGGGATTCTATGGTGGTGGTTAAGATACATTGAGACGATTTTATTGATTCCCATAATGGTTGGTCTAAGGATGAAAAATACTATTTATTATTCCTAGAAAGGCTTTTCATACAGTTGGATATGTGTGATATTCTTCTCCATGAGTTACATATCACACAAATTGTGGTACATCCTATAATAATATAATGTATCAATATCTAAGAGGGAATTTTTAGTGTCCAATTTTAAATAATTCAATTATAGAGTGTTTTTGTCATTGTTTTGTCTTCCGGAAGGTGATGGTTTAGAACTTTATTCCTGGAGGCTTTCTCAAGAGACTGCATTTTACTCAGTAGAAGTGTGATGTCAACTTGATGGACATATTTAATTTTTTACCTCGATCTAGTAGAGGATTTCATTTTCTTTAGTTTATAGTGTATAATTTGGTGAAATCTACTATCTTTATTGTAGTTAATGATTCAAAACTAGTGGAGGTTATTTTCAATGCAGTAACCAGAGGAGTTTGTGAGACTCCAATGAGTCTCATAGTTGATCATATCAGAACATGATCCCCATTTTAATTCATGTTTATGAAGTGACATCCAACATGATTTTGGATATCATCTATACAACAACACATCTTTTCATCTATAGATAGACAGTTAGATAAAGAGGACCATCGAAAATAAAAAAGACTTCTATTATTCATATTTCATTGTTTTTAAAGGACTCTATATGAGGAAACATACTTATATAATGTTTCCATAAAATTTTAGTTTCCAATCCACCATTGGTATGACATTTATTAAATATTGTAATGGTTTTACATTCTATTTTCTATTCATTAGACTAGTGTCAAATCATTAACAATTCCCAGGAAAGGACTAGTTCACAATAAAACAGAGTTCTTTCTGGTAATTATGCAGAATATGAAGAATGTGTAGGCTCAATAGATATCATATAATGTTCATAATTTGAGACCTACTAATTTAAATATTGGGGATCATGTCTTTTTTAACATTACACCTCAGAGTGTTAGGTAAAGGAATGACTATGGAGTTAGATTTATCATTGATTTGTTGGGAATTCTGAGGTATTATATAACAATGAACCTAGATAATATCATATAGCACTTTAACTAAAGATGATACATATGTATTCTATGTTTAATGTGTCAAAAATATAATGTTACTTTCATTTTTACACTAAAATCAATGGTTGGGGTGAGATCAAGGTTGAAAAGGATGTGACTATTATGGAGAATAATGTGGTGATTCAAGACCTTAGAGGGAAGGTGCTTTGTAGATATGTTATTACCTTATTTTGTGAATTCTACCAACATGGTGCTATGGAATAGGTAACATGTGATAATGAAGAATAGATACGTACTCATTACCCTAAGCTATTTGATGTTTTCTTTTCACTTTTAGTATTTCCTTTTTTGGTTGAATACAATTTTGATTTTATGATATTTCTTCCTCTTGATTATATATTTTTAATCTTGATAATGTATGATATTTTTCTCCACTACGAGTGTGTTTAATTGGAGGTAGTTGGTTCTCCGTGTTTTTGTGATAAGTTTCACTAATAGAGTCAGTTCACCTCCTATTATAGTGTTATTTTGTAGAGGTGTCTTCTAGCGTACTCATATGGGCAAACCAATTACCTTATTTTTGTTTGGGTTTTGATTAAAATTATAAATATAGGGAATAATTTGATTGGAATTTTTTTTGGGGTATTGGATCATAGTAGCCCATCCCTAGTTAGTTTTGGGTGTTAGAGGTTCTCATATGAAGCTCAAGGAGAAATCATGGGAGTAAATATGAAATCTTGAATTTTTTTATATAGTGTATCCTTGGGATATGTTTTAGGATTGATTATAATAGTATTTAGAACCAATTAGTATCATAAATAGGCTTATAGAAGAATTTTTTTTATCTATTTCCATTTTATATTATAGTGAAAAAGAAATAGTTCGATTTTATAAGAGCGTAATCAATGGTTGAACGATGCTGTGTAAAAAAAGTAGAGCTACAATATATGTGTTTGAGTTTGTTCATCTAATTAGGGGGTAGGTTTACTATAGATAATAGATGCATTGTAACCTACCTTCTTAGTTAATATGTTATGTAGTGTTGTGGATTATGTTTTACCATGACATGTCCTTTTGTTACTACGATCAGTTATGGGTTTAACACTATGTTTAATGGATGAAATTTGATGATGTTGGTTTTTACATCATCATGGTAGTTAGTGTTGTGGTATATTGGGTTGTGCTAGGGTCCTCTAATTTTCAATTTTCTTATAAATACCCTCCAACTCCAAAACATAATTTTCTATCATAAATAATTTCAATAACTTGTAAATGCATAATTTTTTATAAGTTCACTGAATTATATTTCGAATGGAATTAATCTTCGACTTCCAAATATCAATATGTAGAGATTAATGTTTATTTGTACCACATTTTCTCATATTTTATCCTTCATTAAGTGTATTTTCTTCGATTCATCATTTCATTCAGTGGATGTTTCTCTCAATATTTATTATAAACATTCATGTATTATTGCAAGTTGTATTTTGTTGAGACTTTATTAGAATAATGACATATCTAATAGAAGAGGTGTTAAAAGATCAATATTATTGATTCATTATCGTGTGATAACCATAGAAATATTTAGATACTTGTTACATTACTTATATTTTTATTTTATATGAAAATATAAATTAACCATGATTAACTTCATTGTGTGGTGTTGGGATTGGCTATAATAATGGATAATCTAGGATAATAAAAGAACATTTTAATATTTTCTGATTTTTTATGTAGCAATGTGATAATGGTTTACCTCTTTATTTTCTAGATAGTTTGATATCTATGTTATTATTATTTATCATATTGTTTATTCCTTTATTATAATATTCTTAAATGGAATTGTTAATGATTGTAAATATCATGAATTGGTTTTTTAGATTTTGTTATAAAGATGCATCTTTAATTATAATGGCATGTTCTAGGATGTTTTTCCTTAATGATTGTTGAAAATGGATATAATGAATGATATTGTCTTTAAATAACATTATTTACATTTATATATAATTGATTAGCTTTCTTAGAGTTGTGACATTTGTTAAATTAATTTTAAAATAAAATATGTAATATATCCAGTAGTTTGATAATGATAAATGCTTGGGTTCAAGTTATCTTTTTTTTATTATGAAGGTATAATACCTTGTGTTTTTGGTCATGTGGGTCTTTATTCATGTTTTTGGTAAATAATTTATTTAGGGGGCCCAGTTTCCATGTTGAAATTAATTTTTTTTCTTCCTTCTCTATTGAGATCGATTTTTTTCGTTGTTAGTTTACTTTATTGGAGCCTAGGGTGGCTAATGAGGTATATGTAGTCATGCTTTGAATTTTTGTTAATAGTTAATGACAATAATGGTGATATGCATGCTGATATGATGTATAATTTCAATAATGAAACAAAAGATGATTGAACAAAATATATATTGCAATACATAATATTTTCCTTATATATATGATGATTTTATAATAAATTAGTCCAAATTATAGATTTTTGGGTTGTTTATTTACTTGAATTCATTTCCCTACATCTTAAGCAAGATGGATGTGCATGGTTGTGTATCTAGTTTGTGGTAGCATATCTTCATTCCTATTATACCTAGAATTACTGAATACTTGAAGATTAATTAACACTTTAACCCATGTAGTTGATTCTTTTTTGAATGAAAATGGGAAGCATAATTTTGAGACACTATGGGCTCTATTATTTTTTCCTAGATGACATGGGTATCACGTTGGTTGTTAAGAAATTTAATATTGACTAATGTTTATGGTTATTTAATTTATAATGAATTAATTAATGTGTGATTATATTATTAAATGTAATGAAATAACTTATTGTAAGACATATCAACTTCTTTTATTCATATTTAATATGTAGATCTCATGGTGGAAGTTTACATTCCAACTAACAGTTTTTGAAATTTATTCTAGTAATGGGGTTCTCCAAATATTTTGTTATATAATATAGTATATACTATATGTTTTGGGATTTCATACACTAAAACAACCATTTTATTAGGGTGACTAACACCTACTAGACTCTATTAGGGTGTTGTTGTGGGGTATATATTGTCTCCACAATACTCTAAATTTTATAATTTTTTTTATGTTTATAAAAACCCATGTTTTTTCTAATAATGTTTTGTTTAGTGAGTTTTATTGGAATTTATATTCTATTTCAAGGAATTTATCAATACAATAATTATTCTGGATACAATATTAGTAATCATATGTTACACTAAATAACTAATTTTTTGCATATAGTATCTAACCTACATTACACTAATGAGTTAGATTATGGGTCAAAAACCCATCACTAGAGTTTGGATTTACAATTTTGAAACCATATGTTCAGAAAAGATGAATGTATAGTTAATTAATGATACATTCAAGATTTTATGCTAATAATGGTGAACATATGGATCATCATCCCAAAACTATACAAAGGAACCCTATGCTATGCAATAGAACCCTACACTATGAAATGAATCCCTAGGTTATGAAAATTATCCCTACACTATGAAATGGAACCATATTCATTGCAATGGAAACCTATGATATGCAGCTCAACCCTACGTTGTGTTCTCAATATTGATGTTCTTTAAGATACATTTTCAATTTGATATTAAATCAATGGTTAATACATAAATGAATACTGATTCAAGGATCATTTTGATTGTTTTATAGAACCATGTTCATCTGAGAAAAAAATCTATCCTATTTATAATGTATGGTAGGACTCTCCTAGTTAATTGAAATTTAAATTTCCACAACAAATCATAATATTCTCTTCGATCTGGAACACCAAAGAAATTCCTTTCATTTATACATATTCCTTTATAATATATCTTCATAAATACACGTGATATGTGATTCACCTACATTTTTTTTAGTTTAAGTTCTTTTTACACTACTACAACAAACAAAAAATTCAAATAGAGGACTAAATTTTTGAGATTTACATTTTTTATCTTTTTCTATAATAAGTTAAAAAGTAATATATTTTGTTTCTATTTTAGAATTGACGATATATATGAAAACTATATCACATCGGACTCATTATCTCTGAATGATTGTTATTTATGAAAAGAAAATCAATATGTTATCAATTGTGTGCTACAATAATTGTGATGTTTAACATGTTTCAACAAAACAATCTCTTTTATTTTATTTGAGTTTCAAATTCTTGTACTCAGTTGTGGTGGAGTATTAGCTTCTTGATCATACTAGTGGATAATCAGTTAAATTTTATAGGACTATAAGACTTTTTAATTTTTCTTGTTTGTATGATGTCAACAGCCTGCACTCACATGTGGAATTTCGTTCTTATGATAAGAGAACTAGAATAGTAAAATTCACCAAACTCATAGAGAGAGTATTTTGGGGAGTTTACTAGGAGATCTTTGTAACCGAACCGCTATAAAAAGACATGTTCATTCTTTCAATTTATCAGCTACATGTTATCATGCATAATAATAACACTACATATTAATATGAATTATATTGGTTATTAGATGATAGAATTGTGGATGATTTTGAAATGACAAAATTGACCCACCCCACTCTTATGTATTACTGTGTATGTGACGACCCATACTTTACATACATTGTTAATACTTCCAAAATTGAAGCACACTTATTACAACATATGACAAAACCACAAAGGATCATATAGGTATAGTGTCTTTAGAAACTGGGGAAACATAAACAACTGGTTCATAAATCTTCTACAGTGTCTCCCATTTATTTCATCATATCTAGGGTCCCTTTTTAGCATATTCTACTTAATATCTATCTTCCTGACCTGGGGAAAAGAAAACACAAAAGGGTGAGCTCAAATGCTCAGCAAGGGCAAATAAAGGAAATAAAAATCATATCATATCTTTTTGAAAATTAAAACCTGCAAAAGAGATCATAATATCTTAACATGGAATAAATCATAGAAGTGAAAATGAGATCCCCATAATCATAACATAAAACTTGAATCTTTGTGGCATGCACACATAATCATGGAAAATCATTTCTTGTTAGTCATGACTCATTGCCAAGACTATCTTAGTGGACAAAGTCCCTTTCTGAACCGAGTTCACTCCTCGTTTCAGTCCTGTATCACTGAACCGAAATAACCTTCCGTTCCAGCCATGTCTATCTCATGAGATATAAAATCATTACCCAATGCATTGGAGGGAGATATAGGTCCCACCCATCTTATAATGAATCCTTTCTTATGTGTTCCACATAATCATAAAACATACATCATCGCATAACACATATAACAAAAATGGGATTCTTGAAACATCATGACATCATAAATCAATTCATATATGATAAAGGAATTCATAAACATAATTCCATCACAACATAGTCAAACCAATGTAAAAATATGGATAGAAACAGAACCCTTTATTATCTTAGATGGAAAATAATTTTGATAAAACACTTGAATTGAATTCTTGAGGAAAATATCCTTTCTTCTTCAAAAACATTTTTCCTTTCATAACATGTCATACAACTTTAAAATAAAAGAAGTTGATTAAAAATAAACTTGAAAACTTGTAAAGGAAGCTTCTTTGAAGAAGTGTTTTAAAAATCCATTCATGCCGTATAAGTTAAAAAAAACATTCTTCGTACTTTTGTCGGAAAAGTCAAAAAGTACCTCGTACGGAAAAACGACAAAAGATTCCTTTCATATTCTTTACTAAAAACTCACCTAAGGGTAAAATTGGATTTAAACTATTTCAAGTGGATGGATACAATATTACATATTGAGGGAACATGGATGTGGATGATAAAATACACCCCAGTAAATACTTACGAATAAACAATCTCGGATAAAAATGAGATTGTGATATTTCCCTTACCTTAGGTCCAATTTGCCTTTTATGTGTCCGAAGCTCCTGTATAATGGTTTAAATAATGTTATTTGACTTATTCCAGAATCATACATATTGATATGATATCATATATGGTCATATTATTAGCTTCTTGTTAGTAATATTTCATTGTTACTTGTTACTCGGGTCTTTATAACTTTTTGTTCTTATGCGTGTTTTGTCGAATAAATTCTTCTTCTTATCTTTAGGTTATAGATACTTCATTTCCAGAATGGTATTAGTGTATTATATACCATATTCATTCATTCAATTCATTTATATAATCATTATGAAATGAAGATCATGTAGAACGAGTCGCATCACATCGTGGAGACGGTATTCCGTACGTACGCACGAGTGATGATATCGTTCCTATGATCGTGGAATTGTATTGGAGTATATATATATTATTTCAGTATCAATATTACTTCATAATAATAATAAATAGTTACTCATTACACCATTATACCCATCCTTGTAATGTGATGGTGGAATATAGATTACACCACGGCGTGGAGACGGTATTCCGTACGTACGCACGCGCGGTGATTTCATTTTTCCGTAGGATGGATAGAAGGAGAATTAGGGTTGTTTCATATTTATAATAACATATCAGTATGTAAGTAATACTGATGTTATTACTTCATCATGAAACAACTAAAGAATAAGAAGTTGAAGAAGAAAGAAATTGAAAAGATCGGTAATGGATATTACCTCTTCTTTGGAACGCCTCTTTGAATCCTCCACTTAAGGAACTAAGAGTGGTCTTTGGAGAAGACCAGGACCTCTAGGACTATTCTAGGGAAGTGGAGGGGAGAAAAGGGTAGGGGTTGGCCGAGCTTGAGTGCTCAATTTGGTGTGAGGAGGAGGGGGAGGAGGTGCCCTTTTATAAGGGAGGAGAGGGGCACCTTAGGAATATCTCAAAATATTATTTTATATTAAAGTCAAAATCGGTTTATAATGGTTCCAAAGGGTCTTATTTCGAAGCTAAAGTGGGGATGGGTCAAAATCCTATCAACCAATAGGATTTAGACAAGTTTAGGGTATTATTTTAACCTTATCAATTAGATTTAACTCTAAGTTAATTAATTTAACTTTTACCGTGTCTTTTTGTTTTCTTTCACTATATGGTTAATACACTTACTATAACATGCCAAACGAACCCCAAATTGTTTATTATTAATATATATATCCTTATCTATGTCATTTGGCCGAACCTTAGATTTTTATGAATAAAATAACAATTAATAATATAATATTTGATTTAAAAACTATTTTGTGTCAATTTTGACACTATTTGATATATGATTTTTGTCAAAGTCATAACAGAATTATATGTTCGAACCAAGTTGATTAAATCAATACTAATATATCATAGTAACCTAGAAAATTAGTGGAATTCATAAAAAGTCTCAAATTACATTTATTTTGGTATTTATATTATCAATTTTGTCAATATTTCATTAATAAGATAATTACTGCATCATCTTTGTGTCATAAATAAATTAAATTATTTGATGTCTAAAAAAACAAATAAAATACCATCATGTAGGAAATCTTTTTAGCTTTCTAATTAATATTTACAATCGAATTTATCTTATGTATAACCCTATATTAAAAATGATTTACTTATTAAACTTTGATTTTAACTATTTTAACCCTTCTTTAAATAAATTAATAATAAATGTCCTAATCTAATCCAAGTGGGCCTAAATGGTCATATTTTATTCCTAAGTTTGTTTTTGGTCGAATTACACTTGTCCAATAGAATTAGGACATGTGTTAGGGTAATATTAATATCATATTTACCCTTAGTTAACCTATTTACTATTAACCGCGGTAAAAATAGTAAAAAGTTACTATTCACCAAAAAATTATTTTCATCTCATTGAACCACATTTTAGTCCTTGATATTAACCGTGTCTCTCGGATTTTTGAAATTCCATTCACAGAAGCGGTAAAATTAAGTTTTATGCAAAATTCAGTTTTTAACCTACCACTTAGTGGTTTCACTATTCATCAAAAATTGAAAGTTTTCAGAAAAATACCAAAATTTCACCCTAGGCTAATTTCGATATTCTGAGTCCAAAAATGAAGTCCATTTTGAAAAATAAAATTTATAAAATTTCAAAAAGTGGTTATTACTATTCATAACAGCTAGTTTTAATAGCATATTGTTGTTTAGTGAAACTCGGTATTGCGTACGACGCAAGCTATCGAGGAAGGTCGCGATTGCGTGTAAAGCAAGCCAAGAAAGTGTTGTGTAGAAAAAGATTCCTTTGATGATTTATATAACATAAAAGTCTCGGGTGTTACATTCTACCCCCCTTAAAAAGAATTTCGCCCTCGAAATTTGTCACTTTGCAACAAACAAATGAGGATACTTCTCCCTCATCATATCCTCAAGCTCCCATGTAGCTTCTTCAAGTTGGTGGTTTCTCCATAAAACTTTCACCAAGCGAGTGGTCTTGTTTCGTAGGACTTTTTCGCTACGATCCAGAATCTCTATCGGCTGTTCTTCATAAGATAGATCTTGCTCCAGCGGTGCAACTTCTGAGCTGAGTACATGTGAAGGATCTGGTATGTACTTTCTCAGGAGAGATACATGGAACACATCGTGAACTTGAGAGAGATTCGGTGGAAGCGCCAATCGGTAAGCTACCTTCCCAACACGATCCAGTATTTCAAAAGGACCGATATATCTAGGGCTCAACTTCCCCTTCTTTCCAAATCTCATAACCCTCTTCCAGGGAGATATTCGTAAGAACACTTTATCACCCACTTCAAACTCTAGGTCTTTTCTTCGGTTGTCGGCATAACTTTTCTGTCGACTCTGAGCTGCTCTTATGTGTTGTTGAATAGATCTGACCTTTTCTGCCATTTCATCAACGAGATCAGGTCCTAATAGCTTTCTTTCCCCAACTTCATCCCAGCAAGTTGGAGTCCTGCATTTCTGTCCATAGAGAGCTTCATAAGGAGCCATCTGAATACTGGAGTGAAAGCTATTATTATAAGAAAATTCCACCAAAGGTAGGTGTTGATCCCAACCTCCTTTGAAATCCATAGAGCAAGCTCTCAACATATCTTCTAGGGTTTGAATTGTTCTCTCAGACTGACCGTCTGTCTGGGGATGATAAGCAGTGCTGAAACTCAACTCTGTATCTAGAGTATGCTGAAGACTTCGCCAGAACTTCGAGGTAAATCTCGGATCCCGATCAGATATAATAGAAAGTGGTACTCCATGCAATCTTACCACTTCCTTTACATATATCCTGGCAAGCTGATCTAGAGAGAAATCCTCTCTAATAGCAATGAAGTGTGCAGACTTTGTAAGACGATCAACTATGACCCAGATAGCATTATTTCCTTTGGATGTTTTAGGAAGTCCTGTGACAAAGTCCATAGTGATGTTTTCCCATTTCCATTCGGGTATGGGTAATGGTTGTAACATCCCCTTAGACTTCTGTCTCTCAGCTTTAACTTGTTGACAAACCAAGCATCGAGAGACATATTCAGCAACATCTCTTTTCATGCCATCCCACCAGAAGTACTCTTTCAGGTCCCTATACATCTTCGTGCTTCCAGGATGAATAGAGAATGAAGAACTATGAGCCTCATCCAGCAGCTCCTTCTTTAATTCGGGGATGGGAGGAACACAAACCCGATTCCTGAACTTTATTATCTCATCACAATCAAGGTTGAATTCAGGAACATTTCTCACCTTCTTTTGTAACTCGACATCTTCTTTCTGTGCCTCTTTAATCTTCACATGTATAGATGGTTGAACATTCATTTGAGAAAGATAAGATTTTTCCCCTTCCATTATAATTCCAAGATCCATCCTTTGTAAATCCATAAATATTGGATCTTTTGTGATCCTCATCATGGATAGACTAGCATGGTCTTGTCGACTTAATGCATCTGCCACCTTATTTGCTTTCCCAGGGTGGTAATGGATTGAGCAGTCATAATCCTTAATCAGCTCCAACCATCTTCTTTGACGCATATTCAACTCCTTTTGTGTGAAAATATACTTTAAACTTTTATGATCAGTATAAATATCACACCTTTCACCATAAAGGTAATGCCTCCAAATCTTTAATGCAAAGATTACCGCAGCCAACTCCAAATCATGTGTTGGGTAATTTTGCTCATGGATTTTCAACTGTCGTGAGGCATAAGCTATCACCATATCATTTTGCATAAGAACACACCCCAATCCCTTCTTGGATGCATCACTGTAGATCACAAACCATTCTCCACTACAAGGCAGTGTAAGCACAGGTGCACTGGATAACCTTCTTTTCAACTCCTTGAAATTCTCTTCACATTCCTCTGTCCAGACAAACTTAACTCCTTTCCGAGTCAACTTGGTGAGTGGATTAGATAATCGTGAAAAATCTTTTACAAAACGTCGATAATATCCAGCCAAACCAAGAAAACTTCGGATCTCAGTTACTGTTGTTGGTCTTGACCATCTTTCGATAACCTCTGTTTTTGCTGGATCCACAGATATCCCCTCTTTTGAGATTATATGACCCAAAAATGCAACTTTTTGAAGCCAAAATTCACACTTGGTAAATTTGGCATAAAGCTTCTCTTTTCTCAGGGTCTTCAATATAATTCTCAAGTGATCTTCATGCTCTTCCTTGCTCTTTGAATAGACAAGAATATCGTCTATAAAGACTACCACAAATTGATCAAGATAGTCTCTAAAGACTCTATTCATTAGATCCATGAAGATAGCAGGGGCATTAGTAAGACCAAATGGCATCACTATAAATTCATAGTGTCCATACCTTGTACGGAAAGCCGTCTTTGGTATATCCTCCCTTTTGACCCTTAATTGATGATACCCTGAACGAAGATCAATCTTGGAAAAGTATTGAGCTCCGCGTAGTTGGTCAAATAAGTCATCAATGCATGGGAGAGGATATTTGTTCTTGATAGTGATCTTGTTAAGTTCTCGATAATCAATGCAGAGTCTCATTGATCCATCTTTCTTCTTAACAAATAGAACAGGTGCTCCCCAAGGTGATGCACTAGGGCGTATGAATCCCTTATCAAGATTCTCTTGGAGTTGCTTCTTCAATTCCTGCAACTCAATTGGGGCCATTCTATAAGGTGTCTTTGAAATAGGCAAAGCACCCGGTACGAGTTCTATTGAAAACTCAACTTCACGATTCGGTGGAAGACCCGGTAATTCCTCCGGAAAGAAATCATTAAACTCCCGTACAATGGGCATATTCTTAATCGTAAGTTTCTCTCCAACCATTTGAGATAAATAACCTTCATTTAGTGGAATCATGACCCATAAGATGGAAGGAATTTCCACTGGAAGGTTATGTTCATCCTTGCATTGATAGACGATCGTAGATTGATCTGGAATATGAAATGTGACTTCCCTTCTTTGGCAATTGATATGAGCTCCATGTAGAGAAAGCCAATCCATGCCAAGAATCACATCAAATTCCACTAAAGGAAGGATCACAAGATTTGCCGGAAGCACTTTCCCACAAACTTCGATCGGAGAAGAATTATAAACTTTTGATGCGATTGATGTGCCATTAGGTGTTGTCACAGCTAACTCAACATCTAATTGTTGAGGTAATACGGTGATACCCTTAGAAAATTCTTTAGAAATAAAAGAGTGGGTGGATCCAGAATCAAATAAAACATTTGCTACTTTAGACTGGACGATAAGTGTACCTTTCACCACATCGTTATCGTACTCCACATCGCTGATAGAAATTGCATGTGACTTTCCATTGTCTTTCGCCTTAAGATTTTGTTGACGTCGACCATCATCATCAACCCTTGGATTTGGGCATTGATTGGCATAATGCCCCATCTCCTTGCACTTGAAACATTGAAGTGTAGTAGAATCATTCTGTGTATCCCTTCCTTTGTTTGAATCATTAGACATCTTCTTCCCATTATCACGGCATTCAAATGCCCGATGACCTTCCTTTCCACATTTAAAACATTTACTTGTCCCTTTAAGACAACTCCCTCCATGTTTCTTTCCACACTTTGAGCATAAGGGAAAGTTCATCTTCTTTTCCGTGTGCTCTTTAGATTTTTCTTTGAATTCCATCTTCCTCTTCTTATCAAACCCATGTGACTGATGGGTTACTCCAATCTCCATCTCGACTTTGAGAGCACATCGAACGATTTCCTCGTAGCTATTGAAGTCCCTTATGGCTAACGCCCTTCGAAGACTTGGTTTTAAGCCACTAAAGAATCGATCGATCTTACTCTCAGGTTGGATAATAATACCAGAAGCGTACCTTGCAAGTCTTGTAAAATTTGCTTCATAGGTACCAACATATTCATCATCCCTTTGCTTCAGTTCAAGAAACTCTTTCTCCATCTTTGTTCGGAGAATACGAGGGAAGTACTTATTGAAAAATATGTTCTTGAACTCGTCCCATTCCATAGACTCAATTTCATCCCTTTGCCTCGTATTCTTAACAAGATTCCACCATTGATCAGCATCTCCTTCCAAACGATACACTGCTAGGATGACTTTATCATGTTCAGAACATTGAAGAACTGAAAATATCTTTTCAGTAGTACTAATCCATTGTTCAGCAACTAATGGATCAGTAGACCCGCTGAAAGAAGGTGGACGCTGCCTCATGAAGGATTCAACAGAATGTTGCTCCCTCCTTTGCTCGTTTGGAAATCCTGCATGATTCATAGCTTGAGAAAGTTGTGTGAGCATGGCTACAAGATTTTGCATTCCAGGTCCCATATCGTTTGGTTGCTCAGGGGGACAATCATTGCATTGCCCATCGCATTCCGCATTAACACGGTTCCTTCGGGTTCCAGCCATTGACTAAAACTAAGAAGAATAGTGTGAGCAACACTAATTATAATAGGAAACCACATAATTCAAGAAAAAAAAAATTTCATGCTTATGGTCTTATCCTAGGTTATTCATGGCCATATCTAAGATTGTGTTCTATGCTTAGACTTATCCTTAGGGTTCTTACTAAGGCTTTCACATCCTAGTTTCCAAAGGTTGACTATACCTTTCCTCTGATACCAACTGTAGAGACCCGTATCTTGACGTACATTGTTAATACTTCAAAAATTGAAGCACACTTATTACAACATATGACAAAACCACAAAGGATCGTATAGGTATAGTGTCTTTAGAAACTGGGGAAACATAAACAACTGGTTCATAAATCTTCTACAGTGTCTCCCATTTATTTCATCATATCTAGGGTCCCTTTTTAGCATATTCTACTTAATATCCATCTTCCTGACCTGGGGAAAAGAAAACATAAAAGGGTGAGCTCAAATGCTCAGCAAGGGAAAATAAAGGAAATAAAAATCATATCATATCTTTTTGAAAATTAAAACCTGCAAAAGAGATCATAATATCTTAACATGGAATAAATCATAGAAGTGAAAATGAGATCCCCATAATCATAACATAAAACTTGAATCTTTGTGGCATGCACACATAATCCTGGAAAATCATTTCTTGTTAGTCATGACTCATTGCCAAGACTATCTTAGTGGACAAAGTCCCTTTCTGAACCGAGTTCACTCCTCGTTTCAGTCCTGTATCACTGAACCGAAATAACCTTCCGTTCCAGCCATGTCTATCTCATGAGATATAAAATCATTACCCAATGCATTGGAGGGAGATATAGGTCCCACCCATCTTATAATGAATCCTTTCTTATGTGTGCCACATAATCATAAAACATACATCATCGCATAACACATATAACAAAAATGGGATTCTTGAAACATCATGACATCATAAATCAATTCATATATGATAAAGGAATTCATAAACATAATTCCATCACAACATAGTCAAACCAATGTAAAAATATGGATAGAAACAGAACCCTTTATTATCTTAGATGGAAAATAATTTTGATAAAACACTTGAATTGAATTCTTGAGGAAAATATCCTTTCTTCTTCAAAAACATTTTTCCTTTCATAAAATGTCATACAACTTTAAAATAAAAGAATTTGATTAAAAATAAACTTGAAAACTTGTAAAGGAAGCTTCTTTGAAGTAATGTTTTAAAAATCCATTCATGTCGTATAAGTTAAAAAAAACATTCTTCGTACTTTTGTCGGAAAAGTCAAAAAGTACCTCGTACGGAAAAACGACAAAAGATTCCTTTCATATTCTTTACTAAAAACTCACCTAAGGGTAAAATTGGATTTAAACTATTTCAAGTGGATGGAAACAATATTACATATTGAGGGAACATGGATGTGGATGATAAAATACACCCCAGTAAATACTTACGAATAAACAATCTCGGATAAAAATGAGATTGTGATATTTCCCTTACCTTAGGTCCAATTTGCCTTGTATGTGTCCGAAGCTCCTGTATAATGGTTTAAATAATGTTATTTGACTTATTCCAGAATCATATATATTGATATGATATCATATATGGTCATATTATTAGCTTCTTGTTAGTAATAATTCATTGTTACTTGTTACTCGGGTCTTTATAACTTTTTGTTCTTATGCGTGTTTTGTCGAATAAATTCTTATTCTTATCTTTAGGTTATAGATACTTCATTTCCAGAATGGTATTAGTGTATTATATACCATATTCATTCATTCAATTAATTTATATAATCATTATGAAATGAAGATCATGTAGAACGAGTCGCATCACATCGTGGAGACGGTATTCCGTACGTACGCACGAGTGATGATATCGTTCCTATGATCGTGGAATTGTATTGGAGTATATATATATTATTTCAGTATCAATATTACTTCATAATAATCATAAATAGTTACTCATTACGCCATTATACCCATCCTTGTAAAGTGATGGTGGAATATAGATTACACCACGGCGTGGAGACGGTATTCCGTACGTACGCACGCGCGGTGATTTCATTTTTCCGTAGGATGGATAGAAGGTGAATTAGGGTTGTTTCATATTTATAATAACATATCAGTATGTATGTAATACTGATGTTATTACTTCATCATGAAACAAATAAAGAAGAAGAAGTTGAAGAAAAAGAAATTGAAAAGATCGGTAATGGATATTACCTCTTCTTTGGAACGCCTCTTTGAATCTTCCACTTAAGGAACTAAGATTGGTCTTTGGAGAAGACCAGGACCTCTAGGACTATTCTAGGGAAGTGGAGGGGAGAAAAGGGCAGGGGTTGGCCGAGCTTGAGTGCTCAATTTGGTGTGAGGAGGAGGGGGAGGAGGTGCCCTTTTATAAGGGAGGAGAGGGGCACCTTAGGAATATCTCAAAATATTATTTTATATTAAAGTCAAAATCGGTTAATAATGGTTCCAAAGGGTCTTATTTCGAAGCAAAAGTGGGGATGGGTCGAAATCCTATCAACCAATAGGATTTAGACAAGTTTAGGGTATTATTTTAACCTTATCAATTAGATTTAACTCTAAGTTAATTAATTTAACTTTTACCGTGTCTTTTTGTTTTCTTTCACTATATGGTTAATACACTTACTATAACATGCCAAAAGAACCCCAAATTGTTTATTATTAATATATATATCCTTATCTAAGTCATTTGGCCGAACCTTAGATTTTTATGAATAAAATAACAATTAATAATATAATATTTGATTTAAAAACTATTTTGTGTCAATTTTGACACTATTTGATATATGATTTTTGTCAAAGTCATAACAGAATTATATGTTCAAACCAAGTTGATTAAATCAATACTAATATATCATAGTAACCTATAAAATTATTGGAATTTATAAAAAGTCTCAAATTACATATATTTTGGTATTTATATTATCAATTTTGTCAATATTTCATTAATAAGATAATTACTGCATCATCTTTGTGTCATAAATAAATTAAATTATTTGATGTCTAAAAATTACAAATAAAATACCATCACGTAGGAAATCTTTTTATCTTTCTAATGAATATTTACAATCAAATTTATCTTATGTATAACCCTATATTAAAAATGATTTACTTATTAAACTTTGATTTTAACTATTTTAACCCTTCTTTAAATAAATTAATAATAAATGTCCTAATCTAATCCAAGTGGGCCTAAATGGTCATATTTTATTCCTAAGTTAGTTTTTGGTCGAATTAAACTTGTCCAATAGAATTAGGACATGTGTTAGGGTAATATTAATATCATATTTACCCTTAGTTACCCTATTTACTATTAACCGCGGTAAAAATAGTAAAAAGTTACTATTCACCAAAAAATTATTTTCATCTCATTGAACCACATTTTAGTCCTTGATATTAACCGTGTCTCTCGGATTTTTGAAATTCCATTCACAGAAGCGGTAAAATTAAGTTTTATGCAAAATTCAGTTTTTAACCTACCACTTAGTGGTTTCACTATTCATCAAAAATTGAAAGTTTTCAGAAAAATACCAAAATTTCACCCTAGGAAAATTTCGATATTCTGAGTCCAAAAATGAAGTCCATTTTGAAAAATAAAATTTATAAAATTTCAAAAAGTGGTTATTACTATTCATAACGGCTAGTTTTAATAGCATATTGTTGTTTAGTGAAACTCGGTATTGCGTACGACGCAAGCTATCGAGGAAGGTCGCGATTGCGTGTAAAGCAAGCCAAGAAAGTGTTGTGTAGAAAAAGATTCCTTTGATGATTTATATAACATAAAAGTCTCGGGTGTTACAGTGTAAACTCTGACCAAACTACTAGAATCAAAGGAGAGATTTTGGATAAATCATTAGACAACTAAAATGTATAATGGCTATACAATGATTAAAATAGATGATCTTAGAGAATTTTTGTCCATTATTCTATCTCTATACTTTAATGGTGGAAATTATGTGTGTTAGAAATCAATGATGAATATATATAATAAAAATCTAGGATTTAGTGTTTAATCAATGATCACTACCCCATATAAAATTCTTGAGAAACCAGAACATGGGATGCTACAATAAATGTGGAATATTTCATGAATTCAAAATATATAATTGCTATAATTTGTGGCGTAGGACCAGATGAGTTTAACCAAGTTTCAGAATGTCCTAATTCTTTTGAAATGTAGAAAAATAATGCAGTTACCTATGAAGAGATAGATAATGTGAGACAAGTGATATATGATTCAACTATACAGAAATTTGATAAATTTATTATTTTTATGGAGAAAGCACCATACTGAAGAATGGAAGGATCACATGAATTATATATAATATAACAACATTAAGTGAACCTATAAAACAATTTGATCAAGTGTTGAAATTACTGAGAGTATTGATTTTTAAATGGAATGGCATATCTAATACTATTTAAAAATAATCACATGTCAATGATTTGAAAATGAAAGAACTAATTGGGACATTATTTTTGTTTAAAGCTAAAATTCAAGAGAATGATTAAGATCATAGAATAATTATAAAAAATTAAATTTCTACGGTTAAGGTAAAATCTCAAAAACTAAGCAAAAAAATGAACCAAGAAGATAAAAAGAAAAATAATTTTGATTCATCTGATTCGGAAATAGAACTGATATAGTCAACTAAAAAATTTATCATGTTATATAATAAGAATATAGGATTTGAAAAATCCTTCATGACAGATGCCATAGATTAAAAATAAGTCTAATATTATGAATGTAAGAAATTAGGTCATATTAGAATATTTTTTCCACAACTAATTGATAAATAGAGAATGATAAATAAGAGATATCAGAAAATGATGATTATGAACATAATTGAATAAATGAAATAAATTAAAAATGGACTGTTTATAAAGACTCCAGTATCTCAACGCAATATAATTTAGAAATTGAAAAATTAAATTTGAAAGCCAATATGTTCTTCAGGGAAAAAAGGAAAAGGTACAAACCTATTACTAATCCAATTCTCATTCTGATTCTTCTTATTAATCAAACAGTAAATTAGCTACCTTTTGTTCTATGTTATTAGAAAAACATGATTCTATATTTAAAAAAATAATGAAATGAACATTCAAAATGTTGTTTTATGGAAAATATACACCCTATTGAAACAACATCAAATGTTTATTGAAAATTTTAACTCATCTACATAAAACTGCAATAATCGTGAAAAGAAGATCAAACCATTACAAAATAAAGTAAACAATTATAATGGGGATCCTATTTTTTTACTAAATGAGAAAATATATTATATGAAATAATTGGAATGAATTTTATTAAAAGTGAAACATTTTTTATAGTATGTAAGGGTGATAAATCTAAATTGTATAAGAATTACTTTTTCCCCATTTCATGAAATGCCACTGATTAATTTTGTGGAATAAAAGGGAATGTGATAAATAATTACTATTCCATAAATCATCATATCAGAGGAATTAAAAGATACTATATATAAAATTGTTTATATGAATATAAGAATATAGTATATAGATAAACATTGATGTTCTGGATTAATATATCTCGGCCATCTAAAAATGCAGGAACAAAGCATGTGTGGGTAATAAAAATATATATTATTAAATACCATTGTAAGGAATATTCCACAAGAACAAAAATTCTATGTGGTATAAAGAGTGTGGCTATTTGAGACATATGACTGTTGATCTGTCATGATTTCTCACACTAAATCAAATGGATAGGGGACTTTTCACTTTTGGATACGATGAAAAAGGAAAGATAATTGGAGTTTCATCTATTGCTAATCCAAAGACCATATCAATATAAAATATAATATATATGCATGGATCAAATCAAAATATAATCAATATTTCTCAACTTTGTGATGATGGATTTTATGCCGATTTTTTTTACAATTATTTTGTTGTTTAAATATATGTCACTTAATTTTAGAGTACCTAAAACTAAAAATAATTATACATTGGATTTAAATTAATTATATAAATAGATGTTGAATTGTTTAAATTCTATGAAAAATGAATCATGGATTTATAAAAAAAGACATGGAAATTGTAATATTTTTTTTACATAAATTATACATGAAATAGATAGTTTCATATTTTCATACTCTTATGTTTTACAACGGTAGATTCTATAATGAATGAAATTTTGGTTAGCATCACAAATCAAATCTCATATATATTAACAAAATTTCTACATATAAACCATTAGAACATATCCATAGGGATTTTTTGGACCATTTACGATAAAAAATTTGGGTGGTAAATTATATGTTGACGTTTTAGTAGATGATTAAACTGGATTTACATTTGATTATTTTATAAAATTCAAAAATAACTCTTCACAGTTTCTAAATGTATTTTTAAAATTGATCAACAAGAAAAAGGTTATGAAATAATTTAATTGAGAAGTGATCATGGTGGATAATTTTAGAGTCAATATTTAAATAATTTATATTCATATTTTGGTATTAAACATTGAATCCCATTACCACTAACATCTCAAAAAAATGGAATTGTTGAAAGGATAAATATAATTATTTGGGAAATGGTTAGGATTATACTGAATAAATACAATCGTCCAACCTATTTTTTGACAGAATCTATAAGCACAACCTACTATATCATGAATAGATCTTTATTTCAGCATATTTTAAAAAATAAAACTTATGAACATTGTAATAACTAAAAAACTAATTTAAATTACTTTAATGTTTTTTGATGAATGGTTTATATCTTGAACACCATGGATGGTCATTGTAAATTTGATCCAAAAGAAGGTGATGCAATATTTTTAGGATATTCTACTACCTCTAAATCCTATATGTTTTTGAATAAAAAAGTAAATGATTATTGATTAATTATTTGGTGGTATGTTTGAAAAAAAATACAATATTTATAAAGAAAAAGTTCAAATTGATGAGGTCACAGAATCATTTTGTAACATGATACTTGAAACCCATAAAAATGATTTTAAAATTGATATTCAAAATATTTATTCTAGTTCCGATAAGCATTAAATAGAAGAACCTGAAATTGTTTTTCTAAAGTAGACCGGAATCGTATGGAAAAATCTATTACAAACCGTTTTAGGAGACCTTGATATAGGAAAAAGAACTAGAATAAATGTAAGAAACCAAGTTGAGTTCACGACCTTTCTATATCAATTATAACATATGACTGTTGAACAATCCATAGATGATGAAAGATGGATGTTTGTAATGCAATAAGTGAAAACCCAATTTTAAATAAATGATCTTTGCAAAATATTATAAATACAAACCTATTATCTAGTTATAGGAACCAAATGGGTCTTTAGAATAAATTAGATGACCAAGGTAAGAATACCTAGAATAAATCCATATTACTACATAAAGATTTTAATTAGGAAAAATTTATAGATTATGATGGGAACTTTTCCCCTATAGATTTATTAGAATAAATTAGAATTCATTTATAATGTTTTTTTCATAAAATTTTAATTATATCATATGGACATTAAATATTCATTTTTAAATAGTAATTTAATGTTGGACATTTATGTTGAACAACCCCTAGTTTTTCTAATATTTAAAAACCAAATTTAATTTTTAAACATAATAAATATCTCTATGGAATTAAACATGAACCTAAACCATTGTATATAGTACATTGTTATTTTATTTTGAAAAATGGATTTATTATTGAATTGTAAGATCCAACAATTTTTAAGAAAATAATTTTTGATAATATTTCATTAGTTCAAATTTATGTTTATGATATTATCTTTTGGTTCAAGCAATAAAAATATCTTTCATGATTTTTCAAATATAATGCAAAAATAAATTGAAATTATTATTATTGGAGAAATAAATTTATATTTTAGAGTCCAAATTTTCCAAAATAATTTTGGAAAATATTTAAATAAAAGTAACTATATTATTGATTTATTGAAAAAGTTTGGACGTAAAAATAGAAATACATATACAATTTCTATGTGTACCAATATAAAACATGGTTTGGATGAAGCAAGAAAACTAGTTGACAATATATTATGAAGTGCCCAGATCAGTGTGAATCACTGAGAGGGGGAGGGGGTGAGTCAGTGATCCTTTAAAACTTTTTACTAATTGATTCTTTATCAATTAAACCTCTATGGCTGGTTAAAGCCTCGATCCACTCTTCTTGTATCTCTCAGCCTTTCCTCGAGTGATGCAGTAAATGTAAAGGCACAGGACACAAGGATTTACAAGGTTCGGCAACAAAGGCCTACGTCCTTGCCATGTTGGTTATACACCCCAACATGGTTTCTCCATTATAACTTGTTAGAATTACAATGGTCGATACAGAGTCCCACTGTATCTCTCCTGAGTCCCACATGAGAGTCTTTATACTGCGTCCCATAGTGTTACCAGAGTCCCACTGGCCTGCTCCAGAATCCAACTGAAGACTTCTTCCACCCTGAGTCCCACAGGGTCTTCTCTTGGCTTTTCGAGTCGCACGAGTAGCTCTTCTTCTCTTTAAGCTTCTTCAAGTATCTTCAGTAGTCTGGGATAAAGACTGCTGGCCTTGCTCTGTACCTCTGATCACTTGTGATGATCGGGTCTTCTCGTCTTGCTCAGGATTTATCTCCTTCTTCTCAGGATGACCTGGCTTCTCTCTTCAACTACTGAATACTCAGACAACTGATATCTTTAACTTCAGTCTGGTCCAGTCTCACATCAGAACAACTTCATGCACTGAGTGCATGCCATCTCTGCTTCCTCATGCACTGCCTGCATGTCCTTCTCAATTCTTCAAGAACTGTTGTTCCTGGAATCCTCAGATGCACACCACTAATTTATCTTTGTTCACGTGTGCATGTGCATGCATGCAAGCATGCACTTCCCTCTTTCTTCTCTTGGTGCAATAAACCCACAAAGGGTGTAGTATCTTTAAGCACACACCCGCTTCTCACTTCTTCACACACTTTATTCAATTTGCTTACACACTTCAATGTGTGTTATACTTTAGTGTGGATGTCCTCTTCCTTCAACTTCTAAATGTGTACACTTTGTAGACACCTAGGTTCGGCCTTCTTTGTTACTTGTTCAAGTACACATAAATTGTTCTTTGTTTTGCACACACTTGACTTGGGCCTCTTCCCACTTCTTTTTGCACACCCTTAACCCATAGGTTTTTCTTTAATTTTGCACACACAAAATGTGTCTTCACTTGGTGCACACACAAGGCATGAAAACCTCGGGTCCTCTTCTCCACTTGGCACACACTTGGCCTCGGCTTACTTCCTTCACTTTAGCACACACACACAATGGTGTGGTCTCAGCCTTCTTTTGCTATTCCACCGGAACTCCAAAGGAGGCGCGCAAGGGGTGCGGCCAACTTATCACTTTAATCACCACGTTGGGTGTGGGTGTCACTGGCCGCGCAAGTGCACAAGGCCACAAGGGCGCGCAAGGTGTCAAGCACCTCAGCCACACAAGCTCCTCCTGCCGCGCAAGTTTGCGGGAAGTGAGGGATCCTTCTACTGCGCGAGTATGCGGGCAGGGACCTCCTTCAGAGCCTCGGGTGGCTCTGGAACTTCAGCCGCGCAAGTGTGCGCGGTGGCTTCAAAACTTCGCGAGGCACATATGGCACTCACGGGACTTCGATTTTTCAACAGATCACCAAGCACAATGAGAGCTCGGGCTCTCTTTTTATAGGCAAGGAATTCTTCGGCCCATCCGCGTGGTTTAACTTCAAAATCCCAAAGATTTCGGATCTTTAAGATTTTTTCAAATCTTGAACATTCTCCTCGGTTCTCCACGGGTTCTTTTCATTTCATTTTTCTCTACGTGCATGCGACTTAGAACGCATGCACGGCCTTCCTTCGATCCAAAACATGCAAGCATAAACACCCAAACCTCGGCAACTTCGTCTTTCCTCGGCCGGATACCAAAACTCTCCAAACATTGCATGAAAGTGTATTTTTAAGCATGGATCGGTTCGTCTTGGCCAGACGATCACCATGGACGCTTTACTTCGATCGGAGGTGGCTGGAATCTCGAAATCATCCCTTGGATGGCGCCTGGTTCGTTGGAGGCTCGCGGGTGGCTTCGTTCAAGCTCGAGGAAGGAGACGGACGGGGAGCCGTCGGATCAGGCGATCAAATAACCTTGGACGGCCTGGATCAGATCGCGAATGGCGTGATGCATCGGGCGGCCGAGATCCGGTGCGCGATCAATCGAGCGGCCAGGATTCGCTCCTGGAAATTTTTCCGCGTCCCACATCGAAACGGTGAGCGGATTTTCCGCGCTTTATCACCCTGGCACTGCCTCAACCCCTCGATTGAACTTCCAACCTCCACGGTGCCGCCCCGCACCGTGTTCTCCCTGCGGGCGCGCTCTTGCGCCCACCTCTGCTCCTCACGGGCGCGCTATGCGCCCACTCTGCACTGTCTGACACTCGCGGGTGCGCTCATGCGCCCCTACCGCGCTCCTCCGGGCGTGCCCCAGACGCCCATGCGGTGTCTTGGGTGCGTCCTGCCACCCTGGGATCGCCCCACGGGTTCCCCCATGTGTGTGGTGCCTAGCGCCCATGCCTTGGGGTTGAACCCGCAAGGTGTCCATGGCTGGCCATATTTTTTGGAAAAGGCATGAATAAGACTTTGTCAAATACAAAGTTCTCCTATGAGTATAAGCCAAATGCCAAACCAAGTGTCCTTCTTTCTTCCTCCCATTTCTTCATTTCTTCTTCATAATAATTCTTCCAATCTCCTCAACATATATTCATTACATAGGAGGGAAATTCTTGAAGGTTCATCATCAACTCTTCTTCTTCAACCGAACTCTTGAATCACATAAATTCTTCAATAAACATCATTGACCTAATCAGAGATCATGTTGGATCTTCTTCATGTTCACATGCACTAAGTGATAATTTATGGACTTCATTAATCCACTTCATCCACTTAGAGATTGTGGATGGATCATCTTCAACTCCTCATGCATTGTCAATGCAATGCATGGTCTTCTAACATTGTTGTAACATTGTATCCACTTGATACAAGTTCTTTGAACTTTAAGAACAGCTCAACAATCGTCTGATTTAATGATGCTCCATCATCATTCATTGTTCAAGTGTTGTAACTTAGTATCATCTTGATACAAGTATTGAAACATTAGGATCAGTTCTACAATCGTCTGATATTCATGGAGAATGTTTCAACCACATCTCCTATGTCACTTAGTGAATCTACTAAGTGACATGCATCTTAGTACCATGGCCATTCTCCTTCATCACCATCACCATCACATCCTTTGTCATTCACATATTGAAACTCTCTGACATCCATCCATTCATTCCTTGACAACAACATACCTCATTGACAACAAATGCAACACAGTGCACTTCAATCTCCCCCTTTGTATTTGTTGTCAATACACTTCTTCAGCACATATGAATGGGTCAATATGTGTGCCAATATTTTCTCCCCCTTATTGGAAATCAAATGCAAAGGTGTGGTGTGGTTCTCTTTCAAAAATATCTTCCTTCCTTTGAAAACTTTTTTCTTGAAAAACACTGAGAGAGGGATGCTGTCACATGTTCACTTGAGCAATGAACCTTTAGTAAATCAGCTCTAAGTATACTTGGGCTAACCCGGTGTAGAAAACAAGAGTGATATAACCAAGTAACTCAATGCTGTCCAAAATTCACTGTACATGTGAGATCATGCTTCAAGGGGTTTGAAATTTTTCAGATATAACAATGAATTGCTAAATCCTGCACATACTTCACAAAAATCATTAGAAAGTTCAGTGCAAAGATAAAGCTTCCCCTTTCAACCATTTTTCTTCAATCAATACTCCCCCTTAATTGTCATGATGAATACAATTAAGAAACAAGGGATGAAAGTATGATTGGAATACCTTCACTTTTCTCAAGATAGTATTAAATCTTAGAATACCATCTTCTCCAGATTGGCTCCCCCTCAAGGGGTGCACTCCATTCTGTCCAAACCACTCTCCAGATGAGAATGATCATCATCTTCAATTCCCTGAAATGTTAGCACATGTAAATACCAAATGTATAAGGGAATAACATGGAACCTCCTTGGTTCATCAATGTGAACAACAAGGTTGAGAAGATTCTCTCAACCGAGATGTACCATTTTCACCATTCTTCACACTTGCACATTTGATCTTCAATGATGTTGGTGCTGGTGTGGATCTCAATACATATTCATGTGAAATATTCTTCTTCCCTTTTGCCTTAGAAATATCCAGAACTTCATCTTCTTCTCTTTGCAGATCTTTGGAAAGTTGCAACTAATTTGGCCATTTGACTAGTAAGCCACTTGAAAGTGTGGCCTCAGTTCTGGATATTCCACATGGTTCTTTTGATGCTGTTAAGCTACCTTTCTTAGGAAACTTATTTTCAACCAATCCCTTCTACTTCTTCTGGATTGATGTTCTGTTTGAGTCCAGTCTGCTTCTATTTAATTCCATGGCTTGTTCACAAAGATCCATGGTGTGTACTTTCTTTCCACAGTAGAATCATGTTTTCTTGGTGGTCCTTCTGGATGCATCACACTTCTTGCATTTAGACTCCAAGTACTTCTCTTCCTTTTTTAACATCTTCTTGGGAGCATTGTCACCTTTCTTCTTGCTTCCCAAGGATTCAATTTTAGCCAGGTTCTGTGATCTTTTCTTCTTTTGAGCCCTGGATACAGTTGGAGATTGCCATGTATCTATTTGACCACTTTTGCACACATCCCAGATGTTATCAAGCAATCCAAATCTATTTGCAGTAAACAGATGTCTCTGGACCTGTGGATGCTGCTTCTTTTCTTCTGGCTTGCTCCCCCTAGGCATGGGCTTCCTCTGTGCTTTGGCATTCAGTGGATTGTACCAACAATCCTTTGCACAATGCCCATACTTGTTACAACACCAACATTGACCCACAAATCTTGACGTTTTGATTCTTACTGATTGTAGGGTACTTGTCTTGAATTGTTGTGTTGTTTCAGGAGAGCATTTTTTCTTCACTGTCTTCATCCATACTTGTTTTGATTCATTCTTCCATCCTGCACTTTTAGTAGAAACACTTTTAGAAACATGAGTAGAAGATGGTATGGATGGTACCTTCTTTTTAGAAGATGTTGCCCTTTCATTAGAGGATGTCTTTATTTTAGAATCATCCTTCTCAAAGCACACTTGAGTAGCAACATTTCTTCTTCCAGTTGTTTGGGAGGCTTTGGCTTTGGGTGATTGCTGATTTTTCAATATCACCTCTAATTCTAAACACTTCATGTTTAGGGAGTTCTTCTCATCCTCAACAGTTCTTATCTTTCCTTCCCATTTCTCTTCCAGTTGTTTCATCTGGTCTTCATGCACCTTATTCATTTCAAGCATTGAGTTGTCAAGCTCCTTCACCATTTTGACTTTTTCTTCGAGTTGAGCATCTCTGACATTAATTGAAACTCTGTTCAATTTTTCCAGTGCATGGAAAACTTATTTGACCACAGTATTAAAGAATTCTTTCTCAGAAAGGCTTCTTTGCAATTTTTCAGCAGTGTCTTCATATCTTTCATTGCAAAGAGAAACAGTTTCATCTTTAGCCTTCACCAGCTTTTTGAGAGTGTTGGTTATACCAACCCTTTTAGCCAACTGATCTTCCATTGTATTGGCTTCTTCTTCTAGATGTAATTTTTCTTCTTGAAGATCAAGGATGCCTGTAGCTATACACATTTCCACTTCCTTGGGGACTGTCTTCTGAAGATATTCAATTGCACTTTGAAGATCTTTCATTGTTCCAACTTCATCACAGCTAGGACATGCTTTCTTCATCTTCTTGGCCTGTTTCTTCTTTCTATTTTTCTGAGTCTTGGAAGATATCTCCATTTGAGGATGGTCGCTCAATTCCTCAAATCTGCACTTCATAAAGACTCCCTTGGATCTTTTAGAGGTAACCTCCCTTTGATACCAATTTAAGTGCCCAGATCAGTGTGAATCACTGAGAGGGGGAGGGGGTGAATCAGTGATCCTTTAAAATTTATTACTAATTGATTCTTTATCAATTAAACCTCTATGGCTGGTTAAAGCCTCGATCCACTCTTCTTGTATCTCTCAGCCTTTCCTCGAGTGATGCAGTAAATGTAAAGGCACATGACACAAGGATTTACAAGGTTCAGCACCAAAGGCCTACGTCCTTGCCATGTTGGTTATACACCCCAACATGGTTTCTCCATTATAACTTGTTAGAATTACAATGGTCGATACAGAGTCCCACTGTATCTCTCCTGAGTCCCACAGGAGGGTCTTTATACTGCGTCCCACAGTGTTACCAGAGTCCCACTGGCCTGCTCTAGAATCCCACTGAAGACTTCTTCCACCCTGAGTCCCACAGGGTCTTCTCTTGGCTCCTCGAGTCGCACGAGTAGCTCTTATTCTCTTTAAGCTTCTTCAAGTATCTTCAGCAGTCTGGGATAAAGACTGATGGCCTTGCTCTGTACCTCTGATCACTTGTGATGATCAGGTCTTCTCGTCTTGCTCAGGATTTATCTCCTTCTTCTCAGGATGACATGGCTTCTCTCTTCAACTACTGAATACTCAGACAACTGATATCTTTAACTTCAGTGTTGTCCAGTCTCACATCAGAACAACATCATGCACTGAGTGCATGCCATCTCTGCTTCCTCATGCACTGCCTGCATGGCCTTCTCAATTCTTCAAGAACTGTTGTTCCTGGACTCCTCAGATGCACACCACTAATTTATCTTTGTTCACGAGTGCATGTGCATGCATGCAAGCATGCACTTCCCTCTTTCTTCTCTTGGTGCAATAAATCCACAAAGGGTGTAGTATCTTTAAGCACACACCATCTTCTCACTTATTCACACACTTTATTCAATTTGCTTACACACTTGAATGTGTGTTATACTTTAGTGTGGATGTCCTCTTCCTTCAACTTCTAAATGTGTACACTTTGTAAACACCTAGGTTTGGCCTTCTTTGTTACTTCTTCAAGTACACATAAATTGTTCTTTGTTTTGCACACACTTGACTTGGGCCTCTTCCCACTTCTTGTTGCACACCCTTAACCCGTAGGTTGTTCTTCAATTTTGCACACACAAAATGTGTCTTCACTTGGTGCACACACAAGGCATGAATGCCTTGGGTCCTCTTCTCCACATGGCACACACTTGGCCTCGACTTACTTCCTTCACTTTAGCACACACACACAATTGTGTGGTCTCGGCCTTCTTTTGCTATTCCAACCGAACTCCAAAGGAGGCGCGCAAGGGGTGCGGCCAACTTATCACTTTAATCACCACGTTGGGTGTTGGTGTCACTGGCCGCGCAAGTGCACAAGGCCACAAGGGCGCGCAAGGTGTCAAGCACCTCGGCCACACAAGCTCCTCCTGCCGCGCAAGTTTGCGGGTAGTGAGGGCTCCTTCTACCGCGCGAGTACGCGGGCAGGGACCTCCTTTAGAGCCTTGGGTGGCTCTGAAACTTCAGCCGCGAAAGTGTGCGCAGTGGCTTCAAAACTTCGCGAGGCACATATGGCACTCACGGGACTTCGAGTTTTCAACAGATCAGCAAGCACAATGAGAGCTCGGGCTCTCTTTTTATAGGCAAGGAATTCTTCGGCCCATCCGCGTGGTCTAACTTCAAAATCCCAAAGATTTCGGATCTTTATGATTTTTTAAAATCTTGAACTTTCTCCTCGGTTCTCCACGGGTTCTTCTCATTTGATTTTTCTCTACGTGCATGCGACTTAGAACGCATGCACGGCCTTCCTTCGATCCAAAACATGCAAGCATAAACAACCACGGCAACTTCGTCTTGCCTCGGCCGGATACCAAAACTCTCCAAACATTGCATGCAAGTGTATTTTTAAGCATGGATCGGTTCGTCTTGGCCAGACGATCACCATGGACGCTTTACTTCGATCGGAGGTGGCCGGAATCTCGAAATCATCCCTCGGATGGCGCCTGGTTCGTTGGAGGCTCGCGGGTGGCTTCGTTCGAGCTCGAGGAAGGAGACGGACGGGGAGCCGTCGGATCAGGCGATCAAATAACCTTGGACGGCCTGGATCAGATCGCGAATGGCGCGATGCATCGGGCGGCCGAGATCCGGCGCGCGATCAATCGAGCGGCCAGGATTCGCTCCTGGAAATTTTTCCGCGTCCCACATCGAAACGGCGAGTGGATTTTCCGCGTTTTATCACCCTGGCGCTGCCTCAACCCCTCGATTGAACTTCCAACCTCCATGGTGCCGCCCCGCACCGTGTTCTCCTTGCGGGCGCGCTCTTGCGCCCACCTCTGCTCCTCATGGGCGCGCTATGCGCCCACTCTGCACTGCCTGACACTCGCGGGTGCGCTCATGCGCCCCTACCGCGCTCCTCCGGGCGTGCCCCAGACGCCCATGCGGTGTCATGGGTGCGTCCTGCCGCCCTGGGCTCGCCCCACGGGTTCCCCCATGTGTGTGGTGCCTAGAGCCCATTCCTTGGGGTTGAACCCGCAAGGTGTCCATGGCTGGCCATATTTTTTGGCAAAGGCATGAATAAGACTTTGTCAAATACAAAGTTCTCCTATGAGTATAAGACAAATTCCAAACCAAGTTTCCTTCTTTCTTCCTCCCATTTCTTCATTTCTTCTTCATAAGAATTCTTCCAATATCCTCAATATATATTCATTACTTAGGAGGGAAATTCTTGAAGGTTCATCATCAACTCTTCTTCTTCAACCGAACTCTTGAATCACATAAATTCTTCAATATACTTCATTGACCTAATCATAGATCATGTTGGATATTCTTCATGTTCACATGCACTAAGTGATAATGCATGGACTTCATTAATCCACTTCATCCACTTAGAGATTGTGGATGGATCATCTTCAACTCCTCATGCATTTTCAATGCAATGCATGGTCTTCTAACATTGATGTAACGTTGTATCCACTTGATTCAAGTTCTTTGAACTTTAAGAACAGCTCAACAATCGTCTGATTTAATGATGCTCCATCATCATTCATTGTTCAAGTCTTGCAACTTAGTATCATCTTGATACAAGTATTGAAACATTATGATCAGTTCTACAATCATCTGATATTCATGGAGAATGTTTCAACCACATCTCCTATGTCACTTAGTGAATCTCCTAAGTGACATGCATCTTAGTACCATGGACATTCTCCTTCATAACCATCACCATCACATCCTTTGTCATTCACATATTGAAACTCTCTGACATCCATCCATTCATTCCTTGACAACAACATACCTCATTGACAACAAATGCAACACAGTGCACTTCATATTATATAAAGGTATGATTGGAATTTTGTTATATCATAGAGCTAAAAGAATGAACATTATTTTTTCATTATGTATTACATTTTAATCAAATCCAACAGAATCCCATCTTACTATGGTAAAAATATTTTTTAGATATTTAAATGGAACTATTTTTCAATATCTTGATTGCCCCAAAACATATGATTTTAATATAATTTCATGTTCAATTGATGACTTTTTAGGGTGTATATTAGTCAAAAAATTACCATAGTAAGTTGTAATTTTTTATTAAAATATATAATTTCATAGTCTAGTAAGAATCAACACTTTTTTCCCTATCAACTGGATAGGAAATATATGTCTCAACTAGAAGTTTTTGTGCACATGTTTTGTGGATTAAAGGCACTTTATTTGATTTCGGACTAAACGTTAATAGTATTCTTATTTATGTTATAATAGTAGTGTTACTAATATTTATAAAAATATGATAAGACATTCTAGAATTATGAACATTGATATATGGCATCATTTTCTAACAGATAATGTTTTATAAAAAAAATTATCTTTATAAATTTTTAATAATGAATATCTTTTAGATGATATTTTTACTAAACTATTTCCGAGTCTTAGATTTGAATTTACATAGGGGAGTATTGATTTTTTTAGTTTATGTTATTTTTTATTATGTTATTTTATTTTTTTGATTTTTATATTAGTAAGTACTATTGAATATATTTTTAATTATTTTTATTCGATTTCATTATAATTTGTTTAATGTATTTTATTTAAATTTTATTTTAGTTTTCTTTTGAAATTAATAAAAAAATTATTACAACCTCGATTAGTGCATGAAAAACATTTTATTTATCTAGATTTCATACTAATATCCATTCAACTTATAGATTACCACTCACTATAGATTCTCATCAATTGATAACCCAAATACTTCCAACCCTTCTATTTTAAAACAGTAAAAAATTGAAACTTCGGAATGATCAGTTGATGTTGAGTTGGGTAATAGTATGTATAATATGGGGAAAGCTCACAGTTTCTAGAAAGGAAAGGTAATATATTTTGGAAATTTTGATTATAGACATTTGACAGTTAAAGAAGATATGAAATTTCATGGCCTGGTATACCCCTTTGAAGATGATAATAATTCAATGGTTTATTAAATAGATGTTAAAGAATTTTGTACATATGCTTTTTTTAGTTTTGGTTTATATAATTATTATACTCTTTCTATAATTGATAATATGTTTTTTCTTGATTATATATGGAAATGGTTGATATGTTGAATCTTTCCCATGAGGGAGTGTTTCAGTTCGATTCAATGAACAATGGAAATGGAAGACAATCATCTGAGGACATTATGACTTTTATTTTTGGAATATGGATTGTCAATAATGTATTTACGAAAGCAATTTCTTCTGACCGATGAGTTATGATGATGTTTATCCAATCATGGTTTCAATCGAGAACCACGAATCATCAAGAAGTTCTTTATCCACACATGTACATTTTGTTTTTTCTTTTAAATAATGTTTTGTTTAATTAATATAGTTTTACGATTTATTATCTAAATAAATTCCACCACCCTAATTCTATGATGGGGTTTTATCCCTATGTTAGGATCCACTATTTCTTTTCGTGAGTAAAATGGAATTTTGTTTTATTTTTTTGGGTGATCATGTCACCACTACAATTCATTGAATGCTAGGACATCTATGAAGCTGGGTTTTTTATAGAGCTACTAATGAATCATTTTACTCCCATTTTGTGCTGAGAAAAACAATGGTTGTTAATAGCTACTCAGGAGGAGAAAATGGTTATCCCATTAATAGGTTCTATGAGAGAGAGGCTTGAAGATGAAACAATGTCATGGCCAGAAGGGTCTCTTGTCTGAGGAAGAAGAGTATCTGTTAATGTTGTATAAATAGTTATTGAGGGTGATGTTGGAAATGTGGATGTCATTCCACATGGTGAATAAGAAGATGATACTGGCCATGAGAACCCAGTAGATGAGTAGGATGAGTATGATGTTCAGTTTCAAGAGACCCTTAATCATAATAAATTAATTGTTCGTAATTATTCTATTTTGAGAGGATCAGATTTCGACAATAGATCAAAGGGAGTTGGTGACCCAAACATGGTTTTCATTTATGTTTAGTAGTTAGAAGAAATTTCTCTAGAATATTCTGATATTTACTCGAATTTATATACTATAATTATAAAGCATTTGGAGGATCATGTTTTTAAGAGTAGAGATGGAAGCATAGAGGAAAAAGTTTAAAGATTACAAGGTTGTTTCTATACCAAGATCAGAGTATGAAACCCAAAAGTTTCATTTGACAGAATTAAAATAAAATATCATTTTAGTTGGAGATCATAAAGGGATTATGGAAATGATTTCAAGGTAATGTTTTAAATTTAAGAATGAATCTTTCAATGATAGTTTATTTGATGAATTGAAGTTAATGATTTTAATAGTGTTTCAGTCTCTCAAGGAAGGAAATAAAGCATCTACCACTTTTCAAAAAACTCCACCAGAACAACATTGGTAGCTTGAGGTAATAAATTATATTTGGCTGAAATTAATGATAGGATATACATACTCAAGATTTATATATTCTATTTTAATGTGTTGTTAGAGAATCATAGGAATATAGGGAGTCATCTTACTTAAAATGAATCATGTTTGGGAAAAGTGATTAATCAAGTCATTGACAAGGATACATATTTCATCCAGTATAATGATATTGTGAATGATTTAATAAAGAACCATTTTATTGGGATCATGACATATTGAATTGAATCCAAGAAGTTTCTTCAATATTGGACAAATGTGTTTGACAACCATTTTCAAAGCGTATTTTTTATGTTGATTGATCATGCCAGTGTAGTTCATACCCTTCTTCATCCAGAATTATCGTATGTCCCTACTGACACCGAACCATAGACCATTAATTTTGAATACTCTAGTTGAATATGGAATTTACATTAAAACATTTTAAGAGCCATTTATATTAATTAATGTGTATTAAAAGATTTATTTATTTAGGATGAATACATAACTACCAATCTTATATTTATTGATCTATGCCAGAATATATAACTATTCACTTTTAGTTATCTACTATATTAACTGTGGTTTAATTCATTTAATTTTCCAATCCTTGTTTTCATAACAAAAAATCGTGACAAGATTTATGTTTTTGGAAATTATCTTTGAAGGATATTAGGAAAATATTTTCAAACCACAACCCTTCAGTTATTTTATATTTCTATCAACATATTTTTTTGAAATCAAAATTTTGATAATATTACTATATTCACTTTTGTGTTTTACATATACTATATATTCATTAATTTTTATTAAGAATTTTGTTATGGGATTTGGGATCATCAATAAGGGGGAGATTATTGGCAATGTATTGTTCCAAAAATTCTCTATATTTTATGAAGATTTTGATGTTATAAAAATTCACTATGGTTTTTCTAAAAACAATTTCTTATGTGAGTTTTATAGGAATTTATATTCTATTTTACTTAATTTAGCATTACTATAATGATTATGGAAACACTATTTGTAACCCTACATTATGCTGGAAAACCGGATTTTGTATATGGTATCAACCCTATGTTATGCTTAAGAGTTTGTGTATGGATCAACAACCCTACGTTTGAGTCTGGACTTACTTTTTTCAACCCAATGTTCAGAAATGTTGAATGTATAGTTAATTAATGATATGTTAAATATTTTATACTGACAAGGATGAACATATGTATCATTGTCCATGAACTATAAAAATGAACCCATATTCTAAACAAAGTAACCCTACACTGTGAAATGGAACCCTACGATACACATTTCAACCCTATATTGTGTTTTCAATGGTGAAGATCATCAATCAACGTTTTCAATGTAAAAATTACAAAAATGGTCAAGGAAAAAATGAATAACGATTCAAGAAATTTTTTTATTCATTAAAAGAATCATGTTCATCTGAATAATTCTCTCTAATTTTTGAATACATTTATTAATCTCACATGTAATTGAAATTATAATTTCCATGACCAATAATGCTATTCGTTTGGATCTAGAGAACTGAATAAAGTCTTTTCTGTTCTATATATTCCAGTATAATATATATTCAAAAATATATTTTACAAGTGATTTACATACAAGTATTATTTGTTTAAATTTTTTTACAGTGCTATATAAAACAATCAACTCTGTAAAAGGGATTTTTTTGAGATACAGTTGTTATATATTTTCAAAGGTAGGTTTGAGACTTCTCTATTTTACTAATTTTTTGAATTGTAGAACTATTTGAATCCGTGATGAAATATGAATCATTCTATCTTGAATATTATTGTTTCCAAAAATATTATCCATCTACTATCAATTGGGGGCTACAAAAAATGATAATTTTAACATTTCACAAAAAATAAATCTGCTTTTATTTATTTGAGTTTCAACAGCTCATACTTAGTTATAGTGGAGTATCAGCTTCAAGATCTATGTTATGGATAATCCATTCAGTTTTATATAACTAGATGAATTTTTTATTTTTCTAGTTTCTTTGTTGTGAACTGCATTCACTTAGTTGGGGAATATTGGTCTTATGATAAAATGATCATACTAGTGAAATTCACCATTCTTGTAGAGAAAGTATTTTATAGATTGGACTGGTGGTTCCTTGTTCCCTAAGCTACAATAAAAATTAGTATTCTTTATTTATTATTATCCTATGCATATTTTCATACAGTAGAATACCACTAGATATTCAAATAAATTATAGTGGGTATTAAAAGGAATAATTATATAAGATTGTAAAAAATATATAATTCTATTTTGTTGGGTATTACATTGTAAATTACGACCTTATAGTTGTCCTGAGCAAACATGTTAGGGAGGAATATATTTCTTACTCCACCAATAGGCCCTTCACTCAACACTAGGTTATTCTAGGTTCATGTTCACCTTGTCCTTAGTTTTCCTCATAAATATTTGTGGACGGTTCTGGGGAATTCATGTTAATTTTTATACATGTATCTCTAGATATAGTATCAAATGATTATTATATGTATGTCATGTAATGTTTGTAATGAATTGTGGTACTTCACTCAATGTATGTGTATATTTGTCTGGGTTTATAATTTGAAACACATTATACAAGAATATGGGATTTGGTGGAGCCTAGAAACAACATTGTTACAATGTGGATATGTTTCATGGGATTTTGATATGATAGGATTCATGATATTCCTATTATGATACATTATCCTAGGTGTTTTATGGTTGGATCTGTTTAGAGAGTGATTGATCAAGAGGTACGATGTTGGGGTAGAGTAGAAAAAAGTGGGGAAGGGATTGTTGGGTACCATAATTGGATATTAAGTTATATGATCTCTTTTATGTGATACATGGTGTGAGATAGCCATTATGAGGATGGAAAAATTGTAAACCTGGTTTTATTATGAGTTTTCATAACATATCATTCATTATGCTTTAGTATACATTATTTATCGTTTTCACAATAGGCTTTAGGGGGGTCCTATGGACAATATGTATTATTTTCACTCTGTGTATATATTGTGTTTTTTTCATGTCAGCTAGAGTATGTTGCAGGTCATGCTAGATTTTACTAGCTTTTAGTTGTTCAGTACTTGTTCAGGATTCATGTTAACAAGAAATTTTATCTTTTGATACAATTGGATTGTTTTTTTCATGTAAAAAATTTTATTTATGTTCTTGTGTTTCTTTTATATCTATTAGAATGAGTTTTTTTGTGTGTTTTTCTCTTATCCCTCTCATCCACATTTTTATTTTAGATTGAAATTCCTCCCATTTTTTGTCATGTTATACCCTCAGTGTGTGTCTCTATCTCGTGGAATATTACATATGGGAATTTGGATGGTTCCATTTCCATTCACTCATTACCAACCAATGATGGGTACATTTTGGGGAAGTGTTTGTGAAACCCTTAACCAAAAAATAACCAAATAACTTATCCAAATTATTGAATAATAAGAACTAAAATCAATAATATACATTGATATATTCACTTAGTGGAATACCACCAATGAAAGTGTGGGATACTATTTGCAGCCGTAGTAAGTTCATAGTTTTTATAAAGGTAAAATCCATTAATTTTATTTCTAATCATATTGTTTAATCAAAATTAAAGCGTGTAATGTTTTCATAGAGGTTTCAAGAGGCATCTAGCTATCTATGGTTCTCATCATCTCAATTTTTGGAGAAACAAGGTTATTTTCATGGTTGGTACATAACTAGTATTAGACATACAATTAAACCATGTGACCTAGAAAGGGTAGAGTATTGATGGTCAAACCATGTTATAGGGTCCGGAAAAATAAGTATACCCTATAATTAATTTTATATGCATCATTCAGGTTTTTTTAATACGACACATAAACTGTTTAATGTGAAGCCTTATGGAAAGAGGCTATCACACATTTAGGTCACTATATTCCAAACTATATAACCAAATTGTGTGACTCATTAAAAATTGTGTAATATTACCTATCCAACACTATTATCTTTTAATCCTAATTTTTAGCTCCCCTCATTAAAATTTGTAGTATCCTAGGGGATCTCTCCACCCCCTCATTAATTTTTTGGGTTATCTTCATTGTTCTATTCATATCTACTTATAGTCTAAAAAACATACATCCTCCTCAATTATTTTTCATAACCATCTATATTTTTATTTCCATATGACTTAGTGTATATTATTATCATTTTTTCATATATTTCCATTTTCTATCCTTCCAGTCTAAATATGAGGATGATTCTAGACATGGTTTCTACTACGTGGTTTTGGTAGGAGGTGGATTGAATCTTCATAATGAATAAGTGTTTATATATTTTATTAATGTACTATACTCTAAATATTCCAAAATATCTACTAAAACTAGTGTTAATTTAAATTTATTATAAACCAATGTTTAAAAATCATATGGGACCCTTTAAGAAATATTGTTGTTTCCAACCAATCATTGAATAACCCATTATGGTGTGTCTAATTATATGATCATGAAAAACGAGAATCTGTTGTAACCAAAAGTTCAATTGGATGTTTTTTATTTGTCACTTTCAAATTAAATGAATAAAATGAGTAAAATGAATTGTGATATGGAATGTATTATTTACATGGAAATTTTTATAAAATTTTTGTAGATTAAAATGTAGTGGATTAAATAGATTAATGTAATATATATTTTTGGTACCTTTTATCATTTATATGTTATTCTTTATTATATATATAGTTCTTGTTATATATGATGGTGTGTATCCCCTTGAGAATGACAGGGATTCCTGATAGTAAATTCCTTAAAAACAAATTTTATTTCCTCTAACATATGATTTGTAAATAAAGAGTCACAATATACTTAGACCCAGTCAATGTCATAGATATTTGATTGCCTTGGATAGATGCCAATGATTATCCATTAATATTATGAAATTATAACTCATTCTATTATCTCTATATATTTTGATTGTTTAATTTGGACAAATACCTCCTATGATTAACTCTTTAGGCTCCATCATGGTCAATATTTAATTTACCAAAAATGAGTTCCTCAGAATCGATAAGGATTCCATGATTGTGGGAATTGGTTTCTAGGCCCACTAAAAGGACGTATTTTCAGGGAGATTCAGCTGAAGTCGAAGAAAATGGAATTTACATATATTATTTTCAGTAAACATTTTTTTCATATATTGTACTTTCCCACTATTGAGTCCTATATTTTTTATGGGAGTATATTTAAAATAAATTCTACATAAATTTCATTGTTATGATTATGTTGTACACTGTTATAACATATATTCAATAATGTTATTATTATTAGACCCCATTGGTAATGACATAATTAGTTCTAATCACAGCATATTCATGACACTATTTATTATATGATTAGACTTTATGGATTCATGTAAGGATTATAAGAATTTCCCTTTTATGTACTCTTGATTCTTTTAGGCTGATGGCATGAAAGAAGATGAGTGAGCATGCGTTTAGGAATTTCATGGAGATAGTAAATTTTGAAATATTTTTTATTTTTTATATATTAGTAATAGTATATTCATACATCCATGTTTTCTTATTTATACTTTTATATCATATAATTAAAAAATATGTTTGGGATCATGTTTTAGATTTTGAATAATTATTATTATCGTGATGTATTATATATACCGCTACATTATTATTTCTTCTTTTTAAATATTATTATTAATATTTTTATCTAAATGGATAATGATGGTATGATATAACCACCTTAATAACATACACCCTCACCACTAGTCAAAATCCTCTAGAATAATATGATTTTTTCTTATGATCACATGGCCAACTAGGTATTGTTATTTATATGTGAAACTGGGCTGATACATTAAAATTTGGTACTGGAGGTTTCTTCTCTAGTGTCTTACTATTTAGGGGCAGTATACTAGATACTAGGTCAATTAAAGACTTGGTAAATTAAAATTTATATAATAAGTTAACCTATATCTAGGGGAAAACTAATGTTACTAGTGATGAACTTGGTGTTCTATATTTTCTTATAAAAATGTTCAATTTCACCATTAACTAACACACTTGATTCAGGATGATTACTATGTTGATTGACCATTTCCCATGGGATATTATTATAAGTAAAAAATACTGCATGAAAAAATATATAAATATAGGTATATATATTCTATAAATATATCAGGTTAAACATATTTCATTTCCTTTAACATATCTTATGTTCCATGATCTCGGTATATGTAATTCATAAATGATTCATGCAAAAAAAGAGAAATATAATTGGTTACATGAAGTGTTTGAATCAACCTATATAACATTCCTCTGTATATATAAATTATGTCACCTTATCTAACTATTTTATAACTATTTGAGTTGTCATATATTTGTATCTTATGATGTAGGATTTTGATTGTTGCGATTAAATGAAATCCAAATGAAATTTATACTATTATGAATATTTAAAATTGGAATGGAGATCTGTATAAATGAAAATATTGTATTGTATATTTACGTACAAAGATTAGTTCAAAAGTGATATTAATAGTTATTTGAAATTCAAATTTTTTCATATAATTATTAGGTCATTAAAACATGGGAAATGAAATACATCTAACTAAAGCATTATGTGTGAACATACACAATTTTGACGCATTAATTAATTTTTCTCCATTAAATAGTGACGTAAATGTAAACATAAATAGTGTATCACATTAAAACATGTTATTGAAATGTCATAAAACATGACCAATATGATTAATTTTGAATATCTCCCAAGACATGGAATTTGTAGTCGGAAGTCATGTTAGTGTATTTTTTGGATAGTGATGATTTTTATTGAAATTTTTCCCATTAATATCATCATTTACTTGTTTATTATTTTGAGGTGTTTTCATGAAATTATATGTATATATATATTCCTCCATTTTTTCATCTAGTTGAGTTATATGATGGTAGTGATGATCATTATCCTCATGTGGTAGGAGATAAAACATATATTTTTCTACATGAAGATCATCATATAGAACTAAGTGTTTTTGAAGTCATTAATGATTGGTATCAAGATATTTTTCAATGAAAATTTTAGACAATGGAGTGTGTTCCATAACCAGAACCATCAGTGTAAGGTTTGACCTACGAAATCTAGTATCATCACCCTCTATCCTATTCTGGGTATGGTGGACCCAAGGTACACAGTCTTGGATTGTGACAATGCTAACATTCTTTGAGCATTTGGATAAACCTTTAGAATTGAGTTTGAAGCTTATTGAATATATGATTATTGGATATTAAGAATGATGAATGGATGTTTTATGAAATAATATATGTAAAGGGGAATGGTCTGGAGGGATTTCCAAAATTGTTTCTAAGAACAAGTTTTCCCATATATGCTGAGATCTGATTGATCTAGGGATTTCATGTTTTTAAAGAATGGATGAATGAAGATCATGGATTATTAAACTAATTTCATATAGCTTAAACACTCAATACACACTCTAGATTGTGATGATATTTCACATGATTTTGTTTCAAGGAAGGGATTATGTGTTTCCACCAAACTGGTGTGATAGTACTATGATTGAATAATGTTTCTAAGAGTATAAACCTAACTCTTATATCTACGTGGATGTTATATAATTCTATTCTACATTTCATGGAATTTTATCATCCATGATAGGTTTTTTATTATTAGGTATCCATAAGTGATGCCTAAATATATCACATGATGGAAGTGGTAGTCAGAGTGAGTATAGTAGAAATCATGTGTTACTATAACAGTGTGAATGGTAGGGTCACACGACACACTATTTTAGGAATAATATATTATAGTTCTGAGAATGGGAAAAAATGGGTCATCTCTACATATTCATTTGGACCATCAAATTGATTCCCAGTGATAGAGGATCTACACCATCTTAGAACAATTGAATGAGATCTATGGAACCCCATCAGGAAAGATGATTGAGTACCACATACTATACAGGCAAAGGAGGTGGTTAAGGTCAAGGGAACAAGACACATTTAGTGAATCACTCGTATAAAAGACCGTATTAGGGTGTAAAGGTTTTTCCTTGGGGTTACGTGTCTATAAAATAATATAGAGTATAGCATACACAGGAAGTATAGAGTTCCGTGCCACATACATTACATTGTACAATTTTAGTGAACTTACAATTTGTTACTTCATTTTTTTTAATACAATAGATTCACACTTATTTATATATTAGGATTTAATTGGAAACCTTTATCTAAATATTGAATAATTATATGGATTTATTTAACCAAACAAACCATTTTGAACTCATTCAGAGGGTGATTGTATATATAGGGACATTTCAATTGAGATATCTAACTATAATTTATTTTGGAAATTTTTTGTTCTCTTTTTTTTCATTCACTTGAGTTATCTTATTGATTTTTATCACTAGAGAGTGTCTTAGTTATCACATGAGTGTGGTAGAAACATTTACATGGGAGAATTATAAGTCTGAAAAACTTGATATTGACTTATGAATCATGGGATAGTTTGAGTAATGTCCCATAATTCAATCCATGTTGTTGATTATCAAGGAGTACAACATGTTGTTTCTCCCCTAGTGCTGAAAATATTCAAGGACATTCTACCTAATGAATTATCATGGATACCACATAAGAGAGAGGAATTTATTAACATTAAACAGAGTATAGGATTTAAAATAGTTTCTATTTTAAAATATATTGTACCATAATGACATTTTATGAGAAAACTATGTTCAATATCATTAGACAACATATATCATTTAGATTAGACAAATTGGGATATATTATGAAATAATATTATTTAAATATATGTGTTTTAACCAAGAAGTTAAATTGGTATGTATAAATATTAATTACTAATTTTTTAAATATATATAAATATTCTAATCAGTAAATATTTATTTATAAATTGTTATGAAATACTATTCTGTTTTAAATAATATTGTTTATTTTAAAAAAGAATTTATTTTCTGTGAGAAAACATTAAAAATAATTTTTTTATCCTTCATAATTATTATTTAATAAAATAAATAAAATTATTGAAATTATCATATCTATAGTAACATACGGTGAAATTTTTAGATTTTTTTTAAAATATTGATTATTAGTGAATATTGAAAAATTAATATTTTTGGTATGTATTTATTTCTTTTAAGAAATTAATTAATTTTTAATGTCCATTTTTTTTAATTTTATTTAAAATAAAAATAAATATTAATTAGTTTTTTATAAGCATCTTAAATAATTTAATATATCTTTATATTTGATTTTTGTGTAATATTTTTAAGAATTAAAAGAACATTTTTCTGAAAACTATTTAAGGAGCATAATGATTAAATTTTTATTTAATTAAAATAACACCTAATGTGTTCTAATTTAAATTAAATTTTATTTTTACAATCAATAAATTTTAATTAAAATTATTATAATATTAATTTCTTGTTATATATTTAATATAAGATAATAAATTTCTTAATAAATGACGTTATTGAAAACAAATTTTAACAGGATTAAGTGGTTTAATATTATATAAAATTATTACACTAATTTGTTTTGAATATAATAGAATGAAAAAAATATTTTTATTCCGATTTACTAATATTTTTTAAGAAGTCTAAGATAATTATTTCTCATAATGAGGAGTAAAAATTTATCAAACTAAATTCCATTGTGAAAAAATAAATGTGCAAAAAATGAGTAACAATAGATGTATATAGAAGAGAACTTTTACAAAATTATATAAAAATCATGGATGAATTAATTAACCATATCACCCCTCAAATAAAATAATTTTAATATTTTGAGAAACCATTATTTATACTTATTTTAATTATTGGATGAACTTTTGTATTTAAAAAATTTCCACAACTCCTCAATTATACAACAGCACCCCTCCCATCAATTATTCACACCTATAGAAAAATATGAATCCCAAGACACTACCAAAATCTCACCCAAAAATACATAAAAAATTTTATGTTGTTATGGTCTTCTCAAAAGACCATGATTAGGTCCCATAAATATGATATCTAAAAAGAGGATCTTCAAAGAGATTGTAACTTTATTCTTTGAGATAATAATTTTAATGTATATTTTTTCACATTGAATTATTTATTAAAAATATAATATAATATAAAAAATATGTCTATTTTTATTTATATATATTTTTAATGTAATAACATTTATCCATCCCCTCTTCCATTAAATGGGAAATCAAATCATCTTTCATGTGTACGAAGGGCTACTACACCTCAGAATGAGCTAATAATTTTTTCATCATAAAATCTCACAAATATTAATGATGATGGACATCATATTTATATATTATATTCCAAAATATTAATAATTATATAAAATTAATGTATCATATGCACCTTTTCTTTATAATATATTGAAAATTAATAATTTTCTTCATGTGTATAGTGGACTACCTACTTACAAAACAATGTCATTCATTTTTTCCCACATCCCATGGATGATTTAAGATAGTGTATTTGAAGAAATAATATGATATTTATGATATTAGGTTCATTATAAAATGTTAAAATAACAATAACCTTATTTCCATAAAGATGATTAAAATATTGAATATTTAATCATACATACATATGACATACCATCCCAATGATTGTCAAGTAGTTAATTTTATAGAACCAAAATTCATAATAATATTTAAAATTATAATTTATGAATAAAAAATTTATCTATTTCTTAATTTTTATTCTATATACTATGGAACATTAATTCATCAAACCTCTGTCAATATAGAAAAGACATTTTGAAATTATGAACAAAGCATCGTCAAAACACCCAATGTGGACATACCTGAATAAGTAAACAAAAAAAGTCATTAAATTAAAAGAATTTTATTGTGTATGTATAAGGGAGTTTTCCATGAAATGTTTCATCATTAGAGAATTAAATTGATATACTTTTATTATAATTGTCATAAAATGATTATAAGAAATTTCTTGAGTGAAAGTAAGATATTTCTTATCTCAATTTTATTTTTGTGTTACATATTCTATATACACATATTATTTTAGTTGGTTTGTCTATATAATTATTATTTAAATTTTATATCATGATTATATTAATATTAATTGTAATTAATGCTATAAATTATGTTACTTATATCATCAGTTTATAATTAAATTATTTCCAAAGTGGTATGGATTTATTTCATAAACTCATAATTAAATGGGATTTTTTATTTTTAATATTCCTTTCGTGGAATTTTTTAACAATTTTATTTTAACACTAATTTATTTTAATAGTGGATAAATATTAAAGATATTTTCTAATAACTGTACCATTTTGATTGTTTAGGACATAATTTTATTGATTATATTTTTCTTAAAATATTACTTCATTTATCTCTTCATTCAAATAGAATTTTTATTCAACGTCCATTTTTTCTAAAAATATTTTCAAAAAATATTTGGAACATTACCTAAATTATTTATTTAAAATATAACCTTGTTTATTTTAAAATATTCTGAAATAAAGCCACATTTAATTCTTCATGATGAGATACTTTTCATCCATAATACAATAGTGTGAATGCTGTAATTTATAAACTTATTCCTAATGTGTAGAATTAAGCACCATAATGACTAGTGAATACAATAATGATTCAATTAAAAGTTCTCTTTTTTATTTTTAAATAAATTTCTTTCTATAATATTTTTAATAAAACTATATTGAATATGTGATTTCAAAGTGAAAATTGTATTTTTCTTATAGAATATTAAATGTAATATTTTAATGGCAATTTCATAAATGAATTAAACAATTGATGTTTGAGATTTCATGATAATTATTTATATCTCTATATCACATATTTACATAGCTTATTCTCCATTTATTTTATAGGGAATTAAATTTTATCTATTAATTTCTTAAATTCATTTGTTATGAAATTTTATTTGATTATAAAATAAAAAAAATATTATGTAACCTATTTTCTCTCCAAAAGAAATTATTATGTAGATGATTTTTATTTATTTCCTTTTTTGGGAACAAATAAATCATGATTATTTTATGATGGGTCTACCCAGATACTTTTCGAATGAATTATTTAATGGTTTAGTCTCATGGGGATTCTTTTTAGGGGTTATATGTTAAAACAAAATATTATGGGACTTTTTCTACCATGTGATATTATTTTCGAATTTATCCATGGATCATTATTATGTAATATTATATGTTTCTTCCACACTTCTGATAATTTTATTATCATATGATACCATGTTATTTATGTTATCCTCCCATGTAAATTACATTGATTTTCCCCCTTTTTTATACCATATTATACATTTTAATGAAATGTTATGTTTCCCTTTCATGTTTATTCCATTTTGATGGAATTTTAGCTACCCCTTTTTTGTATGTGTTCTCCAAGTTATCCCATTCATTTTTAAAATAATGGATGTCATTATAAATAATAATATTTAAGATAATTTATTTTAACACCACATTTAAGTAACACTGGCTAGGCCTGTCAAATACACTAGGCCTCATGACTTCTGAGTTATAATTAATATATGTTTAACGAATTCATATAATAATATGTATAAAATACATGGGTCACTATAGTTGGTATCATATGAATGGATATTTATTTTTGTGTATTTGGACTATAATATTTTAGTGATAACACTTGGGATATGTATAAGTATATTTCTTAGTATATGAAAAAATATCACGGATTTTTAGTGAAGTATAGTGATAGTGGCCTCTACGAAATCATATCTCTATTTGGATATTGAATTTGGATGTGGCTCTCGAACAGTTGTTCCAAGGGTTAGTAACCCAAAAAATGGGATATTTATCATAACCCATTCATCACACGGTTCATGATAACAAGATATACTACACACTTTTTTGAAACTCTCAGGTGATATGATTAAGAAATTCAAAAACAATTATTTAAAACCATTATGAAGGACATGAAAAAATTGTTTGGTTAGAAAACCTGACATGAAACATTAACACATATAACCTAGATTGAAACATATAGATTCATAATTATGGATATACATATCATTTATATATTTTTACATCTATGTTTATATGGTTCTTTGTTATAAATTAGTGCAATCTCAAATTGTTTATTTTATTTGTTTTTGTTAATGATTGGAAACCGTAGAAATCATTCAAAAAAATGTGATGTTAAATGAAATGATTAACATAATGAGACGAATAATCTAAATGGAATGAAGTTTATACATGTTATGATATTTCCGTATGATCTATGTCATAATATGATTAATAACTATAGTTGTTTTTAATTTTCTATAACATAAAATAATAGAAGGACTGTGAGTTATGGAATTTGAATTTTTGACCAAAATAGTGACAAAAAGATTCATTTTGAACATTATTTTTTTGATGTTACACCATGTATAATTCATCAAAGTAACTATTACATTTTTTATATTTTGGAAAAGTGGAAAAAAAATATGCCAATTAATGAAGAAAAATGAGGAGTTTGGATAACAAGAAATATAGAAATAAAGTTAAACCTATGGTACCAGTAATAGTTCAATGTCATTGATGTGGTGAAACTGTTTATTAACCTATTCAATTATAAAAAGCAAAGATTTATTCCTAAGGGATTATATATTGGATATTAGTGAAGTGGAATAATTGAATATTTTATGTGGTGGAACTCCTAAATCGTGTTTTTATCAATAGTATATTTTTTATAAGATTATTAACACATCTAAGGACTATTATATAATAGTTTTTCATTATAGATTTTAAATAATTTACTAAATAGAACAAATGAACTAGTAATATGAATTAATGGAATGATCATATATAATTGAAAAATAAAACATTATTGAAAAATGAGAATCTATTTGTACATGTTATTGAGGTTATTATATTAAATAATGATAATTTGATATTTTTTAAAAAAATATTTAAATATAGAATAATTTTTGGATTAAAATTTTTTTTAGTAATAATGTTATATTGGTTTTGGTAATCATATTTTTAAATAATTTATAAGAGTTATATTAAAAATGATTTCTAAAAAAGAAAAAATGAATATCAGATGACAACTCAACATACATGATAAGTTAATGGGGAATGAATGTAATTCTCCCACCATAGAAAACCAGAGGTAGTTCCTTAATTTATTAAATTGGGACATATAAAATCATCAAATCTCAAGGGACCAAATAGTTTAACAGTTTTTGAAAACCAAATTAAAAACATTATAACAATAATGCATTGGAAAATAAATTAAAAAATGATATATAATAAACTAAATTAAATTTAATCTGTGAAAGTAATTCAAATGAATCTTATTAATAACATGTAGAACAGTAACATAAAAAGGGTGAGCTCAAATTTAGTGTAAGTGTTTGTAAATCAGACAAAATAATGAATTTATATGAGTAAATCACAATAGAATGGTAAATAAATGATAACACATGCCATTCAAATAAATAGATATAAAATAATAAATATAGAAATGTAATAAACTAAATGTAAATTCAATTTAATCAATAAAATAAGAATAAAATTAATCTACGTATATTTTTAGGAAACATCTAATGGATAAATAGTAACTTAGTTGAAATTTTGGAAATTATTAATTATTAGACATCGTGTTTCTTAAGTGCATCATACAATTTCCGTCAAGACCATTCAAAATACTATGTTCCATATCTGGTAAAAACCCTTCTAATTTAACTAACAGATTTATATCACTATACTTCCAATGAATTAGGGGCTATCTATAATCAAGCCTCACCAGTGTCTTGACAATACCAAGCATTCTAAATATATCGAATAATCAATTTAGTTAATAAAAAAATATATTGTCATAAAATATCTATATTAAAGAAATAGTAATGATTTGTCAACATTTACGTAGTGTAGGATAGGTATAAACAAGTATTGTTTATTGTGGTGAATGAAAATACAATGAAAATACCATTAAAAACATTCTTGATGAATATAATCATTAAATATTTGAAGATTCCCCTTTTAACACTGGTAAATTTGGAATCTTAATCAATTTTATGGAATAACATTAAATAAAACTATTTATATCATTATAATAATGTGATTCATGATATGACATAAAAATTGTCTATATATACAAAATATAAATGTGAATTTTTCCATAACAAGAAATTAGTCTTAATGAAATGTAAATTGAGAAAAATCGCTTAACTAGAAATTCTGTTAGAATTATTTTTAATTAAATTATTTTATAATGGTTTTTCTATACTCATTAACTTATTATAGAACCATATTAATATATATTATATCATATATGATCATATTATATTATCTTATTAACAATTTTCTAGTAATCATTAATTATTTTCACTATTTCGGGTGTTAATTGACATTTTTCTCGAATTTTTGACTTGTAATTTATTGTTCCTATCATATAGATATTTATTTCATCATATGATTAATTTTATATATGATATAATTAGAATATACATTCATTATAATGGTATTTTTAATAATCCATAATATTTAGAGATAAGAAATAAAATGTATTGTTTATGGAGATGGTAGATTGTATGTATACTTTAAAAATAATGTTCATTCTTTGTCTTATTAAAAGAATGAATTTTAGATGATAAATATGTATATCATAATTCAATTATAATATTTATGTAATATATTTTAGATATTTTATTAAAATCATCCATTATAAAATTGATGTATATTGTGAATGAATCACATCGCTTTAAGGAGGCGGCAATCCAGACATCCAACAAATTGTCATCATATCCCCAAAAAATAGAAATCATAATTTTTCGTGTTCTATAGGAATTATAGAATCATAAATAAATTATAAATATCATAAATATCTTATATAAATATTATTTTAATAATAATTGGAATCTATGAATGGTGGTAAAGGAATAAATGAAGTGCCACATTTTTTGGAGGTGGTAGTTCATGGGACAAAAGAATTATTAGTACATTACACGTTTGATTGAAGAATGGGTTTGTCTATGTTAAAATAATAATATTTAGGATTATTATTTTATTATTTAATCATGTAATAAAATTATTCTATGGGGTGGAAAATGTAAATAAAACAAAAGATCTTGTAGAATGTTTTTTCCTCTTAATTTGGAAACTATTTTTGGTTTCAACTAATGGGCTTCCTTGGATGGATTTATGGAAAATGTAATGATTCTAGGATTTTGTAAGAGATTTTGGATTATCAAATTTATTTATTTTGGTAAATCCAATGGTATTTATAGCATTATTAATGTGGTAGGTTTGGTTTCTTTTTTATAACAGTGGAGGGGTGACATTTTTGTAATGATTTGGAAATGCAATTCCACCAACATTGTTTCCACTATATGTTTAACCAATAATGTAAAAAATATATAAAAGGGAGTAAACAGTATAAATTATATAGCCAATGTATTTTATAATTATTTCTATTCTATTATGGGCCTTACGTGTAAGATCATGTATTTTTTAATGTTATTTTTTAATCTTAATCATTGTAATTAATTTTATTCCCCTTAACTAATATTTTTGTAAGAAAATGAAATAACATTATTAGAAATTAGAAATTATTATTTTTAAAATTATATAATATATTTTTCAAAATCATAATTATATAAGTGGTATTTATTAATTTAAAATTGAACATGCAGTTGAGAAGAAAATTTGGGGTTTTGAGTAAAAATGTTAATCTCTCCGCAGAGTTTAATATCTTATTTCAAAGTAAAATTGATTAAAATGACCCAAATATTATTAATTTATAAAATATTTATAAAATTAATAAATAAAACTATTTTAATGTATAATTTATCAATATAAATAAATTACCCAAAAAAATCATTTCATATTAAAATTCAGTACTTTTCACTATTCATCAAAAAAATTAAAACATCACAAAAAATTTGAAACATATACCATAAGATAATTTTTATGTAATTATATTATATATAATGATATTTTTTTAAAATATAATATATTAAATTAATAAAATTTATATATAAAATAGGATTTATCTTAAAATTCAGTAAAAGTGCCTTTATAAATATATAACTTTTCATTTGTAATATGGTGTTTTTTCTTATATTATGCATATGAAAACAATTGGATGAAAATAAAAAATATTTTATTGAATTTATAATATATAAATGTAATTATTATCATTAACTAATAGTAATTAATTTAATTTATTAGGATAAAACACCTTTGTGATCATAAATATTACGAGGATATATTTTATTCACAATTTCTTAATATTTTAATATATAATTAATTGGATCCAAATGAATTTCTCTTATATTTATGAAAAAATATATTTTCATAAGTTATTTAATATTATACATAATCTCTTATTTAACTTTTAGTTTAAATCATATAATATTAATTATTAATATTTTTCTAATATATTATTTTTTGGGAAAACTCAGTCTTGTATGTAACACAAGACAACATCATTGTTCTTTATAGATAATGATAAACATTATGTTGTGTGAAACATAATTATATCTTGATGATTAATATAAATAAATATAGGAACCAACATAAAATTTATTTTAAAAAGAAAATGTGGTTATGTCTTGAGTTTTTACATTCTCCCCACCTCAAATAAATAGCATCATTGGAATTTAAAATCAATATCATTAATAATGGGATTGATATTTGAAAATAAAATATTTTTGAAAACCATATCATGAATATGGTTAGTAAAGAATATTATTTATATGATAAAAAATAAATTTAAATGGTCATTAAACTAGGATCCCAATTAAGAGAACAGAACCTGGAAATGGAAACATTGATATAAAAGAAAAATATATTAATAATGTTATGATGGAGAGTGTTACAAAACTAGTATAGATAAAATTTGATGACCACAAATCATTAAACAAATATTATTAAATGGTTATTTATATCATAAAAAATTATGACAATGTGAAAACATTTATGTTTCTAGAATATTTTTCAAATATTTGATATATAATTTCACTATATAAGAATATAATAAAACATATGTCTAAATTTCACAATCATAATATTATGATTTGGTTGTTCCTTGAAATATTTATACTTATTTTCATAGATCAGTTTTTATCATATAGTGATGTAATACATTATCCTCTCAAAATTCATCCAAATATAAACATAAACTATTTTAAAAATCACTTTTCCAAATAATTACTATACAAAAAATTCAAAGAAAGATCACTGAATATGAAAAACGTACATAATAAATAACATGAATTCTCATTTATTCATCATATAAAAAACACGTGAATATGAAAATAACTTGATTTACCAAAACAATATTGAAAAAAATGCATGATTTATGTTCCATAAATAACATATATATTATTAGATATATTACATAAATCAAAAAATGATATAAAATTCATTTATGATAGCATAATCCACTTTGTCAATAATTCATTACTGTGTTTTAATGTTTCCATTAGTAATACAATTTATATCATCCAAACCAATCATTTCTTTATCCAAGCATCATTTTCATAAAATTAAGAAGATATTAATGGTTATATTTCCCAGAACCATTTGTTTACCAAAATCTAATACTTTTTACTAAATAATTTTTTTCTACCATTGAACATTTGATATAAAATGTTTAACTAAAAATTGATGTTATACAATCCTCATTAATTATATAATTCATACAATTAGTACACCATTCTAAAAATACTCAAATGGAATAATTCATGAATGTAAACATGAGATTTTTAATAATTCATCTTCTTCTGTTGCAGTAGTGTAATCTTGACCATAAACTATTAGACTCTTTTGGGGTATATTAATATGATGCATGAGACATTGATTTTATATGTTACCATCTCCTAGAGTAGGATAATTAAAAAATTTAATTTTCTTTCATGAATTTTCAATCACGAGCATGGTGCCATTTTAAATCACATATATAACAAACTCTCATTCCCTTCAAGAAATAACCAGGTTGATCTCTAGACAAATATAACTTGGGGGATAATAATTCATTTCATTATTTCACTATACATCATCTGACCTATCATCATCTAATTTTCTTTAATTCCATAAAATATAGAAAATTTGGATATTTCATTACCATTTTCATTATCACATGACATGATTCCCACATATTATTTTAATAATAGGGAGATTATTTCACTTCTAAATATTTTCCTATGGCAATAAATGATATGATCATTCATACTCTTTTGATGATGTACATTGGGGAGGATCATGTTCCTTATATAAAGATCCAGTTCAAAATGACTACATATACAATATTAGTTCATATCATTATAAAACAAAATTTGTAATAAAAAAATTAATAAAATACTTAACATAAAATGAAATATATATTCATAATTAATCTAATAATGAGAGATATGGGTTCTTTGGGAAAATTTTTAAATATAAATCTGTTATAATGGTTTGGTAAAGAAATCATGAATTATCCTAATCATATCTGTTATTAGGGTTGAAATGCACTGTGTTGCATTTGTTGTCAATAAGGCATGATGTTGTTATAAGATGAATGGATGTCAAGGAATGTCAAGATGTGAATGACAAAGGATGTTATGGTGATGGTGATGAAGGAGAATGGCCATGGTACTAAGATGCATGTCACTTAGGAGATTCACTAAGTGACATAGGATGTTGTGGTTGAAACATTCTCTATGGATATCAGATGATTGTAGAACTAATATTAATGTTTCAATACTTGTATCAAGATGATACTAAGTTACACCACTTGAAGAATGGATGATGATGGAGCATCATCATCATATCTGACGATTGTTGAGCTGTTCTTAAAGTTCCAAGAACATGTATCAACTGGATACAATGTCACAACAATGATTGAAGACCATGCATTGTATTGGAAATGCATGAGGAGATGAAGATGATCCATCCACAACTACTGAGTGGATGAAGTTGATTAAATATGTCCATGCACTATCTCCTAGTGCATGTGAATTTGAAGAAGATCCAACTTGATCTCTGATTAGATCAATGAAGAACATTGAAGAATTATGTGATTCAGGAGCTCAGTTGATGAAGAACCTTTGGAATTCCCTTTTAAGTGAAGATTATATGTTGTGGAGGAATTCTAATGAACAAGAAAGGGAGAATAGAAGAAATTAAGAAGGCTTGAAGGGCTTGGCATTTGGCTTATACTCATAGGAGAACTTTGTATTTGACAAAGTCCGTATTCATGCCTTTGCCAAAAAATATGGCCAGCCAAGGCACCTTGATGGTTCAAACCCCAAGGAATGGGCGCTAGGGCACCACGCCCATGGGGGGAACCCGTGGGGCAAGCCAGGGTGGCAGGGCGCACCCGAGACACCGCATGGGCGCCTGGGGCATGCCCGAAGGAGCGCGACAAGAGTATCAGTGTGCAAAGTAGGCGCCAGTGGCGCGCCCGCCAGGAGCAGAGGTGGGCGCAGAGCGCACCCGCAGAGAGAACCCGGTGCGGGGCGGCACCGGGAGGTGAGAAGTTCAACTGAGCGATGGATGGCAGTGGGTGTTTGATAAACCGCGGAAAATCCGCTCGGCGATTCGATGTGGGACGCGCAAAATTCACCGGGAGCGCATCCTGGCCGTCCGAGTGATCGCGCGGCAGATCTCGGCCGCCCGATGCATCGCGCCGCTCGCGATGTAATCTGAGCCACCCATCTAATCGTGCGACAGATCTTAACCGTCCGATGCATCTGCGGATCATCTTCAACCTCGAGCCATGCCGAGGCCTCCCCGCATTCCGCCGTCAATACAGGCGCCTCCCGACGACGGATTCTGAGATTCCAGCCACCATTGCTGAAGCCGAAGGCTCCATTGAGCTCGTCCAGACGTACTGAACCTATCCATGCTTAAAAGTGGGATTTCATGGAACAAGATGAGAATTTGAAGTTCGGCCGAAGCAACCGAAGGTGCGAGGCCATTCGGTGTTGATGCTTTTCATGGATTGGGTTTAAAAAAGGCCATGCATACGTTTCCATGCACATGCATGAAGAGGAAAATAATGAAGGAAAAGAACCAGCGTGAACAGAAGAGAAAAAAAAGATTTCAAAGAATCTTGAAGATCCGAAATCTTCGGGAGATCAAAGATTTATCGCACGCGGATGATCTGCGACGTCTCTGCCTATAAAAAGAGAGGTGAGGCTCTCATTGTGCTTGCTGAATCTTTGTTGAAGATCTGACGTCCCGCGAAGCCTCGGTGCTTAGCGAAGAACAGCCTGCGTGCACCACTTGCGCGGCAGAGAAGCCCGGAGCCACCCTTGGCTCCGTGAGGCTCCTTTTGCGCACTCCTTGCGCGAAAGAAGAAGGGGAGAAGACCCCTGCGCGCCTTTCCCTTGCACGACAGGAAGAACCCGGGGCCGCAGCACCTTGCGCGCCCACGGTTGAAGCCCGCACTTGCGTGGCAGTTGGTGTCCTTGACACCTTGCTCGCTCGCGGCTGTCCAAGGACCTTGCGCGGCCCTTTCCAGTGCACCTTGTAACAGCCCATGATTTTATAAAAAAAATATTCTTTTTAATTTTATTAATGTCTTGTGTTGTACGCTACACCAAAAGGAGCTTGCACAACACACATCCTTGACTTGACTTGCATTACACGCAATCGCGACCTTCCTCGATAGCGTGTGTAGTACGCAATACCGAGTTTCACTAAACAACGATATGCTATAAAAATATTACTAAAACTAGCCGTTATGAATAGTAATAACCACTTTTTGAAATCCAGTAAATCTTATTTTTCAAAATGAACTTTATTTTTGGATTCGGAGTATCGAATTTAGCCTAAGGTGAAATTTTGGTACTTTTCGGATAACTTTCATATTCTGATGAATAGTGAAAATTACTAAATTATAATTAAAAACAACTTTTTTAATCAAAATAATTAATAGTGATAAATCATTAATTTGAGTGGTTTTAAAGTATATTTAGAATATATTTTTACAATTTAATACAATGTTGGTCATTGGATGTAGTTTCACATTTAAACTAGACATAAACAAGTGTCAATCTTTTGATAGATATTGTTTCTTAAAAACACGCTATTTGTTTTAACAGCGGGATGTAATTATAAAATTAATTAATGCAACTTTTATGTTATGAATTTGGTAAAATAGACTTCATTTTTGAATTCAGAATATGATATATAGCTTGGGATGAAATTTTGTCATTGTTCTAAAAAACATCAATTTTTGATGAATAGTGAAACTACTAATTGGTAGGTTAAAAACTGAATTTTGCATAAAACTTAATTTTACCGCTTCTGTGAATGGAATTTCAAAAATCTGAGAGACACGGTTAATATCAAGGACTAAAATGTGGTTCAATGAGATGAAAATAATTTTTTGGTGAATAGTAACTTTTTACTTTTTTTACCACGGTTAATAGTAAATAAGTTAACTAAGGGTAAATATGATATTAATATTACCCTAACACATGTCCTAATTCTATTGGACAAGTGTAATTCGACCAAAAACAAACTTAGGAATAAAATATGACCATTTAGGCCCACTTGGATTAGATTAGGACATTTATTATTAATTTATTTAAAGAAGGGTTAAAATAGTTAAAATCAATGTTTAATAAGTAAATCATTTTTAATATGGGGTTATACATAAGATAAATTCGACTATAAATATTCATTAGAAATCTAAAAAGATTTCCTACATGATGGTATTTTATTTGTAATTTTTAGACATCAAATAATATAATTTATTTATGACACAAAAATGATGCAGTAATTATCTTATTAATGAAATATTGACATAATTGATAATAGAAATACAAAAATAAATGTAATTTAAGACTTTTTATGAATTCCACTAATTTTCTAGGTTACTATGATATATTATTGTTGATTTAATCAACTTGGTTCGAACATATAATTCTGTTATGACTTTCACAAAAATCATATATCAAATAGTGTCAAAATTGACACAAAATAGTTTTTAAATAAAATAAAATATTATTAATTGTTATTTTATTCCTAAAAATCTAAGGTTCGGCCAAATGACTTAGATAAGGATATATGTATTAATAATATACAATTTGGGGTTCGTTTGGAATGATATAGTAAGTTTATTGACCATATAGTGAAAGAAAACAAAAAGACACGGTAAAAGTTAAATTATTTAACTTAGAGTTAAATCTAATTGATAAGGTTAAAATAATACCCTAAACTTGTCTAAATCCTATTGGTTGATAGTATTTCGACCCATCCCCACTTTATCTTCGAAATAAGACCCTTTGGAACCATTATAAACCGATTTTGACTTTAATATAAAATAATATTTTGAGATATTCCTAAGGTGCCCCTCTCCTCCCTTATAAAATGACACCTCTTCCCCCTCCTCCTCACACCAATTTGAGCACTCAAGCTCGGCCAACCCCTGCCAAAATCTCTTCTCCACTTCCCTAGAAACATCCTAGAGGTGCTGGTCTTCCTCAAAGACCAATTCTAGTGCCCTAAGAGGAGGTCTCAAAGAGGCACTTCAAAGAAGAGGTAATTACCGTTACCAATTCTTTCATCTTTATTTCTTCTTCCACTTCTTCTTCTTAGGTTGTTTCATTATGAAGTAATAACATTAGTATCACTCATATACTGATATGTTATTATAAGTATGAAACAACCCTATTTCACCATCTATCCATCCTACGGAAAAAGAAATCACCGCGCGTGCGTACGTACGGAATACCGTCTCCACGCCGTGGTGTAATCTATTTTCCACCACCACCTTACATGGATGGGTATAATGGTGTAAAGAATAACTATACATAGTTATTACAACATCATATTGATTCTGATATATTTTATAAAACACTCCAATTCAATTCAATATTTATAGAAATGATATCATCGCTCGTGCGTACGTACGGAATACCGTCTCCACGACGCGATGAGATTCATTCTCCATGTTAACCATTTAAGAATGATTATAATGTATATATAAGAAATAATAATGAAATATATGAAATTATAAATCTACTGGATTTATGTATATATATACATATGTATGTCATCTACTTACTTCCATTTCAAGACAATAAGGAAAGGAAAACAGCGTTCATGCGTACGTACGGACTACCGTCTCCATGAACGATGTTTTTCATTTTATTTATCTACCTATTATATATATATATATACTGAATATATATGATATATAAATCATATTTTATATTCTGGAAGTAAGTAAATCATGATATAAGTAATAATGATGTCAAGAACAACAAGTCAAAACACCTACGATAAATGAAACGATTTTACCCAAAACGCTTCTTTAACATGGAATTTACAAAAGAACGGGTAATATAATGTCATAAGTGAACCATATATGATATCATAACAATGAATATGATTCTTTAATAAGTCAATAACATGATTTAAATCATTATAAAGGAGGTTCGGACACTTACAAAGCAAGTTGGACCTAAGGTAAGGGAAAATATCACAATCTCATTTTTATCCGAGATTGTTTATTCGTAAGTATTTACTGGGGTGTATTTTATCATCCACATCCATGTTCCCTCAATATGAAATATTGTTTCCATCCAATTGAAATAGTTTAAATCCAATTTTACCCTTAGGTGAGTTTTTAGTAAAGAATATGAAAGGAATCTTTTGTCGTTTTTCCGTACGAGGTACTTTTTGACTTTTCCGACAAAAGTACAAAGAATGTTTTTTTAACTTATACGGCACGAACGGATTTTTACGGTTTTATAAAGCCTTATTTTCATGAACCTTCCTCCAAAATATTTCATGACTATTTTTAATAAAATCTCTTTCTTTTAAAATTGTATGATGTTTTGTGAACAGAAATTTATTTTGAAGAAGAAAGGATATTTTCCTCAAGAATTCATTTCAGGTGTTTTATCAAAATTATTTTCCATATAAGATAATAAAAGGGTTCTGTTTTTATCCCTATTATTACATGGATTTGATTATGTTGTGATGGAAATATTTTTATGAATTCCTTTATCTTATATGAATTGTTTTATGATGTCATGATGTTTCAAGAATCCCATTTTTGTTACGTGTGTTATGCAATGATGTATGATTTATGATTTTGTGGCACACATAAGAATGGTATCATTATGAGATGGGTGGGACCTATATCTCCCTCCAATGCATTGGGTAAAGATTTCATATCTCATGAGATAGACATGGCTGGAATGGTAGGTTATACCGGTTCAGTGAAACAGGACTGAAACGAGGATTACTCGATTCAGAAAGGGACTTTGTCCACTAAGATAGTCTTGGCAATGAGTCTTGACTAAAAAGAAATGATTCTCTATGACTATGTGTGTATTCCACAATGAGTAATGTTTTATGTAAGGGTTTCATTTTCACTACTATGATTTATCCCATGTTATGAAATTATGCTCTCTTTTGCAGGTTAAGATTTCCAAAAATGTTATGTTCTTATGAAAATTATGTGATTGATATTTCTTTTGTTTACCCTTACTGAGCATTTGAGCTCACCCTTTTATGTTTTCTTTTCCCCAGGATATAAAGAAAGGTTTTAGGTAAAAAAAAAGGAAGATCTTTGTGGGAGATTTTGAAGATCTTTCACCAGGATTAGAAGATTACGTTCCGAGTTTCCAAAGACACTAAACTATTACGATCCTTGTGTGTGTATTTTTGTTATGTATTAAGTATTCCGCAAAAGTAATGTAATGTTCATGTACGTTAGGCTTCGGGTCTCTACAGTTGGTATCAGAGGAAAGGTTTAGTCAACCTTTGGAAATGAGGATGCGAAAACGTTAGTGAGATCCCTAGAGATATTTCTAAGGTATGTCTAGGGATGTCCCTAGGGATAAGTATACGTATAGGTTATAGTAATAGAATTACGCTAACGATCATAGAATTAAACCTAAGATGTTGGATATTGAAGGTACTCCCCCTTTATTATGTTGTTTTCCCTAGCATGATTTTTGCCTCTCACACTATTCTTTTGGGGTTTTAGACGATGGCTGGAACCCGAAGGAACCGTGTTGATCAATGCAATGGACAATGCAATGATTGCCCTCCTGAACAAACAAATGTTATGAGAGATGGAGTGAAAAATCTTATTGCTATACTTACACAAGCTATGAATCATTCTGGACTTCCAAATGAGCAGAGAAGGGAACAATATTCTATTGAGTACTTCATGAGGCAACGTGCACCTTCTTTCAGTGGGTCTTCTGATCCACTTGTGGCTGAACAATGGATCAGTACTACTGAAAAGATATTTTCAGTTCTTCAATGTTCTGAACATGATAAAGTCATCTTAGCAGTATATCGTTTGGAAGGTGAAGCTGATCAATGGTGGAATCTTATCAAGAATACAAGGCCAAGAGATGAATTAGAGTCCATGGAATGGGACGAGTTCAAGAACTTGTTTTTCAGTAAGTACTTCCCTCGTATTCTTCGAACAAAGATGGAGAAAGAATTTCTTGAACTGAAGCAAAGGGACGATGAATCTGTTGGTACCTATGAAGTAAATTTTACAAGACTTGCAAGGTATGCTTCTGGAATTATCATCCAACCTGAAAGTAAAGTTGATCGATTTTTCTGTGGCTTAAAACCAAGTCTTCGAAGGGAATTAGCTATAAGAGACTTCAGTAGCTATGAAGAAATTGTGCGTTGTGCTATCAAGGTAGAAATAGAAGTTGGTGTTACATATCCATCTCATGGTTTTGATAAGAAACGAAATATGGAGTTCAAGGAGAAATCTCAGAATAATGGTGAAAAGAAGATGAATGTTTCCTTATGCTCAAAGTGTGGAAAGAAGCATGGTGGAGATTGTCTTAAAGGGACTAGAAAATGTTTTAAGTGTGGAAAAGAAGGTCATTGAGCAGCTGAGTGTCGAAGTAATGAAAAAAGGGTTTCTAATGATGTGAATAAAGCAAACACTGCAGAGAACGCACCACCAACACTTCAGTGCTTCAAGTGCAAGGAGATGGGACATTATGCCAATAAATGCCCTAATCCAAGGGTTAGTGATGATCGACATGAGCAACAACTTAAGGCAAAGGAAAAAGGGAAGTCACATGCAATCACAATTGGCGATGTTGAATATGACAACGATGTGGTGGAATGATTAAGTGTTTATGTAATGGGATTCCAAAATATTGTTGTATCATGGAGTATTGGAATATCTATGTATTAGTCTAATGTGGTATTCAAAGTGATTGAGATATTTTTGGAAATAAGATGATATGTGCATAATGAAGGGAAAACGAGAAAATTAAATGTTTAACAGTATTCATGAGCTCATGATTGATATAAGGACTAAGTGATATCATGGTTTGAGTATATAGAATTTTGTGGATTTTGGTATGTGGAAGGTGTTAACTTTTAACTGCATTCATGTTTTCACTAAGGTATTAAAGAGAATACATGATTAAGGACTTTGAATGTTTGGAATGTGATAAAAAAACATATCTTATGATATATGGGGTTCAACGATGGTATTAAATCTCTGGTAATCATTTTCACTATGTTATGAAAGTGGACTGCAGTATTATGGATAAGCCTAAAGACTAGAATGGATTATGTTGGACATAAAATAGTATTGTTTAAGGATAGAAGTTCTTTTTTCGATATTATTGATGGGATGTTATAGTAATGAAGTTTTAGAAAAAGGACAACCTGCAGGATGGGCGACAACCCATCGCTTCGGACAAGGCTGTGGGAATCGAACCCACAACCGAAGTGCGACTGGCCTTTATCGCCTACCACTGACCTACAGGAAGTCCCTGTTTAGTAGAAACTAGTTTTATTATATTAAGCAGTATGATATATGAAGTATAAGTCCATTTTAGGAACTATATATGATTAATCTCACTATAGAATGACTTATGTATATTTAATAACTTTTTCTTACCTTTTGTTTGAGACAGATGGAATGACCCGTCATTCTATCACATGATCTGCTAACACTTCACGAATAACAAATTCAACTTCATTTATTTAAGAGATGAAGTGGAAATTGTTCAAGGCACGAACAACAGTGATATTGTATCAAAATAAAGTAAGTATTTATTCTAATTCAAATTTTCAACTTTAGGGAAATGATCTTGAAAACCAAAAATGTTGTCCTAGTGATCTTATACCTGATGAATCAGATGGTACCTTAGATCGTCACAAATTTATGGATTTGTGATTACTGGATTTTCCATAGCCACGTTCTCTACCACTCTCCATCAGAACATGATAGTTAGATTTCTCTTCCATATCCATATTTTCACCTATGTGGAAACCCAGTGATTAGTTTATTTGGGTAATCGTTACATTTCATACTTTAGTTTTTAAAGCCAAGTTTTGGTATTCCCTTTTAAGATGTGGGTTTCTATTAAAGAAACTTTCAAATAGTAAACCATTTATAACCCCGACGAATTTCGAGGGCGAAATTCATTTTAAGGGGGGTAGAATGTAACAGCCCAAGATTTTATAAAAAAATATTCTTTTTAATTTTATTAATGTCTTGTGTTGTACGCTACACCAAAAGGAGCTTGCACAACACACATCCTTGACTTGACTTGCATTACACGCAATCGCGACCTTCCTCGATAGCGTGTGTAGTACGCAATACCGAGTTTCACTAAACAACGATATGCTATAAAAATATTACTAAAACTAGCCGTTATGAATAGTAATAACAACTTTTTGAAATCCAGTAAATCTTATTTTTCAAAATGAACTTTATTTTTGGATTCGGAGTATCGAATTTAGCCTAAGGTGAAATTTTGGTACTTTTCGGATAACTTTCATATTCTGATGAATAGTGAAAATTACTAAATTATAATTAAAAACAACTTTTTTAATCGAAATAATTAATAGTGATAAATCATTAATTTGAGTGGTTTTAAAGTATATTTAGAATATATTTTTACAATTTAATACAATGTTGGTCATTGTATGTAGTTTCATATTTAAACTAGACATAAACAAGTGTCAATCTTTTGATAGATATTGTTTCTTAAAAACACGCTATTTGTTTTAACAGCGGGATTTAATTATAAAATTAATTAATGCAACTTTTAGGTTATGAATTTGCTAAAATAGACTTCATTTTTGAATTCGGAATATGAAATATAGCTTGGGATGAAATTTTGGCATTGTTCTAAAAAACATCAATTTTTGATGAATAGTGAAACTACTAAGTGGTAGGTTAAAAACTGAATTTTGCATAAAACTTAATTTTACCGCTTCTGTGAATGGAATTTCGAAAATCCGAGAGACACGGTTAATATCAAGGACTAAAATGTGGTTCAATGAGATGAAAATAATTTTTTGGTAAATAGTAACTTTTTACTTTTTTTACCACGGTTAATAGTAAATAAGTTATCTAAGGGTAAATATGATATTAATATTACCCTAACACATGTCCTAATTCTATTGGACAAGTGTAATTCGACCAAAAACAAACTTAGGAATAAAATATGACCATTTAGGCCGACTTGGATTAGATTAGGACATTTATTATTAATTTATTTAAAGAAGGGTTAAAATAGTTAAAATCAATGTTTAATAAGTAAATCATTTTTAATATGGGGTTATACATAATATAAATTCGACTATAAATATTCATTAGAAAGATAAAAAGATTTCCTACATGATGGTATTTTATTTGTAATTTTTAGACATCAAATAATATAATTTATTTATGACACAACAATGATGCAGTAATTATCTTATTAATGAAATATTGACATAATTGATAATATAAATACCAAAATAAATGTAATTTAAGACTTTTTATGAATTCCACTAATTTTCTAGGTTACTATGATATATTAGTGTTGATTTAATCAACTTGGTTCGAACATATAATTCTGTTATGACTTTCACAAAAATCATATATCAAATAGTGTCAAAATTGACACAAAATAGTTTTTAAATAAAATATTATATTATTAATTGTTATTTTATTCCTAAAAATCTAAGGTTCGGCCAAATGACTTAGATAAGGATATATGTATTAATAATATACAATTTGGGGTTCGTTTGGCATGATATAGTAAGTTTATTAACCATATAGTGAAAGAAAACAAAAAGACACGGTAAAAGTTAAATTATTTAACTTAGAGTTAAATCTAATTGATAAGGTTAAAATAATACCCTAAACTTGTCTAAATCCTATTGGATGATAGGATTTCGACCCATCCCCACATTATCTTCGAAATAAGACCCTTTGGAACCATTATAAACCTATTTTGACTTTAATATAAAATAATATTTTGAGATATTCCTAAGGTGCCCCTCTCCTCCCTTATAAAATGACACCTCTTCCCCCTCCTCCTCACACCAATTTGAGCACTCAAGCTCGGCCAACCCCTGCCAAAATCTCTTCTCCACTTCCCTAGAAACATCCTAGAGGTGCTGGTCTTCCTCAAAGACCAATTCTAGTGCCCTAAGAGGAGGTCTCAAAGAGGCACTTCAAAGAAGAGGTAATTACCGTTACCAATTCTTTCATCTTTATTTCTTCTTCCACTTCTTCTTCTTAGGTTGTTTCATTATGAAGTAATAACATTAGTATCACTCATATACTGATATGTTATTATAAGTATGAAACATCCCTATTTCACCATCTATCCATCCTACGGAAAAAGAAATCACCGCGCGTGCGTACATACGGAATACCGTCTCCACGCCGTGGTGTAATCTATTTTCCACCACCACCTTACATGGATGGGTATAATGGTGTAAAGAATAACTATACATAGTTATTACAACATCATATTGATTCTGATATATTGTATAATACACTCCAATTCAATTCAATATTTATAGAAATGATATCATCGCTCGTGCGTACGTACGGAATACCGTCTCCACGACGCGATGAGATTCATTCTCCATGTTAACCATTTAAGAATGATTATAATGTATATATAAGAAATAATAATGAAATATATGACACTATAAAGCTACTGGATTTATGTATATATATACATATGTATGTCATCTACTTACTTCCATTTCAAGACAATAAGGAAAGGAAAACAGCGTTCATGCGTACGTACGGACTACCGTCTCCATGAACGGTGTTTTTCATTTTATTTATCTACCTATTATATATATATATATATACTGAATATATATGATATATAAATCATATTTTATATTCTGGAAGTAAGTAAATAATGATATAAGTAATAATGATGTCAAGAACAACAAGTCAAAACACCTACGATAAATGAAACGATTTTACCCAAAACGCTTCTTTAACATGGAATTTACAAAAGAACGGGTAATATAATGTCATAAGTGAACCATATATGATATCATAACAATGAATATGATTCTGTAATAAGTCAATAACATGATTTAAATCATTATACAGGAGGTTCGGACACTTACAAAGCAAGTTGGACCTAAGGTAAGGGAAAATATCACAATCTCATTTTTATCCGAGATTGTTTATTCGTAAGTATTTACTGGGGTGTATTTTATCATCCACATCCATGTTCCCTCAATATGAAATATTGTTTCCATCCACTTGCAATATTTTAAATTCAATTTTACCCTTAGGTGAGTTTTTAGTAAAGAATATGAAAGGAATCTTTTGTCGTTTTTCCGTACGAGGTACTTTTTGACTTTTCCGACAAAAGTACGAAGAATGTTTTTTTTAACTTATACGGCACGAACGGATTTTTACGGTTTTATAAAGCCTTATTTTCATGAACCTTCCTCCAAAATATTTCATGACTATTTTTAATAAAATCTCTTTCTTTTAAAATTGTATGATGTTTTGTGAAAAGAAATTGATTTTGAAGAAGAAAGGATATTTTCCTCAAGAATTCATTTCAAGTGTTTTATCAAAATTATTTTCCATATAAGATAATAAAAGGGTTCTGTTTTTATCCCTATTATTACATGGATTTGATTATGTTGTGATGGAAATATTTTTATGAATTCCTTTATCTTATATGAATTGTATTATGATGTCATGATGTTTCAAGAATCCCATTTTTGTTACGTGTGTTATGCAATGATGTATGATTTATGATTTTGTGGCACACATAAGAATGGTATCATTATGAGATGGGTGGGACCTATATCTCCCTCCAATGCATTGGGTAAAGATTTCATATCTCATTAGATAGACATGGCTGGAATGGTAGGTTATACCGGTTCAGTGAAACAGGACTGAAACGAGGATTACTCGATTCAGAAAGGGACTTTGTCCACTAAGATAGTCTTGGCAATGAGTCTTGACTAACAAGAAATGATTCTCTATGATTATGTGTGCATGCCACAATGAGTAATGTTTTAAGTAAGGGTTTCATTTTCACTACTATGATTTATCCCATGTTATGAAATTATGCTCTCTTTTGCAGGTTAAGATTTCCAAAAATGTTATGTTCTTATGAAAATTATGTGATTGATATTTCTTTTGTTTACCCTTACTGAGCATTTGAGCTCACCCTTTTATGTTTTCATTTCCCCAGGATATAAAGAAAGGTTTTAGGTAAAAAAAAGGAAGATCTTTGTGGGAGATTTTGAAGATCTTTCACCAGGATTAGAAGATTACGTTCCGAGTTTCCAAAGACACTAAACTATTACGATCCTTGTGTGTGTATTTTTGTTATGTATTAAGTATTCCGCAAATGTAATGTAATGTTCATGTACGTTAGGCTTCGGGTCTCTACACACCTAGTGCGACTGTGAAGAGAAGAAGGGAACACCACTTGCGCGCCTCCCAAGCGGCAGTGGTTCGGGTGAAGACAAGGCACACCTAGTGTGTGTGTGCAAGCAGAGGAGGAAGACCCGAGCCTCGTGTGTCCTTAAAAGAAGAGGAAGGCCACTACACTAAGTGTGTGTGCAAGAAGAAGGGGAAGGCTTTCACCTTGTGTTTGTTCAAAGTGAAGACACCCTACGGGTGGTATAAGTGCAAATGAACAAGAGGTCGTAGCCTTGGGTGTGTGCAAGAAGAGAAGGAAGGCCTTAGCCAAGTGGGAAGACAAGAGAGCCTTAGAACCCAAGTGTGTGAATTAGCACCAAGTAAAAACCACACATTTTTTGTGTGTGCAAAGGGAAGGAAGAGGGCCAAAGACTTAGCTTAGTGGTGTGTGTGCAATAGAACAAAAGGCCGAACCTTAGTGTGTGCAAAGTTGATGTGCACACTTTGGAGAAGAAGACTTCCACACTAAAGTATAACACACTTTTAAGTGTGTGAACAAATTGAACAAAGTGTGTGAAGTTCAAGGAAGGTGTGTTCTTGAAGTGATTACACCCTTTGTGGGTTTATTGCACCAATAGAAGAAGAAGGGGAGTGCATGCTTACATGCATGCACGTGCGCACGTGAACAAAGACAAATCTGGTTGTGTGCATCTGAGTTGACCAAGACTGGAAGTTCTTGAAGAGAATTAAGAGGCCACGCAGTCAGTGCATGAGGAAGAAGATATGCCATGCACTCAGTGCATGAAGTTGATGTGAAGTGAGACTGGACCAGACTGAAGTTAAAGATATCAGTTGTCTGAGTATTCAAAAGCTGGAGAGAAGCCGGGTCATCCTTAGAAGAAGGTGATAATGCCAGAGCAAGACGAGAAGACCTGATCAACTCAATTGATCAGAGGTACAGAGCAAGGCCAGCAATCTTTATATCAGACTGCTGAAGATACTTGAAGAAGCTTAAAGTGAAGAAGAGCTACTCGTGTGACTTGAGGAGCCAGGAGAAGCCCCCTGTGAGACTCAGGGTGGAAGAAGTCTTCAGTGGGATTCTGGAGCAGGCCAGTGGGACTCTGGTAACACTGTGAGACGCAGTATAAAGACCCTCCTGTGGGACTCCGGAGAGATACAGTGGGATTTCGTATCGATAATTGTAATTCTAACAAGTTATATGGAGAAACCATGTTGGGGTGTATCACCAACATTGCAAGGACGTAGGCCTTTGGTGCCGAACCTTGTAAATCCTTGTGTCATGTGCCTTTACATTTACTGCATCATTCGAGGAAAGGCTGAGAGATACAAGAAGAGTGGATCGAGGCCTTAACAAGCCATAGAGGTTTAATTGATTAAGAATCAATTAGTAAAAAGTTTTAAAGGATCACTAATTCACCCCTCCCCCTCTCAGTGATTCACACTGATCTGGGAACTTCAATTGGTATCAGAGGGAAGGTTACTTCTAAAAGATCCAAGGGAGTCTATATAGAGTGCATATTTGAGGAAATGAGTGACCAGCCTCAAATGGAGATATCTGCCAAGACTCAGAAAAATAGAAAGAAGAAACAGGAAAAGAAGATGAGGAAGAAGGTTGTTGCAATCAGAGAAACTCCTTCTATGGAAAGAAATGTGAAAGTCACATCAGATGACAATTCCTTTTATCATTCTTCTGATGAAGCCTGCTCTAGCTGTGATAAATATGTAAGGAACAATGATCTTCTAAATGCAATAAAATATCTTCAGAAGAAAGTCCCCAAGGAAGTGGCAATGTGTATAGCTACAGGCCTCCTTGATCTTCAGGAAGAAAAATTACATCTATAAGATGAAGCCAATTCTCTGGAAGTCCAATTGGCTAAAAGGGTTGGCATAACCAACACTCTCAGAAATCTGGTGAAGGCTAAGGATGAAACAGTTTCTCTTTGCAATGATAGATATGAAGATACTTGTGAAGAATTGAAAAGAAGCCTTTCTGAGAAAGAAATCATTATGATAATGATCAAAGAAGTTTTCCATGCACTGGAAAAGAGGCACAAAGTTTCAATGAATGTCAGAGATGCTCAACTTGAAGACAAATTAAACAGGGTAAATGAGCTTGACAATTCATTACAAGAAATGAAGAAGGTGCATGAAGACCAGATGATACAGCTGGAAGAGAAATGGGAAGGAAAGCTAAGAACTGTTGAGGATGAGAAGAACCCCCTTAACATGAAGTGTTTAGAATTAGAGGTGATATTGAAAAATCTGCAATCACCCAAAGCTGAAGCCTCCCAGTCAGCTAAAAGAAGAAATGTTGCTACTCAAGTGAGCTTTGAAAAGGATGATTCTAAAAGAAATACATCCTCTAATGAAAGGGAAACGTCTTCTAAAAAGAAGTTACCTTCCATCCCATCCTGTACTCATGTTTCTAAATGTGTTTCCACAAAAAGTGCAGGATGGAAGAATAATTCCAAAAAAGTATGGATGAAGACAATGAAGAAAGAGAGCTCTCCGGAAACAACACAGCAAGTCAAGAAAAGTACTCAACAATCAAAAGGACTGAAGAGGTCATGATTTGTGGGTCAATGTTGATGTTGTAATAAGTATGGGAACTGTGCAAAGGATTGTTGGTACAATCCACTAAATGTCAAAGCACAAAGGAATCCCATGCCAAGGGGGAGCAAGACAGAAGGAAATAAGCAACATCCACAGGTCCAGAGACATTTGTTTACTACTAACAGATTTGGATTTCTTGACAACATCTGGGATGGTTGCAAAAGTGGTCAAAAGAATGATACATGTCAATCTCCAACTGTATCAAAAGCTGGAAAGAAGAAAAGATCACAGAACCTGGCTTAGAAAGAATCCTTGGGAAGTAAGCATAAGAAAGTCGAAGATGCTCCCAAGAAGATTTTGATAAAGGAAAAGAAGTCCTTGGAGTCTAAATCCAAGAAGGGTGATGCATCCAGAAGGACCACCAAGAAAACATGCTTCTACCGTGGAATGAAAGGACACACCATGGATATTTGTGAACAAACCATGGAACTGAATAGAAGAAGACTAGACTCAAACATACAATCAATCCAGATTAATCAGAAGGGATTGGTTGAAAAAAAGTTTCCTAAGAAAGGTAGCTTGAAAGCATCAAAGGAACCATGTGGAATATCCAGAACTGAGGCCACACTTCCAAGTGACTTACTAGTCATATAGCCAAATCAGTTGCAACATGCCAAAGATCTGCAAAGAGCTAAAGATAAAGTTCTGGCAATTGCTAAGGAAAAAGTGAAGAATAATATTTCACATGAAGATGTATTGAGATCCACACCAGCACCAACATCATTGATGATCAAATGTGCAACTGTGAAGAATGGTGAAAATGGGACATCTCGGTTGAGAGAATCTTCTCAACCTTGTTGTTCACATTGATGAACCAAGGAGGTTCTATCTTATTCCCTTATACATATGGTATTTACATGTGCTAACATTGTAGGGAATTGAAGATGATGATCATTCTCAACTGGAGAGTGGTTTGGACAGAATGGAGTGCACCCCTTGAGGGGGATCCAATCTGAAGAAGATGGGATTCTTAGATTAATACCATCTTGAGAAAAGCTGAGGGTATTCCAATCCTACTTTCATCCCTTGTTTCTTAATTGTATTCATCATGACAATTAAGGGGGAGTATTGATTGAAGACAAATGGATGAAAGGGGGAGCTTTATCTTTGCACCTTAACTTTCTAATGAGTTTTGTGAAGTGGTGCAGGATTCAGAAAATTCATTGTTATATCTGAAAAATTTCTATCCCCTTGAAGCATGATCTCACATGTATAGTGAATGTTGGACAGAATTGAGTACCTTGGTTACATCACTCTTGTTTTCTACACCGGGTTATCCCAAGTAGACTTAGAGTTGATTTACTAAAGGTTCTTTTCTAAAGAGAACATGTGACATCATCCCTCTCTTAGTGATTTTCAAGAAGATGCTATTCAAAGGGAGGAAGTGATATTTTTGAAGAGAACCACACCACACCATTGCATTTGATTGCCAATAAGGGGGAGAAAATATTGGCACACATATTGACCCATTCAAATGTGCTGAAGAAGTGTATTGGCAACAAATACAAAGGGGGAGATTGAAATGCACTGTGTTACATTTGTTGTCAATAAGGCATGATGTTGTCATAAGATGAATGGATGTCAAGGAATGTCAAGATGTGAATGACAAAGGATGTGATGTTGATGGTGATGAAGGAGAATGGCCATGGTACTAAGATGCATGTCACTTAGGAGATTCACGAAGTGACATAGGATGTTGTGGTTGAAACATTCTCTATGGATATCAGACGATTGTAGAACTGATCTTAATGTTTCAATACTTTTATCAAGATGATACTAAGTTACACCACTTGAAGAATGGATGATGATGGAGCATCATCATCATATCTGACGATTGTTGAGCTATTCTTAAAGTTCCAAGAACTTGTATCAACTGGATACAATGTCACAACAATGTTTGAAGACCATGCATTGTATTGACAATGCATGAGGAGATGAAGATGATCCATCCACAACTACTTAGTGGATGAAGTTGATTAAAGATGTCCATGCACTATCTCCTAGTGCATGTGAATGTGAAGAAGATCCAACTTGATCTCTGATTAGATCAATGAAGAACATTGAAGAATTATGTGATTCAGGAGCTCAGTTGATGAAGAACCTTTGGAATTCCCTTTTAAGTGAAGATTATATGTTGTGGAGGAATTCTAATGAACAAGAAAGGGAGAATAGAAGAAATTAAGAAGGATTGAAGGTCTTGGCATTTGTCTTATACTCATAGGAGAACTTTGTATTTGACAAAGTCCTTATTCATGCCTTTGCCAAAAAATATGGCCAGCCAAGGCACCTTGAGGGTCCAAACCCCAAGGCATGGGCGCTAGGGAACCACGCCCATGGGGGGAACCCGTGGGGCAAGCCAGGGCGGCAGGGCGCACCCGAGACACCGCATGGGCGCCTGGGGCATGCCCGAAGGAGCGCGACAAGAGTATCAGTGTGCAAAGTAGGCGCCAGTGGTGCGCCCGTAGGGAGCAGAGGTGGGCGCAGAGCGCTCCCGCAGAGAGAACCCGGTGCGGGGTGGCACCGGGAGGGGAGAAGTTCAACTGAGCGATGGATGGCAGCGGGTGTTTGATAAACCGCAGAAAATCCGCTCAGCAATTCGATGTGGGACGCACAAAATTCACCGGGAGCGCATCCTGGCCGTCCGAGTGATCGCGCGGCAGATCTCGGCCGCCTGATGCATCGCACCGCTCGTGATGTAATCTGAGCCGCCCATCTAATCGCGCGCCAGATCTTAACCGTCCGATGCATCTGTAGATCGTCTTAAACCTCGAGCCATGCCGAGGCCTCCCCGCATGCCTCCGTCAGTACAGGCGCCTCCCGACGACGGATTTTGAGATTCCGGCCACCATTGCCGAAGCCGAAGGCTCCATTGAGCTCGTCCAGACCTACTGAACCTATCCATGCTTAAAAGTGGGATTGCATGCAACGAGATGGGAATTTGAAGTTCGGATGAAGCAACCGAAGGTGAGAGGCCATTCGGTGTTGATTCTTTGAATGGATTGGGTTTAAATAAGGCAATGCGTACGTTTCCATGCACATGCATGAAGAGGAAAATAATGAAAGAAAAGAACCCGCGTGAACAGATGAGAAAAAGAAGATTTCAAAGAATCTTGAAGTTCCGAAATCTTCGGGAGATCAAAGATTTATCGCACGCGGATGATCCGAGACGTCTCTGCCTATAAAAAGAGAGGTGAGGCTCTCATTGTGCTTGCTGAATCTTTGTTGAAGATCTGAAGTCCCGTGAAGCCTCGGTGCTTAGCGAAGAACAGCCTGCACGCACCACTTGCGCGGAAGAGAAGCCCAGAGCCACCCTTGGCTCTGTGAGGTTCCTTTTGCGCACTCCTTGCGTGAAAGAATAAGGGTAGAAGACCCCTGCGCGCCTTCCCCTTGCGCGACAGGAAGAACCCGGGGCCGCAGCACCATGCACGCCCACGGTTGAAGCCCGCACTTGCGTGGAAATTTGTTTCCTTGACACCTTGCTCGCTTGCGGCTGTCCAAGGACCTTGTGTGGCCCTTACCAGTGCACCTTGTGCGGCTGTGAAGAGAAGAAGGGCACACCACTTGCGCGCAACCCAAGCGGCAGTGGTTCGGGTGAAGACAAGGCACACCTAGTGTGTGTGTGCAAGCAGAGGAGGAAGACCCGAGCCTTGTGTGTGCTTAAAAGAAGAGGAAGGCCACTACACTAAGTGTGTGTGCAAGAAGAAGAGGAAGGCTTGCACCTTGTGTGTGTGCAAAGTGAAGACACCCTACGGGTGGTATAAGTGCAAATGAACAAGAGGCCTTAGCCTTGGGTGTGTGCAAGAAGAGAAGGAAGGCCTTAGCCAAGTGGGAAGACAAGAGAGCCTTAGAACCCAAGTGTGTGCATAATCACCAAGTGAAGACCACACATTTTGTGTGTGTGAAAAGGGAAGGAAGAGGGCCAAAGACTTACCTTAGTGGTGTGTTTGAAATAGAACAAAAGGCCGAACCTTAGTGTGTGCAAAGTTGATGTGCACACTTTGGAGGAGAAGACTTCCACACTAAAGTATAACACACTTTTATGTGTGTGAACAAATTGAACAAAGTGTGTGAAGTTCAAGGAAGGTGTGTGCTTGAAGTGATTACACCCTTTGTGGGTTTATTGCACCAAGAGAAGAAGAAGGGGAGTGCATGCTTACATGCATGCACGTGCGCACGTGAACAAAGAAAAATTTGGTTGTGTGCATCTGAGTTGACCAAGACCGGAAGTTCTTGAAGAGAATTAAGAGGCCATGCAGTCAGTGCATGAGGAAGCAGAGATGCCATGCACTCAGTGCATGAAGTTGATGTGAAGTGAGACTGGACCAGACTGAAGTTAAAGATATCAGTTGTCTGAGTATTCAGTATCTGGAGAGAAGTCGGGTCATCCTTAGAAGAAGGTGATAAAGCCCGAGCAAGACGAGAAGACCTGATCAACTCAAGTGATCAGAGGTACAGAGCAAGGCCAGCAGTCTTTATCCCAGACTGCTGAAGATACTTGAAGAAGCTTAAAGTGAAGAAGAGCTACTCATGTGACTCGAGGAGCCAGGAGAAGCCCCCTGTGAGACTCAGGGTGGAAGAAGTCTTCAGTGGGATTCTGGAGCAGGCCAGTGGGACTCTGGTAACACTGTGAGACGCAGTATAAAGACCCTCCTGTGGGACTCAGGAGAGATACAGTGGGATGTTGTATCAACCATTGTAATTCTAACAAGTTATAATGGAGAAACCATGTTGGGGCGCATAACCAACATGGCAAGGACGTAGGCCTTTGGTGCTGAACCTTGTAAATCCTTGTGTCCTATGCCTTTACATTTACTGCATCATTCGAGGAAAGGCTGAGAGATACAAGAAGAGTGGATCGAGGCCTTAACAAGCCATAGAGGTTTAATTGATTAAGAATCAATTATTAAAATGTTTTAAAGGATCAGTGATTAACCCCCTCCCCCTCTCAGTGATTCACACTGATATGGGCACTTCAAGGGTCTTATTGGGTGGTAGCGAGGCACGTTGTTGTAAACCATATTAAACTAAATTAATCCCAACACACCTTTTTAGAGTTTTTAAAACATTTTATATTATTTACCAAACCACGACCTCTTATATTATCCATACATGGATTAATTTCAATGATAAACCACATAATATCTATCTTACCAATGTTATAGGTTTTCCTTTACATGTATTCTCATAAATATCTTCAGGTTATGTTTATAATCTATGATTTGTAAAAGTGGTTTCCATTTTTTATTCTAAACCTGGTTGGATACCAACTATAACTCCCCTACCCTAAATTCCCAATGTTGGTGGATTATTTTTTTACATTGTCATAGATACAAGATTAAAATACCAAGAAACCAAATAAATAAGAATTTTTGAAAACATAATTTCCTAAATGAAACCCATAATACATTGGAAAAGAAAATAAAAATTGAATACATAACTAAATGAAATAAAAAATATCCATAATAACCATTTAAATTAATCTTATTCATAACATGAATAAAGGAAACATAATAATGGATATCTAAAATGATCATTAAGGTTAAATTATGAAAATGTAATAAGGAATTGATGATAGAACATCAACATGGAATAGTAAATTACTAATAACACATTCCATTAAAATATCATGGTAAGAAAATATCAACATGGAGTGGTTATAAACTCAAAATGAATTCCATTTAATCAATAAAATAATAATAGAATGAATTCATATATATTTATGAGAAAATTTTATCAATAAATAATTACTCAGTATGGATGATGGAAATGCTTAATTATTTCACTCCATGACTGTGTGGTACATTGTAATGTTACAATCTATATCTTCTACAATATAGATTATAAAATAGGGTAAAACCCCCTTAAATTATTAAAACAATTTCTCCTCCTTAGAATAATGATTCATTTAGGGGATATTTATAATAAGTCACACCCATTTCATACTTCTCAATATCATTCCCCATATAATGAATAACAAATTTAATTAATAAACAATATAACTTATCCTCAAATATCCATAATGAATAAATAATTTGGAATTATAAATAATTCCATAGTGGATAGTAATTACCAACAAGGGTAATTTGTTTTTATTAATGGAAATACCAATTAAATACCATTAAAAATATTCTTGATGAATATAGTCTTAAAACATTGAAAAGTGTCGGATCCCTCTTTGAAACATTTTAAATCATATTCCCTTCGACGGAATAAAATTTAATGAAGCTTATAATAAAATGATAAAATGATATTCATGATATAACATGTGATAATTTTTTATATAATCCATGTAAATGTGTATTGTTTTATAAAAACAAATAAGTATCCATGGAAGGTAAATTGTGTTGAAATCACTTACATTGCTTATCCTAATGTGTAAAATTCCATCAGCCACGTGAAAAATGGTTTTAATGTTGTTATTAATTAATTGAAAAACCATATTAATATTTATGATATCATATTTGTTTCTGTTATAATATTTTATTACACATTTGCTGGTTATCATTCATTATTTTCACTATTTCGTGTGTAAATTTCATAATTTCTCAAGTATGTTTTGAATTGTTATTGTTTGTTCCTATTAATGAGATAAGGTGTTCATAATATCTATAATTTAAACCATGATATAAGTATAAATTATATTCCTTATAGTTTTATTTATAAATAATACATTATATTTGAGATGAGAATGGAAATGTATCATTTATGGAGACGTTAAGCCATACGAACGCATGAACATGACTTAAATTTCTTTTTCATACCAAATCAATGAAAATTGAAGATAATATATATATTATAATAATACTATCATATTTATGTCATATAGGAAAAAAAAATTAATTAAAATCATCCTTTATAACTTTCATGTGTAGTAAGAATGAATCATATCCCTTTTTAGGAGGCGGTTGTCCACACTTCCACAAACGATGTTATCATATTTTCAAAAATAAGGAATAATAAATGAATGAATTATACAAGTTTTATAGAAGAATAAATACAATATAAATATCATATTAATCATATAAAATCTGAATTTAAATGTAGATAAATATTTCATCAATTTTACAAAATACTTACTATATAACATAAATGACGCACAAAGACAATATTAACCTAGTACATCTAGAAACATTGAAACGTAAACACATGTACATGAGTGATATAAATATGTCACACTATATTCACCAATAATATGACCCTTATTAAAAATATCATTTATGAAATAAATCTTATAAATATAGAGAACGATATAATAAAATGGGTGAGTTCAGATGGTCAGTAAGTGTTAACAAGGGAGATATATAGAAATAAACTTGAGAATTGCATTTTGAGAATAGTATAATAACATTAAAAAAACATAACATTAATATTAATTATAATAAAATTATTTATTGAATAAATATTTTTAGGTGGTAATACATGAATTATAAGGGAAACAATATTATAATCCATAAATGTAGAACATGTGAATAAGACCAAGAATTATAGAAGTCACAAAAATATTTAATATCATTACCTATAAGTTACAGAAAATTTAAAAACATATTAGGATTGTTAATGTGAACTAAACCTATTGGTATGGAAACACCAGAATCCTCAGTCATATTCCTTTCCTTGGAAGGTATTGGGTTTCCCCATCTTCCTATAGTGGTTTAGGTTTCCTCATTCTGTTATAGTGGATCTAGCTTCCCCATATTGAAAAGTGGATAGTGTTTCCTCATCATTCCAAAATGTATCTCATTTCAAAATATTCCCATAGTGTATTGTATTTTCCAATATTCCCATATTGGACTTGGTTTCCCCATCATACAATAGTGTATTAGGTTATCCATTTTCCTTGAGTGGATTAGGTTTTCCCATATTCCAAAGTGGATTATGCTGGTTAAATTGAATCACATCATTTGTTTGTGTGATATAAATTTTCACCCAATTCATTTTTGGTAGATACAGTTCCCATCTATATCATAAATAAATCATACATACATGCTACACAATATCATAAAATATAATATCAAAACATGTTATATTTAATGGGTAGCAAAAAAAATTGATCATTTCAGAACCCATGGAAAAGAGATAGGTTTCAAATTCATTTAATCCAAGAATAACCAATGAAAATAATCTTTTTTAATACACATATAACCTATAAATAATACGGTTAGATAAAAATATTACCCATGAACTAAAATCTATTTTTAAAAACCTATAATCTGTGAAATAAAAATATTTTTCATAAACATCATGCAATAAAATTATAATTCATTCAAATAATTAATATAAATGGAATTTTTAGAAAATTATCCTAGAAAGAAATGATAAACACCAACGAATTCCCGTTTAGGTTGAAAATAATATGGAAATATCGATTAAAAATTTCATGAGGAAATCTCCCTTTAATCATTGACAAATCATTTATAAAACATAAAAACAATAGAAAACAATTTTGTTGAAAATATAGATAAAAAATTATATAAGAATTATAGTAAATTTTTTGAAAACATAGTACATTGAAAAAAAATATTTTTAGAACCCTTTGAAAACTATTTCCCATTTAAAAATTATAAATGATGATTTAAAAAATGTTTAAATAAATATTTCTTGAAAAAATATAAAATAATCTTGAAACAATTTTAAAAACCATTTTACTTCAAAATTATTAAAATATCATGAAAATATTTTGAAATCTTTTTTTCTTGAAAACATATAAATGAATCATGGAAACACATTGAAAAACAATTTAAGAATAAATAATTTATGAAAAATGTATTCCTTGAAATGATATAAAAGTATATTAAAAATGTTTTGAATAACTATTTCATTGAAAACATATAAAATATTATGTAAAACATTTTCCTTGAATACATATAAAATAATATTGAAAATAATTGGAAAATAAATATAATTAAAAATATATAAAATTATATTGAAATTTTTGTAATACAATTTTCCATGAAATCATATAAAATTACATTAATTTTTTTTGACACCATTTTACTTGCAAAAAATAAAATAATATTTAAAGAAAATTGAACCATATTTTCCTTGAAATCATATGAAATTATCTTCAAAAAATTTTGAAAACCATTTTATTAGAAAATTTATAAATGATGTTTGAAATTATTTTGGAAAACATATTCACTGAATAAATATAAACGAATCCTGAAATTAATTTTAAAACCATTTTCCATAGTATCTTACATGGGAATCGTGAAAACAATGTGAAAACTATCTTATACAAAAACATATAAATGAATCGTGAAAATATGTTGAAAAATTATTCCATTGAAATCAATGTTGAAAATATATAAAGGGAAATTTGAATACCACAAATAATTTTTGAAATAATTTTTCCACAGAAATGAGATTTAGATATCATTTTTAAAAATAATTTTGAAAAAAAAATATATAAAAAAATATTTTGAACTAAATATATTCCAATGGAAAAAAGAAATAAGATCTTTTTTTTAAACATTTTATTAATTGGTTTTCATAACAAAGAGAGAGAAAATTGAACCATTACATGAATATATCTTGATTTACCATAACATAGTAGAATTAATGAGATTAATTGTGATATGGAGCATTATATTTCATCATTTAAAGAATAATCATAAATAATTTTGATAAATGATGATATTGTTTTAATAGAATCTTACATCGTAGTTATATTGAATCATACTACCCATAAAATAAAATAAAATAAAATGAATCATAAAATATCATGAATATAATGTCCTTTATGATATAACATTTCAAATATATGTACATACACATTATAAAATAATATAGGTGCGTAATATGGAAATTTTCTCAAAGAAAGAAATGTAAGACAAAATTACTTTTCTGATTTAGTATATTTTAAAAACTAAACCCAATGAATAATGATAATAAAAATGATATGTGAATATACATAAAAATTATAAGAAAAATATAATACATATTTGACAATTAAAAACACCATATATTATAAGTAGGTGGTGAACAAGGCTTGTGTCTGCTATAAAATAAAAGTGATTTGAGAAAGCCCTTACTAAATAATTAATATAAAATTGTAATTCCTGTGAGATAAAAACATCAATATATGATTTTAATATTATTAAATAAAAGGAATTTTTCTATAATACATGTCATATAAAATTATATACAAAAACTAAGATATGTGAGTGGGGAATATGGCATGTATCTCATGGAAATTCAAAGGGAGATGAAATTTCCTTACATTAAGTATTTACCCTCTTCGTACATGTTCGAAACATTAGTGAAACAAATATAATATTATTATAAATATTCCAAATAAACATATTATTTTATAAAATATAATATTTTATTTCATTCTGAATTTATATTTTATGTTCGTTAATCACTCCTTGAAAATGCTATGTTTCGGGAAATAATTGCTCTGTTTTTCACTTATGCATTGATTTATTGTATTTTTTCCACATAGTTATATGATAAAATCCAGAATGTAAAACAAGATATGAATATAATATATATTTAGTATATATTTATTTTTATTAATCTTTAAGTGATACAAATATTAAAATAAATAAACAATTTATGTAGATGTTTGGTTGTACGTACTCATGAACACATTTTTTTATTGTCATTTTGAAAAAATTAATGTAAATAACATATATGTATATATATATATATATATTATAATTCAATTAAAATTATTATATCATACAGATAATATATATTTATGAAACCAATCATTAATAATTTAATGTATAGTGTGAACGAATCACATTGCTTTGAGGAGGTGGTATTCCTCACTTCAAAAAAATAAGCTATCTTATTTAAAAAATTATAACAACAAAGGTGTGGTCATTATAATAATTAAAAAATAATAAATAAATAGTAAATATCATATATAATATATTAAAATTTATTTAACCTCATAATTCCCATATATGAGTGGTGGTAAATGGAAAATGAAAGACATCATTTTGTGAGACGATCGTTTTTCATACTCATGAATAGTATGATCGTTAACCATTAGATGGAAGTGTGTGTAAGTGTAGGTCAAAAATGTAGAGTTAAAAAATATAAATAAATAAATAAATAAATATAATTATATAATCATGGAATCATAAAATTTTAGGGGGTCTTGAAAGAATATAAAATAATAGAGCTTAAGGAATGATGTTAACTATTATTTGGGTAAATCCTCTTGGTTTCCACTAAAATGCTTCCTTGGTTGAATTTATTAAAAAATTGATGATTCTATGATTAAGGGAAGGATTTATTGATATTATTTTATCATGTTTTGGGTGATAAAAATGGCTTGAGAAGTGTGAATAAGTGAGAGGGTGAGTGATTTTTTAATGTAGAGGAGTAGCATTCTTATAAATTTTGAAAGGGGAAATCCACCCACATTTTTTCTATTGAAAAGTGGCTGCAATAATGAGAAACTTTATATAATATGGATTATAGGGTTGAGATATTGATACAAAATGGATTTGGGAAAAGTTTTTAGGTCATTTTGTTTTATAATATTAATGTTTTTTCATTTGTTAAAATAATAATTTTATTAATCATTAAAATTTATTTCTATCACTCTCACAATTTGTTTTGGTTAAAAAATATTTAACAATATTATAAATAATAAATTATAATGATTTCAAATATATTATCCATTTATATAAATTTAAATCACTGAAGTTGTAGAAAATGATTTATATTTAATCTTGTAGAATATATAACATAATAGGGTTTAAAAAAAAATATTCAAAATATTAGAAAGCTTTTATATACTATATTAATTTGTAATTGAATAAAATAAACTAAATTGGATTAAATTATATATAATTGACCAAATATAACATTCAAATAAATAAATATTATTTTTTAAACTAGTAAAAAAATTAGTTAAAATTACAATTTTGAATTAAAATTCATTAATATTCACCTTTAATGAAAAAATGAAACATCAATGAAAAATACCAAAGATTAATCCTATGAATATTTTAATTCTCATCCTTCAAATTTGAATTTTATTTTTTAAATTAAATATTTTAAAAAATAAAAAATGATATTTAAAATGTATTATTCAAAAAAATGTGTTAAAATGACCTTTTAGAAAAAATAAATGTTTTTATTCATAAAATAGTATTTATTCATATCGTATAATAACAAAATAAGTTAGATTAATATCATGATTTTAAATTGAATATATAATATATAAATATTATTAAAAAAATTAATAAATGTTTTTCTATAAATTATTGAGATAAAATGATGTTTGTAAGTTTAAAAATATTTTTCATATAAAAGAATATTATTTTATTTCGAATAGTTCGTACATTCTATTTTATAAATAGATAACTAATGAATTAATTTTATTCATATATTTAAACCACATTTTCCAATTTTTTTTTCTTATTAAATAATTCCATTCCAATATCTAGGTGGTAACTATAATAATATTTTAATAATAATATTAATATTGTCTTCTAATTCCGTAAACCTCGACCATGCATATAAAAAATGCTATCTAAGGTACTCAAAATTGAGTCTAATATAAGGAAAAAACAATTTTGCGTGTAACACACGCTAATATAAGCATTTCTTGTAGCTAAATCAGGACTTTGTGACACATATTTTTCCATCCACACTTAATTATATCATATAAAAACATATATAATCAATGTTTTATGAAATACAAAATATCATAAGATTTAATTAATTAAAAAAATAACAATTCAAAAAATATTGGGGTGTTACATCTGACAACCATAAAATGATTTTTACCTCTAAATTCATTATGGTTATTATAGGTATAATACATTAATTTTCCTTTCATAGAAACTCACTTCGTTAAAATGAATACTAAAATTTCATTTAAAAGAGTAATGTTGTAAAAATGAATGTTACCCATCATAATTAATAACTAGGTTTCCACGTTGTGGAAAATTTGTAGAAAGTGAATGTATTAAAATGTAATTGAAATATAACCATCATTTTATAATGAAAAGTGATAGAGAAAAGGGTAAAAAGAGTGTAAATAATAAAAAAAATTAATAAATCTATGATTATCTATGGGTCCATTTGATTCATTGGAAAAGAAGGTACATGGATTAAATTTTATGTTTCTATATAATTTTTCTTCAAGTTAAATCATTTTCCTAAGAAGATATAATTACTTGATTTTAGGACATCCACACCCTTTTTTGGTTCTTCATAAATTTCCACTCCTCATTTTATTCAAATATTATAAGGTGGTTTTTTATTCCTAAAGCATTAACAGATCATTAGATCCATGATAAGTTGTCCCCTCAATAATCTGTTACCATAAACAAAATGTTGATAGAATATGTTATCCTATATTCTAAAATCCTCATGTAGTGAGATAATACCTCAATATCAAAAACATCATCTGAATTTTAATATCAACATTATATAATTGGTTAACCTTATAACCCTTTAAAATGATAATGATCCAAGACATGAGAAACAAGGTAAAGAAATTATCTTAATATTGATCTTGTATATATCACAAAGTATATCCTAGTTTTAACATTCATAAAATGTGAATAACCCCTTTCAATATTATCTTGAAACATGGTAATAACCAAAATTACAATAAAGCCTTTTAGAAAACATTTATTCTCCGATATTCAGATGATTCATGGAAATATTTCTTAAATTTAATAAGTTTTGAACGTCATCCTTTATGACATATACCACTTCTTCAAAAATTCAATAATCACTTCCAGGGTAATCAGTATTATCCAATTTAAATTATCATATCAATAATCTCTTTATCGAAGCTAAACTTACTTTTCACAACATCAGGGACACATTAAGGGTTAACATTAATTAATTAAAATATAATGTTTCCATTAAAACCCTAATCTTCTTCTTCATAACCTCTCAATATATTTCTTAAAATTAGTAATTGAATTAAAATAATTCATCTTTTATATAACATAATTCATCAATTCCTCTACATATACACTTCAATCATCAATGATTATTCTTATTCCATTACCCTGGATTCATTATCTTATCCCTTAATACTTCATTCCAAAAATATGAAATATGAATCTTGTAATAAGGTTACTAGACCATAATCTAGTCTTGATTCTTACCATTTATATAAATAATACTAGAGAAACATACCATAATTTTCATATGTATTTTTAGGTTTCTTTACCTTCCATAGTATAACCAACACTCATTGAACATAATGATAATCTTCATGAGATTTCCACTTAAGAAATATATTTTCATCATACCCATACATTACCAATCTGAATCATTCAATGGCAACCCACATTTTAATTATTCCTACTATTCACTAAAACCATTAATCATAGTATTAAAAACACTTATCATAGAGGAAAACCAAATAATCATGAAATATTACATATAGTGTGTCTAAATAACAACACTTACTTCTTTAATCAATTACTCCTTAAATTTATCATAGGATATTTAGAGTAATTAATTATTTAAATAATTACTGATGGTTTAAAAAATGTTTTAAAATATCAAATTATTTTCTATGGGGAGTGTTATTCCTGGTTCACAGTAATACCCATTGTTGACTACCATGTAAAGCAATATTTAGACCTGAAACACACTTTTAGATATGTTACTATTAAGTATATCTATTGCAAAACCATTTCCACCTGTAAAATTCATAAATCGATTTTTATTTTCTTTCAAACCAGTTACTCAAACCACTAGAAAAAGTATTGGACAATTTCCTAAAAAATAACTCATCCTTAGACTTATCATTAGTGTCACCCATAGGCATATCATAAAAAATAACCCTACAAATATCACTAAGGATTTTTCATCATAGTTTTTATATATTGACTAAACATTCACTCTGATACAAACTATAATGACCCATTCTTAACATATATATACATTTCATCGTTTTTTTGAATACATAATACATTACACAAATGTCACCCAAAGACCAAAAAAGTGTATTGACTCTAGAAACATAGAAACATAATCACTGTTACATGAATGAGATGAATTATCTCCAACTAGGTTCTATAATAATATCTCCCATATTATAAAATTCAAACATGAAATATATATTCATAACATGGGTAATGAAACCATAAAATGTGTTATCTCATATTATCATTAAGGGTAATAAAAAAATATAAGTTAGACTAACATGAGGACAAGATAATGATAACTTGATCATAAAATTAGAAGATCATAACCGACATATAAAAAATTATAAACATGAATCATTTCAAAAATATTTGTAATTCATAAGACATGAATAATAAAAATAACTAAAGTCTAATACCTAAAATCATAACAATAGAATAAGACAAGGAATTATGGTATACTAATAAACATGTAATATCATTCCTATTATGTTAGGTTGTATTTACAAAAATTATTATGGATCTTAATGGTGATTACACCTACTTGTTAGGACACCCCAACATTTCCGGTCAAAATGAATTCCTTATAAGGGTTCAATCTTCCCCATCTACATATAGTGTATCATAATTCCCCATAATCCAATTGTTGATTAAGTTTCCTTATAAAATCATAGTGGATCATCTTTCCCCATCATCCCATAGTGGATTGTGATTCCCTATATTCTCATAGTGAATCCTATATCCATATACTCACACAGTAGAATGGGATTCCTCATTATCCAATAATGGAATAGGTTTCTCTATATTCCACATTAAATTAATCATATTGAGTTAAATACCATCATTATATCATGAGATTTAAATAATTAATGAATTTATTGGTGGGATATATAGGTCCTAAACATCCCATAATGATATCATAAATTCTTTTTCCATATATTCATAATCAATCATATCATTAAATATAAAATGGAATGGGTGTCATTAATATGTATTCATGTCATTACCTATAGAAAATAGGAATGTTTCATAATTATTCATCAAATAATAACCCATGAGAAGAAGAAGGTTTCTTAATAATATATACCATGAAAGTAAGAACGATTCATAATCATAGAGCCCAAGAAATAGAAAAAGGTTTCACAAACCAATAAACTATGAAAGAGAAACATATTTTATAAACATCATTCCAAAAAACATAAACCATTTAGATATCGACTATGAATGGATACTTTGGATGATTTTTTCATAAATTCGCGACTAACACCAATAGATGAAATCTCATATGGGTAATAATTTGTAAATAACCATCAAAAAAATTTCATAAAGAAATTATCCTGTCATCATTTAAAAATTATATTTAAAACATAAAACTATTTAAAAACCATTTTCATAAAAATAAACATGAAAAATTAAAAATGATTCTATAAAATATTTTGAAAACCTTTTTCTTAGAAAACATATAAATGAATCATGAAAAACATTCTTTTTCCATCAAACACTTATAAATAATGACTAAACAAATTTGAAAATGGTATTACTTGATAAATTATAAAAGAATCATAAATAAATTTTTAAAATTATATAAATTGAAATTATATAAAACTATCATAAATTAAAATTTAAATCCATATTCAATAAAAACATTGAATATATACAAGAAAACATTTTAACAATAATTTCCCTGTAATCTTATAAAATAATCTTGAAATAATTATCAAAATTATGTTCAATAAAAAATTAATAAAAGAATATCAAAAACATTTTTAAAAAAATATTCAATAAAAACATATAAAATAGATATAAAATATTTTGAAATCCATTTTTCTTAATAACATATAAAATAATGAAATTTATATTTTGAGAACTATCTTCATTGAAAACTTATTATTGATGGTTGAAAAAATTTTGAAAACCATTTTCCATTATAAAATATATATGTAGCGTGAACTATTTTTGAAAAAAAACTTGTAAAACCCAAATAGTATCTTGAAAAAAAAATTAAAACTATATTCCATGAAAACATATAAACTATATTTGAATAATAATTGAAAACCATTTTACAAGAAAACATATATAAGATGCTTGAAAAAATTTTAAAAAAACATCTTCAATCAAAAGGTATAAATAAGTATAGTAAATTATAAAAAAAATACATGAAAACATATAAAAGAATATAGAAAATAATATAGAAACCATTTTCCATGAAAACATATAAAATAAGAATGAGAAAATTTCAAAAACCAATTTCCTTGAATTCTTATAAAATAATCTCTAAAAAATGATTGAACCCTTTTAATTAAAAATAGTTTTAAAGACATATAAATTATTTTTTTAAAACAAAAAAAAAATAAAATAATTTTTCATTGAAATTGAGTTTTAGAGAATTTTTTTTAATAATATTTGGACAAAATTTTTTAAATCTTGTTTTCAGAAGTTAACTGATTTTGGAATGAAAATAAAATTGAGTTCAAAATTTCATAAAAACATTTCCATAATTTTTATATGTTGAAAAGAGTGGGAAAATGGTCGACATATATTAATACATCATGAATTAAAAAATTTTAAAAAAATTTATGATATTTTTTGAGATATGGATCACAGTATTTCATCTATGGATGGATAATCATAAATAATCCATATAAATGGTGTTCTTGTTTCAATATACTCTTACCACATCGTTTCTTTGAATAAAACTACCCATGTATGAAAATGAAATTAAATGAAAAATAATATAAATTTATAAGACTTATGTTCATGATATAACATTTAAAATGGTATTACAGAAACCACGTAAATGAATATTGGTGTATAAATTAACATGTGTGTCAAAGAAGAAACATTTTTTCAAAATTACATTAATAATTTGGTTTCACATAAAACATAAAACCAATAAATAAATTTCATCAAATGAATATATTGATGCCTATAATATATGTATATGAATTCTATAATACATAAATTGTCTGTAAATGATCTATATTTAAGAAATTTTTTTTAGCATGGCTTGTATCTCATGGAAAATAAATGCGAGATAAGAAAACCGTAATTGCTTATGTAAAGTTAAAATCATGATCCCTATGAGCTAATATCATCATTTAAAGATTTAAATATATTAAATAAATAGAATTAACTCTATAAAATTCATAGGGTGGTTTTTACACAACACAAAATTAGTGACTGCTGGATATGGCATGTATCTCATAAAAATACAAAGTTAGATAAAATTATCATATCTTAAGTCATGAATCTATTCATAGTCAATACAAAATTGGTATAATAAAATTATGTTGATTATAAATCCAAAAAAACCATATCTGAAAATCTAGAACCATAAATTAAATTATTATTACTTTATATTACCCATTTATAAACAACTCGATATTAATCTTACATTGCAGGTAATAATCACTTTGATTTTCTTTTTTGTTTGGATTTGATATATTTTACCCACTCATAGTTATATCATGATATACTGAATTTTAAACATGATATAAATAAAATAATATATCTATTATACTATTATTTATTATAATATATGTAATATTAAAAATTAAATTAAATAAATCATTTTAGGAGAAGTTAGGTTATACGTACTCTTGGAAGATGTTTCTGTTTTACTATCGTATTGAAAGAAGGAAGGTAATTTACATATATGTATATATATAATATCATTAAAATTGAATTACTAAATCATTTATATAATTTAATTTGTAACCCCATTTTTAATATATTCCATGTATAGTGTGAATGAATCAAATTGCTTTGAGGAGGTTGTAGTCCACACTTCCACAAATGAAGATATCATATTTACACAAAATGTAATGCATGGAGGTATGTTTTATAAATTAATTTATAGGTATTAAAATATCCTTAATAATATATATATATATATATATATATATATATATAATTTAAATACATTTTCCTTTATAATTACCATCTATGAGTGGTCATAATGGAAAAAATGAACAACATAATTTTGTGAGGTAGTAGTCCACCATAAGCCAGAATGGTAAGTTAATTATCAATTAGATTCATGTATGTGTAAGTGTTTGTTAATACCATATTATAAAACATCTAAGTATATATAGGATATTTAGGCTATTTTATAATCATGTAATTAGAATATTTTAGTGAGAGGACAATTAAAATAAACAAAATGGATCTTGAGGAAGGATGTTACCTATTCTTTTTGGAAATCCTCCTAGTTTTTCCAAAATATCATCCCTGGTTTGATCTAATCTCAAATAGATAATTATAGGATAAATTGAGTGACATTGAGAGATTATTTTAAAATATTTTTGGAGAAAAAAATGTATTTTGAGGAATGAATAAGCAGGAGGGGTGAGGGTCTTTTAATAGTGGAGGAGGAATGACATTCTTTTAAATTTTAGAAACCAAAATTATAGCCATGTTTATTCATTTACATGTGCCATCCATAAATAACTATTTAAATTAAAGTTATTATTTTTAATTTATTTTTCTATATTATGTATTTTTGGAATGTTTCTAGATCATTTTTTTCGTTGTGATTATTGTTTAGTCCTTTGTTAGCATAATTTTTCCCTTTATCATTATAATTAATTATAAATGATTTCGATAAATTGTTTTATCAAAAACAAAATTGAAAATATTATAAATATTAAATTATGATGATTCCAAATATTTAATTGATATTTATAAATTCTATTGACATAATTGGAAGAAATTAAATTGAATTTAATCATGGAGATGGGGTAACACAAATATATTTTTAATGTAAAAATGATCCAAGGTTTTATATGATTTTATATCAAATTTCAACGTGTATTTTTTCCAATAAACAATATAGGATTAATGTATGTGTAATTAATCAAATTGATTTTCAAAACCAAAATAAAACATAATTTATCCGTGGAAATAAATGTAATTAAAAATTATGTTTGAATTAGAGTTCATTATTATATAATCATTATCAAAAAATGAAATTTCAATGAAATGTAAAAAAATTCACCATGATATATTTTTTATGTTTCTAATTATATAATTATTTATATTTTATCAATTAAGAATTATAAAAATTTCAATAATAAATATTTAGATGGGTTAGTCATTAAAATGATGTGAAATTTCATTTTAGAAAAATAGATCTCCTTATTTGTAAAATCAGATTTTATTATCCTATAGCTATAATGTTTATTGGTTGAGTGTAAATATATTTTACTGAATATATAATATATAGATATTATTCAAAACCTTATTCAAATTTTATTTTATTACTATGTTAAATTTTTGTTTGTACATTGAAACATAGTTTTATAAGAAAAATAATTTATTTGTTTTTCAGTAGATGTCACATTAACTTCTAAAAAATTATTACAAAAGGAATAATTTAAAAAAAATGGAATCATATTTTTTAAAATTATTTAATCTTATTTGTAACATCCATTCCAACGGTAAGTTGGTAGCTATAATAATATATTAACAATAATATTAATAGTATCGTATAGTTTAGTAGAACTCGACATTGCATGTAACTCAAGCTATTGAAGAAAATATGTATTGTGTGTAACAAAATACAAACACTGGGTTTAATTTAATGAAAAATATAATGTGTGTTTCATATAGAGAAATCTATAGATGGCATTGTGTATAAATGAAGAAACACATATTGCCTTCATATAATATACGATATATTCAGTATATGTGTGAAATAAAAATTATAAAAAGTCTAAATTAATTTTAAAAAAATAACAAAATCATTGGTTCTAACATATCAGATATAATTATTATTGGAATCATAATTATAAACCCTTTATTATTGTAAAGGAAATTACAATGACATTGTTTTGTGAGGCGATAGATCACTGGACACGTGAAAGGTAAGTCTGTTACCCATTTGATGGAAGTGTCTGTAGTTTTATGAGTAAATATTAATATAAAAAATCTAATTATAAATATGATAATGATATTTTTATTTAAGTATATAATAACAAGATCTTAGGGGAAAGAAAATGTAAATAAAACAAAATAGGTAGAGGAAGGATGTTTCCTCTTCTTTGAGTAATTCTTTATTGTTTTCACCAAAGAGATTCATTTGATGACTTTCATACAAATGGTATGCCTATATATTAGGATTAAGGATTTTGATACCTTATTTGAACATAATTTTGTTTGTCCAAAGGGCTATATAGGGGTGTTGAAGTTGGATGGTGGAGTGCCTTTTTATAGTCGATGAGGAGTGGCATTCTTCTATATATTTGGAAATGGATTCCCCTGCATTTTTTTACAGACATTGGCTCTGATAATGATCAAAATTCAATAAAATATAACCTAGGATCTAAATATTTCCATAAAAATGCTTTTCGACCTGTTTCTAAATCATTTTGATACATATTTGTATGGTTTACTTTTTTGTTAAAAAAATTTTTCTCTTAATTTCTATAATTAATTTTTTCCACTTTCGATAGTATTTTAGGTAAAAAATAATGTTTTTTAGTTATTAGATATTATAATTTATTCTAATTAAAAATATTTAATAAATTTTTACAGATTCCAATAAAATAAATTATAAAAATTAATTTAAAATTAATCGCACAAATGGGACAATAATGAGTATTTTTAATGTAAAAATTTCAAATTATTTTAAATATTTTTATATACAATTTAAAATTTAAATTTATTAAAATGACCTAAATTTTAATAAATAATGTAACATTTATGTAATTAAACATTAAACCCAATTAAAATGTTATTTATACATACAAATATTTGAGTCAAAATAATAGTTTTGAATAAAATTTAGTATTTTTCACTATTCATAAAATCAAGAAAAACATTATATAAAATTACCAAAAATTAACAATAAGCTAATTTTTATGTTCCTAAATCAAAGAATAATTTGTTTACATATACAAGATTTTTAATATTTACATTATTTAGATTTAAAATATGCTTTCCATTAAAACGATGTAATATTTCAAATAAAAATATATATTTTTATGAGTAATACTCCATTTGTTATCATTTTCATTCTAATAAATCTATTGTATAAATATAGAAAATATATTTTTTGAATATATAATATATAAATTACTTTAATAAAATTCTATAATAGTAGTTAATTTAATTTATTATGATAAAACTCCTTTGAGATCATTAAATTAAAAATATTTCCTTTACATTCAAAAGGATGATATTTGGGATTCTAATTAATTAGAAATCAATGAATTCATATTAAATTTTTGTAAATAATATATTTTAATATTTTATTTAATATTACTCATAACCAAAAACACAATGAATATGTTATATCTTATTATATTAAATAATTATATTTTAATAATATATTATTGTTTGGTAAAACAAGGTACTGTGTGTTATGAGATCCATCGAGGAAAGTAAATCTTCTATGTAATGAAAGATAACCTCAGTGATATATAAAGATCAAGAGAAAATTTATTTTTTTGTGTAACCGAAGCATAAAATGGATTTTTAAATAGTATTATTGGAACTAAAATGAAATTTATTCTAAAAATTTTGTAATGTCTTCGGTTGGTACATTTATCCCTCTACTAAACAGTGAAATGAGTTGATCTCCTACCATTAGCCTATATAATGTACTAGTTACAATGAAATTATTTTTACATAAAATATATAGTTCATCAATTTTACATTTTTTTGGAAACATATTAATGGATCAATTATATTTTAATTTTTAGATTTTTGAGGTGACTAATAATACTTTGGTAAATTTTTTATTGGGTTTATATATATATATATCCTTCTAATTAATGTAAAGGATTATTCGAGAAGAAAGAAATTATTTTTTGTAGAAATAGATTTAAGGGTATGATATAACCATTGATGTTGAATCCTTCAGTCATCATAAGGGTTTTGAGTTTGTTAGGATATAGGGTTATTTATTCAAATATTTATATATGTTAAACCAAGGGTTTTATAGTCAAATTTGAGAAAAAAATATAATAATATATATTTTTAAATTATATTAAATTATTATAAACATTTTGGTTTTAATAATTATAAGAGTAATAGAATGTTATTATTTTAAGTATTATATTATCCCATAAATGTTAATTTTATTTCTTCACTTACAAAAAAATTTATATTGGATATACATTACATTTAATTAGAGGTGATATTGAAATAGATCTAAGAAGAAATACAGATTGAAATATTACTTAAGAAATAAAAATATATATTGTAATTATATTTTCCTTTTCTCTCTATCATGATTATAAAATAATCCCTCAACTAAGGTAAATCTATCTTCAAACATAAATTATTTCACATAACCATCATATACAATGAAACAATAGTCTTTTAATTAATGAGTGATTTACCAATGTTCTGTTATTAAGATTTTATTCATCATTTAATTTTTTATTATAAGCGATCTTCATCACTCTACATAGTTATTTATTATTTTCTCCAAAGAACATATTTTTTCATGCCAAAACTTTTCTCTTATTTGGATACATATTCCTATGTTTTTTATATGAAATTTTGTATTTCCCATAACATCATTTTAAAAGGTGTTTTATTTTCAATATTTACTATGTGGATTTCATCAAAAGTAATATTAAAATATCAAACCATAAATTACTAATCTTAATTTAAAATTAAGATATTCAATTCATTTATGTTGGTAGAAGTTAACAACATAGTATTGAAAAACATTATGATCCTTAACATATACCATAAGAAACACTAAGATTAAACAGACTGTGACATATTAATAAAATATTAGATTTCAAATATGAGTTTTATATCCTATTTATTAAATTATGGGGAATTTAAAACATAAAATACCTTATGAAATAATTATAATGGTTATGATTAATATAAATTTATTTATAAATGCTTAAAACATTAACACTAACCTTTTAATAAAAATCTATATTTAGAAAATAATTTTTATTTATTTTTATGAGAAAATATTTTAATTAATATTGGGTCATTAAGATATGATATTTTATAAAAATAATCAACTCATAATATCAATATATCATACGGTGAAATTATGATATTTTTCGGAAAATTGTTATTTTTATGTGAATAATGAAAAATACTAATTTTTGTAAAACTATAATTTCATTAAATTATTTTACTTATTTCAAATTCCAATTGGTATATTAATTTTAATTAAAATTATATTATTTATTATTCATTTATATTTAAAAATATTTATTATATTTAAATAACCATTATAATGGATTATTTTATAACATTATTTCTAGGGTAAAACCCCCATTTTTGGAAAAAAATTGATTAATTGTGTACAAGGTTTCTAATTTTTAATTAATAAAAATTTCACCTAATGATGACTTATTTTTTGAAAAATATATATTATACTTCTATGAAAATTAATTTTAATTAAAAATAATTTTCATTTTTAGTAATATATTAAATGTAAGATACATTGTTGATTGCAAAAAGCTTTTCATGAAAAAAAATTAGATGATTTTTGTGTATATAATTTCAAATTTAAATCTAAAAAATTATTGAATTTAATTTGTTAAAATTATTTCCATATTTAGAATAATAATAAATAATATTAGTTTAAATTTTCATCATAATTTATTTCCTAATTAATAGATAAAACAGTAAAAATCTTGTTAAAGTGGGGGTAAAAGTAAAATTGTAAAAAGTAACTAAGCGCGTATATAAATAGATGGAAATGTTAAAAAATCCATATTATATAATTTTTTATGTTTTTCAAGAATATATAAAACCATCTATTAGTTATATATAAAATGTTTGGGAAATGTTCATGATAGTGTCACCCAATTTTTGAATAGTTTTCGATATTCACAAAAATGAAACTTTTATTCAATTATAAGAAGCCACCCCATCCCATAAATTTTTCATGAATATCAAGAAATTTGTATCGAAAAAACCAAAAACAATATATCCAATAAATCCATATAGACATTATATAGTTAATTCTTATTCCAAAATTCTAAAAATAATGTAATGTATAAGAGACCAAAGAAGGTTCTTCTGAGTAAAATACTCATCTTCCCCGATATCCTTCCTTTTAACTTCATCTTTCTCCAATTTAAATATTGAAATAATAATTAAAATATAATATGAAAAATATAATCTATATAAGGATATGTTATCATATTAATTTTATTATATTTTCCCATCCCCACTTTTATAGAATGGGAAATGCAACCATCATTCATTTCTACAAATGACTACCATCTCGTGAACCTGGGTAATTTGATTTCCATCATAGTATTAAAAGGTTTTTCATAATGATTTAATTAATATTTATATATGATATTATAGAATCATTAAGAAACTATCTCCTCACAAAATGACATGATTAATTTTTTACCGTATCACATAGATAGTATATGTAATTATATATAAAGAAAATAATTTATATTTATTCTATAGAACACATTAATTAATGATAATATATCACTTACCTTAACTCCATCATGATCATTAAAAAATGGAATCATTACCCATGCATATTTATGTTCTATTGTCCCCATGATTGAAATGTATAACTTCTTTCATAAACATAATTCATGGTCGTTTTTCAAAGTATAATTTATCTATAAAAATTATAAATAATTCATTATTATTATAGTGATTATGGAATAGTTAAAAATTTTACAATGGTTACCACACCACTGTTATTTTGAAAATATGAACAAATCATCTTAAAATCTTGAGACATGGATAGAAAAAATAATCAATTTATTATGTGATTAAAATAAATTCAATAAAAATTTTATGTAAAATTTAATAAACTAAATAAATGTTTACAAGAAAAAAATTTAAATACTTGTATTATACAAGAGATAAAAACAAACATAACTTTTTTGGACTCAACGTAAGGGATTTCTTATCTCAATTTTAATAATGTGAGTCATATACCATATTCTCAACATATTTGTATTATCTGGTATATATATTTTCTTAATAAATATAATATCATGAATATTTTAATATTAAAATTATTTAATTTTCAATTTTGTGTTAGTTCGTTCATGGTGTTATCATTAAAAATTTACTAAAGTGGAAAAGTTTTGTTCTATAATAGCCAATATAAACCGTTTCTTATGTATAATCTTCCCTTGAGATAATTGAATGATATTTTTTTCCTAAAACCAAAATATTTTTATATCCTATTGTTATTAATGAACTGTTAATGTATTATTTCAATTTTACTCTTTTTGAGACTTAAAATTAATGGGAAAACAATTTAATTAAATGCTTCTTTATTTCTATCTTAAGATTAAAATCATTATTCACTCATAGCCATGTTTTTTAAAAAATCAAGATTTTTATTCATAGTTTTGAAATAAATTACTAGTTTTATTTCAATATATTTTTAAACATATAAAATAATATTTTTAGAAGAATATTCCTATTATTTTCCATATGATTTACTTTTAAACCTTTTTAGTACTAGTGAAATTAATATATATTTTAAGTTATACAAAATGTATAGAATTACCTAATGTCATGAACACTCATAATATATTAGCTTCTATTATATGTGTTGATGGGTCCTTTTAAAAGAAATCATTCAGTATATGTCATATATTGTTTAATTTTGATAATGTGATTTTATAAAGTAATCTATAATTTTCACATAAAATATTAAAAGTAATATTTTGATGATATTTTCATTAACAATGATAAACATTTATGTTATGTATTGCTTTTAAATTATGTATATATTTGTCTCAAATATAATCCTAGATTATTCTACATTACATTGATTGGTTAATACATGATTTATTTTCATCCCTCAAATTACTTAATTAGGAACATTAAATCAATTATGATATGATAAAAGAATATGGAAACCAGTTTATGTATATAGAAAATTTAAATTATTATGTATTATGATTAATTTCATTTTTTTGGAATATATTAATCATGAAAATATAATTACGGGAGTTCCATATATTTCATCAATTAATTGGTAAATCCTTAGTTTCATGAGGTGTTATGTATTGAATTATCGAGTAAACCTAATCTATTATAGGACCTTGTCCACCATGTGATATTGTGATGGAAGTTATACTCGACTCATGTTTTTGTTATGTTATGTATTTTTTGCACATTTTGAATGATTCAATGATCATATGATTCAATTTTATTTATGTTATTATCCCATGTTATTTCCCTTAATCCTTCTCTTTTATGATACAATGTAATGCATTGGACCCGCATGTTATGATTTATTGGGATGTTTTTCCCTGAACTGGGATTTCTATCCCACACATCTTGTATATGAATTCCCCTTGTTAACCCATTTAGTTTTAGAAGCATGGAGATCATTAGGGTGTATAAAATAATAATTTATTTTTTTAACCACACATTGATATATTATACACCTAGTCTTATAAAGAGACCAAGAATCCATTCATTGGTTTTTAATTAAAATAAATTTATATTTAGAATCATGTAATAATATGTGTAATAATATTGGGTCATTAGGTATAGTACATCTCCTACCGAGCTTTATAAAAATAAGAGGAAGTTGGATGAATTTGAATCCAAAGGGTTTATAAAACTTGGTACTACTCTATAGGGTTCAACTTTTTATTATTTTTCCATAAAAAATCATACACTTATGATGAGAATAAATTTAAAAACATTTATGTATCTTATGATAAATTATCCATCTATACATACTAAAATAGATGATCTCTTTTTCCAAAACTATGGATATTGGGTCTTCAAAAAAATTTATTTCTTTATTAGACTATTATATTATGTGAGATGGGCCCTTAGATATACCATATATGAAATTCCAAACGATGTATAACATGTATGAGTTTTTGGATATTTATTTAAATCTGAATAATCTACCATACATCTTCATGTCCATGATGAATAAGGTTTTCCACACATGCCTATATTTTTTTGGTGGTGTTTGTGTCGATTAAAACCTTGTTTACTCTCAGGATCGACCCAATCATCGTAAAAAACATAATGTAATATAGAGAACACTAAGAGTGTATAAGATCAATGTCAATATCAAAAAATTATAATTTTATTTATAAAATTCACTTCCATGGTCACATTATCTCAAAAACATGATTGTATGCAGATCTAGAAAAATTTATACCAGTTGTTTTAGGGGAACAAACAAATATAATATATGATATATAGAGTTTATTGGGGATAACTGCATATTATCATTATTTTATAACAATTTTTCTTACCATACTACATCTCTTATAGGCTTGACCATGAAGTGTGTCAATTTTACAATTTTTTTTAAGATTTTTATAAATATTTTCATTAAATCAAAGTAAAAATAAACTCAGTATAGATCATGATTTTAGCTAATCATTGAAGATGGAATATGGTTTATTGTGTTGAATCTGGAATCTATATGGAAGCTATTTTGATCAAATAGGAATGATACACAGTGTACAAGTCTCGTCAATTAGTGACTCATGAAAATAAATAAAAAAGTTATGATCACTATTTCGTATCTATTATTCCTTTCGTACATTGATATAGATATTTTTTCTTGGATAATGGCTCATGAAATACATGACCCATAAAATCCAAAAAATACATATTCTCTCAATTTGATTAGAAACAATATCTGATGATATAGGATGAATACCAATATTCCTTTAACATTGAGTTTTATTATATGATAGGAAAGGGAAATATATTTTTTTATTCTATTATATAGAATACTCTAACAAATGATATTTTGGATTCTAATAAAAAATTATATTTTATGACCCTTAATTTGAATTTATTCTTAATGTTTGATATTGTAATTGAAAATAATTTCTCACTAATTTATATACATGTTCAAAAATTTCCTATCAAGTGAAAGGAATTCAATATTCATATCTTAAATTAGTTTTCCTAAGAGAACGTGTTTATAATAATAGATATCTGACTAGTTGTCTTGTTAATGATAATGAGATCCTATATAATAAATGATGTTTTTTGTGTTCTTATAGTGGTGATTGAATCTCAGGATTCTATATGGGCTTTACATCATAAAATTACACAAAATATTATGATATGTTCTTCTATAATTGGTGGTATAGGATTCAAAACATAATAAAATATGTTATTACTCTATGTTCCACCATTTTGTAGGTTAAGGTATCATTGTTCTTCCATAATGTGGAAATGGGAAGATTTTACTAGGTATATTGTTATAGGATTACCTAAGACACAATGAGGAAGTGATGATATAAGGGTGAGTATATATAGGCTGATAAAGGTTCCCAATATTTTTTCCAATCTAGGAGACCCTCTTACTGGATAATCATGAAATTCTATATGTTAGGGAAATCATATTTCGTTATGATATTCAACATACCATTGTATAATATTTGGATTATTGGATCTCTTATTTGTTTTGTAAGGGGTTTTAAAGTGAACTTGGTTCATATATATATCTAGGTATAACATACCACCATCAAACTAATAGTTTTCAATGTGTAATATACTAGTTTTAGAGGAAATTATCTATAAGTGTGTCCTTCATTTTGGATGTTAATAGGATAAAAATTTATCTCTTGGTGATTTTTCTTATTATAAAAGTTTCAAAGTTACTATCCTAATGGATCACATGTTTCAAAATGATTTAGAATACGTTGTTTTAATATATGATTGTTAAAATATGTGGAGGCAGTGCTACAAGGACCGTGACTCTTTTAGGAGACATTTGAATACGTGAAATTGATCCAAAAACATATGGATTGTGGTTATCCTTATTAAAATTCGTATACTGATTTCCATCACTACCCACTACTGTTTGAGGTGGGGGATCAGGTCTTCTTTCAAGTATAACTGAGATTTTTCCACTAACAAATATTTAGAAAAATGTAGCTGTCAACTTCGTTCACTAGGAATTTCGAGATCATGGAGATATTCAGAATAATATCTTATTGTAAATCTCTTCCTCATATTTTTTCAGAAATGCACTACGTCTTCCATGTTTCTCATCTTCACCATTTTAATTCTAAACCAATGCACATATTTGACTACAAGGAAGTTAATTTTGAGGATGATGATTCATTTTAGGACTATATAGTTTATATTATTGATCATTGAATGAATAATCTACAAGGAAGAATAGTTCCTATGGTATAGGGTTTATAGAATCATGGCTATGTAAAATATGGTAGATGGGAGTGTCAAAGAGATAAATGATCTCAATGATCATAGTTTTTATTGGATGGAAATCAAATATCCATGAAAAGAAAATATGGGGATACTAGTTTTTTAATGTGGATAAGTACTAAGAAACCAATTTTTTATAGAGGTATAGATCATTTAATTTTTTGAAAAAAAATTCATTAATTAAAATTATAAATTTTACTTGGCCCATGAAATTTCGAGGAGCTTTTGTGCAGAGTTTGGGTGTAAGAGTCTATTTTCTTAGAGAAATATGTGGGGCATAAGGTTAACACATGTTTAATACTAATTACAAACCTCAATTGTAAAATCGATTAATAATAGAGAACTATTCTTAAAACATATCAATAGAGTCATCATGAACAAGAAATACCAAAAAAAATTACGAAGACATCATGAATGGTTATATCCTGGTTTTTCATAGTGTTTCTAATCCATGAGAGGTGGCGTCCTATGGAAAGTAGTTATCACACGGTTATGACATGTTTTAACACATTATTCATCCAAAATGTGGTCCCTATTATTAATTGGGTGAAATAAATATTATCTCCTCATCTATTATAAACTATATTTCATTCTCTATCTCTGTAAAACATATTTTATCCCATGAGAGTTACCCCTCTTCCTTATCAATGTTTTTGGGTATCTAATTCATCTGGTATTTTTTTACTTCACTTTTGATTTTTTTTGGATCACCATTGTTATTTCCATAACTCTACATTATTCTTTTATTTAATTTTATCACCATTTGCAGCTTTATTTCATAGTTTCCAATTATAACCATATTTTTGGGAATATTCAAGTTTTCAGTTTTCTTTCTTTCTAGAAAAAATTTATTACCATTACTATATGTGGATTATACTACCAGGTATAGTTAGATAGTCTACTATATTTCTATAAATTTATACATGTTTATAAATTGCACCACTATGACACATACTATAATATCAATGAAATCTTACTAAAATTTTTGTTCTATCACATTATTGTCTAAACCTCAGTCTTGGAACACTATGAGATCCTTTGACACTTTTTTGAGGCTATATGATTATAAAATGTTCACCCCTTATATTATTTTTAATTATATGAACATGGAAATAGATAATTTTTTGTAACAAAAGAAATCATGGGTTTTTTCTATTCGGTAATTCTAAATGGAATGACTAAAATAATTTAAATGAACTCATTTTTTAGAGGTATACATATAATGGTCCATTTTACTAATTTAAATTGATCTGACTAAAAAGAGTGAATTTAATTGATTTATTGAAGGGATTTTTACATGACCATTTGAACACTAACATATTATTCTTGATTATGGTTATGGTCCTGTAACTCTTAAAATTCATGTCTAACATTATTAAAACATTGGTAGAAAACATAGAAATTCAATAGTGATATTTTAGGATTATATATAATTCATTTATTTTAATTACAAGTGTAACACAATCCTTGGATTCATTCAATGTCTTGAATACATGAATTCTTTTTCCTTATACTAATGATACACAAACAAACAAAGGAAATTACAATCCATTGGTTTATGTCATTAAATTTATCTTAGAGCCCATATATTTTTATTTCTTTAAATTATCTTCATCTGATAAAATTAATTATATTATTTTTTCAACTTATATGACTTCCTTAGACTCGATGTGGATTTCTTGGATATGGGTATTGTGTTCCTGGACTAATAAAAGTTATTATATTGAGTGAAATATATAAGAAGATTAAACTAATTATTTTTATTTTTTTAATTATAATAAATTATTTTTTATTAACCCAACAAACTATTACATTATGTATTATTAAATTAGAGTTTACTAGAAACCCTTTTTATAGTTTTTTGACGATTATATTCATAATTCACACAATTATAACTTAAATTCAATGAATGTAATTATGAAAAAAACCATTAGTCATGGCTTATATTGTTTTACTCAATCCTTGTTTGGTCCGGAATATTGTACCCATGAAGGCTTCATGGATGTTTTTTTGGATAATGGATGCATCCACTTGTGGATACTTGATTTATTTCAGGAAGAAAGCATAAGTGCAGATGAAATATCCAGTTTATAGAATTCACATGGAGATTGTTATTTTTGGAATTTTTTCCCATTTTTATTTAGTTGTACTATTTTATGATTTCTCCCTTGTATTATTGTTCACATTTCATTATACCTAGGGACGTTATATTTATCTACTATTGTTGTTATTAATGATTGTTAATTAGTAATTATATGGTTTATTTATTATTATTACTTATTATTATTTCTTCTTCTTAAACATTATTATTACAATTTTTATTCACTAAAATAATTAGATAATTTCTTCAAAACATAACTAACAAATACCTTCGATACTATTTAAAATATTATAGCATGAATGAGGTGAATATGAGGTCATATGACATGCCATGTTGGTTTTCGTATGAGGGAATATGGGAAAGTATGTCACTATTTTCAACATATGTAATCCTTTATATATCGCTTGTATAATCGCAAAATAAGTCTCCTAAATTATCCATAATATGGCTGAATTGGAACCAAATTAATGATGAAGACACAAAAATAGTTAGAGAATTATGGGGACTAAAAATAAGAAGGAAATAATTAATAAAGAGGAACTACATACCTCTAATCTACAACATATTAAACAATAGGAACACCCAATGTCATAGGTGAATTGGTAGATATATAAAATGTGAGTGTTAAGTATAAAATAGAACCCAAAACACTCATAAAAGAATCTAAAAACATATATCCAACAATTAAAAATATATGTCTACCAATATATAATAAAACATGGAAGGTCCTCCCTATTCATTGTCTCTATGAATTATATTGTGGAACCTTTTTCCCAGCACACTCCATTGCATAAACTATCAATCCATTACATATGAAATGTCCCTTTGGTAATTTTTTAAAATAAAAGACCCATTACTCCATGAATAATGTCATTTCTATAGTATCTGGATAATTATGGGGATCCATGATGTTGTGGAATCCCCCACACTATTTTCCAAGCTCTATGACCTCCTATAGGGAAATTTATGCATGAATTTTTCAATTAGAGATTACCCTAATTCACCACACTCTTCAAGGTGTGGGAATATCTACCACGAATGAGGAGCCATAACCTTTGTCACCCCATTATGACCATGATTCGTGATGTGGTTGAATTTTCTTCTCTATTTCTAGCAAGATACAAACACCAAAAATGTAATTTTCTTCTATCCATGGTCCCCATTAATAATATTCACATGTTCAATTATATTATAATTGATCATTTACAACCCCATGATAATATTATTTCACATGTATTTCATAATCCATTGCGTGGTGATCAAAATAAATAAAAATTCAACTCTAAGGGAACCTCGATAATGCTCTAATATTCATCTGTGTAAACAAAAACCACGTCTAATCCTCCAAATTTATTAAAAAAAATTCATTCTGACTTTTTATGTACATGAACTCTATTCTATATTCTAAAAATCAGAAAATACCCTTAAATAGGATAAAAAAATATCATTTTTATCTAATTTTAAAATTACATAGTGTAATACCTATCAATAAAATACCAACTATAATGATTTTCATCCCTGAGAGGCCATAAGATTCATATATATATTAACTAATAGAATATCAATCATCAATTCACAACCAAATCAATATATTCTACTCTAGAATGTGGAATGATATTCTATAACATGATTCTGAAAAGATTATATTCAGAAAAAAAAAATCTAATATTTCCACTTATCACTGTCCGAAAATTCTGAGATGACACTCAATCTTATCATCCTATCAAGAGGCACCAACTAGTCATAAAATAGCTTATCCCCAAGCTTACAGTGCTTCCAAACATATGAATTTGTGCATTAATTATAATTTCAGGCAATGGTGCTACCCACCAATCGAATCATTATGAAAAACATCATTTTTATCAGAATGTAGACTTTAATATTGTATTATACATATCATAACAAAAATATATACAAAAACATTTACACATAGTTTGTGTGGTCTCTATTAAAAACAATTTACTATAACTATCTACATGATATCTAATCAACCGATCATGGAGCATTATTTTCTGATGGTGACCCATGATTGAGAGTAAACCCACAACAAATTGTAAACATGAACCATGACCTAATTCCATTATTAGATCACTATCATCCCACGTCTCATGTAATGTTCTAACCATTGTAAAAAGTTAAAATACAATATAAATCCCCATCAGATCACATCAAATTACATCACAACACTTAGTATTATTACCAAACTCGATACAATAAACCATTCAAATTTCAATTATATTACATTTCGTGGAAATAGATAAAATTTTTCCTTCTCACATATAAACATCACCATTTCATCTCAACATTACTCTAATGGATTTAACTCCATCCGAAACTATTACAACGTAAGGGTTATACAACAATGGCTGATAAGATTCTACCCACAATTAGAGTATCCTTATAACTTCATTTTTTAATAAAAAAAGAATCTTTGTGATCTAAACCTTATACATTACAATGTGTAATAACCTAATGTAATTGTGTTATCATACATGAGGGCCAATGTGAAACTAAAATCCCTATATTTTCATGGATAACCAATAATTTTATCCTTCATATCTTCTAAAATTATTTTTTCAACTAGGGTAACAACCATTTGATGACCAATGGAGATCTCCCTATAACTTATCTTTCCTTATATAGTTACACAATAATTTGTTTGAACCCAACATAATTTATATTATGGTCCTACAAATCTATACACACCCCTCTAAAATTATATATCATCAAAAAATATTTAATTTGATATATCATGGTACTATGATCTATCCAAAACAACTCCATCAATATATTTGGGTTTTAACACCATTTATTTCTAATTAAAAAATATATTGTCTCTAGTTCCACCGGATAACACAATCTAAATCATGATCCCAAGAGTCACACAATATTTAACCTAGACCCATGTGCCTACATATGGATAGTGGTCAACATACAGGTCAATATAATCTAACCTAATGTAATCTTTGATGATTTATTGACCACAAAATAAGACATAACACTCATGTCAAGGCCTAATTAATGATCACATAGAACCCAGGGGTTGTTCGGAAATTAGAATTGTCTAACCATGATCTATATAAATAAGATCCAAATATATAAAATATCTTTCCACTCTCCAATTGGAAACTACAAATAAGATCAATATATTCTTTCATAAAACTAATCCTACTTTCAAAATCCAAAATTTATACCTAATTCACTACAAGTGTTCATCGTCTTTGACGTTAATGGAAAAAATTTGGATATATGACATATCTAATTTTAAAAACATTTCAAAAATATAAAATTAATAACATCCACCAATTTTTATCATCTTTAGTAGAACATACAAGTATGTTATAATCCATCTATTTGGCTACAATTATAAATCAAAATAATCACAATATTAATTACTAAACATCCCACCAATAGACCAAAAAATCCAACACACTAATAATATGATTTAAATATAAAATTCACCAGGCTCTCTTAATTATACCATAAACATATTATACTATTGTGAACACTCATAGGGTGAAATTTATTCTCCCCTCTAAAATATTAAATTAAAACTCACATATATATAGAAAACTTTTATAATTTTCACAAATGGATATAGAAATAACATTCCAAGTCAATAACCCACTCTAAAAACTAATCCTAATAGAAAATTAATATACAATTCAACTCCCTAACGAATTTTTATGTCAACAACATGCATATAAATAAACCAAAATATGATTATTTTTTAAATATACATTATTATGTATATTTCCACTATTGATCTATATAAAAAAACATAATATAAGTTTTCATTGAAAAATTATATAATAAATCTAGCATCCCTATCACCCTCATGGGGTTCACCACAAAGGTATCTATTTCGTGTAAAATCCCACTAGAAGTAAATATGAATCTCTTGTGCATACCCATGGTATACCCTTTAAAAAAAATATATCACCATAAAATATATATAACCTATCATAAAAGGAAATATATAGGTTAAACAGAGTATAACAATAGGAACATATTACATGAAAAACACCATATATGTTGTTTCAATAATTTATATTATCGAACCCTTTATATTTGTTTATCAATCAAACAGAAGCATGCCAATGTTTTCTAAATCCTATTTTCAAAAAATGATTCACGTTCCTAAGACTCATCCCAATGGTCAAAGATAAAAAAATTATAAATTTCAATTATAATATAATAATTATATTTCATTAAATATCTAAATTTTAATATCAAAATTCAAAAAAAAAATTCATTATCATTGTAGCCTCAACATCCAACTAAATAGTGTGTTTGAATGGAAAAAAAATTGAAGTAAATTACAATATCTACCACCTATAATTTTTCTCAATATCACATCATAAATAATAATAAAAATACTATTACTAATTTACACTAAATTGCGTTGACACAACATCCCATGAAAACTAAAAAACGTATGGTCCAAGGTGTTAAAGGACATAACAAAATCCTTCTGATTTTCCTGATGATATTTCCTAATTGTGAATGACTTTGGTTTTTATTATGTTATTAATATAGCCTCATATCAGTGGGATAATATGGTGTTAATACATATAAATAATATATAGTATATATTTTGTGAATGTGAAGCCAAAAAACAATATTTTATAATGAATAAAAAACCTCTAAGAAACAACACATCGTAAATGTTCGCCCACTAGGATGAACATTTAAAAATGAAAAATGAAAAAAATAGTAGTAGTTTCTAGTATATTATTTTATAATAATATTTCAACTCCATCAAAAGTATGCAACTTTATTAGAAACACATGACCACATTCCAACCTAAAATGTAAATAAATAGATTTTCTGAGCTAATAGACTTTCATGGCTACCTAAGCAACGAGTGAGTAAAAAATAGTATAAAACACCAATAATGAACCTAATATATTTATTGAAAAATAATGTTTCCACTTGAAATATAGTCAAAAAATAATTATTTATTAAAAAATTAATAAAATAAATTTTCATGATCCTCAAATAAAAATAATCATCAAAGGATTGACCATACCTACTTCACACAATGTCAGATTCCTCTAATTAAATCACATAATAATTGAGGAGAAAAAACTACTATCTTGGAATCACACACACAAAACAAACAAACACACACACACAAATAACAATATAATATCACTTAAGGGAAATATTTCACAACATGAATCATTTGTTACATAATAATGGGGGGGGGTTCCTAAGAATCTTATCTAAAGAACTTAATAAGAGGAGTGTTACCTCCAAGATATAATAGAATAGTATCTTGATAAATAATTATCCCACCCATATAATCATATAATAAAATTATTTGGAAGAGAATCACACATTAAAATATCATATTATACAGCCGAGGAAGATAGATGCACGAACCAGATATCATAAATAGATAACACTAGGGGAAAAAATTCCCTGATAGATCTCATATCAAATATTAATGATATGTGAATCCCCAAAATGAATTTTATTCTCACATTTTGGGGGAAGAAAAGCCACATATTAACTACATAAAAAGATAAAATTGGGTGTGTTAATACGAAATATAATCACACATAAATAACACATCAGTTTCAAAGTTTAATTTGACATATTCATAAAATTGTCTCACTAAACATGGAAAAAAGATTAGTGTCTTAGTGAATACCTATATAAATATATTATATTAAAATAAATAGTGGAACTTTTACCTATGTGTTCTCCCCCAGATCTTATTCTTGTCATATCATATGACATAATCTCCTTCATAATGAGTGGTTTGGAAACCTATGAAGTGGTGATCTCGGTGGATTAGTAAGGGGAAAATTCCAATTAGTCATAATTCTTATATCATAAATATTTTATAAAACATGAGTAAGGGTGTAATATTAGAAAAAAAATATATCATGTGAACTTAAATTAAAAAACATGCTTGATTACTATGGATCATAAATTTGGTACATATGATAAAAGAATGGTCTCCGTAAACCTGGAATATAAACATATAAAAACATAAACTGAATATATAAGAAATAATAATATCATTAGAATATGGAATATAATAATGATTAGTTATATATTGAAATTATGGTCATTTTAGGGAATTTGTGGCACAATTATAACCAAAAAAATATTGAGAAAAATACTAGTATGTCAACCCATCAATTTTTTGAACAAATATTTTTTCTAAACCATATATTTTTATAAAAAATTCCATTATATCCATGAATCATTGTCTCGTGAGATATAAAATTGAACCCCATGAATGGGAGCTTGGAATATGATCTCATCCACCATCTTCCTTATATATGTGTTCTAATTAATATAAAATCATTCATCTGATCATAAATATCCCATAAAAAGAAAAAAAAATTAATAAGTTTTCTAAATTCTATCAAATATAAAATAGTTTCGTTTTCCTAAAAAATAGGATCATCCCAAAATATCATTATTCATGGGATTTAATAAAAATTTAATTATTCGGTCTGAATATTTGAAAAATATTGTGAAATCACGTAATTTATTTTTCATAATACTTCCCTTAAAAAATGTTTTCAAATTAATTTATAAAAAAAATTAATAAAGTGGAAAGGACCAAAAAATATGAAAAAAATTCCAATAATGATATATCAAATTTAACTAAATCATCTGTCAAAATATAGTGAAATAGGGAAGAATATATGAACATTGAACAGAATAGCCTTTAAAAAATACTAAAACACCAATATTGAAAAAATTCATGATTAAAATAATCTTCAAGACTTTAATATAAAATAAATAGACATAAATGGATCATTTTTTATTTAAATTTTCTGTTTCATATGGAAAATGGAAAACATTGTTTGTATCTAAAAGTGTAGAAATATTGGGAAGAATCAATTAAAAGGGTCAATAACTAATCTTAAAACAAATTTATTCTATAGAACAATAGATTAATATAGGGTTAATTCATTGGTATGAAACAAGATTCCCTGAAAAAATATGGATTAAATAAAATATAACATTATTATAGGTTAGATATGATCATATGTTCTAGGGTTTTAGATAATGAGAAGTCATTATTACCCAATGGAAATATTGGAGTCAAAAAACCCCTTCCATTACTCCCTTTTATTCTAATGAGCTATAACTTCATGTATTAATAAAACTGTCTCTGATAATAACCAAATTAGTAACCATATATATCAATATATAATTGTATAAAAATAAATACGAAATATTCAATACAATTTTACTTTTTAGTTATCATTTACTTTTAAAATCGGGTGTCATGAAACATGATTTATTTAAACAAGTTTTGTAATGGGTTTTATGTAATTTAATATTATTCCTATATTCATCATCACTATATCATTATATCTAGTAAAAAATAAAATATAATACTTTAAGAATTTATTATTTCATTTATTAAGCATTTGAATTGTGCTTTGTGATGAAAAAATTTAAGACGAGCAAATTTTAAAGTGTATAACGATTAAAGGATATATATTAATAACATTATTATATATTAATAATATGAACCTTGAATCTTTTGGGTAACTAAAATAAATTATTGATAAATAATTTTACTGTTACATAAATTTCAATAACCATCCATGACATTAACAGTAATGCATCCCCCATGTTGGTTGTAAAAATGATTTAAAAAATAGTGTGTTATAATCATTGAACGAGTAAGGTAATATTATTATATAACCTATATATAAAATTTAATGAATCTTTAAAATTTAATATGTACCATATATCTTCATTAAAACTATTCATATTTGTAACAATTTTTTTAGAAATATAATTCATTGTTCATAGTGGTGGTGGTTCACACATATGCAAGATTACCAATATTATTTCTCCATGAATAGGAGGATTTTCGGTTTATTAAGAATGATAATTTCATAATTAATTTTTTATATAAATAATATTTATTTATTAAATCAATCCATTATACTTAACATTAGAGATGGTGGATGAAAAATATAATTCTATTGTGGGAGCGGTGGCCCCCATGTTCACACGATCGATGTTATTTAATATATTTTCTAGATGGAAATAATTTATTGTTATTTTTATAATTAAAAAAATATATTGTATTATAATATAAATACTTATTTAATTTTATAAACAACATTAGAATTCAATTTTTGGATTATAATGCCATAAATATCTGAGAAAAATAAATACTCATGTTTCAAGCTTGTCTTTTATCATTGTAAACTCAATAGAAGTATATGAAATAAGAAAAAATTGATTGAAAAAAATATGAATCTAGAAAAAAAGGTGGAGAAAAAAGGAAGAATTAGAGGTGGAATTCTGTGGCAATGTGGAATTGTAAAAGGTGGAAATTGTATCCTTTTATAATAGAACAGAAAAGATATTTTGGAAACACACATAATTTTTTAATAAGATTTGGATAATATTCAAGCATTAGTTGAGAAAATGTGGTGAATGATTGGTTTTTTCAAAATGAAATTCCTAATAACCTCCAATACATTCATTTCTGTATAACTAAATGGTGATTACAGGGTTTTTATACTTTTAAACTTTTACCTAAAATTATAATTACCATGGTAATAAATTATTACCCTTATTAATTAAAATTTAATAAAATATCAATATTCAATACTTTTTCATAATTTTAATATTTTAATTTTAAATAAGTAATTTATTTTAACACATAAAATTTCTAATAGTGAAAATGAATAATTTTAAAATAACCACACTTAATCGTGTAAAAACAGTTTTTCTTTAAAAATTGAATTATTGAGATTTAAAATGATAAATATATATATATATATATATATATGATATAATTATATTTTATTCTGATTTAAATAACATAATTTATTTTATTATAAATAAACTAAAATATATGATTATTTCGTGTTAATCCAAATCCGAATTTCACCATATTAAACCATAATTTGAGGGCAAAACTGAAATTTTTTTATAATGTAGTATTTAAATTTAGTTTTAAAAATATTTTACATAGGATTTGAAGTTACTAAAATACATTGACATTAATATTTATTATTCATTAAATACAAATTTTATTAATTAAAACTGTTTTAAAAATTCTAATATATCATTATACTGTTATGAAATTAAAAAAAAAAATTTCACAAAAATTGTATTTTTCTTATGAATATCATGTTCTTGGGTATAAATAAGGAAACTCAAGGGGAGAAAATATATCATTGAATAATTAGAAAAAATATCTTTATATGATAAAATATGAATTCTAAAAAATTTAAAATTAAATTTTAAATGAAAATACGTAATACACAGAAAATATGTTTTTCTAAAAAAACTACCATATTAATTATTTTCCCTAGATATATATTATAGTTCACCAGATTAGACATTGTTATAGATATTTGAATAATTTTATCCTAATAAGTAGTGGGTTTTGGTCATTATGTGTAGTGAATAATTCAATATTTCAATAATAAAATTAGTTATATAATTTCTTGACATCTAGGTTATTACATTATTCACACCTTAAAACAATTTCATCAATTTATCGCATCCTCATGTTTTCTTTTAATTCATTTAATATTTGACTCCCTTATATATTATTGACCAAATGAGTGGTTCTATATTGTTTTAATTTACCTCTTATATCTAGACATTCCACTAGTATTTCCACATAAAAAAGATCGTGTACCAAATGCACATATTCTGAATTTTATAGATGTGACACATCTAGTATATAAATCATTAAAAGGGATTCATGGAATAAACCATGTACTTAGTTGAGGCTAGGAGATCGTGATAAGTGAAAAGTTACTATGTTGACTAGATCAAGGAACTGGATGAGACTAATATACCTTGGGCTCATATTCCCATTACACTTAAATATCATAACCCACTTATATATATATATTTCGTCTAATAACATATCTCCAATATCAAAATCTTGATTTCTAAGAAGATTATATATGAGTATATTTTTATTTTTTTTTTTTTTATTTTTATTATTTTAATAGTTTTAATAAATTCCATTATTCGAAAGACAAGGTAACGATTGATCATCACACTCTCTCTAAATTCATCAAAGAATGTCGGAATAATATATCTCTACTCATATTGATTAATAAATAGTTTTATCTATATGACTAATGGAAACTTTTGTTCATGAGTATTTTAACATGTTAATTCATTTATCCAAAAATCCTTGAAATTCTATCAAACGATATCTTAGCATATACTCATATGTTTGGATTGTCCTCTCAGACTAACTATCTGTCTGAGGGTAATAAACAATTTTGAAACTCAAATCGATGTCCAATGATTTCAGAATTCATTTCTAGGATTTTTATGTAAAAAATTTCTTGATAAAATATAATGGAATATAGAAGACAATTGATTCATAGAAATTATACAACCCATATCAAGAAGAGTTGATTAAGAGATAAATATTTATAAATTGAGATAAAATGTATTGAATTTGTTGGGAGATCAAATACATGAAAAATAGAATTATAGATCATATATATATCAGGATTCTTATAGTAAAATCAATGGACATTTTTTCCATTTTATATACTATTAGGTGTAACGATTAAAACATATATTTATTCTTTTCTCATTTTGCCTCAACTTGATGGGATTACTAAGCATCGAGATGTATAATCCATGATTTCACTCTTAATTTGTTCCTAATATAAGTTTTATGAAGTCAATATATGTACTTGTTCTGTAATGAATAATACATAAGGATGATATATGATCATCACCCAATGTTTCCTTATATAGTTATTTTTTTAATGGGACACATATCCTATTTTTAAAACATATAACATTTTATTTATCAAGGATGAAATATGGAATACATGTTACCATTTTCTAAAGTTGTGAATCAACATTTGATGATTCCAGGATATTTTCATTAATGGATTTTTGGAAAACCATTTAGGATATAAATTTATTTTCTCATTCCACTATGATTTCACGATTTAAAAGTTATAAATCCATTAGAAATAAATTTTTTCCAATCCACTTCAAGGGTAACAAGGAATGATCCACCCATATTAAGGCCTAATACACATTGTTTTCCATATTAATGAGAATATTTATTTAAAATTTTTATTACATATTCGATTATAACTATTTTCTATGGACAATGTTAAACTGTTTTGTAAATATATAATTTTGGATCTTATGTTCTGAATAAATATCACTTTTCTCACCATATTTATGATACATACAAATTTGAAAAACAAAGACTATTGTCACCTACTCCAGGTCATGAGTTGATTAGTTTTAAACATGAATCATTAATATCATGATTAATTAATAATTATTTTCTCACTATATATAACAACTAATACCAAATTCTTTAAGGAAGAATCCTTATATATCACAAACCATTTCAAAAGTAAATATAGTGAAAACTTATCAATAATGAACAAACTATTATTTATATCCATTAATATTTCCTCAAATTATATTATTAGAAGGAATATCACTCACTTATTGGTTAACATTGTTAGTGGATTGGATAATAATTCTAAATTAAAAAAAACATGTGCATGAATAATTTCTTTTAGGATAAATTTGGATCTTAGTTTCATATGTTCGTGTTATCCATTTTCCATTACATATATCATTCATGTGTCTATAAAAATACCCTCACTTGTAATAACATGATTTTAGCAAGATACACCTAGTAACAAAAATTTTTTCTAATAGAACTAAAAAATAATTTCGCTATTTGTAAGGCTTATATAAAAATCCCATGTTCTCTTCATGTTCACCCATTCTACAAAAAAATACATGAGAATTTAAATAATTAATACTACCCTATATTTTTTAAAGTAATCTCTGAATACTATATTATTAAAATCCATAAATATAGAATGATAATTTTTAATCCTAAATTAAATCACTATAAATTCATTGTATTAATACCCCGAGTGGAATGATTTTTTTGGTGTATATTCATTCCTTACTGTTAATTATTGATATTCGGATCATTGGTTAATAATTGAGAAATATTAACTACATCATTGTTAATGAAAGATATCAATAATATTGGAAATTTAATATTTTTTTATCATCATCTTGTTAAGCTCGTAGTAGTCAAAAAATAGTAATAAATGATCCATCCTTCATTGTATGAAAATATAATTGGTGAATGCTAAGAAAATGGACCCAAGAATATAAATACATTAACAAAATTATAATTCAACGAATTATTTAATTTTTCAGAATCAACACGATCCATTTTATAGAAACACAATAATATTCGCACATGTCCATATATAAGATCGAATTAAAAATCAATATCATTCTACAAGAGGATTCCATGAAATTATTCTATAAATACATCAGTATACTATCATATAAAATGAATTTCAGTAATTTTGACTTCATCCCATACCATTTGATCCAAGATTACTCTATTGCTGGGTATCATAACCAATAAAACATTATTTTATTCTAAAGGGAGCTCATAATAATCCTTTAATTTAAATTTTATCAGGGGATGATTGAATATATAAAATTATATTTCATTATCATGATGATTGAAATGTTCTCTAGTTATTCATAATGAATCCATACAAGAAACCACATACAATTCAACATGTTGAAGACAATGTTTATCCCTTGGTACTATCAACAGAAAATATTTTATTGGATACTAATTATATTATCTTCAATGATATATTCATGTTATTACAGGGTTTCATTCATCATTCATTATATTTAATTTTAGGTGGAAAATTAATATTCTTTAAAAAAATAATTTTTTTTATAAAATAATTTGATGAAAAAAATGAAATAATAAATTTATAGATCTTGAGAAAATAATGAATCTACCTTTCACCACATAATATTAATTATCCACCTCTACATTATTGATAAAATACACTCTCCTATGATATCTACTGTTAAGAGGTTTTTGAGACTTATTCTACAAAATAGCTTGTGGGTTTTGTCAATCATTTTCATAATGACCAAAATATTTTCCCCCCAATCAATGATGTGTGTGTGGAACCATATTAGAATACTTATTGTAATATCATTTTTTAATCACACTATTAGAACCAATTTGATTGTTTTTTTGAAATATAACTTTATATTCGACACGTAAATCACATCGTAGATCCTTTGAGAGAGTTTTAGGGGTTATTTATCCCACATTTTGGAGATAAATGATGTTTTTCCTTCATTCCACCGTGTGTATTATAATTAGAGATTACATGATACTCCGCCATTATATTTATATTCCCAAAATAATGTTATTTACATAATTAAATCTCCACCATTATAGAAAATCAACCAGTTTCATCGTATCATCAAAAGTATCTTCTAGTTAATTACCTCTATAGATTTTTTTAAGCCAACTATTAAACAGTTGTTATGACATATAGATTATAGAGTATAACCAGATTTATATCATTTAATAATTATGAATTTTTTAAAAGTTCCAATATATTATTCCTTTTTTTTGTAGCTCATGACATTCATGGACTATCATTGTGAAAATATTTAGAGGAAATTTTTTAATAATGAATAATTTATTTAAATCCCCCATTCCATGAAGTCTAATTCCATATTTTTTGTTTTACTCTTAAAGAGTCTCCTAAATTTTCCATTCACTCTTCCTAAAAGTTATATAAAAATGAAATATTATTCTATGAACACTTAGGGATAAGAAATATATTTTACATCCCATTGATCCATTTTTCATAATTAGTGGATTTGAAGATACACTAACAGAGGGTGGACATTGATGCATAAATAATTCAATATCATGACTCTCAATTTTCTTAATCTTGGGAGTTCTAGAAAATACACATTATTATAAATAGATTTCTATAGTTACCTATGAATTGAAAAAATTATTAGAACGCTAAATCTCATCCCATTTAGTTATGCATTTTGACAATCATCACATTGTCCCACACACTCGTTATTATAGTGGATCCTCTTTATTCTATCCATTAAAAATAGAATTATTTGAGACATTAATTAATAAATATAGTGATGGAAAAATGTTAGTTTAGATTAAATTACACATATATTATTTTTATATACTAAATTAAGAACTATTGGGATTCAATATAGAATATCACTAGGAATTTCATTTTTATGTCTTATAATCTAAGAATAATCAAAACCCTCATCATGGTTCAATACAAAATTATTAATTAACTTTACGATATAACCTAAGAGTGTTTACCATGATGTGTAGTATTATCAAAATTTATTTTTCATCAGGGTGATGACCATGTCAATGCTCATCCTACCCATTTCACGGTGATTACCTATAGTTTCATCTATATCATAGATGAATCCACTTGATAGTAATCATATAATGATTTATTTTATATAAAACCATAAATTTCTAGTTGATAAAAATATTATGATGTTATCCAATACATAGAATCATTCCTAGAGATAAAATTAATATTTGACAAACTAATCCTAAAAATAAATTAATATTTATTTCGATACAAACAATGTATATCAAAGATAATCATACATAAATTATTCCTTGATTTCTATGTTAAACTTACACATACAACAAATAGTCACATAAAATAGTGACTAAATGTCTTTGTGGCATGGAGGCTAGATGTATACACATCATATTTTAAAATAATTATGAGACTTTATCCACAAACAGTCTAATATATACTCTCTTCTAGAAATCTCATGTGACATAATTATCTTCATAAGCTAGGGAATGGAAATATAATAAGGATTAGTCTAAATGCTTTGTATGGGAATCATTTCGACTAGTTATAACAGTTAGTTCATTAATATGAGGGAAAAATAAAATAAATTAGTAATATCATAGAAAAATATCATGTGATCGTATGTTTCAAAAAAACATCATTGATCAGTATGGATCACGTCATTAGAACATAAGACCATATAATGGTTATTCATTATTATCATTGAAACAAAAAAAATGAAATCAATTCATAATAAATATTACTAACTTTAGAGAATATAATAACATAAAATGTTTTAATATTTAGAAAAAATAAATTTTGTATAGAAGTATCCTCAATTATATAAGAATAGGAAAACATTTTTGAACAAATCCAACTATGTTAACCTTTTAATTTTTTGAAATTAATCCTTGTATGACAATGATTTAGTGGTATTAAATAATTTATATTTTTACATGGATCATTATCTCATTAGATATATAAAGAAAAACAATAAATTATAGGGTGATATAACACGACAGTCACCATCAACTATACATATGTGTATCACATTAAATAAAATAATTATTCTAATAATAAATAATCAATTGAAAAATTGGGTTCATATCATTCTTAAATGGGTTCACATAAATACATGTTCATTTGTTAAAAATGGATCACCACAAATGTGCATATATATTCTAATTTATGAACTATTATATTATTGGATAATAATACTTTCGAAATGAAAGAGAAATAAAGAATAATTTTTTTCATAAAATTGTTTCTTAATATAATTTTAAACAATCATTATTATCATGTCACATTCCCGAAAAAAATTATTTTTTAAAAAAAAATATATGGAAACATCGTAAATAATTTCATTGAAAAAAACTCAAATAAACCGATCAATAAATAAAATAATTAATATGTCAAAATGAAGTATATAATTGGAGAATATATTATCCTTTAAAAGAAAATCCATTGAAATATTTGAAAACCCTTTTATTGGAAACCCATATCACTAATGGAATATAAATACCATTATTATTAAATTAAGGTTAATTCTTGTATTATTTTATAAGATAAATTTTTTTATCAACTACGGAAATGGAAACATTTGAGTGGCGTATCATCGTGAATATGGAAATAATAATCAATTAATAGTGACATGAATGTTCTCATCGGAATTTCATTTCCACAAAATAGTATTTAAACAACAATAGAAGATTTATATTTGAAAAAATATTTCCCTTGAAAAAATTTTTAATTAAAATATAAAATTAATGTATGTAATATTCTATCATACTTGAAATGGTTTTAGTCAAATAAAATTTATTAAGACCCATGGGATTTATTTGAGTCAAGAAAACCCTTTAAAATTAGTCCTCATTTAGTTGGATACAATAAAATATTATATCAAAAAACTAACCATTTTAATCCATTATTAATGAATAATATTCATTTATATAACCTATTATAAAATTCCTTGATAAATATTTATTTCTTTTTTATTAGTAATTTATCATCTTTTTGCAAAATTGGGTGTCAGAAAACTTGATATTTTTAAAATAATTTGGTAATGGAGGTGTTTTTAATCACTAATATCAAAAATTACATCATTAATAAAACATTATAGGTACTATAAAATATGTATCAAAAAAACTAAATAATTTAAAATTTTATTTCATAAGTATGATGATATGTATTTTTAGAACAAATTTAATGATCATCTTGTTGTGCGAGATTAGTAAATTAAAACTGATATAATAATAAAATCCTTAAATTTTAATAATATGACCCCATAATAATTTTTACAACATAAATATATTATTATTAATTGTATTTATATGAATTTAAAATACCATAATCACCATTTCATAAACATTAAAACATCACTCATGTAGGTGGTAAAAAAGAACTACATATGATTGTGATATAATAGATGAACGAGTAAGATAATGTAATTATATAATGTTATTATAACCTCTCAAAATCATTCACATATCATAAGTATCATATATAAACCTTAAATTAATTATTAAAAGGATCCATTACTTGTGGTTGTGAAAAATCTAATTTATTGTTCATTATGGTTTTAATCCGCTCATATACACGACTAATAATTTTATTTGTCATTGAAAGGGAAGAATTATTGTATATTAAGAATGAAACTTTAATAATATTATTTTGAATATAGAAAAATAATTTTTCCATCAAATACATTACTTTTACTATCCTTATGATATGGTTATGAAAATCAAACTACATCATGTTGTGGAGGTGATTGTCTACATATTCGCCTGATTTCTATTATTTTGTTTTCATAGTGGGTAGACTGTTGAATATTAGATTTATCACCATTAAAATTAAATTTTATTAAAATAAATATTCTTTATTTACAATATAAACATATTTATAAAATTTTGTATGATTTATTTGAAAAAAATAAAAGAAAAATTTTTGTTGTCATTGGAAGCATGATTTTTTCTCTTGGAAACACCATGGATGTGACAGTCTTATAGAAATATAAGGTCTCTATAATCTTATATAGATGAGATAGAGGTCTATTAGAATAAAAATTAGTGTTTTTAGTGAGTAATTAAAATTTTATATGTAACACAATTTGGTGGGAGTTGTACCCATTTATATGAGAGGGAAATAGATATTTCAGAAAAAGACATCATTTTTTAATTATTCCAGTACCTTATTTAGGGATAAATGGATTGAATATGAATGAAATGGTATTTTAAACATTTAAAAGTGGAATAACCCAACCTGTAAATTCATTTTCAGACAATATAGGAGTCATTTATTATTTTTTTACCTTTTACTAAATTAACCTTTTCCTTGTTAATTAATTATATCATTTATATATAATATTAATTAAAAAAACTAATATCAGATCTTTCTTTAAATAAAAAGATAAAATTTTGAAATAAATTAATAATATAATGTTTCTATAAAGTTAATTTTAGGATAAACACACTTAATCAGGTAAACACATTTTCTAGGAAAATAACACATGTAGCCTTAAATTTATATAAAATATATAATTATCTGGGATAATAAATTTAATAACATTATTTTTTCAATTATAAATAAAAAAAGGATTGAATATTTTGAGAAAATAAAAATAAATTTTCACCATCTAAACACCTAATTATAAAAAAACACCGAAAACCATATTTATTATGTTAAAATTTTAATTATGTGTAATAAATATAAAAAAATGTATTTAAATATCCTAGAATATTTTAAATATTCAAATTTTATTCAATAAATATGTATTTTTTAAATATTTTTTTGAGACTCATTAAGGAAATTCGTATATAACATTAATGTCTTAAGTAGTACAAATTTTGGGTTAAATATTTTTGAATAATAGCATTCTTAGAAAATAAATTTCATTAGATGTAATTTATGATATGAATAATTGAAAAAAGAATATTAATTAATAAAAAATAAAAATAAAAATTAAATTTATCGTTTAAAATAAAATACATAATACAAAGTAAATACATTTTAACGAACATAACATTTTTCAGTATTAACACATAAATTATTTTACCTTTAAATTTTTTTTTGGTTTACCATATTATTCATTATTATAAATTTATTAATAACATTAATTTATTATGCATGGGTTTTTTCATTATGTGTACCATATACCAGACATTATATTACATAACATTAGTTTTATGATGTCTATAACTTTGTGTCCTCACGAGGGGTAATGTTTCCCCACATGAAATCTCATGTTAGGAAATCAAAACGAATTGAACCTCCATTTTGACATCATATAAAAAGAGAAGTGGCTATAGAGGTCCCACCTAGAATCTAACATAAAAAAATAAGTAGGTAGTACACTGATAATTATTTCTAAAATAGTTTAAATTTAAGGGAAATATTCCCCACACCATATATCTCATCATAAATCATTCACACATGGGGAATACACTAAATTAGAACCATCATATATAATATAAGAAAAATTTTGTTGTAGATGAACCCATAAGATAATAATATCTTTAGTAGGGTGATAGTCACAGAAACATTTCCCCACATCACTAGACAAGCCCTAGTATTCATCCAGCCACTATTTGACATTTCATAAGGTCATATCTACACCAAAGAAAATCATATTAAACAAGTTAGAATCATTATCTTTCCTCTATGTTAACCCTATATGGTTCTTAAAATCCATATCAATATTTATTATATTTAACTCTTTTATATCCAGTATCCCTTAGTGTTATCATGAAAAATTTTCTCTACCTATCCTAAACCACAATACTTCCTTCAAAATTTTCATACAATTTAATATCCCAACTATGATTAGAAGATGAAGAATAATATAATATATCTTTCCCCAATGAAATTTTAGATCCCCTACAAGGTCATAAAATCACAATCATGGCCATAATTTGGTCTCATATATTATCTTCCTTATGATATCTCTCAATCCAACACTAACAAGAGTTCATTTTTTCGATCAAAGTCATGCATTAGTGGACATATCCTCCACTTTGAACTCACCATGAGGGTTATCCAACATTTATATTATGTTTCATGTTAAATAAAATTCAAACAACATTCTATCCCATCATCATAAGCCCTATTCCTTTTATTTAAACCCATCGATCGTTTAAACATTATATAGTACACATACACCTTGTACCAACCTATTTTCATTACATAGCATCATATAATAAAACTAATATCCTCATCCCTTGGTGACATAATATTTAGTAGATTCTTTTTCCACAACAATAATGGATTGTCATCATAAAACTCAGTCTAATCATATATAACATTTTTCTAAGTCCACTATTATTATTCATTTTACGTAATTTATACATTTATGTGGTCAAGTGTAATAGATCACACAATTATGATCAATCACATGTTTATTTGCAATGGTGATCCGAAACCAATGTTCATGGGACCACCAGGGACATTCCCCATTGTTCAATTCAAGGGAGTAAAATACTGTAATTCATTTTAATTTAAAAATACGATAAATAAATCATAGTTAGCGGTGACATATATCAAATAAGTATAATGTTATAGGAAAACCTAACTCATTTGAATAGTTATTACCCTCGTAAACCTCCATTCATCCTCATCCAAGATCTTACAAGCCTCTTACAATCTTGTATCATTACGGGATATCTATCTCATGAAAATAAATCCAATTAAATTAAATAAATATTTTTATAATTGAATATTAAATTTATCTAAAATTAGGATATTAATAATAAATATCATATTGCAGTATAGCACTACAAATATAACAAGTAATAATGTGTATTCCACTCACGACGTACACAAAGACATATACCTAGAAAAATCATTAAATTATTTATCTGTATCAACAATATATTTAATTTAATTTCTCTAAAAATATTTTAAAATTCACTAAGTTATATATCTTTATAAAAATAGTGATATATGATAAGTATCCATCCCCATGAGACATCATCTATACATTGAATGGAAAAGTTCCATTAATTTTTACAATTCTACTATGATCTAGTGGATTCAAATCTATAACCTAACTAAAGACAACAATTTGAATGGATAATTAAGGGGGAGAATATTAATAGGGAATATAAAATGAAATTGGAAGAAACATCCTTCAATATTTCATATAATCACCACTAATAATACACCATATAAATTTGTATTAATAGAGTGAGAAAAAGGAGGTTGTTCAATAAAAAATGTTTCCCCATGAACCCCCTCGCTAAATGGAATAACAATATGCCTATGGTAACACAGAACTAGTATATCCTCATTGATTTATGGAATCACCATTTCTATTTCCTAAGTACCTCATCTTTTAATTGAGGAATTTTTTAGATCATATTTCGCAATATGAATCCTTTGATCACTACATTCATCCATGAAGGAAACCCTCCAATACACGCATGGAACCAAACATATATTATACCCACAAAATCTAATATCAATGGAATGGTAAAATTTTATTCATCATTTACAACAACTATATCATTAAAATTAGGTGGTTTTTCAATCCCAATTTTCAATAAGCATAATTCATAGAAAACACCTGAGTAAGGCATTATTACCATCAAATAAAATTTCTTTTACTAAACATTTCATGTTTCCACATTTTTTCCCTCATTTATTTTATCATAGAGAGGAATATATAGCAGAATTAAGCTATAGGTACACACAAAACATACTCTGAATTCCACCCAATAAAATGTAAAACATTCTTGACCTTGAACCATGTGTAAAAAAATTCTTGGGATTTTTTAACTCAAAAAAATATAATTTTATTCTATATATTTAATACTCTTAGTGATACATGAAAAAAATTGAAATTTCTATTAATTTCTATATCCAATAATTTCATGGGTCATCATAGTTAATCGAACTAATTATTATTTTCAAAAACCTATATTATTTAATCCATGATACCAACATTATTTATCAATTCCCTTTAATTTTTTAAAAACTAGTACACCGCATGTTCATACGCACGACATTATAAATGAACTGTTATTTTCAAAAATCAATTTTATATTGAAAATATAAGAATGTATACAAATTAATTTTATGTTAAAATGAGAATGTACAGACAAATAATATTGAAATATTTTCAGTTTTTGATACTGTTGAATTAAAATAACACGGTTTAAATTATAGAAAATAAGAATGAAATATGATACAGGAAAATGTGAATGTTAAATGTAAATAAATGAGAAATAAATAATAGTAGGTATAGAAAAAATAATTTCAATGGAAAAACAAATGGAAAGAAATTAAATAGCAGGAGAAAATATATATTACTCTACGGTGTGTGGATATAACAGAAAAAAGTATGGAAACTCATGTTACTAAATTCGTGCCAAATCTGTGAGTTTTTTCTCGAGTGTAGATCCACACATAAATGTTTCCTTCACACTATAATCATCCTCTTTAGTAGAAAAAAATTGATAAAAAATATGAAAATTGGAAATTAGTTTAATGGGAAACAAAAATTTAAAATCAGAAAATTGAAAATTTGTTTTACAGTGTATTAGTACACTATAATATGAGTAGGGATAAAAGTGAATACAAATTTTCTATCTAAAAGGAAATTTGAAACTATAAAATTTCATCAAATTATGAAGAATGATACTGTAGGAATGGAAAATTCTTCATGCACATGAACTCTGAAAAATCCATAACTAGTCCAAACATCATAGAAACTGGTTGTTGAGTAAATGTGATGTACATTGAATATTTGAGAGAACTTCAGGGGTCTTGGGGAAATGTATTTGATATATTTACTTAGGTTAAAAACAATGTTTTAAGTACCAAGGGGAAATTGAAATTAAATATCAAACTACAAAAAAAGGGAGACCAACCTGAAAAACCAACATCGCAACACAAGGGAGACCAATTCCACCAGTTGCATGTTTGATTTCCCATTACGTCAAAATGAAGCTTCCAATGAACAACTACGTCCTATGAGATTAAATGGTGGAGCTCACTTGATGGAGCTCTTCCTATCAGTGAAATAACATCAATAAACATAAAACTAATAAATGTGTTAGTGGCATTCAATCACACCAAAATTAGGAAGAGGATTGATCATTACACTAGTGAAACAACTTACTCCAATAATCCACTAAGGTTAGAGTCATCAATAAAAAGGATTTACTATTCAAAAACAAAATTTTTGGAATCATACATCTGCTCCCATTCAATAAACCTTTCATTTGGTTCCTCTTGAAGATTTTTATGTGGTATAGAAACTCTTACATTATCCATTGAAAAGTTGATGATTCCTCATACCTACTTCTCAGGTATGTTTCATTCTTGGACATCAAAGGCCAACAAATGATTATAAGTTGTATAGTTATCTCATCTGTAGTCATCATTTTCATCTTTAAAAGGCCGAAACCATTTCAAACATGGCCAAAACGAAACATCTTATTAAGAAATTCCATGCCTAAAATATATTCAATGGTATACAATACCTTGATGATGATTGGGTGTGCCTTGAATTTCATCCTTGAATATTATCCGTGAAATTTCCTAGATTCATCCTGAACTCAGATATATGAATCCACTCTATTAAGGATCTGAATAGAAAATGTCCTGACAAAATTAAAATTACTCACTCCACAAACACACACTTTAATGTATCAATAAGCTTATAACAAAAATTAAATGTGATGTTATCTGTTCATGGTGGAGCAGTAGTAATCCAAGTTAGGCTGGACGTTGGATACACAACCTTAATGATGAACTCAATCTGCTATAAGAGACTCCAGAGGCTGACTAGACTTCTTATATTTCCTTATTTTTCATCCTACTCCATTTCAGAAGAACAATCGTAGATGCAGATGGGAGACCTTTATGATTTATAGAGGATTTTGTATTATCAGTTAATCCAAAGACACCAGAACAACTTCTGGAGCCACTTACATAAATATTCAGAAAATAAGAAATAAATTCAAAAATTTAACAAATGTAATACAGAAACTAAAAATGTTAATTTTGAAAATAAATTTAATTGAGATTATTTAATTGAAATAACATAGACCAACTTCAATGAAACAAACATGGACATTAGTTCAGAACTAAAAAATTAAACATAATGACGTATGTAGTTGACAAAAAATCAATATTATACAAATGTTTCCTTCAAAAGTAAGAGTTTTCTAAAATATACAACCATTATAGGTTTTTCAAATATATATATTCTTTCTGCAACATAAAATAAATAGTAAATAGAAGAAAAATTTAATAATTTTATGTTGTTCCTTCATAACATTAATTTGGTGTAACCTTTCATATCTAGAGTTTGACAAAGAAGACATATCTGTATTTTTTTACTATATATTTAATTTTCCAGGTGTGCAATGAAATCAAATTACGCATAGTGGAATGTAAAGTGTATGTAATGTACATTGAAAAGGAAAACACCATATTGGCTAAATTACTAATCCACGAGATTATATGGTTGATACAAAGTGCAATTATATGATTGAATCAATTTATGAATTGTCACGTATTAATATGTGATGTCTAATACATAAATATGGATCCATTTTTAGAAATCATTGAAACGAATTCATATGGTTGGTTGGTTTGCAAGAAGTGAACTGGTAAATACATTGTTTATATAAATCATAAACACTGGAACACTAACAATCAGATATGGGAGAACACACCTTTTTTCGAGCTCTGGATCTATAGGGTTATTGAGGTAAAAAAATTGTATAGTATTGGTGGTAGACAGAGTGAAGTGAATCTATAATTTCTAATTCCTGAATGCAGATGTATTATATAACAGTAGTGAAATTCTGTATGAGTAGACTTAAATAAAAAAAATTATAGCAGAGCAAAGAGTTAGTCCACTATGCATATAGTCTAAGACGTTTAAAAAAAATCAACAAACCAAACATGGAATCTTCATGAATAAAACATGAAAAATTTATATTGAAGGATATAATTTAAGCATTACAATATTTTAGGATTCTCTGAAATTTCAGAATAAATCAATATCAGCCATGGAAAAAATTGATGATGTATGAATGGCTAAGCAGAATAAGCATATTCCGTAAATGTTGAACTGGAATAGGTGTTGTATAAAAATATTGTTTTAAAATATACTATTAAACTAAAAATATTAAATCATGGAGATAAGGGTAAAAATCTAAAGAAATTGAGAAGAACACACCTTTTTGTTAGAGATGGGTCTGTAAGGTCTCAGAATACAAACAATCATATAAAAATGGTGGAAGATCAAAGGTTGTGGATCCCTATTTACTAATCTATGAATTCAAATGTATCATATTTCAGCATTAAAATTTGGTATGAATAGATAGAAATGTGAAACATTGATATTTAATTGGACTAAATTATATTATAATGACCAAAGTTCCAATCTAAATTTATAAAATAAAGCATATCTTTTTTGAAATGATTTAAGAGAAGTAATTGCTGTAAAAAATCATTAAAATGTAAAGTAGGACACTATCAATTTAATTAAGATCCATTTGTTTTAGAGGCTACATATCTGGGTGCTTATCATGTTTTTCTGTTAAATTTCAAGATTAATTTTTTTGATAGAATAGTCATAAGATAAAATGTCTGAATTCATCACATATAATAGCATATACCAAAAAGGTAGGCTGACACAACTCTAAATCTGTGATTATTTTATCACATGTTCAGCTATTGTAGAAAATTTTTATTCATTTCTCTAATGCTCTAACATTATTATGATGAAAACCCCTCATGAGTGTTAATTTCTAACCCATAAATAACGCTTGAATTAACGACAAACCCATATTTAGTAAATAATTATCAAATAAGAGAATAAATATCATCTGAAAGAATATATATTTTGTGAGGTAAATAAAATAATCATGGAGAGGGTTATAGTTGTTGGGTGACTATTGGAGTAGAGCAGGAAAAACCCTAGGGTTTCAAAAAACCATCTAAGCAGGTATACTGAAAATTCATATAAAAGCTAAAAAAATCCAAAGAAGTTTCTTAAATGACCAAGACAAATCAATATACACTAATATTACAAAAAAAATTTAAAAAAATACTATAGAAAGAAAGCATATTATATAATGTTTTTTGAATAGACCATTGTATGTTGTGAATGTAACCTTGAAAGTACCAGTATCCGTTCTAAAACTGATCCTGTGACATTTTATCAAAATAGGGAAACCCCTATACTTTTTAATGAAATATAAATACAATCATTGTTTTTGAATTCAAACACATTAATATATTATACATACTAAAAACCTTCATAATTACCCAAAATTCCATTGGAGACAGACAAAAGTCATGATTCTGAGATGATTTTTTAGGCCTAATTAAATCTCCATCTTGATGAATCTAACCAAATAATATCTCCATTCGAAATAGAACCACATGAAAATAAATAAGACAACAATTAAAAGAAATATACATATCAAAAAGTACATGAAACACTGATTTCCTGGTAGATGAAGAAAAATAATGTATCAATCAAATATTGATGTCAAACAACAAACAAATAAATAAAACAGTATGCAAATGGAAAATGAAATAATAGTGAGATCCAATTACCTTGAATCAATGATACCATTACATTGTAAAGCAAGAGATGGTGATAAATATACCTGAATCAAAGTAGACATGTAAATTCATTCAACGACATTTCAATAATCATGTAATGTTCAATAAAACTAGAGATCAAGAATAATATTTCATTTTGTAGAACGCGCATCGAATAATCAATTAGTGAATAAATACCTATTAACAAAATGAAATAGAATCCCTAGTATGGAAATGAATACATGATATCATAATTATGGTAACAAAAATTGAAACATATTATACACATATTAGAGGATAGGTGAAAGGGGTTAAAGAAAATACAGATGAATTGGACAATGAAAATTGATTAAAAATAAGTGTTATAAAATAGTTTATAAAAAAGAATTATACAGGATAATGTAAATGATATCTTTTCCAATTAATATTTCAGCACTCTGTTAACATGTCAGTGTACTCACATCTTAATTCATACCTTAACCATTCCAGTTCTGTTACCACATATTAGTAAGATGATGTCATTTGAATCATTAATCATACAATAATTTGTAAAATGGAACAATTTTATTTTGAATAATGAAAAAATGTTTCCCTAAGTTATTAAGGTAAAAAAAAAAATCCTCTCCCACATAAAAATTTATATAAATTACATAGTTATAGTTTTTATTACATAGGGAACAATAAACATAGACATATTTAGTGTCATAAGACAAACAAAAAGCAATTGATAAGATTCCAGACATGAAACAGTTATATTATTACATAGATTTATTAGACAATCCACAATCTAAAACGGATACATTAGTGGATGTTGAATAAAAATTTGATAACAATAAGTATCACATAATAGTCAAACAACCATCAATATATAAATATTTAGCTCTAAGCATGAAAACTGCAGATTATTAAATAGATTGAAAACAAATAATGGGTAAATATAAATTAGTTTAGAATAACTAAATAGAAAATGAAGTAATGTTGTTAATTTTCAGTAGATAATATCAATTAAAGATGAATTGATGAGTTAACCGAAGGAAAAATAAATAATAGTGGTTGTTGAATGCGTGATGGACTAAGGTATATCTCTAATGAAGCCGTCAAAAACAGATTTGAGAACAAAGTGAAGTCGAGGAGATAAAATTTCGACAGGATTGGGATAACATACCTGTTGAAGAGATGTAGATCTGTAGGATTTCTGAATATGTTGTTGGTGATGTTAAAGGGGTTCGCGATGTGGTTGTCGTGGGTCATATTATATTGTTGAAAGTAGAGAATATATTGGAATAGAGTAGGTATTTAGCGGTAAATCGAAGGTGTTGATAGACAGAGGAGGTGAATATGAATGGAGATATGGAGCCGAGGTGATGTGAAGGATTTATGGAGTCAGGTTTCTGGATTGCTGTGAACAGAGAGAAATGACAAGATGTTTAGTGATGGAGACGCACTCTGGGAGTGAGACAGAGACGAAGATATGCTAAGTGGTGGAGATGCAGGTGGAGACACAGGCGAAGATGTGGGTGGAGACGCAGGTGGAGATGGAGACGATGAACGAAGGAAGCTTGATGGGAGGTAGGCAGAAACCATTGGCCGTAGGAATGAAAATTACAGGCGTGAGGGGTTGTAAATGGAGGAATTAATAGGAGTGAAATTAGGAGTAGTGTCGTGGATGATTCTGGTGGTTACACATCAGAAGGAAAATGCTTTCTTTAGTATAGATAGTAGATACCAACCCATCATCCCATTCCACATTACTCCAAAACTATTCAGTATGGATCTCCAATTATATTATAACCCAAGATTCCCTCTTTAGAGTTGTATATTTATTATGGAGGTCTGTATTATTATTTTAAAAGTTAAATTTGGAAGTAAATGGATATTTTCTAAGGAGATATGAATGTGATGTGGTTCACCGAGCCTTTATTGGATAACAATTAGACTAATAATCGATTAAAAAATATTTTTTATTTTTTATAATAATCAGATGAGCCTATTATTTCTAAATAAATTAAGTTTTTATCTATAATGTCTAGAATCTATGTTGGATACATACTCTAATTTTTTTGGGGGAATTTTCTTATTATTTCACTGGAATTCTATATTTGAAAAATATGATATCCAATGACAAATTCCAACTGATATCCTAACATAATGGATATATCCTACCCTAAAATTCTCTTTATCATCCCACTAATGTAGATAAATTCCTTTTCATTATAAATATATAATATTTCTTATTTAATTGAATAATATTCATATTAAAATACAATTTAATTCATTATATTGAAAACAATAAGAGTCCATATAAATATTATTTTTATATAGATAAATATTAATTTCATACCCATGATTATATTTGTTGTTCCTTAGGGATCATCTTGTACAGAATCGATTTTCGAAATTATTCATTTGTTCAGTGCATTGGAATCATTATACAATTATTGGGATAATTATATATCCCCGAGATACATCAGTTGAACTCATGAGTAAAAAAATCATTTGTATTTGGTGGACTTAAACTCATAAATATATAATTTCTTAGTGGTTTTATTTTTTGTATGGTTATGATGTCAAGAGTTATTAATTCTGTCTCAACGAGTTATATATTATTCTCAATAAAATTATATAATTCCATTTTTATCATATCTATGGATATATTTTGATCATGTTTTTATATATATGAATTTAATTTAATTAATTATTCCTACCATGTTATTTTTGAACTATTTACTCAATTGTATACTTTTTTATATGTTACGAATTTTAAATATTCTAAGACCACACTGTTAATTTCATTCCATGTTTCCCGTAAAATCAAGGATGATTCAAATACATGGATTATGAATAAGGCAAAAAATAAATATTTTGTTTCTTGTTCATAATGTAAATTGAATTTATAATATAATTTGCTGATCATGTTTATAACTAGACCTATAAAAAACTTCTATTTTTGATCATGTCTATTTTTATTAACATTTTTTGTTCCATGGTAATAAAATAAATACCAGATCAGTGTTACTAGAGTTAGGGTTGTGATAATTAGATTGATTTGATTACGGTAGATTATAATTTAGTATCATTTATTTTTTATATAGGTTGATGGTGAATGATGCATTTGTTTTCTGTTGACTAAATATAGAGGTTTGTTATGGAATGATATACGACATATAATATAGGAAATTATGATAATTTGTAGTATTATTCACGGAAAAAGTTTAATAATAGAGAATCTTTTTTAATGTTTTTTTCATTATATTTTTGTATACAATACCATTTATATAGATGAATTACACCTTGTGTACAATGAATTAAAACAATCATAATAATGGTTCATTGTCGTTGACCTATAGATTGTATGGAATTATGAAATAGATGATACATGATAAGGGAATTAGAATCCACATTTGAGTTGATGAACCACTATTTATGATAGTTTTATATTGATATAAGTAATAAAGTAGGAACCAAATTTGGTTGGTTTATATAAATTTAATTAATTTTAACACAGGATTAAGGAAGTTATCTAATGTCAACATCTGCTCGTTATAAGAATTTGTAGATTCTGAGATCTTTGTGACTAATGTTATTAGACATGGTTTGTGTAATCAAATTTTTATGTTCAAGATAAATTTCATGGATCTGTTTATCTTTAAAAATTGTCTAAATCTTGATATTGTTAACTGATATGGGTCTATTATTTGGGTGTAGTATTTACTAACATTTCCTAGATACGAAATATGGGATATAAAAATCATAAAATAAAATAATCCATAAAATATTGGGTCCAAGGTGACACATAGCATCAACCATACCAACATCGTCCAACATTAGATAAATTTTTCCTGTGAACATTATTAATATTTATATGTAAATGAGAATTCAAGATCTTTTTATATAATCCCATGGTTCCCCAACCATAATAATCATAAAAAAATGCATAGTGGATCATTTGAGTAAATTAAAGGACCCCGATAATAATCATCATGATAATGGGCATACTAGATCCTTAAAATCACATTAAGGCCCCCTATCTATAATATTCATAATAATGGGCATACTAGATCCTGGATGTCACATCGAGTTCACCCATATGGTTATAATTGTATCCAGTTTAAAAAAATTTAAAATAACAATTCATTATTTCATTATTAGACTATCTATAAAAATCCATGTTCCAAAATATAAGTGTTATATTCTAGCAAGTGTTAATTATAATTAATTATAATTAATATTTGGTTGTTAGGATATATTGCAATCATCATGGATGTGTTCAAAAGTTACTTAGTATGGCCCTATAATTCTTTGAGTCACCAAATTAATCTTTTACTATTTTCTAATTATTGGAAAACCTTCTATGGTCACCTATATTTTAGCTATTACAAGCAAGCAGTCCACTCACACCCCATGGCAGGGTTTACAACTTCTAATTAAAGACCGTGATTTTTTAAATAATTATTGAAGGATATATGCATAATATATTGATGTAGGAATATATATTATGTATATGAAAATATTATTATGACTTTTAGGTATTGTTCCAGACCACCTACCCAAAGCACCATAAGCCTCAATTTCCAAAGATCAGCAAACATATTCATAATGATGATCCAAGGAACCATGATCATCCAAAAAAAAATTGAACTATATTTCTAAAATAGAAAACTAAAAATAAATAGTTATTTGACGCATTAATGATGTTAGAATAAATTTTAGGGAACAATATCAATCAATGATGATTTTAATTCCCCTAGATTTAGAAGGAATAGGCCAAAATCCCAAAATAAATCACCCTCCAACCTTAAATGTGGAGTGTGGGATAGGGAGAAAGAATTATGTTTGTAATATTATGTTCTCAATAAATTAAATCACTTACCATCATTAAAATTCAATCTAGGAATCCCACCGGCTAGCCAATGGCCTTATTCGGATGACCATATATTTCTCAAATAATGGCCAGTGTTCTTATATGAGATATAGGGCCACTTCCAAAACAACGGTAGTATGTTGCAGAGGAATATATCTAAAATTAAGTAGGTACAACCTAGATTAACTATATATTCACTTCATCCATTTATACACCCAGAAATAGATATACTAAAAAAACATCTTTGACAATTTATAAGGAATAAAAAAGTACATTAAGAAGACTTGATGTGTTAAAATATAACAACTATGTAATAGATAAACCCTAATATATCTATAAAAGAATAACTAGAATCCTAGATAAATAAAAAACCACCAGAACCACATATCATTATCCCACACTAATGCCTACTCTTAGATGTGTTTGTGCTGCCTTGGAAATTTTACCTAAGGAATCATCATTTCATTTTTAATATTTTCCCTTAAATACTCCTTAAAAACCAAATCATCCTTAAAAGGTGCATCAATCTCAGTATTTATATCATTAGTGTTAATTACGTTGGATGGATTAGGGTGATATAATTGAAGCTCTCACAATTGAAAATTATTTTCCATGGAACTAAAATTCAATAGAATGACCATCCTATATTACATGACACTCATTCACTCTATTATCAAATAAAACCTAACATAACTTGGTACCATAAATCAAATTTTTTTGAAAAATTTATGTTCCAAAAAAATTTCTTCTTACAAATATATTCGGTCAATAAAAATAAAACTCCAAATGTCTTCATCAATGATTAACATGTGACTTATTCTAAATAATAAAATTTTCTAACTTAATTCAAATCATCTAAACATGAAATGCCATATAAAAAAGAGACTTGTCTATATAGGTGTTGGTTAACTATATTTCAACCCAAAAAATAGTTTACAACACAACCTACCACACAAGGAATCAATTAGAATCCGTAAAATTCAAATATGGAATATGTTATTATAATTTAACTCAATTAAATCCATTTGGAACTCTTGGAATCCCCTGTAAGGAATGATATATTATATTATTACATTATTTATATTTTAAATGGAATTACAGTACTTTCATAAAATATGTGAATGATAAAAAGTGATCAATCATATATGTGTGCTGAGCATATTGTTAAATCCATTCTAGAATCACAAGATAAAGTGGGCTTCACAATTTGAAACTATATTCTAATTAATTCCTTGCATATGTACTCTATCTTGAATGAAATTTTATCTAAGTTCATCTATAGTGGAAATATTATAAATCAATGAAAAGGATAATAATTAGTCATCTAATAAATTATTTCCCATATAAAAAATTTCACCTAGGGTTTCCCATGTAATGAAATAAGAATTTATATGGTGACATTATACCATTTTCATTAAGGAATGAGAATTGGTTACAACAAACCAGTCTGACACTAGTGTGTGAACATTATCAAACAAATGATTTTAAACCATGTAATAAATCATGTGGAATCACATTTCATTCCTTGCAATAAATACAACATATAAATGTCCTAATACATGTTTATCAAACCCATATTTATTCTTAAATTTCAGGAAAGAAATACCATTATTAATTATTCATGCATTCTTGTGGGTGATGAAACGAAACCATGTATATAAACAATAAAATCATCATTTATGGTCTAATATAGAGTTCCCTCCCCACTATATTTTATATCCCTCATGTCTTGGAACACTAAATTTGAAAACATTATAAAATTTAACATATTGAGAATTTATGGAGTAACAATTAATGATAAAATATCTACTAGTAATTGATACTCTAGGACATCCATAATCACCACGATATAAAGATCCATTATCTACCACTAAGTGTTAGTATCTTGTGTCACCAGTGTCTATATTTTCTAGACATAATTCAAAGAAAACAATTTTTACATTCCTAGGGGTATATGTTAACCCAAAATTTAATGTTTAACGTCACCACATGCATCACCAATGACAATAATTTAAATCACACTTAATGTATCTTATGGTTTTTATATACAAATAACACCTCCCCTACATAGATAATGATGTTATAATTTCAAATGGTGAACAATAATAGCAATTTCAATGATATGTGTCAAATAGTTTTTTATGGAGACTTAGTTACCCTGATCCATAAGAAACTACATGATTATCTTTCATCATTATTTCTCCCATAAATATTTAGTATGTATTGAAATGAAAAGTATAATCCTTAACTATATAATTTATGATTAAAATTGGCAATGATGTTAATATCCTATTTAACTCATTAAATGTTCTCAAGCATGAAAGGGACTGCATAAAATTTATCCTTTTCTTGTAAAATTTTTATTGGTGCCTAAAATATTGGTAAGCCTCAAATAAACATATTATAGTATGTAGTCAAATATAGAAAGCATCAAATGACAATGAAATTATACTAATGATCCCAATAAACCACTACCCTCATCTAATTTGTGTCTACTAACACTCGGTCTATAAATATAAAATTCTAAAGATATGTACTTGGTTTCTATATAAGTAATACTTTCGTAGCTTGGAAAATGTAATGCCACAACACTAGTTACCCAAAGTCGTTGCATTATTACATAACATTGTCATGATCACAAAAGATCAAGCCTAGAAATACCGATTAGTTTATTAGCTTTGGAAGTACTAGATACATTCATAAGGTTTACATTACATTATAATATTAAAAACTAAAACAACATTGTTTCCATAGCCCACACTCATATCCCCTCAGACTATCCCTGAATGTCAGTCACACAATACTTCTCCGTATCCTAGGAAAAAATAAATCATAGAAAGGGGTGAGCTCAAATTCTCAGTAAGGATAACAATATAAAAGAATCTTTCATAAATATGTATAGTCATTTAAGGAAATTTATATGACAAAAAAAGACTTTTAAACTTGAACATCAGCATAATATGGAAAATATAAAATCCAAAAATTACATTTACTTACTCACATGGATATTCTACTAGTCGAATAACCACATCCAATTTCTATAGCCACTTTCATAATGATGGCATGCATAATTCCAGACATTCATAACCACATTATCGTGGCCTTGGGAGAATACTAAAAATATTATTTCATCAAGGCCTTGTGATAAGACAATATTTCCCACATTAGACCTACTGATGCATTGAGGAGATATATCGGGTTCCACCCGTCACTTACTAAGTTCAATGAATTCCTCATATGAACTGGTTTAAACATAACATAAACAGTCGCATTAAAACTAGAATAAGAAATGGAAATACTTTGTCCATAATTCATGAATGGTATAAAAATAAAAAATCCACAGTCAAACATATCACAAAACCATCAATACAATATGGATATTTTTTATCATAATAAATCAACTTAAAATTAGATTACAATCAATCAAAGGATGTTGACATAGATGAAATCAAAACAATTTGAGAGAAATAACTCTTTTTTTAAATAATTATAAAGTCACATAAATATAAAAGAACAAAATTACTTTGAAAATATTTATATAATATTTCAAGGGATTTTCAACAATTTTATAGTGGTGGAAAATATCCCCACCTGCCGTATAAGTTAAAAACAGGACATTCTTACCATACTTTTGTCAAAAAGGTTAAAAAGAACCTTGTTTGGAAAACGATAGAAATATTCCTTTATAAACATATTTTAAAATGTCAAACAAGGGTATAAATTACATTAAACCATAGTCTATAAAATAGTAATAATGTTTTGAAATACATTTTTAAGAAACATGGATGTGGATGATAAAGGGGTCCCAGTAGATAATTATGTATAAACAACCTCAAATAATGAAGAGATTGTAAAATAAACCCTTATCTTGTAAATTTATTTGGTTGAGGGAAGATTAAACTCCTTTATAATGGTGAAATAATTGTTATTAAATCATATATAATAACATGATATCATATATGATTTTTTAACATTGCATTGTTAATAATATTTTAGTATTATCGTCGTTTCGGGTGTTCACTTACTCGTTTTATTTTATATTTTTTATTACATAAGCCGTTTTTTTCATGGACAGGTTGTATATTATTCATATCCAGAATTATAAAACGTCCTTAAACATTATTTTTAATCATAAAATGAAAATTAGTCAGGAATGGATGCACTGGGGAAAAAATCTCATCAAGTTCATGGTGATGGTAATCCGTACGTACGCACGAGTGACAATATCATTCTTTTGATGTTATAATCATATATACTTGGATGATATATCATATGTAATGAATATTTATCATGTTATATTTATTATTTACATCAATTATACATCATTATTTTACCCATACAATTAATAATGTAATGAATAACAACTACACCACAATGTGGAGACGGTAAACCGTACGTACGCACGTATGGTGACATGTCATTCAAAGGATGGATAGAATAATGAATATGGTTGTACAATTTTTATAATAAAATCAAAGAATATAGAAGATACTGAAGATATTATTTTATAATGGAAACAACTAGGAAATAAGAAGTGGAAGAAGAAAATAACTTGAAAGTGGTGATGAAATATTTCCTATTCTTTAGGTACTTCCTTTTGATTTGATCAAAAGGGCTCCATAATATGGATTTTGGACTAAAAGAAGGATTCTAGGATGAATTTAGGTAAGTTTATAGGATATTTTAGTAGGGGTTTGCAGTTCCAAATGGCTTTGATGGTGTGAATTTGAGAGAAGGGAATGTGCCCTTTTAAAAGAAGGGTGATGGGCGCCATAGGAAAAACATAAAATATAATTTTATAATAAATTCATAATTGGTTTATAATGGCTCAAAAGAGACTTATTTCTAATATATGGTGGGTATGGGTTAAAATAATAACAACTAATTGATTTTGTTGAGTTTTGGGTCACCATATTAACCTTATCATTTTTATTTATCTCTTAGTTAAATATTTTTACATTTACAATGTCTGATTGTATTTATATGCTATATAGTTAATAAATATACTATAACAATCCAAGATAACCCCAAGTAGTTGATTATTAATATTTAAAACCTAATCTAAGTCATTTGGATGATACTTAAATTTTTAGGAATAGAATATAAATTAATAATATAATATTTTTAAAAAAAACTCTTTTAGGTCAATTTTGACACTATTTTGTATTTTGTTTTTGATAAATTCATAACAGAATTATGAAATCAAAAAAAATAATTTAACCATCCCTAAAATGTCATATTAACCTCGAAAATTATTTTAATACATATAAATCCTCAAATAAAAATTACTTGGATATTTATAATATCAATTATTTTAATATTTTATTAATTAGGTAATTTATGCATCATCATTGTGTCATAAATAAATTAAAATATTTAATGTCCAAAAAAATATAAATAAAATACCCTTATGAAGGAAATAAATTCACCTTTCTAATTAATATTTTTAGTTTAATTTATTTTATGTATAAACTTATATTAAAAATGTATTAGTTATTAAACATTGATTTTAACTATTTTAACTCTTCTCTAAATAAAATAATAATAAGTGTCCTAGTCTAATCCATGTGGACCAAAGAGGTTCATATTTTATTACTATGGTTGGTTTTGGTCGAACTATTATTATCCATTAGAATTAGGACATGTTCTAGGGTAATGACAATATCAGTTTTACCTTTAATTGCCCTATTTACTTTTAACCATGGTAAATAAAAGTAAGAAGTTACTATTCATCAAAAATGATTTTTATCTTATTGAACCACATTTTAAAACATGCTATTTATTGTGTCACTCAGATTTTTTAAATTAAACTCCCAGAAGCAGTAAAATTATGTTTTATATAAATTTTCAAATACTCCTAGGAGGTGGCTAAAAGACGGTGAAAAGTTCAATAAAATTTTGATAAATCATAAATTATTATAAACCGACTACAATTAATTACATTGAACTTATATAGATATTATGTATCTATTCTGACCTAAAAAATATTTAAATAAAATAACTAATTATTAAAATAAAAATTCGGTTTCAACCAATAACTCATTATTTTTCACTATTCATGAAAAAGAGAAAGTTTTCAGAAAAAATAAAAAAAAATTTACCATAAGAAAATTTTGATATTCCAAATCCAAATATGAAGTCCATTTTGAAAGATAATATTTATAACAAAGAAGAAAGTGGGCATTACTATTCATAATGGCTAGTTTGAGTGGCGGTGGTGTGTTAGAACTCGAAGTTACGTTCAACACACACTATTGAATTATTCAAAGAGAAGCGTACCGTGGAAACTAGGGGTGTTACATTCTCCACTCCATAAAATAATTTCGTCCTCAAAATTTGTAGAATATTAATTCATAAAAAGAATCAGGAGGTTCATTATCATAATTTCCTCAGGTTCATATGCTGCCTTTTCTATCGTATGGTTTCTCCATAGAACTTTTACCAGATGAGTCTTCTGGTTCCTCAACACTTGTTCTCTTGTATCAACAACCAGGACAGGCTTTTCGCAATAAGACAGATCAAGTTCTCTTTCTAATTACTCATATAAGGGTACATGTGTTGGGTCAGTCATGTAATTTATCAACAGTGATACGTGGAACACATCGTGGACTTTAGAGAGACTTGGCGGAATTTCTAACTGGTAAGATATATCCCCAATTCATTATAGAATTTCAAAAGGTCTCATGTAGCAAGGACTCTATTTTCCCTTCTTACTGAAACTTATAACACCCTTTCATAAAGATACCATTATGAAAACATGATCTCATACTAGGAATTCCAAATCCTTCATTCAGTTATCGGCATATCTCTTCTGCCTACTTTGAGCTTCTTTGATGTGTTTTTTGATTACCTTCACATTTTCCATCGTTTCCTCCACTAGTTCTGAGGCTACATGTTTTTTTCATCAAAATCATCCCAACAGGTTGGTGTGCGACATGTCTTTCCATATAATTCTTTATATGGTGCCATCTGAATACTTGAATGAAAGATATTATTATAGGAAAATTCTACCATAGGTAAATATTGATCCCTCATACCTTGAAAGTCAAGTGATGAAGATATCAACATGTCTTCTATGTTTTGAATAGTCCATTCCGATTGTCAATCAGTTTGGGGGTGGTAGGCAGTGCTCAAACGAAGATCAGTATCTAGGGATTTTAGAAGACCTTTCCAGAATCTTGATGTAAAACAGGGATCACGATAAGAAACAATCGATATTGGCACTCCATGAAGTATTACATCTTCATTATTATATAGTCTTGTTAAACATTCATGTGGTTAATCTTCCCTTATAGAAATAAAATATTCATACTTGGTAAGATGATCAACAATGACCCATATTGCATCGTTCCTTCTAGGAGTCTCTGGTAGTTCCATGACAATGTCCATCGTAATATTATCCCATATTCAATCAGTTATGGGAAGAGGTTGCATGACTCATCTACGATATTTCCTTCCAAAATTCACTTGATAACAAACCATAAATCTTGACACAAAATCAGAAATCTCCCCCTTCATTTTTTCCCACAAAAAATGCTCCTTTAATTCTATATACATATTAGTGCTACAGAGTGTATAGATAAATTGAAACTATGAGTATCATCCAACAGTTTCCTTTTTAGATATGGTATATAAGGAACACAATGTCTCTTCCAAAATTTCAAAATTACATCTTCATACACAAAGTCAGTCAATCTCACATCATTCACAGCTTTAATCATTTTTTGAAACACTTTATCATCAGTTTGAGTTCTCTTTATCCTTTATAGTAAAGATGATTTGGAATCCATTTGAAAAAGTATTGATATTTCACCTTCAATGGTAATTAACATATCCATATTTACTATATCCATGTATATAGGATCCTTTCTACTCTAATCTTGATCAAAACTAAATGATCTTTTCTATTCAAAGCATTTTCCACCTTATTTGTCTTCCCTTGGCGGTATTGTATCATGCAATTATAATCCTTGAGTAGTTCAAGCCATATACTTTTCTTCAGGTTGACTTCATTTTGTGAGAAAATATACATAAAAATTCTATGATTAGTATAAACTCGCATTTTTCACAGTAGAGATAGTGTCCCTAAATCATCAACAAAAAGATTATAGCTGCTAACTCAAGATCACGATTAGGATCGTTTTTCTCATGAATTTTTAGCTGTTGTGATGCATGGGCCATAACCCTATCATTCTGCATGAGGACACAACCATGTCCTTTCTTTGATGTATATCTATAAATAACAAACCCATAATTCACCGATTGTAGAGTCAATATAGGAGCATTGACTAATTTTATCTTCACTTCTTCATAACATTTTTTACATTCTTTTGTACAATCAAATTTAACCCCTTTACGTGATAGAATGGTTAATGGGTTAGCCAATTGGGAAACATTTTGGACGAAACGCTGATAATAACCTGCTAAACCAATAAAACTGTGTACCTCATTTATAATCATTGGTGCTGGCCATTCTTGGATTGCTCTTGTCTTAGAAGGATCAACAAATATTCCATCCTTAGAGACAATATTTCCATGAAAAGAAATCTCTTGAAGCCATAATTCACACATTCTAAACTTACCATTTTATTCATGTCCTCTAAGAGTCTTCGGGATAATATGCAATTATTTTCATGATCTTCGTACATTTTGGAGTATAATAAGATATCATCAATAAACACCACTTCAAATTCATTGAGATATTCCTTGAAAACTCTATTCATTAGATCCATGAAGATAGAGGGTGCATTAGTCAATCCAAACGGCATTACTGTAAACTCATAATGCACATACCTGGTTTGAAATACTGTCTTCAGAATGCCATTGTTCTCCATGCACAACTGATGGTATCTAGATTGAAGGTCAATCATTCAAAAGTATTGAGCTACATGTAGTTGGTCAAATAAATCATTTATGCGAGTTAGGGGATACTTGCTCTTTATTGTCATATCATTGATCTCCCCCTAGTCAATGCACATCCTCATAGATCCATCTTTCTTCCTAACAAAATTTACAGGGGCTCCCCACTGAGAAACAGTAGGGAAAATAAAATCTTTATTACTCAATTCCCTTAGTTGTTTCTTTAGTTCCACTAATTCCATAGTGGCCATTTTATAATGGGTCTTTGATATTGTCCTTGATCCAAATATTAAATCAATAGAAAGCTCAATTTCTCATTATAGAGGATGTCCAGGTAAATATTCTGGAAACACATCAATATATTCTATCAAAATAGGTACATCCTCTATTTGAACATTCCATTCGTCACAAATAGTTATTTCATTCTCTTCCTCCCAGATAATTGAATTAAATTGAGCTACTGGGGTGGATCTAGATAATAATTAGGTAGTAATGATTCTGCTTTAATGACACGGTGTTCATTATCATTATCATAAAAAATAGTAACCTCATTATTCTTAAATTTTTTTTTTCAAATAATGGTCAGAAATCCAATCCATTCTGAGGATTATATCAAATTCAATCATGGGTATGACACAGAGATCAGTAGATTAAGAGCATTTATATTCCCTAATGGGAACTGATTCACAAAATATTGTTGTGATGATACTTCCCTTAAAGGTTTTGACTAACAACTCCATTCCTAAATCAAATTATATATATCTAAATTTTATAGAAAACTGGGAATATATGAAACAATGAGATGATATAGAATAAAAAACTAGCATTTTCCAAACTTGAGGAAACCATTAAATTACCTACCACAACATATTTTGGAGCTTCAACCTCAACAGTAGTGATAATAGAAGCTTGGCCTTGATCCCTTGGACTTTTCTGAGATAAGTTCTCCTTACTCATAGGAAATTCATTTTCATAATTCCCCATTTATCTAGAATTTTATCATTCAAAATCGATAGCCACTTTCTTCCCCTTGCAATCAGAAGCTTGGAGGCCTTTTTCACCACACTTGTAATAAACTCTCATTACCTCTAGGAAAGTACCAGGGTGTTTCTTCCCACATTTACTATAGGATGGATATTCATCTTTTCCCTTCTTCCCATTATTTCAATATCCATAGTGATCAACATATCTCTTCTTCTCTTGATTTTCTTTAATGTCGTAAGACATATAGATATTATTTTTCTTTCTTGATAGCAGATGAGAAAATATCTTCGTATTATGAGAAGGATTTTGAGACTAATGCTCGACAAAAAATGGTTTTATCCCATTAATGAAATGATCAATATTACTTCTTGGGTTACGTATATAATATGTAGCATGCCTTGCTAACCTTGTAATGTTAGACTCATAATTTGGAACATTATCATCCTCCTTTTGCCTAAGACTTAGAAATTGTCTTTCTTTATCCGCTAGATGGTCGTGAGGAAAGATTATTTCTATGAAAATATCTTTAAACTCCCTTCATTAAAATTTTTATACTTCATCATCTTCCTTCGTATTTTTAATCAATGACCACCATTAATCAGCATCTCTAGTGAGGCGGTAAACTTCCATGAAAACTTTTTCCTTTCGCTACTCCCCAAAGAGTGGAATATTTTCTATAAAGAATTTATCCATTTCTTAGATACTAGTTCATTTTTACCCCCATTGAATGTTGGTGGTTGTTTCCTCATGAAGAGATCTAACATTGATCCTCCATGCTGCGTATCAGGGGGCTCTATACGGTAAGGTTATTATTCATAACCTGAGTGAGTTGACCAAGTATGTTGATTAGCTGATCAGCACCAGTTGTGTCACCATCACCTCTATAATTATCTTGTGTAGGTGGGAAATCCCTACTTGGAGTGCGTGCATTGATACAGTTTCCATTCCTTCCACTAGGTGTCATTTCTAAACAATGGGATAAACAAGATTAGTTTATGAATTTCAATACATAATTCTAAAAATGAAAAACACTTCAAATAATTTAAACAATTTATGGATATAATCCATAATCATAAAACTGTTTTTTTAAAAAGTATATACTCATAAACCCTTCATAAAGGTTTGTAAAGAAAAATAGAATTATCCTAAGCAAATCCCCAGGAAGTGTCGTAACCAAGAGTGTAGCAAGGCCCATTGTCGTGAACCAGTTCCCGTTCGAGTCTAGATTCAGCTGTGTTTTTGGAATTTACCCCAAGGTCCATCTGTACCAGAGCGGCCTTTACCTACTCGTATCCAGACATGGATGTATTTATCAAAAAACTAATGAACTCTATACATTACCAAAATTATAGGAATTTCTTCTGTACTAATCCTAAAAGTCTATCTTAGGATAATTTCCTCTAATATGAGTTTTTCTAAATCTAGATTCCAAGGTTTGTACTAAAATTCCTATAATACCAACTGTAACACCCCAACCCTAGTTACCCAGAGTCGGTGCATTATTACGTAACATTGGCATGATCACAAAATATCATGTCTCGAAAGACCGATTGGTTTAGTAGCCCTAGAATTATTAGATATATTCGTAATTTTTACATTACATCATAATATTAGAAACTTCAACAACATTGTTTACATAGACCACACTCATATCCCCTTAGACCAAACCTACAATTTAGTCAGACATACTTCTTCGCATTCTAAGAAAAAAATTAAAACAGAAAAGGGGTGAGCTCAGATGCTCAGAATGGAAATCAATATTGCCGAAACTTTCATAAATAAGCATAAACATTTAAGGAAATGTATAAGTATAAAAAAATACTTTTAAACTTGAAATTCAGTATAATATGGAAAAGATTAAATCAAATAATTCTATTTACTCACTCAAATTTATATTCTACTAGTCTAATAATCACATGCAATATCACTAGCCACATTCATAATGATGGAATGCATAATGCCATACTTTTATAACCACATAGTTAAGGCCTTGTGCCAAGAGGAAAAAAAGATTTTGTCAAGGCCTTGTGCGAAGACACTAGTTTGTCTCGTGAGACCTATCGATGCATCGAGGTACTATATTGGGCTCCACCTGTCACTTAATATGTCCAATGCATTCCTCATATGAACAGGTTTTAACATAACCTAAACATTTGCATTAGAACTAGCATAAAAAATGTCAATACATTCTCCAGAAACCATAAATAGTATAAAAATTACACATCTATAGTAAAACATATCAAAAAACCGTCAATACAATATGAATGTTTTGTATCATAATAAATCAACCTTAAAAAACATAAAATCCATCAAAGGATGTTGACATAGATGAAATCAGAACTATTTGAGAGAAATATCTCTTTTTTGAAATCATTTAAAAGTGAAATAGTTATTAAAGAAAAAAAATTAAATTGAAAATATACATATAAGCTTGTATGGGAAGCTTCCATGATTTTATAATGGCATAAAATAGATGCACCTACCGTATAAGTTAAAAAGAAAGACATTCTTACCCTAATTTTTTTGAAAATATTAAAAAGGACCTTATTTACAAAACCACAAAACGATTCCTTTATAAACATGTTATAAAAAGTCAACAAGGTTATAAATGACTTTAACGTATAGTCTATAAAATAGTAATATTGTTTTGAAAATCATTTTTAAGAAACATTGATGTGGATGATAAAGAGGTCCCTGTAGATAATTATGTATAAGCAACCTCAAATAATGAAACTTTTTACTAATAAACCCTTACCTTTTAATTTTCCTTGGTTGAGGCTATATTAAACTCATGTATAATGGTGAAATAATTTTATTAATGAATATATATTAATATGATATCATATATGATATTTTAACATTGCTTTGTAAATAATATTTTAGTATTATCGTCGTTTTGGGTGTTCACATACTCGTTTTCTTTTATTTGTTTTGTTACATAAGACATGTTTGTTATGGATAGGTTGTATATAATTCATATCCAGAATGATATTATGTCATTAAACATTATTTTAAATAATCAAATGAATATTTTTCTTGAAAGGATACGATGGGGAATTAATCTCATCGTGTTCGTGGAGATGGTAATACGTATGTACGCATAAGTGACAATATCATTCTTTTGGTATTAAAATATTATATAATTGGATGGTTTATCGTATATATTGAATAATTATAATGTTATATTTATTATTTACATCATTTATAAATCATTATTATACCCATCCAAATAATAATTTATTGAATCACAACTACACCACAATGTGGAGACGGTAAGTCGTACGTACGCATGTATGGTGACATGTCATTCAAATGATGGATAGAATAATGAATATGGTAGTACCATATTTATAATAACATCATAGTATATATAATATACTTGAGTATTTGTTTTAGAATGGAAAAACAAGGAAAGAATAAATGGAAGTAGAAAAGAACATGAAAGAGGTGATGAAATATTTATCTTTTTTTTCGGGTTCTCCCTTTTGATTTGATCAAATGGGATCCTTAAGTTGGGTTTTTGTCTAAATTAAGGACTCTAGGTTGATGTGTGAGAAGTTGAAAGGATATTTGGGCCTGGTTTGGAAGAGACAAAAGGCTTTAAATGTGTGAATTTTAGAGAAGTGTAAGTGACCTTATATAAGAGGGGTGAGGGTCACCTTAGGAAAAACTTAAAATATTTTTTTATAATAAATTCATATTCGGTTTTTAATGGCTCCAAAGTGACTTATTTCAAGGCTAGGGTGGGGATGGGTCGAAATAATTACAACCAAAATATATTAGACATGTTTGTGTCAACATATTGACCTTATCATTTATATATAACTCTTAGTTAAATATTTTGACCTTTACCATTTCTCTTTGTATTTTTATATTATATGGTTAATAAACATACTATGACAAGCCCAAATAACCCAAAGTGGTTAATTATTAACAAATATAACCTTATAATTTTCATTTTACCGAACCTTTGATTTTTAAGAATATAATATTTGTTAATAATCGAATATTTGTTCTAAAAACTCTTTTATGTTATTTTTGACACTATTTAGTATTTTGTTTTTTTAATTACTAACTGCATTATTAAATCGAAAAAAATTCATTTAACTAACCCTAACATGTCATATTAACCTATAAACTTAATTTAATACATAAAAAGCCTCAAATTACAATTATTTGGATTTTAATAATATAAATTAATTTAATATTTCATTAATTAGGTAATTTCTACATCATCATTGCGTCATAAATAAATTAAATTATTTAAAGTATGAAAAATATAAATAAAATACCATTATCTAAGAAGTAGTTTTATATTTATACTGAATATTTATAGTGGAAATTATCTTATGTATAACACTAGATTAAAAATTATTTAGTTATTAAACCTTAATTTTAACTCTTTTAAGACTTATTTAAATAAAATAATAATAAGTATCCTAATCTAATACATGTGGACTAAAGAGGATCACATTTTTCTCTATGGTTGTTTTTTGTCGACCTAAAATTATCTAATAGAATTATAAAATGTGTTAGGGTAATAATAATAAAATTTTACCCTTAATTACCATATTTACTTTTAACCATGGTAAATATAAGTAAAAAGTTACTATTCACCAAAAATTATTTTTATCTTATTGAACCACATTTTACTCCTGGATATTTATCATGTCTCTTGGATTTTAAAAATTCAACTCATAGATGTTGTCAAATTAATTTTTATATAAATTTGCAAATACTCATATGAGGTGGGTAAAAGACGGTGAAAAGTTTTATAAAATCTCTGTATATCTAAATTTATTATAAACCGACTCCAATTAATTACATTGAACATATATAAGTATTATAAATATAATAAGACCTGAAATAATTAAAATAAAATATCTAATTATTTAAATAAAAAATTGGTTTTAACCAATAACTTAGTGTTTTTCACTATTCAACAAAAATTGAATGTTTTCTGACAAATATAAAAAATTCACCCTATACTATTTTTGATATTCCGAATCGAAAAATGAAGTCCATTTTGAAATATAAAATTTATAAAATTTCATATAGTGGATATTACTATTCATAATGGCTAGTTTGAGTGGTTTTGGTGTGTTAGAACTCGAAGTTGTGTACAACACATGACATTGAATTATTCAAAGAGAAGCATACCGTGGTTGCATGTGGTGTTACATTCTACCCTCCTTCAAATAATTTCGTCCTCGAAATTTCAAAAATATTACTGCATAAAAAGAATATGGTGGTTCTTAATCATAAGTTCCACGGGTTCCCATGTAGCCTCTTCTATCATATGGTTTCTCTATTGAACTTTTACTAGACGAGTCAACCAGTTTCTCAACACTTGTTCTCTTGTATCAAGAACCATGACAGGATCTTCCCAATAAGACAAATAATTTTCCTATTCTAATTCCTCATAGGTGAGTACTTGTGTTGTGTCAGGCATGTATTTTCTCAACAGTGATACGTGGAACACATTGTGGACTTTAGAGAGACTTGTCATCTTTTCCAACTAGTATTCTACATCCCCAATTCATTCTAGAATTTAGAAAGGCTCAATGTACCTAGGACTCAATTTTACCTTCTTACTGAAACGTATAACACCATACCAAAAAAAATACCTTCAAGAAAACATGATCTCTTACCTGAAATTACAAATCCTCCCTTCTGGAATATCTCATCTGCCTACATTGACATGCATTGATGTGGTTTTGGATTACCATTACCTTTTCCATCATTTCCTACACTAGTTCTGGGCCTACGAGTTTTTATTCACTAACATCATCCCAACAAGATGGTGTGTGACATATCTTTCTGTATAACACTTCATATAGTGCCATCCAAATACTTGAATGAAAGATATTGTAATAGGAAAATTATACCATAGGTAAATATTGATCCCACATATCTTGAATGTCAACTGAGTAAGATCTCAACATTTCTTCTAAGGTTTGAATACATCATTCTAATTTTCCATCAGTTTGGGGGTGCTAGGTAGTGCTCAAACGAAGTTTAGTATCTAGGGATTTCTGAATACGTTTCCAGAATATTGATGTAAAATAAGGATCAAGATCAGAAAAAATCGATAGTGGTACTTCATGAAGTCTTACAAATTCATTAATATTTTGTCTTGCGAAATGTTTATGTGGTAATTCTTCCCTTATAGCATAAAAATGTGTTGACTTGGAAAGATGATCAACAATGACCCATATTGCATCATTCCTTCTAGGAGTCTTTGCTAGTCCCATTAAAAATTCCATCGTAATATTATCCCATTTTCACTTAGGTATGGGAAGAGGTTGCACGACTCCTCTAGTCTATTGACTTCCAGTTTTCACTTATTGACAAACCATAAATCTTAGCACAAAATAAGCAATCTCCCTCTTCATATTGTCCCACATAAAATGTTCCATCAAATATCTATACATCATAGTGGTACTAGTGTGTATAGAGAAATTGGAACCATGAGCATCATCCAACAATTCCCTTTTTCAATCGGGTATATCGGGAATCCAAAGTCTCTTCCAAAATTTCATAATTCCATCATCATACACAAAGTCACTCAATCTCCCATCATTCAAAACATTAATCTACTTTTTAAACTCTTCATCATCATACTGAGAACTCTATATCCTTTATATTAATGATGATTTGGAGATCATTTGAAAATGTATTGATGTTTCACCTTCCATGGTTATTCCCATATCCATCTTTACAAGATATAGGTATATAGGATCCTTTTCAACTCTCATCTCGTTCAAAACTCCATGATCTTTTCTGCTCAAAGCATATGTCACCTTCTTTTCCTTCCCCGTGTGGTAGTGTATCATGCAATCATAATCCTTGAGTTGTTGAATCCATCTCATTTGCCTCATGTTGTGTTTTTTTGTGAGAAAATGCACTTCAAACTCTTGTGATCAGTATAAATCTCACATTTTCCACCATAGAGATAGTGTCTCCAAATATTAAATGAAATTTTTAGATATTCTAACTCATGATCCTGAGTATGATAGTTTTTTCATGAATTTTTTATTGCCGTGATTCATAGGAAATAACCATATCATTCTGCATAAGGACACAACCATGTCCTTTCATTGAGGCATCACTATAAATAAAAAACCCATTATTCCCTGATGGTAAAGTCAATATATAAGAAAATTTACTAATCTTATCTTCAGTTCTTCAAAAACATTCTTCACACTCTTTTGTCCAAATAATTTAACCATTTAATGTGTGAGCTTGCTTAATGTGTTTTCCAATCAGGAAAAATTCTGGACAAAATGCCGATAATAACATACTAAACCAATAAAACTGCGTACCTCAGTTGTACTCATCTTTGTTGGCCATTCTTGGATTGATATTATCATAGAAGGTTCAACAGAGAACCCATTCTTTGAGACAATATAGCCATAAAAAGAAATCTCTTGAAGCTAGAATTCACAGTTGCTAAAAATCCCAAATAATTCATGTACTCTAAGAGTCTTAGGGATAATGCACATTTGATTTTTATGATCTTCATAGCTTTTGGAATATAAAATGATATCATCAATAAATACCACCAAAAAATCATAGATTTATTCCTTGAAAACTGTGTTCATTAGATCCATGAATACAGAGGGTGCATTATTCAATCATTGAGATATTCTTTGAAAACTATGTTCATTAGATCCATTATTGCATTCAACATCGACAATTTCTTTCTTCCCCTTACAATCACGATCTTGGTGGAATTTTTCACCACACTTGTAACAGACTCCCTTTCCCTTCAGGCAAGTACAAGGGTGTTTTGTCCCACATTTACTATCGGATGGATATTCAACATTTTCCATATTCCCCATATATCCATTTCTAGAGTGATCAGCAGATCTCTTCATCTCTAGATTTTCTATAATGTCATAAGACATAGAGAATTTCTTTTCTGTCATGATAGCACATGACACAATATCTTCATATGATGAGAAGAACTGTGAGACTAATGCTCATTAGAGAAGTGGTTTTAACCCATCAAAGAAACGATCAATCTTACTTCTTGGGTAACATATATAATCTGTAACATGCCTTTGTATCCTTGTAAAGTTATAATCATACTTTACAACATTCTCACCCTCCTTTTTACTTAGACTTTGAAATTTCCATTCCATATCCGCTCGATGGTGATGACGAAAGATTATTTCTATGATAATATCTTTAAACTCCCTCCATTCTATATTTTATACTTCATCATCTTCATTCGTATTTTGAATCAATGACCACCATTGATCAGCATCTCCAGTGAGGCGGTAAACTACCATGACAAATTATTCCCTTTCACTACACCCCCAAGCTGTGGTATATTTTCTCTAAGTAATTTTTCCATTGATCAGCTACTAGTGGATTTGTAACCCCATTGAATGTCGGTGGTTATTTCCCCATGAAGCAATCTAACAATGATCCTCCATGCTGTGGATCAGGGTGATCCATATGGGTATGGTTATTATTCATAACCTAAGTTAGTTGTCCCAATATGGTGATTAGCTAATCGGAACCAGTTGGATCACCATATCTACTATAATTATCTTGAGTAGGTGGAAAATCCCTATATGGAGTGCATGAATTGATAAGGTTTCCATTCCTTCCACTAGGCACCATTTCTAAATAAGGGAATTAACTAGATTAGTTGATTAATTGAAATACATAATTCCAAACTTGAAAAACACTTAAAATAAATTGAATTGTTTATAGATATAATCAATAATCATAAAGATGTTTTCTTTGAGAATTTATATACTCATAAACCATTGATAATGGTTTTTAATGAAAATGATAATTATCCTAAGCATATCCCTCTGGAGTGTCGTAACCAAGAGTGAAGTAAGGCCTGTTGTCGTGCACCATTTCCTATTTGATTCTATCTCAAGGCGGTGTTTTCTGGTTTTACCCCTAGGTACATCTGTGCCAGAGCCGCCTCTACATGCTCGTATCCATATCTGGATGTATTTCTCGGAAAACTCACAATATCTCTACATTACCAAAATTCTAAGAAGTTTTTCTATAATATTCCTCAAAGTATATCTTAGGGTAATAGGCTCTAATCAGAGTTTATATAAATCTAGATTCCAAGGTTTTTACTAAACTTCCTCTGATACTAACTACATCTCTATGACCCTAGATACCCAGAGTCTGTGCATTTTTAATATCATTGGAATGATCACAAAATATCAAGTCTTGAAATACCAATTAGTTTAGTAGCCATGGATGTACTAGAAACATTCCTAATGTTTACATTAAATCATAATATGAAAAACAAAAACAATATTGTTTCCATAGAAGACACTCATATACCCTCAGACAATCCCTGGAGGTCATTCATAAAATACTTCTTTGCATTTTGCGAAAAAAAATAAAACATCAAAAGGGGTGATCTCATATGCTCAGTAAGGATAACAATACAAAGGAAACATTGAAAAATAAGCATAAAAATTTATGTAAATGTATAAGACTAAAACTAAATCCTTTTAATCTTGAACTTCAATATAATATGACAAAGATAAAATAAAATAATTCCTTTTACTTACTCAAATGAATATTATACTAGTCGAATAATCACATGGAATATCAATATCCAAATTAATAATGATGGAATACATAATTCTACACATTCATAACCACATCGTCAAGGACTTATGCCAACAATACAAATAAGATTTTCTCAAGGACTTGTGATAATACACTAGTCTGTCTAATGAGACCTACCGATGCATCGAGGAGCTATAGAGGGCTTCACCTGTAACTTACTATGTCTAATTCATTTCTTATATGAATCGTTTTAAATATAACATAAACATTTGTATTTAAACTAGCATACGAAATGTCAATACATTCTCCAAAAAACATGAATGGTATAAAAATAACACATCTACAGTAAATTATATCAAAAATACTTCATTACAATATGTAAGTTTTGTATCATAATAAATCAACTTCAAATAAGGTCAAAATCCATCCAAGGATGTTGACATAGATGAAATCCAAACTATTTGATAGAAATATCTCTTTTTCAAAATCATTTAAAAGTCATATAATTACAAAATAAAAAATTTACTTTGAAAAAATTCATATAATCTTGTATGGGAAGCTTCGATGATTTTATAATGGTATTAAATAACCGCACCCACCGTATAAATTAAAAAAAAGACATTATTAACTTAATTTTTTCAAAAAGGTTAAAAAGGAATTTGTTTGGAAAATGACGGAATGTTTCCTTGATAAACATCTTGTAAAAAGTCAAAAAAGGGTATATAAGACTCTAACCCATATTCTATAAAATAGTAAGAATGTTTTGAAATACATTTTTAAGAAACATGGATGTGGATGATAAAGATGTCTCAATAGATAATTACGTATAAACAACCTCTAATAATGTAGAGATTGTAAAATAAACCCTTACCTTGTACTTTTCCTTGGTCGAGGGTAGATTCACCTCTTGTATTATAACGAACCATACTTTACAAACATTGTTAATACTTCAAAATTTAAGCATACTTGTTACAACATATAACAAAACCATGAAAGGACCGTATAGGTATAGTGTCTTTAGAAACTGGGAAACATAAACAACTGGTTCATAAAGCATCAACTTTGCCTCCCACTTATTTCATCATATCTAGGGTCCCTTTTTGGCATATCCTACTTAATAACCTTCTTCCTGACATGGGGAAAGAAACCATACAAAAGGGTGAGCTCAAATGCTCAGTAAGGGTAAACAAAAGAAATATCAATCACATCATACACATAAGCACATAACTTTTGGAAATATGAACCTGCAAAAGAGATCATAATTTCATAACATGGGGTAAATCATGGCAGTGAAATGTAATCACAATAATCATAACATAAAACATGATACTTTTTGGCATTCACAGATAATCATAGATAATCATTTCTTGTTAGTCAAGACTCATTGCCAAGACTATCTTAGTGGACAAAGTCCCTTTCTGAACCGAGTCACCCTCGTTTCAGTCCTGTTTCACTGAACCGGTATAACCTACCATTCCAGCCATGTCTATCTCAAGAGATATAAAATCTTTACCCAATGCATTGGAGGGATATATAGGTCCCACCCATCTCATATTGATACCATTATTATGTGTGCCACAAAATCATAAACCATACATCATTGCATAACCCATGTAATAAAAATGGGAATCTTAAACATCATGACATCATAAAACAATTCATATACGATAAATGAATTCATAAAAATAATTCCATCACAACATAATCAAATCAATGTAATAATAGGGATAAAAACAGAACCCTTTATTATCTTAGATGGAAAATAATTTTGATAAAACACTTGAACTTCATTCTTGAGGAAAATATCCTTTCTACTTCAAAAACACTTTTTCTTTCTTAACATGTCATACAATTTTAAACTAAAAGAATTTGATTAAAAATAAACTTGAAAACTTGTAAAGGAATATTTTTGGAAATAATGTTTTAAAAATCCATTCATGCCGTATAAGTTAAAAAAACATTCTTCGTACTTTTGTCAGAAAAGTCAAAAAGTACCTCATACGAAAAAATGACAATAGATTCCTTTCATATCCTTTACTAAAAACTCACCGAAGGGTAAAATTTTATTTAAACAATTGTAGGTGGATTGAAATAAAATTACATATTGAAGAAACATGGATGTGGATGATAAAATACACCCCAGTAAATACCAAAGTATAAACAATCTCGGATAAAAATGAGATTGTGATATTTCCCTTACCTTAGGTCCGATTTGCTTTGTACGTGTCCGAAGCTCCAGTATAATGGTTTAAATAATGTTATTGACTTATTCCAGAATCATACATATTGATTTGATATCATATATGGTCATATTCTTAGCTTCTTATTAGTAATATTTCATTGTTACTTGTTACTCGGGTCTTTATTTCCTTTTGTTCTTATGCGTGTTTTGCCGAATAAATTCTTATTCTTATTTTAAGGTTATAGATACCTTATATCCAGAATGGTATTAGTGTAAAATATATCATATTTATTCATTCAATTCATTTATATAATTACTATGTAAAGATGATCATGTAGAACGAGTCACATCACATCGTGGAGACGGTATTCCGTACGTACGCACGAGCGATGATATTGTTCCCATGATCGTGGAATTGTATTTAAGTGTATTTATACTATTTAATTATCAATATCACTTTATAATAATCGTATATAGTTACTCATTACACCATTATACCCATCCTTGTAAGGTGATGGTGGAGAATAGATTACACCACGGCGTGGAGACGGTATTCTGTACGTACGCACGCGCGGTGATTTCAATTTTCCGTAGGATGGATAAAAGGTGAATTAGGGTTGTTTCATATTTATAATAACATATCAGTATGTAAGTAATACTGATGTTATTACTTTATCATGAAACAACTAAAGAAGAAGAAGTTGAAGAAGAATGAAATTGAAAAGATCTGTAATGGATATTACCTCTTCTTTGAAACGCCTCTTTGAATCGTCCACTTAAGGAACTAAGATTGGTCTTTGAAGAAGACTAGGACCTCTAGGATTATTCTAGGGAAGTGGAGAAGGGATTGTTTCAGGGGTTGGCCGATCTTGAGTGCTCAAATTGGTGTGAGGAGGAGGCGGAGGAGGTTCCCTTTTATAAGGGAGGAGAGGGGCACCTTAGGAATATCTCAAAATATTATTTTATATTAAAGTCAAAATCGGTTTATAATGGTTAAAAAGGGTCTTATTTCGAAGTTAAAGTGGGGATGGGTCGAAATCCTATCAACCAATTGGATTTAGTCAAGTTTAGGTTATTATTTTAACCTTATCAATTTGATTTAACTCTATGTTAAATAATTTAACTTTTACCGTGACTTTTTGTTTCTTACAATATATGGTTAATACACACACTATAACATACCAAACGAACCCCAAGTTGTTTATTATTAACATATATATCCTTATCTAAGTCATTTTGCAGAATCTTAGATTTTTTGGAATAAAATAACAATTAATAATATAATATTTGATTTAAAAACTATTTTGTGTCAATTTTGACACTATTTGATATATGATTTTTGTGAAAGTCATAACAGAATTATATGTTCAAACCAAGTTGATTAAATCAACACTAATATATCATAGTAACCTATAAAATAAGTGTAATTCATAAAAAGTCTCAAATTACATTTATTTGAGCATTTATAACATCAATTATGTTAACATTTCCTTAAAAGGGTAATTACTGCATCATCGTTGTGTCATAAATAAATTAATTTATATAAAGTCTAAAAATTATAATTAAAATGTCATTATTTAGGAAATCGGTTTATCTTTCTAATGAATATTTATAGTCGAATTTGTCTTTTGTATAACCCCATATTAAAAATGTTTTAGTTATTAAACTTTGATTTTAACTATTTTAACTATTCATTAAATAATATAATATTAAATGTCATAATCTAATCCAAGTGGACCTAAATGGTCATATTATATTCATAAGGTTGTTTTTGGTCGAATTACACTTATCCAATAGAATTAGGACATGTGTTAGGGTAATAGTAATATCATATTTACCCTTAGTTACCCTATTTACTATTAACCACGGTAAAAAAAGTAAAAAGTTACTATTCACCCAAAAAAATTATTTTTATCTCATTGAACCACATTTTACTTACTGATATCAACCGTGTCTGTCGGATTTTCGAAATTCCATTCACAGAAGCGGTAAAATTAAGTTTTATGCAAAATTCAGTTTTTAACCTACCACTTAGTGGTTTCACTATTCATCAAAAATTGAATGTTTTCAGATAAATACCAAAATTTCTCCCTAGGCTAATTTTGGTATTCCGAATCCAAAAATGAAATCCATTTTGAAAAATAAAATTTATAAAATTTCAAAAAGTGGTTATTACTATTCATAACTGTTATTTTTAATAATATTTTAATAGCATATCGTTGTTTAGTGAAACTCGGTATTGTGTACAACGCAAGCTATCGAGGAAGGTCGTGATTGCGTGTAAAGTAAGTCAAGCTAGTGTGTAGTGAAAGATTCCATTGATGATATATATATAACATAAAAACAATATATTACTCATAAAAATCTCGGGTGTTACATTCTACCCCCCTTAAAAAGAATTTCACCCTCGACATTCATCACTTTGTAACAAACAGATGAGGATACTTCTCCCTCATCATATCATCAAGCACCCATGTAGCTTCTTCACGTTGGTGGTTCCTCCATAAAACTTTCACCAATCGAGTGGTCTTGTTTTGTAGGACTTTTTCTCTACGATCCAGAATCTCTATCGGTTGTTCTTCATAAAAAAGATCTTGCTCCAGCGGTACAACTTTTGAGCTGAGTACATGTGAAGGATTAGGTATGTACTTTCCCTGGAGAGATACATGGAACACATCGTGAACTTGAGAGAGATTCAGTGGAAGCTCCAATCGGTAAGCTAGCTTCCCAACACGATCCAGTATTTCGAAAGGACCGATATATCTAGGGCTCAACTTCCCCTTCTTTCCAAATCTCATAACCCTCTTCAAGGGAGATATTCGTAAAAACACTTTATCACCCACTTCAAACATAATGTATTTTCTTCGGTTGTCGGCATAACTTTTCTGTCGACTATGAGCTACTCTTATGTGTTTTTGAATAGATCTGACCTTTTCTGCCATTTCATCAACGAGATCAGGTCCTAATAGCTTTCTTTCCCCAACTTCATCCCAGCAAGTTGGAGTCCTACATTTCTTTCCATAGAGAGCTTCATAAGGAGCCATCTGAATACTGGAGTGAAAGCGATTATTATAAGAAAATTCCACCAAAGGTAGGTGTTGATCCCAACTTCCTTTTAAATCCATAGAGCAAGCTCTCAACATATCTTCTAGGGTTTGAATTGTTCTCTCAGACTGATCGTCTGTCTGAGGAAGATAAGCAGTGCTGAAACTCAAATCTTTATCCAGAGTATGCTGAAGACTTTGCCAGAACATCGAGGTAAATCTCGGATCCCGATCAGATATAATATAAAGTGGTACTCCATGCAATCTTACCACTTCCTTTACATATATCCTGGCAAGCTGATCTAGAGAGAAATCCTCTCTAATAGCAATGAAGTGTGCAGACTTTGTAAGACGATCAACTATGACCCCGATAGCATATTGCCTTTGGATGTTTTAGGAAGTCCTGTGACAAAGTCCATAGTGCTGTTTTCCCATTTCCATTCGGGTATGGGTAATGGTTGTAACATCCCGTTAGACTTCTGTCTCTCAGCTTTAACTTCTTGACAAACCAAGCATCAAGAGACATATTCAGAAACATCTCTTTTCATGCCATCCCACCAGAAGTACTCTTTCAGGTCCCTATACATCTTCGTGCTTCCAGGATGAATAGATAATGAAGTACTATGAGACTCATCCAGCAGCTCCTTCATTAATTCGGGGATGGGAGGAACACAAACCCGATTCCTGAACTTTATTATCCCATCACAATCAAGGTTGAACTCAGGAACATTTCTCTCCTTCTTTTGTAACTCGACATCTTCTTTTTGTGCCTCTTTAATCTTCATATGTATAGATGGTTGAACATTCATTTGAGAAAGATAAGATTTTTCCCCTTCCATTATAATTCCAAGATACATCCTTTGTAAATCCATTAATATTTGATCTTTTGTGATCCTCATCATGGATAAACTAGCATGGTCTTGTCGACTTAATGCATCTGCCACCATGTTTGCATTCCTATGGTGGTAATCGATTGAGAAGTCATAATCCTTAATCAGCTCCAACCATCTTCTTTGACACATATTCAACTCTTTTTGTGTGAAAATATACTTTAAACTTTTATGATCAGTATAAATATCACACCTTTCACCATAAAGGTAATGCCTCCAAATCGTTAATGCAAATATTACCGCAGCTAACTCCAAATCATCTGTTGGGTAATTTTGCTTATGGATTTTCAACTGTCGTGAGGCATAAGCTATCACCATATCATTTTGCATAAGAACACACCCCAATCCCTTCTTGGATGCATCACTGTAGATCACAAACCTTTCTCCACTACAAGGCATTGTGAGCACAGGTGCACTGGATAACCTTCTTTTCAACTCCTTGAAATTCTCTTCACATTCCTCTGTCCAAACAAAATTAACTCCTTTCCGAGCCAACTTGGTGAGTGGGTTAGATAATCGTGAAAAATCTTTTAAAAAACGTCGATAATATCCAGCCAAACCAAGAAAACGTCAGATCTCAATTATTGTTGTTGGTCTTGACCATCTTTCAATAAACTCTATTTTTGCTGGATCCATAGATATCCCCTCTTTTGAGATTATGTGACCCAAAAATGCAACTTTTTGAAGCCAAAATTCACACTTGGTAAACTTGGCATAAAGCATCTCCTTTCTCAGGGTCTTCAATATAATTCTCAAGTGATCTTCATGCTCATCCTTACTCTTTGAATGGACAAGAATATAGTCTATAAAGACTACCACAAATTGATCAAGATAGTCTCTAAAGACTCTATTCATTAGATCCATGAAGATAGCAGGGGCATTAGTAAGTCCAAATGGAATCACTATAAATTCATAGTGTCCATACCTTGTACGGAAAGCCGTCTTTGGTATATCCTCCCTTTTGACCCTTAATTGATGATACCATGAACGAAGATCAATATTGGAAAAGTATTGAGCTCCGCGTAGTTGGTCAAATAAGTCATCAATGCATGGGAGAGGATATTTGTTCTTGATAGTGATCTTGTTAAGTTCTCAATAATCAATGCAGAGTCTCATTGATCCATATTTCTTCTTAACAAATAGAACAGGTGCTCCCCAAGGTGACTCACTAGGGCGTATGAATCCCTTATCAAGATTCTCTTGGAGTTGCTTCTTCAATTCCTGCAACTCAATTGGGGCCATTCTATAAGGTGTCTTTGAAATAGGCAAAGCACCTGGTAAGAGTTTTATTGAAAACTCAACTTCACGATTTGGTGGAAGACCCGGTAATTCCTCCGGAAAGACATCATAAAACTCCCGTACGATGGGCATATTCTTAATCGCGAGTTTCTCACCAACTATTTGAGATAAATAACCTTCATTTAGTGGAATCAATACCCATAAAATGGAAGAAATTTCCACTGGAAGGTTATGTTCATCTTTGCATTGATAGACAATCATAGATTGATCTGGATTATGAAATGTGAATTCCCTTATTTGGAAATTGATATGAGCTCCGTATAAAGAAAGCCAATCCATGCCAAGAATCACATCGAATTCCACTAAAGGAAGGATCACAAGATTTGCAGGAAGCACTTTCCCACAAACGTCAATTGGAGAAGAATTATAAACTTTTTATGCGATTGATGTTCCATTAGGTGTTGTCACAGCTAACTCAACATCTAATTGTTGAGGTAATACGGTGATATCCTTAGAAAATTCTTCAGAAATAAAAGAGTGGGTGGAACCAGAATCAAATAAAACATTTGCTAATTTAGAGTGGATGGTAAGTGTACCTTTCACCACTTCGTTATCGTACTCCACATCGCTGATAGAAATTGCATGTGACTTTCCTTTGTCTTTAGCCTTAAGAGTTTGTTGACGTCGACCATCATCATCAACCCTTGGATTTGGGAATTGATTGGCATAATGCCTCATCTCCTTGCACTTGAAACATTGAAGTGTAGTAGGTTCATTCTGTGTATCCCTTCCTTTGTTTTCATCATTAGACATCTTCTTCCCATTATCGCGGTATTCAAATGCCCGATGACCTTCCTGTCCACATTTTAAACATTTACATGTCCCTTTAAGACAACTCCATCCATGTTTCATTACACACTTTGAGCATAAGGGAAAGCTCATCTTCTTTTCAGTTTTCTCTTTAGATTTTCCTTTGAATTCCATTTTACTCTTCTTATCAAACCCATATGACTGATGGGTTACTCCAATCTCTATCTCGGCTTTGAGAGAACATCGAACGATTTCCTCGTAGCTATTGAAGTCCCTTATGGTTAACGCCCTTCGAAGACTTGGTTTTAAGCCACTAAAGAATCGATCGATCTTACTCTCAGGTTGGATAATAATACCATAAGCGTACCTTGCAAGTATTGTAAAATTTGCTTCATATGTACCATAAGATTCATCATCCCATTGCTTCTGTTCAAGAAACTCTTTATCCATCTTTGTTCGGAGAATATGAGGGAAGTACTTATTGAAAAATAAGTTCTTGAACTCGTCCCATTCCATGGACTCAATTTCATCCATTTGCCTCGTATTCTTAATTAGATTCCACCATTGATCAGCATCTCCTTCCAAACGATACACTTCTATGATGACATTATCATGTTCAGAACATTGATGAACTGAAAATATAGTTTCAGTAGTACTAATCCACTGTTCAGCAACTAATGGATCAGTAGTCCCACTGAAAGAACGTGGACACTACCTCATGAAGGATTCAACAGAATGTTGCTCCTTCCTTTGCTCGTTTGGAAGTCCCGTATGATTCATAGCTTGAGAAAGTTGTGTGAGCATGGCTACAAGATTTTTCATTCCAGTTCCCATAACGTTTGGTTGCTCAGGGGGACAATCATTGCATTGCCCGTTGCATTCCGCATTAACACGATTCCTTCGGGTTCCAGCCATTGACTAAAACCAAGAAGAATAGTGTGAGCAACACTAATTGTAATAGGAAAACCACATACTCAAGAATAAAATTTCACACTTAAGGTCTTATCCTTGGTTATTCATGGCCATTTATAAAACACTAATATTGTGTTCTATGCTTAGATTTATCCTCAGGGTTCTTACTAAGGCTTTCACATCCTAGTTTCCAAAGGTTGGCTATACCTTTCCTCTGATACCAACTATAACATCCCATACTTTACATACATTATTAATAATTTAAAATTGAAGCATACTAATTACAACATATAACAAAACCAAGAAAGGACCGTATAAGTATAGTGTCTTTAGAAACTGGGAAACATAAACAACTAGTTCATAAATCATCAACTTTTCCTCCCACTTATTTCATCATATCTAGGGTCCCTTTTGAGCATATCCTACATAATAACCTTCTTCCTGGCCAGGGGAAAGAAAAAATACAAAAGGGTGAGATCAAATGCTCAGTAAGGGTAAACAAAAGAAATATCAATCACATCATACACGTAAGCACATAACTTTTGGAAATCTGAACCTGCAAAAGATATCATAATTTCATAACATGGGGTAAATCATGGAAGTGAAATGTAATCACAATAATCATAACATAAAACATGAAACTTTGTGGCATTCACACATAATCGTATATAATCATTTCTTGTTAGTCAGGACTCATTTCCAAGACTATCTTAGTGGACAAAGTCCCTTTCTGAACCGAGTCACCCTCGTTTCAGTCCTGTTTCACTGAACCGGTATAACCTACCATTCCAGCCATGTCTATCTCATGAGATATAAAATATTTACCCAATGAATTGGAGGTAGATATAGGTCCCACCCATCTCATAATGATACCATTCTTATGTGTGCCACAAAACCATAAACCATACATCATTGCATAACCCATGTAATAAAAATGGGAATCTTAAACATCATGACATCATAAAACAATTCATATACGATAAATGAATTCATAAAAATAATTCCATCACAACATAATCAAATAAATGTAATAATAGGGATAAAAACAGAACCCTTTATTATCTTAGATGGAAAATAATTTTGATAAAACACTTGAACTTCATTCTTGAAGAAAACATCCTTTCTACTTCAAAAACACTTTTCCTTTCTTAACATGTCATACAATTTTAAACTAAAAGAAGTTGATTAAAAATAAACTTGAAAACTTGTAAAGTAATCTTTTTGGAAATAATGTTTTAAAAATCCATTCATGCCATATAAGTTAAAAAGTACATTCTTCGTACTTTTGTCGGAAAAGTCAAAAAGTATCTCGTACGAAAAAAACGAAAAAAGATTCCTTTCATGTCCTTCACTAAAAACTCAACGAAGGGTAAAATTGGATTTAAAAAATTGTAGGTGGATGGAAATAAAATTAAATATTGAAGAAACATGGATGTGGATGATAAAATACACCCCAGTAAATACCAATGTATAAACAATCTCGGATAAAAATGAGATTGTGATATTTTCATTACCATAGGTCCGATTTGCTTTGTACGTGTCCGAAGATCCTTTATAATGGTTTAAATAATGTTATTGACTTATTCCAGAATCATACTTATTGATTTGATATCATATATGGTCATATTCTTAGCTTCTTATTAGTAATATTTCCTTGTTACTTGTTACTCGGGTCTTTATTGCCTTTTGTTCTTATGCGTGTTTTGCCGAATAAATTCTCATTCTTCTTTTAAGGTTATAGATACCTTATATCCAGAATGGTATTAGTGTAACATATATCATATTTATTCATTAAATTCATTTATATAATTACTATGTAAAGATGATCATGTAGAACGAGTCGCATCACATCGTGGAGACGGTATTCCGTACGTACGCACGAGCGATGATATTGTTCCCATGATCGTGGAATTGTATTTAAGTGTATTTATACTATTTCAGTATCAATATCACTTTATAATAATCATATATAGTTACTCATTACACCATTATACCCATCCTTGTAAGGTGATTGTGGAAAATAGATTACACCACGGCGTGTAGACGATATTCCGTACGTACGCACGCGCGGTGATTTCATTTTTCCGTAGGATGGATAGAAGGTGAATTAGGTTTGTTTCATATTTATAATAACATATAATTATGTAATTAATACCGATGTTATTACTTTATCATGAAACAACTAATGAAGAAGAAGTTGAAGAAGAAAGAAATTGAAAAGATTGGTAATGGATATTACCTCTTCTTTGAAACGCCTCTTTGAATCCTCCACTTAGGGAACTAAGATTGGTCTTTGAAGAAGACAAGGACCTCTAGGATTATTCTAGGGAAGTGGAGAAGGGATTTTGGCAGGGGTTGGCCGAGCTTGAGTTCTCAAATTGGTGTGAGGAGGAGGGGGAGGAGGTGCCCTTTTATAAGGGAGGAGAGGGGCACCTTAGTAATATCTCAAAATATTATTTTATATTAAAGTCAAAATCGGTTTATAATGGTTCTAAAGGGTCTTATTTAGAAGGTAAAGTGGGGATGGGTCGAAACCCTATCAACCAATAGGATTAAGACAAGTTTAGGTTATTATTTTAACCTTATCAATTAGATTTAACTCTAAGTTAAATAATTTAACTTTTACCGTGACTTTTTGTTTTCTTACACAATATGGTTAATACACTTACTATAACATGCCAAACGAACCCAAAGTTGTTTATTATTAATATATATATCCTTATCTAAGTCATTTTGCTGAATCTTAGATTTTTAGGTATAAAATAACAATTAATAATATAATATTTGATTTAAAAACTATTTTGTGTCAATTTTGACACTATTTGATATATGATTTTTTTGAAAGTCATAACAGAATAATATGTTCGAACAAAGTTGATTAAATCAACACCAATATATCATAGTAACCTAGAAAATTATTGGAATTCATAAAAAGTCTCAAATTACATTTACTTGAGCATTTATAACATCAATTCTGTTAAAATTTCTTTAAAAGGGTAATTACTGCATCATCATTGTGTCATAAATAAATTAATTTATTTAAAGACTAAAAATTATAAATAAAATGTCATTATGTAGGAAATCTTTTTATATTTCTAATGAATATTTATATTCGAATTTATATTATGAATAAACCCATATTAAAAATGTTTTATTTATTAAACTTTGATTTTATCTATTTTAACTATTCATTAAATAAAATAATATTAAATGTCATAATCTAATCCAAGTGGACCTAAATGGTCATATTATATTCATAAGGTTGTTTTTGGTCGAATTAAACTTATCCAATAGAATTAGGACATGTGTTAGGGTAATAGTAATATCATATTTACCCTTAGTTACCCTATTTACTATTAACCGCGGTAAAAAAAGTAAAAAGATACTATTCACCAAAAAAATTATATTTATCTCATTTAACCACATTTTACTTACTGATATCAACCGTGTCTGTTGGATTTTCGAAATTCCATTAACAGAAGTGGTAAAATTATGTTTTATGCAAAATTCAGTTTTCGACCTACCACTTAGTGGTTTCACTATTCATCAAAAATAGAAAGTTTTCAGAAAAATACCAAAATACCAAAATTTAACCCTAGGCTAATTTCGGTATTCCGAATGCAAAAATGAAGTCCATTTTGAAAAATAAAATTTATAAAATTTCAAAAAGTGGTTATTACTATTCATAACGGCTAGTTTTAATATTATTTTAATAGCATATCGTTGTTTAGTGAAACTCGGTATTGCGTACAATGCAAGCTATCGAGGAAGGTCGCGATTGCGTGTAAAGTAAGTCAAGCTAGCGTGTAGTGAAAGATTCCTTTGATGATATATATATAACATAAAAACAAAATATTACCCATAAAAATCTCGGGTGTTACATATATAATGGTGAAATAATTGTTATTAAATCATATATATTAATATTATATCATATATGATCTTTTATCATTTCTTTGTTAATAATATTTTAGTATTATCGTCGTTTTGAGTGTTCACCAACTCGTTTTCTTTTATATGTTTTGTTTCATAAGTTGTGTTTGTTAAGGATAGGTTGTATAGTATTCATATCCATAATGATATCAATTCCATAATTTTTTTTAATCATCAAATGAAAATTAGTCTTGATGGGATATGATGGGGAATGAATCTCATCGCGTTCAAGGAAACAATAATCTGTGCATTTGGATGAGCGAAAATATCATTGTTTTGATATTAAAATATTATATAATTGGATGGTATATCATATATACAGAATCATTATCATGTTATATTTATTATTTACATCAATTATAAATCTTTATTATACCCATCCCATTAATAATGTATTGAATAACAACTACACCACAACCTGGAGACGGTAAGCCGTACGTACGCACGTTTGGTGACATGTCATTCAAAGGATGGATAGAATAATAGAATATGATTGTAACATATTTATAATAACATCACAGTATATAGAGGATACCCGAGTTATTATTTTATAATTGAAACAACACGGAAATATGAAGTAGAAGACGAAATGAAATTGAATGTGTTGATGAAATATTTACCTCTTCTTCGGGTTCTTCCATTTGATTTGATCAAAATGGATCCTTAAGTTGGATTTATGGATAATGGAAGGAATATAGGATGATTTGAGGGAATTTTAGAACATATTTGGGTCGGGTTTGGCTGAGAAAAAAGGCTTTGAATGTGTGAAGTTGGTAGAAGGGAATGTTCTCTTCTAGAAGAGGGGTGAGGGGCACTTTGGAAAAACATAAAATATAATTTTATAATATATTCATATTCAGATTATAATGGATCCAAAGTGAAATATTTCATGGATATGGTGGGGATGGGTCGAAATCCATTCAAACAATATATTTTATACTAGTTTGGGTCATATCAACCTTATCATTTATATTTAACTCCTAGTTAAATATTTGACATATACCATGTCTCATTATATTTTTATATTATATGGTTAATAAAAATACTATAAAAAACCAAGAGAAACCCAAGTGGTTCATTATTAATATATATGACCTTATCTATGTCATTTTTTAGAACATTATATTTTTTGTAATATAATATAAATTAATAATATAATATTTGTTTTAAAAACACTTTTATGTCAATTTTGACACTATTTGTTATTTTGTTTTTTTCTAAATTCATAACATCATTATTACTTAGAAAAGAATCCATCTAACCAACTCTAACATGAAATAGTAACCAAAAAAATTAGTGTAATACATAAAAATTCTCAAATTACATTTATTTGGATATTTATAATAACAATTATTTTAATATTTTATTAATTATGTAATTTCTTCATCATCATTGGGTCATAAAGAAATTATATTATATAATGTATAAAATATATAAATTAAATACCATTATGTATGAAATAATTTTATCTTACTAATTAATATTTATAGTCTAATTTATCTTATGTATAACACTATATTAAAAATGTGTTATTTATTAAACATTGATTTGAACTCTTTTAACTATTCTTTAAATAAAATAATAATAAGTTTCATAAACTAATCTAAGTGGACCAAATAAGTTCATATTTTATTCATAAGGTTGTTTTTTGTCTAACTATACTTTTCCAAAAGAATTAATACATGTGTTCTGGTAATAATAATATCATTTTTCCCTTCATTACCCTATTTACTTTTAATTGTGGTAAATGAAAGTAAAAACGTTACTATTCACAAAAAATTATTTTATGTTATTGAAATACAATTTACTACTTTATATTGACCATGTATCTTAGATTTTCGAAATTTAACTCAAAGAAGTGGTAAAATGAAGTTTTATATACATTTTCAGATACTCTTAAGAGGTGGGTAAAAGACGGTGAAAAGTTCAATGAAATTTTTATATATCTAAAATTAATATAAAATGACTCCAATTAATTACAATTAACTTTTATGGGTATTATTTATCTATTTTGACATAAAATAAATTTAAATAAAATAAATAATTATTTAAATAAAAATGTGGTCTTGACCAATAACTCAGTGTTTTTCACTATTCATGAAAAATTGAATGTTTTTAGAAAAATACCAAAAATTCACCCTAATCGAATTTCGATATTATAAATCCAAAAATGAATTCCATTTTGAAATATAAAATTTATAAAATTTCAAGAAGTGGGTATTACTATTCATAAAAACTAGTTTGAGTGGTTGTGGTGTGTTAGAACTCAAAGTTGCGTACAACACACGCTATTACATTATTCAAAGAGAAGTGTACCATGGAAGATAGGGGTGTTACAAAATATAATTAATTCTCCCTCTGGGTTTCAAAAATAAAAACTATATGTCATGTCTTTTCATCCTATAACCTAGCTTAAATGATGATATCATCAAAAAGATTACTTCTAAATTCCCGAATTTAGTTGCAAAACATGGTTACTCAAATACATAATCACCAAGGGAGAATTCATTTTGTTTTAACACATTACTAAATAATCACACATGAGATACCCAAAATAAATGTATAGTGAGGTCTAGCTAATCGACATTCACCCAATATGATATAATGTGATCTTAATTCAACATTGTAAAACACTTGGTCTCTTACAAGATGATTAAATAGATCTTCTCTAAGTTTTATTGGGTGCTATTATTATATGAAAACAGTATTTAACCTTCTATAACCCATTAATAGCCTCATGTATTGACTTCCTTATTGATAATATAACTATAGAACCCCATGATGAGGAACTCAACCATATAAATGCGTTTTCTTTCATATATTCCAAATAAAAAATTAATTATCACTGATTTGGAAGAAAAAACTGATAAGAAGAAGTATAAATTATATATATCTTGATATTAAGGAAATTGGAATAATCCAAATACATAATTAGTAGAAATATTAAAAACTAATTTAGATAAACATATTAGAAATATTATAAAATAATTTTATACACATCCTTATATTATATATCATAATCTACTGTAGTATTTCAACCTTATATACAATTCATCCCAATAATTTATTTTTAGGTTCTAATATTCTCTCCAATAAATTACAATATACTATATAAACATGTTTATTACAATTATGATTTGTGAAGGATGTATGACAATGGAATTGTTAAATATGATATCAAAAATGTACTAACCAATACATCCTAATAATCATTTTAGATCCATTCAATTCATGAACATATTAATCTAAATAAAATCAATATCCAAGATCTATAAGTATGAAATAAATACAAAAATGAATTCACTTGACCTACTTTTCTAATTACATGTATATATCCATAACCAATTATAGATAATACACATCATGGCCTATGGTATTATCAAATCAAATTTAAATTTAATAATTTATAGTCCCCAAATAAAATAATGTATATTCAAATTTGGAATCCACAAAAATCATAACTTTAATGGTGGAATTTTAGAAATTATAATTTCAAATATTAGATTGTAAAAAATAAATTTAGCATATTTCATGACACAGAGTCCTTGGATGATCCCGATGAATTTCACATTTCTACTGGAATTTATTCTCTTGTTAGATGGAATAATGTCTATCACCTCATCCAATTGGTCATATAGATCTCCAAATATTGGTATATAATGTTGTACATTTCCACATTAGTTAATAATATGTTTACTCGAATTCTAAATTACATGAAATCCATGAATGGTTACTATCAAACCTCTATTTATTACCCATATTTCTCCAATACTATTATTATACTAGAAGTGTAAGGTAATGTGGTTACTCATGTGAAACTTTTCCACACTACAAACATTTCACTAAGAAAATTCCCTAGCAATGCCCCCCCCCACTACTACAAAAATAAAAAATTTCTCAATATTTTTTCCTATACCCAAAAGAATCAAAACCAACTATCATTGATAAAACTACATCATTCTCTCCTCAGGCATCATTTATGATTCTTTTCAGGGTTATTCCCTAGTTCACTACCATAAAAATGGTCTTGAACTAATTAATAATAATCACCAAAGATCAAATCATATATCTATGTACACATTTAAATAACTTATTACCGGTTCTGTCCTGCCCTGCCAAAATTGTATCTAAATGATGAAAATATATTAAACATGTATCATAATCTGACATCTATAAACCTATAAAAAAGATTTTTATTATCTCCCAACATTATATTCTAACAAAATCATTGGATAAAATAATATAAGAGAATGGTCTTGACATCCATCAATGTCATGACCACTTTATTATATTACCAAAACAAGGTTTTCCATAATCTCATAACTAATCCTAGATGTATAAATGTTAAAAGAATAAATATATACTCTTTTGGAGTCTCCATATTATCAATTATCGTCTCTATAGAATATTTCCATTTTTTGGGTGATGCATTCCATAACAACATTGGGTGGGTTTTACGACTAAATAATTTAGTGATGTCATACATAATCATATAATTTTTTTAGTTTTTATTTATTTTTATAGAATAACGCATAATAATATCATATTAAGAAGTTCATATGATACGTCTTATCGAGCTACTATAGGAACCATTCTAATAGTTAGAGGTGCATTCTTATCTAAACCCTCCTATCACCCTACTGGAGGTATTCAGTTAGTAATTTCCCTATAATGTAATGATCATGCTTATAACAACAATATAAGAAATTTAGATATCATAATTATATGAAAGTTATGTTTTACCTAATTATTAATTAATATTAAACACACTATAATATGTCGTCCATGTGTTGTGATCATTATTCGTGAACCTTCATGATTATATCATAATATACCTTGAGAAAAATATAATAATAATTAATTCAAAAAATTATATTCCTCACTCTAGTGGAATTATATATGAAGTGTAAATTAAAAATATATACACAACACTCATGACCCATAAAACATTGTGTTTTATCATGTGTGGGTTAGCTACTCACATTTATGAGTTCAATATCATACCCTCAAAACATATTTTGTCACATTTATTGAGCCGAAATAGTTTGAAATATAAAAAATATCCTCTATTTCATCATTATATCATCACCACCCCGATCCACTTATGATCTAATTTTCATCTTATTTTATACCCTCAAGGGGGAATACTTGTATGAGTGAGTGTGTTGATATGAAATGAGGCTCAATAGGATTTTGTGAGAATACATAAACCACTATTGAATTTATTATTAACTATATATATCATAATAATTTCATCAATAACATTCCATTTAAATCACACATAATGGAATGTTCCAAAAAAATCAATAATGTATAACAATGTTGAATAATAATACATTCATATAATAGACTGAAAAATCATGAAATAATCCCAAAAATAATGAATGATACAAACTAGTTCTAATTCCATTCCCAGTACCACCATCTATACTCTAATATCATCATACATGATAACTGATCATTCATAGGGTCGATGCCATTATCTTGACATGAATCCATGAATTATGCTTGGATACCAAAGGTAGGACCATCGGAGTTTGTGTTAAAATAGTAGGCCACCACCAATGGTTTCTAAATAATATTCAATACTATTATATTATATTTTGATATTTTTTGTAATGAAAAAAATATATTATTTAAATAATTTGAAAAAACATTTACTGTCAGCCCTCTGGTCTATGGGGGAACTATGGGGAAAACCATACCAACTTTATCCAATTTTAAAATTATTTTTCCACAGTAATAAATTCATTTTCACAAGTAAATGATCATACTATATATTTGGAACTAATATATTATCCTTGGATATAATAATCATAAAAATGGGGACATTAGTTAATTTTAATCACATTAATATTCAGCAACAACAATAATAATGATACATGGAATACTAGATCCTTAGAGTTGCATCATGGTCCCCAAACCAAAAAAATCATAATTAAAAGAATATTGGATGCTTAGAATCACATTTATATACCATAGTAATGTACAATTATATCCGTTTTATCCAGATTATATTCATGGGTAATCATATCAATAACCAATCATACATTATATTCCATAATTAATAATTTATCATTTTTATTCAATGAATCATTAATAAAAATAAAAATAAATTTATCTATTGAGGTTAGAGTAACATATATTTATTCATTGGAAGGTGAACTCATCATTAAGTATGACCATGGGTCTCTTAGATATGAAACATTAATATACACCTAATATTAAATGGTTTTCTCACTTATGAATGTGTTTATTATATTTGACATTACATAGAAATTGTCCAATCAGCGCCTAAATAGAGATGATTAATTAGGGGTAATTGTTTAATTATAAATTAATGAACTATAATAAAGAAATATTTCAACATGGTCATATTCTATTTCTGCATTAAAATTTTATCAATACATCATAGTAAAACTCATGACCATAGACCTCAACTGTATTGATCCCCAATTGACTTGAATAACCATACAAATTGATCTCATCATGTAAGGGATTATTAATTATCCCAAAATTCATGAATTTTGAGTTTTGAAATAGAAAACTAAGAATAAGTAATGATATAATGGATAAATAGTTTATTTACTTAAATATTGGAATTAATAACATTCAATGCTAATTTAAACACCTAATTATTATGAAACAAGAACCTAAAACAGTCAATGAATTGCCTTTCGATCTGTACAAGACGATTATTAGTAGATAATTATAGAATTATGAATTAAGGGGTTCTAGAGAAATTATATTTCTTACCCTCATTTACATCCCATCAAGGTTACCTAGTGGATAGCCACTGGACTCCATTTGCATATTGCAAAAAGATAATTGATTAGATAATGAGTCAAAAAGAGAATCACGAAATATAACTACTCCACTAACTAGTCTACATCCCCTATAAATATAAAATGACATACATCCACATAAAAAATATGATACATTTTTGAAACACTCATACTTATAGAAAAATAAAAATTCTGGTCAAAACACACAGTTTTTCAATTTTATGGATGTAAAATGCAACATAAATTGAATATTGATTTCAATAGAAAAAAACATCAATTCATATAAAAATTTTACAAAATGAGTTCTTAGATTTTGGTCATTCACTTTTTCCTAATATTGTTCTATCACATTATATATGATATATATTTTCAATTAAATGAGTAAATACTCAATATATTTTTCTATAATTTTATTATTGTTTCACATTATCCAAATAAAATTAGAATTTATTGAAGTATTAATTTTGATGGATTAAAAAATAAAATTTTCCATATATTCTTGGTCCTATTGAAAAATTCACTATTTTAAATCTGATAAAAAATTTATCCATCACAAATAATCCCAATCAGTTTCTTTTAATTCAATGAACATAAAATTATTTTTATCTTCATTTTCTAAACCTATGATCATGTCATTTCGTATATTGGTCTGATATTTATTAATAACTAGTATACTCACCAATATTCTCTTGGATTACTAATTTAGGTGTTATTATATTGTTTGATAATATAAGTTTATAATTTAAAATATGTAATAACCAACAGTACATCCAAAAAGTATCATCCATATAAAGGACGGTTTTATGAAGAGTATCTTAGGTACTAAATTAAATAAGTAATAATAAAAATAATGGCTACCTCATCTGTCCCATCTGGTGTTATACTAAAAATTAAATAATTTTTTTTATTAGTGTGTTTGAGTTAAAAACTAATAGTCATTTGTTGAGTGGAACTACTAAAATTACATGAAAAATATTGTGATTGATTTTACCACCTATAATCAGTAAATTTTTTGGATATATTGATGATTTTTTTCACACTTCTAGTTTATATTTTTTTGTTTGTATGTAATGGAATGAAATGAGGTTTTAAAACATTGATGATTTTTTATAGTCTTGAGGATAAATTTGAGGAATTTAATGTTCTCAACAAAGTGAAGATGATATCAATTTATTCATGTTAAATATTTAATGAACCATACACCAATGGTTAGAGTTCCCCCATATTCACAATTTAATCATATAGTGATGTATTAAGATGACCATTATATTATGGGATTTATATTTATAATTTCATGATAATAATTCATTAATGAGTTTGAAATATTCTTGATTTTGATTCATTAGAATAATAATCATGTATGAGTTGGGTCTAATTTAGAGTTATGTGGAGATTAATATGAGTGATAATATTATATGTATGTCATATTTATGAAATCATGGTGTGAAAGAGATAATCATCCTCGAGTATGATGTATTTAATATATTGGTAAAAAGTATTTTATTAACAAAATGGGGATGTATTACAATGGTAGTATTATATTGGAATGTGGTAGTTTAATTCTATGATAACCAAACTACAACAACCTAAGTTACAATATTTTTAGATTGATCTAGAAATTTTTTAACCTTGCAACAGAATATATGGTACTGAGTTAAACTATTTTAGGGGGAGTTAACCAGACATGAGGATGAATGAATGTATAACTAAGGGTGTTTCATCCATTCCTATAGAATTTTTACATAATCATATACCTAATGAGATATGTATATGATATTTCCACCATGAATGCCACATTGGGAGAGTAAAAAATTAGTTTGTTTAGGTTGTAAGGAGGAAATTTCACATTGAACTAGTTTTCCATTCTACAATACATGGAGAAGTGGATAATACCATGATGTATTTGAGAAAACACGCAACATTTACCAGTTTAGAACAAGTTAGATGAAATTTTAGTTCTACAGTTCTTCAGCATTCCCCATCGTATTGAAGGCTCGACTGTAAATTGATTCTGAATATATAAGTGTGGTGGATTAATATTAATATTTAAATTTAATGTTCTATTTCATAATCAAGGAGACACACATCTTGGATAGGTGATTATTTTTTAGAAACATCAATATCCTTTTTATTTAGTCATCCATATATTTCATATTTTAGAATGTATGCATAATAAAGTGTGTTACACCATATTATTTTAAATTATAATAATTAGGCTTGTAATCCCCAAATAATTTGTTTTGGAAAATAAAATAGAGGGTTTCGAATTCAAGAATAATTTTAAAAATATTCAAATAGATTTTTGGGATTGAAAAAAAAAGTTCACTATGATAAAAAACTATGGAGGAACATGAGTTAGATAATGTATAGATGACACAATAGTTTGGTTCTATTAGTTTATATTTCAATAAATTTTCAATACACGACTCTATCAATATTCATTATTTAACTAGTACTCATATATAACCATGGGTATTGATATCATTACGTCTACATAAAAATTAACAACCTATTGATAATAATGGTCAGTAATCCTTGTATAAACCACTGTGTCTATGTGTATTCATTCACACTAGACCTATCCTCATCACAACATCACTATCATGACAATTTCTCCCTAACAAATGTGGTGAATATTTCTATTTTTATGTGATATATTTTTGATTACCAATATTCCATACCCCCCTCTATGGTTGATGATTCCCTCATGGTTTAAATAACTGCTATTCTTGAAATGTTTATTAGATTTAGTTTTCAAAACCCAAAAAAATATTTCAATTAAATTTGTTTTTGTTAAATTATTGATAAGAAGTTCTATTTTTGATTTTTTATTGACATGGGTTTTTTTATAATTTTATGTATCATTGATTTATTATATACAATTACTCTTTGAATATTACCAATTATATGGGAGTTTTTAATATTGAAGGTAATGAATTAAACTTATATTGATGAAGAGGATGATTCCATATTTTACATCACTTAACTTATATGTTCTTGAAATAACCATGAATAGAGTTAATGGATTTTGAATTAGGATGGTCTAAATATTTCTAGGTAATAAAAATATCACATAACACGGGAGAGAATACAATGATTTAATCAAGTAACTCTTAATGAAGGAGTATAAATTAGTTATGGAAATATTTTTAGAGCAATTATTATAGGTAAATAACTATGATATTCATGAATGAAGCTATAGAGTTAAAGACTATTTATAATAATCATTTTTGTCTCAATTTGAAGATATAAAAATTTGAGATGATTTATCAAGGGATGGATTCTTCACTTTAGTAATGAAATATAAAACCTGATTCCATTATGAGGTGATATTAATAAATATTATACCATTATAATAATGTCTATGTGAATCCTCCATCATAAATTTCATGAAAATATTTCATCCCTTATTGATGATGAATTGGATGATTGGAAGATTTATAAACACAATAATGTATTGATCATACAATATATAATTAGAGGGAATAAATTAATTCAATGTTGAGAATAATAAAATGTGACATATTTAAAGTAAATACAATAGTCTAATAAAGATGAGTTAAATAAGTCTCATTATTGATAAATTAATGTTGTAGATGATTACCTAGACCTTAGAGATTATATTTTTTAATTATCAAAATAGAAGATACATGGCAGAGGTAAATGTGTATAAAATCACCCATTTGTGTTTTAAAATTATATAATTAATGGAAACATATAAATTATTTCCATTATATTTTTAAATGAAGAATTATCAATCCAAAAGTTCATCAAATAAGTGAATAATGTGAAGAGGATATATTAAATGATATTTAATGATAGTCAAAAAGGTGTATTAAAAAATAAAGGTTTGATTTGGATAAATAAAAAAAATTCCATCCTATATTTTAGATCATGGTATACATGAATACAATTAAGTTACTTGATATAGTGAATAAGGCACTTAATATAAAAAAAATTCATTAAATAAATCCATTATTGAGTCAGATGATAAACATAGTATAAATATAGGAAATTAATTCTAAGGTATTATTTTTGGCCTTAATTCAATAATTTTAATAGATATTTATTAATTGAGATTAACACTATATGTTTTCTGTTAATAAATTATGAAGTGTGGGTTCTTGATGAAAATTTAATTAATTAAAAAAACTTATACAGAAAATAAAAAGATATATTCTTTGAAAACTATGTGAATGATGTTTTAGAGTGATCTAAACCCATAAAAATAGGATTAATGAATTAAAATGTATTCCAATTATGATTAAATTGCGTATATAAATTTTTTAGACATTGAGAATTCCAAATTTATTTGGGATATTACTAAAAATGTAAATAAGAATTTAATTTCTTTATTAATAAATGAATATTCTCACAAATCAATAAAATTTTATGGTATTCATAATTCAAAAATAAAATATGTTTTGAGATAAATTAATATTGATACAAATAGTATGGTAATGGTCAAAGAAAAAATATCAGTATTTTAATCATGAATTGTTTTAAAAAAAAATATTTGTCAATTCAGAATAAAGAGAAATTTTAGATTCAAAATACTTATTTTTATATATAAGGATTTTGATATTTGGGAAACGATATTGGTGTTGTGGGTTATATAGTAACAAATAAAATCTTATTTTTTATAATCTCTCACTACCTAAATTAATGAGTGTAACAGAATTAAGGGTAATTAAACATAGAAATCATAATAGATCGCTAAGACAATAACAAAATGGGAAGGTATAATTGAGAAAATATTTTAATGATATTGAAGTAACAATTTTAATGTTTTATAAAATATAAAAAACGTAGAAAATTATAATACTATGATACTATAATATATTATTAAAAATAAATTGAAAATATTTTAAGATACAGATGAATTACGAACATGAACTAGTGGTGGAGGTAACCTATTCAAGTGAAAATACAGAGATTTCATGAATACTTGATAGTGGTTTCCCATTAATCAAGATAAAATTTCTTATAAGAAATCCAATGATTTAATGTAATATTAATGAAATTATTAAATTAAATATCACTCAATGTGTAAGTCATTTGATATAGTGACATTATTATACAAATATTGATATTTTATTTTCAAATGAGTTTAGGTAATGATTCTTAATTGTTTTTCGAAATTATAAAAAAAATTAAGTGGGGATGTTATGGAATATTTAATGTTACATATAAAATTATGTATAGATATATTTTATTCAAGGGGTATTAAAATAAATATTTATTACAGAAAATTATAATCATTTTCTTTCATTCGAATAAAATAAAAAAACATGCTATCATATATAAAAAATTCAAATTTGGGATAAAATAATGTGGATACTTTTTTAAAGTAGGATTATATAAAAAATACACCATGATTAATTATGAATGACTTAACACATGTGATATATGTCACAAGGTAAAAATATTTTTAATGTGTTAAAATTTTTAGGAATCTAAAATAAATAATGACTTTGAGTTAGATAACTCTTAGGTTTTTTACTGATAAGATTGAAGAAAAACAATAGACATAAATGCATCAAGTAATTTATAATGAATTTAATAATATTAATTTATTATTCATTATGTCCCCCAAACCACAAGGTATTGGTAAATTGAACTTTTATTTGTGTATTAAAAGGGCAAAATAATATGTCCTATTAACGGAAGTTTTTTTGATAATGGATCTTAATAAAATAATGACAACCTTATTTCATAAGTTTATATAAATGGGATGAGGAATCGGTATAACACTCCAATCAAACCCAAGAAAAAATGTGAAAATAATATAAAAAATTATATCCTAGTGGGTTTTGGATGAATGTTAATTTCAAATCATGTAACTTCATGAAATTTTTACGTACACATCATAACTCAAATCGTAGATGATGTTAGAAAATTTGGACTTCAGATATTATTTTTCATACCCATCATTGATTTCCTGTAAAAATCACATTGAAATTGATATATATCAAAAAACCTGGTGCAATGACAATTCTTGATGTATATTGACATTATGAAGTATTTCAACTATAATAACATGGATCATTCTGATCATTCAATGGAATGTGTTTTCTCTAGTTAACAATTCAATGATATCTTGCAAAATCCATTTTTGATGGATGAATAGTAGTACATGAGTGTTTTTTTAGTTAATAATATTTACCAGAATCCTTTTTAAATATCTATATTCTTTTCACTTTTTCATTCCATTATATTTTTTAAACAGAGGGGGAGAATATAAATTTTTAACTTATTATAATCTATGAAAAATATAGGTTATTTTATTGTTTATTTTAATGGGATATAAGAGATGAGAAGTCTTAAAAATTAAGGTAGATTGAGTTGTTGGTAGTAAAAATCTAGATAAGTTATAATTTTCTAATTTTAGTATTGTTAATGACTTTAAATTGTTAGATTAAATAGAAAGTTTTTAAATAGATTCTTAATGAAAATTAATGAAGATAAAAGGAAATTATTTTTAAAATAATAGTTGTTTTCACCTAAATTGATATATGGTGGGTATGGAATTTAACATAAAATAACTGATAGAATTATACATAAATAACAATTATATATTTTGGCGGGTTGTTTAGAAGTACTTTTTATTTATTTTGTTATAAATAATATATTCATTATTTTGAGTTGTTCTCATATTTTATTCATTGGTAACATGCTAAAAGGTGAGTCTGAATCACATCATAGCTTATTCGGTATTAAAAATAATTAAATAGGTTTCAATTACATATAAATTTAAAATTATTTTATGAATTACTTAATCAAGAATACACTAGATAAAAAAATTTATCATAGGGAAGGATTTACCTAATGTGATAGATGATCATAATTTTGTTTATTTCTTTATGAAAATGTCTTAATCAGTCATGAAAAAAACTAAATATCATTCACACTAGTGATTAATGATACAATTAATAGTTGAATGTGTTAACAATATATGATAGTATATGATTATAAGTTATTAGGTATAATAGATAAAATAACTTGTTGTGATGATGGATGAACGTAATGTGAGTGGTGTTTCACTAAAATAGGAAATATTATGCAATGATAGTGGATTTTATGTGATAAAAAGAATATAATTTCATTATAAATAAAATCCTAGAGGTGGGGGGTGGGGGGTAAAGTGAAACACATATTTGGAGGTCCAATGGACAATGCACCATTATCTACAACATCATTACATCTTATTTGGTGAAGTGAATAATACCGTAATAGAGTGTATAAAATATAATAAAATAACCTAGGGGAAAATTTTATTTTTTAAATTGTAGGAGCAATTTTTGTTGATTCATTTCGATTTATAATAATTTCTTTACATGTATCAATAAATAATATTGACAATTTATTGATTTGTGGTTCAAGAAAAATCAAAAGTGTCTATCAACAATTAGTTGGTCCCACCACAAATCAGTATTATGTTATATTGGGATACTCTATGATCATTGGGATAAAATCACCTATATTATCAAAATTAACAAATCATGTCAAAAGTAGAAAATATATGATCTAAAAATGTAATTTATATAAATAAATAGTTGACACACTTTGAATAGTGGGTGAAAACTTTTTCCGTAATAATATTAAATAATTTTTCCATGACAGACTCACCGAGAGTTTGAGATATAGAACAATAGTTCATATTAAATCATGATTAAATATCCAATTGAGGTATGATAATCTTAGATCATTAAAATTTTTACATAAAATACTTCTTCTTGAAATCAGAGTTTAATATAATTATTTTTATCCTTTCCATTTTCACATGAATAACAAATTTGAATAATGTGCACTAAGATTCTATACCCTTCACCATCATGATTATATAAATGATAATAAGGGTTACTAAACATTCTAAAAACACTATTTCCCAAGAGTGTTCCTTCTCACCCAGACACACATCATCACCTCACCACCATCATGGTCATTTTTGGTAACCAAGTATTGTAATCAAGTTCTATGAAAGTTAAATAGATATTATTCACTAATTATTCCCTACCCAATGGTTTTATAAACATACTTGGTACTAAAAAAGTTCTTTTTATTGGAAATTTTCATAGTAGTTCATCAAAAACAATTATTCATTTCACTAAAATGTGGATGAAACAAATTATTTTATCCCAGATATAAAAACATTGCAACATTAGAAAATATGTTAAGGTAGAAGAATTATAAATTTTGTTAAGATCATGAAAATCATAGTCAATACATTAAAATTATTGTATTTGAATTATAAGAGTTGATAACAACACATAATGAACTTGATATATTTAATGAATAATAATATAAAGATGAAAAATATTTCATGTTGATTGTTTTATAAAAAAATGAAATCAATTCCAAATATTGTGAATAGAACCTAGAGTACAGTTATGAAGAAGAATGTGATGGTTTATGGTAAATTTAGAAATACATTGAGGATTAAACAAATTGATTTTAGATCTATGAATATGGTATGATTAAATTCTAAATTGTATAAATTATTTTAGACGTTTAATAGTTGGCTGAAGAGGAATATCCTCATAGATATTTAAACTTAAAAATGAGAAGACTAATTTTTTTGAAAGAGTAATAGTTGTGTATGAGTTAAAACATGAAAATTTGGTTTTTAAATTTTAAAATTATTCATAAAAATATTAAAAAATTATTGATTAATGAGAGAGAGGTTGAAGATAAAGGATTTGAGGAAGGTAACAACAAACTAAATAAATAAAATTTAAAAATATAAATTTTATGGTTGATATAATCTTGTTGGTTTTAAAAAAGTTAACTTAATATTTTTTTTGTATATGATCTCATAACAGCATTAATATAAAAATTCATTGAAAAATTTGTATTCCTCAATCATGTGACTTGTTATTTCCCTATAACAATGTATAATGAATGGGAAGACAATGATAATATTTTGGGAAGTATTGCATAAATATTTTTTTTTCATAATTATAAATGGGATAAAATCATACATAAATTTATCAATGGTTTAATTGAGATAATAAAATCAGTAACATTTTCTTTAAATGCTAAATTTGTGGAGTTTAATCCCAAAATAATGGTAGTATGAAAACTATTTTTTCAAATAACAAATTATTTTTTTAGGGGATGTGACTAAAAGTTTTATTTTAATAGTTGAATATATTTTTAATTGGAAAAATATACTTATATGTATAGTTTTTAAAAAAATTAATTTAATTTAAGTGAAACTATTTTTTTCCCACCAATAAATTAAAATTCTATTTTGGGTGATAAACTAACATAAATGATGATTACGTAGAGTAATATGGTTCATTGTTTTGTTAGTAAACAATTATAAAATATTCATAGAGTCATTATAAATTGCCTATATGAATTATATTCAAAAAACCCATCCATTTTCTCTTTTTCTTTTAATGTCTTAGAGATATCAAATGAGGAATACTGTTGTGAGAATATTTTTACTCTATAAGAAACACACTATTACGTGTTTACCTATATGAAAATAAAAATTTTCCAGTTGTGTATTAATTTTCGAAGTATAATGCATACAATTCTTAATTATCAAGGGTAGTGTTAAAAATAATTTCTCAATTACTACGAGGATATAATTTTTTTTAGAAGATATATCGGGTCCATAAACCCAAATAATCACAGAAATTTATTTTTTCCATTACTATGTAGTTTTTTATGATTAAAATACCACTGATGTTAATTTACAATGCAGAGTTACATATGAGACTCCAAATTGTTATATTAAAACTAGTGAGTCATCTAAGGCAACCAAATATTTTATGAAATTTAATAACATATGTTTCCATTAATTAAATAATATATTTTTCTATTTTATAATTGTATATAAAACAATATCAACACATTATTTCTCTATTTATTCTCTAATTAATTTTACTAGTATAAAATTATGTGAAATCTGGGAATATATATGGGTCTAATATTCAATTCATCAACCATTAATGGGTTATAGAATCATGGACACACATTTATCACTCTTAACATGGGTTAATTTTCCATGAAGGTAAATAATAAATTCAATTTGTGATACTATATCCATTATAGGTAAAAAATTATGAAATCATGTTTGGTGGAAAAATTAAATAGAGGGTGTATGTCTCATATAATATAAGAGGATGGCACCCTATTATTATATAAGATCACATTCACCATTTGAATGTTTCTTTTATAGAACTACTCATTCATTTTATTGCCTATTTGATCCAATTTAAATATTTTTTATTTGGTATGGTTGTTTTATGTATTTACCAACAATAAAATTCTTTTCATAATGATATTTATTGAACTATATTTATATTCATCCATTATTAGAAATACGTTTTCTTATTTCTAATATCATTTGATTATTGAGTTCTAAAAATTGTTGATGTAGTTATAGAATTTATATAGTATTGTTTTATGCTAATAATTTATTTCAATATTTATTGATTATCATTATGAACTATATGTATTTATCATTGACATGTTTTTCGATATTTTTTTAAGATATAAAGTAGGTTGTGTGGTATATAGTGTTTTTTCAATCTGAATTTTTGTATATTGGAAATAATTACAAACTAAAAGGATAATAAGAAATTCTCTCTCACAATGAATTCATTTTACTTAAAAAATATTTTATTTATTTCATATTTATTAAATTATATAATCTTATTGATTGGATATTTTTCATGTTTAAATTCATTTAGAAGAAATATAGTTGAATAATGGATGATGATCAAGGATTTAGGGATCAATGGATTCTCCTAATTGTTTCATTGTTGAGGGGGGATATACAAAAAACATCCTTTTTAACTTGGATGTTAAAAATTACTCATTACATTTTGATATTTTAATAGAATTTTTAGATTTTCTAAAATTTAATTTATGGAATTTAATATTGAATTCTATTTTTATGTGTAGGTTAATTGTTAAAGGAAACATGATTATGTATTTAATGAAAGATGAGGACGATTTTTTGAAATAATCTCTAAGGATAAATAGATATTTATTTGGGGATATTCTATTCAACTTTTTTCCTTAGTTTTTTTTATATTTTACAATTATTAAGTTATTTAATCTTAAATATTCGATGAAACTTTTTTATTGATGGTTTTAACAATCATGTAAGGGAATATTACATTTATAAAAGATAATTTATGAGTTTACCTAAAAATTTATTTGATATTTCATGGAAAACACTATTATGAAATGAATAATATCTATCAAATAATTATTTTAAAGTCATTTTCATGATGTGGGTTTATGTAAAGATTAGATTCATCCAGTATACTTGATAATTTTTTAATGATTTATTAAAACCTATTATTAATGTTTATTAAGTGGAATATGATAATGTATTATGATTTGTGGATAAAAAATGAATCACCTACCATGGAATTCATCATTCGAGAAAATAATGGGGGTTTTTGTAGAGTAAGTGTCATTCTAAATTGATGAACCAAAAAATCATTGAGAAAAAAAAAAGAAATATATAAAATAATGATTTAAATATTTGATAATATTCATATATGTATTTTATAGGTTCTTTAAGAAATATAGTGGTAAATTTTATAAATGAATAGCTTATATTAGATTTTCCTATTTCAATAAAAAAATTCCTTCATAAAATCTATTTTACCATCTCTCAAAAAAAGTTCATTTTCAAATTTAAATGTAAAAAATTTATAACATCAAATTAATTAATTTGGATTATTGAATGTATATTTTCATGATATTTTTTAGATAATTCATATAAATTATCTATAAAATTATTTATTGTGGGATTTTTTTATCCATTTTTAAAAACAATGAATGGTTTTTTTCATTTAATATTAATTATTTACTGTTCGGATACACATTATCCAATAACTATCCTAAATATATAATTATACATTAATTTATTCCTTGAATATTTTTGATTAATTTATTTTCAAGATTAGTTTACTCAACCATATATCATAATTAAATATAATAGAATTTGATAAAAACATCAAATTTTTTATTTTTTAATCATGTCAAACATATAGTATTGATTAATATATTTATAATTGAAATTCGTTTTAAATTATAATTAATTAAATTTATCATATGATTACACATTTTCTATGAAATGAAATATATGAATAAATGGTCATTTTTTCAACTATACTTTCAATTAAAATTATACTATTCTAAATATTTATAAATTATTCCATAAAAAATATTAATATTTAATTTCTTAATGATAATAAAAAAGTTTAGTGTACCATTATTTGATACATCTATAATTTTCAATTTTAACTATGTATATTTTCATTATAAATTCATTGTGTTTCATGTTGAAAATAGATTCAATTTTTCTTATTTGTGGTGTGCTTGAAATTTATATTAAAACACTACAATAATTTATATATTAATGTGATAAATTATATTTTTTATATTATTGATTAATGGTTTTTTCAGTTTTGATTTATATTACATGTTAAGGTTGTATATGAATAATTATTGTTTCAATTTTTTAAAAAAGATGATGTATATTTCGTTATCAATTAATTATTATGATTAAAATAAAAATTAAAATCCGTAAATTAAAATCAGATATGTATTTTTAATTTTGTATGAAAATTGAATAAATTATAATTTTTTATTAATGAAATATTTAATTGTGTTAATAATTTAAATATTGGTGTTTATAATATATATATATATATATATATATTACCAAAAAGAGAATCATATTTTTTATTTAGAACTTATTATGCAGAATTATTAATTTTGTAGGCTATTTGAAATTAATATTTTGGATTTGGTCATATTAATGTTATGTAGGTAAATTATGGTTGTATATAGATTAATTGTTGTTTGTATTTATGTTTCAATGGGATTTATTATAATAAAAAATGGGTTGTTTCTTTTTTAGTCACTTAGGAACCACACATCGATGACTATTTTAATAGCTAATGGCATTCTTAGAGAAAACAACCATCTTAATTATATTTTTTGGGAAACCTATTAATAAATGAAGTTGGATATTATTTTATTTATAATAGATGAAAAAATACATGACAAATGCACCACTCATGATTATATGTTATATTATCACTAGATTTTCCACAACCCACTATTTCCAACTACACCAGCCAATCTGTATTCCTATCTCTAGTACTCTCTATAGTCAAAATTTCAGACTAGCTGTTGATGAGAAACAATTCATAAATAATTTTCATGTCCCTTATTTAAAACTCGCCCATCCACTTGTATAATCCTTTATACTCATACTCACATAAAAGTTTTACATTATATTTATAATAATATCAGTTTATTTTGGGTGCAATCGTTTAATGTATTATTGTGAATTTCTTTGTTATCCACACTCATTATATTAGTGTTTTCAATGACCATTTATAAAATTTTATTTATTTTGTGAATTTTTTTTAGAGAAACATGTAATGGTAATATGTAAATACTATTTATGAATGAGCTTTAGTGACTTATACTCACTAATTTTATGGATAATTTATATGAGTTTCTATAAAATTATTTGGAGGAATAAAATAACTATTATATTTAAAGGGATAGTGTTCCTTTAAATTATTCATTTGAGAATATGAATTTTTAAATAAGAATATTCTTTAATTTATTAAAAAAATGAATTCAATTTTTTGAAATATTAGGATTAGAGTAATTGAATATATATAGTGTGATATTTCACTACTAAATATAGAATAAATGTTAAAGAATAATAATTGTATTTTTTAATTCATTGTAGAATAATTGTAATTGGATAAATTATTCTTGAAAATTAATGTTTTTTAATTGATTATATTGTTTTTATTTTAGATAAATTATATTAGACTATAGTGGATGTAGATTAAAGGTAACTATGTATAAAAACTATTTATATTAATTTATTTTTTTGTAAAATTATTGTTGAATTGAAATTTAATATTTTAATGATGGGGTTCATGTAGTTATTGGAAATTGAAAATAAACATTTTAATTTTATGGTAATGTTTAAATGTCGCTATAAGGAGTAACTAATGTTCTTTGTTTGATGATATAGATAAATGTGAAAAAGTGTAATGAATTTTTAATTTATATTGTAAAAATTTATCCTTCATCTAAATTATTTTTTGATAGGATCACTAGGAAGGGAATTAAAAATAGGTTTATATATAAACCATTCTCGATTATTACTATAAATATTTAAAAAAAATTCAATTACTTCAAGTGGATGGTAATTTCTTATTGGATAAGTTATTTAAAATCATATATTCTTTGAAAATGATAACAAATTAAAAATAAACCATCTCCGTATACACTAATAATTATTCACACACCAAGGAAATCATCAGGAAAACTATATTTTTTATATCGAGATGAAAATTAAATGAAAAATGATTCCATGGACATTGTAGTTGAAATATATATTGTCTATGATATATCCCTAAAATATTATTATCTGCCAAGAGATACAGAAATTATGGTCGTTGAAATATATGGTGTTCAAAAAATTCCATATATATTAATCCCTTGGAGATATAATATATTAATATAATTAAAATCACAAAAATAATTTGCATGTTGCTAACTTCATAAACTGTAAAATTTGAACAATTATATTTTTTATATGGTTTTTTTCATAAATGATTACTAGTTGGTGCATGTACATTGTTGTATATGTCTGGATTTTATCTGAGTGATAAATATAAATATATATTTCCAGAAAAATAATTATATATTTAAGATACCATACTATTATGATTGGAATAATCAATTTTCGTGTGTGAATAATATGATGGTTGTAAAGGGTTTTTAAACAACATAAAATAAATTACAGTTCCCACTCGACTAGGTAAATTAGTAGATTCAAATAATGAGATTATAGGTATTATAAGAATAGAATTTTGTATATATTATCATTCATATTTTACTCATCATTTGAAGAAACTATCTTTTATGTTATAAAATAAAATTGTGGAATATGATGAAATATGAGAAAAGAAGAAGTGATATTATTGGATTCAATTTGATAATCATATTTTGTTTTTTATGTTATCTTTCTTTGATAAATTTGATGATATTTTTTTCTCCTAATTTGTTTGTTGTGTTTATAATGTTGGTGACATTGATAGGATCAAAATTTCAATGTTTCTACACCATCGATTGGAACAAATATCCACTAATTTAGTCAAATCATTTAATGTATGGATTAAAAAGGATATTAGGCACTATAATAATTTTTTAAATTAGTAGTCATGAAATATTGATTAATAATGTTTTTCACTAGTGTTGTAAAGAAAATGTAATGAAACAGATTTACTCCTAATATTGAGAAAATATTTAGACAAAATGTGTAATAGGATCAAACAATGGTAGTGGAAAAGTATAGACATAATGAAATATTATTTAAGATTTGTAATTTTGATAATAATGTGATATATGGTACATGGTAATGTAGTTTCCATGAATCGAAAATTAGTGAGTTACCATATTCTAATGCATGTTTTGTATTACCAAATAGTATTTTTAAACATGTATAATTTTGTAGAAAATGTTTTTTTACCTAGAACCTAATAGATAATTTTTCAGGGAGTTATGAAACTGGTTGAAACCAATGAGTTACTAAAGAGAAATAAATTTTTATATAATAATTACATGAATAAATAACTTTTATATACATTGAAATGAAATTTCAAACTATTACAACATATCATATTCATATTGAGACTCAATAACAAAATAAGAATATGCATTATTATTCTCCATGTAATCAATTTAGAAAAAAATGAAAAATGTGTGAAAATCCCATTATAATATGATATAAAATCTGTTATAGATTGTTATTTTTTGATTCTGGTCAATAAATTACATAAATCACTAACTTAAATAAAAAAATTAATATTATACTACAATTAAATTGATTAATATTTGTGATTAATGTTTTAATAAAATATTATCTGTAGTAGTATTATTAAAAGCGATTGATAATTGTTTATAAAATATATTTATAATGAATGGAATGTTAGATAAGTCTATAATGGAATATGAAATCATTAAAAGCATTTTAATTGGGATTAGGTTATTCTCTAATCTATTAAATTAAATGTTTAGTTCTTAAATTTTAGTTATATTAATTTTTGTATCTCGTGGTTTTTATTTATTACAATAATATATAAATGATTAACATCATTAAAACATTTAAACCAAATAATAAAATTTTGATGATATAATTCTAATATATTAATAGTGATTATTTATATTTTAACACATATCATCGACATTTAAACATTCTTGGACTATATATACATTTTTATTCTGAAATATCTATTTATCATGCCTTCTAGTTGTATATTTCTTTATTTAGTGAACTTATAGCATGGAATTATTTATCTTATATTTCAGTAAATAATATGTTAGTATAATTAATATAATTATTCACATATCATAGTAATTTAAAAAATAATGAAATTAAAATTATTTTTATATCAATATTATTTTATATTGAATCTTTTTAGTGAACTCTAATCATAATAGTTTTTATAATATATTAAATATTCAATTTTTTATGTAGTGAAATTTTAGGTATAAAATTATAATATTTTAAAAAAATATCTTATAAAATCTTATTCTTCGATGAAATGTTTTTAAATTTTTATTAAATAATATATTTTGTTTGAATCTCTTTTCTTGAAATAATATATTATATTAAATTTTAATAGGTTATTTTTTAAAAAATTATTACAATACTACTTTTTATATATCAATGCCACTATTTCTAATGTGACTTGATAATCTGATGAGTACCAATGTTTTATATACACAAACCATTAATATAGGTTACCATGGATTTTATGTTTCTATAAAGTACTGAAAATAAATAGGGAGTTCATTCAGTTTGAAGACTTTTTAAATTAACATCTTAGTAAAACTAATTGCTTGTAAAATGTGAACCGATTTTCTATTTTTATAAGGAAGAATATAAATAGATAATATATATATATATAATGTATTTCTAAAAATAATGTTTTATTCAATGTTTTTATGTTTTTTATTGTAAATAATTATATTTTATAAAAAATATTCTAGATTTTTACCACCAATAATAAAATTTTTATCATTACTCTTCCATAAATAAACTCTTAAAAAAATTATAATTACATATAAAATGACATAGACATATGGTTATGTGTCATCTAAGTTAATAGTGAATCCATATTTAAACATTATAATTTAATATTAAAACTATCAATATGTATTTTAAAACTAGGAATCTGTATTTTAACACTAATAATTCATATTATTTTGTCAACATTAAATATTTCAATATGGACATTGACAATAAACAAGAATATTTATAAATTAATAATATTGTGCATCCAGATTTTATTAATCAAAATTCACACTCTATCATGAATAAGATATATTAAACACTAAAAATTATGTGTTTATCAATAACTATAAATAATTTTACATTAAATTTATATATTTAAACACTAGAATTCCATATGAAATCATGAATCATTCATAAATTTTAATATTATCATTATATATTTGACGGAATAATTCAATAAATTCTCAAATTGAAGCTTTCAATAAATAATTAGAATTCTTTTTAATGCCTTTTTATATTTTCATACCTAAAATTAAAAATCTAATACAACTACATTATATATTACTTGAATATTTTGTGATGAAGAGTAATATTTCACTATAGTTTCAAGAATTTCTTCTTCATATTTAAACCTTGCAAATGGTTATATTCTTTGAAAATTCATAAATATTATGATCCATTAAAAAAATTTCATAAATTTGTATTACCAATGACACCCAAAAAACGTGTACAATGAATTCAATGAATGGAGTAGTATCATATTTTATCCTCATTCTAGAAAATTCATTTTTTAACCCCTACATCCTTATAAAAAATATTTATCATGCCTTCCTATATTACTATATCATTGAATACAAGGTAAATTTTTCTTCTAATGTACTTCTGGGTTTTATCACATACTAAATATACATAAAACCTCCTTCATATACATAGTCAACCATTTAGAAAATCTTATATATTCTTGTATCGTAGTTTAAAATAATTATCATTTATTAATATACCTGATAATTTAATACATGAAAATATTTTGTAACTACATATATATTTTTATGATATCATGTCAATATTTTTTGATCTCTAACCAAATTATTATATATCAATTTTAATGTTTTAATTACTACCTAAATTTTTTAATATTATATTTTTATACTTTAAACACCAATTTTATTAATTTTAAAAATAATTATAAAAAAATATAATACTTTATTTAATTATTTAAATACTAGAGTTATTCATTTAAATATATGGAATAATCGAAATTTAGACTATGGAACCTAAAAATAAAATGAAAATACAAAAAATGACATGTGACATAAATTATAATACAAAATGAAAAACATATAATTTGGACATACAATTTTAAAGAGGACAAATATTACACCAAAGAACCTCCACTATAGCTTCTAATTATTTCCCATTCTAGAAACAATAAAATTTAATCTACATATCAAGTAGTAAATATATAATTTATAATATTATATCATGAATCTTTTTAATCAATGTTAAAATAATTTAATGCTAATCTACTGTAAAATTAATAATATGATTCTAGATTTAATATATTCAAAAATGAAAATTTCTTCCCTGGAACCTTGAAAACAATGGATATGAAAATAGTGTAGAACTAAAAAAAGATATAATAATTTCAAAAAACTAAGCAATAATAGACTATGAGAACCAGAAATTCTAGAAATTTCTTAAAATATAGATTCTAATTACATCCCCTTCCAAAAAAAATTAATTTCATCTATAGAATCATAAAACCCACATTAAAGTATAAATACAAATATTATATACATTTAAATAAATATATTTATATTTTAACCTTATTATACAATAAATATAACACTATGATTATAGATCTTATCCCACTGCTATGTATTTTTACCAATACTAAAATGAAAACTGCAACATTGAAACCTCAAATAAAAATGTGATATTGAAATAGTTGTGAACTATTTGAAAGATGTATTATATTTATCTACTAAACAAAAAAAGTTCCCAATAACCAAAAATGAAAAAAATACTCAAAAAAATTTACATTATTTACTAATCATTCAAAATCAATTCTAAATATCATCAATGGAATCAAAAAATAAAATTTTAGATTAAAATATTATGTTTTAACAATTTTAATAATATGTTTTCTGGATTTAAAAAAAAACCCACTAACATTCCAAAAAATTAACTCCATTTTTTGTAGAATATAAATGATTAATAAATGAAAATGAAAAACTTAAAACACTAACAAATAATGACACTAAAAAAGTTGGGATACACATGAGAGAAGTGTTAAATTTAATCTATTGAGAAATAACTATACCAGAGAAACTTTTTCACACCAATAAACCTATGTTAATGATCAAAATTAAATCGAATAGAAACAATATGTGAAATTATACATAGGAATCAAACAACATATATTTAAATTAAAATAACAAAAAATAAATATTTTAGTTATTTTTTTATAGATTTTTTTATCACGCTATGATAATGTTATAACAAATAATCAGGATATTAATAACAAAATTAATTATCTTAATATTAAAAACAAAAAAAACGATATGGAATAATGAATAAATCTTTAAAAAATATTTTAAATTAAAACAAAAAAATAACTAAATAAGATAACCATTACGTCACAAAAGAAACTCCCTTATTTCGCCTAATTACAACACATTCGAAAAAATTATATATCCTTATTAAAATTACAAATCATAATTTTTTTTATATTTAGTTGTCACAGTTTTAATACTAATTTTCATATTTTTACACTGAGATACAATAGAAATAACACAATGATTCCATATTTTAACATCATTATTCCATATTTTAGTATGTGAAATAATATATAATTTATATTTCGATAACCTGAAAATTGATTATTATAAAAATATTATAAATCAAAATTAAATTAATATTGAATGTAAACCACTTAAAGATGACTAAATATGAGAACCAACAAGGCACCAAATAACCTTCACAATAAACCTAATTAAATCTCAGACAATTTTTTTTTTAAAATTTCATATAAATTATGAATATATAAAGATAGAAATTCAAAAAGTATTAATTCACCAAGTTAAATCCAAGTTTTATATTTTAACAATATGATTCCACCACATCAAAGAAACATCATTATTCGAACACCATTGTTCAATATTTTTTTTGATATAAAAAATGAAAACTAAAAATTTAAACAACTCGAAAAAAATGATTTTAAATTATTATAGAAATACATGAAATTTATACTAAATTTAAACCATTGAACAAAAATATTACAGGAAAACAAAAAAAATATACTAAAGAACAACCATGTAGATCCTAATTACTAACACTTTCAGAAATTTATAAAATTTCTCTAGGGATTAAAATAAATAAAATTTAGTATTTAATTAGTGGCCATCACATATTTAAACCCATTTTTTCATATTTTAACACTAGATACCGGAAATTAAACACTATGATTACAAATTTTATAACCGCTATTTAAAATATTAATAGACAAAAAAATTAAAGTTTCATCCTTGAAAACAAGAAAAATAAAATGATATTATATTTTTGGATAACTATAAGAAATTTTTATTAAATTTAATTCATCAACCCATTAGAGGGTAAGCATTTGGAAGATTATTTTCATGAAATTGATGTTTATATTCATGAAATAAACATTTATCATATTATATTCTATACTAGGAATGAATCTAGAAATAATTAATATCCAACATCAAAAATTTAAACTAATCTTGATAAATTGAAAAAATAAACAAAAAATATAGAAACATCCTTAAAAACAAACTCCCATAAAACATTAAGTGCATAATAACAAGCATCTAAGATCAAAAATTTCATACAAAAAATTCCAAAAAAAACATGACCCTTTAGTGTCCCAAAAGACCCCTAACATTGTCTATATAACCAATGACTAAATTTTAAAAAATAATAATTTTACAAAATAGTTAATACATTTCTTAGTATAAATAAAAATTTTTAGAAAAATATATTCCCTATCAAGAAAACATAATTTTAATAGTAAGAAAATATCTATTTTATGAATAACTTCTAATGTGGAGAAAGTTTTATAATTAAATTAATATTATGTCTAATGAATTATAGGTGAACATTATTAAATTCCATTAATTCCACCAAAATAGAACATTTCATAATGAATTAAACTCTTCAGACAAGAACTCAAAGAAACATGATTGGAGGGTATAAATTAGGAGGAGATAGAGATTACATGAGGGTGAAATGATGCAGTTAAAAATATAAATTAATGGAATACTATTTTCAATGTCCTTCATAACATGTACATTGATATTTCTACACATTAATATATATTATACAAATATTGATATTTAAATATGATTAGTATAAGACATTTTTGTAATTAGAGTTATAAATTTCAATAAATAGAGTATTAAAATTAATTACAATGGTTTTACAAAATGTATTAATTAATTAAATGAAACATAATTTTAACTAATTTAATTTTATTCTTCAAAAAATATGATTTCCACAATAGTGGTTTTTTGTTAAATTTGGTGAGAGGATATTTTTTTTTCATTTTTATAACATTTAGAAATATTATTACTATATAAGTATACCATGTCTAAAATAAAAACTTCTATATTATCATAGGGTTATTTTTTGGTATTTTTTAAAATATTAATTATTAATTAAATATTTAAAAATACCTAATTTCGTAAGACTTACATTTGAATTTTCTAAGGGAATACTTTAAAATACCATTATGTTTTTTTTGTTTTATAAAAATGTAACAAAAGACTTATTCTATTAGATATAATATAATCAATTACACTAGAATCAACATTATACATGATTCTGGTATAAGATAATTTTTTCATTAAAATGTAATTTTTTTAAAAAGTTTTTTTGTTTTTAATGTATTTTTATAATTGTTTATTTTGGGAGAAATATTAATTGAATCATGAAAAATTTTAAAAATATTATTAATCATGAGGTTTATATTTGATAAATAGGTACGTTATGTGTTATTTTTTATGGATATTAAACATATTAAATATTGTCAACTCGGTATGGGTAAAATGGGTAAAATAATGTTTAAACTATTATAGAAGTTATATGAATCTCCATAATACATTTATTTATATTATTGAATAAATTTTTAAATCATTAAACTCCTTGTTTTGAATAAGTGACTATTTTTTTCCACTTGATTTTTTTTAAGTATCTCGGTATGATTTTATAAAAATAATAAAAACAAAATATCACTCTCCTTGCTTAAATATCTATATTATTTTTTCACAAGGATAAAAAGAGTTTATTGTTTTCTATAAAGGGTTACATGAATGATGAATGAGATTTTTATCATTTTTAATATTTTTAATATTTCGTGGTAAAATAATGAACTTATGTTGTTCTAAAACCCCAATATAGAGGTTATTCAAGTATTAGAATAATTATCTAAATTATTTTTAGAAATATTAAAATTATAAAATTTTTGATGTACAATTATGTTCCATGAATATTTAAGATAAAGTAAATATAATTGTATTATGATAAATATTTTTATTCTAATTCCAGTTATACCAATATTTCAATAATGTAAAATTATGTTAATAGTTTTGAAAATTACGTTAATGGTATATTATGTTATATATTATATTATTTAATAATAAAAGTTCATAAAAATATATTCATTTTCCGAGTAAATTTGATATGGTCAATAATATCTACCAATTTTCCCTTATGAGAGAATTGTCTTTATATTTTTACTTTCATGACTCATATATATTAAAAATAATTATATCATGGAAATGATAAAAATTATTAATGAAAGAGGGGGTCAAAACTAAGTGCTTAATGTGACTAAATAGCTTTAAAATTTATAATTTTTTTTGAATGAGATTGTTTCAACTCATAAAATTTAATAATTAGATAATATTTTAATTTTGTTCCCAATTAAAACATTAAAATATTAATTTAATATATAATGTAATTCCATGGGGCCCCCTCACCACACATATAACGAGACAACTCTCTTATCTTTTTTCACAACTTTTATGTATTATACTTTAGTAAATTCATACCAAAATATCACTACATCTTCTTTTATCATATCCTAGAGTTCCAAATCTCACAAAAACCAATATGATATGTCATAAGGTGTAATCCAAAATGATATTTGAAGAGAAGGTCAATATTTAAACCAATATATTTCATGTTTATTTCGTTTTCAGTCTTCTTCAAATATTATTGCACCATGTTGAAACAAAATAAATATATTTAATACATGTAATGGTTATTACTACAATGTTAAATCATATTTTATGTCATTTTCCATATCATTGAATATTAAAATGTATTTAATGTATGCATCTGGTGTACCACCTCCATAAAGTGATGTTTTCCATTTTTCATCACAACCTCACAAGGATGATTATTATGATTTATTATGTAAATATATACGATATTTATGAAATAATTATATTTTTATCTGTAAAATATATCATCAATTTTGTTATATTTTATCCCATTTTTAAATGATAACATCGTTTATTCATATGTATGGACTACCACTACTACAAAGTGATGCCATTTGTTTTCCTTATATACCTTTCTAAGATGGAAATAAAATTTTATTTAATTTATGAATATTATAATAATTCCATTATTAATATAATAGAGTTGATGAAAAAATTTCCCTATTTACCACATTTATCCTAATATATCTATTTTGGGATAAAGAACTGATCGACCTCAAGATTTCTAATGTAAAATTATATGATTATGTAACAAAATTAAAAATATTTATTTATATAAAAAATGTTTATTATTAGTTGAATTTAAAATAAAAATTATATTGTGAATTTTGAAAATTGTTATTCATTAATTATTTTAGATTTATGTAATGTGTGATGCTATACATGATATAATGTGTAAGACTTCTAGTCTCAACACACATTCATAGAGGATTGAGCTATTTTAAAGACTTTTTTTCCTTTTTGGATTATAAATTATTAATCAATTTATTTTTTCAATCCATTCAAAAATTTTATTTTTTAAAATAAATAAAAAAATTTATCTTTAATTTTTATTTTGAATCAAAATATACTTGTGTCATGGGGTATTTTAATTTAAATACATTGTAAAACATTTTTATATTTTCTTTCTGACATTTTTTCATCTATATACATGTTTTCATCATGATTATTTATATGAAGAGTATTATTAAATCATAAATGAATTATAAATTAAATTTTATAATACCATATACATTTATTAATGTATTTAAAATTCAATATTCTTATCATTTTTCAACTGATTTACTTTTACAAATATTTTCTAAGTAATCATTATTTTTTATACATAAAAGGAATTTCAAATTTTCATGAATTTTCAATAATTTAATGATCCCTATAAAAGATTAAATTTTATATTTTATAAATAAATTATATTCAAAATATTTTGGGAATTATTCATCTTAAATAGTTTTTTAAAGAATGTAATAGTACTCCATAATTTTCTCGTGAATGGGGAATGTGAACAGCTTATAAGATCAAATGATTTTTAAACATCTTTAAGATAAAAAGGTGAATGATTAATTTTATGGTCTATAATAGGGTACATGATAATAATAGAAGATTATAGGTGATCTTAATAATGATTATATTATGGGTGATTCTGATATATAATTTACAAAGTGTAATCCTAATATAGCTCTCTAAAACATTAGGCAATGTTCATTGTCGTTAATGGAATGAAAGAGGGTATTAACCATGAGGTTTTTCATATAGATTGAAATAGAATTCATTTATTTCTAGTACATGGTAACAAGGGTTAGGAATATGATTTTATATGATCCCTACATTGGATTCTATTTTGAAATTATGGGTTTCAATGATTCCTTTTTTTGAAAAAAAATGTTTTTTCTATATTTATATGATGTATTTTATATTCTAAATGAATAATTTTAAAAGGTAAAAATTTAATCTATTGTATAAATTATTATAAGAATAACTTATTTTCATCGATATATATCGCATAATGATATTTAGTTTTTTCAAAAAATGCTTCCAAATTTATTACATATGGCCTAAAAATGAGGAGAAACATTTAAAATGCTTATCTCTAAATAAGGGAAATTATCCTCAGTCAGAGAATGTGTTTTGTGAATGATTGAAGAGTGTAATATTAAGATTCATATTATTGTTAAAAATGGGAGTTATGTGAAAAAAATCGAAATATACTTTAATGATTATCTTAATTCTCTGAAAATGTATGAATAAAAGATCTTGCGGAATTTATGTGGCCTAATACACCTATATTATGTTTTATATTTTGGATGGATACCATTGCGTCATGTTTATCAGTACCAAAAAATGAAATGAATGGATTATTTTTTATTCATCTGAACTATTAGGATAGTATTGGGGATGTAATAACAGTTGAGAAGAGATGAAGATGGTAGAAGAGAGACAAATGGAAGGACAATGACATGATGTTGGGTGCACTATGATAAGGGAAATAAAAATATGTCCTGTTAGGAGGATGATGACTATATGATAAGAATGATTACAATGTTAGATGATGTTTTGAATTCTTCTATAAAGATGAAGTTGAAAATTGGATGATCATGAGATATTTATTGCAATAATGTAGGGTTTTATCAGTTTTTTTATGTGAAATTTTATTGGGGTATTAATTTTTTTTTATTTCAATTGTATGTATAGATGATTCTCCATTGAAATGTTATAATTTTTTATCCCGAAATATTATTATAGTCATAGTATGGCTCATTAATTTCATCCAAATCCATTTTTATTACATTTGTGCTATGAACTAAAAATATATATATAAAAATAACTACATATTTTTAGAACATTAAATACATATCATAAAAAAATGCATTCCTGAACCATATATGTTTTTTGTATTTAAAAAAATGGATACCTAGACAATATGTATACAGATTATTTACATATCCCCGCATTATATTCCTCTATACTAGAACCCATATTATAAATATAATAATTAAATCATCTATTAAATGTTAATGGAAATGAAAATATAATATACAGTGAGATCAGGAATATTGAAAAGGAAAAAAGGTATATATTAGTCAATGATATTATCTGAAAATATCATGAGAATAAGAGTATTATAATATGATATAATCATTAAAAAATGTTCCCAAAAATTCATAAATCATAATCAGTATTCATGGAATAATTTGAGGTAGCTCATAAGAGATTGATAATAAGAAATTAAATGAACATGATCCGTGAGAGAATAATTTTGGAACATCATCATTTCTTACAGACCTGACATAAGGAAATTTTTTATCTTAGTCATATAAACATTAAATCAAGGATTCCTATTAATACATTCTTCAAATGTTTTTTCTTATGATAACAATGCATATACCTACATTGCGTTTGGGATAAACTTTTTTGTACCCTTCTTGGGCTTTGTCTAACCAACATTTTTTCTATTTTTGGATATGGATAAATAGTCATGTACCCTTGAACATATAAAACATTAATATTTATCTAATTAATTTTAGTTATTTCACAGAACATCCCATCATATAATTGTAATACATTAATATTTGTGGAACAATATTATGAATAAATTAATCATTACATCATAACAGAACTCATAGAAAATGAAAAAAAGATTCATAAATATTTTCTCATGGAAATAATAAACCATATATACAAATAATAAAGCTGTTATTATTAGATAATATCCTTATTTAAGCATATATTATATACAATGATGATTTCAAAGATGAGAATTCCAATCACTAATAACAAGAATATTATCTTGAGGAAAATACAATTTTTTATTGAAATCACATAATTGAAATATAAAAAAAGTAAAAATATTTTGAAAAACCACTTCATTTAATTTGAAAATAGGAATTATTATGGTAATATAAAATTAAAATTGTTGTCATTATGGAAGGAAATTCATTAATGTTGTGTACTTTAAAATAATGATTCCTCAATCAGTATTCTATAAAATGTAAAAAGTTACATATTCAAAAACCATAAATTATATTCCATTTAAATATGTTTATATAAATAATAACATATGGAAAATTTTATTTATAAAATCATTGATGAATGATTATAAAAATAATGACAAAATTTTACACTAAATATGATTACATAAGAAAAAAATTATTGATATAAAATATAAATTACATATGATTTCAAAGATTTTCATTCAAAAACCCTTGAATACATAAAGAGACTCAAATGAAAGGAAAAAATGTAATTCCAATAATTAAATTTCAGATAATAAAATTTTAATAATTTTGGATATAGAGATCAATAAATTTCATCATACAAAATTAATTCATAAACAATCGCATAAAAAATTACGTTGTAACAAAAAAACACCAAATATATTGGTAAATATTGAATCATGACCCCCATGAAAGTTACAACATAAAATTATACACAAAAAAACTTAATTCCAAACATGTCTCAAAAAAGCAAAATTGAGATTAAAAATCCCTTACCTTACATCCTAATTTATTTATAAAAAACTATTACCTCCTATATCATAAATTTAAATTTTTATAAATATCTAATAGATCCATTTATTCAATTATAATATCATATATAATCTACTTATACTGACCCAATACATATCTTCTAATAATTATTATAAAATTTATCCTTTCAAGGGGATAACTATATCAATTTTTAAGTATAATTATGTTTTATTATTATATAACATGTAATTTTATCATAATACAATATTATAAAGATCCAAAATAATATTTATTTATTGAATTCTCTTTTATTACTATAAATATATACTGTTGATGAAAAATGTTCACAGTCACATTATTGAGTTGATAATCCATGTGTAAGCACATGTTATGTTTCTTATTTTTAATGGGGGTAATCGAGTAAAGCTAAATAATGATTCAAAATTAAGTAATAATTATTTTCTTATTTATACACTAAATATATCCATAATAACAACTAGGTGAAAAGGAATTGAAAAAACAAATCACATCACTCCATGAAGGTGGTAGTCCACACGTAACCATGAGCGGCATTTTCACATTCTAATGGATGATATGGTGAGAATTTATATTTGATATAATGATTATAGAAGTATAATAATGTCATAATTATAATATATAATCATTAATCCCATCATAATTACAATCAATAATACATAGTAATGGAATGTGAATGATTTTTCTATGTGTAGGTAGTAGTCCACACATATTCATGAGCGATACATTCATTTCCCATTAAATGGAGAAGAGGATGAAAATGGTTATTCCAAAATCAAAATAAATTATCCAAATATTGAATAAACTATAATAATGATGTTATTATTTGTAAACAATGTTTAGAGGAGAAGTAAGAATGAATAAATTTGAAGGATAAAAGTTATGATTTATAATTTTTGTGATAAACCACCTTTTTCTTACACATTATCCTGTCATTGGATAGAAATAATTTATGAAGAATGGATATATGATTATGGTATGTAATATATAATGGCTTTGGAGTTCTTTTTTTCAATGATATAAGGGTAAAAATATTTTAATAAAGAATGAAAATTGGATCCCTTTAGTAAGTATGGGAAGGGACACACATATAATTACCTAAAATATTTCTACGATATAAGGTCAATTTCATGAAAAAGTAGAAAATATATACAATAAATAAATTATAAGATAATATATGGAGTAAATACATTCATAAAATACAAATTTTAGATATATATGTTTAATTACCATTATTATCACTATGATAAACACCCCCAATAAACCTACATTAAACATAAATATAATAGATATTTTTTTATTATTTCTATTATTCATTATGAATAAAATGGAGCTAAAAAATGAGTTTAATTTTTATTATTAAAAATTTGGAATCCATTTTACCATATTCATTGTCTTTATGTATAAATATGTATGAACTCAATTTCTTACTCAGCTATGAATCCATTAAATTTCTGTCTAATTCATATTTTGGACCTAATTTGGATGACTAATGTGTTAGTGAAGGTCCCAAGTGTGTCTAGGACATTTTCAAAGCTAGTAACCCGGTTTTAGGGGAAAATAATCCTATATCATGGTTTATAGTAATCATTGAGGGAATAATGTATGGTTAGATAGAACCATGTGTGTGGTATGTTTTTGAAAAGTTCCCTCCAGGATGGTTGGAACATTGTTTCCCCAATCATTCAACCTTAAAATGTGAGTTCCCCATTTTCCCAGGGACCCATGCAGGGTTTTTTCAAGTAATGTAAAACTTTTTGGACAAATTATGCACAAGTATTTTTCCAAACCTTGAATGAAAACTATGCACATGATTTTTTTAGGGTACGATGACCATTTGGTCCTAAATTATCTAAATAAGCCTCATCCTTCCTCTAAATCCGAATTTTTCCATGATTGGCCTATTATTCGCAAATTTTAGATATCTTTACTGACCTTTGGTAGGGTTTTAAACATATACTTCATTCAGGATCTGATCAAGTTTCTCTTCACCATGTTAGATGTGCAATAGTAAGTACTCGAGTGCTTTTTTAACTATTCTTCTCTTCTCTTTATCTAGACCATGTTATTGAGGGGTTACTATTCCCCCTTTTCTCAGATCTAATACATTCATTGCGAATTCATAGGATGATATTGGAGGAGTACAGTTCTAATACTTTATGGTGTGTGTTCTATAACTTGTCCATCATGTTTGTTGATTTAGGAATTTCCCGTGTGGGGCCCACCAATTTCATTGTTGTCTTTTATATAATTTATATTCCTTGATTATAATCATTATAATAAAATGATTATGATATCTCTAAATATGATATTAATTATAGTTGTTTATTCCGAAACCACCCAACATACCATGTAGGATGATATTCCATAGTTGAGTTTTTAGTGTTTTCCACTTTTCTTCTATCGTTCAAATGTGCTAGAGAATGGAAAAAATAATAGAAAGAATCATTTTAATAAAGTATTGTTATATAATATAAGGGTGTATTAAAATTACGATGTCACTTCCACTTGTCCCACCTATGGTGAGTGATTCATATTTGACAATTAAATGTAAAATTGAAATTAGAAAGTATACTGTGTTTATAAAATGTCAAGATTAAGTGTGAATGAAAAATATGATGCATTTTGGTAGGACCTCTTACCACGAATACTGAGGGTAGTGAATGAAAATTACTTTTTAAATATTCTTTACATGTATTTAATAATTGTATCATTGTACTTGTCCTTTTCACACTAATGAAAGGAATGGTTTTAACAAAATGGACTTATTGATAAATTATGAATTGATAAAAAGAATTTCCAACAATGTGGACTATTCAAACAAAAAATATTCAATTCACAAAATAATTAAATTATTATATAAATTAGTTATAAATTAGAAGTGGCCTGACTTGAGCACGCCTTGGATTCTCATCGAGGAGTTCCTTGAGCACTTGGCAACCCCATTTTGATACAAGGATACAACATTCTAAGGATGAGACACATCAAGAAAATAATCCTTGTATATTATTATATTTCAGGTATGAAACAATAAGATCCCTCACATATTATTATGGAGGCAATGGATACACTCCATGGTACCTTTTTTAATAAGCGAGTCCATGGTTACTTTCCATCGGGCCTTTTCAACGCTTAACCCCATTTTACATTGGATAATCACCATGGATTTTGTAAGGAACTTATTACGGAATTACTTGGAATATTAAACATGGATTCCACTATGTCACTTTATCTTGTCTCATATATTACTAAGTTAGTGACCCTTGAGGTATATGTTTCCTTGTTCATTACCTTGGAACATCACTATTAAACATCATCAATAATGTTTTCATCGTTAAATCTTCAATACTTCGGTATATACACATTCATGAGGTGATTTCAGTGATGGTTATGCCTCACATAACCTATCAAAATAATTTGTAATTACTAATATAATGAACCAGTTGCAGGTTTTGATATTATCCAAGGGTTTAAGAAGATACAATGGTATTCACTTATATTGTACAACATTATATTATATATGTGTGATTGCACACTATTATATTCAATTACACAGGCCGAATGTTATAGAAACAATTGATAGTGGACCATTGAGATATATATCACACCATATCAAAGCACCATTTTGAACCTGTAGTAGTTTACAATAGTATAGTTGTGCACAAAAGAAAGCATATGGATTTGAACACATGATTGATTTATTTTTTAAATGGATATTGATAGTATATGAATGAGATGCAGCTCAGGATTATTCAAATAGTGTTTGATTTAATTTATACTTATTTTAAACATGTTAGGATTTCATCTTTATATCCATTTTTTCCAATTTTCATGATATATGACATATCATCATAATTTTTTTATTGTTATTCTAGTTATTTTTGTTATTGTTACTATTGTCCCTATTTTAATCGTGCATTCTATTTATTTATATTACATCTTCTATTTAACACTATTATTAATTATCCATTATTATTCACTATGGTAATGAGGGAATTGTATCCCCATGGACACACCCTAGTATGTATCTGATAGTCGGCAGCCTCTAGAGTTGGGGGAGATGCGTTTGAGGCAATGTTGCCTACAAGGGTCAGGGCACCTATTAAGTTAAATCTGGGTTTGCGAGATCACAATTTGATGTAAATGTATGTTCTTTTCAAGATTTAATATTTGGACATAATATATTGGAGATTAAGAATTCTTGTAACATGGTCATAATTTGTTCTCGGGCATCACAAATCCATGTTCCAGGTAAAGGCTGAGTTGGATAAATTATAATTGTTGTTATACATTTTCCTATTACCGTTGAGATTATTTCACCATTGGGTAATTCACATGATGTGTTGATGTTATCCTTGTTGCTCTATCTGAGAATTTTATTTCATAAGTGGCACAATAATATGAGGGAAATAAGCATTGATACATGCATCATTATTGGAAACTATGATTTTGATGTCATTCATATTGCCATTCCATATAGGTGCATTTCATTGTTCAAAATTTCCTGATATGCATTTTATTATTGAGTGATTCTATGATAGTTATCATTCACATGAATTACTTTTGGTTGTGATTGAGTGACTGAATTTCATAATTCATGTTTTGTATAGGCCCTCATGGGTTGGGATGAGTAATTTACCGAGTCGGGCCATTATGCTATAAATAAATAGGTGTATTTTCTAGTCATAAGGTTCACGGTAAATGATTCACCAAGAATGGATACCCATTATAAAGTGAATATTAACATCCAAAATGAATTGGTGGAACATATTTATCACTCCATTTAATGTTTATGAAAAGTAGATGAGTGAGCATAGTAATTAAATGTAAAATGAAATGATACTTATACATGAGCACTAACAAAAACTTAGTTTTCTATGGTAATTGTTTGGGTAGTATGCCTTCTGTAGTGAGTTTTATTTTTTTTATTCTTCTAGTGATGCAATATTTCTACATAATTTTGTTTTGATGCATGTTCTTGGCATTTGTAGACCAATGGCACCACCAAGTCCTTGTATCGTACCCCATGAGGGTGGAGATGACCATTCCCTAGAGGTGATGGGCCCTGAGCTGCCAGTCTTACCCCCATAAGTTCAACTTTAATCCTAACTAATATAAATGAATTGTTCATTGAAAACAAATTTAATGATTGTTTCTTACATATGATGCATTGTATGCGTGGTTCTCTATGGTTTTCACTTATGATGGATGATCTAACTCATGAGTTTTAGCAGCATCATCCTCCTACCGTCTCAAGGTATGGTAGTCTATAGCATATTGAGTCCTAGATAGGGACCAACATTTCTATCATTGATCATCTAGAACCACATCTAGAGTGAAGGATCAAGCATGCTACAATCATATTGTGTGACCTGGCCACACACTTGTAGGATGTGATTACCCATTTTGGTCGTAATCAGCGCATGTTACGTGTTGATTTATAGACTGCATTCTACGAGAAATTATTTTTTGAGACACCAATATTTGATATATCTATATATTTTATGCATCTATAATATGGAAATATGTTTGTTATGGAATATTTAGCACATTTCATGGATTTGTATGGATTTTCACCACTTCTAGCAGTGATGTGATTTAATGTGATAACTGATTTGAAGATGGGATCTAGTAAGCCATATGTATGCTGGTGAATGTTTTTCTCATAAATAAATTTTTAGAAATAGTTAATCAGGCTCATATGAAATAGTGTAACATGAGGGACAAGAATAGTACTGGGCATAATGGACTAGTTTCACATCAGGGCATTAGTTCTTCAAGGGGTAGGAATCATTCTCTCAGGGATTCTTGTAAGGGTGGTGAAAACCCATGTTCCCATTTATATAGATCTTTAGTTTTTCCTCAGTGTAGATGATGGTGGTTAATGAAGCCTTAGTGTTATAAAGACCCACTAGAGTATCAATATTATATTCATATGGGGAATATTTCGAGGATCTAAAGGATTTTTTCACTAGATCCTACTAGAAAATAAACTGTGCCAGCTCAACCATCAGGAGAACGTTCTTTTCCACTTCATTAGGCATAGAGATTGAATAGAACGAGTAGGACTGGTCCAGAAGGAGGTCATGGTCATGGTCTCTAGAACCCTGATCACTAGATGTTCCAACAGAGCCATTTTGATTATGTTATTATATATTTTTCATAGGGTTATAGATCAGGCTAATTGCATGCTCTAAATCTAATACCTGAGGATAAGGCTTCAAAACCATATACAGTATGAAGTACTATTCATCTGTCATCTAATATAGCATTTTCTTTATCTGATATAGGTTCATCAAACACTTTTACCTCTATATCTATCACATATTGTTTGAGACTGGAGATACAATATTACTACGGTGCAATGCCCATAGACACACCATTAGGGTTAAAAAATGTAATATACTTGTGTAGGGGATGACCCATTGAGGTAGGTGGTTACTCATTCCTAGGGAACCTCTTTTTTCCTGATATGACTAGATTCAATTTAATTATTGGGATTTATTGGTTGTTTCAGTATCATGATTTTATAGAATGCTATCACTAAAATGTATCATTTACATTAATAGAGGGGAATATTTATTTAGATAAGGGTATATGGGATGTCTAGGCTAGTAGAGAAAGAACAGAGAATCATGCGATAGGTGGAGTCACAAACCAGATTGAAAACATCATCATTAAGGATTATGGTTTACATTAATCTTATTTTTCTCTAGTAGTGGATCATTTCTAGGACAACATTCATTGCCATTGTTCCGGATAACCTTATTAGAGAGAGGTAGAGTTTACAAGAAAGCTTATTCATGAAGTAGCTCCAGTATACATTCCTTTATACATGATATCACCTATATAGATTATGAAGATCAAGTGTTAGTTAGAGGATTTAGAGGCCAATTGTTTTATACAGCCTAGTACATCCTTTGGGGGTTGTACTATGAATTTTGATAAGAAGGTTTATATAACATTAAATCATTCCATGAATTATAGATAGTTTATATAGATTACTATTACGAACTGGTATTCGATTCATTGAATAGATGATCTCTTACACTATCTTAGAGGAGCACGAGTCTTCAATAAAATTCACATGTGGTCGGGTCACCATCAGGTGTGATTCATACCATTATAAATACATCTTATAACGTTCTTCCGTAGGTATGGTCTTTATGAGTTCTTAGTTAGTCCATTTGGTCTTACGAATGAGCCCACCATTTTCGTGGATATGATGAATAGGTTGTTTCACCCCTAATTGGATTCTTTTTTTCAGGCTCTTTGTGGATGAAATCTTGGTGTATTATCATTATCATATCAACCATTCCAGACACCATGAGGTCATTTTGAGTACACTTATGGAGCATTATCTTTTGGACAAGAATTTTAGGTGGAACTTTTGGATCAAAATATTTGACATCATGGGTCATATTATCTAATAATTAGGCATTTATATAGACCCAAAATTTTTTGGTGTTGTTGTTTCCTGGGGTCATCCAAAAATATTGTTTGATATAATGTGTTTCTCGGGGATGGAATGATATTACAAGGATTTTATAAGAAAATTCTTATGACATTCATCACTACTTACAAGACTTACCATGAATGGTGTTATGTTCTTGTTTTCAGAAGCATGTGATAAACCCTTTTGTAAACTGAATGGGGTGATTATGTTAGTAACTATTTTGATTTTTACAGATCTTTTAAGAGGTTACACCATATTTTGTGTTTCATCAAGAATAATACATGAGGAATTGATGATGAAAAAGGTTAGAGTAGTTGGATATGAATCTTTGCAGTAGATTCCTTATGTGATAAATTACCCAAAACATGACATTGAGCTAGGAGCATTTGTCCATGCCTTATGTGGTTGGAGATATTATCTATTGGGTGAGTTCATTGTGGTTTACAACACTAACAAGAGACTCAAATATATATTTTAATAATGTTCCTTGAACCTCAGACCATGAACATGGGTCAAATATCCACACTCATTTTATTTTGAGCTTGAAAATATTACTGGTAAGGGAAATGTGGTTGTAGATGCACTGAGTCAGAAAACACTAGCACATGCCATATGGGTAGCCAATGATTAATGATTGTTAATGAACCTCTTTTTTGTACAACATATTTAGTTTCATGATGGTCATGATAATTATTACATGACATCATTGATTTTTACCCCTACCCTCCTTCAAAAGGTGAAGGGTAGAAATTTTTCATATCATAAACCCTTGATTTTCTGTGAGAGTTTGTCAAGAGATAAACCACATCTAGATTGTTCTGTGAAAATATACAACATCTTTCATCTTCATAGTCATGGCATGGTTCCTATATATAAGAGAGATGAGTTAATGCATGAGTCCCAGACTTCTCGGTGAGAATTTCATCAAGGAATCTCACTATTGAAAATATGATATATACCAACAAGTTTTGGCAAACCGTTGGTATAGTTCACTAATTTGGACCTATACCAAATATATGGCCAAAACCATTGGTAAAGTTCACTTATATGGACCTATACCGACTGTTTTGGACAAACCGTTGGTATACGTCCCCCCTATACCAATGATTTGTATAAGACCGTTTATATAGGTCCCAAAATCAATGAACCTATACCAACGGTTCTCAAAACCGTTGGTATAGGTACATGTATTTTTAATGTAATCTTCTTATAGAGGACATTAAAAAAAATAAAAATTTAAAATACTTATGATAATACATATATATATGTGTATATATTTATGAAATTATGTTCACAAAAGTAAGTTAGGTTAGTGGTTTGGTTGTTTAATCACAAACAGGAGGTGTTGGGATCAAAACCAACCGAATGATTATTTTTTGAATTATATATACCAATAGTTTTATTGATCTTTTGGTATATATTTTCATATTACTTATACAGATGGTTTTCAAAACCGTTGGTATAGAACTATCCTCATGGCTTACTTGGAAACAGTTCCCCAAACTGTTGGTATAGTCTATAACAACTGTTTGGAGGGCTATATCAAGAGTTCCAAACTGTTGGTATATGGTATTTTTCTAGTAGTGTCTCCAATATATATCGAGTTATGTCATCCCGGTATTGGTGGCCTGTGATTAAATGTTAGATTTAAGGCTTTATCAATAATTTTTCCAACTGTCAGCACGTGAAGGTGGGGAACCAGAGACATGCATGATTGATATAGAAACTTCTACTATCAGAATTGATATGGAAATATGTATCAATGGAATTTTTTGTCGGTTTACCTAGGTCTCTTATAGGTAGAAATGTTGTATATGATTTCATTAATTTGATGAAAAATGTAGCACACTTCATTATTATTCGGTAGACCTTGTCTATTGATAAAATGGAATGATTGTATGTCCATGAGATCATAGGACCCCATTGGGTCCCTCGTACCATCATTTCAGGTTGGGATACTAATTTCACTACACAGTTCTGGTAAGGATTTCAAAATCATATGGGATCACAGGTGATTCTAAGCATAGATTTTCACCCATTGACTAATAGACAATTAGAACGATCATTACATGATCTAGAAAATGGCCTTATATCATGTGACCTTGATTTCATTAGTTAATAGGAGAATTATATGCCTCTATTTGAGTTCACCAATAATAATATAATTTATGATACAATTAAGAAGGATCTGTTTGATTCCTTATATGGTAGGCCATGTCATTGACCTTTGTACTGGCTAGAGGCATGTGAGGTGGCACTAATTGGCACTTGTCTCATCCAGGAGACATCGGAGAGGGTTAAACTAATATGAAAGAACATTAAAACTTATCATTATACATAGAAATCTTAAACCAATCATCATTGAGGACCTCTAGAGTTATAGGTTGGGGATTGTGTTTTCTTATTGGTATTTCCAATGCTAGAATATTAATTATTTCAGAAGAAAGGGAAGCTACCACCTCGTTATGTCAGTCCGTTTGAGACCCTATAGGGAGTCAATATGGTATCCTATAATTTACTATTACCACAAAGGTATTGTTCCATAAATAAAATATTTCATGTTTGTAAGATTCTCCAGTTCATTATGAAATTTCTCATATCATTGATCCCAAGGAAGATCAGTTATATGTAAATGCTACATTTGAGAAGTATCATGTATATATCGTTGATGAGATCACAATGTTTCTCCGAGGATTGTATGTCCTTTTGGTTTGACTATTATGGAATCATGGACATTTTCATGATGACACATGGGAGTGGTATATAGATGTATGTGCCCAGTGGCTAGAGTTGTTCATAGAGAGTGTTTCTCCACCATTATACAGTGAACTCGAGGACACATTATTTTAATGAGGAAGATTGTAATAACACCATTTTCACTCATGAATGGATCCATTATATTTCAATCTTAACGTTTATTATGGAGCTAATTATTATGGATAATGAGTTAGTGAAGGGCTTGAGGTTGTCAAGGTATTTTTCCAAAACTGAAACCCATATTTATTTGAAAAAAGGTATGGTGCATGTATTAAAGTAAACAGAGCGGGACATCAGTATGGGTAGAGAAAACCATGTAGGTGGTATATTTTTGGATAGTGAATTATAACATTGTAATTTCATGGTTTCCCTAACCACATGGCCTAAATGTGTGAGTTCCCCTTTTTCCCAGGTACATATACATTTTTTTCACATGGTTTTTCAAACCATGTATTGGATTTTTTTCTTTGTAATATGACCATTTTCACATAATGAAAAAACTAATCCTCTGCATTCCTGGTAATAAAAATTCATATGGTATTAACCAAATTTTTTATATATTTAGATCTCTTTTATTGAATATGGTAGGGATTAACCGATCTCCTTCATTTTGGATCTGATCGAGCATCCATTCATCACGTTTGATGCAGAACGGTACGTAATCCCATCCTTTTTATTCTTCTTTCCTCTCTTTATCTGGACCTAGATATTGAGGTGTGAATGTTTTTTCCCTTTTCACATAACTACGTCATTATAAGATGAATCAGAGGACAATATTAGAGGAGGAGAGCCATAAGATCCTAAGGTGGATGTTTTATTACACATCCCTCTTGTTCGTTGATTTTGGAATATGTTGTGTGGGGACCACTAATTTCATAGTGTATCATTTATAGAATAAAAATGTTAGGATTAAAATCGTTAGAACTTTATGGTTATTCCCTCTCCAAATATGTGATTACTTGTCAGTGTATATTCACAAAATGGCCAACATTCCATATAAGATGATCTTACATCATTGGGTTTTTAATGTTTATACACTCCTGAGCGACCATTAGGATGCGCTCATGCTTGAACACACTAGTTGTAAGAATAATAATAATAGATTCTTATTGTGTCATGTAATTGTGAATGGAAAGTACCATGTCACATCCCCTTGTCCCACCTAATGTAAGTGCTTCAAATTTGATAATTAATTGTTCAATTGGAATTGGAATGTATACTACATATATGACTTGACCGGAAAAGATGTGAATGAATAATAGTTTGTTTCTTTGTAGGACTCATTACCATGTTTATGGAAGGTATAATTGTGAACCCTAATTATTGAATATTCTTTAGATTGATTTTATAATGGTTTCATGCTACATGGCCTCGTAGCTCTAATATAAGTAAAGGAATGAACCAAATGGACGTATAGATAAATTATGAATTTGTTAAATGGTTTAATGCTACATTTCCTATTCACACTAATGATAGGAATAGTTTGAACAAATTTAATTATTATATGAATAAATTATCAATTTGGAGTGGTGTAACTCGAGCTCACCATTGATTCTTATCAGGGCATGGATTTAGCCCTCAAAAACCCCTTATTGATTCAAAGAAACATCTAACATAGGTTGAGACCCAATATGATCTCAATCATTGTCAATTATTAGATGTGTGGTATAACAACATAGGATCCCATGAAATGTATTAAAGGATTCCTTGTAAACACTATGTTGATCTAGATACTACACGTTAGTTCCATGGTTACATCCTATAGGGCCCTATCACTGCTTACCTCTGTTTTACCTTGGATGATCACCAATGATTTATTATGTACCTTATTATGGAATTCGATCTAATATTCTCTTTTTATTACACTCTTAACAATTATCTAGGCATAGATTCTATTGACCTAGCCTCTTTAAAGGTCTACGTTTCCTTCAACATTATCATTGAATTTCATTATTAAACACCATCAATCAAGGATTCCTTGTTACTATAAGGCCCCAGCCTTAAACCATACTTAATCTTGAGTTATTACAAGATTACACATTGAGGATCTTTTCGGGTTTAGAGTTTTAGAGAATTAGTTCATAAAACTTGCATTACATTCAACATATAAACAAAGTGGTTACATAAATATATTATTCTTCTTTCCCATCAATGGAAACATATTTAAAATAAAACATGGATTATTTCTTGACACTATCATTATATCATATACATTTCCCTTGACCTGTGAAAAACATTTCAAAAAACATGGGATGAGCATAAAAAGCTCAGTAAAGGATATAAAAATATGGAAAGGAAACATGGGTACATATATAAATAAGAATGAAATCATACATTACCCATAAAACATAAGCACTTTAACATACCTCATAAAATCATGAATAAATCATAGAAATCATAAGACATAAAGGTAACTTGAGGCATTCATAACTTTCATACATAGGGAGTAACCCTCTTGGATACGTTTGGAATACCCATCACAGTATATTCCCTAAATCTCTTCGTAGAAGCCTTAACGTTTCACTCCTTCACGCTACCCAATGCATTGGAGAGCTATATCGGGCTCACCCACCCTTAGTTTATCACGGAACCACCCGTCTTTATAATAATTCCCAAGAACCTCAACATAATCATATCACATAAATCATTCATAAAGGAAACATAACATTTCCACCTTTCAATCACAAGATAAAAATACAACACATTGATATAAAAACATTTGGAAAACCATTTTCAATACCAAAATAATAGAAAATTAAAACATGGTATTTATTTTTCTTTTAAAAAAAGGTATGGCTTGTAGAGGAAGCCGAAACTCAAATAACGGTCACGACGGTGGAGAAGTCGTTGTCGCCGCATACGTAAGACAAAAACATTCCCATTTGTCATTTAGTAAAATGATACGTATAAAAAATATTCCTTTTGGATAAACGTAAATGTAAAAGGGGTTTATACACCATATAAAAGAAGGTTCTGTATAAAACAAAATATTCCTCAATGAAAGGAGATTGAGACGAAGTCCCATACCTCGGGCCCGACTTGACTCGATCGTTCTTTATTGTCCTGAATAATAAACATGAGTTAATTTCTACTTTTTTAAGAACATTTTTCAAGTTCATTATTTCTTTTATATCACTTATTTCCATGTCATGAACACTATGTAAATATTTAAGTTAATGACGGTCTTTTTAACGATCATTGGTACTTGAGTCAAAAATAAACCCTTTATAATTACAAGTTGTTCATGTATCCATTATATCCAGAATTATAATCATGATGTATATATCATATAGATCCAGTATATACAATTATTAATAATATTACATAATCATTTATAGGTAAGAAATGAAATGCACCGTTCATGGAGACGATAAGCCATACGTACGCATGAACGCTACTTTCATTTCTATTTCGTATTTTATATAATGGAATTATAATGATATAAAGGTATATTATAATTCCAGTATAATATCATATATAATATCATAGTTCCATCTTTTATATGTCCCACATATGGTATTTATCGAATCAAATCACATTGAGGGGGCGATAGTCTACACTTCCTTAAATGAAGATATCGTGTTTACCCATAATGGAAACCATAAAGGTGTGCCCAAAATGAAAAATACAGAAGATTAAGGAATACATAAACATATTATATATCATATATAAATATAATTACATCTTAATGGCCACCTTTGAAGGTGTTAAAATAATTCTGAACAATCATCGTTTCGGGAGGCATAAATTCACCATCCACGAAAACAGTATGTCATTTAACCATTAGATGTAGGTGTGTGTAAGTGTAGCTTGAATAAATATTATAACAAAATACTATTATATTGAAGATACTGGAGTTGTTACAAAATAAATGAATAAAAAGATTTTAGGTGGCTGGAGAAGCAAAATAAAACAAAAGGACTCATGTGAAGACATTACCTTAAAATCGGGTAACTCCCTTTGGTTTGAGCTCAAAGGCTTTCTTGGGAAGACTTCTGCCCAAAGTGAGGCTTCAAGAAGTAAGATAGGGATGTGTAGAGACAAAATGGGCAGGGTTTGGCTGAGCCAATGGCTTTGGGAGTGTGGGTAAGGAGGTAGAGGTGGGGGCCTTTTATAAGAGGAGAGGAGGGGAACTCTTGGAAAGTAAAGAAATATTACTTTATTTGAAAATGATTTTCGGATTAAAAAGGTCCCACATTGATATAATTAGAGGTTAAGGTGATAAGGGTGTGAAATCCACCCATACAATAGGTTTTGGACATTTGTAGGTCATATATTTCACATTATCATTTCATTTTATTTAAATCCTTTATTAGTGAGGTAAACGCTGCATCATCATGATGTCGATAATAATTTAATAAATTTAATGTCTAAAATTTATAAACAAAATATCATGATGTAAGAAATATTTTTATATTTATAATTAATATTTATATTCCAAAAGATCATTTATGTAGACAAAAGTAAAAATATTTTACTTAGGTGATACATTCTTTGTCACATTTCACATTCTTTACAAATAAAAAGATAAAAAGTCACTTTCTCACAAAAGTGATTCCATGGGGCCCTCAAGTTTAGAACAATGCATCCCTTGGTCGTCCATGAGACAACCTGTAGATTTAGGACGCATGTTGTGGTCTTTTTTTATTATTATGATATCATTTTATTATCCATAACTACCTGATTACTCATTAATCAAGATAATTAAAGATAATTACTAATGTTACTATTCATATTGTCCAAAAACAAAAGAGTCTTGATTACATAATTTGGACCTTCTGATTCCAAATATGTAATCCATTTTACCAAATTCCAAACACAGAAATTGAAATAATTGATTTAAAAAAAATTCCCGTTGTCAAAACAAATAGAGGGTTTTTTTGAAACAATATATATGAAAAGTTTGGCATTAGTTTATGCCCAATACCAAAGTGAAATTAATCCTAATGACCACCATTGGATTAAATGGTAAAAATATATTCTAATTTAACTTTAAAACCAATTCAAAATATAATCTAATCATATAAATAATGTATATTAAAATGTAGTTTTGATGTAAAATACAGTATTTTTCACTATTCATAAAAAATTTAACATTGTCAGAAAAAATATCAAAAATTCACACAAAGTAAATTTTGATGTCCCAATCATAAAGAATAAGTTTATTTTGACAAAAAGAGCTTATAAAATTTTCAAAAGATAGATTTGAAAATTGTTTGCCATCAAAAGGAAGTAAAACAATCCTTTAAAAAATATTAGTGTATTCCATGATTAAGATTGGATTTATTTTCATTTTAATCCTCTAAAACACTATCTAATTCATTAATAGACATAGATAAAAATATCTATTATTCATTAATTATTTGGGATGTCACATCCTTCCCCCCTTTATAAAATTGTGTCCCCCCAATTTATTTACTTATCGAATAAATGGGGGTACTTATCCCTCATTGCATTTTCAGATTCCCATGTTGCCTCTTCCATCATGTGGTTTTTTCACAAAACCATTACCTGATTAATCACCTAATTTTACAACACTTACTCCTTGTGGTCAAGAATATGGACCGGTTGTTCCTCATAAAATTGGTTCTCTTCCAGCTGAACTACCTCTGGAATCAAAACATGAGATGGTCTGGCATATACTTTCTCAACATCGAAACGTGAAAAACATTGTGTACTTGAGATAAACTCAGAGGTAAAGCCACCCGGTATTCAATTGATCCAACTCTCTCCAGAATTTCATATGGTCCAATGAACCTTATACTCAGCTTTCATTTCTTACCAAATCTCATCACACTTTTCCATGGTGATACATAGAGAAAAACATGATCACCTACCTCAAAAGTTAGATCCTTCCTCCTATTGTCTGCATAACTCTTCTGCCTACTCTGAGCTGTTCTCATTTGTTTCTGAATTAGCTGAACTTTTTCTGCCATCTCATCTACCAATTATGGTCCCATCAACTTCCTTTCACCCACTTCATCCCAGAAAGCTGGAGTTCGACACTGCTTCCCATATAATGCCTGAAATGGTTCCATTTGTATACTAGAATGAAAACTGTTATTATATGAAAATTCAACCAAAGAAAGATTTTGGTCCCAACTTCCATGATAATCTATCGAACAAGCTCGTAGCATATCCTCCAAGGTCTGAATTGTTCGTTCTGACTGCCAATCTAATTGAGGATGAAATGCTGTATTAACATTTAATTCAGTACCCAACGACTTCTGAAGGCCTTTCCAAAAGTTAGAAGTGAACCTGGGATCACGATCAGATACAATGGAGAGTGGAACTCCGTGTAACATGACTATCTCTTTAAGATACAAACGAGAAAGTTGATCTAGGGAAAGAGTATCTCGTATAGCAAGGAAATAAGCAGATTTAGTCAAGTGATCAACAATAAGCCAGATTGCATTATTACCTCGAGATGTCTTCGGTAATCCCACAACAAAGTCCATGGATATATTATCCAATTTCCACTCTGGCACTGGTAAAGGATGAAGCATCCCTTTCGGTAACTGCCACTCTGCTTTAAGCTGTTGACATGTCAAACACTTCACTAAAAAATCAGCAATATCTCTTTTCATTCCATCCCACCAGTAATACTCCCGCAGATCTCTATACATCATAGTACTTCCAGGATGAACTGAAACAGAGAACTATGAGCTTCACATAACAAATCTCTCTTCAACTTTTAATCACAAGGCACATGCAAGTTCTTCCCAAATATCAAAACGCAATCATTATCAATGTTGATTTCAAGAAATTTACCTTTCTGAACCAGCTCTACCTTTTTCTGCAACTCACTATCTTGCTTCTGTGCTTGCTTGATTCTATCTGAAATAGATGATCTCACTGATACCTGAAACAAAACAGAAGAACTTCCTGCGCCAAGAACTTCTATTCCAAATTTCATCAAATCCTTAACCAAAGGATCACATTCCAAATTCAACATTGCTAATGAAGCATTACTTTTTCGACTCAAAGCAACAGCCACTTTATTTGCTTTTCCAGGATAGTAATGAATTGTACAGTCATAATCCTTGATTAATTCCAGGGAACTCCTCTGTCTCATGTTTAACTCTTTCTGAGTAAATATATAATTTAAACTTTTGTGGTCAGTATATATTTCACACTTTAATCCATACAAATGATGCCTCCAAATTTTTAAAGCGAAAACAACAACAGCTAATTCCAAATCATGTGTAGGGTAATTTACCTCATGAGTTTTCAACTGTCGTGAAGCATAAGAAATTACCTGATCATTCTGCATTAGGACGCAACCAAGTCCTCTCAATGAAGCATCACTGTAGATAACAAAGTCACCATTCCTGGAAGGTAGTGCCAAAACTGGAGCATTCACCAATCTTCTTTTCAATTCCTGAAAACAATAATCACATTCTTTTGTCCAGATAAACTTAACACCCTTCAGAGTTAGCTTAATCATTGGACTAGATAACCGTGAAAAATTTCTAACAAACCTTCGGTAATAGCCTACCACACCAAGGAAGCTACGAATCTCAGTTACATTTGTGGGTCTTTGCCAGTCTTCCACAACTTTTGTTTTTGCAGGATCAACAATTATCCCATCTTTTGAGACAATGTGACCAAGGAATGAAATTTGTTGCAACCAAAACTCACACTTGCTGAATTTTCCATAAAGTTTCTTTTTTTAAGGTTTGCAAGATAACCCTTAAATTTCTGTCAAACTATTCTTTACGATTAGAAAACACCAAAATATCATCAATAACACAACCATCATTTATCACCTGATTCAACTGAGCCATCACTGTAGTAAACTGCTCAATTCTGATTCTGACCATCTCAGTATGCTGATTTGGAATTTCATTTCCCTTAGTATGCCTTCCCAAAAAAATATTATCTGTTTCCTCTACGAAAAACCATTCTTAACACTGAAATACCTTAGGTTAAGCAACATGGTAATCTTTAAATGCTATATCATTTAAAAATATATATTTTTGGATAATCGTTTAATAGAATTATAGCTCCTAATGTTATCTAAACTGACCTCTGATACCAACTATAAGGCCCCAGCCTTAAACCTTACTTAATCTTGAGTTATTACAAGATTACACATTGAGGATCTTTTCGGGTTTAGAGTTTTAGAGAATTAGATCATAAAACATGCATTACATTCCACTTATAAACAAAGTGGTTACATAAAGATAGTATTCTTCTTTCCCATCAATGGAAACATATTTAAAATAAAAAATGGATTCTTTCTTGACACTTCCTTGACACTATCATCATATAATCTACATTTCCCTTGACCTGTGAAAAACATTTCAAAAAACATGGGATGAACATAAAAAGCTCAGTAAGGGATATAAAAATATAGAAAGGAAACATGGGTACATATATACATAAGAATGAAATCATACTTTACCCATAAAACATAATCACTTTATCATACCTAATCAAATCATGAATATATCATAGAAATCATAAGACATAAAGGTAACTTGAGGCATTCATAACATTCTTACGTAGGGAGTAACCCTCTGGGTTACGTTTGGAATACCCATCACAGTATATTCCCTAAATATCTTCGGAGAAACCTTAACGTTTCACTCCATTGCGTTACCCAATGAATTGGAGAGCTATATCGGGATCACCCACCCTTAGTTTATCACGGAAGCACCCATCTTCATAATAATTCCCAAGAACCTCAACATAATCATATCACATAAATCATGCATAAAGGAAACATAACATTTCCACCTTTCAATCACAAGATATCTGTAAAACACATTGATATAGAAACATTTTGAAAACCATTTTCAATACCAAAATAAAAAAAATTAAAACATGGTATTTATTTTTCTCTTAAAAAAAGGTATGTCTTGTAGAGGAAGCTGAAACTCAAATAACGGTCATGGCGGCGGAGAAGTCGTTGTTACCGCATACATACAACAAAAAAAATTCACTTTTGTAGTTTAGTAAAACGCTACGTATAAAAAAGATTCCTTTTGGATAAACATAAAAGTAAATGGGGTTTATACACCGTATAAAAAAAGGTTGTGTATAAAACAAAATATGCCTCAATGAAAGGAGATTGAGACGAAGTCCCATACCTCGGGTCTGACATGACTCGATCGTTCTTTAATGTCCTGAATAATAAACATGTGTTAATTTATACTTTCTTATGAACCTTTTTCATGTTCATTATTCCTTTTATATCACTTATTTCCATGCCATGAACACTATGTAATTATTTTAGTTAATAACGGTCGTTTTAACGATCATTGGTACTTGAGTCAAAAATAAACCCTTTATAATTACAATTTTTTCATGTATCCATTATATCCAGAATTATAATCTTTATGTATAGATCATATATATCCAGTATATACATGAATTTATATTATTACATAATCATTTATAGGTATGAAATGATATGCACCATTCATGGAGACGGTAAGCCGTACGTACGCATGAACGCTACTTTCATTTCTATTTTATATTTTATAGAATTGAATTATAATGATATAAAGGTATATTATAATTCCAGTATAATATCATATATAATATTATAGTTCCATCCTTTATACGTCCCACATATGGTATCTAACGAATCGAATCACTTTGAGGGGGCGGTAGTCCGCACTTCCTTAAATGAAGATATCGAGTTTACCCATAATGGAAACCATAAAGGTATGCCCAAAATGAGAATTACAGAAGTTTAAGGAAAACATAAACATATTATATATCATATATAAATATATTGACAACTTAATGGACACCTTTGATGGTGTTAATAGAATGTTGAACAATCATCGTTTCAGGAGGCATAAATTCAGCATCCACGGAAACAGTATGTCCTTTAACCATTATATGTAGGTGTGGGTAAGTGTAGCTCGAATACTTCTTATAAAAACATCCTAGTATATTGAAGATACTGTAGTTTTTACCAATGAAATGAATAAAAAGAGTTTAGGGTTTTGGAGAAGCAAAATAAAATAAAAGGACTCAAGTGAAGACATTACCTTAAAATCGGGTAACTCCCTTTGGTTTGAGCTCAAAGGCTTCCTTGGGAAGACTTCTGCCCTACGTGAGGCTTCAAGGAGTAAGAGAGGGATGTGTAGAGACAAAATGGGAAGTGGTTGGCCAAGCCAAATGTTTTGGGAGTGTGGGTAAGGAGGTAGAGGTGGGGGTCTTTTATAAGAGGAGAGGAGGGGCACTCTTGGAAAGTAAAGAAATGTTACTTTGTTTGAAAATAATTTTCGGATTCAAAAGGTCCCACATTGATATAATTCTAGGTTAAGGTGATAAGGGTTCGAAATCCACCCATAAAATTGGTTTTGGACATGTTTAGGTCATAGATTTCATATTATCATTTAATTTTATTTAAATCCTTTATTAATGAGGTAATTGCTGCATCATCATGATGTCATAAATAATTTAATACATTTAATGTCTAAAAGTTATAAAACAAATATCATGATGTAGGAAATATTTTTATATTTCTAATGAATATTTATAGTCCAAAAGATCATTTATGTAGACAAAATTAAAAATATTTTACTTTGGTGGTACATTCTTTGTCACATTTTACATTCTTTAAAAATAAAAATATAAAAAGTCACTTTCACACAAAATTGATTCCATGGGGCCCCCATGTGTGGAACAAGGCATCCAATGGTCGGCCATGAGAAAACCAGTAGCCTTAGGACACATCTTGTGGTTTTTTGAATTATTATGATATCATTTTATTATCCCTAACTACCTGATTACTAATTAATGAAGATAATTAAATATAATTACCGTCGTTACTATTCATAGTGTCCAAAAACAAAAGAGTCTTGATTACATAATTTGGAACTTCTGATTCCAAATATTTAATACATTTTACCAAATTCCAAACACATAAATTGCAATAATTGATTTACAAATAATTCCCGTTGTCAAAACAAATAGCGGGGTTTTTTTGAAACAATATCTATGAAAAGTTTTGCATTAGTTTATGCCCAATTCCAAAGTGAAATTAATCCTAATGACCACCATTGGATTAAATGGTAAAAATATAATCTAATTTACCTTTAAAACCAAATAAAAACATAATCTAATCATATAAATAATGTAAATTAAAAAGCAGTTTTGATGTAAAATAAAGTATTTTTCACTATTCATAAAAAAATGAACATTGTCTGAAAAATACCGAAAATTCACAGAAAGTAAATTTTGATGTCCCAATAATGAATAATAAGTTTATTTTGACAAACATAGCTTGTCAAATTTTCCAAATATAGATTTAAAAATGGTTTTCCATTAAAAGGCAGGAAAACAATCCTTTAAAAAATATTATTGTATTCCATGCTTAAGATTGGATTTATTTTAATTTTAAGCCTCTAAAACACTATAAAATTCATTAATAGACATAGATAAAAATATATATTATTCATTACTTACGTGGGATTTTACAGTTACATTTTGGAACTATAAATATTTATACTATCACACGATGATATCATTGCTACCTAGGCCTTACATGACCTATCAACAGAAATTGATAATTACTTCATTAATTATTTAATTAAATGTTGAGACTCTATCCTTGGGTTGAAGCGGGAACATCGGTGTTTTGCTACATTTTACTACATTACATTATATATTCTTACTTACAAATTATCATATTTTATTAGATGAGATATATTTTATATACACCATTGGTGGTTGAATATTGAGATTCGTACCACACCCTCTCCTGTCATAGTTTGGTACCCTGAGAATATTACATGAAGGTGTCTGTTGAAAAGGGGAATCATATGACTTGAAACACAAGATTTATTAGTTTTTAGGATGGAACATGATAGTAGATGACCAAGATAGTACCATGGATTCTTTGGATAGTCATTGATTTCATTTATACTTTGGTAAAACATGTTATGACTTCTACCTTGTATCCATGTTTTTCAGATTTTTGGATACATGACATATCATCATTATTTGTTGAATGTTATTCCATTTATATCAGTTTTTGTTAATATTGTACCTTCTTATTCTATGCCTTCAGTTTAAATATATTGATTCCTCTATTTACCGATATTATTATTCATCAGTTGTGGTATACTCTAGTAATGGAGGCATAGTCTCCCCATGGACACACCCTAGGCCCTCACTACAAGTCGGTAGCCTCTGAAGTTTAGGGAGATGCGCTTGAGGACTTTTGGACCTCTAGGATTAAGGAACCAATTACGTGGTATCAAGATATGAGACATCCCAAAATAAATAACATTATTATAAGTGCACAAAATGAAATGAAATCTTTTTATTGGAAAATATATATTAAGATTACAATAAAATTAAGATTTATTTAGTTAGTAGTAAAAAATATAAAAGGAATGTAAAAAATTTTATTGAATAATTTATATATATATTTCATAAAAAATAATAAATTTTTTATTTCATTTCTTACTATTGAATCTCACTCAATAATAAAAATTAATTTATAAATAATTTTTGAATCCTAAAAATGAGCTTATATAAAAATTATATATTATGCTCAATATTTTGAATTCAAACATATTATCTATAATTAAATTATAATTTTCTTTCCTTTGAACCAATTAAAAAGTAAAATTTATCATTCAAATTATTTTATTGAGTACTGATAAAAATGACATTTTCACTATTCAACTAAAAGTCAACATTTCGAGGAAAATTCAAAAAAGACACCATATGAAAATAAAAAAAATATTATTTCCTAATTTTATTAATTAATTCTTATAAAAATATTAAAAATGTTATATGTTTGTTATAATTTACCAAAACCACATGCGATATTAACCATTTTAAATATAAAATGTTTTTTAAGCAAAAAATTTCAATAATATAAAATGAGTACATATGTATAATTTATTAGTAAATATATTTGAATAATGTAAATAATTACACATATATTTTTAAAACTTTGTTATTCTATCCATATCTTGTATTTAATGGCTCAGTTATATTCATCAAATTTAAATAATAATATTTGTTACTATATTATTGTAATATTATATCTTCTTATCGTTTTCCAATAATTATATTGAGGATTATAATATTTTCAAATTAATGTTCAAGGTTTTAAAACTTTAAATATTCCTTCATTTTACATACTATTCCATTTCAAATATTATTTATTTTTCACAATTAATTAGATTTCCAATTTCAGATAATCTAAAAACCAATTTTTTTAGCCCTTTCATGTTTGGTTAAGAACAACTATATTTCCTATATAGATTATTTCCATTAAAGTATTTGGTATAGTTCTTATGAACCCTCATAATATGATTCATGTAGTTTATTTGATTGGTAATTTCATGATGATGTATTAGTAGGTGTTTATTAATGATGATAATGAAATAATCACTAGTTTGATGTTGGATCAAAATAGATGGTTTGGATCCCATGCTATCTCACTACAATTAGTAATTTGGGTGACAATATAAACCATTATTTTTGAAATTTTGTTGAATATGGGAGTTGTTTTTTATGAGAACAAAAACTGCTATACTGGTGTCCACTAGACCATGTGTGTAGCTGAAACCTTCATTAGATGTGGATATTTACAACAATCTTTTAGTTGGTTTGCTGTAAATGACTTTGAGTTCACATAAATATGAGATATAACAGGGCAATGTTAAGTGAGTTTGAATCTCTACCAAAATTCATGAAATTCTTAATATAGAAATGTATTTGTAATCTAACTACTATAATATCACCTAATTTGGGGAATTTTATTTAGATTCCATTAGTTTATTTATTCTGATGAATGAGAATTTATTTATTGTGTGATCATAATAATTCTTTTGCAGAGATGTTCCCTTCCCTATGCACCACTAAAACTTGATAGGGTTTCTATTATAAATGGTATATTTTTAATGTAATTCTCATGTACTCTATTTTCTAACTCAATTTATCGAACTATATTAGGTTCCCAAATTTAATTCTATTATTTTTCTCTATATAATGAACATTATGATACATTATTTAATACATAATACTCCTGAAATTGATTGTAGAGAATTTTGTTGGTTTTTATTTTTAGTATAATTTTTATTAAATTGGTACAATATTGTTTGTGTTCAATCATTTTATTTAGTGTTTTATATGTTTTTTGATATATTATGATGTATATAGAGTTTTTCCAAACTATATTATTCTTCTTGGGTTTAATGTTCTATAGATTGTATTTAATTTATATGGGATAGTCTATAAACATGGGATTATACTTATCTAGAATCAGTTGAATTATTAATGATGTCTGATTCTAGAATTTTAAATCTATATTTAATTTAATATAATTTCTCATCATGAGTGAATGTTGTTTTATAAATTAAGTGTTATATCAATCAATATTCTCTAAACACAATATAGATTAGTTATTTAGTCATATTTTTAGTTAGAAAACCCATGATTGTAGTATATAGAGAATGTTATCATGGAATGTGTACGGAATTTTTGAGTCCCTAGTAGAGATAATTAGTTTTTTGGTTGAAATAGTTTTATGGGGTTCATGGATAAGAGGTTAATGTTGAGATTCAAAAAAATTAAAATATAAGGAAATAATAGATGTAAATATTTCAAATCTAATATTATACTGACTTAAAATCATTCTAATACATCTTTTAAACATTTTGAGATATTTTCTCCTAATCTATATTTTATTGAGTTTGGGAGAAAAGTCACTATATATAGAACCAAATGTGTGGGTAATCATATTCCTGAAACCATTTATTTCTATATATTTTGGTTGTTTTATCTAAAATTTTAATATAAACATATCATTAAAAATGATTGAATATTTTCTATTGTTTTATTTTTTGAGAAAATAATGGTTTATTCTCCTCTTATTTTTTAAAAATAATTCATATATTCCTCTATGATAAAATAAATTACTTATTTAAAAATAAAAATGATTCTTTCGAAATTTTAAGTTAATAATATATATCAATTGTTGAATTATGATTTTATTTTAGTTTTGAAATTTAAAAAAATCATTCATTTAGTAATAATTATAAACAAAGTAATCATTAATAATATTTTTTATTTCTTTCTCATAACTACCATAATACTTTCATGTATTGGAAGACTATAAAAGAGAAAACTTTGATAACAGTAATCGTAAAATATGAAAATATGACCAAGATAATGAATTAATAATTCTTATTTCAATTGTTCAGGTCATTCACCTCATAATAGATGAGTGAGATCCTTTTTCAATTACAGGAGGCAATACTCAAAATTTATTTATATCAATTTTGGTGTTTTTAATGTTATCATATTTAACATTATAAAATGTTAATTAACATTTATATATTTTTATAAAAATATATTTTACTCTATCTATTTACATAGTCACATACCCACCATTTTAATATCTTAAACTCTTTTCTAATCTTTTTTAATATATGACTAATTTTTTTTATTTCTTTCAAATAAAATTAAAAGAAAATTTATTTTAAATATCAATTATATTTTAATATTAGTTTTATATGTACTAATATCTATAACAATAAATAAAAATAACATTGTGTTTTACCCTTCATGGTTATGTATGGGTATGATTTTGTTAATTGTTATTTTTAGGGTCATAACAAGCTTCATCCCGATTAGTTGAAAACTTCTATCCATGATTTTTTGTTGATAGATAATTTTCAAATTAAATTTCATCACATTATTTATCACCTATATTAAATAAGTAACTCATTATTAATAATATATAAAAGGGGTTTACCCTTTTTTATAAAGTGGATTTATTTTATTAATTTTTAAATTATTCTTCTAAGAAAATTCATCGAGGACTCAACATCTTCTTTACATTATTTATCTTGTAAAATTGGATATTTCATAATAAAATATACAATTTATCTTTATTTTAAACACATTAAATATTTATTACCATTATATATATATTCCATTAAATAAGTGAGATGATGTTGTTAAAATTCAAAGTAACATCACTATCAAATATAATATACCTCACATTAGGGAGATAGTAGTCTATACGTACACATTAATATAGATTTTATATTTCTTTAGAATTAATTGAGAGTGAAAATGGATATAATAATAACATAAAAAAATATAATTTATAATATATAGTTACTCTAAAATGTTAATATTTTTGTAGATTATTTTTTATATGGTTTAGGAGAAACAGTATGGAAAATGTTAGTAAGAACATATAACTCTTATCAAGGAATCCACCTTTGGTATTAAAATTAATCCTTCGTCGGGATACATTTTATGATTATCATGAATTATAAAATTAGGGAAGTATTTAAGGTAAGGTGATCAAGAATATATTGGTATAGTTTAAGGGATAATTTGGGTTGTAGAAGAGGGTAGAGGAAGTTTCCTTTTTAAGTGAGGGGAGAGAAAAACTTATAATTATTAAGAATATTGAAATAATAAATAGTAATTATTACAGTAAAGTGTATATATATTATAAAAAGTTGAAATATAATATTACATTAGATTTATATACATTAATTCAATATTATTTAGAAATGTTTTTAGTTCATCATAACCCATATTAAAATTATTTGATAAAAACTATTCTCCTGAAAAAATATATTTTAAAATAGCTTTTAAGATCAATTGTATTTCCTAATTATATAAAAAATTATTTTCAAATATTTTATTTTATTCTAGTAAAAAATAATATGATTTATTAAAAAATAATATTAATTATTAACAGATGTTCACTATATTAATTTTCCCAATTTATCAAATAAATAATATTAATTAATGGAATGTATATTCTAAAATCTCATAATGTTATATTATACATACAATATTTGAATTTCTCCCACAAAATAATTCACTCTTATACACAATAATTTGGACTTCTTTTCCTCATCACAACCATGTTATCTCAGATATTTTCCTTAGATTTATGGATTCACAATAAAACATTGACTTGGTGAGTAGTACTATTTTATTACACATTCCCTTATCAATCATGAATATTTATCGGCATTTACATATTAGAGTGATATTCCTCTTGTTGTATGAAATCAATGTTATGTACATGTGAAAGGTACAATATCCAATTTCTTAATAAAGATACATGGAACATATCATGAGGTTTGATAAAGGCAACCAGATAGGATCTACGTTCTAGATAGGATGAATAATTTATAATGGTTTGATAGTTATAGATATCAACATTCAATCAATTATAAATCTCATAAATATAATCCAATGCTATATATTTATGAATACCCTTTCACTAAATATGAACTCTAAATCTTCTTGACTATTTTTAGTAATCATTTTTATCAAATCTACGCTACGTTGATTTCATTTTGAATGTGCTAAAAATACTATATCATTTCTTCCAAAAGTATAGGTACCAATATCTTTCATTATTTAAATTAAAAAAATACCTTGTGGTTTTAGACCACCTACCATATATAAATTAATAAGGTTCTATATGAGTTATTTAATGAATGATATTTTAGTATAAAATCATTACAAGATGAAATTACTGATCCAAACAACCATGGGAAGAGATAGAAAAAATCCTCATCATATTTTCATATGTTTCAATTTTCCTTTAATATTATATGGAAAACATGGGAAAATATGGTGTTTGTGAGTTAAAATTAATATTCATGTATTATTGGATAATTATCTATAAAATCATTGTAAAACAATGAGTCTGATCAAATATATCATAATGTGGTATGCCATTAAACCTTACTAAATCTTTGATGTATATTCTTTCAATCCGGTCAAGAGATGAATCTTCCCTGATTGAAATGAAATAATTTACCTTCATAATGAGATCGACTAGAACACAAATCGAACAAAGTAAATAGAATTTTGTTAGAGTCTGATGATGAAATATACGTGTATATTTTCGCATTTTGATTCTTTTATATGTAGTGGTTATAGAATACCACAACACTTATATAACTTACTCATAATCTGATAATATACCCGGAATCGAGTTACCCACTATAAAAAATACCTTCTAATTTCATCCCACTAATAATACTTCTTATCATCATTATATGACGCTATTATTTCAGGGAGATTATAGAATGATAATCTACGATATTTATCCAAAATATAATTCTAAAATTCTGGTACTGATGGGAAATATACTCAATTTATAAGCATGATAATTCCATCATAATCCTAGTTGAGCTTAGGAATATTCCTCACTATCTTCAGATTATACATATCCTTTTTTTTCATCTATTGTCCTCACATGGATGGAATATTGAACATTAAATATAGAAATACGATATATTTCCTCTTTCCTCTAGATTTCAAGATCTATAATCTTTAAATTCCTTATTATTTAATATCTTTTAAACACCATCATGAATAAAATTCTATGGTCCTTATAACATAGAAAAATATGCCTCCTTGTAGTACTCGTTAATCAAATCTAAATATCACCTTTGGAAGATATCCAATTATTCTAAATAAATAATTCAAATATTAATCAAAATGATATATATCTCACATTTCAATATATAAATAAAGCCTCTATATCTTAATTTTTGATATTTTTTACATCCTTTTGTGATGAGGACCCTTAATGAGAAGGAAGTAAGACACATATAGTGGATGTAACTTCCAATAGAAGTTCTTATTCATCCACACATTGATTTATGATCATAGTTAGATTTGTGAAATCAAATATGGTTACCTTACTATTGAAATTTATTTGTGATGTATGTATAGAGATCTATTTAAAAAAATTATATCAAATTTTTCTATAACAAAAATTAATAATTTTCTTTTCATAAGGAACATTTTTAAAAAAATCAATATAAAATAACAAAATCTGGATTAAAGGTTAACTGTTCTGTAGTTATCATGATCCACTCTTGTGATTGGAATAGAATATTCCCATCATTATACCCTTGATCTTAGAGTTTACCATTTATATTGGGGATTCAATAAGATAATTCCAATATTACTCATGTATTATAGATTAATCTCTTATTGATACCTTAGAATAATTTATATTTCCCTCAATCAAACTCTTCATTATTTCTAAAAACAAGTTTCATGTAACCCTTTTTTCTATATAGAAAACATATTCATATTTTTATAAGGATTTTCCTTCAGTGCTTTTAACTGCCTTGTTGATGTGTCTATATCTAAATATTCTTCCCTCCATGGTAGTTATAACATGACCATTCATGAATATTTATTTATACCTTATTTGGTGTATCGGGAAATAAGGTAGTTTGAGGTAATTAATAATAAATATTGATATGTAGTTCACAATTACATCATGGATTTTATCTCTATCTTATGAACCGATTAGTTTCTTATTCAATGATCTTCCACATTATCATTCGCAACCATTTATAAGATTTTTTCCATATGTTTCAACAATTTACTAAAACTAAATATCAAATTATGGGTATCATTTATAAATATTCAAGTAAATACATCTTAATATTATGAAAGAAATAATATTATTCTATAATTTATGAGACATTATTTTAACACATGAAAATTTATTATCATCCCTTATCATTATAGATATTCATTTGTTTTAACAGATTTTATCATCTCATTCTATATAATTTATTAAATAGTTAATATTAATTATCCAAAGAATAACCTATGGGAATATAAAACTAGGTGTGTTGTTAGGTCTTTTTTTATATACCATGTGATTATTTATAAAATAACCCAAACATAATCATGAGAACTATTACCCTTAGTTTCATTAATACTAGATCCCTAATAAACTATTTTTATCACAATAGGATTTAAATTCTCAGAATCCATATGGTCTCTAACATACAAAAACATTATGATGTGTACCTATAAATATAATTTTACTCTACGTATTCTCCAATTTCTTCAATACCTAATATTTGAAAATATGAATTCCTTCTATAATACCATCCATCATTACCCAATAACTAGATAAAAAAATATAAAATAAGTTTAGATAAATTTTTAATTGTTATTCCAATAATTCACACCCCATTGCTTTAATGTTTTAGTGTATTTCAATTCTACATATATGTTCAACGTATTTTATTAATGATCATATAAATCACTAAAAATGATCTTCTAATAATGTTCCCTTCTTAGAAAAACCATATTTAAAACCATTATTTAGAACATTAGGATATATAAACATAATATGTGGTGATATTAGTTTCTAAATAATGGTAAACAAAAAGATATTGATCAATTATCAGAAGTGATAATTAGATAAGAAAAAATATATGATAAAATTTCCATAACATACAAAATTCATAAATAATAAATTAATATTAATTAAATAATAAATATGAAATAATTATTTTTATAATTTAATAAATAGTTCATTATATTATAGTATCATTAAAAATCTTTAATGATCCCTTAGATGAGTTTATTTGAAAAAATATTAAATCAATTTAATAAACCTATGAATTGTTAATAATATCCATCATCATGGATAACATTAAAATAAAATAATAGTTGGAATGGTCCCATGGTGGATTGATTTCACTCCTACATCATGAACTACCTTATTCAATGATTTTTCCCGTAACTATAAGAATTGAAAATTTCTAATAATAAACTAGTTTTACTTCACATTTTTGTCGATATTATCTCACTAGAGTTAAATAATTACTCATTGAATTATATGGTTATATAATTATCTTCCCATAAATCACATTATAACATACATAAATATATGTATCATTATATAATAAAAACATTCATCATTTCATGATATAACAAACCATGGAAAATGATTTGGTTTCATAAATATTTCATCAAAAATTAATTATCCCTATAAATGGGTTTCATAGAATAACTCATAGAATATCATAATAATAAGCTAGATATTGAATATATGTGAATTTTATTAGTATAAAAATTCCATGCTGAATCATAAAAATCATTAAATAGTAAAATAGAGAGGAAATTTTCTTTTAAAATAACATTTGAACGATTAAATGAAAATATGGAAAATAAATTTTCCCTTTGGTATCATTAATAACTAAAAACACATAGAATATATTGAATTATATTTTCACTAAAAGAATAAATTGAAATATAAAATGGATTATATAAATAATATAATGTCTATCTTGATATGAAAATTATTTCATTCTTTATATGACAAAATAATGATTCCATTCAATCTTTTTGAAAAAATTAATAAATAAAATGCTTCAAAAAAATTATAAAAATTCCATTTTAATCTTTTGAAATAAAATTCAAACGTTGTTGAAAATGAGTTTAAATAATCACATTGTTAAATAAAATTACATTATTGAAATTATTTTAGTGAAAATTTTCAGGAATGAAAATGTTTATTGACCAAAGGGAAAATAAAGTAAACTTTTCTTAAAAACATTTTTTGCTATTTTATATTAAAAATGGTCTAAAGTTATGAAAATAAATTAATATAATATTAATAATTATAAGAAAAAATATATGTTCTATAAATATTATGTATCATATATTTTTATCAGTATAAATTTAAGATTGAAAATCATTAAAAATGAGACTGCAATATTAACACTAAAATCAATTGTAATATCTTAACCAAAACCATATTAAAGAGAGAAACAAATATGGATTACTATATTATCAAAATATTCATTAAATTAATCATCAAATAATCTAATTGTAATTATATACATCATATAAAATAAGTTAGTTGTTATTATATCATATTATAATGTAAATAAAAGGTAAAGGATAAAGGAATGCCTTAAGTCCTTTACTACTTTGTATGAATTCAATACACATTTATAATATATTTTTATTGAATATTTTACAAATATATATATATATATATTAATATATATAATAACCATATAACATCCTATTACATTTAATTAAAAATTCTCTATTTAAAATATTACTCAGGAGAAAAGTAGTCTATTTTAAATGCATGTTTCTATTTAACAATTATGGTACATGCAACTTGATCATGGATTCATAATATCATAAATATTAACAATGAGAAATATATTATTTATTCATTATATACACTTTTAAGACCACTTATATGTAGGTTACGGGTGTAGTAGAAGTACAAGTTTTCTCACGTATCTAGCCATAAAAATTTCCATCATCGATGATAAATATGGGATCAATAAAATAATGAACTCTAGTATACATGGAACTCTATAAAATATATAAGGAATTTGATATTACCCAGAACCTAGAATAAAGGATTAACATATTATGTTTATAGTTTATTTAATTAAATTATTAAATTTCCTCCAAGGTGATTTATTCTCTGTTGATACGTCTGACCACAGGTCCGTGGTGCATCATCATTTTGATGTAGAATACAAGGATTGGAATCCTTTAGAGGTGATCCACATGTTATCCATGTATCTCCAGACATATCCAAAGATGATTGTGGGTTCTAGCATGTTTGTTCCTTTTTTTTTGCAAAGTCCACCTTCTATCTTCTTATGGATCGCTTCCAAATCATTCTCCTTGATCTGGTAGAGGATGATCTCTACCATTCTTGAGGGTGTTCGTGGAGTGGGGATAATTCTGTATGCTCGAGAGATTTTCTCCAAGGATGATGTGAAGAGAACAATTGGTTATCCAGTGGAATGACCTCATGGCATATATAGATAATAATAAAATAATGTAGAATTTAATTTACTAGATAATAATACATAATTAGTACATGTCATGATAATATATTTATTATTCCACATAAAAAACCAATGTCAAATAATAATAATAACAATGTTTGTACATACATGAAATTTTCATATATTTCATTTTATATTTAAATAACATTTACCACATTAGATTTAATATTATTTCTCACTTGACCCATAAATTATTCTAAAAATCAACCTCAATATTTATTAGTGAATAATGCAGTTATGTTTATTTAATAAATAAATAGTCATTTTTCAAGGCTATGTAAATTTTGAGGAGGATTGGTGGACCATGTTATGGGACTAGTGAGAAATAATATTTAATTTCATTGTGTCCACTAATTTTTAAATATAACGTGAAAGTTAATAACATGTCATGGAAATAATAGCATTACTATTATTATTTTTTGACATAGAGTTTTTTCATAATAAATAATTAATTAATTAATTGAACATATGCTAATTATTTATTAATACCTAGTGAATTAAAATCCCCATTATGTTATTATTATATATATAATCAATGTGCCATTCAACTGGCTAACCAATCGTTGTGTGCACAACCACCTTGGTGAAAATCTCTCAAACATAGATTACTCTTCTTTCTCTAATATCTCCCCCATGAATGTGAGAGATCCTCCACCACCAGATCAAGGAGAATGATTTGGGGCTTATTCTCAGGGAGATCAAAGGAAGACATCGCAAGCCCAAGGATCATCTGTGTGAGCATCCGTAGATTCCATCAGGGAATTATGGAGATATGTGGAGAATGTGTGGATACCTATTTTACGATTCCTATCCTTGGATTCTACATTGCAAAAATGATGCACCTCAAACATGTGGTCAGACACATCAATGAAGAAAGAATCACCATGAAGATAATTCTATAATTTTATTACATTATTTAGAAATTATATATGTAACTCCTCTATTCTTAGTTCTAGGTTCTCTCATTAGTGTTTTTCCTTTGGGTTAATTTTGTGGATACTAGTTTTCATTGTTGTAATTATCCTGTATTTTTCATCAATTATGAAAATTCTCATTTTTTGGTACAAGATTAATCGTATGATTCTACTACAACCTGAACCTATAAGTGGTATTGGCACAATCATATTTTTATTTATAGTTATTTAAATAATTCATTTATGTTATACACTTTAGCAATTTAGTATTTCAATTCATGTTTAATCGTTCTTGTAATTCTAATTTATAGATCTATTCCTACCTTATCATGTCTTGTAGATCTAAATTAAATATATAATTTTATGATTAAGTTTCAATCAAGGATCCCAAAAGGAGGTGTCGATGGTTATGTCCAAATAACAAAGGAATACAAACTATGTAGTTGGATCAACATGCTGTGAATTTGTGTTCAATGCGTTAGAATTAATTTTCAAATTACACAAGATGTGTAAATTAATTCCACATGGTGTATTTAATTCTTGTATTGCATGTTGAATAGGACATACTAGTTCATGGTCAGTCTGAATACATGATATGTGGCCCACTAGACACGACGTGTAATCCCTTCAGGTCAGGGTCAAGTCGTTTATCCAATAAACGGCTTTCCCAGCTTGTTATTTTGTAATGATGAGTCTACATGGTGTGTGGACCACTATACACAACATATACTCTGATGATTTCTGATGTACACATAACATGCCATTTCTTAAGGCATGTACTTCAGATGGACTGTGAAGAAGGTAAATGCTATGTAGTAAGATATAAACACCGTGTACTATTTATTGATATCCTAGATTTCAAATTTTATTATTACATTATGTAACTCGTGAGACATATAGCTTTGTGTGGGAATAATGCTTGGACACAACAAGTGACATGTGTTTTGATGGGTATGTGTGTGTGAGAGAGAGTTTGTTTAATTAACATTTGTATAATTTAAAAAGAACTGCACATCATGTATGAGTTGTATTACAATTATAATTCTGTATGCATGATACATATCACAAAGAATAAAGTGTATGAAATTTTAAATACCTTATGGGTATTATTGGATGGGTATTCATTGGGTTTCTTCCAATGTACAAGTTATGTACAAGGGTATGGATGAGAATCTCATGATAATTCAGAAAAGGATCAAGATAAAAAGGATTGATTAATTAAATATAATGATCAAACGATATGAGAAAATTTTAAATTAAAATAATTATTGAGCAATTGAATTCTTGTTTTATTAAATGCGTTATTCATTACAGGTATGTTTGATGATCAAGAGCTATACTGGACCTTTTTATTTTTTTGGTTCCCTTATATTTTATTTTTTAAATTAATTTCATTGGCCTCTATGTCTTCGCCTTAATAATATTTAGGGAATTTTTTCCCATTGTTTTTTCATGTAACCCCCCATTTACCCCCACCTACATGTGAGTTAAAATAATGTGTAATGGATGGAGATCACAAGCTAGTGGAGATGATTCATGTTAGGAGTTGAGGTGACACTATTCCACGGAGATACAAAGGAGCATAAGTGGAAAGCATTAAACACAAACCATAACTAATTCAAGTTGTTTATCCACTGGTTTAGGGTTAGTTTATCAACTAATAGATAAAATAATAAACAATTAAACTATTTATCATACTCTTTAATTTATTTCTATGAGTTCTGTGGTTATACATTATGAATGTTTGATGTGATCAAATAATTAATGAACTAAGGTGAATACAAGATGGAATTAAAAAAATGACTTATGGATAAATATTATATATAAATGGTTAATCACTTATTTATATCCCACAAAACATTAACAACCACTTGAAAAGATAATATGTAAAAATTTACTCATAAAGTATAATATCCCTCAATTAAATATTAATTAGGTATAACCTTCCATTACGTCAGTTAGAATCAAACCATAGTTCAATGTTCTTGACCAAACCTATTTGTGGGGCTTTAAATTATCAGGTAATTATAATTTGATTCATTAGGATGAATTTACATTATTTAAATCAAGGGTTTATTTCACTAGTAGGATTTGGTGTAAGTGCAAAGCCTAGGTGGAGGAAATATAAAATAGGGATTTCAGGATTGGGGAGTCCACTCAACAAATAAAGGAGTTGTGATTCAATATAATTGGCATTTGGAATGAATAATTGAAACAATTAAATTTGATGGAAAAAACCTAATTGGGGTAATGAAAAGGGAAATGTGGATCCTTACCATTATAATGTCTAAGTAATATGATATTCCGAATCTACTGGTGAGGGATATCGGGTTTTGATAAAATAGGTACAAACTAATAGATATTAATTTATTCATTTTTCTATATTTATCAAGATAATGTAATAAAACTATGTTCATTTTAAATTTTGGAATCATCAATCAAAATGACATTACACATATAATTGTGATCCATACTCGATAAGGAAAACATTCTCACGGGCACTAATTTCCTAATGTGGAAAATTCTCCATTGGGTTATCCATCGGCATGTGAGGAAGCATTCTTAGATGGAAGAGACGTTACTAGTTTTTCCTAGAAATGTGGAGAGTGATGAAGAATTTTCATTGTTTGAGAAACATATGAATGAAGCTATAGATGTTTTGGGACTTATTCTACCATCCATGGTCAGTGAGATCTTGAATCAACATGAAGAAATGGATACATATGGCATGATGTCTCACCTACAGAATCTCAATCAAGAGAAAGATAGAGAGGAGAGGTATGAGATCTAAAATTATTTGTTCAATGCTAATAATGAAGATTATGGGCCATCTAGACAACATGTAGTCATTCTTATTGACAACATTGTTAGTCTGTACATCATACGGATTAAAGACTCAGATGAGTTGCATACAAATCTCGTACTATTATCTCCTCCTAAGATATTCTCTTGTTTTGTTATAAATTATAATATGAGCAATAATGAGAAGAGTCTATACGAGCTTCATACCCTAATACTCCATGTTGATAAGGACATGCGCTGTGAGAATCTCACAACCCTTATGGCGAATTGGAAGAGGAAGGGAGAGCCAAAAAGTAATAATTTTTATAAACAATCTAAAGCCTCTCAGTGCCATCTGACCAATAAGATAATGATCTTGAGGCATGTTAAGGAATGGGAGGCATTATGCTTTTCATGTGGAAACTCAGGCCACTAGAAGTGGAACTGCCCCCAGAGTCAAGGGTAAAGAAAACTTGCATTCATTGTTGAGTGCAATCATTCTATTTCTATATATTGGGTACTAGATTCAACTTATGGGGATCACATCTACATTCAAATACATGAACAATGTAGAATGTGGAAAAAATTATATAGGAGAGGTGCAACTTCTAGCTATCAATAGTGTGAGTCTTTCTACTCTTTCCATTGGTGACTACCACCTCCCATTGTCGATTAGAATGATTTTGGTTTTACATAGATTTTATTAAGTACCTAGTTTTACTAGGAAAATAAATTTTTTCTCGAGCTTAAATACACATTGATTTATATTCATGTTTAGAAATAAATTTTTATTATTTTATAAGGAATAAATATGTTATGGTATGGAACATTTGAATAATGGTCTGGTTGTATTAAATTATGAGAACCAAGCATCACACCCAATTTTTTTTATCTTCATTTTGATCTAGTTCATTTAAAATCCTGATCATTTTCTTTGGTCTTGGTTGAGTTTAATATAATTTTTGGATGTGAAATATATCTATAATAATCCTAATAAGCATTCCACATAGCTTGTTTGTGGGTATTTGGATAAAAGGTTGGTTTCTTGGTGATTTGGGCCAAACTGTGAGCCCATTTCTATATATAAAAACAAAATATGTTTCTTTTATAACTCTTTCAGTTTTTACATTTTCACACATTCCACTTCCCTCAAGGCCTCTGCTAACATATTAGAATCACAATATGCATTTGGTCCCCTTAGGAAAACAAAATAATCATGGATTTGTATTATTTATTTAGGCATTGGGACATCGTGTGAGCCCATATCATGTTCTAAAAAATATTTTTTTTCCATTATATATTATTAATTTTTAAATATTTTTCATTAATTAACTATCTCACTCGAGCCCAAAAACCATGGTTGCACCCCAGTATCCCATTTTCTCTCTTTGGAAATCATCTTTATCAGGGAATAGGGTGAATTTCTTCAAGGTTTCTCATGTCATTCATATTTGAAAAGGTAATTTGTTTCATTATTAAATCATTAATTTTTTAATCTATATCCCAAAAATATTCTTTCCTTAGTTCTTATAGACCTATGGATAATCATCATTTATCTTCATGAAATTCCATATTTTCTCTTGGTGTGTATCTATGGTAAGATGAAGAGTTGTCTAGTTATCATGTTGAGTTTATTTCTTTGTTCTCCTCCTTTCTCATCCTCCTTCTGATTTTTCAAGTTTTTTTATCTAACCTGGTAATGTACGACCTAGGGCTATGATATACAATGATTTTTTATGGTATTTTTTCTTTATTGGGGTTGGTATGGATAAGTTTAGGTTTTATAAACCCTTATAAGGTGTTATCAGGTGTCCGTTTCCATTCTGCAATGGTTTTGAGGTAGTTTATCTAAATCACTACATATATATTTTATGATTGATATGCTTCTTTAATTTTGAACATTATTTGTGTTCTATGTATTATTTTCAACCTTTTGGTTTAATTATTTTGTGTTCAACAAGGGTAGTTTATTCCTCACTTTGTGAAAATTGTGTTTTTTATTAAAGTGTGCACACAAAATGTTTGTTTAAATAATTTATTTGATTTCAAACTTGAATTATAATGTTTCAAACCTAAATTTTATATTTAAGTATAATTTTGGCAAGAAAATTCAGTTTTATTTCATTTTACTATTAAATAAGATTTGTTTTATTAATTGTTGCATGCCTTGATTTTGTGAAAGTTCTTGGTTAACTTTTCTGTGCTCAAGGGGATATAAATTGATTGATTTTCATTATGAAAAATATTTTCAAAATTGAAATATATGTTTTGGGTTTTTAATGTGGGTTCAATTATTGTTTCATGATTTATAGTGAAGTTATTATTGGGTTTTAGGTTGTTTTGGCATGTATTCTATGTAAGTGGATTGTTTGGCACCTTTATAAAAATGGATGGGTTTTGAATGTGTAACCTGATTTTTTAAGGAGATTATGTAAATTTTCTATTTCTTCTAATGGTGAATTTACACAACTTTATGAATATTGTAATTGGTTCATTTGATAAATGTTATCTTTCTGAAGAATTCTTAAAGTCCCATTTGGCATTATTCTTGTAAAAATTGTTTTCATTTTTACTCCATGTTGTATCATTTTGTTCCATTTTATGGTCCATAAAATTGATATATTAAATGGGTTTGGGGCTTCCAATTATAATTTGATATGGTAATGGTTGGTTTTTTTCAATAAAATAGACTTTTTGATTGGATTTTATGTGAAAAAACTCGTTATACTTCAGGAAATTATTTTATAAAAAATATAAGTGGTTTATTGATCAGTGAAAGAAATGTGAAGAATTTTTGTGGTCTATTTCTATTTTTATTATTTGGGAATGAAATTTTCATGTATAATGTATATTTGATAATATTTGTAACATGATTGATCACTAAATGGAAACTCGGGTGTCTAGGTGGCTGGATGTGTACAATTATGCTACTGATCTAGAGTGGGTTCATCCCTATTTTACGTAGCATGTTTTTTGATAAAGACACCAACTAAAAAAGAATGATGATTTTGGGGACCATAATTTTATGGGTATTTTATCCCTTCTAGTGGCTCATGCATGAGAAAAAATATTATTTTATGATTACTTTTAAAACAAGATGTGAGTTACCTGTTGCCCACAACGCACTAGTGCCTAGGGGTGTTCCAATGGCTTGTTATCATTGGATATTTTTTACTAACCATTATAATACAGTGTGTTTGACTAATAAATTTAGTGGCATAAATTTTTTATTAAAAATTATACATTCTTCAAAGATCCCTCTTGAAAACTGTTTTTATTTTGAATATGCATCTCTTTAAAATTTATTACAAGCATTTCATGGTTCTGTAAACGTGCATACATTTTATTTTATAATGATTGTAGAATGGAACTATGTTTGGAAAACATAACATTACATATTTTATTTCAGACATTGAATTTATGTTTCTATTATTTTAATGGAACTACATTGTGAATAGAATGTTGGGATAGCCTACTGAGTTTTAATACTTATGTTGATAGTTTTCTTATGTTTTTATTCCTTGTGAAGGTTTCAGATTGAATTCATTCACCATGAGAGACATGGGATTGTAGTGTTGGAGAGTGACCAGTGGGGTCACATGGTGCTGGTTGTTCATCAGGTCTGGTTGGTTTAGTGGAATCGTTCAGTTGTACATTCAACTTCTTCATATTAATTTTTTCACATCAATTTTTATATATATTTTTGTAGGATTTCCATAATTTGATTTATTTTCCTTATTGTTTATATTTGAGAAAAATTGTTCCCATTTTTAATCTATTGATGGCCTAAGAAAATTTCTCCATCTTGGGTGGATGGAGAATGCCCTTTGGGACTTGTCACGAGCTAGCCTATGTGACCTGTTCTGGGTCAACATGGGAAGGTTCATTACAAAATGGTTTCAGAATAAGTCATATCTTAGCGGTACCTATTTTTTAGATCACCCATGTTATTCAGTTGATGTCAAGGTAGATGAAGTAGTATTTTTGTTACTAGATTTTTAAATGAAGGTATAGTGTTGTGAATTCTTTCTCGATCTTATCCTCAAGATTCTATAGGAAGTATAATTTTACTAGTCTCTTTAGATCATGTTTATTGTTTCGTGTTGGGATAGGACAATGAGATTTTGAATAATGTTCTCCATGATCTCATAGGATCTAAAAAATTATGTGAATATGGGTAATAATCATGATAAGGATAACAATGTTGGTGGTGTGTTTGGAATGTGACCGCCAATTATATGCACATTTCCCTCACCCACACTAGTTCCGTTTTGTGGGTGTCTTGGACCATTCTTCAATTGAAAAAATTATTAATAAAATCCTTCTGTGATAATTTTAAATATCGGATTTCGAAATATAATATAATAATGGTTTTTAAGGTTGTGACTTTTGAAACATATATTTGGAATAAAGGGAAAATTATTTAAACGAATTGGATTTTCCATAATCTAAACATCTAGTTTATGGAAATGAATTTTTTTTGAAAGAATGGTTCATTTTAAGCTAATTCTGAAACATTGTTTTAAATGGGGTGTTTTGGGCTATTAAAAAGTGTTTAATCAGATGAATTGGTTTTATAAATTGGATTTTTGTTGGTAATGTCTTCCAAAAAAGGGACTTGGTTTCTATGGCCATCAAATTATGAAAATATACAATTTTTTATTATTAATAATTGTATAGGGGTGTTTGAATGGTATGATTTTTTGGTATTAGTTTTAAAAAAATAATTGGTTTCTAAATAATGTGGTTTTTTAAATTGTTGTTTTTTTGGATGCTAAAAAATGTTTGGATAAAGTGAGAGGATTTTTTGTTGACATATGGGGTTTTTTTCCAATCATGGTAAAATGGTTTGTTGTGTGGAAATATGAAAATGGTTTCTGATTTGGTGGTTAGTGTCCTATGGAAGGTATTTGATTTTTTAAATGGATTGATTTTTTTTGGAATGTAAAATTAGGATGTTTTTTATAATGTTTTTAATTCATGGGTTCTCACATATATTGATTTTATTTATATATTGACTGATACCTAGTATGGAATAGTGGTTACGTGCTCAGGGAAGCACGGGAAGGTTCTTGTGAATGAGACTTGATGATACACCATTTGTGAATCTGAAAATCCACTAAGATGGTTTGTTTTTTGATAGTATTATAAGATAATTTTTTTGTAAAATTATTTTTATCTGGGATTCTTTTCCATTATTTAGATATGTGGTTTGTTTGATATTCTTCCTCGTGTTCTGGAAGTGATACTCATGGTGTGACATGAGGTGGAATCTTATTGGTGGCTCGTCTTCTGAGCAATGTTCAATGGAATTATAAGGATATGTTGGATATTGTGATGTGGCCACTGATGCTTTTCCATTGTAAAAATTTCTAGTTTATCAGTATACGTATTCATTTCAAGGGTTAAATCCACCTCATTGAATGATGCGTCTACTCGTTGATGTAAAATATAGTAGTTTGCGCTTAGATTAAAGTAAATTCATGATATGGTGATTCTCTCAATTGTGGTAGTTGTGCTCGGTGATATTGATGGGATTTCCTGTGTTCCTTGTTCATGTTAGACATCATTAAATGTGAGAGAGAATGGTGAGGTGTATCTTTCAAATCTCTATTTTGGTACTATTTTTTGATTGATCTGGTGTGTTTTATGGGGTTCTTTGATCCTTAACATTCAAATGCAAGGCAGTTGATGCTTTAACCACCCGAGATGCTGCCATTTCTCTCATATTGATGATGTTGTGTAGTTTGGAATCCTAGTGGTGGGGGGATTCTGGTTATGTTTGTGCCTCCACCATTGCGGTGATGTTGTTTTGAAATTTTTATTACGGTTTCCCATCTCTGTGAATTTCCCTTTTCCATAAAGGGAGTGGTGGACATACCCCTCATGAATTTTTTATGTGTATTCCATCATGTATGTGAAATTATTTTTATTGTTTCTGTGTGTACAACCAATGTTAATTGGGTTTGGTAGTGGATTTTATCCGTCCATAGGTGAAGAGAGGTCAATGGTTTTTATATTTGGTTTCAGTGGTCCAATCATTGGGACCCTTCCCTCTTGTCCCCATGTGGTGGTGTCATTTGGACTTTGAGAGATGTTTTGGAAATGTTTTTGTCCCATACATTTGGGAGTGATTATTTTAAATGATTGTTTTCTGTTTTTCATGGATTGGGTCTGTTGGCCGTTGTATGGGAGTTTTGGTTAGCCCCTATGGGAGAAGGCCAAATATAGATCATCTAGAAATATTTTTTTGTCATAGATGGTTGGTTCTTAATAGTGAGGAGTCCATTCCATCATCCCTTAAAATTTTTGTATTTCATGATATTCACTGATTTGGGGTGTTCATTGGTGTCATTGGGGGTATTCCCAACAATATAGTCATGGATTAGTTTGTAAATGAGTGTCTTCATCATCCCACTAATTTTTGGGACGTGGTCATTAGTTATTGTTTTGTTATAGGCAAGAATATTAAGTTATATTTTAGTGGGTGAAATTACCGTGGATTAATTTGATGGATTTTGTTAATTAGGAATCCTTAGGTGTTGATCTATCAACTGGAATGTTTTATGGATTTCCATGGGTGAAAATCTTTTTTGGTGGGGATAATTGTCACAACCCATTTTTCATGTCTGGGTTTTTATCTCATTTGTTTTCAATACAGAACCTTTTATAGGGTTTGGGGTGAGGTGAATGTTTAGTTTTGAAGTTCCATATTTGGATATTCATCCTAGAATGGGTGCCACATTGTTTTAATGGGGTTGTTTGGAGATCAGATTGGTTATATCATTTTTTTCCCAAACCGTGATCATGTTTCCATACTTTTTATAAAAAAAACTCTTTTATAAATATTTCAATTTTTTACATTTCAATCCCATTACACATCCCACATAGCCTACCATGACCTACTATAAATTACCATTATCTATTTTAACCACATAAGAATTCATAATCGTGGTGGATTTGGGTTAATTATTCAGGTATTTGGGCCAGTCCAAGATCCCTTTTTCTGTTTAAAAAAATATTGTTTCTTTTATATCATATTAATTTTTTAATCTATTTTAGTCATTAAACCTCTCACTAGAGCCCACATACCATAGGAACACCCCCATATTCTATTTTCTCTCTTTGGACATCACCTTCATCAGTGATTTGGGTGAACATCCTCATGTTTTCTCAAATCTTTAAAATTGGAAAATGTAATTTGATACTTACATAAATCATTAATTTTTTACACTATCACCTCAAATCATCTTTTCATTGTTTTTTCAGTCATAAGGAGTCTATAAATGGAGTTCCGACCCATTACCTATCCTCTATGGTTGTAGATCTAATGTATGCTGAAATGTTTTATAGTTATCAAGGTGAGTTTCCTTCTCATTTCTCATCCTTCTTCATCATTCAAATATTTCTTGGATTTAGCTTCTACCATGGTCATGTATGACATAAGTTTATTTATCACATGATTTTGGATGTTTTTTTTCTCCTTTGGGATGAGTATTCATGGTTTTCGGGTTTATAACCGCTTGGAATTTGCGACCGGGTGTGCGTTTTTATTCCGGCTTTGTTTGGATGTATGTTCTCCCAAGAACTGCCTTCATAATTCAATAAAAATTTATTTCATACTATTGTAACCTTATATTTGTGATAGGTATTGTTTTTCTCCAATTCTTTTAATTATTTAGTGTGCAATAAGGTTATTTTATTCCTTGTCTTATGAAAATTATGTTCTTTTGATTAAATTCTAAACACTAAGTGCTTGTGTATTAATTAGTTTTCATTAACACAAGACTTATACTATTTATAAAAAAGGTTATATGTTTAAATTATTATATTTTTTCACGAAAATTTGGTTTTATAACATTTTTATTGTTAAATGGAGTTCGTTTTATTAATTGTTGCATGCCTCATTTTTTTGAAAGTGACTAGTTGTCTTTTGTGTGCTCATTTAAATACAAAATGAATATTTTCAATAATAAAAATTATTTGATGCATGTGAATCAAATTTTTTTGGTTCCTTATTTGGGTTTCAATCTGGTTTTTGGTTTTATAATGATGTGAATATTGGGTTTTAGGGTGTTTTGGCTTGTGTTCTTAGTCAATGACATGTTTGGATCCTTTATAGAAAACGATGGGTTTTTATTCTGTAACAATAGTTTTTGGTAGATTTTTTTTTAATTTTATATTTCATTCAATATATTTTTACACCTCTTTATTAATTATATAGTAGGATCTTTTTTATAATGTTTTATCATGAAAAAATAACAACCCATTTGGTATTTTTCTTGTATAAATAGTTTTCATGTGTACTCCATGTTATATCATTTGGACCATTTTATGGTCCGTGAAATTGATTTATTAAATTGTTTTGGGGATTCCTATTTTTGTTTAATATGGTAATGGAGGGTGTTATTCGTTAAAAGATCATTTTTATGGAATTTATGTGAAATACCTATTTATAATTATTGAAATTGTTTTATGAATATTTTATGTGGTTTATTGATCCCGAAATAAAATGTGAAGAATGTTTGTGAGATGACTGTTTCTGTATGATTTGGTAATTAAATTTTCATTTGAAATGATTATTTGATTGTATGAGGAACTAGATTTAGAACTAAAGGGAAACACATGTATCTAGGTAGGCGGACATATATAAGTTTTCTAGTGAATCAGAGTGGTTTCTCCCTATATCACATAGATAGTTTGATATTGAAACACTGAAAAAACATTGATGATAATGACAGAGACAACTAGGTTATGTGTATTTTTCCCAATCAGTGTCCTATTCATTGGAATGAATAATTTTTTATTTTTACTTTTACACTAAGATTTGTGGTACCTGGGACCCACAAAACAATTGTGCCTATGTGTGTTCCAGTGTTTTGTTTTCATTGGCTATTTTTTACTCAAAATTAGAATACATTCTATTTAGTTTGTAAATTAAGTATAATGCATGTTTTATTTAAAATATTACATTATTTAATGTATCCCTCATGGAAACTATTTTTTTAAGTTTCATATCCTTGAAATTTCTCTAAGAATTTTCTAGTTATGAAAACATGAAACCATTTTATTTTATAATGATCATAGAATGGAACCATGTTTGGAAAACATACATTTAAATATTTTATATCAAACTTGTAATTTATGTTTCTCTTATTTTAAGGGAATTACATTGGGAATAGAATATCGATATAACCTACTGATTTTTCATACTCATTCCTATAGTATTATTTTATTTTATTAGAACTTGTACACATTTCAACTTGATTTCGGTCACCTCCAGTGAAATGGGATCATTGTGTTGTAGTGTGACAAATGAGGTCAAATGGATTTATTTGTTCATTATTTCAGGTTGGTTTAGTTTTATAATTCATGTTTACTTTCGGTTTTTTCATATAAATGATGATGGTTCATTTTTTTACATAAATGTGTATTGTGTTTTCCCATATTTCTATTGTTTTCCTTTTTGTTTAATTTTAGGCGAAATTATTTCCTTTTTTATTTGTTTATTAACTCGGTGCTTATCATAATCCTGGGAGGTTCAGGAATGGATCTCATGACATGATGCGAGCGAGCCTGTGTGACCGGTTCAGGGTCTACTCAGGCTGGTTCATGACACCAAGTGTTTGAAATTCATAATGAACAAAATTCACATGACTCATAAAACAAAAAGTTGTGACATCACCACCTTGTTCTTCTAAATGAGAAGCGCCTAACAAATCTCTTTCAATATGGTTATTTAGACTCTTCTAAGCTATAACCACTTGATAGATGACATGATTTTTAACAAGGAATAATGATCAAACCATTATTGGGTGGAAAGTGTAAAAGGGACATAGAGCTTCTAGTATTGGTACACACTGATGTGTGTGGAACACATCCAGTAAAATCTATTAGTTTACATTCTTACGTCATTAATTTTATTGATGACTTGAATAGATATGGATATGTCTTCTTAATGTTGTATAAGTCAGTGTACTTTGAGAAATTCAAGGCGTTCAGGAATGATGTAGAGAATCATCTTGGTAAGAAGATAAAGAAAAATTGATCAGATGCAGGTGGAAAATATCTTATCCAGTAGTTCATCAACATTTTACGGGAGACTGGGATTGTATCTAAACACACTCCACCTTATACACCACCGTGGAATAATGTTATTGAAAAGAGGAACCATACCTTATTGGACATTATAAGGACGATGAGGAGTTATGAAGTTCTTCTTTTATCCTTTTGGCTATATTCATTTCAATATATAACATATATATTAATCTAAGTACCAACTACAGCGGAAAATGGGATTCCCTTCGAGCTATGGAGTAGAAAGAAACCAATGTTGTTGAAGACATGTGTATGAGGGTGTGGTCTGTCTGTTAAGTCTATCTAAGGAAAAAAACTAGCACCTCAGGGAAAAAAGTGTATCTTTATGGGGTATCTTATAGAAATGGAGTGATATTTCATATACATTCCCTTAGATAAGAATGTGACTATTTACATACATATCCTCTTTCTTGAGAGTGAGAACAGCCTAAAAACAGAAAGTGGTAGAAATATTGACTTCGATGAAGTTGATGCTCAAGATACACCAATGTTGTAAGAATATCAAGTTTCATAGGTCCCCGTGGTAGAGGTAGTTCCGGAAAAATAATTACTATGTTGTAGTACCACATAGGTAAACAAAACAGGTAAATATGGTTTCCTTGTCACCCAGGATGGTGATTCATTATTGTTGGACTATGATGAACCTTTAATCTACAAGGAACAAGTTTAAATATCAGAATATTCAAGATGAATAAAAGTAATGAGTTTTGAGATGGATTTAATATATTAGAACCATCTTTGGGTTATGTTGGATGAACGAGTTGATGTAAATCATGTTTGGTGTAAATTGGTATTCAAGAAGAATCTGTACATGAATGGTTATGTTAGTTCTTATAAATCAAAGCTAGTGGAAAAAGTTTTGAAACAAAACCAAGTTATTGACTATGATGAAAACATTTTTCTAGATTTTATATTTAAATCCATAAGAATCACAATTTCTTCAAATTCATTCCATGACTATGAGATTTGATCGATGGATGTCAAAAAACATTCTTCAATGGGACCTTCAAGAAGATTTCTATATGACACCACAAAAAGGTTATGTCACACCAGGTGATACTAAAAGTGTATGCAACATATAGAGATATATATATGGATTAATGAAATCATCTATGTCTTGGAACATTTTATTCAATTTATCCACAAGAGATTTTAGTTTCATTAATAATGAATTTAATCAATGTGTTTACAATCAGTTTAATGGGAATGAAATCATTATCCAAGTAGTGTAAATTGATGACATATTTCTTATTGGAAATGACATATCAGTCTTTCAATTAGTCAAGGACTGGTTGAACAAGTGCTTCTCCATGAAGGATATCAGATAAGTATCCTATATTCATGGGACTAAGATCACTTGTTATAGAACCATGAATCTTCTTGGAATATGTCAAAGTACATACATTGACCAGATACTAAATAGATTAAGTATGGAACAATAAAAGAGGGGGTTGGTACTACTATCTCATGGTATACATCTTTCCAAGAAAATGTGTCCACATATACAACATGAGAAATATTAGATGAGTAAGATTCAATAATCATCTCTGATAGTATCTATCATGTACTCCATGTTATGTATCATACATGATGTTTCCTATGAATTGGGAATTCTAGGAAGATATCATGAAAATCTAGGTAAACATAATTGTATTGTCGTTAAGACTATCCTTATGTATCTGATTAGAACAAAGGACATGTTCCTTTTTTCTGGAGGAGATGAAGAGATTATCATTAGAGGGTATGATGATGCTGGTTTTTAGACAGATCAGAATGATCTAAAGATAGAATCACGATGTGTTTCTTATATCAATGGAGGTTTTGTGAGCTGTAAGTGTTCAAATGTATCCATTTGTTGATGATTCTACAACAGATTCCAAATATATATCATCTTCTGATATAGCCAAGGAAGATGTCTGGATTCAGATCTTTGTCGAATAGCATGATGTGGTTCCTAGAAGAAAATATCTCATTACATTTTATTGAGATAATGCAAAAGTGTTAGCTCTCACAAAAGATCCAAAGTCTCATCAATGAACAAATATCATACTCTGAAAGTATCACCTCTTGATAGATTTCTATTAATGGGTGCGGTTTGGGATATCAATGTGTCTGTGGAAGAGAACACGCTAGACTCCATTGCTAAATTCTTATATTAGTAGAAGCATGAATAAAATGTGAGAGATACCAGAATGAAAGTTGTTAGTAGTAGTCTCTATTTTAAGTGGAATCCTGTTATATTTGGTTCTATAAAATCAAATATCTTTTTATTTTATGATAAAAAAATTCTTCATTGGAGGAATGTTAATAAACTCTATATCACATCATGATTGTTCTTCTCTATGACATAGTATGTGATAATGTCTTAATAATAGTAGTCACACTAAAATGTTATATCATACCACTGCTATAATGGAAACCAATAAGTTCCATGACACTATTCTTGAATATATTCTCTATGAAAGGATGATATTATTTGAACAGACAAAAATTATACAGACATTTAGGGGTGGGGACTCATGAAACATTTACGCACCTTTTCGTGGTGTGTGTCCTTTGTAAAATCCAGGATAATATTATGAGAACAAGACCCTCTACTGGGAAATACAAATTTATAAGTGGAATCAAATTTTCCAATCTACAGACATGTGTATTGGTCCCCTGACATTAAGAATACTAATAATGTGTATTATGACTCCCGCACATAGATGTATTGACGAAAACCGCGATGACACATGCTTTTATTTTTCCTCAATAAATCTATGTGTACGAGTCATAATAATCATTAATAATAATTTTAATGTCGTAGTACCAATACACACATCCGTAGTTAATAACATACAATGACACATATAAATGTGGATTTTCTACTAGTGGGTCTTGTTCTCTTAATATCCACCTGGATATTACCAAGGAATCACACCATTATAAGGTGCCTCAATGTTTCGTGAATCCAAAACCTTGATATCCTATTCCATTTGTGTCCCTTCAAATGATATCATCCTCCCATAGAATATATAATCAATAATAGAGTCATGGAGCTTCTAGGTTCTCATCATATCAACGATACACTAGGTCATTTTAGTGAGATATCTATTCTTATGAAATTATCACATACTATGTCCTGAATAAGAAAATTCAGTATGTGATAAGGAGTTTATTAATACGTATCCAATGAATATAGGTTTATCATTAAGTATAAATATGTTATTTTTTAGTGAACTAACTCTGAAATTATATTGTTTGGGGAAAAAATTATGTACACAACTTTATTGAGACTGTATTATGTTACAATGCATGAGTTATGTTTTCCAATTTCAATGGATAAAAAATCATAAAAAATAATTCAACATCATTAAATAATAATTATATAATAAATATAATATGTAATAATTAAATATAAGCTAATTAACGTTGATATGAAGTGGAAATAAAAAACAAATTCCATCACTTCATGGCAGTTATAGTTCATACGTATACATTAGTAGCATTATAATTTTGTAAAAAATTAATTGGTATGAGGGTATATAATTTATTACTTTTATAGAATTATAATTTTCTTCTAAATACTATGTATACCCAATAAATTATACTATATAACCACATGATATTGATGGTTAAGAAAAAGAAAATATTTTCCTTCATGGTGTTGGTAGTAATAATTAAATAGGATTTTCATAAATTGATATTATATCGTAAAAGAGAAATACTCAATACATTCAACAAATACACATCCAAGGATCATAATAGTTTAGTGTACATGTAGAAAATTAAAACAATATTATTATTTCATGACTATTCTTCAACGTCCACTATAATTATCCTCCTATTTATTACTCTTTATGGGAATACACTATATAAAACATTCTTCATAACATGGGGAAAGGATGTATAATTATTGGTGACCTCAAATACTCAGAAAACATAAACCTGGATGTTATCAATAAATGATCATATGAAAGTAGAAAATTCAAATAAGGGTTTGAGATTTCGAATATAATTTAAAAATTTAAAAAACATCTACCATGGATCGTAATTTTGGATCCAATATAAGTATAGAAACCATTTCATATTTAATGGTTAAAATCCAAGACCATAAATTAATAATGGATTAGTTGTAAAAAACTAATTTCCAATTTCATTATGGACCATGAAACATCCACTATTTCCCATAGTGTATTATGTATATAAGACAATTTCTTATAGTGGGTTAAGCACATTATCTTTTTTCTAATCATTATCTCTTGATATCTAATGTTTACTAAATTAATATGAGGAAGATAAAAGTCATAAAAAATTTAACCATACATTGTTTTTCCAAAAAATCATTATACTAAAATCATAAATTAACCCAAGAACAAAATGGGTTTCATAACGGTATCATCATACCACAACTCATGGGAATGAAATAGGATACATTATAATTTTAGTATTTCAAAAAATAATAACCCATTGAAAATGAACAGGTATCACAATAATATTTTTATAATAAATATAAACCATCCATTGGAATAATAAGGATGTAATCATTTGAAAATATCCATAGTAATTTCTATGATAAATAGATGGATTTAATTTTAGATAGAATAAAATTTTAAGAAATCAATTAGGACATCTCTGTAAGAAAATATCATTTCTATATTGAAATCACATCCATACAATATAAAAAAATTCCAAAATATTTTATAAATTTTTTTCATTATAGGTAACTATAAATATATGTTATGGGAGAATTATAACATTAATTGATCATGATGGGGGGAAATATCCTTCATATTCTACATGTTATAACAAAAAATCCATTCACATGTTTGGAAAATATTAAAAAGAACCTCATTCTAAAATGATAAAAATGTTACCATCAATCCATTTTTCAAAAATAAAAAAATGTATAAATCTAAAATAAAAATCATTCAGTAATGGTAACCAAATTACATGAAAACATATTTTAAAAAATCTTCATAAGAAATAAAAAAGGGTTTCTATCGGAAGAGAGAAATAACATTGGTTTTTTATAAAAATTTTAATTTTGAATGTTCATTATATAAAGAGATGAAAATGACATTAAAAAATGTATTTTCATTAAATAATTTTTTAGATTAAAATTCATGAGTATAATGAGATATAGATCATAAGATATAATTGTCAGAAAGATAATATTAAACAATCCTAATAAATAATGATATTTTAACATAAAAATGGTACACTTTGGTCTTTTTTGAATCGTAATCCTCAATAATGAAGAAACATATATGAATATTACTATCCAATAAATTTCAAAATAAAAATAACAAATAAAAAATATTTGAAACAATTCAAAAAAAATAAGAGGTGAATATGTAATTTGAAACGTAGAAATAAAAAGGAGTCAAAACATCTTACCTTATGTCTTGACATACTTCGTAAAAATTATAAATTCCAATAGAAAAAATATTGGTTAATTATAAATATATTATAGAACCATACATTTATATTTAATAAAATATTTTATTTAATTATTACACTTTATTAATACTTTATGAACAACTCCATGATATGATCATGTTTCTGATATTAACTACTTCTGTTTTTGTTAATGTTTTCTGTTGGGATTTTTAGTCAATTTATTTTGATCATGGTTAAATAATATAATAAATTATAACCATGATATAAATATAATACATATTAATTATATATTTATTTAGATTCATCCATCAATTCATTAAATAGAAAATGTAGTACATCGTTTAAGAGAGATGGTAGGCCGTATGTATACAAGAATACTGCTTCCATTTTCTCGAAGGATGAAATAATTAAAAGGAAAATAATTATCTTAATTTAAATAATAATTATGATTTTATTTATATCAAATATATTTATTAAATTTATACTTATTTCATTCTATATAATTATTACGTGAAGAATAAATCACATAATTTTGCAAGATGGTAGTCTTTCGTACACACGAGCAACGTTATTGTATATCTACAGAATAAAATTTTTATGTCATAATTTATATTAAAATTACATAAGTGTAATTATTTAACATATATATATATATATATTAAATATATCATTGAGAGGTGGTGAGGGGAAGTAAATTATAACGGTTCGATTGGCGGTAGTCCACCATACACACATTCAATAGATTTGATTCCCACTTAATTAAACAAGAGATACATTATAGTAATGAAATTATAATAATAAGTTCCCCTTATATGTTATAAAAATAATTTATTATGTCATCAAGGATTATGAATAATTTAATGTTTTAGTAGATGAAATTAAATGAAAACATATAGTCAGGAACTATACATCTTCTTTGGAGAACCCCTTTTATTTTAACATTAAAGAATTTTTAAGGTTTCATAATCTAAATAATACCTCTTTGATGTGAGGATGGAATAAGGAAATTTATTTTGGTATGTACAATAAAAAACAAAGGGATTTTTATTTGTTATGAGTAGAGAATAGTGGTTTAACTTTATATGAGGGGGTAGAGGACACAATTGAATGTTTTTTAAAGATAAAGTCATAACTACATTTTCAACATTCTTAAAGTCCCAATAAATGATCATTATAAAAAAAACTTTATGAGATACAATCTCATTATTTCCATAAAATGGAGGATTTATATGTTTTTAGTCCATTTTAAGCATAAAATTATTAGTTTAACCCTTGGGGAACTTCTAATAAACTTAAATGTGGTAATAAATTTTTTCAATTTTTAATAGTTATTCGGAACAAAAATTATGTTGACCATATAATATAATATTAATTATGAGGATTCATAATATAGATCCATTTATTCTAAATTCTATTCACATAATATGAAAAAATTAATTTTATAATTACACCTATAGATATATAAAAAATGTAGTTATGCAATTGTAAATTTTCAAAAATTTAATGAGTCTTAACAAGGAATTCAGTATAAATTGATTACAATGAAAAAAAAATTTAAAAAATTTTAATTGAAGAATGTATACTTTTAAAACCATAATATGTTTAATTTCGTTTACTGAATGATTCTAACGAATTGTTTTTCCTATAAATTTTTTTTAATTTCATGATAAAATAAATCATTCTATAAAAATATGAAAAATTGACTGAAATATTTTTATGATATTTAGGATTATAAAATTAATTTTATTTTCTATATACATTTTCAATATCATTAATTTATTTTCCAAGAATGTAATAAAAATTTTAGGTTAGAAAATACTGTTTTAAAAAGATTTAAAGACTTTACTAAAAAATAATTATCATTCATCAATAAGATTAAATTATATAAATCCATTATACTAAATATTTTAGAAAAAATTACTCCTATATATAGCTTCATGTATAAAAGATAGGTTTTGTAATTCCTAGACCACCGAAAGCTAGAGATGGTGTATTACATTATTGTATTAGTAGATTACAAAGAATAAAATATATGATGGATTATTATATAATTTTTGGAAGACAATACAATATAGATGATACCAAAAGTGCATTTGTAAATATAGAAAGTACAAAATGATACATAATAAAATGAAATAAACATCATCCTTGAAGTATTATTTAGGGTTCTCTCTTTTATAACCCAGTGAAAGGAATCATAATAATGGTGAACTGAAAATCTCAGTAAGGGTTAAATATGGTGGAATCATGAATCAATAATAATTTAATCATAATCAATTAAACATAAGTAATATGGAATGATGAATAAATGGAAAAACATTCCAACAATATGCTTAGAATAAAAATGCACAAAAAAATTTCATTGTGAAAACCACAAGGATAGAAATAACTAAATAATTACAAGTGTGGATGCTTGATGTTTGGATGTCATGTATTTGGAATATGAACCATTATACTATCGATATAGTTTATGTATGTTGGTTGAAACCTATCTGATTTTTTGGAAACAAACTCGAAGGGTTTATTGTCAATAGATTTGTCTCATGAAACATGTTGTTGCAAAAAGGGTATATAGTGGGACCCATCCATCTCTGCCAGTCCGAATAATTATTAATATATATATTTAATACAATAATAATAAACCTTTTTGAAATCTCTGTTGAATAGAGGATATAGATTTAGGTATATTTCCTCATTTAAAATAGCATTCAAAATAAGCATTGCATGTGAAATAGTATATAGCATAAGGATATAATCATATCCCAAATACAAGAAAATGAATACATATATGAATTTTAATTTGAAATGAAAATTATCTCAAAGGAGTAGAAGATACACTACATAATAAAAATAAGGTTCACAATACCAATTAATTCTCACGGAAATGGAAATTTAGGTAAAGTCCCTTACCACATTGTAATCAATCAAATTGTATGAAAGATATAAATAATCACCAAATGAATAAAATTATACCATGAATATAAATACAATAATGATATTATATATGATATTTCAGTGAAAATACACCACATACCTAAAATATGTGGAAATAAATGTAAATCTCATTGAATTAAAAGTGAGAGGAAATACCCCTTAGCTTATTCCCGAATTTGTTTTTTGATTGATCTTAATGACGGGAAAAAATAAATATATATTCACTAATTAAAAATTAATGAACCTACTATAATGTTTTATGATTTAGTTTATCATTTTTAGGTTTATTCATGGACTTTGTATGGGTTTAAGAGGTCCAATTTTATTATTTTGGAAGCATTTTCTTACTTGGATATCGTCATCAGTTTACTCGCAATCATGAATAGAAGTTAGTTTGAAGTGGGGTTAAACATCCAAAATTGTTAATATATATTATTTGTGAAATTATAGAGATATAAATTATCTTATAATTTTTTGGTTTATATACTAGGAGGCTGAATCATTAGATAAAAGGTAATGATAAATGCATAGATTAAGCTAGAGGTTTTGTGCATAATGAATCATTTTGTATTATTATTATATATAATGAATGTGTAAGGATTCCATAACATTAAATAAGATAAAATAAATATATTGCCTTCTTTTCTACCATATGATAGGTTTAATGAACATTTTATATTATTGTAATGTAAATTGGAAAATCATTTTCCTTGAAAATGCAAATTAACACATCTCCGACTATGTTATCATTTATAATAAAAAAAGAGGGGAAAGAAGAGTTGCTGATAGAATTTTCAATTAACATAGAAACATTATATTGCATATAAGGTAAGTTATTTTTCATAATATTCTTATGAGAATTGGTGAATGTTGAAAGATAATAAAATAATTTCAAACGAAAACCAAATAATTGAAAATAAGAATTTACCTCATGAATCTATGTTCCTTTGATAGCCTCTTTAGGATAAAGGAATTTGTATTTTGAGTAGACTAGGTTCTTCTAGATGTGTTTTAGGGTTATATAGATAAATTTATCAGAATTTAGGCATGTCTTTAAGTTTGATAGGTGTGAATAAATTAGGGTGTTGGGGTGGTATATAAAGTGTAGGGGATGAGTGTTTTCATAATATATTAATCGTTAGTTTATTACATTACACTAAGATAAGAAAAAATGATTATTCCATGATTAAAAAAAGAAAAAAGTTCATTTTAGTTTGATACAAGTGTTTTTACCTTATTAGGATATCATCTGTGACTCAATAAATCATGTATTTAACATTTATCATAAATTAGCGTATTTTACTATTCACCACAAATTCATGTATTTCTGTAAAATCCCAGAAATTCTCAATAACCATTTTTTAACATTTAGAATCCAAAAATTATCACCATTTTATTAAAATAATTTTCTAAATATGATAAATTTATTTTGTAATTATAAATGTCATTTAACCAAAAAATACCAATTTTCGATTAGATCTTATTTAATGAAACTTTTAAAAAATAACTAAGGCATCCTTAAATTATCCTAAAAATATATGGAAGGAAAATATTTATTTATTAATGCATTTTGTGAAAATTAATTATCTTTGAAATGATTTAATTAATTATAATATTAGAATTATATAATTATTACTCAAAAATTATCATCACTTAATTAAAAATTTTCACCCTTATTTATAAGGTGAATAATTTGTATTTATACACTCATGGGTGAGGGTACTATTTTTTTGATGATTTAATATTAATAACGGTCGTATTAACCTTCATATCATTAGGTTTCAAATCATATTGGAAGGTCTATATTCACCCAAAACTAAGTTGATCATATCAGACTCTAAATATCATACTGATCAGAACCGTGTATGTCCGTTTTTTGATATTCAAAACACATAAGTGGAAAATAAAATTAAAATATCTGGACTATGCTTATCTCTAATAAATATATATGTTTTTTTATAGTGTCCCAATTCTTCATGTAATATATGCTATCTAATGATTTTAAAGTATTTAATAGAAACATACAATAAGTTGTTATGGGTGTTATATTCTACACACCTTCCAAAAAATTTTCCTATAACGTGTTTAGGAATAAATACCTCTAAAAATATGTGGGTGGTTCATCTTCATAACATCCTCAAGTTCCCAAATTGCATCCTCTATTTTATGGTTTCTCCTAAGAACCATTACCGGATGAGTCAACAGATTTCTCTATACATTCTTTATTGTGTCAAGAATACCGCTGGTCTCTTTACAGTAAGACAAATCTTGTTCTATCTATATTTCATAATACGGGATAAAGTGCATTGGGAATGGAATATATTTGTTTAATAATTACACATAGAACACATTATGATATTTTGAGAGACTTCATTTTTTTTCTAAATTCTATGCAACATCTCTTATTCTTTCTATAATTTCATACATTCTGATGTACCTAAGTATTGGTTTCCCTTTCGTACCGAACCATTACACACCCTTCTATAGAGAAAATATTAGAAAGACATGATTCCTTTTTTGAAATTCCATATCCTTTATCTAGTTTCAAACAAAAAATTTTCCCAACTTTAGGATGATTTAATATGGGCCTGTATTTTCTTAACCTATGTAGTTGTCTAATTAATATTTTCTAGTCCTATAATATTCCTCTTGCCAACTTTAGCTCGACATGTTGGATTTCAAATCCTCTTACCATATAATTGTTCATATGGCACCATATTAATGCTTGAATAGAAATTTTTATTATAGTAAAATTCCACCAAATCAAAGTATTGATCCCAAATAACATTAAAGTCAAGAAAGAATGATCTCAACATGACTTTTAGTGCTTGAATAGTCCTTCTAGACTGTCTGTCGGTTTAGGGGTGATATGTTTTACTCATATGATGATCAGTAACAAAATCCTTATAGATACTTTTCTATAATTTTTTAAGTAAATCAGGGATGTCGATCAGACACATTTTGTTGATCTTCACCATGATGTCTTAAATCATCATTAATATATTCTACTTCTAAGCACTCATGTTGTAAATCAGCGCTTATAGTAAGGAAATGTGCTGATTTTGTGAGACGATAAAAAATTACCCATATGGAATCATTCTTTCTAGGTTGGTGTGGTAGTCCTGTGAAAAAGTCCATCATAATTTCATCCCACTTCCACATAGGAATAAATTTAGACAGAATGACCCCTCTATTATATTGTCCCTCTACCTTCACTTGTTGAATAAATAGACTCATTGACACATTGTCAGCTATTTCACGCTTCATGTTATCCCACCACAAATGTTCCTTCAGATCTATATACTGAAAATCTTTTTTTCACAAATCCGGTTTAGGATAATTGGTAACCTCACAACCAATCATCAAATTATCCAAAAGCAAATCATCTTCAGAAATTCAAAATTCAAAAAACAGCACGAACCACGTGTCCACCTCAAGCCTCACAACCACCTCGAGGAGCTTGTTAACGTGAAATCTATATTTACCACTAATCATACCACCGGTGAGACAAGATTGATCACTACACACCACCATTCATAGCGGGATGATGGCAGAGTTGTTGTCGGAGCATGCTGCCAGCGAGACAATTTGGTCTGGCCACCATCGTCATCAACCTTCTCGGAATACAGGAACCCGAACTACATTCCTTGTGCCACTACACTGTCACCACCATCAACGTCGAGGAAATGACCACACACCACATTCACCGGTGTTCCTCATCGTTGCCACCATCAACAACCACCAGCACAATTAATAGGTCCTCCACCCCAAAAACCATTGAAACAAGTTGGATTCACCATTTCACAAAAAAAATCAAATAGATCCATGAAAGTCAAACATGGAAAACCCTATTGCAACCACCCCAACCACTAAAGGAAACCCTCACAGACCCTCAAAGTACTCATCCACCACAAATCTAGTGAAGACCTCAACATGATGAGAACCACCAAAAGACAACAATTGACAACTGAGAGAAAACCTTTGAATGATCTGTAAAGTGTTCCAGTGAACAACACGACAATCGTTGCAATCCTGTCTTACGCCCGCGGATTAGACCAGTAGTGTCATAGAAGCCCAAAGTGTATCGCCACAGCAATAAAGAAGAACCACAAGATCGCCGCGGAGAACACATGTGGAATCCAAAGAAGATCCACAACAGGGTTGAGGTGGCGGCGAGAAAAACCCTAGCACTGCCAGCTTCAAGCAGAGACGGCCAAGAGAGATCCTTCAACACTTAAAAACAACGCAAAGAAAACAAGGAACAAACCCCCCTCCCCCCTCTCGAGGCCACTCTAGACCCATAATCAACCTTAATGAAACGAAGTCACCTTTGCACAAACTGAGCCCTGCCAGCCGAGTCGCACACACGACAACATAGACGCATTGAGCTGACCTATCCGATGACATTATTCAAAGGGAGGAGACCCAGGAAGAGATGTTCAGAGAGGGGAGGAGTGTGAGAATAGAATAGAAACCCTAGTCACCGTGAGAGAGAAAGTAGAAGCCACCCTGAATCCGTTTCACTTAGTAGTAGGTTCCCTTCAGATCTATATACATCACGATGATAATAGTGTCTATTGAGAAATTTGAGCTATTAAAACAATCTAATAATTCCCTTTTTTTCTCGTGTATTAATGAAATGCATAACCTATTCCCAAATTTCATAACTCCATCCACATACATATATTCTTCCAATCATCCATCCATAGCAGCATTAATTTTTTTAGATTATCCTCATCATATTAAGATATTTTTATCTCTTGTAGCAAATTTGGTTTGTCAATAATTTTAAAAGGTATTTTTTCACCTTCCTTAATAATTCCCATGTCTATCATTAGTATATCCATGAATATAAGATCTCTCTTGATCATCATTTGGGTCAGAAGTCCATGATCTTTACTGTTTAATGCATGTTCCACCTTATTTTTCTTTCCTCGGACGTAGTGAATTGAACAATCTAAATCGTTGAGTAACTCGATCCATATACATTTCCTCATGTAGAGCTCTTTCTTTGTAAAAATGTATTTCAAACTCGTTTGATCTATATATATCAATAATCATTCACCAAAGTGATAATGTATCCATATTTTTAGAGTAAATATTATGGTCACTAACTAAAAATCTAGATTTGGGTAATGTTTCTCATCTATCTTAAACATCCATGATTCATAAGAAACAACATATTCATTTTTCATAAGGACACAGCCGAGTCAATTATTTGATGCATCACTATATATCACAGATCCAACATTTCTAAATGAATGATTCAAAATTATAGCATTGAAAATTCTTATTTTCAATTCTTCAAAGCATTCTATAAATTCTTGCATCCATACTAACATAACCCCTTAATGTGTGAGCCTAGTTAGCGTGTTATATAATCATGAAAAATTATAAATGAAATAACTATTGTAACCTGATATGTCAATAAATAAATGTACCTCAGTTATGTTTGTTGGCATGGGCTATTCAATGATTGCCTTTGTCATCATAGGATAATCTAATATTCCATCCTTAGAGACGATATGGACATGAAAAGAACTAACTGAATTTTTTTTACAATTTCAGGAATGTTTTATATAATTTTTTTCTTCTAATTGTTTTCAAAATTACCTACAAGTGATTTTCATGGTCTTCATTGATTTTGGTGTATATGATTATATCCTTGATAAACACAACAATATTGTCGTAATGATATTCCTTAAATATAATATTCATTATATCCTAGAAAAAAGGGGTGCTTTAGTCATTCCAAAAGGCATTAATATAAACACATAATACCCATAACGGGTTTGAAATGATATCTTAGCAATACCTTCCTTCCTCACATACAAATAATTATATCATGATCGAATCTTAATCATAGAAAAATATTTCTCTCTATGAAGGTGATAAAATTAATCATCAATGATAGGAACAATATACGTGTTCATTATCATAATAGCATTGATCTTCAGGTAGTTAATGCACATCCTCATGTAAGCATCTTTCATCTTGACAAAGAGAATAGGGGATCCCATTGGGGAATCACTAGGGAGAATAAATCATTTATCACTCAATTACTCTAGTGGTTTCTTGAGTTCTACTAATTCCATAGCGGCCATTAAATAAGGATTATTTGATATTGTTCAGGCACAAAGAATTAAATATATTGAGAACTCAACATCCCACACTAGTGGATTCCTAGGTAAATCCACTTGAAAAACAACTATGAATTCTTACACAATTGGTAAATCATCAATTTGAATATCCATAGATGATGTTTTCTCTTCCTCCCCAAAAAATTAATTTATTGTAAATAATGAAGGTGGATATGGATAATATCTAGATGATGATTCTTATGCACTAAGGATAAGGGATTCTACATCATTCTAAAAAATTGTAACATCATTCTTATTACCATATATTTACATTAATAATTTTATATTCAATTATTACCAAGAATTATGTCAAAGTGAAACATTGTTCTGATGCTAAGGTCAGAAAACAAAGTTTGTTTGTGTGTCATAATGGGGACTGACTGTCACATCTTTATTGTAATGATATTTTCCATTGGTGTTTTGATTGACATCTCCATTATTAAATCAAAATGGAATTGTTTAATTTTCATGAAAAAGGGACGAAATAATGGAAACCTATGATCAATAATCAATTAATTAATTGTATATGTTTGTGGAAATAATTAAATTACCATCCACCACATCATAATGAACATAAACATATGTAGTTTTAATTTCTTATGCTTTACCTTTCCCTCATTTCCTTTTCTAAGGCATTTTTATTTTATTATTATGAAACTCATTTCCATATTTTCCCATACCTATAAAATTATAGCACTGAACATCATTTAATTAGTTTTTCCCTATGCATTCATTTGATCGATGACCCTTTTCTACACACTTATTATAATCTCAAATTAATTTCAAGCATTTCCTAGGATGATTCTTTCCACCGATCTCGCATAATTGTAATTGCTTCATTCCCTTCATCTTATTTGGATCTACACTGTTTCTATGGTTATGAGAAAACTTCTTCTTATCATGGTTTTCCTCGAACCAATTTTATCATGAAAATTCCTTAACCATTTTTATGGAAATACTACAATTTAATCATATGATGTAAATTTTTGAGATGCTAGTTCCCTTTGAATAATATACTAAAGACCATAAATGAAATGATCGATATTGTATTCTGAATCATATATGTAATCTATTTCATACCTAGATACTCTTGTGAAGGTAGCTTAATAATTTGTAACACTCTATTTTTCGTTTAGCTCTATGATAAATGTTTTCCCCCAAATTTACCCTTCTGGTAAAAGAGGTCGATGTAGTACATGTAGGTGTCTAATCCAAAGGGACCGAAGAATTAACCTTGAGACGCTATGATTTTTTGGAGGATGGGATGGGAAGTGGCCAACATTGGTTTTGATTTTGGATAGTTTTAAAGAACACTAAGAAACCTATGTGAATTAAATTCAATTAAAATGGTTTGTTCTTAGGATTATGCTTGGGGTGGATTGACTGGATTTTTACTTCTTTAGACAATTTTGGTTTTATTAATTCTTGTTGAATCCATTCTTCAAAAATAACACTACCTTCATCATTTTCTGGTTTGGGGCTTACTAAACACAATTAATTATCCCCTATAAATATAGAGAATAAAATTCATGATGTCTCCAAGGTATATGGTCATTTAGTACTTGAATTGTTCTTGCTCAAACACAGTGAAGATGAAGAGTAGAAATTACTGACGAATAGAAGTCTTAAATAAATTATCCAATTAACAAGAATTCATTCATAAAATAACATTCAATCCCACCATTGCATCCTCCTACAATCAAACCATTAAATGGTTATCCCTCTATTGATGGTATACTCTCAATGGTGGGTAGAAGATGGCTATCAATAATTGGATTGAAGAAATTAAAACTGCCGAAATAATGAGCACTCCTCCATGTGTGTGAATGAAATTCACACCTATGTGTGAACTAATTCAAAACAACACAGAGATATCACTATGCTTTTTGATAACACAGTTTCAATAAAAGAAATCGAAATATAGAAGAGAATGAATTTTATTAATAACATAATGATACAAAAAAGAATCATACATGGAAATGGAAAAAATTATAAAGGAAATTTGGAAGCATAACCTTAAAATGAAACAAGCAACACAAGATGACAAGAAAAAAATGAGATGCCTAATACCTTAACCAAAAAAGTCATTATATAGGCATATTAGGATCCATAGGTCCACCTCCCAAAAATACATTCACCCCCAACAATTAATAGAGTCCAAAGGAGGGTGAAGAATCAAAAGGTAATTGATGTTACAAAGTTGAACACAAAACCAGCCAGATTCGTCCACTGTTTTGACGTTTTCATTTGTCATCGAAGAAGGTAGAATTTGGAGGGGTCGTAGAATAGAATTATTCTATTCGATCTGAACTCTAGTAGCTAAATTTTTTTAGGAAATTTGGCACTTCCGTGTGGATTTTATGGTCTAAATGGTGGGATGTCATTATTTGCATTTATGTCGGGCCCACCATTTAAATCTCAACTTCATATCCCTTTATCATCATGAAAACATTAGAATTAGCTCCATCCAAAGTCGAATAAAATTATCCTAATAGTTTTTTATCTTTCTGATGTATAAATTTGAGCTTTATTGAGCTTGGTTTGTGGGGCCCACATTTGTTTGATGGGTTTTAGGCCCATTAAGCTTATTCATTAAAAGTTCTGCATTCAGGCGCAAAAATATCCATCTCCCCTTGCGATTCATCCATCAGACCAAAAAGATAAAATATTCAAAATAAAGTGAAGAAAAGTATACCAAAATATCAAACTAAAATGATCAACAATGTCTTTTTCACAAGCAATTTATTAAGTGGTCCCAAAATGACATTTTAAGCATGAATAGCCCAATGATGGGAAATGAAGTTCAATTTATGAATTGGAATAAAATTGATGTTTATAAAAATTGAAACATATTAATATTAAGATATTAACAATGAATATTAGCCACATTCAGTGAGTAATCACACCCCCCAACTTCAATTTTTCTAGTCCCATGAATAATATATTACAAAAATGAAATTTGAATCCCCTTTTCCCAAAACAATTTAATACACATTTCTCACCCAATGACATCATACCAAAAAGAAATTATGAAATACATAAAAATAATTTAAAACAAGCTAGGTCCATAAGCATATCCAAAGCCCAAGACCATTCCTTTGTTCAAATTCATCGCCACATTTCATCCAATTTCAATTAAGCATGATGAAGTGTTGTGAATCACAAAAGATATAGGGAAAATTTTATTGTTCAAGGAGAAAAAAATGAAATCCCTAGGTGGGAATATTATTAAACATTAAGATGAGTATCTTATTTTTTGAAGATTTTTTTAGATTGTTTTTCTAAAAAAATTAACCTCAATAGATATGAAAATACTAACTCTGGGAAAGAAAACTATGGAGTCACGATCCCCAAGGGTCGGACACCACACATATAGTCAATTCCATACTCTAAAATAGAGATATACAGCCTAACTCTGGGAAAGAAAACTATGGAGTCACGATCCCCAAGTGTCAGTCGCCTCGCATTTGGACAAAACATTTCCCTATGTGGTTGTTATTTTTTTTCAAAGGTATTGATTTTTGTTTTTTTAATACTCTAATTAAACTAAAAGTGACCCCAAAACCCTATGCTATAATGATAGGGTCCCGAGAACTCAAATTTATACCCATGATCCAGTAGACATGCATTGTGGAATTTTTATTAAGAGGATGAAAATGTAAACATTGGAAAATCAAATCAGACAACAGAACTTTCCCAAAAAAATGCTAATGAACTTAAACATTCATAAAAATCAGAATCAGGGAATGTAAAATTTTATGATATCCAATTTAAGTATTTTTAATGTGTGTTATCATGTTCATGGTTAAAGGAAATTTTGCTTCCACACATATTTTTTTTAACACAAGAACAAAATTTTTATTTCATCTCTCCCCAACATAGAAGAACATTGTCCCCAATGTTTAATGAAAATAGAAGTTAAAAGTGGCCAATAGAGTAGTTCAAAGAAGAAATTAAAAATTATAATCATGGAACAAATTCACTTGGTTTTTGATGTTGAAGTTCATGATGCTCCAGATTACTCCTTTTATATCTTGGGGGATGTAGTCACCTCCTTGATTGAACATGTATCACCCAAAATAGTTCATGAACCATACAAATAAGAAAAACGAAGACAAAAAAACAACACAACGATTTATTTAATTCCCAGTATCATATTTTTATGGTTTTACTTGTTATTTATTTATTCATTTTTTTAATTTTAAAAATCAAACTGATGATACATTGTCTTCATTATATTTTCTAGGTAAGGTATTACTCATGGATCACACTGTGTGACACTGATGAATATGGTGCTCCCCTTTCATACCCATCCATACTCATAAAAGAAGAATAGGTCAACAGTATAAGGAAGATTAAAATTATATCAAATTGATCCACTAATACAATATGAAATATAAATTTGATTAAAACAAAAAAATGATTGGAAACATGAATACCACGGGTTTCCTTCCATGCAGTTCTTAATTTAAACATTTAGCTAGACTTGAACCCACCAACACATCCTATTTCAACATTAAAAATTTTAATGACCTCATCTTTCAAAACATCAACATGATTGAGATTGTGTATCCCTTGTGGTTAGTAAGAAGATTTTGAATTTGATTCATCAACAATCCTATTTTCTAAAATGAACGAAAAAATCCATGGAATACCAGAAATGGATGATCTTTTTCCTTCTATAGTCTTTCCTAATAAATCAAAGATGAATCCCACTTTATGAGTTTCATAAGATGAATGAATGAAAACACCAAGCTCTTTCTTAACACAAATGATGGGATACACGAGTGGGGATGAAGTAAAATGATTATGAGTTTGTGTTGATTGAATTTCCATAAATAAGATTGGAAATTTGAATCAAAATCAGATTCTTCTACAAAAAAATTTGAATGAATAGGTTCCTTATAAAAATATAATTCATCCCCAAAAGTGTCCATTTGAATTCTAGGAGTGGGTATGAGCTCAATGTTTTGGATTTATTTCAATGTTTCAGCGATTGGTGGTCCTAAAAATTCACTAATGGATCCATGTTAAGGAAACTCAATCCATAATGTCACATTATTGTCTTTTTAATTCAAAAAATAAATTTATTCATAATTTAAACACTCTTTAGCTTGACTTTAAAAATTTCCTGACCAATTCAATTCATTATCTATCTCCGAATTCCCAAATTCTAAAGTGATTTATTCACATGTTTTAAAGTATTGTAGTTTTATCCTCAAAGATGAAACCTCAAAATTCATTATATCCATTTGATTACACAATTGTTCAAGAATGTTTTCTGAAATAGAGTTGATAGATGATTGTACATCAAGGACATCCTCATTAATTATATTTTCAATCACTCATGATAGGTATGGAAATTTATCTTTTGAACATTCACAATTACCAATACAGTTCATGTTATCGGGAGTGGGGTATTCATTCAAATGTTGATCAATGTAATTAAAAAACATTAGTGATTCCCAATGTGGATTTTCTAATTGATTCCATCATGAGTTTTTGAATGGATATTATTGATTATACTCCATTGTATTAATTTGGAAAATTGTTATCATGATTTTTTGGATTCAAAAAAATAGAAAGGGAAAAAGAGAGGAGAAATGGGGATTAGAAAAGAGAAATGAGGGAGAATAGAAAGATGTTATAAGGAAAGTTACTTTGTCCCCGACTACGGCGCAAAAATTTGGTTGTGCCAAAATTTACACTAATGGTAAAAGCAGCCGATGTAGTACATGTAGGGGTCGAATTCACAGAGACCGAATAAGTAACCATGAGACACTATGATTTTGTGGAGGATGGGCTGTGAAGTGGCCAACATTTTTTTATTATGGATGGTTTTAAAGAACACTAAGAAAAATAAGTGAATTCAATTCAATTAAAATTTGTTGATCATAGGATTATCCTTGGGGTGGATTGAATGAAATTTTGCTTCTTTCGAAAATTTTGTTTTTATTAATTCTTGATGTTTCTATTCTTCAAAAATAACAGTACCTTCATCATTTTCTGGTTTGTTTCTTACTAAACACAATTAATAATCTCTTATACACATAGAGAACTAAATTAATGATTTCACCAAGGTATATGGTCATTTATTACTTGAATTTACCATGCTCAAACACAGTGAAGATGAAGAGTAGAAATTACTGAAGAATATAAGTCTTAAATTAATTAGCCAATTAAAAAAATCATTCCTAAAATAACATTCAATCCTACCTTTTAATCCTCCAACAATCAACCCATTAAAGGGTTATCCCTCCATTGATGTTATACTTTCAATGGTGGGTGGAATATGGCTAACAAGAATTGGAATAAAGAATGTAAAACCGCGGAAATAACAAGCACTCCTCCGTGTGTGTGAATGAAATTCACACCTATGTGTGAACTAATTCACAAAAACACATAGATATCAATATGAATTGGGATAATAATGTTTTCATAAATAAAATGGAACATATAGAAGAGAAATAAGTTGATTAAGAACATAAATTTACAAAAAATAATCTTACATGGAAATGGAAAACATTATAATGTAAATTTGGTGGCATAACCTTACAATCAAACAAGCAACATAAGATGACAAGAAAAATATGAGATTCCTACTAACATCAACAAAAACTCATTATATAGGAATATTAAGAGCCTTAGGTCCACCCCACAACAATCAATTCACCCCTCAACAATTATGAGATTCAAAAGGGGGGTGAAGAATCAAAAGGAAATTGACATTACAAAGTTGACCGCAAAACCATCCAGATTCGTCCACCATTTTGACGTGTGCATTTGTCATCTAATAAGGCCGAATAAGAAGGGGTAATAGAAGAGAAATATGCTAGTGGATCTGTCTTCTAGTATATGTAAATATTTAAGGAAATCTGGCATAGCCGTTTGGATGTTATGGTCGAAATGGGGGGGGGGGAACTTTATGTGCATTTCTGTCGGGCCCACCATTTAAATCTCAACTTTAGATGCCTTTATTATCATGAAAACATCATAATAAGCTCCAGAGACAGTCAAATAAAATGATCCTAATATGTTTATCTTTTTACTGTAAAAATTTGTGCATCATTGGGCTTGGTTTTTGGGCCCCACATTTGTTTGATGGGCCTTAGGCACATTATGCTTTTTCCAGCAAATTTCTGCAATCATGCGCAAAAATCTCCATCTTCCTTTGAGATTAAGTCATCAGACCTAAAAGATAAAATTTTCCAACTAAAGTAGAGAATCTTATACCAAAATGTCAAATTAATATGATGAACAATGTATTTTTCACAATCAATATATTTAGTGGGACCAAAATGACAATTTAAGCATGAATTTCCCAGTGATGGGAAATGAAGTTCAACTTCTGAATTGGAATAAATTGATGTTTATGCACATTGAAACATATTAATATTAAGATATTATCAATGAATATTATCCACTTTTAGTGACTAATCAGTAAATAATTTCCCCTTCATTATCATTCGTTGCTAACGAGGGAAATATTTGTTGAAGAATATTTCTTTTAAAGTTCTCCATTCCATATCATCTATTTATTCACCATATGTGGTATTCTAAATAAGGGACAACCATTGATAAGAATCACCTTTAAGGAAATATATTTCCAATACTACCTTTTGATTCTCATTTCATTTAAAGGGTTCAAATATCCTTTCAGGTGACTTGATAAACAGCTCTACTGCCACTGGATTGGTAGTCCCACAAAAATATGGGGTCTTATGTCTCATGAAGCAGTCCAATATAGGTATATCTTGATTTTTCATCAAATCCTACATATTTTTTCCCAATATTGTCTTGATTTAATCTTCTCCAACACTAGCTATGATATCTTGTTCAATAGGGAAACCCCTACATTGTCCATGGTTATTTATTCCATTTCAACCATTTGGTTCCATCACTAATCAATGGAAAAAAATAAATAAGGTCATAATGAATAATTTCATTCTATAAAACACTTAACATATATTTTAAATTTATGAAAAGATAATCCAATTATCATAAACGTGGTTTCTATTTACTTTTTCATCCGTTATAATGATTTGTAAAGAAAATTTTAAATATCTTATGAATAACCAACAGGAATTTCAATGTATGCATGATATAAGGCCCATGTTTGTGTACCATGATACCTCTATTCAAGCTTGAATCTCTTCGTAGGAGTTGTTGCTCCTTGGTACATATGTTTGTTGGGACTGCTTTGTGTATATGGTTGTATTTGTTGTCAATAGTTTTTAATGAAGATCAAAATGAAGGATATCAAGAAGTACTCCAATGAAATGGAGGAATGGAAATTCAAATGATTGTTGTACAGATCATAAGTTCAAATAACATGTGTCATAGGTGAAACATTGTTTACAACAGGGAATAATGTGAGGTATAATCCATATAAGGATGATTAAATAAGAATGGGGTTTTGATGAAGACCATGAGATTCCTCATGATTGCATGAGAACCATGCAAGAGAACCCGTGAATAATTGAAACATAAGTTTTTCATGAAGTAGAGAATGACGGTTGAAGAAGAAGACAATGTGAAAGGGATTGGAATTCTGAGATAGCCATGCAATTCACATTGCATCAAAATATGATGATTCTACAACTAATCTATCAAAGGATATATATCATGATAGTGGATTTTGTGTTAAAAGAAGAAGAGTTTTTGATGGATACAAATCACTGAAAAGAAGTGTTTTTGAGGAGATCATGCTTTTTGAAAATGCAAAGAAACGACATATAAATTTGATGACAAAGGATATTTCATGGTGGGATGTCGAGTTCATGGTTTGTCATTAATGATCCATGTTTGATTCAAAAACTTTGATAAAGTAATGGATGATCTGGAGTTGGTAAAAAAAAGAGAAGATACTTGGTGGCACCATTTTCCAGTGTTTTCCAAATTTTTGGGCCTGAAAATCGACAAATGGAGAAAAGTGTTTTTAGAAAAGATACTTGCGCACTATGTACTTGAAGGACAAGAAACTTGCACGCCATATGTTTTTGAATATCTGAAAATGGAAAATGGAAAAAGGATAAGGGCCATGCAGGTTTTGGGCTGGTCGCACAAGAGACTTGCGCGCTGAGAAAGGACTTCTGCGCCGACACCTAGGAGGTTTGGAAAGTTATGTTCCAGATTTTTTTTGTGATAAGATATTTAAAATATGGCAACGGAAAGAGGGTCACTCATGTATTGGTTTGGTCGCGCAGTTGTGTTTTGCAATAGAGTCTAGGGCAAAAGGAGATGTGAGATGAAACTTTCACGCAAAGAGGAGGTTTGCGCGCCACCACGTAGGGTGTCCTTTTAGCATATAAATAGTGGAACACCCCTCCCCATTTGTAACGAGCTCAAAACATTGAAGAAAATCAGATCTCTCGTCACGCATGTGTGGTGGTCGTTCAAGTGGTGGGTGGTTGCGCAAGTGGTGTGTGGTCGTACAATAAGACGTTATGCGCAAGTTGTTGGATGTGCGCCCAAGGTGGTTTGCGAGCGAAAGGATGTGAGTCGCACAAGTTTATAGTTGAATTTGGTGGTGTAGCGCATGTCGTTTGGTAATACTTGTGCGCTAGTTTGGACTTGCGCGCCGAAGACTTGTGCGTCGGGCTTGGAAAAGAGCACCAGGTGTTTTCGGAGTACACCCGTCTTTTTGGAGCTGCACGAAATATGAAATATTGCTCTATACCTTCAGTGCAACAGATGGTTTATTCATTTGCGTAGACGGTTGAACAGTGAAAATTTTGGTTTCGTGAAGAGAAGTGGTCCCGCACACACATGACTGGTGTTTAACATCCTCGTTGTGCTTTGCGAAGAGAAAAAGAACAGTTCGTGAAACTAAACTCAGATCTTCACAGAAAGAATGGAATATATCAATACAATTAGGTGTTAGTATTAGTAATCTAAGGAAGAGAAGAAGAAGTTTTAGTGCATTCAGTTATTTCACTAAAGAAGAAGATTGAATACAAAAGAGCATCAAATCAGTACTCTGATGAAAGTATTGTATCATGCTAAACAGGAGACAAAGACATCAATCCAAATCTATAGAATATACCTCCACGTCTATAAACTGAGTTTGACTTCACCCAAGGCAGTGAGATAGGGGGAGTCAATGGGAGTGACCCGAGAGAAGCAGTGAGATATCCTTGAACCATTGTAAAGGGAGTGAGCCTGGGACAGATTGACTATGCCTAAACCTTTGTAATCCACAACAAGTGATGTATAGTGGAATTTGGTATAACCAGTAACATGTTGGCGTGTGCTCCTTGGATGTAGCCCTTAGTGGTGAACCAAGTATATATTGTTGTGTCATCCCTTTTTCATGTGAATGTTTCATTGCTGATCATATCCATAATACATGTTTAACTAATTCCTACCATCATGGAAACAATATCCACAACTAAAAAAAAAAATTGACACCCTGATTCACCCCTCACCTCTCAGGGTGTTCTGGGGTCCTACAAGTGGTATCCGAGGGAGGTTCATGTATGTTGGATACAATATGGTAATACTATTCAGAAAAGGATTTGAGTTTTTTCAAAATGTCAACAATGAAGAGCAATATTGATAATGAATCATTCATTTCTGAGTAGAATCCTTCATTATGAAAGACCATGAAAAATAGGAAAAGGAAATAGAAGAAGCAGTTGAAGAAGTACTTGATATCCAAACAATATGCAATATCTGTTTCTCCATTCCCTTCCAATAATGAAGAAATATCAGGAATGTATCAAGCTAGTGGATCGTGATTCTACCAATGGAATGTAAGACACATCTATCGCAAGTGATTAGGAGAAGATAATAAGTTATCTTCATGATATTCTTGACGAAAGGGATGATCCTATTTTTAGAATATTTCAATGTATGCAGGCTGAGATCAATCGATTGAAAGAGATGCTGATAATTCGGAAAAGTGCTTAGAAGGAAAGTTTCTTGAATGTTTAAATCTCACCAAACAGATTAAAGTCTTTTATAAAAAATAAGAAGTAAATAAGACTCTAAAAAAATGATCCATGACCTTGAATCTGAGCTGAAGAAGAGTAAGGAAGTCAAGAGTTTTATTTTGGAAGAAACATCCAAGAGATTCAAGGAACTTGACTCTTTGTTACCAAAAAAAGTTAACATGAATGAATTTTAGGTTGAAAGATTGAAGAAGACATGTGAAGAGAAGATGATCATGATTGAAGATCAGAAGATCATCCTAAATATTGAAAGTCAAAAATATGTAGCCCAATTGATAGATCTTAAGAAGACACATATTGAGACTTCACAAAATAATGAAACAGGATATGCTAGTACTCAATGTTCATTATAGGATACTATAGCTGAAATACCTCCAACATGTGACAAAAATATTATGACAACTCTTGATTATCCATATCATGAAACAATATATGTTTCCATTAAATGCACACTAGAGGATTCTAAAGCCAAAATACATCCAACATGTGATAATAAAATCATGACTTCACTCATTGATATATAACAAGTAACTAAAAAAGTGAAGGTACCATCCAAACCATCTTGTACACATGTTTCTAAATATGTTCCCCCAATCTGTGCAGGCTGGAAGAAAAATTCTAAATAAGTATGGATGAGGAAAGGTGAGGAGAAGAAACCTACCTCATGTCTAGGATGAATGGGAAGAAAAAGGAAGAATATGGTTCCCCAAATAGAGAACAAAAAATTAAGAAGAAATCCCAACAAATTCATACAGAAGATATAAAAAATAAAAGATTTGTGGGTCAATATTGGTACTGCAATAGATTTGGGAATTGTGCACTGGACTGTTGGGACAATCCCTTTAATGGAAAATCACAAAGGAAGACAGTATCAAAGGGAGGAAATCTAGAGAATAAGAAGAAACATCTACTTGTCCCGAAGCATCTATTTACAAAAATCAAATTTGGAATTCTTGATAACATATGTGATGTATACAGCGGAAGTGGTCAAAAGTAGGTACATGTTCAAGTCAACATGCATTCACTATTGATAGGAAAAGAAGATCTCTGATACCGTCTAAGTATGAAGCAAGTACCTTGGGAATAAATAAGATGAATAGTGAAAACACACATTTCCCCAAAAAGATCTCCAGTAGGTAAGCTGAGATGACCCAGGATTTTAGATCCATAATATTGATGGGACATTCATCCACAAGAGAAACTAAGAGAGATGAAACTCGGATGAACCGATGTGAAAGATCCAAACCTGATGAAACAATTCCCAATGACATGTTGGTCATTTGGACAGAAGATATGGACAAATTGAGGAAACTTGAAAATCCACAATCTAGGGCTAGTGGTAATGGAAAAAAACATTCACGTGATGAAGAAAGAGTTCACGAGAGATTTCAAACCAAGAGAAACGCATGTGTCAATGAAGATCTGAGTGAGAGATGTATGAAATCTGGTCACATTGCAAAAGGGTGTCTAACCATAATACAAGAGTAAGAAGAAGTCCTCTCAAGGAGTAATAATGTATCATTCAAGAGAGTTATTAAGTAGAAAAATTTTCCATACAAAGAATAAGAGAATGTGAAGAGAGCCATGACACTTCAACACATATCTGAACATATGTTCAAATGTGCAGGCATAAAGACTGGAGTGATGGAGGAACATGGTTGAAAAAATCACATCAACCATGAATCTCATATTAATGAAACAAGGAGGAACCACCTTATACCCAAATCATTTGTGTATTGTATTTGTGCTAATAATGCAGGGAAATGAAGGTGAAACATGCTCCCAGTGGGAGAACCTGAGAAGTAGTGAATGTTGTCAACTAATGATAGCTATGTTGATGTAGTTTCCATCCTTAGATGATTCTTCAATTGATATTCAGTGATTAAGATGGTGAAGGATCACTCTTAAGGAATATGATGAGGAGTGTTTCCCTTGAGTAGGATAAAATTGAAGAAGCTTCCAAAATCCCTATTTCAATCAATATCAACTCTAATTGGTATCAAATGTCGTTACTCTGTAAATTTCATGAAGAACATGTCATTGGAGATGTTATGTAATTTCTCAAACTCTACTTCTAGGTTACTCAGAAAAAAGATCATTCTACATAGGGGGAGTAACTGAATTGATCTGTGACATAAGAAGAATAGAAGTGACCCAAGGCCACTTATCGTGCCAATAGCAATTGAATGTTTTTGATTTATTTGCTGATGTGAGTGAAGGAGATTCATGTAGATTATTCCCTATCACATTTAATCTATTTATCCTGAATTGAAATTGGTAAACCTTTGAAGAAAATATACATTTATTCTCATCTCATGTGGTATCATGATCTATGAATAATGGACAGCCTAGTTGTCTAAATAAAATCCTCTTTATTTCTACATAGAGAAATGCTCAAGTAGACTTCGAGTGAAATGATTAATGAAACATTTCACAATTATAGATTGATACCCTCCATACCATGAGATTTGTATTTCTTTTCAATAAGGGGTAGATAATTTGAAATGAATGTTTGAACAGAAATTTGAGTGAAGAGAAGATTCTCATTTTGACATTGACGAATTCATTTCAGAAGATATGTAAGGTATTGACAAAAAAATAAAAATGGGAGATTGTTGGGACCACGTTGTGTACATGGTTGTATTTGTTTTCAATATTTTTCAATGTAGATCAAAATTAAAGAGATCAATAAGTACTCCAATGAAATGGAGGAATGGAAATTCAGATGATTGTTGTACTGATCATAAGTTCAAAGAACATGTGTCAAAGATGACACATTGTTTACAACAACCAAGAATGTGAGGTATAATCCATATCGGGATGGTTAATGAAGAAAGATTTTTTTATGAAGACCATGAAATTACTCATTATTTCATGAGAACCATGAAAGAAACTCCTTGGAGAGTTGAATAATATGTTTTGCATGAATTAGAGAATGATGGTTGAAGAAGAAGACAATATGCAAGGGATTGGAATTCTATGATGGCCATGCACATCACATTGTATCAAAATATGATTATGCTAAATCTGATCATTCAAAGGATATATATCTTGATATTGGAGTATGTATTGAAATAAGAAGAGTTCCTGAAGGTTACAAATCACCGAAAAAAAGTGTTTGGAGGTGATCGTGCACGCCGGTTTTTGGAGCTGCATGAATACTGGAAGATTGATCGATACATTCAGTGCAACAGATGATGTAATCATTTGCGAAGATGGAAAAATAGTGAACAATTTTGTTTTATGAAGAGAAGTGGTACCTCACACACAAGACTGGTTTTTAACATCCTTGTTGTGCTTTGCGAAGAGAAGAAAAATGGTTCATGCAAATAAACTCAGATCTTCATATAAAGAGGAGAATATATCCATACACTCAGGTGTTAGTATTTGGAATCAAAGGTAGATAAGAAGAAGATTTAGTTCATTCAATTATTTCACTAAAGAAGAATATTGAATACAAAAGAGAAACAACTCAGTACTCTGATGTAAGAATTTTCTCATGTAGAACAAGAGACAAAAAACATCAATGCAAATCTATTGAAGAGACCTTCACATCCTTAAACTGAGTGCTACTTCACCAAAGGCAGTGAGCCAGGGGGAGTCAACGGTAGTGACCCAAGGGAAGCAGTGAGCCATCCCAGAACCTTTTTAATGGTAGTGAGCCTGGGATAGAGTGATTATGCCCGAAGCTTTGTAATCCACTGCCAGTGAAGTATAGTGGAATTTGGTAGGACCGACAACTTGTCGGCGTATGCTCCTTGGATGTAGATATTAGTGTTGAACGAAGTTAAATTTTTTTGGTCATATCATTGCATGAGAATGTTTCATTGCTGATCATATCCATATTATAGGTTTAACTAGTTCCTACCAACGTGGGAACAAGATCCACAACATTAATAAGAAAAATTTGACACCATGATTCACCCCTCCCCTCTCTGGGTGTCCTGGGGTCCTGCAATGTGCTAGATCCACATCCACTTATTGTATTCTTACATGCATGGATTTTATTGGAAGACCCATATAGTTTCAACATTATCAAAATTCTAGGATTTTACTCTATTCATATCCTCAATGTATATCTTAGGGTTTTTTTCCTAAAACTATGTTTCATAAATATAAATTCCAAGGTTGCTACTAAACATTCTCTAATACCAATTGTAACTCTCTGATCCCAGAAACCCATGGCCGTTGCATTACATTATAGTATTGAAATGATTATAAGGAATAAAATATAGAAGGACCAATAATTTTTCATTTTTGAAAGACTATATAACATACATGATACCCAAATTACTTTTTAAGTGATATAAAATACAACATGATACAAAATAAACAGAAATCAACTACCTACTTGAGAGCATATTCAATTATCTATACTTAATAATCAGGGGAAAGGAAATATAATAATGGTGAACTCGAATTATTAGTAAGGATTTTATATATTTTAATCCTAAATAAATAATAATTGAATAATAATCAATTGTGCAAAACTAATATTTCATGATGAATAAATGAAAATAGTTTTCAAAAATAAGATGAGAATATAAATGCATCCATATATTTTTTCATAGTGAAAATCTCATGGATAGTAAAAACTAAATTATTAATAGATTGGATGATTTTATTTTTGAAGTCGTGTATTAAGCACATGGGCCATTATAATATCGGGACATTTTAGGTATATGGATAGAAACTCGTCTGATTTTTTGGAAACAAACTCGAAGGGATTTGTCACCAACTAATTTTTCACATGATACTTTTCAATGCTTCGAGGGGAAATATCCGGCCCCTCATGTAACTTCCAGTACAAATAGTTATTTATTCATAGATATAGTAAAAAACAATATGCCTTTTAGATATCTATATTCAATAGAGGATATGGATTCATGAAGATTTCCCTAGATAATATTGCATTCATATTAAGCACCGTATGTGAAATGTTATATGTGATAAAAAATAATCATATCCATGATATAAAAAAATGGATAATTATTTGAATAATATTGTCAAATGAAAAAATATATCCAAGGTGTAGTAGATATGCTATATAATAATTATCAGGTGAAAAAAACCAATTATGTGTCAATGAAATTGAAATTGTGACAAAGTCCATTACCACGTTGTAATCCTTCAAATCATCCAAAAAAAATTAATAATCAGAAAATAAATCACAAATGACATGAATAAAAATAAAATCATGATATTATATATAAAAGTGTTTTACACATACATCAAATAATGGAAATTAGTTGAAAAAAACAAAAATCTCATGGCCTCAAAAGTGAGATGAGAAACCCCGTACCTTATGCTCAAAAGGGTTCTTAGATTGATCATAATAACCTGAGTAATCAAATTTATCTCTAGTTATTAATAATTATAGAACCAAAAATATATGTAATTGATTTATATTAACATTATTAGGATCATTCATGGAAGCATTTTCTTTCTTCGTTTTCATTATTGGTTGACCTATATTCATGGATTGATGTTCGTTTGAAATGTTGTTAAGAATTCAGACTAGTTAATTTATATAATTAGTGATATCTTAAAGATATAAATGATCTTATAATGATTTTGTTTATATACCATGAGAATGAATCATTAGATAAAAGTTAATGACAAACACATAGATTAACATGGTGGTTTTTTCATATTGGAGGTGTTTTGTATTATTCTTTTATATTATGAGTTTGTATAGATTACATAATGTTAAATAAGATAAAAAACATATAATCAGATATTTTTAAACCATTAAAATGGTTTCATGACTTTTCTTGAATATTGTAATCCAAATTGAAAACATGTCATCCTTGAAGGTGATAATTAGCACATTTGAGATGGTGTTTTCATTTATAGTATAAAAGGAGGGAATATAAGGTTTGATGATGGGATATTAAATTATCATAAAAATTTATAATACATATAAGGTACTAAATTTTTTTATAACATTTAAATATAAGAGGTGTGAATAGAAATGATAATGAATGAACTAGAAATGAAAATAAAAGAATTGAAAAGAGAAATTTACCTCTGGAAACTATCATCATTTGAGAGCCTATTTGTGGGATATGATTTGGTCTTTTGAAAATGACAAGGATTGTTCAATGTGCAGGAGGAGATTATGGATATATTTTATAAGAATTTAGGAATATCTTGAATATTAAGATATGTGAAGAAATGAGGGTGTGAGGTGTGGTATTCATATTTCAAGGGATGATGATTTTTATATTATTTTCATCATTATTTTTTTCCCTGAGACAAGAAATATTGAGAATTACATGACCAAAAATTGTAATATGTGATTGTTAGTTTGAGGAGGGTGTGCATACCTCTGTAGTACATCATCCAAGACTCTGTAAATCATGTATTTAGCATTTATCATAAATTATCATACTTTACTATCCACCAAAAAAGAATGTATTTTAGAAAAATAAAATAAATTCACCCTAACCAATTATCAAAATTTAGTATCCAAAAATGATCTCAAATTTTTAAAATAATTTTTCAAATATTATTAATTTTATTTTTAATTAAAATCTTTTTTAATAAAAAGTACCGATTATAAAATTACAACTGATTTTAGGACACATTGAAAAATTTACTAAGGTATCAGTAATGTATCTTAAAATCATATGGAAAGAAAATATTGATTTATGAATACATTTTATTTGAGTTAATTAGCTTTTAACTTATTTAGTTAATTGAAATTTTGGAATTAAATATTTATTACTCACAAAATTACCAACACATAATTAAAAATATTCACATTAATTTATAAGTTGAATAATTTTTTATACACTCATCGGTTAGTTTATAATTCATTTGGCCAATTTACTAATCATAAGGTTCATATTACTAATCATTAGGGTAAGGTACTATTCAAAAGTTTTAGATACTATTCACCAAAAATTATGTTCATTCTATCAGACTGAAAATAGCATACTGATCATATCCTTGTATATCCATTTTTTCAAATTCAAAACATATAACTGGTAAATTTACTTTTTATGGATAGGTTATGACAATATCTTATAAATAACAATGTGTTGTTTCATAGAGACTCAGTGCTACCTGAAATATTGGATATCTAATGAATTGAAAGAATTTTAGTGAAAATAAACAAAATTTTTGGGGTGTTTTTTGTTATGACCATAATGTTTAAATTATAACATTAATAATATACCATGGTTCATTAAAAAATAGTGTTGGGTGTGACAAAAGCTAATGAGGAAATGAAATTTATTTGAAAAAAGAAATTCCAAAAATCTTGAGCTGATAAATCATAGCCCCTAAAAAATTAACATCATCCTAATGAATCCATGTCAATGGAAAAATCTTCTGAGAAAATTTTTCTTCACTACATCCCCAAGATCGCATGTATCATTCTATATTCATTATTTATGACAAAAAACCATGACTAGGTGAGTGGTCTTGTTTTGTATAACATTCTCTATATGATCCAAAATCTACACAAGTTGTTCCTCATAAGAAATACCAAGCTCAAGTGGTAGTACCTTTGAGTTATATTCATGAGAATGAATAGTTATATACATTGTCTGGAGGGATACATAGAACACGTCATTGAATTAAGAGTGTTGTAGTGGAAGCACCAATCGATAAGATACAATCAAGATACAATAAATAAATTAAAAGGAACATGTAAACCTAGTTCTTAGTTTTCAAATATTGAAAAATCTCATTAACATATTCCATGGATAAATTCATAAAAATACAATGTCCCCAAATATAAATTCCAGATCACACCAGTGATTTTTTTCATAACCCTTCTACAGAATTTATTCTACCCATTTGTGATGTTTAATAGATCTAAAATTCTCTTCAATATATTTTCCTATATTAGATAACAATATATTTATTTCACCATCATCAGCTCAATACATTGGAGTTCCAAATTTATTTATCTAGGGGACTCCATGAGGATATATTTGAATGTTATAGTTATAGATATTATTGTATAGAAAATCATCCTTTGGATGATTTTGAAACAAAATGGATTTGAAATATAAGGAACATGATCTCAACATATCCTATGGGTATAAAATCATCATCACATGCATACTATCTATCTGATGATGATATATTTTTCTCAAACAAAACTCCATATAAAGATCACACTGAAGACTTTTCCATACCATTATGGAAAACTGAAAATACTAACAGGCTATAATAGCACGTAATAAAACATGGAACAATAAAACATCATTAATGTACATATTTCAATGATTATCTAGAGATTAATATTATCTGATTGTGATTAATAGTGAAAAATGTGTAAGGAGATTATATAAAAAATATATAGCATTTTTCCATTTATATGTTTTTCAGAGTCTATTGAAAAATCTAGGGAGATGTATTTCCATTTCTATTCTTGTATGTGAAGTGTATGTAACATTCCTATATCTCTCATAATTATAATACATATACAACATGGACTAAGATAAAATCTATACAATATTTCTCATTATTCAATACCAAAATAAAGAATATTTTAAATATCTATACAGCATTGTACTTATTAGTTGAATATAGAATAATGTATTATGAGCCTCTTTAACCACTCATTATTCAATTCCAATATGGATGAAACAAAATCAATAGTACTTAAATATATCATTTAATCACAATCACTGTTGATATCATGAACGTATCTCACATTCCTTTTTATCTCCATATCATATTTTTGGGCATCTCTTATCCTCACATGAATAGATGGTTGAGAGAATATTAGTGACAGATAATATTTTTTCAATTTCTTAAATATTTTATTATCATTCCTTTGAAAATCAATAAATGTTGGTTATTTTGGAATAATTATCAATAGTATGCTATAATGATATTTTTAACTCAAATCATCATTCTCCATGTTTTATTTTCATTGGTGGTAAAGTATCAAGACTCCATAATATTTAATCATCTCCAACCTTCTTCTCAATAACATATTGAACTCCTTAAATGTGAATATATATTTAAATTTTTTTCAATTGGTATATATATCAAAAAAAATTCTATAAATATAATGATTCCATATAATTAATGGAAGATATACCATATGCATCTGTCACACCCATACCACGAGCACCTATGTTTTTATTATTTTCTCGGTCCTGCGACTTTGGATAGAGTCGGTTTTGGGTCCGGGTTTGAATTTTTGAAGCATTGTTTTTTTCGGTGGGTATTGGGCCAGTGCGCAGTAACCGCACTGCTAGCGGCCACTATGCATTCGGTCTAGGTGGGTATACGGTCTCCGCAACGCAAATAGAGACCATGTATTCGCTCCTAGAGACTGCGCAATTGACTGATTTTTATTATTGTTGTTATTATTATTATTATTATGACTTTTATTATTGTTAATGTTGGATTATATTTATTATTATTATTATTATTATTTATTTATTTACTTACTTTTTTATTTTAATTTTCTTCTTATTTTTTTTTCTTCTTTTCTGCTTCATTATTATATTCTTCTTTTTTCTCCACGCGGTGTTGCCCCCCTGTCCCCCCTGTTTCGACGCGCACCCCTTGAGTCTTCCCCAGGTCTCCTCCTCACTACCCTCCTTGTCTAGCCTCTTGCAGCAGCGTCCCGTCCGCCCTTGTCTGCCCCAGTGAGTCCCGAACTCACCCCAGCCGCGCGCTAGTCGCCTCCCGGCTCTCCGCCAGCTTCATGTGCCCTTCTCCATGCCACCCTTTTGCAGATCCCATAGCGTCTCATGATCATGCCTTCTGCAATGCCTATGCTTCCTCTGTCTGTAGCTCCAGCTCGACCCCCCACATCTGCTTCTGTAGCAGCACGCGCCTGTAGCACTCTGCCAGAACCTCCATGTCCTTCTATCCATCACCCCTTGCAGTAGTTCCTCCGCCTGCGTCTCCCACCTTCTGCACGCCCCAGTGCCTCGACAGGCATTACCCAAGCCATTTGCCAGCCTCGTTTCCCCACTCACCCACCAGCCGTTCGGCTCCCACCTCATGTGCGCCTGCAGCACCTCCCTCCACAGTCCCCTGCAGTAACCCACAACCCCTCCTATTCTCCGTCCTGTGCAGCAACCCGATCCCAAACCCTCTGTTATCCATCTCCACACAAATTCCCTTATGGCCTCCTCCTTCACCTAGCTACCCGGCACACTCTTTCAGCACCACACCCGAGTCTTCTCGCACTGCCCAGTGCCCATGCACCCTCTCCTTCTCCCATACACAACAGCGGCCACACCGAACTCATGTTCTCCTTGTCACAGGACCCCTGCTCAGCCTCGTATCCCACTGCTTCCCCTCGCTACCTGGATCATTCGCACCCATCCCATCAACTACCTCGCATCGCCACTATCCAGCGGCCCTCTCCGCAGCCCATGGTCAGACCACGTCCAACCACGCGGACGCCTTCTGCTATTTCCGGGACGATGCCTTCCCACGATATGTTTCCAGTTGCGACCCCCACCCATTGGCATACCATTTTCGTTTATGCTCCATTTGATATTTATGTTTGATATATATATTCTATTGTTTGATTAGAATATTTTTATTAAATAATTTTTTTTGATCGGTTTGACTTTTTAGGACTCGCGTGGTGCATTACCAAGTCAACGCCATCACCGTGCCTTATTTCCATGCTTGCATCGTCATCGTGCCTTAGTCTTGAGGTAGGTCCCCCACTACATTCACATTTAAATTTATATTTTATTAATTTCTTGATGTTGTTATTATATTTAATAAATAGAAAATAATATAAGATAATTAATTTATAGAATATTATTTGGTGTAAAAAGATCAGTTTATTTTATACATAACACATGATTTATTTTCGGGATGATTGGATACACAATAGTGAAGGAATTCTCATTTGGTTTTTGAACATAATTCATGGAACTTAAAATGTAGTTTTTCTTTAAATGATAAATTATTTCTTCTAAAGCATGAATGACGGTTTTTTGGATTTCTTGAGAAATGAGGTTTTTCTTTAAAATTGATGAAGGATCATTTTGAATAATAATAAAAATAAATTATTTTGGAAGAATCTCATTGGGGTGACTCCTGGGTGATCTTTACTGTACGTTGACTGGATTACTTGTGTGTGATATCTGTTCTACTTGATTGGTTTTTTTGACTCACTCATTTACCATTTATTATGTGTGTTGACATGGGAACCAGGCATAGTGAGTGAATATTCTAAGAATGATTGTTGCACTAGTTTAGATTACACACTGGATAGTGTCCCCATAGCAGAGGAATATTGAGTTATTAATGCTGTGGGGATTGGGCCCCTCTGTTAAACCATAAAGGGATATACCAAGCATTAAACCATAATGTCTTCATCACATTAGGTCATGCCTTCAGGATGAGTCACATGTATATTATGTTCTGGATTGTTCACGAGGTCCTAGGTTCAACCGATGTTTCTTTTAGTGTTTATTTGTATGTGGTGGATGATTGAGACGTCCAGTTCGGTTGATGGCCCATGAGTGCCACCTTTTCAATTTCCCTTTGTGTGTGTGGTGTGTTATGAGTGGATTTACTTTTGGATAATAAATAAATTTTGGATTTCTAAATGGTTCCCAAAAATGTTTTAAAATGAAAATGCACCAATTGATTTTTAATATTAAACATATTTGTAAATCAAAAATGGAAATGGTCTGATACTTGTTTTAGAAATAGATGTGTGTGTGTGGAAACCCATATTTTGTATAATTTAATTCCAACCCGTAATTAAAAAATCTTTTTATTTAGAGGTATTTCATTGGTAATGGTTTTTTGGGAACACCTATTGAGTTTTAATTGTCATGCCAATAATGTTTTCCTGTTTTTAGTTTTGTTTCCATTTTTAATTGAGCTGGCTTTCCATGGGAGAGTGTTGGTTGTGGACTGGTGAGCGACTCTCGGAGTCCCGAGGAGTTTTGGTTGTGATCAGGTTAGTTCACTGTTGTTAGTTGTTCCTCATTTTTCTTGTCTATAATTTTCATTGGGTCATTCTACTTCTTTCACTGCTTTATTTTTTCAAAGGCCAAATCATTCCCACTCGTCCTTTATTGATGCTCTGGAACTTGTCGCCAATCCTGGAGGATCGGGAACACCACTCGGGTCATGTTGCGGACCAGCTCGGGTGATTGTTTGAGGGTCAACCTGAGTTGGTTCAGGACAAAATGGTGTCAGAGCAGACCCTTATTATCAGGGATGTCTGGGAGAAGGATATTAAGATAGTCGGGGCATTGAAGGTAGGTTATGGGTTGTTTCTTGATCACCAACGCTCGTGATGAGACCTGAGTTACCAGGGTTAGTCCGGGATTTGAGTCTCTTTTCATTAGTTTCTATGGATTGAGGGATGACAATGGAGGTGAATCAGTTCACATTGCAGCCTCACAAGGGGTTGTGACCCCTGTGGAGTCCATGTTCCTAGATTAATGTCCTCTTAGTGTTATGCCTTATTTGGGGCATGGATCACCTCTATATTGTTGGGTCAGACATATGCACTAGTTTCTCATAATAGTTAATTATTATTGCTGGTGTTTTGTTTTAGAATTAGTTGATATGAGTGTGTGTTTAAGGTGAAATTGGTTTTGAAATGGAAAATTGTTTCTTCTAGTTTTTTTAAATTACTAAAGTGGGTTTCTAAAGGGAAGGTTTATTGTTTTGTAAAAACATGTTATGTGTTTGGATTTTTTATGAAAATGAATCATTTTAACTTTTTCACTCTTTAAGGAGGGTCACATTTGTGTTGGTATGTGCATAGAGTTCGTGGGGGGAACTTGTTTGCAGATGATGTTAGTGGGATCGAATAAACGCACATGTGAAGGTTTAGAAGGTTCTATAGGTGAGTTTTTTAATTTGTAAGGACATAATGGTTTTGGAAAAGTGATTTATGCTTGTGTTGTATATGTTTGGCTTATGGGAATGTTATCCTTGGCTTGTGTTGTTTCTTTGATTGAGTTATGGATTGATGCTGGTTTCGATGGTGTTTTTTGTGTTGTTATGAGTATGTCACCCATCCAAAAGTTGTTTATGAGTTATGCCCATTCCCCAGTTCTTTTTGTGTGTTTCCTTCTTATCGAGGTAATCGAATTCTGTTAAAGGCAGTTTTATTGTTAGGAATGATAATGTGTCTTTGGGTTGTTGGGAACTCCTAGGGTAGTTAAGGTTCGTATTATCCCAGAGTTATTTGAGGGTTCAGTTATGGACTAGTAAAGTTCAGATGTCTCATCATCATTAGAGTTTTGGATGTGATTAATGGTGGTTGTCTTCGGCAAAGGTTCCCCCTCTGTAAAGGAGTACGGGCCGATGTAACCTATCTCCAAGAAACCATCCTCGTCAGTACCAGCACCAAGTTTGTCGGACCGCTCTCTTGTGCGCCGCCAGTATGGCCTATCCAGTCATTCTAAGTCATCATGTTTCATTCCTTTGAAAATGTATGACCATCATGATTTTTTTAATAATCAAACGGAAGAAGGAGTTAGAGACCAGAATATAAAAATGTCTGACTACGAGGTAAGAGATGCTTCAGCCATCAGCACCCCAGCCACAGGTCTCAGGGTGAAGCTCGCGCACAGTCAGAAGTTTTCAAGGGTGCGTGGGACCTTACTCTGGATAATTTTTACTACTTTGGGATGGAAATATCCAAAATTTCATTGTTCTATGTTCATCATTGTCGCACGATCATCCTTGTTGTGGTGGCATGATGAGCTCATTCCCCCACAATCCATGCGGTCTTATATGCTCTCAGTGTGGTTTATAAGTTGTTTGGTCTCTTTAAATTGTGTGGGCCCATGAATAAAGGGACCTATTCTAATTTTGTGTTGGCTTTAGGTGTGTTTGTTTGGAGGTGTTGAGTTAATTTCTCATCCTCAAGTTGTTGGATTGTTCTGTATCCAGATTTTCGTCAAAGTCATAGGTGTGTTGTTCAGTCCATTTGGGGAAAAAGAATGAGTTTGGTTCAGATGTTTCTATGTCCCCTCCCCCTTGGGTGGGGGGGGGGGGGGGTTCTTCAGTTTTGAAGGGTTTTTTTATAAGAGAATTCTTGTGGTGGGGAGAACTCACTCATGTTCTCCTCTCATTCTCAGGCAGGGGATTTCCTTGTATTGGTCGTGTGTGATGTTTGTTGGAAATAGTCACCTCGACTCTCTTGGTTCTCTATGATTTTTTCTAGGAATGAACTCAATTTGTGTCATATATTAGCTTGGTGACTTTCTTGGGGAAGAAAGTTTCTTTTTTGGGGAGAATTGTCACACCCCGACCACGTACGCCTATGTTTTTATTCTTTTCTCAGTCCCGTGACTTTTGGTAGAGTCGGGTTTGTGTCCAAGATTGAATTTTTCAAGCATTAATTTTTTCATTGTGTCTTAGGCCAGTATGTTGTCACCGCCCTACTAGAGTTCACTGCATATTCGGTCTGGGTGGGTATGAGGTAACCTCACCGCTAGTAGTGACCGTGCTTTTGGTCCGGGAGACTGCGCGGTTGACCGATTGTTATTATTATTGTTATTGTTATTGTTATTATTATTATTATTATTATTATTATTCTTGTTGTGGTTGTTGTTTTTATTATTATTATTATTGGATTATTAATATTATTAGATTTTTTATTTTTATTTATTTACATTTTTATTTTATTTTTCTTCTTCTTTATTTTTTTTCTTTTCCTATTTATTCTTCTTCTAATTTTTTTCTCCATGCGGTGCATCCCCCTTCTCCCCAATGTTTTATCGCATGCCCCCTGGGTGTTCCCCAGGTCTTATCCTCACTGACCTCCCTGTCTGGCCTCTTGCAGTAGCACCCTGTCCTCCCTTTTCTGCACTTGTTAGTCCAAACCTCACCCAAGCCACGCGCTAGCTGCCCACCAGCTCTCCACCAGGCTCCTGCGCCCTTCTCCCCGCCACCCTCTTGCAGATCCCCCAAAGTCACTTGATCCCACCTTCTACAGTCTTGTGCTTCCACCATCCTCCAACTCTATCTCGACCCACTACATATGATTCCGCAGCAGCCTGTATGTGTAGTACTCCACCAGTACCTCCATTTCCTTCTGCCCGTACCTCCTGCAACAACACCTTTGTCTGCGCCTCCCACCGGCAGCACGACCCAGTACCCCGGCCCGCCTTGCCAGAGCCCTCCGCCAGCCCCGCTGCCCCGCTCACCCGCCAGCAGTTCTTCTTCCACAACCTACGTTCCAACATCACCGCCCTTCGTAGTACCCTACAGCGACACACAACACCTCCTCTCCTCCGGCCTACACAGCAACCCGATCCCAGCTACTCTGCAGTCCACCGCCGCATAGTAGCCCCTCAAGCTACCTCCTACACTTAGTTACCCAGTGAACACCTTTAGAACTACACCCTGGTCATCCTTCACTTCCCAAAACCCTTGCACCCTCTCCTTCTCCCATACACAGCAGTGGCCACACCTACCTCTTGTTCTCCTTGTCGCAGGACCCCTGCTCGGCCATGGATCCCGCCGCAACCCGTTTATGCCCGGCTCACTCGCACCCTTCCCATTGGCTACCTTGCATCACCAATATCTAGCGGCCCTCGACACACCCCCAGGTCGGACCACATCTAGCCACATAGACGCCTTCCGTTATTCCGGCACGACACCTTCCCGTGATCTGTTTCCATTCACGGCCCCTTTGGTATACCATTTTTGTTTATACTTTATTTTATTTTTATGTTTGTTATATATATATATATTTATTTATATATTTTTCCCTTGGTTTTATTAGAATTTGTTATTAAATTATTTATTATGGTTCTGATTGTCTTTTTAGCACCCGCACAGGGCGCTGCCGAGTGAGCGCCATCACTGAGTCTTATTTTCAAACTTGCGCCGTCATCGCACCTTAGTTTTGAGGTATGTCCCCAACTGCATTCAATTTTAAATTTATATTTTATTAATTTCTTGAAGTTTTAATTTATTTTAATAAATATGAAATAATATAAGATAATTAATTTTTAAATGATTATTTGGTTTAAATAGAGCTGTTTATTTTATACATTACACTTGACATATTTTCTTGACGAGTGGATGCACAATAGTGAAAGAATTCTTGTTTGTATTTTGAACATAATTAATATAACATCAAATATAGTTTTGGTTTAAATGATAAATGATTTCTTCTTATGCGTGAACGAGTGTCTGTGGTTTTCTTGAGAAATGAGATTTTTCTTTAAAATTGGTGAAGTCCTGATTGGAACTTTAATAAAAATAAATAATTATGGAATACACACTTTAAGATGACTCAGGGGTGATATTTGGTGTATATTGATTGCGTGAGTTGTGTGTGATATTTGTGATACATGATTGACTTTTCTCACTCACCCCTATCCCTTTTATTAAGCGTGTTGACATGGGAACCTAGAATTATGATTGAATCTGTTGAGAATGATTATAGCACTTGTTTAGATTACGAACTAGCTAGTAAGCCTATAGGATGGGAATACTAAGTCATTTTTATATGGGGATTGGGACCCTTGGTTAGGCTATGAAGGGCTATACTGAGCATTAGGACATTAAGACATCATCGTGTTAGGTAATGCCATCACTATGAGTCAGATGTATAATATGTTCTGGATTGATCATGAGATCATAGGTTCGACCCATGATTCCTTTAGTGTTTATTTGTATGTGGTGGATGATTGAGAGGTCTAGTTCGGTTGATGGCCCCTGTGTGCCATATTTTCTATTGCCCTTGGTGTGTGTGGTGTGTTATGTGTGGTTTTCCTTTTGGATAATAACTGTTGTTTGGATTTACAAATAGTTCGTACAAATGTTTTATAATGAAAATGCACAAATTCCATTATAATATTAAACTTATTTTTATATGAAAAAGGACAATGGACTGATTCTTGTATTAGAAATGGAATTGTGTTTGTGGAAACACATATTTTATATAATTTTGTTCAAACCTACAATTAATAAACCTCTTTATTAAAAGGTAGTACATTGTGAATAGTTTGTTGGGCATGCCTACTAAGTTTTGATACTCACACCTATAGTGTTTTCCTGTTTTTAGTTTTGTTTCACGTTTGACATGAGCTTGGTAACCATAAGATAGAGTTTTTTGTGGACTGGTGAGCGACTCTTGGAGTCATGAGAAGTTTTTCTTGTGGTCAGGTTAGTTTTCTGTTGTTGGTTGTTCCTCCCTTTTCATGTCTTTTATTTGCCTTGCATCATTATACTTTTTCTACTGCTTTATTTATTGTAATGGGAAATTTTTTTCCAACTTGTCCTCTATTGATGCCTTGGCCTATGTCTCCAGTCTTGGAGGATTAGGAATGCCTATTACTTCATGTCGCAGACTGGCTCAGGTGATCGGTTGAGGATTGACCCAGGTTGGTTCATGAAAGAATCTATAAATCAAGGGTTTGGAAATTTTACACATGAACATTCTATTATCCTCATAGTCATCAATTTAAAGAAAATTTTCTCCATTTTGAGATAACATGTTTATTGGATTTGATATTTAGGAAAAAAAATTAAACAAATTTAAAATATCATAATAAATCCGAAACAATGCGAATCAATGTCAATATTCTTCTTCTGGGACTACTTTTAATAGATTCTTTTGTTGATGAATCCATTGATAAATCCTTAATTCGGATTATATGACAACAAAACCCCTTTCAGAAAATTTTTTAACTTTAAAAAATTTTCCATTTATCTCATACTTATTTAATATATATAGAATCATTATAAAGTGATCATAATTCTCTTAAATTTTCATTAAATAGATAATATTATATGTAATGTCTATGAAAAACTGATATAGAAAATCACTAAAGTCTATATTCATCAAATCCATGATGATAGTGGGGGACCGACATGACCTTATTCCATCAATATATAACCCTACTATATATGGATTGTACATACTGATGTCCTATCTATATACTCCTTGAAAAGTAATTGAGGATATCCAAGATGAAGGTAACTATTTTAATAGTAATTTAGTCAATGTTGTTGATCAAAAAACTCACCAATATGGGGTTGTTCATATTTTTTCTTAATCGTGATCTTGTTTTTGCAACTGATAATCAATTAAGTGTCATAATGATCTACCATTATTCTTAATAAAAAGAACTAGTTGACCCCATGTTCCCAATCATGGATTAATAAATCTATTTTCATTATTCATAAAGTGTTTCTTCTATAATTCCGAAAAATAAATAAATTTTATTGTCTATGTAATATTTGAAATAGTAGTGGAAGCCATTTTGAGAGTTATTGAGAAGTCAACATCAAATTTTGGGAAAAGATGAAGATACTCATCCATAAATACATAAAAAATGACCATATAATATATAAATTAACTTTATTATGATTCTCCCCTACTATTTTATATAAAAGACATTTTTATGGGGAATAAATACTTATACAAAGGGAGGTGATCTCTATTGAATGATCATATCTATCATCACACCGATATGGGATCATATGATTGTTTAGAAAATTAATTATGAAATATCTAACTTTGAAATTGATGTGGGTTTTAGGTACAAAAATCTAATCTCTTATAAAATATCATATTCAATAATATGGAGAATAATTTTGTTTCATGGCGGCATACTCCTGCAAATGTCAACTAGTGATGCATAATAGACTAGATATTTGGTCATCGTAGCACTAGGTGTTCTCATTGCTAATTTGAAATATAATAATTGATGATGTAATATAATATCCTTCAAAATTCATCAAATTTAAATTAGTGGGAATATCAAGAATAAAACAATACATTAGAGGTTATAGAGTGTATGGTAAGTGTATCATTCAGAACATTGTTATCATACTACTCATTAGAGATAATGATCTCATGAAATGTTCCTTGGTATCTTAGATTATGAGTTTTTTTATGTTTATCCTCATCAATAATAATTTTTATAGAGAACCATTCAATATAATTTTCATACTCCATGAATTTAAAACACTAGAGTGTGGGTGGTCTGTTAGTGGACATCTTTTTTTCATCTGTTGCATCAACTGTCATCTTCATTTAATATTGAAATTAATGATGATTCAAAATTTACATTATACATTAAATGTGCCCCCCCCAGTTACATATATTTTGTTCCCTTGTTTTTTCCTATATTTCTAACATATATATGGCTATAATTTCTATCCTACAAGAGATTTTTTGATTTTTAATGATACCAAACATTCTTTTTCAAGACAAAACTATTGGATTAGTGTGAATCTCCAATTTCCATTACCACCATGTGTAGGAATAAAATTATATAATCATAACTACTAGAGTGTCACATATCTATATACTTTCAAATAATTTTTTTTAGGCTAAAAAAAACTGATCAACTATACTTTCATGTTTGAGGATAATATTAGAAGTGTACCACAATAGTCATGTGAAATATTCCTCTATGGTATGAAAAATTCATTATCCTTATACCTATGCATAAATAATTTTTCTCCAAATTTATAACATGATTATGATTATTTTATTTTTAAAAAAATATTTTAAACTCATCCCACAACCTATATCACTATATTAATGTTCCATCATGTTCTTAAAAAGAGTACACCACTGATATGCTCCACCCAAAAAGAAATAATGGGCCCAAATTATCTTTTCCTTATCTCAAAAATGGAGAATGGAAGATATATTTTCAATGGTATTGTTCCATATCTTTGTAAATAGTGGATCAATATTACTAAAAAATTAATATGGGTGTTTTCTCATGAAGGACACCTCCAAACGTTGTTCCCTCATTTTCTCATATGGATGGTCGACTTGATTCAGATCATAAAAAATTTGGTTATTAATAGAAAATATATTTCTATTTCCATCTCATATAACATTTAGTTATTAAAAAGGACATTCATTTCATTTACAATCACATTGATCATTAACACAGTTCATTAATGTTCAAGTAAATAAATAGAAACAAAATATATATTTCGATAAATAGTAATCATATTGAAAACCCACATGATAATAATGGAAATTTATTTTATAAAATTTATTGAATCATTAAAATTTATTTTTAATCTATGACCTTTTAGAAATACCCTGGGTAATTTATTGTCATTATTCAAATACTTTATGATATTTCATAATGATTCTTTAAATTTCCAAATCATATCCCCTAAGAGTGTGAAATTAGTTGTCAAGTAAAGATCATTATCATTAACCATGTGATGATCGATTCAAAAACGGATACACCATATTCAGAGTCACTAGCACTATGTAATGTTATTCCATATACATATCAATAATGACATATGATTTTTCATATATTGATATTACATTTTCATAGATGGATATTCAAAACATTCATAAATACACTCCCGATAATTATATTTGTTTTGTTTTATTGGATATTTGTTACATAATCATTATATTTCATTAAAGATATTTAAAATATTCCATAATTAACCTCACAATTACCATGCTACAAAAATTACCCTAGTTAAATGATTCATTATATCCTGGGGAAAGAAAACATAAGAAAGGGTGAGCTAAGATGGTCAGGAAGGTCAAATATGGAGGATCTGAATCAATGATCATATGAAATAACAAGTTAATAATAAGTGTATAAGATTATGAATATAACATAATAATTTCATGTGTAATCGATCGGGGATTAGAAAAATTATCCACATCATAAAAACTTAATATTTCAAATGGAATACACCATACGAGTGCGAAATCATAATAATTCAATCATGAACTATAATTTCATGTCATACAAGTATGAGAAAATTATATGTATATAAACAATATAATATTTCAAGGTTAACATATGCGACCATAAAATCATAATAAATCTCATATCAAACCCTATTTTCCATTTCATAATGGATCTATATTCATCTCTTGTCTCCCATTGCAGATCAAGAAAATCATCGTGTTTCTGATAGTGGATCAAGAAAATTACATTGTTTCAAATCATTATCTCTAGAGATAAAAAAAATTACCCACTGAATTAGAGGTAGATATAGTTCCCACCCGTTAAATAATCTATAAATGCATATAACACAAAAAATATTAATCATATCATAACCCGTGGAAACAAATCAGTTTCATAAATAGGTAACCAAAGAATTTATAGTTAAATAAAAATTGGATTCATTAATATTTCATCATTAAATCATTTCATAAACCCTAGAAAATAAATAAGTCCCATAAAAATAATGTTACAAAAAAATATAATCCACAGTGAGAATAAATACGGATGATATCAATTGATTATATCTCACTTAAATATCTTGTAACAAAAAATTATGTGATCTTAGATAGAAATTGATTTTGAAAGATCAAATGAAACATATCATGAGAAAAACAACCATTCCGCATTGAAATAATTTATATAAATTTTAAATACAACAAATATTAAAGAAAAAAAATTAATTTTAGGATATCCATTAAAATATAAATGTTATGATTTAAACAATTTATTATTCATGATATTGGAAAATAATATTCATATCATACATGTTAAAATAAATATTCCTATCAAATTTTTGGAAAAAATTCAAAATATAATTGTTCTTAAAATTACAAGAAGATTCATTTTAATCTTTTTTGTAAAAATTTAAACAAGTTAAAAAATAAATTTAAACTATCTTTTGAGAATATTAACAATATTATTTTAAAAAAAATTCAACAAACATGGATATGAAAAAAAATTATTTCTTAATGAAGATACAAATAAATTATTTTTTCTATAAAGATATAAATTCAAAATATTGAGTTAAAAGGGAGAGAAAAATTAAAGGAAAAATAATTTCTTGAAATTTATAGAGGATATGAACCATTATGAGCATTATGGGATAGAGATCATATGATTTATTCATCTAAAACTTAATTAGAAAAAATCTTAACAAACAATGAGATTATAACATAAAAGGATTAACACATTATTATATTTTGAATCATAATCCCTATGAGTGAATAAAATAATTTGGATATTTTTATCCCATTTTTGTTATAATAATAAAAAAATTCATGTTGTATACTTACACAATTCAAAATAAATAAGTGGTGTATAAGGCATGTGGCCCACATAGATAAACATGAGATGAAAATACCTTAACTTTTGTATTTAAATCATTTTTACACATTCGAACCACCTGCATTATAAATATTGGTTTATTATAGATATCCTAGACCTATAATGATATATATAATACTATATATGATTAATGTATCCTTTTATTACCCATTATTTAATGATTCTTTGTTAGAATCATGTTTCAAGAAAAAACTTCACTTGATTTCACATATGTTTTGTTTTGGTTTTTTTATTCATTTTATTTTTATCATGTTAAAAAATAACACATGAATGTCAAACATGATATAAATATCATATATATTAATTATATATGTATTTATATAAACAATAAATTTTTTATATGGTAGACTGTACATATGTATGAAAGGTGTTTCAATTTTCACAATAGATGGAGAAATGAATTTTAAATAATTATATTCATTTACTAAATAATTATAACAACATATATATCCTAAATATAGATTAAATATATCCTTTTTCACTTAAATGTAAATTTTACTTGAAAAAATATTCTTTTGGATTTGCGAGGTAGTAGTCGGACGTACACACGAGTGACGTTTCCATATTCCCATATAATTCAAATTATATACGTATATGTGATAGTAAAATTACAAAATTATAGTAATATATGTACTGTTATATATGTATATATAATTTTAATATATCATTAAATCCATCATTGATAGGTGGTGATGGAAAATGAATTAAATGTGTTCTTGAGGTCGAAATCTATCACACACATGATCCAGGGATTTTTTTTCCACTTGATGGTATATGAGATAAACATAGGTCATTAAATTAACATAATATCTTCAAATAATATTGTAGATATTGAGGTTATTATATCAGATTGGTTGAAGAATATTTTAAGGTGTTAGGGGATGAAATAAAATTAAAAGTCATGGGTAAAGACAATACATCTTCTTTTGAGACCCTCTTTAGGATAACACCCAAATCCTTCATAGATTGGTTTTATAACAGAATTATGGCCTCTATGATGTGGGTAGGGAAGTAATGAATTTATAATGGGTATGTAGTGGCTGATCCAAAGGGTTTTTTATGTGTTAAGTTGAGAGAAGATGAGTGACCTTTTATAAGTGGTGGAAAGAATATACATAAAATTTTTTGGAATAAAAAGGTATAAATACATTTGAAACATTCTATAAGGATACAAAAATGATCATTTGGGAATCATTTATTAGATATATTTACATCTTGAATATATTATTTATAACATTGCTTGGGTAATTTTATACCTTATATTATTAGTTTAACCCATTGTAACATATTTTTAAACATATGTTCATTAATTAGTTTTTCATTTTTTACCATTTAATCTATACAATATTTATGTGATTATTTTTATATAATACGAATTATCCCAAAAAAATTACTGAATCCATTTTTTAAAATTACATTCACAGATGTGGAATATTTTAAATTAAAATGAAACCGATAAATTTGACAAAAAGTGGTTTTGTAAAGATAACATTCACTTATTATAAATTGTTATAAAATCGAAAATCAAAATTAAATTAATTAAAATATCTTATAGTTGATCAATAATTAAATTATTTAAATAATTTTATTTTTGAAACCAAATAAAAATAAATTGAACCCTGTAAAAGCCTTAAATTAGAAAGAGGTTTTAAATAAAATTTGTATTTTTTAATATTCATCAAAAAATTAAAAATTTCAAATAATTCTATAAAATTCTGTCAAATATATTTCTTTAAACATAGTTTTCAAAAATTATAGTTATTTTTTCATCATTATTTTCTATAAAATGAAAACAAATCCCAAAAAATGAAATAATTTAATTTTCATGAAATAGTATTTTCAAATTTTATAAAGACTTTTCTAAAAATTATATAAATTTTTCAATATCATTTCATTTTATCAAATCATTATAGATAGTATTAAAACAATTAATTCATATTCATAAAACCTATTTTTATGATTAGGTTATAAAATTTATTCTTAAATAACAATATCAATAGTGCATTGTAATTTAGTAACACATAGTGTTCCATGTAACTCAAGCTATGAATATAAATATTTTTATTTTATATAATTATTTCATAAACTATGAGGGTTTTACAGTAGTCTATACATATACATGAGTGAATTTTTTATTTTCCATTCGATATAAAATAGATATAAAGTCTATGTACTAATAACAAAAAATATATCTAAATTAAGTAAATATATTTATATAATCATTATAATATAGTTATAGAATATTTGGAGGATTTTTTAGTAGAAACCAACATGATAAATTTCAGTAAGAATGTATACATCATATATTGGAATACTCTTTTGGCATAGAATTTAATAATTCCATTCGTGGATTTTATGATAAACAAAATTGTTATAATGATAAGAGGATGGTCGTTAGTGTATTTTCATAGAGATTCACCAAGAAAAATGGATCTAGTGGTCTGGATAAATTAGAAGAGGTGGTTGTCTTTAATATGTGGTTTGAGTGGAGGAATTGAAATTACTTTGAATATTAAAATATAATAATTTCACTCTCATGTGAAAGAGGAGAAATATTTGATGAAGATAAATTATTGGTTTATGTAGGAAATGAATCCAGTCACATAATATGATTTATAAAATTTATTAGGATGTTGTAACCATTATCTCATCTATTTAACCCCTCTATAACCCTTTTAAAATTATATGTATTAATTAATTTTTTACATTGAATAGTGTTCATAATGAAATAATTAATTTTTCTCAATAATAAATTTGTATATTTATATTAAAAATATGGAAATCAATTTATCACATTAACAATCGATTATTGGAATTAATTTATTTTAAATTATGTGCACAAAATGAAACACCACCCGTTTATTATAAAAGACCATTTTAATGAAAAAAATAAATTAATTTTTTTTAATAATTGGTAATAAAATTATAATAAATTTTAGATATTATATGGAATATATTATTTATAAATTTCATAAATATAATTCAAAATTACTTATTAATAAAATTTATTATGATACAAACGTATTTCATATTAAGAATAATTTTCCAAAAAACATCACTTTCTAACATAAAATGATTTTTTCATTTACAACTAATTTATAACCAATTATATCATTCTAAAAATTTGAAAACAATAGTTCAAAAAATTAATACTCTTAACTGATTCTTATGTAAAACATATATGAATAAATGATCACAAGTAAAATATTTACAAAACTATTCTTTAGGATCAACAATATTTATTATATTAATTATATGTTATTTTAAATGATTTTATCACATTTAAATACTATATATTATTTTTAATTATTTAATATATAATCATTATTCACATATAATATATATTTTCTACTTGAAACTATTTCCAATTCATTGATTTTTATAATAAACTAAATATTAAAAAAATATAATAGTGCTACAATAATATTTTGAATTGGAAGGGTTGATTTAAGTAACTAAAAATAATAGTAGTTGTATATAGGATATTATCACATCCCTAAATATTTGAAAATTATATGTTATATAATATTTTAAAACAAAATAAATAATATATAATTGGAAAAGTTATATATAAAATAACCCAAATTGATGAGGATGTCACCAGTATGAAATATAGACTTAAAAATATAACAGACGATGAAAATAACTAAACTAATGGATGACCTAGAAGATATGTAAGAGAAAATAACTATATTAATTAATTTATTCCTAATATTACACATGTTTATTATGATGATATCAGATATAATATCAATTTAATATCATGTCACTATTTAAATATGACTAGGACTCAAGATGAAGTAGTGAATGTTATATTCATAGATAATTCTTGGGAATTAATTCCACATTTATATTTAATAAAATTATGTTATTGAATGGTAAATATAGTGTGAAATTCTTATGGTGAGACTAATATTTTATTTTAGGATATATTATATTTATTCTCAGTGATGGACTCTATATCAGGTAGTTCAATGTACCTTTCGGTAATGCAAGGAATACTAACAGAAAGGATCTCCCGTAAAAGAGTAGAAAATAATTGATGACTGTATGATAAATATATGGATATTATCCAACATAAATAGACTAGTTTGGGTCTTAATTAATAAAATAATAAAAAATGTTTAGAAAAATCTAATGGGTTTTTTTCATAATGATTTTACAGGTATGTCAGCTATAGAAATTTAAAATTATTTTAGACCAATAGAAGGTAGAAACCACGTTCCTATCAATGTTCGTATACAATTAGAATCTTAGGTGGTTGAAATCAATGAATCCTTTAATTAAATTGATAAATGAGCATTCATGGTTAAGATATATCTGGAATATTTTTCAAATATCATTGAGTGGATGATATAGTTTACGATGTCATTGAAAATGGAAGTATAAATATTTTATTGATGAATGGAATATTTCAATGGTTCTAGGTAGTAAAATAAATTTCCTGTCTCTAGAATAATATCATTTTCATGGGTTAAATGAATGATGAATTCTATTGAAATAAATTTTTCAATATAGTCTCTAAGGGTACTCAATTTTCCATGGTTTTTGTTTGAGGAATAAAAAATAGAGGTCATTAGATGATTGAAACATTATGTGGAAGTGAAATGGCTATAAAAAACATTTTATGACATAAAATTTTTGGTATTGTATTTTTGATCACCTCAACGAGACAAATTTAATGTTTTTTAATGGAATGGAATGTTAAATATTTGTCACTCATAAATTAGATTCTTTGAAATTTTATTTCATAGGAAACAAAATATTTGTTTATTTAATTTGGATAGATGGAATTCCAGATTTTGGAATATAATAGATAATAACATATGTTTTGGTAGATAACCTAATATAATGTAATACCATAAAATCCCATTATTTTTCTAAAAAATAATGGGATTATTTTGTGACCAAGGTATGAGACTGCATGTAATTATGAGGCCTGCAGTGTCCAGACTAAATTTTTTGCCATTTTTTAAGATTCATTAAATAATCATGTTAGTGGGTTTTTCAACCTTTTAAACTAGTTCCTGGATCATAAATCCAAGGACACCGTTGAAATCAGATCTTTGAATTTTCCCTGAAATGGCCTAATGATGGTCGGCGCTAGCCAAAAGTGGAAATTACTTTTTGGACGTATATAAAATAATTACGTAATAATTAATTTATATTTATATACATATAACTCATAAATAATAACTTATATTTGAAATATAAGATTACCATTGATCTTTGAAGGTCGTGTTACCCTTCTGCAAACTATAACCACAACTATCGTGGGTTGAGAGTGGATGTGAAATTTTTAACTTATTTAACGAAAATTAAAATGGAGAACATGCACAGTTTTTTAAAACATTAAATAGGTACTTGGATTGAAAATTTGATGGCACTATTACATCCAGAACGGTGAAGTTAACTAGGAATAGACCTAAGATCGACTGATGCGGGTTGAGTGAAAAACTATTTTTTGGACATCTTATGAAAGAAATAAAATAATCTATAAAAGATTATTTTATTCAAAAAAAATTGTTTCTTTACAACGCAATCATGATTAGACTGTTTCATTAAAAATTGTAACCATCTAATAACTCATTATCTAAATCATAACAAATTTTTTTTTCATAGATTAAACATTGTAACTATGTGGGGACTATACATAATATAAATGTTTAGAATATATCCTATTTTAATGAGATGATGGTGTTAGAGGAATTGATTTAGATCCATAATTTTTCTAATGAACGATTATAGTATTCTCTCCAACGATTATCATCGAAGAATCAGAGAAGTGGTGATGATGCCGTGGAGAATTGATATGGGTCCAACGAATGATGAACTTCAATGTATTTGAATACATCTTGAATCCCAGCAAATGGATCACCATTAGTGACGAGCCTTCCCCCCGATCAATGCTTCTCCGGATAGGTGTTTATCTTTTAAAAATGTAAATTACATGTTCTAAATTCAAAAAAATTAAACACGGATCAACCCATGAACAGGTTGATCTACATGATGTTTTTTCTTGTCAGAGGGTGATTTATCTCGAGGTTATTGCTTCAGGGATAGATTCGTGATAGATTCTTGAACCCCACTTCCCATGTTTTAAAAACTCAAATGGAGAGGAATCGGGATGACACGAACAAATCACTGATTCCTCTATCTTTGTGTGTTCATGTGTTCTTCAGTACCAAACCTCCTAATTTACATATCACTGAATGTGCATACCGTTCAAGGAAAAAACCTCCCGAGCGGACCCAGTCATCCGCATAAGGCACATACAGTAAGCCGGCATCAACGACCAGTGAGTGTGGCCCACGGTGCCAGCTTCGGGTGGATGGGACCACCCCATGATGGCACACTGAGGTGGAGGTCGTAGCCTGATGAGGCTACAGTAATGTATCATGGCTCGCCGGCACCCAGGTTGGCAGCTGGTAGAGACAGACGCAGCAACCCGGCTGCACCAGAGGGGGAAAACTCACCATGTGGGATGCCGCTTGTTTGCACACATTCCATTGAGGACCACATGAAGGATATGGGGGTATCTCGCTTCATCAAGCCACATCATGGTTGACTAGTATACTCATCAGACATCTAGGGCTGAGGAGACTGACTTGCCATGTGGGCTGTGCGGAGGGGCATAAACCGGGGCACTGGGCTCCCCGGGTTGGAACACAAGCCAGCTGACTTTTGTGGCCTATGTTGATGGGATAAAACCAGGTCGTTTCATATCTTGTGCTTGGAACGAACCGGCCCGCTTGTTGGGTGTCAGGCTAGATGGAACCAGGATGTTGGGCGACCCGGCAGGCTGGACGCACGACAAAACTGGGTCAGGAAAGCCGAGACCTCAACCTCGTCAGGTTGGGTCGGTCGAACATGACCGGGCCATGCAGGACCCTTGGACGGGTTGGATAGGTTGGTTTGACCAGGTTAGCCCGGGCTCGAACACGATCACCCCTTATTAACTAAAACTCCTATATCTTTCAGACTGGGAGTATGATTGGAGAGATGTTTGTGGTGTTGGAACCCACATGATCAGATCGTCCATTTAGGTTACTCTTTTTGAGTTTTTGATGAAGTTAGAGGACGGACTATTGATTTAAATAATAGCCTCTCCTTGTACTAATAGTATTTGAGCAGAGTCATGAGGGATCTCTTTAATATATTTTAAGATGGTTAATCCCTTGAAGTATTCGAGAAAGACTCCACATCCCTATGGTTTGGTAGATAAGGGACTCCCCTCACCATGGTTGTGGATTTTTTTCCATGAGGTAGTTTCCTCTAGGGGTGTCATTCCTTTGAAGGACTAGGGAATAGGTTATAATATATATTCAAGAAGGCAGAGTAGATCCTCCCCTTTGGGATCAGGGAGCGGGTTCCCAAACATTTGAGTTGTTGTTCCCCTAATGTTCAAGTGTGTGGGTCCACCTTAAAAATTGTTCTAGAAGAGTCAGTACCCCACTTCCGTGCCATTGAGCAGGTCCTATTTCATGGGGTTATTACTCCCCTAACATACTAGGTTGAGGATCCCCCACAAGAAAATAATGTGACAGATTTGGTACTCCCAAAATACTGGGGTTCGGGTCCTCTAGTCATTGAGTAGTACTCCCCTACTGGGTAGGGTGTAAGACCTTGATATAAGAAATCATACACTCCTATCATTACAGGTTGTGGGTATTTCTTGGGTAATACTACCCTGTTAGAACTATAGTATGAATCCTAACGTACAACGTCATACGCCACTGTCTCTGAATAGAAATGAGGAGAGGGTCCCCCATAGAGGTTAGATCTCCCTCTACTGTAAGAAATTGCAATGAAGAGGAGGCCCCTCCACTTGAAGATATTGATAATTAATTTGGTTCACGTTCTCATTTGACAGGCTGAGGTTTTGTACACTCTCTAGATTAGTGACTGAGGTATAATAGGCTAGTCTGGAGAAGTCCTCCCTCAACAGATCACAGTGTTGAGGTGTGGGCCAATTTAATTGGGATTCCTTATTCATGCATTGGGTGCTAGATGGTGATAGTGTAAGATTAGTGTCGAGAACTATAGCTGAACCTAGTATAATGTTTTTGATGTATAATGTTATATTGGATATACCATTATGAATGGTACAGTTGTACCTGATGTATTGTATGTCTTGAACTGTTCCATCAGAAATGGATAAACGCATGGAACCTGATCTCATTATTTATGTGTTTCTTTTAGAATCCTCCGTAATAATTTTGATGCTGGTTATATGGCTGAGAAATTATGTTTCTTAGTGTATTATATGACTATATCTAGATCACCATGGTATATGTATGAGAATATACATAGGTAGATATTGTTGTGAGTTTCATTGTGGGTATTCTCATGAGTTTTTCCTTTATTGTGTCATGATCTTCTACTAATTATTTTTTTCCCCTCTTTGAGATCCGGCAACACATTTCGTGTCTAGTGAAGATGAAATGATATTCGACAGAGACCTAGGTGGCCTTGGACCAGGTGGTACACAGTGAGATACGCCAAGCAGGACGTTCTTCTACAGATTCTAGAAGCCACTCCATGCCTACCCTGTATGTGGGTCTCTCCTATGGATGAATATTCAATGATCATTTTTACTCTCCTATTTAATGTTTCCATTTGTTGGGATTGTATTATGATCCATTTTACTTACTGCTTATACCTTTACTCAGTGGTTGATTAGTGGAATGAATGTTTTCCTTTAGATCTATTTGAGTCGTGGTTTTGTGTGTGTCTGTGTAGTGGTACATAAGAATATTCCACCCACTCTTGGGATAATGCCATAAATTCTAGTCTCCAGACCAAAGCCATTGATAATAAGGCTTGGGGTAGTCACGACACGGGCCCTAATGGGTAGATTGTGAAAAATTGGTATCAAATGAGGTTTACTTCCACCTTTGGATGTAGTGTTTTTGAGATTTTGGTTGGGTTTCATCATGACAGTGTTAAGATTTTTCAAGTTCAACTCTTATGCCAGAAGTTACAGTATTGGAACATCGACTGATGTATCCATTCACTAGGACTCTGATAATATTTTTTTTGACTTGGAACAATAGGACACATGCCTCCGAGAAATAAATTGTATGTGCATCATATAGGGCTGGTTTTTTCTTTCCATGTCCTTCTTAAGACAACACTCTAGATATAATCTTTTTAACATGGTTTATCTCAAATCCTTTAAAGTTGTCTCCAAGTATATTTCCATCCAGGATTTAAGAACAAGACCACAAAGTTGGTCCACCAGGTGATGAGGTGTTGGTATAGCGAGAAGTACTGGAAATATCCCTACAAAGTGGCCCACTAGTGACACCACCACTCATTTATGAGCAGTTTCTAAAAGTGATACTAGTAGAGGATCCATGCCAGATGAGTGCACTACATGATTTTTAGAAAAGATACCTCTTATGTTCAAGGGTGAGAGTTACCATGAGGTGGTCGGGGATCAGTTGGGTGTAGTAATGTGAGTTTTATGCCCAGTGAGGATGCCTCTCATCCAGATGGAGATATTTGTCTCTAGCCTTCCTCAGGGCTCAAGGGGGAGATGGTGGACCATGAAGATCCAAATGCATGATTTGGTAACCCTCACCTATATAGACTTTGAGAACCTTTTAGGGAAGAGTTTTTTAGTAACATTACACTCTGTTCATATGAAGGAGTCGTTGAACCTACAATAAGGAAACATGAAGGTAGCTGAGTACTCATAGATATTTGCATATATTTCTTGCTACTCTATGTATATTATGAGGGAAGCATACATCAAGGCCTAGATAAAGGAGAAGGAACTATGCTGGGAGATCAGGGATTCCATGATACCCCTTAACATTTTGACATATATTGGGGTGTTGGATTGAGTCTTGGTGGTTGGGAGTTTCTTGGTGGAGGAGTATATTGATTTGACCTCAACATAGGTCATGGGAATGAGGCATCTTCAAAACCTAGAATATAATAGGCGATAGGATCACGATGTAGGAAGAATACACATGCTTGAACACAAACATGAGGGTTTGTGGTTCAGGAACAGCGTCAAGGAGCATATCTACTATAGGAGAGGCAGTTTTACACTTGGAACTGATGGGGGCATCTTGCCATAGATTTTTCGAACTGTGGTTCCATCGAGAGGGAGTTGGTCGACGAGTAAGATTAGTGGAGACAATTATTGGAGCAAGGATTTCAACAAGATTGTGGGTGAGGTAGAGTAGTTGGATCAAAATTAGGTGGTGTAGATAGTTTGAATCATTTCCACCACCACCTCCAGGTGGTCCGACCCAGGCTTGGGGAGATGGAGGATGTGGGCGAGGACAACTGCATGCCATCATGGTTTATAAAAAAGAAGTTATATGAGAGATTCGATATATGATTTATGTCCTTTCTATTATATTTTTATTTAATAAACAATGGGGATAGTCGTTCTCCTTTTGATATGACTTCTATTTTAGACTTCTAGGTTCTAGTTGGATCATGGAATTGACCCTCATGCTTAGAGACCCTTGCTGAAGGAAACCTATTGATAACACACTGTCAATGATAGTGTGACATGACTCTTGGAGGTGAGAGTTGTGTTTGTGAGATCCTATATGTGGGGTCTAGTCCTTATGACATCATTCTTGGATTGGAATAATAATATTCACAACCAAATTGATTGTATAAGGAAATGAACGGTGTTTGTCTGTGATGGTGAAAATGGGGATTCATATAAGTTGAAAGGGAATCCATGGAAACATGAATTATACTCTTGAAAATAGCCGTGATTGTGACTTTTTTGGTGGTAGATATAGACACCATGATGTTTCCACGGAATGGAATGGTTTCTAACCATCCATACCCATTTGGGATTCAACTAGTGAGGGTGATAGTGTTCCAATTTTGGCATGATGTGTAGCTGATAGAGGTTTGTAACATGAGGCCTAGTAACACACAAAATTCTCTCTCGAGAAGCCTATTTCAATCATAAATACCACTGTATTTGTAGTTTCTAACCTAAATGTGTATCACTTATGGGGGATTTATCATAGTTCATCCATGGGTGGATGTTAAATATGAGATTATTTTTATATCTTCTTCAGGTTAACATGGAGGTGAGACGCTAGACCCCATGACTATAGATGGATTGTAGTGCTTGGTGATTTCTCACTTGTCACAGCTAAAGAAACATGAGCCTGTTATTGAATGATGTTTTGGTGGTTGAAGCTAGACATAAGAGTGGATGATCTCAGTGGTTTCTTGAGGTACGTGCATTTAAGAAACATAGAAACCCTTAGAGAAATCGGTTTTCTTTCCATGAGTGTCAGATTTTTTTTACGAGGATATAAATTTCTAAAAGGTGGAGTAATAAAATACCCCATTAGTCGATAATTTTCTTTTAAAAAATCCAAGGAAGTATTTCGAGATTATGAAATTATATGGCTTGTATTTTTGAGTCCCATAGTGGTTGAAACATATTTTTGACATTTTTTCAGGTTCATTAAATAATCATTAAAGTGAGTTTTTTAACATTAAAATCGGTGGAGAAATCCAAAAATCCAAGGAATTGTTAAAATCAAAGCATTATTACTCTCCTAGAAAGGGCTTATCATTGGCCGCAACTTTTCCAACTATTGAAGTTAGTTTTTTCCCAAAAATAAAATTATTATGTAACAATTATTTTATTTTAATGTCATTATAACTCATAAATAGTATCTCAGATTGGATATCTGAGAGTACCATTGAGCTCATGATGGCATGTTTCCCTTAAGGTGAATCATAACATCAATATCCACAGGTCGAGTGTGAAATATATATTTTGACCTTTTTTATGAGAATTAAAATGGTGTGCATGTGTGGTTATAGAAAATTTTACATGGTGCCCATATTTAAAATCTAAGGGAACCGTTGAATTTGGAACAGTGAAATTACAGAACAATGGACTGAACATAGACCGACATGGGTCTAGGGAAAAAGATAATTTTCATAATTCTTAAGAAGAAAAAAAACATAAAAAGTTTATTTTATTTAACAAAATTGGTCTGCTGCAACGCGGTGACAAGCCGACTATTTAATTCCATAAATGAAACAATGTAATGAATATTTAACTGAATAGTAACAAAAACGTTGTTTTAAAAATGAAATAGCATAACGATGAGAATACTAAATGTATAGAATCACTATGACAAGTTTATATTTTAATGAGATGATGAGGTTGGAGAAACAGATTTAGATCTATAATTTAATTTAATAATGAGGAGAGAATTATATTCAATGACCAACGTCGGCGAATTGGATGAGTGGTGAAAGATCCTTGGAAATGGATCTCGGAATGAATAATGGCAAAAATTAATAGATTTTGATGGATAGTGAATCCTAATAGATGGACCACCATCAGAAATGAGACTTTACATTGATCAAATATTATCTAGGTAGAGGTTTATCATTTGAAAAATTTAATGCCTCGTTATTATTTCTAAAACAATGAACAGAGATAAACCAATGAAAAGGTTGATCCACAAGTCAGTTGTTCTTGCAGAAGGTCGTTTTATCTATATTTTTTTTCTTTGAGGTTATATTACTGATCTATTTTTGAACCCCCTTCTCATGATTCATAAATGATAATGCAGACGAATTTGGATGACATGAAGAAGACCATGATTCCTACATCTGTGCGCATTTGTGAGTTCTTTGTGACCATGCCTCAAAATTGATGACAACACAATATTCAATCTATATCAGGTATGAAGGCACCACAGGGACACCAGAGGAATAGACCTTTCAATGAAAGGACCAATAGAGTGGACCCGATGATCTGTGGAATGCACTGTCTGCACGCGGGTGATAGGAGGTGGCCTCAGGAGGGTAGTAGTGCACCATGACAGCATTTTGAGAAGGTATTTATGGCTGGCTCGAGCCGAGGTGGTGTAACAGGGTCCATCGGCTCAAAGGCAGGCAGCTCGTAGGGATGTACACAGGCTCCTAGTCATGTTTCAGGGGAATCCCATGCGGTACGGGACGTGGTGCTCCAGCACACGGTCTAGTGGGGACTGCCTGTATGAAAATGGGGTTGTTGGATTCAACCAAACACATCGTTATTGAAACGGATACCTAGTGGGAGTCTGGTATAGAGAAGACAATCCCTCAATGAGGGCTAATCTAGGGAAAAAACAACACCACTCAGCGTCGCGGTTTCCATTGCAAGGCTAGCAGGATAAAATCAAGCCACTAGGCAGCCCATGCTGGGAATGAACCGGCCCGCCTATTGCGGGACAAGTCAGATGGAACTTGGTTGTTGGGAGAACTGGTGGGCTTGACACATAGCCAAACCAGGCTAGGTCTAGTAAGTCCCAATAGCCCTCGGCTTGTAGCCAGACCGGCCCAGAACTGAACTGGGTTGGTTCTAGTCAGCCAAACTGGGTTGGGACATGCGGGACCCCTGGGTCAGGATGGTTGGGTCGGTCTGAACAAGTCTGATAGGGCACGGAAACGACCACTCATTGTTTAGTAAAACAATTCATATCATTATGACCAGCAATCCTATTGGAAAATTTTTGTGGAGTTGGGACTCTCGCGATGATGTTGTCCTTTTGGGACTAAGAGTGATTCTGAGGATTTTGGAGGATGGATTACTGATTTGAAGAGATACCTCCTCTGGTATAAGATGAATTTGTGTAGAATAAAGATAGTTATATAGGATAGAGTATTAAATTGTTACTCCCTTGATGACTTAGGGAGTGAGTAGTCTTTATCCCTATGATTATGTAGATATGAGACTCCCCACATCATGGATGTGGGTTCATATCGTTATGGTAGTTTCTTTCAGGGGTGTTACTCCCCTAAAGGACTAGGCTGTGGTTTCATGGATATTTTTATGAAGGAAGAGTAGATACACCCCTGTGGGACCATGGATCATGTTCCATAACATTAGTGTCATTAATCCCTTACTGTTCTAGGGTGTGTGTCTTCCTTAGTAATTATTATGATAGAGTAGGTACTCCCCTGTCGTACAAGGTAGTGGGTCATCTAGCCTAGCGTCAGTACTCCCCTAACATAATAGGGTGAGGGTACCCCATAGAAAATAAAGTGATAGAGTTGGTACTCCCTTATTACCAGGGATCGAGTCCTCTAGTCAATGAGTAGTACTCCCCAGCTAGCTAGGGTGTGGTTTATTTATATACGAAGTAGTACTCCCCTGTTGTAACAGGGTGTGGTTCCATCATTAGTAGTACTCCACTGTTAGAACCTGGGTCTGAGACCTCACATATGGAGTAATAACCCCCCATCTCTATTTAGGTATGGGGAGAGGGTCCTCTATTGGATTTGGACCTCCCTCAGTAGTAAGAAACATCTATGAGAATTGGTCCCCTCTAATTGAAGTGATCAATACCTATGTATTAGCATGTTCTCCCTTGATGTACTGAGGCATGGGTCACTCACTACAAGAGATACTAAGGCAACACAAGTTATTATGGAGTAGTGCTCCATCAACATAGTGATGTGGAGACTATCAGGTCTTTTCACTAGGTTTTTTATAGTCACACATTGGGCTCATGATGGTGACTACTGGACCACTATTGTTGGGAACTGTAGATGAAACAAGTAGAATATTTTCAATGAATCACGTTCTATTAGACATACCATTGAGAATGGAAGAAATTTACCCAATAAAATATATCCCTTGGATGGTTCCATTAGGTATCGATAGTCTCACGGAACGTGTTCCCCTAGTTTATGTGTTACCTTTCGATGATTGGGTATGAATTATTATGTTGGTTATAAGGATGGGACCTTATGTTGGGTATAGGCTGAGATGATTATATCTGGATGACCTTGGTATATGTATGGGCATATTCTTGGGTACATCTTACTATGTGTTTTCTTGTGGATTTTATATTGGGGTTTTCCATTTTGTTTTTGGCTTCCCCTACAAAGTATTTTTTTACTCACCTCTGCACACGCTCCTCCCGCACATGTTGTGTCTGCTGCAGATGACATGTGCTACGAGAGAGCCATTATTTTTCCATGACTAGGAAGTTCCCAGGGAGATATGACATGTAAGACATGCTTCTATAGCTTCCAGCAGCCAATTCCTATCTACCCTTCAGGTGGGTCAATCATGTGGATGACTTTTCAGAGAACTTTTGTAATTTCAAGTTTTCAGTTGACTTCTGTTTGGTTGGTATCTTGTAAAATTTGACATACAACATGTACCTTCACTCGGTTGTTGTTTAGTGGAATTCATGTTTTCTTTTCCAACCTTTTTGGGATGTTTTTGTGTGTATGTATGAAAACAGTTAATAATGAAAGTGCCTCACACTTGTGGGATAATTCCTTGGGTGCTTGTCAGCAGCCCCTGTCCATTAAGAGGCGAGCATGGGGTATTCATGGAATGGGACCCAAGGGATGGGTTTTGACATCCTATCTGATGTAGTATCTAATCAGATGACCACATTTATTTAATGAGAAATTTGGAAGTTGTGAGTTTATATACTTAAGAAAAAATATTATTTTTTCGGTATTTCATATTGTGTAATTCCATGGTTGAAAGGGAATTCTTTTAGAATTTGTTGTTCCTCGGATATGATATTAGTTTAGAGTACATTTTTATAACATTATACTATTTCATCATGCATTAATGGAAAAATTGTAATGAATAGTTCCCAAAAATCAATAAAAAAATGAGTTTTCAAGAGAATGAACCATAAATTGTTTTACAAGGAAAGATATATTTTTCTATAATATTGAATTCCCAAATCATGTTTGGAGGAATAAATAAACACTACTACATATATATCTAATAAAACTGTAACTTTTTTACTAGGTATATGTATTATAGATGATCTATATCCAAATAAGTTACTAGAATATTTCATTTAGTGTATTTCAATGATTGATATATATATATATTGATTCCAAAAATTGATTCAATTTTGATTTCTAGGCCATTGATTTTTGTTGTCATTAGATATGGAAATATAGATGTCTTTTTCAGACTAGATGGTGTGGAAATGTGTCAATTAAAAAAATGATTAAACATTATATTAAATGATAATCTCTTATGGAAATATCATAACATGGATGAATGGGAATTTGATAGAATGATGTAACTTATTTATGTTAATGTTCATCTTGATCACATCCCTATTAGATAACATGTTTTATTGAGATAATATGATTTCAAGATGTAGTATATATAAGATCAATTGAATATGATCCATAATTATATTTTTGTGTTAATGTATGAGGGAGTAATATAGATTTTGATCTTTTAGAATCTTATTCACAAAATGAAAACGTACCAAAAATTGATGTATCTCAATTACAGTTGAAAAGATATTCTACGGTAAAGAGACTAATCATGATATTTGGATCTGACATGAATATAACACTTCTTATTTATTTTGGTGAATCTGAACTCCCATTAGAAATGGACCCCCTAGGGAATCAAAAATGGGGGAGTCAATAATGAAGGATGAAATTCCATTAGTGGATTTAAAAATAGCATTTTACATGACTAAACTACAAGATAGTAATAAATAACTAATCATTAAATACTGGGACAATTTGAAAGAGGAGGATTATTGAAGTATAACTTAAAAGGAATTAATTGTGGTAAAAGGATTATAAGAAATGATTAAATCAAACTCTCAAAAACATTTCTCCCATGATAAAAGTATAATTTCGACAAATTTGTTCTTAATTTAGTTTTATTAGGTGATCTAAATATACCTAAATTGGATAAAAACATCATTTTTATGGTGAATGAGAAGAATATATTGACAAAGAACAACCCATGAGTTTTCAAGACCATTAGAATGTGGCCCTCATTTTTTAACTACAGAAAATCCTATATTGATTGAAATATGAAAATAAATATAACAAAATTATAATTAATTCAATGATGAATATGTCTTGAAATTAAAGAATGTAGTTAAGTTTTTTATTGTATTTCATAAAGATATTGAAATTATATCTTATATCTATTATATGTGGATGATATTCTACTAGAATCACTAAAGGTTCAATATATTAATGGTATAAAAAATGAGTTCTCTAGAATAATTGAAATGAATGGACATTTTTATACCAAAAATATAGGCTTTATGGATATTTAGGAATATAAATGATAAAAATTTTGGGTTATCTATGACATTATACAACTACAGGAACATTTCAAATACACGAATAACCATATGTAAGTCTATTTTTACCCCTCTTTAATGATGCTTCATGAAATCCAAGAAAAAATCCCCAAATTATTGATGATGTATCTTGGGACCTATTGATAATAGAATTTCAGTATGTTTTTATGTTATATGTATGAAATTATGTTAACATATACAAATATTATATTTGTTGTGGAAGTTGTATGTAATATTATGTCATGCCATGGAAGGGAGTACTAGGAATATATGAACTGGATCATCAAATATATAAATATATCAAATGATTCATCTATGTGAAATATGGAATATGATCCATTGCAATATTTTAGGGTTTCATAGTCTTCTAAATATTTACTCACATTTAAGAGAATAGGGTATTTGTATTTTCTTTTAGTGGAGAAATTGTTATTTTGATCTCTAAGATGATTCCCTTGGTTATATTATCTATAGTATAAACCTTATATGTAGTATATTAAAAATAAATAAATGAATTAATAAATTTAATGTGTTTGTTGAAGGAAACATTTGGAGTAAGTAAGGGGGGTTAAATTAATTGACAGTTAGAGATCAAATCTTCTTATATAAAATATGATGATTCATACAATAACTTAAAAAATTATCCTATAATTTCACATCATTTATAAAATTTTATATAATATTATTTGTAGTTATGGAAGATTACTATTAATAATAGAAAAAACTTATTCATAATAGTGTACATATAAGAATGTATTGGGAATTATCGTGCCTGAGATAAAGTCTTGTGAGTACAAGGTGATAGAGAGAACTACTTAAATTTGAATGAAATGTTTTTTTCTCAACTATTGGAGGCTTCAAAAATATATTTTAAATATAATTCAAATTTTATTTTTTTGGGTTTTTTTATTCTTAATGTTTCTAGATTCTATTTATTAAAAATATAAACTATAGTAGATCATATATATCCATTCATGGTAGTGGTAGTAGTCAATGTCAGTTTAATTGTATGATTTATATAAGATGATGGTATTCTAATGGGATGTGAAGACTAGTATGATGTCATCATAAGTTGGGCTTCTTAGATTTAATTTTCTAGATGGCGATCTACGTGATATCCACTATTTGTAGAGGTAGAGGTAATTATTACTACAAAAAATGGAATTCACCATAATCCACCTGATTCCCCCCAAAAGATTCTAAATGTTAGAGTGACGTTCTTGATTAGATGATCTCATAAAAAAAGGTGGCATGACATGATAATTTAAATATGTATGAATTTTTTATTTTTACTATCTATAATTATTTGATCTTATGTTGTTGTGACTATAATCCTTGTATTTCATGTGATATAAATTCTTGACAATGTTCTCTTATTTAAATAGGAATATATTTAAAATGATATAATCTTTTTGGTCCATCATAACTTATCTCATTTATTCATTTCTTAAATGTTTGGTCTTAGTTTTCTTTAAGAGTATGTGAAATGAGATACATAGTGGAAATGATTATGTTAAATTAAAATTCCTAATTATAGTATAGTAATGTGTATTTAAGGGATTCATTTTCACAAATTCTGATCTCTAACATGTGTGATACTTCAATGAACTCACATTAATTCTGTTGATGATTACACAAATTGAATCTTACTAACATGTATCTTTTTTTTAAATTACTATGATAAATATTCTATCTTTAATGAAAAATAATAATGTCCTAAATAATATGACATGTTATTTTTATGCAAGACATGGGTTATTTTTGTTTTTTATGTGTAAAAATATATTTTAGTGTGGTGAAACTAAAAGGTGTGTTACTTATTTTTGGAATTTATTTAGGATAAGTTTTTTCTATGACACTATTAATAAATATTCCAAATAATTGGTCTCTAGTTCATCTATATGATTGATTGTAAAATGATTTTTTTCTCAACCATCTGTAATTAATAAATGATTGTATTCGGATAATTACCTAATCACATAACTGTGTGGTGAGTGGAATTCCAGATATGATTCATTTCATAGTAAGATATTTATATTTACGTTCTAATGGATATAAAGGAGACTAGAAGGGGTTATCATTTTAGTTGGATAACATTTAATAAATGACATTATTAACATAGAGTAAACCTACTAACTCATATTATATAATTTTTTTAAATAGCATCATTATAATCCATTATGACCTTGAAATAAGTGTGATTGAGTCTAGTAATGTCTTGGGGTGACTAAACAAATTAGAAAATTCTTATTCTATATAAGTAATTTAGTATATGGTCATTTATAGAATCTTACATTATGACGTTAATGATTTTTTAAAGAATTTACCCCATTCACTTCCAATAGTAAAGTATTTATGAATACGAAAAGTGATGTCCATATTTTGGTAAAATAAAAATAGTTTGAGTGGGTAAAAGTTAAAATTAAAATAATAAATGATTGGTGATATGGGAAAGAAAATGTATTCAAGTAGGTACCAGTAACCAATGACATTATATCCTAATGGTGAATTTAGGGAGATATTTGTTACCATATTATGGAATTTCATAACATATTTAAAAGTTATTAGAAACTCTATTGAATGTTCATTTTATGTATCAGTGTTCAAGAAATGAGTTAACTGATATTGATGCATATATTATACCTGATATCTGTATATTAAAAATTATATTATTATGTAGGTGTTCAAAAAAGTATGAAATAATAGATATTGTATTTTCCCTTCAAATGGTGATACATTGTGACACTAAATCTTGGAATGAATGAAAACGAATATATCATCTGTATATAGATATAATGGTTTTATATTTCACATCAATTCAGTAATATATTAAGATAATTATTTTATTAATTTCGGATTGTTAAAAGGTATATAACATAGTATTCATTGTTTTTTATTCATCCAATTTTTTGTAACATATTTTAGAAAAATATAATTATTAAAATAGTCTTACCAAGGATAAATTAGTTTTTATATATATATTTTAAAATATACAAAATCTTATCCCACCACTTATGAGTGAAATATTTTAATTAATACACTCTTTATTTGAAAATAATTATAAAAACTGTAGAATTAAATATATGAGATGGACTAAAAAAAATTTATTAAAAATTCTGACAAAATAAAACGAGAGTTATTTCATATTCAAAAAATGTTTGTGCATCTTATCCTGACACTGTAAGTAGAATATAGTGCCGAAAATAATATTTCTAGAATATTCAGTCTTATAAAAGATGAAATTTTACCAATTAAAATAATATACATGTCAAGAATAAAATGTGAATGTCACCAAATTCCAAAAAATATTTGAGGGATTATTATTAAATAGAAATGAAATAAGTTATATTAGGTAACTGTAATAAGGTAAATAATAATTTCATTAATAAAAAGGATTGTGTTATATTGGTTATATTATAATTTAAAGAGTTTTATTATTTACCAAAACCATTTCAAGGAATGATATTGATGGATAATGATCCGTTCATCAAGATGATGACAATGTTAATAATTTTATTAGAATAAAACTGATGTTATTAGGATGGGAACATTGGATTGTGTAATGCAAGGGAATTAGAATACATTTTTTATATTTTTATAAAATAGGAAAATTATTCATAATAATTATTATTATATAAAACATTTATCATTATATTTGTTGTAATTAAATATTTTTTATGATGTTTTTTGTCAGAAGGTCACATAGATATGCGAAAGAGTTACATATACAAGTTATGTGTTTAAGAAAACCCTATTTTATTAGTAACATAAGGATGATATGGAAGTATTTTAAATGTGATATAATGAGACAAAAATTAATTATTTTTCTAATAAAATTACTTAATTAATATAAATGTATCATGTTTTTGAAATGGAAGTGAACCCCTAATCATTTTTTCATATTAGCTTCATATACTCATGATGTGAAATGATTATCATTCTATTAATGTATAACTCTGAGTTACCCATAATAAATCTTATTCAAGGATAATTATATGTAGATATGAAGTGATAAGGTTGGTATGAGTAAGAATGAGGTATATGGATATGAAAGAATCTCATAATGCAATAATGACATTTTGGATATACATGTACAATGAATTATACCAAACTGAATATCCCATGCTATAACACTGGTATAATAATGGTGCAGGATTGAATTTTGAATTCCTCAATACAAAATATTGGAGTGATACCTTTCATGAAAACATTCATAAATTGAATCCATTGTTATAAAATTCAGGAGGCCTAATGTATTAGAGGATTATTGGATATTTTTTTGATTGTGACATCTATTGGAGTTTAATCAAGTTATGATTTTTCTCTAATAAAAATGAGTATAAAAAAGATCCCTAATATTTTTGTGGATTATATTACTTATTATTAATTATTTAAAAATTATTCTAGTGTTTTAATAATTTTAATGTGTCATTAAATGAATCATAGTTAATGTTTTCAATATGAAAGTCAAAGATTGATATTTTTACTTGAGGTACCATTTTTTATCATGATAACCCATAAAAGGACCAACATATTTGATCTCTAATGGCAGACACAAGATCAATAAGATTTGATTATTCATTAATAAATTTGATACATTATTAGAAACAATATATGTACCTAAGGATTAATTAAATTTCTATTGGAGTGACTCAATAGTGTATCCTAAACGATAAAATTGTGGTTCCTCATATCTCTTGTATGACTAGTATGTGTATTTGGGTAATTAAATTGATTTAATTTTCCATTACATTTAGATACCCTATTAAAGTAATTTTCATTGGATATGGAATTTTATATATTTATAATCAACAATAATAGTATTATTATCCATATTATTTGCATTAAAACCTTAAATATATTCAAATAAAATTTATTTACATTTTATCGAACAAAAATTCAAAAAATTGTATCATAAGCATCAATCATGTACTTATAGACTTAACTTAATAGTATTATAATAAAATTTATAATCATTGATACACAAAAACTTATAGGGGATCATCTTGTCATAACTATTGAACTATTTTAATGAATAGTGTGATTGTTATTAATATTTTCTTGGGTTTTAATCAATATAAAAAATTGAAAATTTTAATCCAGAAAAATAAAAAATATAAAAATACCAAAAATAATAAAAATAACTTTAGTATGAAGAATTCATTAGTTTTAGAATTCATTGATTTAATATTATTAATATTTTTATTACTTATTATATCTTATCTTAAATTCATTATTCAAATTATTGTACTTCATGAGTTATATTTATTTTTATCATATATTAATTCTTATGGGTAGTGATATAAGAATTTATAGAGATTGTGGACATGATATTTGATTCTATTAATGTATGATGTCTGGTCATAACTATATTTAAAATGGGTTGTACAATGAATATTGGATTACTGAATATTTGATGATCATGAGGAATCAAGAAGATACTATAGAGAACAATGTCATGATGGATTCCCATAGGGATATTTTTTATAATTTTTTGTAAATGGGATATCATGAATTACTACACATTTAGAAAAGATAATAAGAGAAATATTGATAATCCCCAACCAAATATAAAGGAATGGTTGCATTGATATATGTAATAATGATGGGAAAGATGACTCTCAGGATATGGATTACAATTCCACCTTCTTTGTATGTTAATAAAGTTCCAGTCAATATAATATATTTGGATTATATTATACACTACAGAGTGTATGTTGATATCCAAGAACCAACTACAGCTTATGAACCTAAAGATTCTACTATGGAGACTCCTATCTATCAGGAGGAACAATTTTTTTTTGGACATAGGTGAAAACATTATTTTATAGATATTGATTAAGAATCCACTCTCACCAAAAGATAATGGATAAACCATTAGCCGAATATTGGTTAAATTCTACATAGAATGTTCTCTTTGTATTAAACCTATAGAAATTTTATGGATCTTAATTTTTCATTTAATTAGTTTAGTTAATTTTAAATTTTTGTTCATTATCAATTATATCTATTTAATTTTATTAAGAACCCATATCATTTAGTCCACTCAATTTATTTTCAGGAATTAGATATCTATTAAATTAAAATGGATGATCCTGAAATAACATTATAGGGGTGAAGTTTCATTTAACTTTTATCTGTATATTTTATTACCTTTATCTGTTTAACTACTTAAAACTATTTATTTCATTATATAATATTATGTTTTCTACATCAGTTTGTTTTTTATAAGTTATTATTTATTATTTCTATGTCAGTGTAATTGATATCAAAATAACTCACATGAATGATGTAATTTAACAAAAAATAGTTATATGTTTCTAATGATGAGATTTCATGCTATAGTCTTTTTGGGAAATAAAATATTCTTGGAAACAAAATTTACTTATCAAAGTAAAGGATTATATGTTTTAAATGAAAATTTTATCATCCATGTATGTATAGACATACTTGTGTGTGAAAAAAATTTCCTTAAATTTGTTTCAGGGTGCCACATAATATGTATTCCCATCCAAAATTCAAATGTATTTCATTGAAAGAATTAAAAAATAAGATTGGTGAAAGTCTATTTTTTAAATTATTACATGAGGCACTTCCATTCTAAGAAAAAACTAAACCATTTCTCTGATCTAATCATCTCTATTTTACCTTTTAAACATCCATTCACATTGAATGTTCCCTCTCCATCACCCATCACATCCACGAATGTGATGATTTTACTTTTAAATTCCCTAGAAAAGTATTATTTTCTATACTTTATCACACGAAAAAAGTAAAAATACCATAAATGGGCGGAAATAAAATTTTTAATTCATAAAATTATTGAAACGCACTTGAGTGAAGTTATAAATTAGAAATCACCCCATCTAGATTCTTAAAATATATAAAAAACATAAATAACTACTATAATAGGTTCCTTGTGTGGGTTACTTTATTAATATCATTCTTTGTGATTCATGAGAAAAAATTGAATCTTCACAAATAAACATAAGTTACCTAATCATATAACGATGAGGAGAAATATGATACACACACATATATATATATGTGGTATTTTTTACTAATTATAATATCCGTGAACAACTGTTCCACAGCATACACAAGTCCCAAGGACTATGAAAACCTGAAATTACACATTGGGTTCTACTATAATTGGAATTATATGTGTAAAGGATGAACATAAAGTGTTTTATGAGAGTAAGTTCAATCATTCACACAATAATGATAAAAATTGGGGAGATCATATTGGTATTATAATTAAACATTCAAACATTCATGTATTCCCCTTTACAAATGGGATGAAACATCTCTATGACATATATCTTATACCATTTTCTATCACCTATGGAAAAATGATAATTTTACTTTACCTTCATAGTGATCACCTACTTATATTTGATTATCTATGTGCATTAAATAATGGTTTATTTCATATAATACCCCTTTATGTTAAGTGATCCACTAATGTGGTGGTATTGGAATAATACCATTTCATATGACTTATAATTTACGTTTTTCCATCAATATATACGATACCAACGTATTTTATGTTTTTTAATTTCCATATCTATGTGGGAGTCTCAAAATCTCATAACCAATCATTTTATTTCCTTCCTCCCTATTATATGACTGAACATTCTCCCACTTTCTCATAACCAATCATTTTAGGGCCTACTACTTTTGGTGCATACCTAAATCTTATCTTTGAATATACAATTGTATAAACTAAAAAATGACACTCATTCATAAGTCCCATAACAAATATTTTCTTAAATTTTATCACCCAGTTGTTATAGATGTGTGGAAATAAACACAATATAAAATATAAATTGTTTGAAAAACCACAAAAGGGACAACAATGGACCTATTGGTATGCTTGTAAAAGAAAAACAAGTTTTTCTAGTTACATGGCTATAAAAGACCCAATATTGGTTCTTATCATATGATTTTTAATGGTATAAAATTGCATGTTATACATGTCAAAATTATTCCATAGAAATTTGGTGGTTTAGATTTGTATTAATCTTAAACATATGAATCCCTTTTTATTTAACCATTATTAACAGAATGGAACCTCATACCACATCACTAATAATCCATATTTATAAATGTTTTTAAACCCTAAAACCCTAATTATTTCTTTAATGTAAGGAAAATCCCTCATACACTTATTATTCTATATTATAATGAATTAATACCCTCCCATCAAGGGATAATATTGGTTATGATTCAATATATTGTTAACACATCACTATTTTACCAAAGCCATTATTTATGAGAAATAAATATTGTGAATATCAACAAATTCCTATACCCCATTTGTGAAATTCCAACATGCTAGTCAAAATACACTAATAAAAAAATCCATTTTTTATTTTTTAATATACTAGTGATGTGATAGTAGTTTCCTAAATCTTTTAGTGATGAAACTATTTATTTGTGATGATCAAGTAATTCTTCAAATCTTCTAGTTATGATAAAAATATGATGATTTTCATGAAATAATCCGTTAAATCTATATCTGATTAGATTAAAATATTGTAATGAAAAATTAATTCCCAAAATTCATTAGTGATGAATAATATGATGTTTAAATTATAATAATCCTCCATACTAAGTGATAGCCATCCAATATACTAGTGATGATCTCAAAAACTCCCCAAATTTATTAACAACAATCAGTGTACTACTGAAAGGAAAAAGAATCATAAATTGTTTTGGGAGAATCTATTTGTCAAAATATTGATTGTTTACTTTCCATAAGATTTGAAAAACTTCTCTTGATGATCTAGTAATTTCTTAAATATTTTGGTGTCGAGCCAATAAATTATGGATATGCAAATAATTCACTTATGATTTTAGGTGATGATTATGTATTTATATTCATAGTTATATATATTTCCTTAAAGGTGGTTTACTCGTCCTTTTATAATTAAATAAAAGATAATTTAATTCTGATGTCTTCCATTAGGTCATATTAATCTAGAATAACTCATAGTCTCTCCCACTCTCAGGTGATGATCCAGTAAAAAACCTATTTGATTAAAGTGTGCATACACGATTTTTTTCAAATTTATGAGTTTCTTTATACTATAGTATTCCTTTCCATATGGATTTAAATTATACCATAATGACACATACATGAATACTTATGAAATAATCATGTGAATTTGTATTTCATTATTTTAAAAAGGTTTCATTTATTGAAATGTTTATTCAATTGTATCAAATAATCAATCACATTTCTAATGAATGTTAACCTTAGTAAGTGACAAATGATGTAAAATAAATTATTGTGGTAACTGGTATAAATTACCTGAACTATTGTTAATTTTGAATGATATTCCTAGGTTAGAAAATAAACTATATTTTGAGATGATTCGCTCTAAAATATTAATAATTTTGAAATGTATAGTATAATATGATCATTATATTATTCATATCACATCAGCTATTTAAATTAATTAAATGTTTAGGATATAAAGTGTCAAAAAAAATATTTAACGATATATCAAAAATTTTACCAACATGAGAGATTGAGTAGTCACATGTGATTTCCCATGATAATATACTTATGACCAAATGTTAATTTATGATTCACTAAATAAAAATGTATTATAATTGGAATCAATTTTTTTTAACTACAAATATATATGAGTGAAACCAAGAATATTGTGGTGGATACACGATCACTTGTCACCTTACTATAATCCATCATAGAAATTATACTATTATTTTTTTAATTACCTTATCATTTGGTAACCATCATTAAAATATATCCCACCAAATGTCTCAACTAATGTTTTCACAATGAATAGTAGTGATGGTATTTTCATTCTAATGGAAAAATTTGAAATGGAGAACCTTGAGTAGATATGGATATGAATGTTGAACTGGTTACCAACGAATAAGAGGTGGTTGGTGGTCCCTATCCTCACCTCAATCTATATTGGGGTTTTTCCTATATGTATGAATACATACACCCATAATATTTGGAGTTGGTAAACGAGATGACATTTATGTTCAATTGGATGACTTAGGGTTTTATAGGAAGGATCCAACACACCCTAATTATCCCCACCATCACATAGTCTTGATTTCTACAAAATTAAATGAGTACACACCAGCACCAAAAAAAATGAATAGATTCCCAATAGGGGTCTCAATGAGGTAATGTAAACAATCTCGCTCAAATAGATTCCAAATCCTATATCGATGAAAATCATGCCTCAGAGTTATTTCATTTTTTATGGGAACATAGGCCCCAAAAACCTATCATTAACACGTAAGAGGCCCTAATCGACTAAATCTTACACATTAGGAATGGTAAATTACGATAGAGATCTTCCACAATAGAATTAGTTCCAACTGGTATGGTAGTCTTACCCATAAAAATTAAGAATTACCCTAAGAAACTCTTCCACCGTGGAAGCATATAACAAAATATAAGTCCTACCTATATTCATTATTGTCAGGGGTTCGGGTGGAATCCCTAAAAGGAAAAATATTTTCCCATTTCATGTGTTTACATATACTTAAAAAATAAATAATTCATGTCCAAAATCCCTTTACAATCACATTTTCATTAATTCACGGAGTTTAATTTCGGCACTATGCTCCTCCATCCTAGAGTAATTAGATTAATAATTATTTTCACCAATACCGGCATTAAAATAATTATGTTCTAATTATTATAATGATATCATCTTTTTGTGATATCCTATTTATATAATAGTTATAAATATCAAATATCCTATCATAGGTTGGTGATACTTCAAAACCATCAATAAATATACTAAAGAAACTCTCAAAATATTATCAACCATTAGAACAATGAATCCTCAGTCAGATTAGATTAATCTAGTTAAGGATGTTTGTGCTTTGTAAATATACCAAGAATAAAATATTTTTTATAGAATAGGTGGATGAAGAATTCATGAAAAATTAATACACACATGATTACATGTAGAATGATTTTAAAGAAGACAAGTTTCATGAAATAAAATAGTATATCAAGACCAACAAATCTATCATACTAAGATAAATACTGTTTTAATAAATGAAATTATATTATCATAATTAATTTTAGAAACTAAATAACTCTAGTCTTTATTGGATGTCAAATACTATATACACATAATAAAATAATATACCAAAAATATTACATTTTTAAGTTGAAATATTTTCAAAACTATAGAAATAATAATGACCATTCACAAGGATTGAAATCACATAGAATACATGTTCATATAAAAGATAAAAAATATCTTTATCAAAGAATTGGGAACTTCATATGTACATATCTAGGGATGGGTGTGATATTCTTCCTACCACAACTTCCATTTAATACAAAACACAAGTCCCTTATGTTCACATTTATTAGTTACTTGTTATACTATCTATTTTAGGATTAATACTATTTTATTACATTTCATGACACCTAAAAATAATTTAAATAACTAATCATTCATACCCATCACACAAAATACACTATAATTGTTATAGAAGATGAAATCATTGAATTTGAGTAATTTATATACTCATTATAAAGAATAACAATATTGTGAAGAGAAAAAAATGTGAGAAGGTAATCCCATTAAGATTATACAATATTCTATAATTGATCTTCTATAACAACATTGGTTATTCCTATGGGACCCTAACAGAACACTTGTTGTAGGATAGTTATCCTAATACAATCGTGCAAAAAAATAAAATTTGTGGTAATAGATGAATATACGAATACTCCATGATGGACCTAGCCACCAAATATAGTTTAATTCATATCCAAACTAATAAAACCCACACCATAATTCAATATTAAGGTATATTTTTCTTTAGTGGAACCTAATTTAATATTTTTCACTGATAAATTAGATGCTTTGAAATTTTATTTCATGGGGAAACAATATGGTTTTATTCAAATTGGATAGTTGAAATCTCATATTCTAGAATCTAATATATAATCTCAGATGTATGAGGAGATACCATCATCTATTATAATACCCCATAATTCCATGATTGAAAAAAATTAATTGGATTATTTCCAGACCAGGCACCGAGGAGTCATGAAATTCAGAGGCTCAGAGTGTCCAGAATATATTTTTGACCATTTTTTAATATTTATTAAATAATCATGTGAGAATGTTTTTCTAACATTTGAACTAGTTCATGGATCATAAATCCAATGACAATGTTGAACTGAGATCTTTGAATTTTCCTAGAAAGGTCCTAATGATAGCCAGCGCTAGCCAAAAGTGGAAGATAGTTTTTGGCTGAATATAAAATAATTTTGTAATAATTATTTTATATTCACATCAATATAAATTTTAAATTATAACTCAGATTAGAAATCCGAGAATATCATTGATCTTGTGAGGGGTTGTAACCCTTTGGAAAACATTAAACTCAACTGTCACGGGTTGAGAGTGAATGATAAATTTTGAACATGTTTAAAAGAAATTAAAATGGCGCATATGCCTGGTTTTTGAAATCATTAAATAGGTGCCCGGATCAAAAAATGGAGGGAATTGTTGCATTCGAAATGGTGAAATTATCTATGATTGGACTTATCATCGACTGATGCAGGTTGAGGGAAAAACTAATTTTCATACTTCTTAAGAAAAAAATAAAATAAACATCAAAATTTTATTTTATTCACAAAAAATGGTTATGTACAACACAATGTTGAGTAGTATATTTCATTAAAAAAACAAAATAATAAAACATTAATTGAATCATAAAAAAAATATTTCATAAATGAAACAGTGTAACAATGCGATGACTAAGCGTAATAGAAATGCTATGATTCCTTCCTTTTTTAATGAGATGATGGTGTTGGAGAAACAAATTTAGATCTGTAATTATTTTTATGAACAATGAGAGAATATTTTCCCATGATGAACATCAGAGAATTAGTGAAGTGGAAAAAATACAATGAAGAATGGTTCTGGGACCGATGAACGATGAACAACAATTCATTTGAATAGATTTTGAATCCTAGAAGAGGGATCACAATCAGTTATGATCCTTCCCTATGATCAAAGCATCTCTAGGCAGGGGTTTAACTTTTGAAATTTTGAATACCATGTTCTTCTTTCTAAAACAATAAACATGTATCAACCCATAATAGGTTGATCCACGAGATGATTTATCATGTGGGAGAAGGATTTATCTTTGGGTTATTCTTTTGTGGATTAATTTTTGATCGAATTTTTTACCCCACATCCCATGTTTTAAAAACTAAAATGATGATAAATCGGGTTGACATGAAAAATTACATCATTCCTCTGTCTTTGGGCATTCATGTGATCTTCAGGACCACACCTCATAATTGACATCAAATCAATATTTAGGTAGTTTCATGGAACAAAACACCCCCATGATGTTGAAGGTGGATACAATTCGAGCAACAGAACACCAGAGCGGACCCAGATGTCCATAGAAGGAACCACCAGCAAGCCAACATCGGGGACCAGTGAGTGTGGCTCACAGTACCAGCCATGGGTGGGTGGTACCATTCCATTATGTCACACTGAGGAGGAGGTCGCAGCTGCCTTCGTACGCAGCAGTGTAGCATGGCTTGTCGGCACACAGGATGGGGGCTGGTAGAGACGGATGCAGCCACTCGGCTACGTCAGAGGGGCAGCCCACGCCATGTGGGCCGCTGCGTTCTTGCATGCATTACGTGTGAGTACAGTATATAGGATAAGGGGACAACAGGATTCATCCAGTAAAATCATGGTTGAATAGGATTCTCAACAAGAATCTGAGTTTAAGGATACCTCCTCACCATACGGGCCGGGCCGAGGGGCACGGACTAGGGCACTGGGCTATAAGGGTTGGAACACAAGACAAATCACTATTGTGGCCTAGGATAATGGGAGAAAACAATGCCTTTTCACATCCTATTCTGGGAATGTAATGGACCACTTTTTGGGAGTTAGGCCGCATGGATCCAGGATATTGGGCCACCTGGAGGGCTAGACGCACGACCGAACCGGGCCAGTCCAGCCGAGACCCAAACCATGTCGGTTTGGGTAGGTCGAACTATACCGAGACATGCAAGACCCCGGGCCGTGTAGGTCAGGTCAGTCTAACTAGTATACACTGGTCCCGATCACAGACACCCCTTATTAACTAAAACGCTCATATCTTTTGGAATGGGAGTTCGATTGGAGAGATGTTTGCGGTGTTGGATCCCGCGTGATGAGACGGTCCATTTTGGATAATCTCTTTGAGTTTTTGAATATGTTGGAGGATAGAATATTTATTTGAATATTAGTCTATCCTAGTAAAAATAGACTTTTAGCAGAGTCAGGAGAGATCTCTTGAATAGATTCTATGATGGTTAATCCCTTGACGACTTTGGGAGAGACACCATATCCCAATGGTTTGGTAGAGAAGGGACTCCCCACACCGTGGATGTGGGTTTGTTTTCTTCAAGTAGTGTACTCTAGTGGTGTTACTCCGTTAAAGGACTAGATAACGGGTTCTTATAGATGTTCATGAAGGAATAGTAGATACTCCTCTATGGGACCAAGGAGTGGGTTCCCAAACATTGGAGTTGTTACTCACCTGCCGTTCACGGGTGTGTGTCCTCTTTTAACATTGTTCCCATGGAGTCAGTAACCCTCTTTCGTGCCAGGGAGTGGGTCCTCTAGCATGGGGTCAGTACACCCATAACATACTAGGTTGAGGGTCCCCCATAGTGAATAAAGTGATCAAGTTGGTACTTTTCTAGTACCATTGTTCGGGTCCTCTAGCCATTGACTAGTACTCCCCTACATGGTATGGTGTGGGTCCTTGATATAAGAAGTCATACTACCCTTTCATTACAGGGTGTGGGTCTTTCATGTTTAGTAATCCCATATAAGAACAAAGATGCATCTCTTAACTTACAGAGTAGTACTCCCCTCTCTCAAAGTATAAATGAGGATCGAGTCCTCCATAGGGTTGGAGCTCCCTCAAATGTAGCAAATTTCTATGAGGATTGGGCCCCTCCACTTTAATATATCGATACTTAATTAGGATAAAGTTATCCCTTGATATACTAAGGTGTTTTCCACTACCTACATTAATAACTAAGGTGTTATAAGTCTCCATTGATATGTTCTCCCTCAACTGGTCCCATTGGCGAGGTGTGGTCCCATTTACATGGGTTTCATTATTCATGCATTGGGTGCTAAATGGTTATGAGTGGTCATTTAGTGTCGGGCACTGAAGTTTAACCTAGTAGAATATTCCTGATTTATAATGTTATCTAGAACATACCATTATGAATGGTAGAGTTGTACCCAATGTAATTTATCTATCGGACTGTCCCATCTAAAAAGGAGAAACTCATGGAACATGTTCTCCTGGTTTATTATCCATTAATAAACTCTCCTTTTAGGAAAACACCAACACCCCATTAACACCTCATTTAACACCATTTAATTAAATTATATCCCATGGATATAATTTAATAAAAAATATTCTTACCTAATTTAATAATATTACCTTCAATTATTTTAATTAATACAAAAACAACTAGCCATTATTTAATTAAATTATCTCAACTAAATATAATTAAATAAAACCCATCTTTTGTAACAATTTATTAAATTCACTCAACCATAACATTAATTAAAATAAAACACATATTTTTAACTGATTAATTATATTCATCTTATCCTTGAATATAGTTAAATAAAACCCTCAATTCACATCATTTAATTAAATTAATTTTAATCGTGAATTTTTATATATAAACTAAACCAAAAAATAAAATCTGGTGAGAAACACTATTTGATAAGGACTATCTAATAGATCCTTTATAAATTGCCCCTATTCTAGTAGACACACATTTATCACTCAATGATGACCTGCATGGTTTGACTAATTGTGTGATTCCTATACGTAAATCTCTATCGGGCCCAGTGCTCCAAAAAACATACCAACCATTCAGGAATCTCATCAAGGCAATACACAAGACCGATATAAACACATTTAAAATATCCCAACTCTTTAAACTAAATCTTGATTCTTGGTTTTAAAAATAACCCACCATTATAATGAAAATTTTCTTAAACAATCATTTTTTAACCTGGTTAAAAAACACGGGACTTTATAATATAGGAGGGTAACACACCATAAACTAAAATAAAATACAAGGTAAAGGTTAAATTCATGATTTCATTATTATCTATGATTTTTTATAAATGAGTATTTATGTGGAGTTATTTATCATCCATGTCTATATTTATTAGAAGTATTCGCAAAATAAATACTTTTATGGTTTTATGTGTGCTACACCTTAACTAAAACATTTTTTTAAATGTTTTAAATATGTATTCTTCTAAGTCATTATAATTAATTTCCCTATATTCAAAATGGTTTTAATGATTTGTATATACATACATAAATGATTTAAAATCATAATTCTTTTAAAATGTTTCAATGTGATATAGGATACATTGATTCAAAAATATATTTTTTAATGCATTCTTTTATGCATTTTGGTATTTTAAATAAATGACTTCAAATTAATAATGGGATATATATCTCAAATAGTTTTAATGATTATATTAATTCATGTAAATATAATTGGTTTGATTTCATATTTAATTGAGGTTGATTTAGGGTGAAACAATATCCCATATTGAATTGAATGTTTTATGATATCTTTGATTGTGGATGTTCTATTTTGATACCATTCCAGGGTTATGTTTAAAGTATTAACTTTTAGAATGCCAGTTTTATTACGAATAATTATGTTCTGTTTCACCCTTTTTATATAAGGAATGCATTGGACTTAGTAAATGATGTGTGGGGTCTGCTATATCCCTTTAATGTATCGGTAGGTATCATGAGAAAAAATAGATATATGCTTGGTTGAGGCATTTCCCATTTATTTTTAAATATGGATTTGGATGAGGCCTTAACTATTTATTTTTATATTACCTGGTCGAGGCCTTGATGATATGTTTCCAATGTTTGACATTATGAATCCCATAATTATGAGATTATTTATTGATATTAAATGTTATCATTCAACTAGTAGAATATAAAAGTGAATTATTAAATAGAATTATTTTTTTATTATTTATATATTATGTTAAATTTTATGTTTAACAGTCTTGTGTTTTAGTTTTACACATGACTTAATGTTTATGGTTATTTTTGATAGATTCCTTTATATTAGATAACGTTACTAAGAATTTGATATCACCCTTTCATATGTTTTATTTTCCCAGGATTATAAGAATTGTTTAATGATTGATATATATTTTAAGGTGAATGAATAATTGTGTTATCAAATAATAAACTATGTTACATTTTATGTTTTGATTTTTAATTTTGTTTGATGTATGAAATATACATTCCAATATTGTTAAACATATCTGTCCAACAGGATATGATTCCTTATATCATTCCAATGTATTTAAAAAAATGAAATATATCTGGGCTTCTGGGTTCGGGGTGTTACGAAGGCTATGTTTAAAAGTGTTAATATAATTGCTTTTTAAATAATATTTATGGAATTTTTATCTAATAATATGACCACAAATAGATCACTGGAAATAAAGGAAATTGATTTCTTAATTTAGAATAAAATTATTTGTTGAATAAGGATGTAATTTTTTTTTGATATTATAGTATGAGTTAGATGATTTTATGGGGCATGATAACATTTCAATGAACCATAATACATTCTAATTTATGGTTATAAAAACATATAATTTGATTATTACCTTATGGAATCTTTTATACTATGTCTCCTCATATATTTTTTTCCATTACGAAAACTGGGATGTTAAATTTCGAAGAAACAAAGTAGAAAATATCTTTCCAAATCAATAACATTGAGTTTTTGGAATGGTAATAGATATGTTTTTTGTTTTTATGGATAGGTTCACAAAAACTATAATCAGTGATGGGATACATGTGAGAGATAAACCATGTTCACCATATTGTAATATGTCTACATTAGAGAATTTAATTAAACAATACTCTCCAATATGCAGGGGAGAATCCTATCATGGGATAGAGGAAAGTTGGGTTAAATCCATAGGGGTACTTTTTTATGAAAAAATTGTTTATAAAATACGATGTTATTAATTTATATTTACCAGTTTAAAGGTGAATCAAATTAGTGGTGTTCAACTGTTATGATAACTGAGAAATATATTATATATGTTCCTTTCAATTTGATTAATTTTATTATACATTACTTGATAATTATTTTCTAAAGATGTCTCACTTATAATAGAAAATAATTTCGTTGAATTGAGGTGGAAATAAGATTATTCAATAAGATCTTATGAAGAGAATATGACCCATTTGGGTAGGTATACACAAAATTATATCTGTGAAATTGATAGTAAAACTAATCGATTTAATAATGTAGTTAGCTACGATACTATTGGGAATTGTCTTCTTCTGATTTTGAAGGAAATGAGAAATTTGTTTGTTGGGTTAGGAAGTTTGAACATTTTTTCCCAAAATACCATGATCCATATGTTATTTATACAAAAAATAGGTTATTGAGGTATAAATATTGGAAACACCCACTGGGGAAAATCATTTGTAAATATTAATGTTCTTATAATTTTATATTGTTTTATAAGAATTACCCTAGATAATTTCTTATAAAATATGGGAATTCTTTATGATGTGGCATGTTTAGTCACATATCTCACAAATCTAATAAAGAGAACCATAGTAATGAATATGAAATGAATGAAATTAATGGGTATGCTATTTTAGAATAAATGAAATCGATCATCATAAGAGAACATGTATGGAAATAGTAATAATGGTTGGAATTCATCAGGATCACAAGAAGAATAATAGAGGTCAGTTATTTGTAACTACCATTGTAGATATTGGACAATCCACCAACATGATCTTAGTTATATTACAATATAATTAATATTATTCCTATTTTTATTTTTTGATTTCTTTTCAATATATTCTTTCATTTCTATGAAATTTTCTTATAAATTTTATATTTCACATCATGAAATTAAGCAACAGGTTTTTGTAAAAAATGTTGGTAATGATAAGTTAAAAATAATTTATAAGAATTTTTTTGTTATTGACTATGAAAGACCCTTATCTGAAATTCTTGTTGTTATGCGATATACGGTGTATTATTTTATTTTTGGTATATATTGGATTTATGTTTATGATGATATAATATATAATAAAAAATAAGGATGTTTTTTAGAATCAGTTTAAATTTGTATAAAATAATTAATTCATACATTTGATAAAATATCATGATGATAAAAAATTTATTCAATATGGAAATGAATTTTATCTTATACAAATTATTGATAACAAATATACTATTAAAATTGGGTATGCTATTAAATTAAATGAATATCAAGATGTAACTATTGATGAATAGATTATTATTAAACTAGATCTAGAGTTTATAATTACTATCAGCATTTTTCTTAATGCAATAAAAATATTAATCCATCCTTATCAAATAGCCCATTTATAAACTTTGGAATTTAAAAAAAAAGATAGAAGAGTTATATAATAAAGACTTCTTCCATTCTAACATATCACCATGTGAGGATCCAATTTTATATGATAAAAGGAAATGGTTCCCTGAGACATTACATTGATTATATATCATTGAATAACATCACTTATAAAAAATATTTAATATTTTTCTCATATAGGTGACTTATTTTATTGCCTATAGGTAGATCTGTATTTTCTTAATGATGATATAATGTCTAGAGACCATCAGATGATTGTAAATGGGTATGGAATATTATTGAAAAGAATTGTAGTAGGTGTGTTTATAATGAGTTTTTTATAAATCTATATGTGTTTAAATATCTAAATCTATAATTAGAGACCTTATGGAAACAATTATATAGAATATTTAGATTGATTTTTGTTATTTCATTTGATGGAATCCTGATATATTATATAAGTTATGATGATCATAAGAAACATTTCAGAGTTGTTCTAAAAACCATAAATTAAAATAATTTAAAGGTAATGTCTATAAAATGTGATTTATTTTTGTGACTAATGTTTTTCCTTATACATATTGTAAATAAGTATGAAATAAATATATATCAAATTAAAAATAATGTGTTTTAAGAGTGTAAAAGAACTATAATTTTCAATGTAATTTGAAGGATTCATGGTTTAGTGGATTAGTACCAACTTTTTATTGAAAAAATTACACAATAATATATCCCAATGTATATATTAACATTGAATAGAGTTAAATTATTCCTTATTAATAAATGTGATTATTGATATTATGAATTAAAAGGATTATTGGTAAATTTTCTGGTTTCTTCTATGCCATCAAAAATTGGTTACTTTTTTATCAACAATAATGAATATTTGACAAGACATGGTTGTTCTGATGTAAAAAATAATAATTAATTGATTATGGATCACATTAATTGAGACCACATGAGAAGAATTATATTAGGAATGACATTGAACTAACAACTATGTTTTCGTATTTTAAAATTTGGATACATCATTTATAGGGAGTAAAGTGTGAAATATATACTTATAATATAATTTTGTAATATATATTCACTTATAAATAGAATAACATGAGATGTATAAAATGGTAAAAACTAAAAAAATTGTACGAATACATGATTAATTACCATCCTTTAAAATAAATAATAATATCTAATTCCATAAATAATAATGTTAATTCATCATTAACTATTCCATATTTGGAACAATAGCCATAGGTAAATGATTTAATGAATGCTTATCTAGAAATTATTCTTGTTGAAACGTAATCTATTTTTGTTATGTGTTATGTTAATCATCTTTTTTAGATATAATTAATAAATCTCAGATGGTGTATTTGTTTATGGGAAAAGGTAGTATTGATCAAGAATAGTATGTTTCAAAATTATACAATTGTTTAAGATATTATTAATAGATTTAGAAAGATATAAGGTATGACTTTTTATTCTTAATAGAGTATAGAATTTGTTTGTATAGGTAATAGTTATCTATTTTATGTTTATCCTATTACACTAATAGGTATAATAAAATTGAGGGACATTACATTTGAAATGAAATGAAATGAGATATTTATGCTTTTTTGGGGTCCACTTTGTGTATGATGTCATATTTGTTTTCAATAGTTGTTGATACTAGTAAAAATGAAGGATTAATGATAAATGGAGAATTTGGAATTCATCATTTTGAAAAATCTTATGATTGATGAACTGATCATATGTTCAAACAACATGGTTCAAATATGACTTCGTGTTTACAACATTGATGTATCATCCCTTGAGGATGATGGATGATTCAAATTGTGATCATGAAAAAAGTAAAATAATTATCTGAATTTTATGAAATGGTGAAGTTGTTCTAAGTAAGAGAATAAGAAGGGTTGATATGAATGATTATAAATTGAAGTTAGCAATGCATCTTATACATGGAAAGTATTTTTATCCGATTAATATTAAAAATTAAGGCCAAACCATAAGAAAGGCTAGGATAGTTTATCCACAACACATGTGGGACTCATGGTCAACCCGGCCGAGGGAACAAGTTGTGGATTAGCACGAAGGTGGTATGGACATGGAATAGTTAATCTCAAATATAGGCTATGTATAGGCACAAGTGAACACACTTGGAAGCAAGGACCTTCGATATTTGGGTCGAAGCCCACATAGAGGGTGGTTGTAGAACGATCCCACCGAGAACACAATACAGGGAGGTACTTTCGTGGATAGAAATTAATCTAGACTATGGTTGGTGTACTTTGATTTTTTACCGCACACCAACCACATCTCAGTTTCGATGAGGGACAACAACACACAGATAATAATCATCAAATAAAAACATTTTACTGATCATTCCTGTGCATCCCATTTATGTCCCTCAATGTAATTGTCATCATCTAATCAATCTCTTCACCACACATTTGAAAGCGGCCAATTCTATGATCCAACAGTTTCCAGTTTAACCATGTCATTGTATTCCTCTAGCCACTGCACATCGATGCCACTCTTACTTTCTAGAGATGACGAAGCTGACCCAATCACTATTGATGACTACAAGATCTCATATGAGGATCATGTTGATCACTGGATCAAATTGAGATCATGCCTAAAATTTCATTTTCATTAATGCAGAAAAATTGTGATGTTTGAAGAAGGGTGGGGAAAAAGATGTTGCTAAGGGACACATGGATTCAAGTATGGATTTAAAACGAGATACATGTGATCTTAAAATAAATCATGAAGATATTTTTTCACTCATTTTAAAAGGAAACAATACGAAATTATTTGAATATCATTTATATGTATTTGAAATTATTCGAATCTATGATCCTTGGGTGTTTAATGGGTCATAAATATGAAATATTTCATAGTATTTATACATGGGGAAGGATATGATCTTTTCTTATAAAAGGGGATGCACCTATCCAAGAAGAAGATGATTCCCGTATATTACAAGAGATCTCATTTTCCCTGAATATAAATACAGATTCTTGATTCTTCATTATTAAGGGATAGAAAATGAACTCTGATCCCTTTGGATCTGAAAAGATAACATCCAAATAAAATCAACAAGTGTAATTCACTCTAGATGTTCCTCGCAAATAGAAGGAACCATGAACCATCATTTTTCACCACGTTTACCACAAACATGAAACTGTTTTGTCAAAACCTATATACGAATTGTGATGACTATTATCATTCTGCGTTATTGCAACAGTTTTACTCCCATTGTGATTTGTGAAGAGACTAAGTTGTACACCCTATGTATGAAGACTAAGTCCCATGCATCTCCTGCACAATGAAGAACAGTTACACCCTCATGCTTTAATGTTTAAACCATATTTTTTGTTAGTGTTTTTTTGGGTGAATAAATAGATTGTTGGAATAAGGGGAGAATGTGTTTGCATGCACGTATGTGCATCATTTCAAGAATCCCATGGAATCATTTGTGGGAATGTGACGAAAGTTGTAGAACGTTTCTAAATAATTACACCCATTCGGGATGGTGTTTCATTGTGCATGGTATGTGTGCATAAAAATAGTATATAGTAATAGAATTGGTACTATGATTATTCAATGGTTTATACCAATTAATGTTTACGTATATGATAAAGTGAAAATGAGGATTTCAATAAAATTACCACATGCATGATCTTAGGAATATATGAATAGAATAATTAGTTGATTATAATAATGAAAATAAAGATGATATTATGTGTTTGAATAATTTCAATGGGTTTTTAATTATATTTAATAAATGTAATGTGTTTTAATGCATTACATTTTTTCACTAAATAAGATGAAAGAAGAAGAATAAGTGTACAATTGGTATTGCACTGAAGAATATAAAAGGAGAGGTTGGTTACATGCATGCTGCTATGAAAGTAAAAGGATGAAGAATATGGGGAAGAATAAAGAATCATTGTGACATGTAACATGGATAAGAATATTGTAGAATCTATTGGTGTTGCAAACCCTAACCAAATAAGGATGAAGGTGGTCTCCATAGGTAGTAAAATGTTTTATCAAGGGAGATACAAGTTGGACTATGTTTTTGAAATTTCAGGATGATGATTTTTCCTATCCCTCTCAAATGTATAAAGACTCACACTGGCTAGATTATTTTCTCCTATGACAAAATGTTGTAATAGTTATCACATTATAGTGGAGATTCTATGCACTAGTCATTCCCAATCTTGGAAACGATGTAACATCTCATATTGAGTCATGAAGCTTGTAAAAATATCATGTGCATATTTTTTAATTTTTTTCTACTATTTCATGAGTCCGGGATATGATAAAAAGAGAATAAAGATCCTTATTGTTCAAGAGGAACAAAGATAAAAAGTTGTAATTAGATCAATAAGTCTCGATCAATAATTTTCCTCCCCTCCCAAAGTTAGGTATATCCAATACTTGCCCCCTCAATTAGTATCAGACGGATGTTAACCTCAATCAAATTCAATACAGTGATGGTATTATCTTATAAAGATTTGATTTTATTTTCATAGTCTTCATTGAAGAGTAGTTTTGTTTAATATTTAGTTATCATTGAGAATAAGGTTATATCTACCAAGTCCTTTATTAATATGAAATATAAATAGAAGTGAATGTAGAAGAAGTAGTCCTTCTTATCTAAATAAGGGGAAGCATATAGTTCTCATTAACCTTCATAAATGAAAACACATCAGACTTGATATGTATTGAAATGTTGTAAAAATATTCCTCCATGAATATAGAAAACCTTCAAAGCTCAAATGAACTAGTGGCATTTGTTAATAAATTTGGAAATTATACTCATGCTGAAAATTCAAGAACAAGTGGTGATAATTAGTTTACAACATCTCAAGAATTATCTTTTGATAGATTATGAATGATTCTACATGGTATTATTGAAGAAAATGCATCTATGGTTTGTGGATTATTTCAATGTATTCAAGAGGATATCTTCTATGTGTAAGAATAAAATGATCTTTTGGAAAAAAATTTACAAGAAACATTTTTTCAATGTTGATATCTCTTTAGAAAAGATAGAGCCTTTAAGGTAATAATGATCTGATTTGATTGATGTTCATCAAATTTACTGAATGAAGTTGATGAAAAAGAGGGAGATAACAATAACCTATAATATAAGATCCATGTACTTGAAAATTGTATGATAATGATCATTGAGGTCAAGGGTTTAAATTTTGAATAAATTTCCAAGATTATCATGGAACTTGACTCTTTGTTACAATAAAAAGTTAAGATGCATGAATAATAATATGAAAAGATAAAAAATGATTTTGAATAGAAGATTATAGTTATTAAATATTATAAAGTCATACTCTATATGAAATATCTAGAAATGGAAGCTCAGTTGAAGAACTTTGAGAAGACACGTATTGATTCTTCATAAAAGAAGTAAATAGTAGCTGCTGGTACTCAATGGTAACTGGAGGTTTCTAAGGGTGAATGACCTCCAAGATGTGATAAAAAGATAATGAATTCACTCAATGATCTATCACAAGTAACTAATAAATTTAAGGTAACATCCATGTGATCTTGTACGCATGTTTCTAAATGTATTTCCACAATAAGATCCAGTTGGAAGAAAAATGCAAAAAAAATCATGGATGAGGAAAGGTAAAGGTATACCTACTACCATGGATATGGTGGATAGGAAGAATAATATGTAAGATAGATCCCCACATAGAGCACAACAAATCAAGAAGAAAGGCCAGCCATATAATAAAGAATATATAAAGATGTCATGATTTGTGGGTCATTGTTGGTGTATCAATAGATTTTGGAATTGTGAGATTGATTTTTGGTAAAAATCATTAAATAAAAAGTCAAAATTAATGATTATATATAGGGGAGAAATATAGAGAAGAGGAAGAAACATTGATAGATCCGGAAGAAGCTATATATAGAAAATATATTTGTAATGGTTGATAACATCTGTGACGTACACAATGGGTGTGGTAATAGGGTTACTACATGATTTCCTCAACATGAATCCAACGAAAATATGAAAATAAGATCACAAAATTAAGATATGAATAATGAAAAAAAATAGTGAAGATAATATAATAATATTTTAAAAACAAATTCACCCAATAATATTCCAAGAAGAAAATGTGGGATGTCCTTGGATTCTAAATCCAAGAAGTTTATTGGCGGTGCATCCAAAAGAACTACTAGGAAGGATGGCACTCAGAAAAGAACTTGTGAATGATCTAAACTTGATGCCTCAGAATATATTTAAATAATGAGTACAATTGAAGATTCACAAGATATGTCTAGTGAAAAAACCGAATAAATATTTCACATAATGATAAATAATTCATGTTTGTGAGGTGAAACAAGGCAGGTCACACTATTAAAAAATTTATTACATTTATTCCATCCCATGAAGAATACCTCAAGAAGATGAATGTTGCACCAGGAAATTCTAGTACTCCAAAATCTCTTAAATAAATAAGCTCACACACAAATAAATGTAATACATATTAATATCCACACAATCACAAATATAATTGATTATAAAATGTGAATGTATGAATAATAGAGCATATGTTTTGAGAAAATCATCTCAGCCTTGTTTTTCACGTTGAAGATGAATGGAGGATCCACATTATTCCCATAAATCTTGTTGTATTGTATTTTTTATCCTTATACATGGAATTGAAGGTGAATGAATCTCTTTGGGGTAAAACATGAGAGATGGTGATAAGGAGTGTTCCCTTTTCAAGGAGACACATGAATAACCTTCCAGTGTTATTATTTATATTATTATCAACATTAGTTGGAATCAAATTAAAAAACGTTGAAGATTTTTTTGAGGATATTATAATCGTAAAAGGTATGTCATTTCTCAGATGATCATCCATGGTTACTATAAATAAAGATATTTCTATAATTTGGGTGTAGTGGAATTAATAATTGTCATAATAAGAATGGATGTGTCCCGTGGTCACTCATCCTACCAATTGAACATTGCTATTTTTGATCCATTTGTTGATGTGAGTGGAGGAGTTTTAGATTGATTATTTTATATCAAATTTTTTATCCTCAGCCTGAAATGAAATTGGAAAACCCTTGAATATAATTATATGAGTTATCATATCATGATGTATCACGATCTGTTGATAATGGAAATCCATTTTGTCTAAATCAAATCCTCTTTTTTTCTACCCCATGCATTACTCAGGTACGCATAGAGTGAAATGATTGGGGGCACATTTCTTAAGTATGAAATGATATAATATCTAATGTTATGTCTTTATTTCTATTAAATATGGCGATGAGAAGTGAAATTAATGATTTGGTGAGAGATATAAGTTTAGGGGAGATAAAATATTCACATTTTGATATAGGCACATTCATTTAAGATTGAAATTTGATGAATTTCTGTCAAATTAACTGGGAGAGATTATTGGGACCACATTGTGTATGATGTTGTATTTTTTGTTAATAGTTTTCATTACTATTCATGATGAATTAGTGATGAAACATAATTAATTGATTGATTTTTCATTGTGAAAAATCAGACAATTGATGCACTGATCATATGTTCATAGAATTTATGTCATTGGTGACAGAATGTTTAAAAACATGAAGTACCATCCATTGAAGACGATTGAATATTATAAGTGTGATCTTGATAAGGAAAAGAGAATTATCTTATGTTCATGAGGTGGATAAGATGAGTGAATGAAGAGAAGATGAGGAGTGTCCATGCCTGATTATATATTTAATGTAGTCGTGGATCATAAACATGGGAAGTATTTTTTATGGGGATTACATTAAATATGTGGGTCATCCCTCCAGAAATCCTTGGACAGTTCGACAACAACACATGTGGGAATCAAGGTCAACCATGTTGAGGTAACCAACACTGGACAAGCCCTTTGGTGGCATGGGTTGGGAATAGTCATAACCATACGCAGGCTCATCCATATTTTTTGTCAAAGATCATGGAGAGGGTGGGAGCAGAGTGCACCAATATTGAAATAGTATGGGATGGTACTATGGAAGGAGAGGGAGTAATTTGGGCTAAGGGTATAGCACATTGATTGTTATACCACACCCCACCTACTTTCCGGTTTTGATGAGGGACAAAAACACATGGGTACTAATCATCACTCAAAAAACACAAGAGTGATCCTTACCGTCTATCCCATCTGTGTCCCATGATCTAATCACCACCATACAAATAATCTACACCTCGTATGATTGAATGTGATTTGTTCTACTCTTCTATGGTTTCAGGTTTGACCATGTTCCTCTTTCCCTTTCACGTTAATGCCGCTTTTACTCCCCATAACTGATAATGATGACCCAATCACCATGGACAACCAATAGATATCATATGAGGATTATGTTAGTTTCAGGATAATATTGAAATCGGTCAATAAATTTCATTTCCATGCATGTAATTAAATGGTGACCGTTGAAGAATGATGAGGTAAAAAAAGTTTCTATGGTCCATATTGATTCAATTGTTGATTTAAAATGAGATACATGAAATATTAAATGAATGCATGAAGGTATTGTTTTCTCTTTTTTGAAAAAGAAACACATCAAACACCTCATTATATCATTTACACGGATCTTACTGTCCCTGAAGCAGATATAATTGTGTTTTTAATTAGTCATAGATATTGAATATCTCATGGGATTTTAACTTGTTGATGGATATGATCTTCACCAAAAAAGTAGTTTCACCCGAGTTGAGAAGAATCTATTACTAAAATATTTGGAGATCTCACATTTTCATTAAACAATAGACTATATCGACGATTTTGTAATGCGAATGGAAATAAAAGGGATTTTGCGCTCTATAGCTCTACAAACAGAAGATCTGTAGACATAATAAAAGTGATATGTTAACATGAATTGTCTCGTGAAGTGGAAAACCCATGAACCATCTGGTTTCACAAAAATTATCACAAACATGAAACTGGTTTTATCAAACCATCATAGTGATTTTTGAATCCCATTGTCAACGTGATCTAGTGCTCTAGTCTTACTTACATTATTCATTGTGAAGAGACATAATCATGCACCCCCTGTATGAAGAGAAATATAGGTGCATCTCTTTCTAGGAGTAGAATAGTGACACCCTTAGGTTTGCATGTTTAATTCATATTGTTTATAGGGGTTTGTTTTTGGGTGAAGCATGATGTATTTTTAGGAATGATATAATGTATTTTCATGCATTAATGTGCATCATTTGATGAATCCCAAGGAAATATTTATGTTCATGTGAAAAACTAGGAAGAAATATTCCAAATACCAACACCCATCCATGTTGGTGTTTTTTTGTGAATGTTTCATGTGTATAAAAATGAGATGTAAAGTATATAATAGGTCATGTGAGTGTGAAAATGTTTATAACCATTAGGATTTCAACACAAGAAGGTGCGTAAAAGATGTGTTTAACAAAATTTCCACAAGCATGATCACATGCATATATGAAGATAAGAAAGATTTGATTTTGACGATGCAATGTAAGATGATATTTAGTGTTTAAAGAATCAAAAATGTGTTTAAGATTATAGGTAAGAAAAGTAGGATGTTTTATAAAATTATGTTGTTACAGTAAATAAGAATAAAGAAGAAAAAGAAGTGTGAAATTAGTATTGGACTAAAGAATATAGAAGAATAGGTTTGTTACATTCATTCTACTAAGAATATAACAAGAAGAAGAGGTTTGTTACTTTCATGATACTAATAATATAACAAGAAGAATATGAAGATGAAAAAAAGTAGTAGATTTAAATCCAACAGGTCTAAAATATTTAATTATCTATTGGTGTTCCAAACCCTTATTAAATAAAGAAAAGGATTATCTCCATATTATGTATAATTAATGAGTAAGGAATCTTCAAGTTGGACAAGGTAATCACTAGTTCAAGAAGAGGATTGTTTCCCTTCACCCTCCAATGTATAGGGACTCACATTGGCCATAAGATTTTTTCCATAGAAAAAACATTGTAACAATTATCACATTATAGTGGAGAATCCATGCACAAGTCAATCCCATGCATTGAAATAAGTTAGCTAATATTATTGAGTAGTAAACCATATAAAAATATTATGTGCATATTTTTACAAATTTTTATTATTACATATGACAGGGAAAAGAGAATAAAAGAATCATTATCCTAATAGTTCAAGAGGTATAGGGACAATTTTTTTGAATTTTTCTTAAAATCCCATGACATAGATTCACCCCCCCTCAGTGTTAGGTATATCCTATACTAGTCTTCTCAATTTTAGGGTGAAATGTTTAACATATTAACATGTAAAATAAAAATAAAAATATCTAAAGGGGATGCTTCAGACTATTACAATGATAGATTGGAATTAAAAAAATATATTTATATATTTTGTGGTAGGATTGTTGATGAAATCTCATGGAAATAATATAATATAGGTTATTGTTAATCGTATGATTGAATTTGTACATTTTATTTCTATCATAAATATTATAACTTTATATAATATTTCTCTTCTGTATCTTAACAAAATATTTCGATTAAATTTATTTTTTATTATCATTTAATCATACTCAGATCCTCAAATTTCATTAATTTTTTATAATAGTTGGTAGGAGTTGTTGGAAACTAAAATAAAGTGTAATATAACTTTTTAATATTAATTTGAAAGAAAACTATATTGATTGATTCAGAACATAGAAGATATTATTTAAGCTTAATATAATGTTTAATAGTGATAATTTCATCAGTATCTATTTTTAATTGGTTTTCATATAATAATATTTTTCATTCAATTATAGGGATCAAACATATTTTGAATTATATAGAAAGTAGGGTCACACATCCATTTCAATAGATGATTTTTCTGAGATAATTGTTTTTTGAAACAAATTTTGTAGAATATAATTTGATAAAGAGACAATGATTCTTAAAAATATAAGGATAACTCTTGGTAGGTAGAAAATATTACAAGATAACATGTGGAAATATTTTTTTTCAAGGTAAGTGATAATTTTTTTCTTAAATTATCTTCATGGAAACATGTCATATATTTTAGTAAAGAGTAACGACAAGTACAAATCTTAGTGAAATATAAAAAATAATATATAATTTTTAGTTTTTTCCTTACAGAGTGGAATTGACTCAATTTTTAACAGATATACATGATTTTCAATATTTTTTATTTGTAAGGATGTATGTAATGGATACAAGTCATATGAATATCCATGATGATGTATAGTAATAAGAGATCCATTATTATGTGGAAAAACTTGTTTAGATTATTGACCAAATAGTTTATGTGTTATGAAATAAGGATATTATATTTGATATTGTTTTTTCGGAAACCGTATTATTATAGAAGTAACATAGGAATCTTAAAATTCTATAAAGGAAAAATATCACCACTATTTTAATAATTAACAAAAATAAGAGGAGATAATATCAAAAATGGAGGATAAATGTAATAACCATGGTAATTTAGAAACTAAATAAATATAATGTCTTATTATAATTCATTGAATTTTTTTTAAAATTTTATATTCATAATGAAAATATTAAGTATTATTCTATTAAAAAAATAGTTTTATTCTTATAATTTATATATATAAAAAAATTATGGATTTATTTAAAAAAAATTCAAAATTTTAATGATGTAATTTTAATAAAGGAAATTATTTTTTTTACTAATTCATAATCATATTTTACAAATTGATTATAATTTCTCTTGAAAATATTAATTTTTTGTTGAATGGTATAAAATATTTATTTTTATATAAAGCATTATTATTTTTTGAGTCATTTTGAAAGTTTATTTAAATATTAAAATGGTTTCAATGAAAAATTAATAAATTTATATAGAGAATAATTAAATTAGTATCATTGGATGAAATTTTATGGTTGATTTCAGTATAAAGATATTGAATATTTAAGAATACATTTTTGGGAAACTTTCTTCTCATCATGTTTTACATGTGTAAATTTTAATAAAATTTTACTAATTCATGGAATTTTATTTGATAAAAGGAATACCATATTTAGAATTGTAATAATTAACACATTTTATTAGGTTTATCTTATTTCTTCATTATGAATTGTAAACATATTAAATATTTTTCACACTAGTAAAGGTTGTAAAACCAATTTAATAATATAATGTATTGAATTAATATATCTCAAATACTTTACTTTATCCTATATTATGAGTTATTTTTTAATGACTATATCATTATGGTGAGAACTAATATTTTCTAAACCATTATTAATAAATTTGGAACAAAATTATGATTCTTTCAAAATAATTTATATTTTATTCAAATAAAAACTATTTTTGGGTAAAGGTATTTACAAGTATATTTGGAAGGTGTATTTGAGATTTGTATTGATAAAAAATTATATGAAATTCTGCTTTATTATATAAAAAATTATAATGGACAAAAATTATTTACTTTATATTACTAAAAAACTATTCTTACGCTTAAATTAGGAATTTTCTTAATAACAATTTTCATGTAGTTTTGGTTGTTATATTAAAGGTAATTCCAGTTACCTACATAAATATATTCTGATAAAATGGATTAAAAACCTTAAATATACATTTAGAAAATTTTGATATATTTTCCATTTTATTATATTTCATATAAATATGTTGGTCGGAATGGCCATATGGCCTTCATTTACTAGTATTTATGATAATCCACCTTTCAAGGGATGAGGTGGAACCCATGAAAGGCCCAAAGGCTTAGATACAATTATATGACCTGTAGGTCTCAGAGGGAATCACCCAGACAAGACATCTTGGAACTGCTTCTCAGCAGCATGTGTCATGAAATCAGCACTCCACCTTTGTCGGGCTGGTCGGCTAGCTGTCCTATACAAAACTGCATAGGCTCGGTACCGAAGGAAATGATATACCCTCTCATTCTTCCAATATTGGTTAGATCTGCTCCAGAGAATGTGCCGGCCCTGAATCCTTCCATCAAGCCTTGTCCCTTGTAGTCTGACTGGTACATCTACATTAATGTATCCCGACGGCCATGGGATGGCCCAAAGGCCTTACGGTGGCCCGAAGGCCTTGAGAATGAACTGTCCTAAAGGCCTTGGGTAGCCCGAATGCCTTACAGGACCCGAGGACCAAACTGGAGGCCCAAATTCCGAGATGGATGAATAGTTCTAGTTGCTACAGTACCGAACAATGTCTACTACAGTACCTGTTACTGTATCAAACAGTATCTGCTAAAGTGCCCGCTACAGTACCCTAAATATATGACTCCACCCGGATTTGATCTCGGGTCTCTTGGATGCACCTACTGAGTCTTCAACAATCGGGCTGAGCCTCATGTGCTATGTTATCCGTGTAAAATTTATGAAATTAATGTTAATGTTAAAAGGAGTATAAATTTGATTAACAAGAATATATGATATAATATTTATTCTTAACAAGTATAATTTTGATGGTTGAGTTTTTATAGAATATATGAAATATTACAATTTAAATTTCTTTTCATTGGTGTCTATTAAAATTATCATCATATATATAAATATATAAATATATATATATTTTTTATGATTTAAATTAATTCTCAATGTATCCCTTCCCCCACATATATAAGGTCACCCACTCGCCTCTCTTACTCAACAATTTTGTTAATTATATATTTAAAAATACCTTCATAAATACCTTCTTTAAAATGCTTTCACACATCATAATTTACTTCTTTTAATAATTTTAAACACCTTAGTAGTCAAAAATTTTAAGCCTAATGTTGTTTTCAAAATATGATATAATGACCATAAATACAGGTTTTAATTTTTTTCAATTTTCATCGTCTTGAAAAATATTATAACCATTCAAATATAATAAAATCAATATATAACATGTAATAAGGTTTTAATATATTTACATCATATACTTAATCTATCTTTTCATCCAACATATGGGAACATACAATATCCCTATGTCTATGACAGAATACCCCCTCATGAACTGAAATAATTTTATTCTATCACTGCATATAATTGATGGTATTATTAATCTATTTAACATATATATATACATATATATATATATATATATGCGTGTGTGTGTGTGTGTGTTATTAATAAGATAATTATAATTATGGAAATATAATATATCATTTATTTTAATACATTTCCATGTTCAAAAAATGATAACATTTTTTGCGCATGCGTGTGAATTACCAACTCCACAAAGAGATATTATTCATTTCTCGTCACTAACTAATATTATTTCTATATATAAGTATATTTAAAGAGGAGGTAAAATATTTATGACATAATAATATTGAAATGATAATATTATATTTAACTTATTTCCCTCATGAGTGTTAATAAATTGAAATGTTACTTAGGAAGATATACAGAATTCTACCTCCATGGTTGTAACATAATTAATTATTCATAACCATATCACATACATCGTTATAAAAATGTAATTAATGTTTAAAAATGTTATTTTTTATCCATTAATTTTTTCTAAATGAAATATTACTGATCCATTTAACCAAATTCAACCTTCTATAGTCATCATAGATTTAGGAACCAAATATTCTCAAAACAATGGAAGTGAAGACAATTATTTATGGAATTAATTATAATATGAACATGTGTTAAATAAAAATAATAACAAAAAATATTCAATTTATTTATTAAATTATTTAATTTACATCATTTTAGTGTTATAATGAATAAATAATGTACACGACATGTCATACTTGACAAAAAATACACATTAACTTAAAATATTTTTTTAAATGTTTTGATGATTTATTTTCTAAATCATTTTCCTCAATATCCATATTCAAAAACTTATTTTATAGCTGTAATTATATAGATATAAATAATTTATAAACTAATTTTATGACCCTTTTGAAATAATTTTAATATTTTATAAAAGGAATATTTTCCCATGTTTATTTTGGATGTCTTCACATTATTTACAAAAGACAAAAAGAATATAATATTTTATCATATTCAAAGGAAATGGATTTTACCACATCTAAATGAATAAGTTTATATTTGGATTCCTTTATAATATTCCATGATTTATTATTATGAAAACAAATTTCACTTTTTTATTTTTATTTTATTTTTTAAAAAATGATGTTTTAAGGGAAAAAGATATATCATTAACTGTAAATATTTTTTAATTGGTTAAAAAGTATATTTTTGTAATTTTATTGATGTAAATGAATCATTATTTGTGTTTTATATATTTTATGATCCTTTTAAATTGATTATAATTATGGATAATCCTGGTATATCTCTCTAATGAATTTGGTAATTATTATACACTCCAATTATTTATTTAGATTTTTTTATGTTTTTCCATTTATAAGGGTTCATGTATGGTTTATTGTAAGGGTTATATGAATATGACACCCAAAAAAACCTACATTAATTTTCTATTCCTACTAATCTGATTTCATGTAAATATTATAATTTAATATAGTATGAAATTGATATTTTTTTTAATGAAATTTTTATGAGATTTGAGGGTAAAAATTCATTTTTATACAGAAATTGTTTCCCTAGGTTTTAATGTTTTCTAATAAACCATCCTGATTATGATTATGTGTTTTTATGTATATTATAATAAATTGGACATATAACCTAATTTCATGCTTAATTAAATGAATGTTCTTGGTCAATGTATATTATTTTTATGAGATCCTTTCTTTGTTGATCTAAAGGTTTTGAAAATGATTAATTGGCTTGTTTCATTATTTTTAATGTCCATTAATTATTATTTTTACATTCTATATTTTTTAATTTTTTTAATATAAAAAAGATTATTAAAAACAATGGTGAATTCATGTTTAAAATAATGATGATTTTTCATCGAAATAAAATTTTTATATTTTCCACAATTGTAAAATCTAAATAATATTTATATAAAAAGAAAGTGTCCAACTTGTAATGTATGAAATTTTTATGTAATATTTATAAGTTAATTCTATAAAACACTTTACCATGATTGATCTTATAGAATGAAATGAAATAAATTATTTTTTATAATTAATTTTTTTTAATAAGGACCGGGTCATTATAAATTGGGTCTATCATGTTTTCTCACATTAGTAATCTATTATTCATGAATTCACCTACATGAGAAAAATCACCTGATATATTATATATCTAGGTATATAAATTATTTAATCTTTCAAAAACATATAATATTTTATATTATAACTATCTTAACCTTTTTATTATTTATTTTATGATTATACATTCTATTCAATGTACTATTATAAAAAATGGAACAATTTTTTTTATTTAATACATTTTCTTTAGATTCATCAAAAACTAAAATCTAATCATCATTTATTGATATGGATACCATTGGATTCATTTAAATTCTATTTCTCACTCATATATCTTTAATATGACATTAATTAAAATAATCCAAAGGATGACTATATTTTAGTCAAAAAATAAGTTTAGTTCTCTCCAAATTATAGGTGCATATCGCTCAAAATTTTTCAAATACAATTAGATGGTTCTAAATACTTCCCATATAGATCCGCCATATTTATCAAGTACTTTTTTACAATGATGTTTGTATTGTAAATATCATATAAATTACATAGCATGGATCATATGATAAATCAATAATCAAATTGTATAAAATTTTACTAAAAAACCTAGTCTCCAATTATATCCAGCACATGTATTATTGGAGAGATTTATTCCATATGACCCTAGATGTAATGATCTACTAATATTTACATACATTTATTTGTCAATTCCACACCAATATATGTAAATTGAATTGAAACAAGGCACCATTAGATCTAGATAAGTAGATTATGTTACCTAGAACATTGGTTACTAGATAATGTTAATTTTTAGAGCCTTTATTTCAATATATTCTTAACTAACTATAAATATAATATTTTTTTGATATATTTTAAATAATAAAATAATGGTACTACAAATGAAATCAAAAAAATAAATTTCATACTTTCATCCAATATGTTGACTTTATAATATTGATTCTTGAAATAATTCATAAATTAATCTTTAGAATATTCATTAAATATTAGTATTCTATGGTGTAATTACCCATTTATAGTTTTCTTGTACAAAAAAATGCCTATAATGATGTCCTTGACATCCAATTCTTACTATTATGATAATTTTTTTCTATAACAATTAAAATTATAAATAAGTTAAAAACGATCGTTCAATATAACTAATGAAACATTATTGGTACCATGATTGTACCAAAAAATTATTTTTTGTTTTTGAATTTTTAACCAATGTATTTACCTCAACTAGATTGTATAATAAAATGTAGACTATATATTAGTTAAAGGAATCTATTTTTTATAATTCATAAAAACATTTTATTATACATTATTTCCATATACAACTTATTTACCACACCCAATCCTCAATTAATTATATACTTTATATATTTAATAAAATTAATTTTTTATATTCTGGTTTATTCCATTTATTTTAGAGGTTTTTAATATTTCAAGTGTTTATTGATGTCACTTGGTTTCATCAAAAATTTATCCAACCCGTTTGACCGTACGAGCCCATATGTTTTTCAATATAATTATTCCACTTTAATTAACATAATATTAATGGATTATTTCACATTAAACTACTGACAGAAATAATAGATGATATATTATATAAGTAAATTATTAAATAAATATAACCTATAGTTGATATTAATATAGTAATCAATTATAAATGATTACAATTTGTTATTAAGTACTCATAAAGCTTCCAATTTGTATTTTTTGTTAATTTTCGGTTTCCTTTATATATTGTTTTTATGTAATATATATATATATATTTATATATATTTTATAATTTTAATTTTTAAAAAATAAATTCATTTTAGGAATTTCTATATTATACAAGGATGAAGGATTTAATTTTTTCATAAATAATAATACTTTAGTCAAGTATTGAAAAACAATAATTTTTATAATATCATAACATTTATGAAATTTTCATAATACAAAATTCAAAAAAATAATATATATAATGTATAATTTTAATGTTAAGTAAATCATTTCATTATACTATTTTAAAATAATTTGTACATTTTTTGAAACAAAGGTATTATATTACTCCAATTTTATTTCATATTCACGTATATTAAAATTAGTTATAATTACTAAAATAAAATGGATTCTTAAATCTATATATAATATTTGATATCAACATCTTTATTTTATGTAATATGGTAAAAATTATATTTTTTTTTATAAAACCATGATTACTATTATTAATTTTTAATCGGCTTAATAGTGGAAAAATATTTATTTTCAATGATTGTTTTCTTTAATATAGTATAAATTTTCAAAAAACATATAAATTAATCTCTAATCAAAAATTGAATCTAAAAAAATGATTTTACCCATAAAAAAAAATTTATCAATAATTTAATTAGTATTAAATATTAAACATGTATAATAACACAAAATGATAAAAAAGTAATTTTTCTACAAAAAGCATGCATTATATTATATATTTTAATATAAAATTAAATTTTATATTAATTTTGAATTGATCTAGTATAAATTTATGATAAATTTTGGATCATCGCACTAAAAGTTTATGATGGGGATTATTTGATATTTTATGTCAATACATATATTACATAGTACAAAATAAGTTTCCTAGGTAAAAATGACAATTATAGCATAAAAAATATAATGGTAAATAATATAAAAATGTAATTAATTTGTGTTGAATTATAATTTATTAGATTTAGCAATAATTTATCACCCCCAAACTCCATTATTTATATCATCATGTTTTATTTACCCTTGAATAGTGTAATGATATTATTGAAAAGAAAATTTAATTTAGATAATTCATATTTCATTACATTGAACAGTGGAATAGTAAAACCACTTCATGTATAAAGTATTTTTTAGATTTTAGTTTAAAAATTAGGTTTCTTTTATCCTTATAAAATCATATATCATGTTTATAATCGCATGGTTTTAATTTTCCATCCAAATAAATTTATTTCCAATTATATATTTTAGACAATGTTTACGGTTCCAATATGAGCAATACTTAATCTTTATAATTTTCATCTTAATAATTATCTTCAAATCATAGAGTTAATATAATTATAAAATTAACTCTTAATTATTATAATATTGAATATTAATTATATTAATTTAATAAAGTATTTTTTTAATTCACATCCACTTATATAAATAATATAACATCAATCACGCATATGTGAAGATTACTACCACCACAGAGTGATGTCTTCGAGTTTTCAACATCACCATACGTCATTGGTTTTAAAGATATAATTAAATAATAAATGTGACGTGTGTAATATGAATATTATTATGATGTGAAAAAATTATAATACTCCTTTATTCATTCTTAGTCATTGGAAAATTAAAAAATTAATCGTGTGTTGGGCGGAGTACAACCTCCACGAATTAACATTTTTCATTTTTCATTATGATCTTATTGATCAATACAAACCACATAATATATAATTAATAAAATAAACCATATAACTAATATTATAATTACTGTTATATAATGATATTATTTTATTCCATATTCACACTCACCCATCATGTTATAACATGTTTTTTGGTCGATTTAACAACCTACATGAATGACACTATAAAAATAAATCATATTGGATTATTTGATGAAAAATAGAAATATTATTATAATTTAGTAATAACATATTAGTAATTCTATATATTTTAAATTTTTACATTATTTCATTGATATATAATTTAAATAAAATATTTAATACTAAAATTACTAAAATAATTTGACAATTAATAAATTTTTTGAAAAAGAATAATTAACATAAAAAAATATATAATAAATTACTAGAATATTAAAATAAATAGTCATTATTAAATATAATATATATGAATAATGTTAATAATATTTTATATAAAAATATTTATTTGATTGTTTATGACGTTATTCATAAGTGCAGTGTAAATCAAGACCGTCATATAAGTTTCTTTCTCATTTTTATATCTTCGGAAGCATATATATTATAATACATCATGTATTCTTTATAATTGCGAATCAAATAAAAATATAATATTTTATATAATCAACCTATCGTTATCCATTTTGTTTAAATTTTCAAATGAAATCATAAACCATAATGATTTTTGATTCTAATGTCTCTAATAAAATCAGGGATTGTGAAAACTCAATTTTTTTCACTGAGTTACCCACATTATTATTCAACAATACTATTAAATGAAATATTCATTATAACTAATAATTATTTTTTATTTTAATTCATCATTATTTTATAAGGTTATATATTTACTCCTTAAACGTCATTATCAAAGGATTTATACCTCATTAACTAAATTTCCATTTCTTGAGATTGGATTCTAATTATACACAAATTTAATTATATATTGTTTATATATTTTTATTTTTTATACTATATAATTAATTATTAATTTATTAGTCTCATAATATCTCTCATTCATGAGGATTTGATTTAAATATTACTCGACATATAATAGATTTATTAACTAAAATTCTTCATCGATGAGTCCCAAATTTTCCCCATGGTTTGATCTAATATGGACCTTTTTATCCATAAATTTAAGTATTTTTTCATTTATAAATGTCTCTTATTCTCTATAGAACAAACTTTTTTTCACTGGTATAAATACTATTTATAAAATTCTTACTCAAATAAAATACTTTTGTTAATTAGAATACCTCTAATTTTTTTGGATATACATTTCTCTACCAAATTCACATTTTAATTACCAAATATGTATTCCTCTCTTTTTTGGAACATAAATATTTGCTAAATAATTTTATACAATTATTTTAAAAATTTATATTAATGTATAAATTTTTTTCCACAAATTATGAGTTGGGTCTTCAATAAAGTTGTTTTAAAATTATTATAAAATTTTTGGTATCATGGATATCATATTTTCCATCCACTCTATGTTTTCTCTTTAAAAAGATTATCCATTTTTCAAGACCGATCAATTATTTTATTCCTAAAATTTAATGTCTTCATATATCTTATAAAATTTTTTTACACCCATTTTGAAAATGATTTTTAAAAATAATCTATAGAATTTTTCACTTATACATTCTTTATAAAAATATAAAATGGTACATATTTCTAATTTTTTTAATTGGAATTAATTTCCCATTATTTATAATGTAGTTTCCCATGATTCAAGGTTTTAGCAATTAAATTAACATACCATTATTCTTTGATTTTATTGTTAAAAATGTAATTTTATGGAAAAGGGTCACTTTCATCATTATTTTCAAAGTAAAAGTCTACAATGTAACCCATATTTTTTATTTATTTGTGCAGAGGGTGTTCACATATACTCTATACAATAATTTATTGGGGAAATTGTGAATTAATATATATACCCTTTATCTATATGGTTAAAGTACTATATGATTAATTGTCTTTATTGCAGAGTATTTTCAATGAAATATTATTTATATTAATAGAATCAAATTTATTTGATATGGATTTATAATATTATGATTATTAATGAAATTATGATTTATTTCATTATATTATCCCGTTTTAAATGTATATGAAATCCATTTCAATTCCACAGGTTCTTTATGTTATGATGAATAATTATTTTCAGGTAACAAATGTAAGTGTGAATGAAGGATTATTGAGGTCCAATGTCACCAACTAACTCATTGGATAGATATTTTTATTTCATGAGACTTATAAACATAAGAATAGTTTAGTAGCTCTCAATTGTGGGTTCCTATGTGTGACTTAAAATGTTGATGTTTTATTATGCTAGTTTTTTCATCATTTCCTTGTTATCCTAATGTTAAACCATCTTGATTCATGTTTATTGAGTGATGTTTCCACAAACCATTAATTCATAAAATTTTTCCAAGTTCTATCACTTATGATCCAGAATATTTTTTCTAAAAAATACATATATATAAAAAATTATAAATATATTATCAACTTATACATAGTTATGAATTTTGATTATCACCTCTCCTGTATACCCTTACTAAGTGTTTATGGTCACCCCTTTATTATATTTTTATTCTCTTAGTTATGATGGTTGTCTATAAATTTACTAAAGTATGCTTTTTTCCTCTATGTGTTGCACCCACAACAATTTACTCCACTATTCTATAACTGTATTCCCTCATTCCTTCGCCTCACTCACTCCTCCAATCATGAATTTCCACTTCATTTACCACTGTTTCAAAATCTACTCCTCACCCCTTCCCCCAACCATCTTCTCCTCCCATTCCTGAATCTCCTCTCCAGTCGTGAATCCTCCATCCCAGATTTACCACTAATAATAAATTCCTCCCCTCACCTATGATTTTTTCTTCATCATTGACCATATCCTCTCTTCGAACTACCACAGCTCTTGTTTCCTTCCTCTATACCTTGGTTTCACACCTCTACTATCGGCCCCCTCGACCCCCACAACTACCCTCCTTGCCTCCAACTTCTCTTCCTCCTCCTCTGTATGCTTCCCGTACATATCCTCTACCTCCTCAGTTTATGTAATGGTGGCCATGAATTGCGGTGGATCTAAATTTTCATCATTAATATGCTGTTAGAATTGACAAACAGTTCTTTAAAATGCTTTTTTAGTGTCTCTCATTCAAGGGGGTGGGGGGGTAGGTCTACATCAGCTAAGATCTCATCTCTGTAACCCATTTCTCATCTCCCTGAACCTCCTCACCTAACCTCAAAATTTTCAAAGCATTTCACCTTCATGCTATGTTTTTAGACATTTTCATGAACACTAAAATGACAGTCTCTATATCCCATCTCTAGTTCTTGGGATTCAATTATTTGAGCATCCTCAACAATATCGGTTGAAAATGATAATTTAAATAGATTTTCATGATTGAAGGTATCCCACTTCAAATGATTATATGATTATGTTCTCCATTGAAACAAATACCCATGAACAATTCTGATAAAGCATTAAGATTTAGGCATGGTCAACAAGTACTTTTTCATCATAAAAGGTATCTTTAATTATTCATAACTGTGGATTCTTATGAAAACAATTCATTAGTTAAAATGATATTGTTTTTTAATCATCTTTTGTGATTCTCTTACTGAAATGGTTGGTAGATAGAATTCCTTTTCAAGAGAGACCACCCTGATCTGTTGTCAAGATTCTCCATAGATTATTTTATAGAGTGTTACCTCTCTTAATTATGGTCTTACGTGTAAATCCATACATGATTTTTGATTCGTTTTTTCATCAAGGGATGATATAACATAAAATAACATGTTTTTAATTGGATAAGTGATGTTTCAGTTTAATTTGTCACCTGTAATTCATATAATTCTTGGTATGTATACTCATCAAATCAACTTATTTGTTTATTCATTTCTAGATTGAATAATTCTTTTCTTGTCTGGGAATGTGAGATCGCTATCTTATTATCTGAAATTTTAGGACTAGGATTCTTATTATTTTATTTATTTCTTTTAATTATATGTTGATGAAATAATCATGTTTCACTTGATTTATCCTCATGGATCCATTATTGCCTTGGGTTCTATTATCGTCTCAATAACCAATCCATATCATTTCTGTAACTTCTTAATTTATTTTCCTTTAGTATAAATGGTGTATGATTTAATTAATTTAATATTTCTGAATATATTTTAGTAGATTCCATGTAGGTGTTGGAAATAATAATTATTCTCCCTCAAATAGCGGGATATCTTGATGGAAGGGTTTAATTTCATTAAACATTGACTCACATTACTCTTTATTGAAAAAATATCTATATCATTTTTATTTTATTAAAAATTTTCAAATCTTAATTGTCTAATGGGGTTCAATATCTAGATCATCTTTTTGTGTACAGGGACATGAATTTTTTGATATGAAGATCTTTATTTTGTTAATTAGTTTAAGTGTTATTTTAATTTAATATCTTTAGGGTAACTATTAAATATGAATTGCTAATTTTTATTTTTTAAACTATGGATTACAATGATAATGTTGTATTACCTATTAATGGATATTGATCTTTCATAGAAATTCATTTATATATTCTTAAATTTTTTTGTTATAAAAAAATTTTCATATACAAAATGAAAACATTTTACAACATTGAAAAATTAATAACTCTTTTCCTCTAAATCATTTTATTTATATTTTTCTTTTGATTTATTTACATTCATATTCCATTCAGGGTAAACCGCTATTTGTTCTATTATCAATGAGTTATGATTCTGAAAGTATTAGTGGAATAGGTGGGCTATATAAAAAAAGAATCCTTGAATCCTACCAGCCATCATAGGTAAAGGATGGCCACTACATACTATTCCAAAAGACAAATGACTGGTCAACAAAGAAAATTTTACCATCCATAAGAATAATCTATTTGAAAAAATAATGTTATTCTAATATATCATGTTTTGTTTCCATTCAGTGAATATTTTTTCATTATTCAATAACTAAAATATAGAGTAAAATCCTTACATTGTACTGGTAAGGCAATAAATTGTTCAATTGACATTATAATTGTTGAATTAATATTTATATTAATTTTTATTGATCGATAAATTGTAGAACCTTTTTATTCTTATGGATGAGGTAATTAATTTCCAAGGATATGATATTGGAACCTATTTACCAATAAAGGTAAAAATATCAAATCCATTAAAAGTTGCTTCAATTTTATTTTCTTTTGAAAACTATAACAACAATTCATTGTTTGCGCTAATACATGTTTACCCAACCATTGTTTTAGTTAAAGGATTTCACATGTTTGACAGGTTAGCAAGGGAGAATGTTCTAATGCTTGGAGCATTAGAGAGTCATGATGGAATCATAAAATACATCCATTAGAAACAGATTTGTGGGGTCATCCAAAGCAACACTACTCCACAAGTCTTTTCAGCAAGATGTCCTAATAGGAGACCAATGTGTGTTTCATTCCTAAACAATATTCAAATATATTTTCTAGAGGGAATTAGAAAAACTATAATTCCATTACATCCCATGAGTATTTGTTAAAAATAAATAATTATGTGTAAATAGAATTAGAAGTGAGATATTAGTTCCTTATAATCGATTTTCAGCATTTTCAACCTTCCCTATACATTTACCTTTCTAATTTCCCACAATAAAAGCTCTAAATTAAATGAAGTTATGTGATGTAAAATTGTTAGAAACAATATTTGATTACCTTTCATATTTAATGACATTTTCTAAATTTCACATTACCATAGCAGTAAAGTGAATATATTACTAACATTATTTTTACATTCAATAGAATTTAAAGATTTCATTACATACCAAACACTACAAGGTTATGTTACATAAAATCACTATCCATATTATATTTATATAATACTGAAATAACATTATATAAAATGTTCCCAGAAATCCTTAAATTATTTCTGGGATAGCAGAATCATAGTTGATGAAAATTGTTAAAAAAATTGAAATCATTTGACCTTTCAACCAATTGTTAGAAATTATAATTTTATTTTAGATTGTGTTGTTTGGGTGAATGGATTCATTTTGAAGTTGTTATGTTACATAATATCTTCCCTATTCAATTGTTTTATGAAAATTTATGTTCCATTTCATTCCTCATTGATAATTTGGTGATACATTCTGTTCTGAAGTATGATCTGAAAATTTGTTTCTTTCATCATTAAGAGTTTCATGTGAGGTTCTATTTTTTATATTTTCTTCAAAATTTATCTAAAATTAATGTTATTTTTGTTTAGTGTTTTAAATATTACTAACTACAATTTTTTAATATATTTTCTTGAACCTTCACCTGAAAGTATTTTTAGATAATGAACTACAACCCATTTAAACAAAAATATCAACTAAATGACTGTAAAAATGATTGATTATTCATCATTCAATTTCAATGTAATTGAAATAAATATACGATTCTACTATTATTAAATTAGTTTCTTAATTTTTTATTTTATATATAACCTATACTGTTATTAATGTTTACAAACATTCAAAACCTTTTTTTACATTTCGTTATAGTAAAATGATATTCTTTTTGAAACATGTTTTCCACATTTTTTGGGTTTATAATGACTACCCACTCTACACTAAACATCTTTCCCAATGATTTTCCTCATCTATATTTAATGTATCATAGATCTAAATTAGTTTGAACCCAACATCCGTAATAGTGTATCCACTGCAGCAATGCCGAACACCACTACTTTGGAATATTACAACCAAGGAAGTCCTTGAAAATAATATATCTAAAGGACCTAGTAGATAATTTTAAAATGAAGAGTTATTGTTACATTAATCACCTTTTTTATAAATGAAACCCTTCTTTGTAATTAATTTTTTATTCTTACATAGTTTCATAAACCAACTGTAAGGTTGATAGTCACAATTTCAATAATCATATTTTAATATTCAGGATAATATTTACTTATTTGAAATGTGGGTTACTTCACGTATATTATTTCTTCATGATAAAAATATTATTTCATTAATTTTGATATATCATAATGGTTTTCTACTATAATGAAGATTTCTTAAAAAGATCCACAACCCTTCTAGCATTATCAATAACTAACATATAATTCAAAATCAATTGTCATTATTTGTATTTTTTATTTTTTCAAAATATGTATAAATTTTGAAAAAAGGGACGACATTATTACTAAGTACTAATTTAATATGATTCATTACCATTCCGATTATTTACAGAAAATTTCAAAACATGTAACTGTAATATTCATTTAACACATTTTTTTAGGAACATACCCAGGTCGGATCTTCAATATTTAGCTACAAAACTGATGTTAGATTTATTACAAAAAGTACAAATGTTTCTTCAAATATGGTATATATTCCCTATGTTAATTGTCTATTAATTTCATTGTGTACATGTAGTATACAATAATGGTTTTTTTCTACCTCTACTTTAAATCGTAGAATTAAATATTCGAGATTATTTACAAGTACATGTTTCCCTATAAGTTATACATTGATATTTATGGATTTACTATTGAATTGTATCCCTATTGAGAGAAAATTGTATTTTTACATATATGTTATACATGATTCTAGATTTGTTTTTAAAGTGTCAATTTTATCCACACATAGTATATTTTCTTAAACATTAAAGTATGTGAAGCTAAATATATTAGATGAATGTGTACATCCTCAACTCCTACCTTATTACATGTTCATTGATAACTCAAACTCCTCCTGACAACTAACTAACCTAGAACAACAAAATATTTGTTTTCTAGAAATGTTTTTTTATTGGTCATCAAGCATTTAACATCCAAATCATAAGAGTTACAGTTACTTTAACTAATTATGAATTTTTATGTTTTACAGCAGTACATATTTTTACACAACATAGAGTATTTTATTTTCATTGATTAATGGATCATGTATTATATTTTAGTAATGGATAATTTTTAGAGCACTGAAATAACATTCAGTATGTGAATGATGAATCTTTTTGGTTCTGGATCCTGTAATTTTTTCGATCAGTAGATCATGTAATTTATTATATCAATGAATCATTTTAAGAGAAACAAATCAAGAGATTTATATGAGTGTTTATGTTAAGTAACCAAAATAGAATTCTGTTTGTAATAAATATTTAAGACTCAAGATGCAGTGAATATCCAATACATCCATGAATAGTATTTTTACTCATAATAATATCTTCACTTAATGTATTTTATTGTCATATTGTGGTAGTAAAAAAATATTAAGTCTCACAAAATTTATTTAATATATATTAGAACAACATATTCCCAGCCATATTTTCTATAAATATTTTGACATCTAGATTTAGTGGGTACTAAATGAATCCCTAATGGATATGAAGTTTGATTACTAAATATTGAAAATATAGTCTTCAAAACCCCATGTCTCAGTATGGTAGGATACGATGTTTGATTATGTTTATAAATTTATATTGTCATTATGGATCATGTTATTAGTTCAAGGAGTGGATCATGTGCTTTATTATATCAGTGAATCATTTTAAGAGAAATAGGTCAGGACTCTTAGAGAAGTTTCTGTGCTATGTAACCAATATAGAATTCTGTTTTTATGAAATATTTATGTCCCAATATGCGGTGAATATCAAAACAATCCATTAATAGTATTTTTAGTCACACTAATATCTTCACTACATGTATTTTATTCCCATATTATAGTAGTAAAAAATACTATTTCTCACAAAATTTCATCAATGTATATTAAAACAACAAAATGCATTCCATCTAATCTTTAAATATTTTTATACCAGGATATAGTATGCATTGAATGAATCCTTATAAGATGTGAAGTTTTATTATTTAATATTGAAAATATAATCATAAAAACAATGAGTCTTAGTATGGTTGGAGATGATATTTGATTATGTTTCTAATTTTATGTTTTCATTGTACATTATGTTTTTAAGTGTATGTAATCTAATCATGGAAGAATATTTGTTTTGTAATGGTTGAACATGTAGGCATGGAAGTGATTTCATGCATGATATAGGTAACTAAGGATATTCTAACATCACTAATTGTGATTTGAGGTGTGATTTATTTTACTATAGGAAAAATATTTGACTACAAGAATTTTAATAATGTTTTGATTCCCGGATCATAATATATTCCTATTGTTGATAGGTGTCTTAAAGATATGTTTGACATTAATTTTTTAAAACATCATTTTCCATTATTATTCTACTAAACTTTTCATACATTATGATGTCACTACAATTTTTCGACCAGTATTAAAGATATGTATTTGAATTAAACATAACCAGGTAATACTATTTTAAATTTCACTATTTTAATTGTTTAGAAAACAAACACCACATTATTGAAATATTAATTTTTTCCTTGTATGACATAAAAATTAATGCAGTGGATCCTTAGGAGTGTGTTGCAATAGTGATAAAGGATTTTTTACAACAGGTACAACTATTGAATATAATTAGGTATCTCTTCTTTATCTTCATTGACTTTTACATTCATGACATCATTGAATCTAACGAAACATCATTTTTTCATGTCATTTTAATTTTTTCTATGATTAATATATACAACGCATTTATTATTATCAATTGTCTACTAGTAACTATCATATTTATAGTTATATGATTTTTATTTTCAATAATATTTGTTAAGGTCTATTCATTTTGTAGAAATATATGTTCCTTGAGTTTGATTCTGATGATTTGGTCCAAATAAATGTTGCAATGTCTCGACAATCCACAGAAACAACAGTCAATGCCAATGAACGTCATCCCCACATGAAAAAAGAATAAAAAAGACTAAATAATATGACTGAAATTTTGGTGTGCACTGGAGAGGTAATACTCATAAGATAATACTTTCGCGCATTTCAATTAAATACTTATATTTTATTTACAACATGAACTCTTTGTTGGTATAGTAGTTTTTGGGTAATTTTTTAACACGTTGTTTCCTCCGATCTTGAACCCTTTACTAAATCACGTGAAGGTGATGTTGCAATGTTGGTCAACATTCTCAACAACATATTTATCAAAACTTTTACTAGTTTTTATTTATAAATGGTGGTTTAAATGAATTTATAACTTTATCATGTTTCATTTTAGTCTTTCATTATACAATGAAATTTATAGTAGCATAAAGGAAAATGATTATGTTGATAGAGAATAAAATCTGTGCAGACGTTGTCTTCTCATCAAACCTAGATTGGTGCATTTCCTTTTGATAGTATAATCCTTTATTGATATCATTGAATAGTTGATTGCCGGTTGTTTTGATCAATATTTTCATCTTGAAATTTTTCTGGATTTTACATGGTGTTTTTTTTAAATTTTCTCAATCACTGTTTGTGCAAATTTACTGCACCTCATTTCTGTACAACAACTTTTTATTTTTAATAAAGTACATTGGGGCAAGAATTTGTCGCCCAATTTATGTCAGGAATTTTATTTTAAAAATAATCAAATTTCGGATATTCCTCTCTTCCTTTATTCTCATCTTCCCCATTGACAGTAAATATATCAATGATAAAATTTCAATATATAATGTTTTTTTATCTTGTTTGAAATTTATTATAACTCATGTTTTCTGTTTCTCCGCGATCCATTGGTTCAGATTCCTCTATATGTCTTCACACCAATGAAAAATCCTTGTGCAGCGGATCACTGACCGTATTGATGCCCTGACCAGCATCAATATAATGGTGTGGGTGTACTCCCCCAAGTTGTTGAACATGTTAAATTTTTTTAGTCCTTTGACAAGGCTATATTTTCTCTCAGAGGAACATCTTATGTGCATCTTTGTCTCCGATTCTAATTTGTATCAAGTATTTCTGATCTACATACTTAACATTATTTCAATGTGAGTTGGATTGTAATAAATATTATTTTTTCATTATTTTGATTATTGTTTTCAATATTTAATTCCATGTATATGCATTTTATTTTTCTATAACATTATATGTTTTGAAATATAATCAATTTTTCCATGATTTGTTGTTTACATTACTATGGCCTCAATTACAACATTATTTATCATAATTATTATATTTACAAATGATAAATTCAATGTTCGTTTCATTCATTTAATTAAAATCTCCATGATGAAAATAATATCTTATTTCATATAGGTTCTTCTTCAGGTTTTGAAATATATTTATCCAAAAGTTATTTTTCATTCATAATGATGTCTCTATATTTTTTCCAATTGTATTCATATAATAAGTATCATTATTTGTTAATTTCAAAGTATTTAATTTTTATTTTCAAGAGGGACATTGAAATTTTGTATTTTCTTTTTTAAAAAAAAGGATTGAACCATATCATTACGTGAACACATAAATAAATAATTTTGTTATATCATTGTGAGAATGCACAGATGAGAACATTGTATATCCTATGGGACGCATAATGATGAGTCGAATATTGTTTAATTATTGGAAAATGTTTACAAATATTGGAGCATGAGATTTCTATATAATTTTTCCTTGAAATCAATAATCCTAAATATTACCTGAGTTATGTGAGACTATTATGATATGTAATACTAAAGTGAAATTTTGAGATTCGTTTGCCTTGATAATCACATCTGTTGTCTATGATAATTTTATAAACAATTTTATATATGATACCTAAGTGATAGGGTATAAAAAACAATAGATGGTATCAGAAGTGTGTTTCCATATTTTGATATATTTTTTTAGTTAGTTTTTTACATGATGAGAAAATCACTGAAAACCCATAGGATAAATATAATAGATGAATATACAAAGGGGACAACACTTGTTAATATATTTAAAGTATATATTTTTATCTAGACATGAAATCCATTCCAGGATACTATATGTGGATTCATTCTCTAACATAGATTACTCTATGGTCAATAACCCTGAAATGCAGGAATTTTATACTAACTCAGTCATCATTTTGTACATACTGTGACATTCATGTTGGATATGCTATGGTTAATTCATATTATCCATAATGAGGCACTATGTTTGATTAAACTATTTATGTTAGTAATTAGGAAGGAGAGAATAATTGTATAATAAAAATAGATAACTAGTTATTGGGAAAATAGAATCGCAGGTTAAACTAAAAGTATTATATGGTAAAAATGATGGTTTCATAGGGGATTTACTAATTATATTGATATTTTCATATAATTATTTTATATAATATAGAAAAAACTAGATTTTTTATTTGGTCAAAATAAGATCATGAAAACGATGCTAAATAATGAATGTATCATGAAACCACAAAATATTATAACAAAATGAGACAAAATAATTTAATGGTTGTAAATAATAGTATATGTATATTATGAAGAAAATATATCTTTCCTAGTTATACATAATGTAGTGAGTTTGATATCACAATAAAATTAGATATTTAAAATCGTTTCTATTTTCATTAGTGAGTTATATATGTTGATGATATTATGGAATATTTTGAAATTTATAAGGATTATATGGAAAATATTGTGAATTTTCATTATTAGTTACTATTTAATGGTTTAGAAACATATATTAAATGATATAAATATTCTATAAAAGAGGTTTTATGATAAGTTCATAATTTTTGGGATATCTATTGAAGAATTTAGGACTGATGAATGAATAAAACTCATGCTTAAAAGGATAATTTCCTTTGAGAGATATGAGTTATATTGTATTTATTTTATAGTAATTTATTACATATATAATAAAATAGTTTTCCATGATATTTTGGCGATGATTGTCTAATTTTATGGATTATTGTATATATTTTTCAGAGTGCACCATTATAAATAAGTGGTTGCCATAATGGAGGGTAATTGATTGAATTAATCTTCAGAGGAATATATGACTTCATTATGTTTTAATTTATTTTACATTTATATGAATATATGATAGTTTTATTATAGGGAATTTAATATTATGGAATATTCACACATGAGTATATGATTTTATAGACAGTAACAAAAATTTAAGGAAAAGAAAATATATTGATATAGACTAAGAGTGAAAATTAGATGCCATATAATAAGTTATATCCCAAATAAAAAATGTTAATAATATCCTCACCCACCTAAATTAGTGACTAATAATTAAAATTTTGAGGATGTAATTTATTTATGTGTTGTATAATGTAAAGACAATATATTTCAATTTATAATGTCTTCCCTCAAATAAACATTGTATTGATATCTTGTTTCACATTCCACATCAATCTAAAATTATTTGTGACATGTTACATATAAAAATAATTCCAATATTGAAACCGATACTATAAAAAAAATATTTTCATCAGTTATAAATGATTGCAAAATATGATTATGAACTCTTAACATTTGAAAAATGAATTTTTCAATAAAAATAGTTTATATATTGTATTTTTATTAAAAACCTCCATATATAAATTTAATAATATAAATTTTAAAAATTATCTACTTTATTCATTTAAGCATTCCAATATATGTTTTTTAATAAATATTTAATTTTTTATAAAACAATATATTTTTTGTCAAATTGTATATAACATAGATTTTTCTAATACTGTCACATTTATGAGATTACCATAACACAACAATGAATAATTTTTTTTGGAGAAATTTTATATAAAAATTTAAAAATTTCAATATTATAATAAATAATTTCAATACGCTCTGTTAAATACATGTATATTTTTTTTGGAAACGTTAGTAATATTTTTTTGGAAATAAAATTTTTATTCAATTATATTATAAATAAATTTTCATCACTTATATTAATAAATTCCTTCAAAATCAAGAATATATGATAGATAAACTATAAAATATAATGAAAAAAATATAATTTTAAACTTTTTTCATTAAATTTGTATTATTAGGATTTATGTTCATCACCATGATAATTTTAATGTTGTTATTTCTTAAAATATTTGTTTAGTTAATTTTTTTAAAAAAATTTCAAATAAAAATTTTAATATATTTTACAAAAATATATTAATGAAACTTATTAATTTATATATTAAAATATTAACAATTATTATCTTGGATATTAGTATATAATATAAATATGACCAATTAATAGTAAAGAAAAAGTATCTACATATTTATTTTTTTTGATATATTAAATATCTAAAATTATATAATGATTTTAAATTTTTTATAAATTTAATATTATTAAATAGAGTAAAAATTTTCATTCATCTCACTAATTTTCAAAAAAAATGTTATTTTAAATTTTTAACGAAACATACATTAATTAGGTACAAACTAGTTAGGTAGGTAAATATAAACTTAAATAATGTAACAAAATAAATTACAATGTCCAGAAACATGTTCCAAACATGTTTTCAAATGAATTTTAGAGTATTGATCTACAAAATATCCTCAAATTGTTTTTTATTAAATACTTTTGAATCCATTTCCCATTGAATATTATAATGATGTCATTAAAAGTAATGGATATTAATAAAAGATATCATTGCCTCACTTATAATGGTGGGACACTTCCACCACATCTTGTCAAAAATATTCCTTGAAATTTTATTCCAAAACATTTTTATTTAACCCTCGTAGAGTCCATTTTAATTTTAATAGGTATAAAACCTCAATTAGTTATCCTAATACAAATATTTCCATGGATAGTTTCAAGATAATGTTAATATCCCAACATTAGTATTACAAAATCATAATCCTTTTATTAAAAATAAAACAATTCCAAAAAAACAAAGTTAAAATAATTATCTTAGAATAATTAATATACTATGATAATATTATAATAACATTACAACCATTTTTTATTCATTCTCATTCACATAAAAACTTAAATGAACATTGATCATTTGAACGTGTGGATCACGACCTCCAAGAAATGACCTCTTAAATTTATCACCACAACCTACATTCACAATATAAAACTTCGTAATTAATAAATAAATGTTATTTATATAATATAAACATTATTATGAAGATGTTAATTATAATCCACAATATTCACACTTATTTTTCTAGAAATAAATATTATAATAATTCATCCTACATGTTAGAATCCCCACAAAGAAGCATTTTTCAAATCTCATATTGATTTCAATCATTATCTAAACCTATTGAAATATGATTAAAAAGAAATAAAAATATGTATAATAGAATTATTCTTCTGTTAAAATGATATTATTCACATCATTATCTATAATGATCTATCATGTTATAGTGGGTTCATGTTTTGTTCCATTTGACCACCAATATGAATGATGTTATAACACTATATCAAGAATGACTATAATACCATATAAAATAATAATATTATATATATATTGTTATTTTTTATTCACATAACATTTTCATAATATTTATTTATTTTATTATTGAAGCATATTATTTGATTTCTAAAATTAATGAAATAATCCCACACTTATTCAATTTTCCAATATAATATTAAACATAATTATAAAATGTATAATAAATACATTTAATATAATAATATATAGCCTTTATTAAATGAATTTGATAATTATATTTTCTATTTAATGGTATGATATAAAGTATATTTTATTATTACATATGTTTACAGCATGTGCATATCAAATGAAGATCAATGTAATGGTTTCATATCTCAAATTTTAATCCATTATACATGAATATTATTAAACACTATGTATAATTTTGTATATTGTGTCAACACACCAATTAATATTATATATCATTTAAAAACGATATTAAACTTATTTAATTTATAATTATAAATAATATCCTTCAAGGGGTGGCAGTTTTAAAATTATAATAATTTAAGGGTTTGTGTGAAATAAATTTTATTTAATTGAGTAAAAAACATTCTTATTTAACCATATTGTATTGATACATAAAAACTATAATTAAGTAAAATATTTGTTTTATTTTCCTCATTATTGTTTTCGGATTTATAATTATTCCTAATATCATTTTTATAAAACAATATATACCTCAATAATTATGTTACATAAATTGTTTTCTTAATCACCATTATTATTTCCTGAAACTTAATTATTATTTTACATAAATTAAATTTTTTATGTTAAAGACACTTCAAATTTGATATATAATGTAAATACATGTATTTTGTATAATTTAATAATATATCACATTAAAGGGGTTCATGTATAAATGTTACTAAAGCTTTAATAGGTATCCCAATACAAATTCTTCCTCTTTGATTCACAGATTCTCTACTTAATTAGGATATTTTAAGCACTGTTTTATCCATAAATTATCATCATCTAATACTATATACTCATTTTCATTGAGTAAATTACTTTCTTTTAATTAAGATCATCATCTTTGATTAAATACTTTTTCATATAAAACATTTTCATTTTTAATATAAATCCTTTTTATTTCAATAAATCATTCTCATCTATATACATACTTTTCATTCAACCATAGTTTTCCTCTATTTTTAATAAATCATGTTTTTTTAATTCACCTGATCCAGTTACATCTCATAATCACTATTGAAATATAAAATTTATAACCATATTTATGGTTTTGGCTTTCAATAATGGAATTTTTAAAATATTAAATCCTTTTACATATCATATATGTATTATTAATGATTTACTCTATATTCTCATAAAAACAATATTTTATATTTAAAGATACTATTATTGGATATTTGATAACAAATAATGTTTTAATATTTATTATAAATTTTAATTATATAATTTTTGAAAATGAAATTCCGAGACGCATTTTAAAAAGTATCCCTGAAAAAGAATAAAAATAAGAAAAATGATTATTTTTAAAAATGTTTCGTAAGAATTTTTTGTCATTTTGAAACATTTTTCCCAATAAATAATATTTAAAAATTTTAATTTATTTTCCATTTTTAATGAGTTTATTTAAATAAGTATTTCCACTAGAATGGAGTCATTTCATCGTAATTTAGAAAGTATAATTATATTATTATTCTAAATGTATTTGCATCTACCCAATGATTCAATAACTATGTTTTCACAAATGATAAATGTTGAATCTATATAAGAGAGATGATCCATCACTAGTTTTCTGTTTTGTAAATACCATTAGTGTATTACCATAATTTTTATTCCATATCCATTCCTCTATAAATACCATATTTTATATTCAGTTGACTATAACATACTCACCTAGATATTAAAGGATGATTGATTGGGTACATCACTTACTGAAAAATATAAAATTAATCTATACGTTGTAAGTTATATATTCATAATTATATTAAATGATGTCTATTTTCATAAAAATATAATAAATACAATCAGATTATCATTTATTTCCAATTTTTTTATCATGTAATGATTATTGATGAAGTTATGAATGATTTATTTTTGTGACTCTACATCCAAAGGATATAAAATCTAATTTTTATATAGGTTCATTAGGTTATTATGAATTATTGAATTCAAGTATAATATTTAAGTATATATGAATGTATTTTTGGGTTATATATCCCCATAAAATACATTTTTTAAAAGATTATATCTCAATAGGAATGTATATGTAGGAAGCTTTAGTTTCTCATAAGCACGGGTGTATGTGTGTGATAGATTATAGTTATGCTTCACTATGCCAATAATTATGCCACATTAAAATATAATATTGGGGTTTAGATATCATGAATTCAATTTATTGGATAGTGATTCCATAAGATTTTGATGCACGACATTTCTATTGTTCCGTGATTTATGATTTATTCTTTTCTTGGTATAACACCCTTTTGTATTATGATTATACTCATATTCTTATCTAACCATCACTTTTGATAAATGATTATTATAAATTATATTTACCCTCATTATGTTCATGATCACATCCATTTCAAAGGTTTCCTTTCTCAGGTTTATAAAGATGTGTGTAACCTATGAGAAGTCTAGAATGGAGTAAACAATGGTTTTTTAAGGTGAAATGTTTAAAATAATAATTAAATAAGTTCCCAGTCTAATTAGTCCCCAAAGATTTTTATTCAATGTAATATTCATAGAGTGTGAGATTATTATGATATTTAATAACAATTTTAATGTAGTTTATGGTTACCCGAGATTATATAATTTTGTTGAAAATGAAAATGTTAAAATATATGTTTTTTGAAGCATACTAGAATGTGTGGTACTGGGGAGCATCTATGACAGCCAGAAGATAAGGGTCTACAATTTTATAGATTCATTTCACATAATCTGTGAATTGTTTTCCCAATAATTCATCCATTCTAGGAATGAACCTCTAATGTGACCATAAAGGGTTATATAGTTTCAACATGATATTGTAAACCCTGAAACATTCATGTTATTCACCTGATTTGTTTGAAAAAAATAAAATTTCCAATTCTAACAATATTTATTTTTATTCACCCTCAATCTTAATTTACAAGTTCCTAATACACTCATGATACATTTTTAGGATCCCCCCTCCCATGAACTATATATCTTGTATATCTTCATTGGGATTCATAATAACTCATTGATTTGTAACAGAATAATTCTATGTTGGAGTTATTCCCCCTCATATTTAATTTTCTGATTAAATCTTCATGATATTATTATCCTACATCATAGATAATACCTATAGTCTAAACCATATGTGTGTTTTCTATTCTGAGTTTTTTTGTATCATGTTTAAAGTAATTGAATATAACCTCATATGCTTCCTCCCAACATTCAAAGATGTTTTTCTTCGCATACACATGTACCATATAGGGGTTTCCATTAAATGTTATTTTTTATAATACACCACTAATTCATGATCTTCAAATAATGATTTTTCTCATAATAAATACATTTTGTATAATAAAATTAAATCTTATAAGGTTATTAATTTTTTTCTAATTACTATTATGTTTAATTATTTCATGTAATATCCCTCATTGTATTTAAGATTGATTTTGTTGAGAATTCACAATAAATAATGTTTTTCTATGTTTTCATTAATTTCTAGGTTGGTTATTTATTTTTTATAGTAATGATTTTTTATATTGGTTTAATTAGTTTCCACTTCCTTATTATAGTTATTTTAATATCTGAAGCTTTTATGAATAAAATTTTCATCTTGATTTAAAAGTTATTTTCCAAGGCTTCATAATTAAATTGTGTTCTTTATTATATATCCATATATATATATATATATCTACATATAATTTTTTATATATATAAATACATACGTATGTATTTATACACATGAACTTGTGTTTGACCTTTTTTTATATATATGTAAGCATAAGTTTTCACATAATATTATATATATATATATATATCATTTCTATATTAGATCTGAATCTAATGTATCACTTTGAAATTAAAAATTGTAATTTTAAATATAGAATTAGTTTATAAGTTTCTTTTAAATATTTTATTGGAAGATAAGTTTTTTTGTTTGTAAATTATAATTCAAATGAATGTTTGGTAGCTTCAAAAAAAACAAGGATCAATTTTTTTATTAATAATAATAATAATAATAATAATAAAAAAAATTTCTTTCAAATAGATAATTTTTTTATTTTAATAATAGATGTTTAACATTTATCTTGTAAATTTGGGTGTTTGATATTTGTTTAATGAAAATTATATGGTTAGTGTTTCATGTTGTGTTAAATGATCTTCATTGTAAACCTTATGTATTTGTGTAGGATGACATAGAATTGAAGGGGAACCTTCAAATAGTTATGTTATCTTCTAGACTACTGATGTAGTTTTTACACATTCCATTGGCCCATGAAATATAAATTCCACTAACAGATTGTAGTAGATATAGTTCTATTCTACTAATTCGAGGTCTAAATAATTAGTGATATATAGTTATATATTCCACTCACCTTACCAACCCAATTATTATTTTCCACTGATGCCAATTTTATGTTTCAAACTATAAGGACTATCCCTTGATTTCTTTTACATTTATTGTTATGATTACACTATATTACTATCAATTATATAGTGCATTTGACTAAATTATTTATTTAGTGTATTATATTCATTTTTTGTTACGTCATTCATGTTTCAGTTTTAAACTATGTTCATGCTTTATGGATAGGTTTTAAGTGTTTATATGTTTTTGTTAAAATGCATTCATGAGTTTTTTTGAAAAAGTTTATTTATAAAGAATCTTCAAAAAATAGTTTTAAATATAGGATTTTCATTAAAAATGGGAAATTTGATAGAAAATATTTTTTCTTGTTTTTATTTAATATAAATAAATGTGTTTTTTATGAAAACTTATTTTTTATTTTGTCCTCAATGTTGTCTTTATTATCTCTTTTGGAAAATGAAATAGCATAAAATCTATAGTGTTTACGTACATAACTATTTATGTTCTCTACATACTTACACCACTAATTTTCTATTAATTTAGGGGCTATTTATAAGTTATGATTCAAGTATTGGTATCTCAAGTAGTGAGATAATATTAGTATGGTGTGTTACCCTTGAACATAATATATTCCATTTCAATTTATGTTGGTATCAATATTGACTGCTTTAGTAGTGTCATCGAAATAAGACTTTTTTTCTTTTACTTTTAAGGGTTGTTCAATATATATGCGGAGTTATGATTTTTGAAAAATGATATTATGTGAATGTGATTTATAGGTGATTTTAGGAGTTGGATTTAAATTACATTGTTTAAATCATTTCTATTATCTTACTTGTTTCAACAGATTTGGTTTGTTGCAGACAAATGATTTAGTGGCGAGTCATTCGAAAATTAATGTGAAAGTTTCTCTAATTAATTAATTTTAATTTATAAGTAAAATTAAATCTCACAAGATTTTATCAATTTTGTTGTGTTTTTTAAAACCATTGGGTATTCACGAATGTGATGTAGGATTTTCACGGTCTATATCAGCTTCTCTGTTCAACAAAGGATTTAGTTGTTTCATAAAAAATGGTATGAGAGAATATTTTTTCAAGAGGTCCTTAGTTCAATATATTTATTTTTTATTTAAGTATTTATATAAAATTGGATTTGGATTAACTAGGATAAATAAATTGGTATTATATGATTATAAAGAACTTTTTCTGGAATCAAACGATGATATACCATGGGATGTTGGGTTTTGTGTTTTTTTATTGAATTATTTTTTACTTTTTTTCTATTTTTAGTATTTATTTATGGATTCATGTTTTTAGAGGGGAGATAATGGGATTTGAACTAGAATAATCTATTGATTTATCACAACATATAAATCAATAATATTCAAACATGTTTCCCTAATCCTTATTTCCAAGACATGCATAATGACTAGTCAATCATAATGAATTCATTGATGATGTGCATTGTAATAGATTTTGTTTTTGTGTTGGATGAAGTTACTAATTAGGTTTTTTTCCCACATGTGTTTCATTGGATGAAAAATTTATTTGTTATTTAAAATGGGAAAACTGTATTTTATTGTAATAATTCAGTTTTTAAATGAAAAGTGGGATTTAAAGAATGTCTTTGTAAATCATAATGTTTTTTAAGAAGAAATTTTAGATGTTAAATTCAAATTGTGGAATTTAAAATTATGATATTGTTCTAGAATTAGAAAAGGATATTAATAATGTAATTGGTGGAAGTTTAAAATGGTTCTAGGTTTATTTATTATGGTTAATAAATTATATGGAAAATTATGTTTTTTTAAAAAATATGAAATAATTTTTAATGGGATTTGTTTTAGTAACTGGTATATTGAGTTGGGTTTTGATTTTTATTCAGTACTTTTTATGATTTATATATTATTAAATCCTAATATGTAACCTTGAAAATTTTATGATGCCTATATTGAATAAATCAAGTTTTTTGTATATGGTTTTCTAATATATGTCATTAAATGATTTTATGTTAGAGGTGATTCATTAGGGAATATCATAATTGCATCTTATTATTAGTGATGATATGAGTGGATATGGTTTTGGTGAAAATTATCTCAAGATTCTTTGTATTGGGAGAAAAAATGGGTTTCATCATTGGGTGACTTGTTTGAATGTTTAACTAGCCAAGAATATTCCCTAGATGGTGACGGTCTGATTTAATCTATAATGGTCATGGTCATGGGATAGAGTTATTATGTATCTCTTTCATGATTCATTGAACAAGTTTGATATTCGATGTTAAAATTTATCATCCATATTTCAGTTATATGGATCTTATTGTCTATGATTTGTAGATTACTAGTAAGTGTTGTTGTTCCCCTATTTAACGTCTATAGAGAATTCTTGTGGTCACACATATCTTTTATATTTTCCCATGATGTTTTAAGGATACAATAATTTTCTTTATTTAAGTATGTATTATGTGATCTTGATATATTATATTTAGTACTCTCATCCTCTCTTTATTCCACCCATTTTTCTTATCTCCCTTTCTTCTTCATGTTTACCTATTATTTTCTAATTTTAAATTTTAAAATTTTGGATCTATTTATAGATGTTTTTGAAAATTAAATGGAATATATGAGTTTTTTTTATAGTAAAGAAATTATTTTGATCTATATTAGTATGATATTGATTTTATATTTACTAGTGGTCTCATGGGGTGATTTATCTTATATTCCAACCATATTAAGAAGTTTAGAAAATTTATGCAGAACAAAATGGGTCTTAGTATTCTATTTCCATGGTTATTGTTTTTGGAATATTAGATTTATGAATAATGTAATGTTTATTATTTTCTATCTATTATAAATCAAAATGGAGGTTTTTTGTTTTGAAGGGACATAATTCTTTGAAGAAAAGTATTTATTTCTTGGATTCTACTTATATTCAATGGTTTTTTGGGGGTGAAATGGTTATAGTGAGGAGAGTTTTCCCACATGACCCTAATTTTAATAGTTATATAATTTATAAATTTATCATCAATATTTTATTGATTATGTAGTAATATATTATAGAGAATTTAGATATTTAAATAGTTTTTTTAAAATGACCATGTTTTTTAACACGACTAGCCTAACTATGAAACAAACACTTGTTATGGATCTTCAATTTGGAAAATGGATCTTTCATCAGTATAAAATGTTTTACCCCAATATGTGGATAAATTATGTGGGAACCCATGATGTATCTAGTAAGTGATGCATGGTTGGTTAAATTTTTGGTAAACCATGTGAAAACATGTGATTATAAATATTTTTAAAATAATCATGTAATTAAATTCACCACCCATTAATTATAATGTCCCTCACAAATAACCCCCTCACATCCCACCTAACTCATGTGAAATGCTCAATATACCCCCATACAAATCATCTACGACCTCCATATGACTCACATCGATTCAGTAGTGTGGCTACATTTGAATATATTTTTTAACAATGAGTGTTTATGCGTTAGGGGTCAAAAAAGAAAATTTTTGGGATGAAATACCAAAGGGTATGATTTGGAAATTATTTTATATATCTATGTGCATAACCATGATTGTTGTATATAGGTAGTGACAACACATTTTCCCATGGATTGGAAATAGAATTGAAAACTGTACAACACAAAGGGTTTACCATGAGGCTTAGATAATTGGAGTCACAGTAGGCCCAATTGGTTGGCACATTACATGATAATCATGGATGTCAAGCCATGTGTCATGTATATGTCAGAAATAATGTTTCTCTTTTTAATTTTCTCTTATTAAGATATAGGTATTTTGGCCCTTATTTCACATTTCCATCATGTGCATCCCATTATCATTTTTGATGGAGCTTCCCCTTTCCCATGTTATTAATATTTTCTTTTTTTTGGGTGAATTCACATGAGGAAGTCCAAATACATTAGTTGTTCATATTATTTGTCACTTATTCATTCTTTTTCTTTCATTTATTATATTTTCTAAACCCTATGGGTGATTTTTGCTAAATCTAGGGTATGTAATGGGTGTTTTGGTATGTTTTCAGGCTGATTAGTTGTGTGTGGACTTTTTTCCTCTTTTAAATAATTTTCATTTGTTAGAAAAAATCATTACACAAAATCTAATGAAGTTGTATCTATTTAATTAAATTTTCAAGGTATTAAATTAAGATTTTGAATATATGTTGGTTGTTATTATTTAAATTTATATTTTATTAATTTAAGTTTTATTTTATTCGGATGTTTATTATTTTTTGTAACTTGATTTGGAAATATAGATTTTTAATGTTGGTTTTCCAAAGGGTGTGGATTTTATACACACTATGTTTTTTTATAAAATGACTCAACGGTATTATATTTCATTTAATGGATTTATAAAATGGATTCTAAAATGGAATTACCATATCGTTGGTGTTTTGATAAAATTTGAATGTTTGATTATTAAAATGGCTTTTGATATTGATTTAATTTATGTGGAACATGTTTTTAGATTGTGTGCATAGAGTGTCACATAGTTAAACCAAGGTGCGGGTGAACGGAATTTTTGAGGAACCATGTGATCCTTTATAGGGAAGATCATGTGATCTCCTCATTTTTTTATAAGGGGTTGTGATATCCTTTTGGTATGATGGTCATGATAGCTTTAATAATTTTATATTTATTGACTGTGTGTGCTATTAGAGTTGGGCATTGATAAGATAATAAAATATTCCATTATTTCATAGCTGTCTATCTGACTAGTTTAGATTCACTCATAACAGGAACGATGTTTGGATTAATAGTATATAATTTCTCTTATTAGGTTATTTATATGTTTAATGAAATTGATTATTTCCATTTTCATGTAGTTAGACTTACAGTGACCATTTCAATTTATATGGTTAATTGATGGTGAAATTATGAAAATACGTTCTTTTGTGTTTTTTGATAATTTATTTCCTATCATCCATGTTAATTTATTTGATCCATGTTGAGAAATTATTTGAAAACAATGTTTTATATTTAATCATAAACCTAATAGACTCCAATGGTTTACTTGAAAATGGAATTTTCCCATGTGGATTAGTATGAAATGATTTCATAAATGTTCCTATTCATTTTAAGGGGAAAATACCTAAATAGTTTTTTTGTATCCAAATTATCGTGAGACTCACTCCCAGCATGGTCCATTGGGAATGTGTAGAGTTTTTTATCAATAGAAAAGCAAGAGAAAAGGAACTATGCAATAGGTTTTGTCTTCTTCATTACAGTCATTCAATTTATTGTGGATAATACATGGTGTAATTTTTATTTGATAACATGGGTTCATTTTCTATATATTTTTTTGTATTTATGTGTAGGACTTTTCTAGTCATGTTCCACTCTTTTGATTTTTTGGATTTTGACTTGGGATACCATGTATATGTAATATTATTACAAGTATTCTATATAGTGTACATTATTTTTTATTATATCTTCATTGACATTCTTGTGTACTCTAGATGATCGTATTTTTCAATTTTATGTTGAATATATTATTTTGGTTATCCCATTTTAGGTATGAGATATTCTAGTTTCCACATGGGTAATCTATTATTATTGGACTTTTTGTTCATACCAATTCTTTTCACTTGCCCGTGGTGACTAAGAATGTACAATGGGTAATTTGGAGAGCTAGATCAAGTGAAAAGTCGAGTTGAATCAGGTTATTTCATTAATTAATGGTATAATATTATGTCTCTATCTAAGAGGGAGTGGTATAATGGATCTAGGATGGTCGAGACTCAAGAGGTTGGAAGGAGTGCATGGCCATAATTTCATCAGGTGGAACCATGATTTTCATTGGGTAGTCTAGGGTTAAGATTTTTTTCAAAGCCTCATTCTGGGTTTTTTATATATATTTGGATGTATATATCAGTTATAGTTGAGTTTTTTGTGATTCTATGGTTCATTATGAGTTTTGGGTGAAAAATGGAAATCTATACGAGTTGAAAAATGGTTGTACACATACACAACTTGAACAGACTTACTTATAAACCCTATTTAAAACCAAAAAGTTGTCACATAGATTTATAAATTGTGAAGACAAACGGTGGAACGAGGTTGTTGGCTTAATTTGGTCTGATGAAGATTATTATCTGTTTTCTTTTAGAATATTCTTCCCAAACAAACCATGTACAATCGTAGATATTGTGTTTAATTGAATACATCACAGATAAAAACTCCACTTAATCCACCATTGTAGGATTCATTGATTTATAAAATCCAATCCTAGGGTTATGTGGGTGGATGTGATCAATCATAGATAGTGTAATGTGCTTAATATTTAATGAGAAAAAATATTCAGGTGTTCTCTAGTGAATGGAGAACCATTCAGTTCAAGTAGTGTTTGTATCATATTTTATAGATATTTGAGTTCATGAAAACCCCTGATAACTCTAATGTCAGATTCACCAAAAACGATATGTATGGATTAAATAGGAAGATGTGTGTTTGATATGTTCCCTTGTGGAGGGACAATGATATCAATAGAGACAACTTTTAATGTGTCATCTAATTAATTGATATACCCAATGACCCTGAGGTTAATGAAGTCCCACGATTTCTTGAATTTGGAGTAAGGGAGTAATTTGGTGATGGACTATGTCAACTGATTTACCCAAATGTTTCATGTATCTTGAAATCACCTCAAGAATAATTTCCTCAATGATCGACCTAACTAAATTGTTTTGAGGTCATCAATCATGAATTTTTTATTATCTATTATCTAAAAACATATCCATATTTTTCTAATATAGATGCTTTAGAAGTGTCTAATATAACATATATGATGGGTCTTAGTGATGATCTTCTAGAGGGTGAATTCTAGAGTTCTTCATCCAAGTATATGTAATATAATGATGAGACTTAATGATGATGTTGTAGATAGTCTAGTAGTAATTGGGTTTAGTTCATATAGAGTTTATTTTGAGGTTAATCCGCTTATATATTATCTTTGGTGGAATGATTTACACACCATGAATATGTGTTTAGATAATCATAGGGTGTTCTACCAGTGTGTATTTATATGTCATCTCCAATGCATCCTCATGTTGGCTTCACAAGGGAGTAGTTTGGGATCCACCATTTCAAAGGGATCACTGGTGTAGTCAATGTATTCCAAGGGTGGAGGATATCATCCACATGATAATCTGTCTTCTCTCCAAGGGAATGACACACATGGAGGGTCTCTTCCCTAGAGTCTTTATGTAGAGGATTTTATATTAGAGGACTCATATTTTGGGAAACACGGTGTTATAGGTATGATTAGTGTTGTATATTACATGGATTCGTTTTTATTTTACATTGGAACATCTAACTATATTATTACACTTAATATGACTGGGTGTTTTGTTTTTTAGATAGAGTTGATTCCATATGTGATATATTTTCTAACCCCAATGGGGTTTATGTTTTAGGATTAAAATTCCATGAGTGAAATGTTTTTTATATGATGTTAATGTCCTATAGATATATCCTTTTTTGAAAATTGATATATTTGACCCTATAATGACAATGGATTGTTTAATTAGATTCAATATTATAGTTGACTTCTACTCTGATAGGTTATTGTTTTTTACCACTACAAGGAACACACATTTCTTATTGAGTGTGTGGGACCCACAATCCAGTCAGGGAATGTTGTTATAAAAGATGGATTATATCATGTTACATTTATTGGTTGTTTCATGATATCAATGTGTATAAATCTATGGTTCATCTTCTAGTTGTCATGTATGGGTACCAATAAGTGTTTCTGAATGATATTTATGGATTTCATTCAAATCAAGAGTTCATGATTACTATATTTCTTCTCCTAGGGATGACCTATTTATTTCTTATTAGATATATCTGGATGACCTAATAAATTTTATGTTTGAATTATATGATCTTCACTGAAAGGGATTTATCCCTCACATCCTGTATCCATGGGATTAATTAAAGATAATTTTCAATGAAGGATGATTGAAGTATCTTATTTTTTCTGAAAATTGTAATATTAAATAAGTGAATATAAAGAATAAATAAATGATTCTAATATTAAAAAAATTAATTTTATAATATTTGGGGACATTTTTGGTTTTCAAAGATCGACATGAGATCCAGGTACCACTAGTTGCGGGGTCTAAGAATAATATTTTCCAAATACCACCATTTGAATCACGTTGATTTTTTTTAAATTTTATAATGCCATTTGGGATTTCCAATACTATAAATATATTTTGAAATTGATGAACTAGATCTCCCACTTTTTTTAGACTCTTTTGCTGTCATATTTTTTTATAAAATCTCTATGTATTATGGGATGACAGTGGATCATTCAGAAAATCTATAGGTTGTTCAATGTTTTTTTAGGGAGAACCTTATTTATAACAAGTTATCTATGTGATGAATTTATAACTAGGAAATATTTTTTCTAGGATATATGTTTTTGAAAATGGGGTTTTAGTGGATACATATAAATTTCAGGTAATCATGTCTTGGGACCAGTCCAAGAATGTGATCATGATCCAAATCATATGTCTATTTGAGGGGTATTATATATGATTATTTTTGGAATTATCTAGGTATGATTCAAAATTTAGATCATTAAACATGAAATGATTGATGTATGAGTGGTATGAAATGATCTAGAGTTATTTTGAGTAGCTAGAGGCCTATTTAACATTCGCACCAATTTTGATCCTACACGAGCCTATCAATTCATTTTTGTATATTTTGATATTTTTTATGTGGGGATGGGATGTGTGCTACTACAGGATGACCATGCGATGGATTATGGATTTTGGTTATTATTACAACACGATAAGATTTATCCTACCATGACATTGCATTGGATATCATAATATGTGCATTAAAGACACGATGAAATACCTCTTTAGGGTTCAGTTTATAGATTATTCAGACCATAAAAGACTAATAAATATTTTGACCAATAAGAACCAAATCCTAAAATAGATGAATAAAAGGAGTTACTTTTGATGTTTTATTTCAATTTTTCTTATACACCATTAAAGAAGAATTTGGATAATAACTCATTGAGACACAATCTTTTCATACATGCAATTCAATAATCAACGAATAAGTGGGGTCGTATGATATTTGTTTGTTTATCTAAGTCTGTATGTGTTAGAGTATAGAGAACATGTGTTATTTGTTAATGTTTAGGTTGCTCCATCCATATCATCTACTTAAGGAGTGTGTACATATCGTACCCAGATTTTCAACAGATTAGTATATTGTTAAATGGTGGGGAAAACTCAAGGGATTGGTCTCAATCTCCAAATGGTTTTATCTTCATTAGGATAAGGATAATAATTCCATTGAGTAGAGGAAGGAGGTTATCTTGGAGGTCAAACTTTCTTTTAGTTCATTAATCTCAATAAATCTAAGATGTTATATAACTTTATAGGTCAACATTAGGGCCTAGGATGAGACGTGCAATGGAAGATTTTATATCTAGATTCTTGACCAACCAAATGATCAAATAAAATCATAGGTGACTAGTTGTATTTTTAACAAAAAAACATGCCACTATAGTGTATAATTGGGATAAATTATTTAGGGATATCATGATTGGCCTACCTCAAATTCAATTTTTTAATGTTTCCATATGGGTGGTTATTAGTCATATGAATAAATATTCCTATTTTCACACCATTAGGGATTCTATGTAGGTAGATGACTTATGATTCCTCTATATTTAATCTGTGTTTCTTATTTACGGAGTTCCCTCCACAATATTTTTTACTTGGATTCCTATTACATATCCTTTTTCAAAAAGAAACTTTAGGAGTTATTGGGTACGAAGTTGATATTAATCACCACGTTTCTTGGACCTAAATATTTTCACTCAGAGAAGAACATCATGAGTCTAAAGAATATATTGAAATCATTTGATGTTTATTTTAATATTTCATGGGTAATAGAACTGTTATTGGTTAATATTATTATAACATGATTTATCATTCCACTTTAAGGACTCCCCCATTTTATGTTTTGTATAGATGGTTATATCAATCCATTTTTCATGAGTCTGGGGTGTTTTAGAATTCCTTTCTTGGACCAAGTCTAATTAAGTAGATGACCAAGATATTGAGTTTGATTTATAAATTATTAGTCATAACATAGAGTCTACCTAAAAAAATTCTAACAGTATTTTTCACTCCTTGTATGTTTATTTTGGAGATTATGTGTTCTAATGTGTATCAGCTCGACTACATAATTATCCCTTGGGTAAGTAGGGGATGATGGTTCCATGTTATATCCAACCATTTTATGATATTGATCATCTAGGGAATTATTCCTATCATTTTAAGTAGCCAATGAGGATGGACTTGATCCATGATATCTTCCATTTTTCTAAATTTAATATATATCATCTTAACCCATCTCATGTGCTAGCATGTGATGTATTATATATTGATCCAAATGCAACCTTTGTGGTGTAGCCTCTTCATATCATAGGTCATCAAAATAATTTCTGATCAATATTTCAAACTCAATGGTATGAGTTCTCTGACAACGTGGTTGTAATATCGATGATGTTGTGACCATGTTGGTTGGATAAGGATGCATGAAGAGTTTTTCAATTACATAGTTTTACCTTTTGTTTTCAAATTAGATAAATCGATTCACTTTGTAAAGGACTCGAAAATTCGATGATGGTTTTCGAATTTGTATTTCAACAATAAGACAAGTTATGTGAAATTCTGACGAAATCATTATGAAGTAATGGGGGAGTAAATTTGTTTCCAGCCATATGTAGTTTTTATTGGAAAGAACGATGCTGTTGGAAGATAGTGAAGTTACAGTACTTCCTATTGAAAATTTGATGATGCTAAAGATGTTCGATCAAAGGATAAATATCATGATATTCCATTTCGTGATGATATCATAATAGTGGTTATGGGATACAATTATGAGAGCAATGAATAAGTCATGGACAATTTGGATGGGGCACAAATGAACGTTTTAAGGTGGCACCGTTTTCTTGTGTTTTCCAAATTTTAGGGCATGATAATTGAGAGATGAAGAATTGTGTTTTTCTAAAAGGATGTTGAGATCAAGATTTAAGATGTCTTGATATGTTCCACACAATGGCGTTTCATTATCCTAACATCAAAATATATCAAATTGAAGGTTTGCGCGAAGTATTGAGTTTTCGGTCAATATTGATTTTTGTGCACAAGATTGAAGGGAGTTTGGAATTTTGCGTGCTATGAATGATTTGAGGTCCAAAATTTGAAAAATGAAAAATCCATAAAGTGTGATAAATATTCAAATATGTTCAAAAAAATATGAGTTTGGAACTAAAGAGACTTACATTCCCAATGCAACATCAAATGTGATTTTTCATGACACATCCGGATCTTGCATGACACATCGGGGTTTTTCCATGCAAGGGTCGATGAGGTATATAACTAAGAGGTGACCCATTAATTTTGTGAGATTGAAAAATAGAGATTTATAAACCTCTAAGTTGTGGGAAAATATTACAAAAGTGACAGTCCACTAATGAAATATTGTTGCATTCAAGTAGAAGTAGTGTGCAAGGAGAGAGTTTCACACAAGATTGATGTTTTGCGCAAGTGGTGTTTAACGACATTAGTTTAATCTTACACACATGGAATAAAGCTATGTGCAAGAAAATAAAAATGTCTATGAAATATTTGGGGTGTTCACATATATTCAGTTGTGCTTATGATATATCTTACAGGCTTTTGGGTAAGAAAGTGATTATTTGTACTTCAGAGAATGCACTTGTTCAATTGTAAAGAATCACTAAAATAATTTAATTGAATATTTGTGCTAAGAGGGTTCTCACAAACTTCCGTATTGTTTTCCTTGTGCTACATGAGTTTAAGAATATATCCTAATCATGGTATTACACATCAATGGATTGTTTTCTAGTGGATTGTATTGTACTGTATTATTTCTAAACAATACCATGGACGCGGATACTCTTCCTGAGTATTGAACATTGTAAATCATATGTTCATGTGATTGTTTGTGTTTAGAAGAGAAGAAACTCATTAATTGGACGCGAAGGATGTTTCAAAAATATGGAAATATGAAATGAAAAATACATCACTAATTCACCCGTCCACCTCTTAGTGATAATTAGATCCTGAATGGGAAATTCACATGAGACATGTGAGAAAGAATGTTTTATAATAAATTATTAGAAATAACTTTGTTTCATATTAGGATTATTGAGGACTTTTGGGGTGAATAAAATGGAATGGTGGTCAGTTTTTGAAACCTTTCAGGACACATATACATAAAATTCTACGTTTTATTATACATTTGGATCATTTAGAGAGTTTTTGGGAGATGGTGTTAGAAAAGTAAATTTCTGAGATGAATGAACATGGTGTGTGGATAGCTAATAATTTTCCTAACCATTTTTATAACTGTGTGATAGATATTTAGGTCGTGATAGTGTGGCTTTTCAAAATGTAGGCACAAATTTCCCAATCATGCAACATCTTGGGGTATCCGTGCAGTTTAGGTTATTAAGGAGATATTAGACTAACATAGTTGGTTCATGGTTTCAAATATCATATAGACTTTATAGGTCACATAAAAAAGGTGTTTTACCATTTTTTATTATCAATTTTTATGGGTTTTGGCACTTAATTACGTTCTTTATTATTCTCATCCTAATAAAATATAGATTTCAAATACATTTTATGGGTTTCTCTGAGTAGACCACAACTATGACCATCTATGGGTCAATAGATACTCCAAATTCTAACATTATGTTTCCTATGATTTAAAACTTGTTAATCTAGAAGTTGAATTTCTGAGCTTATCATATATCTATTTTTCTATATATATACATAAATTGATATAAAAATTATTTTCTTGTTATTGTTGTGCGTATGAGTACACTATGATTTTTTTTACAGAGGCTAAAAAAATGAATCAAAATACAGGTGGAATACCCAATTAATCAAATCAATGAAAACATATGACATGTTCATGAGAAAAAAGGGTATGAATATTTAATTATACAAGACATATCTAATATATAATGTTGTAGGTTGTATATCTAATGGTTTAACACATTCCTGATGGTAGAAATAACACAATTCAATAATCGATAAATCCCTTGTAGCTCTATGTTGGTGGATTATGTCATATATACTAGTTATAGGATACCAGTTCAATATGGATGTTTAATTCAATTTATAGTAATAAATACACAATATAAGGGAATCATTAGTATTGAAGTTGAAAATCATTGGTGAAACCCAAGGTGATGAACTGGGTCATATGAAACCATTAGCTTCCAATCAACCTATCATTATATTGATCTTATAAAACTCATCATTAGTCATCCAGTAGGTTGTATTGACACCTGTATATCTACTAGAATGAGTTCAATATTAAACTATACAACTATCTTAGGTAGTAATCATAATATTCATTAGGAAATACATTTTTGAATATAATCACTAGCGATGGTAAAAATGTATATCATGTTCCCTAATCATCCAAAAAGTGATTGTAAATTTGGATTATGTGTCTAACTAACCCAAAATTTTCTACTACAAATCTACAATTGTAGACATTCCATTAATCATTAAAATTATAACTACATCCCTATATTTCTGTGAATAAACCTCTATAGTGATTGAAATAATCATGGGTGTGCTAAGGATCAAACCATTCCATCCTGATAATTATTTCAAAATCTTTCAACATAAGGCCGAAGAGGTCCCACACAAAATATTATATGAGTTCCTAAGGGTTGGAACTCCTTAAACTAGAATACACTATCTCCATTGCACTCCCAAATGAGTATCATGTGTAATTAATCTATAGAAATTTTGAATCCCAATCCCACGAATCTCTGAAATATTTATACATGTAAATTATTGAGCATATTATTTTTTAAATAAATAAAAAACAATAGTATAGACTAATGTAATCATTCCCATAATATTTGATTAACCAAAATTATTTTCCATAAGACTATGATTAATTTTATTTATATGGCTTTATTTATATCCCCAAGATACATCGTGTCTACCAAAAATAGGTGTTTTCTACTAGTACTATATATCTGGTTCCTAACCACCTCCGCCTCGACCACCTCATCAGACTAAACAGAATATAGTACTCAAGTTCCCTGTTAAATATAGACCCACTAATCCCAGTCCTAAATGTGTATTTTGTGATGATCAACTCTCACTTTCCAATGGATGAAAATTTCTTCAAGGAAATGAATATGAACAATATTTCCACAATCATAGTAGTCATATATATTATTTATGCATTGGTTCTTCATGTGCTTTATCCTCAAACACTTATGGAATACCCTCAGGCTTTGTAGTCACAAACTCTAGCAATTTATAAAATAATAAGACTCAAAATTACACATCATTCCATAGGTCAACTCACTATTAGGTCTAGGTATTGATATAGTCTAACCACACCTTTAGAATAACTTTGAATATACTTTGTAATGAGAATCAACTTTTATATTCTTGATTTGACAGTCAACCAAAATACATTTAGCTGTGATAAGATGTCATACCTGAGTCCATCCTCGAATATCATAGCTCTATATAGCTAATAACCCATTTGAATTAATGTGAATCATTGAATCTCTATAAAATGAATAGGGTAGTACACAATAGATAAATATCCTTACTATAGTTCATTAACACTCTATCTTGTTAACCCCATAATGTACCGGGAGACACTAATAATAATATGTGTCTTATAAACCACTCCTTTCTATATGCCAATGATGATATTTCTACATAATATTTTACCGCGATCTCTTAGAATAATAAAAAAGAATATACTTAGTAATATTCACTTTCCTCTCAAGAGTTTTATCTAAATTACTTAATATAAAAAATAGTGCCTCTATCAATGAATCAAAATAATAAGCAACACAGTCCATAGAAAATGTAGGTGGAAGTTTCTACAAAATCTCACACATAAATTAATCTAATCCATGGAAATATCATTAGAGACCTAGTATGTTCTTTTTGAGCTGTAAGAATCCCTCCCAAAACTAATAATTTATTCACAGATAAGGAATAATAGTAGATTCTATAGGTGTTACTATAAGAGGAAATAGTGGTTGATCAGGGAGCACTATCCTTGAATAATGTTCATTACCCCCTTCTTGGGGAACAACGTGGGGTCATCATGGTTGAATATATAAACAATTCAAAATACATTCCACACATGGGAATTTATTAATTGTAATGGTCATAAAGGATACGATTAGTATAAATATCCATAAACATGAATCTCAACCTTATGACTTCTCCTAATTCTAGGTCTATGTGATATAGTAGATCATAATGGAAGACAAGAGATACTCTCAACTTCCCGCTATTATGGTTGGGTCTAATAAAGTCCCCCTACTCATTAAAACTCACTTTAGGTTTCTAATTGAATTCCCCATTTCTTGAAAACCACGTCAATAAGAGTTACCATTTATCTATTGATATATTTATTATTATATTTTTCATTATGTAATTAGATTAATTTTAATTACCAAGTTATAAACACATATTATTTATTAGTTTCAGTTGGTACTACATATAACTATGAAAAATATTTTATAATGATTTAGTTATATGGATCACCATTCCCAATTTATAGTGGCACACACTCACATTAAATTTAAATTATCATTAATGTAATCTCATCCAACTAATGTTACTTTATTGAAACCAATGCATCACTACCGAAACATTAGATAATTATTTATTTGAGGATCAACCATTAATCTATATATGAAAAACCTATTAATGTTGATATAGAAAATTTAAAAAAAATACTATTTATAATTTCCTATAAAAAACTACATAAAAATTTTTGTTTATAAATATAGGAACTATAATATGCTGTAGTAAATTCACATCATGAAATTTATATAGAATGGAATATTGATGACATGTATTTCATCTTTTTCACACAATAATCAAGGAAACATAATATTTTTTGTACTATGATGAGGGAAAAAAGATAATTCATAATTATAAAAAATTTCACAAATAATGATTTTATTCCAATTGGGAAATCAATAAAACCATAATATTCACAATCAAGAACAAAAATTCTATTCCCGTGTAATTTGAATATTGCATGTACGTGAGATAGTTTCTCTCATGTGTATGCTAAATACCAAATTCTGACACATTCTAAGACTCCATTATAAAATCCTGAAATACAAATTAAAAAAAATAAACCCATTGATACCATTTTTTGACATCCAATAACTGTTTAACTTTGAAGTAACTAATCCCAGTTGGCCATATGGCTTCAGGTGTGCCTCCCCATATACCATAGGTTACCACCTTGTAGTGAGGGTAAACAGTGGTATAATTATGAGATTATACACTCATGATAATATTGGAAAACAATTTTATAACAATAATATAATAGTAAATAGATCAACATAACAATGAGAAATAGAAGAATAACTTTCAATATAAGAATATATAACCAATTACATATGTAGTAGAAAATACAATAAAAACATCCATATACAATCAATGAATATAATGATGCTGTAAAAAATGGGGGATACACGAGATAGAAAGAAACATAAATATAATACATGATATTGAAAAAATGTGATAAATTTAAAAAATATATATTTAATAGAATTGTGAGAATTATAATTTACCTCTTCTCCCGTACTTCATCACAGTATAAAAAATAAATCTGATATAGTAACCCTCTTTACCCTATCCCCACCAACATCCATATGGTCTATATTGATACCAATTTTTGGCACAAATATGATGTGATATATAATCAACATTCCATGACAAAAAATATCTAATCCTTTATAGTTTATGTATTTATAATTACGTAGTATGGAGTTAATAATATAAACAGTGAATGAAATACATGAATCACATGCTAGGATGCGTTTTGAATTGGACAATCATCTGAAATCACCTAATTTAGATTCAACTGAATATCTATAAATGATTAAAAATTTGGAATTAATTTTTAAAATGGATCAGGACCTAGATTATTTTTATGGATTCCCCTGTGATTCATCTAAGTATAAGGGATAATCACATCTCATAAATTATATATCATGATAAAAGAATAAAATAAGGTCTTCATATTGGTAAAGAAGTGAAATAATCAATCTATATTCCATGACCTAGTAGACATGTTTCTTAATTTAAGATGAATATTGTACACATCCAAGTCATTCTATATGAGGTTCCAATGAATCCATGAATGTATACTATGAATCCATCACCCTACAAGCTCACCCATTGAATTCTTCATTGGTAAATAGGTATCACTATATGTGTGGTATAAAGGTAATTAACATTGATTATATACTTTGTATTATACATAATGAATCCAAGTGTTTTTCATAGAATAATATAACAAACTTTTCTATTACACAATAATTAGAATTCGACATAAGGATCCTAGGTTTCACTCATGAAATTGTATAATTCATGTCACTGGGTGATCCCTTCTATAGAATTCATAAGATAAACCATGTATTGCCCTCATCATGATATTATATTGTTATTAATTCATTTAAATAAAAAATCATAAGGATCTGATCCATGTAGTTATGATTATGAACACATGTTTTTTCCTTGAAATATCATAATGAATGGTCAGGGAATCATAGTCTAACCATCCCATTCGTTAATTAACTTGATTTATAATATCTAATTCATTTAAAGGAAACCCAATAAACATTAAAGGTATATAAAATACATATACTAGATTTATAATTACATTATATGTATCAATCCATCCATTATATATAACTATTCAATTTCATTTTATTAATTAAAACCTTTAAATAGAAATGGGAAAGAACTCAACTCAAGAGATGAAAAAAGTTTTAAGAAACTGATAGTTATTTAATTTTATTTTAAAAAACAACCAAAGTGGTGGTCCTATATTGAGTTTTAATCCCACATATAATATTATGAGTTATATAACAATGGTCACCATATTTAGTTAAATAGAACCACATTTATAAGGCTCTCCTCGTGAATTCCAGAGTCTGAAAAAATGAAACAATATATCAACAATTAGAATGATAGGGGGAATAATTAAACATAATACTAATGATAAGTAGTGGACATCCAATCTGTTATTGGACACTAATCAATGATATAACCAGATATTCTAGGTAAATATATAGGAAACGTAAAAAGTGTGCATGTTAGATCGCATGGTTTTTTCATGTAATAATGCTAGAAATGTATAAAAGGGAATCCATAGAATTTATAGTTTTACCCATAGTGGTCCAATGCGATGAATGGTGAATTAATCATATGATGAATATATGAGGTAACAAAAATCATATTCTAGATTCCATAGGTTTATCCCAATGTGCAGGATAGGTTGTTGTCTTATTTAGGAGGAGAAAATGTGAGAGGAAGGATAAAAACCTCATATGGAAATTTTTATTTCCAAAAAATTAATGGGTAAAATGGTTCGGTTCCAATTTTTTTCCATGTTATTCACCAAACATTGAACTATTATTATTAGGAGTAACTACCCATGTATAATAGGTGCATTATTTTTAAAAAACATTAGTATGTCGTTTGACCACTCGAGAGACACTCTGTAGTACCCATTTGGTCTTGTGGCATTAGGTGCATGGTTTAAAAAACTATTCAGTCCTATGCTGTCGACTGCATCACTGAAAAGGGTATCAATAAACCATGAAACATCAAGTTCATGGTTTAGATAAAAATAAATTACCAGGATTTTTTCATAAAAAATATAGAGCCCCAAACTCCAAACATGCCTCATATGCTCTCTGACCCTTCATTAAAATCTTATCACTTCTAGTAGAAGAAAACAAGATATTTATTTTTAATTTTAGTTGATTTTTAAATCATAATATAAGTTTGGATTTCATTATAACATATAGAGTTCATAACCATTATATCATGGATCATTAACATTATTTATGGCATAAAACATTATTAATTTACAATACATTAGTCATAATAGAGAGAAATAGTCATAAATAAATAATGAATCAAGAGGTCAAATCATATCCATATAAATATTAAAAAATGGGTTGATCCATCATTTGGATAGAAACCCAATAATATGGGTTTTTTAAAAACCAAAAAAAATCCAATAATAGAGGATCTGGTATCAAAAACTATTTCACATATCACAAACGATCAAGGATCTCTTCATGTTTCCCTTAGTAGATATCAAATCCATAATTGTTTCCCATTTTGGGTCTATCACATCAACTCATTTCACATAATTATATCATGACATAAATAGATTTAACTAATTCATTTATATGATATATAATTTTGATCATATCCATCACATGATGAACATGTGTGTTCTATAAGATCATAAAACCATAATCATTTCTTAGTATCATAACCCACAAAAAATTCATGAGTTCCATAAATGTTTCAATAGTTCTTTATGTAATAAACCATGTTAAATGAATGAGTTTTATCAATATATCAACATAATAATCACTATCTTTCTATATAAATAATAATTATTATGTCATTGGATTATATCAAAATAAAAAATAAATTAACATCAAATCATATCACCGTTAATTAATTTTTTCTTAAATTATAACAGGAATACATCTTTAGAAAAATACACTTTTAATTTTGAAATAAAAATTTTAAAATAAAAAAATTTGAAAAATATTTTGGAGGCATTTTATTCCATGATATCATTTTTATCATTTAATATGTTCTTTAATCCAATGAATTAACATGGATGTGTTATATTCATTTCATACCATAATTATTAAAGCAAATATTTTGTAGACATTATCACAAAAAGGTACCTCATTTTGAAATAAACTAAAATAATATATATATTTAAAAAAATTTGTAAAAATGATTTTATACATTCATTTTTGAATAGATAATGTATTTTGAAATAATTTTACGGAAACCATTGATGTTAAAAATTATTTCATTCCAATGAAGAAATAATGTCATTTTTCTAAAAAAATCATATTTTTATGTACCAAATATTTTGAAATGAAAGTATTACATTAAAGTTACATGAATAATATGAGGTGAAAAAATTGAAATATATTTATCTTCAAATGATCAAATAATTTTTTCATACATATTTAATCATAAAAAATTATGATTAAAATAGGATTGAACCGTAAATCCCCCATACCATTTGTATATTTTTATTCATTATCCACATCAAAAAATTATAAAATATGAATTGCTAAAACCCATTATCATTAATGGGATCACGTTCTATCCTATAAAATGGGATTTATATACCCCATATGAAATAAACACGTGGGTAGCATGTCATATATCTCATATTAATGAATGTGAGATGAGAAACCCTTACCTCGTATATCATATTACATTTATTCATTCAAATATAAAGTATAATATATATATATATATTATAACCATATTCCTAGAAAAATATTAATGTATCATTCCATTATAATATCCAAATATACTCTAATTAAATATTCTTCCATAAAATGGAAATTTATGTTTAAACAGTGTTGTTTTCCATGCATGCTTCGGTTTGATGGTTCTAATACTTTCACCATGATCACTGATTCTTCATATATAAAAAATAATTCAGTATAAGATAATAAATTTCAATTATCACATATAATATTATAATTATTACTATAAATAAGTGATGAAAAATTAATTACACCTCTTAATGGCGATGGTAATTCATTTGAATGAATAAGCGACGTTTGCACTTATTTATGGTCCAAATGAGAGATTGATAATAACAATTAAACATTACTGACCAAAAAAATATCATCAATAACATATATATTTATAGAATACATCATTATATCCATCCATGTAAATTGGGGATGAAAAAAGAATTACACTGCTATGTGGATATGGTAAGTCGTGTGTTGGCATAAGTGATGTTTTTGGTTTTCGTAGTATGGAAACAATGAGGTTATTATTTATTAAATTAAAATAATAAAAATTAAATATATATAATTTATGGAATTAATTATTTTTAATGGATTTCATGTATGTATAGTATGTAATATAATAAGAAAAAGATAAAATGCTCAGTTTTGTGTTATACCTCTTTGTGATAAAAAATTTTGCCTTACACTTTAATCCTTAAAAAGGACTATCTTATTGAAATATCATATTCTCTAATATGGTGGGAATTAATCAAGTAAGGTACTGTGGTTCTTCATTTATGACATAGATATATCATGTGTTTTGAGGAATATAGAAGAAGAGGTTCCCTTTTATAAGTGTAGGGAGGGGACTCTTGGAATTACATAATGTGTTAAATTAATAATAATTAATTTTATCTATAAAGTTGAACATAATTATAATATATATATATATTATGAATATTATGAGTGTAAATAATCAATGAATTAAAAATTTTAAAATTTATGTTCAATTTTTCACACATATCTCTTGGTTTCAACCCTCATTAATGATTTTACAAATTATAACAATATCGATGTTTTTTACTTATTAACGGTAAATAATGATGCCATTAATAGATAATATACCATTAAATGGAGAAAAGATGATATTATAGTCCATTTAAAATTAAATTTGATATATATATTAGTTTATGAATTTTTCAAAATCAATATGTTTTTAATATAAATTGTCATTAAAGTCATTTTTGGACGTATTGATTTAATTTGAAATTAATTCCATCAATTTAGTTATATAATCCAATTATAAAACAATAAAACATCATATTTATGTCATATTTGAATAAAAAATTCCTTTTATATATATTAATTCAACTATATTAAATTACTAATACAAATTATAAATTCATTAATTTTTTTATTAATAGAATATATATTGTGTCTTCATTGCATAAGAATTTAGTGTAACTACTATATATATAAAAATTTAAAATATTATAATGATAAAACATTTAAGTAAAAACTATCCTAATGAATCATATGAATTTTTTATACTTGTGATAATAATTTAGATTTATAAACGTAACGATAGTGGGAATTTGAATTTATCCCTTTTTGTAAAATAATATTACCTTAATATTCTAATAAAACTAGAACCGTGTGGCATAATTTTGGATTCATAGATGGAAAGTGTCTAAATAAAATCACAAAATTGGATAATCACAACTTTTATAGAAATTTTTTATATTTATCGCAATATTTTAGCCTTATTTTACCCATTTAACCTTTACAGAGTTGACAAAAATTTACCAAGCTTACTATTTAAAATGATGAAATATAAAAATGACATATTGGCACAATTTTATCCTTCCAATTACAAATATGGAAAATAATTAAAAATTAAATTTCTTAATATTTTGAGAATTATAATTTAAAATAATTATGTAAAACGAAGAAAAACTGTTTTATATGAAATGTGTATTCGGCATAAATTTTTTTTTTATATTCAATTCCATTGAAAAACAATAAAATGAATTTATAATAATTTTATTCAATAAATAATGAGAAAATATCAATAAAATAAATACTCAATATTTATTTTTTTAATTAATTAAGAAACAAGTCATTTCATATATAAATATTTTTTTTTAAGAAAAATGAGTTTTCAATTACAAAAATAAACTTCTAGAATAATAATGTATGATGATGATTACCTTGTTATTAATATTATTATATAATATTAGTGGATACCTAAGACACATTAATTAGAAATTCATATAATAATGTGACTTCAAAAAGAAAATAAATGATAATTATAAAAACATTTTGTAATTTAACTACTCAATGAAAAATTTATTTTTAAGAAAATTTAAAAAAAATGACCCTAGGATATTTTTTATATGGTAATTTAGTAATTTATGTTCCTTTTATAATTTAAAATATCTAAAATTGGGAGTAATTAATTATAATTTCCCTGAAAAAATGTGATAAAATCCCTTTTCAATTTATTTCATTTTGGAAGCACAAAACAACTTCTTAAAAAATATTCCTTATTTAAATATAATTAAAAAATAAATTTCAATTGAGTAAGATAATACAAAATAAATTTAATTATTTTTTTTCTCATATTTAAACTAGTAAGTTAAACATCTAGGTTATAACATTCTTATTCGAATAATAAACTTTTATAATGTATCTCAATTCACTTAATTCACTACGTTGAATGTTATGAAATCAATAGAGATTATTATTATTTGTAAAATACATTTTTAGGGTGTTAAATTCTATCACCCACACCATAAATACTGTAAAGACTAATAAAATTAAAGGGAAAATTTTTCTTAATTTTATTTTGGATTTTACAAGAGAGTAGTTTCTAACGACACTTGATTCCGTGGCCCGGTGAGCCCGGAATAAGTTTCCAATGTTTATCTCGGGTACATTCAGTGAACGGACGAGAGAGATTTCCTAACTTTCGAACAAGTGCTCAGAATCGAAATCAGAGGACACCGATGGAATCGCAGCGCTGGTAATTTCTTAGGAACACCTTTTCTAGAGTTGTGTTTGCTCGGGTGGGGTAATTAAAATTTTGTGTTAAGTAAAAGAATAAAATAAAATGGTGCAACTAATTTTATTTTATTTAAAGTAGTTTATCCTAAGCTAAGTGTTTGGAGTGGGACCCACTATATCCTAATCCAAGGTAATTAATTCTTGAATTCAATTTGAATTTCAAATTTTGAGTTGTCTTGTGTGTTAATTAAATAAGAAAAGGACTTATTTCATTAAGTTGTTGTTTGGTGGTGCGAAAGGATTTTTAGGAGAGGATTTGCTCTAACTCTTGATGAAACATCTTCTTCATCATCGAAGAACGCGAAGAATGCTGAGCCTTCGACGAAGAACTTTGTCACCGCAAATGGAAGTTCATCGTACCATCTTCTTCCCTCTCCGCAGCAGGTATGACATGCCATCCTCGGAGATCGACAACGTGACGCCAATGATTCTCTTCTCCGCAACGCCGATGATCCTCCTTCCACAACGCTTATAGAGTCTCCTTCCGCGACGTCCCTTTTCGCGACAAAACTTGCTCGACGACAACACTTGTGGTAGGGTATTATTTTGTTCTTGTTCGTGAATACTTTCATCGCTGATCATCATCATTAAATGAGCCACTTGTTATCACAATAACGGGAGGAGGTTGGTCCGCACGAACACGGTCGACCCTCCTCCCCCCTTGATTGTCTGAATTGTTTGCGGCACGAGCAAGGCAGCACGGTTCTATTGCACCGTGCAGAAATAATAAGGAATTGGCGGAGAAGCGCGGTGTCGCTGCGCCACGCCAGCAGGACCAAGGCTGCGGCGGAGCAGAAAGAGGCGGCCGACTTCCGGCCACCGGCGCCGGAGCAGGAGGGCGGGACGCCGGCTGTCCCACGGCAGCAGCAACCGGCCGGTCGGAACGGGCCTGCCAGCTTCCAAGAAGCCATGGGTTGTAACCCCCGGCTGGCCGAAGGAGAGGCCCCCCACATGAGGGTTTTGATTTAAAAAACAGGGGGGCGGCGATCCCCCCCCCCCCTTCCGCTCAGCCATTTCGGCCGAGCCACCTGGCCATGCTGGCCAGGCCGAGCTGGCCAGGCAAGGCCGCCAAGGCCAGGCCTCCCAAGCCAGGCTGCCAATGTCGGGCCGGGCCGCACCCTAATGGGCCGGACCCTGACCCAGGTCAGGTCATCCCGGTTTGGGCCGACCCAGGGGGTATCGGGCCGGGTCCGACCAGGCCCGAACCCCTATTTACGGACCTCTTTCGGTCTTTTTCCCATAACATGGGTTGTGGACCACCGATCTTCATATCTTCAACTGAGATGCGATCCTTGGATCAAGACGGTCGTTTTGGTACACTAAAGTCAAGGATTTAGAGAACTTTGTGTTCTTCCGGGTTGGTTCGAACACGAATCCAACTGGGCCCTCTAAGAGGAAACACTTATAACATGAGATCCAGACGTATGATAGACGTGTTGTCGACTTTGATGGATTTCTCTCAGTGAGAAGGACCTTTTGGAGTACTCCGATCGAGGTTTGGATGTAGTTGGAGTGTGTTCAGGTTGGTTTTGACTTAAAAACCAATCGGGCCCCCGGAATGAAAACGCCAATAACACTCAGACCGGGCGTCCGATTGACGCACTGTCTATCACGTTGAGTTCCTTTTGACTATATGGAACTTTGGAATACATCAAATCCGTAATTCTTGACAGTTGATGTATCGGCCCTCGGCTCGTGGAATGGACCCTCCCGAAACGAGTTTGCTGTGTGCGGGAACCCTAGAGCTGGTTGCGACTACGACGACGATGATGACTCTACAGAAACCCTCCATGGGTTTGACAGTGAAAACTACAACACTCAGCGATCCTGTATGGATCAGTGCCTACCTATCCTGTGTGGGTCAGTGCTCAGCGGTCCTGTGTGGGCCAGTGCATACCGATCTTGTGTGGATCTAATCCTGTGTGGGTCATTGCGGGGGTTAATAACTATTGATCCTATGTGGGTCTTTGTGGGGATTAGTACCTATCGATCTTGTGTGGGTCATTGCGGGGGTTAGTACCAATTGATCCTCTATGGGTCATTATGGGGGTTAGTACATATCGATCATCTGTGGGTCATTGTGGGGGTTAGTACCTATCGATCCTATGTGGGTCATTGCGGGGGTTAGTACCTATCGATCCCGTGTGGGACATTGCGGGGGTTTGTATCTATCGATCCTCTGTGGGTCATTGTAGGGGTTAGTTACTATCTATCATGTGTGGGTCCGATGGCTTAGATGAATCAGTGGAAATATCTGATCATCTCTATCACCGAAGAAGTATACCTGTGTGAGCTGAGTCTTGATTTACAATCATTATCTTCAATATGATTGACTTGCTTTCCAATGTGGATTGTGTTGTGCTATCATGTGTGGACGTGATCGAACATGGTCTCGGATGCTGGAGCCGAACTGGAATTGTTGACTTAGGTATATGTATGGGCATATACCTAAGTAGTGTTGCTTGTTACTTCGTGATTATATCCTTCTTTTGTGGATTATCCTTTGTGGATTTTGGGAGACCTTCGGGGGTCTCGGGGTCCCGGCTGAGTAGATTATACTCACCACTGCATGGGCTATGCCCACACTACGTTGTGTTGGATGCGGACGAAGGACATCGCTGATCATAGTAGAGGCTACTGGAGCAGTCAGTACCTGGAGGTAGACCACTGGGCGGGACATACACAGAGCGGACGGTTGGACCCAAAGAGCTGAGGTGGCTATCTGTACACACCCTTCAGGTGGGAGTACCAGTGGATGGCTCGATGTTGGCATCATAGGAGTTTAGTTCTACTGTAGAACTATGGACTCTGGTCTTTTTCTATGTGAAGAAATAGTGTTTAGAGTATTGAGTGTGGATATCAGTCCAAGGTGTCCACTGTTGGTGCAGCGGCCGACGTATCCATACACCAGGACCCTGACTTCTGATTTCCGACATAGTGCGCGAAAACATTGATTACAAGTGTGTTTCAATTATTCTTTGTGATTACATTGTGTCAGCTCACCAGGTATACTATTTTGACCGTGGCACACCTATCTCTTTTCAGGATGGCCCCACGATGGTAGCCAGCTAGGGTTCTGAGTTTTATACATGACGACAGCCCACTGAACAACAAGAGCTCGGTGCAGGGCCCTATTACTGCAGAGGCACCGGTGGTACCACTACCCGCCAAGCCACCGATGCTACCAACTCCAGCCGTGGAGAGTGCATGTTTCCTTGTTGCACTGCCTGAGTTTCAGCATTAGAGACTTCCCAGGTTCCGCTGGGAGACGGACCCTCAGGCAGCCGAGGATTGGCTGGAGGCTGTTATAATAGTTTTTCAATTGGTAGGAACACCATCACACCTCATGGTGATCCTTGCAGCGAGCCTCATTCACGTGTAATCAGGCAGATGGTGGAGCATGATGCTCCAGGTGAACGACGAGGCATCTCTCCTCTGGAAGGACTTTGAGAGCCTCTTTCGCTCGGAGTTCGTCCCAGCCACCCTCCATGCGGTGTGCATCCAGGAGCTACTACAACTACGACAGGGCATCTTGACAGTCGCCCAATACTCAGCCAGATTTATTGATCTCTCGTGCTATTCGATGGACATGGTACGGGACCCATTCTTCCAAGCCCTGACCTTCGAGTAGGGATTGAGGCATGAGATTAGCGCATCGCTGATCTCCCTCAGCATTCCGACACATGCAGGGGTACTGGAGTGTGCCCTTATCATTGAGACCTTTCTTACTGAGCCTACACCAGTAGCGAGACCTACCACAAGGCGGCATGTTGCAGAGTCTTCTGTAGCAGGAAGTCGACGAATGACACATGGGTCCAGGAGGACCAGACCCTTAGGCGGACGACCTCATGACACTGGCTAAGAGGTGAGAGGCACACACTGTAGAGCTAGTCTTTCGAGTGAAAGACAGTGCTATGTATGCGGCGGGAAGGGCCACTTGGCTCGTGACTGCCCGACCCGCCATTCAGAGGGGCAACAGACGGTTGAGGAACCACCCAGGAAGGGGCAGAGGTTCGACCGTGGAGGTCCGCTGGAAGCGGGTGAACAAGTGCGGGACTAGCTCCAGGCATGGAGGCATTTTCCCATAATGCCTATAGCTTCGTTGTTTGTCTTGTTTTGTCTCCTTGTTCTTTGAGTTGCAGTAATAAAAGACTCTTTCAATAGTGACGTTTTCTTTCTTTTCTTTTGTATATTAATACTAAGAGGTTCCGGTTATAAAAAACTGTTGACATGACCCTGACATACGAGATTCCTACTAGAGGAGACCTAGTGACCACACACTGATGCCGATAGTGTAACTCAACCCTTGGAGGAGAGAGTAATGGTTGGATAGCTTTGTAGCAGTATCGAGGCCTTACGACGTCATCCATGGAATTAATTAACTGATCATGATGGGATTTACTGTATTAGGCAAGGAACGTGGTTCATCCATGGGATGAGACCAGATTTCTCTTTTCGGAAAAGGAGAAATCTTTGCATCTTTGAAAAACGTTACAAAAGAAGGGGAAACCCTTCGTGTTGTCAGACAGATGTCAGCAGAGCTTCCAGGAGTTGAGACAGAGATTTACTAGAGCACTTATCTTGAGTCTACCAGAGGAGGGAGTATGTTACATAGTTTACTGTGATGCATTAGGGACCAGACTCAGATGTGTCCTGATGTCGGAGAGGGCAGTGATTGCTTATGGATCACGTCAGTTGAGGCATCATGAGCAGAACTACGCTACCCGTTACCTGGAGTTAGAACCAGTGGCCTTTGCTCTGAAGATGTGTCGACACTACCTGATGGGTGAACGCTTTACAATCTACTCTGACCACCAGAGTCTCAGGTACATCTTCTCGCAGAAGGACCTGAACCTGAGACAGTGACAATGTATCAAGTTCCTCCAGGATTGTGACTTTGAGATAGTCAATAATACTGGAAAGGGGAATGTAGTAGGCTATTCCCTCAGCAGGAGGACGAGCATTCAACTACATGGGGAGGTGACAGAGCAGCTAGCTGCTTTGTAAATATCCTTTGTGGATAGAGATAGAGCAGTTGTTCTGCAGTCACTCACAGTCACTCATCCACTTCTCTAGCGGGTCAGAGAGGCACAGCGTGGGGATGTTGACTGTGAGACGTAGTGTGCATATATATCCTCAGGATAAGAACCTGATGGATTATCTATTGGAGGAGAGCACATCATCCTTTTTAGAGGACATACCATGGTACCAGTTTATTTATAGGAGGAGGTGTTGATAGAGTTTCACACTTCCCCTTTGACGGTACATCCAGGAGAGGAGAAGATGTACCAGGATCTTAGGTGACAGCACTGGTGCCTGGGTATGAAGAAGGATGTAGCATATTTCGTTAGTCGATGTGTCTCCTACCAGCAGGTGAAGGTGGAGAATCACGTCCCAGCAGGCTTGGTACAGCCCTTATAGGTCTCAGAGTGGAAGTGGGATGAGATATCTATGGATTTCGTGACTGGACTTCCACGCACTTCCAGATTTCATGACTCCATTTGGGTGATAGTCGACCGACTCACCATGTCGGACCAATTCTTACCCATCAGAGAGTAGGGCTCAGTAGAGAGCTTGGGACGTCTCTACATTCAGGAGATTGTGTGGTGTCATGGTGTGCCATCATCTATCGTCTTCGATCGAGATGCTCACTTTACTTCTTGGCTTTGGAAGGAGTTGCAGGAGGATTTCGGGACCCAGCTATGTCTGAGCACCGCCTTTCACCCTCAGACAGATGGTCAGATGGAGAGGACCATTCAAACTATCGAGTACATGTTCTGTGCATGTGTCCTCGAATTTGGTCGTATCTGTGAGGATCACCTACCGTTGGTGGATTTCGCTTACAACAACAGCTACCACTCCACCATCGAGATGGCACCATATGAGGTGTTGTACGGTCAACCTTGAAGATCACCGTTGTGCTGGACAGACCCTGGGGAGTCAGCACTTGTGGGACCGGAGATGGTCCAGGCCATGACAGAGAAGGTCTAGGTCATCCAGGAGCGGACGAGGAAAACTCAGAACCAGAAAAAGTCTTATGTGGACAGGAGGTGGAGGCCACTAAAGTTCGAGGATGGCAACCACATCTTCTTATGGGTCTCACCTCGACATGGATTACGGATATTTGGCCGAGGCGGCAAGTTGTCTTCGCGCTTCATCGGACCATTCCAGGTCCTCAATAGGATTGGTGAGGTAGCTTATTGCCTGGATCTACAACCTCAGTTGCACTGGGTGCACAATGTCTTCCATGTATCTCAGCTGAGGAGATACGTGCACCACCCGACGCATATAATTGATGATGGGGTGACTTTTGCGGAGGCCCCGGTGGAGATCGATGATCGACAGGAGCGGGTCCTATGTGGACGGTCGATTCCTCTAGTGCGCATTAGATGGAATCACAGGAACCTCTATGAGAGAACTTGGGAGTGGGAGGCTCAGATGCGTGCTCAGTACCCACATTTTTTCCCTAGTTTATGATGTATCTTTATGGGGACGTAACGCCCTGATGTGGGAGTAATGTAAAGAACCGTAAAATTTAAGGGAAATTTTTTCTTATTTTTTTTGGATTCTACAAGAACGCAGTTTCTAATGGCACTTGATTCCGAGGCCCAGTGTGCCCGGAATAAGTTTCTGAAGTTTAGTTTGGGTACGTTCAGTGAACGAATGAGCGGGATTTCCTAACTTTTGAACCGGTGCTCGGAATCGAAATCGGAGGACACCGATTGAATCGCAGAACCGATAATTGATTAGGAACACCTTTTCAAGAGTCGACTTTGCTCGGGTGGAGTAATTAATATTTTGGGTTATGTAAAAGAATAAAAAAAATGGTGCAACCAATTTTATTTTATTTAAAGTAGTTTAACCTATGCTAAGTGTTTGTAGTGGGACCCACTATATCCTACTCCACTAGGTAGGATATTTGTGGGGTCAGACCCACACGATCCCCACCTATTCAACTTCCTCAAACCCCCTCTTTTAATTAGGTAACACATCCGAACCCCCATTAATTGAAAAGTCAACTCATTAATTGATTATCTTATTCAATGTAATTAATTCTTGAATTCAATTCGAATTTCAAATTTTGAGTTGGCTTGTTTGATAATTAAATAATACAAGGACTTATTTCATTATGTTTTTCTTTGGTGGTGCGAGAGGATTCTTGGGAGAGGATATGCTATTACTCTTGAAGAAACATCGTCTTCCTCATCGAAGAATGCGAAGAACACCGAGCCTTCGACAAAGAACTCGGTCACCGCAAAGGAGAGTTTGTCGTACCATCTTCTTCCCTCTCCGCAGCCAGTGTGAGACACCATCCTTGGAGATCGACGACATGATACTGATGATTATCTTCTCCGCAACGCCGAAAATCCTCCTTCCACGACGCTTACAGAGTCTCCTTCCGCGACGTCCCTTTCCGCGACAAACCTCGCTCGACGAAAATGATTGAGGTAGGGGATTATTTTTCATCTATTTGTGAATACTTTCATCGTCGATCATCGTCTCTAATTGAGACACCTGTTATCACAATAACGGGAGGAGGTCGGTCCACACGAACATGGCAAACCCTCCACCCCCTTGATTGTTTGAATTGTTTGCGGCATGAGCAAGGCAGCACAGTGTCGTTGCACCGCGCGAAAAATAATAAGGAATGGGCGGAGAAGTGGGGTACCTTTGAGCCACACCATTAAAGATGAACAAAGCCATGACGCCGTCGCGCCGCACCAGAGATCCTCAAAGAGGCCGCGGCTGGAGTGGGGCTGCGGCAGAGGGGTGCGGTGCCGTCGCGCTGCGCCGGTCGACCAAGTCTGCGGCCTTTGGCCGTGGCGTAGCAGGAGGCGGCGGCCGGCTTCCGGCTGCTGGTGTCGGAGCAGGAGGGCAGCACCCCGGCTGTCCCGCGACAAGAGCAACCGGCCGTCCGGATGGGGCCGGCTGGCTTCCCAGAAGCTGGGGTTTTTAACCCCCGGCTAGCCGAAGGAGCGGCCCCCCACATGGGGTCCAGATTTTCACAAACAGGTGGGCATCGAGCCCCCCCCCCCTTCCACTCGACCGTTTCAGCCGAGCCGCCTGGCCATGCTGTTCAGGCCGAGCACGCCAGGCCGGGCTGTGCCCACCGGTCCGTGCCGTGCCCTAATGGGCTGGACCCGGACCCGGGTCGGGTCGACCCAGGGGGTATCGGGTCGGGTCGGACCGGGCCCAAACCCCCTATTTCCGGAAATCTTTCGATATTTTTCCTATAACATGGGCTGGGGACCTCCGATCGACGCACTGTCAGCTGCGATATGATAATTAGATCGAGACGGTTGTTTTGTTATACTACACTCAAGGTTTCGGAGAACTTTGGGTTTGGCCGGGTTGGTTCGAACATGAAACCAACCGGGCCCTTGGAGCGGAAACGCTTATAACTTGAGCTTCGGACGTCCGATAGAAGTGCCATCAACTTTGATGGATTTCTCTTAGTGAGACAGACCTTTTGGATTACTCTGCTCGAGGTTTGGACGCATTCGGAGTGTGGTCAGGTAGGTTTTGACTTAAAAACCAACCGGGCCCTCTGAACGAAAAAGCCAATAACACTCAGACCGGGCGTCTAATTGACTCACCGTCTATCACGTTGAGCTCCTTTTGACGATACAGATATTTGGGATACATCAACTACGGAATTCGTGACAGTTGATATATCAACCCTCGGTTCGTGGAGCGGACCCTACCGAAATGAGTTTGCTGTGAGCGGGAACCCTAGAGCTGACTGCGACTACAACAACGATGATGACTGTACAGAAACCCTCCGTGGGTTCGACAGCGACGACTACCGCACTCAGCGATCCTGTGTGGATCAGTGCCTACCAATCTTGTGTGGGTCAGTGCTTAGCGGTCCTGTGTGGGCCAGCGCATACCGATCCTATGTGGGTCTGATCCTTTGTTGGTCATTGCGGGGGTTAGTACCTATCGATCCTATGTGGGTCATTGCGGGGGTTAGTACCTATCGATCATGTGTGGGTCATTGCGGGGGTTAGTACATATCGATCCTCTGTGGGTCATTGTGGGGGTTAGTACCTATCGATCATGTGTGGGTCCGACGGCGTAGATGAATCAGTGGCAATATCTGATCATCTCTATCACCGAAGAAGTATACATATGTGAGCCGAGTCTTGACTTACAATCGTTATCTTCGATATCATTGACTTGCTTTCCTCTATGGATTGTGTTGTGCTATCCTGTGTGGACGTGATTGAACTTGGGCTGAGATGCTGGATTTGAACTGCAATTGATGACTTAGGTATACGTATGGGCATATACCTAAGTAGTGTTGGTTGTTACTTCGTGATTATATCCTTCTTTTGTGGATTTTTCATTGTGGATTCTAGGAGACCTTCGGGGGTCTCGGGGTCCTTACTGAGTAGCTTATACTCACCCCTGCACAGGTTGTTCCCGCACTACATTGTGTTGGATGCAGATGACGGACATCGCTGATCGTAGTAGAGGCTAGTGGAGTAGTCGGTACCTGGAGGTGGACCATTGGGTGAGACGTACACGGAGCGGACGGCTGGACCCGAGGAGCTGAGGTGGCTATCTTTACCCAACCTTTAGGTGGGAGTACTAGTGGACGGCTCGACGTTGCAGATTACTTTTCAATTAATGTAATCCCTTTTTCAGTTGTAATTTACATTCAGTTTGGGTTTGTGTTCTGGACCACTTACATTTCTGCACATACTTTTATATCCAATTTTACATAGTGTTTACTTTTTCTTGCTTACACTGAGGTGTTTGTTTACTTTTCAAAGGCAATGCCTTCCCTTTTTAATGGGAAATACGCCTTGGTGCCAGTCGCCAGCCCCTGACCTCTGGAAGGTGGGCTTGGGGTAGTACGGCATGAGCCCCATCGACGGGTCGTGAAAAATACAATTTATACTTTTAATTTTATCTCAATAGTAAATTTTGTTATATTTAAATATATCATTTCTAAAAATCCATATCGTATAAAGGTAAAATAAATCATTATTTTCAAAAGGAAATTATAAAATGAAATGATTAGAAAAAATAACACATAATCAATATGTAAGTTATGAAAAACTCATTGGTTTTCAAAAAATATACATAGAAAATGATACTAGAATACATGTACTAGTAGAGAGTGAAATTGAATGTGTTTATGAGAATCTTAATGATAGTAAATCCATAAATCAGCATGGGGTAAAAAAGACTGATTCCTAAAAATGATGGAAAATGTAATTTTTTCACTAAAACTATTCTAAATGTTTATTCTATGAAATGTATTCCATTATCTTTCCCTAAAAATTCTAAATTTAGTCCTCACTTAGATACTGAAATTCATGTTTTACTAGAAAAGATACATTCTGCTGGAAGAAGGATATGACATGATTTCCATGTGCCGTAATAATTTTTCACATAATGAGGGATGTAAATTGGCATGAAAATTTCATCATACGACTCCATTTTTTTTCTGAGGGTCAACAATGATAGACAAGGGGTCAACCTGAATGTATGGGGCCATAGAATGGTACTAATCCTTAGTAGCTACGTTGGGGCCCATACCATGTGGTATTTTGTAGCGAGTTCATCCAGGTGTTCATGTGCACAACAGCCCTATTGTCCAATAAGATGGAAGAGTCCCTTCCTACACAATCTAAAATGATTAGTCCCCCACCCTATTGAGGCACATTCCCATGCCACCTACGTAGCATAGATTGATTGGCCACCCCTACATGGGGTACCTACATGGGTGATATACCAATGACCATCTTTGAAAAACAGCACAACCATGATGAAACTTTTACTATAAATAGTATCCCAAGGATCCTTATTTATAAAACTAGAAAATTGGAAGAATCCCTAAAACTATGGTCCTGAATCCCCTTTGGCCCAGTTCCTCCAATATCACTCACGTTGTTCTCTACATCCTAAGAAAATAATTAATTAAGGGTGTTTTTGGGATCAAATTCCCTCTTTGGTCTTAAGTTCAATACAACTACTTGGGGACCTTATTTCCCCTCATATAAAACTACGTACATGAGACCCATTCCGAAATTAGGGATCTATATGAGACCAATTGAAGGAGATATTAAAAGACATGTGATGCCTAACATAATGTCTCACCCATGTTTTTTCCCTATCATACTCATGTAGGCTTGTCCCCCTGCATGAATAACTTTAATCTTCCCTCATGCCTTGCACAAAGAACCTTTTCTCTCTAAACAAAAATTTGTGCAACCACTCTTCCAATTCACCAATTTAAAGGATCTTATTTATTTGAATCCATCATTTATGAGGGAGCAAAATTGAAACCTCAACCAAATAATTTGGACTTAGAAAACCATGGATAAGAAACGCCATATTGTATCCCAATTTGGTATTCATTAATTCTGTCAAATGTGTCCCACATATGTCCTAACCGTTAAATATGGTCATTCAGGTGCATGTGAGTATTTATCCCTTTGGACATGAATACCATTACAATGGGGGAAGTGTCAAGCCTCAATGACCCAGAGCCTTTGGTTCAATTTTGGGAGGGATAGTATCACAATATCATGGATATGGAATGAGATCCTCATCTCTTCCATATGAATTAGTTTTATGTATTCTATGTGGAAGTAATCCCCTATAACTTCTTATAGGTCACGTCCTTCTTCATCCCTTCCTTTGTATTCATACCAATGGGTCGTATCCTGATAGATCACCAAATGTGACTATCTCGGTTACCAACATAAGAGGGTATATTTCGACATTAAAGACATTTCACTCACTTTGGATCCACGGTACAACTACATTAGAGATATGTGGTTCCCCTGACCTCTTCCACTAATAGTAGGGGTATAGTTCGGTTTCACAAATAATTGAATTTCTATTATTTTTGGCATTCAAGAAGGATTTAATTGGAATTTTAGGATAGCCAAAATTTTGTAATATAAAGGGTCATATACAGGATTTGGAAGAGAATATACTCCCAGATCATCATCTTTCCTTCTTTAAGTCAACCTCCATAGGCATTAGTCAATTAATTCCATTTATCCAAACATATGTAATTGAATATTATGTAAATTATCATATCCACTACATCGCCTCGTTTCTCACCTCATGCTTGACTCACGTATGATTAGAGGTTGGAGGTGATCCTGGCATCTGTATGATCCCAAACATTAGGGAAGCATTCCAAGTGTAATACAAAACTGAACCATGGGCCTCCTATTTGATATAGTCCCCAACCACACTCACACCATATACCCTCCTACTCAGTATAATCCCCAAATATGTCACCAGAATCCAACAAGTCATCTTCCTTAGTAGTAATGCCTAACAATATCATCATAATCATAAAAAGGATATCAACCTTAATAGTAAGAGAAAAACAAATCTATCAAAGCACCAAGGAATAGTCCTTAAGAGTTTATTCCAATCCAATCATCTCAAATGTCTACACTACTATGTGAGACAAACCTTCAATGGGTCACCATAAGCATGGGTCATCACAAATAATCTATATGGGATTTTATTCCCATCCAAAATTGTAACTTAAGAAGCTTCCCTGAGGTCTAAATCAAACACCCAAAATCAAACCATTTATCTTTAGGACACATTCCATGTAGATAATTATTTATAATGGGAATCCATATCAATTATATGTACATTGAGAAGAATCTTCATAAGACCCACACAAAAATTCGATAAAAAACCCTTCACATAGACATCAATAGCACATGATGTTAGGTTGAATGCTTTGATCCTCATCACTAGATCTTAAAAGGTATTATGTTCCCCATTAAGTGGTACTGAACTAATTGTATTCCCAATACTCTCTCGAGGATATATATAAATCTCATATCATGAGTCTGATCTTTATATCAAGTCAATTCTCATATCCTTGGATAATATCAAACTGCTTATAACCACACCATGTGGATCAAAACTAGCATCATCATAAGATGACAAAATAATATAAAATTACAAATGATGATACTAAAATTTATGGATAAACTCATATATATATATATATATATATATATATGATTTAAAAACATCATGTACATACATATTATTATAAATTCCATACCTGATAATAATTGATTGTAAATTCAATTTTTACCCACTCCAATAATTATAATTAATGAAGGATTCAATAACAAATCCGAAATGGATAATAGAGTCTCGGACTATGTTATAATTCCCCCCAAAATAGTCTAATGATACCAAAATATCATCCCCCTGACCAATGTTCATTATTAGTTAGAGTTAAACAAACATCCCAATTTGTTCCTTCATTTATAATGGAGGACCCCATGGATATAGAACTGTTGGGTGCTTTAGTTCAAAAAATATATTCCATTAGAAACTACAAAAAATGGATTGGGATATGTGTTTCACAAATTGTTCGAGAAACACCAGAACACACCATTCAAGCATTACGATGCATTTTCAGTAATTAAAAAATATTGGAAAATCTCATGTAAATCTATAACCATGATGATGATGTCACCCATCTATGGTCCCCCTTTCCCTATCAAAATGAAAGATGTCCAACAAATACACTTGATCGCCCATGTGTTCATTTATCAACAAGCATCATTGATGAGGTTTTCTTGTTTACATTCCATTTATATTTATAGAAAATCAAATATGATCTCTATTCAATCTAAATTGTGTCAAACCAACTATTAAATATGTATGCCCTGACTAACATTTATGATGGGTCATTATCGAGGTAGAGGACTTTGTCTACCACCCAGAATCATTATAGCTTCTTCCCAAACACACTAATCATGGATTAAGGCCTTAATTTTCATATCCCAACCTTAAAGTATTCTCACCAAGACCACCAAACCACAAATCCCCTTTTTTTAACCCACTGAAAAATGACCAGAGGTCTATAAACAGCTAGCACCATCCTCTGTCTTTAACCATTTTGGGAGATTATCCCTAAAATGAAACAAATAGTCTCTCTATTATCATTGGGAGGTGGATCAAGAGAATATAAATGGTCTCATCCATTATACATAAGGTTCCTTAAAATGGATCATTCTAGTAGTCCCTGCCACCAATTCATCATGAAAGTGAACATGAGGAAAGATGATATTATCATCATTGGTAGTCTAGACTATGTCATCCAGACCCAGGAAAGAATGATGACCCACTGGGGGAAGAAACTTGTCAACATGAAAAATGATAACACCTACATCCCCTATATATAAACCCATCTTTTAAATATTGTGTAAAATTTTGAGCAGAAGCATACACCTACCAAGGATAATTTAGTTATCCAACATCCCCTCCTAGAAGTATCCACATAATCAAGTTGGTCAAATATGGTGGCTCATAATGAGAAGGAACTTACACATTCTTGTACTAACCAATAATTGTAGAGGACTCATATAAAAGTATATGAAGAATATCATTAGTCTAATTCAACATGAAACCACAAGAAAATGAAAAAACCATCCCATAATATCATGTATTCCACAAACCACATATGGAAGAACTTGGAGAAGTCATTAAATAATTCATGGTGGAAAATATGTGGATGACACAACTCTCCCCCCCCCCCAACATGAGTACTATTAGCATCCACTTGTTTGAAATAAAGGATAAGAACAAGAACATAACCCTACTCTAGACTCATAATGGGAATAGATCCTCTTTCCAATTGCATAAGTTGCACAGAATATCCTAAAAATGGTTACAGAGAATATGAAAATCCCTTCCGACATTCTACATTCCTTCTACGTCATTATAATTGAAACAAAATGTGTGACAGGTGGTGGAACAGGTAGATTCATCCTAAAAATGGGTTGGATCATTGAAATGTCACCCTAGAGAAGACACATTATTTTTATCCCATTTTGTACGGTTGTGGGGCCCACTACCCCAAGATATATATACAACCGGATCGAGAAAATATTCTCATTCCAAAAAGAGATAAACATACTGTTCCAATTGACACTAAAATGGAGGTACCACCCCATTCCAAATTAATATAATCTTCCCATAATATTACGACGGAAACACAAAATCCTTTCAATTAAGCTTCCTTACATAAGAACCAATTTCCCCATTACGGTTCCCCAGTAAATTGATAGAAGGCTTCCAAAAAACCCTCACTAGAGACAACTAAAAAACGAAGAGAAAATTTATGATACCTCTGTGCGTAATTATTTTTTTATTTACTCCTTCACGTGTTTATCTATGGAAGCTCAATATCTCATTCCCCCATTAATAAAATATGGGATTAAGAATAGCAGTACTGAAGGTCCTCCCCAGACACTTCACCATGAACTCATTCTTCATGTCCATTGTCTAATGGATCTTGAGAGCCTATCTCTGGATTGGATACCTTAAATCCATCCACCTGTCTAGAGTATTAAAGATCAAGAGGGTCTGCCCCTTACTATAATCCACTATGGAAGTCCTCCAAATGATTTATTTCATTACGAATGTTCTCTCAACAATAGTGTTTCCTTTCAAAAAAAATCATCCCTTGGTAAATTAATGATGTGAAATTTATCCTTCCACATGGAACATGGGAAAATGGTCAACCACCCATGATAACATTTCATTGAAATGTTAAATATATTCTCATTCAGAAGACATCCCATAGTGATGATTATTCTTTGAACCTCCCTTAGATCATCTGCCACCCAATATGATAGGGGAAGTCTCTACCCATATTGTTGATTATGATGGAGTAGAAAAATGTCCACATTAGGTAGACAAGGTTTATAATACCATATAAAAATATTAAGACGCCGCACTAAATATGAGGAGATAATTTTCTAATGATCAAATACCATTCATGTTCTATAATTTAGAAACTCCTCAAAACTGCATTCCAAAGGTGTTTTGATAATCTTTTGTACACAAAATCTGCCTCAATATATGGAACACTCATGTATTATAGTGAAAAAAATACTATATATCATATAATAATTATCTATATCATGTCATGATAATAGAATCTATGAAAACATTAACTGGTTTAGGGGCTCTCTGATCTGCACAACATCTAAAATTGGGGAAGTAGCAAGGAGCCATTCAATGCATGTTCCTTAGCCCACTAAAAGATTACATTAAAAATATTAAATTCCCCATATATAGTTTTTGTCCATGAATAGATAGAACATGTAAAATTACAATTTTTTATTCTCCCCCACTAGTAAATAACATCAATGTTGGTATCACAGAATATCATAACATTAGACTGACTTGAACAAACTGAATCCATTCACAAATGAAATTATGATCAACAAAACCATTCCACAAAAAAATATCACAGATGAAGTGATATAAGAGAGTAAGATAATGAAATTATTTTGTTTTAGGCATCCTAAAATATATAGCAGTCCTCCCGCTTATGAACAGTCAATCATCAAATAGTGCATATATCAGAAATAACACAATGATCATCGATAAAGGTTGATTCAGTAGCATACTAAATGATTCACCCTTCTCATATACCTAAAAAGATCTATAAAATCAAAAGGTAAGATGATGATTTAGTTATAATGGAAATATTAGAGAAAACCTATCTTGTAGGGTTTGGTTCATTTTAAGAACAACTTATGAGGCCAGTAAAGTAGGAAAAAAGAGTTGTCATAGTGGAATGAGAGTATACCCATCTATCATGTTTGGGGGATTTTTCATATTACCAACCCCTTCCTTATTGGAATAAAATTTTAACTTAATTAAGGAAAATTATGTTGAATGTATCCTTCCAATTTTTCATATCACATGATATTATATGCTCATTAGGAACACACACATAAATAAACTGTCAGGTGATTCACATTAGATTATTGTCCTCTATATATCTTTGAGGGAATCATTTAAGGATGTAAAAAGGTAACATGTAAGGAATAGAGAAGGGTAGTCTCACCATGAAATTAAAAAATTTCTTATAATGAACTATGCCTTATTGAATATCATTAACACCACACCAGCAAATCATACCGAAAACAATGCCAATTTGAATGAGTAACCGAATGATTAAATTTCAGCTCATAATGAGGTACATAAATAATGTATAGAAAGTAGTGTGTATACATGGAAAAAGTGGCCTTCACTAAATCTATGATTTTCCTCAATCACTCAACCACTAAATCCCTATAGGGAACAAAATAATGAAAATCCAAATGTTACTTTTTCACCACGCCTAAACATTAAAAATAGTGGACCACTAACACTTGAGTAAATATTCACTCAACATGAAGAAGAGACAAATGAGATAAAAAAGACTCATTAGATAACTTGTAAGAACCTGGATATTCATTTCATGTATTTTTTTCCTATTCTGGTTGTTTTTGTGAAATATAAGAGAATATTGAAATTTTTTAAGTACACACCATTTACTTTATGAGTACCTACAATGTACATCGTTACTGCAAGAGGTCATGTGTTGGCCGTGTCAAGGCCACACACATGGTCGTGTGGGGTTGCGTGGAGGCCGCCTAAAGCAGAGTACAGAAATAGAAAGTACACACCATGTACTCTAAATGTACATGTTGTGTACTTTAATTTTTCATTAAACACAATGGGATCACGCCTGAGAGACAGAATGAACTTCTTCTAGGTAGTCTTTGTCTGAGAGTCCCCGTACAGCCCCAGATATTCAATGATCCAAATAGATTCCATCTATCCTTCAAATCGAACTCTGTCGGTTGATTTGGAATCGCATCAGTTAGTTCTCTCTTCTCCTAGAGCAACATTTTCTGATTTCTCCTCTTTGGTGAGTTATCGTGGGCGTAGAATTTTTTTCATTTTCTTAGATATATGGTGTTCTATGATGACTCAAGACTTGTGGTTCAAGTATATTGTTCTCCTAACCCTGAGTTAGGTTGTTTGTGCCTTTCGATTCAAAGATATTGAGTATTATGTCTAAATTCTACAAATACTCTTGAAAGGGGTATTGCGTGTTTACCGTTTTACCCATATTGTTTTTGTACCAGAATTGTATGCCAGTGTAGGGGTAATATGGATTTGATTTAGGTTGATTGATGTTATTTGGATGTGTTTTTCCCATGAATTGTTCTATTTAAGACAGTTTGGTCCTATTTAGCCTTTGGCTGCCATTCCGGTTTCCATGTCTGTTGCTATAGGGTGGAGAGTTGTATTCTGACATTATTGTTATGATGTAGACTATTTAGCGAAGTATTTATATTGGTTTACTTTGGCTATATTACACTACTATTCTATTTGACCTATATAGGTCCGTGAGAACCTATTGTTGTAGGCTATAAGGGGGGATTGACTGAGTGAGCATCCTCAGAGAGCCTCGAATCTCCTGAGTATATAAGGGGAATTGATCGAGTGAGCATCCTCATAGAGTCCTTGATTACTTTAGACTATTACGAGATTGACTGTGTGAGATTCCTTAGAGATTCTTTGTTTGAATTTAATGACATGGGTTATAAAGGGAATTGACTGAGTGAGATTCTTCAGAGAGTCCTAGACCATGAGGCTATAAACGGAATTGACATGTGATATTCCTCAGAGAGACCATGACTACCATAGACTATGAATGGAATGGAACGTGTCAGATTCCTCAGAGAGTCTTTCATTACCCAGACTATATGGGTAATGAACTGTGTGTGCTTCTTCAGAGAGTCTCTCTTTTCCTTTGACTATGAGGGGATAGACTGTGAGCTCTTCCTCCGAGAGTATTATTAAATTCATAAGATAGAACCATAGTGGTTGAGCTATGTGTACTGCCTAGAGGATTGTTTGTACTTCTTAGATAGGACCATAGAGGGTGGTTGAGAGAACCTTTCAGAGGGTTACCTATTTAAGTTTTATTTTTTGTTTCACTGCTTCTTGATATTGAACTATGGATTCCATACTGCTGAGAACATTTCTGTTCATAGTTTTCTGTATTTTTACCTTTAATATATTCACTGACTATTAGGCACAGATCTTCGGGTGGTTTTCTACTGAGATTTAGAATCACACCCTATGTGGGTCATGATTTTGGGACCAAATATATTATATTGTTGTAGGTATATATAAGGGAAAGCACCCATCCACTTCAGGTACTTGACGAGCTATGGAGCTGGATAGCATGGGATCAAGTCTAGGCTTGTGATGATGAGGAGTTGTTGTATTTTTTATTTGTACATGGTTCAGCACTGTTTGAATTATTCATTTTGAATTGTTTGTAAGTTTTCCTATACATATGTATCATGCATCATTTATTATTCATTAGTCTAGTTGTTTATTATCTCAGTCTTACACTGTTTAGTGTTGTGGGATATTCACTGCTTTTGCCATTTCATGTATACATAATTGTACGATGTACTCTTCCAATGAGGGCATAGTTTCCCCACTATCACACCCAAGGCCCCCGCTGCTAGTCGGCCGCCTCTATCATTCAGGGAAATACGCTTGAGGCCATGTGACTGACCATGTACGGGGAACCTCTGTGTAGATTCTAGAACCGGGATGTCACAATGTTGTATCAGAGGTATTATTTTCTCTTGATTTACTATTTGGAGCCTTTAGCTAGGTATATGAAGGAATGGTATTTGGTAATAATCTATGCTCAGGTGTAGCTAACTCATGTACAGGGAAAAGCCAATCTACCTCGTTTATTGCAATTTCTTATGGTTTTTCAAGTTTACAGTTGATCTCATTTTCACCGATGGGTGACTCACATGTATTGTGATATTACTATTGATGATATTTAGGGTCTATTTCTGTCGCAACCCAATTATATGAGGGTATTCCATCTCATACATCATATAGTAACTTTATTGAAATCAAATGTCATGCATTTTTGTCATTCCATATAGGATGAATTAGAGATTTCATGTTGTTGTAATAGATGATGTGTAAAATATGCATGTTGTTGTCTAGATTCCTTGATAGAAATACATGCTGTTTGATAAGGAATTTTTTGTGTAGAGGTTTTCTTGAATTAACGCCAAAAAATGGTTCTTGAGATGTAATGGGCCCTAATAGATCATAATCTGGGGGATCATTTCACCGTTATTTTGTTTATAACTTCTATAGGATGCTAAACATTGATTCGTGGGGAGTATGGTCCTTCAAATATCGTAATTTGGCATTTCCAATTATTGTTTCAGTGTTTTTCTAGGTCCAAAAGTAGTTTCTCTAAGGCTTACTGTCAGGAAAAACCTAGAATACACGCCGTTTAATGTTAAGTACATTCAATGTATTCTTCTGTTTGGCATGAAATAGTTTTTTAAAGTACACGTCGTGTAGTTTCGGACCATTTCATAGGCCACGGGGGTAGAGACACAAGAAGGGAAATGTTTGCTGTAAACACACCGCGGCCATGATGAACACACCGTGTATTATAATTCTTATAACCTAGCTGTGTAGCTAACAACATGGGTCTGTGGAGTCTTTTCTTATACATGCCTTGTCCATCTTGAACACACTGTATAGTCTGACTCAGGTTCCCGGTGATGTCACGGACAAACATGGGTTGGTGTTATCCCTTCACGTACACGTCATGTCTATCAGGAACATGCCGTGTAGTCTGAGTCGTGTGTTTGACCGTCTCAATAACAACACAGGCCAGGTGAAGGTTGTCTAGTACACGCTGTGTCTTCCATGAACACGCCATGAAGTCTTGTATTTGTTGAGCCATGTGAATTAACCATTTCGAAGAAATCTGGCTGGGGAAGATGATTCAATTACATGCCATGTGTTAGGAGGACACATAGTGTTTTGGGGTGTTACGCGACTTGTTGTGGTGGGAGTACATGCCCATGCGAATGGCTTAATAGAACACACCATGTAGTCATGTTTTTCATTAGTTGAATTATTTCGTTCTCTAGTTTTATTCTTGTGAATTCAGTCTTCAGTCCATGATAATTTTTAATCTAAGTCTGCTTTTGACCTTCTAGTGTAAGGGCACCTAGACATCCTCTGGTTGACCACCAGTTGTTGGGCAGTGATCAGATGCCTGATATGGCTGATCATGGACTTCTTGTAGATACTTCGGTTGTGCCGGCCTTGGAACCAGTAGTTATACCAGTTCCAGGCACTGATGTGTAATTTAGGGTGGGCTTTTTCAGGATGATGTAGACCTTCTAAGGATTACCGCCTCCTACCCAATTGATGGAAGATTTGACGTGGGTTTTTCAGCTGCAGCCTCCCACCTTCTCAGGGGAAGGTGGACTATAGGCTATAGAGTCATGGATCGAAGCCATAATTATGATCACTGAGAATATCGAGGTACCACTAGAGAGGAGGGCGTAGATCGTGACCTACATTCTCTGAGACAATGCCAAGAGGTGATATGATGTCATCTCTCATGTGGGACGCCACAAGAATACTGCTTTGGAAGAGTTCCAGTGTATCATTTATGATAACTTCTACCTGGAGACCTAGTGGGCTAATTGAGCCTGGGAGTTCATTATCCTAGATAAAGGTACTCTTTTTGTGATGGAGTATTCCTCTCGCTTCACAGATCTGTTTCGTTTCACGCCTAATCCAGCCGGTGATGAGTTGTTTCTTGCATAGAAGTATGAGGACGATATCAGGCAGAAGATTTGTTCCTAGGTGAACATCTTTAGGGCGACTTTGATATCCTCTATCGTCAACCAGGAGATGATTATGTAGTGAAATCAGAGGGATTCTAAAGCTATGATCCAGGGCGGTTTGGCATCCACAGTTAGTATTCCACTAGTTGATAGCAGGAAGAGCCGCAAGGAGACTGCATGAAGAGTTTAGAGTAGGATGGATGAACCTTATGGTATCCATGTGGTGTTCTACTAATGTGGGAGGAGTGGGAATATGAGGCCATGTAGCCCGAGAGACCCTATGGAGTTCTGATCCTATGTCAAGATGGGTCACCTTTAGCGCTTTTTTCAGTTCTTCTAACTAGCAACTGGTGATAGGGGTTCCTCTATGACTTCTCGTTCAAGATCAGTTCCACTAGAATCTCACCAGTCTGGGTACTGGAGTTCTTTTGGCTGTTCAGGACAAGGGGGAGGTCTTGGTCATGGAAGCCAGTCACCCGGTTTTCAGCGACATCATGGTGGATCAGCTCCGAGTGGTCAGGCAGGGTCACAGGGCTACGATGTAGGCCATACTTTTGTAGTGGAGAAGACCCAGAACAAGAATTATCCCACAGCTTATACCATTCGAGGTACGATCTTATTAACCCTAGTCTTAGAATATTCTCATTTTGATTCAGGGGATTCCCATAGCTTCATATCTGTTGTTGTCGTGGAGATCCTTGGGCTCTGTATCTTTTCAACTGCTGGTATTTTGACACTAGAAACTTTTTTGGGGACAAAAAAATATAATGTACGCCAATGCAAGGAGTTCCCTCTAGAGGTTGATGGATCTCACTTATTATATGACCTCTATGTGCTATAGATGACACGATATGATGTCATTATCAGGATAGAATGGTTAGTTTTATTCCAAGAAGTCGTCCACTGTTATCACCGCAAGTTGAGTTTCATATCACTAGGGGTGGATATTTTCTTCATAAGGGTGAGTGGGATGTCCAAGAGAGCAGAGTGGGTGTAGAGAATCATGGGATGGGAGCAGTTACAGCCCAGATTGCTAGTCATTATTTGGATGATCAAGGGACTTCACGTTTGGACTTTCCCCCAGTGGTGGATCATTTCACAGATGTCCTTCCATAGGACATTTCAAGTTTGACTCCGGAGTGTGAGGTAGAATTTTCTATTGATCTTATGCCAATAGCGACATATGTGTCCATTCCTCTTTATATGAAGGCTACACCTGAGTTGAAGGAGCTCAAGAAGCAGTTGGAAGAGTTACGGGAAAAAGGTTTCATCCATCCAAGTACTTCTCCTTGGGGTTCGCATGTCTTGTTTGCGAAGAGAAAACTGGTACCCTTATGATTTGTGTGTATTATTAGAATCTGAACCAGTTGATGATCAATAATAGATATCCCTTTCCTAGGATTTATGATCTCTTTGATTAGCTTTGAGGAGCCTGAGGGTTCTCGAAGAATGACTTGAGATCCGGTTATCATCAGTTTCACGTTAGACTATATGATATACCTCATACATCCTTCTAGAGTAGGTATAGTCTATAAGAATATATTGTTATTCTGTTCGGTCTCACGACAACACGGATAGCTTTTATGGCACTGATTAACCATGTGTTACATCCATAATTGGATTCCTTATTGTTTGTCTTCGTGAATGATATCTTGGTGTACTCTCACACACGACATGACCATGACACACATCTTTATATAATTTTGAGTACACTAAGGGAGCATTAGTTATATGTTAATCTCTCAAAGTGCCACTTTTGGATGGACCAGATTCACTTCTTGGGTCATGTCATGTCAGAGACAGGTGTATTAGTAGACCCATAGGATGTGAGAGCAGTAGTTTCCTAGGTGCATCCGAAGAATGTCTTTGAGGTATGGAGTTTTCTGGGGATGGATTGATATTAAAGATGCTTCATAAAAGAATGATCACAATTAGCATCACCAATGACATGTCTGACCAATAATGGTGTGAAGTACTTAGGGTCATATTCTTGTGATTCATCCTTTCAAGAGATGAAAGGGTGGTTGACTTCAGCACCGATACTAGTCTTTCCAGAGTCGGGAAGGATCTATACTATTTATTGTGATTCTTTAGGTATCAGTCTCAGATATGTTCTTATGCAGTGTGATGGAGTTGTTGTGTACGTGTCTCAGCAGTTGAGGCCACATGAGAGGAATTAACCAACACACGATATGGAATTGGAAGATGATGTTCATACCATATGCTATTGGAAACACTATCTTCTAGGAGTGAATTTTTTGGTTTTCACCGACCAAAAAATTCTCAAGTACATCTTCACTCAGTGTGATTTGAATTTCAGAATGCGCATGTGGGTCAAGTTCTTAAAATCCATTGATTTCATGCTTTCCTATACGCATGGGAAAGGCAACGCAGTGGCTGATCCGTTTAGCAGAATGACTCAGATACATGCAGTTCAGGAGGACGTCAGTGATTGGAAGGTTATGGCTATTTTCTCTTAGATGCATTTGGTGGTGCAAGATAGTAAGGGGCAGACGTTTCTTTATTCTATATCTGTTACTTGTACTCTTCTTTATCAAGTACGAATGAGGAGGCTATTATATTCTGAATGCTAAGTCTTATGGGAATGTGTGTCAAGAGAGGACCCTATTCCTAGGTGGACCATAGGTGAGGATGAAATCATTCATTCCCAGGGAATCGTATGGGTTCCAACAGATATTCATGAGTAGCTGATGTGGGATATTCATTCCTCAATTTGTTCTGTTCATCCTAGCATCACCTAGATGTATCGTGATCTACACTATCAGTATTGGTGGCCAAGAATGAAGAGGGACATTGCTGGTTTCATCATGTGGTGTCCCACTTGTCAGTAGGTGAAGGCGGATAATTAGTGACTAGTAGGGCTTTTACATTAGTTACCCATTCTCGAGTGGAAGTGGAATGATGCTGACATAGACTTCATGAACATTTTACCATGGTCGCCTTGAGGTAGTGACACATTTTTTTGTCATTGATAGACTCAGGAAGATTTGTCACTTTTTTCTGATCAAGGATACCTTTAGTGTTGATGAGATAGAGAGACTGTACATCTGAGATATTGAACATTTACCTGGAGTTCCACACTCCATTGTTTCAGATAAGGATGCATGTTTTACTTCTTGGGTCGGGAAGGGGCTTCCGAAGGCTTTGGGTAAACAAGTTATTTTGAGTACGTCTTACCATCCATAGACGGATGGCTAAACCGAGCGTACGATTCAGGTTCTTGAGGACAAGCTCTGAAAATGCATTCCGGATTATGGAGGATATTGTTAGAATAATATATCCTTCTGGAGTTTTCCTAAAATAATATTCTTCATGAAATTATTCAGATGGAACCTTATGAGGCTTGGTATGGTAGGCTATACCAATCAGCCATATGTTGGCTAGAGGCAGGAGAGGCAGATTTGCTGGAACCTCGTCTTGTTCAGGAGACCCTGGAGCAGATAGAGTTGATTCAGAAGAGGATGGATACTGCACAGTCTCGACAGAAGTCTTATGTGGATCAGCAGAGACGACCTCTGGTGTCTGAGGTCAGGGATTAGGTTTTTCTATGTGTAAAACCAAGGTTGGGACACAAGAGGATTTGGAGACAAGGTAAGGTTTCACCGAGGTACGTCAAGCCATTTTGTAAGGGTTGGTTTCCTATGAACCAACTGTTTTGTACTTTGATTACATGAATGTTCACTTATTATATATTACTCATTGTTCTGTATGACTATAATATAATAATGTCCTAGAATATTTTTTTTCATTAATAAGGTCATGGAAGATCCCTACTATAATGAGAACCTTGAAATTCTATAACAATATTCTTAAATAATGTTCTGTGGTTGGATGACATACTATGATAGGACACATTGTATACAGACTGTCATGTGCAAGTACTCGTAAGAAAATGAGACTCTCTCTCATGGAGTTCACACTTGGTAATATCCAAGATGGGAGATTATGAGAATAGACCTGCCAGTAGTAATTCTGCATGTCTGGGTGTCATCGGATATTACTCTCTACGAGAGTGTGTAATGGTCCTTAGACTGGAAGATTATCATTAACTCATGTCATGACTCTCGCACTTAGACTTACTGACGAAACCCGTCACGCAGATAGTTGGTGGGATGTAGGGTACTTTGGGTGCGTCACGAGTGACATGTTGTTAATGGATAAGTCAAGGAAGGATTTGTCCCTTCCATTTATATAAGATGATATCTCAGCCCTTTGATTGAAATAGAACTGTCGCATTAAATTCCATGGCAATGGTGTGACAGACGTGTTTATTTCCAGTAGTCAAAGAACGACGGATCAAACATATAGTTTTATGACACTCCCATGAAACCTGCTTGATGAGATATCGAGACAAAAAGATTGAATTACACAGTAACCATTCATATGATGTGATACATCAATGCGGTGTCAACATCATTCTCTTGGGTTCCTTGACCCATTGCTAGACAGTAATCTTGGGCTTTAGGAAAGCTTGCCTAATGCTAATGAGATAGAGTCCTAGAGGGTCACACACTAAGCGTATTGAAGTATCTCAAGTAGAATAAAGGTTATTCCCATACGTGGTTTAATAATTATTCAAGGAATCCTAAATATTTTTGATGATGGAAGAATAAGGAAATTAAAAACATGATATACACGATGTGTATTTATTAATACACATGGTGTAGTTTTTCCAGTCGGGATTTTGAGGATGTAATATTTTTTTAAATGATATTTATTATAATCAGAATGGCCACATGTCATGGAATTAATTATTTGACATGGGGGTTTTCAATAAGGGCCAATTAAATAAATAAAACGCGTAACGTTTTTATTTATTGTCATAACTCTACAACCTCAAAGCCGATTATAAATATCATCACAACCAAAACTCTTTTCCAACGCACAAGATAATCATTGTTCATAACAATTCCGGAGAATTATTTCAAGGCCCAAAGAACCTCTTCCTCCAAGAACGCTCTCAAGACCGAGAGAGCTCCTCTTCCATTAGATCAAGAAGATATAAAGCGGACAACGCAAGAAAAGGCTTCTCCACGCTAGCACACCGAGAATCCTTTGGCGACGTCCAGAGATACAAGGTACACGTGTGGATCACCGCTAGAGGGAGTCTAAACATGTCTTCTGCCACGCAACAATGGATCACATCGACAACATGATCAAGAACATCAACAAAGAAAAAAACCCAAAGGTATTTCTTTATAATTAATTATATTATTTATAATCAACCTGTAACGATCCTTGTTTGTGGTTCCAAGACAAACCTTCTTCTTTGTCTTCTTCTGTGATTCGATCAGTGGAGACTGGCGTTTATCATCGTATTGATCTTGGATTGATCATTGCTAATGAAAAAATTCCAAGTGGGCATATCCACCCATGTGCTTCCGCTGCGCCCGGAACCTTGAAATGGTATCAGATGGAGGTTACAAAGTTGATTTAGTTATTTAATTTTCGTTGATAATTTACGAATTTATATTCGATTCTATTCGAAATATATCGTTCTATTAATCTGAATAAACGAGATCTATTCTTCCTCTTTCATTTAGCGATTCATTTCACATAAATGGATTTTTAATTTTAATTTTTATTAAAATTAAAACGAGGAATTCATCCGGAGGAGTCTCTCTTTCTGTCTGTACAACACGGGATTACATGACATGTAATTAAAACTACACGTCGTGTACTTAGGTACAATGAACCGACACTGGTCTTCCAAACCACGCCGTGTGAATTGATTATTCCTAAATATTAATCACGTTGTGTTGACTAGAATTTAATGACGCGTGGGAACCGGAATACATGGCGTGTATGTTGGAACAACACGTCGTGTAGTCCAATCTGGTCCAGGTGAATCCATGTACAAGGAGAAGCCATGTTCCGTGTACATGGGATTTCCAAGCCTGTACCGCGTAACAAAAAAGTACATGCCATGTAAGATTCATCTACATGCCGTGTACTCCAAAATATCCAAAGCAGAGAAAACACGCCAAATCCCCTGGCATGTACTTTGTAAAGAAGGTGAAAAGAAATACACACCGTGTAAATATAAACGACACACTGTGTAATTTCTTGAAATGGAATTTCACCAGGATTCCTCCAATGTACAAAGACCCGTACAAGGAATATGGATGAGAAAAAACTCAAGGAAATTCAGAAAGGAATTTAAGATGAAGAATTGATTAATTATAAGATAATAATTAATTTAATTCGAGCGCAAATTATCTTAAATGAAAGAGAGATTAAAATAATTTGAATTCTAAATATGCATAAATGTCGTTTCATGCTATGAATGATCATGAGATAGACTAAAAACCCTTAGTATGTGTATGGTTTCATTTAAATTTATTTAATTTAAATTATTTGTCCTACAAGACTTCTTCTAATAAAATGTAGGGCCTGCGTACCCATGGTTTCTTTAATGTAAACCCATGTAATGGAGGATCTCCCAAGCTATAGGAGATGGTTCAAATCATGAAGCTAAGGCGAAACTGATGCAATAAGATACAAAGGTGGACATGTGGGAGCTGCAAAACATGAACCAATAGGTTCAAGGTGTTTTCCCTAGTTTAGGGTTATCTTATCAAAACCTCTAGATAATCTAACCAATATAAGCTCATGATCTTTCCATCTTATTTTATTTCTATCTGATTGTATGGTTTATTTATTATGTATGTGTTGTCGTGATCACATAATTAATAAAATGAAAAAGCATGCAATGATGGAATAAAATAAAAACTAGACTATGTGTAAACATTATCAGAACATGGTTAATAACTTAAACAAGAATCACTTAATATTAACAAGCTTGTGATAATGTGAAACTACGCATAAAGTAATAAAATCCATCAATACCATATTAAGTCAGACCAAGCCTTCTGTAACCTGATTAATGGAAAGAGTCGATAAAAAAATGTGTTTGACCAACCCTTGTTGGGACACATACTTTTATAAAGGAATCCCTTATGAAAGGTTTCGGGTTGACTTAACCCTATTACATCAAGAGGAGTAGCCCTTGGAAGACTTTATGTAATATTAGAGGCAAGATTTGAGGAAATCCAATCAGGATTTTAGGATTGGGGAGTCCACTCAATATATCAAGGAACTATAAGCTCACAGTTGGCAAAGACCTGCCTACCTAAATACCTTCAAATAGCTTGACCAACCCTTGCTAGGGTTATGAAAAGGGGAATATGGATCCTTTCCACTAGAATTTAAAAAAACTAGACATTTCATGTTAAATGGTTAGGGCCATTGGGACTTGATAAAATAGTGGGGGAAATAATAAAATCATTTATTATTTTTCATAAAATGTAATCAATAAAGTACTGATAAATTTGCACTTTTAATTTGTAGAATCGAAATGAAAAACTCGTCAACCACATTTTCTATGCGATCAATTCTGGATAAAGACAATATCCTCACCGGTAGTAACTTTCAGGAATGGTTTAGGCACCTTTGGGTTATCCTATGCCATGAAAGAATGTTTTACATGGTGGAGTCCTCACTTCCTAATTCTCCTGCCCCAGGGGCAAGTGATGAAGATTTCTTTGTCTATGATCAACATTTGAATGACGCTCTCGACCTTCAATGTCTGATGCTATCATCGATGTATAATGAGCTCATGAAGTCTCATGAAGACATGGATTCTTATAGAATGCTCGAGCACCTCCATGGTCTATACCAGGAGAGAGCAAGACATGAAAGGTTTGAGATATCCAAGGCTCTATTTCAGAGCAAGCTTAGAGAGGGTGACCTAGCTGGGCCTCATGTAGTCATGATCATTGGCTACATTGAGCGCTTGGAGGTTCTAGGGTTTAAAATCCCTGAAGAACTGGGTACCGATCTCATTCTCGCATCACTCCCCCAGAGCTTCTCCAACTTTTTTGTGAACTTCAATATGAATAACATTGAGAAGTCTCTGTCTGATCTTCTTATCCTTATTCGCCAAGTGGACAATAAAATGAAGTGTGGAAAGCATTCTGTCCTCATTGTGAATAAAAGGAAAGGGTTGGCAAAGAGATTTAATCCCAAATCGTCTTCAAGGCCTTCCACGAAATGGAAGATCAAAGGGGAGGAAATGGAACAAGATGATGTTTGTTTCGCATGTGGCAAGAAGGGCCACTGGAAGAAAAATTTCACCCACCCAAGGAAGCAAGGGGAAGATTCCGGTGAGTTTGTTATCGAATGAAATCTATCGGTTTCTAATAATTGGATATTAGATACTTCTTGTGGTTCTCACATCTATATACAAATACAGGAACCAAGTAGATTCATGAAGATTGATCGAGGGGAGGTAGATCTATGAGAAGCCAACAGATCCAGAATTGTTGTTGTGGCTATTAGGGACTACCACCTCACATTGCCTACAAGGATGGTCTTGGTTTTGAACGGATATTATTATATACCCTCTGTAACCAAAAACATTATTTCAGTATTCAGATTAGTTACTAATGGATTCATCTTCATGTTTGGAAGTGGATGTTGCTATTTTTATTAAGATAGCATTTGTTTTGGTAGGTCACATTTATATAACGGCCTTTATGTGTTATACTACCCATACCAAGTAATGGCAATCAATGGAAAAGTCCATTCACATGAATCATACCACACCCAACTTTGGCATCACCGTCTTGGTCATGTCAATGAGAAACGTTTGACAAATATATATCAAGATGGGTAATTCGATTCTTTCGAACTAAAACCACTTGGTGTATGTCATGTGTGTCTACAAGGAAAAATGACAAAATCCCCATTTAGTGGTAAGGGTGAAAGAGCTAAAGAGCATCTAGAATGTGTTCACATAGATGTGTGTGGTCCATTTCCAGTTGAGGCAAGGGGTGGGTTCTCATACTTCATAAATTTTACTGATGATTTTAGTAGATATGGATATATATACATAATGAGGTATAAGTTAGATTCTTTTGATCGGTTCAAAGTATACAAAAATTAATTCTATAACCGGCTTGGTAATAAGATTAAGAAAATCCACTCAGACAGAGGAGGAAAATATCTTAATCAGGACTTCATGGATTTCTTACGAGAGTTTGGGATTCGATCTCAACTCACTCCTCCTTACACACCGTAGTGGAATGGTGTAAGTGAAAGGAGGAACTGCACCCTTTTGGACATGGTGAGATCAATGATGAGTCATGCGAGTCTTCCACTATCCTTTTGGGGATATGCATTACAAACCGCATCACACATACTAAACCAAGTACAAACTAAATTGATAAATGGTATTCCATATGAGTTATGGAGTGAACACAAATCCATGTTATATAATTTACATGTGTGGTGTAGCAAATCAATTTTTAAGTCCTCTTCAGGTAACAAACATGCACCCCGAGGCACAAAGTGTATCTTTATAGGATATCCCAAAGAAAGAAGAGGATATTACCTATAAAACCCCTCAGACAAAAAGGTAAAAGTGGAAAGACACACCATATTCCTTGTGAGGGAGAACATATCCAAAAGCGATAGTGGGGCAGAGATAGACTTTGACGAAGTCGAGGCTCAATATACACAGGAGTTGGTACATGAACAGATTCCACCAAGTCCTGTGGAAGAACAATCTGTTCCAGAGACACAAGAACTGTGTAGGAGCATGAGACAGGTGAGAGAACTAGAACGATATGGTTTTCTTGTCACCGAGGATGGTGACTCATTATTGGTTGACAATAATTATCCTCTTACCTACAAGAAAGCAGTTTAAGGCACTAACGTTGCCAAGTGGCAAGAATCCAGGAATTCTGAAATGAATTCCATGTACCAAAACCAAGTCTGGATTTTGGTAGATCCTCCAGTTGATGTAAATCCAATTGGTAATAAATGGGTATTCAAGAAGAAACTGGACATGGAGGGGAATGTCCACACCTAAAAGGCATGACTAGTTGCAAAAGGTCTTAGACAGTGTCATGGAATTGAATATGATAAACATTTTCACCGGTTGAGTTGCTGAAATCCATCAGAATCCTATTGGCCATTGCTGCTTACTATGACTATTAAATTTGTAAAATGGATGTCAAAACAGCTTTCTATAATGGGAACCTCCAGGAAGATGTCTACATGACACAACCTGAAGGGTTTGTGACTCCAAAGGATTCCAACAAGGTGTGAAAGTTACAGAAATCCATTTATCGATTAAAACAAGCATCAAGGTCATGGAACATTCATTTTGATAAAGCGGTAATGAAATTTGGATTTCTTAAGAATGAATGTGAGCCTTGTGTCTACAAAAGCATTAGTGGGAGTGCATTTGTTTTCCTAATAGTATATGCTGATGACATATTACTAATGGGAAATGAAGTACCTTTCGTATAGTCAGTGAAGGCATGGTTTCATAAATGCTTCTCCATGAAAGACTTGGGCGAGACAACAGATATTCTTGGGATAAAGATCCATCGTGATAGATCTAAGAGAATGGTGGGCCTAAGTCAAAGTACATACATTGACATGATACTGAAGAGAATCATTATAGAACAGTCCAAGAGGGTATTGTTTCCAGTGTAACATGGCATTCTTCGTTCTAAGAAAATGTTTCCTCAGACACATGAGGAAAGAAAGAGAATGGTATGGATCCATTATGCATCCGTGATTGGGTCAGTCATGTATGCTATGCTATGTATGAGGCTAGATGTTTCTTTCGCATTAAGTGTGGTAGACCGATATCAAGCTAATCCAGGAGACCTCCATTGGATGGTAGTCAAGACTATCCTTAAGTATCATAGGCATACTAAGGATATGTTCCTGGTTTATGGAGGAGATGAGGAACTATTCATCAAAGGACATGTAGATTCTAGTTTCCAGACTGATCAAGATGACATGATGTCGCAGACTAGATACATCTTCAGTTTGAATGGAGGTGCAGTGAGATGGAAGAGCTCAAAACAAAGTGTAGTGGTAGATTCTACAGCGGAGTCCGAGTATATCGCATCTTTTGAGGAAGTTAAAGAAGCAGTATGGATGCGAAGCTTCGTCCAAGAGCTGGATGTTGTACCGAGCAGTAAAAATCCTATCACAGTCTATTGTGATAAAACTGTAGCGGTGGCACTAGCAATAGAGCCAAGGTCACATCAGCGGACAAAGCACATACTTGAGAAGTATCATCTCTTAAGGGATTTTCCTCAAAGAGGAGAAGTTTCAGCGAGCAGTATTTCCACGGAAGACAATGTGGAAGACCCCTTGACTAAATTCGTGACTCATCAGAAACACGATCTTCATGTGAGTTCTAGTGGACTAAAAGTCGTAGGCAGTTCGCTCTAGTCCAAGTGGGAGATTGTAAGGGTTTTTCTCCTGAGAACCAACTTTTTTGTACTTTGATTACATGAATGTTCACTTATTATATATTGTTCATTGTTCTGCATGACTGTAATATAATAATGTCTTGGAATATTTGTTGCATTAATAAGGTCATGGAAGATCCCCGCTATGATGTGAACCATGAAATGCTATAACAATATTCTAAAATAATGTTCTGATGTTGGATGACATACTATGATAGGACACATACTATAAAGACCGTCATGTGCGAGTACTCGTAAGAAGATGAGACTCTCTCTCATGGAGTTTGCACTTGGTAATCTCAAAGATGGGAGATTATTAGAACAATCCTGTCAGTAGTAATTCCACATGTCTTGGTGTCATCAGATATTACTATCTGCGAGCGTTTGTAATGGTCCTTAGACTGGAAGATTATCATTAACTCATGTCATGACTCGCACACATAGATTTTCTGACAAAAACCGTCTTGAAGATAGTTGGCAGGAAGTAGGGTACGTTGGGTGCGTCATGAGTGACATTTTGTTAATGGATAATTCGAGGATGGATTTGTCCCTTCCATTTATGGAAGTTGACATCTCAGCCCTTTGATTGAAATAGAACTGTCGCATTAAATTCAATGTACATTGTGTGAACGATGAGTTTATTTCAGGTATTCAATGAATGACGGATCAAGCATATAGGTTTATGACACTGCCATGAAAACTGCTTGATGAGATATCGAGAAAAAGGGATTAAATTATACAGTAAGTGTTCGTATGAGGTGATACATCAATGCGACGTCAACTTCTTTATCTTGGGTGCCTTGACCCATTTCTAGACAGTAATCTTGAACTTTAGTCATGCTCGCCTAATGCCAAGGGGAAAGAGGCCTAGAGGGTCACACACTAAGTGTATTCAAGTATCTCAAGTAGAATAAAGATTATTCTTATATGTGGTTTAATAATTATTCAAGGAAGCCTAAATCGTTTTGATGATGGAGAAATAAAAAAATGAAAAAACAAGATATACACGCCGTGTATTTATTAATACATGTTGTGTAGTTTTTCCCATCGGGATTTTGAGGATATAATATTTTTTTAAATGATATTTATTATAATCAGTGTGGGAGCATGTCAAGGAATTAATTATTTGACATGTGGTTTTTAAATAAGAGTCAATGAAATAAATAAAATGTGTAACACGTTTATTTATTTTCATAACTCTACATCCTCAAACCCGATTATAAATATCCTTATAACCCCAACTCTTTTCCAACACACAAGAGAATCGTTGTGCAGAACAATTCTGGAGAATTATTTCAAGGCCGAAAGAACCTCTTCCTCCAAGAATGCACTCAATACCGTTAGAGATCCTCTTCCATCGGATCAAGACGATCTACGACGGACAACTCAAGCAAAGGATTATCCACGCTAGCACCCGAAGAATCCAATGGCGATGTCCAAAGATACAAGGTACATGTGTGGATCACCGCTAGAGGGACTCTACACTTGGCTTCTGACACGCAACGACGGATCACATTGACAACATGATCACAAACATCAACAATGAAAGAACAACCAAAAGGTATTTCTTTATAATTAATTAAATTAATTATAATCAACCTGTAACGATTCTTATTTGTTGTTCCGGGACAAACATTCTTTTTTGACTTTTTCTGTGCTTCGATCTATGGAGACTTCCATTTATCGTCGTATTGATCCCGGAATGATCATTACTAATGAAAAAAATCCATGTGGGCACATCCACCCACGCGCTTCTGTTGCTTCCAAAACATTCACATTTGAGGTGTTGGAGATAGTTGGGCCAGTTTCCTACCAGTTTCAGTTACCTTAGAGGTATTGAGCTATGCACAATGTTTTTCACATCTCTAAGCACTGACATTACTTTTCAGACCCATCTCATGTTTTTCAACCCGAGGATGTTGAGGTTGATGTGGATGTATAATTTCAGGAGCAACATATTTAGATTTTTGATCGAAGTACGAAGGTTCTCCATGGCCAGTCTGTTTCTCTTGTATCAGTGCTATGGAAGCACGGGTAGGTGTAGGACGAGTCTTGGGATAGGGAGGATGATGTAAGATCAAAGTGGCCAGAGCTGTTTTGGGTTTCATCTTATACGCCACTCTAGGGAAATTCAGGAACAAACTTCTATAAGGGGGAATTTTGTAGGAACTCAGATCTTCTTTTCAGGGCTATTTTTCATTTTCTGGTCGTTTTTGATAAAAATTGGAAAATCAAGAAATTATCGAAGTACGTGATTTGTTCTTTATTAGTACCTGCATTGTAATTTATGAGTACATGCTGTGTACTTCGTTTCCGTAGGGGGATGTGTGCCGATCGTGTCATGGACACACACACGGTCGTGTTGGGTGACGTGGAGTCCGCCTAAAGTAGAGTACAGAAAAATTAATTACATGCCGTGTACTTTATTTTTATTCATTAAAAGCACCAGGGTAACACTTGATGGATAGAACACACATCTTCTAGGTCATCTTCATGTGAGAGAACTCGTATGGCCATGGATCTTTGACGAGCCCCCGTGCCTCCATCCGACCTCCGAATCTAACTCTGTTAGTTGTGTTGGAATCGACTCAGGGAGTTCTCTCTTCTCCTAGATCATTGTTTTCCAATTTCTCAATTTTTTGATTTATCAGGGGTAGAGATTTTTGTGTGTTTTCATATATTTAAGACGTTCTAAGTTGATTTAAGCCTCGTGGTTCAAGTACATTGATCTCCTAACCCCGAGGTAGGTGTTTTGTGACTTTCCGTTCGATGTTTTTGATAACAATGTTCAAATTCCACCAATACCCTTGAACATGGTTTTGCGTGTTTACAGTTTTACACATGTTGTTTTCATCCCATTCTTGTATTCCTATGTAGGGGTTATTTTTATATGATTTGGGTTGATTTCTATGCTTTGTATGAGTTTTTCCCATTCATTGTTCTGTTGACGACCGTTTGGTCCTTTTTAGCCTTTGGGTACCTTGCATGTTTCCATGCCTATTGATGTAGGGTGTAGAGATGTACTCTGACATGATTGTTATGATGTAGACTATTTATCCATGTAGTTTTTTGGGTTTACTTTTTCTATACACTACTATTCTTGTTGACCTACACAGGGCTGTGAGAACCTGGTGTAGTAGGATATAATGGGGGATTGACTGAGTGAGCATCCACATAGAGCCTATAATCACCTGGGGATATATGGGGAATTGAATGAGTGAGATTCCTCAGAGAGTCCTTGATTAAATTAGACTATAAATGGATTGACTATGTGTGCTTCCTCAGAGAGTCTTTGTTTGAATTGAATGACCTATTCTAAAAGGGGAATTGACCGAGTGAGTTCCTCAGAGAGTCTTAGACCTCGGGGATATAAGGGGAATTGACATGTGAGATTACTCAGAGAGTCATTGACTACCTTAGACTATACGAGGAATGGACTGTGTGAGAATACTCATAGATTATTTCTTTTCATAGACAATACGGGGAATGGACTGTTTGAGCTTCCTCAGAGAGTCTTGCTTTACCTTTGACTATGAGATGATAGATTATGAGTGTTTCCTCTGAGAGTCTTTTTAAATTTTTATGACAGAACCAGAGGGGTTGGGCTGTTTGTACTACCCAGAGGGTTGTATGTACGTCTTAGATAGGACCAGAGGTGATGGGTGCGAGTACATCCTTGAGGGTTACCTATTTGAGTTTTAGTGGTTGTTTCATTATTTCTTGACATTGAACAATGGATTGTGTACTACTGAGAACTTTCATGTTCACTGCTTAATGTATTTTTACCTACCAAATATTCAATGACCGTTAGACAGAGATCATCAGGTGGTTGCCTACTAGGATTTATTCTCACATCCTGTTTGGTTCATGCTTTTTGGCCTAAATAGAATATATTGTTACAGGTATTGATAAGAGAAAGTTCCCACACAATTTAGGTACATTACTTGATATGGAGCTGGAGAGTATGGGACCAATCCTAGGCATGTGATGCTGAGGAGTTGTTTTATTTATCTTTTGTACTTGTTTCAACACTGTTTGTATTCGGAAATTTGACTTATTTGGATGTTTTCCTAGACATATGTATCATGCATCATTTATAATGCATTGCTCCCGTTGTTTATTATCTCAGTCTTTTGATGTTTACTATTTTTTGGATATTCACTACTTCCTCCATTACATGTTTGTTGACATCCACTGTGCACTCTACCAATGAGTGATAGTTTCCCAACTATCACACCTAAGGACCTCACTGTAGTCGGCATCCTCTGTTGTTCGGGGAAATTCACTTGATTCCATGTGAACAACCATGTATGGGGCGCCTCTGCATGGCTTCCAGAACTGGGATTTTACATAACGACTCTGATATACCCTCCTTTCTAGATCAATTATGCATGCAGATCCATAACTATCACTACTATCTTGAATACCTTGATAGTGAGGGTTCACCATAGATATTTAAGTGGATCAGAAACATCTACTCAACAAAGGGTACCAACAACCAATACATTTATACCCCATGACAACATATCAGGTGATCCTTCAATTTGGTATACAATAAGAATAGATTTAAGAATATCCTTATAGTATTGCACCTATATACTACACATGGCAGTTACTATAATTTCAACCAAATATATTCCAACTAACTGCTAGCCCTATTCCGACCATGCACAACTCTACATTTTAAGGGCTCATAATTACTATTGTGTCGTTAACCGATTTATTGGATTCCAGAGAATAATTTTGTTCCTAGGTGAAACTAATGAAAAATCCATACCCCAAATGGGTTGATCCAACTCATCCACCATCAATCATTGGGAATACTATATATCCAATTTTTAATGAATCTAGGGACCAAAGAATAACATAACACATTATGTGTCCCATTGTGATCCAATGATGGGGACACATGACAAATATAAAGCTTCCAAACTCCGATGATTCATGATATCTCTATAGGGGACACATTATTCATGGTACACTAGCTTTAAAAATTATTTATTTATTGGGGGAATATATCTGTCAAAATTTTATTGTCCAATTCAACATGACATTACCAAAGATAATAGTCCTTGGGCTCTCAAACTAATAATAGTGATAAAATGAAATAGTCTCAAATTTTATTTTTCACTGGAATAGATTATCATTATTTTTTATCCAATAAAATTATATAGAATACTTGTTTTCTATATGTATAGAGAAATATCATGAAAACTATCACATTCCACTCATCACTGCAAAATACATGGGAGGCTCCCAGGACCTTACTATTGTTTCTCAAATAGTATAAGACTCCATCGCAGAAGATAAGGAAAATTATATAGTAGTTCATTTTTTCTCAATGAAATATAATAGGAATGAATATGAATTCATTGCAAGAATTAAGTAAGACCCTCCACTTATTTCATCTCCATATACTGCATCATATTGTATTGTATGACATCTAGAGCTATAGAAACAATGATCACATATTATGGTTGATCAAAGTGGGTGAAGGATAATGTTGTTTGAGGAGATAAAGAAAAAGGATTATTCTTTCTGAAATCGCAATTTCTAATGCAAATTTATATATACATTATAAAACAAATTGATCATGTTTCCAAATCCCATGAATCTCAGTTGGGATGATGATGAAGATCTACAGAACTATTTCTCCTTCCATCGATTGTTTTGGAAAATAAGAGGCAATGTTTCATTCTTAAGGACACCTTGAAGAAAATGGTGGACTGTGAGTATTTGAAACTTGTAAAGACATTTTCACAAGAGGTATGTGTTTTATCCACTAATAAAGAGTAGGATAATAAATCAAAGTAAGTTAAAGGAAACGGTATAAAATTGTTTAGTGGATATATGGTTGGAAAAATGATATCCCATAATCATCCTAATCTCTGAGAAAATTTCCAACAGACAACTATGACCCCAATTTCATCCCCTAAAACATAGTCAACTCCATCAGCAACTCCATCCTTTGAAATCCAGTCATTCAAAAAAATGTACTTAATAAAATGAAAAAACATAAAAAGATGAGATGATACCATGTAAAAAAGATACATTTTACTATATATTACTTCATTCTTATATTCCCAAAAGCATAGGAACCGCCCACACAATTTGTATAACTAGATTAGACTAAGAAGATGAAATATCCACTAAACATGGAGTTTATATTTGGTTTCGTTAATGTAATTCACATAATGGATCCATCTATAGATTATGATGGGGATTATGAACCCAAATTACCTGCACTTGATTGGGTAAATCGGGGAAGTGGTTTTCAGTGTCCAGGATACATGTGGAGACATGGTTGTTCTAGGAGTCCATACTATAACTGTGTCCCTATTTGAATCGTCTATGCAGCCAAAACCCATGGAAAAGCTATCCAGTGTTCTCTGAATTATAAATGACGTTACCACAAATTTCTTAGGTGTTACCTGACATGATCATAGTAGAAGATCATCAATTGGATAAATCACTTCTTAATAATCCATGACGTAAAGATGAACCTAATTGACATAATCCATCGAGGGCAGAAGAACCATCAACTCTTATTCCAGGGAATAACACATCGACGTATAGTACATTGGTACGAAAATACCATACAAAAGTGTGTCCCCTTGATGGGAAGAAGAAATTTTTGGACCATAAGTATGATATTATGAATCCATTAGCTCTATTAACAGCCATGTTGTCAATACTATATGCCCCGATCCTATCAAAATACAACCAAGAAGCACTCATAGTGCCTTTAATAGGACCTCATGAATTTATAGTAGAGGTTGGTACAACTAAATTATATTATAAAGATAAGAATATTGTGGAAAGACACAAAGGAATCTCTTTCATAGCCTAGGTTGAGGATTACATTCTTCAATGGCATGTTTGACCCTTATATATCTCTTAAAAGGAAAACGACATTGATATTTGATAATCCTTTATTATAAAAGTCTCACGAGTCAACCACATTTCTATTTGAATACATCATGAAGTAGGTTTTAAGGAATATCACTCATTCCTATCCACTATATTTTTACAATGTTATGAAAAAAACATGAAAATCCCTCTTGCTGAAATCATACTCAACACATCTTTTTTATATTTCTTGTCAGAATCATGATTCCTGGATGTTCAGAATTATATGACATTCATTGTTCGTCTAGGATTACATTCACTACATCATCATGTGGTTATCCCCATATCATACCACCAATGCCTAAAATATTGTATAAATAGTTAAACTGTGAAATTTCAGGTTGAATATCCCAATTTATGTATTATGAATCATATCTCATTGACATATGATTCTCCCATAGGGAAAGAAATATAATTTTGATAGATCATGTCAGATGAAAAACAATCCCCCAATGGTGTGGAGACGATTTTTTATATTTTTTTTATAAATATCAGGGTATTGTATATTTTTACCACCATTAAAATCAAATAGGATGGTTCAAATATTTCCCCACATTTAGTGAAATTTTGAGTTCATTGATGAAAACCGAACCTGAAAAAAAGATAAGTTATCAATTATCTATAATTATTTTAATTCCATGATGAATATTTATTCTTTCTATCCCCCGAGAATCAAAAAAAACTATTTTCCATCAAATTTTATGCATGAAGATTTCATGAAAATGGTATAAATGAAGGGTTTTCATTCTCAATTCATCATCTCCCCTTAGATGCTCAAAAAAGTCACCATGACATCTATCGAGTAGGAAGTATTATCTTTATCTTTTGGATGTCCAATGGTCGACTCCTAAATTAACTCTAAATAACATGCATCATCACTGACTTCCTAGTTATAGGTTTAAGAGGTAAATAATGAGGGTGAAGAAGAAGAGCAATAACAGAGGGATTCCCCTCAAACATTTGTGGATGTAATCTCCACAACTATTGATGAAATCATTGAAGTAAATCTACAAACATAATAATATTCATGAACCACATTGATTAGTGTGGCCATGAATTCCTAATAACAATAGGCATATATCTCTATCCTAAAAAAACCTTGTGAATTGGACTTCAAGTACACTTTTCTTATATCTGATGCTTTATATCAATCCCCTTGAAAAAAAAATTTCCCTGATTCAAATTTATTAATAAATAACTCATGTATCAATGGAATTATGACTGTCTTGAATCATTTGAGAGTATCATGAAATATATATTGAGAGAAAAATTGTTAATGTTTAATAATGAAGTTAATGTTCAAAATTATTATGTGGTATACCTAGACATGTCCTTGGGATATTTCCTCTCACAAACGAATGATTTAGGTAATGAAAATATCATTTATTATCTTATTATATCAATTCATGATGTTTAGACATTCTATTCAGATATCACAAAGATATGACTGGTGTTAATTTTTTCCATTCATGAACTACAGAACTACTTAAAACACCAGGTAGTCAATTTCCCACTCTCAATTATTCAAAAAAATTATCCACACAATATCTTATGTTGACATGCAATTTGGAATGGTGGGTGGTATTCATAATGTTGTTTGAAATATTGTTCATTCCATAGGATGTAGTGAAAGACCAGGCTTTAGAATATTTTCTTCCAGATGACCCATCTACAGAAATGACATTATAAAATACTGAATTTCAAGATGAAGATATCTTTTACATTCAAGACTGACTCTAGATATTGTAAATATATTTTAACAGTACCTCCATGAGCCCAACACCGAAGATATTGGAATAACATATGATCACCAATGGTTGGTTGGTCACTAAAAAGAATGTCAACTAATGATTTTTATAAACATAAATAATTCATTTATCAAAACATATGAATAATCTTTATTATTGGGGTGTCACTAAATTTGTGATTTATAGAAACATCTTAAAATAAGTGACCTCTCAAAATGTTACTATATAGAGACACATCCTTTACTGATGTTTTTTAAGAAACATTGAAAAATAAAAATCACTAAATTTTTTATGTTTCTAGAAACATATAATGTAGTGGCGCCTTATTTTTGTGAGTACTGTTTACAAATTTTGGTATGTAAATGGAAAAAATGACAAGCAAAGTGGATTTTTTATAAAAATTTTGAAATTAGGTTACATTTAGAAACATTTTGAAAAAATATCACTATTTTTTATTTTTTGAATTTGTATTTTATTTTTTTTAATATTAAAAAAATACAAGCCATTTCTCTCTACCACACCACACCTACAGTACACTCTATCTCTGTCTAGTACAACCTCTACCCCACCCAATAGTATAACCCTACCTCTAATACAGGCTCACCCCTCCAATAGTACCTTGATCACACTGCACTCATACAGTGCCTTTAAATTCAAGTTTCTGCCTCACTCACCTCGTCCCCCATATAGTTTCCTCCAGTTTCGTGCCACTCTACCAAAACAATGACACACAATCCCCACTATACTACCCCAAGAATCAAATCTCAAACTTCCCCTTCCATATCATAAGTGGAAACCAACCAACCTATTTGAATTCTTATTAGTTAATTGTGTGATGATATATTTTTGTATATATTTACATATTTCAAAATTAAAAATATTATATATATATATATACACATATGTTAATATTAATATATGTTTACATTTTATATTTTATATTATATATATAAATCTTTATTTTATATATTTTGTAAATAAATGATTCTATATTATTTGTATATATATTATATAAATTTTTATTTATATGTTTATATATTATGCATATATATTTATAATATATATATATGTGTGTGTGTGTGTTTACTTATATATGTGTGTCGGTATATATATATAAGATTATATTTTATGAATATTTATATGCTCATATTATATATATGTGTGTCTGTGCTTATATTATAAACATATATTTGTTTTTATATATATATATATATTAATATATTAATATAATTAAATTAATAAATATGTTTTGATGTATATATTTACATATTATATATATATATATCTCTGCATGTGTATGTCATTATATATATGTGTGTATGTGTCTGTGTATGTTTATATATATTAATAAATATATTTCAATCTAAATTTATATTTATATAGATGCAGATAATAAATCTATAAAATATATATATTCATTGATGTTTCATCCAAAAAATCACTAATTTATCACTTTTTTTGTAAACATCACCATCATAGTGATTTTTTTTCTAGAAATAAATCAAATTTAGAGACATTTTTTAGGAAACTTCACAAAGTTATCCATACTTTGTCTAGAACTGTATCTAAACAAGTGATGATTCTGAGGAAATGCTGATAATTTAGTTATGTTTTCGATGAATTGTTTCTCATTTAGTAATGTTTTGGACGTAAGATCTCTAATCTGGTGAGATTTGTAGGAAAAACTACTAATATTTTAATTTTTTGGGTAAACATCCCTAACATAGTGATGCTTATAAGGAAATTACACTAATTTAGAAATGTTTTGGAGTAAATGATGTTAACTTAATGATGATTTTATGAATCATAATCAATTTATAGATTTTTTATGAATCTATCCTTATTTGTGAAATATTATTGGATATTTTTATATATTAAAAAAATAGATTTATTTTTTAATGTTTTTTTCTAAATTCTAGTTATTTGTTGTGTGGAGCAATTTTCATCTATCTAAAAAAGGAAAAATATCCACTCTTTATTGTTTTTAGAATTTTAAAAAATAATGAGAATGAATATCTGGCCCTAACTATAGGCATAGAACTGTATCTATATATACTAGCTGAGTAGGTAGGCGTAAATGGGTATTCAAATTTGGTAATCAAACATATCAATGGGTATTATTCCATCAGGAAAGAAGAACTAATCCCCCCATTTACCATGTTTTATGTTCAATGGAATAATTCACCTTAAAACCAACATAAAATACGATCCGATGATTGATGAATTACCTAGAGTATGAATAAACAATTATAAAAACTCCTATGGTACAACCAAACAAGGATGAAATAGTCATCTGGATTGCACTTCACTGGGTTCTTTCGACATTTTTCATGATAGAATACAAGAGATGATTTATATCATTCATATCACCAAACCATTTTGTCTTTACACTATGTTGATAATGCTAATAATAGACATCCATCATAATAGAGCACACCAATAAAACATAATATGGGAATACGAAATCCAACTACCCTCAACCAACTGCACTTTTTATGATTGACCAAATCACTAAAAAGTCCTTTATAATGGATTCTTTGATGAAGTCATTCTTAGACGTATCAATGGAGAAGAGGATACTATTTTCATAAATGAAGTACATATGGGTGCCTCTAGTATCAAACAGTCAGGATATAGTATTTCTTACCAAATATTAATGATTATAAACATATTTCCTTTAATGTCACTATATTGAATTTAATTCAAAATAAAATTTCATTCATTCCAAGTGCATGTCTAATTCATATATCAACCCCACAATTGGTACATACATCCAAATTCTCCAAGACATTTCTATATGGGGAATTGATGTTGTGGGGACACACCCTCTAGATATGTACAAAATGTTAAAATATATCATAATAGTTTCTAATTTATTATTCATATGGGATGAGGAAATACCCATCAATATAGTTGAATACAAAATAACGTTTAGCTCTGTAAAATCCAACATCATTATTACATTTTCTATTCCTCATTCAATACAAACATCCAATGTAAATAATTTCTATTCTGCTATGGTGGAAAACTTGTACTAGGAGTATAATTTCAAATCCAACCCTTCATCCAACTGTTATACAGTGTCTAATGGAAAGATATATGCCTTCAATAAAACCCATTAAAACATACTACAACAGATAGTGGTTTAGGATAATATGTTTTTTACCAATAAACTCATTCATTCTTTGTGATCCTACCAAACAACAACATGTACCACCATATTCTTAACCCTATATTCACTTGTTTGAGGGATAAAAGTAGTCCCTCTATTATTGTTTAATTAGAATCACATAGTATTTCCATCTTTGACTAGATATCCATGAATGATAAATTCCAAAAATGACTATATGAATTATAGTGACTCAATGAGAAAAGGTTTCACATTATTCATCCTTTCCAGGTCATTCAAAATATGATAGAGTGAGCCTTTAAAAAGGACTACCTTTTCTAATTACTCAATGGAGAACATGTATCATTCTTCATAAGATTGATGATACCAGCAAGGAAGTATATAAATCTCAAGTTAATTTTGGAGGGACCTTACTCTGTCAATATGGCCCGCTAAAAAGGAACATATTCCTTGATTTTAATGGATAGAGATATCTTCATGGACCCCACCAATGAAATGTTTCTAATGATTTAAATTATTTGATCAAGAATCCCAACATCTTTAATACAAGATGTTAAAATATGTAACATCACCATCTTTATTTCATAAAGATATACTCCATGGAATATAGACCATATTGAATGACACAATGATGAAATACACCATTCATCCTTACTGTATGTTATTAAATTTGATGGTTAATGTCCATATCATTTTACATTAATAATCCCATAAAATACCATGAGAAAAGATACTCCTTATGATTCCATGAATTTGGGCCTCTGAATCAAGTGTATGCACCAGTGAAATTCCTCTAACGACTAAGCAAGTCAAGCTTCCAATTTTTCAGTATGTGAGGAAGAATTGATGGGAAACTACCATGCACAAGAAAGACGTATAAAATTATATAGACATAAACGAAAATGGGCCCCTATCTAGGTATAATAAAAATAATTATCACTTACATACCACATGATATAAAGTTGCATGGTTTACATAATTATAGAATGATGTAAAACCCAAGTATCATTTCAAAATGTGTTAGGGAGAATAAAAATATTCAATGTGGGTACCCCCACCAAACCTCTAATAAAGAAATACACATGTCTTGATTATAATTACAGTAAGATATGTAGTGATTCTAAGACCTTATTTCCTAGTTCTAACCAACATTATATGGGAATAATGTCCCCCTTTCCAATGCTAAACATGATTGATGTAGGGAACTATTTTGAAGACGTATTTGTGGCATGATTATTTCTCCTACAAGATACATTGAGATGTCTGGGTCATTTCACATAGATCAACCACATTATTTATTTCCATGTTGGGTTAGTTAAATCCTTACCACAATATGTTAAATTAAATGGAAAATTTCATTGGTCTATGATGATGAATTCCACGATCTTTCTGAGATATACATATGGAGTGATTCTACTGTAATGAGATACATAATGATACACAAATTTCCATCATTGGCTCAGATGAAAATGTTATCATCATTCAAATCAAATTTTCTATGTACTCACCACATGATTTTAAACTTCTTGGGATTTTAGAACTACATATGGCTTGATTCTCATTATAAAGACTTATGTAGAAATTCTCGAAAATCACCTCATGAAAAAACCATGAAAAAACCAATATTTCTATATCTGTCAAATGTGTTTACCTTGTGTGGTGGAAGAAATCAGTAACACTCCTTTTTCCCACACCGAGCATAGATCTTGTGGGAAAACGTGTTTTGGTTAGGATTTTCCCTGCATAATTAAGGAATAATAATTCACATTGGTGTTACCATAGTCATAGTTACTAGACCTTAAAAGGATTAATTTATTTCCTTACCCAATTCTATTAAACATCATGGGTCTCTTAAGAACTACGTATGTGTTAATTATCATTACAATTAGATAATTAGTGACACTCATATCCCATATCCATGACTAAAAACAATACATGAATTGTCCACTCTCTTCTATGTATGTGTCAAAACTACATAAGGGGATTTAAAGTGGGTTTTCAAACCATGTGTGAGCCTGTATTAAACCTCATTCCCCGTTAAATAATTGAATAATTGTGGGAAATTATCTCTATAACTACATGTGGTTTTATTCTAGTTCATAAAAAATACATAGTGACATTAGGTTGGGTTCTCTAGTTTATCTGTAATAATATTTTCCAAGCTGGGTGACCCACATCCATACTACAAGATGTTAAACTGAAAGGAAAAGGTTCTCATTGTGTGATGATAAAATTCATGATCTTCCCTAAGAACTATGTGTTTCAAGATTCTCATCCCAATGATATATGTAGTGAAATCTAGACCATGATTCACTATCTCAACCATGGGGAAAGGAAAAAATTCCACCTCCTGTATACAAACAAAATATTTGTAAAGGATATATTAATTTGGGTTCCCCTATTTAGGGTTCCAACAAGGAACCTTAGTTGTACTAACCTATATATGAGTTAAGTATATGAAATATAAAATAATATTAAATAAAAATATTTTTCCAAAAACATCCATAATACATGGTATATTCAATCCACACATAATACTCATACTCTATGACACTTTCAGATCATCAAAATAATTCTTCATCTACTAGTGATGATTCTCATTGTGCTATAACACAACCAAATTAGATATGCACAAATTAACACATATAAATTTAATTTCATCCAATTAACGCCACTTTTTGAATATGATGTACCATTCCCTTGTTTTATTTCTATAATATATCCTAATAAATTGGTTTTTAACTACATGTAAATTATAACTCATGAGAATCATTTTCTTTTTTCATATTTTTAGATGAAATTATGTTGGATTCCTAATTTTTAATTAAATTTATGGTCATACTCCACATACATTACAAATATAATATCTATCAATACAGGAACCCCCCAAGATCAGGGTTTAGAATTTCCTCCCCAGTGTCTATAGTACGATGGAACGAAATTGGCCTAATAGGCCACATATAACCTATAATTACCAATATTCCATGATACTATTTGTATAAACTAAAAAAACATGCACCATATTAACCATGTTTGGCTTAGAGATATATGGGAGAACTTTTCCCCCATTCACAAATAATTTTGAAATTTAATGATCCTCACATATTCCTGTTCTTTTCTTCATCAAAAAAACTATTTTTTAATGAAATATAAATCATCAATACCCCTATTTATCGATTAGTATCAGAACGTCTATACTCATAAGAAATCAGTTTCTTGACTATTCACTAACACACCCTTGTTTCAATTGCATATATCACCCACATAATTGACCTACCAGCCACAGGATGCAACGGTTTGATAATCCAGTAAAATTTTTTAGTTGCCACTGCATATATTATCCCCCAAAAAGGGGTTTTCAACTAGTGGTAATTTTATCCAAGTGTGAGATTAATCTATCTCAATAAGCCCTTTTCCCCATACCACTATTCATTTTCAAATATCCCTATATTAAAACATACAACATTTCCTTTCTCATACAAGAAAGTGATTGTGTATTCTTGGAACGATTACCATGTTAGGGGAGAATTATGAACCATTCAGTCAAAGATAAAGAACCTAAATTACCATCCCCTAATTTTCATACTATATGAATTAAAACTACATATAATAATGTCATATTTTTAAGAAATTATAATCCATAGAATAACTTCTTACTCAAAATTCATTAATTTATATATCAACTCCATCATCATATGATGTAAAACATCATGTTTAATGTGTTGGTATCGCAAAATTAAACTACACTATGCTCTAAACCTTGTAATAAATGGCCCATTATCACTATAAATTTGTTACATAATACAACATACCCTCCTTAAAAAAATAAAAATCCATACCTTAGTGTATTCCAATTCAGGTATAAATACTATAAATATACATTATTAATTCTTAGACAAATTCCTATGGAATACCAACCTCCATTATATAATGAAATATGGATCTTCAAAAACTCCCTAACGATGGTTTGTATAGTTTCATATTACTTTAGAAATCCTATGTGCAACAATAAAATAACATAACCCAGTTGGATTTTCAAAAGTATCTCACATAGAGGGCCTATTGAAAAAATGATTCCACCAAATAACTATGTTATAACATGTTTGAGTAAAAAATTTATATAGTCCCCCCACATTTTTTTTAACAGAGTTAATTTCATCCCCATGAGAGACCTCTACTATTCCCATTATCCTTGATAATGGTATTTTAGAAACCACTTTTTTTATTTTTGTGTCTTTTCAAAACAAACATGTCTGTTATCATTTCTTTATATTCATAAATCACAATATTTTAACATAAAATTTCTATTCTGTTATTTTAAGCAGGTTAGAAAATTCGTGGGAAAAAATAATAGTTTGGATCATCATTTAAATACTTATGGTCCATGTTGTTTGACCTAAAACACCAGTCTCAACAGGCTTGTCTCGAACACCATAAATTGCATACACAGTAGACATAATACTTACCTATATGAAAACACAAAAAGGGAAATCTTGATATAATTCATGTCTTTGATCACTAGACATATGATTTGAATAGTTTATGAAATAATCGAGTAAATAATGTGTAAAATGAACAAAAAATTTTAAGATAGAAACAATAAATTGGTGGCTTATGAAAACCCCAAATATTTCCTTCTAATATTTATTCATGTTAGGGAGAGGAAAAAACAGAAAGATAATATGAAATACACATCTATTGTAGGGATTTCCATAGGACCCTTGATATATTCTAACTATGCTTTCTAGGCCCCATGATTTACTAAAACAATTATATCATCGTTAAAAATTTGATAAAACTGAAAATCCGACAATCTATTGTTAAAATAGATCAATGTTCTCTATAGTAATCTTATAACTAGATTATTTTCTTTAAGAATGAATATTATTCTATGGGGAGTCTTTTTTGACATTGATAAATGTGTTTCTTACAATTTTTTTAAAAATTCATGATGATGTCATCAATTAGATAGAAAATGTAAAGTTTGAGTAGTAATACATCTTTATTTTAGAAGAATGATATGATTATATTTACATGTGGTGAAAGAATTTGTGAGATATATATATGAATAGTCCATGAATAGAAAAGTCAGTGGTGTAACTCTCCTTTTTCGAGTGGGAACCGACTATAGAGAAGGTACCGACATGATGGGTTGGGACTGTATCTCGATAATGATACTGACTAGGGGTTAGGGGTAGCATTCCACTTAGTATGGAGTAGTGAATTATTCTTTGTTGTACTATGTGGAACGACCATTCTCCCTAATATGATGGTGTGTGCCATGCTTGCACGATCCATAAGGTGCAACCCCTCTTACTTGAGGAACGTGCAAACACCAACTTCACACACCACCTCTACACACCACTTTAGTGGAAGAGAAATAAAGGCCACCCCTACATAGGGTACCATCATGGGGTTCTTATTCCAGCTACCTACACTGATAATATTCTTCGACTACGGTTCCCTATTTTCCTATAAATATGATTGTAGGGATCCAAATTGGTAGCCTTACAATATTGTTTGAAACCATAATGCTTTGGACATGCATCCCCTTCAGCCTATTCCACTAAAATAAGTCAGGTAACCCATTTCAACCCATTAAAATAGTTACTTATAGTGGAATTTAAGACCGTTGTATTTCAAGGGTCCTAAATAGAAGACACCTTCATGAATAATCTATTTACCCCTAGTGGAAAACCACTTATGAGTAGCCAATTCCCTAATCAGGGACCTACACGAGTCCCATCCAAGGACACCTGAGGAGAGCCATGGTTCCTAGGATAAAGCCTCTCCGAATTTTTGATTCCTAGGAGGTCATTTTTCCATGGAATATAAATCTCATGCATACATGCCCCCCCAGTTCAATGCACTTCCAGCTCATCCCAAAACATACAACAAAACAAATTATCTCTAATCTAGGACCTATGTTATCTCCATTTAATGATACCAATGACATGACACTTCTTAATTTGGTTCCCTCATTTGACACAAACTAAAATTGAAAGCCCCGCTAAATCTTTCACACTTTAATACCCAAACTTATAGGCACACCAACATGTTTCCCATTTATCTATTCATTACTTCATTCAGAGGTTCCCCACACATTTCATGTCTAATAAATAGGGTCCTTATAGTTCATGTGATTATGTATCCCTTCAGTCCTGAGGACCTAGATCCTTGGTAATGTTTCAGGTTCTCTTTATTCTCATGTATAAGGGTGAGTAATCATTCATCCCCTTCTAGTCTCTACCTCTAGTTCAAGGCGGGGTGGGTGAGTATCAAACTCCCTATAACATGAAATGAGATCTATATATCATCCCATGAACCAATTTTATAGAATCCCTTATAGTGTGAGACCAAATAAATTCTTTCAGGACACCTACTGATTCATCGATTCCTCCTTATCCATGCACATGGTCTGTAGCCTAATAGATCACAAAATGTGAAAATCCATGTTACCAAAAAAGGTGGGAGATGAGAAGTTAAAATCCCATTATCTCCCTTTGGAGCCTAGGGTATAAAAACCTGAGGTATGTTTCACCTCCCAGATGAGGATCATGTGGCTATACATATAATTTACTTCTAATTATTTTACACATTCAGTAATTAATCATGTGGTCTTAGAGGTTATCCATGATCTTGGAAACATTATGGTCAGATTCATGTTTTGGTACAGAATATTCCTTCATATATTCATATTTCTTTCCATTAGTTGTACTCTATTGGGTTGGGTCCTCACGGTCAGGTATCCAAATATATGTAAAAGCATATTTTGTGGTTCCTCAGATTTAATACATACACTTTTCTGTCTCATCGAGTTTGAATCATGTCTTGTTAATAGTTAATAGTTCTCATGGAATCTCTACAATCCCAAAATATGGGGAATCATTCCATGTGTAAGCCCCAACTAAACTATGGGAATCCAATTTGTTATAATCGCAAATCACACTAAAACCATTGGATATCATACTAAGTATAATCCCTAAATATGTCATAGAAAACCATCAAGACATCATCCTTAGGAGTAATACCTAATCGTATCACTATACACATCATTATTCTTGATCCCAAACAAATATCCCTAATAACTATTGAATAATACACAGAATTAATCCCCAATCCAATCTTCTCAAATTTTTATACTCCCATGCGATACAGACCTTTAGAGGTCCTATATAGGGATAGTTAATCATGACCAAACTATGTGGGATTTGAATCTCTTGAAAATGGGATATGTAGGAAACCATGTCAAGGTAAAAACCAAACACCCCAAGTGATCAAAATTCTCTCTAGTCCAGATTACAGATAGTTTTTTTTCATCATGAGAATCTATATTCCTTCCATGTTCTCTTGACTTCATCGACATAAGTCCCAAACCAAACCCTAACTTGAATCCTCTCACTTATACGTCCTTACAACATGACATAATACTTCATGGTTTGGTCCCAATCACATGACCTTAAATGGTATGATGTGTAACATTAAGTGGCACTGAACTATGTGTGTTTTGATTACTCTATTGAGGATAAAATGAAATACCATCTCATGGGTCCAATATCAACACCAAAATAATCCCCATCCCCATGATAATGAAAAACTGTGGAGCACCCTTCTGTGTCACTCAAAACCGGTGTCATTATAATACCGAAAAGGAATATAAAATTAGTGTATAATAGGGTAACATTCATAATGAAACTTACTTATATAATGATATTTCATTTGATAAATAACCTCATATATATATACAAATGATAATAAATTTCATACATGATAATAATTGATTGTTATTTCATGGGTGACCCTTGTCATACAAGATAATTAATGAAGGATTGCAGAACATATAATAAATATATAAGAGTGACACATTATAGGAAACAATTACATCAAAAATGGTGGGATGATCCCAACCTCCCATTACATCAACTAATGTTAGTTCATAAGTATTATTGTTCGGACATCGCAATGAGTGCCTACCATTGAAAACAGTGTCTGTCATGAACATAGAACCATTATGTTTTTCCGATTCAATGAAAAAACTCATTGTAAACCACTCAAATTGAGTTTTGATATCTTTTTGACATAATGTTTTTTCCATAAGTATTAAAAAACATCATTCGATCTCAACGTGGAATTTTTGGAAAAAAAACTAAGATTGGGGGATTATATTACTTTCATGGTAAAATTCCTATGTAAAATATACATACTTATTTATTTCCCTTTTATAATAAAAATACCATAATTTAGTTTTTCTTCAATATATTACACTTATTTTTTATCTATTACTACCAAAAATAGATATTGAAGATGACTTTTTCATTCTTGATAAATAGACATTACATTTATATTATATCTTAATATAAATAAGTACATACTTCTTTTTCTAAATATTCACCTAAACCATAATGGTAATAAAATTGTATCTAATATTTCTATAATAATACATTAATATCTAAATCATCAATAATAAATGTCAATATTCAAGATTATCCATTCCATAAATAATTTTTATTCAGGACACCTCTAAAATATTTGCAACAACACTATCCAATGAATCCAAAAATAATAATAAAATATTTTTTTATTATTTTCATTAACATTTTACCATAGAAAAATAATGGATCTTATAATTTTACAAATAAATCTTATGAATAACATCCTTTTAAATTCCCATAAAACATTCCAATACATTCCCAAAATAATCAAAATCATCATATAACGCCAATGAAAATATAATTTATCACATAAAAATCAACCTTAAACTAATTCACTATATAAAATATAATTATATTGAATATCTTTTATAAAAAAAATTAGTAAAAATCACGATAGATAATAGAGATCACATTTTCATAAAATCACTAATCTGTTCCAGTTTTATAAACCCGATCCAATTTAATTTATAAACATCCATCAAATATTTATCTGAAAAAAAAAATTCTCACAATTGAGAACTTATTAAGGGATTACATACCCTCAATCACGTGTTTTTACTAAAATGTAACCTAACCAATATATTAGTTTTATATGTTATTTGTACCACTCAATATATAATTAAAAATAATTAATCAAAAAATACTTTATAATAATACATAAATGTATCATGCTTTTAATAATATGGAATTTCATCAGTAAAACACTTCTGAAACCTAATAATTGAATTAAAAAAAGAATAAATTATTATTCTTCCTTCTTAAACCATTAACTATGATTTATTATCATATTCCATAAAAAATATTTCTGACAACATGAAATATTATTCATGTCATAATATTCATCAAAATAAATTTTAAAAAACTTATTGCTTTTAATACAAAAATAATATAAAAATAACTCATACCTTTTATATATCCTTATTTGTCTCTTGATCATAAATATTAACACCATTAGTCATACAAACTCATTTATCATTATCCTTATCTATCTTATTATGAAATAGATTTACATTACTACAATATATTCCAGTTTTAAAACATTCATCCATCAATTATTCCTTATAGAAACAATTGTTCCCATATTTTTAATTAACTGATCCTTTTTATTTTTATCAGAAAACAATTTCCTAATGCACTCCTTTTCTAAAAAACAACTTCCATTTCTATTGAGAAAATACCATGGGTACTTTTTCCTGAACTGATAACATGTGGAAAATTGAACACCCTATCCTATATAGTCATTAAAGCCTGAAATTTGATAAAATTACACATTAAAAAATTTTAATGGGTTTGGAAACTCAATAGATTTTATGTTTTTAATCACGTATCATGATAGTATTTTAGGCACAATCATAAGGTTAGTCCTTTCATATCACAAATCTTTCAGTTTCTAAAGAGAATAATCATTTCACATTCAAAAAAAATTCAGCATTAATATTACTTTACCTAGTTCTAACCATTGACTAAAAAATATAAAAAATAGGGTTTCAAAGAGTATCGTTTAATCATATAATTAGGAAAAATAACCCCAAATCATTGCATATAACGTTCTATCTTTGACACCATAGATTTAGTATATGTCATCCATAGTCATCATCTATTCAAATCCTTCATAATAATTCATAATAAATGTTAATTATTCAATGTATATCCCCCATACATGTCAAAATAGGTACGATGTAAGGAAAGACCCATCTTGGGGCATAATGATATTTGAGATATACTAGAACAACTATTTTTAGGGATATTTTACCTATAAAAAATTATCTAAACCACATAGACTTATAGAATATATACTTTAATGTATTGATAGTAAAACCACGTAATCTCTATATTACCATAACTTTTGGATGTTATCTTATACTTACACTTATAAATAGGGGTTCCCCAAAAAATATATAATCAAAATTTCTAAATATTAACTAAAAAAAAATTGGATACCAACTAAGGTGAACCAATTATTTTGTATATAAATAATACATCTTATTATATTAATATTAAATACATAAAATTTAAATTCATTCCAAAACTATAATGGATTAGTTTCTTTTGAGACAGTATATACATACATTTTAATCAGATATATTATTACTCATCTCTCAAAAACTCCTTCCCACACTGTACCTTTCTCTAAATACCCTTCAAAATACCATTATTCAAAACATAGTAAAATGAATCATAGGAAAGGTTGATCTCATATACTCATTGAAGTTAGTTAAGGGTGATATCAATCGATGATCCAATATAATTATTAGATAAGTATAAAATAATAGTTTCATGATCATAAATTATAGACTTCAATCATGATATATTATGGATCATATTCATGATTCATGGAATAAAACATTTTCATTTAAAATGAAATATGTCAATATGGTGATAAATCATATTAAATCAATCATGAACCATAATTTAAAATCCTAAAATGACATTTTACAAATGTGTGGCACCATCAAAAGAAATTAATCCTTTAAATTTTTCATGATTAACTACTAATATCATTAAAAATAGTGTTTCACGATTTAACATATGTCTCTATTATCATAGTGGATTATTAATCACAACTTATTATCCATATTGGATCAGTAATCCTTAAATATTTCTCAAAGTGTGTCTATCATCCCTCTATATTTATAATACTAGATCGAGAACGTCAACTTGTTTTACATAAATATATCATGGTATATAAATTGTTATCCATTGAATATGATTTGTATATTATTCAATTCAAACCCCTCATATAAATAAACCCATAAATATTTCATCAATAATTTGATAAACCATTATTCGTTTAATAAAATCATAATTCATAGAAAAATAATGTTTCATGATAATTTCATCTATTAAGCATATAATAAACCATGGGAAATGAATATGTTTTTTAAAATACAATGATAATAAAAATTCCAAATTAAAAATAACTATAAGGTTGGTATAATTTGATAATATACTAACTAAATAATAATTTACATAAAATGATGTTATCACAAATTAATAATGTCTTTAAAAGAACATTGAACTATAAATGGTTGAAAATACCAATTTTTTTAAATATCATATTAATAATAAATTTGTTTATGAAATATAATTGAAATAATTTTTTTTGAAATATATCCATGATACCTTAAATAATTTCTTCAATGAACTGATAATTTATAATGAAAGAAAATTTCATTCATGTCATAAACATTAAAATAATAATTTTATTCACACATTAAGTAAAGAGTACCTCATTAAAAAAATGAAAAGAATATTCCATTGATTTTTTATAAAATATAAAAAATTTATTAAAATTATTTTATAGATTAATATATTAAAATTATGAAATTTCATGAAAATATTATATGAACAAACATGTATATTGAATAAAATTATTCCCAAATAAGAGAAAATGATGCATGTTTTACTAAAAACACTTTCCTTACCATCTATAGTCTCACATAGAGAGAAATGTTAATATTAATTCAAAATTAAATGATTAATTAGATGATTAAAAAAATAAATGTATTTTTAGGTAATTATCATGATATTAACATAAAAAAATTCAAGGATAAACAATACCAATTAAAATGTGATTTAAACATTAATTCATTTTGGATTTGGTAACATCTTTTCTGTATGAACCATTAGTGAATAAAATAAAATGAAACATTATCTAAATATATATTACATGACTTAATTAAATGTCATATCAGAGGGGTATTATATTCATCACTTTAATGAATCATATGTTTAATATGGGATATATATTATGAATACAAAACTGTGATAAGAAACCCTTACCAAAATTCATATATTGCATTAAATTCATTAAAGAATCAGTTATATTAAATATATATATTTTTTTAAAATATATTATTGAAACATTGTTTGTGATAAAAAATATTATTTTCAATTCCATAATAGTTTCCTTGAAAATGTCAATTAGGTGAAAACTAGTCTTTTTCCATCCATTTTTCATTTTTATGGTTCCTATTCAAGAACCGTGGTCATAATTTCTACATAAAAAGCATTTTTCCAATAAAATAATTATCACATAAATTCCACATATGTATTTTTATAATTATTTATAAAAATAAGCGATGATAAATGAATTACATCACTTTTTGTATATGATAATCTGTATGTATACAATGTTGATGTTTCTTCTTTTTGATGGGTGGATCAAAAATAAGTAAATAATTAATCAGCATTACATATCAATAATAATATCATAAATATCATATATGTATTTTAAATAGTTTATTATTATCTTCCATGTAATGTGGTGATGAAATATGAATTACATTGCTACATGGATATGTTATGTTGTACATACGCTCAAGTGATGTTTTTGATTTCTTTTTGAGTGAATGAATGTTTATAATGGACAGTAAATAATTATAATAAGAAATTGATATTTAATACATTAAATAAATTATTTTATAATGGACACCATGACTTTAGGTGATTTATAATAAGATATAAAATTGAAGATTCTTAGTTAATTGTTATACATTTTCATTAAGAAATAACTAATTTAATAAACAGTAATCTATGAAATGATTTTCTTTTTGAAGGGAAGTAATGCATAGGATTAAAGGAATGAATATATGATGGTATTCTGGTGGTAATTTTCTTATTTAAAAGGACTAAACGGTTTGAGGATGACAAAATAAGATCTTCCCTTTTATAACAGATAAGAGTTACACTATTGGAGTTATTTAATATTTATATTAATATAAATTAATTATAATTGTAGTGTCTAAAAATTTTATTATATTAAAAATATATAATGACACTAAGCCTAAAAATTATCTTATAAATTTTTTTTTCACATGTTTACATTATTTTTTTACACTTATATATTTGTCATAATCCTCATTAACCATTTTGATGATTTCGACAATATAAATATTTTTTACTCTTTAAGGGGAATGATTATTAACAAAAATACAAGTTACCCATAACTGGATAAATTATAATATTTTTTACAATATTCAATTCAAATTAATAAATATTAAATTTTTTACATTCAAATATTTTACTTAAATATTGTTCATTATAAAAAATAATTATTATCATTTTTTAATCTATTCAGTAACATAAACATTAAATTAACCAAAATATTAATTGTATTATAATATAAACACTTCACAAATCACAAATATGTCATATTTATCAAACTCATTGAATAAGAATATTTACCCAGATTTTATCTCTTTTAGTATTTTTACTATCAATTATTCAATTATTTTATTAATTGGATAAATATTGTATTAATATTACTTAAGAATTTATGTGAGGAATTAAATATATAAAAATAGAGAAAGAAATTACATTATAAAAATGATAATTAATATTTTAAATATAAATTTATAACTTTACTTATCATATTTTTTTAACTTGTAATAAACATTTTGGGATATTAAATTATTGAGAGTAACATTTTTTCTTTATATTTTCAGAAAAATAATATAATTATCATAATACAACAGAATTTCCCAAAGTTGAAATTTGTTTTATATTGGATGATAATGGTATAAATACACATAAAAACAGAATAATTTATTGTGATAAGAAAATTTTAATTCCATCCTCCATAGCATTAACCCTGTTTTATTGGTTCATCCCTTCATAGAGAGAAATCATTTTACTATCATTATTTTTAATAAAAACCAAATATAAAAAGAAAATGGTTAAAAAAATTATCATAATTTTTTTAATTATGGGATAAATTTATAATGTTTTATGTTTTTAGCAAAAAAATTACTTTCAAATTAATACGTAAAATACAACAAAACCAGTTTTTCGATAAATGAATTTTTTAAACATAAAATTAAATTTGTTCTAATTCCATTATAAGTAAATAATTATCAGTGTAATATAATTCAATTGAATATTTAATCAATAAATTTAACTACGTAAATATTTTATCGGGGATTATTTGGTTAATTTGGATTAGAACACGTAGTCATTATAAAAAAAAATTAGAAAAAAAATCTTTGAGACCCAAAAATTAACATATAAAAAAATAATGTTTAGTTTTGATTCATTTGTAATTAATTTTAATATTTAAAATTAAATGATTATGAGGTTACTTTAAGAAAATATTATTATTTTATTTGACCTTTTTAATTGAATGAAAAGACAGTTTTATGATAAACATTATTTTTCAATATTTACTAAAAAATAAATATTTTTATAAAAAGCCAATATATCTCATTAAGTTATTTTCAAAATTATTGTTTTAAAAATTACTTTAAAATATTTATTTTTATAATTTGTATAATTTAATTATATTTAGCATGCCCAAAATACAACAAAAATCACTTTTGAATAAAATTTATTTTTGAAGCATAAAATGACCACTCCAAAATAAATAAGTGTTTAATTCCAAAATAATAATAATTAAATTTTTATTTATTAGAAAATTATAGGTATATTTTATAATTAAGTCACTCATATTAATACACTATAATTCAATATCTATGTTATAATTTTCAAAATAAATTAATTATATTCTTATTATATATTTCAACTCACACACGGCTCGGTCTTACATATTATGAAAGCTATGGTATGTATTATTGTTTTAAAATAAGATTTAGGGGAGTTCCATTATTTCACATTTAAATATATTTCACCAAGGTAATTTTATTTTGGCCATTAAATGTTTTATTTTTTAAAATACCATTATTGAAAACATATATTATAAAGAGGGATAATAAAATTTCTGTTAAAAATTAATATGGGAAAAGTACTGGTTACCAAAAAAACAAATATTTCGGTACTTAGATAAAGATAAAATGGGTGGGTATTAAAAATATATACCTATAAGAGTGAAGTGAAACATATTTAATATATAATGTTATAAGGAAAAAGGTCATGATAAATTTAACGACCATAAAACCATAAATATGGGATGGGTGAAAAGATCATCAAGTCATTAGAAATGAAGGTAAAAGTATAATAGTTTTATTTCAAAATAAATTTCCTAAAGATGATGGTTTCATTTAATATCTTGATAAATTAATGAAACAATAATATTTAATTGATTTCATTCTATTTAATATGAAATATTCTATCCATATATTATGCTTCAATCAGTTTCATTTGTTCTCATCAATTACTCTAATAAATATATATTCAAGGAATGTATTTTCTGATTAAATCAAAAAAAATATTTTAATTAATTATAAAATCCATTAGTAATTCTCTCCACAACAAAATATTTTTCAAACCATAATTATTAGCTAACGATATGAAATATGGGTAAATATAATACATTAATATATTCATCCTAAAAATTAAAAAGAGGGTTCAAAAAAGACCATTATATAAATACATAATATTAATATCCCTCCAAAATATGTCTCAACACACTCAATACCAAAAAATTTAATATATTTCGTCACATATTTTTTTAGATAGAAATTAACATTTATCTAAAGACAACATAAATTATCTAATAATGTAATATAAAAGAATAATTAATTTTTTCAATGTATATACTTATAAATCATGCTCAAACATTTTTAACATAACTAGAGTCAGCATAAAACCTCATTGAAAACACAACATATTCCAAAAATTATCCGCATCATTTTTCCTTAAATAATATAAAATAATATAAAATATATTATATGTATTGAAAAATGAAGGTATCTTAACCAATGATAACATAAATCACTTTTTCTTCAAATCAGTAATCAATTAACAGTGTATAATTACTATTCAATTTATATTGGAAAAATTTATCATCTATTTATACTAAATATTATTTATTATATCAACATCTGGTATTTATTAAGGGTTATATTTTACTCAATTATGTGTTTCAATAAAATATTAATTAATTTTTTAATCATTTTTTGGTTATCTTTACCAATAAAAATATTCTTGATATTATATAATGAACAAAACTATAGAACAATCCTTCGAAGTTTCATGATTATTATAATCAATTATATTAATGATATAAAAATGTCTACAACATAATTATTGAATCCAATCATATAAACACATAAATCATTCCACTTCTTTCTTAAACGATTAACATTGTTTCATATCATTATTCCTTAATAATACTATTAAATTATATTAAATATGAAATGTGTCTTAAAATTTATCAGACATAATAAAATTATTCTTATTCCCTTTAACTAATCCAATTCATTTCAAATAGCACGTACTGTTTCTAGTGAATTCATATTCTCATCCTCATCAGAAAAAAAAACTAGTACTCATATAATACTGATGATCATATTTTTTATATTTCCCCCTATGATGTAAATATCTATTATTACCATACAATATACTTTTAAAATATTCAAATTTTGTTGATACCTAATGGAATCCATTATATCCACCCATTTAAGAAACTTAAAATTTGACTTTCCCCTAGTAAATGTTTACACTATGTGATTCATTTCAACACCAAAACATCTACAAATTAATTTAAAACATATCCTATATTATTCTTACAATATTCTTGAGAAGATAAAAATTAAAAAATTTCACTCTATTATAATCAAAATAGGAACATCAATAACAGTTTATCTTTATCTTATTTTAAATTGTAACCCACCTTTTTATATCATAAAAATTTCATTAAATGGTTAAATATTTAATTATATAGAGTATATTTTGATGTTTAATAAATTATAAAATAATAACATAATGAACAAAAAATGTAAGAAAAAGAAAAATTAGCTAAATCAATTTAAATAATTCTACATATATTCATTATAAGTTACTTTTAAAAAATCTCTTATCCTAGGGATATACACCAAAGAAATGGGTGAACATATATCTGAATAAGAGAATAAAATATGTTGATACATTTAATGCAACCTACTTCCATATCAATATGAAATGAAAATATGAAAATAAGACATATCCTAATATATAGTACATGAAAAATTACTTGTAAATGTGGCTAAAACAATTTACACCTTTATAAGAAAATATAAAATATGTCATAAATCATAATTACAATATTCATTCACAAATTTATCAATAAAAAATTTCATCTATAGAGATTAATTATTTAGATAATTTATAATATAACTATCATTGTTTACAATTCATATAACATAATTAATGGAGGACACATTGATCCTAATAAATCAATTCACTAATAACCTGAGGAGAGTAAAGAACTGATCTCATATCAAAACATTGAATTCATAAGTGCATAATGTCATAAAATTTATATCTTTTTTACCTATAAAAATAGAATGTCGGTCTCATGCATATAAATAATCATATAAATAATTATTTTTACATCTATCCAGGTTCCCTTGGGTAATTAATATGTTCACATATTAACAATATACCAATATTTCATGAAAAGTTGAAATTTTATGGAATGATTTTGGTTGCCTGAATTTATAAAATATAGACTATGTAAAATGTATAATAAGATATAATTGATAAAAAACAGTGAAAAAAAAGTTTTTCATTTGTAAGGACATAATATATATTTCAGGATAATAAAGAATCTTTTAAAATTAACAAGACTTACAAAAAGGACTACTTGAATGAAAAGGGAGGTGTGTAGGATTTCATAACATTATTGATTATCTACATAAAACATTCATATGGAAACATGATACCTTTTAGGAACCCTTAGGTGAGTCACTGGGATGTAAAATTACCAAAAAATAAGGGTTTTTGAATTTGTTTGGACAGGAATGGGGAATAGTTTGTATTTATATTTGAAGAGGTGGGGGTATTGAAAGATTAAATACATGTTTTTTTATATAATTTAACTATTTGTAGGTGAAATCAATAAAAACACATTTTATAGGCAATTAAAGAGTGATATATTTTAGATATATGTTCAAGGACTTCAAAAAACTAACTTAAGCATCCATAAATATGTATTATTTTGAAGAGTCCAAAAAATAAAATTTATTTCAAAATTATAAAGTTTCATTCAAAAAAAGAAAACAAACATTTTTTAATGTTAATTAATTTTCTAATTTATTTTATTACTTAATATTTTTAATTATTATTGAATAAAATTTTCCAAAAATTTGTAATCCATATTACCTAATATATATTTCATAAAATTGAAGTGCACATAAAAAGGTAATTCATAATTTTTCTCCAAAAAATAAACTCGATATGAAAATTTACAAAAATGTAACCATAATATATTTTTTACATAATGATGGAAAAAATGTAATTTCATTCAACAATAAAATTAAATTTCTATAAAAAATCATCTTTAAAATGTAAAAATTAATTTATTAAAAAACCAATTTTATAGTAAGATAAGCATTCTCACTATTATAAAAAATATCTATGAAAATATTTTAATATATTATCAATTTAAAAAAGATTTTATAAGATTATTTGACAAAAACAAAAATTATTTAATGAACCTAAATTAATAATAAATAATATCCATAATTTTATTTTTATACAGCCTCCAAAAATAATAAAATTTGGATTATATCATATTATAATCCCAATGGTCACACAAATGTTTTTATGTATCAAACAATAATAATAATGAAATATTTTATTGACTAATAGTAATATTATCTATCAAATATATTTTCCAAAGGGATAAATTTATATGATGAAATTTCTAATAAAATATACCATTATTCTTATACCTCATCATTTATATTGATTCTATCAAGGTTCAATATCATTACTAAAATGTATTTTATTTTAAAAAATATCAATTTCTCTATTATAGTGATGTATGTGGATACAATGATTCCTTGGGATTTAGAAATCCCAAATTTTTTTATTTTTCATTATTTAAACTATATTATACTTCCCATTTTAATATTTAGTATTATATTCATCATTATTATATTATGAATGTTACATTATTAAATAATGAAAAAACTCTTCATGGTTTTAGTATGCATTTTCAATCCCATTAATGTTCCTTATTGTACTAGTTCATATCAAAAGATGATATTAAATGTTATTATGAAATTTAAATGTATATATATTTTCTTATATTTTAAAACATAAAAAAAGTGGATGAGATTAATGATTCAATTATTTAAATAACAATATTTTCTGGGTCATTATATCCCCCCAAAAGGAATTTCATCCTAAAAATAATTTCTAGGCCCCGAATGGTCTAATATAACATGGAAACGGTTTCCCTTTATCACTTTTATATATGGTAAAATGTTACCAATGTGAATAGTCCCCCACCACAACATGAAATGTACTATATGATGTGTTTTAACCGTCATTCCATTTTTAATAGTGTTAAGGGTATATGAATTTTCATCTCCCTAAAAGTTTTGACAACATAACCATCCATAAAAATTTCAAATCATACCCCACATCCTTGTATAAAATTATCCAAGATACATTTGATATAGTTTTTTCACAAATGATTTTAATGTTTCTTCCCGTACTTTTCAAGGATAAGGTCCTTCACAATGTGTAGATTCACCCTTCTCTTTTTATTATTCTACCCATGGGATCACTAGGTATACCCAAAATCCATTTCAACTTTGAGATCATATCTAACTATATCTTCATAAATCCTAATGTATATTATTTTTAAATCATTCCATTTATGGGGTCCTAATATTCTAGAGAATTGATCTGTCTTACCATCAGAATCAAAAAAAATAGTTTGAAGCATAACATGGAAGCCTTCTAATGTTCATATCATAATTCTTAAAAGATTAGTTTTCTTTTTTTCAACTTGATGTATTACCTAACCATATAATATTTGATGGTAAGAGGGAAATACATTATAAAAATACATTTTTGGTTTCCTCTGTTCCAATGGTTTAACTCCCTGACCCCAGTTACCCAGAGTTAGTGCATTATTACATAACATTGGCATGAGCACAAGAAAGATCAAGTATCTAATGACTGATTGGTTTAGTAGCCTTCTAAAAACTAGATACATTCCAAATGTTTAAATTACATCATTAAATGAAAAAATATAACTGTATATATTCTATAGTCCACACTCTTGTCCCCCCATACTATCCCTGCAGGTCATTCATAAAATACTTTTTCACATCCTGGGAATAATAAAACATAGAAAGTGGTGAGTTGAAATGCCCAGTAAGGATAACAATATAGGCAAATCATTCATAAATAAGCATAAACATTTAAAGCAATGAATAACTAAAACAAAAGATTTTTAAAACATGAACTTTAGCATAATATGGAAAAAATAAAATGAAATAATTCCATATACTTATTCACATGGATATTCTACTAGTCGAATAATCACATGCAATATCAATAACCACTTTCATAATGATGTAATGCATAATGCCAGACTATCTTAACCACATAGTGAAGGCCTCATGCCAAGACTACAAATAAGATTTTGTCAAGGCCTTATGTCAAGAGACTATTTTGCCTCATGAGACCAACTGAAGCATCGAGGAGCTATAGTGGGATCCACCTGTCACTTATTAAGTCCAATACATTACTCATATGAATAGGTTTAAACAAAACAAAAACATTTTTATTAAAACTAGCATATTAAATGTCAATACATTCTCCATAAACAATGAATGGTATAAAAATTAGTCATCCACAGTCAAACATATCACTAAAACTTTAATACAATATGGATGTTTTGTATCATAATAAATAAACTTCAAATAATCTTAAAATCAATCAAATTATGTTGACATAGATGAAATCAAAACTATTTGAGAGAAATATCTATTTTTTTTTGAAATCATTTAAAAGTCACATTACTATAAAATAAAACATTTAAATTGAAAATATTCTTATAATCTTGTAGGGGAATCTCTGATGATTTTATAATAGCGGAAAATATTTGCACCCGCCATATAAGTTAAAAAAATTCTTACCTTAATTCTGTCGAAAAGGTTTAAAAAGGACCTTGTTTGGAAAAAAAAACAGAATAATTCCTTTATAAACCTCTTATAAAAAGTCAAACAAGGGTATAAATGACTTTAACCCATATTCTAGTAAATAGTAAAAAAAAAATTAAATACATTTTTATGAAACATGGATTTGGATGATAAGAAGTCCCAGTAGATAATTATGTATAAACAAACTCGGATAATGAAGAGATTGTGAAATAACCCTTAACTTGTACATTTCCTTAGTCGATGGTATGTTAACCTCCTGTATAATGGTTAAAACATTGTTATTATGTTATAAAAGTACCATATACATAATTATTTTATCATATATGCTCTTCTATTAATGCTTTGTTAATAATATTTTAGTATTATTGTCATTTCGGTTGTCAACATAATCGCATTATTTTATATTTTTTGTTACATAAGGCGTGTTTTTGACGGATAGGTTGTACCTTATTCATATCCAGAATGATATAAAGTTCTTAAACATTATTTTTAAATCATGAAATGATAATTATACTTGAATGGATATGATATAGAATGAATCTCATCGCGTTCGTGGAGACGGTAGTCCGTACGTACGCACGAGCGACAATATCATTCTTTTGATATTAAAATAATATATAATTGGATGTTATATCATATATACATAATCATTATCATGTTTTATTTATTATTTAGATGAAATACACATCATTATTATACCCATCCAAATAATAATTTATTGAATAACAATTACACCATGACGTGGAGATGGTAAGCCGTACGTACGCACGTATGGTGACATGTCATTCAGAGGATGGATATAATACTGAATATGGTTGTACCTTATTTATAATAACATCACAGTATATATAAGATACTTGAGTTATTATTTTCTAATGGTAATAACAAATAAATAAGAAGTTGATGAAGAAAATAACTTGAAAGAGGGTGGTGAAAACATTACCTCTTCTTCGGGTTCTTCCATTTGATTTGATCAAAAGGGAACCATAGGTTGGCTTTACGATCAAACTAAGGACTCTAGGATGAAGTGAGGGAAGTTAAGAGAGTATTTGGGAAGGGGTTTTCTATGCCAAATGGATCTGAATGTGTCAGTCAATGAGAAGGGGGCGTTCCCTTTTATAAGAGGGGTGATGGGCACCTTTGGAAAAGCTAGAAATATTATTTTATAATAAATTCATATTTGGTTTCTAAAGACTCCAAAATTCATTATTTAAAGGATAAGGTAGGGATGCGTCAAAAACCACTCATCCAATAGAACTTAGACTGGTTTGGGTCATTATGTTAACCTTATCTTTTAGTTTTAACTCTTAGTTAATTAGTTTGACACTTACCATGTCACATTGTATTTTTATATTATATAGTTAATAAACACACTATATACCTAAAAGAGACCCCCATGTGGTGCATTAATGATACACCTATCATTATAAAAGTATCTTGGCTGACCCTTAGATTTTTAGAAATTTAATATCAATTAATAATATTATATTTGTTTTAAGAACTCATTTATGTCAATTTTGACACTATTGGATATTTTGTTTTTTCTAAATTCATAACTTCATTATTACTTAGAAAACAATTTATATAATCAATCCTAATATGTCATATTAACTTATAAAATTAATTTAATTCATAAAAGTTCATAAATTACATTTTTTATACTTATAATATCAATTTGTTTTAATATTTCATTAATTAGGTAATTACTGCATCACCATTGTGTCATAAATAAATTAAATTCTTTAATGTCTGAAAATTATAAATATAATATCATTATATAGGAAATATTTTTTTATCTTTCTAATGAATATTTACAATAGAATTTAGCTTATGTATAACCCTATATTAAAAATGTTTTAGTAAATAAACTTTGATTTCAACTCTTTTAACTCTTCTTTGAATTAAATAATAATAAATTCCCTAATCTAATCCAAGTGGACCTAAATGATAATATATTATTCCTAAGGTGGTTTTTGGTTGATATACACTTGTCTAATATAATTAGGACATGTGTTAGGGTAATATTAATATAATTTTTATCCTTAACTACCCCATTTACTTTTAACCGTGGTAAATAAAAGTAAAAAGATACTATTCACCAAAAATTATTTTCATCTCATTGAACCACATTTTACTCCTTCATATTAATCGTGTCTCTCAGATTTTCAAAATTCCACTCACGGAAGCAGTAAAATTATGTTTTATGTGAATTTCCAAATTCTCTTAGGATGTGGGTAAAAGACGGTGAAAAGTTCAATAAAATTTTTATATATCTAAAATTATTCTAAACTAACTCCAATGAATTAAATTTAACATATATAGGTATTATGTATCTATTTTGACCTTAATTAAATTTAAATAAAATAAATAATTATTTAAATAAAAATTCGGTTTTAAACTATAACTCAGTGTTTTTTCACTATTCATCAAAAAATGAAAGTTTTCCTAAAAATACCAAAATTTCACCCTAGGGTAATTTCGATATTCCAAATACAAAAATGAAGTCCATTTTTGAGATAAAATTTTATAATTTCAAAAAGTGGGTATTACTATTCCTAACAGGTAGTTTGATTGGTTGTGGTGTTTGTGTTATAACTCAAAGTTGCGTACAACACACGCTACTGTATTATTGAAAGGGAAGCGTACCGTGGAAGCTTGGGTATTCTCCTCTCCATCAAAAAATTTCATCCTTGAAATTTCTATAAAATTACTGTATAAAAATAATTGGGAGATTCTTCATCATAAGTTCCTGGGATTCCGATGTTGCCTCTTCCATCTTATGGTTTCTCCATAGAACTTTTACAAGACGAGTCGTCCGGTTTCTCAGCACTAGTTCACTGGTATTAAGAATCCTAATGGGCTCTTCGCAATAAGACAGATCGGGTTCCAGTTCTAATTCCTCATAATTGAGTACATTCGTTGGGTCAGGAATGTATTTCCTCAACAGTGATATGTGGAACACATCGTGAACTTTGGAGAAACTTGGCAGCATTTCCAAACTATAAACTACAATCCCAATTCGTTCTAGAATTTCGAAAGGTATGATATACCTGGGACTCAATTTACCCTTATTACCGAAACGTATAATTCCCTCCCATGGAGATACCTTCAAGAAAACATGATCTCCTACTTGAAATTTAAAATCCTTTCTTCGGTTATCGGAATTGTTCTTTTGCCTACTTTGAGCTGCTTTGATGTGATTTTGGATTACCTTCACCTTTTCCATCGTTTCCTCCACTAGTTCTGGACCGACATGTTTTCTTTCACCAACGTCATCCCAAGTGGTTGGTGTGCGACATCTCTTTCTTTTTAACGCTTCATATGGTGCCATCTGAATACTTGAATGGAAGCTATTGTTATAGTAAAATTCTACCATAGGATAATATTGATCCCACATTCCCTAAAAGTAAAGCGAGCAGGATATCAACATGTCTTCTAAGGTTTGAATAGTCCGTTATGATTTTCTATCTGTTTGAGGGTGGTAGGCAGGGCTCAATTGAATTTCAGTATCCATAGATTTCTGAAGACTCTTCCAGAATCTTGAAGTAAAACAGGGATCACGATCAGAAACAATCGATAGGGGTACTCCATGAAGTCTCACCACTTCATTAATATATAGTCTTGCTAGATGTTCCATTGGTAGATCTTATCTTATAGCAATAAAATGTGCTGACTTGGTAAGACGATCAACAATAACCCATATTGCATCATTCCTTCTAGGATTCATTGTTAGCCCTAGGACAATGTCCATCGTAATATTGTCCCATTTCCACTCTGGTATAAGAAGAGGTTGCATGACTCCTCCAGGTTGTTGCCTTCCAAATTTCACTTGTTGAAAAACCGTACATCTTGACACAAAATCATAAATCTCCCTCTTCGTATTGTCCCAAAAAAATGTTCATTCAAATATTTATACATTTTGGTGCTCCAGGGTGTATAGAGAAATTGGATCTATCAGCATCATCTAAAAATTCCCTTTCCAGATCAGGTATATCAGGAACACAAAGACTCTTCCCAAATTTCAAAATTACATCTCCATACACAATGCCTTTTAATCTTCCATCATTCACAGCTTTAATCTTATTTTGAAACTCTTCATCACTGATCTGATAACTCTTTATCCTTTCTAGTAATGATGGTTTGGCAACCATTTGAAAAAGTATCGATGTCTCATCTTCGATGGTAATTCCCATATCCATCTTCACTAGATCCATGAAAATGGGATCCCTTTCAATTCACATCATGTTCAATACTCCATGATCTTTTCTTCTCAAAGAATCTGCCACATTATTTTCCTTCCCTGGGTGGTAGTGTATCATACAATCATAATCTGTGAGTAATTCAAGCCATCTCCTTTACCTCATGTTGAGTTCTTTTTGTGAGAAAATATACTTCAAACTCTTGTGATCAGTATAAATCTCACATTTTTCACCATAGAGGTAGTGCCTCCATATCTTCAAAGGAAATATCACAACTGGTAACTTGATATCATGAGTATGATAGTTTTTCCAATGAATTTTCAACTGTCATGATGCATAGGCAATGACCCTATCATTCTGTATAATGACACAACCAAGTCCTTTTTTTTCGATGCATCACTATAAATAACTAATACATAATTCCCAGATGGTAGTGTCAATAAAGGATCATTGACTAATCTTCTCTTCAGTTCTTCAAAACATTCTTCACACACTTTTGTCCAAAAAAATTTAACCCCCTTACGCATGAGCTTTGTTAATGGGTAATCCAATCGGGCAAAATTCTGGATGAAACGTTGATAATAACCTGCTAAACCAATAAAACTGCATACCTTGGTTATAGTCGTTGGTGCTAGCCATTCTTGGTTTGCTCTTTTCTTTGAAGGATCAATAGAGATTCCATCCTTGGAGATAATATTGACATGAAAAGAGATCTCCTGAAGTCAGAATTCACACGTGCTAAACTTCCCATATAATTCATGTCTTCTAAGAGTCTTTAGGATAATGAGCAAGTGATTTTCATGATATTCATAGATTTTGGAGTATACCAAGATATCATCAATAAATACGACTACAATATTATCAAGATATTCTTTGAAAACACTATTCATTAGATCCATGAATATTGAGGGTGCATTAGTCAATCCAAAAGGCATTACTGTAAACTCGTAATGCAAGTACCTTGTTCGAAATGCTGTCTTTGGAATGTCTTCCTTCTTCACACACAACTGATGGTGTCCAGATCGAAGGTCAATCTTTGAGAAGTATTGAGCTCCATGCATTTGTTCAAATAAATCATCAATGCGAGGTAGGGGATACTTTTTCATTATTGTTATAACATTGATCTCCCTATAGTCGATACATAACCTCATAGATCCATCGTTCTTCTTAAAAAAAGGACAGGGGATCCCCATAGAGAAACACTAGGTCGAATAAATCCCTTATTACTCAATTCCTCTAGTTGTTCCTTAGTTCGACTAATTCCACAGAGTCCATTCTATAAGGTTTCTTCGATATAGGCCTTGATCCAGGAATTAAATCAATTGAAAACTCAACTTCTCATTCTAGAGGATGTCAAAGTAAATCTTCGGGAAACACATCTACATATTCTTTCACAATAGGTACATCATATATTTGAATATTACATTCCTCACCCACAATCATTTCATTCTCTTCCTCCCCAATAATTGAATTTAGTTGAGCTACTGGGGGTGGATCTAGATAAGAATTAGGTGGTGATGATTCTACTCTAATGATAATGTGTTCCGTATCATCATCATCATCAAAAATCGTAACCTCCTTCTTCTTACAATAAATATTCGCATCATGGTCCAAAATCCAATCCATTCCAAGGATTATATCAAACTCAATCATAGGTATGATGATGTGATCAGCAGATAAAAAACATTTATGTTCTATAATGGGGAAAGATTCACAAAACTTTGTTGCAATGATACTTCCCTTAGAGTTTTGACTAACAACTCCCTTGTTAAATAAAATTTGAAAAATCTAATTTTCTTAGAAAACTGGGAAGATATGAAACAATGCGATGAACAAGAATCAAATAATTCATTTGCTAAACTTGAGGAAACCATTAAATTACCTGCCGCCACGTCTTTCAGAGCTTCTACCTCAGCAGTAGTGATAGCATAAACATGGCCTTGATCCCTTGGCCTTTTCTGAGGTATGTTCCCATGATTCTTAGGAAATTCATTTTCATAACGTCCCATCTCCCTGCAATTGTAGCATTGGACATCAGTAGCTTCATTCTTCCACTTGCAATCACGAGCTTGGTGGCCTTTTTCACCACACTTGTAACAGACTCCCATTCCTTTTAAGAAAGTACCGGGGTGTTTATTCCCACATTTACTGCAGGATGGATATTCAACCTTTCCCTTCTTCCCCTTATTTCCATTTCTAGACAGATCAGTAGATATCTTCTTCTATTTCTTTGCTTTATATTCATAAGACTTAGAGAATTCCTTTTCTGTATTGATAGCACATAAGAAAATGTCTTCGTACGATGAGAAGGATTGTGAGACTAATGATCGATAGAGAAATAGTTTTAAACCATCAAAGAAACGATCAATATTACTTCATGGGTTACGTATATAATCTCCAGCACACCTTGCTAACCTTGTAATGTAAGCCTCATAGTTTAGGAGATTCTCATCCTCCTTTTGTCTTAGTCTCATAAATTTCCTTTCCATATCTGCTCGATGGTCGCAAGGAAAGTATTTTTCTAAAAACAGATCTTTGAACTCCCTCCATTCTATATTTGATAATTCATCATCTTCCTTCATGTTTTGAATCAATGAACACCATTGATCATCATCTCCAGTGAGGCGATAAACTGCCATGAAGACGTTTTCCCTTTCACGACTCCCTAAAGCCTGAAATATTTTTCTCTAGGGAACTTATCCATTTCATAGCTACTAAGGGATTTGTACACCCATTGATCATTGGTGGATTTTACCTTATGAAGCGATCTAACATTGATCCTCCACGCTGTGGATCAGGGTGCTCTATATGGGTAATTTTATTATTCATAACCTGAGTGAGTTGTCCTAGTATGGTGATTTGCTGATCAGCACCAGTTTCATCACCAGCTCCACTATAATATCATGAGAAGGAGGGAAATCCCTACATGGAGTGTGTGCATTGATACAATTTCCATTTCTTCCACTAGGCACCATTTCTAAAAAATGGAATAAACTAGATCAGTTTATGATTCAAAATACATAAATTGAACTATTTATGGATATAATCCATAATCATAAAAATATTTTATTTGAGGATGTATATACTCATAAACCTTTCATAATTATTTGTAATGAGAATTAGAGTTATCATCAGCATATCCCCCGGGATTGTCGTAACCAAGAGTACAACATTGCCCGTTTTCGGGCACCAGTTCTCGTTCGAGTCTAACTTAAAGCGGTGTTTTCTGGTTTTACCCCTAGGTACATCTGTTCCAGAGCCACCTCTACGTTCTCGTATCCAGACATGGATGTATTGCTTAGAAAACTCACAAAATCTCTACAATACCAAAATTCTAGGATGTTCTTCTATACTAATCCTCAAAGTCCATATTAGGTATATGTTCTCTAATCAGAGTTTATCTAAATCTAGCTTCCAAGGATTGTACTAAACATCCTCTGATACCAACTATAAAGCCCCGAGCCCAGTTACCCAAAGTTGGTGCATTATTACATAACATTGGCATGATCACAATAAATATTAAATCTCGAAAGACCGATTAGTTTAGTACCTTGGAATAAGTAGATACATTCATAAATATTACATTACATCATAAAATGAAAAACTACATAAATATTGTCTCCATAGTCTATACTCTTATCCCCCCAAACCATCCCTGTAGGCCATTCATAAAATACATCTTCACATCCTGGAAAAAATAAAACATAGAAATGGTTGAGCTGAAATTCCCAATAAGGATAACAATATAGCTGAATCTTTCATAAATAAGCATAAACATTTAAGTCAATGTATAACTAAAACAAAATCTTTTTAAAACTTGAACTTCAGCATAAATAGGCAGAAATAAAATGAAATAATTCCAAATACTTATTCACATGGATATTCTACTAGTCTAATAATCACATGCAATATCAATAACCACTTTCATAATGATGGAATGTATAATGCCATACTATCATAACCACATAGACAATGCCTCGTGCCAGGACTACAAATATGATTTTGTCAATGCCTTGTGCCAAGACACTAGTTTTTTCCTTTGAGACCTACCAATGCATCAAGGAGCTATAGTGTGCTCCACCCGTCACTTATTAAGTCCAATGCATTCCTAATATGAACATGTTTAAACATAACATACACATTCTTATTAAAACTAGCATACGAAATGTCAATAATTTCTCCATAAACCATGAATGGTGTAAAAATAACACATCCACAATCAAAAATATCACAAAAACATCAATACAAAATGAAGGTTTTGTATCCTAATAAATCAACTTCAAATAAGTTTAAAATCCATCAAATGATGTTGACATAGATGAAATCAAAACTATTTGAGAGAAATATCTCTTTTTTTTAAATCATTTAGAAGTCACATAATTATAAAATAAAACATTTACTTTGAAAATATTCATATAATCTTGTAAGGGTAGCTTTGATGATTTTATAATGGCGGAAAATAGCCACACCCGCCGTATAAGTTAAAAAAAATTCTTAACTTAATTCTGTCGAAAAGGATAAAAAAGGACCTAGTTGGGATAATGATGAAAACATTCCTTTATAAACCAATTATAAAAACTCAAACAACAGTATAAATGACATTAACACATATTCTAGTAAATAGTAAAAAATGTTTTAAAATACATTTTTATGAAACATGGATGGGGATGATAAAGAGGTCCCAGTAGATAATTACGTATAAACAACCTCATATAATGAAGAGACTGTGAAATAACCCTTACCTTGTACTTTTCTTTACTCGATGGTATGTTAACATCCTGTATAATAGTAAAAAAATTATTATTAAGTTACAAAAGAACCATATACATAATTATGATATCATATATGATCTTCTATTAAATATTTGTTAATAATATTTTAGTATTATCATCATTTCGGGTGTTAACATAATCACATTCTTTTATATGTTTTGTTACATAATACATGTTTGTTATGGATTGGTTATACATTATTAATATCCAGAATTATATTAATTTCTTGAACGTTATTTTTAAATCCTAAAATGATAATTATACTTGACTGGATACGATGGAGAATGAATCTTATCGCGTTCGTGGAGACGGTAGTCCGTACGTACGCACGAGCGACAATATCAATTTTTTGATATTAAATTAATATACAATGGGATGGTGTATAATATATAAAGACTCATTATCATGTTATATTTATTATTTACATCAATTAAAAATCATTAATATACCCATCCAAATAATAATTTATCGAATAACAATTACACCACGATGTGGAGATAGTATGTCGGACGTACGCATGTATGGTGACATGTCATTCAAAGGATGGATAGAATACTGAATATGGTTGTAACATATTTATAATAACATAATAGTATATATAATATAGTGGAGTTATTATTTTAAATTGGAATAACAAACAAATAATAATTTGAAGAAGAAAGGAATTTGAAAGAGTGTGGTGAAAACATTACCTCTTCTTCGGGTTCTTCCTTTTGATTATATCAAAAGGGATCCTTAGGTTAGATTTATGATCAAACTAATGCCACTATGTTGAAGTGTGGGAATTATAGAGAGTGTTTGGGGAGGGTTTTCGGAGCCAAAATTATTTGAATGTGTGAATTAGTGAGAAGGGGGAGTGCCCTTTTATAAGAGGGGTGAGGGGAACCTTTGGAAACGCTAGAAATATTTTTTTATAATAAATTCATATTCGGTTTATAAAGGCTCCAAAATAGATTATTTAAAGGTTAATGTAGGGTTGGGTCTAAAACCACTCAACGGATAGAATTTAGACAGGTTTGGGTCATTATATTAACCTTATCTTTTAGTGTTAACTCTTAGTTATTTAGTTTGACACTTACCATGTCACTTTTTATTTTTATATTATATAGTTAATAATCATACTATATACCTCCAAGAAACCCCCAAGTGGTCAATTAATGATACACCTATCATGATATAAGTCTCTTGGCCGATCCATATATTTTTAAGAATTTAATATCAATTAATAATATAATATTAGATTTAAAAAATCTTTTATGTCAATTTTTACACTATTGGGTATTTGGTTTTTGATAAATTCATAACAGCATTATTACTTAAAAAAAATTTATATAATCAATCCAAATATGTCATATTAACCTAGAAAATTAGTGGAATTCATAAAAAGTCTCAAATTACATTTATTTTGATATTTATAATATCAATTATTTTAATATTTCATTAATTAGGTTATGACTGCATCACCATTGGGTCATAAATAAATTAAATTATTTAAAGTCTAAAAATTATAAATAAAAAACCATTATATAGGAAATTTTTTAGCTTTCTAATTAATATTCACAATCGAATTTATTTTCTGTATATCCCTATATTAAAAAAAATTTAGTAAATAAACTTTGATTTTAACTCTTTTAACTCTTCTTTGAATTAAATAATAATTAATGTCCTAATCTAATCCCAGTGGACCTAAATGATAATATTATAATACTCAGGTTGTTTTTGGTCGAGATACACTTGTCCAATAGAATGAGGACATGTTTTAGGATAATATTAATATCATTTTTACCCTTAATTACCCTATTTACTTTTAAATACGGTAAATAAAAGTAAAAAGTTACTATTCAACAAAAATTATTTTCATCTCATTGAACCACATTTTACTCCTTGATATTAACCGTGTCTCTCAGATTTTATAAATTCCACTCACAGAAGATTCAAAATAATGTTTTATTTGAATTTCCAAATTCTCCTATGATGTGGGTAAAAGGCGGTGAAAAGTTCAATAAAATTTTTATATATCTAAAATTATTCTAAACTAAATCCAATTAATTACATTAATCATATATAGGTATTATGTATCTATTTTGACCTTAATTAAATTTAAATAAAATTAATAATTATTTAAATAAAAATTTGGTTTTAAACTATAACTTAGTGTTTTTTCACTATTCATAAAAAAATGAATGTTTTCATAAAAATAACAAAATTTCACCCCAGGCTAATTTAAATATTCCAAATCCAAAAAATGAAGTCCATTTTTAAAGATAAAATTTATAAAATTGCAAAAATTTTGTATTACTATTCATAACGGCTAGTTTGATTGGTTGTGGTGTGTGTGTTAGAACTCGAAGTTGCGTACAACGCACACTACATTAATATTGAAAGGGAAGCGTACCGTGGAACCTTGGGGTGTAACACATGGATTCCACATCATCCCTTATCCTAATGTTTTTGATCAGTGTCCACTACTTTTTAGATTCTAATTCTAAGAGATATAATGAGATATGAACTATCTCTTATTTTTAAAAATAGAGCGAAATAAATATATATTAAATCATATTAAAACATTGTTCTACTATTATTGGATCATCATATAAATTAAATTAGGAGGTCTTTACCGTATAAAGGATTCAAATTCTTATTGTTATTTCATTTATGGAAATGGATCCTCAGCTTGGTTCTTACTTTTTTTCAATAATTTTGTGAATTGATTCATCATTATCATTAATTTTCCAACTCTAGATCCCCTATATTAGTGTATCCATCATCACACTATATATTTAATCCATTTATTGAGTGATTAATTATATTTCCTACCATTTTCTAGAAGCTAAAAACATATGAGAGATAATTTTTAATATTTGGTATCTTATAATAATAATATTTATAATGGAATGATGAATCATAAATTTATTTAATATCATTATTCTAGGATGATATACTAAAATCATAATAAATGGATTACATTATGTATATATTTATCATAATGGTTTATACAAGCATGTGATTAACAAATGAATATCCCCAAAGAGTGTCAATTTTGGTTTGAAGAAACTCGCATTTCAATTCATTAAATGAGAAGAAAATTTAGGATAATTATCCCTATTATGTGTTATTAACCCAATGTAAAACATTTTTAAAAACAAATTATCAAATATTATATAGATATGGTGTATTTTTGTTTAACCACAAAATTAATACTTTACAAAAATTCCATGATTTTTCCATTATTATGACTTATCCCTAGGGTTCACACTATGATTTTTCTATTCCAAAGTCCCAAATTTAATTGACCATTATTTATATACTGATTATAGGGAGTCATATTTTTATTATAAAATCCTTTCCTTATACTAAGCTTCAATTAAAAAATAGGGGATATTATGTGGTTTAGTGCCTTGAAATATAAGAACATAATAAATGAAAAAATAAAGAAAACTCAGCATTCGTATAATCCACTTGAAATATATCTTTATAGTTCCATCCTAATTTAATTTTAATAACTCTCATATCTTGAGAATACATATAAAATAATTAAATAAGAATGGAACCCTTTAATTTAAAAAGGAAGTACGAAAATGTGACCAAGAGGCATATCATAAAGGAATGATCATATGAAAATAATTTAAATTATAGTAGAAATAAAATGAATTATGCCATGGAAATTTTGATACAACATAAAATTTATACATTCAAAACCATATCCCAAAGGTTTCCTAAGTCAAATATTACTATGTTTATACACACATGTATCGTAAAATATGATATCTATATAGATAAATTCTTCACGTGATGAATTTGAGCTCTATCATGTAGGAACAATCAAATATATTAATTCTTGTGAGGCTTGTTTATCATAATAAATCAGTCCATCAATAACCATAGGATCATAAACAATGGTATTCATATGAAAACAATCAATAGATGTGTTCTTAAAAATAGGAACATTATATCATTTTTAAACCACTAAAAATGGAATGTGGGTTTAAGACATGAAAATATCAAATTTTTAAATTATATTGAAATATTGGTGTATTACCTTGGATAAGGAATATATATTTTATTCAAAATAAAAAATATATATATTTAAATGGAAAAATTACATTAAATTATATTAGCAGAATGATAGTATACAATATGGATTATAGGAAATGAATAATTAAATATTTTGGAAGAATCGAATCGATGAAATCCCATTTAGGATGTAATGGAATGATTAAAAGTTCCTTAAGATAATGAATCATTTGATATTAATAGGACTTACAAAAATGAAATATTTGAATGAAAATGAAGAATAGGATAGTTCCCTTTCTTTGAATATTTTTTCCTAAAACTTGGGGATGGAACCATGATACTTTGAGGGATCCTTGGAAGGAATTGTAGGGAGGTAAAATTACATTAAAATTATTTCAAATAAATTTTTTGTGCATATGGATGGGGAATGTGTAGTATTTATAGATTAGGGGAGGTGGGATTTAAGTGATTAAATATCGATTATTTTATTATATAGGCTAACTACTTGTTAGTGAAATCGATTCAAAAATAATATCGATCATTAAGGAGTGATAGATTGTGTTTGGACGTTCAAGGCCTTCCAAAACAAAACCTATGTTTTTATACTACCTAATTAATTAATTGAAAAAATACTTTTTTAAATAAAATTTTGTTTAAAAAATTAATGTAAAAATATATTAATTAAAATTAATATTTATAATTATTTTTTTAATAATTAAATGTAATTCTAATTTATTAATTTATTTCATAAAATTTTTAATCATGATGAAATAATAAGGATGACATAAAATCCCAGTACTTGTAAAGGAAAAATATACACCTTTTCTCTAAAAAATAAAATTTTCCATAAAATTCCTAAAAACCCATAAGATAATTATGATTTTATGAGTCTAATAATGATATATATTTTACCAAAATATTTTTTCATGAATGAAAATTTTATAAATTTAATTAAATCCTTATATATTAAAATTCATCATTTTTTTTTGAAAAATAATCATTTTAAAAATTTTAAAAATTATTTTGGAAATTGCTATAATATTTTAACATCATTAAAATTGTTTTATAAGATTATTTCTTAAAAATTAATTTAATCTAATAATTAAAAATTTATAATAAAAAATATTCTTAATAGAATGTGTAGAAAGTCTAAAAATATACATTTTCGATTATATCATTAAATAATCATGATGATCACTTAAATGCCTCTACATAATAAATAGTAATAATAAATAACTAGTTTATTGAATAATGATAATAATATTAATCAAAATTATTTTACAATAAAAATAACTTTAGATGGTCACATTTTCTTATATATGTACTATAAATCTTTTACTTCACTATTAAATTTTATTTATCATGGTTAAATATCATTTCCAAAATTAATATTGTATCACTAACTCATTATTTATTGGTTATAGAACAGTTCAACTGTATAATGATTCTAGGATATCTAGGTGTCCTGATATTTTATTTTTTAATTTATGTAACCACTATTATTATATAAATTTTAATATTTCGTATAATATTTTTTTTATTTTTGTAGACAGAACTTAACAATCCAAAATAATGAAAAAAGTATTTATGGTTTATTTTATGTGTTTTATATCCCTTTATTATTCATTTTTGTACTAGTTTATATAAACACATAATGTTTAATGTTATTATAAATTTTTTAATAATTTCTATGTGCTTCTACTGTAAACCATAAAAAATAGTTATCAATGAAAAATATTTTTACTATAAAAAGATTCACATTTTAAAGTAATTAAATTTGATGTGTTTGGAATCTAGCTAATTTATATGTTGTTAATCATATATTATGATAATTTATTATGAATAATCACAACTATTTTCTTTTTTATTCCTATATCATTTACTTTCATAGGATAACAATCATTGAAATGTCCATTACATTTAGAATTAACAAAATTCCTCGATGTTGTATTCATTTTATAAAACATAATAAAAATCATAATATGAAATAAAAAATTTCTAATCATACAAAAAATAAATATTTTATTTTATTTTATGAGTCAAGGGAAACTGAAGTCAAGGAGGCCTAAGGAAATAAAGACCAATATCGTCGCTAAAAAACTAAGCCTAAATGAACTCCAACATATATTTATTTTATCATGAACATTATAACTAGATGTTAAATTAGTAATAATGAATAGATATCATTTATATGTGTTACAGATGATCATAAATAATTAAACATTTACATAAATTATTACCAATATAAATCAAATGTTTATCATAAACAATTCATCATCATATATAGATATCATATCATAAAATAAAAGTATTGTGAACTCCTCATCATCACGATAATTAATCATATAGATAAATTATATGTATAAAATAAATATATAAAATATATATTAAAGAATATTTAACACAAAATGATGTTATCATAGATGAAAATTTCTCTAAAAGGTTACTCCAATATTTATATATGAAAATTCCATTTTGATTTTCAAATCACATATTTAAAACAAAAATATTAACAATGTATTATGTAAAAAAAATTATTTCAAAATAACCATAACATATATTATGAAAGATTCAAATAATTTATTACTCATGACTATGGTAATTTCTATTCACTCCATAATCATTAAAAATTGATTTGGTTAACACCTTTATGTAAAATTTACATTATAGAGAAAAAAAATAAATGTCCTTCAATTTTTTTATTAAAAAAATTGAAAAATAATGAAATTATACATTTCAATGATAAGAAAATATTTCTTAAAACCTTTTAATGAAAAAACGGAAATTAATTAAAAAATACCACCTAATGTGAAAATATAGACTATTTTTCTGAAAAGCCATTTTATCTATTATTTAAGGTATAATTGAGAGTAAAATGATTCTATTACTAGAAAATTATAAGAATAACCATTATATAAGAAAATTAAATTTATTTATCATGTAATGATCATAAAATACCGACAAAAAAATCCAACATAAACAATCCCAAATAAAATGTAATTAAAAAATAAATCCTTTAATGATTTGATAATATTTGAGTTGTATTTATCGTGAATGGATAAAATGAAATGATAAATTAAATTATATGTGTAACGCCCCGACCCCAGCTACCCAGAGTCGGTGCATTATTACATAACATTGGCATGATCATAAGAAAGATCAAATTTCGAAAGACCGATTGGTTTAGTAGCCTTGGAAAATGCCAGATATATTCATAAGTTTTACATTACATTATAAAATGAAAAACTACTACAACAACATAATGTCTCAATAGACCACACTATTATCCCCTCATAAAATCCCTGCAGGTCATTCATAATTTACTTCTTCACCTCCTGGGAAAAATACAACATAGAAAAGGGGTGAGCTCAAATTCCCAGTAAGGATAACAATATAGCGGAAACTTTCATAAATAAGAATAAACATTTAAGGCAATGTATAACTAAAACAAAAGCCTTTTAAATATGAACTTTTAACATGGTATGGCATAAATAAAATGAAATAATTCCATTTACTTATTCACATGGATATTCTACTAATCGAATAATCACATGCAAAAATCAATAACCACTTTCATAATGTTGGAATGCATAATGCCAGACTATCATAACCACATAGTCAAGGCCTCGTGCCAAGACTACAAATAAGATATTGTCAAGGCCTTGTGCCAAGACACTAGTTTGTCTCATGAGACCTACCGATGCATCGAGGAGCTATAGCGGGCTCCACCCGTCACTTATTAAGTCCAATGCATTCCCATATGAAAAGGTTTAAACATAACATAAACATTCGTATTAAAACTAGCATACGAAATGTCAATAATTTCACCATAAACTATGAATGGTATAAAAATAGCACATCCACAGTCAAACATATCACAAAACCTTCAATACAATATAGAAGTTTTGTATCATAATAAATCAACTTCAAATAATCTTAAAATCCATCAAAGGATGTTGATATAGATGAAATCAAAATTCTTTTTAAAGAAGTATCTCCTTTTATTTTGAAAACATTGAAGATCCATATAAAATAAAACATTTTCTTTGAAAATATTCTTATAAGCTTGTATGGAAAGCTTCGACGATTTTATAACGGCGGAAAATAACCGCACCCGCCGTATAAGTTAAAAAAAACATTCTTACCTCAATTCTGTCGAAATGGTTAAAAAGGACATTGTTTTGAAAACGACGGAAAGATTCCTTTATAAACCTCTTATAAAAAGTCAAAAAGGGTATAAATGACTTTAACCCATATTCTTGTAAATAGTAAAAATGTTTTGAAAAACATTTTTAAGAAAACATGGATGTGGATGATAAAGAGATCCCAGTAGATTATTACGTATATACAACCTCGGATAATGAAGAGATTGTGAAATAACCCTTACCTTGTACTTTTCCTTGGTTGTGGTAGGTTAACCTCCTGTATAATGGTGAAATAATTGTTATTAAATTATACAAGAATCATATACATTAATATGATATCATATATGATCTTTTAATATTGATTTGATAATAATATCTTAGTATTATCGTTGTTTCGGGTGTTAACTTACTTGTTTTCTTTCATATGTTTTGTTACGTAAGACATGTTTGTAAAGGATAGGTTTTATATTATTCATATCCAGAATGATATCAAGTCCTTAAACATCATTTTTAAATCATAAAATGATAATTATACTTTAATGGTTACGATGGAGAATGAATCTCATCGCGTTCGTGGAGACGGTAGTCCGTACGTACGCACGAGCGACAATATCATTCTTTTGATATTAAAATAATATATAAATGGATGGTATATCATATATACAGAATCATTAATATGTTATATTTATTATTTACATGAGTTACACATCATTATTATACCCATCCAAATAATAATATATTGAATAACAATTACACCACGACGTGGAGACGGTAAGCCGTACGTACGCACGTATGGTGACATGTTATTCAAAGGGTGGATAGAATACTGAATATGGTTGTACCATATTTATAATAACATCACAGTATATAAATGATACTGGAGTCATTATTTTAGAATGGTAACAACAAAGGAAGAAGAAGTGGAAGAAAAAATGAACTTGGAAAAGGGGTGGTGAAAACATTACCTCTTCTTCGGGTTCTTCCTTTTGATTTGATCAAAAGGGCTCCTTAGGTTGGCTTTCTGATCAAACTAAGGCCCCTAGGTTGTAGTGAGGGATGTTGGGAGAGTATTTGGGCAGAGTTTGGCCGAACCAAAAGGCTTTAGAGGTGTGAAGAAATGAGAAGGATGAGTGCCCTTTTATAAGAGGGGTGAGGGGCACCTTTGAAAAAGCTAGAAATATTATTTTATAATAAATTCATATTCGGTTTCTAATGGCTCCAAAGTTGACTATTCAAAGGTTAAGGTGGGGATAGGTCGAAAACCACTCAACCAATAGAATTTAGACAGGTTTGGGTACTTATATTAACCTTATCTTTAAGTATTAACTCTAAGTTAATTAGTTTCACTTTTACAATGTCTCTTTGTATTTTTATATAATATGGTTAATAAACTTACTATATACATCCAAGAGACCCCCAATTGGTCCATTAATGAGGAACCTATCATAATATAAGTCTCTTGGCCGAACCATAGATTTTTAGGAATTTAATATCAATTAATAATATAATATTTGTTTTAAGAACTCTTTTATGTCAATTTTGACACTATTCAATAGTTGATTTTTTTGAAACTCCTAACAGATTTATTACTTCGAACAAAGTCAATTAAATAAATCCTAATATATCATATTATCATATAAAATTAGTTTAATTCATTAAAAGTTTAATATTATAATTATTTGGGTATTTATAATATCAATTATTTTAATTTTTCACTATTATAGTAATTACTGCATCATCATTGTGTCATAAATAAAATAAATTATTCAATGTCTAAAAATTATAAATAAAATATCATTATGTAGGAAATCTTTTTAGATTTCTAATGAATATTTATAATCTAAAATCCAACATATATAACCCTATGTAAAAATTTTTGTTCTAAAAGATATATGTTTGTGTCATTTTTGTATTCATTTTAACTAAATTAAAATAAAGTGTCATTATCACTTACAAGTGGATCCATGGGGTCCCAAAATAGACCCAAAGATGCCCATGGTCGACCATGTATCAACCAATAGGGTTAAGACACGTTTTAGGGTAATTTAGTATTATTATAATATTATTTTTTAACCCTTATTTACCGGATTTACCCTTAACCATGGTAAATAAAATTTTTACCGCAGTAATTATTCAAAATGTCTAAAAATAAAAGTTACCCATTTACACAATTTGAACATATTGATTCCAAATATGGAATCCATTTTCCTAAATTCAAAACACAGAAGTGGCAGAAATTAATTTAAAATTAATTCCCGCTGTCAAAACAAAAATCGTGTTTTTAAGAGATAATAACTATCAAAAGATTGACACTTGTTTATGTTCGGTTTAATTGTAAAATTATGTCCAATGACCAACATTATATTAAAATGTAAAAATATATTCTAAATATACTTTAAAACCACTAAAATTCATAATTTATCACTATTAATTATTTTTATTAAAAAAGTTGTTTTTAATTAAAATTTAGTAATTTTCACTATTCATCAAAATATGAAAGTTATCCGAAAAGTACCAAAATTTCACCTTAGGCTAAATTCGATATTCCGAGTCCAAAAATGAAGTCCATTTTCAAATATAAAATATATATAATTTCAAAAATTGGGTATTACTATTCACAACGGCTAGTTTAATTAGTTGTGGTGTGTGTTAGAACTCGAGGTTGCGTACAACACACGCTATCGCATTATTCAAAGGGAAACGTACCGTAGAAGCTTGGGGTGTTATATTCTCCCCTCCTTCAAATAATTGCGTCCTCGCAATTTCTAGGGTATTACTGCATAAAAAGACTCGGGTGGTTCTTCATCATAAGTTCCTCGGGTTCCCACGTTGCCTCTTCCATCTTATGATTCCTCCACAAAACTTTTACCAGACGCGTCGTCCGGTTTCTCAGCACTCGTTCTCTCGTATCAAGAATCTTGATGGGCTCTTCGCAATAAGACAGATCGGGTTCCAGTTCTAAATCTTCATAGGTGAGTACATGCGTTGGGTCAGGCATGTATTTCCTCAACAGAGATACGTGGAACACATCGTGAACTTTGGAGAGACTTGGCGGCATTGCCAATCGGTAAGCTACAGCCCCAATTCGTTCTAGAATTTCGAAAGGTCCGATGTACCTGGGACTCAATTTACCTTTCTTACCAAAACGTATGACTCCCTTCCATGGAGAAACCTTCAGGAAAACATGATCACCGACTTGAAATTCCAAATCCTTCCTTCGATTATCGGCATAGCTCTTCTGCCTACTTTGAGCTGCTTTAATGTGATTTTGGATTACCTTCACCTTTTCCACCGTTTCCTCCACCAGTTCTGGGCCTACAAGTTTTCTTTCACCAACGTCATCCCAACAGGTTGGTGTACGACATCTCTTTCCGTATAACGCTTCATATGGTGCCATATGAATACTCGAATGGAAGCTATTGTTATAGGAAAATTCTACTAGTGGTAAATATTGATCCCACATACCCTGAAAATCAAGTGAGCAAGATCTCAACATGTCTTCTAAGGTCTGAATAGTCCGTTCTGATTGTCCGTCTGTCTGAGGGTGGTAAGAAGTGCTCAAATGAAGTTCAGTATCCAGAGATTTCTGAAGACTTTTCCAAAATCTTGAAGTAAAACGGGGATCACGATCAGAAACAATCGATAGGGGTACTCCATGAAGTCTCACAAATTCATTAATGTATAGTCTTGCTAGACGTTTCAGGGGTAGATCTTCTCTTATAGCAAGAAAATGTGCTGACTTGGTAAGACAATCCACAATAACCCATATTGCATCGTTCCTTCTAGGAGTCTTTGGTAGCCCCATGACAAAGTCCATTGTAATATTGTCCCATTTCCACTCCGGTATGGGAAGAGGTTGCATGACTCCTCCAAGTTGTTGCCTTCCAGCTTTCACTTGTTGACAAACCATACATCTTGACACCAAATCAGCAATCTCCCTCTTCATGTTGTCCCACCAAAAATGTTCCTTCAAATCTCTATACATTTTGGTGCTCCCAGGGTGTATAGAGAAATTGGAACTATGAGCATCATCCAGCAATTCCCTTTTTAGATCAGGTATATTGGGAACATAAAGTCTCTTCCCGAATTTCAAAATTCCACCTTCATACGCAAAGTCTCTCAATCTCCCATCATTCACAGCTTTAATCTTCTTTTGGAATTCTTCATCATCAGTCTGATAACTCTTAATCCTTTCTAGTAAAGATGGTTTGGCAACCATTTGAAAAAGCATTGATGTTTCACCTTCCCTAGTTATTCCCATGTCCATCTTCACTAGCTCCATGAAAATTGGATCCCTTTCAATTCTCATATTGTTCAAAACTCCATGGTCTTTTCTACTCAAAGCATCTGCCACCTTGTTTTCCTTCCCTGGGTGGTAGTGTATCGTACAATCATAATCCTTGAGTAATTCAAGCCATCTCCTTTGCCTCATGTTGAGTTCTTTTTGTGAGAAAATATACTTCAAACTCTTGTGATCAGTATAAATCTCACATTTTTCACCATAGAGGTAGTGCCTCCATATTTTCAAAGCAAAGATCACTGCTGCTAACTCAAGAAAATGAGTAGGATAGTTTTGTTCATGAATTTTCAACTGTCGTGATGCATAGGCAATAACTCTATCATTCTGCATAAGGACACAGCCAAGTCCCTTCTTTGATGCATCACTATAAATAACGAACCCATCATTCCCCGATGGTAGAGTCAATATAGGAGAATTGACTAATCTTCTCTTCAGTTCTTCGAAACATTCTTCACACTCTTTTGTCCAAACAAATTTAACCCCTTTACGAGTGAGCTTCGTTAATGGGTTAGCCAATCGGGCAAAATTCTGGACGAAACGTCGATAATAACCTGCCAAGCCAATAAAACTACGTACCTCAGTTATACTCGTAGGTGCTGGCCATTCTTGGATTGCCTTGGTCTTAGAAGGATCAACAGAGATTCCATCTTTAGAGACAATATGGCCAAGAAAAGAAATCTCCTGAAGCCAGAATTCACACTTGCTAAACTGCCCATATAATTCATGCCTCCTCAGAGTCTTCAAGATAATGCGCAAGTGATTTTCATGATCTTCGTAGGTTTTAGAGTATACCAGAATATCATCAATAAATACCACAACAAATTCATCGAGATACTCCTTGAAAACTCTATTCATCAGATCCATGAATACAGAGGGTGCATTAGTCAATCCAAATGGCATTACAGTAAACTCGTAATGCCCGTACCTGGTTCGAAATGCTGTTTTCGGAATGTCTTCCTTCCTCACACACAACTGATGGTATCCAGATCGAAGGTCAATCTTTGAAAAGTATTGAGCTCCATGCAGTTGGTCAAATAAATCATCAATACGAGGTAGGGGATACTTGTTCTTTATCGTTATAGCATTGATCTCCCTGTAGTCGATACATAACCTCATAGATCCATCTTTCTTTTTAACAAAAAGAACAGGGGCTCCCCATGGAGAAACACTAGGGCGAATAAATCCCTTATTACTCAATTCCTCTAGTTGTTTCTTTAGTTCGACTAACTCTACAGTGGCCATTCTATAAGGGGTCTTCGATATAGGCCTTGATCCAGGAATCAAATCAATAGAAAACTCAACATCTCGTTCTGGAGGATGTCCAGGTAAATCTTCCGGAAATACATCTACAAATTCTTTCACAACAGGTACATCCTCTATTTGAACATTCCTTTCCTCACCGACAGTTATTTCATTCTCTTCCTCCCCAATAATTGAATTAAGTTGAGCTACTGAGGGTGGATCTAAATAAGAATTAGGTGGTGACGATTCTGCTCTAAAAATAAGGTGCTCCTTCTCATTATCATCAAGAATCGTAACCTCGTTCTTCTTACAATAAATCTTCGCATCATAGTCCGAAAGCCAGTCCATACCGAGGATTATATCAAACTCAATCATAGGTATGACGATGAAATCAGCAGATAAAGAAAATTTATGTGCTCTAATGGGGACTGATTCACAAAACTTTGTTGCAACGATACTTCCCTTAGGAGTTTTAACTGACAACTCCCTTATTAAATCAAATTGGAAATATCTAATTTTATTAGCAAACTGGGAAGATATGAAACAATGCGATGATCCAGAATCAAATAATGCATTTTCTAAACTTGAGGAAACCATTAAATTACCTGCCACCACGTCTTTCGGAGCTTCTACCTCAGCAGTAGTGATAGCATAAGCCTGGCCTTGATCCCTTGGCCTTTTCTGAGGTAAGTTCTCCTGACGCTTAGGACATGCATTTGCATAATGCCCCATCTCCCTGCAATTGTAGCACTGAACGTTGGTAGCTTCCTTCTTCCCCTTGCAATCATGAGCTTGGTGGCCTTTTTCACCACACTTGTAACAGACTCCCATTCCCTTCAAGCAAGTACAAGGATGTTTCTTCCCACATTTACCACAAGATGGATATTCAACCCTTCCCTTCTTCCCCTTATTTCCATTCCCAGATTGATCAGCAGGTCTCTTCTTCTCTTGCATTGCTTTAAAGTCATAAGACTTAGAGAATTCATTTTCGGTCTTGATAGCACATGAGACAATGTCTTCGTACGATGAAAAGGATTGTGAGACTAACGCTTGACGGAGAAATGGTTTTAAACCATCAAAGAAATGATCAATCTTACTTCTTGGGTTACGAATATAATCACCAGCGTACCTCGCTAACCTTGTAAAGTTAGCCTCATACTTTGTGACATTCTCGTCCTCCTTTTGTCTCAGACTCAGAAATTGCCTTTCCATATCTTCTCGATGGTCGCGAGGGAAGTATTTTTCTAAAAACAGATCTTTGAACTCCATCCATTCCATGTTTGATACTTCATCATCTTCCTTCATGTTTTGAATCAATGACCACCATTGATCAGCATCTCCAGTGAGGCGGTAAACTGCCATGGTAACTTTTTCCCTTTCACTACACCCCAAAGCCTGAAATATTTTCTCTAGGGAAAATATCCATTGCTCAGCTACTAAGGGATTTGTACTCCCATTGAACGTTGGTGGTTGTTGTCTCATGAATCGATCTAACATTGATCCTCCACGCTGCGGATCAGGGTGCTCCATACGGGTAAGGTTATTATTCATAACCTGAGTAAGTTGTCCCAGTACGGTGATTAGCTGATCAGCACCAGTTGCATCACCAGCCCCACTATAATTATCTTGAGCAGGAGGGAAATCCCTACATGGAGTGCGTGCATTGATACGGTTTCCATTTCTTCCACTAGGCACCATTTCTAAACAATGTCATAAACTAGATCAGTTTATGAATCAAAATACATAATCCCATACTTATAAAACAGTAAACATAAATTGAACTATCTATGGATATAATCCATAATCATAAATATGTTTTCTTTGAGGAAGTATATACTCATAAACCCTTCATAATGATTTGTAAATAAAGTGAGAGTTATCCTAAGCATATCCCCCGGGAGTGTCGTAACCAAGAGTGCAGCAAGGCCCGTTGTCGTGCACCAGTTCCCGTTCGAGTCTTGCTCAAAGCAGTGTTTTCGGGTTTTACCCCTAGGTACATCTGTGCCAGAGCCGCCTCTACCTGCTCGTATCCAGACAGGGATGTATTGCTCGGAAAACTCACAAAGTCTCTACAATACCAAAATTCTAGGAAGTTCTTCTATACTAATCCTCAAAGTTCATCTTAGGTCTACGTGCTCTAATCAGAGTTTATCTAAATCTAGCTTCCAAGGTTTGTACTAAACTTCCTCTGATACCAACTGTAATGCCCCGACCCCAGCTACCCAGAGTCGGTGCATTATTACATAACATTGGCATGATCATAAGAAAGATCAAATCTCGAAAGACCGATTGGTTTAGTAGCCTTGGAAAATGCCAGATATATTCATAAGTTTTACATTACATTATAAAATGAAAAACTACTACAACAACATAATGTCTCAATAGACCACACTATTATCCCCTCATAAAATCCCTGCAGGTCATTCATAATTTACTTCTTCACTTCCTGGGAAAAATAAAACATAGAAAAGGGGTGAGCTCAAATGCCCAGTAAGGATAACAATATAGCGGAAACTTTCATAAATAAGAATAAACATTTAAGGCAATGTATAACTAAAACAAAAGCCTTTTAAATAAGAACTTTTAACATGGTATGGCATAAATAAAATGAAATAATGCCATTTACTTATTCACATGGATATTCTACTAATCGAATAATCACATGCAAAAATCAATAACCACTTTCATAATGTTGGAATGCATAATGCCAGACTATCATAACCACATAGTCAAGGCCTCGTGCCAAGACTACAAATAAGATTTTGTCAAGGCCTTGTGCCAAGACACTAGTTTGTCTCATGAGACCTACAGATGCATCGAGGAGCTATAGCGGGCTCCACCCGTCACTTATTAAGTCCAATTCATTCCCATATGAAAAGGTTTAAACATAACATAAACATTCGTATTAAAACTAGCATACGAAATGTCAATAATTTCACCATAAACTATGAATGGTATAAAAATAGCACATCCACAGTCAAACATATCACAAAACCTTCAATACAATATAGAAGTTTTGTATCATAATAAATCAACTTCAAATAATCTTAAAATCCATCAAAGGATGTTGACATAGATGAAATCAAAATTCTTTTTAAAGAAGTATCTCCTTTTATTTTGAAAACATTTAAGATCCATATAAAATAAAACATTTTCTTTGAAAATATTCTTATAAGCTTGTATGGAAAGCTTCGACGATTTTATAACGGCGGAAAATAACCGCACCCGCCGTATAAGTTAAAAAAAACATTCTTACCTCAATTCTGTCGAAAAGGTTAAAAAGGACATTGTTTTGAAAACGACGGAAAGATTCCTTTATAAACCTCTTATAAAAAGTCAAAAGGGGTATAAATGACTTTAACCCATATTCTTGTAAATAGTAAAAATGTTTTGAAAAACATTTTTAAGAAAACATGGATGCGGATGATAAAGAGATCCCAGTAGATTATTACGTATATACAACCTCAGATAATGAAGAGTTTGTGAAATAACCCTTACCTTGTACTTTTCCTTGGTTGTGGTAGGTTAACCTCCTGTATAATGGTGAAATAATTGTTATTAAATTATACAAGAATCATATACATTAATATGATATCATATATGATCTTTTAATATTGATTTGATAATAATATCTTAGTATTATCGTTGTTTCGGGTGTTAACTTACTTGTTTTCTTTCATATGTTTTGTTACGTAAGACATGTTTGTAAAGGATAGGTTGTATATTATTCATATCCAGAATGATATCAAGTCCTTAAACATCATTTTTAAATCATAAAATGATAATTATACTTTAATGGTTACGATGGAGAATGAATCTCATCGCGTTCGTGGAGACGGTAGTCCGTACGTACGCACGAGCGACAATATCATTCTTTTGATATTAAAATAATATATAAATGGATGGTATATCATATATACAGAATCATTAATATGTTATATTTATTATTTACATGAGTTACACATCATTATTATACCCATCCAAATAATAATATATTTAATAACAATTACACCACGACGTGGAGACGGTAAGCCGTACGTACGCACGTATGGTGACATGTTATTCAAAGGGTGGATAGAATACTGAATATGGTTGTACCATATTTATAATAACATCACAGTATATAAATGATACTGGAGTCATTATTTTAGAATGGTAACAACAAAGGAAGAAGAAGTGGAAGAAGAAATGAACTTGGAAAAGGGGTGGTGAAAACATTACCTCTTCTTCGGGTTCTTCCTTTTGATATGATCAAAAGGGCTCCTTAGGTTGGCTTTCTGATCCAACTAAGGCCCCTAGGTTGTAGTGAGGGATGTTGGGAGAGTATTTGGGCAGAGTTTGGCCGAACCAAAAGGCTTTAGAGGTGTGAAGAAATGAGAAGGAGGAGTGCCCTTTTATAAGAGGGGTGAGGGGCACCTTTGGAAAAGCTAGAAATATTAATTAATAATAAATTCATATTCGGTTTTTAATGGCTCCCAAGTTGACTATTCAAAGGTTAAGGTGGGGATAGGTCGAAAACCACTCAACCAATATAATTTAGACAGGTTTGGGTACTTATATTAACCTTATCTTTAAGTATTAACTCTAAGTTAATTAGTTTCACTTTTACAATGTCTCTTTGTATTTTTATATAATATGGTTAATAAACTTACAATATACATCCAAGAGACCCCCAAGTGGTCCATTAATGAGGAACCTATCATAATATAAGTCTCTTGGCCGAACCTTAGATTTTTAGGAATTTAATATCAATTAATAATATAATATTTGTTTTAAGAACTCTTTTATGTCAATTTTGACACTATTCAATAGTTGATTTTTTTGAAACTCCTAACAGATTGATTACTTCGAACAAAGTAAATTAAATAAATCCTAATATATCATATTATCATATAATATTAGTTTAATTCATTAAAAGTTTCATATTATAATTATTTGGGTATTTATAATATCAATTATTTTAATTTTTCACTATTATAGTAATTACTGCATCATCATTGTGTCATAAATAAATTAAATTATTCAATGTCTAAAAATTATAAATAAAATATCATTATGTAGGAAATCTTTTTAGATTTCTAATGAATATTAATAATCTAAAATACAACATATATAACCCTATGTAAAAATTGTTGTTCTAAAAGATATATGCTTGTGTCATTTTTGTATTCATTTTAACTAAATTAAAATAAAGTGTCATTATCACTTACAAGTGGATCCATGGGGTCCCAAAATAGACCCAAAGATGCCCATGGTCGACCATGTATCAACCAATAGGGTTAAGACACGTTTTAGGGTAATTTAGTATTATTATAATATTATTTTTTAACCCTTATTTACCGGATTTAACCTTAACCATGGTAAATAAAATATTTACCGCAGTAATTATTCAAAATGTCTAAAAATCAAAGTTACCCATTTAAACAATTTGAACATCCTGATTCCAAATATGGAATCCATTTTCCTAAATTCAAAACACAGAAGTGGCAGAAATTAATTTAAAATTAATTCCCGCTGTCAAAACAAAAAGCGTGTTTTTAAGAGATAATAACTATCAAAAGATTGACACTTGTTTATGTTCGGTTTAATTGTAAAATTATGTCCAATGACCAACATTATATTAAAATGTAAAAATATATTCTAAATATACTTTAAAACCACTAAAATTCATAATTTATCACTATTAATTATTTTTATTAAAAAAGTTGTTTTTAATTAAAATTTAGTAATTTTCACTATTCATCAAAATATGAAAGTTATCCGAAAAGTACCAAAATTTCACCTTAGGCTAAATTCGATATTCCGAGTCCAAAAATGAAGTCCATTTTCAAATATAAAATATATATAATTTCAAAAATTAGGTATTACTATTCACAACGGCTAGTTTAATTAGTTGTGGTGTGTGTTAGAACTCGAGGTTGCGTACAACACACGCTATCGCATTATTCAAAGGGAAATGTACCGTAGAAGCTTGGGGTGTTATAATATGAATAGAAATGGAATCATTATATATCATATTTTTTGAAGTATTTATCCAACATATTAGAAATTATTAGTGAATTTGGAATATTTCTCCCAAAAATAAATATGAAATGATAAATTCATACCTTAAGCACAAGAATTCATTTTATTCATTTAAATATTATATGAAAAAACTATAATTTTATTATAGTTATATTCTGGAACCAAATTCAATCATAAACTCTGATTTAATATTACTTTATAATTTAAAAACATTTTTTAATTATAAATTTTCCAATAGAATAGACATTCCGATAAAAACCTATCATTTTTCATACATCTTTCATTTCGATGGTTCTGATACATGAAAACTATTCATCAATTCATTATCTAAATAATAAAAAAGATTAAATAATTATCTTATTTACTCAACACATACACTTTTATAATTACTTATATAGTAAATGGATGAAAAATTAATTACATCACCTCTTGAATAATGTAATCTTTGTGTATGCACGAGAGTTATTTCCACTTTTCAATTGTTGGAATAGAAAATGGTAAATAATAATAAACATTCATATATCAATAATAATTTAATAAATAATTTATATTTTTATTAAAAAATCATTATTACCATCTATGTAATATGGTGATGGAAAACATATTACATTGATAATTGGAGATTATAAGTTGTGCTGACACACGAGTAATGTTTTTGGTTTCCTTAAGAAGGAAAGATGATGGATAATGATTTTTAAATAAAAATAATAAAAATAATTTATATTATTGATATTTAATTCATCATTTTATATTTAATAACGTGGATTTAGCTATGGTAGAAAAATAAATAAAAATATAATCACTCAGTTAAGAGTTTTACTTCTCTATTCGGAAGCCTCTTTTGAAAAGAAATTTTATGATTTAAAAGGATAGTAAAGTTGAAACAGCACAAAACCTATGATTTTACAATGTAATATATGAATGTATTTTAGATTAAATAGGATTATATATAATGGTAAAAATATGTTAGGAAAAGGGACGAAGGACAGACCTTTTACATATGAGGGAAGCGAAATCTTGGAATTACATAAAGTATTATTTTACAATATATTAATTTGAATGGGAATTTGGGAAAATTTATATTTAGAATAAAATATTTATTTTCTTAGCTCATATCTTCCAATAACATTATTCATGATTAGGATAATATCTCAAAAAAATTTCTTTGATTTAAAACCTCGTTAACCCATTTATCAATTAATGTTATATCAAATTTTATACTCTTTTGAAGTCAAGAATGTAATTATAAAAAGATATGTTATATATAAATAGACCATGAACTATATTTTAAACATATCTCATTGAATTTGAAAATTATATGATTTTCAATAGTTTTAAATAATTTAATAAAACATTTTTTATTATAAAATATCATTAATATCATTTTCTGAACAATTCATTTAATTTGAATTTAAATTCTTGATGATGGTTATGGAATTATTATATAAAAAATTTGTATATCGCATGTATGTAATATTTATGAAATAAAATTTACATAATAAATCTACCATTTTAAATTACTTTAAATGTTTTCAAATTCAATTATAATATTTTTCGATTAACTAAATAAAAAATTTGTTTTTAATTTATAATAAATTATGGTAATTATTCAATAACTAAGAATTAATAATAAATTACAATAAAAAATAAATTATATTATATTTTGACTAAAAATTTATATATGAACACATTCTCTTTTTATTATAATGATAATAATAGTTTGATAGTAAATTCAAGAGAGTTATAATATGTATTTATCAATTCCTTGAAATTATATAATGGTCATAAACAAAGATAAATGGAATGATGTTTGTATATATTTGAGACATGGATAATAGTTTTATATATCTAAAAATCCAATTATATAATTCCTTTGTTTATAGAAATTTGAAATCCTCATCCTATTTTTTAACACGGTTTTACCCATTTCACCCTTACTAATATGACACAAGTTTACCATGACTACTACTCAATAAAAAGGAACATATTTAAAAAATTTATCCTAAAAAATCAAATTAAAAAATCATTACATAAAAAATCAATTTATATAAGTGGAATATTTTAATTTTAAAAATATCACAAAAACCAAAATATATTTTTTTATATAAAAAGTTTTTCACCCAAAAATGAGCATATTCAAAAATCATGTTTATTTTGTATTGATACATAAAAAAATTATTTTCAAAATTAATTAGTAATATTTTAATTTATTGTCAAATTATAATAATAATGAGACTATTTGTTTAATTAAAATGATATTTTCATAAAAATCATCATTTTCATCATTCAATGGAAAACCAGACTTCTCAGATGATTAAAAACATTTTACCCAAATTATATTTTGATTTGATGATTTCAAAAATGATGTTAATTTTATAAAATAAAATTTCTACTTTTGTGTGAAATAATTTATATTTTCTATGTCAAAAATGAAATAAAAATAGTTTTGATGAAAATGCATTTTTAACTGTAATGTGTATACACAAAAAAGTGAATTATTATTTCAAAATAATTAATCTATAATTTTTTTTAGTATGACTATATAAATATATTTCATAATGAGGTTACCCAGTTTCATATTCGATTACTAAACATTATTTTCATAATGATATCTTTTATTATATCATAATTTTTATAATATATTTAATTTTCATAATTTTTATTGTTGTGTGCTAAAAAATATATTGAGTGTAATATTTTATTGAAATAAATATTCATTATGTTACAATAATCGCATATGACATGTAACAATCCATTGAATGCAATACATGGGTTAATGTGATTTTTTTGAATGTCTTATTATGTGTGAGTAATGTTTTTAATTTGATTCAAATAATTAATGACTTATTTTCTACTCATGATTAAATATTTTAATAGAATATAAAAATATTATTTTTTAATGTTGTAAATATTTTTTGTGATAATACAATGAAACAAAAATCAAATTTTCTTATATTATCCCCTTTATAAATAAATTTCATCTTCACATTTTATAATTATCCCCCAATTATGAAAATAGTTAAAGATATCAAGGAAATGAACACAATTCAAGTTATAATTAATAATAATATATAAATATAATGATATTATGATTTTTTGTGATAATACAATGAAACAAAAATCCAATTTTCTTATATTATCCCCTTTATAAATAAATTTCATCAATATTTTTGAGAGACATGCATTTAAAATTTTCATTTTCATGGTACAATTACTAAGAAATAGAACATCCAAAATTTTTATGATATTTTCTAATCGAATTAGATTAAAATAAGTTATTCATTAGAAAAATCAATCATCTGATTTGTAATCCCTTTAATCCTTCATTTCTTCCTGTGATAATTTTTGTTCAACTTTGATAAAATAAGAACAACCTATAACTCCTACAATTTTTAAATATTCTATTGATGATAATTTTTTATCAATCCTAAATAGTTACATATAAAATAATGGAATTCTATTTAAATCATTCTAAATCATGGAATGGAAAAAATGGATGGAATGATATGGTTCGACAGGATCTTGGTAGTCTGTCCCTGTTTACACATTATGGTGGGGGATTGGGATAGTTAGATGGTTTCATGTATGTTTAATCCTTTTAATATTTTGTAGAAAATCCAAATGGTTTAGAAATCTAGAATTGGGTATATAATTACTTATCAAGGTCGTGATATCAGTTAGGTTTTCCGACACAACAGAACATAGTAACTTCCATTAGATGAGATGATTGTATAACTGTCTCACCACACTATTGGGGGGAGAGTAGATTTCTTAATACTATATTAATCTATTATATATTTATGATATGATCCCAAATCTCATCATAATCCTGATACAAAACATTTTACCCGATCAAAATAATCAATTTTTGGATATTCAATGTGTAATAGCGGTTTATTACAAATGTGACCATAAGTATGTATTAGAGGTTTTTTATATGTTCACATTTTTAATAGCATTAGGTAGTTGTATATATTATAAATCTACACACCCCAACAATTTGGAATTTACTAACTTCCAAAGAGGTGATTTATATCTTTAGGATTGGATTGATCATTTATGTGACACCCTATATGTCCTATTTATTTCCTAAACGAAAACCCACATTGTTATTTAAAGCTGTGTAGTTTTAACCTCATGTGTAATGGAAAAAATGAGGGAAATTAGTCACTGAATATTGAGATCAAGCATCTGGGAGTTTTCAAAGATATCCTGTTTAATGTAGGAATAAGAGTTATAATTGTTCATTCATTCCCTAAACACATATCTATTGGGGTTTTCGTTTTTATATGGGTATTCGTCACATGTTTTGGAATGGGGCTTACAAACAATACTTTATCTGGAAGAGGATAAGTTAATGATGTGAATGATATTATTATTTCAAATCCATAATCCCATGTAAGGAATGATCGGTGTAGAAATATGGGATATCAAGTAAAATGTCTAAATACATTTGGATGAGGCACTTATGCATTGGGGCGGCCCTTATGGGTTTTGTGATATGGAACTAAACCCTTATAAAAGCATCCTAAATATCTTATATGGAATGGAATCATAATTCGTGTATTTTTGTTTAATTATCAATCTAATGATGGATGAAGGAGAATGTATTATACATTAGAGACCATGGGTCATGTGGGTTTGAGTATCAGAGACAAGGAGGGGGCTTACACCAAGGTGGATTCCCATTCCTAGTCGGGCATTGGGAAGGAATAATATCTATAATGTTCGAATAGGAAAAAGATTTCTAATAGTTTTTTTAATTCTAAATCTATTAATTTATAGGGAACAATTTTTTACTCATTTGGTGGATTGGATCCCGTGGGTGTGATTTTATGAGACATGATGGGTCATACAGTGAGGCAGATTCCCATTTGAGAGTAGGAATTATGAATGAATACTACATAACCTATTGTGAAAATAATTGGGGTTCTCAATGTTCAATTGGGATTACTCAAGAATATATCCATTGTAAAGTGTTATCATGTCTGGAGACGTCTTCTACTCATGTCTAGATTATCTACCAGACATTTCCAGAGTGTCTTTACAACATGTCTATAGATTTATGTGTGACATTTCTAATGATTCATGACATATCCTCTTTACCCATTGGGAACATCCCAAGAAACATTCATGATCCTACTGACTAGTCTGGGGGAAATCACATGATCTATATGGTATATCTGGGAGATTATTTGATGATAATTGTAGACATATCTAGAGGTCGTTTCATGACAAGAATTTTATACATAGAGGGTGTCACATGATCTGGATAACATTATTGGAGTAAATATCATGATATGGATGAATTTTATATAAAATATAACATGACCAATATGAATTGTTTATCGGACATATCAACAACAAGGTTACATGTTAAAAGAACACAAAAATAACCTAGTGGCATTTCGAAAGGACTCCACGTGACTTGGGTGACACACCCTTATGATCCACATGACTTGGGAAACATGTCTACCAGATGATTGAGACATTTCAATCTACCACATAAGACATGGAAAGACCTTATTTACATGTCCAAATTCAACCACTTTACAATATTTTCATTTCCATGTGATATATCATGATCTAAATATCTTGTATAAAGATTATAAAATCACTTGGTCCACAAGCCTTGGTTCTATCACATGATCTGGGAAACATAGGAAACGTTTATCAAGATTCACATAACACTCTTAAAATATAAATTATATCTTATTTGAGTATTCTTCTAGTATTTATTAAATACTTTCTTCAGTTTTGATCAAGAAATATCCCATTATACGTTTCGTGTTACCCAGCTGACATGATGCACCTCCTACACATTGTATTATTGATATGTTGAATGACTTTCATGTGATCTGTAGAGTGATCACATGAATCATATATTTATTTCATATGATTCCTTCAGTCATTACCTATTTTTTACCTTTTGGAATACCTTTCTGATCAAGTTACCTTTCTCTCTGATATGCACTCTCCTACACTACAATGTAACAGTCCCCATTGTGTGTGTTTTTGTCCCATTGGTAGGGGGTATTGGAAAATACTCCCTGGTTAAATGAAACCTCTTGTTGTGTGTATATTGAATTTATTTAATATATTCCGAATATTTTTTCTTATATTAGGAGCTTCACATGATCCTTCCATGGTTTATCCATGGAGTTTCATGAATATAGAGACAATGATAGTGTTCTACCATTTCCATGTTTATTGGATTCTAGACGATCAAAAAAATTTATATAACCTTGTGGACATGTCAAATATCTTTCACGTGGTAAGTGAAACATGTCTAGGAGTCCTCATGAGATCAATATACTTATAAAAAGACTTTTTAATGATAAAAAATGACTAGTATGGGGCCCTTAATAGGAATAAGGTGGAATGTCAAGGGGGCCACCACGGGATAAGGTTGGCATATCAAGGATTGGTCATGATATCATTATTCCATGTTAATAGATCTCCATATGATCAATGGTGATTTCCTATGTCATATAATCATCATCGATGTGAATATAAGTGTGTATTCCGTTTGAGATGATCTTCCACATTTCATATTTCCATCTCCTTAAATATTTTTCAAAGAAAAGAGATCTCTTGATATCGTGCAATCATTATTTTTGAAAAACTCCCTTTGAATGTGTATAATGAATCTATTTATGAATAATTAATCTAATAATGATAAACAATCATTCCCAAGGAAAATCCCTTTGATTATTTGTGGAGCCATATAATCGACATTGGATCTCATGATGCAGCATAAGTAGTGGAATAGAAAATCCATCCATTTCATTGTATAACCAATGGGGAATCACATAATATAATAGAAATGTATGAGTTCCCATTCATGTTTCAGGTGAAAAGAGAACATTTTTTAGTGTTATATGGTTGGAATGTCATTATGACATCTATAGGGAATGGAAAGTTGCACAAGAATGTCACATAAATATAAACTTAACTATTATTCGCATGAAGCTGCAAAAATTTTCCACCTTTATTAAATATAGGGTTTTTATTTTTCCATGAATATATCTATTGAAAAGACACATGATCATATGAACTCATCCTGTAGCCTATGTATTCTCATTTTCACTTCTTAGGATTCTATAACCAGAACAAGAGGGATTTTTATAAGGGAATCGTCTGATAAAAAGAAGATCATTCACATTATATTATTCATTTTAATGACCATACTACGGTCATATGATAACACTTACTTCAGAATGATAAATGTTAATTGGGATTCAGATACCATCCCTTCATTTTTCATGGAAAAAATAATACCCATGATTCGTGTATTTATTCCATTTTTATTTTTCTGATACTCATTTGGAAAGAGTTACCAAATCACCCCCTAATATTTACATCCATATGAAAATGATCTTGGTTATGAGGAGGTTAATTTTGGGTAGAATCATTGGGGATATTGCTGATTGGGGTGTTAGGATATATTTGGTCTCATGAGTGACATTTTCCATTTTATAGAGTTCACTATAAATCGGGGAGAATGAGAGGATTATTCCAGTGGTATCTCCAAATATCCAGAGTTGTCAGGATTTAACCCATCACATGATCATTTTATAGCACCTCATCATAATATCCCTTTTACTAGACATCTGAATAATAACAGATTGTGGGAGTTCAATAATTTCATGTATATGAGGTTTAGTTGGGGAACTAGGGAAACCATGTTGAATGTGTTTGAGTTCAAATATCAATCTAGGGAATAATGTGTTAGTGTGGATACAGATTTATTCATTCACCAAGACATTTATCACATTCATGTTTAATTGTAATATATAGTCATTGGTTATAAATAAAATGTGATTATGTAAGACAGATAGAAATTGGGTTTGGTTTACATGTTCTTCTTAAATTTTTTCCCAACGTATTACATTTTCCTCGTGATTTATTTCATCTATCATTGGATTCCAGCATGATTATAAATATTTAGGATTCCATATAAGGATTTTTATTATGATTTACCCAGTTATGAGGCATTTTTTAAGGTATAGTGTAGGGGGACATTCCTCGAAGTGGATAAAAAATATTGTCTCTTCTCATGGAGAAGAATGTTGACCATACTTTTATAGATTAAGTGGATTCACTATAATAGGATTAGTAGTATTTGTTTTTTGTGGTATAGATTGATACATAACCTATATCGAGCACACGTCATGGTTTTTGGATTTGAAGACTCAACATGTTTTTTGGTGAACAAGAACCCACTACTCAAATAGTAAAGTTCGAGATTGATCCTGTTGTGGAAATAATTCACATAGTTAGCACAAATTTTTATTGTTTTATTATAATCAATACATATCCAAGTAAATTTATGTGTTATTAGTTCCATGTGTTGGTTATGTTTGATTTGTATTTGATAATTCAAGGAGGAGGGACACTTTCACCACCAAGACACGTTCTCTTAATGTGATTTATAATTATGTGTGTGAGTCAGTGCCTCCAAGAGAGGATGGTGTAAAGGTAAGGTAGATTTGTTCTTTTTAATATTATATGTTATATTGTTTTTATGTGTTATTTTTTCATATGAATCCCTATTTATATTGAAAATATGAACAAGGGAAGGATAAATTTATCGATGTGTATCTTGTAGAATAAAGGATTCAAGCGTGGTAAGATGTTCAAAAAGTGTATTATTAGTTTCCAATAAAGATTTATCTTGGAATTGTGTGACAGAATGACCTAAATTTGTCTCCTTATTAAGACCTAAGAATTTCAATTTATCCTTATAGAATGATCTATATTTTCAAAGGATCTAATATAAAATATTCTAAGATAACATGCTTCTATTACTAGGGGAATTTTTCGATGAGAGGAGATGTACCCTCATGTAGAACCTTTCAATATCAATGGTGATAGTATATTATGTTAACCACAATATAGAATTGTTTCCAACGATCATTTCTTATTTGGATATCACCATTGAAGGTTACATTATACCTTAGTTATTGTGATTTAATTTTTCTTCTTTGTTGAGAAGGAATCCCTTGTTGAGAATGATGAGAACATTATATAAAGATGTAGTTGATTTTGGATTATTAGGCATGTTTAACACTTGAAGAAATTGATTATATGATATTTCAATTACATATGGTGTTGGAGGATTTTTTGACATATCTTCTAAGGATGTACTAGGATTATCTCTCAATATAATGTTTTTTATGAATAAAACTATACCCATGGATGTGTTGTTATCTATGATAATATATTGGATAAGATTTTTTAACTATAGGAGAACAATGTTTTTTTGTAAAATATATGGTGCATGGTATTATTTTGACCTAGTTTGTTATCAGGGCCGGCCTTAGGGAAAGCCCAGAGAGCCCCTGGGTTTGGGAAACTGACAATCAAAGAAAAAAATACAAAATCAAGAGCAAAAAATTCACAATTTCACTGTAGCTCCTAATACATTTTAGGGAAGAATTTTATAGGTAGTCTTGGGCAACAGAATTTACCGGGCTGGTCCTTTGTGTTATACTTGGAAACCCATTGTTATGTGTGTAGAATGAGAAAGAGATCATGAGGATAGTTACGAAATGAAATCAACTAAACAACGTGACTTTTGGGGGGAGTATCCAACCCCAATAATTGATGACTTTATTGACCTGTGGTCAGGGGATAAGTAGGCCTTAGAGATTGACCTCAAGAAGTATTATCATCATATATGGTTTTCAGATGATGATATACAAAAGGTGAGATTCTAATTTCACTACGGTTACATTGAATTCATGATGATACCTTTCTATATGCTAATATCCCCTGTTGTGCTTGTTATACTTATGAACTGAATACATCAACCCACTGTTGCATTGATTCAAGGTAGTATATTTCAATGATACCCTCATGTACTCTGAATTATTGGAGGAGAACATGAGACACATTCTGATGGTTTTGATCATTTTTTAGAGTAAAAAATTTATGGGAAACTCACAATGATTTCGTTGTAGTTTCAAAATATCAACATTGTATGATTCCTTTTCTAAAACAGAGATGCAAAATGGACCAAGAAGAGGTTGAGGGAGAACATCCATGGGATCCACCTATGAGTGTGGTGGTGGAATTAGATTCCCTCTAAAATTTTTTAGATCACTATTTTTGAGTGAGGTGATTGTGCAATTGGCCTCTTTGTAGTTAAAGCTTAATGGTGATGATGGTGAATCATACATCCAATGGATGGTTTTATCCCCTCTACTTCGTTAGTGTGTTATGATGGAACAACTTGAAAATATTTATTATTTTATATAATGTGAGCATATATCCCATAGATTTATTCAAGATGGATATTTTGAAGGAAGGGACCACATATCCCTTATTGGGGGACAAATGTTGACACTAGTCATACTCTGAGTGGTGGTATTGATGATGTTACCTTCTCATAGTAGTGAATCTACGACTGGTGAGGAAGTATTATGATCCATTGGATTCATGTTATATTTACAAGGATGTTTTAGAGTGTTTCTAATTGTAACTCATGATGTATCATCTTCCAATAGGCGGAGAATGGGTTTATAGAATCAAAGCTGAAATGGGAAGGATTATTTATGGGTTTAGTAATGGGGATTCTCAGATCTGTATGGTCTCAAAATGATATACTAGGGGTCGTAGACTGGCTAACAAATTTTATTACTTCTTAAACATCCATATGAAAATTATAGTGAATATTTTTTATGTATGTGCATGTCAGAGGTAGTCCTTCTTCATAGGATTCCATCGATGATCATTTTGGCCCATGATACTTTTTTAACATCATGATTAAAAAGGGAATACATGAGGACTTTGGGACATAACTTTTTAATCATATTTTTTACCCCCAGGTATATGGGTAGGAAAACATAACTACTCATGTATGGTAGAACATTTTTTGGGCTTACAGGATTGTTTTGAACATTGTGGGGAGGATAATATAATATCGTTGGAGTTTACCTATCACAATAGTCAACAGTCTACCATTAGTGTAAAATCATTATAATTCAAGTATAATAGACCCCATAGGTCACCATTTTAGTATTTGGATCTATCAAGATAATTTTTATGGGCCTAGGATTGGGGCGAGTGATGGTTATAATGGTTCATCTATTCCAACGATGGATGAGGACTACCTAATAACATCCTGAGTGCTTGGTGAAATGAAAATGGTGGCAAATTTTGTTCGATTATGATAGCTTGTTTTCATAGAGATATTACCCCCCCTCCTTTACTATTATATAGATTTTTTATGGTCATCATGTTATCTCTGAGGTTCATGGTAATTTTTTTAGTTTCAATGTTGGGGTAGCAAGATGGAATACCACTTAGCCCTATCACTATTGTCAGATTGGGAAAATAATGTATTCAACGTATCATATATGAGGATATTTGTGCACAACTCATAGAAATATGGGTACCGATGTGATCTGGACACCAATAGTGGAGTTTTTCTTTCAAGGACCCTATTGGTGATTGGTAACTAGTAAGAAAATACCCTTCATTAGAAAATGATTACTTTGGTGCATGTTCTTAGGAATCATTGGGAGCTTCAGGAGAGATCATTGGAGTAGGAGATTCATATGTTATATTAGTACCCTTCTATTTTAGTATTTTTTTATGATGAAAATAATTGACGTTTTGTGAATGTAATGACTCTATTTGCATTAGGCGACACTTTATATTATTTAATGGAATATATATGTAGTTTGGAGTGGATTCCTCAAATATTTCTATGTCCTACAGAGCTTTGGTACTTATATATTAAAAAAATTATGTAAAATGAATAATATATAGAAATGTTTTCAGAAAAAATAAAATATATAACTAAGGGTTTTTAATATTATAAATCTAATTCTACCATTAAATAAAAAATTTTTGTTTTACCCTTTCCATGATAGAACCTTTTTTTGCATCTTGTGTTTTACATAAGTGGGGTCATAGGCATATGATAAATAAATAAGTTATTTTATTTTATTTATTATTTAATTATTTTACATGAACTAACTCTCTTATATTTAATCCATATTAGGTTAGTACTTACGGTTATCAAGTTAACCCTATAGATTTCAGAGGATCCCTAGGGAAGATAGTTCATGGATGATTGAAAATGTATTGTGGTGAAATGAACTTTTTATAAAGGGGTTTATGGATCTCACTAATAAAAATGATAACGAACAATTCTTTGATAGTTATCAACAAAAACATGTGGTGGAAAAAAATATGATGAATTTTATCCCAGTTTTTTATCATATGCCAAATGGGAATCCTTCATTTTAATGAATTCATTCAAGGTCTGACTGTTGAATTTAGATTATTCATTTATCTTCATAGAATTACCAAGATATGTTCATTCATAATTATTTATTAAATATTATTCATTCATTTTTCTTACAAAAAACATTGAGGAAAACCTTACAATGGTCATTGTTCATTCCTCATGCTCATTTTTTGTAAATTTCCCCATCATTATAAGAAAGTTCATCGTTGTTATTTTCTTTATACAATTGTCTGAAAAATACTTGATAGATGTTCATTATATAATCATCATTGGGAATAATATATCATTTCCGTGAGTTTTAATTCTAAATCAAATGAAATGTTTATGGTGTATTATAAAGATGGATGTTTGTGATCAGATTTGGGGTTCTGGTTTTTGTGGGTTCTATTATTATGATAATGAGGTAAGATGATAAATGATTCCTAAAAATATTGGATGGTTTTAAGATGGAATATATCAATGGATTGGCTTGGTCAATCATAGATTAACATTTTACTAGGGTAATTTGTAGATAGTGTGAAAATGGTTGTGGAATCAGCAGAACCACATAAGGACCAGTCATGTCTAGAATTTTCCAAACCTAATTCTGTGTTGTTTAGTGGAACATATGCATTATAGTCCCCTTTGTATGATGGCTAGGGCTAACGAATTCATAAAAATATCATATAATATTTGATTTATTCACACATTATTTGGATCATATCTTTCTTGAATGGTCTATATAGGGAGAATACACCGAGGTATCCATGTATCACTGTACATCATGTGTTCCAGATCACATGAAATGTATCCCATGGGGAACAACTCATGTTTTTGTGGAGTAAATTTCATGGGGAAAATGTGACTCCACAAATTATGTTTGTTGGGGAACAATTTATATATATTAAAAATTTCATAAGCACGAGAATGAGTATGGTCCATAGTATTGGGGCTTGGAAAGATCATATGAGAAGTACCAGCATAACCCATAAATGATGTGTCAAATAGAGTACACACTGTGTACTTCATAGAAAACCTAGACATAACTAAAAGATATGGGCATAGCCGGAGTACAATGGTATATCCGTTGTACATGGGTTGGATATGATGAAACACATCATGTTCCAAATCGATATCAATATGTTTTGTCACCAATTGGACATGGTGTTTATTTAGAGAAAGACATGATGTGAGAGTTAGAGAGACAAGGAAAATGTTGAGATAAGAGAGGCACATTGTGTACCCAATGAAATATGTTTTGTATTAATTAAAAGAAGATATGGATCCATTATCCATCTTAGACCAATTTTGATATGAACATGGGTGTGTTCCCCCTTAATATATTAGTATGGGAATGTTCCCTAATTCAATTTTTCTAAAGTGTTTTCATAGTACATCTAAATGAGGGATACATACATCATCTTGTTTAAATCATTATAAAAGACACCCTCAGTGGAACAGAGTAGTAATAACTGCATAAGGCTCGGGGGTTATATTCTTATTCCGATCATGTTTTTTCAACGGCAAGTTTTCATGAATCACATGACGAACATACAAAACCATGATCCACTATTTTGAGGGTTTTTTTCCAAATAAGAGTAAGAATACCCATTTTAACATAGTTTTTATAGTCTATATATGAATAGACATTTATTCTCATCTAGAGTGGTATAATTTTATCACAATTTATCTAGAATGATCCCTATCAATTTATTTATTTATATGGTCTACGCATGATGAGTATGTCATTTGAAATGTGTCCATCAACAATATGAAGACCTATGGATTGATATATTCAAAGAAAGTGTTACCTTATCATCCTTTGGTATAATACATAGATAAAAGTGAGGGAATTAACAAAACATAAGATTCAATGACTACACTTTAGAATATATTGGTTATTGTTATTATTATACTATTATATTTTTACAGACATTCCTTTATTGTGATATGACAACTACTATAATGATGCTTTGTGTTTGGTTATTTCATGGGGTCTTACTGGGTATATTCTTACTCACCACTATATGGGCTTCACCTGATCATATCGTGTATTATGAATATGATAGTCCTTTAAATGGAGTCCTTGGTATAATAGGAGTTGGTGGAGCATATCGGTGCTAGATGGACCACTGAAGGAACGAGGTGTTGATTTTGGGTAACTACTCCCTATTGTTCGTAATTTTGATTATTTTTCTATTTCAGATTATTATTAATTTATCCCTATATAATTTTATTATACGATATCTATACTCTAATGAGTGACAGAAGTTATAAATACCTTTATAGTATCAATTTTTTTTTCTTTTGACATTACACTTATGTATTGAGTTGTGTGTATGTTAGTACATTAGGCCAAGGTTTCCCATATTTTTGATATTCCAACTCAATACTAGATGTTTTCCCCTAGCCTATTAGAGTCATGATTATGGATACACTCATATATTTTCACTTGCTAAGAGATCCCTAATGGGTTGGGTTAGGAAATATTTCCTTAATCTTAATTATTTTTAATCCTCCTTGAAAATAGTTACTCCCTCGCTACCTCTTCCACCTATGTATTATGAATTACTCATTCTACATCATATATGTGAAATTTATTTTACTTCATCATACTAATGAATAACATTAATCAATTTTAACATTAACATGAATCTAGTTTACCACATCACCTAAGAGTATTTTCTTTATTCTTCCTCCCCATATAGTTTAATATTATATTTTTTCCCTTAAATGTTAACTATTTTTTTATTTTCTACAAAAAAATGTTATAAATTTTTTTCTCGTGTTATAATTATTACATAAAAATTATATATTAAATTTTAATGTTATTATATTTATATTTAATCATTTACTCTTGGACTTTGTTATTGCGAATTCCTTAATGGACTCCAAAAATACATTCATTGGATTCTTTTTTCTCTTTATCAGTAGTGTAGTAGTATGTTTTTTACATTAAAGGACTACCAATTTATAATATTTCTTTCAAATAAGTATACTTAATAAATGATAAAAAATTATATTTTTAATATTTATTCCCTTTTTTCATGCCTATCAATAAATTAATTATTTTTCCTTTCATGTTTTTATTTTTTACATGAAAACATTAAAAGATCATTATATTTAGGTTGATCTCCGTGAATTCTATGTCAATATAAATCATAAAACTTCTTATTCTTATGAATGGGTTTTAAAATTGTATGATTTTTTAATATAGAATACATATAAAGAATTTAATTTTCCCCATGAAAATATGTATTCTACATTGAAAAAAATTGTTTTATATAAAAATATGGAATCATGAGAATCAGTTGAGTGATTTTGGATTTACATCTCTGTGGTAGCATATAATATTGTAAAACTCTAATTTGTAAGTGGTAAATTACCACATTTTTTATTTATAATAATTACTTTCATTGAATTATAATTCCATTATTAAATTAGTATAAAATATAGGTAATAATTTTCTTCTAAGAACCAAAAAAAATAAAAATAAAAATAAAGATAATTTTTGAGAAGACACATTAAAACAATTTCATTATTGATTTAAAATTACCTTATTTATTAAATTATATTCTTGTGAATATAACAACACCAACATACTATATGGATGTATATTAATATATTGAAAAAAATATTTGAATTCATATAGAAATAGTGATCCAATATTAGGTAAATATTATAGTATTTAAATATAGATATCATTATAAATCTATGTCTGTCTTGATATTAGGATTATATCTATTAATAGAAATTAAAATTGTTATTATAATATATTATTGCGTAAAATATTTTGCATAATTTTTGAAATATTCATATATATGTGTGTGATTGTGTGTCTGAGTAATGTTATGGGTTTTTTAGTGATTTTTGTAATCTACTATGTTTTTTGATTTTTTTTCAAATGTTTTATATTTCAATAAAAAATATTATGATATTTTGGTAAATTTTTTCTAATCATTATATGTTAGTGGATTGCTTAGGTATTAATGTATTATTTTGGTTTTGATATTATTACATCTTAAGGAATATCAAAAATCTATTTGGTTTCCAATAAAAAAATTTCAGTTTAGGAAGATGTATTAACATTGGATGGACTAAAATGAACAATTTTTTGGTTTCTATAATCATGAATCTATTGTAAGACAATAAAAATTTGGTATTCTTCGAAACTATTGTTTTTAAATCGGTTCATTATATACCTTTCAATGTTTAAATTTCCTTTCTTTTGAATTATTATTTTCATTATCTGATTGAATGTTATTAATGAAAAATTCCCTCTACTTTCACTCTAAATTTAATTCTTTATAAATTTAGTGATTCTTAAAATATATTTGAACTATTAATTGAATTGGAATTATTAGATATAGACTTATGTAATATCTACAATAATTTCAACTTAAAATCTTATTTTTTCTGTTGTTTAATTTAATTTTTTCCTTTATGGTGTGGTTTTAGTTATTTCAAGATTATAGAAAGTCATTGGGAATTATTCATAACTTTCTTAATCTAATCAATATGATAGGGATATGTAGTTATCCTTGATTATCAACTAATAAGTATTCATTTTTTTTGTTTATAAATTTAATAAATTAAATCAACACATGGAATTTAAAATAATTATAAATAAGGAGTATAATTTATTGATATTAATTTATTGAAATTCTACGACAGTTACAATTAATTTATAAAATATTTATTTTTCAATCAAAGTGTTTACATTTCATGTTGTTTTTATCTTATTTAATGAAATTGGAATTAATTTTTTATATGAATTTAAAAATTTGCGAATATAATATCTTGTGAATAACATATGAAAACAAATTATGGATGAATTTAATATTGATTATGAGATAAATGAATAACATTTGCGATTTCAAAAAATAATATTTGAATGTTCTTTGTATAGATAATTGATTATTAGATACTGATATCTTGGATGATATTATTTGAGGATTAATGATATATTTTGATTATTCAAAGGGGTTTTTGAAACAAAAAAACTGGATTTAATATTGTAAATGGAATTTCATATGGGTGAAGGAGTTGTTTTATATGATAAATTACATATGATTACAATTATGGTAATAGTTTATTGAATTATAAAATAGAAAATATTTTTCTTAGTAAGTGTAAAATTAGAATTTATATTTTATATGAATAAAAATTAATAGATCCCCGGAAAAAATTAGTATATTTATATTTTTAATATATTACTAGGAAAATAAGAATAAAAAATCTCATGTTTTAATTGAACAATTGGGATTCTAAAATGAGTTTTTTTTTTACTATAAGAATCATATAATTTCAAGAACAGTGTTTAGATTCTTTCAGAATAAATTTAATGATAAAATGATATTATAAAAAGGGTTAAATCTTTTACATACCCTATAAAGTAATAATAAATGGATTAATTCCTTGGGATATGTTATGGAATGAATAAATAGGTTATTCCTTGTGGACATATAGAATAATAGATATATAGAGTATTACCTAAAACTATTCTATGTTTTGGACTTACGAGAGTATCCATGAAAAATGTTATGCTATTGAATGAAGGGTTGATCCAATGGATATGATAGGCCTTGGATGTGAGATGTTTTCTTGAGATTTGTTACACTATTGTATATGAGAAGATATATACTATATATATTTATCAAGATTAGTAAAATTATGTTAGATAAAAAACTACTATGGGGTGTAAGAAAAAGAATTGTCTTTTATGATTACTAAATTTTTTTTATTAAAATTATTAAATTAAAATTATTTAATTTTATTATTATATACGAAGACTCATTAAATCTCATGAAACTTTTACTACCATAAGGTGTCATCCAATTTCGTATTTTACCCATACCATATATATAAAAATATTATATTTATGTATACATTTAACATAATGATTTATAAGTAAGAGAAAAGGTTTTTTGTATATGGATAGAAATAAGATTTGTTGATGATTTTTAATTTAATGAAGTTATATCATATTTTAGAGTGGTTATATTATTCCTTTAGTAATGTTTATTTTTTTATTTTCTATAAATAATAAATATACATGATATTTTTATTTTATTTTTCATGATTGAAAAAATTTCCATGAAATATGAAAAAAATTTGGATTTTATTTCATGATGGATGTTTCTATTTGAATTATTTTTCATTAATAACTCTTCAATGTTTTTATTTATATTGTAATGATATTAATTGGGAAAATAGATCCTTAAAATAATTTTCTAATTTCTAGGATCATGTTTCATTTTTTTGATGAAAATGAGTTCATGTGAGGCCTTCATTCATTTTTCCTCAATGGTAAAATCTAATATGGAAATGAAATTTCAAAATGGTATTAGACAATTTTTTTTTATTAATTTAAGATTTTGGAACATTACTAAATATGATATTATAGTTTTAAAACATGATATGTATACCATACATATATAAGAAAAAAATTATTATTCTAAAATATCTTGTCACTATAGATGTAGGGGATTGGATAGAAATTTTGGAATATTTATGATAAATTTTACTATTGAGGGGTATTCAATTTGTATTTGTTTTTCCATTACTTATAGATTAAGTCGAGTACATATATATTGAGTTCATTTATCATTTTTGGAATTTAGGATCACAGAATATATGTGTTTTCAGGTGTGTTCATTTTATATTTAATGGATATAAGAAAATAGATTTAAATATTTAATTTAATAATTTATAAATTATTTGGTTTTTTCATGAATAATTTATTAATTTAAAATAATATGATATGTATGGTGAATTTATTTGTTGAATTAATTGATTCAATGAATACATATATATATATGGTAATCATGTTTATGAAATTATATAAATGAGATTTATTGAGTATGGATTACTATAAAATTAATTCTAAATTAAATAAAAATACACTAATAAGATTTAGATGTTTTCATAAATACTCATCCAAAAAAATATAATGAAATTATATCTATTCTAATTTATTTAATATTTGTGTATTTATGTAGTTGATTTACTAGTTTCTATGATTACATTAATTCATAAATATTTTTTAGTTAAAAGGAGATAAGCATATTATTTATATACATGTGGTATTGTCATTTATTTATAGATATCTAGAATGGTGAGAAAGCAAGATGATTTCATGGTTATTATTTCTGGTGACGGTAATGAAATTCAAATAATAAAAATTAAATTATTTTTTTGTATTTTTTGTTTATATATAGATTGAAATTGGGTGATTATTTAGATCATTGAAATTAATTTTAGGTTTTTTGGTGTCCTATAAAGTAGATTTTAAATTTTTTTATGTGTAATGATATTGTATATATAAAATGTGCTGAAATTTGGTGTAAATTTTAGTTCACTTTTTTATAATTTTTTTTTTAAAGTAGATTATGATATTTAAAATTTTCATTCATTATTTTAATCATATTGTTTAATGGTGTGTAGTTTAAAAATTTTAAATTATCATGTTTCTTTTATTTTTAATAAAACTATAAATATTAATATATGAATAGAATGTTTCCATGCAAATAGTGATGATTTATGAAGCTCTCTTTGGGAAAAAATTATTTATTATTATAATTGTGAACATATGTTATGAAATAATGTAAAATTAAAAATTATTTGGTAAGTGGATTGTTTTATTAAATATTAAATAGAATATGTTTTTTAATAATTATTATATGAGTTAAAAGGTTGAATATGGTTTATTATTATGGATTTAAATGATTAAATCGGTATATGTGAGATAGAAAATGACATTATAATATGGTGTCTCATGAATCGTGTGGTATTTATTAACCGTTATTCCAAAATGATAACCATGCATGATATGAGCACATGATTGAATAATACTATTTTTGTTTAAATTTTATGTTACATGAATGAATGTCAATTTACTTTATAAGAATATTATTTAAATTTCAATACTATGGTTGAATGACTTGTCTGATTTTTTTGGTTTCATGATCATTATTAATCACAATAATTTATATTATTAGAATGATAATTAAAATAACAATAATTATTGGTTTGAAGGGATGAATTTTAATAAAATTTATTATATCTATGGAACACAACGGTTATTTAGAAATTTTATAAAAAATTTTAAATTTAATTTTTTGTTAATAACTTTATCATCTATTATGAAATATATTCTGTATTTGTAAATGATAAATGGGGTATTGATTTTTTCATGTTGATGGAATTATATTTTCAAATAATTAACTACATATTAAATAAACCATTTGGTATATATTTGATAATATAAATTATAATTCAAAATTTTTATTTTTTAAATGGGTGAATTATGAATAATATAATAAAAATTGAAAAAATTCATAGTTTTTAAAATTTAACTTCAAATATGGAGGTAATGTGTTCATAAGGAGTAAATTGAAATGATATTATTACTATTAATTAAGAATAATGTTTAGAGAATTTATTCTGGGTGTGAATTCAATATTTCATGTCTTAATAATAAGCTGACTGAAATCATATTGAGTGAGAGAGTGAGTAAATGAGAACAATGAATTGAACATTTTACATTATTTTAGTGCCCAGATCCATATAAATATAATCCTCTCATTCGAATGAACCCATTAAATATCACTATATCTATATAAAAAAATCAAACCAATGATAAATATGAATAATCAATGTAATGAACAGGAACACACACTGATTTTTATTTGATGATCATAATGGGAAAATCCAAAGATCATACACATGGTAATGTGTTGGTATACCAAAATCCACAATAATCACTTTTATTGGATGGATATTTTTATATTTTATTCACTATACCTTATGGAACACATCAATTAAAAATTTATAGAAGCACTCACTATCAATCTAAGGGACACTTCCGATTTTTATTTTTCATTAACTAATTTAGTGAAAAAATGGAAAATATATATATGTGTGGGTATATCTATGTTCACAATGATATGATTTTTTCATCATAATTCAGTATGTTTTATTCTATGAAGTTCAATTATAATAATTTTATAATTATCCATGACCTGATGAGATAAATTTAAATATTTAATGCTTGAGTATTTATATTCTGTAAAAAATAAAATCACCAACTCTTCCCCTATATGATGATAATTACACACAAGAATTACCTTGTTTCTCTATTTATTCAATAGGAGGATATAATATTGTAATTTTTGTACTCATCAATCCATCTTCCATCCATAAAGAGATATTCTAAATTAAAATACAACGTCGATATCCTATCTTCTTCCACTGTAAATACCCCATGTTTCCTATTTTTATAATATCATTTTGTTATACTTATGTAATCCATATATTGAATTTTTTAACCTTACCTATAAATTGAACAATCAGTTCTTTTATAGTGTTCCATGAACCAATGTGTTTGATCTAATGGATAGGGTCAAAAACTATTCTAGTAATTACCCATGATCATGACAAGTATACCACACATTTAAATATGGATATGAATATTCATTCAAAAATGATTCACCATATTTAAATCTAAACCCATATTTTCATTTAAATTTCAACCGATTATTCTATTATCTTCTTATCGAAGTGTTATCATCCAATATATTCTAATATTCTATTTCATCAGATTTATCATAGTTTGGTTCTCTTATACATAATATAATTCTTACTAAAAAATTATGACAATGAAATCTCGTCAAAACTCATATTTAAAACACTAAAATATCACTTAATAATCCTCCATTAATCCTGAAAAGATCTCATTTGTCATGTTGTAATATTAATTCATGACATCCCATTTTATGAGTTGAATATTCTGATATATGGAATAACATAATCCATCATTGGTTGTATTATTAATTATATACTAATATTTATAATGGCCCATGTGTATTATATTTACATGTCCCACGTAATCTTACGTATACTCTTTTATGTGTAATTTTTCATTTTCATATGTGGTATACATTTAAAAATTAACCTGGGTTACCTTTATATATCATTATGAGTGGTTGATGGTTTTTTACATTCCTATCTTCACAAAAGTTCTTACCTTTATGTATTGAATGGAACAAACTTTATATATCTTTATGATTAACTTCATTTATTACTATTCATTTCAAAAAATATATATTTTTCCAACATAATGAATAGTTGACCCTTGCATATTATCTCAGTGACCTTTATTGGTTGTACATTACCATTTTTATATCATTAATCAATACAATCTTCATTTTCTATTTTCTATATTTCACTTTTCTTCCAAAATTAATCATACATTTAAAAATATATTTATCACTTTTCCACATTCTGAATAAACTTAGACTGTCCATTATTTATCAAATAAGGCAACACTTCTTTATATGAAATTAACAAATTATGGAAATTTTAAATTTGGATGACTTGTTCTTATTTAGTAAGGAATTTTACGCATCACTATGAAGATTCTATGAGAATTTTTCAATTTTCCCTCATCTATAATTGTACGTATCTTCCTAAAATATATTTCATATATATGGAGTATTTTAAATCTCTACATTTATCCTTTTTAGATAATATCATGAATCAACCTAAATTTCATAAATATATTATTAAAACAATTGGTTTCATTCCATTTCTATATTTTGAGTCCAGATAAACATATAGAGTTTGTAAAAAATCTGATTCTCCAATCCCTTCTAGAAATAAAAAATATTAAGAGAAATTATATCCTTTTGAACATACAATCATCAATGATGACTTACCAAACATCAACAAATGGTTAATTACTTATGGTACATCCAGTTAATCAATATCATTCACACATCTAGTTATTCAACATTAAAATTAATTAATTATTGAAACTCCAAAATAATTTATTATACATTAAGAACATCACAACATATTGTAAAAAAATTATGAAACAAATCCACAAGGTTAAAATATTGACCCAATATATATTTTTTTAAAAATACTAAAAATAATAATTTTCCACCTTTTTAATCTCTTTAATATATAAATGAATATGTATTTATATTGTGGTTTTCCCACTCCGTATTTTTCAAAAATATTATGTTGTTCGTTTATCAATATTATAATTTTCATTCATTCACCCATTATAATAGAATTATATCAAGGATATCAAGATAGATCAACTGACCCTTCAATATACACTTCATGAATCCAAAATATTCAAAATCATCTTTTATATTTTTAACTATACTAGTAACATTCATCGATTCACCATTAAAATATGAAAATAATATCTAGATTATGTGGATTGAAATTCCTTTTTATCATTCCATTATTTCACATCCCCTTTGATATTAGGATCTTTAAAACATTAAAAAAAATTGAACTTCCCAACAAATTTATTACAACTAGTTGAAATCAAAAACCATTATATCTATCAATAAATTATAATTTTCCTTCAAAAAATTTGTTTATTTAAACCACTATAATATTAGACTTAACTCTTAAATTATGGGATCTAATTCCATACCCTAGACCTTTATTTCCTTCCAAACACTTATCGATCAAACCCTTGAATATATTACGACTAGTGTAGAATTATAATTTTAACTTCATCCTTGATTCAGATTTTTGATAACACACATAATGTTTTTTCAATTTTCAGTAACATAACCATTTCATATATAATATTTTAATAGTCTCAATAATTTTAGGGAGTTAATTTACCACATTTTAATGTTTTAGTAAAAAAATTTCTATGAATTTTTATTCAAAACATAGTGTGGTAATTATTAATTAATGTTAAAAACACAAATTTTCTTCAGGTCAATAACGTACTTCCAAACCCACTTACATCGACATAACTAGAACTTTAAAATTATTGAAACACTTCTCCTTATGATCTCTAGCACACATAAACAAAACCATTAACAAGTATCAAGTAATGCACTTTTTTTTCAGTGATATCACATATCAAGTCAATTAATACCACTTGTTCATGATGAGTGCATGATTCATCTTAATATCCATGATACTTATTTTATTCATAGGGATTATCTTAGTATAAATAATTCTTAACATCCTTCTAATTATAATCAATAACTACCCTGAATTGAATAAGATCATGATGAAATGTATATAAATAATCTTCAATATGTGTAAGGACATATATATTAAATAATATTCTTCATATAAACTTTTGGTATCAAAAAATGTATCAGTTTATACCTCATTTGTGAGTATATGGTAAATGAAAATAAAACCCATGATGATATCTCCATCTTCCATTGAGATGTATCTTCATTCTCTTAGTGGTTTAATCCCTCTTATGATACAAACTAATGACTTTTTTTATCACCAAATATAAGATAATACCCCTGAATATTTCATATAAGGATTTAATAGTTCATTAATTCTAGGTCATTCTAAATATAAATTTATGTTATTTTTCACAACATTAAATTACCAATTTAGATTATAAATATAATGTAGTTTTAAATCAAAATATGTAATATTTATTTCTATTTAGCATAATCACATAACATGAATCATATCTACCCCTTATAACCGTATCACATCAATAAAATGTAAAAAATATATCATCAAATTAAGAGAAGTGAACTTCCTATACATCCTCATGTTTATGAATTTTTTTTTCTTCGTCAACCAATCCTCACATACTATAGTATTTAAATCCTTACTAGTTGGTATTCTGTCAATACCACTTGTACTATCTTTATTCTAGATTTTCTTATATGATTTATTTAGATACCATGGATTCTGAACCATCAATATTATGAGTGTAATCCCACTTCTGATGGATTATTTCATTGATGAACAACCATTGAATCTTTTAATTATTTAATACACTATTTTATCGGTAATTATTTAAATATTATTAAATATAAATTAGAAATAATTTACTCTTATTTCAATTTGGTGAGTACTTCTTCACGTGAACATCATTATTTATAATAAATGGAGAAACATCATTAAATATCATCTAAATTAGATTCCATTATCTTAATGAGTTTTGTGATGAGTGTACCATTATTGTTTCTTGATGAACCATTCATTGTTTTAAATTATTCTCCAACATTAATGTAAATCTATTTTCCAGTATAACATATTTTTTGGGTAAAACTTATCATTTAGTTCTTCATATGAATGGTGCATTTCATTTTTACTCTTTATGTTTTATATTTCTATAATTTCAATCCATATAACCTTGGTTATCACAAATAATATATTTCTCATTAAAATCATGCATTTTGTATTCATTTATTATCTTATAGGTTCATGCATCCGATTTTATTTCTATTTTGAGACCTAAAGATTGAAGACCCACAATCAAGGTGTTACCCATAAATTCAAAAAATTATAATTATATATATACCTTTTTACTCTATAATATACTCTCTTGATAATATTTCTATCTATATAACAATAGTAATAAAAAATAAAAAATATCTAACTAAATTCATTAATTTTGTATCCATTTTATTGTTGTGATATATATTTAGTATATTTTATTCCTATTTTGAGTCCTTCTAATTATATTAAAATAATAATTATTAGTCACATTATTCTAAAAACGTATTAAATTATAGATACATTATTTATATAATATTTTATTTTATATTTTTAATGAATCATATATTTAATTTTTGATTATTGATTTTTTTGTTTAAAAGGTGCATATGTGGATTATACCATAAGAGTTCCTTCCTTATTCATTACATTTTGCGACTTTAACTTTTATTTAATATATTTTATCATCATTTAATTCTATATTAATTGTATATATATCTATTTTCTCCATGATCTAGTTTTTATATAGTTTATTCTATATTAATTATGTGTTTGGAGAGGGTTAATCCTTACCTCAAACTCCATCTAAATGGAAATTTATTTTCTCATTTCATGTGAATGTTGTTTAATTTTGTTTCTTTGTTCATTCATTTTTGAATAGTTCTTCATTATATAAGTATTCAATTATACCTATTCTCTCTTTATGCTTTCATTCCCCATGAACAAGACTTCTATGAATTCATATTCCACTTAATGATTGATTTATGATCCTTTCACATTACCATATATGGCTTGTATATTGTCTTGATAACTACATGAATATTTATCATACCATTATCATAACATCATTTAGAAATTATAATTTTAATTCACACTTATATTAATAATGATGGTTGAATCTTAATTTTATGATTTTTTATGCATCGTCCAAAAAAAATTGTATCAAATTTAATAGTAGAATCAACACTGATCACATTGATTCAATAGTCCATATTTCTATGAGTATTCTACTTAATTCAAATTCCTTCTTACTATTTTTAATAAGTTGGTCATCAAAATTATTGTTCAATTATTTCACATTATTTCATGATTTACAATCTTCTCTAGTGATATTCATCGAAACATGCTTTACTTCCACATGGATTCTATATTTTTCATTTCAAATTTAATAAAATAAAATGAATTTGAACAATTAATATATTTCATGAATAACTAATAGAAATGAATGTGTTTTTTATTTTATAGTTATCTATACCATAAACTCATTCATTGTTTTGTTCATAATCCAGAATATCATTTGTCATATTTTATTATCTCTTAATGTTACTCCCAAAAAAATTAGTTTAAAATATAACTTTGCTCGATAGATTTCTTAACACACAACATCATGTTTTAAGTGAATTGTGTAACACTAAAATAATATTATTATTTAAATGTTACCATTATACCTTATCTACTACACTGAATATTTTAACAATAAAAACCCCACTATAAATAATATTTTTAAGTGTTATAAATAATGTATTCACAAAATTATAGGAATTTAATTTTAATTACTGTCATTGTATTCATACAAATATGGTTTTTAAATGGTTTTCTTAAAAAAATTAAAATTAAAATTATTTAATGCCATTTTTTTAAATATTATATTTTACATGAATAAATAATTTAGATATAGAATTTATGGATTATTATTTTTTGATATTAGTGATTTTTGTAAAAATATATATTTTTAAATCAATATTGAAAAATCATGGTTTATTAACCATCATAACTATTCATTAAATAAAGTAATTAAAAATAAATAATATTTCTTAACTTTATAATATTTCAACATAACTATAGTTTAATTAGATATAATCTAATTAATTACATAAGAATTAGTATTATATTGTTTTGGTAAAATTATATTTTTCTTTTTAAAGAATTATATTTATAAAAACAGTTTATATTTTTTACACATTTTTATTTAAATTTATCTCCTAAATATATATATATTTAATATTGAATTTGTTTTCCATATTTTGAATTAGTTGGTTCAAATATCATAATCATGTCCCTTGTATTTTTTGTCACTATGAATAGTAAAGCTAGTATGTATTTTTCATCTCGATAAGTATAAAATTAGTAAAATATTATTAATGCTATGATATATGACATAAGAATATCCATAAAATTTGAATAAAATTTATCGAATTAATTTTTATCAATAATAAGCAGAATGTTTTTTATTTGCAGGAAATTGTTTCCACATTCAATTGATAGTGTCTGTAATGTGATTTTAATAAATTAATAAAAATAGAGGGTCACTCTTTTTATTTTAATATCTCTATTATTTTTTCAAGTGGATACAATTATATCATGTTATTATATAAATGGTTATTTGAAATATAATTTAATTTTTTTATTATGGTAATTTATTTTAATTTTTAGTGATGGAATAATTACATGAAGTGGTAATGCTACGTCGATATAATGCTTGTTCGTGTAATTTAAAAATAAAGTAAATGATTCTAGAAATTAATAAAAATAATAATATTTGGATAATTTATTAATTTACATGAATTTTAAAGATATATATAAAATATTAATGAGGTTTTTAAATTTTATATTTCAATTCAATTACTATCTTGGTGTAATTAATTTCAAACTATGTGAATATTTCCAAAAAAGACGATAATTGTTTAATATATAAAAAAATATAATATTTAATGTTTAATAATTTATATAATTATCATCTTCATAAATGTTAACGGGATTTAGTATATAATATCAACCATTTTCCTATTATTGGTCACATGTCCTTTAATAGTAACATTCATGACTCTTATAGAGTAATCACATTAATATCATGGAAATAATCAAATGGTTAACCAGGATAAATATTATAGATAATGGTGAAAAAAATTAACTATTATTTTCTAAATAATATTTTAATTTAGAATTTATAATAAATCTCATATAACATTCCAAATATTCGAAAGTTTCATGTTGAATATTAAAATTAATTTATTTTAATTTAATATTTTATGAAATTCTAGAGGTGCCCCTCTCCTCAGCTACAAAATGGAACATTATTTCCTCCATCCCCCACACATTTTTGGATCCTTAATTATATAAATTAATTCCCAAACCTATACCCATCATCCCTATCCACATACTATAGGTTCTAGTATTATGATATAACAAATCATACAAAGCATAATGTGTAAACCAATGGTATATATTTGAGGTACTGTATAAGTAATGAGCTACATATTTCAAGTTTATTTCTTATACTACCTTATTAAAATATTAATAAATATAGCCATAAAATTAACATAAGTATATATAATATGGTGTTAATTTATTTTTGTTATGGTAAAACTCATTCTCACAACATTTTAATCATGTATGAAGTTGAATCATTGTTGGTGTGTACAGATAAATTTCCCCCACCACAAAGTAATGAGTTTTATTTTTCATCATTATATAAAAATGATGGTTATTAAGATATATTAAATTAATATATATTATATTCACCAAATAATTTTTTTTAGAAAATATATCATCTATTTTATTACATTTTCACCTATTAAAAATTATAACATTGTACATGTGTTCATGTGGACTACGACGACCATAAAGTAATGATATTTGATTTTAATATAAACCTTTCCTTTATGGTTCCAAAATTTTATCTAATATTTAATAATTATAATAATATCATCATATATATCATGGAGGTGAAGTAACAATGATATATTCTCCATGGTCATCCTACTGATGTTCTTTTGGTAGTAATAACTGAACGTCTAAAAACATTCTTCAAAAACATAAATGATTATTTAAATTAACGAAACATGGTCATAAATAAAATAAATAGGATAATGATAATAGAATAAGAAAGAAATTTTTTATTAATGATGTTTTATAATAATATAATTGTTTATTCATTACTTAAAAAATGTATTAATATATACTATATTTAAGGTAAAGGATATATAATATAATTGATTTTACTATTGAGACTTATTCTATATTAACAATATGTTTCATTAGTGAGGTTTTTGAACTCCCATATTCTATTCTCATTGTATGTTCATTAATTTTGTTAAAAATATTATTTTTTAACAAATGATGAATAATTACTACACAATATTGGAAATCGTTAAAATTACATTACTTTTGAGGAATAATTAAAACATAATACAAACCAATTCACAAAGACCATACTAATCTAATTCCTTTAAAAAATCTAAACATAAAAAAATTTCATAAGTTAGCTACATGATATAAAACTATGTCCTACTTTCCTAGAACCCTTCTTAGACACATCAAACATAATACAAATCTTCATAACCATGGAAATGAAAATATAATAAAGTGGTGAGATCATATTCATATTAAGGATAAACAATGAGGATATACAATCATAATCATGGGAATAAGTCAATGAGTACATGATCATGAAAATATAAGACCATAAACAATATATCAATGCTCATAAACATGAATCAAGGAAGAAATACTATAAGATCATATGACATTAATCATTAGAAATTAATGAAAATAATTCATGAAAGAATAATATAGTAAAAAAACATGGAACTATGTAAGACACATAAGTATATATAATATTATTTCTATTTCATCCATGTAATCTCTTCCAAGACCATCTTAATATTATGGGTTCACTCCCCATAACATCATAGTAGTAAGTGTTCACTCCCATGGACATCATTGTAGCTTGAGTTCACTCTAAAAACCATCTTGGTAGTTATGGTTCACTCCCGTGGCCATCATAGTATTCATGGTTAGCTCAGAAGAACTTCTTAGTCTATCAAATTTTATATAAATCATTAAATAATTTATTAAGGGGAGATATAGGTCCCATCCATTTCATAATAAAATCATACATACATATTCCAATAAAATTATAAACAGTCATATCATAACCCCCAAAATGAAATTGGTTTCCCAAATATGTAATAATATCATAATATGTGTATAAGATATAGGTATCATAATTATTTAATTAAATAATAACATGTGAATTAAATCATGGTTCATAAGAAAATAACCAGTAATAGAGAATCATATTCCAAAAAATTAATACCAAAAATTTAATGCATTTAGATAAATAATAAGAATGGAAATGTTTTATTATATCCTTTTAAAAGAATAATTAACAAGAAATGATGTTTGAATATATAGGAAATAATATGGAGCTTTAAAAAAAAACAATTTTGGATAAAATAACCTTTTATCATTAAGAAAATATTTTTTAAACATTAAGATTTTTATAAAATTTTCCTAGAAAAGAGCATTGAAAAAATATAAAATAATATCATATTATAATAAAACAAATTTAAATTCCATTTTCCTTGAAAATTATCTTCATGGATTATTTGAAATAATTTTTGAAAACTTAATTTCGGAAATAAACATATATCTATCCTAATTGAGATATACCATATGCATTTGGTAAATAAATTTTATTAATTATCTTGAGTACCAAATATTGGAAAAATATAATAATACATGGATATATTATTAATAAACATAGGGTAATTATACTTATGAGTGTTCTTGAGATATGGATCATAATATTTTATCAATGAACCACAATCATTTAAAATCTCAAAGAAAAGATGATATTATTTAAATAAACTCTTACCATATGATTTTTTTTGATAAAACCATAAATGTAAGAAAATTAAATAAAATAATGATTAAAACATCATTTAAATATGGATATTAATGATATAACATGTAAAATTTAAAAATATGAACCTCGAAAAAGAATCTAGGTATATAATAAAACATGGGTCTAAAAGAAGTAAAATTGATACTAAACATTTTTACCAATTTGGTAAATTTTGAAAATTAAATCACATGAAATAAATTTCATAAAATGGATATTTAAATACCCATAAATTTAATTATTATAATCATTTAATATATCATGGTTAGGTATATACACCACAAAAAATTGGTAAATAATAAAGCAAGTATCTAATATAAATAAAATGTTACATGAAATCCTTTTACCTCATGTTTTGACTCTCTTCCTACTCATAGAATGCACTTATATAATAAATATGAATTTATTATAAATCTATCATAAAACCATATTATTAAATATAATACCATATATTTTTTATTATGCATTATATTACCCGCTTATTAAAAATTCTATGTTAAGGTTTCACATTAGATAATATCTACTTTTTCCCCATATGTATTTATTTATAATAACTTTAGTCCTTATAATTATAACATGATTTACATAATGTAAACCATGATTTTATTATAATTTATATTCATAACATGTGTACTAAAATCATCTATATAATATATATTAATGAAATATAATACACCGTTCATGGAGACGGTATGCCATATGCACGCATAAATGTTATTTCAGTTTATTTGTCATATTAAAAAAAATAAAGGAAAAGTCATATATGAATATATGTGAATTTATATATATATATATATATATCATTATTATAGTATATTAATTATATCAAACATTCTATATATATTCACTAAACCCATTATTAATACATTCGATGTAGTATGTGATGGAATAACATTGCTTTGAGGGGTGGTTGTCCACACTTCCTCAAACAAAATTATCATATTAACACAAAATGGATTGTATATATTTGTGGTAAAAAAATTAATAATATTCAAGTAATATTATATATAATATATAATATATATAATAATATTATCAAACATAATTCCCCCCATAATAGTTGGTAATGGAAAAAACGATCAATTATCATTTAGTGAGGATGTAGTTCTCTGTACACAAAAATAGTATGTTCGTTACCCATTAGATGGATGTATATGTATGTATAGGTAGAAATATTATCTTTAAACAATTTAGTATAATTAGTATACTTTTTTTATAAATTAACAGAATAAAAATATTTTAGGGAGTGTAGAATTAATATTAAAGAAAGGATCTAGAGAGAGGGTGTCACGTCTTAGTCGGGTAACTACTTTTGGTATACACAAAAGGGAATTATTCTAAGGATTTCTGCCAAAAGAAGACACCATGGAGGAGGGTAGTATTTTTGGTAGAATATTATAGATGATATTGGAAGATACTAGGTTGTTTCAGAGGCGTAATTAAGTGGAATATAGGATCCATTTTATAGTGTAGGAGGAGTGTCACACTTTTAGTCTTTTGATAAATAATATAAAAACAGATTTTTTCATGTCAATTGGATCCAATAATGGACTGAATTTTATACTAAGGAAGATAAGATATAAATATGCCCACCCAATGTCTCTCGAACAAGTTTCTAGGTCATTTTGGTTCTCAAAATTAATATATAGTCCTTTGGTATGCATAATTTTACCATAATTTATGTAATTAATATTAATTACATTCACTTCTGATATTGGACAAAAACTAAGTTGAAATTATTATAACATAGAAATTATGATTAGTACATATAAAAAACTTATTTTTCAAAATTTTAATCACCTATGTGGAAGAAAATAATTGAAATTTATTCCCTTAGTGAGGTGTCCATTGTGGGTTTTTTGACGTAAAAACATTCAAAATATTTTAGGAGAAATGATGTGGGATTTCGATAATGGTAAATTTATGATTACATCTTTTGATAATGGTAAATTTAAATATTTAAAAAATTTCCTTTCTAAATTATCTGTTTTTTCTTCCACTCAAATTAATTTTTTTCAATATATATTTTAAAATATTTTATGACAAATGATAAACATTTTGGGATTACAATTAATTTATGGGAGTATAATATAACACCACAAAATATTAATTTAAATTAATCATAATATGGATATATTTTTTTAAAAACAACATTGATCTTTATGTAAATTTTGAAATACTCTAAATAATTATTATTTAAATTTTACAATTATACCACAACTATTAAATATATAGTATTAATATAAATTAAAATATTAAAAAAATTATCTAAATATTTTATATATTTTTCTTATTAATTATTATGAAATAAATATTTAATAAACTCATTTGGTCATTCAAAAATATATTTTCATTTAAAATGTTTTTTATTTCATTTTGTATATAAGAATTATAAATAATTTATTCATTAATATAAATTCATTTAAGAATATTTTTTTTATTTTTGAAATAATCATATCAATATTATATTAAAAATAATCTAATATTTTTTAATTTTCTAAAAAAAATATTTTTATTTGAGTAGTGAAATACTAATTTTTATAAAACATACAATATTTTTGTTTAAATAAAGTAATTTAAATTTCGAATTATGCTTTCAATTTGAATTTAAAATAAAAAGAGTCTCCCTTAATTATATATAATACAATTAATTATATATGAATTAGTATTAAACTTTATTTTCTTATAAGTATATTTCTGGTCTTCATAACACATTTTTCCTAAAAAACAATTTGTTGTGATTTGTGCATTTTTATTGAAAATGATTTCTAAAAAATATTTAAATGTATTCATGTAAATGGATCCATCATTTTGAATCATGGAGTTCGAATATGTTAAATAGATATATTTTATGTGTAGCCCATATGAATAGTAACTTTAGAAAATATTTTTCCCATTGATATGGGTAAAATGATTAAAATAGAGTTATAACTATGATATTAGGCATACAAATGTCCCTAAAATTTGTAATTTTATATTGTATAAGTTTTATTTTACAATAAATAGTAATTTTTTGAATTAGAAAATTTATTTCAACTTTTTTATGGTGAATATAATATGATTTAATGTAAATAATAAAAACAAAATTCCACTCTATTTTTTTAATAGCACTAATATTTTATATTCTAGATAATACAATTTATGTTATCTTATTACTTGTCATTTAAATATGAATGAGATTTTCAAGAAGAAAATTTTATTATTGTTTTTTAGTGATAAAATAATAACCTTATATTTTTATGAAACACTGACAATGTACATGTTCATTAAATATAAAAACGAGTAAAAATATATTTAAAATTAAGAATTGTTTTTCAATTAGGATTATTTATTATGATAACAAAATTTTGTTATAAATATAATATATTTGTGATTTATTAAATTATTATATTCATATTTCATTTGTATCTTGAAGACATTAAATTCAAAATATGATAATAGTGTTTTAAATGAATTTAATGGTATAATATGATTAATCATATTTAAATAATAATTTTAAATTTATAAAAATAATTATTGTATTTTGACATTTTTATGGTATTCAGTATATAATATCTCTCATTTCCAATTATGGTACGCTTTTCCTTTTTATGGTAACGTCCATGAAATTTCTGTTGTATGAAAATTAGATATCATGGTAATCAGTAAATCGGTTATTGCGCAGTTAAAATTAATATATGAGGGTGAAAAAATCATGTAAACTTGTCAAAATATTACCAAATGGGTTGATTTTAAGAAAAAAATTCTTTTATTAAAATTTTTTTATATTTTTCCGCTTGAACATGATAATAAATTTATATTATCTCGAAACATTAATAAATTGTATGGGTTATCCTCCCCTAACATAAAAAAGGAATTCTCATATTATCTCCTCCTCACACCATTTGAGAACTCTAGTTCATAAAATCTATACTTGAAACTCCCCCTGACATCCCTCCACACATTTTATAGGTCTTATTAATACAAATATATTAATTATTGATGGCTTACAGTGTAAGGAAAAGAGATATATCCTAGGATACTTTATTAGTCCTCACTCACTTATTTCGAGTTTATTTCTTCTTATCACTCCATAAAACATAATTTAATTATGATGGAATAACAAAATATGTATCCTAAATAAAATATATGTTTATTATAATTATAATTATGAAACAATTTATCGTCCTTCTCAATCCAATGGGAAATGTAATCCTTGATCATGTGTACTTATGGATTACAACTTTAATGAAGTGGTGCATTTATTTTATCATAAACACCTAAAAAATAGTTATTATGTGGAATTTAAAAAATATATATGATATTAATTACATATTTATAATATTTTAGAGATAATATATCATCTTTTCTCATACCTTTAAGTCCATTTAAAAATTATAATCTTGTTCATGTGTATGTGTTTACTATAACCATTAGGAAACTTTGTGAATTGTTTTTCATGTTCTCATTTAATGGATAATTCGTAAATTGTATTTAAAGTATATAAATAATAATATTTTCTTGATAAACATTATGTAAATTATAGAATAAATACCATTTTTAGTGTGGTCATCCTACAAAATATATTTTGGGATTATGAACAAAATTGCCCTAAAATGTCTAATGTAATCTTGAAATATTATATAAACGAATACATGGTAACAATTCAAACAAAAAGGATAATCATAATGGAATAAAAATGAAAAAAATTATTATGAACTATAAAAATAATATAATTTTATTATTCATGAGTTTTAGAACATATAATGATGTACTGTATTTAAGGTAATGGATTTCTAGTCTCAATTTCAATTTGATGAGATTTCTACTATTTTGAACACATGTTTCATTTTTGTGGGGTATGAAATTTTTTATGGATTTATTTTATCATTAATTTATTAATATTTAAGTTGTTTACAAGTCTATTTTATGTTATTTTCTTTGAAAACCATCTATATGAAGAGTTACAATGGACAAAAATGCTTTTTCATTAAAGCCATATTTTTTAGTATTAATGTTTTTATTCAATTTTCTATCTATATACATATTCATTAAAAAGTTTCAAGAATATTTTTATTTAATCATAAGGATAAATCAATGTTAATTCTCAACTACATTTGACCTTATTAAAAACGTTTAAAATAGTATATTCTTGTTAACTTTAGAATAAGGTACTTATACAATAACTGGTGAAGCAATCATTATTTTAAATTTTATAGTATAAATTGAATTTCCTAACATCGTGACTTTTCATTACACTAAATATTCCACTAAAATTTTCCATGGTTATTTTTAAAATAAATCTCTTCAATAATGTTTTAGTATTCTTTTAATTTAATGATATTTTAAATGAATGATGTATTTATTTATATTTTTCTATGAAAATGGATATTTCATTGCTTTTAGGTTGAAAAAAGATTTATCAAGTTGTTCATGATGAAAATGGGAAAGCATAAATTTTTCTAATCATGAATTTGTAACCATGATTTATAAGTTGTGATTGGTGATATTTATTCATCTTATACAATATGTGACACCTATAAATCTTATATGAGGGTGAAAAAAACATGTTACTCAAATGAATTTGATAATGTTTATTAAATTAAACGGAATATAAGAGGGTATATACTATAGAGGATAATCATATTAATCTAACTAGGATACATTTATTTATAAAATTATTATACATGTGTTAGTAATATAATTCTATAGGATTTTTATATGGGTATATATTGTTATTATATGATATTTAAAGGTTTTTTTGAGTATAGGACGATTATTATATATGGATGTTTTTTTGGTTCTTGATGTGTTATTTTCAAAAGGAACACATTATAGCTTTTCATTTTTTCATACAAATATTATATTTCATACCGTTATAACCCATGATGATATTTGTTTCTCATCACATGTTTTCAAATGTTCTTCGGCGAGTCATAAAGACTTGAATGAAGTATTATGAATTCTAGATAAATTGAAAAGTAATTATCATTGGAAAAATAAAATGTGTCATTAGTGAAATAGAATTACGATGTTATGAATTCTTTTTTTTTTGTGAAAAAATATTACATTGTGTGTGTGTGGTCCCTATATAATTTGATATTATTTTTAATTCTCTAATATCATTAATATATAGGATTGTGAGAATGTATGAAATTGAATACCAATTAATAAATCATGTAATTATGAATTATATAGGATATGATGAGTTATTGATTTTATTAAACAATAGGATTAGAAAACATCAGATACATGGGTTAGAAAAATCTGTGAAATCAATGGGGACAAGTATAATTGTAGGAGAAATTATGAAGACATGGAATGAAAGATATTGTGTGGTTTATTAGGAATGAAATCCTCGTTATGATACAAACATGTGGATGGAGGATCTGGTGTAGATTCACCTAGTTGTAATAACTATGAAAATGTTGATTTAGTATTAACTAGTACATCACATGTGCATACGCACAATTTCATTAATGAAATATGAACTACAAAATGAATTATAAATTTTAGAATTGATCAATATACATTAATAAATATTTTATTGAAATTATAAATCTATTCATAGAAAAGTAGTATGAAAATCTAATATCTAGATACTTTAAATAGCATAACAGTAAAAAAGAATCATGGTAAGAGATCATTATATATGAAACATACATTAGTTGTCATTTTCATGTCACATTTGAAATAGAACTGTGGATGGTTATTTAACCATGAAAAGAGAACATAAATACAATTTAAGTTACAGATACATGTTTGAAAAAAATACAGGAACCTTGATTTTCAACAACAGTGGGTGTGCATATTAGATTACAATTCATGTCCTCAGAATGTGCAGTCTGCAACATCCCATTACTACCATGTATCACAGATATAGAGTACGAGTTTTTCTTATTTGTTGAAAGTTATATTGATCCATTCAATATATAATTAAACATTAATGTGAGTAAATGAGACATATTTCTATGAACAAAAACTAGGTAATGTAGTGGAGTGAAACAAAAAAATTATTAATATGAAAAGGAAAATAACTACTAATTGAAATAATAGAAAAATCAGTTCTAATAAAAAAATAAACAGTGGATAGTTTGGGTAGCTTGTCACCCCCCACAATTTTTCAGCCACTCCTCCAACCCCCTACCCAGCTCTACCCCTCTCCCCCCTCCTCTGCTTGTCTCCCACCCAATCCCAGCAGGTCCCCCTCCCACATATTCCTCCCCCCTACCAAGATGCTTCCCCCACCCCCTTCCCAAACACTTCCCCCATCAGCCCCCTCCCCATTCGCTCATCCTCCCCTCCCCTTTCCTACACTCCCCTCCAACCAGCCCATCCCCTACCCTCCATTCCCCAACCAATTTTATATGGGAGACCTTCATAGAATATTGATTTCACCATAATCAATCTAAAAAAATAAAAAATTCATGTCAATCAGACCTACATTAAGTCTAAATGGGTTACAATAAAACCAGGTCCAAAGAAAACATTTTTCCTTTTCACATGTATATTTATTAGACCAATCATGTTCTCTATTGATCTACTATATATGATTTGATTCATCTAGAAAATTATTAATCTATGTTATCACATCCAATTACTCAGTCCCACTTGATGAGAAACATGGGTTCATCTAGGCAGCTTGTCACCCCCCCCCAAATTTTCCGAAGCTCCTCCAACCCCACTACTCAGCTCTACCCATCCCCTCCCTCCTCCTCTACTTGTCTCCCAGCCAATCTCAACAGCCCCCCCCTCCCACTTATTCATCCCCCCCTGCCCAGGCGCTTCCCCCACCACCCCTCCCCAAACTCAACCCCCCATCAACCCCCTCTCAACTCCCCACCCTCCCCTCTAACCTGCCCCACCCCTCCCCTCCATTCCACTTCCCACTAAGAAGAATCTCCCCCATCCCATTCTTCCTCCATCCTCCTCCCCCTCCTCATCCCTCCCCTTCCCAGAACCTTCTCTCCCCCCCGCCACCCTGCCCACCTTGTCACCCCCAAACTACCCAGAACCTCCACTTATCCCCTAACCACCTCTATCACTCCCCTCCCCCTCCTCTGGTTGTCTCCCACCCAATACCCGCACCTCCCCCTCCTAACTACAACTCCCCCTTGCCCAGCAACATTCCCCACCACTCCCCCTTCCCAACCTCTTCCCCCACCAGGTCCCTCCCCCTTCCTTCATCATCCCCTCCCCTCCCCTCCCCTCCCCTCCAATATGCCCATCCCGTTAATATTTATATGTAAAACAAAATGGAAACCATTTATTAGGAATCATAAATCTATAAAATAAATTAAAAAAACTATAGAAGTAAGTATTGTATCATAGAGTACTGAATAGTTTATAAGTTGTTACCTTTTAATAACAATAACACACTACAATACATTCTTTCAAATATGAAATATTCATAATAGAATATCGGCAATGACCTTACAGGATTGGTTTTGTAGTCAAAAAATCAAGTCAGCGATAACCAATCTTTATGTGTTGTGTAATCCAATTCATATAAACCATCCAATGAGCCAATAAAAACGTAATTAATAACATTAAATAAGCACGTACCTCAAATATTTTTATGAAGTTCCTTGCATAACTCCCCATCACAAGTTTCTATCGAACCTCCACACAAATGTTAAAATTAGAGAATCCTAAAAGTAATGGATAAGTGAACATATTTCACTATTTATGATCGAAAAACCTATATATAACAAACAAAACATGCATATGAATGTTGAACATCGATATATTTTAGTCAGCAAGGTAATAAGGAGAAACATGATTAAAAAACATTACATAGGCCTGTCCCCCTCCCCACCTCCACCCCCACAAAGAACGTCCCACCTTCTAATTTCTCCTCCCTCATGCCCATCACCACCCCCACCCCCACCCATGAACAGACCCTCCCCTTCACCCCCTTCCCAAACCCTTACCTCCCCTCCCCCATTAGCAGCCTCTACTGCCACCACATCCCATCACCTCCCCCTTCCAACTCACCCCCCTGGCCTAGCACCAATCCAACAAGGCCCCTCCTCCCTGCCCGGCCCCTTTCCCACCTGCCCCCACCGGCCCCCCTCGCTGCCCTACCACTACTCCCACCAGCACTGAAATACATCACGTTACAGTAGATACGTAATACAGAAAGAGTAATCTAACTCACATGATACAAAATAAATTAGAAGATACAATCATCTGATATTGTATTACCTTTCATAACTAAGAACATATCAGTCGTTTTTTATGTATTGTCTTTTAATTTGTCCATTATTCAGATTTCCATATTTTTTTTCCTAATATGTTATACCGACACTTTTAGGTGGGATATTTCGATATTTCTCTATAAAATCGTTATTAAGAAATTCAATCAGTAGGTTTTTCTACATAAAGAACATAGAAAAAAGTAGCATCAGATGAAGGAGAAATTACAATGTAGGAATAAAATAAATTCTTGTAAAGAAAATTCTAAGGGAAGAAAAATATATATACCTGAATACATGATGATACCAGAGATGGTGTTTCAAATATAGATTCAGAATTTTCACTCAGTCGAAATGATTTAACATTTTGATGATCCTATGATAGAACAATAAAGCATTAATCCAATTGCATTTTCTTTACACGCGTGGAAGTAAAAATGATGATAATGGATTATATTTTACCTAACTATATTCACGTACACTACATACATTTGTACAACCACTGATTTGATGATGTTTTATATAAATAATAACAAATATAACTATTTTTATTCTATCCATATTAATGAAAATTGGAATATGTAGTATAATCAACCTGAAATTTTGTGAATCTATCATTGAACATGGTGATGTAGTTTTCGTTGTCGGCAATGAATATTACCTTTTTTGAGTATTGTTCTGCTAAATGGTGAAGATTTTGAATATTATAATTTGACACTTCAATTAATAGGAGAACCTATTTTGATTTGAAAAAAGTCATCTCAGTAGCAAAAACTGTACTCATCATCATCCTTATTTATAAAGAAATAGTACATGTTAGTTTAATTGACGCAATCATATTTTTTCATCATGATTATTTTTTATCTAGTAGTACTTGAATCAAATAATCTTTTCGATCTAAAGAAGATTTTCTCACAAGTTTCATTACATGTTTATCAAATAGGAAAACTGATATGGAGTCCATGGAATCACTCAGAAGTAGCTGCACTCTAAATATGTTGATTTATAAATATGATAACAATGGGATTAAGGATAACTAAAATTAATTACTATTGATATATAAAATAACAAATAAACTGTTATGCAGTAGAAAAAATAAGAACCTGGGAACGATGCAAGTTACAAATATCTTGCAGTTGTTGCACTAAATTTTTCCATCAACATTATGAACTTTTTTCATGCAAGAATTGCATGAATCATAGAACAAATTGTGAGTTGTTTGAATTTTATTATGGTGATAGAAATAAATCACTTTGTAGGCTGTCCAAAATTGATATTAATGTAGATAATGACATAATATTGTACTATACTAGTACACCCAGATTTTTAAAGTGCATAAATTAAATTGTAAATTTGTCTTATACTACATACCTGATCAAAATTCTTGACTTCAGAAATGGTTTTATAATTTTCACAATATAGAAATGATGTAGAGGAAGATGTTGGGTTCTTTGGTGCCGGACTTCGATTCTCTAATGCCATTATAAACACACATCTGAATATTGAAAAATGAAAATAAAATGTGAAACATTATATGTACATCAATCATATAGTAAACATTGGACAGCATATACAAAAATCAAAATTAAATCAAGAATCCAGAGAACCATTTTTGGAATGATTTAACATCTTCAATATCATGATTGAATAGTATTTTCATCGTATTAATGGAATTTGTAAGTATAAGAGAGTCTGAAATTAATTTTAAAAAGAATTTAGTTAGAGTAGTGCTTTTTAACATTTTAATGCATTTAATAAACGAAAGAGCAATAAGGCATTGGGTTATTAGAGAGAATAATATTCAATTTCTTAACTCAGAAATGTTTCAATATTAAAATAGTTGAAGAATCGATATTTTCTTCCATGTAAGATGACATCTGGTTAGCATTGTCACCCCATTCATTTCATTTAAGTTGTAAACCTCAATAGACAAATATTTACCACATATTGCTAAATATAAATAGCAGGTAAATGATAATTAAAATATATAATGACTAACCTTTCATCTTATATGACAATGTTAATCTTAAAATTAGAATTACCCAATGCTTCAAGAGGATGTGAGAAACGTAAATATCCTAAAATTTCAAAAACAGATCAGAAAGAAGAAATGGTAGTGTATTGTATGGTAAAAAAAGATGAAAGTAATCCATAAACATATATATTGATCAACATGGATACTTTAGAAACATTCATAAACTGTTAAAGACATGTCAATAAAATTTTACCTATTAAATGTTTCTCTAGAACCCTTCTCTGAATTATGTCTTCAAAGGAAGTAAAATAGAAACAGAAATGTGGTATCAGTTCATCACATGGCTAGACATGCTTTGTTGATGTGAAAATTACTTGACATGCATGTCTAGTTCCTAAGTAGGTACCTTGATTAGCAGCTTTCTCCATGTTCTGTATGAAATACCAAATCCCTTCACGCAATATATTTTTCAACTTAGATAGAATTTGACGCCAGGTAATAGTACAATGTATGTTTTCTTTCTACCGAAATAAATATCTAAGAATGTCAAAAATTGAAACACATTAAATTGAAGCTGAAAAATATATGATATAATTTAAATGAAAAGAGAAATAAAAAAGAAAAAATATAATATGTAGTTTATTTTTATTCTTAATTCTCCTGTAAATCTCCAAGAATCAAATCAATCATGACAACATCATTGGAGTACCTGGATGATGTGTTACACCACAAATTCAAATTACGAACTTGTATCTTCAATGTATCATTGGTATTAGGTGTGATATCATTCAATGGAGAAAATGATCATGACATATTCCTAAAAGTGTGTTGTTTTAATTTTTGTACAAATAGATCATAATAAAAAACATTGAGTCTCATAAAATCAGATATAAATAAGGTGAGAAGAACCAAACATTCACAATTTATCATATAATTTGACATATACCTAACACAATATATGAAATATTTCATTGTATACAATATTTTGCGTTGATTCATGAGTTGTGGGATTATTATAAAAAACTATTATTTTCAAACCTAATAGTGATGTGACTCTAGATAGAGCAACATATAATTAACCATGAAAAAACACAAGTTTTCGAAGATACAACCCAATAGAAGATAGTGATTGTCCTTGAATTTTGTTAATAGTCATAGCATAATAAAAAGTCAATGGATGTTGTCTTCTTTGTAGTTTAAAAGGCCATCAAAAGTTGGAGTGTGTCATATTTAATCTTGTAATGAAAGAAATATTTCCTGAATTATAGCCACATAGAATTCTTGCTCTGATTATATGATTACCCATGTGGGTAACAATCAAGCTAGTCCCATTACATAATCCCACAGACTGATCTACATTTCGAAACAACAGGACAGGAACCTCAATTTTGAGTGTAATTTTATGGGCATCCATCCCTGATACATTAATCCCATTTAACATTTTAGATGTGTAAATGTTTTCCGGCCAATCTATGTCAAAACTTGAATCAGAAATTGAATCTGATCTGAAATAATCTTTTCATTCCGAACACCTGAGGGACATCATGTGCGCATTTACTTCTTCAACAATATCCCAAGTTGGAGCTAAGATGGAACAGACTTTATGATAATTAACATCCACATGGTTACTAATGAAGTTGGGATATGTATGTTCAAAAACTTCAGAAATAGGATCTTTAGTCTAAGCAAGAAGATATGCAGTTGGAATTGGAATTGTTGTTTCACCATCATTTTGTTCTACAATGAAACCTTCACCAATATCTAAAGTCCATATGAAAAATTCAAGAACCTCACCAGAAATTGTAGAAGAATCGGAAATCAATCTCATGTTCCTTGTGAGTGATAGAACACGACAATGTTTCAACAAGTATGAAGAAGCTATACATGAAGAAACTATTTCATTTCTATTACCACCTGGTTCGACATGTAGTATTTTCCTAAAATCCCCACCCAAAACAAAAGTTATTCTACCGAATGGCAATATTAAAGCATTTTTATTTTTTAACAACATGATATCATTTAAAGTACGGTAAGCAGATTCAAAACAATGCTTTTGAATCTTTGGTGCCTCATCCCAAATAATAAGCTTTGTTAACTGTAGTTGATTTACGACATCACTACATTTTGAAATATTTCAAACATATTTTTCAGAAATAGATATCAGAAATCAAAATATGGAATGTGTTTTCCTCCCACTAGGTAGTATTAATGATCAAATTCCACTAGATGAAAATTCCAAAACAGTATTACCTTATGACCATAGTAAAGATGTCAATACTTTACAAATATAAGTTTTACCTGTGCCTCCTTGACGATTCGAGAAAAAGAAACCTTTAGCAGATTCAGTTAACGAAGACATAATGGTAGTCATCACCTCATTCTGTTCATCAGAAAGCTTACTTTTCATAGACATATACTCGTTCGGAAGTGTCTCTCTGTCATGATTATTTTCATCAGCTACCAATTGATTTTGTTGAGAGACAATTTCAGAATTTGGTACTAGCATTTGTGGAAAATAACGATGTGATCTACCATTCATCTGTTGTAGGTTCTCTATTTCAAGAAAAGCATACTTCTATTTTTTATGATCCGTGAGTGAAAAATCTAAATGGAATCATGAAATATTTTTATTTAATTAGTACAATGTCTTAATGAAGAAGAAAAACTTACTGACTTAGTAGCTACATAGTTTACATTTTATAGATTGATAAATTTTAAAACATATACTTGGAATTTGTAGCCTATTTTTTCCGCATAGAGAATGTTTTCACTAAGGAGCTACAATGTTTCATGACACAAAATGACTTGGTGGGACTTATTTTTTGAGAAGAAATTGCTGGAAAATGTTCTGTGCATAGACCGACCTATAGCCCAAGTTGACACCTCCTTGATTGCTTCAATAAATTCTTTTTCATCAGCAAGATTCCCCAATGTAGAACATGCTTCACTAAAAGTACCATGAATAATGTTGTTCACAGTTTTAATACTGTAAAAAGATGTTTCACCAATGATCTTTGTGGGCATTAATTGCAAGTAATATAGCTCTCTAGTAGTTAGTGGAACATAATAAAGTCTACAAATACAGAACCCCTAGTTTCTTGGACACCATATTTTTTCACATTGGTGGAATAAAAATCTAGATATAAATCCTAAAAATGTGAGACATCTTCTATCCTGGTAAGGAACATCAGCTTCAAACCATGCCATAAGCATTGATTGAAAAATGTTACCCTTATTCAACACATCCTTAATATGATCAGTGTTAGTGTACGGAACACTATTTTGGACTGGTAAATGAAAATTTAATCTTTCAACTAGAGGATATCTATAGTGGATGTCATAGGAAAATATCCTCCAAGAGGCCTCGAAAGGAGGAATATATAGGCAATCGTAATACATCTTAATATCATAGTCCCTATTTCCTGACAGTGTAGTAGTGTTGATTTAATACAAAGTTATTGTTACATGATCATTACCTATGCTAATAAACTTGAACATATATTTGATGGAATTAGATTGATTTCAAACATCAATATTCAAATGAGCTTAATACTTCATTAGCAATAAAGGATTATATGCTACAACAAACCGATTATCCAATGGGACACTACTTTTCACTATCGTGTTTCCATCATTTCTTCTTCAATATAGAACATACCCATCATGACCAACTGTTGTACTTTTAAAAAAAAATTTTGGGAACACATTAGTATATTTCCCATTTTTCATACAAGGTGATCTACAATTTTTATCACCACAAGTCACATGCATCATAAACGTCTTAACAGCCTCATGATGTTTTCGGAAATCACATTTATTTGGAACTTCAGTAGAAACACATATTTCAATGCTGGAAGGAGTACCTATTTTTCTCTCTCTACATGAAAATAGTAAAATGTGTATATGAGGCAGTCCACATTTCTGAAATTCCACTGTATGAACAACTGCACAAAATGTATTGATATAAATGACACAGTTCAACAACAGATTCATTAAATAAGATAAATTATGTGTCATAAAATAATTTGTATTAGAGTAGGTACCTACATGTTATTTTTAAAAGAAACATCTTTCTCATAAATCATTCATTAACTGGTTAACCTTAATATTTAAAATTCTGGATATAATGTGAAGACAGTCTGATGGTAGAAGATTGTTACGTGATAAAAATCTAGTGATTTCAGGCCAAAGGGGATTGAATGTAAATGTTAAAAACAAATCCGGATATCCTTCCCAATTGCAGATTGACATTGCAACTTGGTAATTTTTAATCATATACCTGGGACCGCCAGAAAATGTAGATGGTTAAATGATTCGCTTCCTGCATGCATACCCATCACAGTCACCTCGAAGAAAAGCATATTGAAACCCATTTTACAACTCAAACCTCTTTCATTTTTGATTGAAGCGAATGAAGGATAGTCTCTAAGACTCTATCATTGTATAAGAATAAACAATAAATTGTTGCAATAGTCTTCTTGAATGTTGTAATATTGACGTATCACTCAAACGACAGTGCAAGTGATAGGAGAAGTATTCACGTATTGTTACTTTCCAAACCTTTCTATATATACTCGTAGACGTAGATCAATTAAAAATGTGGTCAACATATCAATCATGACCATTTGTGAAAATAATTGGATATTGTAATTTAAGGTACAAGGAATGATTCTCATCAATCCGTTGAAAATCAACACTTCTGCTTTACATGATAATATCTCTTTCATAGTTGAGATCATCAATGTCACCGATAATAAGCATCACAATCTCAGAAGTAGTAGGCATGTTGTATGTTGTTGCATCAATTTGTCTTCTCTTAAGATGGCGCAAATTTAAATTTTCATGTTCTTGACGATCAAGAACATCCTTTTCATTTCTAAGATGTCATGCTAAAACATTTGTTTCAGGAAGCTGATTTTGTATGTTTAAAACAATATTATGTTAAATATTACCTGATATTCAGAATCAAGTTTTGAGACTCTTTCTCAGTATCATAATCATATAGCTGGGAAAACCTAGGTGGTTGTCCCTCAAGAGGACATAGACTACCTATGTGACGGTAGTTTTGTCCATTCAATCTGAATATAATTGGAGCTCTTCAATTATTGAATGATCTTTCAACCTTACCACCCATTGACACGAATGAAAACATATAGTTGTAAATATGAATATATTCGTAGAATGTTCTTGCCTCCACAAAGTTTCTATTAATGACTAATGTTCATAGGTATGGAGTATAGGATGGTAGTAATACCCAAGAGACTTCACCAAGAGCGCAACATATACCAAATCATGTGTTTTCTTTGGTGATTCATTTTATATTTCACTCATCAAACCAAAAGATAGAACCACAGTATTGGAAAACATTAAAGGGATCTCCACTATTAAAATATTATGCGGGTGAGTAATGGTTAAATGAATGGTGTTAATAAACATGGATCTATAAATTACATAAAACTATGATGGCTTGAATAACATTCTAGCAAAAGGTAAAAATAATACATTGACCTGCATTTTTCGCAAGGTGGAGTACATGCATTATTTTTGAAGATGTATTTTCATTTAGTTTGTAAGGAAATGCATACGATATACCTGCAAAGTAAAAAATGATTATGTAGTACATCATACATGAATAGTCTATTCGATGAGTAATTACAGTGTTGATTTCACCATTTGTTACATCTCTTTTTGAAATGAAATGACTCAATGTAGATGACACATATTTTCAAGTGTAAATTATGTATTAGAATTACATTGAATTACTGAAATAATGGAAATATATATCTATGGATAGAAAAGAAGAATACAACATTATTAGAATATACATGACACCTTTTTTAGGAAAATAAACTTCATTACCAGTAGTTGAAGAAGTAAAACAATATCTGTTTTAATCATTTTTTTCAACAAATTACACTATGTGATAATTAAAAAGCATTTAAAGGCATGATTTGTGCTTATTCTGATAATGAGTCACGTGAAGGGTAAGTTAGAATATTTCCTTCAGTTTTTACACCTAGAAAAAGTAATGAAAATTTAGTTTAAATGTTAAATACATATGAGAGAAAAAGTGTGTTTTTTTCGGAACTATACAATAACGGAGTAGTTACCAGAGGGGTCATAATTTTCTTGATTAGTTGCTAATATACATTTTCGCTTGCTAATGGGTGGAGATCTTGTTGATAAAGATCTACAACTATGATGAGTTGTCAATGAAATTTAATAGTTGAAAAACTATACAATGTTATGACATAGTAAAATAAATATATACAATCATTGTTCTTTGACAGTGTATTATAAATCACCATTCGAAGATAAAGGTGAAAATGATTTCCATGATCATCCATTGGTGAGTAGGCAGTACATGAACACTATTGTAATGATTAGATCTAATTTAAGATTTAAATGCTCAGTTACATAATGTTAATACAGTTACTTCAACCTTTTCTAATGCTTGTTCTAACACTAATTATCATTGAGGACTCCGAATCTAGAGCCACTATCAATTGAAATGCTTAATGAGTAAAGTAGATTTCATTATTTACCATAAATATATTGAATGTATCTAAAAATGTTGGTAAAATGAAAATATAATTACCATCGGTAGGTATAGGTAAAAGTGGTATGCATGATCCTCTGATCAAGTTGTAATTTAATTGCAATGAATCAAATGTTACAGTACAACATAGTTGATGGTACTCCATCGGCTATTTTATTATGAAGTTAGGAACCTGTAATTCAGTAAATAGTTTTATGGAATGTTTTCATGAAACTACAATACTGTTGGACCAATTTTTCATTCTCTAATACAAATTCTCCTTTGCAAGCATACATCTCATGATGCTGACGGTGTCTGTATAATTTTTTTGTTTCCTTTATGTTGAATTTTCAAGTTTCAGAATGGAACCAAAAGATGTTTATGGGTTTGTAGATTCAATTTATAATATACTGATAAGGTATTTGACGAAGAATTCATGTTTTACTTATAGTTATTGACACTTATGCAGTGATTGCAAAGAACCACTCGTATAAAAAAATCAAAGATACATATAATGATTACAGAGAAAATATAAATTAAAATATTCAATTTGAATGTCACGTAATGCAGTAAAAGTTACCCATAGATATGCAGTGTATAGTTATTTCACAGATCGACTCTTATACAAAAGTCATAGCAACATCAAAGAAATACCAACATCAATGTAACATATATAAAATAGACAGATGCAAAAGTGGGACCGAAATATGGTAGAATGGAGAAATCTTTATAGTTTAGAAGTAAAAGGTACCTGTAGATAAGTAGTGTATAGTTATTGTATGCATACATGGATTGATGTTTCATAATGATGTGATGAATTTGACCAAATAGAGGTGAAATAATTTACTGGAATATTTTATTTGAACATCATATGGTAGAATAGAGGAATTTGTGCATATATTCATCGATGTGGACTCGTGTCGTGAGAAACCAATCCCGGATAGTGCAATATCGACGGCCCCGGGACGAGGATAAGTAATGTTAGGTTAAACTTCATCGAATCCACCTAGGAGTAAGAAACCCTTATATAGATGTATGAGTAGATAGGTCGTCGGGCACCGAATGGATGCACGGGAGTTGCGACTGAAAATGGAAGAATATGTCGTAGATTTCTGTTGAAGTAGCCCGGTAGCTCGAAACCATAAATAGAATTGCAAGAGGGAAGAGTGTGCGGCCAGTAATACCAGATGCAGTCGAAGGAGGTGTGAACAACCATAGGTGGAATGTGGAAGGTAGCTGGAATGTTGTAGGATGTCGGTAGCTGTGAAACCCTAAATCTGAGAGAGCGGGGTAGAGCGCTCAGGGGGGGGGGGGTGTATGTGTCGCGCGATGGATGATGGAATTGATGGGGGGAATTAAAATGGAAGGGTACATGGAAGAATGATAGGTCGACACGTAGGGTAGGAAGAAGCCTATTTTAGTATAGATAATAGATTTGGTTTCTACAATGTGCATGAAAAAGAGACATGATTTCACACTTAGGATGAAACACTCGAGGGATATTTGTTTCATTAAATCACTTTCTCATTATGAAACATTATAAATAGTGTTTTTATAGAACTTATAAAAACCATTGATAATTTATAGTGGTATGGGATAATCCTAATGTGGTATATCTTTTTAAGTATTAGTTTGAGGACATTTTAAATATAATGCATAACCCTTTTAGGTTTTATGTGATGGTAGAACATTAAGAGGAAAATATATGTTTTTTGTTTGTGTTTGAAATTAATACAACCCTAATTATTATCCAGGGGAAATTATATTTGATGATAAATGGTTTTATGTTTTTTATACCTATATTTAAATCGATTTATAAAAATTAGGGTTATTGTGATAGTTTATATTTAGGTAATTATGGTTATTTTGGATAAATTGAATATTAAATTTTGATGGTATTTTATTTATCTTATATATTACCATGAGTGTTATATGTGATTTATAGAATAAGTGATTAATGTTATTTTTTTGGAACACTACATGATTATGGTAAATTGTGATGTTTTTTTGTTATGATGGGAAATTATTTGAGGAATAAAGGTTGAGTTGAATTTTTGATGTATATATGACTTTATTGTGTACTTATGGTTTTTCAAGATATTAATGGAATCTATTTTTATATTTTTTAAAATATATGATTTATGAATACAAATTTTTTGTATCATAATTTACGGGTGATTAATATTATTTATAGATAATTGATATATTTTTCATGGAATAATATGTGAAAAATCATTCTAATTATAGAGTTTTAATATTTTTCAACCATATATTAAAGAGTTTTAAACATATCTTTTTATTAATTGATTTATGTTCACCTATGGTTGTTAAAATTAAATTTTTTACATTAATGTGCGAAGGATTTTTCTTATTGGATATTATCTTATCTTTTACTACCCATTTTGGTTTTTATTAGTATATAAAGACAAGAAGATTAACTTATTATACTTTTGTTTATTATTTGATCCCATAAATGTTATGATTATTGTTAAATGCATAAAAAAATCATCTTGAATAAGCATTTCGTGATGTAAGAGTGGATAAAATGTTAGAAAAACATCTCAACAATAAACCAAAGGATGAAAATATGTTTTCTTATAGAAATAAATTATCTAATTATATTTAATTGGGTTCTATATATTGATTTTAAAAAATTAATCAACACTAGGAAAATTGTATATAAATAAATTCTTTTCATATTACCTTTATATATTAACAATTGATGGTCTTCTATATCCCATTCCAAATTATGGGTTTGTTGGAATAAACAGTCTCAAGACCATGTTCTCTATTAATCTATATTATTCCATTAATGATATTTTTCTCCTCCTATTCTATTTTATCACTTATCTACAATGTATTATTTAACTAGAAAACTGAATTTGTCTAATTATAATAGAACATAATATTTCCCTTTTCCTATATTCAAAAGGGTGTATTATTATACATTTTTATTATGTGAGTTTTGAACAAGGCTATTTTTAAATAATAATTTTTTTTCCTTTTATGATAATATGGTTTATCTTTCAATCCCTAGAATTTTTATTTTAATAACATTTATTTTTTTATCCATAATGAGTTAAAATTTTGAGGCTGTAATTTCACTAATTGGGGTAGAATATATCAACAAAAATAATTTATTTTAAAATAATACCAATCTCAATAGGAATATTAACATGAAATAATATTATTTATTCTAAATGAAATATCCTATAAAATTATTCTCACTTTAATGGGATGACTATAACTCAACTAGTATGTTTTTAATGAATAGAATATCCGTATTATTAAAAATATCTACAATTTTTATATAATATATCGATTAAAAATAATAATTTGATATGTTTTAGCAATAAATATTAATTAAAAAGATGATCTAATTTGTTATATTTTTATGTTATTTTTATTTTTAGTGATGGAATAATTTCCATTAGTGTTTGTGAAAGTCTGATAAAGTACATGGTCAGGTAATAGATAATGGACGTAAATGATTTTTCAATACATAAGAAATAAAAAAAAATTGATTATTTATTATATTTGATTAATTTTAATGATTTGAAATCTATAGAAATATTATATTTGGACTGGATAATGGGATATCATATATTATATATTTAATTCTACTCAAATGGCATAACTATATTTTTATAGTATCATTGTTGACACATATAGAGTAAAAACCACTGAAATCCTATTAATCAACAAAAGGGATGAGGAGGGTCAAAACTAAGAGATAAGGGACAATTCATAACAAAATTTTCTCATATTTTTATAGTTGATATTATTTCCACTAATAATCCTACAAGATTTTAAATATGTAAATTGTTTCTAATTGACCATGAAAATTTATTTATATTAATTTAATAGTTTCAAAAATTCTATGTGTGACCCTCCCCAAACTTATATAAGAAAACCCTCTCTACTCCCTTAATCACACCTTTTGTGTATGATAATACCCATATTTCCTTCCCAATTATCTACCAAAAACATGTAAACATTTCATAGAGAACATCTATTACCAAAGGAACAATCTTATAATCAATAATTTATAATATAATGGGAGATATATGGGAAGGTATAAGTCCAAACAGGCTGATTTCATGTTTATTTTTTCTTCCACCTCCTTTAAATATTATTTAAAATTTATAAAATAAAAACATAACAATATTAGATATAAATAAATGTCATTATTATTATGGTACAAAACATTATAATATCTATTTTCATTCTATAAGAAATAAAAACATCACTTGTGTGTATGTGGGGATTACCACAACCAAAAAATGATGTGTTTAATTTTCATCCTCACCTAAAAATAGTGGTTATTAATATGGATTTAATTGTTATATTTGATATTAATTAAAATATTTAATTATTTGAAGATAATATATCCGCTATTTTCTTACATTTCCATCCTTTAAAAATGAAAATGGAATTCATGTGTACGTGTGTATAAACAACTCTGTGAATTGATGTGATATATTTTTTATGTGTTACTCACAATAATGGTTCTAAAATTGTTTTTAATTTTCTAAAATTATAATAATTTCATGATTAAGATATAATAGATGTTGAAAAATTATACCTTTTACTATGTTCATCCTATTGAATCTACATTTGTATTATTAATAGGATATCATCAAAATAACCAATATATGCTTAATTGATTAATTTTAAAAAAATGGTATAAATGAATTAAAATGTATAATGAAAATGAAACAAACATGAAACTATTTTTAAAAATGTAAAAAAATAATATAATTTTTTATTCACGATTTATTGATCATATTAGGCTTGATGATATTTAAGGTAATTGATTTCTCATCTTAATTTTATTATATTGAGACCTATTCAATTTTCAACACAGGTTCCATTTTTTGGCGTATGAATTGACATATGGGTATGTTTTAGTATTATTTTAATTAAATTAATGTGGTATATATATCCATATAATTTACCCATCATAAATTAACTTTTATTAATGACAAAAATTTGTATGTTATATTTCATTAAATAGTTATTTTTAATGTTTGAATGATTTTAATAAATTTTTCCACCATATAAATTTACATTAAAATGTATAAAAATGTTATTAATTACACATAAGGAACTATAAATCTTATTTTTCATCAACATTTGACATTATTTTCATGTATTAAAAATGATTCATATTTTTTAATGAGGTACTTTTATGAAATATAATAAATTAATAAATGTTGTATATTTACTACATAAACATAATTTCTCACAAACATGAATATTCATTTATTAGAAGAATCTATATGAATATCCATGTTTATTTAAAAAGAAATTGATATATATACCCATTTTTATTTAAAAAAACCTGTGAATTTCTTATGTTTTGAAAAGCGTTTTTGAAGGGTTTTTGATGAAATGTGGAAATCGTAATAATGATTTGTTCATGGTATTATACTAGATCATTATAGATAATGGTACATGAGCCTGATACATCTTATTAAATGTATAATACTAATATATCTCTCTAATATAGTGGGTAATGGTAATTGTATTAAAACTAAATTGGTGGGAGTTGACCATGGAGTTTACTCCTATGGATATGAATTGTCTACATTTATTTTTGAAATTAGTGAAAATAAGTTAAGAATATAATTCTATCATGTTTCTATAATGGTGTTGTTTTTTATCTATTCCTTCTTAATGGGTTTCATTAAGAAAATATTAATTTTTAAAAATTGATTAATTTTATTTATATCGTAATCATTTAACTGTGAAAAGGAAAAAATTTATCGATTATCATGTTTTTCACTAGACTAATGGAAATAATTCCATTGTACACAATACATATATTTATTTCACATAAAAAGAATTCAAATTTTTTTAATGTGCCTATATATTAGTGCAGAATATTATTAATCTGAACTGAAAATAATGGAAATTGGCCTTAAAAAATGAAAGTATGTCATGAGTGAAATAAGAATATGGACTTTTCCCAATTATGTTGAAAAAATGAACTATTTTTGTATGTATTCCCAAAGTAATCTAATGGTTTACTGATTCTATAAATCTTTGAATCTAAATTACTATAGTATTGTATAAAAGTGAATCCAATATCATAATACTTGTATATATGGGTTTATTATGATACATGGCCTTATACATTACTGTTACAGTGTAGAGACCAAACTGTTTCATTTTTTCCTTCTATCAAATAATGATACATTGAAAACATTAGGATTCATCATTGAATCCATATTCACATAAAATAATAAGATAGATTATGTTATTTTACTCCAGGTTAGAATGTTTTGGAAATAATATAACATTTTTGGAACATTATACCGAAAGAACATTGATAAGGGATTATGAATATGGGTGCCTGAAAAATTAAACTTTTATTCTATTTTTTAGATCCCATGGCGATTTAACTATTTTATAATCATGTTAAAGAGCATTTTTAGTGCCACTCTTCCCTTGAAATCATTCTCACCAATTGATAAATAAAAATACAAAAGTAATTCACAATAAAAAAATTATTTTACATCATTCACCTCAAACATATAACATGAGGATAAGATACACATTGACTTTTATTAGTAAAATAATCCACTATACTTAATTTTGATGGATTAATCATTTTAGAAAAGGTTATTTAAATAATCACTTTTTTACTCTGAGAAATTCTCTATAATTATCTTTTTTCACACAACATATTTAAAAGAAATGATCACTTTATTATCATTAGGGTATTAAATATACAAAATTATATTTTTTTAGTATCATAAATCATGAGTATATGCTTTTTTTAATTACACATATTCCACTATTCTAATCATAAAGGTCATGATGAGATAAATACCCCAATTTTATGCTTGAGTGTTTGTCTTCTAAAAATCATATAATAAAAATTTCTTATTAGAGTGGAAAATAATTATGAACTAAAATTACCTTATTAATCTCTTTATATAGTTTGATATATTAGTTTAATATTTAACTCTTTAAGGATTCATCATTTATTAGTTTTCTAGATGTGATCAATGAGAATCCTCTATAGCTCTTGTGTCTTCATCAACTATAAATAATGTGTTACTGTTTTCTAATATCTCTTTCTTTTTTCTATATAAGATTACTATCTGATTTTATTCATTATAGTGATATCATCTACAATTATTATTTTATAAACTAAAATTAAACTCATTTTTCTATTTTATTTATATGATCAATAATTTGTTATCAAAAGTTCCATGGATAATATACATATAGATTTTTTATTTGATTACAAACTCAAATTTGAAACACTATAAAACTCTAAATATCCCATTTCACTCCTCATTTTAAATTTTAACTATATCTATTATTATATTCATTAAATAATTATATGTTCTACTGTGGTATTGCATTTAATTTCATCATCTTGGTTATGAATAGATTTCATTTTGTATAGTGTGAAATATAGTCAACAACCTGATCGAAAATATCCATTCATTACCCATATTTAATTCCCAGAAATTTTATAGTGTGATCCTCCAATTAATATGGAAATGAATTTTTCATCATGATGTGAAAATAACTCATTAATAGATTTAATACCTATATTAAATTATGATATATCATATATCGTACTTTGTGGTAGGAAATATTATCAATCATATTTTTTGATTGATAATGAACCTTATTTATGATCATTATATGTCCTAGTTAATCTAATGTATAACCCCCAATAATAATTTGTAATATTATTGTTGGGTTTTATTTTGTGTATCATCCTACTTTACATTTACATGTTATCATGTTTTTTGTGAGAATTATTAATTGTTATATATTCTTGACACCAGTAATATATAAATAATGAAATAATTGACCTTATATATCATAATATTTACTGTTTCATATTATAGTTCATTTACAAACATGTTGGTTTTGAACTAAAGCAACACAATTTAACTTTATGTACTATATCCAAGATCTTTATGTATGAAACATTACAATTTTTCTTCCCATATTTATTACAGTTCTAGTTTTATTTTGGTAGGTATTTTCTTTTTATTTTAAAATTATTCTAACAAATAATTGTATCATCAATACATATATATTTTCTATGTCTCCATAGGAAAAATGTAATGTATACAATTAATTGAGTCATTTATATGAGAGTTTTCTTAATTAAATAACTCTTGATTTTTTAGGACTCAGATATATAGAGTACGGACCCTTATGTGTCATTGTGTGGCTTCTCTAAGCCCTTACTATGGGTTACAATACTATAATTTTTTACATATATTGTGGGATGATATTATGTATACATGTTATGTTTTTATTATCATAATTTTAAACTAATGTAGAATATATCATATAATACAAATAATTTTTAATATTTACATATCCACGGAACATTATTTTGTTTCCATATTTCATGTTTAAATCAACATATGGTTTTTTTAGTTTTTTAAAATACATAATTATTCTATAATTCCAAACATTTCTCAAAACATTTATCCTACAATACATATAGTCTTTAATTATTACTTTTAGATAATGAATCATTAGTTATTTTCTTTTTATTCTTTAAATTATACAATATATTTTGGAATTAAAAGTTTTAAGCATCTATGAAAACATATTCCTCAAACTCTAAATCCATGTATTATACCATAAAAACATCAAAAATAATTATCTATAATTCCAACACTCAATCAAATAATTGGGACATATTGACTCAGTATTCTATATTAAATTTATTATATGTATTTTTAAAAACATTTGGATTTTATGATATTTTATGAATTGTAATTTTTTATTTTTCAATTTATTGTAATTTATCTCCAATATAATCAATGGAATTCTAAATTAAGAAAATATATGTTTGGGAGGATATGTGGATATGATTAAAAAAATTCACCCTATAATGCCACCAGAAATTCAGTGGAACTCACTAGGTGTCTAATGTACATGATTGAGAAGGAAGGAAAACATTGAGTTACTGGTGACTAGTTCCAAAGAACTAATGATCCATGGAAATTAAAATTGGTCTCTATTGAAATTATATTTCATTAGACAAAAAAATTATTTAGGTATAATTAAATAATTTTATGTTCATTCCATAAATTCAGTATTTTATTTTCCAGACTGATATAGTTTTATGGGATTAATGGAAACCCTGAAAGATAGAAAAAGAAATAAATTCATAACAAGTGAAAATCCAATCCATAAATAAATAAAATCCAAATACAATACAAATTTTCAATTATTAAATATAATGGAAAAATATTCATTGTAAATAATCCCACCATGATAATGTAGTAATTTTATGAATAAAATCAAGACAATATGATTCTTATCATAAATGTCATGAAAGAGTAATTTGATCTATCCAAATAGAGTCTTAATAAATTATTAACCATTTCACATTTAAGAAACAAATCAAGATTAAAATGATACCTCTATAACTTAGAGCAAATTTGATCCTCTAAAAATTCTATTTTCCTTTATCAAAATTTCATTTCTAAAAAATAATTTTTCTCTTATATCTTATCTTTTCTCCTATATTACATTAATAAATTTTTCATACATAAACGAAATTATGTTAGGTAAAGTAGAACATTTATTTCTATATCATATTATTAATCATAATCTCGTTTTTCTTAGGGTTTCATCAAATATATATTTATTTTCATTTTTTATGTATTAATGGACATATTATGGTTAAAGACGAATTAAACCATTATTGATGGTGTGATATTTTCCATAATCCACATGTAGGTGACATATATCATGCTCAGAACATTTATTTTGGTGCTTATTATGATAATTGATCTTTTATTATGTTATATTTATTTATTTGATTTAATTGTAAGTCGAATTATATTCAATTTAATGAAAGTAATATTTGATTAATTATCTTATATTAAATATGTGTTTTTTTATTATTCATGTAATTTTTCTTATAATCATAAAATACTGAATGTTTGATAAATTTAGTTAATATAATTAATATTTTTATCATTAATAAAATAATTAATAATGAGTAGTTTTATCTATCTTAATGCCCTTATGGTTTATGTTGTTATGAAGTATCGATCATTATTTTATAAATTTATATCATAATTGTGAAATGTTTTATACATTATTGGGGAAGAAATATTTAGAAAATAATATTTTTAATTGTTATTATGTACTGAAATATTTCTTTGATATTCATAAAATAAATGTGTTTTTTGAAATTAATATAGGAAATGATTTATTTTATATAGTTTTTGTGTATAAAAAACATATGAGGTTATTTATTTAGTGAAATCATATTTTTCAATATAGGGTTTTATAATGCTTTCCCATATTATTTTTTAAAATTTTTTTTATTTTAAAAAAAATTATATATATTTATTATGGATAAAACATTCTTTTGAGTTCAAATTTATCATTTTTTATTCCATTTATTTTAAAAAAAAATTATAATTTTGTATAAATTATAAATATTATATTTCTACATAATATAAATTTGTAATAACAGATGTGATATTTTGTTATAGTATTATAATAAGGGAATATAAATTACAGAGTTAAAATGGGAATTTACAGTTGCATTTGATTTATAGAAACTAAGGATTAAATTTTGGAAATGTCTATGGTATTTGAATATTTTCAAGGGCCATATAAAAGTAAATATAAAAAAATTTGGTAAACTAAATGTTGGATAAGTATGAGGTCGTTATGCTAAAATTGATATTATTGTATTTTGATGTTATGACATAATTATATCTAATATGTGTTTTCATGGACTTTTTAATAAATAACGAGCATTGGGATATCTTATAACATGATATGACTGGATGAGAGCCATAGATGTTGCTCCTTCTATGTGTCCTTAGAATAATATATATTCCATGTGTTCAATAGTGATGTTATTTATTCTTGGCATATATAAGGGATACAATATATGAATTTTTTTTAAAAAAATTTCTATATAAGACATATTTAGTAGTAATATTTCCTAGAAAACATTATAATATTTTTTTAGTATTGGTTTAAGTATATGAGTTTTTTAGGAGGCTTGGTTAGATCCTGACTCTATTATTACAAACTGTTTAGGATTTATAAAATATATATATATTTAAACCACTCACATATGATCATATAAAACATCAAGAAATGTTTTGGATTTGAGTGGTTTTCACTAAGTTTTGTTTGTCACAACATACACATATATAACTCATAAACACATATATTTCACAAATATTTATTCTAGTGAAAGAAAATATCCATTATAGATGGGAGTTAATTTTTTATGACATCATGGAGATGATTTCTCTATGATTTTATAGTCTTGTGGTAGGATAGTTTTTTAATTTTTTAATAGATATTTTAGTTATACTATTTTTTAAATTTATACAAGGGATAGATTTTGAGCCTTGTTAGGATAAATATTATCATTGTACATTTATAGGAATATTCATTTATTTTATTATAGATGTTATCTATTATTTACACTAATTATGATTATTTGAGTTTATTTCTTTATTTTTTTATAATGATAAAATATTTAAGGGTAAATTAATCCAAAAGTGATACTTGGAGACCATCGATTCTAATCATATTCTACTGGTGTTTTGGGAGAACACATGACGGAATGTGACATTTTCCCAAGTGGAATGGTATTTACAGAGTGGTGTCTTATAAAATGTTATCAAAGGATGGTTTCTTTTTAATGATCAGGATATCTATAAAAAATAATTATTATATTAGAGAAAAAAACTTGTAATTAAAAAAATAATTATTCATTTACATTACATCCATAGTAAATATAAAACCTATTAGTGAATTATGGGACTGGATTTAATAGACTTATAGAAAATATTCAATGTTAATAGACTCAAATTGTCTATGGATGAGTAGTGGGTGACACATGTGTCATGTTAGAAAATAGGGACAAGGAATATGTATATGAACATATGAATTTTCTTGATAAATTATTTTCTTTTATAATAATTAAAAGAATAAAAAATAGATTATTTTTATCCTAAATTTGTTATTAAAATTGAACTAGTTTACTGAAGTTAGTGTGATGAATTTATTGACATAATTTTTTTATATTATTTGATAAATTATTTTTGTGAACATGTGTGGGGGATAAAGAACTATGTGTGTATTTGATATAAAATAATGATGTTGATTACTATTTACAATATTTATTTTTTATAATCATATAAACAAATAAATATATAAATGAGACTCATTTGAAATAGTTAGATAAAATGAAACAGATGGTGTAAATGAGGAGGGAGAGTATGGGTATACTCGTATATTATAAGTACTTAAAATGAAATTTTAAGTGCATATTGGTTAAATTGTACATAAAGTTCTTCATAAAAAATAGGGCAACCCATATTGAGTTTTAATGTTGAAATATTCTGTGGTATAAAACATCTAGTCGCAACATAATCCTTTCATTAAGGGATATATTGGATTTTGAAGAGTGGAATAATAATTATAATGTATGATTAAATAAAGGAGATGATAAATAACCTTAAAATAAACAACATAAATCATGTAGACTTTAGGATCAAGGGTCCATCACAGCATTAGTGGGATGTTATTGTTCATGATAAGTAGAAAGAGGGGTCAATATGGGATTTATTCATTAAATAAATCTTTAAATAATTTTATATGGATTCATTTAGATTGGATGGGGAAAATATTATTTTACTAATTAATTATGAATATATTTTTCAATAATTTTATTAATTTCATGGATTTACTATATGTTTCACTTATATTATCTGGAGATGATTCCACTAGCTCTTATCATATTGAGTATAGATTGATGTTGAATACTTATTCATATGTTAGAATTTTTTTTTAATTTCCTTAATTAAATTATTACACAATTATCTTATATTTGATATGAATTCAGAGGAGTCATGGTGGAATTCATTGAGATCTAGTAGATTATTCGGTATCAAATAGACTTATATATATTAGGATTATAAGGGAATGAGCGATTTATGGGTTAGGGTAAGCTCTTTATTATCATTTTTTTTGGTTGGGCACTATTAGAGTCTTATTAATTTATCAAAAAATCTATACTAAATCACCATTACCTCATAAAAATTTATAATTTCATTATTATATAAATATTTATATAATGAGTCTCAAAGGAGCATATATCAAGAATCTTCTTACCAGTCTTGTTCTAAATGCGTTTACATTAAATAATATGTTTCATTAAAAGTGATATAATCTAAGATAATCAAATATTTATTTTTATATTATTTCTATAATTTAAACCATAAATTACACAAAAACCACATAATCCTGTGAACATTAATTATAGTTTATTTGAATATTTCCAAAACAATAAACTAATTTATTATAATTGTAATCATTTCTCCATAAGTTTTTGATGACATATTATATTATAGAAGTATATAATTCTATAAACATATTCATAAGTATCATTTGAAAATTTTAATATGTAATAATATCCATACAACATCTTGTAAAAAAATATATGTTTACATGTCCATGACCAATCACATTAAAAAATGACATGTCATTATGTCCTTGTGTAATCATTTGAAAATGATATATGTGATCATGTCGATGCATAATTTTTCAAACAAAAAGTTACATAACCATATCATTGCACAATCATCTGAAAAAATACATATGTGATCATTTCCATGCATAATCATGTAAAAAAGTTATTTGTAACCATTTACACACACAATCACGTAAACAATTCCATATTCATTTATTTACATTCACATTTTTTAGAAAATATCTATTGGTGATCATATCAACCCAAACTCAGGTAAAAAACAATATACAATAATGGAAAAAAACTAACTTCTTATAAAATGATATATAAAAACATAACCAGTGCACTAGACGGTGATATTGGACCCCAAACATCAAAATATAATCATATATACATATGTGTTCCATGAAAACATTCATACATTAAGCAATACGTAATTAGAAAAAGGAAAATAAATAAGTTTCATTATAAACACCCATAAATAATTAAATAATCCATTTTTGAATGAATATGGATGACATCATAAAAATATTTATCACTAGTAGAAAAAATGAACATTAATTAATTTAAACATAGTTAAAAACAGTTTTTGTATGTTATTGTATAATTCTCTTAGAAAAATGTGAATATAAACACCATTTTGAAGTTCCTAAAAACACCTCAACATTTTTTCTTTAAATTGAATTACATTTATATTGATAAAATAATGTGAATATTAACATTTAAAACCTAAATATTTTTCTAGTTATAAAGTTTAAAAAAATGTGCATTGACAAACACTGAGGAATTATTTAAAAAAACATATTATTTGATAATCCATTTTTTAAATTCATTAATTACATAAGAATTTAAAACATAAAATTTGAATTATAATAACAAATATCATTTCTATTCAAAATAATAATGATTTTAGATCATTATTATATCAATTTAAAAACATAGAATTTAATATTCATAAAAATAATTTCATTCAATAATATAACCCATAAAGTAATTATTATAAAATTATTTTATCATTACTATAATATAATAAGTAATGGTGTTTTTGATAAGTAATTTCTGAAAAAAAAATTTATATTTTTGAAATATATTACTTTAAAAATAATCTTTAATAATATATCATTTGAAAATAATTATAGTATTTATATGTTTAATGTGGTTTGGAAAATAAAATATTTATTTTTTAACTAATATAAACATTTTTAATATTTTAAAATAACTATGTTAAAAACTCACATTTTTATAGTTAGTCAATAAGTCATTATTATTAAAATAGGAAACAATAATTATAATGTTAACGTGATAATAAAAGAATTATATTTTTTCAAATACAAAAAAAATTTCTGGGAAGGGAAAATATGGACATGAAATTCAAATTAGAGTTAAAAATAATAATAATTATTCATAGTAATGTTACAAATTTATGGGGATGAAATTAATCAAGGTGTAAATTGGAATTTAATATTCTATTTTCCACAAAAAGAAAATAAATTGCAATATAAAATATTTGGTAGTAATAAACCAATAATATAATAAAGATGTCCAATACAAAATAGTATAAAAAAGAAAAGAATTTATTATTTTTCAATATACTTTACAACATAATAGACATTTGAATAATAAACTCTTGAAAAAGAATAATTGAAATAGATAATAAAATACCATTAAGAAAAGATAATTATTAAATTTATATATCCTATAAGTTGTATGATAACCATGAAAATTAAATTTGTTTCATAAACAATACACATAGAAAATAAATGAAATTGATATGAAACAACCTTACCTTAATCCCTCTTATAAGATCATGATTTGTCCTCATTGAGAACATGAGATTCTCTTTGAAAAAACTATCTAAATGGAGGCATTATAATAAATACATTAGAATAGAGTATTATGAACGTGATATGTGCATTTAGGACATGAAAAATGTTATATTTTAATGATTAAATTAAATGGAATAAGGGTGCTGTGAATGGGAGGAGTGTTCCACTTTTTTAATTGAATAGAATTGTTTTTTTATAGTATTAATTACTTTTCAATAATGGAATGTTAAAAATCATGTTTAAAATTTTCCAAACTTGTAAAATATGAATTTTACATAGTTTGTGGGCCTATACTCTTCTCCCCTACTCATTTTTTAGAAAACCTGGAGTTATTCAGTAAATTTTTAACATTTTTATATTCTTCACTAGCATACTTTTACCTTGGTAATTAAATTTTAACTATGGTAATTAATTATAATTTAAAAACATGAAAATGAAAATATTACATAATTTTAACATGATTATATAAAAGAATAAAATTATTTTAAAGAATAAAATTTCTAATCGTGTTAAAAATATTTCTATAAAATAATGACAAAAAACATATAAAATTTTATTTTTTAAAATTTTTGTTGTGAGATTAAAATATATGAGTAGTTTAAAAGTAAAAATTTTATTAAATTCTATATAATATAATTTTTTAAAAAAAAACTATGTTTGGGATCCACACCGAATTTGGGATTTGGTGTTAGTGGGAGGTCCCATGTGAATTGGTCTTCAACAAGTGATGTCCTATCTTTGGTTACATTCGGCCCAAGAATTCGTCATCAAATATGATGACCTGGAAAAGGTTCACCTTACTATGAATTCTCAGGCCCGACTGCATCGATGATAAAAATTGGCCACGGTGGGCAGGCATCCATCAAGTCATCCTCGGTCAACAACGCTTGTTGTCATTCCTCCTCCCGGTGTGTGTGATTCTTAATGGAGGTCAATTTCACCACAAAACCATCCACTCTCTGTTAGGGATAAGGAACTAAGGGGTTCAGCTTCTGGACCTTCTCTCTTGGTGGAATTGAATTGGCTCATGATCTAACTTTTGAACCCCCCAAGCTCTTACCATGCTTGGCAGAACATAGGGCATCTGTTTGAGTGGACCACTTGTTCCAAGTTTAGTTTCCATTGTTTTAAATATTTTTTAGTAATAACATACTATTGAATAGTAGAATTCAAAACAATCTAAGACATAATTTTCTCCTAAAAATGGAAATATAAAAAATTATTTTTTAAAATTTAAATAAAATATCACATATGTTATAAAATAAAAAATATTTAATTTTAGCTCAAAATAATATTTTAGAATAAATAATTTTACTAATTAAAAAATATTTAATCAATTAAATTATTTTACGATCATCTATTAATTTTTTAATATTTGTAATGAAAAAAAATTAATAATTTAAAAAAAATATTTCACTATTGACTAAACCAATTATTTTAGAAACATCCAAAAAAATAAACAGTAGTATAATATTTATACTTCATATTTCAAATGTTTGATCATTTTATAAAATTTAAATTTTATATTTTATTTATTTTTTTGAAATAAAATTAAATATAAAAACATTTATTTTGTTGAAAAATCAAATATTTCATTTTTTTCGTCTTAATTCTATTTTTATGACATTATAATTTATTACATTCCTGTAACATATTATTGGTTTTTATTAGAAATATTTTTTAATAATATTCATCTAATAAGATATGTATCACTTTATTTTAGTGTTGCGTGTGGAGAAAGATAATGACCATATTATTTGGAAATGTGTGTGTCTGTGTTCCAAAATCTCAATGCCTTACAACTAGTATAGTTTTCAGATCAATTAAGGAGAGACCAAGAGATTAATTTGAATGGGTTTTCAATATAGGGTAATTTAATGTAATTTCTATGAAATATAATTGGATCTCGTTCGTGTGCATTGATTATCGATTCTGAACTCGGTTAATATCATGAAATGATTCCTATTTATATAAATATATGATTACTTTATTATCGTGAGATTGGATTTATGGGTTTCCAAGAATAAAATTTCTTAAAATGCGAGTATTACATTTTTAAATCAAAATGTGTTTTAATCATATTTTTTAATCCATATATGGATATTTTTATATTTTTTAGTGATACAATTCATGGTGAAGAATGAATATTCTATTTTAATATTCATGATAAACATGGATATTTATCTTATTTATATTCATTTTCATCATATTTATTGATTATATATTGATATATTAATAATCTTATGTGTAATATAGGAATAATTTGGACATTATATTGGCTACCTTCTGAGATAAAAAATTTTATGAAATATTATAAAAAAATTTATTGTGAGAATGAGTAGTGAAATTTATCTAGGATTTTATTTTGAAATATGGTATATTTTGTGGTTTTAAAAATTTGGTAGTTGTTATTTATTTTGATATTACCTATGTTGTATTTACAATATGGTCTTTCATGGTGTTTTTTTATCACTATTGGGTTATTCAATACATCTCAATTATATAATCCCTAATGATGAATTTGAAAAAGGAGGGGTTATGTTTTTTTATGAGGTTAAATTTGAGGCTTCATTCCAAGAATTTTAGAGAATATTGTCCTTAGTATATATTCTCATATTAACTATGATAGGAATATTATTTGAGGATTTTTGGAATGTACTTATTATGGGATTAGATTATCTTTTGATACCTAATGTATGGGTTATTGAATATTTCTCCATTCATCATTTTATTCATGAGATGAATAACACTAGCCATAATTTTTATTTGATATATTAATGAATTTTCTTATGAGTTAGTGAATTTTTTCCCTTGATAAATTGTTCATATAAAACATTCATAAAATAATTGTTTTATATATTTTCTCAATAGGTATTGAATCTTATTCTGGTAAGATGGATAGGTTTTTAATGAATTTATTATTAACTAATAATACTTTAGAATATTTAACTGTATATTTTTAGAGTCATTCACTCAGTAGAAATGGAATTATAGTGCATGAGGAGACACAATGTTGATATAATAAAACTATTTGTTATACAATATCACATCCATATATTTTTTTGAAATAATGAAATATCTCTCGAATGGTTTTTTGGATGGAAAATATGTTACAAATATTTAATCTTGAAAAATACCTATGAAGAAAATAACCATTGATTACCTTGGGTGTTTGGATTATATATAGTCCTTAAATGATTAATAAATATATAAATTAATAAATTATTTAATTGTAAATTTAATTTTCTAGCACCAAATCTACCCTATTTAAAAAATTATATGGTTAAACTGTAGGATTTTTTGTATATCCCTAGGTATTTTAGAGTTGTTGTGGAGTAGAGTCTTTGACAAATGAGAATAGGTCATAGAGAAATGGTCAGTGTTCCAAGGAGTTCATGGATCTTACCGATGAAAAAAAATCAAACACTATTTTTAATATTGATTGATCCAAACATTAATTAGGATGTTTTTTCAATACATTAAAACCCAATTTTATTATCCCTTTTTTTACACAAATAAATATTTATAAAAAATTGATTCAAGAGTCGATCGTTTACTTGGTTTCATTATTTTATAATTCTCTGACTATGAAATGATATTGTTTTTTATGTTCCATGATTATTTATGATGGATAAATGTTATCTTAATAAATTTATTGAGGCCAAACCAAATAATATATGAGGTAATTTCTTGATATTTTTTGTTTTATGATATTCCCATTCTTCATTTGGAATTCACTGTTGGTATTTCATTTGAAAAGTTCTATAAAAAATACATAAAACCGAATCATTTCACAATTGATCTTTATTAAAATTGAAACATTAAATAATATTTAATTTAGGATCATAAAAATGGTTTTAGTGTGATTTTATGTGATAGAATTTCATATATGGATCAAAGATAATATTGACACTTTTCATTCTTTGTTCGGTGAAAATGTTGGTATAATGCTATAGGGAGAATTCTCGATGGACTATGTGGTTGTAATACATCCACCAGTGACGTATCAAGCACTATCTATCACATATTTCACATCTATGTGAATGAATTAGAGTGGAATTAGTGAATGTGGTGTTGTGGATGAGACAAGTTGATCACAGAGAAGTTTCTTGAAATATCTGAAGTACACGACATGTAATTTTTCAAATAAACACCATACATTCCCTATTATTTGGATACAATTCCTAGATATGTATTTAAATATCACACCCAATGTGGTCCACCCAAATATTAGGTCACCCTAATTGTTTTGGATCATTATTTAGCCTAGGTGTACACAAGCACAAAAATGGCTAGTCACGTCAAATTGACTAGTGTAGAAGGTAAAATACTTTTACATGGGCATTGACATGGCTAGATCACCAAGGGGTGGTCAAAGTACATGGGAAGAAACACAATACATGGGTAAGGTCTAGAGTTCATGGGCCCAGAATTATGTACACTGGCATGATATGAAGTACACAGAAATACCCATGCCAAACAAGATATGTTCTTTATGCCTTATATGCATTTTTTAATTTCTATAGGGATATTTTAGGACAATGTTATCATATCTGTAGATCATTTTCTATATAGTATGTTCAAATTTTCTATCCCAATGAAGTTATATTGATATATCAAATCCTGAGTAGAGAATGTAACCTACTCTACCGGATTAGTCCTAGATAGAGTTACGAATCACTCCATGATGGATAGGGTTTAATCCCTTATCATATATTCGATAGGTTGGGAAAGTAATATTTTCTCCTACTATTAGGTCATGTGATCCTCATCCCATTAGGGTTTAATCTAAATAGGGTCAGGAATTCCCAAGATGTCCAATGTGAGATTCCATATTTGTGTATTGAAATCATCATAGTTCTAATGAGTACATATTTTTGAGATCCTTGATGTACAAGAACTCTCATATGAGTTCCATCCGTGTTCTTATACTTGAATACTAATATCTCTCATACTATCATTAACTTGAATCCATTACCAGTGTACTAGGCTGGAAGTATGGTATTAAAATTACTTCGATACATAGTGTCTATCATGAGCATATCTGGGTAAAAATTTTTAAGTATCATACATTGAATGACATACCTTTTGTGGTGTTGAGATAACCTATCTCTTTATTTTTTTATTTGGTGATTTTAAGGTGTCATACGAGGTATTTTTTTACACACTCATTCATGGGATCTTCCCATAAATGGAATTCATTTTGCAATAAAAATTTATTACGATGGTGTCTTAAGCGGACTTGGAGAAGATAGAGAATAAATGATCATTAATGAGCATTACTAGTTTTAGGTGTCTCATTTGATAGAATTTTCATTCATTATATCAGGTTGGCCTCTTATATAGTTTTGGTGGTCTTGTATTTTAATATTTATTCATTCCAATTATCATTTCATTCTTTGATGTGGGATATAATATATTAAATAATTTTAGTGTTATTTTTATCATTATTTTCATAAATATATTTTTGGTTGTATATGTGTGTGTTTTTCTGTGTAATATATATAACGAAAAGGCCTCCCATGTTTGTGTTATGGCTTCTTGGTGATTCCCTCCAAACCATTGTCATTGAAGAGGGATTCTAGATTCACCCTCAACTTAACATCATCCATGAAATCCCCCAATGAGTTAGGTTGTGACAAAGTGTTATCATTAGTGATCATCTTATGACCATATTTTAGAGATATTATTATTATGAGGCTTGGTTAAGGAACTAGTGAAATAATGTTAATGCATCTTGAGTTTGAATATTAGGTAAGGGAATGTGGTTTTGGTGAAATATTTTTTAAATCCATTCACCAAGACTCTGAAAATTTATATATTGACTCGGTAAATGTAGGGAATATTTTCACGGAAAAAACTGGTACATACATCATATTGGAATTAGTTTTGGTTTCCATGTACTCCCTCTGTGAAGTATAGGACTGGCTCAAGGTAGTTTTGTGAGTTTATAACTTGTTGTAACCCCTACCATTCAAACAGTGGACTATGTGGTGAGTCTTTTACAGGGCTGTATAGGGTGATGGTGGATTCTATTGACCAGAATGAATGAAGAGAAAACTAACCCTTGAATGAAGATTGAGATAATATTCATATATAACCCTCTATTCCAAGATATGTATGTATCTTAGAGACTATGAATCTTCAAAATAGTAGCATAATAGTATCAATGTATTCAACATAGTTTACTAAAAAATAATGATAATCTAAAAATAAGGTTTGAGACGTATTATTTCATGACGGGTCCTTTGATGATGGAATCAACCGATATGTCAATGATATATTAATATTTCTTTTCATTCCTACTAATGATGGAGTGCATGAGTGAGACTCAATAGTGGAGAACATTTTGGAAGAGTAGACGTTGATGATTATTGTTGTTATTCGTAAACCTAGAGATAAGTCTTTGGAAGATTATATCTAATGAGGGAATTATTGCTCTATCTGATCGATGAATTTTTTATACAATATATTGATATGGGGTCGATAATTCAAGGCTCACGATATGGTTCAACTAATCCAAGGGAGAAGTAGCGATTCTCCTCTAAGGTGAGGTGAGATCTCATACAGGATTCTCTAAATCACCATGTGTCATGCCTAAAGATGTTTGAAGGAATACCTAGGCATTTTAAAATACTAGAAAAATGAGTTCCATATGATGGTATAAATGGTATAGGGAAATGTATAGTATAAGTAGGTGGATAATCTTTTGATATATTTCAAGCACTAACCCCATGTAATCAACACCACACTCAGGGAACTGGTGATTAGTGGTATGGGTAATTTCAGGTACTATATCTTCACAACATAGAGGATCCATATATTTTTTTTAGGAATGATATAAATCTTATATACCTTATAGTATTGGTAGAAAAGAGTATGATCCATTGTTTCCTTACCACATCTCTTAGTAATGATCTCTATATTTCAGTTAAGCCATTAGATGAACCCTATCATTTGGAGACTCCTACAAAAATATATTCAGTGATAATACTTATTTTTAGTAGTTTGAATCTATTAATAGGGGGATTAATCTTTGTTTTTGATCATTAACTAGAAACACTAATTCTATAAGATTTCATTCTAGGTATGGACTGGTTTCCACACTACATGAACAAATATCCTCTTTTAGGATGATGATGTCATTCTTTTGAGTTTATAAATCAAGGGTTTACTTTATTTTTGAGAATAGAACTCACATAAATGAAAATAGTATCATATTAAAGATTATATAAAAAATTACTCAGTATTTTTCTTGTATTAACCTTATACTATTGTTTTTTACAATATTTCAACATCTAATAATGGTTGTGGGGTATGTGGACATATTTTTTGTGGATTTATTGGTTCTTACATCCCCATAGTGACAAAAAATTCTAAAAATAATTTCACCTTGGGACTACCTCAAAATCTATTCTTGTGTATTAGAAGGTTCCCATAGAAAATTATTGTTAATGGTGAAGTTGGATAAATTTATGGGGAATTGATATTTCAGAACAAGTGTGTCAGTATGGAACCCGAGTTTTGTTCTTCAAGAATAGGGATGGGATGTTGAGGTTGTGCGTGGATTGTCATCTCCTAACCCTAATGAATATTAGGAGAAGTAAAAATTATGGATAATTGAGGAACATTTTTACAAGATGAAATGATATAGGTGGTTTATAGATATTAACCATAGGTTAAGAAATCACCGAAAAAATTCTTGATATGGGGATATAATCAATAAAAAATTCTTATGTTTCTATGGTCACAAGAGTAATAGTTTATACCCTTCAATATAAAGAAAAAACAAAAAATATTAATGGGAATAATGAACTAAATATTTCTGACATTCAGAGACAGGTTCATTGTATTATTCATCAATAAAATCATTAGGTACACAACATCGGAGGAGATAACACAAGATGTATAATTAATTTTCTCGACATACATAGAGAGTGACTCATTTATTAGAAGATGTTAATGTGGTAGTCATAAAATTTTGATAGGTCCACTTCCCAAAAAAATTATTCTCAGACTCGATAGTAACATTGGACCATAGAATAGTTGTGTAATTTCGAACATAGTAATCAATAAAGAGTGTGTCTGAGGTGAAAATCTTTTATATGTTGTCTAGATACTATCATATATTTAGTCATAATTTTTCTTGAATAATGGCACACTTGACTTTTTTTCTAAATTTTTTATCCTTCCATGTGGAATGATATTTTATTTTTGGATCTTCAATTGTTATATTAGAGGATTAAAAGAATCACCATCTTGAGAATGCTAGAAAAGTGTGTTGAGTATGTGGTGTTCAATGATGCCACTATAATTAAGATAAAATATGTTCTAATATGGAGGAAGGTAGTTATTGATTATGGATTCTATGGTTGTGGTCCCATTAGTAGAACTATGAGATCTATATTCATGAGACGGAAGGGGTGGTGATCATTATAATTATGAGGTGACACTACCTTGTTGTAGAGTACAAAGTCATCTTTTTTACTTTTCTATTCCATTTTTCATTGGAAATCAAAAAATTTATTTTCAAATGAATTCATATATTATTTTATTTTATTTACTTTAAGGAATTTTTATTACAAAACCATCTTCGTGTTTCTCATACTCATTATGATAAATATTATAAACACCCTAAAATACCGTTTTTACTATTTGAAGGTTTATCATAACGACCCTGAATAAGATTTTTATCATACTCCCCGAACACGATTTATATCAGTCATGCCGATTATAATCTTCATCATACACACCAATCAGTATCATAATAACTAGAAAAATTGTATTCCTAGTCTTGAAAAATTTATCATGATCATTAACTGTTTAATTTTTATTTTATAAGAAGATACAAATTCTTTTTGTACTCAAAATCATTGTACACATATACTATTACCTTTTTTATTTTATCATAATATTAAAATTCTTTTCATACTCACTTAATCATAACAATAAAATAATATCATATCAAAAAGAAAAACATTAAAGAAAAATAATATGGTGTATTCTATTTTGATTTTCTTGATAAAACTATGTATTTATTTTAGTTACAAGATTACCATTGGAGTTCCAGGATACAATGTCCCTCTTTGGATTCAAAATAAAATAGGAATGTTGAAATCAAATATGTCTGTTGGGTCTTTGGTCGTCAAATACCAGATCATTTTAATGTTCCCATGATTGAAGAGATTATGAGATGATATTTGATTTCTCTATCAAATATTCACGGTGTGTAATCCTTGAAGTAATCATGTTGTTAATCTCATGTTCAAAACACTTGTAATATTAAAATTCATTGTTTCTCTAAATGCTACATCGATCATATGTTATTAAGATTAAGGGATTATGAGCTTATGATAGAATACAAGCTGATCATTTTCGGATCAAGGGCTTAAATTTATTGGAATATATTGTATTTGATTACCTTAATAATACTAAGCTATGTGGGGAATGAAATACAGAATATGGGATTTGTATTTAGGTTATACCCTCATGTGGGTATGGAAAACTTTCTTGAAATAATTTATCAAGGGACCTATATCCAAGGTTATTGGATACCCATCTCTTTGGGATAATATAAGTGTATTCATTTCATTTACCTAATTCCATTTTTTGTTCAATGTAATAGAAATTTATTTTTTTACTTATTCATATTTATATTCTGTAATCTGTTTGTCATAAACAATCTTATTATGATATATTTGTATTACTATGATTACATTATATGTAATTAAGATCATTGTAGTTACGATTGTAGTGATTAAGATCTTTTTAATTTCTCAATACGATTTAGTATGCTTCACGATTGAATTGTTGTTTTGTTTTACTCTGATCATCAAAACCACATTGAATATGATCTTTCAGATGCATACCCTGTTTAAATAATTTCTATCATGAATAAAATTAATTTCAATTATGACATGTGGAATATGTATAATAACCAAGTAAAATAAGATATTTTTTTATGAAAACCATGGAACAATCTGTATAATTGTTTTTAATAAATTAAGAGGTTTTCTAGAATAATTATTTTATATTTATTTTAAACTAAATTCTTTTAATGTAATAAAAATGAATGTTGGTCAAATTATAATTCACCCCCACCCTCTTGTATTGTTCCATATTCATGTACATTTTATCCAATAATTGGTATCAGAGATGTCTTCCCCTACACATTAATTTTCTTACACTACATGTTCAAGTTAGTTATATTTATATATAAACATATTTTTATAAATATATGATATATTATCATGTATTATGGAAGAAAAGTTCTAATTTAAAACATAAATGTAATTAATGTTTGTTTGATTGACATTCGAAATCCATTAAGACCACTGATTTTTTATGACAATGATTATGGATCTCAAAGAGATCGAATGAAGGCTTTTTTGTCAACACTAGAGTTGAATATTTGTTTATGTTGACTAGAGAATATAAAATACCTTTAAATGAAGTTATAATTTTTACCAATCATGTGAAAAAATAGTATCAATTTAATTAAAATGTAGTAAATACATTACTATGTACTTGATAGGGAATATATATAAAAAATTTATCCTTTTGAAGAAGCCAAAATTATTAGGAATAGACTAGAGATTACCCATTTTGGTAAATGTAATGTGGTTGTGACTAAAAGATATATGCTAAGAGAAGAATATCAAGAATTTAAATTTTATTATTGAGAACCTTTTTTCAATTTAAAACAATGATTTATGAAAATAGTGAACAAACAAGAATATATAAGAATAAATGGAGTAGACGATGGAACCCTTGTTTATGAGATCTTATAAATCATGACCAATGAATGGGAATAAAAAAAATATGTTTGATGAATCATGAAATAATAAAAGTACTAATATTGATTAATTGTTTGGAAAACTTATGTAACATGAAAATATATTAAAAATAGATGCATTAAAAGGCTTGAAAAACAATTTGGGGATTTATTTTACCACTAATAAAAATCAAAACAAATCCATGACTTATGATAATATTATTATGAATACAAATGAAAATAAATTTTTGATTCAATAAAATTTAGTTGAATTAGAACATTCAAATAATGAGTTAGCTAGTATTTCTCAAAGGATGAAAATGATTCTTGGAAAGAATGATTTTCAAAATAGATACAAGAAAAGTAGTAAAGATAATAAAGAAAATGATGTTGCTTGTTATGAATGCAAGAATGTTGGGCACATCAGATATGATTAACCAAAAATTAAAGGGAATGATATAGAGTAATGGAATTATCGATGTAACTAGAAAAGGTAATAAAGGACAAAAGGAAAGAAATTTACATATGGAAATGGCCCTTAAAGTCAATGTGGTGATGATTCTTTAGTTGAATCATGAGACAATGAAATCTCTAGACAGATGAATATTGGTCTTCTTACAAGATTACCAATTGAAAATAATTGTTTCTTGGAAATTGTACACACTACTGTATCCATAACCAAAATTTATTTTAGGGATAATTATATTTATTAGAATAATTCCAAATATTTTGATGAAGAATCATCCTCATCCATTAATGATATTACATTATCTTAATATGAAGAAGTTTTTATATTTAAAAATTTTCTTAAAAATGAATATTGTAATGTTAGAAAGAAACATGTAAAGTAAAATTCCATAATAAGTGTTTCAACAAAAGAATTATATTTTATTTAAATATCATAATAAGAAAATTTTGAAATTAATTCTATTTCAAAATAATTTTATAATGTAAATTCAATGAAATATATACTTTCAATATATTTTTGAAAATAAATTTTTGATATAAGTGTTTTAGAGATAAAACTCACATCAATATCAAATAACAGTGATAATAAGGATTTCGTTTTTAATCTAAAATATGAAATATTTTCTTTTAATAAACATTTATAATTCTTTACATATCGTAAAGAATAATTTTTTAAAATTTATAAAAAAATTATTCCTCTAATGAAGGGTTATGGAATTGGTTACTATCGTTAATTTTTTTTTCTTATAAATATTTTATTCCTAAAATCTCAACCTTATGAATAACATGTCAATGTGGAGTCAATTGGAATGAAATAAATTCATAAAATAAATTTCATTCATTAGAATTTCACAAATCTCATTTTTTATATCAAATGTGGAATCCCAAAATTGTAATTTCTTACAATTATAAATCCCAAGATGTTTGGATTCTAAAAACCTAATAATTTATATTTAGGAAAAAATGAAATTACCTACAAAAAAACATATGGTTCATGGATATTGGATTTTCTCAACATATGACTAGTAAAAATAACTTCTTTGAATAAAATAATGAAACGAATTTTGGAAGAGTTACCTTCAGATAAAAGGCTTAATGAAATACTGTTCATATAAGTAATGTTGTTATTCTTGGAAATGCTTTTATTTCAAATTTGATATCTATAAAGGGTCTTAATAACAAATAATTATCATAATTCTATTATGTAATGAAGGATACCTTGTAAATTTTATTAATGATAAATGTATAATAAACAATTCTACTGATGAATTCTTTTTTTCATCCAATTATCATGAGAATGTTTATAAAATAAACTTATATGGCCATAAGAACTAAGACTAACCATTCCTTAGTGTAATGGTAGATCAATCATGGTTGTGGAATAGAATGTTAGGACACTGTAACCTTAGAAACTAATATAAAATGTTTAATAAAAGTCTTGTTAATGGTCTACCAGAACATAGGTTTGATTCTTGAAAATTAGGCGACCATTTTCAATATGGAATGAAATATAAGTCAAATTTTATATATATTTTTAAAGTTCATACTAAATATTCCTTATAGTTACTACACATGTATCTTTTTGTTCTTATAAGAACTGGATTTATATATGGAAAGTATTATATATTTGTTTTAGCTTATGAATACACTAGATATACATGGGTCTATATTCTAGAAAATAACTAAAACATCTATTTTTATTTTAAATATTTTTTTTGTTAATATGAAAAATGAGAAAAATATTTGATTTATAACAATTCATAGTGATGATGGTGGAGAATTTGATATTTATAAATTTTAAACATTTTGTAGTAAAAATAAATTACACATTGCTTTTAAGCACCTAGAACTCATCAAAAATATATTGTTTTGGAAAGATGAAATTGTATTCTTCAATAGATAAAAAGAACCATGTTAAGTGAATATTATATTACAAAAAATTTATGGGATGTATCTATGAGTACCAATGATAATACAATAAATTGAATTGAACTAGATAATTTCTTATTAAAACACCTTATGAATTGTGGATTGATCAAAAACCAAATGATTCACACGTCAAATTATATTGATACAAGGTATTCATTAGTAATACCAATGATAATTTACATAAATTATCACCCAAATCCGATGAAGGTATTTTCTTAGGTTATTCCACTACTTATAAGGATTGTAATGTTTTTAATAAAAATTATTTTACTTTTGAGGAAATAAAACATGTTAAATTTAATGAAGCTAATACTTCTTTTAATACAACCTCAACCTACATCCCATGATGTGTTTTTTTTAAAATATCATTATCTTTTGTTAGAATATTCCTATAATAATGAAAATAATCATGAAATTTTTTCTAATGAATTCACTGTTGAATAATTTCTACTTTTTTGGTGATGAAATGGGTTTAAAACTCCATGTTAGTTGTTTCTTAATAATCATCCTTATGATAGTATCAATGGTGATCTAGACCATCTGATAAGGACTAGATGTTCACTATGAAATGAATTAGAACATCTACAATTTTTAAAAAAATTCAAAACTAAATGTCCTGATGAGGCTTTATGTGATGAATATTAGATTAAATAAATTCCTGATGAACAAAATTAATTGAAAAGGAATAACATATGGCCTAGGTTGAAATAATTATAAAATCCTAAGTTATTGGAGTAAAATGGATCTTTAGAAACAGTAATTATAAAACAGAAATTATAATTATATTTAATTAAGGCTTTTTGTTGAAGGTTATAATAAACAATAGAGACTTGATTATAATGAAATTTTTTCTCTTATTGTTAGACATGAATCTATTTCTGATAATATTAGCACATGGAACATTATTTTATTTATAACTATTTCAAATGGATTTAATGTGTGCTTTTTCAAATTGATATATTCAATAGGACGGTTTTTTTGAACAAAATTATTGTTTTTAAGAAAAAAAATCATTAATATGTTTTCAATATTACAAAAGAATTATATGGTCTTAGATAAACCCATAGATACTGGAATAGAATATTAACATGATTTTTACTTCAATACAATTTTGTTAAGGGAACTCCTGATCCAAATAATTTTATAAGGAATGAAAAAAACATCATTCAAATTTATGTTGATGAAATTATATTCATATAAACCAAGTAATTTTTATAAGATTATTTTTTGATTCTTATGAAATCAATGTTTGAGTTGAGTGTGATGACTGATTTAGCATTCTTTCCTGGTCTTCAAATTTGAAAAAGTAGAAGTAACTTATATATAACAATGATATTATATTTGATATCATCTTTTAATGTTAGTATATGAGAATTCTAAAAGAATTAGTATAAAAATTGGTACCTCAAATACTCAAAAAATTTATGAAGATTTACAACCATTAAATAAAACAAAGTTTCGAGGGAAAATAAGATTTCTACTATACAAAATATCTAGTAATCTAGAACTATTGTTTTCAGTTTTCTTATAAAAAAGGTATCATGAAAATACCAGGGAATACATTTTAATATCTGTAAAAATATATTTTCATTATTTAACAGGGAACCATGAATTTGGGGCAATTTTACTCTTTTGTAAATTATTTTAAATCAAAAAAAAATTATGATGTTGAATTTGGTTATTATAGAATTCATAGAAAATCTACATCATGAACATTTCATTTATTAGGAAATTGTTTATTTTTATGGTCTTATGAAAAACAAGACTCAGTATCCTTTTACACAGCTTAAGATGAATATGAGGTAGATAGAATTTTTTGTTCTCAAGTGTTGTGGATGCAACATAAACTCACTGATTATGGAATGAGTTCAACTAATACTCAAATACTATGTGATAATGCTAGTTTCATTTCATTAATTAAAAAGCACTTCACACCACACATGCTATGAACACATGGATATTAGGCATCTATTTATGAGGGATCATGCACTTAAAGGATATATCACATTCTGATTCATCAAAATGCATGAAAAACATGCAGATATATTTACAAAACCATAATATTTTGATAGATTTGATTAAATTAAACAAAATCTAATAATGATCACTATAATGTAATAAATAATATCTACAACTTGTTTAAAACATATCATAATATTAAGTGATTCCTCTTCTATGGGGGTGTACATATGTTTTGATCTTTTATAAATCATTTATTTTAAAAAAATTGTCACTATAAACTATTTCAAGAACAAAATGTTTTATTGGATCCAAGATACATATCGGTATCATTTATTTTGGTATCATGTTTTTTGGTATCATGTTTTTAAAGATATAGTTATCATGTTTTAAATTTATCTGCATCATGTTTTATGGCAACATGTGTTTAAATTTATTGGTATCAGATTTTTAAATGTATCGATATCAGGATTCTAAATTATTAGTCCCATGTTTTTCAAACTGTTTATTCTTATGAATTATATTTTATAACACATTAAAATTTTAATGCATTCAAATCATATTTTTTAATAATAAAAATTTTCAAATAATAGTATAATTAAACCAGATCATCCATCCTAAGACTCTAAAAGGTATAATTTCTTAACCATACAGTTTCTATTTGATTTCCAATTTTTGGTATTTCAATTCATTCAAAATTTTTAAAATCCTTTATCAAATTCCCTTAGAATAAGATATGTTTATTTTTATAAAAAATTTAAAAAAACCTCAAGAGTTAAAATATTTAACATCGTATTGTCATCACAAAATTATTAGGATCATTGAATCCCAATGGTCACTTCTCCTCACAAATATAAAGGGGCCCCCTCCTCATCCCCCATTTATTATCTTCCTATAAGGCCCCAGCCTTAAAACTTACTTAATCTTGAGTTATTACAAGATTACACATTGAGGATCTTTTTAGGATTAGAGTTTTAGAGAATTATATGATAAAACTTGCATTACATTCCACATTTAAACAAAGTGGTTACATAAAAGATAGTATTCATTTTTCCAATCAACGGAAACATATATAAAATAAAACATGGATTCTTTCTGGACACTTCCATGACACTATCATCATATCATGTACCATTTCCTTGACCTGTGAAAAATATTTTAAAAACGTGTGATGAGTATAAAAATCTCAATAAGGGATATAAAATTACAAAATGAAAACATTAGTCCATGTATGAAATCATAGATTAATCATAAAACATAATCACTTTAACATACCTCATCAAATCATGAATAAATCATATATATCATAAGACATAAAGGTAACATTAGGCATTCATAACATTCTTATGTAGGGAGAAACCCTCTTGGTTACGTTCGGAATACCCATCACAGTATATTCCCTAATTCTCTTTGGAGAAACCTTAACGTTTATCCTCTTCGAGTTACCCAATGTATTGGAGATCTATATCGAGCTCACCAGCCCTTAGTTTATCACAGAACCACCCGTCTTCATAAACAATTCCCAAGAACCATAACATAATAATAGCACATAACATAAGCATACAGGAATGATAACATTCCCAAATTTCAATATCAATATAACATTTTAAGAAAATGAATCCATTCAAAAAACCATTTTCGAAACGATTTAAAAAAATTGATAAGTGATTTTCGAATCATACTGTCCCATACCACTTTGAAGATTTTAACATTTTAACAATTAATATCAATATAATTAAATCCTTAAAACCATTTTTAAAACATGGATATTAATGAGAAATATTTATAAGAATAAATCATTAAAACATTTAAAACGATATTTTAGTTAAAGTGTTTTTTATAAAATGAGAGACACATGAATACCGTAATTGAGGAATAAAATTTTATCAAAACATTATAATATCATGAGAATAAATGGATTCATGATATAATATTCCATGGGATGGTATATACACCCTATACGAGTGAATTGGTGCATAACAACAATGAAGTCTCAATAGAAATGTAAAATGAGATGAAATCCCTTATAAAGAATGTATACTTAAATTAAAGATAAATCAATCTCATAATTATGTGTGAAAAAAATAAATACACACAATATAAGTCTAAATTAAGTGTAATAAAATCAATTTTCATTCACACAAATTCAAATTATGATATATTCAATAACTACATGTTGAACCCAAATAAATTGAAATTGGGTTAAAAGTTCCCTTGGTAAAATTCAACAGCCTAGCGGCGTCACTTTAAAATTCATAAAATTAGTTGATGAGAGATAAAATGGTATCTCATCACTTGGAAATAAAATTTACATCTATAAGGATATAGATGAACATATCCCAACATAAAAAGATGTAAATTAAAAGACATAACAAATGAAGTCTTTTAAAAAAAGGAGGGTGAAAGGTTCCCTTACCGATTTGGGAAGCATTTGAAACGTACACCCCATGAAAGAAGGGCCATAAAATGAAGATGTAACTACCCATAAATGATATTATATTATACAAATAGTAATATAATGTGCATTACATAAACCACACAAAAGGAAATAGTGGCCAATGTAACATGAGTCTCACAGGAATAAAAAGTGAGATAAAAATCCCCTTATGAAAATTCGGTAGCCTAACGACGCCACATAAAACTTCCAAAAATGGATTTATGAGATAAAATATGGCCTCTCATCATATTAAAATATAATTTAAAGAAATAGGAATATAATAGAACTTCCCCCAACATAAGAAAGTGGAGCTTAAAGTAAGTTACATAAAAAGAGTAATTAAAAATAACGAGAGAGGTAGGATCCCTTACCTCAGGTCCGACTTGACTCGATCGTTCTTTAACCTCCTGAATAATAAACTTGAGTTAATTTAAACTTTCTTAAGAACTTGTAAAAATTTAATTATTCCTTTTATATCACTTATTACCATGTTATGAACACTATGTAATTATTTAAGTTAATAATGATCGTTTTCTCAATCATTGCTACTTGAGTCAAAAATAAACTCTTTATAATTACAAGTTTGTTCATGGGGTAAAATATAAATTATATCCAGAATTATATTCATTATATAGATAACAAATATATCCATTATATCAATTATATATACACATTTATAATATTACTTAACATTTAGAGGTAAGAAATGAAATGCACCGTTCATGGAGACGGTAAGGTGTACGTACGCATGAACGCTACTTCCATTTCTATTTAATATATAATGGAATTAAAACATAATGATACATAATAGTATTATAATTCCAGTATGGTATCATATATAATATCATTAAATATATCCTTTATATGTACCACATATAGTATTAACGAATCAAATCACTTTGCAGGGGCGATAGTCCACACTTCCTTAAATAAAGATATCGTGTTTACCCATGATGGAAGCCATAAAGGTATGCCATAAATGAAAAATACAGAAGCTTATGGAAAAAATAAACATATTATATATCATATATAAATATAGTGACATATTAATGGCCACATTTGAAGGTGTTAAATGAATATTGAACAATAATCATTTCGTGAGGCAGAAATTCACCATCCACAGAAACAGTATGTTCTTTAACCATTAGATGTAGGTGTGTGTAAGTCTACCTCGAATACTTCTTATGAAAACAACCTAGTATATTTAAGATACTTTATTTGTTACAGAAGGAATGAATAAAAAGAGTTTAGGGGGTTGAAGATGCAAAATATAACAAAAGAACACAAGTGAAGACATTACCTTAAAATCAGGTAACTCGCTTTGGATTGAACCAAAAGGGTTTCTTGAAGATCTTCCTGCCTAAGGTAAGGATTTTAAGATGAGGAGAGAGATATTGAGAGATGATATGGGCAGGGTTTGGCTGAGACAAAGGCTTGAGAGGTGTGGGTATGGTGGTAGAGGTGGGGGCCTTTTATAAGAGAAGAGGAGGGCACTCTTGGAAAGTTATAAAATGTTACTTTGTTTTCAAATGAGTTTCAGATTTTAGAGGTCCCACATTGATTTATTTTGAGGATACGATGATTAGGGTTCTAAATATACTCATCCAATAGGTTTTTGACATGTGTAGGTCTTAAATTTTACATTATCTTTTCATTTTATTTAAATCATTAAATAATGAGGAAATCGATGCATCATCATGATGTCATAAATAATTTAATTTATTTAATTTCTAAAAATTATAAAGAAAATACTATGATTTATGAAATCATTTTATATTTCCAATGAATATTTATTGTCAAATATCTGACTTGTATAACCCCATGTAAAATTGTTTTAGTAAAACAATACATGTTTGTGTCATTTTTACTTCATTATCTTACCCAAGTGGCTCCATGGGGTCCCAAAAAACGACCCATGGGTTGTCCTGATCGGCTATGACACATCCAATAAGAGTAGTACATGTTTCAAGGTCATTTCATATTATAAAAACATTATTTTTACCTTAAACTACACTAATTACCTCTAATCACAATTAAAAACATAAAAATTACTATTCACCAAAAAATTATTTTAATCCCATTGAACCAAATTTTATTTCTTAATTACAACCATGTATGTCAGATTTTTGAAATTCAAAACACAGAGGTGGTAACATTTCCTTTAAATGAAAAATCAGTTTTTTAAGTACCACTTAGTGGTTTCACTATTCATCAAAAATTGAAGTTTTTTGGAAAAATATAGAAACTTCACCCTAAGATATATTTGATATTCCGAATTCAAAAATGAGGTCTATTTTACGAAATTCAAAACATATACGTTACAATAATTAATTTAATAATTAATTCCCGTCGTCAGAACAAATAGCGTGTTTTTTAGAAACAATATCTATCAAAAGATTGACACTCGTTTATGTCTAATCTCAAAGGGATATTAATTCCAATGACCACCATTGGATTAAATGGTAAAAATATATTCTAATTTCACTTTAAAAACAATTAAAAAGATAATATAACTATATAAATAAATTATATTAAAAAGTGGTTTTGAATTAAAATACAACACTTTTCACTATTCATTAAAAAATGAACATATCAGAAAAATACCAGAAATTTATCCAAAGTAAATTTCAATGTCCCAATCATAAAAAATATGTTTATTTTGACAAATATAACTTATAAAATTTTCAAAAGATAGATTTAAGAATGGTTCACCCTCAAAAGGCGGTAAAACAATCTTTTACAAACATTAGAGTATTTATTCATAAAATTGGATTCATTTGGATTTTAAGCCTCTAAAATTTATTGGATAAATGTAAAAATATGTAACAAACATATGTAATCATTTTTTAGTTTTTTTTGTACATTACCTCCAATAAAACAGATAAACGTTAACTATTATAATATTATAATATTATTAGTGTGCAACGTAAGATTTCAAAGAAACTCGTTGTTGCGTTTTGGGTACGCCATCGAGCATAGCATCCCCTTTAAAGTAGTATTAACATTTTATTCAAAAATATTGATAAACATTAGTATGTAATATTATTTATTTACCTGGGTTGTTACATCATTCCCCCCTTTTGGAATTTGTGTCCTCGCAATTTCAAAATTGGACTTGGAAACTCCATTGAAAGTCCCACATCGGAACAAGAGTCAGTAAAACTATCACTTAAAAAGAATGGGAGAGAAGTTCAAAGGTCACCCGAGTTAACACATACTAGGATTCCAAGTATGAAAATATGGATATGGAGGAAAAAACAAAGGGTCATGTTCTACTGTAGAGTGATAGTAAACATGTCTAGGAGAAAGTTAACCATAAGAAAATCACAAGATTGTGATGGGTTAAACGGTATTTGATTCCCCAATAGGAAAATTTAACAAAAAACATTTTTGTTTCATGTTACTCTGAAGTGAGGAATTTATTTTTGAGCTTAACTAAATCATAATGAAACAAAATTACTTGTCACGTAGACTTTCAACATTTACCAGATTCCTTAATCAAACTCATAGTTTCTCCAAAACACGAGTATTTAGGAAGACTTGTTCGCATTAAGAGTACCATAATCAACAAAAACCAAACCAAAAATTATAGTACGAGATCAGATAAAACCCGAAATGGATATTTTTTTACAAAAATAAAAACTACTTCTAATCTCCAAAATTTGTCAAACAAAACCCAAAGTTCAACAAAGACCATTCGATAAACAATTTTTCAATAAAATTATTCAAAGTAAACCCAACTAATATTGAAACCCTGATAGTTGAAGGAATTAATCACATAGTCTCCCAAGGTAAAAATTAACATTTATCTCCAAATAACATCAGTTGCTCTTAAAGTCTCATACTGAAAAGTAATTAACCCAATCACATATCCTCTATGATAGGATAATAATTTCCATAGATAACCCAAAATCAACTTACTCTTAATTTATAAAATCATCTAACTAAAAAAAAATTCCAAACTAACCAGGGACTTCACGTAGTCTAGTGGTAGGCGATAAACACCAGTTGCACTTTGGTTGTGGGTTCGATTCACGCAGCATCGTCCGACGCGACAGGTTGTCACACGGTCTGCGTGTTGTCCCTTTTCCAAAACTATATAATTCTTAAAACATCCCCCCAAAAAGAGATAAAATCTTCAAAAATAACCATAACATATTTTAACCTCAATTTTACCTCATGCCATTCATCTTCCATCATAACATATAGTAACCCATAAATACCTCAAAAGTAAGGATCATATAAACCCTAAGGGATACCTTTATAATTATCACAGGAACTTCTACATCTAGTTGGTTCTCTCGTACAAGAGGCGTTAGAGAAATCACCAGGGTTCAAGTGGTTGATCATGACTTCTGATAGTTTTTTTAGAATAACCACCAGATTTCTCATTGAATCCCCCATTTCATCAAGTCTCTTAATCAGAGAACCACCACAGTTTCCTTCAAACCCATTGTCACTTTGGTGCCTGCTAGATCCATCTATTTACTAAAACCAAAAAGGACAGTGTGTGTATATCAACAAAATCATCATGTACTAAAGTTGAATATAAACACTAAGATATACATATCCAAGTTATCTCAAACTCATTCGAACCATAAATAATAACAATGACTCTATCAAATATAGAAACCATTGTGGTCATACACAACATGTTACTTATGCTAAAACAACACTCTAACCTATAAAGTTATCTAAATCGACCATTGATACCAACTATAAGGCCCCAACCTTAAACCTCACATAATATTGAGTTATTACAAGATTACACATTGAGGATATTTTCAGGTTTAGAGTTTTAGAGAATTAGATCATAAACTTGCATTACATTCCACATTTAAACAAAGTGGTTACATAAAAGATAGTATTCATTTTTCCAATCAATGGAAACATATATACAATAAAACATGGATTCTTTCTTGACACTTCCTTGACACTATCGTCATATCATGTACCATTCCCTTGACCTGTGAAAAACATTTCAAAAATATGGGATGAGCATAAAAAGCTCAATAAGGGATATAAAAGTACGAAATTAAAACATTAGTCCATGTATGAAATCATACTTTTCTCATAAAACATAATCACTTTATCATACCTCATCAAATCATGAATAAATCACAGAAATAATAAGACATAAAGGTATCTTGAGGCATTCATAAAATTCTTTCGTGGGGATTAACCCTCTTAGTTATGTTTGGAATACCCGTTACAGTATATTCCCTAATTCTCTTCGGAGAAACCTTAACATTTAACCCCTTCGCGTTACCCAATTCATTGGAGAGCTATACCGGGCTCACCCACCCTTAGTTTATCACAAAACCAACCATCTTCATAAAAGATGCCCAAGAACCATAACATAATCATAGAACATAACATAATAATAAAGCAAAGATAACATTCCCACATTGCAATAACAATATAACATTTTTAGATAATGAATCCATTCTAAAAACCATTTTCAAAACCATTTAAAACATTTAATAAAGTGATTTTTGAATCAAAGTGTCCCATACCACTTTGAAGTTTTTAACATTTTAAACCATTAAAATCCATATAATTAAATCCTTAATACCATTTTTAAAACATGGATATTATTGAGAAATATTTATAAGAATAATTCATGAAAACATTTAAAATGATATTTTAGTTAAAGGGTTTTTAACAAAATGAGAGACACTTGAATACCATAATTGACGAATAACATTTAATAAAAACTTTATAATATCATGAGAATAAATGGATTCATGATATAATATTCCAAGGGATAGTATATACACCATATAAGAGTGAATTGGTGCATATCAACAATGAAGTCACAATAGAAATGTAAAATGACATGAAATCCCTTAAAAGAATGTATCCTTAAATTAAAGATAAATCAAAATCATAATTATGTGTGAAAAATATAAATACACCCAAGATAATTGGATATTAAGTTTAAAACAATAAATGGTCATTCAATCATATTCAAAGGATGACATATTAAATAACTACATGTTGAACCCAAAGAAATCGAAATTGGGTTAAGAAGTTACCTTGGTAAAATTCGACAGCCTAACGACATCACTTTAAAATTCATAAAATTGGTTTATGAGAGAGAAAATGGTATCTCATCACTCGGACATAAAATTTAAATCTACAAGGATAGAGAAGAACATATCCAAACATAAAAAGATGTAAATTAAAATACAAATAAAAAGAAGTCTTTTAAAAAAGGAGGGTGAAATGTTCCCTTACCGATTTGGGAAACTTTCGAAACGTACACCCCATGAAAGAAGGGTCATACAATGAAGATGTAACTACCAATAAATGATATTATATTATTCAAATGGTAAAATAATGGGCATTACATACACCACAAAAAATTAAATAGTGGCCAATGTAGCATGAATCTCACAGGAATAATAAGTGAGATAAAAATTCCCTTATGAAAATTCGGCAGCCTAACGGCGCCACATAAAACGTCCAAAAATAAATTGATGAGATAAAATAGGGTCTCTACTCATATTAACATAAAAATTAAAGAAATATTAATATAAAATAACTTCCCCCAACATAAGAAAGAGGAGCTTAAATTAAGTTACATAAAAAGAGTACTTAAAAATAAAGAGAGAGGTAGGATCCCTTGCCTCGGTTGCGACTTGACTCGATCGTTCTTTAACCTCTTTAATAATAAACATGAGTTAATTTATACTTTGTTAAGAACTTTTTACAAGTTCATTATTCGTTTTATATCACTTATTACCATTTTATGAACACTATGAAATTATTTATGTTAATAATGGTCTTTTTGTCGATCAAGGATACTTGAGTAAAAAATAAACTCTTTATAATTACTAGTTTGGTCATTGGGTAAAATATCCATTATATCCAGAATTATATTCATTATATAGATATCATATCTATAATATATATCCATTATATACATGCATTTATAATATTACATAACATTTAGAGGTAAGAAATGAAATGCACCGTTCATGGAGACGGTAAGACGTATGTACGCATGAACGCTACTTCCATTTATATTTCATATTTAATGGAATTAAAACATAATAATACATAATAGTATTATAATTCCAGTATGGTATCATATATAATATCCTTAAATATATCCTTTATATGTACCAAAAATGATATTAATGATCAAATCACTTTGTGGGGGCGGTAGTCCGCACTTCCTAAAATGAAGATATCACGTTTACCCATAATGGAAGCCACAATGGTATGCCATAAATGAAAAATACAGAAGCTTAAGGAAAAAATATACATATTATATATAATATATAAATATTGTGAAATACTAATATCCACCTTTGAAGTTGTTAAAAGAATATTGAACAATCATCGTTTCGTGAGGCAGAAATTCACCATCCACAGAAATAGTATGCTCTTTAACCATTAGATGTAGGTATGTGTATGTGTAGATGGAATACATCTTATAAAAAAATTCTAGTATATTTAAGATATTGGAGTTGTTACAAAAGAAATGAATAAAAATTGTTTATGGGGTTGGAGAAGAAAAATAAAACAAAAGAACACAAGTGAAGACATGACCTTAAAATCGGGTAACTCCCTTTGGTTTGAACCAAAAGGGTTTCTTGAAAAGATTCCTGCATAAGGTAAGGCTTATAGGATGAGGAGAGGGATGTGGAGAGATGATATGGGAATGGTTTTTCCTAGCCAAATGATTGAGAGGTGTGGGTAAGGTGCTAGATGTGGGGGCCTTTTATATGAGAAGAGGAGGGGCAGTCTTGGAAAGTTATAAAATGTTACATTATTTTCAAATGAGTTTCGGATATTAAAGGTCCCACATTGATGTATATTGAGGATAAGGTGATAAGGGTTCGAAATATACTCATCAAATAGGTTTTTGACATGTTTAGGTCTTAGATTTTACATTATCTTTTCATTTTATTTAAATCGTTAAATATTGTGGTAATCGCTGCATCATCATGATGTCATAAATAATTTAATTTATTTAATTTCTAAAATCTATAAAAAAATAATATGATGTATGAAATATTTTTATATTTCCAATGACTATTTATAGTAAAAATATGACTTGTATAACCCCATTTAAAATTTTTTTAGTTAAACAATACATTTTTGTGTCATTTTTACCTTTAATTTAAAAAAAGGCATTAATGTCATTATCTTACCCATGTGGCTCCATGGGGTCCCAAAAATCAAGCCATGGGTTGTCATGATCGGCCATGACACATCCTATAAGGGTATTACATGTGTCAAGGTCACTTAATATTATTAAAAAATTATTTTTACCTTAAACTACACTAATTACCTCTAATCGCGATTAAAAACTTAAAAGTTACTATTCACCAAAAAAAAAATTTTACCCCATTGAACCAAATTTTACTTCCTAATGACTACCATGTATGTCCGATTTTTGAAATTCAAAAAACAGTGGTGGTAAAATTTCATTTAAATGAAAAATCGGTTTTTTAAGTACCACTTAGTGGTTTCACTATTCATCAAAAATTGAAGTTTTTCAGAAAAATAACAAAACATCACCCTAAGGTATATTTGATATTCAGATTTCAAAAATGATGTATATTTTGAAAACTTCAAACCATATAAGTTACAATAATTAATTTAATAATTAATTCCCATCGTCAGAACAAATAGCGTGTTTTTTAGAAACAATATCTATCAAAAGATTGACACGAGTTTATGTCCAATTTCAAAGTGATATTAATTCCAATGACCACCATTGGATTAAATGGTAAAAACATATTCTAACATCAATTTAAAAACAATTAAAAATATAATATAACTATATAAATAAATTAGATTAAAAATAGGGTTTTAATTAAAATACAACACTTTTCACTATTCATTAAAAAATGAACATTATCAGAAAAATACCAGAAATTTATCCAAAGTAAATATAAATGACCAAATCATAAAGAATAATTCTATTTTGGAAAATATAGATTATAAAATTGTAAAAATATATATTTAAAAATGGTTTTCCCTCAAAAGGGGGTAAACCAATCTTTTAAAAACATTAGAGTATTTATTCTTAAAATTGGATTCATTTGGATTTTAAGCCTCTAACATTTATTGGATAAATCTAAAAATATTTAAAAAACATATGTAACCATTTTTTAGTTATTTGTGTTCATTTCATCCATTACAACGGATAGACGTTAACTATTATAATATTATTATATTATTAGTGTGCAATGTAAGATTTCAAATAAACTCGTTGTTGCGTATTGGGTACGCCATCGAGCATAGCATTACCTTTAAAGTGGTATTAACATTTTATTCACAAATATTAATAAAGATTAGAATGTAATGTTATTTATTTACCTGGGATGTTACACTTCCAATCTACGGAAAAGTTATGTTCCTCTTCCATTATTCGAGTCTAATGATTTAGGTACTCGCGTATTTCAATTGTACTCATGTATCAGTCATCAAAAACATTTCTAAAATAAATGTAAATAAAACATTTATTGTTATATCCCTGAAATTCCGTATAATATTTTTAATTATGTCGAATTATTTTGAGACCACAAAATTTGACGGAGCGCGATTCTGAGGCCCAGAGTGCCCGAAATGATCCCTTGAATTCTGGTTATATTTTAATTTTTGTGTGTATGTAGTTTTCCTAAAAGAATGCAATAACTCATAAATGGTAACTCAGATCATAAATATGAGAGCACCACTGCGTTCATGATGTCGGGCTTACCCTAGGCACAACTTAAGTTTAGTTGGCAAGGGCCTCCTATGAGAAAACCCAATAAAGGCATTATCATAAATAAAATAATTAAATAAAATATATTATTTTTCAAATGCCTATAACTCACAAATGGTAACTCATTTTGAATATCCAAGATGACCGCTGAAATCTTGATAGTATACTCTTGTTAGGTAGATACTATCATTGGTCGGTTTGGGCACCCAGTGAATGTTAGTTTTTTTCGTAAAAAAAATAATTAAGTGATAATTATTTTATAAAAAAATCAATAACATTTAAAATGTAACTCAGATTGAAAATCTGAGATTACCATTGGGTTTCCTGGTTCGTGTTTCACATAGGAAGAGCCTAAACACAATCGGCATGGGTCGAGGGTGACTGTAAATAATTTTCCAAACATTTTTTTAGGTACGTTCATTAAACGGGCTAGTGGCATTTTGTAACATTTGAACCGGTGATCAGAATGGAAATCTAAGGACACCATTGAACCCATAGTGCCTATATTCTTTTAAAGAGACCTTCACATCGACCAAAGTTGGTCTGGAGAAAAAGATAGTTTGTTGAACTTTTAATATAATAAATAAAATAACTCCATTATTATATTTTTATTTTATTCCTCCAACGGACGAGCGGTAAGGTGGGACTGGAAACGTGTCAAGCCAATAAATGGATTGACCTTTCAATTCAATGTATCCGCACAGTTGGGGAATTAAGAAGGTTTATAATTAATTGGCCTCCATTAATCCCACAAATATTTAACAACCTTCCTCTATCCTATTTATATGGATCTTGGGGGAGTTGTCGGCACTGCTTCTCCATGAAATGAAGTGCTAACAAAGTGCAGTGATACCCATCCCTTTGAAGATGGAGTCGGTACCAGCAGGAGCTGAAGAACGACACCGAAACCCCGAACCCGAGATCCATGAATGAGTGATGTTTTTTAGGCTATTTGTGGGGGACGAAAAACATTGACCCACCTCCACAAATTCATGATCACGATCATTCTATAGGTAGGTTTTGGTGTTTTGAATACCCCCTTACCCGTTCTTGACATTCTTTATGATTAAATAATTATTGATATTCTTACTAGCACCCTAACACCGAGGGTGCATGCCAAACAAACATGGCCCGACCTCTCAGCAACAGTTTTGTTTCTTGAAACGTTCTTCGTGGTGGAAGATGATGGTGACCAATGTCAGTGATTGGCACTGGTGGGACTCGAGAGAAGTGATCTGAACCACGGTCGGCCGTAAAGATGGCGGCGGCGCAACCGCGCCGCCAGAGAAGAGTCTTGGACCATCAACTGCACCAGAGAATAGATGGTGGCCAGCACTCCGGCCAGCCGGACTAAGGGGATGGTGACACACATCCACAACACCTACCAAGCAAGGATCACATCCTTGTGTTGTGGCGCCGAAGGGAGGGCGGTCGGGCTAGCCGACCGCTGGCGAAGGCGTGGCACGTGACCTCACCTTGCAGAGTAAGGGACGTGCTACTATAACATGAGATGCCACTCTACGGGCCACCACACCGTGGGCCGCCACACCATGGTCCGAGCCATGTTGACCCGAACCGGGTTGGGTTGGCCCAAGCTGGGTTGGCCTGGGTAGGACTGAACCCAGACCAACTTCGACCGATTTTCATAGTTTCGACCAAATTCGACCCATTTTCATACCTTCGACCCATTTTTATACCATTGAACCTAGATAATGTTGTCACATTCATGTTATTAAAAAGCATATAATTATTAATATGGTGATGATGAGAAGATAAATTCAACAATAAATAGTCATGTGATATCTTAAATATTTATATTATACCTGGTAACGTATTTATAAATTTTCTTAAATAAAAAACTACCTTAAATTCTCACACAACACTTATATAATAATTTACTTATGAATAATAATATCTAATAAATATTAAAAAAAATATTAATATAAATAATTTTGAGATACTTAATATGGAAAAAAATTTATATACGACCATTACATTATAAGAATATAATAAAAAATATATATTTTATTATATATTATAATTTTGATATTTTTAAATGTAAAATTAATGAATAATTCCAACGTTGGAGTTATTAATATATTAACATAAATGATATTCTTTTAAATGATGTTAAAAATATAAAAAAATAAAAAAATTCAAAAAAAATTATATGGATTCAAATGTCATAAAATATCTATTTAATAGTTTTATTAATTTTATTTAATAATTTTGATCCATAATATTTAAAATATTTTTTGTCATGTTAATAGTTAAAGTTGTTAAATTGGGGTTAAATGTATGTGATACTTGTAATAATTTAATATAAGCATATCAAAAAATTACTATATGAGATTATTTAAATCCAAACTCATCTGACATCAAAATAACCCACTTGTAGTCCATTTGGAATTAATAATTTATTGATATTAATTTAATATTTTGAGAGCTTCCATGTGTTTCCCACACCTCGATTATAGAAGGGAACTCTTTCATTTATTGTTTTTACAAAAACATGATTCACATAGATATAAAAACCCTATAATATTTATATTTTAAATATAATAAATTAATTTCTTGATATTATGGATCTTCCGAAATATAATAACTTATTGTCGCTAATATAAGATCCACATGAAGTTATCTGAAGAATAGGTAAATGTATTTTCAGACTCATTGATGTATATTTATTCTTCTAATTCATCTTCATGTTATATTTACATTTTAAAGTAATCAATTTAATATCATGTATATTATTACATTCTATTTTGAGTATATAAAAACCATATTCTTCCTTGTATCCAACCTATAAAAAACAAAAGCACCGTGCATGCGTACGTATGGCTTAATATCTCTACACTATGGGGTAATTTTTTTCAACACCACATTAAATAGATGGGTGTTAATTGGGAAAAATTGATTTATTTGATAATTATTACAATATATTGGTTCTAGATAAAATAATATTCCATCCACTTCCTTAAAATTTCACCGTTAAGAGAATGATACCGTCATATGTGTGTACGTATGACCTACCATCTCCACAAAGCAATGAAATTTATTTTCAATTTTCACCACTATGGAATGATTATAAAAATGTATATAATTAATTAATATTATATATAAAAAAATAACAAAATTCTATAAATGAAGAAACCATATCTTAGTCACAAGAAATAGTACTTACATGACAGAACATGCATAGTAAAATTAATCAGTTAACATAAAAAATAAGGGTAATAACAAAATATTATTAACAAAAGGGTGATAAAATGTTATATAATTATCTAATATGATATCATAAATTGGAAGAAAGTCATGGAATAAGTTAATGATAGGTTTAAACCCACTATATTAAAGTTTAATTCATGTTCAACTAATGGAATGTGTAAGGTAATGAAATTCATAACATAATTTCCATTCATTGGGTTAAACTACTATATCATTGATTATATCATTATATGAATATGCATGAAACGAAATTTTAATATAATATGTTTTATAACCACTTTTTATGTGTATTTACAGTGTATAAACATAATTGATTCATGTAATTATTCTTTTATTCAATGATATGATATTTTTAAGGGTTTATTTCACAATATTTCCATGAATCTATAAACTTCTGAGGAATAATCATATTCAATGTCCACGTTTCCAAAAATTTGAATTAAAAAACGTCTTACTATAATAATAAAAATATTTTCTATCAATTTTTAAAAAAATTTATATTTTAAAAAAATTTGAAATTAATATTTTTATCATTTTTTAAAAAAGGATGTATATTATTTTTCTTGAAAAAGATAAGAGAGGAATGTTTTTAACATATAATTTAGATATATTTTTCCCTCTTTCATAATGTCTTAAAATATTGATGATTCCTATACAATATTACATGGTTATGTTCAAGGAGTATTTTCATTGGTAATCGTACATCTATTGAGAAAAAAATCAACAGGGAAATGATAATTTCTATGAAAATTATTTCAAGTGATCATTTGAAATCATTTAAATATAATATAATATTATTTGTCGTTAATTTAGTTTTTATATGAAATGATCTCAGGATTCTATTCGTATTATTTATTTAAATGGTTTATGTTTATTATGGCATGATGTTTATGAATTTTGAAAATTCTCTATCAATTATGTTATGATAAAATGTTTATAAAACACATTTTTATGGGTTCCCATAAAATGGATGATTTATATTTTTTAAAAAAAATATGTATTTTTTTAATAATAATTTGGGTGGGACCTATATCGATATACAATTTATCGGGTAATGATGTATATCTCATGGCATAGATAGTACTATAATGGAGAGTGATCCTTTACTACTATAGTGGTTTGGGGAGTGAACTGATTACATTGTGATAGTCACCGGAATGATCCATGACTATTATGGAAGTGATTTTATATTCATATGTGGTCTCCAAATTTCTAAATTTTATTATATTTTTATTTTCTGATGGCTCATGTTAATTTATGATTAATGTATTATTAACTACTAATATGTTTTTGATGATTCATGATTATGATATATGTTATATAGGGTGTGATTTTAAAAATCTATGTAAGGTTTTTACATCCTTCTGTTCATGTTTTTCTTGATAACTCCCATTTCTACCATTACTAGGAATCTGAGCTCAAAATTTATGAATTTCTCATCACCATAGGATATTAATTCATTATTTTGTGGGTATTCTTATGAAGAGTACTAAGTGGGAAGATTTATGTGGAATATGTTAAGGATCAGTTATAAAATAATGACATTTTTTATCAAATCTCTGAAGACTCCAAAATTTTATGGTTATTTCATGGAATATATTTTTTTTCAAATAAAAACATGTAATATCTCTGTATTGAAATCATGGGACATCAAATGACGGTATTGTAGTAGGGTTTAATTTTATTTTGGAAATTATGGTTATAAGAAATTTTAGAATATCCTCAGGATTTGGAAATGCATATTATAAAATCCTCATGTTTTTATAATGATTATGAATAACCTAGGATAGACCTAATATTTCATTTATTTAAAATAATTTCACATGTTTTATACATCATTTCTCATGATTGTGTGATTTAACCACTTTAATTTATGTTTCACATAGTATACTCATTGGATTTAGTCAATTGATAGAACCTGAGAGAAACCTATTATTAATAAATGTGATGGGAAATGCAGTGATTTTCTTCCTGAGAAATATTATTTTATAGGAGAAGGAATGAAAAATCATGTTAAATTTATTATAAAAAAATTATGATATGAATTATTTTTTACTTCCTAATAAGTTAAGGATGGAAAAACATTATGTCAGGTTCATCATGAGGTATAATACACCTTCTTTTAGTGGGTCTTCTGATCCACTAGTGACAGAGTAATGGATCAGTACCAATGAAACTATATTTTTGGTTCTCTACTATTTATAAAATAAAAATTCATTTTGGATTCTAAACATTTAGAAGGTTATTTGGATAAATGGTGGAAACTTATCTAAAATATGTGGCAACGAGTTAAAATTTGCTCAATGGAATGGTAAAAATTTAGGAACATTTATTTTCTATAAGTAAATTCTTTATATTTTTTATATATAAATGGAGAGTAATTCCTTTAGTTTAAAAAATTAAAAATTAGTCTATTGGATCCTATGAAAAATGTTTTACAAGACTGTTAGGGTACACCTCTATAATTATCATCCAACATGAAATTGATGTTGATGGATTCACCAAAGGCTTACAACAAGTATCTGAATGGAATTATCCATATGTTACCTCCATAGAAGTTATGAAATATTATATTATTACATCATGGTGGAAATAAATGTAGAGTAATGTATCAATTTTCTGGTTTTGATAAGAAAAAGATGGTGGATTTTAAAAGAAAATTAAAAAAATTGTAGGAGAGAACATTGCTTTTCCATTATGATCAATGTGTGGGAAGAAGAATTATGGAACGTATCTTAATGGTATTGTTAAAAAAATTATGTTTAAATGGTATATCATCTAGAAAATGAATTCCAATTTTATGGGAATATGTTACCTAATTATTCAAATTGATAGAAGGATGCCCAAAATTCACCCCACACTTAAATTCTTCATGTGTTTGGAAAATGTGAATTATTTTAATAAGATTGTAAATCCATGGGTAAACAATGATGAACGATGTTGAAACTCCCTTAATTCCAATGTAAATGGTAAATATCATGCATTAACTATTGTAAATTTGTTGTAAGATAATGAAGTAGTGGAATGATTAAGTGTTTATGAATCATTATTCAAGAATAATGTTGTTGAATTAGTTTTATGGTACAATAGAATAAAGAAACATATAATGATTTTTCCCTATTATACTTCCATTAATTATTTCCAAGTGTAAATTGACTGGTACTGGGAACCATGAAAAGTAATTGAGTTAGTAAGGTAATATTGGAAGGGAAGGTTAACTCTGAATAAGTGCATGATGTTGAGACAATGAGAAAAAGAGATGTTTCATTATGATAAAATATATATTATTTAATTTATGACCATGTAACTAATTAGTAATATGAAGACAAGGTGGTTTATGATAAAATGGATTGAGTTTATAGAGTTTAAAGATTTATTTTTGGAATACATAGTTAATTTTTGAAAGCAAGTATGTTTTAACTATATTTTAAATGTAATTTATGTTATTACCTTGTTTCATGATAATAAATGATAATGGAAATCACTTGTTTGTTGTGTGAAAATTAAAATCTATGTCAAGATATTTGGGGAAAATAATTACTTCATTTTGGAAATTTACAGTCTTTTTTTTTTGAATTTTTTGGATTTTAATGTTTAGACGTTTTATAAGGGTAACCATTTATGGTATTTTTAATTTAAATTTTGGATTTTGTTTTAGATATAAGTTTATGACATCAATATATAATGATTTGTACATGTTGGAGAACCTATACTAACCATTTTTTTATAATGATAACTAGAGAGAGAAGGAGTACCTTATCAGCCCAGTATATATCTTTGGAACCATTAGTTTTTTAGAAATTAAAATTTATACTTCATTTATTGGGGTAATATATGAATTAGAAATTTATTAATGTAAAACAAAAGAATGATATTATACTTATGATATGAAATCATGTTAGTTTTTCTTCTCAATGGATTTTCATATAAAATTTTATCCTATTATCATAAAATCTAAGGATATTAGTGAAATTTTTATACCTAGTTGGTCAATGTTGTTATGTTCAATAACCTTATATTGACCATGATCTCTATCACTATCCATCAGAACATGATAGTTATAATTCTCTTCCATGTCCATATTTTCACATTCCACAAATTTTCTCTTAATCAGAATCCTAGTTTTGGGGAAAACATCACTATTTCCATCCACACTTTATAAGAGGGTGTTTTATGAATCCATATTATGATCTCGGTTCAAACAACTGAAAATTTAAATATCCACCATTTATTTAATATTTTCAATTATGAACTGAGAGGACATAATTATTTCGATATTCTTGATTGTATCAGGATGGTGGCTTATTGATCGACGGTTGTACAAAATATTTCTCATGTTCATGATGTGTTTAATATTTCTTTCTTGAGGAAGTAGATACATAATTATTTATATTTAGTAAACTCATATTTCATACCATTGGATAATTTATTTTTTATTATGATAAATTAGAAGAGAATATAGATCAAAGTGAAAATGTTCTATGAAATAAGACCACTTGGTTAATGTTTTGTGAGAAAAACTCCAATTTTAGGATGCAACATGGTAACCTTGGGATGTAATGAGGAAGAATAATCCTCAGTTGTTGATATAAAAGTTATAAATTTTGAGGGATAAATTCAACTTATTGGCATTGAATGTAACACTTGTATATTTTTATGAAACAAAATTTTTAAAAATTTAATTTATTTCATTGCATGGGTTGTAAACAATAGAATGTTTAGGAAATCTATGAAAATTATATTTATGTTATAAATTGGATACTAAATTTTAATAAATAAATATTATTAACTAAATTTTGAAATAAATATAAATTTATAAATCAATGTCAATATATTTTTATTCTATTAGATAAATTATCAATTTTTTTAATAAATTCTCTTTATTCTTTAAAAATAAGTTTTATTTAATAATGAACTTTACATATTTTATGTGTAAATATTAATTTATATATGTCATATAACTTTTATTGGAAAAAATAAATATACTTTATGAATGAAAATTTCAAAACGTATATTTAATTGTTTTTTTAATTTTTTCGACAAATATAATTATCAAGGAATGTGTAATGTACTTATTTATTAAAAAACGTATTGTAATTTAAATAATTTAGAAGGTAAAATTATTTATTAGATTATTTTTTATTTTAAATTACATAATTTTAATTTAAAATGATATATTTTTTAAATTATTTTATATATGAAATTATTATAATGATTTTTATATTTACAAAGATCATTTTTCTGAAAGAAAATATTTTCCATGGTGTTTTCTAATTTTTTTAATAAAATTCTGAAAAATATATATTTAAAATTTTGAAAAATTGATTCCATATTTGGATTCCTAATTTTAAAATTCTTTAAATTCGTCCCTTTTATTTTTTGTGATTATTAATAGTAAACTTGGTAAATTTTGTTAGCACAGTTAAGTATAAATTGAATAATTTTGGTCCCAAATAAAATTATAAGGACTATGAAATGACCCTAAAACATGTCAAAATATTGTTGGATAATGTTTATTATACCCTTAGCACCTAAGGATATAAATAATCATTTTAACAGAAATAAATCCCTAAATATAACTTTTCTATTATTAAGATTAATGAATGTCACATAAATGATGCTCTCATTGTCTACAATGTCTCTTATGAGGCTACATAAAGAAAGATATGGGTTATAAATTAATAAATGTACATTATTTAAATTTTTTTAATTTTTTTCATGATATAAATTTATTTCCTAATTTTGTGGCCACTTGGATGAGATTATGATGTGTATAATATTTTATTTATCGAATACCCAATGATGTCACATTAATATTAAAAAATATATCATTTTTAATATGGTTTTTTCTAAATGAAAAATTAAACTATAAATATAAATTTCAAAATTATAATATTTATCTTAATAATCGTAATTTATTTTTATTTTCTTGTAAACGAATATTTACCATAAATTCTCAAACAATGGGGATTAATAATTATTTTATTAATAGAAATATAAAATAAATTAAATTAAAAAATTTAATATAAATATGATTTGAGATATTTATTTCGATCAATGATATTTTTTGATGACCATGACATCTTATGAATATAGTAAAAAAATTTGATCATAGATATCTTGTTTTTTGATATTTGTAAAAAATCAATGTAATGAATATTGTCGAAATTGATCTTAATGAAATTTTAAAATAAATAAAATTTTATTAAATGATATGAAATTCCTAAAAAACATAAATTATGTAAATATATTATAATAACATTTAAATTACTTAATTCCCCAATTTATCAGTTTTTTTCATTTTAGTGTATCAATATAGACTCATAAGATGTAAAAACCATCGTACCATGGTAGGAGAGGGGTTAAGTAATGGTTAAAATTATTTGATAAGGGTAATAATGTGAAATAATATTATATATGAATTTTTGGTTGAAATTTTAATAAACCATACCATTCATAAATTTTAAATAACTCATGTTTGAGTTATTTTTAATTGAAAATTAATTTTTATTAATTTAATATTTTTGGAGTTCCCAAAAGTGCCCCAAAAATCAAATATAAATGGCAACTCTATCCTTCACTTATTTACAACCACATTAAAATATTAATCCCTAGTAATATCTTCCAAATTACCTAAGAAAAATACTTATTTTAGTTCCTTTTGGGTCTCCTACTTCCAAATTACCATCATTTGTGTCTCTAAGAGTATATCTAATGAACTTTATCCAAATAAGAGGTGATCATATTTACTGACTCTTTTATATATATTACTACTTTTACCTCCCCTTTATGTATTTTTTTATTATAATATAATAATCCATGTATAATATATGTTATATTATGTTATTAAGATTATATTAAAACAATATTATTCCTTTTAACCATCCTATGTAAAACAAAAGAACCCATAGTGTATATATATATGGCTAACCCTCTACACACTTTGGTGTATTTTGTTTATTATCCCAATATTACATAGATAGGTATAAAGATGAAAATAATAGATATATATGATAATTGTAACATGATATTTCTTATTAAAAAATTATAATACATTCCACTTCCTTTCTATTTCACCATTAAGGTAATGATTCCATCGCTCGTGCATACATATGGCTCACCGTCTCAAAGATGCGATTCGAATCATTTTACATGTTCATCATACATTATTGATTATAAAATGGTAATAATGAATAAATTTGATATATATGACAATAATATCATTATTTATAAGAAGAGACTGTATATTCTTCCCATGAATTAGGAATTACATGACTAAACATGCATATGAAAATAAAGTAGCTCAGACATAAAATAAGGGTAACAACGAAATAGTATTAACAAATGGGTGATATGATGAAATATGAGGATAATAGATGATAGAATAAGTATTATTATGATTATGTGAAATGTTAATAACATGTTTTAAACCAATACAAAAAAATTTAAATCATGTCCCACTAAAAGAATGTGCAATGTAAGAGAATTGTTAACTCAATTTACATTCATTGTATTATTCTTCAATTTCAGTGACTATTTCAATCTATGATTATGCGTGAATAAAATTTTAATAATATTATGTTTTATTTAAACATTTTTTATTTATATTTTTGGTGAATAAAATCAATAAATTATATTTCATTTCCATGATACGATATTTTTATTGATTTATTTAACAATCTCATCATTCTTCAAGATTAATTATCCTTAAAACACCACTAATGAATATTTATCTTCCACCTCAATTTTTCCAAACAAAATTATTCTCAATTTTTTTCATTTCTAGTAAAATAACTTCATATAAATTATACACATTTTTGAGATTTTACAAAATAGTTGGAAGAGAATATTTTTCTCATTTAAATAACAAGGCTCTTCATGACCATTTTGATAAAAATATGAAATGAATGTTTTTTAATCTTATATAGAATGTGAGTATTTTATTGATTTCATGATGAATTGATGTCTTCAAGCTTCATTTATAATCTATCGAGGTTATTTTCAAATAAAATTTCTTCCTTCATAATTAATCAAGAATTATAAAATATATTTACACAATAGAATGGATAATTTTCTAAAAAATTATTTCAAGTAATCATTCAAAATAATTTCTATATAGATAATATTATTTGATGTTTATTATGTTTTATTAGGTTATAATAAAATTATACAATTTTATTACTTAATTTAATGGTTTATGTTTACGATTGAGATTTAATTATGAATTTAGTTTCTTTTCTATGAGTTATGTAATGATGAAACATTTAGGGAAAACATTTTTGTTATTAGTTCTAATACGATGAATGATTTATATTCATATGGAAAACAAAGTTATGGTTTTATATATGTGATAGGTGTGAACTATATCTCTATCCAATGAATTAGGTATTTATTTATGTCTCATGTGATAGACAGGACTACAATGGGCACTAAACATGGTTTAGTAAATTAATATTTCCATCATGATTGCCTTTGGAGTGAGAATTAAATACTAATATGATTTTGGTAAAGATCACATTCCACTATGATAGTAATGGAATATAACCTTAACTACTAATGAAATTATTTCTATTCTCATGTGGCTTCTATATTTCCATATGTTATGCCAAAGTAATTTTATAATACTCATGATAGTTTATAATTTATATATTCTTAATGGTAAATATTTTTTTATGACACATGATTATGATATATGATATATAGTATTTGATTTTAAAAAAAGATTCTAATGTTATTATATCCTTCTGCTCATATTTTTCTTGATATCCCCCTTTTTACCTTTATTGAGGATTTGAGATAACCCTTTTATTGTGTTCCTCCTGCCAAGGAAATGAACAATGATTATAGTATATATTCCTTTGAATACTATAGAGTGGTATTATCTATATTGGAGATGTCAAATATCCTTCATAAAAGAAGTAGATTATATATATAATCCCTAAAGACTATATAACATTACGGTTCTAGTATGAATTATAATTTTATTCATATAAAAATATGTAATATCAATGTTTGAAAATATTGGACGGTTATATTTGAAGGATTAATTAAAAAATATGAAATAAATAAAACAACTTTAAACATACTATTTATATAAAATTATACTAAATATATATTTTTGTAAAAAAATATCAAAAGTTAAAGACTATTCTATTTATCATCTAAAAACCATGAACAAAAATTTTCTAAAAAATATTCAATGTAAAAAAATTTCTATGAAGAATGATCCAGAATTAGTAATTATCCAATAATATTCCTTTTTAAGCATAGAAACATCAGAATTTGTTTAAACATGATGTGGAAAACAACGATCAATGCACACGCGCATCAGTATTAATTTATGGAAATGTGTTTCAATTATGACATGGGATATTGATTAATCATTTTATATTATTTCATCTTTGGAAGTCACACATATTTATCATTAATTATATAAATTAATAATTATTGGTGAATTTTTTTTAATAATACAATGACTCGTTATTATTAAAGACTTAAAAAAATGAAATTCAAATAATTTAAGTTGGTTTCCACACATGATATTATATTTAATTTTTGTAATTGTGTGATACAATTTAGTTCCATTATACATAGTATATTACTCTAAGCATACACATAGACATCCCTTGTATATATAGATTTCATGTCACAAAAATTTTGAAATGTAAATTCCCTATTTTGAAGGATAATTTTTAGTTTAATTAATATTTTTTGATAATCTAGATTTTGAACATATTTTAGGGAGTCTATTTTTATACTTTTTTTTGAATATTTAGTTATTTTCAATCATTGATACATGTACTAGATAATTGGATATCATTTTATAATTTTGTGTGATATTTACATGAATATTTGGAATGATTTGGTATTTTTTATATAGATGTTGATGAATTTTTTAATGAATAGTTTTTAATTGTACTATTTACATTACGATGACTTGACCATTAAAAATTAATTTTCATATAACGTAGTTAATCCAACGTTGCTAGTGTCTAGTCATTAACAATCTTGTAGTATATATGATTAAATGGATTATTTTTCCTATATGATATGTATAACATCCAGTGTTTTTGTGAACTAATTTTTTTCTGACTAAAATTTTTTTCAGTTAGGTATTGTTTTTCAATAATGTAAACATTACATTCACATGTATCCCACATATAATGCACTACATGAAACCAAATTTTTATTCATTGCACACAATACTAACATATCATCTGTTACATGCAACACCTATTGTAAAAGGAAATATAATAACCTGATAAATTAACATATATTTACTAAAATAAATTTATATAATATTTTCTATGACTTGTAATAAAAAAACACATATTTATCTTGTGATACATGAATGATAATATTTCTTTGTACTACCTGTGATGATGTAATAGATCTGGTGATTCCTTTGGAACCTGTTTCTGGTGATACTTTGCTCAATAAGTAAGACTATGATGATGCTTCAAAGGATCTTCTCCTCCCTTCCAATTGTGGTGGTAATGCAGAAGAAGATCAGAATTTTGGGAAGTAGCCTGGAGAGTTTTTTCAGGTACATCCAGATAAGGAAAACTCTAATGTTGTCTAAAGTAATCTTCTCCTCCCATCCAGTGGTGGTGGTTATGTAGAAGTAGATCATAATTTTGGAAATCATCCTGGAGAATTCCATTAGGTACATCCAGATAAGGGTGGGAAAAGAAGAATATCTGCCACTTTGCTTACTCCTGTTGAATCCTTGAAAAACTTCTCATCCGTTAGTCATGAGATTTCTTGTGAAGATAGTGATGAATTGCCTACATTGAATCAAGATTCAGGTTATCCTACCCATGCTGAACTGGATACTGTTACACATATTAAAAACATGAAAAAAAGATGATGGTGGGCCTATAACTAGGCACAAATCAAGAAAATGAATACATTATTTTGGAATTGCTAAGGGATTGGGAATTTTCCCACGGTCAAGTCTCTTAGGCACCTCATTGTGACCAATAAGCCTCTTTTTATTGGATTACTATTCCAATAATGAAATTTGAAAGCTGGTCCTATTTTAAGTGGTCCTCATCGGGATATTCCTATGTTTCTAATAATAATGTTGGTGACAATGATGAATATTTATCGGTTATGAAGCATCATAGTATTCTTGATAGCACTCTCATTAATGACATGAAATATGTGACTATCTCCTACAACATAAACTCTTACAATATCAGGGTTACTTTTGTTTATTATTTTAATCTATTTACAAGGAGAAGAACATTGTGGATGAATATTGAGGATCTCTCTAAAAATATCATTTATAGTTGGATTTTCTTGGTGATTTTAACATAGTTTTGAGACCTGGTGAAAAATAGGAGAGAATACTTTTTGTGCTTCAGCCATTGATTTTTCTGCTTGTATTGAAAAATGTGGTTTGGTTCAGGTTCCTGTGTCTGGAGCTGATTTTACATGGAGCAGGTACACCAGAAATGGATAGCAGGAAAGTAAACATGATAGATGTTTTGTAAAGGTGGATATGGGTACTATTTCAATAGATGTGTCTGGAATCTCCTTTAAAAGGATACATTCTGATCACAATCCAATTCTTGTTGAGGTTTGTGATAGCAGAATGAGGTCAGTCGTGATCCCCTTCATATTCAATAATGCCTGGTTGGGCATTCTGGGTTGGAGGGATATTTTTTTTGAATGTTTGGAATTCTCACTTCTTAGGAAGCCCATCCCATATTGTCTATTATAAATTTAAAGAAGTCAAATATTGATTAAGGAAATGGAGAAAAGAATCATTCTCCACCCTTGATAATGACATTAAGTAGAAATAAATTTGCTTGCTGAATCACCAGAATATTAATATCCTTCATGATTCCCCTCACTGGAGGAGATTCAAGATGCTTCAAATCTAGACAATCTCTTGACTCTAAAAGAGCGATTATATTAGAATCAGTTCAATTTGAGATGTTTAAAGGATGGGGATGGGAATTTTATGTTATTTCTTTGTTTATATAAGGAAAAGATATCTAAAAAACTCTCAATTACATTTAAATTGATGGGAATATATTCTGTTATGAAAGATAAATTGTTGAAGTTTTCATGGGATACATTGAGATGCTTTATTCTGATAATGGATCTGATCACTCTAAAAAAATTATTCACTGTTTTGAATCCTCTATTTATAATATACAAGATAATAGGCTCATTGAAATTACAAATTCTAAGGATATTTATGATAATATTTTGTCTTCAAATATTGATTGGGTGGCTGGTCCAGATGGTTTAACCAACAATTTTTTTTATGTTCAACACGGATATTGAAAATCAGGATGTTACAAAAGCAGTAAGCGATTTATATAGGTCCTCTTTTATGCCTTTTGGGATGAACTCTAATTTTATTTCCCTGATTCCTAAGAAGGAAGGTTCCCTTGATTTTAAAGACATCTGACCAGTGGCTATTGGGAACACCATACCTAAGATTATCATCAAGTTTATGACCCAGAGGTTGGTTGAAATCGCTAAGGGGCTTATTACTAGTAATCAGTTTAGTTTGGTACCCTGACGGAACCTTCAAAATTTTCATTTCACTACTTCTCAATGTTTCAAATTCATGAAGAGGAGAAAAAATGTTGGTGACATGGCATTGAAGATTGATATCTCTATGGCGTTTCACACTCATAGTTGGAGTTTTCTTTTCACTATTCTTAAAATGCATGGGTTTTCGTAGATATTTCTTGTTCTTGTGGGATCTATCTTGGGTAGTGTGAGATTGAATGTTCTAATTAATGGATCCCATAGAGGTTTCTTTCGATGTACACGAGTGTAACGCAAGGAGAACCTATCTCTGGTATGCTTTTTGTGATTTTTGTTGATTATTTAAGTTGGTGTCTCAATGATCATTCTATTTTTTGTTGGTTCTTGAAGATACAAATTGGAAGGAGCCTTCTTTCTCCCTCGTACTTGTTATATGCTGATGACATCCTGCTTTTTGTAATGGTGGAAAAAGGGACCATTTCATGTATCAAAGGTATATTTTCACATTATGATTAGGTTTCATGTCGGGTTATTATTTGGATTATATCCTGGGTTTTGTTTGGGGAAGGTATCACCGTCTCGAAATAGAACATAATATCCTTGAAACTTACCATAAAAAAGGGAACCCTACCTTTTAAATATCATGGTGTACCTATGTTTTGGGGAAGAGTGAACATGTGCTATTTAGAGTACATTGCTATGAAAAATTATAATCAATTAGGGAACTAGAAATGGAATAATATATCTCAAGTTGGAAGAGTTTGCTTGGTTAATTAAGTGATTACCTTAATGTTTGTCTACTCTTTCTCTCATTACAGATGGCTAAGCCAAATAGTTAAAACATGATGAGAAATATTAGAAATTTAATATGTACTGGATCAATTAATGAGACAAATCTCATTATACTGGCCTTGAAAGATTGTATTAAATCAACCCAAATGGGGGGAATGGGGGTGAAGTACCTGAGGGGTTTTAATGATGCGTTGAATTCAAAGGTTTTTATGGAATCTACTATCCAGATCTGACCCCTCTGCAATATTTATATATTCTAATTTTGTTGAAAAGCATCAGCATGAGTACAGTTATTACATGACCTCCTCTATTTGGCCTACCATTAAACAGGCCTATGATGGTCTGATGGAAAATTCGAGATGGATGGTTTGTGAGAACTCATATCTGAACCTCTAGAAAACTACTTGGTTGTCCCAGACCATCTGTGATGATAATTCTGTTCCTAAATCCCTGATGGACTATGCTATTACTGATATTCGTGGTATTGTCAAAATGAATGAGCTGTTACTTGATCACCTCTACCTGCAGATTTCAAGATACAATTATGTTGACTCTGACACTCTTTCCTGGATGCCAAATTTAAGTGGGGTATTTTTCACTAAAGAGTGTTATGGGATGTCGTGTGGCCCTACCTTGAATCCGCCCTCTTGGATCAAAGGTGTCCATAATGCCTTTATTCCACCTGTAAAAACACTTATCATCTGGAAGATCTGGAAACATCGCCTCCCAGTACAGCACCTACTCTAGCGCACCGGAGTATAGCTGGCCCCTACTTTCTATCTCTATCTTGATGCTGATGAAACACATCATATCTTGTTAATATCATGCATATTGACGAACAGGTTCTGGCTTTATCTGCAGAATATTTTCAGGTGTTGCTTTATTTTTCAATCTTTTGAGGAGCTTTTGCAGTCCATTTTCAGAAATTATTGTAGTGAATAGATTCACTCCCTCTGGTTGGCTGCTAATGTGAGTGTAATATCCTTCATTTGGAAAGTGGGGAATGATTTATCTTTCAACAAAATTAATCTATCCTTCCATAATGGTGTTTTTTTCATCCATCGTGCAAATCAGACTACCTCCCTTATTCAAACAGGTTCTACGAATAATGATGTTTCTGCTTTTCTATTTTTGAGATCACATGGTGTGCATTGGAGGTCCAAGAAACCTTTAATGATTAAGTATGTTAGGGGGATACAACCCATCCCTAGTTGGGTCAAACTAAACGTTAATGGAGTGGATTCAGGTGCTCCTGGTCCTGCTGGATTCCGTGGAATTTTTCAAACATCCCATAAATTTGTGAAAGGATGCTTCTACCATTTTATCGGAAATAGTCTTGCAATTGAGGTAGAACTCTGTGCTTTGATTAAAACAATCAAGTATGTTGTTCACATTAATTTGCACCATTTATGGATGGAGTCCTACTCGACTATAGTTGTTCAAATTCTTCATGATCAATCCCGAAATATACCATGGAAGATCTTTCTTGACTGGATAGAATGTATGCGGCTTGAAGAGTCACCCACTCTTGATGTAATGCATGTTTATTGGGAGGCCAATCGGGTTGCTGATGTTCTGTCCAAGAAATAAATCTCAGAGGTTAGATATAATTGGTCTTACGTCTCACCTGATTTTTTCAATGATCATGTCCAGACTGATATTTGTGGTGTGGTTCATACCCGTCTTTCTTGATCTGTTCTGTGACTCTGTTTTCCTGTGCACTTTTACTTTTACTTTATATATTTTTGAGGAGCAGTTTTCTAGCCTGTATCTTGGATTTTTGGGTATAATCTAGCCATTTAATTAGTTTTTATGAATATTATTAAATATAATATTAAAATTACTATTTTATAATATTAATTCAGTGTTTACCAAGTAATTATAAATTAATATTAGAACCAAATCAATATAAAAAGAAATATTATTATTATTTTCATTCTTCTAAAGGGGTTCAATCTTGATAAAATAAATTAATCACATTTAGTTAGTGATTTTAATGAAATATATATGTTAAATATGAAATAAAAAAAATTATATTCATCTATTTTTTATTATATTAATAAGAAAATAACAACCCCAATTTCATACATAAAAACAATGTTTTTAAGAAAATTTTCCACCTTTTAATAACGAACACATTTTAATTCAGAATTATGACTATTTTATAAATTTAATATATCCAAATAAATTTAAAATTTTAATAAGAAACATGAGAACTATCTTCAGGTGAATATTTGGTATTTTTTAGGAATATTCATTTGTTAATTAATAATAAAAAATACCGAATTTTAATTCATAATAGTTTTTATCCAATTTGTTTTTAAGGTTAAATTATTTTTTATATTGGTTTTAAGATTAGATATATCATATATTTATAAATTAGTCTAATTTAGTTCATTTTTATATACATTAATTTCAAATCGCCTATTAAAACATAGAAAACTTTTGAATGTTTTTTTCAGTAATAACTCGCATTATCATCCCACCCATGATATGAAATTTAAATTAATTTCTTCCACATTAGTCATTAAAATTTAGATAAATTGATTCCATATATGGAATAAGATTAATTTATAACATATAAATACCAAAAATCTTTTGTTACCGAAAATATTATTACATGTGATTAAAATTAATTCCAATGATTGAAGATAAATTTAGAATAATATGTGAATAAAACAGTACCTTAAGACCGAAAACAACCTATAAAATTGTCTAAGAGAAATTGGATATTCATATATAGACCCTATCTAATATTTCATTGAATTGGTTCCATTATTGGTTCCAATTTCATTGTAAAAAACTTTTATGGTATTCATTTTTCAAATTTTTACAAGAGTGACACTCCTCCACTGTGAAAGGGAACCACTTATACCACCCCCTCACACCTCTCAAATAACTTACTTTTAGACATGATTGTTCCAAATAACTTCCCAAAATCACACACCTATCCATTGAAACATCACGTTGGTTATAATTACTACAATGTATCCCTTTCAAATATACCAAAAGGATTTACCTGATTTTAAGGTAAGGTTTTCCAATGATCTCTTTTCCTTCGTTTGATTCTCCACTCCCTATACTATTATTATTCCATGATTTCATAAAAATCATAAATATGTTGGATTTTATATTTTATTATTTCAACTTACTGTTTCACAAACCTCTTTTTTATGGGAAATAATTATTCTATTTTTGTGTTCCGTGAACTACTACCTCACAAAATGATGATAGTTCATTTTTCCATTAACACCACTCATGGTGTCCATTATGATGTAAATTATTTTATATATGAAATATTGGATATTTAAAATGTATTTGTTCTGCATTAATTTTTATTTATAAAATTTATTTATTTTTTCATCTTGTGTAAATATTATAATTTTGTTTGAGTAAGTGAGGATTATAGTTTCCTTAAAGTGATGTGGCTCAATCAGTAATTAAATGGGATGTAAAAAATTAGAGTTTTAATAAAAATATTTAACCTATAAAAAGGATATATGGTAAATGAATTATATTATTCATATATCAAATACCTTTAAGTAATTTAATATAACTACTAAATTAATGTAGCTTTCGGGTGTATGTATGTCCTACCTTGTCCATTAACGGTGCTTTTTATTTTAATATATCCAAATATTATTGATTACTATAAATAAATATTTATTTAATATATAAGATAATTATTTCATGGTTTAAATTATTGATATGATGAAATCTTGGACTATTTAGTAGTATAATCAATGAATTAGTCAAATCATTCTTGAGAAAAGTAGGCAATTAATAACCGAGATAGTAAAAATAATTAAATATTGTTAACAAATGAGTAATAAGACATTATCGATACATGATATATAATATTATAATTAATTTTATGGTTTTTTTTTGCATGTTAGTAGAAAATTTTATACAATTATAATATTGGATTAAGGTGACACAACAAATGGAAGTTTAAGGAAAAGGTATTTCATCTCACTTTGTATTTTTGTTTGACATGCTTTATTCACCACCCATTCCTTTTTTGTACTGTGTATAATACCCAAGGATGTATTCAATAATTATTATTATAAAATTTATGGGTATTGTCATATCCATCATATGATCTTTATTTCATGGGGTTAATGTTTTCAAAAGCAACCAAATCGGTAAGATTATTCTGTATCAATTTTCTATCTTTAAGACACATGTTTTATTATGGTTCTAAAATCTTATAAGAGAATTATATAATTCCATTTTACATTTTATACTTATAATATAATTAATTTAACAATTTTTTAAGATTCATTTAATTTTAATTTTTTTCATGGGGGTATGGTTCAATGTTAATAATTGATAAGAGTTTATTGAAACAATCTCTTTACATTTCTAGATTATTTACGATAATCTAAAATTTGTTCAAATATTATAATACATCTCTCTAGAAAATTCATGAATTTTATTATCCTTTGTTTATTCATGATATATTCATTAATTTGTAACATTTTTAATACACATTGAAACATATGATAGTTAATACTATTTTTTATGAAATATTGAATTTAATCTCATTTAGGCCATAAATCAGTATTACTTCACATACATTTTTTCAAAAAAAGGTATTTTATGATTATTATACTATTTTACTATAAATATAAATAAATTTACCTTCTTAATTTTACCAAATATTTCAAAGGAATCATATTTTCTCTTTTTTGAGAAGCCATTTTTTACCATTTAGTATGAAAAATCTATATTCATCTTACCTTGTACGACATGTAATTATTTACCAGAAATCATTTTTTTATCTTCCTTCATTTTTAAAAGGTTGATTTTTGTGAAAATAGCTTTAAAAATAATGATAAATGGATTATTTTTCAACTAGTATCCATTATTTCATTGTATGTCTTAAATTATTATTCATGGAAGGTTTTTTTTCATAAGTGTTTTATATTCCCTTATGAGTTTTTAAGGAAAAATAATTTGTAGATATTATAATTCTTATTATATTATTTTTCATGGAAAATTGTTTTTAAATAATCTTTTATATGTTTGAATGTAAAATATTTTTCAAAATTATTTCAAGACATTTTTATAAGTTTTATATGTACTTTTAAAGTAATTACTATCAAAAGAAAATAAAATATTCTTTTAAATGATTTCAAGGAAAATGGTTTTCAAAACATTTTCACAATCTCGTTATATATTATCAAATAAAAAGGGATCCAAAATTTTTTCAAAGATTTCTTGAAAATCATTCATAAATATTTTTAAGAAAATAGTTTTCAAAATTATTTTCTGTTCTACATATCCTTTTCAAATAAGAAAGATATTTTCCTTATGAAATGTTTTCAAAATATCATACCAATTTATATTACATCTAATATGACATCAATTTATGTTACTCATTAACTTCTAGGTAATTATCCAATATTTCCTTTTATATAATTTATTAATTGGTATATGTTTTTATAGAGTGATGTTTATGAAACACATTACTATCTAATGGGTTATATAATTTTGAAACTCGCTACATTTCATGAGTTATTTTAAAGATGAAATAATTATGAATCCTATCCTTTTACACTACTTATGATTAGATTGAATGTTTATAATACCCATTATTATGATGGGCTATGTTATTGTTTTTATTTTTCATATTGAAATTGTAGGAATGTTTTCATTATGATATGGGTGGGAACCATAGATTTTTCTAATGCATTGGGTAAGGATTTACATCTCATGAGATAGTATAAGATGGTCTTGTGAATGAACATTGAATAATAAGATATCCATGGGAGGGAACCATGACTAACAAGATGATATGAAGAGTGAACACATGCTATAAATACTGAAAAGGGTGTAATGTATTACTACTATGATGGTATGGGGAGTGAAACAATACTTCAAATATGGTATTGTATGTGATTCCATAGACTCTATAGAAATCATATTATATTCATATGTGTCTAACATATTTCCTTTTTTATTTATATTTTATGATATCATGAATTATACTCTTCATTATATTATGATCCATGTCATATGAAAATAAAATTTTTATTATGTTTTCTAAAAATAATAATTTGATATTAAATTGTTATTATAATGTTTCATACCCTTGGTTCATGTTATGCATAAATATTTCATTTATTTACCCTTCTAGAGCATCTCATCTCACTCATTCTTATGTTTCCCTTTCTAAGGAAATGAAGAAAAGTTTTAGGTAGAAGTACTAAAGGTGGAGATCTATATGGAAGATGTTTAAGATCATTCACAAGGATGAAATATTTTGATTGCATGTTTTAAAAGTCACTAAACAATTATGGTCCATGGACATGAATTTTTAGTAATGTACTTAATATTCATCTCAAATGATGTGATTTCATTGTATGTTAAGCCTATTTATCTATAATTAGTATTAAAGTAAATGTTTAGTAAGCCTTTTGAAATAGGTATTATAAAACCTTACTGATATCCAAAGGGGTATTTCTATGAATATGTAAAGTGATGTCTCAAAGGATAATTATAATGATAAGTAAAAATATTAGAAAATTCTATGGAATGTTGGTAATATATATAAGGACTGGTTTCCCAAAAATACATATCTTTCTAGATACTACAATTTTATTTGCATCAGGTATGGATATACCTAGTATTAAAAACTCTGACAATTAGTTTTTGGCCTTACTCAGGGTAATCTGGTACTAAACAATTTTCTGTAATATTGACCTGGTTTAACACTCCTTGTAGATAATTATTGTAAAATCAAAAACTCTTTATGAACTATTGAGAATTATTTGAATAGAATATTACTATTAATAACATAGGATAATCATAACATGTAATATATTAACGAATGTATCATAATGTAGACATTCTATAATTGATTTTTCATGGTTATGTGGTTCTATTCAATAATATGTGGTTCTCACCCTATGCATTCTTATTTTAGTGAATGGAGAGAACTAGAAAGAAACATGTTTTACATTGAAGGGTTTAGATATGAAAATATGGGTATTATGAATTTTTATTTTCCTATAGGAAATCTCATAAGGAGAATAGTGAAGGTCTTATGGGTAATGGTTATACTTTTGATGATAAGGAGATTGAAAATGACATGTGAAAGGTAAGTGATGTTATTCCGGTATGTTTTACATTAATCATAACAAGAATGTTAATATTATGGTTTATGAACATTTTTAAATGATTAATATATTCTAGGAAAGAGGTATAATGGAATATATTGGTAAATCCAGAGTAATAGTTTAATAATAATTCTTGTTAAATTTAGTACATATGTTTTATAATTCAAAGATTATATTATATAAATCATGAAATAAAAGAAATTATTATATGTTTTCATTATGGATTTAAAAAAATATTTTTATTATTGGTGAAAACCTAGATAACTGATATTTTTATTAAGGTCTGGTAACCCTCAATGTGATTATGATGTTGAAAAAATTGTTTCTTTCTTGGATAAAGTATTTTTTTTATATGGATAATGAGAATTTGTTTGCAATAATTACCTCATAATAGATAATATATATTTCAATAAATCCATCTATGTATTCATGGATGATGTTTAAAACATAATTAATTTAAAAACTAAACATTTTAATATAAAAGTATTCATGTTTTCAATTTGCATTTTTTGTAATACAATTCATTACCTTGTTTTTGGAGAATCTACGATGAGGATACTCATATGTTTGGAATGTAACAACCAAGAGATACTTTGTGATATATGGGGATAAATGATAATCTAATATAGTTTCATTTTTTTAGTATTTTTAATTACATAATTCAAAATGGTTATATGGTTAACCATTTATGGGATATTTATGTTAAACTTTAGATGGTGTTTTTATATTAATGTGTTATCACATCACATGGGGATTTTTTATAATGGATATCCTTCTATAAATAAATTATTATGATTGTAACTGGAGATATATGGGATGAATTATCATTAATTTCATGATCTATTAGATCTTATGGAATGGAATATTAACCTTCATTATGGATAAAGATAAAAATTGGTAACTGTTAAATACATAACCAAAGGGAGATATTTTACTTATAAATGGGAATGAAATTGAGTAAGTATAACAGATCATGGAAATTTTTATTCCTTAGGGAATTTATTTTGAAACCTAAATGGTAATACGAGTACCTTATTTTACAATGAATCAAATGGTATGATATATAATCATAGATTGTTGGCTTTCTGATTGTTAATGTCTCTTGACGAAGTTATCTATCACTCTCCATCAAGACATGAGTATTATATTCCTCTTCTATATTCATCTTTTCACTTACCACATATATTATCTTATGTGGAAGTCTATTTATATGTCAAATTTTATTCCATTATTTTACAAATTTGATTTCTAGAAATATTTTTTACTATTATTTTTTGATGCAGGATTTCGTGAATGGACCATTCAAATAAAAAACCTTGGACAACAAACATGAATTTCTAGGTAGAAATTCATTTTAATGGGAGTAGAATGTAACACACTAAGTTTTTCTGAACTATTTCGATAAAATAAATTTAAATTCATTGTGTTATTGTATTTCACCAAGTTAAACATTACATTCACATGACACCAACTTGGCATGTGCTACATGACACCAACATATCTTCTATTAGACAGAACACAGACTTGGTGTCCATTACAAGAAACACCAAGTGTAAAATGGGATGTAATAACCTAAAAATTAACATTATATTTACTATATTAAATAAATATAATATATTCTAAGGATATTAATGAAAAAAATAAAATTGTATCCTATGTTACACACAATAAATATATTCTCTGTTAGCATACAACCCGGGAAAGACTAAATAATAAAAGACACATATATATTGTTAAAACAATATTGTTTAATACAATATGGTATAATATATCCATTAAATCAATATTTATGAATATTATCAAAATAATTATGAAAATATATTGTTAATATAAATACAAAATGACTTCATTGGTTACTAATTTCTTATAAATGAATATAAGAACCAATTGAATATAAAATGAAAGAATTTTTTATTTTCATGTTTCGAAAGGGGTTTTGTAATCATAAACTAAATTAATCACAATTTTATAATTATATTAATGAAATTTATATTTTAAATAATAAATAAAATATATTTTTAATTAATCCATTATTTTTTATAAGCATTAGATATGAACAAACCAAATATCTTATATAAAAACCAATATTTCATAAGGAAAATTTACCACCTTTTAATGGTAAAACAATTTAAAATAAAAATTTTAAACCATTTATAAACATAATATGTCAAAATAAAATTCATTATTGGAATCAAAATACAACAATTATCTTAGGGTGAATTGTTGAAATTTTTTAATGATTTATTTTTTATTGAATAGTAAAATACAAAACTATTTTGTCGTATAATTTATATATAATGATAAATAATATATTATATTGATTTTAATATTAAATTGGATCATATTTTTATCAATTAATCCACTTTAGGTCATTGGAGTAAATTTTAATATTAAATTTACTATAAAATCATAGAAAACATTCGAAGGATTTTTCATAAAAAATATGCATTGTCAACCCACATGCAGAATGAAATTTAAATTAATTTAATCCAAACATGATAATGTAATTTGGTAAAAATGGAATCCATATTTAAAATCATCATAATTTAAAAAATTTAATTATACAAAAAATGTTATTTACATAAAATATTCGTGAAAGTGATTAAAATTTATTAAAACTATTATGTTTAAATTATGTATGATGGAGGACTAAACCTTGTCCATATATCCCAAAAAATCCATTAAAGATGTCCCGGATCTATTTGATGTCTATATGTAGACCTTATACTACATTTATATAATTGGGTTGATTATTGGATCCAATTTCAATAAAAAACATGTATGGAATTCCTTTTTTAAAATATTACCAGAGTGCCACTCCTCCACAACTATAAAAGGCCACCAATTCTCCGTCCTCCTCACAGCTATCAATAAAAATATTATTGGTCTTTGTCTGATCAAATTACTTCCCTAAATATCTTCTTTTGACCAATAATCCTCTATTTTGGAAGAAATTTTTCTAGGAAATACCTTTGGTATATACCAAAATGAGTTACCCGATTTTAATGTAACGCTTTCCAATAATATCTTTTCATTTATTTCCTTTTCCACTCTCAATACTCATATTATTCCATGATTATAAAAAAGTAATCGTATTCTCCGAATTCTATGAATTTTTTTTTTTATCTATATACATATACCAACATCTCTATTTTAATGGGTAACAATCGTATTATTTCTGTGTTTGACAAACTACTACCTCATGAAATGATGATTATTTGTTTATCCTTTAGAACATATTGTGGTGGACCTTTTGATTGAAAATATGTTTATATTTAGAATATATTATATTTATAATTATGTTTCATTAATTTTTATTAATAACATAACTTTATTCTTTCTATATAGTGTAAATATGATGATTTCATTTGAGGAAGCATGGACAACTTCTCCCTCATAGTGATTTGACTCATTCACACCATACATGGAATTTAAAAAATTGAAATAATAAAAATATTTGACATATATAACATCAAAATGACACTACAGTTATAATATATATATATATATAATTTAATATTTAATATTTCAATACAATAACTAAGTGAATGTAGTGTTCATGCATACATACGACCAACCATATCTATGAATGTTGCATTTCATGTATTGTCTCCATACATTATAGGTAATTATAAATACACATGTAGTGCATATATATGTTAATTAAGAACTGGATTAAATAATGGATATTATTAAATAATGATTTCTGTAATAGTATAATAAGAAAATATTCGGAAAACATACATGAGAAAACTAGGAAAATAACACTCAAAAAAAAGAAAACAATGAATGATTACTAAAAAATAGAAAAAAAATGTTATAATAAGAATATATAAAAAATTATAAGAATTATTAAGGTAATGGTTTAATTTTTTTACTTATTTTAATCCACTGTAATGGATGATAAAGGAATCACAACAAAAAGAAGGTTTTGGTCAGGGGATTTTATCTCACTATTTATATTCGCGAGATACATGATTTATTCACCACCCATTCCTTTTATATGGGGTGTATAATATACATGGATATATTAAATAATACTTATACATAAATTTATGGGGATTTACAGATCCCTTCAATTTTATTTATTTTGTGGGGTTAATGTTTCAAAACCTACCAAATCAGTCATATTTTTTTTTCTCAATTTTCATTCATTGAGACACATGTTTTATTATGCAGCAATATTATTTTTTGAATCATATATACATCAATTTGACATTTTTTTCTTCAATATGATATATTTAATGATATTTTAACATTGTTTTAATTTCACATTTTTACAAGGGGTTATGGTTCAACGGTACTGAGTGGTAAAATCTTGTTGAAACAATATCATTTCTTTTTAGGATTGCTTATGATTATGGTTCCTTTATTGAAATAATATTATATATATCTCAATAATATTAAACAATTTTATTATCCTATGGTTATTAATGATATATTCATACATTCGAACCATTTTCAACACTTTTATTATATAACTGAAATATGAATATATTTTTCAAGAAGCACAATATTTCCCTCACTTCGATTAGAAATCATTATACCATGACAAACATTTTTTATAAAAAATGTGTCTATGAATATTGAACTGTTACTATAAATTATTTAGAAGAATGCTTTCCCATGTAGTCTTTTACCAATGTTTTCAGAGGAATCATGTGGTCACTTTTCAAACAAGGTAATTTTCTAACCTCTTACCATAAAAAGGGAATGTTCATCTTGCCTTGAATGGAATGAATAGATTTACCGACCATAATTTTTGCGAAGATTCCATTGCATGTTTAAATAATTAATTTTTCAGAAAATTATTTTAAAAATAATTTTCAAAGAATTCGTTTTTAAAACCATTTTCAGAATTTCATTACATGTTTTCAAAGTATTTTTTGAAGGAAAGTGTTTTTGGAAATATTATTAATAATATTATATGGGTTTTTAATGAATATAGATTTCAAAATATTTTAAATCATTATATATTATTTTTCAAGAAAAATCGTTTTCTAATTTTTTTAATGCTTCTTTTATACCATTTCATGGATGAATATTTTCAATAGGATTTCATGGTTTATTTATAGGTTTTATATTTATTTCCAAACAATTGTTTTAAAACTATTTTCAGGATCTTATTATAATTTTTCAATGAAAATGGTTTTCAAAACATTTTCATGATATCATAATATACATTCATGGAAATGGGATTTGAAATGAATTTAAATTCATTATTTATAATATTGAATTTTTTTCCTGAAAACTATTTTCGAAACGATTTTATTTTTTAAAGATAATTTTTCAAATAAGAAATGATATTTTCTTTAAGAAATGTTTTCAAAATTTATTTCCAATTTATTTTCCATATATAGTTACATCAGTTGATGTTAATAATTCCTTTCAAGGTAATAATCCAAGGGTTTCATTCATATTATTTCTTGAATTGTATATTTTTTTAATGATATTTATGAAACCCATTTATCTATCATGTGTTATATTTTTTTCAATGCTCGTTCTTTTTATAAGATATGTTTATGATAAAATGATTATGAAAAATGTCCTTTTACACATCTTATGATATGATTACATGTTTAAGATACCAACATAATTTCATTGGTTGTGATGTTATTTGTAATGATCTACTGTAACATGTTTGTGTGATTTCATTATAATATGGGAAGGACATATATCTTCCTCCAATGCATTGGGTAAAAATTTATATCTCATGAGATAGACTGTAATGGTTTTGGGAATGAACCCTGACTACTATTATTGACATGGGAGTAAACAATGACTTCCAAGATGATATAAATAGTGAACTTATTCTATTAATATGGATATTGTAGTGAACCATGTCCACCAATATGGTATAGGGAGTGAATGAACACTCTCAATATAGTATTTTGAGTGATATCTTAGCTATTATGGAAATAATTTTATATGATGATGTGTTTGCTACAATTCCATGTTTATTCAAATTTTATTCATTCATGACATATGATATAAATTCTATAATGATCCATGTCTTATAAATAACCAAAAAATATTATCTTCTAAAAATTGTAGGTCATGATCTCCAAATGATATGCTCATGTTTCTTACCTTTAGTTCATGTTGTGAATACAAAATTCCGTTAAATAACCTTACTAAGCATCTGTGTACTCCCCTTCATAGGCTCCTTTCCACATGTTATAAATAGTGTTTTTGGTATAATTACTAGATTTGGAGATCTTTATAGTTCAATTTTAATATCTTTCACTAGGATATAGTATTTTATTTCCATGTTTCCAAATACACTAATGTATTATAGTCCTTGGTAGCATATTTATTTTAAATAATAAATATTCATTGAGAAAGATGTAATGTCTATGTATGTTATGTATGGGTTGTTATATTATGGTTATGTTATGTTATTAATTGTAGGTTGTAATTATATTTTTATTCCTTATAAAATTAACAATATATTATCAAATTATTTACAACCTCTCAAAACATATAATATTGGATTGAATCCATGATTATTTAAATGTGTCCATTATTGTATTGAACACATATGACACATCGATAACTGAGGTAAAAATAAATAAATAATATTTTATGTTTATAATATTAATGATTATATTGTTAAATATATTCCATAATATGGTATTTTTCATTGTAACGTTATTATTAATTATTATTCGAAGAAAATATATTAAAATTATTTATTATTGAGTACTCATGTTCTAGGGAACCCTTCTATCACTGTTGTGTTTGTTTTTTATTTATTTTAATGATATTTCTAAGTTTCAGATATTTTGGAATATAAATTTGTTTTTTTTGTTTTATCACTATGTGAGGGAAATTCATGCAGGTTGACACAATATATTTTTTTACCTTTTACTAGAGGGTTTTACAAGGGTAGAGAAATGTTTATTTATCCTTGTATTGAATCTATGTAACTTTTCATCTCATCTAAGGTGTAAAGGGTGATCTACATTGTTTGTTCATGGTTTTGGAAACTATGAGACAAAATGATATGATATGGGGTTCTATCCATTTCTCTCATAATGTTTTCCCATATTTTTACTAATCATGAAACGATAAAAGTTTAAAATAATTGTGAAAATCAAGATTTTAACAAATTTTATTTTATGTTATATGGACATCATTATTTACCCATATTATTTAGGATATCTTTGGGAATATTCAAAGATATCTTCCTGATCCATCCCTAGAGATTTCTATTCTCTTTTCATCAACATAATATTTATTTATAAGGTATTGTCCCTTTTTTTCTTATAATAACTTCTCTCATAACCATCTTTCATTGATTTTATTTTTCCCCAAAACTCTAACCACTATATGGGTGGTTTATGGTCATGGGTTGGTTTTATAATGGGTATTTGGGTGTTTTGTGTTTGGAGAAACTATTTAATTTATTATTTGTTCTTTTATTATTGAAGGGGATGTGTTATGATATGTTTCATCATGGATGTGGTAGTTTATTCTATAAATTTTCCCACATAATAAATGTCATGTATGATTGAATGTTTTAAATAATTTCTTATAAAATTATATGAATATGGTAAAGCCATGATTGGTTTACTGTGGATTCTAAGTGGTTTTCTATATAGGGAATAGAATGTTATTTAATGGATTTCCAGGTATTATTTTTAAATGATTTGATTGAATTCAAAGTGTTGGTAAAAATTTTCAAGATTCACATTAAAAAAGATGCTCTTATCAATAACGAGTTTATGAATATTTTTTAGGATTTTAATGTTCATATTATAATTTATTGGTTTATAAGTAAAGGATTGAATATTTTTTTAAAGGATTATTTGATGAATGAGGAATGTTTGTCTCTTTTCCAAGAGATTTTTAAAATTATATTCCTTTTAATCATTTTAAAATTACTTTTAAAGGATAATATAATTTCTAAAAGTACTTAATGGTATGTTTTAATGATTTTGTTCCAAATAATTCATTAATGTGATATGTAAAATGTGTAGAAAGGTTTATAATCCAAATATTATTTGGAATCTCCCATTTTCAACTTTATATAAGAGTTATTAAAATTAATATGAGATCATAAATTTATTCCATATATTTTTTATAATCAATTTTATTTTATACCTAATAGTGGGCGTTATATATTTCCGTGCCATTTAGCAATTCTTAGTCTCAGATGAAAAAAGGTGGTTGTATCTTGAGAGGGTGTTGAGGTGATTTGGGGTTTACTTTGAATGAATTTCCATTTATTTATGTGATAATCACATGAATTTTTTTAATCACATCAATTCCCTTATATCATTGGAATACCCGGTGGCTAAGTAAAAGTTTGGGATACATTCTATTATAACTTTTTGTAGACATGTCGGTTAGTTCCCATAGAATGTTGTGCCCTCCAAGGGGGATTATATTGTACTCAATGTGACTAAAACAGAAACTAAGAGGGATATTTTAGTTTTATATAGGGCCAGGTCTATGATATGATGATACAATTTAGGTATCATTCATATAATATTACATATACTTTCTTTTGATTTTTTTTCATATTAATAATTTCATATAGGATAATTTTCTTTTTAATTTTTCTAATCTAACTCATATTTGTTCCACAATTACATTACCTAACAATATTCATTACACATCATTGATATTTTGGTTACTGGTTGTTATTATACATTTCATCAATGGTTTAATTTTTTCATTTATAAATATATTTTAAAAATGGGTTTGGTTTAGTGATTTTAAAGGTAAATTTATGGCTATTTGAAAATATTATCTGAGTAATGTTTTTGAAATGAGATAGGAAAGGGTTGGGTGAGCTTAGGAATTTAAGATTCATATATTTTAGTTTGGGAGTAATTTATTTTTAAAAGGAGAATTTATATATATATATGTACATCATATATTTAATGTGATTGATTGAAACTACATGTGCCTTGTTTTTAAAAAAAATTATTATATTTTGGAAAATAATGGTAATAAATTATGATAGTTATTATAATTATGATTTATCATGTAAATAATATACTTAACCATTATATTAAAACTATAATTTAAGAAATTATATATTGATAGTAATTTCATAAACACTCCTGTGAATGTCAATATGAATTTCTTCTCCTGCATCTTGTATACACATTGGTGTGTGTGTAGTGTGTCTGTATAGTAATTAAGCATTATTTTTTATATTGTGGTCTTGGTTTTGGGTTTTGTTCAATTATTCAATGTATGGATGTTTCATAAGTGGTGAGAAATTTTGGGGCATTTATAGGTGGTGTTAGGGTTTATTGTGTTTTTTTATTCCAATGAATAAATGTATTGGCCTACTCGATAAATTGTATTTCATTTTTCTGAATATTATTTTTATTATCTTTAATATATATATATTATTATGTTTAGTTATATACATTATAATAATTTAATAACCAAATTTTTACATTCATTTATTATGTATCACCGTGAATTTTTACTTGATTAAATTCCAATTTGACTGACTATATTATTTTATATACGTTCATTTATGTTCGTAGATGTCAAATGTTCTGATGGGTCATGAAAAATTCCCAATAATGTATCTGATTATTATTGATTTATTATTATAGTGTGAAATAATTCTGTAGTTCATTTTGATTATACCCATACACTAGTTGACATCACGTATTGAAAGGGAATACCCTTCAGAACCAATTTTGGATTGGATTGAGTAATGAGTTTGAAAAAAATTGGAGAATTCATTAGAAATAGTATGTTAACCAGGTTATAAATAGGATTTATGTTCATGAATTGTTCTCTAATTATTTTCAATGTTTGTTACTATGGATATGGGAATGGAGGAACGCAAGAGGTTAGTGTGGGAAGACTCTATCCTCCCATTTCTCTCCCTGTGCCATTAGTTACAATGTGTAGAAGGGATTTAGTTTTTTATTACTATAATTATTGGATTAAGGTTTGTGATAGTGGTATTTAGATCCCGATAAAAATACTCTTTCTTTTTATTGTATTTGTTTTCATTAATTTAGTTCTTTTACGAAGCACATGAATTTTATATTTGTTAAAGAAAATGTTTATCATGGAAGTTTAAATTTGTCGTTCATATGCATAGTACTTTGTGAAGAATTATTTTATAGTGGAATTGTATGCATTTAACTGTATATTTATTATTAGGAATAATGTATAATCATGAATTCTAAAAGTAGTTAAAGTAGTTTAAGTATTGAAAATGATCCATCTATAAGAGGTTCAAATGTCTTATGTAGTATTTATAGATCAATTGAATTGATTTTGGCTATTGTAGGACTAGTCTTAAATAAAAAACACATATATAATTGAAATATTAAGAATTAAACATTTTTCAATTCAATAAAATAGACCATTAAATATTATTTTCTTTCATGAAGAGTTTTACAAAGACCATATAAATATTTATTTTCAAAAATAAATAGTCATTGGTTACAGAAGTTTTTTAAATGAAATTTAAAAAGAAAAATGTATTTATAATTTTTTAAGATGAGTCTTTTTGAAGAAGGAATTTGAGTAGCTTGGATTTTATTTTGAGAAATTTATGGCATGAAATTATATTTTTTTTATAATATTTTTGTTAGAAAATATCAAGAAATTAGGAAAAATAAAGATAGTCATGGACCCACGTCAACCTCACACGTGGGACCTATGTTCTATCATGTGGGTGGTAGATCAACATGGTTATACATTGTAGCATGGTAGTGGGTATGAATAATACACATATGCATCAAGTATGTGTTTTTATAGTATGAACACAATTGGGTGCTTGGGTGGACTCTAAAATGGTATCTTATAGACCACGTGGGCCATGTGTGTAGTGTATTTGGGTTCTAACCTCGGTTTTATATCTAGTTGTGGAAGATAAATAGAGTATTATACCTAAATATGTGTACAAGTGCAAGAATAATGTTAGATAAGATATGTGGGTTTTATTTTTCCATAACTATAAAAGTTATTGTTATATAAAATTCATCTATTTTTATTAATATAATCAATATAATCAAATGACGCCTCTTCTTCAAGATTAGAAAATTCTTTCACAACATCAAGGCTTATGTTCACATAAAAAATTATATTGTGTGACATCCATAGTTAGAAACAAGTTCTATCATCTGAATACATTCATGATATTTTTTTTTTCATGACAATGATCTAAGGGATTTCTACAAACAAAAATCATACAAAGCTGAAGAGAGTGAACAAATGAGAAATTGATTTATTAAAATTTATATAATATAAGTGATCTTGTACCTCTAATCCTTAATAATAATACTATAGTATGTAAGAATATTCCATCATTGATAGACTCAATCATGTGTGGGAATAAGGATTAAGAGATCACTTGTTCCCCTCCACATCAAATGAGTCAAAATTTTCAGAAGTAAAAAATAAATTAAACACTTATATATTTTTAAATTTTTTTCTTCCATCACACATTTTGAAACTATGAGTTTATTTGGTCATCCTCTTCTATAAATTCCAATGGGACTAAGCATTGAAAAGCAGTTTTCCTCGGATTTTCCATATGATATGTCTTTTTATCAATGAAAAATAGGGAATCCATGAGACAATTGATTCTCAAAGAGAATATCTACTTATAAAATAACCACAAAATGAAAATGGAACCCCTGATACTCTTTGATTACATAAATAACTATAGAGATCATGTGTTCACACAATTTCATGTGACGAAGTATGAATTGTCTTTGTGGATAACTAATAAAAAGAAAAAAATGAAGAATAAGGTATATATCATATGAATGAATTTTCATGATGTGAAATTTATTTCATGGAAAATATATTTTCCAAAGATGAAAATTTTTGTGAAGAGTTTTCCCAAAATACAAGATGACACTATTCATCATGAGTAAGAATATGAATAATGTGAGTTTTTTTCACATAAAGGAGAATAAAAAACACATAGAGAGATTACAATTGAAGTGAGAAGATATCATGAGAACATTAAATGATTAATGATCATGAAACATGAATGCATGAATTTAATTATGAAAATAATATTAAAAAATTAAAATAATTTTTCAGGGAAATATTGTTACCATTATTATGAAATATGAACAATATGTAAAGTTAACATAATTTTCATATAATTGAAATAAAAAACAATTATAGGATACAAATATTTTGAACTATATTATCAAGATGAATCTAGAACTAAAACTTAGTGATTTGTATATTAAACTATGGATTAGGTATCACAAGAATTATTAGAGATTGACTAATCAACGTTTAGTTGAGTGTAATTTGAGTCAGGAAGATGTTCTGATATTACCAATCTGTATCCCATTTATATTATTTTAACTAAAAGAATAATATAGGTATCATATTAGAATGTTCTATTCATAGAATGTCATTGGTTTGATTCAATTTGAGTAAGATTTCCTGAATTAATGTGTTTTATTAAAGAATATTAGTATTACATAACTGGTCACATTATGAGGGAAAGGCCAACATCCTGTATTATTATTATTTTAATATAATTATTTCATTATACGTTTTTAGTGAAAAATATTAATCTAAAAAAATTCTATTTTCATATCATTAATTAGATAATAAAACGGGATTATTATGTTTGGGGGATAATAAACACTACAAATTGAGGATGTACTCATCCACATTAGGGGTGAACCTCATTTAAAATAAATTTTATATTAATCCATTAATGGATTTTGAGCATGTTTGTTAACCATATGTGAAGAACATAAGATAACCAATCAATGAATACCTGAAAGTACTAAAATGGGGGATACGAGTTTATAATTTATAAAAATTCATCCATTACTGATTCACTCCACCCCACGCCAATGTGGTCATCCAAATATGATCCTAACAATTCATATCTGAACGAGCCACACATTTGATTGTATTGTCTAATTTTAAGCTCATTGAGTATTTGATATATCTCTTCTGAATTTAGAATAGGTATTCATATGGAGGAGATTTATATGTTACATATCATAAATCTATCTTATTAATGACCTTAAAAAATATATAATAATGAATTAAAATGATAAATAATACAAATATATTATGCAAACATGAGGTTGAATTAATTTTCTAATTTATTATTTCATTGATGGAAAATTCAAATAATTGAATAAAAGATTAGGTTGTTTATTCTACTAAAAACACAATGAAAATATTTAAACACCATGTATTTATCCATCCATAAATAATGACAAGGAAATAGAAATATCTAGTTTAAATTATCTTAAAAACATTCAATTATTAGTATAAGAAATCATATATATGGGTAGTTTATAGTTGAATGATTATATACTTTAAACGATATGTAGAATATGATTCCAAAAATAAATATTCCATTTTAAATATGGCTCATTAAATAGAATGGAGGAATAACTGACTAAACATGATGAAAATATATAAAACACAAATAAATATTTTTGAAGAATAAATACAAGCCAATATAAAGATCTCTAAAAAAATATCCAAATAATAATGGATTTTTTAACATGAATAATGTCATCATGTTCTAAATAGTAGTGGAAAAACATTTAGAGAAATGGGATACCACTAATAAATGTGAGAATAGTTACGAAGAATTAGAAGAGTGAAATACATCATATATATCAAGAAATGTCAACTTGAGATAATAGTAAATGAGATCAAGGAACATGACAACATGTTATAAGAGAAACAAAAAATGCATGATGAGGAATTTATGAAGATAATGAAATAATATTAAGATAGTATAATGTCATTTAAAAATGATAAGAAAAATCCTTAATATGAAATTTATTATTTTTTAATTCAAACTAAAAAATTATATGCACACTATAGCTTAGTCATAAAAAAATTATATAAGAGTTCTTAATAAAATTTTTACTTGAAAAAAAATTCTAAAGAGGGTTATTTATCTTAAAATTACATTACATAGAAGAAGAAATAAGTTAATATCTTTTAATATTCAATCTCAATAAGTATCTAACTATAATTTTTCATCCACCATAAAATTGTTGTTTTTTTTATCATGATATTATGAAAAGTTAATGTTAAGAATAAATATATGTGTGAAAATATTGATGATAAAATATAATGAAGATTCCAGAACTAAATTTTTAGTGAATAAATAAAATAATAAAATAAATTAGTCCGATAGAGAATCACATAAAAAGATAAAAGAATAAATAGAAACAAAAATCTTGTCAATTAGCCCATAAAATTATTCAAATGTATAGATCTGGATTTCTGGTGAGAATTGGTTTTTAGATAGATTAGGGTGTATAGAATATGGTTTTCGGTCTAATATTTCAGTTTCTAAAAATCAATCAAAACAAATATCATGGTGGAAAACTAAATCATAATGAAAATTTCACTGAATGATATAACGAATCCAACTATTATAAGTAGATATTAATGCTTGAAGAACCTATATGGTATTTTTAGTGGTAGTGGTCATAGTTGAGAGGTACTAATGTACAAATAATTCAAGACTACTAATAAAAAAATTAAATAGAATATATAAACAAATATGACGACTTCATAGAAATATACATTGGGAAATAATTAACATAAACTATTTATAATTAAAATTCCCATGATGGTTTCAAAGAACACATGTATGTCAAACTAAGGTGAAAATTCAAAAGAATGATGATTCTCAACAATGTACTAAAAAGTAATAAATGGTGTTGTACCAAAGATAATAAGATTATTATTTTGGGGAAGAAGGTGTTACACCTACATTCACTTTAAGAAAGCAATGGATATGGAATTAATAGAGGCAAGATAATGAAATAAATGTCGAAATTATCAACAGATAAAAAATAATATGGCTAAAATGGTAAGTAGTTTTATTCAGATGAAATATAATACTACTAATCATTGAAAAAAAATTCAAAGTGTTATAATTGAAATTTTTCTTCTAGAATCATATAGAGGAAATAAAATTGACGAAGTAAGGATGATGGTAGATACTAAAGAAAAAAAGAACATTCAAATAACTAAAAAATAAATGATAGGTTTTAAAAAAATTGACCTAATAAACTCATGTTTTATATATAATTTAATATAATTCTAGAAATATATCATATAACTTTTCATTAATAACTCCATATTAATAGGTGATGTGTAAAAAGATCGATAAATAACCATGTTATAAATGTCCCTTAATCGATAATATAAATAAAAAAATTATAAAAAATTTGTTATTCTTAAGAAAATAATTAATTATAAGATTCCAAATAATTTTAAAAAAAACTAGTAGAGTAACCTTTAAGAATGAACCATCACATAGAGTTGAGAAGAAATGATTTTCATGGGTGATTAGAAATTCCCTGCCCTATTTCAATTATTATGAAATAATGGTGACCCACATATTTCCAGTATACATATTTTTTATTCATTACATATAAGGAATTCATGGTGATACATTTATTTAAGGGGTTAACTAAAATAAATATTATATTATTATATATAAATGATATAATATTCATTCGAATATAAATGTAAGAAACAATCCATTATTAGTCTATCTATTAGAATCTTGAAAATTATATATTATAAAAGATAAATGATGAACCATAATGTAGATGACCTATAAAAACTCCATTCATCTAATGATACGAATCCTAGGATAGAAATGAAGAATTTAAGATAATGACATCTGCACATCACCTCTAGTCGGCCCCAGTTGGGGATTAGAACCAAGGGTGTTCTAATATCACAATATGGGAGGTGTTGTTCTTTAGATGAAACAAGATTTGGAAATATAAATAATCAACCAAAAAATTGAAGAAATAATAAAAATATTGGTTAAAAACTAACACACATGAATTTATATAGTAGAACTGATAAAAATAAAATAATGCCTCTAATGTATATACACAAAAGTAAAGCAAAAGGGGGGACACAAAAACTATCCCAAATCTCGAGCTAGTAATTCCCATCACAGTATGAGAAATCCTCCTCGAAACCTGTACATAGTTTTATACATGTATGGTTAGCATACAAGTAAACTCATTATGAAAAAATGCCAATCACGCACATGTGAAAGAATCATATTAATTCTCCTCTGAGAACACAATAAAACCAAACAATACCTAAATTGTTATACTAACCATCCCAAACTCACAAAGGTATGGTCACTAGATAATGCAATCTAAGTATTAAAATATGATATATATGAAATAAATGAAAGGGTCCCATAACACACATTTCCACTTGTATGCAGCTCTCACCTAATTACATAAGTCATTGTGCTCACATCCCTTCCACATATCACATTAAATCATTCCTACACACACCTGGGCCGCACAACACATCCTGCTCACACACAGATGGGCCTGATTAAACATCCCACCCGCACACACCTAGGACACTCAAGATATCTTTCCTGTAGACACTTGGTCCTCCCAACACAACACATCTAATCCCAAATACACTTAGTATGTAAAGTCACAACTCATCCCAAAGACACATGGGAATCAAACCACCATTACTACAAACACATCATCTATCACACCATTACCAAAGATACATGGGCCACAATCCACTTTTCATGAAAAAACATGGGCTATCACAACCACAATCTAGAGCACTAATAGACATCTAGCCATCACAACCTATTCTATACCTACCATGCATGAAAGAGAGAGTGGAAAAGAGTGGGTATCAGAACTCCACACCCGATGTTGGTAAAGAAATACTCCCACCTAAAGATGGGGGGCGTTAAGAATGTAGTTCTCAAGTAGGGTGGGGTGACTATATAAATAAAAATGAAAATAAATGAATATATAACTATATTTATGATACCAACAACTCAATCCCAACCTATGGGATAACAAAAAAACACTATATGAAAACATTGTCAAATTTGTTTCCACCTCTAAATGCGCTACACCACATATCAATCCATAAATACCATTTCACATTCCCAACAATCTGATTTTACCATTTTTATTCCACTAACCATATCAACGGAAGCCATTCCAATATTTATTAATCAATGGTTTATTCATTACATTACATCCTAGGATGTAATCAGGAGTGAAACACTTCAAGGAGCATAGTAACATTCATTAAGGTTATAAAGATACAGGTTTAAATAACCCACTTCACATTATGGGCATATCATACCATGACCTCTAATAATCAGGTGAATCATTATGGAAGTTATCTATTAAAAGGCCCTTGGAAATATCCTAGAAAAACACTATTATGATTCATAAAACTCATCATCCATTTCATCATATCATCCAAATATTCCCCTAGTACACAACCCCGACCACAATCACCTCAACAAACATACTAAGGAAAAATACATATTTATATTTAACAGGGAATCCCTTACATAATTACACTTTTTAATTTAGGGGTTCTCATAGAAATTGTATAATCATTGGGATTTAATTTATTAATAGAATATATGTAGTTAACCAATTATTATATATCAGAAATAAAAAAACTAAACAGCATGAATTATATAAAACATTAAGTGTGAAATAAATGACCTCCAATGCACATGATTTTCATTAGATAGTAATCCCATAAAAATCACAATATCAACCCTAAAAATAAGATAGATAGATCATGAATCACTGTTTGTATACCCATTTATATTGACTTCTAAACCAATAATATAATCATTATTAATCTTGAATCAACTATATTAAGAAGGTAAAACAAATATATACCCATTATAAATGATTAAAAATTAAGACGGATTAAGAAAATCCTACATGGATGATGCATGATCAACACTTCCTAGTTGCACTAATAATAGTGGACCACCAACAACATGTAACCCTCTAGAGAAACGTGAACTGATTTAATTAGCCTGTCCCAACAAATCCTATTTGAATTGGGATATGGAAATTCTCATAGATAGATAAAAAATATGGGATTAACAAGAGGAAATATATATCATATTTAGGAATATATAATCTACACCATGGGATTATATACAGTTTTGATTTTACATTAACTGAGGGTATAACAAAGACTATATTTTTTGACCATTTCAACAAATTTTGACTCTTAGGGAAATAAAGATATTATTTAAATCCTTTGATTCAGTATCAAATACGTTTAAATTTAAAATTAAATCAGTTTGCATTAATGAAAGACATAAAATATGGGAAAATTGAAAAAAGTGGAAACAAAGTGTAGGAGGAACCACTAGAGAGACACCACAAGGCAAGGAACCACCAGATTACTCACCACCAGTGAGGAACCAAAGACAAAAAACCACCCGTGATCCACTTCTAGATGAGGAACCACTAGGCCAGGAACTTCCAACCATGCATCCCCTATTACTCACCTATAGATGAGGCACCGCTGGACGAGCGACCACCATTGAGTGACCATCAGCAAGCCATCACTAGGATAACACACCACCAGTGAGCCACCACCTGGGTGACACACCACCAGCAAGCCATCTCCAGAGAGATACACCACCATCAAGTCACCACTAGGGCGAGACACTGTTAGGGTGAGCTACCTATAGAGAGGCACCACCAGAAGTAGAAACTACCAATGTGGTACACAAATGGGATGAGGCACCTTTTAAAAAAATGGAAAACTAGGATTTGGAAAACTTTTAAAAATCAGTCACTTTTGAAAAATCTCATCAACCCCCCCCCCCAATCTCCCTAGACACATCAAACTATTAAAATTCAAAAATTTAATGTACTGTAACAGTCCAAACCATTACATCAGATACTTCTCAATCTATTCCTATGTATAGAATTCAAAACCATCCCAATTGGAATGAGATGAAGGTTCTTAAAAAACTACACCTCAATGTACCTTTTCAAGGATCTCATCGTACTTGAAATAGGTTTATCAAATAAACATTTCAATGCTCAATGATAAACCACCATGTGTTGTATGAATGTTGGAGTGGAAACCTCTACACCCAAGAACACCTCCTTCGACATTTTCAAGCCAGTCCTTATCATCATAGTTTTTTTAAATGTAAACCTAATAGAATAGGAAACACACTACACAAGAACAACATCCAAAACATCTTAGACACACATATCTAGAAAATATGTCCTCTTTATCGATGTACTATCTACTATTGGTATTACAAACTCTCCCACAATAGTTTAATCGCATCGTAGTTTATGTGTCTCAATTAAGAATCACGTACTCCCTTTTTCATACATCATGAAATTATCATAAATCACACCACAAAAATAAAAAAAGGTAGAACATCTCCTCTCTTAATTTACAAGGATCATACATCACATCACAATGAAAAATAGAATGAGGAAAAACTGGGGAAAAACATCGGTTGCTCAGCACACATAGACTTTTCTCTCTCCCATTCACTCTCATCAAAGACATCATAGCTCCACAACACATAAACCAATGTAATGGTTCATCAATATAGTTCCTTCTCTGATAATCATAGATCCATAATGGTCAACCCACAAACATCGTTTCATCCTTGATATATGACTCTCCCCAATCAATGAAATGTGAGTCATCGTGAAGATACCGATAAAGCTAAGAGATGGAAAATATTTCATGGATCCTATCTTAGTACAGTGGGAATTAAAACTCGTATTCCACCTCGCAAACTCATCCAAAAATATAAATTTACCAATCAATCCATGGACAAATCTTGTTCCACAAATGAAACCTCTACATCCCACATCATGGGGAATTTTTCTAGAACATGTATCCTCCAACCTCGAACTCAAAGGGCCTCCTCATATAATCATTATAAGAATTATTTCGTTCCTATGATTCTTTAATCATCTCATGAAAAAGATAAAATGTCTTTTTTTGTGCTCTACACCACATCGGGACTGTGAATAGTTGTGTCCCCAACCTCTATCCAACATGACAAAGATCGTAACAGTCTTCCCTACAATTCTTCAAATGGATCCATGAAAATAGAATACTGATTGTTATTATTATTAAAAAACTATACCAAAGGGCTGTTTCATACACAATACCAACCAAATTCCATAATATATTCCCTCAAATTTTCCTACAATATCAAGATAGTATGTTCTGTCTTCCCATATATCTGATGGTAGGAGGCATTATTGAGGTATAATTGAGATCCAAAAGCATGTTGTAATCCCCTCCAGGGATGTGAGGTAAATTATAAATCATGATCTGAATCAATGGAATTAGGTACTCTATGAAACCCCAAAACCACGTCCACATACAACTTAGAAAAGGAAAACATTGTTCCCAACTCCCTAATTAATATGAAGATGTATGATATCGACAACTGATCCCCTATCCCCCAGATAGTTTCACATATGGCCTGATCTATGGGTAACATTAGGATGAAATAAATCAAGATAGCATACCATTTAAACTCAAGAACATACAAAGGATATGAAAAACAACCAGGAACAGAGTGATATGCCATTAACTACTGGAATACTATTCACATCACTACAAACTCTACCACTACCCGTTTCATCCTAGGCCACAAAAACTGTATATTTAGGCCATTGTACATATTGACAACACTTTGGTGTACCGAAAAAGGTTAGATATGAAACACATGAAAGACTACATCACACAGTACCACCAGAAAAAACAAATTCCAATTAAAAAACATCTTTGTTTGGCCATCCTCTTACCATATGTCCAGAGCATAACCATGGATACCATGATTGAACATCACCTTTGCCTTAGGATCTCCCAACTTAGACTCGTCCAACTACTGCATCAGAGAAAAATAATCCTTCATCAAAATAAAATAGCCTTTAGCATCTTCTAAATTTTTTCCTATGTGCAAGGTTGTCAACTCCTCCATCATTCTCCAACCATTTATAGATTTTCGAACAGAACATCCTTCTGTGACTTTATTCTTCAATATTCATCCAAAAAATTCCCCTTAAATAAGGTATAGAGGATCTCAAAATTATTATCTAAAATGAACTCCATCAACCTAAATTTTCATATATTAAGGTCACACTAGAAAAATATATACCTCAAACACTTATGATCAGTGAAGACCATAAAGCACACTCCAATGAGTTAATTCTCAAACATCATTAGTGAAAACAAATATCCTTCTAGATCTAGATTGTTGGTGGAATAATTATTATCATGGGGATGTAAATTCTTATACGCATACATGATCACCGCTCTATGTTGCATTATCACACATCCCAAAACTAGACATGAAGAATAAAAAAACCTCAAACATTACCCCTTCCATAGGAAACAGGGCACTACGACACTAATGAAATCCCATTTAGTAAACTAGATTCTTCCATACCCTAATCACTCCACATAGAATCTTGGACATTCCTTGTCAATGATGTCAATGGAGCTATAACTTGAGATAAATTAGGTACAACCCTCTGATAATAGCATGTGATAAATTGAAAACAATGAATCAATGACACATTAATGGGTGTTTCTTATGAAATAACTACATCAAACATCAATGTGTGTACTACCACACAATTTCGATACACTACATGCTAAATTAAATTCACCTCTCATATCCAGAACATACTCTTTTCCAACATTCTGTGGAGATGGTGGCATCGAAAAACATTCATGTCAGTTGAGATATTCTTAGCATGCTCCTCCTCTATCATAAAGAAGATTAAAATTTCATCAGAGAATATGATGAAAAATATGTCCTGGTACTCACAGAAAATGATGCTCATAATCCCCATAAACATAGATGGGGAATTTATTACACCAAATAGAATGACTACAAACTCAAATTTCCCATACCAACATCTGAAGGCAGTTTTTTGGATATCTCTCTAATTCACCCTTAATAGAAGATATCCCGACCACCTGTCTATCATAGAAAATAACCCTTCCACTCTCAGATTATTGAAAATATTTTCTATACATAGAATAGATAATGTTTTTTTATTGTCACCCAATTCAAACTTAGGTAGTCTATACAAAACCTCAGACCACTATCTGCCTTCTTTGCGAAAAAATGGATCACCCCATGATGATACTCTGCATCAGATATAACCCTTTTATATCATATAATATATATTAATACTTAACTCCAAAACTACTTAAGGTTATATTTTATGTGGGTCCATAGATATTGGGGAAGCACCAAGAAGCAAATCAATCCCAAACTCAATATCACATCTAGGGGGTAACATTACAAAATCCTTATGGAAAACATTAATGATCTCCCCAACGGCCTGTGAACCTCATCCATCGCATCATTGACTTGTTATATTAACATGTAATCCAACAAGTAAAGAAATGAATCGACATGTTGGCTTCCCACGTGGAATCAAATCTCACCGATAAAAACCACTGATTGACTTTCCATGTCCAAAGACACGGATCTCAACTGAAAGCAGTAGATAACATCCTGTGGGGAATTAAACCATTCCAAGTCAATTATGGCGTCATATGGATTCATTTTTAGCAGTAATAAATCCCTTTGTGACTGATTCTCTCCCATCATAAATCTTCACCATTGGTACATATAAACCATTCTCGTCTATCTTGTGAATAAAATACTTAACAATAGGGGAACACGAGCCTCTCTATTTGTAGACCCTGATTATGTGATAGAGTGGGTGTAACAATAGATTTCAAATATCCTGAATTAAACATGTTTCAAATAACGGTACATAACACACCAGTCATACATCTACTGATCTCAATCCCCATAGGAACTGCGGCCTCCAATACATGCAATTGACTATGACCAGCTCCCCTAACTCTCAATTGGTGACCACCTCCATTGCCATGCCTGGGTCATGGTCCCTAAACATCTGGAACATATAAAGTGTGCCACTTCTAGTTCCATCACTCCTCAATGGAAAAAAATCATGTTCCCCTGCTACTGAAACAGTATACCTAGAAACTGCTATTGAATTGGACATAAAACCAGTCCACCTCCACAAAACAAATCATTATGAACTAATAGTCAATTTCTCTAGAAATGGTTTTGAACCACAAAAACAAAACACACTATAAAAAATATCCCAGGAAAAGAATGGAAACTACTTTCACCAGAAGTCCTCAAAATAATTTACTATATTGAATCCTTTCTTGTCAAAACCTAGATGTCCCAAGAACCTAAGATCTGACAATGAAAACTATTCCTATCAAGGAACTATTCTATATCCCCTCTCATGGTAATACTCCTCTTGAGTGCATCCTCTATATCACCTCTTCTTTCTTTTAAACCTCTAGATACATTGGAAATGTACATGTTGTAACAACATACTAGGTAGGAAAATGGAGTTCCTTCTAATAAATTATCTCACAAGAATATTCATCTAGAAAATGATCTTGGAAAAATCACATAATCTCCATGAACGTGATTCACAAATCCTACACTAACACACTTTTCTCCAAGGGGGGGGGGTAGCTTCTGCCTCTCCTTGTCCATCATGGTAGATGATAGGAACTCCTCCAAGAACACCTTCTGGTAGTCTTACCACAAAACGACTACCTCATTCCACTCCCCTAGATACATCATCCACAACTGACATGAAACTCCTCACATATGACTAAGAACAAATGAAAGATAGTACTCCATTAGGGCCCTAGTTAAACTAAAAGAGATAACAAGTTCTTCCAACCCTATTGTTGTCTCTACATCAAAAACACATACAATGTACATCCCCAAATAATTTTATGGGAAGGTGGGAAATATCCTCCACCACTAATAACCATCCTCAACTAGATTAACCCTACATAAATAAACCAGATCAATATGTTCAATATCCACTACCCCAAGTGACACATGGATGATGATCAAGATCAATAACTGAGAATTAATCAATGGTTTTTTAATCCCAATTAGTATTGAATCATTATTAATAGTTCTATTAACACATTTAATTAATTTAATTCATTTCAACCATAAAAAAATTAAAATAAGAACAAAAGACCATATGATGCATGTGCCTTTCATAGGTCTCTAATAATGTGACCATCACATTACATTCATTAGCATTACATAAATTGTTTAGAGTAATTATAACATTATACAAAATATTCCCATTGATCATACTAGTATCATGCCATTAAAAACATGAAAACGAAAACATTGATACATGACTGAGCTAAATTATCTCCCCCTAGTTTCTTCTCAGCTAGAACCCTTCTTAGACAAATCAAACATAATATATATCATCATAACATAGGTATAGAAACATAAAAAAGGGTGATCTCAAATGATCAGTAAGGGTAACATATGAAGATTTCTAAGAACAATAATAAGAATATGGTTATTAGAACATGATCATGAAAATAGAAGATCATTCAATTCATATCAAAGATCATAAACATGGAGAATGATATAAATATTTTCATTTCAAAAGAATTTAATCATATTGAAATAATGAACATTATCCATGATAACATAAAATAGGAATAAATAATAAATTGTTCAAAAAACATAATCATATATAATGATTTATATATTCGTTAATCCTTTTCTTTCGATACCATATTAGTGGGAAAGGTATTTTACATAACTATGTTCACACCCTATTCCAGCCCTATATGACAGAACATTTTTAACCCCCCGATCTAGCACTATATTTCTAATCCAAGTTCATTTACGATTCTATCCCCATAATAAATAACCGAGTCAAATTCATGTTCCATCCATCTCCATCTCATGAGATAAAAATAATAACACAATTCATTTTAGGGGGATAGAGATCCCACCCTGATCATTGTGAAATCATACATGCATGTTCCATATGATAATAAGTAATCATATCATAAACCAATAAATGAAATTATTATTAAAAACATGTAATGATATGATAACCTACTTTAAATGATAGATTTAAGAATCATTTCATTATAATCATAACCCATGCATTGAAATGTGTTATTAAATTATGTAACTCAAGAAAGAGAAATGTGTTTCAAAAACATAATTCCACCAAAACCTAACCCATATAGGGAAATAATATGAATTGAAATATTAAATTAAATTCCATATAAGGGAATGAGTTACAACAATGGATGATATCTTAAATTATAAACAATTTTTAAAAACATTAAATATGTTTCTGTCAAAATAAAATCTATTCATTGTTAGACACTAGTTTTTAAATCCTAAAAACATTGTAAATTCATTTTCTTTGAAAATTGATTTGAAAATATATAAAAGATGCATTGAAAAAATTAAATTTTTATAATAAAATTTCTCGGAATATTATCATCAAGGATCATTAGAAATTATTTTTGAAAACATATTTTAAAATATGGGTTTTCAACTAAAATAGATTTCTATCTGAATAGATAAAGACAATAATATTTTCATAAAAATATTTTATTAATTATATTATTTACCAAGTCATGGAAAATGTTTCTAATTTAATTAAATATAATTAATAAATATAGTTAAATAAAACTCATTAGGGTTCATGAGAGGTGGATCATAATATTCCCTCAATGATACATTATCATTAACAAACATGTAATGTGATGAGATTGTCTAAAAAAAATAACGACATGGTAAACTGGTTCCATAATCAACATGTAAGAAAACAAACAAAAATAAAGATAAAAAATCATTAAAATAACTACATTTGTGATATAAATTTTAAAATGGAATTATACATCCGTTGAAAAATACTTTCAGTGCATAACAAAACATGAGTCCAAAAAAAGAAAATTGTGAATTTTTTTTTCCAATTTTGTATATTTTGAAACATAAACCATATGAAATAAATATAATAAAATATAAATTTAATTTCCTATAAATTTATTTATATTAATTATTTAATACATTTATTGTCATTATACACTTTTCACAATAATAACTGGTATTGAATAAAGCATGTATCTCACCAAAATAACAAGTGAGATAAAATCCCCTTACTTTTTTTCTTGACTCCTATCAGACTATTTAAAACAACCAATATAATAAATATAAATATTTAATAATAATTTAAAAGAACCATATTATAATATCTAATTCCATATATGTTTTTATCATCACATTATATTGAAAAGTTCTATCAATCATATGTTAAGGTTTCACTTCGGGAAATATTTATTTTGTTCTTCATATGTGTTTTACTTTTTTATATCATTGGTACTTATATTAATATCATTATTATTTATTTTAAAACAATATTTAAATATCATTTAAATTCATCATATCTTTATTATAATATTATATATAATATATAAAAATAATATTGAATACACCGTTCATTGAGATGAAATCCATACGTAGGCATGGACGGTGTTTCCATTTTTAATATTATATTGAAAGAATAAAATAAATGGAATATATGTATAAGTATATATTATAAAAATATAATATAATTATAATTTTATATATATTATATATTTTCACTAAACCCACCCTTAATACATTCTATGTAGTGTTCAAATGAATCAAGTCGCTTTGAGGGGAAAGTAGTCCAAACTTCCTCAAACGAAATTTTACATATTTACATGAAGTGGAAATTAAAAATGGATATGTCTTGTAAATGAAATAAATAATATTAAATAAATATTAAATATATATATAAATATATAAATAAATGGATTGTCCATCATAATTTACACCTAAAGGTACGTTAATGAAAAAATTAACAGTCGTCAATTCATGAGGCGATACTTCATTGTACTCATAGACTATATTTTCATTACACATTAGATTTAAGTGTGTGGAAGTGTCAGTAAAACCAGATTTTCGGAGCCTATATGCGGCAGTGCTTTCTCCATTTCATGGGTTTAGGGTTTCGTCTCAGTTTTCTTCCCCTTCCCTCCTCCGGCATGGCTCGTGTGGCTCGGCGTCCGCATCCTTCGGCTCAACATCGGCGTGGTTCGGGGTGGAGCCTTCCGGCTTCGTGTACAGGAGGGGTTCTGGTTTCGTCTCAGCATGGTGAAGTCTCTTGAGAAATCTCGGCTTCATCTCAGCACGGTGTGGATCTTGCAAGGGTCAGGATTCGTCTACCCTGGCATGCCGACCCGGCGAAGTCTCAAGCGAGGTCTTGGCGCATCTCATCGTTGGTTCTTGGATCATCATCAGCCTCGAAGTGGCGCGGAGGGGGAGGTTTTATTTGTTCTACTTCCATCATTCAATCAGGTCTTCTACATGTTTGATTTTTGTGATTTTTGAGTTCTACATTGTTTTCGTTGGATTGGTGAATTTATTGGAGTGGTGGATCTGAAGCGAGGTTTCTAAGAGTTTTTAAATTTTGTTGTTTGGTGGCTATCAGTTCTCAAGAAACTCTGGTGTCAGCCATTCTTTTTTTTGGTTTTCTGCCCCGTCTTCTTGGTGTCATTTGGATTCCTCATCCTCTCTATTCCCTGCTATGGCCTCATTTCTATCCGTGCCTCTCTGAGGAGAATCGAGTGCGGGGTGACGCCGATGTTTTGGGATGTGGGTTCGAAGGCTGTCAGTGTTCATGGTGTGTTCTTTCTTCGGGGAGGTGGCAAGTCTATCTGGTTCTGGTGTGACATTCTTGGTGTCGATGGTATACTCCGGCATTTCCATTTCCATCAAATAGGTTTGATGACAGATCGTAGTTTCTGATGGCGCAGTCAGTATGCAGTGACATTGGTTTCAGCTTTTCTACAATGAAGATAGATTTTGTGGTTTGACGGTGAAGATGGTTTCCGGTGGTTTGACATTGATGAAGGTGATGATTTTATCTATTGGCGACGAAGACCGAGCTGTGATGATGGTCGACGGTGTCAGGCATCTCGTGACAATGGCGACCGAGGCATGATGATGGATTGTTTGATTCAAATATTATATTTTGAAATGGTTTTACGTTTTTGCGGAACATTGGATCCTTGGACAACATTGATGGATGCAGTTGAATTCATGAAATGGCGGGACTTTTTGGATTTTGAGATAGCTAGGTTGTGGTGGTTTTGAATCTTTTTGAAGTTTTGGCTAGATGGAACTGTGTTAAGGTTCACACTTAGCCTTTAAAAGTGTTAGAAAAAAATATGGATATTGTTAGTAAAACCCATATAAAAAATTACCATTATGATTAGTATACTATATTTGTTATAAAATCATGGAATAAAGGGAGTGTATGGGGTGGATAAGGAAAATAAAATAATGGAGATCGAAAGAAGGTGTTACCTCTTAATCGGCTAACTTCTTTTGGTTATTTAAATTCTTCTAAATGGATTATTTTTTGTAAAATGGTATGATTATAGGATTAATGTTGGTATTTTTGGATGTGTATTAGAAAAATATTGGATAAATATAAGTGGTTTTATTGTTGTGAAGAAGAGGGAGTGGTGGTGGCCTTTTATAGGAGATTAAGAGTTACACTTTTGTAAATTTTTTAAGATTGAATTACTCACACAATTTTTAGGTTGATATTGAATCCAATAATCATCCAAATATTGGAAAATTACATATATGGTAATAATATTTCCATTAAATTTCTTTAAAAATGTATAGGTATTTTTGGTCCTTATGGTTATAGTTTAGTTTAATTTTACCATAATCGATGCAATTAATTTTAAACCCCTTCAATAATATATTTAGAGAATAACTATGTTTACCCTATTAAATCATATAATCTATTTTGATTCAAAATATGGAATCAATTTTTCAAAAATCCAATCATATAAGTGGAATAAATTAATTTAAAATTAATCTCGATGTGCGGTCGACAATGAGGGGCATTAATGTGAAAACATTCAAACAATGGCAATGTTTTTATATTCATTTTCAATATGAAATTTATATCAATGACATTTACTGTAATAATTGATAAAAATATAATTTAATTAACATTTGAAGAAAATTTTAAATATAATATACCCTTATAAAAAAATCAGACCAAAATTCAGTTTTTTATTAAAATCCACCATTTTCACTATTTTTCTAGAAATGATTTTTCTCTGAAAAATCCCGAAACATCCACTTACGATAATTTTTAATTTATAATTTAAAAATAATATTTATTATATCAAATTAAATTTATAAATGTGTCTATCATTAATTTTATTATCATTCATAGAAGGACATTAAAAGTTTTCCATTCGAGGAAACTGTATTTTTAAACATATATAGTCTTTACCAAAAATAATTATATCATTTAAAAACTATAACAATAAAATGATGTTTCATAGAAACATCTTTGTTGGGTGTAACATATGTCAATTCAATTTTACATTTAATGTATATCAAGATGATGTTACATGTAACATAAAACAATTCAATTCCATTGAAAAATAATTCATTACATAGTTCATTGAAATGCGTAAATGTAAATTTAATTTATTCAAGAGAAAAAATGGTCCATAAAAATTTAAGGTGTTATATTATACCCCCTTAAAATGAACTTCTCCCTCGAAATTCATCACTCGGGTTAAGAAATGGGATACTTATGATTCATTTTATCATCAGGTTCATACATAGATTCCTCTTACTACTGATTTCTCCAAAAAACATTGATCATGTGAGTTTTCTTATTTCAACCAAAATTCCCTAAACGGTCTAGTATTTAAAATGATTGTTCCTCTTAAGTCCAATACCACATCAGGGATATGACATTTTAGTTAGGTACATATAAAGTTTAGGTATGTTCATCCTCAAAAGAGATACATGGGACACATCGTGGAATCTAGTGAAGTTTTGAAGAAGTTTTGAGTGATTGGATACCATCACGATAAAATCAAGAATATAATAGGTAATGATGTACATAGGGATTAGTTTCCTTATATTCCATAATCTAAAAAAAATTTTACATGGTGATATCGGAAGAATCACATTTTCACTAACTTCATATTATATTTCACACCAATTTTTATCATTACAACATTTCTTTTAGGCTTTGATCTACCTTGATATACTGTTGAATTGTTCTAACCTTCTCGACAATTTATTCAGTGATCTGATGTCCCAATATCATTATTTCTCCAACATCATCCAAGAATGTTGGAGCTCTACACATCTTCCAATATATTGACTCATAATGTTCCATCTAAATTATTTAGTAAAATATATTATTTTAAGATAACTATACTAGATGAATTTTTTGATCCCAACAACAATTTAAATGAAGAGAACATCATCTCATTAAATCATCTAGGGTTTGACTTGTTATTTTAGACCAACCATATTTATTATGATGATAATGTGTGTTGAAAATAAATTAAATATCGTGTGCATCATAAATAATACACTATATCATTGAGGTAAATTGTGTATCCTGATCTGACACAATGGAATGTGGTACTCTAAGAAACCTCATCACGTCCTTAATGTTTATCCTGGAATGATAATCTAGAGAGAGTATTCTCTAATGGAGATGAATTTTGATGACTTATAATGGGTATAGACTATCACCAATATATCATTAAACACATTATATGTTCTGGGAAATCGAAAAACAATATCCATAGTTTTGTTCTCCCATTTCTATTTTGGAATGTATAATAGTTGAAACATCCCTTTACACTTTTTTTACATATGCATTAACTTTATGGAATACCCTGAAAAAAAAAAGACAAAATGTACGATATCCCACATTATATCTTCCCCCATAATTATTATTTCATGTACCCATACATCTTATTGCTTCTATGATGAATTGATAATGAAGAACAAGGAGATTCTATTCACAGATCCTTTTTCATATCTGATTTGGAATGTATACATGAATGGTTCATAAACCATATCATTCTATTCATATCAAGGTTAAAATGTAGAAATTTTCTAAATTTATTTTTAGAGCTCGTTATTTTACATCTGAGCCTACTTCATCATTAATATGATAGAGGGTTAAACATTCATTTTAGAAAAATAACATTGTTCCCATTTCATTTGGATTTTAATATCCATCCTTTAAATATACCAAGATATTGGATCATTTTTTACCCTCATCATGGATAATTCGACATGAGCCTTCTGATTCAAAGCATCCTCCACCTTGTTCACTTACCAAGGGTAGTTATATATTGAGCTATCATAATATTTTATCTAATCTAACAATATTTTACATAGCATTTCCAAATCCTTGTACGAAAAATATATATTTCATACTTTTATGATCAGTATATATATCACAATTTTCTCAATAATGATAATAAGTCGATATCATTCTTGAAAGAATTACCACTACTATTTCTAAATAATGAGTTGGGTAATTTTACTTATGAATATTACACTATCACAATTCATATGTGATATCCATGTTATTAAGCATAAGACAATATCCCAATCCATTCATGTATGTATCGCTATAGGATTCATACCCTTATTCACTAAATTTTAATATAACCATAGTTTCAGTTATTAACCTTCTATTCAGTTCCATCGATTTTTCTTGAATTCATCCATCTACTATAACTAAACACCCTTCCATGTTAACATAGTCAAATATTAGATAGTTGTGAGAAATTATTCAAAAACTGTTGGTAATATCGAGATTAATAAAGAATGGTAAAGATTCTAGTCACTATGGTTAGTCTATGAAATCATTCAATAGACTCTATATTTGATAAATCAAAAGCTACACCATCTATTGAGATTCTATGACCAAAAAATAAAATCCTTTTTAGCCAAATTTACACATTTTAAATTTTTATTATAACATGTCCTTATTTAGGGTTTTAGTATAATACTATAGTGATATTAATGCTCATCCTTTTTCTATTAATTAATAAGAATATATTATTTAAAGACTAACAAATATATTTTTAGGTAATATTTAAAGACTACATTATTCAAATCAATGATGATAGGTGGGTAATTAGTAAGAAAAATGGATTATTATATATTCATAGTGTCAATAACTTGTAAATAATGCCATCTTGAGTAAATCCTACTTCATGGACCTCAATTTATAATATCCATAATGGAGGTCAATCTTGAAAGTGTATTGATATCCATTTATTTTATCAAACAACTGATCAATATGAAGAAGATGATACTTGTTCTTGATTGTGATATTATTCAACTTATGATTATCAATGCAGAGTATCATTGATATTGCATTCCTTTAAAAAAAGAATGAGTGCACCCCATGGTGGAAAACATGGATGAATGAATCTCTTATTAATGATTTCTTGGAGGTTCTTCTTCCATCCCTCCTACTCAATCATAGCCAATATATAAGGACTCTTTTGAATTGGGGTGTAACTAGGTATAAGTTCAATTGAGAACTCAACTTCACATTTTTATGGAAGACGAGGAAACTGTTATAGAAATTTATCCAAAAATTTCCCAACAATAGTGATATCATAATTTTATTTTTTATTCCCAACCATTTGAGTCAAAGAAACCCTGTTATTGGGAATTAAAATCTATACACTTGATGTAATATCTAGTGGAGGTTCCGGATTATCAGCATGTTGATGGATATTCATATCATGGTTTGAAATATCTAACATATCATCTATTCCATGAAAATTTATATGGGATTTATATAGAGAAATCCAATCCATGCCTATGATTTCATAAATTTAAACCAAAGGAAAAAGGACAAGATTTGCAGGATGTACATTCCCACAAACATAATCAAGAGAGGAATCATAGACATAGTATTCAATCAGAATATCATTAGCGGTTTTCACTACTAATAATATATATAATTTTATTGGTGTAATATTAACACCCTTAGAATATTGTTTATATATGATATAGTGGGTAGACACTGAATAAAATATTACGTCAATAGTTCTAGATTGGATGATATGTGTTCCATTCATCATGTCATTACTGCACACCTTAATAGAAATAGGGATTTCATGAGATTTCTCATTGCCCCACCACTTAAGAGGTTACTGATATCGATCATCATCACCATCCCTTGGGTTTGATCTTTGGTTGGCATAAATCACATTCTCATTACACTTGTCGAACTTAATCCTGAGTGGTTAATTCTATGGATCATTCTCTCCATTATCATTTTGAGATAATGTTATACCAACATTTCAACAATAACTTTCTTGGTGACATTATTTTCAACACTTAAAACAATTATTAGACCCATTACAGAAATTTCCACTCAGATTCTTCCCACACAAAGAGAAAAAAGTTATACTCATATTATTTTCTCTATTTTTTAGAGTTTACATTGAAATCCATCATCATTTTTTTGTCAAAACCATGAGGTTGATATGTTACTCCAACCTCCATTTCAACATTTATTTAATAAAACAAAATCTCTTCATCACTACTAACGTATTTTGTGGCCAGATCTTGTATGAGACTTGTCATTAATCCATTGAATAACCGGTTGACATTAGTTTTTTGTTGGATGATAATTAATGAATTTTACTTCAGAAGTCTTAGGAAATTTTCTTAATAAGTACAAAAATATTTAGCATCGATTATCATCAACTCATTGAACTACTTTTATACCTTGGTATGAAGAATATGAGGATAGTAATTATTAAATAATTATTTTTTGAACTCATCCAAATTAATTTCTTCAATATCATCTTTATTCCTCATATTATTGATTAGAGCCCAACAATGATCTGTTTCACCTTCTAACTGATAAACAACTGGAATGACTTTATCATTCTCCAACCACTAAATAATAGCGAATATCATTTTAGTAGTACTAGTCCATTCTTCAGAAATAAGTGGATTGGATGACCCTCAGAAAGATGGTGGATATTGCCTAATGGGGGACTCAATAGAATGGTGTTCTCTAATTTAATCATTTTGAAGTCATCCACGATTCATAGATTGATAATGATGTGTGAGACAAGATATGTGGTTCTGAATTCCAGAAACCATATCATTCATTTTATTTGGATGAAAACCATTTCATTTTCCATCAAAATCACCATTAAGAGGAGTATTTTGGGTTATATTCACTATCTAATACAAAAAATCATAGAGTAGGAAATAATTATCATATGAAGGAACAACAAAATCATGAAAAGTCACTTAAAAGATTTCTAAACTATGAAACCTTAATTAATCTATGAATAAATAGATTTATCCTATTTTATTCATAGGTGGCTTCTATATAAATCATTCATGGTGTTTCGTGATCTGTTTGTGAATTTCAAAATCATATCCCCTAAGATTGTCGAACAAGGTGTCTAGAATGGCTAGTTTTCATGTAATAGATGACCATGAGTCATGCCCAAATCATCTTATAAAATTTATTACCTATAGGTACACATGTTTCATGGCCACATCCACATGTAGTATTTGGATAGTGATGTATGACTAGGAAACATATCACTCTACCCTTTACCAAAATTCCTGAATAGTTTCCTATACTTATCTTTATACATAGACTTATTTATTAATATGTCAATAGGTTTATCACTACAGTTTTATCATACTACATTCCAAAGAATAAAAAAAATTTACTCTGAGACTAACTAAATTGACCCTAGATTTTCTAAATTAACAGTACATAATTTTTTAGAATACGTAAATCATTATACAATAAAATTCACAAATACCGTACTTTTTTATTGCCTTTGAAAACATGGAAAAATAAACACAGATACACAAGTGAGATAAATTATATCCCACATGGTTATTTTTGAAAAAAACCCACCATGTAAACATTAAATATAATAAATTTCTTCAAAACATGGGGAAGGAAACCTAAAAAGGGGGTTATCTCAAATGTTCAATAATGGTAAATTCGTGAGATATGTAAGCATAATCAAGAGAATAAGTGTTTCAAAACATTATCTTGCATATATGATATCATACCCTACATATAAATGTTCATAGACACAAATCATGGAATAATGACTGGTATTTCATAATACATGAATCATAACGAAATACACATCATATCACATGAAATCATTACATATGAATTAGTCATCAAATAATTTTAGACACCCAATCATATATAATGATTCCATAGTAGTCAATGAATTGTTATCAAGACCATCATAGTGGACAAATTCCTTTACTAAACTAGGTTCACACCCTCTACATCCCTATATTATTAAAATGAGGTCATGCCTAGGTCCATCACTATATTACTAAACTAATTTAATTTCACATTCCATCACTGTAATACTGGTTCATGTTCATTTCTCATTCATGTAATGTTTATCTCATGATATATAAATATTTTCCCAGTTCATTGGAGGGAGATATAGGTCCCACTTGTAATTCCCTGACCCTAGTTATCCAAAGTCAGTTCATTATTTTAAAATATTAGCATGATTACAAGGAATCATGTCCTTAAGGACTGATTAGTTTAGCGGTTTTGGAAAATAGATTACATACATGAATGATAAATTTCATTATTAAATGACAAAAAAAATAAAAACTTTTCCCTTTTTTACACATTCATATTCGTTAGACTATTCATGTAGGTTAACAATAAAATACTTCGTTTCATCTTGGTAGAATTAAATTATAGAAAAAAGAGAGCTCTGATGCTCATAAAGGTTAAAAATGTAGCAGAAACTTTCATAAATAAGCATAAAAATTTAAGGCAATGTATAAGAATAAAAAAAAATTTAAACATTAACTTTATAATAATATAGAAAAGATAAAATAAAAAAATGCCATTTACATATTCACATTGATATTCTATTAGTCGAATAATCACATGCAATATCAATAGCCACATTCATAATGATGGAATGCATAATGATAGACTTCATAACCACATAGTCAAGGCCTTGTGGAAGGACTACACATAAGATTTTTTCATGGACCTATTCCAAGACAATAGTTTCTATCATTAGACCTACCAATGAATCGAGAAGCTATATTGTTCTCCACCCACCACTTACTACGTCTAATGCATTCCTAAAATTAAATGCTTTAAATATAACATAAAAATTCATATTAAAACTAGCATATGAAATATCAATACATTATCCATAAACCATGACTGGTGTAAAAATAACAGATCCACACTCAAACATATCACTAAAACATCAAAAAATAAGGAAGATTTTTATCATAATAAATCAACCTCGATCAAGAATAATTTCCTAAAAATGATGTTGACATATTTGAAAATTATCAGAAACAATCCTTGAGAGAAATATACCTTTTTCAGGTAAAAATTTAAAAATCACATAATTTATAGAGGAATTAATTTAAAAGATAATTTTCACTAAACGTTTCCCATACCACTTTGAAAATTTTTAATGAAATTTACATTTTAAAACATTCATGTACTTATAAATAAATCCTTAAAACCATTTTAAAAACATGGGACTTAATGAGAAATGATTAGAATAATAAATCACTAAAACATTTAAAATGATATTTTAGTAAAAAATCTCTTAAAAATAATCCCTCTGAAAACTCTTTTATGAAACATGGACATGGATAATTAATTTGTTCCTGTATATACTTACATAAAAACAACATCAAATAATAAAGATATTGTAAAATTAACCCGTAAGTTGCACTTTACTTTGGTCGAGGGTACATTTAGCCTCCTGTATAATGACTATATAATGTTATTAAATTATACAAGAACCATATTTAAATTAACTAAATCTTTCATTATTAATATTGGTCTTTATACTACTCATTTAATATTGATTTCCATGTCAATTTAACATTTTGGGTAATAATCACTTTCTTTATCATACATTTTTTAACTTGTTATTCTTGATCATATCATTTAGATAATGATTAAAATAATAACATAATATAATCCTTTATTTATATATCATATATATTATGAAAATAAATATTTATAATATATTTATATATGAAATGGAAGGCACCATGTATTGAGACGGTAGGCCGTACATACGCATAAATGTTATTTCTGTTTACATATAGTGTTGAACAGAAGTAAGTGAATAAGATATATGTAAGTACATACAAGTATATATATATATACCCCCCTATAAAGTAGAAAAATTGTGTCATATATTATATTCTTATTAATAATATATATATTTATAATCATCCTTGAATGGTGAATGTGGGAATGAATCTCATCGCATTGTGGAGACGGTGATCCGTACGTACGCACAAGAGACAATATCATTATATTATTGTTGAAATCACCTGTAATCGGATGGTATATAATATATAAAAAATTATTAACATGTTATATTTATTATTTAAATTAGTTATACTCATTATTATACTCATCCAAATAATAAAGTGTTTTAATGACAAACTACACCACGACCTGAAGATGGTAAGTCGTACGTACGCACTTATGGTGACATTGTAATTTATAAGATGGATAAAAAAACAAATATGGTTATACCATATTTACAATTACATTAATGTATGTAGGAGGTACTGGAGTTAATATTTTTGTATGGAAACAAAAATGAAAGAGGAAGTGTAAGAAGTAAAGAACATGAAAGTGTGTGGTGAAATTATTACCTCTTCTTCGGGTGTTTCCTTTTCATTTGATCAAAAGGGATTTTAGGTTGTATTTATCATCAATGTATGTATTCTAAGATGAAGAGAGGAAATTTGTTGGGATATTTGCTAGGGTTTGGCCGATCCAAATGGCTATGGAGGTGTGATTTTGAGAGAAGGGGAAGTGACCTTTTATAAGAGAGGTGAGGGTCACTTTAGGAAAATCTTGAAATAATATTTTATAATAACATCAGATTCGATTTATAATGGATCAAAAATGATTTATGTCTAGTTTATGGTGGGTATGGGTCTAAAACCACTCATTAAATAAGTTTTATAGAGGTTTAGGTCACCATATTAACCTTATCTTTTAGATTTTACTCTTAGTTAAATAGTTTAACTTTTACCATCTATTCTTATATTATTATAATAAATGGTTAATAAACATACAATAAAAATCCATGAGAACCTCAAGTGGTTCATTAATGATATAAATAGTATTATATATGTTATCTGGAATAACATCATATTTTTTAGGACTATTACATAATATAATAATATAATATTTGTTTTAGAAACTCATTTATGTCAATTTGGACACTAATTGATATTTGGTTTTTGTAAAAGTCATAAAGAATTGATTACTATGCACCAAATTACATCGAATCATCCCTATAATGTCCTATTAAACTAAAATATTATTGGATGTAATAAAAAAATTTAATTTATATTTATTTTAATATTCATAATACCATTTATTTGATCTTTTTATTAATAAAGAAATTACTACATCATCATTGTGTCATATATGAATTATCATACTTAATTTCTAAAAATTATAAATAAAATACCATGATGTAATAAATCCTTTTAGAATTATAATGAATATTTATAGTTTAGTTTATCTTATGTCTTACCCTATATGAAAAATGTTTTAGTTATAAAACATTGAATCTGACACTTTTAAATCTTCTTTAAACAAAATAATAATAAATGTCCTAATCTAATCCATGTGGAACAAATATGATCATATTGTATTCATAAGTATGTTTTTGGTCGAATTGCACATTTCCAATAGGATTATAACATCCATTAGGGTAATTATAAAATCATTTTTATCCTTAATTGCCCAATTTACTTTTAACCGTGATAAATAAAAGTCAAAAGTTACTATTCACCCAAATTTATTTTCATCTTATTAAACCACATTTACTTACTGATGTCAATAGTGGCATTATTATTTTTGAAATTCAACTCATAGAAGGGGTAAAATTATGTTTTATGCAAATTTGTAAATGCTCCTAGAAGGTGGGTAAAAGGCGGTAAAAAGTTTAATAAAATTATATATTTCTAAAATTATTAAAAAATGAATTCAATGAATTAACTTAAAAATATATAGGTAAAATGAATCTATTTTTTTTTTAAATTACATTAATTTATTATAACTAATTATTAAAATAAAAATTCATCTGTAAATAATAATGTAGTGTTTTCACTATTCATCAAAAATATAATGTTTTCTGAAAAATACCAAAAATTTACCCTAAGATAACTTTGATATTACAAATTCAAAAAAAAGTCTATTTTACGAAATTCCAAACATATATGCAGTATTTATTAATATAATATTAATTCATATTGTCAAAACCAAAAAGCTGGTTTTTGAAAAGTAAAAACTATCAAAATATTGACATGTGTTTATGTCAAATTTAATTGTGAAATAACTTATATTGACATTAATTGTATTAAATGATAAAAAATAAATCTAATTATACTTCAGAACCATCAAAATATATAAGATAACACAATAAATTATTTCGATTAATAAAAATTTATTCCATTAAAACATAATATTTTTCAATATTCATATTAATCTAAAAGTTATTAGAAAATTACCAATAATTTATCAAAACTAAAATTTTATGTCCTGGTTCTAAAGATAAATTTAATTTCATTAAATTGACTATATAATAGAGTCAAATATTGGTTTTAAAATGGGTTTATCAAAAAAAGCCAGTAAAATTTTATTTTTTGAAAAATACTTCTATTATCTATAAAATGTATTTTTTATTATATTATATATAAGAAAAACATAATATGGATGTTAAAATTATATTGAGTATATAAGAATTAAAATACAGTTAATATTATTCATAACAACTTTTTGAACGGCTAGTTTGGATAGTTGTGGTGCACTTGAACTCAATGTTGTGTTTATCGTAAGAAATTGAATACATTAGTTAGATAATATGTTATCAAATCTTGTGGTGTTACATTCTTCCCTCCTTAAATAAATTGTGACCTCACAATTTGAAGTTGATCTTCAAAAAAATGGAATAAAATAGAAAAATACTTTTGTGGAAAACCCACACTAGAAATTGGGTTAATAAAATTTAGTCTTAATTAGTGGGTAAGGGAAATGAAAAAGTCATCACCAAATTATGATCTCTATTAAGGGAACATTGGTGGGAATTAGAGACACATAATTGGAGGAAAACATAAATATTTATAGGTAGTGATTGAGGTCATCAATCACAAATAAGTATAAAATTGATGGCATCAAGGCCTTCAATATACGGTGATTTAATATATCGTCGGTTCAACATAGATATTAGGATAACACATTTTTGGTTTTAAGATCTCTTACATAAAGGTTTAGAATGACTTTATTCATAGAATAAGAGGAATTTTTTTTATAAGTAGAATTTCATCCGTCAACAAATTCCTACCAAAAACTCACCTCTCACTTCAAATGATAATATAATTTAAAAATATCCTATTTATCGTAATCATATAGGGTTAAAAAAATAATGAATTTATAATTCATTTGTTATAATACTTAAAACAATACATTACACAAACCAGGACATCACTTAGGCCAATGGTAGGGGATGGACACTTGTCACCCTTCAATTGCGGGTTCAAGTCTCACACCCTTATAGGACGTGACCGGTAGTCACCCGACCTCCAGGTTGTCCTTTTTATAATAATCCCAAAATAATATTATGAAATGATTTAACTTTAATAGTATTATCCAATGTCTAACATAATCCATTCCACCCTTTAGACTTATCTAAAATATTTTTGCGAAACTCACAGTCCAAAATTTATAAAGAAGGTTAACAAAATGAAGATCTCTTTTGCCACTTAATAATATATGAATACCTTCATCATGTATTGTTTTAAAACATAGTAATACGCTAAATTACTATAAAACCATATTGATCACATTAATGAAATTTTTTTATATAATACTAGATATATTTCCTATATACAAAAATAATTAATATTCCAACAATGATGGAATAAACAATCCATTAATTAGTTTCAATGTAGTCAGGAATATCAAATATAAATTTTCCAAATAATGCAAATATTATTCCAAAATCATAACCTCAGTATCAGGACCATGTTATGGTTTACCATTCCTTCAACCATGTATTTTCTAAAAAAATTACCTGAAACTATGTCACTTTACATGGTACTATACAATCTCAAATCCTTAATGAAATAGTGATGTAGTACAATCTATATTTATTTCCAGAATTCATATAACTACTACATCATTGATACAATACTACAATGAAACAAAAATTTAATCACAACATAAGAACACTAGACATTCATATTCTTCTATGGTAGTATCATAACATTATTATTATCCAAAACCATCATTTGGGGCATACTATGATGATTTGGACATTGATTCAAGTAGTTTACTAACTCCTTGTAGAGGAAACATTGTACATTTGAAACCTTTTTCTTACCCTTTCTACCACGTACTTGGTGTCCATTTTCTCCAGAATTATAACAAACTCTCATTCCCTTCAATCATTTACCAAGGTGATTATTTCCACAGTTATCACATATGGGAAATCATTCATTCCCTTATTCCATTTATCTACCTTTACCACTACCATCCTTTTCTTCACTACCTTCCTTTCAAATCCATAAGACTCAAAAAATTCTTTATATATCTTATTACCACATGATAAAATTTCGTTTTATAATGAGAATACATGGGATACTATTCCATTTTTAATGTTTGATTAATATCATGAAAGATAGTATTCTGCTTAATATTTCGATCATGCGTATTGCTGGAATTCTCATTCCTTCTACTTGGCGCCATTTTTAAACAATGGAATACACTAGGTTAGTCTATGAATCTCAATGCATAATTCAGAACATGTAAAATATATAATGTAAATTGAAAAGATTATGTATATAATCTATAATCATAAAATGTTTTCATTGAGGAATTATTTACTTATAAATCATTCATAATGGATTGTAATGAAAATTTGAATTTTCTTAGGCATATCCCCCGAGAGTTTTGCAACCAATAGTGTAGCAATGCCCTTTTTCATGCACCATTTCACATTAGAGTCTAGTTCAAAGAAGTGTGTTAAGGTTTTAACCCTAGGTACATCTATTCCAGAGCCACCTCTACCTATACGTATCCAGATAGGAATGTATTTCTTGAAAAACTCACAAAATCCCTATAGTACTAAAATCCAAGGATGTTCTTCTATACTAATCCTCAAAGTCTATCTTAGGGTTGTGTTGTCTAATCAATGTTTTTCTAAATATAGTTTCCAAGGTTTGTACTAAACTTCCCTTGATACCAAATTTAACACCCTAAACCCAGTTACCCATAGTCGGTGAATTATTTTAATACATTGGCATGATTACAAGGAATCATGTCCAGAAGGACTGATCAGTTTAGCCGTCGTGGAAAATATATTACAAAAATGAATGTTACATTAAATTAAAAAATCAATAAGTACACCATTATTTCCCCCTTTTGAACACATTAATATTACATATCCTTTCCCGTCTGGTCAACCATAAAATACTTCTTCACATAGTGGGAAAAATAAAACATAGAAGGGGGTGAGCTAAGATACTCAGTAAGGACAACAATATTGCGGAGATTTTTTTAAATAAGCATAAAAATTTAATGAAATGTATAAGAATAAACCAAAATCCTTTTAAACATTAACTTCAGCATAACATCGTAAAGGTAAAATCAAATAATTCCATTTACATATTCACATGGAAATTCTACTAGTCGAATAATCACATGCAATATCAATTCCCACTTTCATAATGATGAAATGCATGATGACAAAGATCATAACCACATAGTCAAAGCATTATTCCAACACTACAAATATGATTTTTTCAAGGCCTTGTTCCTAGAAACTAGTTTGTCTCATGAGAAATTATTATGCATCAAGGAGCTATAGCATGCTCCACCTGTCAATTACTAAGCCCAATGCATTCCTTGTATGAAATGGTTAAATCATAACATAAACATTAGTATTAAAACTACAATACGAAATGTTAATACATTATCCGTAAACCATGAATGTTGTAAAAATAAAACATCCAAAATAATACTTATCAAAAGAAATTCCATATAATATTGAACATTTTTATCATAATAAATCAACCTCTATTAAGAATAATATCTTGTAAAGGATGTTGACATATTTGAAAATGATCAGTAAAAATCTTTGAGAGAAATATCCTTTTTTCTTGAATTCATATAAAATTCACATAATTTACAAAGGAATTAAATTAAAATATATTTTTGAATCAAATTTTCTTAAACCACTTTGAAAAATTTTAATGCAATTAACATTTTAAAACAGACATGTCCATATAAACAAATCATTAAAACCATTTTGATAATATAGACATTAATAAGAATCGTTTAGAAGAATAAATGTTTAAAAAATTTAAAATGATGTTTTAGTATATATGTTCTTTAAAAATAATAATTTTTAAAAATCATTTATGAAATTTGAACATGGATAATAAGTTTTTCTTAGTATATTCTTACGTGAAAACAACCTCAGATAATAAAGACATTTTGAAATTAAACCTTACCTTGCACTTTCCTTTGGTCGAGGGTATGTTTAACCTCTTGTAAAATGACCATAGTATGTTATTAAAATAAACCAGAACCATATTTATATTTATTATAACATACATGATTCAATTCTGACTTTATACTATTTGTTTAATATTAATTTCCATTTAAATTATCATTTTCGATAACAATCGCTTTCTTTATCGTACGTGTTTTATCTTTTTATTCCTGGTCGTATCATTTAGATACTGATTTATATACATCCAGAATATAAACATTGATTTATATATCATATATATTAAGAATATAAATATTTATAATAGATAGATATATGAAATGGAAGACACGGTTTTTGGAGATGGTAGGTTGTACGTACGCATAAACGTTGTTTTCGTTTTCATATCGTATTGAACGGAAGTAATTGAATAAGATATATGTAAGTACATAAATACACACACACACACACACACACATATATATATATATATATCAATTATCATTATTATGTCATATATTACATTTATATTAGTAATATATATTTTTATAATCATAATTCAATGGTGAACGTGGGAATGAATATAATCACGTCATGGAGAAGGTAATCATTGTGTACACACGAGTGACAATTTCATTATATTGATGGAGAAATAATTTGTAATTATATGTTATATAATATATAAATAATTATTAGCTATTTTTATTTATTATATAAATCTGTTATAAGAATTATTATATCCATCAAAATAATGAAAAGTTTGAATAACAAACTACACCACGACGTGGAGACGATAAGGCGTACGTACAAACGTATAGTGACTTTGTCATTTATAGGATGGTTAGAATAACAAATATGGTTGTACCATTTTATTAATAGCATCAAAATATATAGGAGTTACTAGAGTTATTATTTTGGTATGGAAACAATAAAAAAGAAAATGTGGAAGAATAAATGATCTTGAAAGAGGGTGGTGAAATTATTACATTTTTTCGGGTGTTTCTTTTTTAGTTGATAAAAATGGATCCATAGGTTGGCTTTCTGATCAAATTAATACCTCTATGATAAATGGATGATATTTGGGAGGATATTTGGGTAGGGTTTGGCCGATCAAAATGTATTTCTAGTTGTGATTTGCATAGAAGAGGATGTGCCCATTTTAAAGAGAGGTGACAGTCACTTTAGAAAAAGATTGAAATATTATTTTATAATAAAATAATTTTCGGTTTATAATGGCTCAAAAATGATTTATTTATAGGGTAAGGTAAGGATGGGTGTAAAACCACTCAACCAATAGTTCTTATCCAGGTTTTGGTCACCATATTGACCTTATATTTTATGTTTAACCCTTAGTTAAATAGTTTATCTTTTACCATGTATTCTTTTATTAATTTAATAAATGGTTAATAAACGTACTATAAAAAACAAAGAAAATCTAATGTGGTTAATTAATGGAATAAATATCATTATATAATATTTTTTTTAAATCTCATTTATGCCATTTTGACACTATTTAGTATTTGGTATTTGTGAATGTAATCACAATACGATTTCTTTGATAAAAATACATTGAATCAACCCTAACATGCCATATTAACCTAGTAAATTCGTGGATGTCATAAAAACTTTGAAATTATATTTATTTTAATATTTATATTACCATTTATTTGATTCTATCATTAATAAGGTAATTATTCCCTCATCATTGTATCATAAATAAATTGAATTATTTGACGTATAAAAATAATAAATTAGATACCATGATGTAAAAAATTAATTTATATTTATAATTAATATTTTTAGTCGAATTTATCTTATGTATAACCCTATATTAATAATGTTTTAGTTATAAAACATTGAATTTAGTACTTTTAACTCTCCTTTAAATAAAATAATAATAAATATTATAATATAATAAATGTGGATCAAAAAGGGTCCTATTTTATTCCTATGGTTGTTGTTGGTCGAATTAAACTTGTCCAATTGAATTAGAACACATGTTAGGGTAATTATAATATCTTTTTACACTTAATTACACTATTTAAATTTAACTATGGTAAATAAAAGTCAAAAGTTACTATTAACAAAAAATTATTTTCATCTTATTGAAAAACATTTTACTTACTCATGTAAATTTTTTGTCTCATATATTTGAAATTCAATTCACAGAAGCGATAAAATTATGTTTTACAAAAATTTGTAAATGCTTCTAGAAGGATGGTAGAAGACGGTAAAAAGTTCAATAAAATTATATATAACTAAACTTATTATAAAATGAATCCAATAAATTACATTGATCATATATAGGTACTATATATCTATATTGACCTAAAATAAAATAATATACAATAATTAATTATTTAAATAAACATTTATTTATAAATAATAACGTAGTGTTTTCACTATTCATCAAAAATTGAAATTTTTCATAAAAATACCAAAAATTTAACCAAAGGTATTTTTGATATTATAAATTCAAAAATAAAGCCTATTTTAACAAATTAAAATGAATGAAGTTTCATTTATTAATTTAATATTAAGTCTCGTAGCCAAAAACAAAAGTGGGTTTTTAATAATTAAAAACTATCCAAAGATTGAAGAGTGTTTATGTAAAATTTAAATGTGAAATTACTTATAATGACCTACATTGTATTAATTGATAAAAATATAATCTAATTAATCTTTAAGACCATTAAAATTCATAATTTAAAAATATAAATTATTTCGATTAAAAATGTGTTTTCAATTAAAACATAGTATGTCTCACTATTTATAAAAATATGAAAGTTATCAGAAAAGTACAAAAAATTTATACAAACTAAATATTTATGTCCCACTTCTAAAGAAGAATTTAATTTCATTAAATTTAGTATATAAAAGTGTCAAATATTGCTTTAAAAATATTTCACCATTAAATGGTAGTAAAATTGCATTTTTTTTAAAATAATTCTTTTATCTGAAAAACGAATTTGTTCTTATATTATGTCTATAAAATACAAAATATAGGTGTTAAAATTATATAGAGTTTATAAGATTTAAAATGGAGTTAATACTATTAATATAAACTTTTATAAATGTCTAGTTTGGTATGTTTTGGTGTTCTCAAACTCAGTGTTGCGGGTAGCACAAGCTATTGAATTACTTTAATTTGATAACGTACTATGAATTATTTGGGTGTTACACCACCAATATCATAGTGAAATCATACATACATGTGATAAAAATAATAAATAACTATATTGTATCCCATGAAATTAAATGGGTACTATAAAAAAGTAATCACATCATATCCTATGCAAAGAGATTGATTTAATACTAATTTCATCATAAACATATCCAGTGGAAATATGCAGGTTTCAAAAGCATATTACATGTCAAAGAGAAATGAGATTCATAAAAATTATTCAAAAAAACATAATCCATTAAAAGATATTTTATAAATTTAAACATTGATTAAATTCCCTTATAATGGCATGAGTAACAATGATGGATGTACAATTTTATGGGAATAAGTATTGAAATATATTTTAAAAAACATTCTCAGGGGCAATATACTTTCTTTTATTAAAAATTATTATGAACAAATAAAACCTTAAAAATAATTTTCATTGAAACTATAATTGAAAACATATAATGGAATAATTTATTTATTTTTAATTCTTTTTATAATATACTTTATTAATGGTTCATTTGAAAGCATTTTTGAAAACATTTTTGAAAACATGGGTTTTGAAATAAAACTGATTTCTTACCGATGAGAGAAATAAAATCATATTTTCATAAAGACATTATCATAAATATCATATATAAAAAATTAATAGAAAAAATTAATAATAAATTAATATATATTTAATAAATAAAATACAATAAAACTAATGAGTTTTATTTAGAGATGGATCATATCATTTTATCATAGGATCATAATCATTTAAATTGTCAAATTGCATTGAGATTGTATCAATAAAATCTTACCACTTTGTTTTAAGGCATCATACTCTATATGTAAGAAAATTAAATTAAATTATTACTAAAATATCATTAAAATAATAATATTGATTATATAACATGTAAAAGGGAAATAGAAACACCTCAATGATGAATTTATGTTCATAATAAAATAAAAGTCTAAGAGATGGAAAATTGAGAAAAAATGATTTTTTCAATTTGGTATCTTTTGAAACATAAACCACGTGAAAAAAATATCATAAAATGAATATGTAAATAAAAATAATTTTTTTGTATTAAAATCATTTAATACATCTATGTTTAGTATAAACACCACACATAAGGAATGGGTGGTGAATAAATCATGTATCTCATGGAAATAAATGTGATATGAAATCCCCACACCATGTGGATTGAATCTCATCGTAATCATATAGACCACATTTATAATTAATAAAAATTTATTATAAATACTTTAATTAAACATTTTATTATATATAATACCATATATGGTTAGATAATGATCTTATATTTCTTTATTGTTAACAATCTTATGTTAAGGTTTCACTTCGGGTAACATTCACTTTGTTTTTCTCAAGTGTCATAATTTTCTATATATATGGTCATTAAAATTGAATTTGGATTCTAAAATTCAAACCATGATATAAATATAATGTATATTTATTATATTTTTATTATAATAATTAATAGAATATATATGTACATAGTGTAATACAGAATTAATGGAGACGGTAAGTCGTACGTATGGAGGAATGATGTTTCTGTTTTTATTGTCATATTGATTGAATAAATGAAGGTGAAATATATGTATAAATTTATATAATATCAATAAAAAAGAATTATAATTTTATATATATATATCATATGTTTACTAAACTCATAATTCAAAAAGTCCATGTACTGTGTGAACGAATAGCATCTCTTTGAGGGGGCGGTAGTCCACACTACCTTAAAAAAATTAACATATTTACACAGAAAAATAATATAAATATGATATATGTTTTAAGTGGAATAAATATTAATAAAGATAAAATAAATGTATTATATAATATATAAAAATTTATTCTCTATCAGAATGGCCACCATGATAGGTGGTGAAGGAAAAAGAAACAATCACTATTTCATGAGGCGGTAGTTCACCATAAACATAAACAATATGTTTGTTAACCATTAGATAGATGTGTGTATAAGTGTATGTAGGACCCATAGAATAAAAACCAACTCATATATTTATGACAATTTTTTTATTTAATAATTGTATAATGATAGTTGAGGGGGTAGTGAAGAGAAATAAGATAAAAGATCATGAGAGAAGGTGCTACTTATTAATCGGGTAACTCCTTTTTGTTTCTACCAAAAGTCCTCCTAGAAAGATATTATGACCAATGTTAGTCTTATATAAGTATGTGAGATATGTTTTAAATTGTATTGGGATGTTATTGGATCTAAATATGTCGTTTAATAGGTGTAAAGAAGAGGGAGTGGTGGTTTCCTTTTATAGGGAAGTAGGAGTGGCACTCTTGTAAACATTTGAAGAGATAATTCCACCAACATCATTCATATTTAATGTGGATCCAATCATGATCCAAATTTGATCGATGTTTATATCGTGGTTAAATATTTCAAACAACAGGATTTTATAGTAGTTATTAGGGCCTTCTGTGTTTTGTGGTTATGGTTTAGTCCTTTATAATTATTAATTTAACCTTAATCATTGGAATCAATTTCAATCAATTTGACTAATATTTTTGGAAAAAAACTAATTTTTCCATATTATAAATTAAATATTAATATTATTACAAATATTGGATCCATATATTATAATTTAAATTAAATAAGTGGTACAAATATATTTAAACCTAATCCCATAGTCGGGTCAACAATACAGGTTAAAAACATTAAAAAGATTGGAATGTTTTCATATAAAATTTGAATGTGAAATTTATATCAATAAACTAAATTGTATTAAATGATATAAAAAATTATATAATTAAACTTTTAATCCAATTTGAAATTAAATTTAACCTTACAAATATATTATATTAAAAATCTATTTATAATTAATATCCTATATTTTTCACTATTCCTCTAAAATGATTTTTCTCCGAAAAATCCCAAAATATCAACCTAAGAAAATTTTAAAATTCTATATTTAAAAATTATTTTTATTTTATAAAATTAAATTTAGGAATTTAATTAAAATAATTATTTTTATTTTTCACAGAAGGACATTAAAAGCTGTTCATTTAAGAAATTGGACTTTTAAAACATATAAGGACATTAAACAAATAATATCATTCATAATAAATATGTATTTTTAAAATATTTTTTTTAAAAAAACATGTAATGTATTAATTTCTATTCATATGATAACATTTACTATCAAGGATATAATTACCACATTTAAATAAATATAATAATAAAATTTTGTTTCACTAAAACATTGGTGTTGTTTGTAATGTATGACAATTCTATGTTCCATGTAAATTAAGTAGAGTCAATGTTACAGGTAAAATATGTTGAGTTTATGTCTTGTGAAAGTAATATTGTAAGTATTTCATTTCAAAACATAATATGAACATATAATTTATTCTATATAAATAATGTTCCTTAAAAACATAGGGTGATAGATATACCCTACAAGTAGATCTATCTAGATTTGTTATTCAATAAACTCAGAGTCTGTGCACTAGATAACATGAGGGCTAAAAATCTTATGTCAAAGGCTTTCTCTCAATCCTATGACAGACAAAAAGGTCAAATTGAACTATTTCCATGCTAACCCATGAAATCCTTACAATTCCTAACTCTAAACTCCATCATATCTCCCAACCATCTCCATGTGACCACTTTGTCTTGACCCCTCCCTACAATGATACCTCTCATGGGAAAGCAACAAATAAAGGTAGATAATGACCCCGTAATCGCACCTTCGGTAGGCCCCAAGATGGTGAATTCCTCCAATGGTGTATAGGTCACACAATACCAGAGACTTTACCTATTAAAAGAAACAAGATTAGAAGACATATTGAATAGTCCACAACAACTCCAAGACAAAATAAAAATTTAAATACAAAATACATCCCACTTGTATGTATAAAGTAAAACTGATATAGATTAAATAAATTCTCCAAAGTGAATAGCCAAACATAAATCTAAATAAGTGAAAAATTTCCTATCATAATGATAGCTATAGTAATTCAAAAGCAGTCTCTGAAGTCCTCCAGGAAACCTAAATATAGTATTACACACATAGGTTGAGCATACAAGTATAATCTATAGGAAAATTGAAGTTTGTCATTCATATGTGAAAGAATCATAAAAATGCATTTCGTAGAAAACAATATTACAAAAAAATACTTAATCATGTATACTAACCATCCCAATATTACTAAGGTACACTCACCAAATAGATCAATCCATGTAATATAAAATGGTATAAAGCACATCAATGATAGGGAACCCCACAACAATTTTCCACTAGTATGATGCTCTTTCCCAACATCGTACTTCTTTGCATTCCAATCCATTCTACATACCACGTTACATACATCCCACACAAACCTTTCCTCCCAACACTTCCCCCAGTAACACACTTGTGCCTCACAATACATCCCACCCGCAAAAACCTAGGACTCACAACACATCACATCTCATCCTGAAGTCACCTAGGAAAGAATATCACTACTCATCCTGAAGACACCTGGGAAACAAACCACCTCACCTACAAACACATGTGCTCTCACATCTCTCTAGAAGACATGTGAACCACAGACCACTGAGCTCACAAACACATGGGCTATCAAAATAACCATCTAAATCCCTAATAGAGCTCCTACCATCACATCATGTGACATATAAAAATTTCATGGAATAGATAGTTGAAAAGAGTGGGTACCTAGGAATCTATACTCAATAGAAGATTTCAATAAAGATACCCTACATAGGAATGATTAGAGTGTTTTTATAAAAGTGAAAACTTGTGTGGTTGTGTGTATAAAAACAACAAAAAATACAAGTATGTATATATGTTTATTACAAAAAACTCAAGACCAGATTACAGGTACTCAAAAAAACAACCAAATCACAATAATGTCACCATTTCATCTACCTCTAAATTCACAACACAACATGCCATTCCAAAAATTCAATTTTCCATTCCCAACCAACAAATTTTACCAATTTAATTCTCTTAACCAAAATGACCAATAATTTCAATCATTATTAAAAAATTATTTATTAATTCCATCCCTAAAAGAAAATATATTATTCAAAACACATATTATGCAACACAGTAACAACCATTTGTGTGAATTAATATCCCTTATTATTTAACAAAATTCAAATTAAAGACACATAATACCACAACCAATTAATATAAGGTGATGATTTATACATTTTATCAGTAAAAAACTCTTGTCAATTTCCAACAAAGAGACTACTGTTCTTCTTTAAACTCACCCTCTCGATCATCATTTCAATATAAACAACCCTTATGCACAACTATTCCCACAACCACATTATTTCACAATCCACGGAAAAAACATTTTCATTTTTTATATGTCATCCCTTACTTAAATCTACTTGTTAATTAAAGGGTTATCTTAGAATATGCATGATCCTTGGGTATCCATTTATTATCTAATTATATGTGGCTAAAAACTTCTTATATATAATCATTAAATTGAAACCAATCAATATTCATTACATAAACCATTTAGTGTAAAATCAAGGACCCTATATTGGAAAACAATGCATCACATTTTCCAGTCCCACGTATATTTACTTTTAAACCAATTAGAATATGATTATTAATGTGTCTTACAATATCTCTATAAGAGAACCATCTATATAACCATCCCCCATGATGAAAAATTAATTAATAATTAGGAAATTTGACTTTTAAGATGGATGATTGACACACACAGGTTGCTTCAAAAACAAGGGTGCACGTACAGCAGGTAAGCCTATAGAGAAACATGAACCAACTGGCTCATCAAGGACAAACTACACCTATGTGAAAAGGGATTCGGCATGTCCCATAGAAATTTAAATCAAGGAGAAACGAATATGGGGAATGATATCTCAGCTTTAAGAAGATCTGCTCTATGTCATGGGTTTTGATAAAGTTCTTATTTTCCATTAAAGGAATATCTATCTAGGACCACATGTTTAGTCCATTTCAAAGACTCTGAACTCTTATTAATATATCCATATAATTTATGGACATTGATTCTTTCTCAATTAATATTAAATTAGGCATTAAACTCATTTTTCTTTCAAAGATGGATATCTGAATGTGAAAATTTTGAAGAACTAGAAATATTGATAATGAGGTACCACCAGCAAGACACTTCCAGAGAAGGAACAGTCGGGAAGGGAACCTAGAGTGAGTCACATACAAAAGAGTAACCACTATACAAAACACCAACAGATGAGGAAACTTTATTGAGGAACCTCCCATGAGCCATCAACAAATAGGGAACCATTTGGTGAGTGACTGCTATATGAGGCACCAACAGATGAGAAACCACTAATGAGAAACCATTAGCGAGCCACCACCAACATGAAAAACTACTATCAAGACACTATCAGGGTGAGACCCTGCTAGAGAGACACCATCATGGAGGGAAACCACCAACACTATACAACTAGGTTGAGACACCGACAGGGTGATCTACTGTTAGGGTGAAACAACCAGCGCTAGGCACCACTAGTGCGAGAAACCATTGTGACGAAGAACCTTTATGATCAGGAACCATTCATATGAGGATCCTTTTGAATTAGGTACCATTGGAAACATGAAAAAATCGGATTTGGAAAACATTCGAAAATCACCCACAATTGGAACATCTCCCCTATCACAAATCCCTAGCTCCCCTAGGCACATCAAACACAATATCTGACATAACACAATGGAATTTAATGGTTCAAACAATTAAATGTTTAAGCCACAATATTCAATAAATAATTTGGAAGTCACCATAATGGATGAGATCAAATAAATTAATATTCAAATTAATTATATTTATAAATAAAAACTAATACAAATATCATTATTAATATTGTGAAACTAGATACCCTCACTTGAGGGTGGGTATATTTAAATATGTTTCCAAATAATTAAAATATATTCCAAAATAATATATCTAGAATTTAATTATCTAATAACTCATAAATTATGTATGTGGTAATGAACTAATATTATTATTAAAAAAATTAACTGTGATCATAATTTGGGAACAGAAAATAATTAAAGACATAATCAAATAGATGCTCATTTTGATCTATGACTGATTTCAAAAAAAATACTTTCCTACTATAATTAAATGATTATAATTTGTGTGTTAACAAAAGTGATGGAATTTCAGGTTGAATATATACTATGAATATTCATTATATGTTATATAAAAAAAGATTCATTTGAATTTTATAAGTTTTAATTCTATAATTATATTCAATATTAAAAATATATGAACTATCTATGAAGAAGGATAAAGGATTTTTTATATATTTTAATTTCATATAATGAATTGGTAACCAATAACACTGATGTATAAATAATGCAATGTTATTTTCTACACAAAGAATATCTCAAATTAACTTAGAGTTAATTAAATGATGGAATATTTCATATGAAATAAGTGATTCTTTCCTCTATCATCAACCATATATTTTCAATAAATAAGGGTAAGATAAGAAAATGAAATCAAAGAGATAATAAATGATTAATATATATTAACATACCATTTTCTATAATGATATTGAAAAAAATTCAATGGGGTATATTAAAGATCATACATTGTATTTCTATTTTATATTTGTTAAATAAATCGATGTGTGGTGGAGAACATGATTCCAATATATTGGAGGGTAATACGAGCTTCTAATTATGTTTTTAGTGTTATCATGCTTGGTAATATGTGTAGGTTTATAGTTCAAAGAAATTATGGGCATTCCATTATGAATTTTATTGTAAGGATCAATGTTTTATCATGAGTCTAGGGTATAGTACAAGTAGTCAATGTTAGGATGAAGATCTATCCAAAATAATTAAAAATTTCATATTTCATATTTCAAACGAATTGAATTAATTATGATGATTTATGAACCATTGTTAATGCATAAATACTTGTAAAAAATAAAATTTGTATAATTGGAGAATTTTTTGTTAAATTGACCATGAGATATTAAATTATTTGATGAGGAATTTTATAAAGACCATGAAAATATATGTTTTCATAAATAAATAATAATAATTTGTAGAATATTTTTGAAGGGAATGAAAAAAAACAAAAATACATTTATAAATTTTCCTGATGCATATTTTTTATGTAGGAATTTGAGTGGATTGGAATTGGATTGTTAGAATTATATAACAATGATTTATATTTTAGGCTAAAATTTTTGTGGACTATTTAAAAAAATTGAGGTAGCCAAATCTAGGCATGGTCCCACCTCAACCACAATGTGGAACCTCTATTCTTTCATGTGGGAGGAAGATCGACCAAGATGATAATGGTATAAGTGGGGATGATAAAATAACCACATGGAGTTCCGTAGAGAGTATATAACATGTTTACATGTATATACTCATGTGGATAGTGAAATTATTTAGTGGATCCCATGAGGTTATTGTTTATAATTTATAATGGTTCTAACCTCGACTTTATGTTAGGAAGTGAAAAATTTGGAAAGTATTGTTAGGAATCCTTTGAAAAAGTTAAAGAATGGTTTGGGATAAGTAATGTTTGTTTCATTTTTCCACATTCAATAATTTTATACATATATCAATACTGTTTAATTGGAATTATCTAATAAATCCAATTTAATCATCTATTGTCTTATAAATCAAGGGAACCATATATCAACCTTGGGGTTTTATTTACCTAAAAAAATTAATGTTTTGATATTGAAATATATATCCAAGATCGATCATCTAAATCCATCTACGGAATCTAATTATTGAATGAATATATATTTTTAATGAATATGATACTGATAGAAGATGATATGTAATTGCTTTGAGTGATCCATTGAGGCATCACATGAATTAACTCTACCATGTGTTGGTCGTTACGTATCTTCATTAATTCATTATAATAAAAATGAATGAGATAAGGTAAAATCATATATATCCATGAAAATATGAATTTTAAAGATTATGTGACTTCATGTTCACATTAATATCCCTTGAGTCAAATATTCTAGAATTTAAAAAATTCATATCCCATAATTTTCATGAATTTTAAATCATCCTTGGCTCGACATGAAACTCAGATGGGATTCAGAGGGTTATCATCTACAAATACTAAGGGGACGAGCTGATAAGTAGATATTCCATTTGAATTTTTTTGAGAGAGAACACACACTCTTTGAGAAATAAATAATCTATGAAACTCTTTTTTTAAAAATGATATGAAACCCTGCAGACATTATTTCATGGACTAGATAGAACATGTGAGCCTCTTAGGATATGAGAAGAAGAAAAGAGACCAACATACATACATTCTTACAATAAGATTATTATGTTGTCTAAATGAATCACTCACATGAATATGACATGTGAAGAAAAATAAGAAGAAGAAATATAGATAAATACATTGTGAAGAACATGGATTCTCATGATTCTTATTTAACGAAAAAGAACATGTGTAAAGATATCTATTTTTAATGGTTTTTATAGGATTTTTATAAAACTATATATCTAAAAGAATAAATAATATTATGAATTGTGTTTATGTCATGGAGAAGAAAAATCTCCAATAAAAAATAGATGAATTTTGAATATCTCAAAAGGTCATTCCATTCACCAATACTGTGAAACATGCATGCCAGAATTTAGCATTACTGAGTTGATTTCCAAATATGAATTTAAAAGGGATTGAATAATTACTAACAAATTTTAATAAATATTCACTATATGAAAAATATATTTCATTTTGACAAAATTGAAAAAAATATATTATCTATAGATATTATGATCTTGAGTAAGAATAATAAACCAATACTACAACTCATTGATTTATATTTTAAATTATATATTGAATTTTGCATGAAGACGATGATAGTAACCCATCTATATTATTTTGATTATAACTTTGGTTAGGAATATGTTCACAGATTATTAGTTTTCATCATATTTTTATTACTTTATCTAAATGAAGAAAAATTCAAAACTACTTAATTCAATCATGTTTCATACTACTCTATCAATTTTTATTTGAGGTAGCTAATTATATTAATAAAATTTGTAGAATTAAGTCATAATTATTATCTATATATGAAAACATTCAATACATAGCTGTTATATTTAAGAGGCATACGATTCCATCATGTATTACTCTTTTTCAAACATAAATATTTTTTTATACATAGTTGGTTCCCAGAAAACATGTCTGATTTAATTCCATTTCTTGTGCTTTATTTTCTTTAAAAAGAATGCAGTGATCGTGTGGGATAATAACCACCATACACTTAAAATGTAGTCATCCACATTAGATGGTGAATATGTATAAAAATACTGGTGTTATTTATAATTTAGTGAATTTTGGTCATTATTTCTGACAATAGGTGATTAAGATAAGATAAAAAATCATTGAATAAGTAATATAGGTATAGAAATGGGGAATTTTTTTATAAGTGATAAAAATATAATCCAAAACAATTCACTCACCCCCTCTCAATGGATTCATCCCAAAGGGATTAAAACATATCCCTATTGGAATTTTATGAGTTTACACGAGGGTTATTGTTAGACTTTAGAATATAAATAGATAATAATCAGTAGTGTGAGGTTGGATTACATAGAATAATTATCCTTTCAGTGAAAATGTTTAGGAAATTGTATTCGTATTCAATTAATTTAGATGATTGGGAAAATGTCCTATAAAACTATATGTTCAATAACAACATTGATCTCTAAACTAATACGATTTTTATTTGAGACATCTTGATTATTAGATTTCCATAAGTGGTTTTGTTAGTGGGAAAAAAATAAAGAATGATCTTATGATTTGTTAGTGTTAGCGTATTGGATTTGGTTGATGGTTGTAGTGTTAATTATCTTATATAAGAAATTTGAAAAATGTATTTCATGAAAAAGAAGACTATTATGAAAAATGATTTCATTTTGAAATGTGGCATTAGTTATTACATTTAAAATTAATTTTGATTTAAATAAATATTATTGGATGTGTATGATTTCATTATGGAATAAAAATGATGTTGTTTTTCCCAAATCAGTTTTGAAGATTATGTGCTTGAAATTTTTAAAATCAGGAAAAGTACATTAAAAAAGGTGTGGTTTCGAATGAAAATATAAGAATATTTTAAAAATAGAAGAGAGTTTTATGGATTTTTTTCATTTTATATTGAAATTAGTGGGATATTATTGGAAAATAATGGGGGAACATTTATGAATTGGTTTTCAAACCATATTTCATTTGTTGTGATTGTAAATACCTACACATAAAGGATATTTTAAATAAAAATGAGATATTAAAGGGTTGGTATATTAACATGAATTTACATGATGGGTTTCCAATACATAACTATTTTTTCAATTTTTATTTTATTCAGTTTTGAGTGATGAGAATCAATTAATGGTTTTGTGGGATAAAAATTAATTTTTTTTGATGTGTAATTTTTATTTTAGGAAATATGCATTTTTATTTTTCTTTGATTAATATTGGGACTATTTTATGTCATTTATAAAATTTTAACTAGTAAGGTAAGTGTTTCATATTATTTAATGAAAGCCTCCATGAAAACACTATTGTAGAGATGAAGTGTTTCTCTGTTGTATAGAATCACTTTTTCTCTTGGTTCTGACCAGTTACTAAATAGAGTGGAAATTTTTTTCCTTTATCAATGGTGTATAGGTGAACCATAGAATTATTCATGGATTTTTTTTTCAAGTGGATTAATTTGGGAACCATGTATGTTCTATAGAGTAGAAGTGGAAAGTGAGAATTGGGTCTACAGTTTAATTCACGGGGATCAGTATTCTTGGAGATTAGAGTATCTCATGAGAAGAGTCTCAAGTTAAATTATTGAGTTGGGTAATGTTATATTTTTATTTTTATTTTGGGTTGCATTTTTGTTGACCTATTTGTGAGTGATAGTAATTTTTTTATTGTCATTACTCATTGTTTAATTGTGTTTATTATTATTATTGTATGGTATAAGACAGGGGTTATGTTATTGTTTAATGATTTAAAACTAGGTAACCTTGGGTTTGTTAATATGTTACATGGTTATATAGTTGTTTCTAATTAGAAAGGGGTGATTCACAGTTGATTTGTTCAGATGAGATCACTATTAGATGCTGTTTCACAATCTTTTCCCCAAACTACAATTTAACTCAATTTCATAGCCTATGTTTAGACCCATGTTGTTTCATTATGTGATGTTTTTATATTTTTTCCTCACTTTTATTATGGAATCTAGGTGATGATGAGATTGGTACTGATTTAGTGACCCAATCGTGGGATATAATCTTTACTTAGTCATTTTTTCCTAGTTTCATAGTGGTTGGTTGTGTTTGGTGGAATTGTGTGGGTCTCTTTCAAGATTTTTAGAATCATGTTTTGTTCAGTTAAATTATATTTATTCAATTGGTTGTCTATTATATCCCCATTTTATATATTTTCTAACTAGTGGTGAGAAGATTTGTATAACTTTTCCATTCTAGGGTTATGAGTTAAATGGTTAGGAACTAGATATTCTTTGATATTTTTTTTTCAGGATTTATCCATTTATTTTGAGGAACTATTTTGGATTCATTATTTTTCAAATACATGGGACATATTCTCAAAATATTGACCCTCTATGTCACAAAAATGAAATATTTTAGATGTATTTTTCATTTAATTTCAATTCATTCTTTTTTGGGGGTTTCCCAAAGTTATATTGAGGAATTGATGAGTTTTCATGAATTGGTCTAAACCGTGAACCCAATTATAGATTTGAAAATAAATTTTTTTCTTTTATAACTTTTTCATTTTTAAACATTTTTCATCCATTCAGATTCTTAAATGGCCTCCCCTGACATGGTAAAACAACCATTGTAATTTGGAGCATTTAGCAAGACATAACAATTGTGGGTATGTGTTTTTATTTAAGGGATTGAGCCTTCCCTAAAGCCCAATTCCAGTTTTAAAAATAAAATTTTTTTAATTAATAAACTATTAAATTTTAATTATTTTTCGGTGATTCTATGTCTCACCCAAGACCATTGAGACCAGGAAAGATCCCAACCTCTCTCCACCTCTTTGGAGCTCTTCTTCGTTGCGATTGAGTGCTTAACTGCTTAGGGTTTCTATAATTGGCTAGATTTGAGGGGGTAAGTTATTTATATCACAACTCTATAAATTATTACTATTTTTTCCACCACTATAGTTCCTAAATGACTTCATTATCCTTCTTCGAACCTCACATTATTTTTTTACTGTTTTAAATTTCAGCTACTTGTGTATTTGGGGAGATTCGTCAAGATCCCTCAACTAAGTGAGTCTCTTCCATTCTTCTTTCAAATTTCATAGGGTTTAATTCTATTTGATTGGGGTTTATTCCATTTTTCTTTAAGTACCCAATGACCAGGTGGTACGGTTTAGAACCTATGTTTTATCATTGTGTTTTTTGGTCCAATTTTGTGGTTTTAGGTTTGTTCTAAGTCCCTCATGGTGTGTTTAGTGGTGAAACTTGATTTTCTCATGTTGATTCAAGGGTTTTAATTAATTTGGTAGGTTATTTTACATTGTATGAAAAACATGTGACATATCTACTGTTTTTATTATGTTTTCATGTTTAACCCATTGATTTGGAGCTACAAAAATTGGTTTTAGTGGTGTTTGTAATGCAAGTGAATTTTAAGGGCCAATTTCATGTGAATTTCTTTTCATATAAATCATTATTGGTTGATTAAGGGAGGAATTTTATTATTTAGTGGAACTTATTGAACTGTAATAGAGCTGTAAATAATGTTTTAAATGTTATTATTCTTTGGTTGTTGTTGTGAAATTGGTTTGGGTGATGTTTGTTAAGAAAATGGTTTTTGAGTACCAATTTGGTTCTGAATAGGGTGTTTACATGGGAATTCTATGACATGCTTATTGGGACTGTTTTATAACTCATTTAATGAGTTTAAATAAATATTTAGTGTGTTTTGGATTCTGTTTTGATAAATATGAGTATGAATATGGTGTTCAAGTAGGGTTTTCAAAGAGTACTGAGTTCAAAACAATGAATGAATTGGAGAAGTTGTTTTATTGAAAATCAAAGTGTTTTGTTGTGTGTTTTAAAAGGTATAAAATGTGTGTAGATACTATAATTATTATATGTGAATAGTATTGGTGTTTTATATGAAAATGGATATATGTATCATTATAAAATTGTTTGAACATAAAGGGGGTAGCCCGTGTACCTAGGTGGGGTGGATTTGTACTAGTACGACTAGTGGACCAGATGAGTTTTGTACCTGTTTCACCTAGCATTTGGATAAAAAAAAATCTAACTAAACTATGTGGATTATTTTTTTGTAGAACTAGGTTAAGGGTATTTTCCCTACCAGTGGCTCATGCATGATAATGGATGATACTATGTTTACTTTACACTGAGGTATGAGGTGCATGGGGCGTGAGAGTATCTAGTGCCTAGGGGTGTTACAGATTTTGTTTCTCATTGTGTTTGGGGTATTTTACCTTGTTTTGGGTTGTTTTTGAAAGTACTATTCAGTAGCTAACATGTATATTTAAATGTGGGAACATTCTAAGAAAAATAGTTTGAAAACTGTTTTAAATTGGAAGTTGCATTTCATGGATTTTATCAATGTGTATTAAAACTGGATGCTTTTTCACATTGTATTGCATGCTCTTTGGAATAATTTGGTGAAATCCTATTGGGACTATCCTCACACCCTAATTACACACTTTGGGTGTAACTAGACTTGGTTATGTTTGACTAAGGGATAGGAAAGGGTAAGGGTGATGGCGGCTCCGGGTGTTAGTCCCCATCCTTGTGGAGGAGTTATGGAGACGACATGGGGGTGATGACCCCATGTCATGTGGAGTCCATGGAGCTGTTTTGTTACTCTTTCATTGTTTCTTTGTACCGCATTTATTTCATTTGATCTTATGTATTCATTTTTGGATTTTTGTATTAAACTTGCTGGTATGAATTTTTCAAATTCATTTTATCAAATATTTTTGATGTTTTATGTATACATAATCAGGGAAATAGATCCCAAACTATGATAAATGATACCTTGGAACTTGTTCCAGCCAATGGGAATATGTAATGCCCTTCGGGCCTTGTCACGAGCTATGTTTGGGGCCTGTATTGGTGGTGTCCAAGTTCGTTTAGTGACAAAATGTAATCAGGGGGTTAATGTTTTTGGGTTATATTGATATTTTGGGATGAGTCGGGATAGACAAGAGCTAGGAATGTCGGGGATCTGGGTTTTGGTTCTGAGTAGGGTTCCTAGCCTGCACAGCTTGTAGAAGACCTTGATTCACCAGGGGATGTTGTAATTTACGGATTTACTTCACTTCTAGGTGGGATGTGAGGGCAGAAGACCACACCTGGACATCAGGTGGTGGTGGAGTAGGTGTTTCATTTATTACTATAATGTGTTTAGATTATTTATTCTTAATGTATTTGATAAAGATTTTCTGAATTGTGGTGTTGGTTATTGTTTTGTGATTGTTGAATTTTGTAGCAACATGCCTCCCCGGAAATCTCCATTGCACCCACGAGAGGATACTAGAGAGAGTTCTCCCACGCTGATTGATCAGAGGCTATTCGAGTCTATGGTTTGAGTTATCCAAGCTCTGGGACAGGGACCAAATACTACTCTTATTCCAGCAAGGGTAGAAGAGACGAGCCCTAGAAAAGATAATGCTCTGGAGTTTCTTAAAAACAAGCCTCTTAACTTACAAAGCATCCCAGAACCCTAGGAAGTAGAGAAATTCCTTAGAAGATCGAGCAAAATTTTGAGTTCCTAGAAACATATGAGGAGATTAGCGTGAAGTGTGCATCAATTCTGTTGGAGGATACTAGCAGTATTTGGTGGGAGGCACTAGTTCAGACTGGGAAGAATGAGAAGATATGCTGGGATGATTTCAAGGCGATCTGCAATGAACAGTAATGCCCTGAGATGTTTGATACTTCTAGGTCTATAGAGCTCACAGAACATATTCAGGGGAATCTATCTGTGATGGAGTATGCCAAATATTTTACTGAGTTGGTTCGGTATGCTCCATAAATTGTATTTAATGAGAAGGCGAAGGCCAAGTGGTTTATAAAGGCTTGGGACCCGAGATATACTCTCTGGTGTTTTTGTTTAAGCTTAGGACCTATGCTCAGGTATTTGATTGGAAATTCATGGTCGAGATTTATAGGAATGGTAGGGATGGTTTATATTGTTTAGTATAAGTAGTGGGAAGAGGATTCTCTAGAAAGAAGAAAAGGAAGTGGGAGGATCATGTGAAGAATGGAGGAGGCAGTTCAGGGCACTCTTCTAGGAAGCTTTCATCTACAGCTTCTGATGAGAGATTGGTCGTGTGCCACTAGTGTGGGAAGCCTGGGAAAATACAACCATCATGTCCACTTCCTCTGAAGCCTTGTTACCAGTGTGGAGGTATGGGTAGTTTCCAGCATTTCTGCGGTGTGGCACATCCACTTCCGAGTGAGGCAGGGTCAGTGGCTTCAAGAGGAGTGTCAGCACAGTCCGAGCCATTGAGGACTAGGGGATCTTGATCTGGCAGTCGGGGTGGTAGGGAAAGGTCATCTTATCAGCAGATCCAGTTCAGGGCACAGCCACAGAACATCAGTCATCCTAAGGTAGATACTGGACATCTCCATGCAGTGGATCAGGCAGCAGCAGGATCAGAGGCTGGACCGTCGATAGTTCGAGGCACCGTTCTAATCGAATCTTATATAGATACCACTAATTTTGATACATGAGCCTCTGTTTCATTTATTTCTTCCCATTTTGTGGACATGGTGAATTTTCCAACTTATTTGATGTCTTTGGATACGGAGTCGATGACACCGCTGGGAAATAAGAAAGAGCTGGGTCCCAGGTTCCCATCGTGTTCGCTTACTGTGTCAGGGTTCGAGATGGAGTGAGACCTCTTGGTCTTAGATATAGACACTATTGACATAATTTTTGGGATGGATTGTCTTGTACACTTCCAGAAACATATTGATTGCTACAGGTAGTGAGTGAGTTTCACAGCACTTGATGGGAGTTGTCATGTTTCTTGGGGATAATGCGATCCTCAGTCAGGTCGCACAGGACCTCCACTCCCATTGTTGGGAAGTATTAACTTCTATTTATCGTCTCTCATGCTAGATGATGATGGTATTTCTCATATAAGTGAACTAACTCTTGTAGTGATTTAGTTTCTGGAGTTATTCTCGGATGATTTCTTAGGTTTTCCCCCAGAACAGGATGTTGAGATTTCGATTAATTTGGCGTCGAGAACATAACCAATATCTTTTCCCTATTATCGCATGGCCCCCACCGAGATGAGGGAATTAATGATACATATGTATGACTTAGAATCCCAAGGATTCATTCACACGAGCATATCTCCTTGGTCCGCTCATGTGTTTATCGCATAAAAGGCTGATGGATCCCTCTGTTTGTGCATTGACTACTGGAAGCTGAATAAGGTAATAATTAAGAACTAATACCCTTGCCTGGAATAAATGATTTGTTCGATCAGTAGAAGGGGGAAAATTTGGTTCTCAAAAATATAATTGTGTTCATGTTATCACCGTCTTATGGTGAAAGAGTCAGATGTCCCTAAGACAACCTTCTGAAACATGTACGACCACATTGAGTATTTGGTCATGACCTTCAGATTGACCAATGCTTCAGCTGTCTTTATAGAACTCATGAATAGGGTGTTTCATCAGAATCTAGATTCCTTAGTTGTGGTGTTTTTGGATGACATTATGGTATACTCTGTATCTAAGGGGGAACATGAAAATCACTTGAGGATCATATTGGGTACATTAAGGGATCACCGCCTCTATTCAAAGTTCTCAAAGTGCACTTTTTAGATCAAGGAAGTGAGATTTTTGGGACATTTGATTTATGAGCAGGGTGTTTTAGTGGACCCTCAGAAGATTAGTGCGGTTATGTCATAGGAGGAGCCAAAGAATGACTTTGATATCAGATGTTTCTTTGGCCTGGATGGTTATTACAATCAATTCATTTAGTATTTTTCATGGCATGCTTCACCGATGACTACGCTCACCCGGAATGGGGTGATGTTTGTATGGGGTCGATAATGTCAGGCATCGTTCGAGGAGTTGAAGAGGCGGTTGACTACCGCCACCGTTCTGATTTTTCCTGAGGCTAGAAAGTGGTATTTGGTCTATTGTGATGCTTCAGGTACGGTTCATGGGAACGTGCTTATGGAGGATGATCATGTGGTGGCATATGGCTCTCGCCAACTCCGACAACATGAAAATAATTACCCAACCCACGACATGGGGTTGGTAGCGATGATGCATGCTTTGACGACCTGGAGTCACTATCTTTTTGAGGAGAAGATTGTGGTCTACTCTGATCACATAATTTTTACCTATATCTTCTTGCAGAAGGACCTCAACTTGAGGAAGTTTCACTTGATAGAGTACATGGAGGGGTTCGACATTGACATTATCTATACCCCTGGAAAGGGTAATGTGCTGGCCGACGCTTTGAGTAGAAGAGTTCTTGTTCATGCTTTGAGGAAGTCCAGCTATGAGTGGAAATTGATGGGGATCTTTTCTAAGATAGATATGGATACCAGGGAACACAGTGGAGGGGAATTCTTGGCAAGCGTCTTGTTGACTCCTTCTCCGTTGGAGTTGATTCAGCAGGAACAACCCAGTGATGAGATTTTTCAGTGGTCGAAGCAGTTATTTCATGGTGGGGAGACATCATCTGAGTGGTCGTCATCTTTTGGGGGCATCCTGTGTTTGAAGGTCCGTTCAGTCATGATGTTATCTCTAAAAAAGGTGGTGATGCAGGATATCCACCATTCATAGTGGGCTATCCATCTGGGCGCCACTAAGATGTATTATGATGTCCATCCATAGTTTTGGTGGCCGAGTATGATACGAGACATAGAGGACTTTGTGTAGAGATGCTACACATGCTAGGAAGAGAATGCAGAGCACCAAAGGCCCTGTGGTTTTCTCCAACCACTAACCATTTTTACATGGACGAAGGATGAGGTCACCATGGACATCATTGTTGTCTTATGTCATACACCTCGGGGTAAGAATACCATTTGGGTGGTGATTGATTGTCTGACCGAATCAGCCCAATTCATTCCAATAAAAGATTCAACTAAAGTGGATGAGTAGGGACAATAGTATCTTCAAGAAGTTGTGAGGATCTATGGCGTACCATCAGTAGTTGTCTCAAATAGAGGCCCCCGCTTCACTTCTCGATTTTGGAAAGGCCTTCAGATGGCCTTGGGGTATCATATTAAGATGAGCACGACATACCACCCTCAGAAGGATGGTCAGACAGAGCAGGTGAATCAGATTTTGGAGGACATTCTTTGTGCATGTTTATTGGACTTTTGAATTTCTTGGGATAGCCAATTGGTATTGGTTGATTTCTTATAATAATAGTTACTAGTCCTTGAATCTAATGGCCCCTTTTGAGGCACTCTATGGTTGGCCATGTCGGTCCACCCTTTGTTGGGCTGGAGTAGGAAAGACTTCACTGTTGGGGCCATGCTTTGTGCAAGAGACATTTGGGAAGGTCAAGTTTATCAGGCAGTGCTTATTGATAGCTCAGAGTCATCATAAATCTTATGTCGGCCTGCAGCGTCACGACCGAGAGTTTTCTTTGGTTGACAGTGTATTCTGGAATGTAGCCCCTTGTTTGGGCCATCATCGATTGGGGAAGCAAGGCAAGCCAATGTTTTTATATGTCAGGCTCTTTTAGATCACTGAGCGTATTGGAAAGGTGTCATACAAGTTGTATTTTACGTCTCATTTGACATCCATCCATGATGTATTCCATGTCTCCCAATTAAAGAAATACAACCCGTATTTATCTCATGTGCTAAGTTGGGAAGAACTCTAGCTAGAGCCTGAAAATTTTATTATTGAGCGGCCGATGAAAATAGTGGACTGCGAAGAGAAGGTGCTATGATGGAAGTCCATTCCGTTGGTCCAGGTTCGTTGGTAGAATGGTAATGATACACATGAGACATGGGATCAGAAGTTATGGGTTGAGGATGAGTATATGTTACTGTTTTATGATCAAGGTTCTGGTTGACTTTCTGGGATGTAATGTTTTCATTGTTGGGAGAAGTGTCACATACATAAAATCTTTTAAAGTTATTTTCCATTTAATTTCAATTCATGCTTTGTTTTGGGGGTTTCCCAAGGTTTTATGGAGGAATAGATGAGTTTTCATGAATTGGGCCAAACCGTGAACCCAAATCTAGATTTAAAAATAATTTTATTCTTTTATAATTTTTTTAGTTTTGAACATTTTTTATCCATTCATATTCCTAAATGTCCTACCCTAACATGGTAACACTAAAATTGTAATTTGGTTCCTATATAAATCCATAATAAATGTGTATATGGTTTTTTATTTAAAGTATTGGGCCGGCCCAGAATCCCAAATCCATCTTTAAAAATCAAAATTTATTAATTAATAACATATTAAATTTTAATTATTTTCGGTGATTATAAGTCTCACCCAATCCCATTGAACCCAGCCGAGCTCCCAACCTCCGTCCCTCCTCTTTGGAGCCTTATTTATCGAGATTGATGGCATGACATCATAGGGTTTCTTAAAATCGGCCATATTTGAGGAGGTATGTTCATTCCATCATAAATTTATCAATTATTACTATTATCCTCCATTACAGTTCCAAAATTACCTCTTCATACTTCTTATTATCTCTCTTGGAAATTTTTCTGTTTTAAATTTCACCTACTTGTGTATTTGGGGAGATTCTTCAAGATCCCTGAACTAAGTGAGTCTCTTCCATTCCTCATTAAAATTGCTTAGGGTTTCATTCTATTTGATTATGGTTTCATCCCTTTTCATTGAAGTATCAAATGACTAGGAGGTAGGGTTTAGAACCTAGGTTTTAACCATGGGTTCTCTTGGTCAAATTTTGTGGTTTTAGATTTGTTCTATGTCCATCTAGGTGCGTTGGTGGGGAGACTTGATTTTCGCACGTTGATTCAAGTGTTTTCATTAATTTGGTAGGTGATTCCAATCTATATGAAATACTTGTGAAATAAATACTTTTTTTACTATGTTCTCATGTTAAACCCATTGATTTGGATCTGCAAAAATTGGTTTTAGTGGTTTTTGTAACACAAGTGAACTTTAAGGGCCAATTTCAAGTGAAATTTGTTTTTTCATATAAATCATGTATTGTTTGATTAAGGGATACATTTTAATTATTTAGTTGATCTTATTGAAATGTGTTAGAACTGGAAATAATTTTTTAAATGTTATTATTCTTTATTTTTTGGTACAAAATTTGTTTGGGTGATGTTTGTTATAAAAATAGGTTTTGAGTACTAATTTGGTGTTGAATTGGGTGATTTACATGGGTATTCTATGTGATGCATATTGGGATTTTTTACAACTCATTTAATGAGTTTAAAGAAATTTTTAGGGTGCATTGGGTTCTGTTTTGATAAATATGAGTATGAATATTGTGTTAAAGTGGGGTTTTCAATGATTTTTGTGTGCAAAACAATGAATGATTTGGAGAAGTTGTTTTATAGAAACTCTAACTATTTTGTTGTGTGTTTTAAATGGTATAAAATTTGTGTTGGTAATGTAATTATTATATGGGACTTGTAGTGTTGTTTTATATTAAAATGGATATATTTATCATTCGGAAATTGTTTTGAGAACAAAGGTGGAAGCTCGGGGACATAGGTAGGGAGGATGTGTACTAGTATGGCTAGTGGACCTGATGGTTTTTGTCCATGATTCACCTAGAATTTGGATAAATACATATTTAAAAAAAATATTTGGATGATTATTGGGGACCACTAGGTTATGGGTATGTTCCCTACTAGTAGCTCGTGCAAGAGAATGGATTTTACTATGGTTACATTACACTGAGGTATGTGGTACATGAGGCCTGAGACTATCTAGTGCCTAGAGGTGTTCCCGATTTTGTTGATCATTGTGTTTGTGGTATTATACCATATATTGGGGTATTTTTTCAGTACTTTTTAGTATCTAACATTTATATTTAAATATGTGAACATTATGAAAACATTATCTTCAAAACTGTTTTCAATTGAAAGTTTCATTTCGTGAATTTTATCACTGCTATTATTTGCATATTAAAACTACTTTCTTTTTCACATTCTATTGCATGCTATTTGGAATCATTGGGTGGCATCATATTGGGCCTAGTCACACACCCTACTTACACCCCTTGTGTGTAAGTATACTTGGTTATGTTTGACTCAGGTAAAGAAAAGGCTAAGGGTGATGGTGGTTCAGGGTGTCAGCCCCGATCCTTGGGGCGGAGTTGTGGAGACGGTTTGGGGGTGATGACCACGTGTCATGTGGAGTCCATGGGGATGTTTTTTTGCTGTTTAATTTTTTCATTGGACCCTTTGTATTGCATTTTAACTTATGTATTCAGTTCTGGATTTTTTGTATAAACCTTTCTGGTATGATTTTTTCAAATTCATTTTATCCAATATTTTTTATGTTTTATGTATACATATTCATGTAAATCATTCCCAAAACAAGATAAATGATACCATGGCACTTGTTCCAGCCTATGGGTATAGGGAACACCCTTCGGTCCTTTTAACGGATATGTTTGGAGCTGGTATTGGTGGTGACCAGATTAAGTTCATGACACTCTAACCATTAATGATTAGGTTTTGAGGTTATAATTGTTTCCCATTCTACCTTGATGTATGAAATTCTAGGGGAAAAGTTGAATGTTGTAGAGAAATGTGACATCCATGTGACAATATTTTGATTTGTTTAATGTTATTAGGGTTAATTTTATGTTTTTCATTGTTTTGGAATTCAAATTTATATTATTAGTGGTTTCCCCAAAATCTAATAATTGTCACAAAGTTAGTCGAAACCATGATGGTTCACTATATATAGTGATAAAAATATTAATGTTGTGTTTTCCATGGTTAGTGAATCGTTCATAAAACTATATGGGGTATCTAGGTAATAATTCAACTTAGTTGGGTTATAAGAGGTGACACAAATTAATGACACATGGATATAGGAAACTTTGCATCCAAAATATATATGGTATGAGGGTTTCATTCAGTGACTCCAACATATTGGGCACTCGGCTTACCTAACTGTGTGGTCGAATAGTGAGGAATTATTTATTTCAAATAAAAAGTAATTTTATGTTTTTATCCACATTGGTTTTAAATAATTGTTTCTTCTTTATTTTTCCATATCATTCTACCGAGCCTTGGGTATCTGAGTGGATGTCTTCCACTAATCATCCTCCGCATTTCAAGATTCTTCTTTATAGCTCCGTAAAATATATACTCCCAGTTTAGGTACCAAAAATTGTTATATTTATAGCTTTAATATCAAATAAATTTGACGAAATTTAAACCCTACAAAATAATTAACATTCAAAGGAAATTTGTTATATCATACAAACAAAAATAACTTTTAGTTTAAGGGTTTTAGAGAATTATTAAAAACTCTTAAATATAACTACTAATATCTTCAACTGAGAATTATTTATATTTTACCCAGCTTCCCTTATTTCTAATTAAGTCTTCAATACCTCCCATATAATTATTCAGTAATGAATAATTTTTAGATAGAATTAATTTAATATCAATATTTATTATTTATGGAAAATGAAACGTAAGAAGGTTGAGCTCAAACACACAATAAGGGTAAACACAAGTATTAAAATTATAATGTCATCAATGATAATAATATAAGAATTAGTGTATCATGAAAAAATATAAGTGAATGATAATAAAATATGATTATTAATAGAAATAAAAACCTATATCTTTAAACATGGGACAAGGTATAAATATTTAAAAATTATATGAGAAATAGAATCTATAATCATGATCCATTTAAAGTCAATATTAATCAACTAAACCATTAAAAAATCATTTAATTTATATATAATACATATATGTATGTTATAACATCATTATCATTTCAATCATTCAATTAATACTATAATGGGATAACCTTCCAGGTAAATCGCTACAATATCTTAGGAGAAACCTTTATCTAGTTAACTCTATCTGTATACCGAACACGTTGGAGTGATACATAAAAATCACCCAAAATAAATATCTATCTCTATCTTACATAAAATGATAAATAATATTAAATAACTTATTAGTAATCATAAAACAAAAATGCTTGAATTTTCCAATATAAATAAATCACAGCCATCTCATTGCTTTATTTTCCCATAGATAATAATATAGTTCTATGAAAATATCTTTTAAATAATCATATTACATATATATATATAATAAAAATCGAATAATTAAAAAATATCCATAGTATAGATTATGTAAAATTAGTGGTTGTTGTCATTGATTAATAGAATGATTATCGATCAAAATAAAGATACAATATCAATATCACATGTAAATAATATTATTAATATTTATTTAATAAAAAAAGAGTGTATAAAAACCAAAATTATAATCCAAATTCATAAAAAGATGATAATAAAAGAGTTGTGTTTTATGAAAATATTAGCATATTATTTCTCCTAGTGGAACTTTGAATATAAAAACCTCCAAAACAAATGAGATTGTATCATAAAGCCTTTAACACTTTGTTTCCATTCAAATTCACTATCTATTGCGATAAATATTATTTTATGGAAATATATCTAAAATGATTTAAAAGATATAATATGTAAAAGTTAATTCATGAGGTAATAATTACACCATTAAATAAAATCATGGAGAAAAATGTGAAAAATTTCCTAGGAAAATGAGATTTAGATAAATAATACACTTAAATTGATCATAGATTATGAAGTGATAATTAATCATTGATGTAAATATGAAAAATATGTAAATAAAAAAACAATAAATACAACAAAATACCTTTTGGATATCAATTCACATAGTATCCTAGAATGAAAAATTCAATTGATAAGAGTTATAATGAAATGAAATGAAATTGATTTAATGAAAACATTAACACTTGGAAACATTAAAAAAATATCTTGAACCAAATAATAAGAATTTTAACATAAAATTGAATAATTTTAGAAGGATTAATGATACAAATGTTATATGGTAAACCTTAAAATCATATAAAAGAAATTGCCTTCATAACATTTTAATATGGCTTTGTAAAGGGAAAATGAAAATTAATTTGTTACAAAAATAGAATCATTAAATGGATAATAAATAAATAAAGTAATTATTTTTAAAAAATTTAAATCCAAAATAAAAAATTATAAATAATATGTTACGAAAAATACATATTAGTTCAGACATAACCATCGTATAACCATCATATCGAAATGGATGTATAACTTAACGAATGGAAATTATGATAGGAATCCCCTCACATCAAGTCCAAGAATTCTATGATATTCCATTAATTAAAATATAAAAATATTTTATAAATTATATAGATTTATAAGATCCTCAATCCAGATTAATTTAATATTATTGATCTTTTTATTTCATTTATTTTAAATAAATATTTAATTACTTAATGTTGGTTATTTTCTGTATGTTCTTTATTACATAATCTATGAAACAATAGTCATGAAATTATAATAATTTAAAAATAATTATTATAATTTTTCAAAACAGCCAACAATTATTGTTTGGAAAATTGAATTATATTACTGTCATTATGATGGGGGGTCGGATATACACATTAATATCATATTCATTTTTCATACAACATAATGAAAAGAAATTATTAATAATTTTAAATAAATAGAATGATGATTACATCATATATATTATATTATTTCTTTTGATATTAATATATATAGTATCCTTATGATGAGTTTATGGAAAACAATTGCATCGCTTCATGGAGGTGGTAATCACATTTTTCAAAAGAATTAAATATTCATTTTTTCAATGGATTGAAATGTAATAAATTTGATGAAATATTATTTTTTAAAATTATTAAATATACAATAATATAAAATATATATATATATGTACATTAAATCACTCATTATGAATTTTTGTGTGATGCGATAATGGAATATGAATTAAATTAGTTCACAAAGGGGAATTCTATCGTACACATTTATGATGGGTTTGTTTCCCATTTTAGCGTTGAAATATGGATATAGTTTAATAAATTAGAATTATAAATTATCATTATATTTCTGATACTTATTTATTTTTATTTTTTTATGGTTTAAAAATATATGAATGATGTTGAATTTGATATAAAACTAAATCATTCTGTTAAATATTATACCTATATTTCAGAAATCCTCTTTTTTAAACTTTAATACCTATATGGTTGATATTTTTTCCAAAATGAGACTGATATAACATGTTTATGGATATTAAAAATGAATTTTTTCAAGAATTCTCCATGATTCGGTTTTCACAATGTGTGGGAGAAAAAAGAGTAGAGGTACACTTTTGTTAGCGAGGGAACGCTCACTCTTGAAATTTATAAAACTATATATATTATTTTTCATAGAAAAATGGATCCAAATATATATATATATACATAAGATTAATATGTGTCGAAATAACCTCATTCAATAGGATTTTGAATGTTCTCAATTTTGATTTCACCCTTGTATCTTTATTTTATCCTCTATTAACACTTTTATTAATTCCCAGGACATTAATGTCTTTTAGTATTTTCGGGTAAAAAATATAATATAAATGGAAAAATGAAACATAAATTATCCATGGTTTCTGTTTTTTTAGTTTTACATCATTTAAAATAATTTTTTTATTATAAACTTTCTTTAATATATTTTTTCAGAAAAGAATAAATATTCTTATATAATATTTGTATAACTGATGTAAAAGGTTCTCTGAATGACATTAATTTAAGGATAAAAAGGATATGGTATGACATAGGTAATACAATAAAAATAAAACTATTTTAGATATTTTATTAAATCTTATTTCTATTTTAAACCTTTGTTAACCAATTTTATCTTTAAAAAAAAATAATTTTTTTCAATTTTAAATGGTTATAATTTTTCATATAATGTGGAAATTGGATCATATAAGAAAATCGGGCAACTGTTTCAACCATTTTATCATAATGTTCTTATATTAGGTTTTTTATTATTTTTAATCAAATTTAAAAATATTAGTTAACATAAAATATCATTAATGTCATTTATAACACTATTAATTATGTTTGACATTCATGAAATTAATATTATAATGGATTTAGTATATTTAAATTTCCCACCACCCATAATATCATATATTTATATTTAAAAATATTTTTACACTTTAACTCTTCCAATCATTAGTAATTTTATTTTTTTAATCATTAACTTTATTTTTTACATCTTGCATAAGCACTATACCAGTATTAGATATGAATTTGAGGTAATTATTTCATCACTAGAAGTTAAAAATATTTTTTCCAAAAAAAATTATAAATATTTAATATAAAATTTCTAACTGAATTTTTTTTATCCCTATCACAAAATAATTTAGATTTTAAAAGGAATAGACTTTCATTTTTTACTTTATATTTATATACATTAATGAAAAAGTTATAATCATTGAAATGTGGAACTAAATTAAAACATTTTGTAATTATGGATGATTATATATAGTATATAATCATCAAATGTAATAAATGAGTTTTTTGGGATTATTTGAGACATTATCATATTTTTTCACCATAATGGTCAAATTGACCTTTATCATGGTAAAAACCATTTTTCATGGTTATAATTAATAATGTAAAAAATAGAATGGTTTATTTACGAAATTTGAACCTGTAGATTCCAGAAAATTTTATACATATTAAAAATCTGTGAATTTTAATATATCAATTTTAATCAAAATGCATAAAATGAAAAAATGGAATTTTTTTGAAAAATTTGTTGTCAGCCAAAAATGAAAGTAGGCCAAAATAGTTAGAAAACATATTTAAATTTAATTTAATATATTATACATAATTAAATAATACTTATTTTACTCTGATATAAATTTTATATAATAATGGGACATTTATATTTAAATAAAAGATAGTTTAACAAAAATCAGTATTTTTCAATATTCACTAAAAAATCAATCATTTTAAAAAATCTAAATAATCAATTACATGTTAATTTTGATATGATGATAAAAATAATAATAACATTTATATAAATTTAAATTTTAAAAAAATAGTATAAATTAATTATATTATTTGTACACAAAAAGGTATAAAAATATGCTTTTTAGAAAACACAATTTTGAAACATATAATGACTATGGAAAAATGAGTCATATTTAATTAGAATTGACTAATAAATTTATAATCAATATTAAATTTATTATTTTTTTAATTTTGTTAATAATTTTTATACATGAAAATTTTATGGTGATTTTTTAAATAAAACATATAAATATTATTTTATCAGAGTTCATTTGATCTTAGTATTTTATATTGTCAATACTATAAAAGAAATTGTTCTTCTAAAATATTTTTATATTATATTCTCCATACCTATAATAAATTTAGTTTCTCTCAAATTTAAATTGAACATTGAAAATAATGGTTGTAAAATTAAAATACATTTTAAAAAATCTTAATAATAAAGAGGTTTAATAAAAAATTGATAAGATGAAATTTCAAATAAGATGGTAATGTATAATAATTTATACTTGGTTTCTGAATAGGTTAAAATTATTGTGAGTAAAAATATTAAAATATAGGGAAAACTAATTAAATATAATTATATAGTGTTATAGAGTACATTGTTCACAAAAAAATCAATGATAATGACAAACTCAATGACAAAAATCCTATAAAATTATGAGCTGAAAAAATGACCATCAATTCATCCAAAATGATGGTTATATAATAACAATTTTTATAATGAAATTTAACCAAGGGTTTTGGGATACCATTTTTATATATACTATGAATATTATACAATATACTTACATTATGAATATAATATAATTTTTCTGATCAATTTCTACCAAAATATCACCCCTATCTCCAAATTATTAGAATTCAAAATAACTATTTCATTTATAAATCAGAAAAATCTAATTATATCTGATCATATAATCCACATAAAGGTAAAAATATATTCCTATTTTCTTTATATAAAACAAAAAATTGAAATGGTTAGCATAAGGTTATATAAAATCTATAATTTATTAACCATCATATAAATATTTATAACATTAATATATAAAATATAATAATAAAATAAAAGGATTAATGTAGATCTATATATAATTAAATGAACATATATCCCAAATAACCCGAATAACCACAAATTGGATTTGAAATTTTACCCTAAAAGGTTATCTCATAACTTTTATTATATGTATCCAAAAATGTAATATCATTATTCCAAAATATTAATACACATTAAAACTATGGAATACATACAAATATTCCCAATAAAATGACTCCCAAAATATCATTAATCACCTTAAAATAATATAAAATAAATAATTTATGTGGTTTTTATTTCATTGAAATTATGGTTAATCATAAAATTATAAATAATGATGGTATCTATATCTCTGAAGATAACCTCGCATGAAAATATCCTAATGTTCAAGAATTTATAAACCCTAGTCTAATACTAACTAATATAACCTTAAATATGCATTCCTGGATCTAGTGAAAAAACATATTTTTTTACATTAATATATTTGATATCCATAAAGGAAACATAATTTAAACTATTAAAATACTAATACATCAAAATTAAATATTTTATCACTTACTTATCCATGGACCTTTTATGTTTACAATTTTATATAATTATGAAAAACACGTACATAACACTACCCATGTCTTCAAGTTATCATTTATTAAAAAACATATATTTTTTTCTTCCATTAAAATTCTTTATTATATTCAAAAAAATTAATCACAAATAAATCCTTTCTATATATAATTAATTTAACATCAATATTTATAACTAGGAGAAAATGAAACATAAGATTGTTTTGGTCAAACCCTTAGTAAGGGTAATATAATACAATGATAATTAAAATTATTACATCAGAAAAACATGATAATAAGGATATGATGAAATAATAAAATTGATTGATCTTAAAATATGATAATCCATACCCATGAAAAAACAATATCATTAAACATGTGACATGGAATAAAGTATTCAAAAATGTAGGAGTCATAATAATCAAATTTCATGAGCCTTGTGATGTAAATATTTATCAAATGGACTATCAAACATTCATTCAAACCATAAATTTTTTTTGGTATCATGAAACATAATTATCATATCACTCATGCAATAACTCTTACAAATGGAATAACCAGCCTAGAAAATTCAAATAATATCAAAGGAGTATCCTATAACTAGTTATCTCTGTCTCATTACTAATTGTATGGGATAGATATAGTTGTCTCACCAATTATCATGTGCTATATCAGTATTATCCATAATGATAAGTAATTTTCAAGAACCATAACATAGTTATAACACATTAGTGCTTTTATTATTCTATATAATATAAACCATATTCATTTAATAGCTTGATTTTCCCCTAGAAAAGAAATAGGTCCCATGAAAATATATTTAAATAATCATAATACCTCAGTGAAATAATATGAATGTAATCATCATAAATTTTCCCAGGAGAGCATATGTAAAATATATGGGTTTTTATTTGATTAATATAGATACCATGAAATTGTCATTAAAAATATTCTGGCGAAAAAACAAAATTTTAATTTTGAAAATCCCTTAGATAAATTAAAATTCAAAAAATATTAAGAATATAATGTTCATTAGAAAATAATAATTGAAACATATAATGTAATATATAAATAAAATAATATTCATGATTTTGGGAAATTTCATTCACGTCATAAATGTTAAAATCAAACATTCCATTTAATATTTTATAAATAATACCAACACTCACCCATGTGGTAATCGATATAAAATATCCATTTAAAAACATTTAGTAAAACTAAAATAATAGTGTAAAAATTTTGGAACATATTTATGTCCATAAAATATGAATATTCAAATCATTTTTTAATAGATGAATATTTAAGAGAGATATTCTCTATAAAATAGAAGATACAAGATCAGTATCACTTACATACAACATTATTTTAGTTTCATTAATTTAGAAGAGTGTAAGTGGAATCTATTCGTGTAAACCAATTTCATAACCAAAATAGAATATGATATATGTTTCTCAATAAATTAATTGATAATTTTCCCCTAAATTAACATTGAACATAAAAAAATCTCGAAATGAAATGAGATTGTAACATAAAACATTTATTACTTCTATAAAATTAGAATTCAAACATTATAAAAGAAAGAAAATTATATAGATCTATAAATAAAATTAGTTCATATATATAACATTTAAAAATTCATTTATGTGGTAATAAGTACACCATTTAAAGAATTAAGGGTCCATGATATGAAACATGTCTCAAGAAAATGAGATTTAGAAAAGTAAATATCTTGAAAAGATTATAAATTTTGATGTGATAATTAATATATGAGGTCATTTTGTGAACATATATAAATCTATATAAAATATTGTAAAAAAATATATTAATATAGACATCAATTCACACATAATCGTGTTATAAAAAAGTAAATGTGTATGTGTTATAAAAAAATGATTAGAAATCGATTCCAGAAACCCCTTAGATCTTGATAACTTTCAAAATCAAAACAATTGGATGAAATAAAATGAAATATAACTTGAAATACAATCAATTATGAAGGATTCATGATATAAAATTCGAATGGGGTAACAAATATACTATATAATATTAATTATGTGCATAATATTAAAATATTCTTCAATGAGGGGAAATTGACAAGAAAAAAATAACAAAAATCATATCACTTCATTGGGAATTAATCAAATAACTGACTATGTGTGAGAAATGAAAATCTAAAAAACATGAGGAAATAAAAAATAATAAAATTATATTTCATGTTGGTCGGAGTGGATAATCAAGAGGGGGGTGAATTGAATTCCAATTAATATTTTTGTTTAATTATTTTTCTATTAAAATCCCCCAAATTGAAAAACAAGAAAATATGTAGTGAATTTGTATTAGAGTAAAAGGTCAGTTAGTTTCTCAAGATATTGATTAGTTCTCAGTTAATTTAATCTGATGATTAATTAACTTTTTAATCTAACCCAATGCTTTATAATATATACAAAAACTTTCTAGATTATCTATCAAAGTAACATTAAAATGATTTTATATTTCAATGTAATTAGCAGTGGAATATTCAATATAGGTTAAAACTAAAATAGGTAATAACAACAGATTTAAAACAAGAGGTTCAGTCTCAAGACAAGATTTAATCCTCTCAAAAAATTTATATAAATATTTATCCACACCCTGGATCGGGGAAAAAATAGTACAGAGACTGTCCAGGTACTAAGACCTCTACCACAGTTCTTCATGGGAAAACAAAAACAATAGAACACAGGCTATCCACGTCACACATGACCTCTTCCAAAATTCACAGTGGGATATAGTAATGTGTAAGAATTTTGTAGTGAGGATTTAGTATCATCCAGTCCAGTCCAAGAGTCAGTACGTAAAAACAACACACACTGCTGAAAAAGTAAATGAATAAAACACAATAAATCTAAGTAGATAGAGATGCGTTTAGAGTGCCCTATGTGTTGTGAGTGAAGCTCCGTAATCCTTGGATTGATGTAATTGAAGTTATGAGTCCTTCTCTGGTTTTTTCCAAGAAAATAGAGTGTCGTAGTTCTTATTTCTTCACTTCCAGTATAGGTGTTCAGCTTGAATGTGAAAGTGTTCTTTGTAAAACATCAGTTTCTTCTTTAAACTTGTTTTCTCGATGAATATGAGTGTTCTTAGAGTTCCACGTGTGTTCTTCATTTCATATATGTTTGTGCATGAAATAAATACTCTTTCTATCCTTTTCGCCTCTTCTTTTACTGTAGCTTGATCTTCCTTATATTCCATAAGCTGCGACAATAGGAATGATTAACTTTTTATATGTATGTGGTATAGTTCCCTGACATTCCAACAACTATTATTAAATATCATTAATTTCATTAAAAACAAAAAATATGACCATTGGAATTAAACAATTGTTAATATAAATTCAAATAGTTTTCATGACTATTGGTGAGTCATGATATCGGTAGGTCATTTGGAATCGGCTTCGGTATCATCATTTCAGGATCAGCATCAGTATCGGTAGCTTGTGATTAGTATCGGTATCGGTAGCTTGTGATCAGGATCGGATTCAGTAGCTTGTGATCAGGATCATCTTCATCAGATTGTGATCAGCATCGGATTCATTAGCTCGTGTTCATCATCAGCTTCGGTAGCTTGTGATCAACATCGGCTTCGGTAGATTGTGATCAGGATCATTATAACCATTTCCATCAATGCAACCGTTATTCATTTGTGCGACCTTTCATCATCGGTGTGACCATTCATCATTGATGCGACCATTCATCATCGGTGCGACCGTTCATCATCGGTGTGACCGGTTACCATCGGTTCGACCGTTTATCATCGGTGCGATCGTTCATCATCGTTGACTTAAGAAAATAACTAACAGTGAGTCATAAAAATGAAATTCACACTAAGTTTCTGTTCAATCCAGGATACATCTTGTTCAAAAGTAAAAAATAAATTAACATAGATAAATATCATGTGGACAATAATTAGACATATCTAAATACATTTGGAACAAAATAAACAAAAGACTAAATTTTCATAAATAAAACAATGATTTATGATTATTAAAATAACCATCTCACAAGGAGTTCAACAATCTCCCCCTTTTTGATAATCACAAATAAATGACATAAATGAATAGAGAAGAGAGTATGTAATTTGGTTTGCTCTCCCTATATAAAAAAAATATTCCAAAAGATAAACAGATCATCAGAGAATGACATCCGAGTATAGAATTAAATAAGTAGTCATTTCCCACCATTTCATCATTTCTCCCACTTTCATTAGTTCTCCCCATTTATTTATTTCTCCCCCTTTGGGATTATCAAAAAGAAGATTAGATAAGAGGAAAATGAGACTTAAAAATAAGTTCTGAGAAAGAGTACAAGAACCAGATAAAAATGTTAAAAGTACTAGAAATAGACACCCGATCTAAAATGAAAGATACATATAATTTTTTGGGTACAATGGTGATTTACCTTTCGCAGAAGGAGGAATGGATGGTACATAGGATGCTTTGGTGTAAGGTTGATCTGGCTGGATGGAGAGAGGATGCAGGACAACTCTGGCTGGTAGCACAGTGGGTGCTAGAGTCACTTACTGAGGAGTATAAGTTCATTCTAAGGGTGAATGCTGAAAGACTGGTTGTATATTTGATAGAGCTTGAGACACTGAAATCTGACCCGAAACATCTACTGATCTGAGAGGATCTACAGTTGGAAGAACAATTTCCATCGCTTGCACATGATGATATGGTTTGAGTAGATTGATAAAATCTTGAATTACTACACCAAAATATTTCATAAGCTTTTAAAAATCATCCTTGTTCTGCATGAAACATTTTAGAGGATGAGTGAAATCCTTCAATTTACTGAACATGAGCCTTCAAATCATGAGTGACTGGAGGGAGCCTCAAATTCTCATCCAAAACTGTAAACTGATGGTTCAACTCATTATTGGTATAAATCTTAGAAAAGTAGTGATCCACATTATCTTTAATCAATTTCTGGGCCGCAATAGCATCAACTGAATAAAACTTCACCATTTTGTGGATATGATTACTATTGTATTTAATATTCTTCATAGAGTCCATATCTAGGATCTTCCCAAGTACCATTAACTAATCTCTTATTATATCCCATATGGTTTTGATTTCATGACCAATGATCTTGGATATTTTGGAGGAGCTGGCCTGACCAACAATCTGAGTGATCTCAGCATTCAACATATTTGAATCATCTTTCTTTAGGTGTTCTACCATGTTTCTTAACACTTCCATCATACCAGAGATAGTTGTTCTAATCTCACCTGATAAAGAGACTAAACCACTACTTAAATCATTGAGAGTTTGATTCTGAGAGGTAATATACCATCCAATCATCTCGAAAGTATTGTAGAGGTCTGGTTTGATGATACTTACCACTCTCTACATCAGAGCATCCATATTAGCCTCGGATAAGTTCACATGAGCAGTGGCAGGAGCAGTAGACAATTACTCTTTTGTTGTCTCTCTAACTGCTTGAAGCAACTCAGATTTAAATCAGCCAAGATCAGATTGTTCCACTGTAGGATCAAGTCCAAATTGAGAAATTGAAGGACTAGGTCTGTCTGCTGTCACTTGCATATACTCAACAACCAATAGAGCCTTATGTGAATTGCTTACACTTGCAATAAGCACTTTTCTTCCTCTTCCTCAAGATAATATAAACCCAGAATTTCAAGACCTGGGTGATCATCCCATGCGGCTTTGTATGAAGGACACACAAGTTTCACAAAACTCTCTCTTCTAGAATTTTCAGGAGAGACTTCCTCATACACATCAACCTCTGATTGTACTACCATTTCTGCCTCAGGAACATTTTCTTGATCATTTAGTTTAGGTTGAGGATCATCTTGAATCACATTTTGACCGTCAAATGGTCGATTACTTGAATCGTCATCATCATTACTACTGTCATCTTCACTAATTTCACCATAACAGCCATCACCCTCATCACCATCTTCACCATCATTGACTGATTGTTCATTTGAACTATATTTACTAATGGATTCATACTGCTCAGAATTTGATTCTTTAGTCTCACTTTATTCTTCATTATCTAAAAGATGTTCTATCTCTCGTAACTAGAGAGGTGGACTAGATGGTCCAAATTCCATTATTCTTTTCTTCGTACTATCTGTATCAGGATCACTCCTATCATCAGGTGTTGAATTTGGCTCCTTTGCAGTATTATATTCAACATCATCATCTTCTTCTTATGTTCCCTTCTTACTGGACTCACCAGTTTTCTTTAGGAACTATTGATTCCTCGTATTCATCATAATAAACCACTTCTTCACCAGTTGTTAAACTGGGATCTTCCATCCCCTTTGGTCTCTTAGGATAATAAATAGGATTGAAAGAGTCATAAAACTTTTCTTCATCACCAACCCAATCCTTCTTCCATGGGTTCCAACTGATTTCCATCTTTTTACAAATATCCTTGTTAATACAGAAACTACTACTAGATGAGATACACTCATCTCCATCATCAACACAACCCAATAACTTTAGCATGGTAGAGATTTTTTTAGAGTATAATAGGGTTGTAGCTTTCATGGATGGATTCACCATATATGTAATATGGACAGAAAAATATCTACACAATTTGAACATTTCACCATTCGACTATAGAAACAACAAAAAATCATCTTGATACTTTATAGAAGCAAAATTAAAATTTCTAGGACAAACTTGGTGTTGAATAAACTTAAACAGAATTCTTCACTCACCATCAAACTCAACAGCAGTTATTCTTCTGGATTCAGAATTTCCATTCAACATCTCTAGACCTAGCTCAGAATAAAAGTATTCAGTTGTAAGAGGGATATTACCAATGTAATCCTTGTATCTTCCATTATGAGGTACTCCTAAACATTCATCCCATTGCTTCCGTGAAAAAGTTATCTTTTTCCCTTTGATTATCGACGAAAATCTCGTAGCTTCTTCTCAATCCAAAACAATACTTAAGATCAGATAAAATTCATGCACTAACTTTAGGTAGAAGACTCTGTCATTATTACAGAACCATTCTTTCCATCCTTGTTTTTTCAAAACATTTAAAAGAGCAGACTTGCTGGATAACACCCATTCGGAACACACTTCCTTTTCTGCAGTATCTACCCATTTTTATAACTCTGGGTTTACTGACCTTTGAGTCGTGTTGTTTGATTCTCCTCTAACGCATTTCACAGGATAGGAACCTTCTGATTCCTTGCTTTGACACTTTTTCTTGCCCATTTGGAGGTTCAAGAGGATTGAGCGGTTGAAAAGGTTTGTAAGGTTCGAAAGGTTTGGGATTCAGAAAAGAATAGAGAGTTTGGCGGGAGATGGAAGGTCAACAGTCATTTAAAATAGCCATGGGTAAATATTTTTATCATTTAGTGATACAATAATAATAAAAAATACTAAAAATTTAGTAAAACAATGTCGTTTTCAAGAACACTAATGGTTTGACAAACTATAAAACCCAATCGGTAGCACAGATTGGTTTCACTGATCGGTTTCATAGATCGGTTTCACAGATCGACCATACTGAAATCTTGTTTAACAATATCTATCCTTTCAGAGATTAAGGTCTTGGTAAATATATCAGCTAACTAATGTTCAGAGTCAATAAATTCTAGAGAAATATAACCCTTTTGATAGTGATCTCTCAAGAATTAATGTGTGACATCAAGGTGTTTGGTCCTAGAGAGAGACACATGATTCAAAGAAATTTTAATTGCACTAGTTTTATCACAATTTATTGACACATGTCTAAATTGATATCCATAGTCCAATAGAGTGTGTTTAATTCACGTAATCTATGCACAACAACTATCAGCAGTAATGTATTCTGCTTCAGCAGTAGATAATGCAACAAAGTTCTGTTTCTTACTACACCAATATAACAGGGACTTTCCTAAAAGATGACATGTTCTAGATGTAACATCCCAAGTATGTAATTAATAATATATATTTTTATCAATGTCTATTAATTAATTAGATAGTGTTTTAGAGGCTTAAAATGTAAATAAATCCAATCTTAAGCATGGAATACAATAATATTTTTTTAAAGGATTGTTTTACTGCCTTTTGATGGAAAACCCTTTTTAAATCTATCTTTTGAAAATTTTATAAGCTATTTTTGTCAAAATAAACTTATTCTTCATGATTGGGACATCAAAATTTACTTTGTGTGAATTTTTGGTATTTTTCTGACAATGTTCATTTTTTATCAATAGTGAAAAATAATGTTTTTTACATCAAAACTGCTTTTTAATCTACTTTATTTATTTGAATAGATTATCTTTTGAATTGGTTTTAAAGTTAAATTAGAATATATTTTTACCATTTAATCCAATGGTGGTCATTAGGATTAATTTCACCTTGGAATTGGGAATAAACTAATGCCAAACCTTTCTTAGATATTGCTTAAAAAAACCGCTATTTGTTTTGACAACGGGAATTATTTTTAAATCAATTATTCCAATTTCTATGTTTAGAATTAGGAAAAATGGATTACATATTTGGAATCAGAAGGTCCAAATTATGTAATCAAGACTCTTTTGTTTTTGGAAATTATGAATAGTAACTACGGTAATTATCTTTAATTATCTTGATTAATGAGTAATCAGGTAGTTAAGGATAATAAAATGATATCATAATAATACAAAAAGACCAAAACATGTGTCTTAAGGCTACTGGTTGTCTCATGGACGACCATGGGATGCCTTGTTCCAAACTTGGGGGCCCCATAGAATAAATTTTGTGAGAATGGGACTTTTTATCTTTTTATTTTTAAAGAATGTTAAATGTGACAAAGAATGTATCACCTAAGTAAAATATTTTTAATTTTGACTTCATAAATGATCCATTGGACTATAAATATTAATTAGAAAGATAAAACGATTTCCTACATCATGATATTTTTTTATAAGTTTTAGGCATTAAATTTATTAAATTATTTATGACATCATGATGATGCAGCGATTACCTCATTAATAAAGTATCTAAATAAAATGAAATGATAATGTAAATTATATGACCTACACATGTCCAAAAACTATTGGATGGGTGTATTTCGAACCATTATCACCTTACCCTTGAATTATATCAATGTGGGACCATTTGAATCCGAAAATAATTTTCAAATAAAGTAACATTTCTTTACTTTCCAAGAGTGCCCCTCCTCTCCTCTTATAAAAGGCCCCCACCTCTACCTCCTTACCCACACTCCCAAAGCCTTTGGCTCAGCCAACCCCTGCCCATTTTATCTCTCCACATACCTATATTACTCCTTGAAGCCTCAGTTTGGGCAGAAGTCTTCCCAAAGAAGCCTTTAAGCTCAATCCAAAGGGATTTACCCGATTTTAAGGTAATTTCTTCACTTGAGTCCTTTTGTTTTATTTTTCTTATCCAACCCCCTAAACTCTTTTTATTCATTTATTTTGTAAAAAATCCAGTATCCTCTATATAATAGGATTTTTTATAAGAAGTATTTGAGCTACACTTACACACACCAACATCTAATGGTTAAAGGACATACTGTTTCCGTGGATGGTGAATTTATGCCTCCCGAAATGATGATTGTTCAACATTCATTTAACACCTTCAATGGTGGTCATTAAGATGCCACTATATTTATATATGATATATAATATGTTTATGTTTTCCTTATGCTTCTGTATTTTTCATTTTGGGCATACCTTTATGGTTTCCATTATGGGTAAACGCGATATCTTCATTTAAGGAAGTGCGGACTACCGCCCCCTCAAAGTGATTTGATTCGTTAAATACAATATGTAGGACATATAAACGATGGAACTATGATATTATATATGATATTATACTATAATTATAATATAACTTTATATCATTATGATTCCATTCTATAAAATACAAAATAGAAATGAAAGTAGCGTTCATGCGTACGTACGGCTTACCGTCTCCATGAACGGTGCATTTCATTTATTACCTCTAAATGATTATGTAATATTATAAATGAATGTATATACTGGATGTATAAGATATATACATCATGATTATAATTCTGGATATAATGGATACATGAACAAATTGTAATTATAAATGGTTTATTTTTGACTCAAGTACCAATGATCGTTAAAACGACCGTTATTAACTTAAATAATTACATAGTGTTCATGAGATGGAAATAAGTGATATGAAAGGAATAATGAACTTGAAAAAGGTTCTTAAGAAAGTAGAGATTAAATCAAGTTTATTATTAAGGACATTAAACAACGATCGAGTCAAGTCGGACCCGAGGTATGGGACTTTGTCTCAATCTCCTTTCATTGAGGCATATTTTGTTTTATACACAACCTTCTTTTATACGTTGTATAGACCCCTTTGACTTTTAAGTTTATCCAAATGGAATCTTTTTTATACGAAGTGTTTTACTAAATGACAAAAGGGAATGTTTTTTTCGTACGTATGCTGCGACAATGACTTCTCCGCAGCGGTGACCATTATTTGAGTTTCAGCTTCCTCTACAAGCCATACTTTTTTGAAAAGAAAAATAAATACCATGATTTACTTTTCTTTTCTTTTGGTATTAAAAATAGTTTTCATAGTGTTTTTATATCAATGTGTTGTATTGATATCTTGTGATTGAAAGGTGGAAATGTTCTGTTTCCTTTATTCATGTTTTATGTGATATGATTATGTTGAGGTTCTTGAGAATTATTATGAAGACGGGTGGTTCCGTGATAAACTAAGGTCGGGTGAGCCCGATATATCTCTCCAATGCATTGGTTAACGCGAATGAGTGAAATTTTAAGGTTTCTCCGAAGAGATTTAGGGAATACACTGTGATGGGTATTCCAAGCGTAACCAAGAGGGTTACTCCCTACGTAATAATGTTATTAATGCCTCTAGTTACCTTTATGTCTTATGATTTCTATGATTTATTCATGATTTGATGAGGTATGTTAAAGTGATTATGTTTTATGGGTAAAGTATTATTTCATTCTTATGTATATATGAACTCATGTTTCATTTCCATATTTTTTATAACCCTTACTGAGCTTTTTATTCTCATCCCATGTTTTTTGAAATGTTTTTCACAGGTCAAGGGAAAGGTACATGATATGATGATAGTGTCAAAGAAGTGTCAAGAAAGAATCCATTTTTTATTTTCAATATGTTTCCATTGATGGGAATGAAGAATACTATCATTATGTAACCACATTTTTTATATGTGGTATGTAATTCTAGTTTTATGATCTAATTCTCTAAAAATCTAAACCTGAAAAGATCATCAATGTGTAATCTTGTAATAACACAAGATTAAGTAAGGTTTAAGGCTGAGGCCTTATAGTTTGTATCAGAGGTCAGTTTAGATAACTTTAAGAGTTAGAAATGTGTAAAATTATATGTTAATTTATGGTATGATTAAAATGAAATAGCATTTAAAGATTACCATGTTGCTTCGCCTATGATATTTCTATGATAAGATTGGTTTTTCATAGAGGAAACAGAACAGACTTTTCTGGGAAGGGATACAGAGGGAAATGACCTTTCAAATTAGTATCCTGAGATAGTCAGAATCAGATCTAAACAGTTTGTTGCAGTGATGGCTCAGTTGACTCGGGTGAAAATTTTTGGTTGTTTTCATTGATGATATTTTGGTGTTTTCTAAAAGTAAAGAGGAGCATGAAAGTCATTTATGGGTTACCCTGAAAACCTTGAACGAAAAGAAATTATATGGGAAATTCAGAAAGTGTGAGTTTTGGTTGCAAAAAATTTCTTTCCTTGGTCACATTGTTTCTAAAGATGGGATAACTGTTGATCCCGCAAAAACAAAAGTTGTGGAAGACTAGCCAAGACCCACAAATGTAAATGAGATTCGTAGCTTCCTTGGTTTTACAGACTATTGCCGAAGGTTTGTTAGAAATTTTTCACGGTTATCTAGTCCAATGACTAAGATAACTAAGAAGGGTGTTAAGTTTATCTTGTCAAAAGAATGTGATGATTGTTTTCAGGAATTGAAAAGAAGATTGGTGAATGATCCAGTTTTGGCACTACCTTCCAAGAATGGTGAGTTTGTTATCTACAGTGATGCTTCATTGAAAGGACTTGGTTGCATCCTAATGTAGGATGATCAGGTTATTTCTTATGCTTTATGACAGTTGAAAACTCATGAGGTAAATTACCCTACACATGATTTGGAATTCGCTACTGTTGTTTTCTCTTTAAAAATTTGGATGCATCATTTGTATGGAGAAAAGTGTGAAATATATACTGATCACAAAATTTTAAAGTATATATTCACTCAGAAAGAGTTGAACATGAGAAAGAGGAGATGGATAGAATTAATCAAGGATTATGATTGTACAATTCATTACCATCCAAGAAAAGCAAATAAAGTGACAGATGATTTGAGTCGAAAAAGTAATGATTCATTAGCAATGTTGCATTTAGAACATGATCCTTTGGTTAAGGATTTGATGAAATTTGTCATAGAAATTGTTGGTGTAGGAATTTCTTCTGTTTTGTTTCAGGTATCAGTGAGATCATCTATATCAGATAGAATCATGCAAGCACAGAAGCAAGACAGTGAGTTGCAGAAAAAGTTAGAGCTGGTTCAGAAAGGTAAGTTCGCTGAATTCAACATTGATAATGATTACGTTTTGAGATTTGGGAAGAGATTTTGTGTGCCTTGTGATTCAAAGTTGAAGAGAGAGTTGTTATGTGAAGCTCATAGTTCTCCGTTTTCAGTTCATCTTGGCAGTACTAAGATTTACAGAGATCTGCGGGATTATTACTGCTAGGATGGAATGAAAGGAGATATTTCTGATTTTACTGTGAAGTGTTTGACATGTCAACAGGTCAAAGCATAGTGGCAGTTACCGAAAGGGATTCTTCATCCTTTACCAGTGCCAGAGTGGAAATGGGAGAATATATCCATGGACTTTGTTGTGGGATTACCGATGACATCTTGAGGTAATAATGCAATCTGGGTTGTTGTTGATCGCTTGACTAAATCTGCTCATTTCCTTGCTATATGAGATACTTTTTAACTAGATCAACTTTCCCGTTTGTATCTTAAAGAGATATTCAGGTTACAAGGAGTTCCCCTCTCTATTGTATCTGATCGTGATCCCAGGTTCACTTCTATCTTTTGGAAAGGCCTTCAGAAGTCATTGGGTACTAAATTAAATTTTAGTATAGCATTTCATCCTCAATCAGATGGTCAGTCATAACGAACAATTCAGACATTGGAGGATATGCTACGAGCTTGTTCGATGGATTATCAGGGAAGTTGGAACCAACATCATTCTTTGGTTGAATGTTCATATAATAACAGTTTTTATTCCAGTATACAGATGGAACCATTTCAGGCATTATATGGGAAGCGGAGTCGAACTCCAGCTTTCTTGGATGAAGTGGGTGAAAGGAAGTTGATGGGACCAGAATTGGTAGAAGAGATGGCAGAAAAAGTTCAGCTGATTCAGAAACACATGAGAACAGCTCAGAGTAGGCAGAAGAGTTATGAAGACAACAGGAGGAAGGATCTAACTTTTGAGGTAGGTGATCATGTTTTTCTCAAAGTCTAACCATGGAAAAGTGTGATGATATTTGGTAAGGAAGGAAAGCTGAGTCCACGGTTCATTGGACCATATGAAATTATGGAGAGAGTTGGATTATTTGCATACCGGGTGGCTTTGTCTCCGAGTTTATCTCAGGTACACAATGTTTTTCACGTTTCGATGTTGAGAAAGTATATGCCAGATCCATCTCATGTTTTGAGTCCAGTGCTAGTTCAGCTGGAAGAGAACCTATCTTATGAGGAACAACCGGTCCATATTCTTGACCACAGGGAGAAGGTGTTATGAAATAAGGTGATTAATCAGGTAAAGGTTTTGTGGAAAAACCACATGATGGAAGAGGCAACATGGGAATCTGAAAATGCTATGAGGGATAAGTACCCCCATTTATTCGATAAGTAAATAAATTGCGGGGACACAATTTTCTAAAGGGGGGAAGGATGTAACATCCCAAGTAAGTAATGAATAACATATATTTTTATCTATGTCTATTAATGAATTAGATAGTGTTTTAGAGGCATAAAATGAAAATAAATCCAATCATAAGCATGGAATACACTAATATTTTTTAAAGGATTGTTTTACTGCCTTTTGATGGAAAACCATTTTTAAATCTATAATTTGAAAATTTTATAAGCTATTTTTTTCAAAATAAACTTATTCTTTATGATTGAGACATCAAAGTTTACTTTTTGTGAATTATTGGTATTTTTCTTACAATGTTCATTTTTTTATGAATAGTGAAAAATACTGTATTTTACATCAAAACTGATTTTTAATCTACTTTATTTATATGGTTAGATTATCTTTTGAATTGGTTTTAAAGTTAAATTAGAATATATTTTTACCATTTAATCCAATGGTGGTCATTAAGATTAATTTCACTTTGGAATTGGGCATAAACTAATGCCAAACGTTTCATAGATATTGTTTCAAAAAAACCCCGCTATTTGTTTTGACAACGGGAATTATTTTTAAATCAATTATTGCAATTTCTGTGTTTGGAATTTGGTAAAATGAATTAAATATTTGTAATCAGAAGGACCAAATTATTTAATCAAGACTCTTTTGTTTTTTGGACATTATGAACAGTAACAACAGTAATTATCTTTAATTATCATGATTAATGAGTAATCAGGTAGTTAAAGATAATAAAATGATCTCATAACGATACAAAAAGACCACAACATGTGTCCTAAGACTACTGGTTGTCTCATTTCCGACCATGGGATTCCTTGTGCCAAACATGGGAGCCCCATGGAATCACTTTTGTGAGAAAGTGACTTTTTATATTTTTATTTTTAAAGAAAGTTAAATGTGACAAAGAATTTAGCACCTAAGTAAAATATTTATAATTTTGTCTAAATAAATGATATTTTGGACTATAAATATAAATTAGAAATATAAAAATATTTCCTACATTATGATATTTTTTTTATAATTTTTAGACATTAAATTTATTAAATTATTTATGACATCATGATGATGAAGTTATTAGCTCATTAATAAAGGATTTAAAAAAATGAAATGATAATGTAAAGTCTATGACCTAAACATGTCAAACACCTATTGTATGGGTGTATTTATAACCCTTATCACCTTGATATCGAATTATATCAATGTGGGGACTTTTGAATACGAAAATCATTTTCAAATAAAGTAACATTTCTTTACTTTCCAAGAGTGTACTCTTCTCCTCTTATAAAAGGCCCCCACCTCTACCTCCTTACCCACACTCCCAAAGCCTTTGGCTCGGCCAACCCCTGCCCATTTTGTCTCTCCAAATCCCTTTATTACTCCTTGAAGCCTCACATTAGGCATATGTCTTCCCAAGGAAGCCTTTGAGCTCAAACCAAAGAGAGTTACCTGATTTTAAGGTAATGTCTTCACCTGAGTCCTTTTGTTTTATTTTGCTTCTTCAACCCCCTAAACTCTTTTTATTCATTTATTTTGTAAAAACTCCAGTATCTTCAATATTATAAGATGTTTTTATAAGAAGTATTCGAGCTACATTTACACACACCTACATCTAATGGTTAATAGACATACTTTTTCGGTGGATGGTGAATTTATGCCTCCTGAAACGATGATTGATCAACATTCTTTTAACACCTTCAAAGGTGGCCATTAAGATGTCACTATATTTATATATGATATATAATATGATTATGTTTTCCTTATGCTTCTGAATTTATCATTTTTGGCATACATTTATGGTTTCCATTATGGGTAAACGCGATATCTTCATTTAAGGAAGTGCAGACTACCGCCCCCTCAAAGTGATTTGATTCGTTAAATACCATATGTGGGACGTATAAAGGATGGAACTATGATATTATATATGATATTATACTAGAATTATAATATACCTTTATATCATTATGATTCCATTATATAAAATACGAAATAGAAATGAAAGTAGCATTCATGCGTACGTACGGCTTACCGTCTCCATGAACGGTGAATTTCATTTCATACCTCTAAATGATTATGTAATATTATAAATGCATGTATATAATGGATATATATGATATATACATCATGATTATAATTCTGGATATAATGGATACATGAACAACTTGTAATTATAAAGTGTTTATTTTTGACTCAAGTACCAAGGATCGTTAAAACGACTGTTATTAACTTATATAATTACATAGTGTTCATGACATGGAAATAAGTGATATAAAACGAATAATGAACTTGAAAAAGGTTCTTAAGAAAGTATAAATTAACTCAACTTTATTATTCAGGACATTAAAGAACGATCGAGTAAAGTAGGACCGGAGGTATGGGACTTCGTCTCAATCTCCTTTCATTGAGGCATATTTTTTTATACACAACCTTCTTTTATACAGTGTATAAAACCCTTTGACTTTTCCGTGTATCCAAAATGAATATTTTTTATACGAAGTGTTTTACTAAAAAACAAAATGGAATGTTTTTTTCATACATATGCAGCGACAACAACTTCTCCGCCGTCGTGACAATTATTTGAGTTTCGGCTTCCTCTACAAGCCTTATATTTAATTAAAAGAAAAATAAATAACATGTTTTAGTTTTCTTCTATTTTGGTATTGAAAATGGATTTCATAATGCTTTTATATCAATGTGTTGTATTGATGTCTTGTGATTGAAAGGTTGCAATGATATGTTTTCTTTATGCATGTTTTATGTGATATGATTATGTTGAGGTTCTTGGGAATTATTATGAAGACGGGTGGTTCCGTGATAAACTAAGGGCAGGTGAGCCCGATATAGCTCTCCAATGCATTGGGTAACGTGATGGAGTGAAAAGTTAAGTTTTCCCTGAAGAGATTTAGGGAATAAACTCTGATGGGTATTCCAAACATAACCAAGAGGGTTACTCCCTACGTAAGAATGTTATGAATGCCTCAAGTTACATTTATGTCATATGATTTCTATGATTTATTCATGATTTGATGAGGTATGTCAAAGTGCTTATGTTTTATGGGTAATGTATGATTTCATTCATATGTATATATAAACTCATGTTTCGTTTCCATATTTTTTATAACCCTTACTGAGATTTTTATGCTCATCCCAAGATTTTTGAAATGTTTTTCACAGGTCAATGGAAAGGTACATGATATGATGATAGTGTCAAGGAAGTGTCAAGAAAGAATCCATGTTTTATTTTAAGTATGTTTCCGTTGATGGGAAAGAAGAATACTATCTTTATGTAACCACTTTGTTAAATGTGGGATGTAATGCATGTTTTATGATCTAATTCTCTAAAAATCTAAACCCGAAAATGTCCTCAATGTGTATTCTTGTAATAACTCAAGATTATGTATGGTTTAAGGATGGGGCCTTATAATAGATGTGATATTTCTATCCAACTTGAAACCAACAAAGTCAGCAACTGAATAACTCATTATGTCAAAGGGTTGTCCTTTTAGGTAAAATAAACATAAATTGGTAGTATTTTTGAGATATTTTAAAATCCTTTTAACAACAAGAAAATGAGATTCTTTAGGATTGTCTTGAAATATTGTACACATAGACGCACACTAAACATAATATCTAGTTGACTTGTAATAAGGTAAAGTATACTCCCAATCACACCTCTATAATTGGTTTAATCAACTAGCTTCCCAGTTTCATCATCATCCAACATACAGGTGGAACTCATAGGTGTGTCACTTCCCTTGTTACTATCAAAACCAAAACGTTTTAAAATATCCATTGTATATTTTCTTTGATTTAAAATAATAGCATCCTTCTTTTGTAAAATTTTAAATCCATGAAAATACTAATGTTATCCCATTAAACTCATTTCAAATTCATTTTTCATAGTCTTTAATAATTCAGTACATAAATAATTTTTGGAAGATCCAAAAATAATATCACCCACACATATTTGAACATCAAGATATATTTTGAAATTATTTTAGTAAAAAGAGTGGGATCAACAATTCCTTTAGTAAACAATTTTGAAATAATAAAATTTGTAAGTCTATCATACCAAGCTCTTGGAGCCTGTTTTAAACCATATAAAGCTTTAGAAAGTTTAAAAACATGATTTTGGAAGTCGGGGTTTGTAAATCTATGTGGTTGTTCAATAAAAAAAATTCAATTACAAAACCATTTAGAAATGTACTTTTGACATCCATTTGATATAACATGAAATTCAGATAACCAATATAGGCAAGTTGAATTCTAATAGCTTCTAATCTAGCTATAGGAGAAAAGGTTTCCTCATAGTCTATACCTTATTCTTGACTATACCCATGTGCAACTAGCCTTGCATTGTTTATATCTATATTTCCCAACTCGTCAACTTTATTTCTAATAACCCATTTAGTGCCTATGGTCAAAGTGTCCTTAGGTTTGTCAACTAATTCCCAGACTTTGTTTCATTAAAATTGAGTTAGTTATTCTTTCATAGGAATTACCCAAAATTCATAATTGAAAGAATCATTGATATTTTTAGGTTCTAATTGTGAAATAATGGCTTGATGTTAAACCTGATTTATTAGACAATCTCTAGTCTATGCCCCTCTATCAATATTACCAACAACAGCGTCTAAAGGATGATTCTTTAGAATCCTAGTTGATCTAGTAATGGTAGGATGAGAAATTTCAGGTTCTTCTATGGGTTTAAGTTTATCATAAGAAGGTTCTGGAACATTTCAAGAACTGGTTATCATTACAATGAGTTCATTATTTTTATCACTTAGTTTCAGAACAGACAACTCTTCTTCAAGATTTTCAAGAGAAGGTTTAGGTTCATGTGGATCAGTTTCATCAAATTTGATTTGAACAGATTCTTCCACACACTTGGTTATCTTATTAAAAACTCAATAGGCTATTCTAGAAAGTGAATATCCTAAAAATATTCCTTCATCACTTGTGGATTCAAATTTGTCTATATTATCTTTTGTATTGAGAATGAAGACTTTGCAACCAAAAACTCTTAAGTAGTTAACCTTAGGTTTCCTATTATTCGAAAGGTCATAAGGGATTTTCTTATAAACAGGTCTGATCAAAACTCTATTGATAATATAACAGGATGTATAAACACCTTCATCCCATAAATAAATAGGTAGGTCATATTCATTAATCATGGTTCTTGCAATTTCCTGAAGGGTTCTATTTCTTCTTTCTACTACACCATTATGCTGAGGTGTCCTAGGGGAATAGAAATTATGACTATATATATTGTGTGATCAATAGGATTCAAACTTTTTATTTTCAAACTCATGTCCATGGTCACTTCTTAGGGTCTTAATCATAAATCTACTAAGGTTTTATACAGACTTGGAGTATTTAGTAAAGTAAGATCAATCATCACTTTTGTGAGCAAAGAAGTATACCCAAGTATATCTAGAAAAGTCATCTACTAGAAGAAATAAATAGTTATTCCCATTTAAACTAGAATCTTTAGAAGGTCTAAACAAGTCCATTTGAACTAACTCTAGAGGTTGAGAAGTTGAAACTTATTTATTTGATTTAAAAGAAACATTATGTTGCATTCACTTTTGACAGGGATTACAAACTTTGTCTGATGGGAATTCAACTTTGGGTAGGTCTCAAACTATGTTCTTCATAGTCATTTTTCTAAGGGAATGAATGTTGTAGTGTCCTAATATTCTATGCCAATTCCAAGATTTATTTTTAAAATCATTTAAATAAGTAACATTTTTCTTGGGTAAATAATTTAAATCAGCAACATACAAATTTCCATTTCTCAAAGCATAAAATACTAAAACATTTTTAGAATTAAAATCATTACATGAATATTTTTAAAACATAACATTGAAACCATAATAAAAAAACTGAAAGATACATAAAAAATTATATTTAAGTCTATCACCAAATAAAACTTTAGAAATTAAAAATGAATCAGTGTTACCAATTTGAATTAGGCTGGTGATTTTTCCTTTAGAGTTATCACCAAAGGTGACATGGACTCCATCAACTTTGATTAAACTTTTGAAGCATGTGTAATCTCCAGCCATATGCCTCGAACATATACTATCCATGTACCATATCTTTTTATGAGAACACGTTAACCAAGTTCCCTATATAAAAGATTTAGATAGAAAGTGATTTTGGTACCAAGATTCTCTTGGGTCTAGACAGGTTAGCAATCAAAGGGTTAGGTGCCCATATTTTTCTTATGGGTTTCATATAATTTACCGAATCAATTGATTTTGAAATATAATCATTATTTGATATATAAATACATGAGTAACTAATTGAGACATATGAATATCTAGAACATGAACTAGCACCATTCTGTTCAGATTTAGAAATAAATTTGGTTTTATTAAACTGTCTCTGTCCAGGCTGATAGCCAATTCCAGTGGTATATTTTGGTTCCACTTGTTTTCCTCTAATTTGAGTAAGTGTATCTTTTCCATTTGTGATTATTTCTATGTCATTCCTTAATTTCTCATTAGAAAATTTTCGTTCAATGTTTTCCTTAAGTAATTGATCATTCTTTTCCTTTTTTATATCAATTGAATATTTAACAGAGCTAGTCAAATCATGCTATTTTTTCAAGGTCTTATATTTGTCATTAAGCTCATTACAGGTTTCTTCTAGAATATTACAATATACAAATATTTCTTCACTAGGCATATTTTCATATTCAGAATCATATTCAACTCTAGAATAATACGAATTTAAGGCCAGAGTATCTATATTACCTCAGAGGTGTTTTTCATTAATCACATATTAGCCTTTTGTGATTTTTCATCCTGAGTAGAATCAGAATAACTTGATGTTTCTTTATAATCACTCCTAGTTTCTTTCAATGCCTGCATGTTATTATTTTCCTTGTATTCATGTTTCTTCTTGAATTTCATCTTTGGACAGTCTGCTTTTACATGTCCTTTCCTTTGGCCCTCGTAACAGACAATTTCATCACTCCTTTCAATATTTTTCTAATCCTTCTTCCAATGACCTTTATTGTCATATATTACAATATAATATGATTTTCTAAATAACATCTTCTTACAATAGAACATCTTAAATCTCTTGGATATTTGAGACATTGCAACATCACTGTCAAAATCTTAACTTTCACTTGTTGAGCTTTCAGTAGGTATGCGAATTTTCTCCTTATCCTTTCTTTTGATGCAGCAGTCATAAATGCCACTAACTTCCTTTTTGGTTCATCATATTATTCCTTGTTCACCTTTAGTTATTATTCATACATCATAAGCTTACCAATAAGCTCCTTAACAGGAAAAGTACCAATATCACATGATTCTCTAATTGAGACAGATGTGCCTCTCCATCGGTCTTGCAGACATCTTAGTATTCTCATGATTTACTACTTTGCAGGAATAGATTTTCCAAGTTAGCTCATAGTGTTGAAAATTTCATTGAACATGACATACATGTCAAAAATGTGTTCATTAGGCTTCATTTTAAAATTATCATATTTAATAGTATAGGTGTTTAGTCTCATTTCCTTAACATTGGTTGTTCTCTCATGGGAAATATCCAAAGTGTCCCAAATTTCAAAAGCAGTTTTACAAGCAGATATTCTGTTAAATTCCTCATCACCTAAATCACCGTATAAAGAATTCATCGGTTTATACATTTTATTATAAGCTGTTTTAGTAGGGGCATCCAATGTAGTTCGTTCAGAGTGTAGAATCTTATATTGATTTTCTATAGCAGTCCACATATCAAATACCATACTTTCTAAATGTCTTTTTATTTTAATCTTCCACTAGGCATAATTTGTACCATTAAAAAATGTTTCATGTTGGTATAATAACCCTCTAATATATTGTCCATTTTTAGATTTTAGCAATTATATTTAATGAGATAAAATTTAGAACTAACAAAAATTTACGATCATTAAGATACACTTAAATTCACAGTTGAAAAATAGAGTATGTTGTAAACTTTGATAAAAAAAACATACCTCTAATACCAAATGTTGGTCGGAGTGCATAATTAAGAGGGGGGGAATTGAGATCCAATTAATTCAATATGAAGATTAATTAACTTTTGAAGCTAACATAACTATTTACAATATATACAATAACTTTCTAGATTAACTATGAAAGTAGCATTATAATGATTTTAAATTTCAAAGTTATTGGTAGAGGAATATTAAATATAGGTTAAAACATAATAGGTAATCAAAACAGTTTTAAAACAGGATGTTCAGTCTGAAGCCGAGACTTACTACTCTCAAAAAATTTATATACATTTTGATCCACACCCAGGATCGAGGAAAATAGTAGTACAGAGACAGTCCAGTTACTAAGACCTCTAACAAAATTCTTTGTGGGAAAACAAAAACAATAGCACACAGGCTATCCATGTCACACTTGACATCTTCCATAATTCATAGATGGATATAGTAATATGTAAGAATTTTTTAGTGAGGATTTCATATCCTCCAGTTCAGTCCAGGATTCAGTGTGTAAATACAACATACACTGTTCATAAAGTAAATGAATAAAACACAATAGAGCTAAATATATAGGGATGATTTTAGAGTGTCCTATGTGTTTTGAGTGAAGCTATGGACTCCTTGGAGTCATGTAAATCAATCTTTGAGTCCTTGTTTGGTTTTTGTCAAGAAAACATTGTGTCGTAGTTCTTGTTTCTTCACTTCTAGTATAGATGTTCAACATTAATGTGAAAGTGTTCTTTTTAAAACATCAGTATCTTCTTTGAACTTGTATTCTTGATGATTATGAGTGTGGTTTGAGTTCCTCGTGTGTTCTTCTTTTCATATATGTGCATGCATGAAATAAATCCTCTTTCTATCCTTTTCGCCTCTTCTTTTACTGCAGCTCGATCTTCCTTATATTCCATGAGCTCCGACAATATGAATGATTACCTTTTAATAGGTATGATGTATGGTTCCCTGACATTCCAACAACTACCATTAAATAACATTAATTTCATTAAAAACAACAAATATGACAGTTGGAATTAAATAATAGTTAATAGAAATTCAAACAATTTTTATGACTATAGGTGAGTCATGAGATCGGTAGGTCATTTTGAATATGCAACTATATCGGTAGGTCATGATCAGTAGCGGTATCGGTAGCTTGTGATCAGTATCTATATCAGTATCTTGTGATCAGGATCATCTTTGGTAGCTTGTGATCTGGATAGGCTTCGGTAGCTTGTGATTAGCATCAGCTTCGGTAGCTTGTGATCTGTATCGGCTTTGGTAGCTTGTGATCAGCATCAACTTCGGTAGCTTGTGATCAGGATCAGTATGACGGTTGCCATCGGTGCAAGCATTCATCATCTATGCCACCGTTCATCATCAGTACGACCATTCATCATCGGTGGGACCGTTCATCATCAGTGCGACCGTTTATCATCGGTGTGACCATTTATCATCAGGGCGACCATTCATCATCAGTGACTCAAGAAAATAACTAACGGTGAGTCATAAACATTAAATTCACACTAAGTGTCTATTGAATCTAGAATACTTCCAGGATACCAGTAAAACATAAATTAACATAGATAAACATAATGTAGAAAAGATTTAAACATATGTAATTACATTTAGAACAAATTAAACAAAAGATTAAATTGTCATAAATAAAAAAATGATTTGAGATTATTAAAATAACCATCTCATAGGGTGTTCTACATTTCATTTCACACATAATCATGGAATAAAATAATCAATGAATGTAACATCTTGTCTCAATATACCAAAAAACTAGTAGTGAGATCGGCACATCGCATAGACTCTAACATGTATCTACACACGACAAGGACACCAACTAGAAAAAAGGGTCTCAATAGGCGATAGAGGAGAGAATATAACAGTATATTAGATATAAATAGTTATATTATCAAATAATAAAAAATATATATAATATCAAGAACTAGTGGATTTATAGTATAAGGAATGAAAAAGTTGTAGAAGAAATATTTTATATAATAGGATAAATGTGTCCAACACTAGTTTTTAAAGGATTGTAGGCATGAAATTATAATGATACAAGCCTAAAGAAGAAATTATACAATTTTATTTTTCAATATTGTAAAAAATAATTAATTAAATGAAAATACTAAAAGAAAATCTCACTGAGAATGCTGAGCTCTAGATTTGTTAATTTCTCCTAACTCCTAGTTGGAAGAACAAAACATAAACAACAAACCCAGTTATGTAGTCATGCGAACAAGAATTTCTACTCTGGTACCCCAGTTAAATGGATTCATGAGAGGTGTGTGTTATATAAATCATAGTATGCCATCACCCACAGTGTCTATCCAGATCTAGAAATTTCAATTTAAATTAATTATTGTACATGTATAGAAGGAATAACATGGAAATACTAACTAATCTCATAACCTGAAGATCAAGTTCCAAAAAAAACCGAGCGGACATACATAGTTCATCCCATGTATAGAATGTATGGTCATGTCAATTTATATATATATATATTACCAATATATATATATATATATATATCTTTTTCTGTGTGTTTGTATGGATCAGTATATAACCCACAGTTATCCAATTCCTGGGGAATCACTCAATGTCTAGACCCAAACACAGCTACAAGAGATCACAAGGTCTATTGGAATGAACATATTGGTATGATCACGACTTAAAATAATATTAACCAATTCCAAGTAAATATATCATGTTTTATCCCCTAAACCAACTCCAAGAGCTCTCCGGGTCTCTTGGAACGTATGTATATAAAAGATCGGGATATAACCCATTACCATCCATCGCTATGGGAGCTCTCACGGTCTATATCCTAGCACTATCCTCTAGTAGGAAAGGGATGTAACCAAAAGGAATTTATCACTGAGGGAGATCTCACAGTCAATAAAATATCTCTCTTTGGGAATATCACACACTCTCCCCTCCCAAGGGATCTCATAGTATCATGGCTACTCATCTTATATGGAATAATGATTTATCATATCTATATACATTAGGAATTAATCTCTCATATATCCATTTATAAACCATAATCATTATCACATTTAATGAGATGATCAAAAGGATTTAACCCTTATGACATGTTTTCAAACCTTTTAAAAAAGAATTGAGTCTTGCAAAAGTATGTTACATGAGATATGAGGAAAAACCTCTCAAATTTTACTTCAATCATATTCAAATAATTATTTGTATCCCATTTAACATTTATCAATTAACACAATGAATTATCAAATAAGAGGTTCACTATCCATATATTATGTTCATTTACAAGTAAGAAATTTATTTCAAAAGGATCATTTTTATTAACCAACAAATACCAGGCATGACATTTGGTGTGAGCCAACCTACTCAAGGTCATCCAACTAAATATTCCAAAAAATGGAAAATTGATTTAATGTACACGTTCTAGTGGAAGGGATCATGTTCATTACCCTCAAAGGATGCTACCATTTTCTATAAGCCATTATATACATTCCATTTACCGAAATGAAATAATTAGAATACTCATAAGATGGAAACAATGTATAAAAAACCTAAGGGTTATGTTCAAGAAAATTTTCATGGAAATAACTCACTTACCCACAAAGGTAATTCCAAGTCTATATGGACCAAAAACCCATGGGGTGTCTTGGGATTATTATAAAACATAATAAAAGGGACACTTCCTTAAAAAAATGCATAATATTCCCTATAATGTACATTGATTTTACGATCATTTATATCTAAAAACGGGAAACTCGTTTCCTTACTCCAATGAATGCCATGTTACAACATTTTATATACCAAAAACAACATCAAAGTATAAAAGATGAACAATGGAAATAATTTAGGCCTCTTTAAAATTCTTCTCAGTAAACTTTATATCTAATAGAGCACACCTCTAATTAAGGGACTCCTCTATAAAATCATGAAATTTTATTTCAAACAATATTTTATCAAATTTAACACATCATTATGAAATTATACGAAATTTACATTTAATCAGTATTCAATATAAATAACATACTTCATTAATTAAAATCTATATATTTTTCGATAAGAAATTAATTAACATATTCAATAATTTATATTGGTAAAGGAATGGAATCGTACCTCAAACGTATACCATGTCAAGCTCTCTAAACATGAAGAATCTAATATCAGTATCATGAAACCATTGTAGTGAGGATATCACACTAAGGTAAAAACAATGGGGACTTATAATAACATAATGACTGCAATTTTAAAAGGGGAAACAACTATGATTGGATGAAAACCTCACATTAAATCATCAGCAGCGAAACAAAATGAACACATTTACCTCACCATTCGCTATGGTTGTCAGAGTATGCACAATGGGGAACCGAGAGACCCTGCATATAACCTAACACTAGGAGAAATAAATAATAATAATTTTATCCCAAAAATTACGTTAGGATACATCTCACCGAGCGATGGAGAGCGGGAAATAACTGGAAAAGGGTAGGAATATGGACTAGAGACACATCCTCGAATGATCAAGTGGAAATAACAGATAGATTTGGGAGAAAATAGATGGTGTAGAGGATGTTGGTAGAGGGGGTCGCACACCATGGAAAATGATGGGGTTCCACTTGCCTGATTGAGAGGGAGGAGAGGATAAGTTATGGATTAATTTTTTTTCTTTCTAGTTGTTATTAATTAATTTAATTTTTTTAAAAACATGGTGTCGTACATAGTTTAGATTGGATAGTTTATAAAATTGTAAAATAATCATTTGTCCTTTATTTGGAACCTAGGGAACCTCGCAAGGGATGTTACCACAGTTTTGAATCTATGTTCCAACAATGCAATGAATAGTGTTGGGGTACTACCTCTTTCCACTAACTGTTTGAGATAAGTGCACTACTTGGAAAATCATATGGAGCCCATTGGACAACCTCTTTCCACCAGCATAAGGCCTTGTGGATTTATACTATGGACCACACAATTTTTGACACCACGTACACCAATTACATACCATTTAAAACATTAATTTTCCTATTCATGTGCTCCAAAAACAGCTCTAGCCATCCAGGAAACTTCTCGAGCCATTATCTAGGACCAAATATATCACATTGAAAGGTCCCAACTCCCAGTGTTTCATTTTTATTATAGGCTTTAAATTCACCACATCTAGTAAATGTTGGAAATTCAAAATTCCTCTTGATTTTCATCCGGATCAAATAATGGATCATTACAAGCTTCCCCCATTATAACTTGGCATCATTCAGAAGCCTTTAATAAATGTAAACATCACCTGACCAACTAGGTTTGTGAATATTTGATCTACTGGTTGTGATTCGTTTTTGAATTAACAATACAACTTGAAGAATTCTATTAAACACATAGCACATCGACTATCAAGACTTGAGCCAACACACATATTCGAACTGAAAGGCTGAGTTAACACATAACGAAACCCATTAAACTAAGGACATGATTACATTGTTTCATTTTTATGAAAATAGAAAAAGGAAATTCCCACCATAGGATTTCATAGTTGATATGGAAATTCCATTTCCTGAAATCACCACCATTGGAATTTTCATTCAAATAATACACTTCATCATCTTGGCGACACTCCTAGAATGTTTTGGAAATGATCAAACAAAAAATTATCATTGAACTCATAACCCAATTCATGCCACATGCTCATGAAAATCCCAAGATTAAACAAAACATAGTTTTATTCACATTATGATGTGCTCATAGATGGTTCTTGAAAAATAGTTATGTCAAGAAAAAAAATGGTATGTCAAGCCACTACAGTTTATCATTCAAGAAGATTCTCAATGTAGATGGTAATTGTTTTACAAGAAGAATAATGGTTCCTACTCCCATGGAATCTTACATTCACTATAATAACATACAATAAAGTACAAACCCAACATTGGGTAAATTTCATGACCAAACCATGATGGAAATCACATGCCCAACGTGGAACACTGAAAGGGAACCACCCAACATGATCAAAAACTTTAGAAGATTTATCATAGCATAAGATTGACGCTGTCTTTGTGTACCTTGGATGACATCAAGATATGTTTCATGATCGTCACATAGTAGAGTGTACTATGATTTGAAAATGAATTACCTTATAATCAATCGAACCACTACTAGTTGACTTCCATTAAAAGAATCTCAACATCACATGCCGACACACCACAATTTATCAAAAAAATGCCTTATCTACCAAAGGCACTCTATGATCATTCAATTTACCGCCAATGTATATCAAAAAATAATAGTACATCTTATGAGTTTCATACAATATAAACCAAATCATTATAATGATGTCGAGAAACCACCAACACAATTCAACACCGTCAAAACTCAATGGAATTTATATAAGATCTACCTTATCTAAGTTATCCTTCTTAGTGATGATCCTTTATTTTGGAAGGGAACATTTATCAAAACCAAAAGGAAACTCCCCACATTAAGAGTCTCCTATTTAATGGTGGGGAAGATAAACTAGTTTCTCACAAGTACACTAAATCAAAACACCTTAAATGAACATGTGGCGCTCCTCCGAGCCACATTCACAATACCAATATATTCATTGAAATAATTAATAAAGGGACCAAAATGTCCAAAACACATGAGACACAAAATATTCTTCTAAAACATTGGGATGAAACTGAATCATTAATTCCAAGTCACTCCACTATAGAGATGGTCTGAGACCATACTCATAAGGGAAAGATAGTTAATATATAGTCATATTTTTTCATATAGAAATTATGCTAGATGATGCATATCGAATTCATCCATCATTGAGGAAACACAATGATCAAAAAAAACCTATTATGTAGAAGAAAATTCCCTAGTAATTTCCATCCGGGTGAAAACATGCATTTCCCAAAGCTCAAGCCCAAAAAAAACCAACAATACATTGAAAACCCTTCTGAATAAGGGTTTATTTACAATCTTAGAGTCCTATAAAGAAGAAAGAATCCTAAATGGAACCAAACGTAAAAAAAATAGGATTTAGAAATGCATCATTCTCTAGTGGTGAAAACAACTAGAGTTTCTACCATTACAAAAGCAAAAGAGTCAACCCTAACACTAGGTCATACTATAAAATGACAATAGTCTCAAAAACTAACAATCTAATCCATTTCTAAAGAAATAAACACCACAGTAAAATTATAATGGTCCATTTCAAATGAAACTCACAAATAAATTTCAAATACCATTACATAAGGATTTTATACAATGGAAACCACCTAGGGTTCCATTTCAAAGCCCATTACTTTTTTTAATGTTAATCATTAATCATAATATTATTCAATTTCATGCATCATGTACATTTTTCAAAACAAATCATGGTATACTCAATTTTAAACAATGCACCAAATGAAGAACAAGTAAGTATATCAGAATTCATTTTTTATAAATTTCAAATTTCATGATATTCAATCATAATTAGTAAATGTATCATAATAAATACATTTTTAACAGATAAGGAAACCTAAAAAGGTTCCATTTTACTTGGTTCTAGTTTTTCATTTAGTATTTCACCATTTTATTTTAGATAAAAATTAAATAGCTTTTACGCTTATTAGTATTCAAAAAATAACATATCATCATATACAATTTCTATTTCATGGGTTGATAAAACCCCTATCTATAAAGCACCCATAAACTTTATAACCTATATTCTATCTCCCATTTAATGAAAAATCATTTCAGTTCAGAATTTAAGCTGATGAAATACAATCTAACAGTGATATAGAATCTCAAATACAAACATATTAAGTTCCCGTATACTTTATAGATTTGAATTTGTATCCTATTTAATTGAAATAAATCCAAGGAGTATTTGAACATTAATATCCTTTATCTAGTTTTTGAATACATGGGTCAACGTTTCCCAATTTTAAGGTGCCTATACACATTACAACTTAAAAATTGATCCCATTGTAATTAAATCAAATTAATTTTATTTTATGACAACAATTTAATATTTAAATTAAAGAGAACCATGTCACTATAAGCAACTAGCATAGTGCCACTTGTTTTACTCACAAAATCATATCATATTTACTAGGAAAGGAATGCTATGAAATACCTAAACATGGTACAATTTAAATCATGGAATCTTCATGGAATGTGAATCCACATGTTCCTAATATGATGCATGCGATTACACATCCATATCGTTCTAGTTCATGAGAAAAATTCCAAAAATTAAAAAAATCAATAAGCAGAATAAAGTACACAATTCACTCAAAATGAAATCAAATCCAACTGCAATAACAGACAATATGAACAATAATCCCATCCCTAGAAACATGTTGATTTTCAATAAGTGGGGTCATTAGTTTCAAAAATAGATATTAAAAAAGAATCAACACATTCCTAGTCTCATATATAATAGTCCAAAATTGTATTACAATGAAAAAATTGTATATGATTCCACATTGTAACATCCTAGCCCAACTTGTCATCAAACTGGTAGCAGAAATGGTGGGTCACATGGTTTCAAGAACGTATCTCCATATTCTAGAGGCTACTAAATTGTATTGAGGGTCTAGGAAGGTGATAGTGGGATGATTATACTATCTTATCATAGATGCACATCTATATTATCAAAAAATCAACAACATGTAAAATATTAGGATCTAGAAGAAGTGGTAAACAATGAATGAAAATTAATCAGATGAGATCTCTTATATAACAGAATAAAAGTGCATAAATCATGTTTAGACAAGAATTTACCAGTGGCTTAATAATGATAAAAATCGTAAAAAGCAATCATTCAAAACATTTCACTATAATACAAAAATAAAGAAAACAATTAGAAATCCACAAGGGTGATCTCCTTAAGATTCACGATATCCATATCAATTTTTATCAAAACTCCCAGGTTCAAGCACACATCCTATAGAATCAACCATGGTCTATAGTCTGGAGAATAATGATATATTCTTGGGTACCCTAGGGCTATGGCATCTCCAGCATAGTGTTAGAAATAAATCTCAGTTGGACGAAACCTATAATGTACAACCATACCAGATATTGAAATATAAATTAATAAGTGAATAGGTATATGTTTAATAATAAGGTGATACTAACTAATCAAATAAACTCTTACGTAGGTCCCTAAATGACACGTAGCAAGTCTACCTACTTCATCCCCATGATGGTATGTATGATCAAGTCACATTATATATATATATATATTATCAATATATATATATATATATACTAATAAAAAACTAGCATATACCCATGGTTCAATACTGTGGGTATATCCCCCAATAATCTTGGTATAAGCAATACCCACGATTTTGGGAACTGTGGGAAAGTGAGGGGTCAGTATAGCTCCATAGCCTATACCCATGAATTTAAAAACCATCGGTCTATGTTTTTACCACCATGTAATATCCATATAACCACATTTTTAAAACTATAGGTATAAGTATTAGAAAAAATTCAGTCATGAGTTTTGATCTCGTGTCCTCATCATCTACCACCCACCACCTAACCACTCCAGCTAGTTCACTTATATATATATATATATATTACTTTATATATTATTCTAAAGAGAACTATTTCACTATACCCATTGTTCTCTCAATCCTTGGTTATAGGAATTTTCACCCAAACCTATACCCCCATGTTTTCCCAGTACTGTGGCTATATATCATTTTTTGGTAGTTATATGTGATGGGAAAGATAGTGATGTGACATAGACTAATCCAATGGTAGGGTATTCCCTCACAATCAAGACCATAACCCAACTCCAAGAGGTCTCTTAGTTTGTTGGAATGCACATACTAGATGAATCATGATATAACATACTGTCAATCAATTATTGGCGAATCTATCATGGTATAGACTCTAACCCAACTCCAAGAGCTATCACATATGATTGGAATTCACATACTAGCTGGACAGATACATAACCTACTATCATCTATCACAAGGGGGGACCACATAGTCTATCAACTAGCTCTAGATACAGGAAGGACAATGAAATAACACAAAGTCTTCCATCAATAGGGGAGCTCTAAAATCAAATCCCATGTCCCCATCATGGAATCTCAAATGGTCTCCCTACCAATGGCCGCTCATGGTTCTTACCTCTAAGGCCTATTTTTCATAATGATTTATCATATATATATATATACATGGGGAGTTTACCTCTCACTCATATATTTAAAAACACAATAAGGATCATATTTAATATGATGATCATAACACATTACCTTTTATTTCATGTTATTGGGACTTTTGAAAAAAAAACTAAGGCATAAATAAATATGTAACATTACACATGTGGAAAAACCTCTCATGTGTTCTTATATCAATATTCAAACCATTTAATAAATCCCATTTAACATTTACCAATTTTAAAAAGTCATGAATGAAGACCATGTGTCACCATCCATTATCAGGTTCATTTAAAAGTACAAAATTCAATTAAAAAGTAGTATTTTTAAAAAACATTTTATACAAGTATAGACATTTAGAGTGAGCCATCCTACATAAGGTAATATCAGTCAGTTTTTGTAAACATTTGAAACCGGTTTAAGGTACAACTTCTAAAGTAAGAAATAATGTTCATTACCCTTGAAGGATTCAATCCTATTGAACAGTCCATTATAAGCATTCATTTTACCTTAACCAAATCATTAGCTCACTCATAACATGAAAACTCCACAAATAGAACCCAAGGGTCATGTTCTAGGAAAGGTTAATAAAAAATTCTAAATTACCCACATGGTTAATTCCAATACCTTTTGGACCAAAAACTCATGGGGTTTCTTGGTTTAATTGGAACACACATGGGATATAGGAAACTACATTTAAAATAAAATCATAGTCATTCTATATAAGGTATATTGATTTCCTGAAAATTTATATGGAAAATGGGGAAACTATTTTCAAATCCAGGTTCTAAAAAGCTATATACCAAACATAACATTAATGTATCATTGAAAAATAAAGTCAACAAGGGATACATGTATAAAATTTCACTCCCTACATTTTACCTTGAATACATCTCACCATAATTCGAGGTGTGTTATTATAAAATCATGACATTTATTATCAAAAAAATAATTTATAACATTTAACACATAATTCAGAATAATAAACAATTCCCATTTAACAATAATTCCATCTAAATATGTCAATTAATTAATTAAAATCTAATTAAGTTGGGGTATGTAATTAATTAATGGATTATTCAAATTAAAGGTAAAATGGAATGGGAACCTTCATCAAAAAAATACAATGTCTAGCACTCGACACATGAATACATTGATAAAGGAATCTAGAAACCATCACAATGAGTCCAATACACTTAAATAAAAACACTACAAACACATAAATATAAAAACCCCATAATTATATAATGATGAACAACTAAAAAATGAAATCGTTGACTTAAATTTTTGATGGTTAACCAAAACAAAACCAACCACCTTAGATTCAATAGATGATTCCATAATCCACTTAAAGGCATACCGAGAAACGTTTCACATAATATGACACAAGAAGAAATATCTGAAAATTAGATCAGGCCAACACTAGGGTCAGACGTATCTCATCATGCTAGGAATAGAGGGAAAATAGATAAAAAGGGGCAGGAAGAGGTACTAATGACTTTACCTCAAATGATCGAGTGGAAATCATGGTGACATCTCATTGAAAACGACTGACAGAGAGGAGGAAGATAGAGGAGGTCGCATGCCATGAGAGTAGAGGGGTTTCTTCTCAATTTAATGAGAGGGATGACTTTATAGGTTAGGGTTTTAAATTTATTTTGTTTTATTTTTAATTAATTAAATCCCATTTTTAAAAATAGTGTGTCGCACATGGTTTTGGTTGCACGTTTTAGAAAACCATGGTCCAAATATGAACCATTTAATGAAAACCCGGGGCACCTTTCACGGTTTGGCCACATGGTATAGAAACCATGCTCTAATCATTTGGTTAATAGTGTCGAGGTATTTCCTCTTTCTACTACCCTTTCGGCCTAGGAACACAGTTTGTAATACCATGTGCAGCTCATGTGACATCCTCTATCATCTTATATAACGTCACATAGATTCATGTTGTGGGCCGCATGGTTAATGGTAAAGTGTTCACCTCATGGATACCATTTAAAACCTGGAATTTCTAGGTCTTGAACTCCCAAAAATCATCTAGTAACCTAATAATCTTCTCATGACATTATCCAAGTCCAAAAACAAACCATGGAAGTGTTCCAACTCTCGAAACATTGTTACAATGATTTTTTTAACTTATTCTTGCCTAGTAAATGTGAAAGTTCCAAATTCCTATATATTTTAATCTAGTTCAACAAATAGATCATTATAATAATGTATATTTTTAACCAAATGAATGAAAATTGAGTTATGAAACCTTTTACATCGATTCTATAAATTCCATGAATGTCCACTAATTTCAATTTAATAAAAAATTATTAATTACTTGATTTTATAACAACCAGAAAAAATTCTAATCCACTATCATTATATAATTGTTTTCAATTATTTAAATTAAATTATTAATTAATAAAATAGTTATGTCCATGTATGATATTTTTAGGACACTCAGTTCATAATTTCAAAATGACTTGGTATATTGATCGTGGTTGAGGATGTAATTATTTCATATTATCCAGTATTATAATTATGACATAATTATCATATATATATATATATATAAATTATTCTTTTTCAAATGTGGGCATGAAATATGGTTATTTAAATTAATTTTATTATAATCATGGGGATGTTAGGATATACATACGCATGAGAAATGATTCCATTGTTCAAAGATAATGAAAATACAAGTAGAATTTAATATTTATATAATTATTAATATATCATAAATATCATATTTTTTTAAAATATACTTATATATACATTCCATGTGATGTGGTCATGAAAAACGAATAAAATCGCATTATGGAGGTTGTAATCCAAATGCAATATTGAATTGTTTTGTCGATTATTAATAGATGTAAAGTTTAGAAAATAAATTATGTATAGTATTTGGAAAATTAATAATATTTCATTATATTAATATTTATTTATTTATTAAATTAATCATTATAACAAATCATGACAGGTGGGGAAGGAAAATGAATTACATGAGTTCACAATACTGTTTCCACCATACACACAAATGGTGATTTCATTTCTCTTTTTTTAGTAGAGGAGATAAATTTATGTTATTTATTTATCATAATAACATCTCAATATTTTTAAGATAATGATTTTATTAGATTATCATGGGTAAAAAATATATAACCAGGGTAGAAGAATAAATAAAAAAGCGATTATAAGTTATTACTCTTATTTAGATAACCTCATTTTCTTTACAGCATAATCCCTATAATATTTATATATTTATAGAAATCATACCTCTATAACATGGTGGGTATTGTAATAGGGTATTTATTTAAGGTTCTATAGATCTAGTGCTCTCAAAATATTTTAGAAAGAGAGGATATGAGGATCCCTTTTATAAGTGAGTGGTGGGGAATTTTTTAAATTTATGAAATTATATATATTAATATTAATGTATAAATTGATCCCATTTTTATATTTAAAATATTGGATATTCATGATATCAATTACTATCATCTAACAAAATTTCAACAATCTTAAACGATGTTTTCACCCTTTGTCATGAATGTTACTATAAAGGGGGAAATAATTTATAAATTATCAATAGTTAATATTTTCAAACGTATTCTATTCACATGGATAAATATAATAATTTTATGAATTATAAATCTTTTAATAAAAATAATTCACTACCAAATATCATTCACTTAATTTTTGGAATAAATTAAATGTTATAATATAATTTTTGTCCAACTCATGTTAAAAGGTGAAAAATGGTATTGAATAAATGATAATTAGGTTATGGTATTACATTAAATATTCTTAGTAATATTTATAAAACCTTAAATATTATTTTAAACATTATTTTTTTGTTTTCACCTCGATTGAAAAAATTATCCCCAATCATGGTAATAACTTTTTAAATATTAAAAACATATAATATTGATTATACAGTGAAAATTATCTCATAAATGGAAATGGGATGAAATTTTAGACCATATAATATCCTAATTGTCCTCTTTCAATACTTTTTTAATTATCAAATAATCTTATAAATATAATCTAACAAAAAATATCATTAATTTTATTTTTTAGTATATTCATTTAGAAATAAAATATGTAATGGATTTCAAGTATAAAAATTTCAAACAACCCCTTGCATGTTATATTGTCATTTAAAATTAACGAGTCACTATAAAACACCCAAAAAAATATATTTATTGTCTTTGAAATCATTAACCTGATTTTTTTACATCCTAAAAAATCACTTTGTTGATGTAGAATAAGAATTATAATTAATTAATTCATAATTAAAAATTAAAAATATGTTAACTTAATAAATTAATATTTTGTATTTAAAATACTTATTTAAAACGCAACATATTTTTCATTATCCATAAAAAAAATTTAGGTAATTATATCAAGAGAGTTACATTTTATAGTTTTTACATAAAATATTTTAAATTTTATAATTAATGTAAAATGGAAATAATTTACCTTAATTATGAATTTTCAGTTATTTTTCATAAAATATACTAATCTAATGAAGCATAGTATATTTTTGGGATTATATTGAGACATTATCTTATTATTTCTAAAAATAATTACTCAATTTACCAATACCTAGGAAAAAGAATTTTACAACGGTAACCATTCCTAATGATGAAAAATAAAAGGGTCTTATTTTAAAAAAATTATTAATGTGATTAAAAATATAATATCCAATTTTCAATATTTATATGCCATATGTTTCAGAAATCTATTTTTATAAAAATTCATAAAACAAAACACAAACCGGTTTTTAGAAAAATGAGTTTTTAAGTAAATATTGAACATATATTAATATTAGGTATAATATAAATTATAAACAACTAAATAGAGTATATATATTTTAATAATAACTATGATACCTTCAGAAAAATTGAAATATTATGGATATTTTAATGGAAACAAATTTTTTTTTTTTAAATATGTATTTTTTACTATCTACTAAAAAATAAAACATTTCATAAAGATATCGACCATTTAATATATTCCAATTTTGATATGATTATTTCACAAATTAAATCATTTTTATAAAATATTTTTTTTAAATGGTAAGAATTTATTATATTACTCCTTATATAATATCAATAAAAAACATTTATTATAAATCTTATTTTTTAAGCACAAAATGATTTAACACAAAATTGAGTGTTTATTTCATAAGCATTAAAAAAACAATTTATTTAGCATGAAAATTATATATATAATATAATTCACTTATTCCAAATAATAGATGAATAATTTATGACTAGGTTGAAATAATAAAATATAATTTTTAATATTTTAAAAATCTTTTAATCTCAGTGTTTCTTATAGTGTATGCTATCAAATAGTGTGTTATTTTAAAATCATGAGATATTACAATATCCCTCAATTTCAAATGGATTTCAAATTTATTCTATATATTTTCTCTTTTAATCTTCTCACTCCACCCTGTTTCCTTAATTTTCATTCTTCCACACCCCCTAACCACTGTGTAGGTTGGGTTTAGGGTCTGTAGTTGGTTTTAGGATGTGTATTTGTGTATTTAGGGTTTGAAAAATCAATTTTCATTCACAATTGTGATTATTTTATTTATGGAGATGTGTTATGATATTTTTTCCTTATTAATGAGTTAAATGATTTTTTGAGATTTTCTTTATAATTTATTTTATTTAATGATTTATTTTTGAAAATAATTTCATATAAAATTATATGCTTATGGAATACCCCTGATAGGGTTGTGAATGGTTTTTTATATATGGCATCCGAGGGTTTGAAATGTATTATAATTATTGTTTTTAAATTATTTTATTACATGAAAAGTGTTTATAACAATTACTGAGATGATATTTTAAATAAATTGAGAGTTTTAAAAGGAGTTTTTAACACCACTTTTGGGATTTTAATATGGATTTTTGGAATTATTGGTTTTTATTTAACGATTTATATGTTTTCTAATAGACTTTTAAAAATATTGGATATATTTGGACCATTAATTTTTTTTAATCATGCTATCCTTTTGATCATTTCAAAATAGGTTTTAAAAAATTTTATTGTTCATAAATTGACATCAGGGTTTGTTTTCATGATTTGTTCCAAAGGGTGTTCTATTGTAATATTTTGATGGTGTAAAATTGAACGGCTTTATGATATTGTTTTGAAATTCATGTATGGTAATTTATAATATAGTTATTCAAAATAATGTGAGGCCCCAAATTTATAGAATAATATATATTATATATGATGTGAATTGTGACTCAATGGAGTTGATTTATATTGTTATATCAACATGTGATTATTTTTAACGAATTTAAAAGTTAGTTATTTATTGATATGGTGTAGGAGGTGATATTTGGATTATTTTTAATGGGTTTTCATTTATTTTATAGAAAATATCATTCTTCATTATTTAATCATGTCAATTGGGTTATATAATGATAATCCTAAGAAGAAAAGTATTATTTTTAGATGAATGCTACACTATCTATGAGGTGTGAACTTGCTATATATGTAGGAATGTTTTTATCTCCCTGTAGATTTACATGGTATATAAGAAGACAAAAATGAAATTTATGTGGCATGTTAAGGTTTAGCATATGGAATTAGTCGGTGATCCGATGAGACAATTCTTTTATCTTTAATGTTATATCCTTGGGAGATTTGAAAAATTCATACATTATAAAAGTGATTGATTAAAAGAACTTTTTTCACGACCCAATTTGTATTGTGTTACATTATTTGGTTAAAAACATAGTTTTTTATTGTATTCATTTATATTAATGATATATTGGAGTCTACATCTATTTATAAATTTCTATACTGGTAAATTTTTTTAAATATTCAAGTGTATATTAAAAATACTTTTGATTGAGTGATTTTAAAGGTTTATTAATGAATTTTGGGAAATATTATTTGGGATAAGTTTTTGAAAAGAGAACTAAAATGTTAGGTTTTACTTAATAATTCAAAATGTAATGAATTGAACCAATGGGTCTCAAGCCTCTAGTACCCCATGCCCGCCTCCATATGTTAGGGACTGGATACCTACACCATGATGAATATCTATCATGTGAGTCATTATTCTAATGTATAAGTATTAAACCAATAGAAAATATCTTTTCAAAAATTTATAGAATGAAAATAACATTATGATACATATAGAGTAATAATAATGAATGGGTATACTATTGGGAAAATAAATATTACTGGATTTTAAAGTGAAATTGAAGGGAAAAAATATATTCCCTAACATAAATATTTACCAACATTCAAAAATAGAAAGTAAAGTACTGAGAGAGAGCCCAGTACTAGATCTCCTAGATCTGGCCACCATACATGGTAAAATGAATAAGATTTACCTATGCACATCTATAGTCATAAATGACCTTTATTTCATATTTATAATTCACTACACATGTGAGAATGTATCATGTAAGGGAGATTACATAAATACCTAGTAGGATGCACTGAAATCTGAACAGGGTGTTTTAAGAGACACAATTGGAATATGCAATAGATTTCTCATCCAAAAGCAATATAAGAAACATCAAATTACTTGGATAGATAGATATAAATCTATATATGATAAAAAATATCAAATGAGAGGTAAATTAGATCTCTATTTCATATTCCATTAAAAAGTGTGTCATCAGTTCCAAAATTCCATTAAAATTTACTGGCATCTCACACATATCTCTGAAGAGAAATTTTTGTCAATTCTCACATTGCAACAATGTCACATAATTTAGGGTAAATAATATGTTGTTAATGAAAACATGAACTTGTAATATATTTGGGTTCCACTCAGTATATAGGGAGACAAACCCTTCCCTATTCTTGAAATAGGGTGTAACTCAAGTAGATTGAGGACACGTGCTATCTTCACATAGAAGGGTACCACTCATGTAGTCAGTAGAGGACTCATGCCTAGCCTAGATGGAGGGCTCCAATATATTAATCGAAGAACCATGCATTGATACCATGAGAAGGATCCAATTGGATAAAATATTGAGGACCTATTCCCTACCTAGTAATATTTTTTAGCCTTAGAAATCGAGGACCCATGTCTATCACAGCTGTGTGGTGCCACTGAGTGGAAAGGTTGATGACCCATGCCATATTCCAATAGAAGGTAATATCTCTTAGAGTTTTTATAGGACCATTGTCCAACCCATATGGAGGGTTCCACTCGAATAGTTGATCTAGGATCCATGACCATCCTAAAAAGACGGTTCCACTCTAATCTCTCTAACAATCATGCTTGATCAATGTCATCATCGAGCATCACCAAAACAAGCGTCATTATAGAAACAACTCTCATCATATCTAAAAGTCCTAAATGGAGGACACCATTAAATTATATATGGATTAACACTATTTATATTATAATCATGGTCCAAAATCTATTTTCAGTTGATGGATATACGAGTCACTAAAGGTTACCCAAAAAGAAATAAGGGGAAACGATTATTTGAGGTGTCCTACTTGACTTGTTGTGCATCTTATCTTCTATTAAGTTTCCCTAGAGGTACATGAATCAGTAACCATGTATCACTATATGTAATGTATGTGGAATACACAATATATTTTAGCCACCCATTTCTTTAAAAATTATCTTCACCATGTACGTGTATGTATGCTTGTATCTAGGTCTTTTGGAACATGATGTGTGCTCCATAATGGGATCCTTAATAAGATATCCTATCTCATGGACTATCTAACCAATGAGATATAAACATCATGTGGTCAATAAACATTTTTTTCATCATTATCATTATAAAAAACAATAGAATCACATCTAATAGGACACTACACACTGTTTCTTCATCAAATTACATGATGTGTTGTCAGGGTTTTTGTAGAAACATAAATGTTCATCTAGCATTGATGATCCAGCCTTGTCGCCTCATATATTGCCTCTTGTCCACATGACATCTGTGTAAAAGGACTCCATTGATCTCTAATCACCTTCCAGAAGTAGTAAATTGGATTCAAAATTCACTCATATGAACCATTATAGATATCATCTCATGTGGTGCACCCGCAATGTCACTAGATCTACAAAACCATGGTGGAATCACACATATAAAATTTTCAATTTTAATCCATCACTAATCCATCCATCCATCACTCACATGTCATTCCTTCATGAATTTGGGGGGTTTTATTGGGAATATACCTAGTTGATAACGTCGAACTGATACCCCATTAGGTTATTGGTGAAGAACGTGAAAATTGATTTGCTGAAAACCACAATAATACGGTAGTGAATTTATTGGAAAGTATTCATGGCCAAATAACACAATAAAGGATATCCAGTGTAATAAGAAATTGAATAATAAATTAAAACTACTTTCCAGAAACTTGAAAATGATTGAAATGGATGTAGATATATGGAATGGATGATCATGCTAAAATACTTTAATAAAATGGGGAAGAATCAGAAAATTGACAAGTAAAACTTATAAATTGTATCATCCATCGATAAATAAAGCTATCTAATTAGAAAGTGGAGACATTTCTTTCACTGTGTTTCAATCTTCCTGGATCTACATGTTCTACATTGTATGATTTTGATTCACCAATGATATATAGAAGGATTATCCGCACAATGATCCCACTGTTATGAGGCTAAACCTAGAGATCTTCCATAACATATGATATATAGAAGGCAATATTTATATCATTTTAAATAAAAAAACTAATTTAGTTAATTAATTTAATTTAAACTCACACACCAATTGTCATTATATTTTAACAACCCAAACTGACCAATTTTAGAAATTTCATGGGTAAACTTGATGTTATATATTAAATAATGTTCTTATATATTAATTTTGACTATCGGTTAAAGTGTTAGTACATTTTACAAATTAATGTGTGTCTGTGTGATATAAAATATATTTAATACTTTTATAAAATTAATTCCATGAATACTGGAAATCACGAATCGCATTCCATCTTAGAACTTTTTTCTAAGTTTATATCTATAAATATATCAATGTCTTGTAAGGAAAAAATAGTGTCACTAAATTATTCCCTCAATTATTTTCATCCCCAAAATTCAAAATTAAATATAATTAATGGGATACTGAGCCCACATCAAGCACTCCTACTGCAATGATCTCTCATGCATGCTCACGTGATTCCACAACACATGAACAAAGGAAATTGTTTGTTTATATAGGGTCCTATAATGCTGATGATAGATCTCAACAAGGCTCTCCCCATGTGTGGACCCATCCTCGATGTACATACCTCATATTAAATAACATGTGTAGGTTCATATATTTATATCATCAGCTGAAAAACATGGATGGCATTGTGAACCCTTTGCAATTGTGCAGGTAGGGTGAGGTGGTATGATTCCTCACCAACCCTATAAAAGATCTCAAATAGCCTAATGAACCTCGGTAATAACTCAACTCCCTAGATAAATACCTAAAAACTATCCACCGAGAGACTCTCAATAAAATTCAATGTCCCGACTCGAATTCCAATGTCCAATAATGTCGATCTACATAATATTTATGCCAGCTCTAGGCTATCCTCATATCCTTCTAGATGTCTTGAACTATCTCCATAATAACATACTCCATCTATGGACCCACAAGAGATTCCTTTCTTGTCTATATGCAACACAAGGGTTACATGAAGGGTCTCCCATACAGGGTCTCAAAAAGATCCATTCCGATAGTATATTGGTATCTATAATTGGAAAAAATCCATACTAATGTAATGTGATCATCCAAACATCAAATAATGTACAACATGGAATACCTTAGTATATCATCCAACACCTGGATAGCACACTCGGCCTACCCATCTATCTAGGGCGAAAGGTTATACACATCCTCATATAGGTATTGAATTCCTATCACGGGACTCTTCGTAACAATTAAGCAAGCCACAAATCACAGTTAGAGGAAATTTTCAAAGACACCCAATGAATCCAAATAATCTCTCATACGTACAACATCCCCATACATTCTATTAAACTCTTCTCCAAAATAGAAAATGTGTGCACCAATTTCATGTGTCGTTCAACATTCACCAATATGGTTTCATGGACTCTTTTTATTCATTGATTTCCAATCAAAATGTACATGGATATTCTATCCCACTTCCACATTGAGATCTCAAGGAGACACAACATACCAACTAGAACATGGTGGTCGTCCATAAATTACTAATTGGTGAGGCTGCATTAGGTGAACTCATCCATTATCAAAATCATGATTAACCATCAAAACATTCATTTAATATCTCTTTTTCCTCTTACACCAAATGAGCCTAAGACTTACTACAAAAGAATATTTTACCACGTTTTCTTTCTCAAACTATAAAATATCTCAAATTTTTAGTTCTGTAGAAACTCTAAATAGATCTTCTATCACAGTGTGAAGTCTCTGTACATGAATACAAACTAGATACATTGGTGATCTGAGTGAACAACAACGTGTCCCCTAAAAGAAAGTGCTTCCACATCCTAATATTTAAGAATACCATTGTCACCTATATGATGGGATTAATTTAGTTCTTTTCAAGTGGTATCAACTACCTCAACCCTTATGTGATAACTTCCTACCTCTGTATCAACATATATCAAATACATTATTCTAAGAAATCACAATACACTACATACTATATTACCTCCTCCATCAGTCTCAAAATAAGATCACTCACCAGCCTCTTCCTCAATTTCTCAGAAGCCCTAAAAAACCACACATTCCAAGGTAAATGCTTCATATTCCATGATTGGGTGGCCAAAGGGGTTAAATTCTAGATAATAATTCAAAAAACCACTATTAAAACGCCTACAATAAAATTAAACTCTTCACCTATGACACCCTCATGGGTGGATCCCAAGAAACCACATAATCAATCATCAATAGGGCCAAAGATAATTGATCCAAAACCATACTATTCTCTATAAAGTGATACTATATAATCCATAACTGGTTCTTTAAGAGATTACAATAATATGGTGATCTTGGAGAAAATCTAAAACCATATTCAAGTGCTCTGCATACTCTTCCTCTAACGTAAAGTATATGAGTTTTTCATCAATGAAGACAAAAAATAGTAAATGTATGTCTTGAAGATATATTTCATCAAATCCATAAACCTATAAGGGAAATTTATCAAAAAAAAATGACATCACTGAGAACTCATAGTTTTTATTGAAACATCAAATTGTCAGCATTGTAATATCAAATTTATGAGCTCTCATACATTGGTAACCGGATAGGAGATCTATCTTTGTGAGTCATATCATGTATCATTACTGTTCAGAGATGTATAAAATCCTCAAAAGTTATACACATTCCTTATCATTTCTTGGTTCCTGTTATGATAATCTATATAATGTTGTATGCTCTGGTAAACCCTTTTCATAAAATACACTAGAGTTCCCTAAGAGGGAAAATTGGGTCTAATAAAACCCTTACTCCAAAGGTCCTCTAAATGTAGTTGTATCTCTTGGATTATGGGAGAAAATTTTATATTCCTCAGATGATATCAAAGATATCTCGAATTGGATGTTGATATAAAATAACTTCTCCCTCCTCAGTGATAACCCCATAACGTCCTTGGGGATGAAATCCATAAATTCATCATCTTTTGAAAAAATCTAGATGCATGAAAATCCTGCTACAAAAATAGATACACTCTAAATCTATTGGGTGATATGATGGTTAATCCTTCTTGAAAAACACAATTATCCTACCATGAGATATTTATTTCTCAAAAAGAGGAATCTATTCTAATCATTTCAAAGACTTATGACTCGTCTATGCTGATAATAAACCAAGTTGATAACCATGTACAAACAATCCATATCAAATATGATGTCAAAGGGTTTCTTCTTGATAACCAAAAGTTCCCATAATTACTTATTTACACCAAGAGATAACTCAAACTTTTTGAATATAAAAGATATCAAAGAAGCAATTCTCACATGCAACTCAAGACAATGATGATTAGACAATGTATCAACTGGGAGCTCAATCTCCCACATAGGGATTAATGAGATTAATAAATGGATCAAACTTATGTCTACCAATAAAAATTCTATAGTTGAAAACACCTGGATCATACCTCTAATCATCACATGTGTCATTGGGTCATAAGACTCTATAGCATGAAATTGTTTGTGTCCTTGACCACCAGCTCTCAGAGCCTGACATGTGCTGATAGAAGGTTGTGGGTGGATATCATATCATCATACACCACCCATATCAACTCCTCCCAGAGCTCCAACTACTCATTTTCTATAATTTACTACCTTATTTCTACCCTTCCCTCAAATGAGATATCCTTGATTACATCATTGCATCTTCTACTGCTATAGTCCACTATCTTCCTACACTCCTAATCATATCGAGTCAGAAAATCATGCACCATGTGAAATCAACCATCACATTAATAAAAAATACCCTATATTATTTTCTACAATCCACTATGATACCCATGAAAATGTTCTCAAGATTAATCCTAGGAATATCTTTTATGTTGAGATCCTATTTACTAGAATCTTCTAGCTTCTACATATGACTCAGCTCTATAATTCCCATTTCATATTTATCTCCAAAGAGTCATTCTGACTAGATGATCTATATAACCAGTGCCTTCTCCAACACTACAACATATGTGGGAATTCCCAAATGTACTACACTGAAATTTATATCTCTGTGGACTCCCTCCTCAAACTATTATTCTTGTAATAAACCTTCTGGTATATATCAAGGGAGTACCTCATATGGTATGTGAAACTTAAAGCATAGTCATCCACTACCATCCCTCCCTACAAAATATCCATAATCCCTTAAAATCAAGATTATTTCAAGAGGGATGGTTAGTACTCCTAACTAAATAGCTGCTAGAAGTCGGGCCATGAGTGTTTCGACTCCTCATGAATCATTTTAATAAGACTCCAGCGGAACAAACAATTCCATAGAAAATGATAGATTATACATAAAACAACAGATCATTTGGAGTCTAGATGATCTTGAAGACATGGATAACAAACAATAGTGATTCCTCTTTTATTGGGGGATTTTGATCTCTATGGAACCACATCATTCTATAGGGCTAAAAATCATAGAGTATGCTAATATTGAAAGAATCCTTATCCTGCTATGTTATTATAATCTACTACTCAATAGGTGGGGGTGTTTATACCCATCCACCTAGAAGAATGAATCCTTGGGAGGAACCCTAAACTATAGAGTTATTCCTAATGGGATCATAATCACAATCCAGAACTATTAACCTTTATGGATTTCATGTCAAAGGTATCCGTAAGACATAATCATGGCTGGATGAAAATTAATTTACTATTAAAAAGGAGGGAAAGGTCCAGTCAAACAAAAAGTAGTATCAGGTAGTCTTTAGTGAAAAAGGCCAAGGTCATCCCCTTGGACAACCATTCTACATTCAGAAGGAAGAGAACCCACATGGTCAAAGTGAATAAGAGGGTCAATTAGACTTCCAACCTAAGCTAGAGTGTCTACTGAGAAGTTGGCTTGGTGCCAAATGTGTCTCACCATCTGTCCACCATTGGTATTGTTTCGGTGCGGATGTGCGTCGGGTTTCTGTTCTGACGTTGTTCCACCAGGACGCGTTCGCGCATGCACCCGTCGACCCGAGGGGATGGGAGCGCGGCTTGTGTTCCCGCAGTCCCGCTTTCCAAAGGCAGGCGGCATCTGTCCCTTATTCAGGGACGTCTGCTCCTTGATCGAAACCGGGATGATGGGATGTCGGCTCCTTCTTCCGTGGACGTCTCCTCGGAACTCGTCGCCTAATCCAGGTCTCCCTCATAGATTTAAGAATGTTCGTGAATCTCGTTCCCGGCTCCATATCTTCATAGACACCCGTTAATTACGCTGATTCCGCCCAGACGCTCCAAGGAGTCTGGTCGGGGCAGCAACCTGTGGTGAGGAGACCGGGTAGCTTTGGGTGTTGGGGGCGTGTCTTAACACTGCGGCTCTGCATGTCTGACTTCCGTCCCTAATAGGGATTCTCGAAGGCGTGATGGCCTGCGGCATCCCGCGCTGGGTGCGGGGAACTGCGTTACCTGAGGTTTTCCTCAGCTTCCCATGTTTAACACGGGGTATGCCGCGAGTTTAACGTCTAGCGGGAACGGCATCGGACTGGTCAACACGAGGAGTGGATCAGATGACAGAACCCCTTGCGGGGAACCTCCGACACTGGGGCCGGCACATGGGCGGATTCCCGAGTGAAGTGGAGAGGAATGAAGTGGCATGACCCCACTGGGATGTGGCGGCCCGGGTAAGGATCAGGATGGATGATGGAGTGAAGAGCTTGGACCCCGTAGAGGCTTCCTACGTACCGCGCGTTAGTGCGGATCAAAGTCAGCGTAGTTCAGATATACAGTTTAACGTCATTCTGGACGATGGCAAGCCGACTCACGAGGAGGTCGAGGCTGCCGGGCGGATGATTGAACCGAACCACCTCACACAGAGGGGGATGGAACGGCCGGGTGGATCACAATATCACGTCATGCTGGACGCTGGTGTTCGGGGCTAACACTCTAATGAGGCCCATATGCGGCAAAGCTCAGTTGTAGAGGGACTTGGGCCGAAGGTGAGAGACCTCGATCCCTGTCAAGCCCTCTACTGGCTTCGGCAGTGGGGAAGCACAATGGAGATACACATGTGCAGTCCCCCACAAGGGTGGATTCATAGGTGAATCGACGCGAATGTGAACCCGGGAGGGGTCCACTGATGGACGAACCGACGTGAATACGACCGGGACGACCAGGTGGTGGGCTTGAACCTCAGGGAGGCTTCTTACGTACCCTATTTAGGAGACAAGGATCAAAGTCCACGTAGTTCATTCTGTCAGGACTTACGCACTGAGGCAACCTGAGTGTGGAAAAGCTCAGTTGGAGAGGGACTTGGGCCGAATTTGAGATACCTCGATCCCTGTCACGCCCTCTACTGGCTTCGGCAGTGGGGAAGCACAATGGAGATACACATGTGCAGTCCCCCACAAGAAACTAGGGGTTTATAATACCCTACCCCCATGGGCGAAGGCCACTCCAATAAATCATCCCTAAAGAGGGGAAATCCCGACATCCCTGCAGAGACGAGCGGGTGGGGGCCACATCCAAACCGGGGGGGGACCCTGCATGCGAGGCACGGGATCGGATTAAGCGGACGATTTAACGTCTTGCCGGACGAAGTACATTTTAACGTCGTGTGTTGAGGACGAAGCGGACGGTTTAACGTCTTGCCGGACGAAGTACAGTTTAAAGTAGTGTGTTGAGGACGAAGAGGACGGTTTAGCGTCTTGCCGGACGAAGTAAATTTTAACGTCGTGTGTTGAGGACGAAGATTCTTGGCATTTTACCGTCCTGCAGCGCGGACGAATGCTGAACAGTTTAACGTCTTGTAGCTCGGACGTAATGCTGAACAGTTTAACGTCTTGTAGCTCGGACATAACGCTGAACAGTTTAACGTCTTGTAGCTCGGACGTAACGCTGAACAGTTTAACGTCTTGTAGCTCAGACGATGTAGTGCCGCCAATGGGTCTGTGTCACTTCGTGCGAACCTGGAAGGCCACACGGGAAGACAACGTACGGTGCGGGCACCCGGGATGAAGATCATCGGGTGCCACGCAGGCGAGTACCCTTAGGGGGTCAAAGGAGGCGACCCTGGCGGTTTGCACACAAAAGAGGAGATTGGCGCGCAATACCGCGGGTCAGTGCGCAATTGGGCGGGCTGGCGCGCAATTGGGCCAACGCTTTGCGCGCGGAAGATGGAGATTTCGTGCACCGGGCCTCTAATAGCGCGCGAGGGCAACGGCCCATTCTTTAACGAATGGCCACATAGCAAGGGGGGCGCAATCGGGATGGATTGCACGCACCCGAGGGGAAATTGCGCGCAAGAGGCTTCTTTTGCACGCGAAGGCCTTTGGGTGAGGAGTTGATCAAGGGAAAGGAGCCAAAGGGGTTGCGCGAAATAAAAGAGGTTACCTGAGGATCGGCATTGCGTGCGGAGGGGGCGGGATTGCGCGCACGAGCGACCCTTAGAATTCTGGCAACCTTCAAAATGTCGGGGGTCGCCTTGTATTTATAGGCAACCCTGGGTGCGCAATTCGGCACATGGGCGCGCAATTCGGCTCGCGGGCGCGCAATTCGGCTCGGGCGCGAAATAGGGGCCCATCGCACAATAGGGACGCGCACGGGCGTCGGGTGCGGAAAATTACGCGCCGACTCGGCCCATTGCACGAATCCAGGAAGGATTGTGTGCGGGCCTCCGATATTTTGTGCAAGGCCTTCAGGCCTTCCGAAACATGCTTCTGACTCAAAATATTACCTCGCCTTCCTTACCCAGAACTTCCTTTGAGGAGCAACGGACTTTTCCGGCTTCTACAAAAGCCCCCCCTCGGAATCAGATTGGCGAGAGGCCGCAACGATCGGGTTCCGAGGGAGACGCCGGAATGCCGACGTCCTGGGTGGCGCGGGGCTTTGGAGCGCAAAAAGGGCGTCGGGCGCGAAATTCGCTGCCGTGGTCGCGCAAAGCACTTTCCGCGCGGCGCAGACACCCGGCCTCGCCTAAAAATAGGGGCCCTGAGTCCCTCGTGTCGTACACAGGCTTTCCGCGCGATAAGCTTCCAAGCTCTCGTGCGCGAAATTGCCATTGACAGCGCGAAATTCGCCCGTTCGGCACACAAACCCATCCGGATTTCAGCTTGTTTTGCGCGAATACCCGGGGTTTTACGCGACCGACTTCCCAATTGCGTGCCGTCCACTAGGATTGCGCGCCAACTCCCAAATTTCTTTACCAGCCTCCTCCGATCCCGCACACCTCATCCCTTAACCCACACGACTCCCGGAGATTCTGAGATGGCCACGAATCAAGTGAATGAGGGGGATACCGCCATTCGCAGAGCTGAGATGGCGGCGAACGAGGAGGTCTACGGAGCCAAGGAGATTGTTTCCAACAATCAATCCTTGTTCGATTTGCTGACGCCGGCCTAGAAGAAGTATCAGCTGTCGGACAACCTCCCACTCTGGAACTATGGCATCCTGGATGAGGTTCCGGTGCCGGGGTTCGAGGTTGATGCGCCATGGACCTGGGTGACTCGGGAGGACGAGCTTCTCCGCTACAACATCACCAACAACGGGCATCCTGCCAGGGAGACCAGGCACTTAAATGTCTATGTCCTGAACCTGAGGACACGAACCATTACCGGGAGTGAGCCTACTGCGGAGAACTCTCCAGCCCTCTACTCGAGCACGTATCGCCAGAGTGTCACTGACGACACCAGGGGCTGGCTGAAGGACTGGGACTTGCGGTCTGGGGGAAATTTCACCAGTGAGTGGGCCTGGGCGTTTTGGGTACACCACACCTCCGATCACTTCGCGGAGGAACTGCGGTACATCGGCCTGTTTGAGGCGGTGTGGACGTCACAGTTCCACTTCTACCAGCAGCCCGATCTCGGGCCGGAGCTGTTCACCCTCTGGTCCCCGGATACCAACACCTTCCATCTTCATCATGGGGAGGTCAGCATCAGTCTCTGGGACATCCACTGCATTGGAGGTATCCCGCTGGAGGGTTACCAATAAGATGAGTTCCTGCCTCCGAGGAACACCTGGGGTGACATGTCACAAACTCCCATCCTGACATGGCATCTACTGGACCTAGCTACGCAGCGGCTCGAGGTCAAGGACTTCCACAAGGACATAGCCAACAGGGAGTGGTTCGGCCAGTTCTTGGAGCATGACCCAGCGGTCAAGTTGCCAGGCAGGGGGAAGCGGTGCCCGACCGCGGCTCAGAGGAGCCGGAACGGGTCGTACTGGCGGGTCCTGGAGATAGGGGACTACCGCTCATGGGGGTACCACGTTATCGAGGCCCGGGACCCAAATGTCTGGTACACAACGTTCCTGGCCACCTTTCTGAGTGGGTGGCTCCTGCCAGTGCGGGACGCGAGGATGTGCGTCTGCCCGGCGACACTGGTGATGGCAGGCGCCATGGCCGCCAACAAAAGATTCAACCTCGGGGTCCTAGTGCTGGCTAAGCTGTACGCCATCCTGGGATGCATCTCGCAAGGGGGGTCACCACGAAGGATCTGCGGGCCCTTTCAATTCTTCCATGGCTGGGTGGCTGCTCACCTCGGTGGGTACACGTTTCCAAACGCTGTCATTCCTCCGGGAAACGGCCTGCGACCCTCCCTGCTGAACATCGCGGGTGTCGCTCCGATGACCCTAAATGAAGAGGGTGTGAGGATTCGGATTGGCAATCACGCCAATTTCAACCTCAGCCCATTCCCCACTCCCGTTGGCCAGATGATCGACAATGGGCAGGGTTTGCTGGAGCAGCACGAATACTTCCTGAGCATGCGGGGCTGGGTGCTCGTGGCTCGGATCGACGGGAAGGTGATCTGCGAGCCCTACGTGCCAACCCGGTTTTCCAGGCAGTTCGGGTGCCTTCAACGGATGCCGAAGAGGGTATTCGCTACTGTCCGGGAGGAGACGAACCCTTGCGTCATTCGCCAGATGTGGCTAATGTTCGCTGCTTTCGGCTCTGGAGATGTCATCACTCTCCCTCCTACCGGGGTCGACGCAGGCTTGGTAACCGAGTACGCCAAACACTGGGCCATCGCGTACCCCGAGGGGCTTCTACGGAAGCCAGTTCGACGGATCGAGGTCACCCGTGCGGAGACCGGGCGTCAAGGAATGTGGAGAAGCGACGTTACACGGGGGAGAATGGAGGCGCGCCAAGCAGCGGAGCCGGCGCGGGCAGGGACTTCGGCGGCGGGCACATCGCAGACTGCTACCACGGCTTCAGCGCCCAGATAGGGGGAACATGCGGTGGTCGGGGAGCGGCCCGGGAAGCAGATAAGGCGTCTGCTCGAACCCTCCCACGATGCAGTCTTGCCAGCGCTGTGGTCGGCCTGGATGACCCTGCGGCAGTCGCTGGGGACCGAAACCATCTGGCAGAAGATAACCAGAGAAGGAATCAATCTGCCAGAGGATGGGCGCCTTCAGGTAGCTGATAGGGTGAACATCCACCGGCGGTATGCGTATCAGATAGCCATGGACGAGTAAGCGCGCCAACGTGGCTAGCGTGCGGAGCCGTCCCTTCTGGTGAAGGTGATGCTCGGTCTAGAGCTTGCTCCAGAACAGATGCCGCCAGAGGAAGGTGATAGTAACGATGATTCTGAGGAAGAGGAGGAGACGGGGGAGGATGAAGTCTCTGAGGGAAGGTCCCATCCGGGGAGCCCGTGGGAGAGCGGCGAGGTGGCCGGCTCTGACAATATCGATATCACCGAGCTCCTCGAGGTCGGCTTCTATCCCTACTCAACCTGCTTCATCCATTATCTTATGCAGCTTCTAACCCATTTCTTCATCTTCCTCAGGAGTGCACGGATGTTGGTCAGGCATCCTCAGTAGTAGTAGGAGAGGCGCCAGCAGGACAGGGCGGGGGCCAGACACCTATCATTTAATTGACAAGCGCTGAGGGGTCCCCTGCTGCAATTTCTCCTGCGGCGGTCGGGACAGCGGAAGATGATGCTCTGGATTCCCGTAAGTCTTCTTACTTTACTGTTGGTGCATGCCGTTGACGATCCGTGACTAACCACGGCATGCCTTGCGCAGTGATCTCAATATTGGAGGCTTGTCGGGCTGTCGAACCCAGGCCATCCACGAGTGGACCAGTGGCAGACATTCCGCCTTCTCCGGAACAGACTTCTCACACCGAGCCGGCCCCACCAACTGCTGATCAGGGGGCAACATACGCTGGCGGTGCTACCATCGAAGAGAGGTCGGGGGCTGACAAGGGTGTCAACGCCGCTGGGGCGAGAGAAGAAGGTCAACCAGATGTTGGGGAACCTATCCCCTATGAGGACATCCCAGGGGCGGACCCTGCAGCAGACCTGCTGGCTGCCTTCCCTGGCTAACGGCCTGCCGACCCCGAGGAGATGGACGACTCGGACGCGGAGGCGGTCGAGGAGAGCCGGATAACGCGCCACAGCGGGTGGAAGTGCATCCAGAGCTTCCTCAAGCGACCCTCATCGGAGTGGCTGGGGCGCATGGGATCGCTTCAAACCTGGCTGTGCTTCCTGTGTGCCGGGGGAGATGATGCTCGACGCCTCCATCTGACGGTTCTTGATTTCATGGCTGAAAAGATGCGTGAGAGCCGCCGGCGTGATGACGTTGCACAATGTCGGGACATGTCATAGAACACGCGGGCACTCCTCGTGGCAGAGCAAGAAGTCCGGCGCCTCGAAGGGCAGGCAGAAGAGAAGGAGGCCTTCGTCGTAGAGTGCACTGAGATTGTGGAGCAATTGACGGCCCAGCTGGATGACGCCCAGGTACAGCTGACGGAGGCGGTCCACCATATGGTCACACTTCAAGTCGAGCGGGAGCGTACACAGGCCAGGATCGGCGAGCTGGGCGCTGCGACCGCCAACGAAGAGAGGGCATGCAGAGAGCGAGAAGCAGCTCTGGAGGCCGCCAGTCAAAGGGTAGAGGCATTGGAATGATTCATTCAGCACGCTTATCCCTAGGGGCTTTGTTTTTTCCATTCCCAGAACATTTTTCTTCCGCTACTCAATACTTCGATCCATTTGTATGAATCAATATATTTATCTGCATCTTTTGGCTTAACGTGCTCAACCACAATTCATTGTCTTGTGGGAGCGTTAACCAAGCTTTAGGCATCCACAATTGGGCCCATATTTCTAAGGAAAAGAGGGAGGTCATTCCTAGGACAGGATACCTCAGACCTAATCAATGTACCATCCCCCCAACTTGTTCCGACACACGAGCGGGACAACGCTAGGGGCGTTGAGATTTTATCCGAACATAGGGAAATGAGAAAGGGTGAATCGCGTGTCCCGAATTCAGAAATCCATGACGGTCAGCCTTCCAGGAAATGCCCAAGATAGAAAGTGGACAATGGATCAACCGACCATACTACTGCAATAGACGGACCGAAGGTCATCATTCATGTTGCAGGAGGCGGATCACATGTCATCATCAATACCGCTTTGGGGTTTCCTTCAGACACAAGGGTGGAAATCCGGATCAAAAGAGCATGCGAAGCGTGGGGCGAAGTGATGATTTGTTCGGATAGAATCTAACACTCCCAAAATTGCGCCACCGTGGGGAAAGCGTATTAGGCGGATGCACCAATCTGGCCGTGAATCACCCCAATCCTCAGACAGAACCTCTTTGACGAGGAAACCGTCGCTTACCATCATTGCAATGGGGCATCCCGAGCTGAATCAGGGAGAGTATCACAACCGCACCACTCTACCAGAAGCCAGGACAGACGGGCAGCGACGAGGAGGGGCGGATCTTAGCAATCCCTGAGGCTGGACCCAAGTCGAGATGCCCGAGCGTTCCTACGTACTCCATCAGGCTGGAGATCAAGCCACACGTAGTTCATAGAGTGCAGATTTAACGTCATGCGGGACGTAGAACCCCGAATAGGGAGATCTTAGTTTAAGGTCGTAGAGCTCGGACCATAGGGGCAGATATTAGTTTAAGGTCTTAGAGCTCGGACCATAGGAACCTCATAGTACGCCACATCGTGGTCCTATCCCCTGGATATGCGAAGATGCACTGAGGGATAGTGTCAAGAGTGCCGAGATTTTTCCTGGTCAGAACGGGAGGTGGAAAACGTAATGTGAATCATGCGGCCATTCACTCAAGGACTGGGGGCACCAGCCTAACGATATGGGAGTACTGCCGACTGTGGCGGAAAAGCAGCATCAATATCGCACTGACCGTTGATGGAATGAGGCAATAAACGAGCATCAACCGCTCAAGCACAGGATTCATATCAATTTGGTGCCCAAGGCCCTTGGGGGCACCAGCCCGGATCAGTGGGAGAGCACTGAGACATTGTATCCAGACCGCTCACGGGGGTTCCACCAAGGGCGTAGGTGATGGGTCCGAATGAAGGGGAGCATGAAGCCTGAAAAGTGGAAGGAACCTGACCAAGCTGAACCTGACCCTCCTGGCAATAGACCAGAGTACTCTTGACACCGGTGGACCACTGCAAGGGGTCGAGGGACACGCCTTGAGGGTGACCTGAAGGCGTCGGATTCCCAAGAGAAGGGGGAATCTTTTAAGAGGTGGGGGGCTGGACCTGAAGTTTCAAACATCCGGGCATTCCTACGTATCCCATAAAGATGGGAATCAATTCACACATAGTTCTTGAAGCGCGGCGCAACACAATCGGGCACCAGCTCGGGGAGGGGTGCGTGTCTGGCCCTCGTGCCCAAAAGGAGCGGTATTTGATATTTCTTGTTTGTCCTTAAAGGTGGATGGTTTTTCTTCTTGCAGCGACATGCCTGTGATTAAGAAATCCCTAGAGTCTCCACAATAATCAAGCCATGAAAGGCATTGATAAATGGTGTGGTTATTAACCAGTGCCCAACGTGAGTGTCCCCTGAGGAGAACATCATGATGCAGTGCCGTTTCTCGTCGGGCGGCCAAGACAATCACAATTTACGGTCGTGTGGTAAGACCAAGCCTCACAGTTTAAGGTCGTGTGGCTCGGACCATGGAGGGATCCGCTTATTGCGATACGGCGGATCCAGCGGAGGTGGGGACACATCCCAGCCCTGCGGTCACGCACAATTCCAGGAGAAGGATCCTGGGATAGGGGCCTGCATATGTCTATCAACCGAGGGGCAGAGATGCTAGCCTCCAGCTATGCTGGGCCCAGAACGCGATTTTCCGAGCGACTCCTTCCTCCTCATGGGGACGAGGGTCTAGCTACACATGGCCCTTAGGGAGGACATTAGAATATATCATTGGTTTTCATATCGTGGGAGCCTCGAATGGCACCATTACCCTGGTTGGCCTATCTAACGTGTAGAGGTGTACTGAGGGTCAGTATGAAGAGAGAGTGTCGAGTTTCCACCACAACGCACTGAGGCGGAGTGTGATAAGGACTGCACAACCAATGTTCAGAGCCTGAAAGAGTTAACATGGCGATAAAGAATGTTGTTGACCATATTCACAACACAACATCCGATCGCGTCAGCCCAGGATGAGGCAAGCAAACGAGCATCAACCGCTCAAGCGCAGGAATCATATCGATTTGCTGCCCGGGAAGGCCCAAACAAGAGGAAGCGCGAGGCCCGACAAGTAACACCGGACTTGTCGGGATTGAATCTGACACTATAGGTCATAGACCGGAGTACCCCAAAACATGCTAACAGATCACCGGAAAGGGTAGGAGGACTCACATTGAGAGCAACCAAAGGACGACAGATCCCTGTGATCAACCAAGAGACGAGGCTGGACCTGGAACACAAGCGTCCAGGCGGTCCTACGTATACCATAAGGATGGGAATCAAGCCGTACGTAGTTCTTGAGAGGCAGTTTAACATCATGCGGGACGAAGTGCAGTTTAACGTCATGCGGGACGATGGAGCATGCAGTTTAACATCCTGCAGCGTGGACGAATGCAGTTTAACGTCGTGCGGGATGATGGACGCTTGGCAGTTTAACGTCTTGCAGCGTGGACGAATGCAGTTTAACGTCGTGCGGGACGATGGACGCTTGGCAGTTTAACGTCTTGCAGCGCGGACGAATGCAGTTTAACATCGTGCGGGGCGAATGCTGAACAGTTTAACGTCTTGTAGCTCAGAAGAATGTAGGTTAACATCTTGCGGGACGAATGCTGAACAGTTCAACGTCTTGTAGCTCGGACGTGGTGCAGTTTAGCGTCATGCAGGACGGAGTGCAGTTTAACGTCATGTGGGACGATGGACACTCAGGCAAAGTACTTCTTGAGGAACCTAGCGTTGGTGGGAGGAGTGACACGCCTACAATCCATAGTCGCTAGGGAGTACGCTCTATTGGGATAGACCTTGTGGATGACAAACGGTCCCTCCCACTTGGGCTCCAACTTGGGTGGCTTCCTACCGGTGATCATTGGTGCTCTCAGGGCCAGTACCAGGTCACCCTGCAGGAAGGAGTGGAGGCGAACCTTCTTATTGAAAGATCGAGCCATTCTTCTTTGATTCCTCTCCAAGTTGTGCAAAGCGCAAAGCCTATTCTCATCCAGTACTTCCAACTCGACTAGATGGGCTTCAGAAGCTCTGTCCGGCGCTTGCTGGTTGTAGACCGCAGTGCGCATGGACGGTAACTGGATCTCGATGGACAGGATGGCCTTAGCTCCATACACCAGGGAATAAGGGGTCATCTAGGTGGAATTGCGAGTCGTCGTCCGATAAGCCGAGAGGGCGTTGGGGAGCTTGTTCGGCTAACTCTTCTTATTGTGACCAACCATATTTTGCAGAATGTTAGAGAGGGTTTTGTTAAATTCCTCAATCTGTCCATTCTCCTGCGCATGATAGCGAGGTGTATGGTTCGAGCGAATGTTGTACTTGGCGTACAACTTCTTCAACTCGGCTTCTCGGAAATTGGCTCCATTATCCCTGAGGATAGCGTGAGGCACTCCAAATCGATAAATGATGTTGGAGGTCACGAAGTCAGCGATAGAACAGGATTTGACCTCTCTGAGTGGAATCGCCTCTGCCCATTTGGAGAAGAAGTCTGTGGCGGTCAGAATGAACCGGCACTGGCGAGCCGTCGCCGGCAGGTAAGGTCCCACAACGTCCAGTCCCCAGACTGCAAAGGGCCGAGAATACCTGGTGGTATGGAGAGGCTCCGGCGGCAGATGCACAAAGTTCGCATGAACCTGGTACGCATGGAACTTCCTGGCATTCTCGATGCAGTAATGGATCATGGAAGGCCAGAAGTATCCCAACCTCCGAATCTGATGGGACAGCTTCAGCCCAGTCTGGTGGGCACCACATGAACCATCATGAACCTCTTGCATGACTCGTGGGATCGCAACTCCCTGAAGGCAATGGAGGAGAACACCATCAAATCTGCGTCTATAGAGGATCTGCTCCAGGCCGGGACTGCTCTGGTGGACAAACTGCGATGCGCAACGTCAAACTCGCTCGCGCTCGGCCCGATCCGACGGGAGAATGCCATGTTGGAGGTACTCAACCAAGGGAGTCCTCCAATCATGGGCTGGTTCGACTTCCATATCTGTGGTACTAGGGGCTCCAGGCACAAGGGCAACCGTGGTGAGATTACTTACCGACGGGCCGCGATCTCCCTCCGGGATAACGGGAGCGATGAGCCTTCGGTGCGTCACGCGGATGATCAGTTTGTCCTGTTCAGGCTCTGTGAGTGACGCAGTAAGGCTGGCCAAAGCATCTGCTCGACCGTTCTGCAACCGGGAAATATGGATAATTTCTGGCCGAGAAGGGAACTGGGCCATCAGGAGGAGGGTGCACTCCAGCAATGGCATAAGTTCCGGCTTCCTGACAACATAGTCGCCATTGATCTGCCTAACGACCAGCTCGGAGTCCCCTTTCACATACAGATGGGGCACGTCGATCTCAAGAGCTAACTCAAGGCCAGTGATGAGGGAATGGTATTCAGCCTCATTGTTGGTACAACCCTCTGAAAACAGGAAAGAGTATGGAAGCACGGTTTGCTCCGGGGTAATGAAGACGATACCCAAGCCCACTCTGTTGAGCTTAGGATTATCGAGTCTTCTACCAGTGGGGCTCCAGGAGGCACCGTCAAAGTGCATCTGTCAGCGTGGATTGGCACGATCGACCGAGAGAACGGCCTCTTCCGGAAAGCATAGATCCAGCGGCTGATCTGCGAAGATTGGGTGAGCAGCCAGAAAGTCCGCCAATGCTTTCCCTTTGATGGCCTTCTGAGACACATACCTGATGTCGAACTACTGGAGAATCACAGCCCACCGCGCTAGACAACCAGTCAACATAGGCCGGCTCAGGATATATTTCAACGGGTCTACCCGAGAAACCAACTGTACCTCGTGGTGCTGCAAGTAGTGTCGTAATTTCTGTACGGAAAATACGAGCGCCAGACAGCTCTTCTCGATGGGGGAATACCTAACTTCCGCATCAAAGAGAATGCGACTGAGGTAATAAAGGCTATTCTCTATTCCATCGTTGTTCTTCTAGGCGATAAGGGCACCAAGGGACCGTTCCAGGGCAGTCACATAAAGGACCAACGACATCCTGGATACATGCGGCATTAGAACCGGAGGTTGAAGTAGGTACTTCTTGATTTCCTCGAAAGCGGTCTGACACTCCTTATCCCATACATAGGTGTCACCTTTCTTCATGATCCGAGAAAAGGGCTTACACTTGCCGGCCAGATTCGCGATGAATCGGCATATATAGGCTAAGTGGCCTTGGAACCCTTGTAGTTCCCGGATGTTACCTGGGGGAGGCATCTAGCTAATCGCCCTGATCTTCTCTAAGTCGATCTCAATACCCCGGTATCTTACCACAATGCCAAGAAACTTCCCGGAGGTGACCACGAAGGCACACTTCAACGGGTTCATCTTCAGGCAGCGGGAACGGAGGAAGCCGAACACTTTCTCAAGATCTTTGAGATGGTCCGGACGATGGCACGATTTGACCACCAAGTCGTCGATGTAGCAATCCACCAGTGTGCTGAGGATTGGCTTGAATATGTGGTGAATCGCCCGTTGATAGGTGGAACCTACATTCTTCAAGCCGAAGGGCATGACCTGGTAACAAAAGATACCTTGGGGGCCCTGAAGGCAGTGAACTCCTCATCCTCATGGGCCATCCGGATTTGGTTGTATCCGGAGTATCCATCCATGAAAGATAGGGCTTGGAACCCTGTCGTGGCATTAATCAACAGCTCTGTCATCGGAAGGGGAAAGTCATCCTTCGGACAATGGCGGTTGAGATCGCAGAAGTCGATACAGACTCTAATCTTCCCGTTCTTCTTCCTGACCGGCACAATGTTGGCCAGCCATCTAGGGTACTGAACTTCCCTCACAAAGTTGGCTTTGATAATCTTGTCAACATCGGCCTCAACCATGGCACCGTGGAATGGGTGCATCTTCCTGGGAGGCTGCTTGAACCCGCGATGGTTCGCCAGGAGACCAAGGCGGTGGATGGCTACCTAAGGATCTAGCCCCGACATCTCGTCATAGCACCAAGCGAACACATCACGGTGTTGTCTGAGGAAGTCCACGTACTGCTGCCGCTCCTCAGAGGGCATGGCGACACTGACCAATGTGGGTCTTGGATCTGCCTCTTTTCCAAGGTTCACCTGTACTAACTCATCAAACATGGCGGAGACGCCCTCCCCAAAGGCTGGGGGTGCATCTTCCACGTCCTCTCCACTCAGGGAGGGATCGTTCACGGGAGAGACTGCGTTGGAAACTGAATTGGGGATACCAGAACCTATTGGGCCACTGGTGCTGGCATGGGCGGTCGCGGTCATCTCATCAGGAGACTCATAGGCCGTCGAGACCATGGCTACGTCCAACCGATGGATCGGGAGGACGTAAGCATCATCCAAACTTGCCCAGGGATCACTTCCAATAGCAACAGGCTCAACCCCACCTGTCAGGATCTGCTTATCCTTTCTCTTGTAATAGTCCGCGTCCAGATAGCGTGCTTCACATGAGGCAAATGAAGAGGAATCTCCCTGAAGCACGCCTACTCGACCATTAAGGGAGTATTTAAGGCATTGGTGGTATGACGAGGGAACCGCAGCATGAAGGTGGAGCCATGGCCTACCCATCAATGCGTTATACGCAGTGTCCTGAGAGACCACCATGAATTCAGTGTTGGAAACCAGGTCACCGAAATGGGTCTTCAAATGTATCTTGCCGACCGGAGTTTGCTCGGTGCGGTCGTACCCCTAGATCCTGAGGTCGGAGGGAATTAAGTCATCCTCAGACAACCCCAATCTCCGGAGCGTCCGAGTTGGAATCAGGTTAATCCCAGACCCCGTGTCGACAAGACAGCGCCGGAATTCAAGGCCATTGAACTGGCCAGTAACATACAGTGGACAAATGTGCCCCTGTATAGGAGGGTCTTCATCCTTACCAGAGAACGAGATAACTGCCTGACATTCGGCGTTCTCAATCGCTTCGGTGTGAAAGGCCTCTCAGCCGAAACCTTCGTCTCAAACTGGAGGGGGGTCTTCAGGGATTCAGCGAGAGCCTCACGCATCTCAGGTGACAAGCGTAGAGCCTCAAGGATGGAGAGACTTGCTGGGATGTCGGCCAAGTGCTTCAGGACATCATACTTTCTTGCCAAGCGCGAGCCCCTGGTTGCAGGAGGTTGCTCTGCGGTTGGAGGCATGACGGGCCTTGCCGGTTGGACCGGCGGCCGACTGGTGCTTCGCGCATCTCGCTGTTCACTGTTTGAAGCCCGGGAAGTAGTCACCGTACTGGGGCCAGGAGGCCGGGATGGACTCGTGACAGGACGGAGTTGGTCGCGGTGCATCTGAGGCAGTTCCGCCTGGTCCCACACCACAAACGGTGGCGGAGGCGAATCCGTCACCCCCGGATGGGGGGGCTGCGCGCACTGAGCTCAGTTTTGAGCCCGCTGCCTAGTCTCAGTGACGTGCACGGCCTGGTTGGAGGTACCAACTGCTGTGCCCCAGCGACTCCTGTTGTTGCGGTTCCTCCGACGGTGGCGGTGACTGGGGACACTAGGGAGGTCCACCTGGTGTTATTCAACGTCGGGAACCGAAAAGGGATTTACCAGCTCGACGGTATTAACCGAAGCGTACCCAACACTGTCATCGGACGAATCATTCATCATCGGGTGGATCCGGGGAGGGACACCCATCCCCGGGGGCATGAAATCGCCGAGAGTGCGGGATAGCGGCGGAACTGGCGGGGCGCGCTCTTCCTTCTTGCGTCGCCGCCGTTTTCTCTTCTCGGAAGAGTCAGGCTGGGACGACGATGCCGAAGCAGCACCCGCAGATTCTGGGGGCTCAGGCTGATTCAAGCGCGCATGGATGATTCCATGGGCATGAATGATCGTCTTGCGGGCCATCCAGTTATTATACTTCTGGGATCCGTGGTCGGAGACCAGCTGCCATTCGTCCTCGACGCCACTATCATCATCTTATCCCACGAACACACCTGCCACTTGTGCTGGAGCTGGGCCCAACCAGATTACATTGTTGTTAATCTGGTCTTGGAGCCAGTCCTTAAACATGTAGCACTGCCGGATGGTGTGCCCCAGGGCCCGATGGTAAGGGAAGTAGCGGGGGTTATCCGTGAGATGTGCCTTCTCTGGCCTCCAACACTCAGGCAGTCACACAATCCTCTGCTCCAGGGCGCTCCGGAAATAACTGGGGACCTGATCCTCGTGAAATGAGTAAGTCAGGTATCGTGGGGCCCTGGGAGCGTGGTCTTGACGAGGGTCTGGAGGGTCCTGTCGAGGTGGTGGACCCTGAATATCTCACCTGGTTTGTGGCGGTACATTACGCGGAGGGGCCGGCCGGTTATGGGGCTGCCACTGCTGGGCCGGGAACTGAGCCCGTGGAGGCGGATTCCTGTGAGGCTATGGAGCTGGCCTCACCAGCAGCAGCTCCAACTACCTAGGGGCCTCTATCTGGGCAATAGCAGCGGGCTCAGCCCTGCTGACTCTCCTTGCAGGGATCATAGGAGGCAACGGGCGTGCCTGACTGGCCTGTTGCAGGGCATCCTCAAGACGTTCAGCTTTGTCTGAGAAGTCCCTGAACCCTCCGGGGTAATTCTGAGTGATCAAGGAAGGGACCAGCTCGGTCTTGACGTTCCCGACGCACATTGTCAGCAACTGCTCCTTAGTCAATGGCATGTCAAGGGAATATGTGAGACCCTTCCATCGGGCGACGAAATCCGCGACTCACTCATCAGGCCTTTGATTGCACTTGAAGAGGTCTGCGATACTATTCTTCCGGGTCATGGAACTGAACTGGTAGAGGAACTGTCTACGAAGGTCCTCCCATCTAGTTATCGACCCGACGGGGAGCTGGCTGTACCAGGCAAATGCTGGCCCTTCCAGTGTCTGGACAAAGCAGCGAAGCTTAGCGGCCTCCTACTGCACCGTAGTTCCTAACATAGGCCCGCACCTCGAGTTAAAATGGGCCAAATGTTGTGGCAGATCTCCAGTCCCGTTGAAGGGGGCGAAAGTGGGGTTCCCGAACCCCGGAGGTGCCTGCATGTCATCCACCCATGCTGGGTATGGCTTGCCGTCCGGTGGGATCGCCACCTGCCGAGTCTCCAAGGCTTCCAAGCGGGCGATGAGTGCCTCCATCGGATCATCCAGACATGGGTTCCAGTCCTGGCGAGGATCTCTAACCATGAGCGCATTGCATGGCTCTTCAATCGGGTCGTCGACCGGGTCGTCGAACTCGGCAGCTCGTGGGATGTTGGGCGGAGCGGCCCTTGGGGCAGCGGGAGGAATCCGAGTGGGGTCTCTCAGGTAGTCACGCCGCTCGGGAGGGTGTGGTGAAACATACCGCGCCCTCTTGCCATAGGCAATGGCCTCTCCCCTGTCTGAAAACACGGCATAATCACGGTTTCCCGAGAGAGTCTCGTCGAGGAGTGGTTGTTCCTGTCCCTGCTATCCTGGCCTAGGATCACCGTAGTCAGGCTGCCTCTCTACAGCGCGCTCGGCGAGGAGCTGGTCAACTAGCTTCTTCTTCTCGGCGAGCTGTTGACGTAGTGTGGCCTTCTCGGGATCTTCATCTGCCCTCTGTAAGGAGGCAGATGGGTCGGCGGGCTTTATAGCCCCGCCGTGCTCTTTACCTTTGCTGACGTTTCGGCTCAACGTCAGTTCTTTAGTAAGTGTGGGGAGACCCAGGAGGCTCCTCTGGTGACGAGTAACTCTCGCCGATGGATCCACCGACGGCTTGTCTTCGGGGGAAGAGCCCTCGTTGAGATGTTCCAAGCTGTCCCCCTCTCCCGACAGGCCAGCCATATTGACCGTTTCCGTCCCTGGGGATGTACCCTCAGGGCCACCCAGCGAGTCGGGCTGTCGGCGAATCGCACTGAAGCATAGGGCAGTGTACAGCCCCCATCCACAGATATACACGTGGGGGTGGATTCCTCGATAACCTTGCGGAGTACTTGAAAACACTCGACGCATCGTTGTTGGAGGGTCTCGTGGTGCCCAAATGACCCGGGGTGCCGAACCGCGGGGAGCGTGGCCAGGCCAATCTGACGGCACTGCTCACCAATATCCTCCATGCGTGCTTGACTCCCGGGATATGTCATTTGTAGGCGGTGAAGATGGGAGTGAGTCTCCCGGAGAGTTCGGTGGAAGCATTCGAACTCATCCGGGGTGTGCGATTATGGTGCATCAATGTCCGGTCCTGCGACTGGCCAAAACTTCTCAGGGAAGTGACCCTCTGCAAGGACGGTCCAGAAGCTCCATGACTCAAACTCGGGACCCAGGTCTTCTTGGTCCCCTTCAGCGATTGGGAATGGACGGGGAACCGGAAGTGGTGCCGAGCTGGGCCGCTGGGCCGGCAGGCTGGCCGGCGGTGAATACGGTGAGCAGGCCGATTGGCCTCCATATCCCGGGCCGCCCTCTGAGGGTGGCGGTGCCCCAGCTACCACATCACGATAGGACAGGCCGGCGAGCGAACATCCTGTCGTAGCATCGGTGCTCGCCGTGGGTGCACTAGATCGTGGCTCGACCATCGGTCCCCAGAAAAGGTCTCTGGCTTCTCCGATCGAGGCAGAAGGCGCTTCTGGAGGGGCCGGTACCAACCGCAAGATTGATCCTTGGGGGTCCACCAGGACCTCGCTACTCTGGATATACCTTCAGAGAGAAGCGGGGATCACATCGATCTCGCTCTCGGGGAGTACAAGGCTGACGTTCCGCATTCCTACCCCTGCCCTTGACTGGCGGGATCGGGGGGAGGGCTCTGTCGCTGAATCATACTCCGCCTCTGTATCAGAGAAACGAACCGGTCGGATCTCTGTCCGGAATTCCCTAACATTCCTCCCTCGATGTCGACGCCTCTCTTTCCTGCCCCTGGGTGGTTCTTCGGGGCATGTCTGATCTCTGTCCTAGCGTCCTCTGGCCGCACCGGTGTTGGGGCCAAGAGGACTGGAAACCAAGGTGCGAGGAGCACCGGGACAGATATCAAAGGGGACGCGGGGAGAGATGATTCCGGGTAGGCCTCCGGGCCGGGATCGGAAGGTGGGATAACCCATGCCTCTTGGATCGGCCACACGAAGTAGACCATGCTGGTGAATAGCGCTACCGCGAGGTGGTCCGCGGTGGCTATTGCCTGTACCAACAACCGGGAGAGTCAACCCAACCTGCCTTTAGGGCGGTCGGGGCCTCGATCCAGGTCGGGCATAGAATTGCCCCTGCTCAGGATGCGCAGGGGCCTGGTGACTAGAGCCAGCAGTGGCTTGGGCCAACTCGGCCGCTGTTGCTAGGGCCCCAAGGTGGGAATCCTCTTCCGCTCGTGCCCGACGTTGGCGTCGGGACAGACGAGTCGGGATTAGCGGCACAGGTAGGTGGAGAGCCCGTTCTTCGACTTGAGAAGCCTGGCGGCGGTGTCGACGTGGCCTGGAAGGAGCCCTTATCGCGGATCCCTGGAGCGAACCTCGGATAGGGTGGTCCCAGACATCCTCCACCTCATCCGCATAGGGGAAGGAGCAGTCAGAGCATTCCGGGGATAAACTCCCGAAGCGGTTGGACGTCGAGGTAGGCAGTGGTGCCTCCCTGCGCGGCCCTCGGGGGCGGTGTTGGTGGCGAGGTGCAGCTTCCTCGAGGTCTAGGCAAGCCATGTCCCTGGTGGGGATGAATCCCTCTTCCTCATATCTCCGCACCAAGTTTTTGATCACCCTTCTCTGGATGACCTCTGAGGGGGAGAGAGGGCGTGGTTGCTCCGCAGTTGCGGCTGCTGGGACGGCTGTGGAACGGGCGGGACCGCGCGGAGTAGCCGTGTCGGTGTTTCCCCTACCCATGCGCCAGTGGGCGGGCGGCGATCGTGCAATGGTTTGGGCAACCTGATTCTTGAAAGCAGGGAGAATAACCCATTAATACTGATAGGAAAAGGAATCGACAACCAATCATTAGTGCTACGACGCCATCCGTGGGGGGAACCCATGCCATCGACGTCGTGAAACGGAGTTCCGGATTTCCCTTCCCCAAGCCCCTGGCGGGTTCCGTGCCCCGGTGCTGAATGCTCGGCCGGGCAACATGCTAGTCTTCCAACACCTCTGAAAGCTATCAGTATTCGTATTGAGGAGAAGAGATTCACGTCGGGTTCACCATTTTCTGTTTCGGTGCGGATGTGCGTCGGGTTTCTGTTCCGACGCTGTTCCGCCAGGACGCGTTCGCGCGTGCGCCCGTCGACCCGAGGGGATGGGAGCGCGGCTTGTGGTCCCGCAGTCCCGCTTTCCAAAGGCGGGCGGCATCTGTCCCTTATTCAGGGATGTCTGCTCCTTGATCGAAACCGGGATGATGGGATGTCGGCTCCTCCTTTCGTGGACGTCTCCTCGGAACTCGTCGCCTAATCCGGGTCTCCCTCATAGATTTAAGAATGTTCATGAATCTCGTTACCGGTGCCATATCTTCATGAAAACCGGTTAATTACGCTGCTTCTGCCCAGACGCTCCAAGGAGTCTGGTCGGGGCAGCAACCTGCGGTGAGGAGACCGGGTAGCTCTGGGTGTTGGGAGCGTGTCTTAACACTGCGGCTCTGCATGTCTGCCTTCCGTCCCTAATAGGGCTTCTCGAAGGCGTGATGGACTGAGGCATCCCGCGCTGGGTGCGGGGAACTGCGTTACCTGAGGTTTTCCTCAGCTTCCCATGTTTAACACGAGGTATGCCACGAGTTTAACGTCCAGCGGGGACACCATCGGACTGGTCAACACGAGGAGTGGATCAGATGACAGAACCCCTTGCGGGGAACCTCCAACGCTGGGGCCGACACATGGGCGGTTTCCCCAGTGAAGTGGAGTGGAATGAAGTGGCATGACCCCACTGGGATGTGGAGGCCCGGGTAAGGATCAGGATGGATGATGAGGTGAAGAGCTTGGACCCCGTAGAGGCTTCCTATGTACCGCGCGTTAGCGCGGATCAAAGTCAGTGTAGTTCGGATATACAGTTTAACGTCATGCTGGACGATGGCAAGCCGACTCACGAGGAGGTCGAGGCTTCCGGGAGGAGGATTGAACTGAACCACCTCACACAGAGGGGGATGGAACGGCCGGGTGGATCACAGTTTCACGTCATGCTGGACGCTAGTTTTCGGGGCTTACACTCTAAGGAGGCCCATATGCGGAAAAGCTCAGCTGGAGAGGGACTTGGGCCGAAGGTGAGAGACCTCGATCCCTGTCACACCCTCTACTGGCTTCGGTAGGGTGAACCACAATGGAGATACACATGTGCAGTCCCCCACAAGGGCGGATTCATAGGTGAATCGACGTGAATGTGAACCCGGGAGGGGTCCACTGATGGACGAACCGACGTGAATACGACCAGGACGACCAGGTGGTGGGCTTGATCCTCAGGGAGGCTTCCTACGTACCCTGTTTAGGAGACAGGGATCAAAGTCCACGTAGTTCATTCTGTCAGGACTTACGCACTGAGGCAACCTGAGTGTGACAAAGCTCAGTTGGAGAGGGACTTGGGCCGAAGGTGAGAGACCTCGATCCCTGTCACGCCCTCTACTGGCTTCGGCAGTGGGGAAGCACAATGGAGATACACATGTGCAGTCCCCCACAAGAAACTAGGGGTTTATAATACCCTACCTTCTGTGGGCGAAGGCCACTCCAATAAATCGTCCCTAAAGAGGGGCAATCCCGACATCCCTGCAGAGACGAGCGGGTGGGGGACACATCCAAACCGGGGGGGACCCTGCATGCGAGGCACGAGATCAGATGAAGCGAACGGTTTAACGTCTTGCCGGACGAAGTAAAGTTTAACGTCGTGTGTTGAGGACGAAGCGGATGGATTAACATCTTGCCGGACGAAGTACAGTTTAACGTCGTGTGTTGAGGACGAAGTGGACGGTTTAGCGTCTTGCCGGACGAAGTACAGTTTAACGTCGTGTGTTGAAGACGAAGATGCTTGGCAGTTTACCGTCCTGCAGCGCGGACAAATGCTGAACAGTTTAACGTCTTGTAGCTCGGACATAATGCTGAATAGTTTAACGTCTTGTAGCTCAGACGTAACGCTGAACAGTTTAACGTCTTGTAGCTCGGACGTAACGCTGAATAGTTTAACGTCTTGTAGCTCGGACGAGTTAGTGCCGCCAATGGGTCTGTGTCACTTTGCGCGAGCCTGGAAGGCCGCACGGGAAGACAACGTACGGTGCGGGCACCCGGGATGAAGATCATCGGGCGCCACGCAGGCGGGTACCCTCAGGGGATCAAAGGAGGCGACCCTGGCAGTTTGCGCGCAAAAGAGGAGATTGGCGCGCAATATCGTGGGTCGGCGCGCAATCGGGCGGGCTGGCGCGCAATTGGGCCAGCACTTTGCATGCGGAAGATGGAGATTGCACGCACCGGGCCTCTGATAGCGCGCGGGGGCAACGGCCCATTCTTTAACGAATGGCCACTTAGCAAGGGGGGGGGGTGCGCGCAATCGGGCTGGATTGCGCGCACCCGGGGGCAATTGCGCGCAAGAGGCTTCTTTTGCGCGCGAATGCCTTTGGGTGAGGAGTTGATCAAGGGAAAGGAGCCAAAGGGGTTGCGCGAAATAAAAGATGTTACCTGAAGATCGGCATTGCGCGCGGAGGGGGCGGGATTGCGCGCACGAGCGACCCTTCGAATTCTGGCAACCTTCAAAACGTCGGGGGTCGCCTTGTATTTATAGGCAACCCCGGTCGCGCAATTCGGCTCGCGGGCGCACAATTTGGCTCGGGAGCGAAATAGGGTCCCAGCGCGCAATAGGGACGCGCACGGTCGTCGGGCGTGGAAAATTACGCACCGACTCGGCCCATTGTGCGAATCCCGGAAGGATTGCGCGCGCATAGCCAATATTGCGCGCGGGCCTCCGATATTTCGCGCAAGGCCTTCGGGCCTTCCGAAACATGCTTCTGACTCCAAATATGACCTCGCCTTCCTTACCCGTAACTTCGTTTGAGGAGCAACGGACTTTTCCGGCGTCTACAGGTATCAAGAGATAAACTTCTGTATATGTAATCCAAGTCACAAGAATCGACACACTTCCCTTGAAAAATTATAAAAAAACTTCAGAGTCAGACTTGACCTCCATCACATGAATGCCCAATATTTTACAAAACATAAGACCCATATAAAGGGCCCTAACTTCTGCACCCAGCAAGCAGCTAGAGCCATAGAATGCTCTAAACACTATGTTCCCTAGACTGAAAGCTACACTTGAAAGGCATTGATAGTGTTTCTCTATATCCCAACTGAATCCTCGTAAGGTGACTACTCCAAACACCATCCTAAAGATCAAACCATCCCTTATACCAATCTATTATGACCTGACCCAATGGGGTTGGAACTACTACTACCCCACACCCACCTCCATAGGACAACTACATTAGAAATGTTTCAAAATAAATATATAACAAGATAGTCCTTATTGTAATGTCCTTATACACAAACAAACATGAATAGATCAATACTAGAGTACAGATGAATAATAGAAAAAGGTGAAATATGTAGAGTAATAACAATGCATGTGAAACTTTTAGGGAGTAGAAAGATTATTTTAATGTTAATTTAAATGAATAGGTGAATATTTCATTCCCAACCAGAAAGATATACCAAATTTAATAATATGTAAAATGCTGATAGAGCCTTACATTATATCTCCATGATCCACACACTATACGCATTCAAATTCAAAAACTATACATGTGATCCTCTATATTAATTGTCAACCTATTTTTTGTCCACATAAGAAATAACTTGTGCATGCAACTCCTAGCTTGGTTTGAGTATATACATACCCAGTGTGATACCATGAGAGAAAAATGAGGTGAATAAATATACATGATATGAATAGAAAGCAATCTGATCATCCTAAAGAAATAGACTAAAAAATCTGATGACAAGGATATATATATATATATATTATAGAAAAATAATCCCAATTGAGAGTGAAAAATAATATTTATATCAAATCAAATAAAATGAGTTTTATCCATTCCAAACTTCCATAAAAATGTCTTCCATCTCATGCATCTATGTAAAAATATATCCAAGTGAAGCCACACATCGTTATTTTGTATAATTACTGAGGGGACATAAACTGTAGGTAGAGGAACCATTACATATAAAAAAGGAGGGTTCTACTTAGTGGCTTTCTAAAGGTCCCCTACCCTATACCCATATGAGGGTTTCACTGAAGTAGTGTGTGAGATGACTTGTTCCCTATCTAGGAAGGATGATTCCAATCATGTAGTGGGTAGTGGACCCATAACCAGGATAGATGGAGGGTTACCTCTGTCATTCAAGGACACGTGAACTAGTAACATAGTAGGGAACCACTCATATAGATGGTAGAGGCCCCATGCCCTATCAATTAGAAAATTCCACTCTTGAAATTGAGGACCATTTCCCAGGACTGATAGATAGTGCCACTTAGCTGATATGTAGTGGAATAAATACCTATCCCATTTGGAGGGTTACAATATAGTAGTTTCTATAGGCCACATTACTAGCCCAGAGAAAGGGTTCCACCCTAATAACTTAATGAGGACTACTTCCCTTACCAGAAGGGGGATGTCACTCTAATCTCTCTGATGATCCATCCCAATAACTATTGTAATTGAGAATCTAAAGTGGAATCAAACTATTAAAATCACAGACATATCTCAAAATCTATTATGGTGTCCACTATCACAATCTACATAGTGGAAAACTCAATATAGGATACTCATGGGACAAAATTTTAGTCCAATAAAAAGTGATGCATGAGATTGAAGGTTCCTCAAAAGGGAAGAAGGTGTACATGGTGTTTAAGGTATCCTAAATGGTGTGTGGTCAAACTTATTTTCATCAATATTTACCTGATGGTACATGGAACACTAGATATTTATAACTATATGTCATGAATTTTACTACATGGAATGGGTAATCCACCCTGGGTCCTGCTGTTCTCATGGTAGTATCTATGAAAGTCTGTCCAGTATTTGTATTTTGATACATGGTGTGTGCTCCCACCCAGGGTCCACCCTATGTGCTCTGATCACATGGAATATCTAAATTCGAAGAGGTAAATGGTGTGTTTCCTAGACTCATGGCATTCCATATATAAATTTTTTAAAAAATTAATGTGTCACATCTAAAGGGGAACTATATGACCTGTGTTCTTTGAACAACATAATGTGTAGTCAGGTTTTTCAAAAAAACATGGATCAACTTTTGGAATTCTATATATTACCTTCCAAAATTAGATATCAGATCCATGAATCCTAAAATTAGTTTAATATAGTTTTTTTGTTTTTTCTGGCCATCATGTCGCAGTAAATTGGTTTCCAAATTAAATCACATGAATACATATGCATGTTATCGGCGGTGGTGCTCCAGCTCCATCATCGGATCAAGCAAACCATATTGGAATCACCAATTTCATAATATCCCTAAATAAATAAATATAAATATATATATATATATATATATATGATTTATCAATATATTCCTCACCTGAAAATATTTCATGATTTTAAAGTTTTTATGTGGCTTGGTCATACCCACCACGTCATACTGATACCCCTTAGGACAATCCTTGAAGAATGAAAAAATAATTGGGAGAAAAGTCAAAAAATAATGGTAAAAGACCATTTTAGAAGACTTATTGTAAAAAAATAAATAGGGTTTATCTAAGGTGAGAAAAAATTGAATAATCAATTAAGATTCATACGCTGAAGCTTGAAGGGGCTTTTAATTGACATAGATTGGGGAAAAGGTTGATAATACTCATATTGTGTAATCAATTTGGGAGAGAATACTAAAATTGTTAAGTACAAAATTGAAATTGGATCATTCGTCGATGAATAATCTACTCTTCAATGAATATGATGAGTTATTTCATTCACTTCACACTGATCAGCCTTAATACATTGGTTCGTTGTCATATGATTCTGATTTTCCAATGAGAGGTGGATGAAAGACCTTACCAAAAATCACAAGGTTAGGTGGCCAAACCTGGAGATCTTGTAGTACACCGAATTATTATTAAATTATATTTTGGACAAATTAAAATTAAAAATTTAATTAAATAAGTAATTTAATTTAAATGCACCTGTTAATGGTTATAATATTCAAACACCCCATAACTACCAATTTTACCCTTCACCTAGGGTAAATCTCATGGTACATTTTAAAAAGTGGTCTTTGATTTTTGTTTTGAAAATATATTTTACTATTATCCGATTTTCTTAAAGAAATTATATGTGTATAATATAATATATATTCAATATTATTATAAAATGAATTTCAGGTCGCACGTCGTCTCAATTTTTGGCTCTGAAATAATTTCATGAAATATTTCAATGCCATAAAGTTAAAATAAACGGTCTATAAATAAATGTTCACATTTTTTGTTTTTAATGGTTTCCATTAAAAATCATATTTCTTATGTGTGCATTTTGTCTGTGTGTGTGTCTATTTCTCATACTAAAATTGATGGATCTAGTATATACGTGCCTTGTAATTATATATTATATTTATTTGGTTTTATGAAAAATGGTATTAATGTATAATATATGTTAAATTTGTTGTTGATCATATTTAATAATTAATTTAAATTTTATACCCCAACCTGAATTTATGAAATATTTAATGAAGTGAATTGAATATACACAGTTGTGAAACTGTACTTGGGATTTTCCAATACCACCCTACAAACAAACTTGTATGGGTATAGCCCTCTTATTTTGTATCAGGTTCATTTGTTAGGGTATTGAAATGTATTTTGATAATTTTTTTATGTATAGATGATTAAAATATAATGGGAAATCATCAATCATTTTGAGGTAAATTTTTGTGTATTTGAGGTTTTTTTATTCCAAGACTTTTATGTATCACCCAAATGGGTTATTTATCTTTTATTACTTTGGTAAATATTTAAATCAAAACACATATATATATATTATGTTCAAATAATTATATTGTTTACTTTATGAGTGATAATACATGCTTTTATTTAGTATTTCTCAACATGGATGGTTATTTGACTTATGCCCTATTTGTTTAACTTTATTATTCAGTAAATATTAATTTATATATGTATATGTTCAACATATGGATAGGCCATAGAAAATTATCAGTAATTTTGTTTTCATTTTTATTAATTTTTCAAAGATGATATAATTCGAATGTGTTTTTTTCTTAATACTCAATATCTATATTCATCATCTGTGAATTGAAAATACCCTTTGTCCATAGTGGTGGTTATCGAGTGATATGTTAACGTAATCTTATATTGGTTCACTACAAATGGTATCAGAGAGTGGTTTAAATGTGGCCCTAGCCTCTATAAGAACTTCCCATTTATTTGGGAATTTTATTATTATGTAGATAGTAATTATTTAACAAGAGAGGTCTATGTGGGGAGTTTTGAGCAAGAAGATTCTCACCCCATGACTTGAGTTACCATGGGAAGTTGATATAGAGATTTTTTTGTGATTAGTATGGTTGGATTGAGATCTGAGATGGTGTTATTTTATAACAAATTTGAATTGTATGAGTTTCTTTTGGGTGCATATTGGATTTTTTGAATAAAAATAGAAAATGAATTCGATGTGGGAGGTGCAACTGAACATAATATAAAACCATATAGTGACTAATAATTTGGTTTGGGATACATTTTATTAAATATTTAATGATTGGAAAGTGGCCCGTCGAACCATGTGGTCAATATGGTAATACTTTTTCATCATTTTTTAATTTGTATGAAATCTATTTAATTTTTTAATCTTTGATTGATTTTATTAATGATAATTAAATCAAGTATGGTCTTATGATATATTGATACGGGTGGATTAGATTTTTTTGAATCCATTAGTGATATTTTTCTTAGTTATGCATTGTGAACATTATATTGTGTACAAAAGAATAATAATATGAAAAAAATATTATGGAATGAGGACATATATATTTTTTATGAAATGTATTATATTTTCATCATATATTTTTAAGAAAATTTTAAATTATTATGCAATCTAGAATGTTTTTTAATTTCGAAATAACATTAATAATTTCTACCTTTTGTATTTTAAATCTCTTGATAGGAACATGCAGGAAGGGTTTGTATAGAAATTAATTTTTTTAATTTTTTAATAATATTAGAATATTTTAATGAATGGTTTTGATTCATTGTAAAATGTATAGAATAATTGAGAATAAAAATCAATAATCGTTAATTAATTGGTTTTGAAAACAATTTTTGGTGTGGTCTCTTTGTAAAGGGTAACACTTGGTTGGTATTTTCAAATAAAGAGAGAAAATAAAAAATGTTTTTATTTAAATGAAATAATAATTTGGTTTTTAATGGTACAATGATTGTTTTAAATGATTATTTACTTTTAAAACGAGTTTCCAGATCATTTACAAGGGTTCTTGGGATTAATTTTTTTTTGAATGTGTTTTTTTATTTTGGTTGATTTGGAATTTGAATTTTTCCCTTAGTTAATATTGTGACTTATTGTTGAGAATTTGAAGACATGGTTTGGTTGGGTAATTTTTTTGTGTAATTTAATGTTTTCTATTAAATTATGTCTTGAAAAAATATAGGGTCTTTATACTTAATGGTTGAACCATTTCTATTCTTAAATTTACCTAAAATCTAAATAGTGTGGTTGTTGTTGTCTTCCCCTTTTGATGTTGTATTGGTGTATGTTATACTTAATATTGGTGTTGTTTGTCCTAATTATGTATTTATGATACTTGTAAGATGGGTAGTTTAAAATTGTTTAGTGATACTGTGATGGATAGTTGAATGGAGGAGGACTTGTCTTTTTCTAGTTTTGAGTCTTTTCAGAGAAGATAACAATTGGGTTTAAATCTTTAGTTGGGTGATGATCTATTTTTGGATTTTGGATTAATAGGTTTAGTGAATTTTTTGTTTTGAGGTGGATTTTGTTTGGTGTGTGTTGTGGGTTCTTTTGTAGTTGATCTCTTAACAAGGTGTGTTTACTTAAGGATATTAAATCCCCATCTTTTTCTACATTTTTTTCATTTTTATATAGTGTAAGCTATCCGTTTAGTGTGGGTTGATTAGATTGAACCTTAGGAACCTAGTGTGTGTGCATCAGTATGAAAGGTCTTTGGTTGTAGCTAGTTATACAGTAATAGTTATTATGTTGTGACTTTCAGTAAGGATCACTTTGATCTATAGTTCCATAAGCATGACCATATTTTACACTGTGATACAGTTCCAGGGAATGAGGTTAAAACTATATTGATTCTTGATGGGGTATGATTATAGGTTTTTTCTAGGATTACATGTGGTTGGAATATGATAAATATTTTGGTGGTGGATATGGTGGAATGATCTTTTGATCTTGGAATATTCCTCAGAAATGTTATCCCTTTATGAGATTTGAATCTTTTTTTAGCCGTTTCTAATAGTTGGTGGTATTTTGTGGTTCCGTTTCATAATTGTTGTATTTATAATTATTTCAAAGCCTCTTTCTTTATAATTGATTTTTTATATTTCATAACCATTTTACAATATTTGGAAATGGCGGGAGAAAACTATGCATGGTATCTATCTTCCAATGTTTTAATGATAAATAATTATAGAATGTATCTTTTTGGCCATTTTTTATTTTTATTGAGGATTAATTCCGTTTTTTAGGAATCATTTGGTTATATTGGATGTATATAACATATGTTATATGTTTCATTAAATTACCCTCCAAACCATTATAATTGGGTTTCAAGGTTCATTTTCTTGTGTCCTTATACCTTGATCATAGAATTTCTGGTTGAAATCGGTATAGTGGGGATAATTGTGACACCTGCTATGTCATTATTTTTACTTATATTATTTTATTTATGGGTATTTATAGTTTTTATGGTTTTTTTATTTAGATGTATATTTTTATTAATTTAACATTGTTGAATACATATGTAAATCCACATAGTTAACCCTTCATAGTTCTTTAAAAACAAAAATTGTGTTTACATAGTTGTGAATAGTTCATAAAAATGTGAAAGTTCAAATTTTATAACATACAATTTCACGAAGTTTGGTCTCCATTATATTCCCTTCTCATTTGTATGATTCCTAAATGTGTAAGGGTGTTTTCCCACACCCTTTTATTTTATTATTTATTTCTCTTGATTTTAAGGGAAGTTTAACATTATTCCCACTCTTCTCCCTTCCTCTCCATTCCCTTAACCACATCCCCCTATTTTATTTCTCCATGAATGGTAACCACTATGGGTGTTGGGTAAAAGATTTGTGATGGATATTATATAGAGAATTTGGTGTATGGGTATTGGAGAAGAAATTTGTTTTCTCTGTTATGCTTCCTCTAATGAGTGGGACTATAATACCCACAAAATATAATATGAATGAATTATAAACACAATATTTTTCATAAATAGAAACACTGAACATTTTGTGATACATGAAATACTAATAATATATCAGTATTTAAATGTGATTATTATCACCTAGATGTTAAATTAGAGGCTTTAATATGAATAAAAACATTATGAAAATATATAAATTATTTATATAATTCATATATATTAATTAATATTAATAAATAATTATCCGCTTTTTAGAATAGTAAATTAATGCATCAAAATAAATTTTCATCAAAATGGTTTTTATTTCAATTCTTGTGTAAATATTATAATTATGTTATTCCACATTTTGAATTTTTATTTGAAAAAATAGTTTTCAACTTTAAAATATTCATATCTTAGTAGGAGTAGGGCGATGTTTTGATATTTTTTTAAAATGTTGAGATTTGACTTAAAAACTGAAAAATGTATATTTTTTAAAATTTTCATTAATTTCCTAAAATCATGTAATTTAAAAGTTTAATTATTTTTATTATTATTTATAGATACATAGGATTCATTTTAAAAGAATACAATTAATATCATAGGAATCGAAATTATTTTTTATTTTAGTATAATTTCATTTTTATGCTTAAAAATACATTATTTTGAAATCAGGTTTCATTACATTTTTTGAAATTATATTCAATGTAATTTAGGTCAAATCTAAACATATAATCTTGAAAATTTTATATCACATTTGGAATCATCATTTTCATATTTAAAAATAATGAGGATTTCATTTTTTTTCATTATGAACAGTAATAATGGTAAAAAATGCACTATAATAGAGTTTAAATTTGGTAATTATGGTTTAAAATAATGTAATTAGACTTATAATATTTATAAATATAGTGACCAATAATTTTTATATATAAAGATTACATTTTATTATGTTATTATTAATTAAAATCATTATGATTCATTATATAACTATAAAGGATTAGTAACTTCATAACATGGATATGTAAATGACTTGTTCATAAAAGATGTGAAATGTCTCTAAAATAGTTATTGAAAACTAAAACCCTTTTTAGACACATCGTTCTTAAAAAATTTCTTTGCATATTGGGAAAACAAAATATAAAAATCTATGATAGAATATTATCAATAAGGGAAACCACGGGTGACATAAAATATCATTTAAATATAACATGAACATAAATGGTATTAGAACATGTACTTGTCCATGGAAAATCATACATAGAAATTGCATGATTAGAAGCATGAGTTAGGAAATATGGATTGTATTATTGTAATACATGAATCATAAAGTTAAAAAATAACATGATCCATAGATATATATCCTTAAAATAAGATCATTACATAATAGTATTGAGAGAGTGGGGAATAATCATAATCAATGAAATTTTATGTAAAGGATTCCCAACAAGACATTCACAACATAAAATTCTTTCTTTGGCTGCTCATGTACCATCTTTAGGATTTGGAAAACCACCCATATACCCTCATTTTTTGGTTTTGGGATTACATAGAATGTAATATTTAATAAAAGACCAAATAATCCTTTCCAAATACATTGGAGTGATATATAATCATGGAACCACCCATCCAATAATCCAAAATCCATTCATATGTATGCCATAAGGTTATAAAAAATCATTCATTACATAAACTATGAAAATCAAATGGGTCTCATCGATATTTAATCATCGTAACCATAACATATATCCTCAAGCTCCCATGTAGCTTCTTCTAATTGTTGGTTCCTCCATAAAAATTTAAACAAGTGAGTGGTCTTATTTCGTAGAACTTTTTCTCTACGATCCAGAATCTCTATCGGTTGTTCTTCATAAAAAAGATCTTTCTCTAGTGGTACAACTTATATGCTTAGTACATGTGAAGGATCAGGTATGTAGTTTCTCAGGAGAGATATGTGGAACGCATCGTGAACTAGAGAGAGATTCAATGGAAGCTCCAATCTGTAAGCTAACTTCCCAACACGATCCAGTATTTCAAATGGACCGATATACCTAGGGCTTAGTTTTCCCTTCTTTCCAAATCTCATTACTCTCTTCTAAGGGGATATTCGTAAGAACACATTATCACCCACTTTAAACTCTAGGTCTTTTCTTCGATTATCAGCATAACTTTTTTGTCGACTCTGAGCTGATCTTATGTGTTGTTGAATATATCAGACCTATTTTGCTATCTCATTAACAAGATCAGATTATAATAGATTTCTTTCCCCAACTTCATCCCAAAAAGATGGACTTCGGCATTTATTTCTATATAGAGCTTCATAAGGATCCATTTGAATACTGGAGTGAAAGCTATTAGAATAATTTTCTTTACCAAAGGTAGGTGTTGATCCCAACCACCATTGAAATCCATAAATAAAACTCTCAACATTTCTTCTAGAGTTTGAATTGCTCTCTCAGACTGAACGTCTATCTGAGGATGATAAGAAGTGCGGAAACTCAACTCTGTATCTAGAGTATGCTGAAAACTACACCGGAACTTCGTGGTAAACCTCGGATCTCGTTCCGATATAATGGAATTTGGTACTCCATGCAATCTTACCACTTCCATCGCATATATCCTGACAAGATGATACAGAGATAAATCTTCTCTAATAGCAATGAAGTATGCTGATATGATAAGACAATCAAATATGCCCCATATCGAATTATTGCCTTTCGATGTTTTATGAAGTCCAGTGAAAAATTCCATAGTGATGTTTTCCCAATTCTATTTGGGTATGGGTAATTCTTTTAACATCCCCATAGACTTCTGTCTCTCAGATTTAACTTTCTGAAAAACCAAGAATCGAGAGACATATTGAGCAACATCTCTTTTCATGCCATCCCACCAGAAGTACTATTTCAGGTCCCTATACATCTTCGTGCTTCCAGGATGAATAGTGAATGAAGAACTATGAGCCTCATCTAGTATCTCCTTCTTTAATTCGGGGATGGGATGAACACAAACCTAATTCCGGAACCTTATTATCTGATCAAAATCATGGTTGAATTCAGGAACATTTCTCACCTTATTTTGTAACTCTAAATCTCCTTTTTGTGCCTCTTTAATCTTCACATGCATAGATGGTTGAAAATTCATTTGAGAAAGATAATATTTAACCCCTTCCATTATAATTCCAAGATCCATCCTTTTTAAATCCATAAATATTGGATCTTTTTTTATCCTCATCATGGATAAGCTAGCATGGTCTTGTCGACTTAATGAATCTGCCACCTTATTATCTTTCTGAGGGAGATAATGAATTGAGGAGTCGTAATACATAATCAGTTCCAACCATCTTATTTGGTGAATATTCAGCTCCTTTTGTGTGAAAATATACTTTAAACTTTTATGATCAGTATAAATATCACACCTTTCACCATAAAGATAATGCCTCCAAATCGTTAATGAAAATATTACCACAGCTAACTCCAAATCATAAGTTGGCTAATTTTGCTCATGTATTTTCAACTTTCGTGAGTTATAAGCTATCACCATATCATTTTTCTTGATAACACACCCCAATACCTTCTTGGATGCATCACTATAGACAACAAACCTTTCTCCAATATAAGGAAGTGTGAGCACAGGTGCCCTGGATAACCTTCTTTTCAACTCCATGAAATTTTCATCACACTCCTCTGTCCACATGATCACAACTCCTTTTCGAGTCATCATGGTTAGTGGATTAGATAATCATGAAAAATCATTCACAAAACATCGACAATATCCATCCAAACAAAGAAAACTTTGAATCTCAGTTTTTGTTGTTGGTATCGACCATCTTTTGATAACCTATGTCTTTAGAGGATCCACATATATCCCCTCTTTTGAGATTATGTGACCCAAAAATGAATATTTTTTAATCCAAAATTAACAATCGGTAAATTCTTCATAAAGATTCTCCTTTCTTAGGGTCATTAATAAAATTTTCATCATATCATCATGTTCTTCCTTGCTCTTTGAATAGACAATAATATCATCTATAAAGACTACCATAAACTGATCATGATAGTCTCTAAAGTCTCTAGTCATTAGATCCATGAAGATAGCAGAGGCATTAGTAAGACCAAATGGAATCACTATAAATTCATAGTGTCCATACCTTGTATGGAAACCATCATTGGTATATCCTCTTTTTTGACCCTTAATTGATGATACCATGAATGAAGATAAATCTTGGGAAAGTATTGTGATCCACGTATTTGGTCAAATAAGACATCAATGCACAGGAGAGGATATTTGTTCTTGATAGTGATCTTGGTATGTTATCAATAATCAATGAAGAGTCTCATTGATCCATATTTCTTCTTAACAAATAGAACAGGTGCTCCCCAAGGTGACACACTATGGTGTATGAATCCTTTAACAAGATTCTCTTGGTGTTTCTTCTTTAATTCCTACAACTCAATTGGGGCCATTCTATAAGGTGTCTTTGAAATGGTCATAGAACCCGGTATGAGTTCTATTGAAAACTCAACTTCAGGATTTGGTTAATGACCTGGAAATTCCTCTGGAAAGACATCATCAAACTCCAGTACAAGGCTTGTATTCTTAATCATTTGTTTATCCCCAACCATTGGAGATAAATAACCTTCATTTATTGGAATCAAGACCCATAAGATCGGAAAAATTTCCACTGGAAGGTTATATTCATCCTTGCATCGATAGATGATAGTATATTGATCAGGAATATTAAATGTGGTTTCCCTTCCTTGGAAATTGATATGATCTCCGTATAAAGAAATCCAATCCATGCCAAGAATCACATAAAATTCCACAAAAGGAAGTATTACAAGATTTACAGGAAGCACATTCACAAAAACGTCAATTGGAGAAGAATTATAAACTATTGATGTGACTATTGTGCCATTAGGAGTTGTCACAACTAACTCAACATCTAATTGTTGAGGTAGTATGGCGATACCCTTAGAAAATTCTTCAGAAATAAAAGAGTAGGTGGATCCAGAATAAAATAAAACATTTGATACTTTAGAGTGGATGGTAATTGTACCTTTCACCACATCGTTATCGTACTCCAGGTCGGTGATAGAAATTTCATGTGACTTTACTTTGTCTTTGGCCTTAAGATTTTGTTGACATCGATCATCATCAACAACCCTTGGATTTGGGAATTGATTGCCATAATTCCCCATCTCCTTACACTTGAAACATTGAAGTGTAGGAGGTTCATTCTATGTATCCCTATCTGTGTTCACATCATTAGAAATCTTATTCCCATTATTTCGAAATTCAATTTCCCAATGACCTTCTTTTCCACACATAAAACCTTTTCTTGTCCCTTTAAGACAATTACCTCCATATTTCTCTCCACAATTTGAGCATAAAGGACTACTCATCTTCTTTTCAGTGTGGTCTTTAGATTTTCCTCTGAATTCCATTTTCCTCTTCTTATCAAACCCATATGATTGATGGGTTACTGCAATCTCCATCTCATCATTGAGATCACATCGAACAATTTCCTCATAGATATTGAAGTCCCTTATGGGTAACTCCCCTCTAAGACTTGGTTTTAATCCACTAAAGAATCAATCAATCTTTCTCACAGGATGGATAATAATTCCGGAAGCGTACCTTGCACGTCTTGTACATTTTTCTTCGTATGTACCAACAGATTCATCATCCTTTTTCTTCAGTTCAAAAACCTCATTCTCCATATTTGTTAGAAGAATACGAGGGAGTACTTATTGAAAAATAAGTTCATGAACTTGTCCCATTCCATGGACTCAATTTCATCTCTTTTCCTCGTATTCTTGATAAGATTCCACCATTGATCAGCATCACCTTCCTAACGATACACTGGTAAGATGAAATTATCATGCTTAGAACAATGTAGAATGGAAAATATCTTTTCAGAGGTACTAATCCACTATTCATACACTAATGGATCAGAAGACCCACTGAATGATGGTGGGAGCTACCTCATGAAGGATTCAACAAAATGTTGTTCCTTCCTTTGCTTGTTTAGAAATCCTTCATGGTTTCTATCTTGATATGTTGTGTGAGCCTAGCTACAAGATTTTGCATTTGAGCTCCAATAACTTTTGGTTACTAAGGGGGACAATCATTTCATTTCTTGTCGCATTCAACATTAACATAGTTCTTTTGGGTTCCATCCATTGACTAAAACCAATAAGAATAGTGTGAGAAACACTAATCATAATAGGAAAACCACATAATCAAGAATAATATTTTACACGTATGGTATTATCTTAGGTTATTCATGGCCATTTCTAAACCACTAATACTGTGTTATATTCTTAGACATATCCTTAGGGTTTTTATTGTGTCTTTCACATCCTAGTTTCCAATGGTTGACTATACCTTTCCTCTGATACCAACTATAACAACCCATACTCTAATACATTATTATTAATTCAAAATCGATGCATACTTATTACAACATATAACAAAATCAAGAAAGGACCATATAGGTATAGTGACTTTAGAAACTATGAAACATAAACAACTGGTTCATATATCATCTACGTTGTCACCCATTTATTTCATAATATATAGTGTCCCTATTGGTATATTCAACTTAATACCACTATTCTTGACCTGGGGAAAAGAAAACATACAAAAGGGTGAGCTCAAATTCTAATTAAGGGTATACAAAATAAATATCAATCATATCATATTCATAATAACATAACATTTTGAATATCTTAACCTTCAAAAGACATCATAAAATCGTAACATGGGATAAATCAAAGTGGTGAAATGTAATCCCAATAATCATAACATAAAACATGAAACTTTTTTTCGTACACACATAATCATAGAAAATAATTTCATATTAGTCATGGCTCATTTCCAAGACCATCATAGTGAACAAAGTTCATTACTGAACCGAGTTCACTCCTCGTTCCAGTCATGTATCACTAAACTGGATTAACTTCCCCTTCCATACATGTCTATCTCATGAGATATATATCTTTATCCAATGAATTGGAGGGAGAAATTGGTCCCACCCATCTCATAATGAAACCCATCTTATGTGTGCCACAAAATCATAATTCATACATCATAGCATAACCCATGTAATAAAAAATGGGATTCTTAAACATCATGAAATCATAAAACAATTCATATAAGATAAAGAATCTCATAAAAATAATTCCATCACAAAATTATCAAATAACTTTAATTATAGGGATAGAAATATAAACCTATATTATCTTAGATTCAAAATAATTTTGATAAAACACTTGAACTCCGTTCTTGAGGAAAATATCTTTTCTACTTCAAAAACATTTTCCCTTTCTTAACATGACATATAATTTTAAACTAAAAAAAGTTTATTAAAAAAACATGAAAACATATATATTAAGCTTTAGGGAAAAATGGTCTATGAATTCATAAAAATCCATTCATTCCGTATAAGTTAAAAAACATTCTTCTCGTACTTTGTCCAGAAAAGTCAAAAAGTACCTTGTATGAAAAATGACAAAAAATTCCTTTAATATCTTTTACTAAAACTCACCAATGAGTAATATTAGATTTAAAAAAATTGTTGGATGATAGAAAAAATATTATATTTTGAGTAAAAATGGATGTGGATGATAAATATTCCCCAGTAAATTCTGAAGTATAAACAATCTCAGATAAAAAGGAGATTTGCGAGATTTTCCCTTACCTTAGGTATGATATGCTTTGTATGTGTCCAAACCACCTGTATAATGATTTAAATTATGTCATTGACTTATTCTGGAATCATACTCATTGTTATGATGTCATATATGGTCATATTCGTAGGTTTTTATTATTAATATTTCATTGCCACTTGTTTTTCGTGTGATTATTGCTTTATGTTCTTATGCTTGTTTTGTCAAAAAAATTATTATTATTAGTTTTACGTTATAGATACCTCATTAATAGAATGTTATTAGTGTAATATATATCATATTTACTCATTAAATTCATTTATATAATCATTATTCAATGACGATCATGTAGAACGAGTCGCATCACGTCGTGGAGACGGTAGGCCGTACGTACGCACGAGCGATGATATCGTTCCCATGATCGTAGAATTGTATTTATGTGTATGTATACTATTTAAGAATCAATATCACTTTACAATAATCATATATAATTTTTATTTACACCATTATACCCATCCATGTAAGGTGGTGGTGGAAAACAGATTACACCACGACGTGGAGACGATATTCCGTGTGTACGCACATGCGGTGATTTCATTTTCCATAGGATGGATATAAGGTTAAATAGGGTTTTTTCTAATTTATAATAACATATCATTATATTAGTGATACTAATGTTATTACTTCATAATGTAAAAACTAATGAATAATAAGTTGAATAAGAAATACATTTGAATGAATCATTAACAGATATTACCTCTTCTTCGACACGCCTCTTTGATTCCTCCTCTTAGGGCAATAAGATTGGACATTGAAGAATATCAGGACCAATAGGATGTTTCTAGGGAAGTGGATAAGAGAAATTTTCAGGTTTTGGCCGAGCATGAAGGCTCAATGTGGTATGGGGAAGAAAAGGAGGAGGTTCCCTTTTATAAGGGAGGAGAGGGGCACCTTTGGAATTATAAGAAATATTAATTTATAATAAATTACAAACCCACTTAAAAACCTCCGAAAATGACTCTAATCCGAATCTCAGATAACATAGGGTTGTAATCTCATCAACTAATAGAATTTGACCAATTTGAGAATTTATTTTAAACATTATCAACATGATTTATCCTTATATAATCTATTTAATTTTATTTGTGGTAATAATATTCTAAATTTTAAATCATTATAAATAATTACATATATGTTGTGAATTGTCCATAATTGTATACTTTATTACATTTTAGAACATATAATGTTTAATTTATAATTTTTAAATATTTTTGTGATTTTTAAACGATTATATAATATGTAATTTTTATAAAATAACAAGTGTCAATTTTGACACTATTCATTTATTTGAATTTAAATAAAATATACACAGAAGATATGTTAGAAATAAAAGATTCAATATATTTATATCATGTTATATTTATCTATAAAATTAATGGATCACTTTAAATATTTCATATAATATTTATTTTAAAACTTTTAATATAATTTATTTGATAATTCCATCAATAAAATAATTTCAACATCACTATTGTGTCATAATTAATGATAATTATTTAATCTCTCAAAATTATAAATAAATTCACATGATGTAGATAATTTTATTATCTTTGTTTAGACTATTCATGTTCTACATTTCATGAAGTTTATCAATAAATTGAAATTATTATACTTATAATATTTAAGAGAGTGACATGTTGCCACTTTCTTTGTTTTTAATAATAATTAAATTATTTTCAAGGTCAAAAGTCCATGAAATGAATCTAGTCTGACCCTTAGGTTATATGGGTCTACTTTTATTCATCCAATAGGATTTTGGCAAGTTTTAGGGTAATTTTATAATATTATATTTACCCTTAATTACCCGATTTACCTTTAACTACAGTAAATAAAAATTACCGTAGTTAAAATTCATAATATCAAAAAAAAGTAACCTATTAACATAATTTTGATCCAATTAAACCAAATATGTAATCCATTATTCATAATTCAAATCATAGATGTTATAGTAATTATTTTAAAATTAATCTTGTTGTTAAGAAAACGGGTTTTAGAAGTTAAAACATTTCCAATGATTGAAATGTTTTTACCTATGAATTCAATGTAAATTTAATGCTAATGACATAAATTATCTAAAATGGTAAAAATATATTCTATTTATACTTTAAAACCATTCAATATTATAACTAAACCATATAAATTATTACGATGAAAAAAGATGTTTTTAATTAAAATATAGAGTGTTCTTACTATTAATTAAAATATGAAAGTTATCAGAATAATGTGAAAAATTTATCCAAAGTAAATTTTTATATCCTGATTCCAAAGAATAATTTTATTTTTTCATATTGAAATTATAAACTTGTCAAAAAATAGATTTAAATTTGGTGCTCCATCAAAAGGCGGCAAAACTGCATTTTTAAAAAAAAAATTATTTTACCCGAATAAATTATTTTGTTCTCATACCATGTTATAGAAAATATGTAAGTTGAATAATAATGTTATAAAATTAAAAATTAAGTTAATAATATTCATAACATCTATTTATAATATTATAATAATATATCATTGTTTATTGAAACTCGGTATTGCGCACTACACACGCTATCGAGGAAGGTCGTGATTGCGTGTAAAACAAGCCACGCTACTGTTGTGTGCAGTGAGAGATTCCTTTGATGTTTCATATAACATAAAAAAATAATTCTCATAAAATATCAGGGTGTTACAGAAATGATGTTTCATTTTTATGTGTTTCCACATTTCACGTCTTTTATTAATGATTTGACACATGTTCAGGTTCTTTTTCCTATATTTTGATTATGCTCACCCCGTGCTATATTGTTCTTATCTATCCTTTTACTGGGATTTGAATTAACCCTATTTGATGTATATCCTCAGGTGACTATAGTTACTAAGGAGGGTTCAAGTTCTAATAAGAAGCTATAGAAGAAATAATTAAATGAATTTTTATGCATGATTGTTATGTATGGTCCTAGTTTTCCAAATACACTAAACCATAATATCATCTATGTGTAATAAAATTATATTTTTTATCATTAAAATCATGTAATAGTAATGTAACAAAAGAATGGGTTGCTATATGACTTGTCATGTAAAGTGACACAGAACTAGATGGATTCTGATTCCTCTCATAGGGAAATATAGAAAGCCCGTCTTATGGGTTTGATCTTGATTTTCAAACAACACCCATCCTTCCTAGATAATGATAAACTATAGAGCTCCATCCCATATTTATTAAAACCAATATTTTTTAAGGAAAAACTAAATAATTCATTCCCTATCAACAAATGGTAACATTGATAATGATCCTCAAATACATATAAATTTCCTCATTAATGGGGAACCACATATACATACAGATATTTCTGAACCCAAGCATATTTTTCATCGACCTTACCATGGGGAAACCTACGGACACGTGACTGGGAATGAAACATGGATTCACAAACATATAAACATATCCCAAATCTATAAGAGAGTCCTAAAATATGTAATAGCCCCCCCCCCCTCAATTTGTGAGATGAGACCATATTCTTATCCACTCAACTAATGTGAGTTCTTAAGTGTCATTGGATAAATAAAAAATGAACACCTACCTCTGAAAATAAGGGCCATGAATCATGGATGTGTGTGTCTTTGGGTTTTTTTTTGCTCCTTGAAGAGACTCATTGTATACTATTTAGAGATGTTATACTCAAGATCAGAAGTTCCAAACTAAATGAACCCTTTCATTCTACCCACTTAGCAATAATCTTGTAGTCCTCAAAACAAATGTAAATGTAACTCAAATAGTTTCATAAACCAAATCCCTATAATTGATCATTGAGCACATCATTTTCATTAGAAAAACAATTGGTGAACTTGACATGAATCCATAACCAAAGGGGTGGGGTCACCCTACCTCATGCCCCTTTCACACCCAAAAGGAAATAGTGGCATGAAAAGTCATCAATTATACATATGGTCATTATATTCTTCATTGATGAGGTTTTTATTCTTACACTTATAACATATATTGTATTCATTATTTATAGATTCCTTATATCCAATGGAATCAAAAAATTTCTCACAGACACACAAATCTACCCATGCACCATCCAATTCCTCCATGAAGAATAGGACTATATCGCCCACCCTGCATCTCCAACACTGGTTTTCAAACATACCGATCTAAGAGTTCCATCATAATGGTACTCTCCCAATATTGGAGGCAGTGAGACATGCCCTCCCATCAATGACATCCTTCTAGCTGCCTACTCAATAGTGGGTGACATTCTAGAACTGGTCTATTCCATTAGAAATCTCAAATAGTTATGGGATCTTTTCCTCTGAATAGAACAAAGAGTATCTCCCTTATCTGAGGGGGGTGGATCAAGTATATCAAATGTTCTTTTTCCGCCTGTATAGGGGTCCCACTCAAGGACCCCTATTAAAAGACAACCCCACCAATTCCACGCGGCCAAGTATCCTCTTTATAAAGATGATACAACACTGAGGGCTCCTTCTAAAGTTCAAAGAACATAGATAACTAATTATTACCACCAAGATATAAGAAAATTTAATCAGTAACAGTTCACAACTTTAGTTCCTAAGGAAGAGATCCTCCATGAAACAAATCACATAAATCTACTTGTAGGTATAGATTCCTAGTCTCTATTTTGACACCCTCTATGAAAATATAGTGAACAATAATGAGTAAGATCAAATTATCATTAATGATAGAGAAGGATTCCACACAAATAGTGTGGTAAATTATATGAAGATGAAATTCCATAATGAATTGAATGAATCCAATCATCTAAATAGAGTGGAATATATCTTTGAGCCAATTAAAATTACTATTGTTACATACTGCAACCGTCATCCAAATTGGATGAAAAAATACAGGTAGCACATATCCCTACTAAAGAATAAAAATCCCAACAATTAAATATGATTGAAATAAATAGGAAGACCCAACATATTTCCAACCAATATAAATCCCTCAAGTGAAATATGGTGGCAATAAAATATTGGAAGAGTCAAATACATGATGAAATAAACAATCCCCTAATAAAAATATAGAAGAAAACAAGAAAACACAAATCCCTACAAACAAAGATGAATCTCATCAGTTAAATATGATGGAAATCAAATAATAGATCTATCATATCGTATTAATAAATAATTTTTAGACTAATTCTTAAGCCTTGACATAGGAGAGCTGGCACTACCCACTGGCCGACCATGGATGGATGGAACAAGCACAAAATATTTCATTAACATCAGAATGGATATACAACCTTGAAAGAGATAAATATGTATCTCGAAAAATACTAGAAATGATATAGTTTCAGAAATAAATTTTAAATCATATGCTCCATATCATTCAAGATGTGATCACTTTTGTGGAAATAGAAAGGAGTCAGGCCCACAACCCCATCTCCCTGAGTGGGGTAACCCATCAACAAAATAAGATGGTCACTCTAGAGAATTATTTCATCCCTTCACAAGTCAAGGAGGTTTTTCGGTCATATTCCACAATAAATGGATAACTGGTTTGAGAAGAAATACCCATTCCTACTAAGGGACACCATTCCACTATGGTGCCTGCTCCTGGGTAGGCATATGTCCCTTCCGTAACTCAATATTCTCTTTGATGTATCACAAAATATTCATTGGAACCAATAAAATAAGAACCCATATATGAAGTTTTTTACCAACTGCTAGAGGCCCCAGTCTCCTACAAGATAGTTCCCAAAAATAAATCGTTCCAAATGAAAAATTGAAAATTATGAGTATATTCATGGCCCAGGTCTGCTGGTTTTTATATTTCTTGATTCGATAAAAAACCTATCAATTGGGGCTCAGGATCCTATCAATATGTTACCAAGTTATGGAAGCAACAGTAGTAGTTGAGAAGGTCCTCCCAGTAATATTGTTACCATCATCTCTGAAGTACCTCATCAGAGTACCCAAGAAGGATTACTTTTTTTGGGAAGAAATGATTGATCCTGAGAACCTATCTCTTGATGAGAATCATGATAACGCATCTCGTCGCCAGAAAATCGGGCAGCAAAAAGATCATCCTCTTGCCATCGTCCAACCTGATAGCCCTCCCCTTGTTATACACTGTATAAATTCTCCCTACATTCAGACATCGAGATATGATGGTAGTCTTCTCCATGATGGAAGTCACTAAGAAGGCTTTCCATGTAATGACTTCATGAAGCAACAAGGTCCTACCCTTGATATAGTCCAGCATGATGGTCCTCCTAATGACTCGCATCATGGATATTCTCCCCATGGATGGTTACAAACCAATGATTGTAGAACTCTCCATTGTAGAACCAATTATGAAGGCCCTCCATGTATTCATGTTCCATATCATTAAGATGGATCTCCCCTTGATGAATCCAATATAATAAATCCATCATAGGCTAAGGCACAAGGAATGATGGTTTCAAGAAATTTAGAAACCCTTCCTCTAATAAGTTACATCGTTTATCATTGAGTAGATTGCTGGGGCCACACTCTTCCTCAGAACCACCTCCAGACCATTCACATTTTAACAAGACTCCTACTATCCATGATTCTTGGGATAATGTCTTCATGAAACGTCCAATTATAGAAGATCATGTTGAGTAATGTATATAGAAATAAAAAATGGATATGTTTCTCATGATATAAAAATTATCCAAGGATGACATACCCATTATGTTTTGTCCCAGAACCACTTCCCAATACAACATACAAAAGTAATTTTTAGATAAATTCATACATAAGATTAACTTAAATCTATGTACTACCCATTACCACATAAAATATTTATTCTCGCCCTATTATGGGTACCCAAACCATGTCAAAATTGTAGGAGTGGTTTTACAACAATACGACTCAAAATCCCTTATGTCTTCACAATGACCACAATCAAAGTGGTGGATGAGAGATCTTGAACTATCCTACATCCATTTATTTCAAATGTTTCATTTCCTTATTGGGTATGACTTATCTAGTGTTCATATTTGGGGATTGAGGGAGCATAGAACATTGTACTTTACCTTGCTTCCCATCTAGTAGAACCAACTATAAATGAAATCATGTAATGTCATTATCCAAAGATGGAAATAAATTGAAATTCTTATTTTGGGTAGGAATAATGCTAAAAAAGGTACGATATTGAGTAAGTCTCCAAAGCATCAAGCCCAAAGAGTGAAAGCCGTTAAAAAACTTCTAAACTAAGAGACTGAGAAAATTTGAATGATTCTCACCTAAGGGAATCCAATCCAAAAGTATATCTCATGTCATAAAAACATTAATTCTAATAAATAACTGGTACCATATATGAATCACACCCAAATGGGAACATTTTAGATCAAGAAAGCATCCATAGTAACAGCAACAACAACTGAAAGATGGTATAAGAAGTAACCAGTGGGGCTGGGGGAATTTATAACACAAAATTCCTTCAGAAGGATAACATATTCGGGATAAGGATTTATAACAAGGGAATAGGAGAATCACGAACCATAGGGCTGGTGGAAATTTTACATAAACCACTAGCCCTGAGGATATCAGTATTTTCTCAATTAGAAAAGACAATGAGAAGGTAGGTCCTCTGTTCTGTCCTATCTTGTGACTCATGTCCCCCATTAGAGAAGCATATAAAAATTTCATATAATGGATCCCTTTGAGTTGACATTCATTATGAAACTTGATGAGGAACCAATAATTGATGAAGGATATCCAAAAAGTATTCTAAAATCCCTCCTAGCATTTGGAAGCTAGTATGACATCCACAATGAGTTAGGCAAATGTGAATGTTGTCGACATCAATCCAATAAAACACACTTGAAATGAAAAAAATGTTGATGGGATGGGAGAAGATGGCTCCCCCTAGAATCTAATACACACAAAACCTAGAGCTTTACATATTCATAACCAGAGGGCCACCCTAAATTTAGGGAACTCCATCGGCCAATCCCTCCTTAGCTCCATTGAAAATCACAAATAGATAGAATAATAAAAATAAGGTCACTCAAGACCTCCATCTTGCTTATAAAGAGAACAGGTCCCTAACAATTGAGGAGATATTTGGTCAATATGGAGTATAAATTAAAGAGTTTAGGATAATAAATAATGAGTTTCTACAAGAAACATTTCCTATGTAATATGCTCCACAGCTTCCTCTGATAGAGCCTCAATGTACACTTTTAGCAAGAGTAACTCATCCATAAGGGTTTATCCTAGTGAACGATTCAATGATAGAATTATCATCTAATATAGGGATGGGGACATCATTTTACATGATTCAAGTCCTATAAGGACATCAAAATTTCCGTACATTGAAGAAACAATAAGAGAATATTCAAAAAAATACAATATAGTTTCCCTCGATCTAGTATCCGCCTCATGTACCGGTATCACTAGAACAACCAATTTCTTCCTAATACACCTTCCCATGATCATGTTCAATAAGACATGCATAAAGGTTTAAATAGTACAATCAATTCACTGGTAGCTTGATTGGAAGAGATGGAAGGATGATGACCTCTAACACAACTGGAGTGGAAACCATATTCAGACTAGGTGAGAAACACTCCATCACCTCCAAATTTTGGAAACCATGTTTTCCCGATATTCAATGGATCATGTGACCTAAAACAAAATCATATTAATTATGAAACTTATTGTGATCCCATTATAAGAACCCTAGAGTAATAAGATGTAGTGAAACTCAGATGCTTAATGCGAACTCTTTAAGGTTCGGCCTTAGTATGGTATACCACTTTTCTAGAATAGTGAATAATATGGTGGGAGTATATTTATGGGAAATTCTATTTCCATTTCATCTCAACATTGAAAAACACAATAGTCGAAAACATCATGAAATGACAATAGTGGGGGAATGATAGAGTCTCAGATTTCAATTCCAGATGAAAATGTCTGACCCAATCCTTGAACCAACCACTCCCCCATTATTAGATTCTTTAAATGAGAAATGATAACCTCCACAAATAGATCTGAACTCCCCACATCATGATGAAATATATGACTGGGTTTTAGGATTTATCTACAAATTCCCAAAGAATAGAATATTACTTACAGTGGAAAAACCTCAAGTCTTGAGTATCCCCATCAACACTAGGAAAAAAGTGGGAACAGATAATGTGTCCTCTAATATTCTTAAGCCACCCTATGCATCTGATCTAACTCCCAGTCCTACACCAAAATAGTCGGTCCTCTTAGGCATCATAAAATAATATCTCCTTCAAAATATGAGTGGAGGGTACCTAAGAGAAACAAATTCAAGGAATGTAGAAATGAAGTGTAATAGTTTTTATGTGATTATGTCCATGTATAATTTGTAGCCACCATGAACTAAAAGATGTTCCTCCTACAAGATCCAATGTGGGTTGATGAAGTCGGTCTCGATGACCAACCAGATTATATTCCCTTCCACCAGATACTGGGAAAAAAATCTAGGAGTGTTTTATTTTGAAATACTTCCAACAAAAGATGATAGATTCTAGAAAAGTAAAAATTGTACCACTGCTAGAACAATTGGAATATGCTTCCACCAGTAACCCAGATTATAGAGAGAAGTCAAAATGATTTTAGAAAAAGGGATAAGAACATTAATTTTTTGATAATTCAAAAAATAGTCAAATGAACTCATGGAATATTCTATATATAGTTGAAGCAACTGCTTATCCCCCAAAAGAACCTAATGCAACACATCCAACATCCACGGCCCTGAAATCCTCCATGAGTTGACTATAAAAAAAGCAGTTTTATGAGAATGGTAGAGAGAAAGTGCAAGAATATGAACCCATTTTAAGGAATAAACTATAATTGAATTTCATATATTCTATTCCAATAGGTTTGGATGTACAGGTACTAACCCACCAAAAGAACCACAAAAATAAGTTAATCACGAGGACTCATCATCAGATGTGGAATATATATATGGATCTATTTACATCATTCACTTAATGTATCCCTTCTTCGATGAAGAGAATGTATATTAACCTTAGTTCCCTGCACCCAATCGTAGATCTGGAGGTAGAGGTCGTAGGAACCGATGATACTTAGGATGATGTAGCTATGGAAGAAACCAAATGTATGACTACACCATGGATAATGCAATCTTCCTATCAAAAATCATATAGGAGCCCCTCAATGGACCCAAAAAGAATAGTTAAATTCCCTAACACCCACCAGAAGACACACTGGCCCAGTCATCCATGAATATCCATTAGAATATGAAGAACTGTTTGATCACCCAGAGAATGTAGGTAGACGTTTCCAGCACAACCCACAAAGCATTGAAGCACCTCCACCTCATGTCCTGAGGTTTGACCCATATCCTTCTGACATTCGAGCCTCTAATGTTCGTCTGAAAGAGCATCCTAATGATGGGTGATGGAATTTTGATCCAAAATACGAAATTATAAAATAATTGTCTTCACTAACATCTATAATATCATCCTTGGATTCCCTGAAATTGTCAAATTAACTCAGGGAAGCTCTTATAGAAGTTTTTCTTATACACCAGATGTTTTAAGTTGAATCGGCCTACATTGAAGTCTATTAGAAAAATATTGATCTTGAAAAATGTCATGTGAAGTTCTCCTTTACATTACAATATGAAGACACCATTAGGTAAGGAAACATAAGAACCTTATATGTGTCTGACATGATAATTGGAATTAATGTTTGAAAAGTATACATTGATAATTGATCAACAGTTATTCTACTCTTAGTGTGAACACTTCATCAGCTAGGCTGCAATGAAGATAACCTAACACCGTTTTCCAAACCAAATTGGGATAGAAAAAATGTGGGTAGAATCCATTGGGCCAAATAAATATCAAAACATGATTTGGTAAACTAGTATAAAACTCATTATTTCTGGTTTTTTGGAAAATAAAAACCTTCAATGTACTTCTAAGAAGTCTATTGTTACATCAACAAATGATGATTAGGTCATCCTACCACTAGTGTGTCAAATATTGAACTAATGCAGAAAATGAGATTTTTTATACTGATATGGGCCCATTTGAATCATAAATGTCAGACTATATAGATGAATGATCTATGAGAAGAAAGGGAAGCAACCCTCGGTCGATGGTGTTGATTGTGTCACTTCCCCCAAATGGTTTAGAGATAGTCTCGTCTGAAACCTTCAAGCTATTTGATGAATAATACATACTTCCCAATAATCAGGTGGAGTGTATAAGCCCAAATACAGTTGTGTATTCATTGTTTATCATGATTTATGTCATAGCCAACAAGCGTAAAAGTGAAAAATAATCAACCATTACCCCAAATAATGGTAATTGATTGAATGGAAATGATCTCAATACATACTTAAGGATTCAGATAATATTTTCCTCATCATATAAGGTAGAAGAAAAAATAATAATTCCTTCACCCCTCACTAAATTTTTTTTAGAAACTATTATACTGTCATTCGGATTAAAAGATGTTTCTCCATCTTCCGAATGTCAAAATTTTTACTATTCTCTTAGATCTTAGAAGATCCTCTCAAGGATTGTTTCCCCATTATAAGATGAATATGATGAGGATTATGTGGAAGAGGAAAAGTAAGAATACCTTAGGGATTACCCTGTGGAATTTGAGAAGGATGTCTCTTCCTCCATTGATGAATTCAATAAAGTAATCCATTGTATAGAAGAAGACCCATGAGCCACTCTATTTAGTGTGGCCATGTAGTATGAGGAGAAAGACGTTCAAACCTCATTCCTAAGGAATAATCGATTTTTTTCACCAAGAAATATATTGAAATTCTAGGCCTCGATCCTATGGTAGAAACTCACCACTTGGGCCTGGCAGAAGATCATCATGGCTACCAGAAAAAAGACAGAAGGAACTACGTGATACATGCTGAAAAAAAATAGATACTGAAATTGAAAAGATAATTAGAGAAAACATAATCCGAGAGGTCCAATATCCCATCTAGTTTTCCAATATTTCCCCCTACAAAAGATTTTTTATATCAACGATTACATTTATTTCAGGGATCTCAATCGGCACTTCCCGGAAGATAACTTCTCGGTACCGATCATAGACTTTTTAAATGATGATGCAACTGGATATCAAGATCACTCATTCATTGATGGATATTCATGATAAAACCAAATCTACATGGAGTAATAATATTAATAAGATACTACCTTTAGGGTCCCCAGTGATTATTTTACTACAAGTTCATTCCCTTTGGTCTGAAAAATGCTGGCCCCACATATGAACGCACCATGAATCACATCATCATACCCTTCCAAGGGAATTTTATTAAAATAAAAATTTATGAATTAGTGGTTAAATAATGACAAATCACGTACCACCTATCAGATAATGAAGTCATATTCAACAAACTATGATAACACAACCTAAAAATGAACCCCATCAAATGAACCTTCAGCATTACCTTAGGAAAATTCCATAGGATTGTCGTATGCCATCATGGAATCAAAGTCAACCCCAAAAATAGAAAGGATATCCTGGGTATATCACCTCCTCACAACCTCAAATGGTAGACAATAATTCACAAATATATATCCTACATTCAGTGCCACATATCCATCCTTTTATAAAAAAAATTTCTCTAAAATTGGTTGATTAGAAAGGGGGTCTAATATCAATAGAGTAATTATTATTAACATGAACTGGAAATCATCATGAAATAAATCTTAATATCCCCCGTTCGGATTCCTCCTTTCGAAGGAAGACCCTTAATATTGTATGTGATTGCCTTGGAGTGATTCCTAGGTTCCTTCCATGAAAATAAAAATGATGTCGGCAGTAAAAACAGCATTTACTATCTCAGATAAAACAATATTGATGCCACGAATTGGTAATAAAGTATCAAAAAGAGAATTTGGTTACTAATATTTGTTGTCCAGAATTTGAGGCACAGTCTGCAGGACCATGAGGTCCATTTGGTCTCACGAAGAAACCCACTCAAGTACATTGTAATTCATCATATGTTAACAGGATGTCTGTCATAGTAGGTGACTATATTGCAACAATTCAACATATAGTTCATTCCTAAAAAATCCATCAATTTCTGTTTGATATTATATTTATTCACATAACACCCCTCAATAGAAATGAATCAATTGGACATTGAACTAACTGATGAATATGTTTTATCTATAAACGAATATCCCCAAATATATGAGATGAATTTAGAGAGTGAATTCAAGTTTTTTATGGGGGAAATAAGGAAAGATCCCAAGCATAACAAAGTGTGACAAGGAGTCTTACTCATATCTCTAGAAAAGGCAGCCCAGCCATACTCATTACGACTATCTGTAGGGTGTAGAAACAATGATTCAGAGTATAAGGTTCTCATTGTGGGCCAATATAATTTACATAAAGAACATGTTGAACACTTTAATATAAAAGGTGACTTAGAAATATTCATCAGGAAAGTCAATGGTTATTATTCCATCAAAAACGAAGAGTTAAACCCTTTTCTTGACCATGTTCGAGGGTTAATGGAGGAATTCCCATAGAGTTTACATTAACTTATAGCCCCCAGTCACGAAATTATTTTGCTTGTGCATTAGAAAAAGTAGCCACAACCATAGCCTTGGCTGAACAAGAATTGGATGATACGTTCATCAGCATTTCCCAACATCAGATGGTCTTACCGTTCATTCAGGCCAATATAGAAGAAATTGACAAGATTAGTCATATACCTAATATATATGGTCCTACTATTGGTTGGATGAATCCCATTTTGGATTACCTTTAAATAGAAGAAAACCTACCAAATTTTTTTAGAAGGTATAAAATCTGAGGGTGAGAAAATAATTGTTTTTTATATGATGGAAGAATTAGGAAAATGAAATTTATAAGAAGAACCATGATGGGATCCTTCACATATGAATTGATGAAGAATATACCACTATAATTATGAATGATGTTCATGTTTAAGGTTAAGGGGTACTCCAATCAGGATCCAAGATCTCTTATCAAATTCAAAGGCTTGGATACCACTAGCCCACTATGACACAATACTGCACTGAATTAACCAGTAAGTGTCATTCATACCCATTTCATGAAAACATCATCCAGAATCCCCCATAGATACTCCACACAACTAAGTAGTCCTATACATTTTCCATATGAGGAATAAACATCATGGGACCATATCCTCCCTCTATAGATAATAAATCCATGTGTATCCTCACAGCAACCAACTTATTTTTTAAATGGTCATAATTTGTGCCCCTCGATGATTTCGGAGAATGAAAAATTGTTTTCTTATTGAAATCCATCATCATTTCCATATTTAGTGTCCCTCATATAAAACTAATAGAAGAGAGAACCAATTTTTGTTCTATAGAATTATAGATATTATATTAGGAGTATGGTGTCAAGGCCAACCATTCATCATGCAACCATGTACAGCCAATGGAGAGATAGAGGACTTCAAAAATTCCTTACATAATATACATAAATATATAGTAAATATGGACAACAAATCATGGTCGTAAAAATTCATCCATGCTCTTTGGGATTACCATACAGTGAACCACACTGACACTCAAGTGACCTCGTACTCGTTAGTATACGGGGAAGAGGTGGTTCTATCCATCAATGTTCATTTACCCACACTCCAAATTTCAATCTATGGTCATTTATCCACAAATTTGAAATACAAAATGTGGCTTGATGAGTTGGATACACTGCATGATATATGTTTTCATACATTAAATTATTTGGAGATTCATCAAAATAGGATTGCGAGAGCCTTAAACAAAAATATTCTCCTCCAATCATTCCTTGAGGGATAATTAGTGTTAGTCTTAAAACTCTGATGGTAATTAAAAAGAAACAACCAAAATTTTAACCAAAGTGGGAGGGACCATATTTAATAAAAAATATATACTCCAATGAAGTATATTTCATTACTTAAATGGATGGACAACTTATTACAGATCCAACTAATTAAAGGTTATTTTAGAAATATTTCATGGAGCAAAATGACAGGCCCTAATCGTGTGACATTAAACAATATGATAAAAATTATTTGTTAAATTACATTAAACATAATATTGTTTATTTCCTTACCACATGATGTTAAACTATAGATAATTTTTCCCTATAACATGTCATTAAATTGTTCTTCTAATGTACTCACCACATTACATCATACTACACAACACAATATTGTTCTAACATTAGAGGACGTTCCCTTCAGCATTGTTCTCCTACTATGCCACATAAAAGAACTATTTTCGGCTGGATTTCTACCTCATATGATATGTAGTGATCCCTAGACCTCATGTCCTAGGCCCACCACTATAAAAAAATGATCCCATCCTTGTTCATTGGCCAAACTAATGTAATGATGTTTCTTCACAATGCTACGTATAAACTAATTCTCATTTACAATTAGTTATGTAGAGATTCCTTGAAACTATATCGTGTTCCATCCTCGAAATGATAATCAATGCCTCTAATATAGCATCGACTACCTATATATCATGATATAAACCCTTTTTACTCCTTTATTGCACTGGGTGTAGCTCATGTGAGCTTGGGGATTATTGTGATGGTTTCACCCATACAAAAAAAGACTAAAGTAAAATGAAAAACCCATCACCTCATACGAATGGTCAGAAATTCCTCCTCCCTGATCATGGGTCAGACTGATATAGGGAAATACCTTAACAGTTCTATGTGTTGCTTGATTCCTAATCTCACACGATATCTACTGATGCCGAGATTCTACATCCATGTCTAGCTGCATGAAAAAAAAGGAAATTCCCGATCCCTATAAATGATTCAGAATTATGTATGAAAATACATATAACTATTTTTAGATTTATTCTCATCCTAGAAAGAGAAATAGTGACACCCATGTCTCCAAACCTAGTAATTGTTGTGAAAATTGATCGAAATTAAAATTCCTCTATCTTCTGCACACAAATCAAAATCTATACCAGATATTCCAAACCCCAAATCCCATAAAACGGATTTGTAAAAGAATCATTAACCCATAAAAACGAGTTACATCTATATAGGGACGTCCATACATCATGAATAATTATGGTCCATGTATTTATTGAATGTTAGGATACCCATTTTCCATTTATAAAACTTCATGCATTGGGTAATATCAGATCTTTATAAACATATGTTTCCTTTAGAAATCGATGGTTAGTTTTTTGAGAAAATAATTGTTTGACTATCCCCAATACGAACTGATAGCATTTCATTATTTTCCAACAAAAAAGGAAGGTCAGCTGAAGAAAAATTATTCCACAAGACATACTTTTCCTACCTCCATATGCTCAATAGCTTCTATGCCAGGTACAATCACTCCTGATCTAAGAACCCCCAAATCCATGGCATACACATTCACTCCCCTTCACATATACATTATTATAGAATATCCCCACCTGATTATCCTCCACTCAATCATGTTTTATAGGAAAATTTGTTCCCATAAAATGATTTTAAGGAATGTTGTCGATAGACTTACGACATGATATTAAATGGAATAGCCAAAATATCCATATTACATAACATTAAACTACATAACACTAGGATGTTCTCACATAAGATGGAATTTCCTCTAGCATTGGTCATCTACCAGGTTTCTTCATAGAACTATGTATGAATTTATTCATGTCTACACAGATTATGTAGAGATGCATATATTTCATATTCAGGTCCATCGTCCTCCCCCAAACTAAAAAACAAATGCCCCTTCCTTGTGTATGGGTCAGACCTTAAAAGAGATCATCAAGAAATATTGATATCTTGATTCATAAAAAACAAGGATACATAGTGATACATAGAATTTCATTATAGTCTAGACACCCCATGATTGAAATATAACCCCCCTACATACGAGATAGACCTATGTAAGATGATTTATATATAGAATTATGTGTATCTTGATTCCCATCGTATGAAAATTGTATTGATTCATAGATCTTATGACCAGGGCCTAGCTATGGAAGAAAATAAGAATGTCCCCTCATGTGAATGAAAACCAAGTCAAGTTGAGGAACTATAAAACATTCCTTTTTTACAGATCCATTTCAAGATTACTAAAATTTCCACTCTTTCACGACGGGTCATCTCTGTCATTTCCACAAGATGATAAACTTTACCCAAATTTCCATAATAATATGATATTAAACCACATGATAAAATATCCTTGTTTTATGAATTTTAACATTACAACATCATCGTTTTCTCATTCAAGAGGACATTACCCCTGACATTAGTCACCCACCTTGTTTTGTTGCAGAACAATGATTGGTTTGTTCCTGCACCAATCTGGATACATAGTGAAACTTGGATTTTCATCCTAGTATAGCCACATCAAATATAAAATTATCATATCCTTGGTCACACCATCTCTAGGTGGTGTATTAAAACATTAACATCTTGTGTTTCTTACACTGAGCATTGCTCATGTCGACCTAGGGACCTTAGTAGGGGATTTCCTCTAGAACCATGGAAAAGGAAAAAATTCCCCTCTACATGTGCATAGGACAAACCCATGTAGGATTTATAATGTCAAAATATACTTGGGTCTTAATTCATATAAGCGCATAATACGTAGTGTCACCTGGATCTTCAAACATGAGTCCAACAGTAACAAAAGAATAGAAATTCCCCCAACATATGAGTCAAATATATATAGGGGAATTCCCACATCCATGGTCCATCATGGCCTAAATGTTTCTAATATGACCAGGAACACCCATTATATTTATCATACTCTATGATTCATGAAATATCATATCCTAAAAAACCTACAAAACCATTGAAAATGGAAGGTTAACATTTTGAGAACACCTTTGTTTTACTATGCAAAATATTCCCTAGATACTCTACATATGCTTCCAACCAAAAATGAATTTCACCCAAAGGAAAATTCAACCTTTGGGGAGGATTTTCCTACCCCAAAATTCTCAATGTATTCCAAGCCCCTGACCATCTATCATGAACCAATAACCCTTGGAGACCTTTTTTACACTCTCCTTCTCCCTCAAATATTGTACATGTTAGGAAATATAGTTTTGATTATCCTCTATCTAGTCAATTATTCTATATAAAATTCCCATTCAGATTGCATTAACAGTGTATGATGTCTGATACCCAATGTTACACTTCAGGCCCAGCCACAGAAAATATTTCCAATACCACCTCTAGATGTATGGTTTAGACCTACATAGGAAATTTCATGACAAAGAAAAGGATACTCCTCCATGTTCGTATGCATTAAATAAATCCTAACTATTATGTTAGATATGAGCCTTGCCTCATTAATGATCACATATATAAGTCCAAAATATCCCACTTCTATGTGTGAATAAAATTTATACATGTAGAAACATTAAAATAACGAAATAAGGGTTGATTATAATTATCATAGGTTATATAGGGACACCAGAATCTCATACCTTGAGTCTACCCATTCACAACGGTGTCCCCTCTATTCCTACACCTGTTTCATACTTGTGGAGGGAAACCCCTCACAAATGTATGAGGAAAACATCTCTAACTTTTACATGTAAATTTTATCATGAAATTCCTCATTGATGATCATGAACACCCTTTTCAAAAATTATACTATGTATCTAGAACGTTCGGAATCCCCATAACCATCCCAAGCCATCAAAAATGGAGGGTCAATGTCCTTAGGAAAAAAAATTTACTATGAAAAATATTCATCAGTAGCTTTGTATATGATTCCCACCAAACAGGCCTATCAACAAAATGAAAACTAATCCTTGGGATATGGTTTATCATCCCTCAGTATGACCCTATGAAATTTAGGTCCCACCACACTACATGGTTTTGAAAATTCATTGATGAAAGTTTATATCTTTTCTCCCCTTTCATGGTTAAAAATGATAGAACACTCCAGGTCAGACAACCATGAAAAAGGTATAATGTTTACTCCCTTGTTTAGAGGAAAAAGTCTTTAAATCATAAGTATTAAATTTACTTATTTCACAATGTCAAATATCACTATGATTCAACCCTTCTTTACACAATCCATGTATGTATAGAAGTGGTCTCTCATGCATGATCGCAATTGAAAAAAATTCCCTCATACTTCTTAGACACCACTCCTTCAACATTCCACTCCCAGTGGTCTTGATAAATATAACATCCCCTAAAATTACCTAGCCATCAAAAATGGATGGTTAGTGACTTTATTGAACTTTTGTTCGACTATTCCCAATATTCCCTGACTGATCTGCATAAGTTTCTAGCGAGAATAATCTATCAATGAAAAGAAAATTCATCTTTAGCAGAGGCTTTTCCTACCTCCGTATACCCCAATGGATCACATTCCTGATATCATGTATCTATTCTATAAAATAAAATGTATGGGAAATCAAAAATATCTCATTTATGTAAGATATTTATTAGGACATTCTCTGTTTATATGTCTTAATTGTGTCCTTATCCCATCAATTAAGGGTTAATGTTGTTAAACCTAAACCATCAGTCATGATCAAAGTTTTTCAACCTACAACATCAATCAAGGTTGAATATTTTCAGCCCAAAATGACAGTAATGATAGTTTATATTTTTATAGTTCAAACTATCAATGAAAAGAGACATGAAACTTTCTAGGAGAAAAACTCACAAATGGATCCTTGGATAAAATTCTATTACCATCTCTCTAAACCAATGTTTTTTATGTTTTAGGAAAAATATCAAGCAATAAAAAATCCAAAAAGATATAATGTTTGTTAGGTCAAAACCCCGTAAATGGTCTCCGAAGATAAAAATATTTTATACCCACTCATCTCATTAAAAATCATTTTTAGGAAAATATTAGGGTGAAAAAAAGTCACATAGTTGTTAGTGTTTTCTAGATAACCCTAAGAGGAATCACACTATGTTTGCTAAGTCCCATGACTCAGGAAAAAATAAGAGCATGATTTGATCATTTTAATTTATGTATCCTGGATCATAATTAAATTGAGTATCTAGTTTGAATTATCATTAAAAATATATTCAATTATAATTGATTGATATTAATGGAAAAGATAAAGGATAATCATAGAGAGAAAGAATGTTGTTTTTTAATTAAGGAATAATGGAGGATCATCCATAACATGTAATATTTCCATATTATGGAGAAATGATAATTATAGAATTCATTCATCAAATTCTCAAAACTGTAACAATGCCTTGTTCAATTCATTGATGGCTTGGTGAAGCTCCGACAATGTTTCAGTCTTGACCTCTACACCAACCTGCAATACCTCTACCTCTATTTTTGGGTCAATCACAACATTTTCCTCCTCCTTCTCCACTAGATGATTCCCTTAATTATCTACTTTCATGGCACACACCCATTTTTTCTTGAGTTTCTCCATTTCTTAGTTCATATGTTCCACTTTGTAACTAAGACAGTCTGCTAAGGACCTTCTCTTCATGAATTCTCCTTGTCACCTCACTTCTACATCATCGTTCTTAGAATATTATTTCATAATGATCCATCTCATGTTGAAAAGATGATATAGGGATTTTGTGGTGAAAATTATAGACTTTTTCAGGCTAGTTCCTTCTATAGAAGTGACCAAATGCATTACTATATCATAGATTCATTGATAGTCAAACCCCCCATACCCAAGAAACTATATATTGTGGCATAGTTTGGGAGGTTTTGTTGGATGATTTATAAAGGGGGTATAGGGAATCAACATTCAAATTTCCTTCGATAAATTATGATATATTGCGAGATGATCGTTAAAGTCCTCAGGATATGTCTCAGAGTCATTATGATAGGGTAGGGTGTATTCAGGAATGAGTGATTCTAGATATGTTTTTAATCCAATGTCCTCAGTGTGGGCCACCCCTTGGAAACTGCTTCTCTAGAAGTATTGATAGGAGAATGGAATAAGGTATTAGCCACAATCGAGAGTGCTCAGGGTTACGATCTTGGAACCAGAATATTAATGAAAAATGGATGTATAAATCTTAACAGTAGAATGAAATAGATGGGGATGTGGAAAACTATCCTCTACTTGCTAAATCATGTATTTATCTAGCCTCCATTATGGAATCACCACCCAAAGAAGTAGGTGATGCATCCTCAGCATACAAATGAACCTTCGGATTGTCTAAAAATGCATGTGGAGTATATCTTTATTTATCTAGATCATTAGATTATATATGATCACTCACTAAAATTGAGCATACAAGAATAACCATCATGGAACTAAGAACAACATAAAATTCTAATTCCCATTGAGTCTGTGTCGTTTCCACTTCTATGGATTTATCCCCTAGTTGAGAAGGATTAATAGATTTGTGTGTGATATTTTCCCCCGATACACCCCATTCATGATGTTAGAAGTCAATTGGTTCAGAATAGTTAATCACACCGAACATGGAATATCTATAATGTTCTTCGATAATGAGGGAACTATGTCTAGATAAGAATCCACTAGTAAATTTGTCGCATTCATCCATATAAGGGAAGGATCAACATTCGTAGTCGGAATTTTCTCTTCCAAGGACTCCCTCGTTATTGGGGAAAGGGTTGTTTGATTCTGAATAAAACCCTTATAGATTAGGGATTCCCACAATGGCCTCGGGTTTTCTGGCTTCGTTTTCCTATTCAAATGCAACTTCCATTAGTATCTCATATTCCCTATAAACAGTAGGATCCACATACATCAGAAACATAGATGACTGGTTTCTTATTGGATATACGTAAAGATATTTTCACGATGGTTGATTAAAAATCAATAAATCTAGTGTGATGTCCAAATAAAATGATATAGTATCAACCAATAAACCCTATTTTTATGCATATTGGAAAATGTGATGGATGGCGTTGTCTTGTGGTCTTCCATATGGATGGACCTCTAGTGGAAGCAGTGGGAAATCTGAAGATGTAAGTGTTCTAGTTGGATCCAAATGGACTACCTCTGTATTCTCAGTGGCCCCAAGAGAACCCTCTTCATTGACCCCAACGTTCAACGAAACATATTCCACAGGTGGAGTGCCTCTAAGGGTGTATAAAATAAGAGGAATCATCTCCTGATCCTCCTCATATTCCATTAATATTAATGAATGGGAGTTTAGGATCCTAACAGTAAGGAATATTAAGTTTGAGGTCAAAAAATATGATTACCTCTCTATAAATATCACCCATCTCTAATATTACCACCATATATTCTTAATGATCAGCTTAATAAGGCATTTCCATTGAAGAATGAAGATAGGTTTCTATCTCATTCTGATATATGTCTACTTCACATAAATATTGAAGGTAAAAATCTTTGTAGGGGAAATGGCTGCTCCAAGGCCCAGAATATTAAAGGGATCTTCTTAAAGCAGCTCCCATATACCTTCATTGGAGGAATTACCCATTAAGCTATCCCATACCATCTAAGATTATGGAAATAGATCCGTAATTGGAATGGTTAATGATGAAGGATCTGTTCAGAGATGTAATGTAGGCTATGTTAACAATAATCATTTCCTAGGTTCCCCTACCACTATAGAAACCTCACGTGTGAGATGTTGGCAAGGTTCTGGGTGAAAGAGAGTAATATTCCCTACTCCGCATACAACATAATGGATGATAATTTTATCACCTCCTGTTGCATGACCATCCTCATTCTCATATGAATTGACCTCAGTCCTTTTCATGGAATGTATATGAAAATAATATATACCATTGTATAGTTGCTCATGAATCCAGGTCTTAAGATTCAAGATGTAGAGATTCACATTTTTTGAGTCACCTTCATATGAAATGTTAGTAGGTGCTAACACATAGGTGAACCCAGTAAGTGAAACCACTTTCTTTAGATGAATGTTCCACATTGAACGTGGTGACTAGGCACATGAATATTGGTCACCCCATAGAGAATCTCATTTCCTCCAGGCCAGGGAGAAGAAATCTACATAAGGGACGTATATTTGAACTTCAGTAGTAGCACATGTATCTTGAGATGCTAAACCCCAAGCTCTCACAACCTTCCTTAGGGGTTTAGATGTAACCAATTCACACGAGATATTTCCAGGTCCAGAATTCCCATTGGATATTTTTTTTCCTTTATCCCTATATGGTTTAAGGACATTGAAGATCAGAATAATCTTTTCGAGTTGATCACATGCATATGACTGAATCAAAATATCAGAATAACCTTTAATGAGGGAATGATCAAAACCCATAGAATCAAGAATATTAATCATACATTGGGTATCTTCCCAGGTAAACATTTACCAATTTTTATGGGCTATCATGGTGTTTTTCTCCATGAATATGATTTTATGAATTAGAGGGCACATCATCTTAACACAGTAGAATTGAAAATAGAATATACAAGGTTTGTATCCCTCATAAATATTTTTTTTTCAATTTGACCAACCACAATAACCACTTTCAAAGAAAAAGGTTCACTCTCTTAGATAATTCCTCTGATCACTACTATAAAAACGACCTATATCAGCACTAAAAAAGGGGATTAACAGCACTTAAAAAGAACTATAAAGCTCAGCGCTAATATAGGGGGGTCCCTTTTATCAGCGCTCTAAAAATAACTGATAAAGGCCTCTTTTATCAGTGCTTAAATAGGGCTGATAAAAGACCCCTTTATCATTGCTTTTTTAGCGCTGAAAAAAGGGGCCTTTTGCAGCGCTTTTAAAAAGCGCTGATAAAGGTATAAAAATTTAAAAATAATACGAGGGAGTGATTTTATCAACTCTTCACACCCCCTTTATCAGCAATAGGAGGCCTCATGCACCTTTCCTTCCTGTGCATCCTCATACGCGCACACCCCCTTCGCTTCCACCCGAACTCGAACCCGGGACCTCCCCCCTTTCGCGGCTGCACCTTTACTACTATGCCATTTCGTTGTTTTCCCTATTTAATGCTTTATCTAAATATATAGTTATATTTATTCATATATTGATCTTTATTAATATTAATATATATATATATTTATTCATATATTAGTATATATATATTAATTCTTATATTAATATATTTATATATATATATTTAGTTATAATTTTTTATACGTATATTTATTTTTATATTAATATATAATTATAAGATTAGTTATAAATACATTTATGAAAAAATATGTTTTTTCTATGCGTTTATATATACATACAAACATGCATACATACATACATAGATATATACAACACACAGACACACACAAAGAGACACACACACACAAACACATATATCTTTACGAATAAATACATATATATGTTTATTTGAAAATCCATATAATGTATATATAATGATTAGTTTTAAATACATTTATGAAAAAATATTCCATTGATTTGTGTTGGAATGTAAGTAAATAAATAAATACATACATATATACAAATATACAACACACAGACACACACATAGACACCCACACACACACAGACACATATATATTTATGAATAAATACATATATATATATATGTGTGTGTGTGTATTTGAAAAGCCATAAAATGTTAAAATGAAAATAACAGACAATCTAGAATTTCGTTTCAACGCCACAACCAGTGAAATCAAAGAAAATGAAACAATATTCGATATGATATGTGGTACAGGCCGAACGGACATCCGGATCAGAAGATATACTTGTTTGAATGTTAAAAAATAGGGGTATCCTGACTAAAAACTCAGTTTTAGATCCCATAATGGCCTTTTGTGGGCTTTAAAAATTTAACAAAGGCTTCACCAATGTCACCAGCACATAGAGCTCATCGCAGGCTTCGATTTGATATGCTGTATAGCTCAAGCGGACACCCGGATCAAATGTTATGGTCGTTTGAAGTTTGAGTAACATTTTAAACATATTTTAGATCTTTGATTAATTGTTTTGATTTTTTTGTGTCCTCAAATTATTATTAAATTATTTTTAATCGATAATAATTAGAAAATTATTACTTAATAATAGTTTTTAAATAATATTTTGAAGACATTTTCAATAAATTTATTATATATTAAATGTAATACTATATTTATATGTATCTATAACATATTTAAAAAATATATATTGTATTTATATCAATATAAATATTTTTATATTACAAAATATTATTTTTCATGACTTTTTTTTAAATCAACATTTATCAGCGCTCGCGAAAAGAACTGATAAATACACCCTTTATCAGCGCTAAAAGAAGCGCTGATAAAGGGGTCCCCTTTATGAGTGCTAAAAAAGCACTGATATAGGGGGAGACATTATCAGCGCTAAAAAAGCACTGATAAAGGCCCCATATATCAACACTTTTTTTATCACTGATAAAGGTGAAGTGCTTCCCTTGCCTTTTTTTAGTAGTGGATTCATCATCCATAGAAATGAATGTAGGGGAAGGATTATGATTATAAGTATAATAGTCATGGATATGGATTTGGACATCAATTCCTTCTCATCCTGTTCATCTATATCATCTTACTACTCACACATGTTTTATTCTTTTGGAATTACCATGCCTATGCTATGCAGAAATAGATAGATACTAGCACCCAGAATTGGAATAGTAAATTTGAAATTATTTCCACCCATGTGAGCACCCATCCAACCCCATAGAATTTGGAAAGGATTAAATAGTCAGTAACATGCTTTCTCCTCACTGATATGTCCGATGAAAGGATGGATTTTCACTAGAACTAGAATATCTAGGTTGATACATCTTTCGATGGTCAGTAAATCCACGATGATAACAGTTCTGACCCTGATTCTAGGATTATAATCTTCACCAGAAAAATACAACATCTTATAAACATGGATAAGATGTCTGCCAATGGAAACAATTGATTGTCTCTAGGGACATGATTTTGTACCCATTAATTTAATTGACCCTCCTCTAAGATATTCCAGTAATAACCTATAAGAATTCGATTTTAAATGGTAGGGAAGGTCCCTAGACTCTACAAATGAGGCTCTTGGCTACTTTTCATAGACATGATGTTAATCCAATTAGAAAATCAAATGTATTTTGTAGGATGAGGGTCAGTGTCATTTCAAAGGGATTTTTCAATATTAACAAGTTTTTTAGAAAGAGTAGGATTCGTGTCCTTATCATCCTAGGCAGAAGGAGGTGGTAGAAAATTTTTCTAAATTGCTCCGATAATGGGAACCCTTGAAATAATTCAGATATCCCAGAGGTAGATGTCTCCCTCCCCATGAACCAAATGAATCCTATTGATGTATAGGCTCAACATTTAATGATGTTCTATAAGAATAGATTGGTTTTTATGAGAAAAGTTTTGGGATTCCCAAACTACTTCATATTTCCCCACGAAATGCAATTTGGTTTTTGACTACTCACAGATCTAGTGTACCCAGAAAGGCCACCCCTATTTCAAAATGAATGAGACTTTGGAAAGAAGGTCCAATTTCAATGACAATGCATGTTGTCCATTTTTGTGGACTTTGGTGTATTGATATAGTAGTAATGAGCCTTATCATCTAGACATTGTAGGTTTCCCTCTAGAAATTGACGGTTATAGTTCAACAGAGATCCAGTGGCATATTTATTATGTATGAATCATCCCTTTGCTGAAATAAGAGCCTGAGGAATGTTAATATTATCAATTATCTAAGATGTAGGTTGGATGGACCGATGTGGTTTTGGAATCACCATGTCATATTGTAGAACAAATCCATAAATATGTAATTTTTCAAAATTTGGAAATTATTATTTACATGCACATTGAATTTTTGCTAAACACTGATGAAATGGGGCAGGATGAATCTGATTGTCAACAGAATCTATAATGTGACACTTCATTGCATCATCATATTAAAGGGAAGCAAGAGAGGCAGAACAGGACTATGAAGGTTCCATCTCATTTCTGCATCAAAGACCATGAAAATAACTTTTTTCCTACAAAATTTTAAAAGGACTAAAATTGGTCCAGATAATGAAGGTCCCACAAACTAATGGCCCGCAAAGACACCATCTAAGAACCAATTATATGCCAAACATTGGCCCAAAAAATGTTGTCCAGAAGAGCTGTATTTTGCAGAATGAGCGTGTGGAACACTAAGCCTTGCTATAGGAAAGGCAGAACTCACCATTTGTAGATTAAAATTTTCAATTCATGTATTAATTATTCTACTTTGTGGGATAAACCATTTGTAAAGGGATATATTTTATTGTACAAGCAATCAAGAGCGATTCGTGGGAGAATATTTTTTACTGAGAAATATGGAAGAGGAAAAATAAGTTAAAACCCATTTATATAGGCATGCTCTCCTCCTAGAGATCCACCTTTTTATAGAAAACCATTTCAATCATGGGACACCATCTATATCATAATTCCCTCCTCTTCATCCCAGTCAGAACGCATTATGATGGGGGCATTGGTTGGGTCTTAATAACTTTGTAATGGGAATTGAATTTTCCCTATGGATTTCGAAAATGAAGTAAAACAACATGAATTTTTCTAAGTAAAAAAGTTTAACGGAGTGAAAATGGGAAAGGAAAATACACACTACATAGAGAAAAAACACTACACAGATAGCCACTCTTTATTGTGATACGCATCATGAGAATCCCATGAACAAAAAAGCTCATGGAAGAAAGATGGTTATGAAAGTTACCCTCCCCCCCCCCACCAACGAATAATTTGGTAAAAGTAGGAATAGATATTTGACCTTTAGATGACATCAGTAGGATCTGAAATGGTTCAAAGGAAAGAAAACACCAATGGATCCCCTAGATAAAAATGAAATTATTCACATTACTGCACATGTGATTCACACCTCTATAGATTATAACCTCATACCCCTACTGACTAAGTTAATTGTGAGTTGGATTTCATCAGTGGGATTTCAAAAAAGGAGCATTGCGACCTCATTGTAGGAAACCATATATAGTGGTATCTGTTTTCTCACATCTCTAAAAATAGATTACATGGGAGGTACTATGTAGGATCAATGATCAAGATATCAAAAGTAGATTGACTAAATGGATCGACTGATAGATCAATATCTCCAAAAGTGAAGGAATCCCATGATTATCATCTTCTGGAAAATCCATACAACATAGAATTAAGGATGAAAACAAATTAAAATCAATTTGTAGTTGGTGAACTAAAACACCTATGTGTCTATATTCATCTTGAAGTGTAGAACAAATGGATTTCTTTCAACTAGGTGCCCCATATAGAAAATATATATATGAGTGGAATCCTTTTCTAGGTAGAAAACCGCTACGTGTTTGGAATTCAGGTCTGGACAGAAAAACACAATGTGTTTGGAACCTGGACCCACATAGAAAAATGCTATGTGGATTGAATGCAGGATCGCATACCACCATGGGACGTGGATAGAACCATTTCCTACATAGAAACCCACTATTAAAGAGAGGCTAAGTCCTATGTAAGAACATGCAATGCAGACTTGGAAACCCTGGGCCATTCCACTTTTTGATCTTATAGTTTCTTTTAATCACATCATCAGCCACATGATGGCCCCTCTGTGAACCAATCTATCAAAATGTAGTGACCGGTGTTATTACCTATCAAAATTTTTAATATTACTAAGAAAAAATATCGAGCTTTACCTAGAGACGACATGTGAATCCAAGGCTTGGTGTGCCTTGAATAATTGTTTTTTAAAAATAAGTATTTTTATAATATACACATGGAGGAAATGAGTTATCCATCAAAATATATATCAGATTAGAAATCCAAGGGCACATTTGTATCAAGGGAATGTTGTTTAACCTAATAGTTGTGTGTGTTTTGTTGATGTGGGCCTACTGATGAACCATTATCAAGAGAGTTTTTGTAATTAAATTAAATTATTTTATTTTTGACGCCAGCAAAAATAAAATATGAATGGAATATTGGATGGATTTTTGGTGACCATGGTTGAGTATGTAATTTCCTATTTACCCTGGGTGTGACATAATCATTGTTGACATTGTGATTTTGGTCATAGGTTAGTCTTTATCTAAGCTAGTAATTGGGGGGAATTTAATAGAAGTTAAATATATTTTCTTCTCCCCTCCCCTTTGGATTGAACAGTTAGGATCTCCCCCTCCCCTATTCTTCCTATGATGATGTACCAGATGTGCGAAAAAAATGAAGCACTGTTGGGCTCTGATATTGATTGTGATCCCTCCTAGATCGTGAAACATTAACTGTAGAGCACAGATATAGCCCCAAGGAATCTGTAATTTTCCCCCAAGGTAGTTGGTTCTTTATTTGATCTCATCCCCCTCCCCCATTTGTGGTTCATTTTTCATCAATTTTTCACTGACTTTGTGTAGAACTGGTCTTGAGGGTCCCAGAATAGGTCTCTGATTTATTTTTGGATCACCAAATCATTCATAGTGGTTCATAGAAGGTCTAAAAGTGCAGTTCCGGTGGGGGAAGTTTCGGTAGTGGTGGCGTAGTGGAATCTGGCTGCGCTGAGGGTAGATCCTGTTTTTTGTGTGATGGAGTCAGTTGGGCATGATAGAGTACTGAGTTACACCGAGGCAGCACCAATAGTGCATGGGGAGGTGGACATTGGGCGTGGGGATGCTCGAAATCAGAGTGCAGAGGAAGCCAGTCATCCAGGGTCTCAAGCCTAAGTGGCCGGTTCGGGGTGGTCAAAGAGGTTTGGGTCAGTCCGGACAATTTAGTCCTGGGTTGTTTATTAAAAACCCTATCTATCATAAACCAGTGGTCGATTTTTCATTCATCTATGGAATCATGACCCTTTCTTTGATGTAGAACTTTTGAGGTCTATTTGAGAACTTTTTGTGTCAAGATCGTTGCTCAGTGGTGAGAAATTTCCAAAAATAAAAATAATATTTAAATTATTATTATTTGAGGATTCTTTTATCTGACATATCTGTTGAATCTGATGACCATTTTATGAATTGTTAGAGGCTTTGATACAATAACATTGAGTAGGATGTCTCAAAACTGATTTTGGGTTCTAAAACAAAATTATGGTGTGGGCACCCCAAGCCCAGGTTTGGGATTTTATAGTGAAATGTTCCTTTTTTCTAGGTGTCAATTTTGGATGAATGAGTATTCAATTTCATTTGTTTTATGAGAGTATTTAAATAGATCAATCTATTTTCTGAGTTCTATGATTGAGGCATGACACCCATGAATACTCATTTGGACTTGCAACATCGAATAGTACAGTATTCACCAGTTGACTGTTTTGGGTTAGTGAATACCCTATCCTACATGTTAATATACATAGAATGTGATGGAGGACATGTTTTGGGCCAATGATATGCAGTGTACATGAAATATTGTGTGGGTTTCATGGGTTAGTGATGCCTTAACCAACTGGTTTGAGTGTCTTCACCCCGGTATATGTTTTTGGAATTTCGATTATCTAGGTTGAGTGGGTTCCCATGTTCCTTTAGCTGTAACGGTTTTCGGTTTCATGTCTGCTTCTAGAGACATTGAAATCTCATTGGATACTATGAGGGTTTTCAGTATCATATCCCCCTCACTAGACAATGACCCCACTACATCTACTTTGTGAATGTGAAGTAAGGGTTTGTTTTGGTTTTCTATAGTGAGTTCTCTCAATATGCTTCGATAGCCGACACAACATATTTGCAGAACATATCACCCCAAGATGACCAGCCTGATACTCACTACTCTTCATGTTTCCTTGGTATGTTTTTCAATGTCAGCATGAAAAATATTTACTCGAGTGTTCATCCTCTACCTATGATGTTCCATTAGTGGATAAGGCCCTAATGAGACCCGAGAGTTTACCCTCTACCTAGGTATCAATGTCTTTACTTCGTAATTTTTGTGGTTTGTTTATGCGTGTTACCAGGTGGTGTTTGTGGTAACATCATAACCTACAGTACTCATGTGATGATCCCCTACCTGAGCGAGATGATCTCCAGGGTGTCTAATTAGGTTTGTGATAATTTCCATAGTGGATTTCATAGTATTATCATGACCAAATCTAAACGGTTTCTGGTCATCATCAAGATGTGTTGTTCTAGATTCAGTTTTTTACATGATACCCATTTCTGTGTTCAGTGTTCTAGCAAGAGATTTAGTTTGCCACTACGCACCCTGGGAGGGATCCCCAACAAGAGGATTTAGAGGTAGTTTAATCACCAGGTGACTTCTTCAATGGTGTTTTTTGTCGAATGTTTCCTCAAGAACTAGTTTGATGAGGGTTTCCTAGGTGTGTTAATTTTTCGTGTAACCGATGGAGTGGAATATCTTGACAGAGTTCTATATGGGATGGTGTGGCTGGTACATCGACTATGAGCTTTCAATGATGGACCATTTCATTTTGGGAGCTATCTGGGATGGATTATCTTTTGATGTTTCTATGAGGTCAGCACCTCATGAGATCATTATGAGTGATACATTGGAACCTTGAGTTATTCACCATAGTTAGTCTACGTTCAGGACTATGAGACTGGATGATAATGCTAAGTATATCTGAGTATGTTCTAAGAGTCCCCATTGTATTTATCATTTTTTTGACATGTTGGGGATGTCAAGATGCCTTGTTTGGTATATACAAGGATGGTCTAGAGATGGAGTTCCACTCTCACTGGTTTCCCTCATGATAGGTCGGTCGACTTAACTGATTTCTATCAGTTACTCCCACTATAGTTTCAGTTTTTTGGGGAACCTAGAGAGTAATCTTGTACTCACCACTATAATGGCTTTTCCAGCACATCTCTTGTGTCGTGTGCAGGTCGGATGTCATTCAACGGAGTCCTAGTTAGACCTGGAGCAGGCAGATCATAGTTGCTGGACATGCTTGGATTTTCATCGAAGATTGGATGAGGTTCTTATTGGAAGTTGTTTTTTTGTGATCCCCAATTTCAGAGTAGGCTGGATTCTTTTTCAGTTATCTTCTAGTGGGCCCTATATTTTATCATTTTGTACATCTGTTGTACTCTAGATTGGGATAGATGTATGCCTGAATTCTAGAATTGAGTTTTTATATATATCTCTACACTATTTCATATAGGTGTATATGGGTGTGTGCATAAAGATACCTTGGGATAAGGCCACCGATGTGTGTGATAGCCTACTCGGTGATAGTATCTATTCCATAGATAGTTGGAGTCCGGCATGAGGAGTGTTGTCTTAAGCCCCATTGGGTCAGGTCATGATAGAGTATTATCAAAGGAGGTTCCACTATTAGGACCTCACAGTGTAGTTTGTATTGCAGGGATCTGGGTTTGGGTTTCATAGCATCAATGCTGGGATATTTTGAATTCAGAATTTAGGCTAGGGACTCCAGTTTTGGTATGGGCAACAGACCTAACCACACACTAGGATGCTGATAACCTTCCTTTTGACTCGGTATATTAGGACATTTGATGCAGGGGAATAAATAGTACATGCATCATATAGGACTAGGTTTTGGATTTTTCCATTCCTTCTTGAGTCATCTCTTATGATATATTATTTGACAGTGGTGAATCTTGAATTTGTTTATGATGTTTCCACAACGGAATACAGCAAGGGTTCCACATATGGGTTCAGTGTATAACCTGATGCATGATGAGATCTCCTTACAAGGGATTATCATGAGGTAGCTTGACCTTCAGTTGTATAGCTAGTGTATCCCCCATCTGTCACACAGTGTGTTGACCCGCCTTTGGGTGTTCAGTTTGATTTAGCCTATTAGATTGAGTCATGGATGGCTCTGTTTGTGTTGGTGTTGTTTAATATAGCTTTCACTACATGAGTAATAGGGATCCTTCCGCCATCAAGACACGTTTTTGGGACATGATGATGGTAGTGTGGGTGACTTAGTGCTGCCCAAAGAGGACATTATCATGGTGTAGTGGATGAGTCCCTTTGACTTTTGTATATGAGGATTGAAAGAGTGCTAGTATCTGAGGGCCCGGGAAGACATAGTGTGATAGTCTAGGGAGGCATTCATTGTTATTGAGTTCCCCCAGGTGCTCGACATCAACATGTATGCATGATGATTGTGGAGTTTTTGGTGTAGTATGTTGAGGATTTGAATTTTTAAGAAGGATAGACACTTTCCCCACTAACATGTGTCCTTGAGGTGCGAGCCAAAACCGTTCAGGTGAGTCAGTGCTGAAAAAAGTGGATAGTGTTGAGGTGTGATAGTAGTGATCCTTCGACCTGTGAGTTCGTGGTTGGTTCCGCGTGTTGGTGGTGGTTTCGTAAGGACTTATAAGACACAATGCGTACACTTGTGGTGACCCTATTTATTCTCCAGGTGGTGGAGATATTTTCCATGTGGTTTTGCAATTTTATTTTGAGGATTCACGTGATGTTATATCCTATGGGAAATAGATTTTCTTTAAGGTGTATAGTACATAAACCGTCATAGGTTTGGCATTAGAACTAGTCATATGGAGAGATGGGGTTCTGAGGTTTTCTTTTATTTGGTAGTGTCTTGGTGTTGTGGATCTTATTGGTGTGTGTGTTTGTTACAGTACCAGAACCTCTAGTGAGGTCGGTGGTGTGGAGTACTAGTGGAGGGCTCTAATCTGTTCCAATGTGCCTAGCCTTTGGATTTTTTGGGGATGAAAAGGCTTAATGTTGGGAAATGTGGTGACTCTATTTTTTCCCTTTCAGACGTTCGAATGTTACCATGAATAATTCCAAAGCTAGGTGAGAAGACGGGGTGCGATTCGGACGCTCGGTGTGGAAAGAATAATGTTTTTTTACAAAAATATGTACTTTTATACTATGAACGGGGAATAAATCGGCTATCTCTAAAATGGTTTCTTAGATGATAAATCCAAGGTTATGATTTCATCTAAATCATTACATTTACCCTAGGTGGAATATAATTTTTTTCAGTGCGGGCCAGCTAAAGAAAATGTTATCGAGGGAATTTTTGTGAATAAAATAAGTTATATTATTTTGGATGTCAGCTTGAATAACATTTTAATGGAGTCTCAGAGTGAATTTATGAGACTGCAGTTGAGTCTGGAATGTCATTTTTACCCCAAGGGTGACATAATCTTTGTATGTGTTGCATTTCTACTCAGAGGTGAGTTGGGAACCAGGCTGGTAATTAGATAGAATTTAATAAAAAATTAATATATATCCTACTCCCCTCCTCCTTTGGTGTGCGCAAGCAAGATCTCCCCCTCCCCACTTCCTCCTTTGATGAGGAACCAGTAGAATCAAGGAAATGAAGTACCTTTGAGATCTGATATTAATGTCTATCACTCTTGGATAGACTACAAGTAGTAGAAGAGTGCAGATATAGCCCTGAAGAGTCAGTGTTTCACCTCAAGGTATGCGGTTTAAGCATTGATCCACCCCCTCCACCCCAACTTCCACACACACACACACTTATGGTTTTGTTTTCATTGATTTTTAAACTTTTTTGTGCTCATCTGGTCCTGAGGGTCCTAGTAAAGGTCTCAAATTCATTTTTGTACAACCATAGCTTTCTTGGTTGTCCTTAGAATGTCTATTGGATCCTGTCTAATGAGGGCAGTTCCGATAGTGGTGTTGCGGTACAATCTAACAGCGGTGTGGGCAGCTCCTGATGGTCGTGAGGCAGAGAAGGCTGGGTGGGGCCGTGGTTGATGGTAAACTAAGGTGGTGTAGAGAGTGTGTGGGTCAGAAGCTATGGGGAATGTGGCGGTGCAGTGAAGGTCGGTCACTGGTGACCAGCGGGCCAACGTGGGTCAGTGGTAGTGAGCTGGATCGTCTGGTTTGGGCCAGTCCATGCTGTTTGATCAGGGTTTTTTATTAACAACTCTATATCTCGTAAACCAGTGGTCTATTTTCCACGTCGTCTTCGAAAACACAACCATTTATTTGAGGCATACCGTTTGATGATGCTTTCAGTAATTTTTTAGTTGGGATCGAGGCGCAATGTCATTAAACGTACAAAAATAATAATAATATTTTAATTATTATTATTTGTTGATTATTGTATCTAAAGTATCTCCTGATTCTGTTGTTTGTTTGACTCGTCAACAAAGGAGTTGAGACTCTAAATTTGATATGGATGTTTCGAGATCAATTTTGGGTTCTTAAACCAAAATCATGGTATGGACCCCATCATGCCTGGTTTGGGTGTTTGTGGCAAACCGTGCATTTTCTCCAGGTATCCATTTTTTACGAATGAATAGTCGATCCTGTGGGGTTTTCATGAAGATAAGAAAGGGGTGATCCATTTTGTGAGTTCCAAGATCGAGGCATGGTCCCCATAAAGACCCATCCAGGTTTACTAGTGTGAATAGTTCCTTTTTCACCAGTTGTCCATTTTGGGTGAGTGAATAGCCTATACTACGTGTTTTTGTGTAGAACATGATGGTAGCCACAGTTTCATATTAGGAGATGTAGTGTATAGGAGATGTATTATGGGTTTCCAGTGTTAGTGACACCTTAACCGATAGGGATGATTAGGTTCCCCCTGGTTCCTTTTTGTGATATTTTAATCAGTTCGGTTGAGTGGGTTCCCCTAGACATTTAGCTGCGGGGGTTTTTGGTATCATGTCCCCTTCATGGGACTTTCACCCATATTAGGATACTATGTTGGTTTTTTGGTATGAGGTACCCTTTATTGGACAGTGACACATCCTAAAAATCTTTGCAAATGATTTGTGTGGTTGCATTCCCATTTTATGGACTACGTTCTCTCAATCCACATCGACATTAGAATCAACGGATAAAAAGCATGTGTTTCCCTGAGGGGACCAGTGTGATCCTCACGTCCCGTCATGTTTCTCTAGTTTAGTTTTTTATGGTGTGACCAATATTTTACCAAGTGCTAATCCTCTACCTAGGATGTTCTACTAAGGGTTGGATCCCCAATTAGCCCTCAGAAAGGACCCTCTAACTGTGTATGGATATCTTTTCCATCATATTTCCATATCGCATATCCATGAGTTACAATGAGGGTTTCATGATATCGTTGTGACCAACAGAACTATGATGAAGATCCCCTAGCTAGGAAATATGATCTCCAGGGTTTCAGATTATGTTCGTGATGTTTTCCTCAATGGAGTTCTTAGTATCATTGTGACCAAATCTACACGGGCATTAATCCATTGGGAGATAGATTGTTCCATATTCAGGTTGTTTCTTGATAACCATTTCTCAATTTAGAGTCCCATATAGGGTTTTAGTTTCCCCAATATACCCAGGGTGTGATCCTATACCTGAGGAGTTTTAGGTAGTTTAGTCACTGGGTGACTACTTTTGTGGTGTTTTACATTTAGCATGCCCTAGTGGATGAGTTTCATAAGGGTTGGTCATGTGTGTTGTTTAATCATGTTACCGATGGAGTGGAATATCTCATTGTAGTTTCATCTAGGATGGCGTGGTTTTATTATCGACTGTGAGCTATCGATGTTGTCATCTTTTGTTTTTTACTTCTATTATACTCTATTATTGGATATATGTATGCATGCATTCTAGTATGCAGTTTTTATATATATTTCTACACTATTTTATGCAGGTGTGTTTCGGTTTGTGCATAATGGTCGGTGGGATATGTCCTCCCATTTGTGTGATAGTCTACTCGGTGCAAGTCGTGAGCCCCAATCCTATTAAAGGCAGTCTTGGAGATTTACAAATGAAGCCCCGTTGGGTTTGGTCATGACACGACATCATCAAAAGCCACATCCAATGACACTTGATGTCTATGTTAAAATCGTAGAGCACACCAGTATTCCCTTTTGAGTTTACATGCCCATGGTAAGAGGAATCATGTTGGTTACCCCAACACTGAGTCATACCCCCGAAGTGACCTTCAGTTTTCATTCCCATGGTAATGAGGGATCTGACCTTGATATGTTCACATGTACCTCCCCATTCATGGGATTAACTGACACCAATGTCATTTCCCTTCGATGGGGGTCTATGTTAAACATTATTCCCTTTATTTATGAATCAAATTCAGGGCACTCACACATATATAAGACCCTATCCTTTCATGTGGTAGGTTTCACCTTATCTGATCATTTCATTCAACTAGGACGTATATAGATAGATCACTAGATATAACTATCTAGGATATGAAAACGAGAGGGTAAATGGTCCCATTAAATTCCCGCCCCTTCTCTTCCACCCATTGGGCTCCGGTACCATCTAACAGGTGATGAAGTTGTATGTGCAATATTCAGATACACTACCTCCTCTTATTTCTCACAATGACCATGAATCACATGGGATTAGAGTTTTGTGGTGATCATGATATCCAAATACCCCAAAAAATGGGCCTTCTTAATAGATGTATGTCCAAAACATAGATCCACATCAAAATCTTTCTCCATATATTTATTCCCCGACTACAAATCCAACTGGTCCTCCAATAAGGTGTCAACCCCAATATAATTCCTTATTTGGGAATCTCCAATGTGTAATCCCCAATAATGATCCTTTAATTGGCCTCCTCTAACATGTATTCCCCAAATCAATCCAAACTACGGGGGCTTTGATTCCCAACTAAATAGGATACGTAGGAATCATCCCTCAGGTCTGATACCAACCCCAAAATCCCCCAAATGTTCTTCATTCCACACCCTTAGTAAGGTCACATTCTTAATAGAGACCCAATATCTTCTGGGTATCATTTATACCTCGACATTAGTCTCAACCCACCTTTTCTAGGAAACCATTCACCTGGGTTTCCATACCACATGATGTTAAGCTGTATGTACAATTCCATATCACATAACCTAAATTGGTGATGTGTCTAGTAAAGTGACACCGCACAATGTGGGATCTGATTCCCCTCCCAATTATACATAGTAATCCCATATTATGAGTTTTATCCCAATGTTGAAATAGATTTTCCCCCATTGTATGATGATAAACTCCAGATTCTGATCCCTTATACATTAAAACCAGCATTGTCGTAGTGAACAACTAAGGAATTCCTAGCCTATCCACAAAAGTGTAAAAATGATGAAGAAACATATATAAATATAGATATCATATTCAATAGATAACCTCATAAAAATATTTATATTTCTGAACCCATTCATATTTATGATCCATCTTACCTTGGGGTAACCCACAGACACATTATTGGGAATGAAACATGGACTCATGAACATATAAACATAGCTTAAATCTATAATGGAGTCCCAAAATAGGAAATTGTTCCCCCTACCCATCTAGGGGTGATATGATATAGAGCTCCCATACTCTTGACCAATGTGAGTTATTAAGTTTTGATGGTTAAATCCTATAATTAACACATGAATTTCAAAAGATGGTCCATGAATTGTGGATGTGAGATTCGTTTGGTGTTTTTGGTTTTAAAAAAAAACCCGTTAGATAACAATTAAAGATGTCACGATCAAAATCAGTAGTTTCACATCTTATTAACCCTTTCAGTCATCCCTCATGGTAATAAACTCGTAGTCATTTGAAACAAAAAATGGTAAATCCCATGCGAATGGTTACAAAAAACCAATCACTATAACTAATTATCAAGAACAATGTTTCGATCAGAAACAATGTGTGAGGTTATTTTTTTTAAAAAAATATATATCCTTATTGAAAAAAGTTAAATATCTATTAGAAATTAAATAATTTTTATGTTGGTAAACACCCAAAAAAATTAATAGGTATATGTATTCCTTAGTTATAAAGTCAATTATAGTAGGATCATGTTTTATTTCTATTAGATAATGAACCCTTTAGATAATTTGTGTAATAACGATCAATATTTATAATGGGATAATATTCTTTATATGGTATTTGAGTATTTAAATTTTAATTTGTTAAGTTCTATTTTTCTTTTCATACTTGAAGGATTCATGCTAAAGGTGTTATATAATGATTCACATCTTGTTATGATTTTTTTAAATGAAAGGGAGAGAAATCGTATATTATAGGCCTACATAAATACATCATAATATAAATAACTAAACCCCTCATTATATTTAGATTTCATATATGTTTTATTTTCCTTGATGCTTTAGTTGAATTTCCTTATTAGAGTGATTTCTTCCAATAGATCACAAAATCTTGTGATATATCTTTTCTCATAAATAAATGAATTTACATTAGTGAATATGGTGGGTTTTATTAAATAATAATAATAATATGAATATATCTTATACTATATGTAAACATGGTAGAAAATGTATTGATAATTAATAAATACTATGATATTGTTCATAAGGTTTAGGATAAGCGGTGGATTGTAGAATGAGTTTTAGTTTTACAGTTTAACATGGAAGTGTCTAATTGAATTTTAAGAATATATCAAATTATGTTGTACACTACTTTTTATAAGAAGGAAATGGAATCTCTACTGGGTGATCTAGGGGTGGAAATATATATTAGATTATATCATCTATAGATATTATTTAGATATATGGACAAAAGATAGTGGTTATTTAATATAATTTCATAATAAGTTTCTTTTTTCTATAGGTGATGTGATATGCAGTTATAAATGAGTTCTAAAACTCAAATCTGGTATTTAATATGATTATTTCCTCTATTTATCAAGAATTGAAGGATAACATTTAGTGTCTAACAGTGAAGAAGGTTTTGGTTAAGTTCATGTATTAATTCCTTTTCTATCAATGGGTTAATTTATAGAATCATGTCTAAGATTATTTTTTCATCCTATAGACGTTCCTTGGTAGAATTTGGAAGATATATCTATGGGTTATATTGTTTTTTTACCTAATTTATTGTTGTAAGGTGACTTTATTAGTGTTATTATAGATTTATTAACATTTCTAAATCATATTCTAGGAATTATAGATTATATTATAGTAATTTTGTTTATAATGATTTATGTGGAACTGATGGCAGGGATTCCTATATTTTTAAGGATAATCATATGACTAGAAATATCTTCACATTTTTATCATGTACTAAATTATAGAATTCATTTGTTACTTTGATATGTCTTAGGGTACTATTACATTCTCATATGGATGGGTAGACCTTGAAAACAATCCCTGCATTAGGGAAAATTTTATATGCATTTTTCCTTGAATTCAAAGGTTCATGGGAAATGAATTCACCTATTATAGTGTTTGATAATAATAATATATATCACCCATAAATCAGAATGATATTTTTTGATGTTTTTTATGGATATACATGTAGATCACCATTGTGTTGGATAAGGGATAAAAAATTTACAATTATAGGGCTATATTTATTTTATAGTATTACATATAATATGTGGGTGGTTCAAGAATTAATATATTACTCTTAGTATTGGAATAAGTATTATTGAAATCAAACAAGGTGGATATTTTAGTTCTTGCTTAGAAATCAGGTATTAATGAAGGTTTATACTTTTTCTAGGAAATAGAGGTTCGGTATAGGAATTAAGAATTCTCTAAGGTTTTTAGACAATTTGAGGTGTTGGTGTGTACTAGTATTGTGGTATAAAAATTTGGTGGTTTTACCCTAGATAGATTAGATATAAATCGAATTACCCATATCATATCACCATAGATATTATCACATTGAATCTCATGCCTTTGATTAGGGACATTTAGATCTTTAAAAGGATATGATATTCATAGTGTGACCTATAGAAATTAAAGACCATTATGAGGTGGCCTTGTAAATTTTAATTATTAATTTTTTATGTGTCTTATAAGGGTATAATTGTTGGGAGGTATGTGAATGGAATAAGGATTCATAGATACATGTTCAATTAATTTTTTTTGTTATAAATATTAACCATAAAATTAAATATTGTATTTGATTATGAGTTGACTTGATTGATGATTCCCTTTCATTTTTTACTTTGGTTATATTATTATGTCTTATATCTTTCGATATCAAGAGTCTCCTTTGATCATTGTCTCGCATGGTAGAAATTGTTTAGTGTTTTTTTGTTCATTCATTATTTATTTTGATTATTGTGGGTGAATGTTTTTAGAGGAATTTGGTGGGGAACCAATAATAACATACATAAATATTACATAAATTTATATGATTATTCAACACAAGTTATAAAAGTGGATTCCTTATAACCATAAAGGGTTCGTTTATTTGGAGACTAGGTACATAATAATCTTATTTCCTGAAATATATTCAATATCTCCCACAACGAAATTCTCAAAATGTACACTTCTTTGACATAACCTAATAAAAATCATTATTCCTAACCTGGGGAAAGAAGACATATGAACAGATGATCATAGATTCTCATTAATGTTAAATATAAGAGATATCAACCAATGGTCATATGTGCCGATAATATAAGCATTAGAATATGATAAAATAATAATAACCTGTTAAATTAATTCCCAATTAGTTAAATATATTTCTTCTTGAATAATTACCTAAGGAATTGATAAAAAACTTCATAATTCATAGAGTTCAGAATTGTAAATAATCAAACAAAAACCACAAGAACATATCATAAGAATAATAACTTGATTTTTCCCATACACACAAGAAAATAAAATGATTTCCTTAGATAAGGCCCACGTTCAAAATTATCATAGTGGATTAGGTTCAATCCTCATTAATTATTTCCATAATAACGATTCACTCTCAAGAATATCAAAGTGGATAGAGTCTCTCCCTAAACAAAGGTCACCACCCATTATATTCTATATTAACTCATGAAATATATATATTTACCAAATGAATTATAGGGTTATATAATATCGGTCCCACACATCACATAATGGAATTCATAGATATGTGTTCCACAAGATCATAAATACGTTCATTATTTAATCCTATCATACCCCATATAAATAAATATAAATATTTAATAAATATTTTAACAATTCATCATAGAATAACCAGTGGAAATAAAATAGATTCCTTAAATATTTCATTATAAGATAATTAACCTATGAAAAAATGGATTTCATAAAATCCTCAATAAATAATCATCATCATAAGACATCTAAAGAAGTAACATGGATGAAATCATAAGATCAAATCCATTGTGAATAATAAAAATCCTTAAATAATGTTGACATTACTGAAAAATAGTTTTATAATGGTATTTTAACATTTCTTTCAAAATAGGGAAAATGTCTAATTCATTCAATATTTTAACAACAAACAATTTCAGGAACATTGAAAAAAATATTTTCATTTAAAATAAACATGGAAACTATTAAATTAATCTCCAAATAAATAAAATTTAATTACGATTGGAAATTTTTTTTTCATTTCATATATTTTAAAAAATTTATTTCACAATTTTTTAAAGAATATATAAATACGCAATTCAAAAAACATAATAAAAAGTAATTTTTAAAAACTTTAATACAAGTAAAATATGTTTCAAAATAACATTAAATAATAATTTAGTCATATAAAATATTATACTAATAAATTTATTAATCAATATGTACAATAAATAAAAACGTTTTTGAATAAATGTGAAATAAGGTCGGTTTTTCATGAATTTTTTTAATATTTCTATGTGATAATGAGATGAAAATGTGGCCAATATTTAAAAAATAAATGAATTTATAAAATAGATTAAAATATTAATTTAATTCAAGTATTAGTATAATATAATTTCCCTCAACTTAAATTAGGAATTTTTATTCTTGAAAAGAAATGAGATTCTAACATAAATTCTTACCTTAATTCATGTCTTACATCATAGAATTAAAAACACATTTATAGAAAATACTTATTAATTATAAATCTATTACACAACCATATTTATTCATAAATTACTATTTATCATTCATTTATAAATTTCTATTATCATTTTATTAATAACTCTTCATTAAAATTATCATTTTTGGTAAAACATGGTCTAATTTTAAGGAATGGTTCGGTTCGATGTTTCTAGTACATGAACCATTGTCATAGTTTAATCATATCCAGAATATAATTATTTCATAACTATAATATATATTCATTATATTCACTTTTATAAGTATTTATAAAAAACAATGGTGAAAAATGAATTTATCACTTTATGGAGACGGTACTCCATACGTACCCAAAAGTATAGTTTTCACTTTTAGATTGATGAAATGAAATAAAAGAATAAATAATTCAACATTAAATAATAATTATTATATAATTATTATCAAATATAATCATTATATCTATCATTATGACCATCTATCTAAATACAAAATTGATAACGTATCACATCACTTTGTGGAGGTCGTAATCCACACGTACACATTAGCAGCGTTATTATTTTACAGAAGATGGAAAGAAAATAAAAATGGATATAACATTATCATTACAAAATATTATTATAGTATGTATTATTATTCCATAATTTTGATATGGTGGTATAACAGTTTTAGGATATTAAATAATAATGAAACATAAAAAAATTTGAATGAAATACACCACTTATTAATAACCTAGACACTAGTAACAATGAGTTCACAGTTAATTTATTACATTTGAATAAAATACATGGAATCCCATCCCAACGGACTATATAGTTCAATATTTTTAATAAACTATATACTTCATTTAATCTAACATTATAATTGAAAAAATAAAATACAACATAGTATTTCATTCAAGTGAATTATTATTTCCACTAGTATAACCCTGCATATTAATTATAATACACATCATGGAATCCTAAAGAAAGAGACATATGGAATAGGTGAGCATAAATTATTAATAAAGGTATGTTTAAAATGTAATAAATCATGAGTAAAAAATAATAATCAAATAGTCACATTTAATTAAATAAATAATATCATAATTATGGAATCAAAATAATTTGACATCATAAATATACTTTCAAGACCTTTCACAAGGAGTTTAAAATTATTAATGAAATCCCATTTGACTAGATCAACTAATTTGTCTCATTAGACCTACTGATGCATCGATGGGCTAACTAATTTCGGTACCCACACTTCACATAATAAATCCAAATTTTTGATCATATGAATTGGGTAAAACATAAACATTATAAATTTTCATATTGAAAACCTATCTTAAAAAAAGTTAGTACATAACCCAATAAATAAATATAATGATAAACCATCCAAGTACGGAGGGGAAAGGTAAAAAAAGTGCACATCCCTGTCAAATTGATTATTGACCAACCGGATAAATATTAAGGATGGTTTCAATATAACATATCTCTAGAGGATAAAAATTACAATATAGGGTTAATGATAGTAATTAATGGAAACACTATTAGAATTCCATTAAAATTATCTTGAGAAAAATATCCTTTTTATTTTGAAATTAATATTTTTAAAACAACAATTTCTCAAAAAAATTGAGAACACTTTTCTATGAATGTAACCTTTGGAAATTTAATGATATTCCTTAAAAATATTTGTTGTAATGGTGGTGAATAAAAAATTCTATGTCATACAAATTGAAATAAATATTCTTTTCATATTTTAGGTAAAATTAATATGGTCATTATTTGGAAAATGACATGAATATTCCAGTCAACTGTTTTTGATAAATTTTTAATATGGGTAAAATTTTTCTTTAATAAATCAGTAGGATAATCTTAAAAACATTTTTCAATTTTTTTTATAAAAACTGGTTTTGGAAAAATAGGATTTTCGACAAAATGGAAAAATAAAGTAATACTTTTGAAAAAGGTTTTCATGTTCATTTTAGGTACCAAAGAGATTAAAATGGTAATATAAATTTAATAGAAAATTAATAATAATTTTATACTATAATTCATGATTTTATTGAGTTATATAACTTAATATTTCATCATTCTAAATTTAATAATAAATAATACTGATAAACAATGAGATTGTAAAATAAACCATTACCACATTGGTAACATTTGAATCATAATCCCCATGAAACAAATAAATCCAAATGAAACATTAAATAACATAAATATAAAAGAGATAATGATATAACATATTATATAGTTAGTATATAGACCACAAAAAAATTTATGAAAATGGTAAATATGGCATACATCTCACCGAATTAAGAGTGATACATGAAACTCTTAATCGGGTTTGATTTCTATCATAAATATCCATAATTCTTTTATAATACAAAAATATTAATTATAAATCTATTAAATGACTATAATAAATTATTTCATACCATATATTATACACTTATATTCTTTTATGAATCGTTTATTAACAAATTTTTGTTAAAATCCTGGTTTTGGTTGTTAATTGCTTCATTTTTCATCTTTGTTTTGGTTTTATAATTTTGGTCCTTTTTGTATTGATGATGTTAGCATAATATAAAAAATTTACAAAAGTTAATTATATTATATATTTTTATTATATATTTATTAATAGTAATATTTTAAATTTACACATAGAAAATGGATTATACTGGTCATTGAGATGGTAGGTCAGACATACACACGAACACTATTCCATAATTCGACATTTGTAATGAATGGAAAATAAATATTAAATCATAATTTAATGATACTTTTTATTTAATTTATATTATTTATATTAATCATATATAACTTTATTACCAACAATTTTAAAATTTAATGAAAACCATTTCACATCGCTATATAAAGGCAGTAATCCACACGGCCCCATGAGCTGCTTTATTGTTTTCCAAAAAAATAGAAGGTATGATTATAGAAGTGATCTTATATTTAAATTAGTTTTTTAGGTTTTAAATATCGTATATATTCATTATTATTATCCTTAATTTATTCTATTTAATTATTAATCAAAAAATGAATCATATGATTTCACAAGGCGGTAGTTCACCATACACACGAGTGATGTTATGGTGTCCCCTGAATAATAGAAATTAAGAAATTATATGTTATTTAATAATTAAAAAGGATAATAATATCATAAATAATATATATATATATATATATATATATTTCAACTATATCATTATATGTATCCTTGAAATATAGTGACAGAAATCGAATTAAATTAGTTCGTGAGGTGGTAGTCTATCATACACGTAATTGATTGTTTCTTTTACCATTTGATGGAAGTGGAAATGGATTAGGCTTATGAAATTGACATAATAACATATAATTATATATTTTAAACTGGTGTTATTTTCTTAGAATAGATTCATATTTTTTTAAGTTAGTGGGATAAGAATTAAAACAATTACACATGCATAATAATTTTACCTCTTCTTCAGAGAAACACATTATGTATATACCAAAAGCTAACGTAGTAGGGATTACTAATCACAAAAATTCATTTGGGATTTGTGGTGGTAATTAAAGAATATTTTCTTCTATTAATGGCTAACACAAAAAAAATTTGTGTTTGAAGAGGAGAGGATAATGTGTAGTCTTTTATAAGAGTGGGAGGTGACAAACATGGAATTTCTTAATTGATAAAGTTATTATAAAGAAAAAATCCACCAAAATTGGACATTACATAACTTTATAGGTGATAAGAAAAAAATATGATGATAAAATTGGTGTTAGAAATTTTAAATTTAATATTTTACACTTATCTTCTTAGTTTAACCCCCTCGGTAAACCCATTTTTATCATAAATAGTGTAGTTAATTTTTTATTTAGTACACTATTAATTATCGAAAAAATAAATTTTACCTTATTATAAAGGATATTTTTATTACGAATAGTTAATCAGTTTTCCCAATTTGGGATCACAGAAGGGGTACAATTAGATTTAAAATAAAAATCACAATCTGGTTGAAAAAATAGGTTTTCCAAAGAAAAACATTCAAATGTTTAAAAATATTATCAATCATAATTCAATATAAAATATATGTAAATGGTCTAAATTAGATAAATTTTCATATAATTGAACTAATATTAGTTTGAACTCATTTTAAAATAAAATTTAACCTTGTAAATAATTTAAAATAATAAGTAGTTATAAATTAAAATCATGATTTAAAACTATTTAAAAAAATTAAAATTTTTCAAAAAATTTGTGAAAATTTACACAGTTATAATTTAAAAATGTATATTTTTAAAAAAACTATTTTAAAAAAATTATAAAATTGGTAAATATAAATATTAAATTATGTCCGAAAAGAACGACTAAACCATCTTTTAGAAAAATACTATTTTTATAAAAACATTTTATTTATTTCATGTGATTCTTATTTCATATAAAATCAATATATAACCATTTAATTTATCTGATAAATTTTTAAATAATATAATTTTCATAATTTATTTATTATTATTCATGCCTACCAATTTAAAGGCTTTTTTATAATGATATACTATATTAGGATTCAATTGGGCTCTAATTGCGTGTTCATCAAGATATCTATAACATTGAATTTATTTAAAATGAAATATATCATAATATGTCAGGGATTTATATTAACTTATAATCTTGGTGTTTCATGTAATATATTCTATTGAACATGATGTTCACTATTTAAAATCTCATAGTGTTAAATTCAACCCCCATATAAACTTTTACCTCACAATTTAATATTGATCTCAGTAATAAATTGTTTGAAATTGTGTTTTTTTTGAAACCCACATATTTAAAATGGTTTATAAAACTTTCACTTTATAAGGGAGATATTGACACATTAATTTCATCTATAATACATGTACTATGATTCCAAGTAGGTGAACATTGTTGGGATGTGAAGATATGGACATATAAAAATAATTGTAGGGAGTGGTAGAGGTCATTGAACATAAGAAAGTGGGTGATAAAAATATGGTTAATGATAAAAACCATAAATCTATAAAGGGTTAAAATAACACATGATCACAAAAAATTGTGGTTCTGAAATGACATTTTCATTTTTATATTCTATTTCTAGAGTTGAGGAATTCCTTTACATTAAAATATAATAACATAAGAAAATATAAAAAATTGAAAAGTGTAATTTCATCCCCTAATCAATTTTATTCATAATCTAACATTTTTCTATAAGAAATTAGTATTCTTGGGTATGTTTTCATTCATTAAGCACTAAAATTAACATTTAATAGGTTATAATATCCATAAAGAATGAAAATTCCATTCATATTTCTCTAAATATAATACAAGGCCTAAATGGTTAGAATTGATTATCTAATAGCAGCTATAGTTTAACATAATCCATTCAATAAATAGTTAAACTTATGATTCACCTAAATTATTGATGAAAAAATTCATAGAAAAAATTTTAGAAGGACAGTAAATAAAAATTATACTCACTACACAATATAATGTGTATCTTATTGTCACATTCCAAATATGTCAATACCTTGATCACCATAAATGTATTATCAAAAAATCTATACTTCCATACAAAAATATCATATTGTATAATATATTCTATAAAGACAACCATGTAGTAAACTATTACAAAAATATCATAAAATATAAAATCCATAACCAATTTCAATGTTACTGGTTCAATCCCATACACTTCTCTATATCATTATTATTGAAACATCGATCAAATATTAAGGTTTATCGTCCATAAATCATGTGTTTTCCATAAAGATAAACTTACCACTAAATAACTTTTCATGGTATCATTCAACATGTGTCAAATCCTTTGAAAAAAATAACTATATTACAATCTTTATACATTTTATGATTCTTGTAACGAAAGCATCATTGATAGAATAATTCATCAACATAATTCTAAAATCATAATAAAAAATTAATTTTTCTACATTATCCACAGTAATAATATAATATTTACCGTGATCTCTTAGCTTCTTCTGTTGTGTATTACCTTGACTCTTGGGGGGATCTCATTTTGTTAACGTCTTATCTGCTCACAGATGAAGAATTAAAAATTGGAAACATCTTTTTTACACATTAAATCATGAGAATAGTGGCATGTCTATCTAATATAATATAAAACCATCATTCCATTTATGAAAGTAACAGGGTGTTTCTTTCCCCAAAATTCACATGGGATAAAATCCTTCTTTCCCTTCTTCACTTTATCTAACTTTTTTCTAATCATCCTCTTATTCTATTTCTTCCCTACAAAGACATAATAATTTGAGAATTATTTCTCATTATTGATACCACATGATATTATATATTTTTATTATGATAAAGTCTTGGAGAGATGTTCCCTCCTTTGAATTGGCATTAGCCCATAAAAATGGTCAGTATAACACTATGCATTATTTTTCTAATCCTGAGCGTGCCTTTCTAACCTTGTAAAATTGAATTAATAATTAGAAACATATTCCTCTTCCTTTTATATTATACTCAAGAATTTTATCTCCATATCTACTTGATGTTTAAGAGGAATGTACTTTTCTAAGAATAATACCATAAAATCAATACATTACATGTATATTATTTATTCTTCATCCTTAGTGTTCTGAATCAATGACCGTTATTGATCAAAATCTCATGAGAGATGATTAATTTCCATGATAACTTTATCCATTTTGTTACTTCCCAAAGTTAATGATATCTTCTCTATGGAACATATACATTTCCCAGCTATAGATGGATTTGTATTATCATTAAAGGATGAAATTTTTTATAAATAATGTGTTCTATCATTGTTACACAATGTGGTTGATCAATGGGATACTCCATAGATGAAATATTATTTCACATAACACAAATAATTAACCTAATATGGTTATAATATTTTTAGTTCTAGTTATACCTCTATCATAATATTTATTCACTTTCCCAGGAGTGAAATATGTACATGGAGTATATGAATTTATATATTTTCAATTCATTCCACCAGGATGAATTTATAGTAATTTCATACAATATATTAGATCATTAAATTATTAAACATAATTAATCATCTCAAAACTGTTGAGAAACTATGAATAAATTGAAATTCTTATGCATGGATAATCTGATAATCATAAATAAAATTATTTTGGAATGTTTTAAAATAATAAAAATATTTTCAAATCCATCATAAATTGTTTGTAAATAAAATATTAATTAACCAAATAATATCACTTGGGAGTGTCAAAATAAGTTCATAGTAATTCCCATCTCCATGTACCAAGTAACACTTGAATCAGTCCCATTATTCCATTTTTAGTGTTATTACCCCTAGTTAAATGTTTTCTACAATTATATCCACTCATTGTATATAGATAGGGATTCATTGAAAATAAAAACCCATAATCTCTTTCTACCTAAAACTATTTTGTATTCATATATACTTATCCATAAATTAAATCATATGGTTGAATTCTCTAAAATTTATTTTACTTTAAATATTTCCCAAAGTTTATAAAAAATATCCTATGATACCAACTCCAAATACCATGATCCAGGTAGACCAACATTGGTGGTTACTTTATTATAGTGGCATAAGATACAAGGAATTGAGCCTCGAAAGACTATATAGTTTAATAGTAATGTTAAATAGATACTTAATTTAATCTCAAATTACAATTGAAAACATAAAATAAGAAATAATATTTTATTATAAATTATTATAATTTCATCTCTTATAACCCAATATATCAATCATAATAAACATCTTGGCATCTGGGGGAAAGAAACATAATACATAGGTGAGGTCAAATGATAATTATGGGTATGAATACTATGGAATATATAATTAATAAATAGAAATAAAAAATGTGTAAAGATAATTAAATATAAATCATGTCATTTAATAAAAATCTTGACAATGATAAGGTAGTTATAAATAATGATAAACTACCTACATATACATATCAATGATCATGAAACATTTCCATTGATATTTTAAGTTATCTAATCATCACATGGAAATTAATGAATAATTTCATATTTAGATAATTCATAATTTCAGAAATTATAAGAATATTTTTTTCATTTCATAAGAAATTTTAAAACTATGTACAATATCCCATTAAATTTGGATAACTATTATTCTCATGAGACCTACGGGTGCATCACAAGGCTATGTAATTTGAAGATACCATTGTATCTTAATAAGTCCAATTCAATACTCATATTAATGGGTTGAAACAAAAATATAATAAACATTAAAATTAAAAAAATAACATATGAAATGTTAATACATTCCCCAATGAAAAAACATAATCATAAACAATATAGAGTAATATGATGAATGGAAATAAATGTATACATCCCTACTCAAACTGATTTGAAACTATTTAATGAAATAATAAGTATGGTATCAACACAATATATAACCCATGGATAATAAGAAAAAAATGGTTGATTTAGTTTATTAATATTAATACAATGAAATTTCCATTTGAAACACTCTAGAAAAATATCATATCTATTTTAAAAACCAAAATTTTAAAACTAAATGATCACAAATAATTTTAAAATAAAAATTTAAACTTATAAAATTATATTTAATTCATTGAGTGTTTATGAAGGCATGAAATTATATTCATTACATACTCATAAGAACATTACTTTAATATTTTTTGTAATAGCTAAACAGACATTGTTTGGAAAACAACTTTAACTTTCCTTCAAAAAAAATTTAAAAATGGTTAAAAATGAATTTAATAAATAATTCTTATAATGATAAAAATATTTGATAAATTTTTTTTTATAATATGTGTGTTTGGTAGAAAAAGGAGTTTCAACTAAAGATATAAATAAAGTCTGGTTTTCGTAAAACAAATACAAACTAATTTTCGGTACCAAAGAGAGTGAAATGGTAATATTTCATGAAATGTTCTGGAATAATAACAGTTAAAGAAATCCTTTTTGGGGATTGAATGATATATCATAATATTTCATCACTGTAAATTTAATCATAAATAATCTTGATAAACAATGATATTATAAAATAAACCATTTCCATGTTCATAACAATTGAATCAAATGAACAAAAAAACAAAATTAAAATGAAACATTAAATAACATGAATATAAAATAAATTATTAAATAACATATCAAAGGGGTAGTATATATATCATACAAAATAACTATGTGTTTAATATGGCATACATCTTAGGGAAGTAAAAGTGAGATAAGAAACTTTTACATTAGAACATGTTTCCTTTATACATGTACATAACTCATGTATAATAAATATAGATTTAATAAATATCTATTAAAGAATAATAATAATTTTTTTATACCATATATGTTTTCTTCACGGTATTTTAAGACCAATTTATTAACAATTTCTGTTAAAATCACTATTTCTAGTTATAATTTCATTGTTTTCATGTTTATTTGGGTATGGTAATTTAGGTCCTTTTATATTGATAATGGTTAAGTACACTCTATAATTATAAAAAATATATAAATATCATATATCTTAATTATATAGGTATATATATTAATCTATAAATGTTATAGACAAAAAATGGACAACACCATTCATTGGAACCGTATGAATTAGGTATGCATGAACGTTGTGTCTAATTTTCATCGATGGGTAGAAGGAAACTAAAATAAATATTTACTCTACATTAAAGAATAATAATTATTTCATATTTATAATATATATTAATCAAATATTTATTTATTACAATCAATGTGAAAATAAATTGATAAACATGTCACACTGTAATGTGACATACACACAAATAGAGTTATTGTTTTACAAAAGATTATAATGTAAGAAGTTATATTTGATATTGTATTTATATAATGTTTTATGATATAAATATATAATATACTTTTTAAATTATTCCCTTTCTACCTTCCATGTAAATAGTACGAAAAAAATGAAACACATCGCTTTGTGAGGTAGTAGTATGTTGTACACTCGAGCGACGTTGTCATATCCCCCATAGAATGGAATGTATGATGTTATATGTGATATTGTAAGTAAATAAGTACAATAATATCATATATATGAATTTAATATGTCAAATAAATCACTATATCTATCAATTAAAGGTAGTTATGGAAGATGATCTACATTCGTTCGTGTGGCAGTAGTCCTCCATACATGTGGTCATTGATTTAATATCACATTTGATGGATGTAGGGATGGAAATAGAATATTAAAATAACATAATAACATATAATTATGTATTTTATTATTTTCTATCTATATTATCATATTTTAATATGTTTTTATTGATGTGTAAAACGAAATAAAACAAATACACATGTTTACGAATTTTTCAACATATTTGAAGAGCCTCTTTAGTTTTATAAAAAAATATTAATAATTCATAATAAAAATAATTCCATTAAAATGTGTGTAGGTAATTAAACTATTTATTTGTTATGTATTATATAAAACAAATGGTTTTGTAATTGGTGCGAGGAGAGGACAGGGGTAACATATTTTAAGTGGGGGACTCATATGGGTCTTTTAAAAACAACAATTGATACCCATGTTTTTATCATTCGAAAAATCATCCAAAATATGTCATTATATAAAATTACTGTCAATATGGCCTAAATATGTCCATAACATTAGAGTTGGATAGTTTTATTGAATTTTATCTGTTATTTTCTTAGTTTAACATCCATGAATCAATGTTTTACCTTAACCAAGGTAATTTATTTTTATTTATTTTATTATTCATTATGTTTGAAAATTAAATTGACCTTATTAGATAATATAAATTATTATGAATCCAATTATGGAATAAATTTATCAAAAATTAGGTCACATAATTGGATGATTTAAATATAAAATTAAACCCCCAGATGCGTGGAAAAAATGATTTCTCTAAGGAAAAATATTGAAAAGATTAAAAAGTTTGTATATCAGAATTCAATAATAAACATCTTAAATTTACCAAAATTAGCAAAATTTCAATATAATTCAACAAATTTTTTTTAAGTAAAAATATAAAATAATAATTTAACCTTGTATATAAGTTAATTAGAAATTATGTTTTAAATAAAAAACATTATTTTGTACTATTCATCGAAAATTAATATTTTCATCAAAATCTCAGAAATTCACCCCATGATAATTTTTAAATAAAAATTTAGAAATTTTAGTTTAATATATCAATTTAATTTATTAAATCGATAAAAATTAATTTTAAAATATTTGTGCAAAGCAAGATAAAACTAAATTTTTGAAAAATATTGTTTTTTATAAAACATTTACTTATATTTCAAATAATGAGTATTTCATTTCGTATTAATAAAGAACAATTTAATTTGTTTTATACATGTTTAAAATATATTTTTTTCATAATTTAGACATTATTATTCCTATATTCCAATTTAACAGATATGTTATAACAATATACTATATTACGATTCATTTAGACTCATGATTATGTGTTTGAAAACTATCGATGGGATTTAATTTATTTAATATATATATATATATATATATATATTAAATTATCATATTTTTATATTTGGTTATAAAATTTTTGTTCCACATCAAATATTCAATCGAATATGATGTTACTCTTTTAAAATATCATGTTGTTACTTATTCTTTAGGTATCCTTCTTTTGAAAGGAATCTTAAGGCTTCTTGGATGGGCCTTTATGGATGACCATCACCTCAAGGTCGTGGATAAATATTTTAGGATATTAATTTCTATATATATTGGACAATCTAATGGGATCATATGTGGATTATAATATATATTATGATGTTCACATTTATAATTGAGGGGAGTGACCATCTTATAAAAAATTAAAACCTTAAAATATAATAAATTTATATTCATGTGAAAGTAGAACCAAGGAAACAGAAAATAAAATATATGTTTTTTTAAAAACCATTAAAAATAATTTTTATTTAACATTTATGTTTTTTATTCCTTATCTCATTTTTTCATTCCTTGTTAACCCTTTTATCCTTTAATATGGTAATGGATTTTTATTTTAGTTATTATTCAAAATGAAAAATATAGAACCAACCTCATTACCAAAATTAGAAATTTTGATTCTAAATATGGAAATAAATTTATAATATTTTCTTCCTATAAGTGTACAAAATTAATTTTAAAATAAATCTGAAAAAATAAAAAAATAGTAATTAGATAAATGAATTCTTTATTATAAAAATGAATTTATTCTAGTTCCCTGCTGAGTAAAAACCATTAAATAAAATTTACATTATAATATTGAATAAATTATAATCACATTTATTTAAAATAGTTCATAAATAGTGATTAATTTAATTTATTAATATAAAAAATATTTTGCCCATATTTTTTTTAATAAAAGTGGCTTTATGACCAGAAAATTATTTTATTTTAATTTATAACCAAATGATATTCAAATATTTCATTTTCAACATGAGTAAACAAAATTAATAATTTATTTGGATGTATTTATATTTTCCAATACAATTGATATGTGACAATTTCACATTTAATAATATTATTTTAATAATATATCAAGGTTCGTTTAAACTTAGGGTTGTATGTAATATTGGAGTTGGTTCCCTAGAACGTACTTCTGTGTAATTTATAATAACTTGTATTCATTTTTTGAGTATTAATATACTTCTTATCTTATCATGTCTTTTGTTCTATATAACAGAGTATGTGGTAATGTCCCAAGAGTAGTTGGCGCACTAAATCTCATAATAGATCCCTATTACGATAATTACTTTGAACTGATATGACACTATTCATAAATATATGTTATATATCCATATGATATAATTAGGAGGAAAAAAATTATACAGGATATAGTGGGTAGAGACTCACAAGACATTATGTAACCTTCTCATGGTTTACTCCCTTTGTAATATCCAATGTAAGTTGTTTTGAGAATGTGACGTGCGAGTAGAATATCCACATTTATATGTATCATTGTATGTTTTTATCTATGGATGTGTATATTGATAAATAGATTTTAAGATCATTATTAATGAGTATTATGATTTGTGTATATGGATGTTTTGATGAAAACCATGATGATATATGTTCATAGTGAGGCAGGATATGTTGGGTGCATCATGAGTAATATTAAATTAATGTATAATGTGAGAAGCATTTTTCCTTATGTTCTCTAATATAAATTAATATCTTTGGGACTTTGATGGAAATAATATAGAATAAATAAATCCATTTCCTTGGTAATCAATAGGCAAGTTCAATTTTTGGGATTACAAAGAGAGAGAGAACGAGCAGATAGGTTGGTGGAACCAGCATGCCACCCAATTTATTATTCATATAATGATAAATTGATTATATTACCCAATAATCAACTAAATGAGGTATTATGTCATTGTAGAATTAGATTCATTCTCTATGGATTCCTTGATGTGCTTCAAGATTCTAACCTTGGACATTAGGCTTCTTCACATAATTCCACTAGCAAAGAGGCTTAGAGAGTCAAATACTATATGTATCCAGAATCTCAATTATAAAATATATTATTATCCATTATTTAAATATTTGAATAACTATTATTCCCACATGTCGATTAATAATAATTCATTTTTTCTTGATCGCATATATTCCTTCACTAGTTATTTGATAGAATATAATGTGTTAAAAATATTTAATAAATATTTATTTTCTATTGAGTGACTATAATATTTATTTATTTATTGGGGAAAAATGTATTGATATTTATTTAATAAATAAATAGTCATTATTAAAGGCTTGATAAATTCTATGGAGGAATGGAGGACAAATTATAATTCTCCATTGAGAAATAATAAATAATAAATCTTATTAGAATAAATAATTTTTAATTTTCATCGAATGTTTACCCCATATAGAAACCTAATAAATACAATTATTATTATTTGACACGGGGTTATGTAGGTATTAAATAAACAATTAATGTAACTTTTTCAATTATTATATTTTAACCCTAACTGTATATAAATCCAATTATATTATATTATCTGAGATATAATTAATTTTTTTTCTTGTGCATAATATTTTTGGAGAATCCCCTCAAGAACAACATAGCTCCCTTGTAAAGACCTATAAATTCAATTTAATTTATTCTAAATTATTTGGGATTATAATGAGTCTATGAAAAATTGACAGCGCATGATTCTGAGACCCGGTATGCCCAAAATATAGTTTTTGAACTTTTTTTAAGGTATGTTCAGTAAATGTATTGGCATAGTTTTCTAAATTTTTAACCGATTCTCGGAATTGAAATATGAAAGATCTGTATCGCCAAAAATAACATAAGGAATTTTTGACTTTGACAGTAGTTGGTTGGAGAAAAAGATAACTTTTTAGACTTATAAAAGAATAATAAAATAACATGTAATTGTTATATTATTTTTCTCAAGTGGTTGAGTGGTGGTGGAGGGACAGCTATGTTGTCAAGACATTTAATGGATTGACTCTCCATTATTTGTAACCGCACCATTGGGCATTTAGATCTTCAATAATTAAGAAACCTCATTAATTCCTCAATGCGTTACTCACCTTTTTCCCCTCTATTTAAATGGATCTCGGGTTAGAGATTTGGACACAAATTCTTTAAGTGAGGACCCTCTGAAAAAGTGATTTGGTGTCTTCCACTAATGGGGAACAGAACCGTGTATGTCGTTGAAGGGATCAAACTCGGAACGACAAACAATGGCGGCTTTATCAAAGCATGGATTCTCCTTCCACCATTGGAATGACTCAAAAATTATTATGGTAGGGGTTTATGATTAGAATGGGGTTTATCATTATTTTAATGTGATGTATAAATTAGTCTCACGTGTTATGTTGTTAACACGGAGGGTGCGGTCCAAACAAACAAGACTCGGACCCTCTATTGCTTCATTCTTGTCACGTTCATCTAGGGGACGTACTTCAAACTCGTCAGAATCTAGAATATTGGATCCGAACAGCGACGTAGGCAACCCGGGAGGCCCGAAAGAAAGAGAGGAAATGAAAACGGACCACCATAGTTCACCTAGTGGCCCACGGAAGATTCTCCGGTGCGACACCAGCATAGAGGCACTGGAAACCGATGGATGAAGGATAAAGAGGTGGTTGGAACTTACTGGTTGTGAAGGATGGCAGTGCCACATCGGCCAAACTGGTAGCTGGCAATGGCCAGCCATGGAGATGGAGGGTGGCGTGCTGTTGCGCACTGCGGTGCGATAGGCCGCGACTCGAATCCACTGTGAAGGCATGTACCTACTAAGTGTGGGTCCCACTGGTGACGAGGTGACACCACATGGAACCTCTAATTAATATATCTGAATAGATCTTTGAGAAATCCTATATCAAGGGTGTCGTGTCTTGAAGTCGTGATGAATGCGGAAGGGGAACTGCTCCTAGAAGCTCTTGGGAACCGGTAGGTAGCGCCGCCAATCAATAAGCCAAATGGCTCCTTTGAGCCATTTGGCAGGTGGAACACACAACCCCCATGTGGGTTGCACCATCTGGTATGTCGAGCCACCGCGGCCTAGCCGAGCTAGGGCGGGTCAGGCCAGTCCGCGGCACAGCGGGCCAAGCTTGCCACACCAGAGCCCAACAGGGCCTGTCCAGGCCGGGTCGGACATGGACCAGGTCAGGTCGGACCTAGACAGGGTTGGGTCGACCCAAACCTGGTCGGCCCAGGGCAGGTTGGTCTGAGTCGGTCCGACTGGGTCGAACTAGACCTGGACCCCTCTCAGGCCATGAAACGTTTAAAAGTCCATATCTTGCGAATCAACCATTCGTTTTATGAACCATCTCTGGCGATGGGATACTTAGAGATATGCGGTCCTTTTGAGATACTCCATGAGTGTTTTGGAGAAATTTGGATTCTGGAAAAGTTGGATTGACCCCGAATCCAACTTGGCCCTCGATACTAAAATTCCAATAACTTACAGACTGTGCATCCAGTTGACGCGTCATCTATTGCGTTAGAATCTTTATAACAAGACAAATCATTGGGTTACTTTTTCATGGGACTTCATTCCAATTCAAAAATGACTGATGGCTTGAGGATTGTTTTATCTAGGAATCAAGCATGTTATAAGTGGGAATCCAGCGGCTGGATGTGAGATGGAGGATGGAGACAGATCATACAGAGGTTTGTACCGAGAGATCCTATGTGTCTCATCACCTAGCGATCTTGTGTGTCTCAACACCTAGAGATCCTTTCTGGGTCAACACCTATCGATCCTATGTGGATTGACACATTGATTCCTTGCATGGTCAGCACCTAGAGACCCTATATGGATCAGTATCTATCTACCATGTGTGGATCAGTAGCTAGCGAACCTGTGTAGATTAGCACATATAGATATTATGTGGATCATCACCTAGAAATCAGAATTGGATCAGCACCTATCGATCATGTGTGAGTCTTTCGGGGGTTAGTAACTATTGATCATGTGTAGGTATGATCCTTTGTGGGTCAGTGGGGGTTAATACCTATCGATCAAGCATGGGTCAGACTCTATAGGGTTAGAAGTAGTGCCTCTTGACAGAATAAGATGATCAAGCATTACGACTAATAATTTTTACTTGTGTACTTTAGTTATAAACAGTTTTGAGCTGAGTCATTTTCATTTTGATTTTTGTTTTATATCATGCATTGTGGGTTTCCTTTGTGGAATTTTAGGAGACCTTCGATGGTTTTTGGGTCGCTACTTGGTATTTTTATACACATCCTTGCATGGGCATCACCTGCATCTTGTTGTCTCTTGTGTAGATGATGGGTAGCCTAGACTGAGACACAGGGAGCTAGGACCTGACAGTGGATAGTGATGACAGTTGATGTGGAGAGATTTGTATATGAGCTATCCCAACCCTTCAGGAAGGATCCTCAGTGGGCGATCTGAGGAGTTTTTTTCTGTTTTCAGTTTTAGTTGTATCTTTTCAGTTGGGCTTGTATTCCGACCCTTTTACATTCAGTACAATGCTATACTACATCAGATTTACTTCGTGGTTACATCTTGTTGTGTTCTTGGACTATGTGTATATACATGTTTAAAGAAAATTCATTCCCATTTTGAGGATACATCATTCTGATGCTAGTCTCCATCCAATGGCCTATGGAAGATGGTCTTGGGGTAGTCACAGCTCAGGCCCGGGTGATGGGTCTTGACAAAGAGGTATCAAAGGATTTAGTTCTACCAAAGAACTATGACTCTCATATTTCCAATAGAGCAATAGTGCCAAGTGTATTGAGTGTGGTTTTTAGTTAGTGGAGTCTAGTGTTGGTGTGATGTCCAACATGTCCATACACTAGGACCCTAAACTCTGATTCCTGAGTCGGTTCATGAAAACATTTATTTCATGTGTTTTAGAAATGTTTTTACTTTGATCAATTTTGAGTTATCTCACCAGTTATATCTTATTGAACGTGGAACACCTTTTTTTCAGGATGTCACTATGTAGATAGCCAACCAGAATTCCAGAGAGAGTACATGATGGTGGCCCACCGAGTGACAAGGTTCGGTGCATGGCCCTTATAATGTGTTAGCACCTTCATGTGGTGCACCAGCTGAACCACCACCCATTGGGAAGCATTTTCTACTAGCCCCACTAGTGGATGGTGCAAGTTGACAAGGCAATCTACACGAGTTCCAGTTGTAGAGGCCTCTTAGGTTTTGAGTTGAGACATATCCCCATGCAGCTGAGTACTGGCTGGAGGCTGTGGCATGAGTTTTCCTCCTAGTTGGGACACCTGTAGAGAAATTGGTGATCCTAGATTCTTTCCTTTTCTAGGGCACAACAGGGAGATTTCAGATTCTGACACTCAAGATGCATGATTAGGAAACCCTCACATGCACAGACTTTGAGAGCCTCATTATGGTGGAGTTCGTCCCAACATCACTATGATTTGTACGTATTTGTGAGATGTAGCACATAATGTAGGGAATCATGAGAGTAGCCCAATACTTGTAAAGATTCACTAACCTCTCATGCTACTCCACCGATATGGCACATGACCCATTATTCAAGGACTCGAGTCTTGAGATGGGTCTCTGATGAGAGATCAGAGCATCTATGATATTTCTGAATATCTTGACGCAGGCTGGAGTGCTCGAGCGAGCATTGTTGGTGGAGATATTCAATGTTGAGCAAGAACCAATGATGAGATCCACCACCAGAAGATCGGTAGTCGTGTCATCTATATAAGTCATTAGGAAGATGACATAGATGTCCAAGCCAGCCAGACCCTCCAGTGAATGAGCCCGGGATGTAGGGTCAGAGGTTCAGAGCTCACAAGGCTGATGAGGTCAACAGGGAGCGAGATTGTGCTTCACGTGTAGTGGGTAGGGCCACATGGCTCTCGACATCCCGACCCATCGTATTGACGATCATAAAATGGTCTATGGACATCCAAGGAAGAGTCAAAGATTCAAGCGAGGATGTCTAAAGAGTGGCGAACATGGAAGAGGAGCATGTCGTGCATCATACAGTGGGTCACGATTCAAGGTTCTACCACCACCACTACAAGGTTGTCTACCCTGACTACAGTGAGTAGGTTGACATGGGAGAGCTTAGCTATTGGTTGTATAGGCCTATGACCATGGTTCTCTATAGATTATTAGAGATAAAATCTTTGTATATTACACCATAGATACAGTACTTATAGACAGAAGTTCTAATCACACTTTCATTTCCATGAAACTTGGTCGGAGCTCAGAGATTTTGATAGAGCCGTTGGATCAATCCTTGCGATTAGAGACTCCTACATGAGAATATTTGACGATGACACATTGGTTCAAGTAGTTTGATATCACTCTAGGAATCATGAGCTTCGGCTAGGATCTCTTAGTAGCATCATTGAGGCCTTATGAAGTCATCATGGGCATGGAGTGGTAATCCACATTCTATGATCAGATCGATTGTTTTATGCATAAAGTGCGGTGTGTCTGTGAGGATGGGATCAGTTATACCTTCACTAGTGAGGAGGAAACCGTTGCAGCATAGGATGGACTATCTCGGAGGAGGGTGCAGCCGATTACTCATCAGTTGGCCAGCCTCACCCACAGAGTAGTTGACGTGATGAGTCCGAGTTATCCTGTAGTTGTGGACCAGTAGGCTGATGTCTTCCCTGATGTTGTTTCTGGACTACCTCCTCAAAGAGAGATAGAATTTCACATTGACCTATACCTCGGGATGGAACCGATATATACACCAGTATATCGGATGACACTTGTGGATCTTCGTGATATGAGGGTAGAATTGGAGGTCTTGTAGAGAAAGGGTCTGTAAGGACCAGTGTTTCTCCATGGTCATCCCAAATATTGTTCACCAAGAATGCATATTGTTGTCTAAGTCATTGTGTGAACTATCATCTCCTGATCCAGGTGACTAAGAAGAACAAGTATCCTTTGTCATGGATCAATGATCCCTTTATCTAGATGATGGAAGATCATTGGTTTTTGAAGATAGAAATCAGTTCAGGGTATCACCAACTCAGGGCACGTGATGAGGACATACCAAAGACAACATTCAGATGTCAGAATAGCCATTACAACTTTTTTTATGCCTTTTGGCATGACCAATGCTCTAGAAGTGTTCATGCGGCTCATGAACATGATCTTCCAGCCATACCTTGATCACTTCACTGTGGTCATGATTGATGATATCTTGATATACTCGGTGTCGGAGGAGGAGCACACCACGCACCAACAGATAGTTCTGGATACACATTGAGGGCACCAGATTTATGTAAATCTCTCGAAGTTCCTATTCTGGATATGTTAATTCCACTACCTGGTGCATGTTATCTCAGAGGATGGAGTAGTTTTGGATTTGGCGATGATAGAGGAAGTGCTTTCTTGGGAGCTACCTTAGAGGGTGACTGAGGTGTAGAGTTTTCTAGGATTGGATAGGTACTACTGGATATTTGTACCTGAATTCTACAGGATATTGGAACCCTTGTCAGCATTTATGAATAAGGGGAAACATTTCATGTGGATAGAGAAGTGCCAACAGATTTTTGAGGAGCTGAGGCAGAGACTGATGTGTGCCCCCATCTTGAGGCTACCAGAAGAGGGTGTTGGGTATGTAGTCAACTGCGATGAATCCGGGACCATAATAGGTTGTGTTGTGATGCAAGATCGACCATTGATTTCCTATGGCTCATGACAGTTTAGACAACATGAGCAGAACTATGATATCCATGACCTAGAGTTAGGATCTGTTGTCTTTTCATTGAAGATTTGGCGACACTACAGGGTGGGTGAATGATTTACTCTTTACTCTGATCAGAAGAGTCTCAGGTATGTTATCTCATCTAAGGATATGAACATGAGATAGTGAATATAGCTACAATTCCTCTAGTACTATGAATATGAAATAGTTTATACTCGTGGGATGGGGAACATAATAGAAAATGCACTCTATAGGAGGTCTGGTCTACAGTTGTTGGGTGGGGTGATAGAGTAGCTAGTTACATTGCGGATATCCTTCATGGATAGAGATAGAGTAGCTTACCTCGATCAAATGACTCTCACTCTGCCACTTCAATAGTTAGTTCGGAAGGCACATCTTGTGGAAATTGACTGTGAGTCTTGACATGCTCATATATCTATAGGATATATTCCTAAAGTATTTTCTGATGGTGGGGAGCATGACATCCTATTTAGAGGAGGCACCATGGTGCCAAAGATTCTACAAGAGGAGATTTTTAGAAATTTTCACACATCCCCTTTTGTGGTACATCCTGGAGTGGTGAAGAAGTACTTGGACCTCTGATGTTAATACTGGTGGCCACGGATGAAGAAAGGAGTGGCAGAGTTTGTATCATGATACCACAATTTTCAGCAAATGAAGGCTATGAATCAGGTACCATCTGGCTTAGCTCATCCCCTTGAGGTACCGAAGTGGAAGTGGGATGGAATCTACATGGACTTCATGGTAGAACTACCACAAGCATCCAGGGGACACGATTCCATCTGGCTGATCATTGACCGACTCACAAAGTTTTCCTAATTCCTACCCATCCGAGATCAATGATATGTATAGGGCTTGGGATGCCTTTTTGTGAAAAAGATTGTGCAATTTCACAGGGTTCCATCAATAATCATCTCAGATCGCGATGAAATTTATAAATCTCACTTGTGAAAGGGATTGCAGGTGGTGTTTGGGACTCAACTACGCTCGAGCACCACCTTCCATCCTCAGAAAGAATGTAAGATGGATCAGACCATACAAAAACTCAAGAAAATGATATGTTCTCATGTCCTGAATTTTGGCTGTAGTTGGGAGGACCACCTACCCCTGGTGGAGTTCGCATACAACAATAGTTATCACTCCACCATTAGAACGTCTCTGTTTGAGGCCTTGTATAGACGACCATGCCGATAACCTCTTTGTTGGATAGACCCATGGGAGTCAGCACTTATGGGTCCAGAGTTGGTACATCCTACAATATGGAAGGTACGAATCATCTAGGAGTGGGTGAAGACTGACCAGATCCAGAAAAAGTCTTTTTCCAAAAAAAGATGGAGACCCTTGTAGTTTGAAGAGGGAGACCATGTCTTCTTATGGGTCTCACCCCGACAAGGATTACAGAGAGTTTTCCAGGGCAGTAAGATATCTCTGAGGTTCATTGGACCTTTTCAGGTCCTTAGTAGGGTAGGTGACTTGGAATATAATCTATCTTTTCCCCCACAAATGCATCGGGTGCATAATTTTTTTTAAAGTGTCACACTTGAGGAGATATGTGCATGACCTATTGCACATTATCGACTAGGATGAGCTGGACATCGATGATGAGGCGATGTTTGTGGAGTTCCCAATAGAGATAGAGGATCGACATGAGTGGGTCCTTCGTGGCTGGTCGATTCCTCTAGTGCAATTTTTTTGGAAGTATGGGAATCTCTAGGATATCAAATAGGAGTAGGGGGCTCAGATACGTGATCATTACCCCCATTTGTTTCCCCACTTTTTTTTGTAGTTTTTGAGGATGAAAATCCTTAAGGTGGGGAGAATGTAGAGAATCGAAAATTCCATGTAATTTTTTTTCAAAATTATTTGGAATTATTAAGAGTCTGTGAAAATTGAGGAAATTTGAATCCGAGGCCCGGTGTGACAGGACTAGATTTTTGGAACATTGTTTTACGGTACGTTCAATAAACGAATGTGTGACATTTTTTATCTTTTGAATCGATGATTGGAATTGAAATATGATAGAACTATTGAATCCGCAGCACCGGGATTTATTTAAGTGATATTTCACTTTGGCCGCAGTAGGTCGGGAGAAAGAGATAAATTTTTAGAATTTTAAAAGAAGAATAAAATAACATGTAATGGTTATTTTATTTTTCTCAGTGGCTGAGTGGTGGAGGAGGGACTGATTTGTTATTAAGTCATTTAATGGCGTCACTCTCGTTTATTTGTAATTGTACCATTGGGAATTGAAAGGTTTATTAATTAATGAACCTCATTAATTCCTCAGTGTGTTACTCACCCTTTTCCCCCTCTATCTAAATAAAGCTTGGGTTGTAGTTTTGGACATAGCTTCTTCAAGTGTGGAACCTATGAGGAAGTGACACGACGTCTTCCAGAGATGGGGAATAGAAACGTGGATGTTGTTAGGGGGATCGAATAGAGAACGACAAACGTAGGTGTATTCATCAAAGCATGAATTCTCCTTCCACCATTGCGACAACTCCAACGATTATCGAGGTAGGAGATTATGTTTGCAATGGGATTTATAATTATTTTAATTTGATGTATCAATTACTCCAACCTGTTATGATGTTAACATGGATGGAGTGGGCCAAAAAAAGGCTCAAACCCTTCCCCTCTTTGTTATTTTCATGTTCATTGGAGGGATAAACTTCCATGTCATTAGAATCTAGAATACGGGAGCTGCACAGCAATGGCAGCATCCCAGGAGGCCTGATAGTGTAACTCACATCCACATAAGAAAGCCTAATATTTTAATAAGATAGGTAATTTATATTATAAAATACTGTTTTCGAATAACCTTTTTCAAAAACAATGGGAAAAAACCATGGTATGGTTTGTGGTTTTGATTAGTTTAATATGTAGTGTTCAAAACCTAAATAATAAAGAATTCCCTCTCCTTTCCTATATAAAATAACTAAATCACCCATTTATATTCAATCAAAACCATTAGATCTCGACTGACCTCTTCCCAACTATCTCTATAATCCTCCGAAGTCTCCCCAAGATCCTAATAAGCCTTTATCATGTCTATACAGAGCCTTTGGGATCACACTTCCAAGTAAGGGATCTTTACTTTCCTTCCTTCCCTATTTATGTCCATGTTTCCTTGTATTGTTATGACCTTTATATTTTCAATTAAACATGTGGGAGTATAATATATCACCTCCCATATACATCCATCTTTATGTTTGAATTATGAGGGACCCCTTTCTATCTTGTTAATGCCTCCCATGTACACCTGTTACGAAGCTAATATTTCATGAGAGATTTCTTTCTTTATAACATTTTTATCCAAATTTCCTTATGTTGTTATACAATTTTATTTTAAAATAAAAATGATAGGGTATGATCTCAGACCTCCCCCACAATTCCATCCTTATTTTTTATTTATCAGATACCTCTTTCCCTCTCATTAATGCCTCCCATGTACACCTGTTACCATGCTGAAATTCTATAAGGAATTTCTCCCTTCCCATTTACATTCAAGGAATTATTTTATATTATGCATATAAATTCCATTTAATATTTTGGGATATTATGTTCCATGACCCCATAACTATCCATTTCATGTATAAATTATGAGATAATAATTTATCTCTCATCAAAACATTTTATAATATCTATTTGACGTCGTTATGCTACCGATGTTATACTTAAATTTCTATGCCAAAATCACCATGTAAGTGAATACCACACCCATTTCTCTATCAAGAGTATTCACCATTATGAACATGAGATTTTTGATTGAGGATTTAAATTTATGCATTCTAAACATCTTGTTCGTGTAATAAATTATGGTGTTGAAGGAATCCATGTTGTAAGATCTATGTGGCCCACATATTCATGAAAGTAAATTTTTAGAAAGGCTGTGTCATGATAGTGCTCTAATGCATTGGGTACAGATTAGTATCATGATACGTCAAGTGAAATGAGGATTTACTCATTATTATTCAAGTGAAATGAGGTTTTAATCATGATAATTCAAGTGAAATGAGGGTTTACTCATGCTCCTTGTGCAATGAGCCTTGGCTCAGGGTAATATCATGTTAAATGTTGTTTCTAAATTTCCATGTTATAATATTCAAGATATATCATGTCATTATGTTCATGTTTCTCTCATGGTCCATTTATATAACTATTTTATGACATGTACTATATTCTTCATGTTATTACTTTTTTTCTCCCTTATTGGTATTTATATCTCACCCTTTTCTTATTCATGTCCTCATGTTATCCAATGCAATTATAGGTACGAAGGAACGTTGTGGTCATGTAAAAAATGTTTTCAACAAAGATGTTGTGTTTCATGTTCTAATTTTTTATTTAATGTTCTTAATTTCTCAATACAATATACCTCTCGATCCTCAGAGTTGTTTTAAGTTAATGTTTTTTTAATAAATCATGATTATGTTTGTAATAATGAGTAGGGTTGTTATAGTCGGTCTCGAAGGATAGGTTTAGTTTTTTTGGGTTTAGGATTATAAAAACCTATTGAAATACATATGGATATGACTTAGTATAATAAAAACATCCATAATTTTGGTTATTAGAGAGTAATTGGTTTACCCATAAAATACATCCCTGTCCAGATATGAACAAGTAGAGGTAGCTCTGGTACAGATGTATCTAGGGGTAAAACCCAAAAACAACGCTTTGATCTAGACTCAAATAGGAACTATTTCATGAAAACGGGGATTTCTACACTCTTTTTTATGACACTCTCAAGGGATATTATTTGTTAAATTCGTAAGCTTAGTATGAAGAATTATTATGGGAAGAATAAAATCCCCTAAAAATATATTTTGGGAAGTAGATCATGGATGACATAAATTGAAGCCTATAAGTGCACAAGTTAAGGAAATAAATATAATTTATAAGTTATATCTTTTTATCATTTGAATTATGATTTATGTGTTACCCCTATTTTTCCTTTTATTATATACAATGATCGGTAATAGGAGTACTTGAGCTAAAACCGATGCAAAGATCAATTTGACAAAAATTCTAATGAGATTCCCAATACGATGGGAGTGGGAATCGCAAACTTTGACACGGTAATATGTCAGTTAATTAATGTTTTTTATTAAAAAATGGGTCAAGAGGAACGTTGACCCTCCCCCCCACACACCTCAGAATGAACAATATGTAATCGAGAGCTTCATGAGAAATAGGCCTCCTACCTATAATGGATAATACGATCCCTCAATCACTGAACATTGGATCTAATCCATTGAAAAAATATCTTCTCCATAATTTAATGTTCCGAACTAGAGAAGTTTCTTTTGGATAATTATCATATGGAAGGTGAAGATTATCAATTGTGTACATTGATCAAAAATACGAAACATGAGAAAGAGATTGTGGCTTTGGAATGGAAGGATTTCGAGAAAATGTTTTTTGTTAAATATTTTCAGCGCACCCTCTGACTTAATATGGAAATGGACTTCCTTTCTCACAAGAAAAAAGATGACGACTCCATAAGACCGTACAAGACAAACATCAAAAGACATTCCTGATACACCTTCATCTTTTCCGTTACCCCCAAAGGGAAGGTTAACTACTTCTTTGGTAGGATAAAACCTTGCATATGGAAATCCATAGTGATCTGTGACTTTGATAACTATGAAGAAACTTTCTGATGTGACCTTAAAGTCAAAATATAGATCTGAGAATCATAGGGGTATTATGGGGATAAGAAAAATAAGGTGGAATTTAATTATGTAAATCTGATGGATAAATCCAGTGGTGCTTAGAAATTATAGCACCCCACTTTCCAAAGGTGCGTAAATAAGAACCCTGGAAATTACCTAAAGGGGATGAGGAAATAATTTAGGTGTGGAATAGAAGGGCACCTATCCATTGTCTACCAACAAGAAAAACCCTTTGGTGTGACAGAGAAGAATAATTCTCTATTCGACCCTCAATGCATTGTTCATTGCTTCAACTACTAAGAACCAAGTCACATTTCAAACCAGTGCCCTAAGCCAATAGTTTTTGGAGGCAACCAACAACCTCCAAGGTAGCAAGGAGAATCTTTTTCGATCCATACTACTGAAGAGGAACTCGACAACGATGTGGTTATAGGTATTTTAGTTATTTATTAATGAATAGTGAACTCTGTTTTTGATTTTGGTGCTGCACATTCTCTTATATCGTGAATGTTTAGTAGAAAAATCCCAAAACCCAAAAAAATAATGGAAGAAAAGATGTCAGTGATAACAGAAAATTGGAAAATCATTGGAACCCATTAATATAAATCCTCCCATATCACAATTAATGGTCTGAACATCCCGGATAACCTCCTCATACTCTCTTTGATGGAATTTTATACAATTCATCACATGGATTGGCATTACTTATATAAAGAATACATAAATTACAATGAGAGGAAAATAACTATCCATATGGCGAATCGACCCCCGCTTTTGTACAAGTGAAAGGAGATGGATGAATCTTTCGTAGAACCATCATATCAAGCGTGGATATTACATCTCCATGAGAACACATATCTTGCTCGGATGATTGATTCTAAGGAAAACCATCCATGAAGACATGCCTATTGTGAGGGAATTAGCTGACGTGTTTCCAAAGGAATTGTATGGTATTCCTCCTAGAATGGATGTTTAATTATGAATTGATTTTTTACATAGGACATATCCAATATCCATGAAACCATATATAATGGCTTTTGTGGAGCCTGAGGAGTTAAAGAAACAACTACCGGAGAATCTGGATAAAGGGTTTGTACCCCCAAGTTCTTTACCATGGGGTGCACCAGTTCTCTTCATCAAGGATACAGATTGGTCAATGCTCTTTTGCATTTATTATCTTGATCTAATCAAAATCATGATAAAGAAAAATAATCATATTGCACGAATTGATCAATTTTTAAATCAGCTATGTTGAGAACAATACTTCTCAAAAGTTGATTTGTGGTGGGTATGTTACCATGTCAGGGTGAAGAAGAAGGATATAACCAAGACTACTTTTTGTGCATGTTAAGGACACTATGAATTCATAGTAATGCATTTTAGACTAACTAATGATCCAAAAATCTTTATGTAATTTATTAATATAATCATTAGATATTACTTTTACAAATTTTTGGTTGTCTTTATAGATGATATTCTAATATACTCCAAAACTGAGGAGGAGTATGAGGAGAATCTTACCACTATAATAGAGACCTTTTGAAAGGAAAATCTCTATGAAAAGTATAGAAATTGTGAGTTATTATTGAAGGAGGTCTCATTCATGGATCATATATTCACAAGAAATGGGATATACTTGGATCCCTCCAAGAAAGTAGCAATTGAGGGATGACTGAGGCCAAATTCGGTAATGGATATCCGTAGCTTCCTGGGGTTATCTGGATAGTATCGCCGATTGTTGAAAAAATTCCCACGATTGTCAAACCCTCTTACTAAGATAACTTGTAAGGGAGTCAAGTTTTCATGGAGTGATGAATGAGTATAAATCTCCATGGAGTTGAAAAGGAGTATTATCACTACACTCGTACTCACACTACCCTCAAGTGCAGAACATTCCGTGGTATTCGGTGATGCTTAGAAGAAGGGAATGTATGTGTGTTGATGAAAAATGAAAAAAAAAAATTCATGTGTTTCAAGGAAATTGAAATGTCATGAGAAAAACTATACAACACATGATATGGAGTTGGTTGTAGTAATCATTGCATTGAATTTTTTTGACATTACCTGTTCGGGGAGAAGTGTGAAATATACAAGGATCACAAAGCCTCAAGTATATATTCCCATTGAAATAGTTTAACAAGCACCAATGAAGATGGTTAGAGATGATCAAAGACTATGAATTCTCAATTCACTACCATCCAAGGAAAGGGAACAAGGTGTAAGATTCTATAAGTAGAAAGTATCCATCAACTCTTTCATTGATGAGAATTGAATAAGATACAATATTCTTATATTAGATGTATAATAACATGGGAATCCTAATGAAGAAAAAATCATCAATCTTTTCACCAATTATCTCTCAACCATCTCTTTTGGAATTTTTAAAGTATGATCAAAACGATTATGTGTGAATTCATATGAAAGAGGAAACAATCAGAAAATGGAAATCCTCATATTTTCAATGTTAATCGAGAACGAATTGGGAGATTTGGGTCAAGACTATGCCTTCTTTCAAATCCAGTGTTAAAGAATGATCTTTTGGATGATTCACATGGTTTGAATTTCTCTATTAACCCATAAAACACAAATATGTATTGAGATCTCTGAGAGAATTATTAGTGGGATAACATGATGAAGAAAATCACTATGTATGCTTCAATGTGACTTATATGTCATCAAGTGAAGGATAAGAGGAAGAAGTTTAATTAGATGATGCTACCATCACCCATACCGACATGGAAAAGGGAGAACATCACCATAGAACTTGTCATAAGATTTTTGATGAAATCCAAAGGAAACAATGATATCTCGGTTGTTGTGGATCACCTTACAAAGACTTCACACTTCCTTATAATTTGAGAAAATATCTAATTGGATCAACTGGCATGGAAGTACATTAGGGATGTGGAAAGACTGTATGGGGTACCCCTATCTATTTTATCCAATCGGGATCTAAGATTCACCTCTATGTTTTTCTAGAGTCTCTTACAATATCTGAATACTAAGCCTAACTTTAGTATGGCTTATCATCCTCAAACTGATGGCCAATTTGAGCAAACTATACAAACTCTTGAAGACATTTTGAGACCATGCTCAAGTTACAATAAAGAATAATGGTATCAACATCTGCTTTTGTTTTAGTTCTCTTAAAATAACATCATCCACTCAATAATCCATATAGATCCTTGTGAAGTCCATTATGGGAAGAGGTGAAGAACCCCGACATGTTGCAATGAAGTTGGGGAGAAAAAACTTTTTGTCTATAAATGGTCAGAGAAATGGCAGAGAATGTAAATCCAATTCAGAAACACATTAACGCTACTCAAAGTTGAAAAAATAGCTATACTGATAATCTTCGATGGGACATAGAGTTTTATGTTGGAGGCATGGTATTTTTCTGCATATCAATATTGAAGATAATTATATGATTTTGGATGAAAGGAAAGCATAGTCCAAGGTACATCATCCCTTTTAAGATATTTGATCACATTGGAGCAGTGGAATGTTGACTAGCACTCCCACCAAACCGATCTCAGGTACATTATGTATTCCATGTATCACTCTTGGAAAATTATATATATGCCCCATCACAATTACTTAATCCAGAGGTGGTACCATTTGATAATGACCTCTCCTCTGTATAGATGTCGGTAAAGATCTTAGATCATAGGGAAACAGTTATATCAAATAAGACAATGTCCCCAAACAAGGTTTTTTGGTGAAACCAGACATTTGATGAAGCAACATGGGAATTAGAGGAAGTGATGAAGCATAGTTACCCTCATCTATTTCAGTGTTTTAAATGGAAATTTTGAGGGAGAAATTTTCTAAGGGGGAAAATTGTAACGACCTAAAAGTTTATTAATGAAAATTTATCTTGATTTGATTAAATGTATTATTATGTAAAATAATTATATTAGACATATTAACTTACTTGGTCATATTTTCTGGGATTTGAAAATACCATTAAGAATTGTTACTATTGCTAATATAGCCATTGAACAGTGATCACATGTTTAGTATATAAATATAGGGATTTAACAAATCTAATTTTGTCAAACAAAGGATGTGATGGGCCCATCCAGTAGAATTTCTCCATTCAATGCCCATTTTTTGAAGCTCATAAAAAAGGTAGTGTCTTTGGGCTTTTCTCTTGACCAAACCCAATCTGATCATTAATATGTTAAGTTTGAATGGAATTTCCTACAGGATAAGTGGATGTTAAATGAGATTAACACTTTTGAGATGTTATCAGAGCCACCCCAAGAGTCTATCACCATCGCACAGATTACCATTCGGTCTTATTCATGATTTATAAGGGGTTATGTAACAATACCCTTGAACTATGATTATATACATTATGTTTGTATATAATAATTAATATACATTCATTTTATTATTGTTACTTTATAAATAATTTTTAAGGAAGAATTAGTATTTAAAGTTAATATTCAATTAAGAAATATATTTTGATGAATTAATGATTTTTTTGAATTAAATAATATTTTAAAAAAAAATATTACTAAATTAATTTTTATCCAATACAGTTGATCTAATAATTTTTTTTATGAATACATTTGAAATTTTACTTAAGGATTGGAAAGTGTTTTTGTCAAAACATATGAATTTCTAATAAATATCGGTTTTTAAATTAAAATTGAAAATTTAAATATTTAGAAAATTATTTAGGTAAAATAAATAGTATTTTTGGATTCTGGATGTCGAACTTATCTAACAGTGAATTTTTCATAATTTTCTGAGACAGTCAAATTTTTTGGAAAAAGTTAAATATCATTTAAATATATAATGTGTTTTATAACATAATAATGACCCAATAGTGATGTAATAAAATACTATAAAAGGGATTTTCGACCAATAAATTTGTTACCATTAAAATAATATGATTTTAGATTTGATTGATTGATTTTATAATGCCTTAGTGGACAGTCCAAGCCATATAAAATATTATAATCTTTTAAAAAAATTTCTTTGAGAGTGTGACTCACCTCCAAATAATCAAGAATAATTTTTTAGTACTTTTCCCATTGGAATTACAATATAATGGTTTCCACTCCACTTTGTCAAAAAACATTTCCAAAAACCATATAATGGGTTTTTGTTTTGATTAGTTTAATTTGTAGTGTCAAAAAACTAAATAATAAATAATTCTTTCTCCTTTCCTATACAAACCCACTTAATCTCCCTTTTTTATTCACTCAAAACCTTTGTAGCTCTACCAACATCTTCCCTACTCTATATAGGATGTTCCCAAGGCACCCCAAGATCCAATTAATCCACTCTCAATCCTCTCTCAATCCTTTGGGATCACACATCCAAGTAAGGGATCCGCACTTTCCTTCCATCCTTATTTATATCCATGTTTCCTTATACTCTTATGCCATTTTTTATTTTAAATTAAAAATATTGGGGTATGATTTCAAACATCCACTATACTTTCTTCTTATTTTTTAATGATGATAGACCCCTTTATCACTCATTAATGCCTCCCTTGTAGAGCTGTTACCATGCCAAAATTCTATAAGGTATTTCTTCCTCTCTCATTTTTTTCCATATTTATTAATGTTTTAATACCATTTTATTTTTCAATTAAATGTTTTGGGATATGATTTTATACCACCCCATACTTCCCTAATTGTTTTTTAATAATTAGAGGCTTTTTCTCTCTCATTAATTCCTCTCATGTACACCCATTACCATGCTGGGATTCTATAAATTTAATTTCTCATTTACATTCAAGATATTGTTTTATATTGTGCATATAAATTTCATTACATATATTGGGATATTATTTTACATGGCCCAATTACTGTAAATTTAATTTTTATATGATGTGATAGCCTTTTCTCTCTCATCGAAGCATTTCATAATTTCTATTTTGCATCGTTATTCTACCAAATATACACCAAAATATCCATACCAAAATCCTCTTGTAAGTGAATACCATACCCATTTATCTCTCAAGGTTATTCACCATTATGAAAATGTACTTATTTATTGAGGACATACATTTATTTATTCAACATCTCTTGTTAGTGGAAAAAATTATGATGTTTAATGAATCCATGTTGTATGATCAATGTGTCGCACTTATGCATTAACTGAAATGTTTATAAAGGGTATGCCCTGATAGAACACCAATGAATTGGGAAAATATTATTATCTTGATACATCAATTGAAATGAGGTTTTACTCATGATAATTAAAATGTACTATGTGTTTTCTCATTCTAATTCATGTTCAATGAGGGATTACTCATGTTCCATGTGCAATTAGCCTTGGCTCATGCTAATATCATCTTACCTGTATTTTCCACATTTCCATGCTATGATAATCATTCTATATCATTCATTTTTTTATCATGTTTCTCTTATTCTACATTTATATTACTATTTCATTAAATGTACTATATTCTTCATGTTATGACTTTTTTACTCCCTTACTGAGCTTATAGCTCACCCATTTCGTATGAATGTACTCAGGTTATCCCATGCAATGCTATGTACGAATCAATGACGTGGTCATGTAAAATAATTTTTCAATAAATATGTTGTGTTTTATTTTCTAAGTTGTTATATAATGTTAATAATTTCCCAAGACACTGGAACTCTATATCCTCAGAGTTGTCTTCAGTGTAAATTTATGTAATAAATGATGATAATGTGTCTAATGAAGAGTAGGGTTGTTATATGTACCTTCATCAGGAAGTGGTCCTCCATTCAAATCCTACAATGAATATCATAGAAGTAGGTAATCCCTATATTTATAGGATTCAAATTGGTTCATCATGACATGTTTTACAATGCTTAATGTTATTAAATTTTGTGAAATATTGTTACCTATTTTCCTCTATGTATTTTAAATATTCAAAAATCATGTATGGGGATTTGAAACATTGAATTCATTCAAAATATTTAATTGGTAATCATGAATTTTAACATATAAATATTCATATCCCAGAAATGTCGATGTATTCATTCTCCAAATACTTGTCCTGAAAAAATTCACATTTTTTAATGTTATTACACAATGTGTTATGGTATTTCACATCATGTATTACATTCATGACTTTTCATGGTGACTTCATTCCTCCTCGATGATGTCACGATGTGTAATAAAGATACACGACCTGTAATCATTATTATTATTTTATTTTTATAGCATAAAAAATTCTCGAAAATCATGTGGCATGTCACCTTTCATCGCTCGTGGTGCAAAGTGTCCTTTTTCTAAATTTTTTTCTTTTCATTCCTTCTTTATAAATCAGTTGATCCTTTCAAAAAATTATAAAATAAATAAATAATCTCCAAAAATTGAAATATTATTCAATTAAATATATAAATAAATATATTAAAACACCCTACAATATATGCATGAAATACACTTAGAAATGATATATTCATGAATCACATTCCTATAACTTCTACTAGAGAACAATAATAGGTTTTAGATCTTATAATCACACCATTATAATATTTTATTCATAACCTAATATCTAATAATTGAGATTATGATTTTGGAACCTTGTAAAATTATTTAGATATAAAATTTTTGGTATAGGAAAAATAAAATAAAAAAATTAATGTTTTATAGTGGATGGTAAATTATTATTTCAACACATTATTCTTATGACCCACTTAATCAGTTCTAGTAACAAGAAATTTATATTTTTATCTTGTCTTGAGATATTTCTTACATAAATTTTAATAATTAACCCTTGTATTTGTGCAAAAAAAATGTAATTTCCTTACAGCTTTGAATTATAAAATTGGAGTGTGTGTTCCCATTTGTATGATATTTCTCTCGATTCATTTAATTTAACGACCTCTTCATATCACTTACATATTATTTTATTTGGTGGGTTTCTTTTATAAAAATAAAAAATTTACCATAACTGATACATAAATATCATCAATTATTCTTTATAGGGTTTTTAGAATAAATGAAGATTAATTTTATTTCCTCAATGGTGTTAAATATTTTAATTATCTAGAAATTATATCTTTAGTGTATTTTCCCTAAAACCATAAGAAAAATAGGAGTACCAAATTGTCATTTCTATAATGAGATAACCACAAAAAAATCATTATATCCATCAAAGTCTCTTTTATCCAATTACTTTTGGATACATAGTCTTAAACCACTAAAGTGCATGTAAAATTTTTATTCAAGGATGATCATAAAACCACAATCATACCTTTTATGTATGGTAATATTTTCCTCATTGGTACTAATGAATTAATCATACCATTGATAAAGATATATAAATTCCCTTTCAATTTTTTATTTTAGGAATTTGGGGAAAATACATGTTGAAAAGAACCCTTCTTAAAATCATCCCATGTTATGGATTAAATATCCTCTATTTGTCTCATATTATTGAGAAGATTCAACTCCTGATCATATTCACATTCAAAATGACATATAACAAAGATCATTAATCATGAATTTCAGAATTGGGATATTTCATAATAAAAGTCATAAGTTAGAAGATAGTGTAATAATCATTAATAAATTATGATCCATGTGAATGTATAATAAGAATAATACTATGGATTATAGCATATGCATAAGATAATAATATCAATTCATTAATCAGGAATCACTGCCAAGACTATCAGAGTGGATTGGGATCACTCCTTATTCTGTCATTTAATTTTTAATGATTCAATCCCAAGACAATCAAAATTGAAATGTCCGCTTACTAAATATGGTTCACTCCACATTTCAGTTCATATTATCTCATGAGATATCAAAATTTACCCAATTAAATAGAGAACTAAAAAATTCTGGGTCACTCATCAGTAAATAAAAACCATATATATTTGATCCATAAGATCATAAAATATTAAAAGAATTATTATAGCAAAACCCATAAGAAAAAAAGTGTTTATTAAATATTTCTTCATTATATCTTACCATAAACCATGGAAAATAATTGAGTTCCATAATGATTTCAGCATAACATAATTAACCCATGAGAAATAAAAATATTATATATAATCATTTATAAATCATCATAATAATTATGTATCTAGATAAAAAAATGAATGGTGTCATAAAATCATGTCCTCAATGAAACAAAAAAATCTATAAAAGATGTTGAAATGGATGAAAAATACCTTTAAAATTGTATTTGGACATTTCTTTGAAAATAGAGATAATTTCATTTTATTATGTTATCTTTAAAAACTAAAAATTTCAATAATATTGAGAATAATACTTTCGTTGAAAATGACAATGGAAAATTTTAAATTAAGTCTCATATAAAATAATGGAAATGATTGAATGATCATTCATTCATGTCTTATATGTTAAAATAAAAACTTCCTTCACATTTTTTTTTTAAAAATTCATAAGTAACCTTTTCAATAAAATTGTAAAAATTTACCTATTAAAATGTTAACAAGAATGTAAACTGTAGATTCAAATTAATTTAAATAAGCATTCAATCATATAATATAAATTTCATGAAATGATTTTAAATAGAATGAACATAGAAGAAATATTTCATCGAATAAACAGGAAATGAGATCTGCCTTTCTTAAAAACAGATTCGAAATATATTTATTTTCCAAATAGATTAAAATGTTTATAATACTAAAATATTCTAGTAATAATTATAGGAAAATAATTTATTTATTGATAAATGGACAATTATCATATAATTAACCTAATTGGAAATTTAGTATATATAATCCTGAAAAGAATTGATATTGTAAATTAAACCCTTACCTCATGCCATATATTGATTTATAATGTTCAAAAATCATGTATTATAAACATGTGACAACACGACCCAACATGGATCAAGCCACATCTCCCAAAGCCCGCCCCCAATAGGACTGGGGCTGGCGACCAGTGTCGAGTAGTCTATCATACTAATGGGAGGCATTAGCCTAACGTACTTGTACAGATGCACCCACATACACCTCCATGAAACAATGCAATGATATATAAAACTGAAAAGAAAATTTATGCAGACATCTATCAAAACAAGAGTACAATAGAAGTAAAAAAGAGATAAAACAGGGCCCACCAAAAGAAAACTACAAAATCATCCAACCTACTCAGAAATAGGGGATCATTTTCAAAAGCACCCGCTGGTATGCTCCTCGGCACAGCTCTGGTAAACACCCCGGGTTTTCTCTCTCACAAAGCTATGCCTGCTCCGGGTCCTCTTGGTACTCAATCGAAAGGCATGTGGTCTGCAAAAGAAACAAACATGTTTGGGAACATCCTGTGAAGGGGTGAGAATACAAATACTCAGTAGGAACCCCAAAATCCCAAAATAAAAGAGATCAACTGAAAGGAAATAGCCCTTTTATCCCAGAGATAGGGAACCAAAAATAGATAGAAACTTTATCTCGAGACCATCCTCGTCTAAACATGACTAGTCAGATCTGCTCAGGTGTATTCCCATACATATACCATGAACATACACTCAGTTATATTCCCATATATATACCATGTGCAACCATATATACTCATTTAATGCACCAGGCCTCTTGAGGTTCCAACCTCATCACCTACGATAGGTACATAACTAGGAGAACACACCCCATAATCTCTGTCATCTGAGATAACACTTGTATGAGAGATACAAGCTCTTCAGATATCTTCAATGAGAATGTCATACTGAAATAGTAGAATTACCAAAATCCTATGATAGGGGATCACACCTATGGTTTTCTAGGAGATACATGAACCCACACTAGTAACTCATCGATCTCACAGATTGGGGATCACTATTAGGAACCACTGGGGGATACCAAAACCCGATCTGGTGCTCCACATATCACATCACTCGAATAGAAGATAGTTTCCCATGTAAAGGTGTCCACAACGATACCAGAACCCTATTTGGTATAACTCGCGATGCAGGGAATCGAACTGATGATGCACCAACCCTACCGAAACCTCATCCTTTGTATTGGATCGTATAACCAACGATATTACCACCCTATAATAAAGCACTTGTTTAGTGGGGATCATATACCCGATGATGCCACAACCCTACAATGCATGGCCCACTATGTAGGGGATCATATTCTTCATCATGCCCCAATACCTACGGGGTTAACATGCTAGATAAAAGATTTCCACCCATGGAAAACTGGTCACAATGATACCATGAACCCGATATAGGGAAGGGAAGCTAGAGGATACCGCTATGAACCCACCGAAGGGATACCTGAACTCTATCAAAAATTCATTTTATTGAAGAAATCACAAACCTATAATAAGGTTGTAATGTCACATGAAACCTTATAGGAATGATCTATTGGATTACACTCAACCATTGCTGGTCCAAATGTCACTAACCCGAGAAACCCGAAACATCTCCACACTCTGCACCTCTTAGGCCTATACTGAGGACACCACTGTGAAATACGCCGAAAAATATGCAGGATACGCTACTTACTCACCGAAAAAAGATAATCGGTCAAAAAGTTGCATTTCACCATAGCAGGCCCGTGTGGGGGCCACCACTTGATCTCGAAACTCATCATGTGGATCGCGTCGTTGCGATCCCAGTGAAAAAAACACAAGATATACTACTCGTTCATCCATAATGGACACCCCGATGAAAAATTCAAGTTTCTCTATAAATTTTGATACTCGGCCTCGCGAGGCCCACACCCTGTTCATGGTCCCAACACCCAAAAAACTATCTTGAAATGTCTTCCAAACCATCAGGGTATCATCTCCATTGACAGAACGTCAATCGAATTCCCTGTATAAAAAGTATAGTGGGTCAAAGTTGAATATAATGAAACACCATTATTATTTTCATCATTTCATGGCCCATTGCCAAAAAAATCAACTCATAAAGTTCCTGAAACATGCATAGGGGGTCTGTCTTGTCAAGAGAATCGTGTCTCAGTAAATGGATCGCAAAACAGACTTATGGATTGTAAGTTACAGGGGTTTAAGGAACCCCCAGAGATATCCGGCCAAACCACCGCTGGGTTGATGGAAACATCCACAGTCGCCTGAGCAAATTGCTGCCACCTACTGAAAATCACTGCACCACAGCCGGATTCCACCGTTCCGCCACCGGAAACTTCCATGTCGGAGCTCCCTCACTGGTGTTGCGTGAGAAAATCTTTGTCAAACCACTGGAAGCACCCCGATGCTCCAAAAACAGATATGAAACATGTTCTGAGACTCTTGTGACCAGATCTCTATAGACCCGATGACAAACGAAAGAAAAAAAAAAGAAAAAACATGGTCCAACAAGATCAAATCTCAAACTGCCTACCTCGCAGGTGAAACACCATAACTTCAGCTTTAAAATGACCCCCAACAACGTTCTAATGCTCATTCAGATGGCGATCAGTGCCAAAAAAGACTTTTTTGGTGGCTTGATACGTTGAAGAAGGTGTAGGGGGGAGGGGTCACCGCTGGGTACTATGGATGAGGAAAGGAGGGCTCCTAATTTATTTTCCACCCTTTTAATTAATGAATTTAATTAATTAAATCAACACCCCCGACCAGACCTCCAAGTGCAGAGGATATTAGATCAGCCCTAGGGTAAAAATGTTGTTTTGATTGCAGTGGAGGGCTCATAATTACAATCCGAAACTCCATCAAAAAGTTTTTCAATGCGACAACCATTATTAAACATTCCCATTTATTTACAAAAAATGCCCCTGGTGGCTTTTTCCATAGCAGGTATGTGCCAGAAATGTTTACACCCCACCTAGGGTAAACGGCATGCTCCAAACACAACTGGGCCCTCCGATTTTAGATCCAAGCTACCGTTTAAAGGAGATGAGTCTTTCCCGCCTCATGAATAATATAAAAATACTTAATATTTTGTATGTAATTAATTCTGAGCACACCAGACCTCAAAATCGCATGTCGTCTTCATGTCTAGCTTTGGAAATATTCGTAGGAATATTCCAAAATATGACAGATCCAAAACCTAAGTCGCTACATCCTCCCAACCTTATGACTTTTAATTCTCAGAAATCCATAATCATGAGGGAAAGAAAAATAAATCTGAAGTGGGTCTTCCATGCCAGCAAGTGTGCCGACACACAACCCTAACCGAATGCATAAGTCATAGGAACTAGTCGACCACACCTCAACATTGTCCTCTTTGGGCGACACTGACTCAAACACTCGGTTTCAATCGTGTCACTAGAACGTATCTAGGTGGGGGAAGTACCCCTCTTCCTCATGCATTTGAAGAACATCGAACAACTCCCACACAGGGTCTTACCAATTCCCTAAAAAACCTTGAGCATGAAATGAAAAGGAAAGAGTACAGCCTTATAGTGTCAAGAAAAACTGCTACAGAAAGTAGAAAGGACAGAGATTGTACCTTTATCCTTCCTCGAATCCTCTAGTTCGTAGTCTCTAAGGCAAGTAGTTGTCCCCCCAATCGCCCTCCATCTCCCTGAGCTTGGCGTGGACCACCTGGGTGGGGTGGTGGTAGAACCTCGTACCAACTACGACCTCCCGTTGTTACACCAGCTCCGTCGCCACGTCCGCTACCCGGCAGACCTCCATACTCATGATGATGCAACTTCCAAGGAAGTCTATCGATCAGATCACTTTCAATAGCACGGGAGTTCAGAGAATATCTAACAAGATTTCTCCGACTGTCGCAAATGTAAGACCGCCTCTCCTATAGCTGACCAAAACTAGACAGAGAGACCTGAGAGCCCTAAGCCTCAGTTCCTCTATCCTAGAGTCACCTCCTAAAATGTTGGGCACGTCTAAACCCATGCACTTGTCATCGGTTACCAGCTGCTAAGATCTCAACTGCCACGTTCCCAGTACTGACCGGCTAAATTTTCTCATCCAAAAATATCTCCAGCACCAAGGCTCGCTCCAACACTCCATCATAGGTGGGAAGGCACAAGGAAACCACACCTACCCAGATGTCTCTATGTAGGCCCTACATAAAGGTATGATCCCTAAATAACGTGTCTCAACCCATATCTAGGTAGTAGCATGACAGATCTGTAAACCTTTCAGAGTACTCCGACATAGTTAAGCCCTTCTATTACAGTTGCAGAAGCTCCTGGATCTGAACTGACCTCAACATAACTGGATAAAAATATTCCCTAAAGTGCTTCTCAAACACTGCCCACGTGAGCGTCCCCTCTTCCTGGGAATGCGTCACCAAACTCCACCATCACCCAACCGATCCATGTAGAAGGCTCACCGCTACTACCACCATCTGATATGGAGGTGTCCTCACCATGTGGAAAACTCGAGTGACTACTTCGAGACAGTCATCAGCTACATGGGGGTCTATATCACCCTGGAACATTAGAGGTCACAGCCTCTAGAACTCATTCTGCGCACTCAACCTCCGTTAATCCTCATCCTACACTGTCGGCACAACCAGCTACTTGACATGTGGTACTTCTACTGGCAGAACAAATGGAGGTCTAGCCTCAGAACCTGTGCCTTGGTCCACATCCTCAACATGGGTCGGATCATCACCACAATCACACTGTGAAACCCTCACTTGTTGTTGTCGTGGTGGCATATTGAAATAAAATCAAGTCGCACCATAGTCAAAGAGTATATCTAGGGAGATGACTCAAGAAGAACAAGAGAACCATAATACCTAGTCATATTTGTTGAATGTACCATTATGTCCCTATGGCTAGTGTCCTAATGTATTGAGTTGAAAGGTAGGTTATCAGAGTTTTGGTGAATAGATATGTCAACCGTCACACCAACACTGGATTCCCTAGCCTGAAATCTGAACTCGAAAAATCCTAAAATTATCGTTATGAAGCTTAAACCTAACTCATAGCTAGACCACCTATGCTCAGAGATCCCAAAGGTGGAACCTTCTCTGATACAACTATGTCATGAACCGACCCAACAGGGCTCAAGCTGTAACTCCCCAAGCCCACCTCCAGTAAGCTAGGGGCCGGTGGCTAGCACTGAGTATGCTATCACACTGATGGGAGGTGTTAGCCTAAGTTTCCTATACACACGCACCCAAATACACCTCCATGAAACAGTGAAGAGATATATAACTGAAAATAAAATGAATGCATACATCTATCCCAAACTAGAGTCAAATGGATTTACAAAAGGGCTCAAACAGGTCCCAACAAAAGAAAACTACAAAAGCATCCAACATTCTTAGAAGGAGGGGATCGCTGATAAAAGAATCCACCGATAATCTCATCGGCATTGCTTCTGTAAACACCATGTTCATTATTTCTGACATTGATATGTCTGCTCCGGGTCCTCCTAGGACTACATCGAAAGGAATGTGGTCGGCAAAAGACACAAGCATGTGTGGGCTGAGCCCGTGTAGGGGTGAGTATAGAAATACTCCATAGGCACCCCAAAAACCCCAAAATCAAAGGGAGATACTAAAAGGAAAGATTCAGCTCATCCCAGACATAGGGAACCCAAACGAGAGAGAAACTCCATCTCGAGACCATCCTCGGCTAAACACGACTAGTCAGCCCTGCTCAGGTGTATTCCCATACATACACCATGAACTTCCACTCAGGTATATTCCCATATATATATCATGACCGACCATATATTCTCATTTCATGCACCGAACATCATGAGGTTCTGACCTCATCACCTAAAATAGGTACATAACTTGGAGAAAACTCTCCATGAGCTTTGTCATCCTAGATGATGCTCGTCCGAGAGATACACACTCGTCAGATATCGTCAATGAGAACACCATGCTGAAACATCAGAATTAAAAAAAAATATTAGATAGGGGATAAATCCTATGGTCTACTAGGGGATATAAGAACCCAATCCGATAATGCATACATCTCATAGAAAGGGGATCTCTCCCAAGATCCTCTGTGGGATACCACAACCCAATCTGGGGCTCCACAGATCACATCACTCCTATAGTGGATCATCTCCATTGTTAACGAGGTCATGAAGATACCAAGAACCCTATCTGGTATAAATCATGATATATATAATCGAACCGATAATGCACCAACCCTATCAAAACCTCACACTGAGTAGGGTATCGTATAACCAATGATGCGAGAACCCTACCATAAACCACATGTTGATTAGGGGATCGTACACCCGATGATTCCACAACCCAACTATGCACGACCCACTACATAGGGGATCATATTCATGATGAGGCCTTAAACCCTACGATGCTAACCTGATTGATAGGGGATCACTGCCCGTGGAAAATATGTCTTAGTGATACCAAGAACCCAATCTCGAGAATCGAAGCTAGAGGTTCCCACTCCGAACCCACAGGAGGGATACCAAAAATCTATCATAAATTCGTCCTATTGAGGGGATCACAAACCTATACTAAGGTTGTATTGCCAGACAACCCCTCATAGGAACAAACCAAGGGAGTACACTTAACAACAGCTGGTCCAAACATCGCTAACCCGAGCAACCGACAACAATGCCACGCTACACACCTCTTAGGCCTATAGTGAGTCCACCACCATGATCTATACAGAAAAACACACCGGATATGCTACTTACTCACCTGAAATGGACAACCGATGAAGAAGGTACTATTCACTGTAGCAAGCCCATGTGGGGCCCACACCTCAATCTTGGAACTCATCAAGCCAATCGCACCATTGTGATCCCCCCTAAAAAACACATGAGATCAACTGCTTGTTCATCCATAATAGACACCCGAAGGAAATGTCACTTTTCTCTGTAAACGCCAAAACCCACCCCAACCCGGGCCCACACCCTGTTCTTAGTCCAAACTCTCAAAAAAAATATTGAAACTCCATAGAACCATTACGGTCTCAACGACACTAAATTCACATCAATCAGAAGCTTTGTGTAAAAGTTACGGCATGTCGAAGTTAAAAATAATAAAATATAATTATTATTTTCAACATTTCCGGGCTCCAGGACAAAAACATGACACATAAAATTACCTAAACATTCTAAAGGGGTATGTCTTGTCCTGAGGATCACGTCACTACATATGGATTTCAAATCGGACTTATTGTTTGTGAGTTATATTTCATCAAATAAACCCTGGAAAAATCTGGTCAGACCATCGCTTGGTATTCGGAAACCAGCACCCCACTTGACCAGACCGCTGCCACCTACTGAAAACTGCAGTTCCACAACTGGATTCCACCGTGCCACCACTAGAAACCGCCAAGCTAGAGATCCCACACTAGAAAATCTTCACCAAACCACCAGGAGTACACCGGTGCTCTAAAAAACAGATCTGAAACATGTTCTAAGATTCTTGGGACCATATCTACACAAAAGTAATGAAAAAATGAATAAAAATAAAGTATAAACCAGGGTGGATGGGATAAAAGCTCAAACCTCCTACCTCGTGGGCAATACACCGAAGATTTGGGCGAAGAATGACGCCCACAACACTCTGAAGCTTGATCCACTGATGATTGGTGCCCAAAAAGAATGTATGTGGCGCCTTGATCTGTCAAAGAAGGAGGAGGGGGGTGGGTTTCACCCCTACTCAATGATGAAGAAGAAAGGGGGATCTTTATTTATTTTTCCCCATTTAATTAATTAATTTTGTTAAATTAATCAACACCCCCGACCGTACCTCCGGACGTGGAGGAGATTAGGTCCCCCCAAGGGTAAACACATCGTTCTGAACGCAATGGAAGACTCAGAATTTCAGTCCTATAATCTAAAAAGATTTTATTTAAGGGGACTTCAATAATTAATCATTTCCATTTACTTACAAAAACTTCCCTAGTGGATTTTTCCACAGTAGGCCCACACCCACAAAGTTTGCACCCCACCTAGGGTAAACGACATGCTATGAACAAAATCATGCCCTTTGGATTATCAATATGACCTACCATTTAAGAGATAAATTGTTACTTCCACATGTATAGTATAAAAATACTTAATATTTTCTCTAATATTAATTTCGGGCTCACGGGGACTTGGAATCGCACGCTGTCTTTCCTTATAGCTCTAGAAATTATCATAGGAATATTCCAAAGTCTGGAAGGGCCAAAACCAGAGTCTCTACAAAACATATATATAATATAAATATATTCTTGAACCGTATTAATACAGAAGTTATAATGTAAACATTTTCATAATTTCCAATTATCTTTTTAATAAAAATTATTCATTAAAATGAACATCCTAGTGATGGCAAGTTCATTTTCCCTGTATGGTTTGGTTCAATGGTTCGGTTCAATTCACCATATTTATAGATTTAGCATCTCCATAATAATAATAATTTCAAAATTGTAATATTTGTTCATTATATACAAATTTATAAAAATTTATATAAATTGGTGATGGAAAATGAATTACGTCACTTCATAGAGATAGTAGTCTATACATACGCATGTGTAATATTTTTACTTTTTGATAGAGAAATTAAAGAATTTTACTTAATAATTTACCTTTAAAGAATCATAATAATTTTATAAATATCATATATTATCATTAAATCTATAATTATGACCATTAATGTAAATATTAAATTATTAGTGAATCACATAACTTCATGGAGGTGGTAGTCCATACATACACATGAGCGGTGATATTATTTTCCAATAGATGGGAATGATATATATAATTGTTATTCAATTTATATAATAAAATATAATTACATTAAATATACTAATTCAATCATTCTGATATGTTTATGGATTTTTTCAGTTTCTTGGTTAAGAAAAAATCATGAAAATGACCAGTATGATCATATACATCTTCTTTGGGTATCCTCTTTTTCAAAGAACCCTGAATCATAATGGAGGGGTATTTTGAGACGACTAGAACTTCAATTTCATATCTAAGGCTGTTTTAATATTATTTTTATAGATAATGGTCATGATAAAGGGGTCATGTTTTTGTATAATAGAGGAGATAGGTTCCCTTTTAGAAGTGAGGGGAGTGCCACTCTTGTAAATAATTAAAACATTAAAATATAATAAATTCATATTCAAATGAGAGTTATATGATATAATTCCAAATTAGAATATATTATATTTTTTTCTCTAAATAAAATAAATAAATTAGTCAAGTTTTTAAGTTATTTTATACCTTATGTTTTTATTTTAACCCATGCATTAACCCTTTTATCCTTTACTATAGTAATGAATTTTTACCTCAGTTATTATTACTAATTAACAAAATAGAAATTTATCAAATTTACTTATTTTTTCATGATAATTAATAATTTGAAAACATTTTATTATTTTAAATTTATATAAGTGTGATAAATTTATTTTAAGATAAATGCAAAAAATTCAAGAAAATCATTTTTAGATAAATGTATTTTTCTTCATAAAATTGAAATTATTCTAAATCCATTCACTTTAAAGCATGTAAATTAATATTAAAATATTTTATTGAAAATATTATCTAGAAATTTTATATAAATAATTTGAGAAAATCAATTAATTGAATTTATTTAGATAAAAAACAATGCACACCTAAAACCAATTTTTAATAAAAAAAATATGTTTTTTACCTTCATCTTCATTTATTATCATTTAAACCAATTTATATCCATGGAATTCATTTTATATATTTATAAAAAATTAATTTTTCATAATATGTTTTCCCTATTCATACACTCTCATCTGAAATATATGATATTACCATCAAATTTAATATTAATATTTCAATATTATGTCAATGTTTGTTTAATCTCCGTGTTGCATGTAAAGAAGGATAAAAAAGGAATAAAACATATTTATGGATAAATATATCAAAATATATTGGGTTTTTACATATCTAAAATATTTGATTAAAAATAAAATTTCCTATAATTTTTGAGTTTTCATATGTATATGTATAATGGAGTGACATCGGTGGTAAATTATAGAAGAAAAGGTAAAATCATATGTTTTTAGAGAAAAAAATATGGCTATTTCTTACTTATATTTTTGTTTTCCAATATTCATAGTAGATAATTCTATAATAGTGATATGATATAATTGTTTTATGGAACATATTAGAGGATCATTTCATTCCTTGAGTAATAAAATTACACCATGGATTTAGATAATGTGATGTGGTCAGTGTAAATCGATCACATTTCATGTTATGGTTATGGGTATATTTTTTAGGTCAAGTTATGGTAATATAGAGAGATTATAAATGTTTTTTTAGTTTGAAATAATATGCAGTTTCAGGGTAAAATTCATAGTTCTATCTCACGGTTTGAATGTGATTCATGGAAACACATCATGATTAATAATGGATTTGGGTAAAATATAAGTGATGGGGTGATATTCCCATTTAATATTTTTTATCCTTGATAAAATGATCTCAATTCCTTCAAAAGGATAAAAAAACACAGTTACTAATTAATTATTAAAAAATTATGAACCAACTATAATTTTTTATTTTATTCCGACTCATTGAAATTACAGATATGATCATAGATCATATTAACATTATCCTTGATTCAAGATTGTAGATGAGAATTCATCCAGTGATACCCACACAGTTATATGAAGCTATGAACATTGTTTCATAAATCACAGGTGATAGCATGATAAAATAATGTTCTTCATGTCACTCATTACTTATCATATATATATATATATATATATTAATCTATCACATTTTATACTTAGAATCATGAAATATGTGATAGGTTACCGGTAATTATAACTCTAGGATATGAGGAACAATTATACAAAGAAAATCCATTTAAAAATAAATGGCAATATTTTTCAATTTATATTTATGGTAATCTTTAAATAATTACCCAAATCCATTTATTATACTTTAATATAAATAATGACACCATGTAACTCTACAAAATAATAATATATAAATAATCATTATGTTATGTTATATGTGCATCTAATATAATTTCATAAATAATAAAATTATTATTATCATTATTAAATGATATTATAATATATATTTTAAACCATTAACTTGGTATATACACTCCCATAAAATTCATTAAACCTTAAACCAAGTAATAATTACATTTATTCAATAAAATCAATATATACACTTATCATAAAAATAAATTATTTTTAAACTCACTCATCCTTTGAAAAAATAAATATTCTATTTATATATCTTATAAATAAATAAATAAAAATATTCCATTCTATTTTTCCTAATTTAATTAAATTATGATTAAATTTATTATAGGTATAACATTAAAAAATATCATTCCACAAACCATGAACAAATCATTCATAAGCTATAATTAAACTAAATATAATAATCTTTTTGAATACACCTAGTGTGTGACTCTCTAGTCTCCTTTATTAGTGGAATCTGGTCTAACCAACCTATCAGAAGCTGTACCTAGAAACACACCATAACCCCTATATAAAAAATGACCATTTCTGAAAACAATTACACAAACATTCATATTAATTATACTCTATAATATACTCCCATTTTACAATGATATCACATCAAGAACAATACATATATGTTTTATTTCCTTCTATATGATTTAGGTTACATTAACATATCAAGAAAATATCAATAAACTACCATAGATATCAAATTTAGTTAAACAGCTCTACCTCAATTAGTGGTTCAAGGATATTATCTTCAAAAACATAGAATAAAAAAATTATATCATTAATATTAAATTAATGTTATACCAATCATGATTCATCTTAAAAAAGATACTTATACATGAATAAATATAATATATTTTATACCATGAACCAGAGTACACGAATCCTGGTACACATAGTATATTATCTGTAACGACCCGATAAATTATGATTAAAATTCCCTTTATTTTAACGTATTATTGATATAGAAAATAGATTCACTCTTTTTTTATAATTGTGATTAAATTACTGGTATGTATAATTACCGTTGATAATATAGTCATTGAATAGTTATAAAAAACAATAAAATATAATGTTTTAACACATCCTTTTTTCAAAGGCAAAAGAGATGATGGCCTCATCTAGTGGACTCGAGCAATATGAAGAACATTTTCTAAAGCTTGGAATGGAGTTAGCATCATTTTGATTCCCTTTATACCAATCCAAATCTGATAATCAAAACGTTATTCTAGAATGGAGTCTCTAATGGTAGAAGTTCAATTTAATAGAGGTCACCACTCGGGCGATGTTATCTGAGCTGCCCTAAGAGGTTGTCACCATCACACAGCTTACCCTAAGGTATTATGAAGGTGTTATAAGGGGTTATGTAATATGGTATTACTTACTTATTGTGTAATCCCTTTTTATAAATAAAATTCTCATTCCATTACTTCATTTATATGAATAGTGTTTCTTAAAAATTAATTAATTTGATAAATTGATTTTTTTGGTAAAAGTGGTATTTTGAGAAATAAATGAATTATTTTAATAAACTATGTTATTATTAATAATATTATAAAAACAATATTTATAAATGATTATTATACCAGTTCCTTTTCTATAAATGATTATGTAATCAGTTTTATAAGAGTTATATTTTTTATGATAAAACAAAAAGAGTATTTTAGAAAAAATTATTTTAATAAATTAATGAATTTATGAAATAATTAATATTATAGTTAAATATTATTATCAAATTAGTTTTATTAATAATAAATGAGTATATAATTTTTAGGACGTCAAATGTAATTTTTTATTAAGGTTTAAAAACTGTTTTTGTTAAAACCATTCAATTTTCAATAAATAATCAGTTATCATTTGAAAAGTTAATATTAAAATATTTATAAAATTATTTAGATAAAATAAATATTATTTTTGGAATCAGGATGTCAAAATTATCTAGTGGTGAAAGTTTCATATTTTTCTGAGATAGTCGAATTTTTGGCTAAAAATTAAATAATATATAAATATATAGTGTGTTTTATGACATCATAATGACCCAATATTGATATAAAAAATAACAGAAAATATATAACCGACCAAATATATACATTAATTTTAAAATAATGTATTTTTATATTTATTTGAAATATTTTATAATTCCTTAGTGAATCCTCCAAAATGTATAATATATTTTATTATTTTAGATTCATTTCTTTAATAATTTGACTCACCTTCACATATGTAAGGATAATATTTTAATATATTTTACCCATGGAATTATAAAATAATTTCTTACACTCCTCTTTGAATGAAACCATTGGAAAAACCATGGGTTGGTTTGGTGTTTTGAATATTGTAGATTGTAGTGTCCAATACCTGAATAATAACTAATTCCGCCTAATTTCTATATAAAACTACCCAAGAACCCATTCATCTTCACTAAAACTCCTTTAAGCTTGTCCTTACTCTAATATACACACCCTATAGTCATACCAAGGTTCCCCAAGCTCCCATGAATCCTCTCCCAAGCCATTGGGTTCACACATTCAAGTAAGGGATCCTCACTTTCCTTCTTTTCAAATTTTTTTTGAAGTTTCATTATATTGGTATAGCCTTTTACTTTTAAATTAAAAATGGAGGGGTATGTTTTTTAACCTCCACCATACTTCCCTTGTTATGTTTTTATGATGGTATAACTCTTTCTCTCTCATTAGTCCCACCCATGTACATCTATTACCTTGTAGAAATTTCGTAATAGTTGTTCCATTTCTCATCCTTATTTAAGTTTATTTATTATGTTATGCATTCTATATCCAATTTAAATAAGATGGGACATGTAATTATGTGATCCCATTACTTTAAATTTTATTTATATATGATTATATACCCCTTTATCTGTCATCAAACATTTTTATGAAATTTTATGTCACACCGTTAGGCTTTCGAAAATGCCCATTGATTTTCTAAGCCAAAATCATCATGTAGTGAATACCATAAAAAAATTTCTATCAAGGGTATTAACCTTTATGAAAATATAAATATTTATTTCAGACATTCTTGTATGTATTACACATTCCATTTTAATGTAATATATGAGGATGTGGAATAAAACCATTTTATATGATCTATGTGGCACACTTAAGCACGAGATTAAAGTGATTATGTCGGGTGCACCTTGATAGCGCTCTAATGCATTGGGAAATGTTTAGAATCATGGTATTTCATGTTTGAAAATGGGTTTACCTAATCTCTTTTAGTAAATTTTTCACCATTATTGGACAAGGGTTACCTAATTATTTTATTTTTATGATGTATTGTTTTAATTTTATTTCCACATTTCCATGTTGTGATAATCAGACTATATCATGCATTTATGTTCATTTTTCTATTTTTCTCCATTGATATTCATATTTACAAAATTGTATTGTATTCGTCATTTTATGGCTTCATTACTCCCTTATTTGGATTTATATCTCACCCTTTTATTAAGTATGTCCTCAGCTTATCACATGAAATGTTATGTATGAATGAGTATTGTGGTAATGTAAAAGATGTTTTCAATTATGATATTGTATTTTATGTCTTAATTTGTCATGTAATGTTACTAATCCCTAAAGACACTATACATATCTATCTTCTATGTACTATTAAGTGCATTTTTGTGTAATACATCATGTCTAAATATAAAATAAAGAGTAGGGTTGTCATAGTTATAATAAAGTGATAGGTTTAGTTATTATTGGGATTAGTATTAGAAACCCATAGTGAATTTCTTAATAATAATACTAATTATAATATTAAACATCCAAAAATCATGGTGAGTGTATATTAAGTGGTTTATCAATCCAATACATCCCTATCTGGATACGAGAAAATATAGGTGGCTCTATCACATATGTATCTAGGGGTAAAACTCAAAAACAACGCTTTTAGCTAGACTCAAATAGGAACTGGTGCATGAAAATAGGCCTTGTTGCACACATGGGTTGAGAGTCCTAGGGGATATTATTTGTTAAATTCAAAATATTAGTATAAACCATTATTAATGGAGTAAGAAAAAACCCCATATGAATATACCTTGGGAAATAGATAATGGATGACTTAGATTGATTCCAAGAAATTCATGTGTTATGGAAATAAATATAATTTATATGTTCTCCAATTTTGTTATTAAATTCCCTTTTATGTGTTTAATAGTATAAAATAAATACCCCTAATTTTCTTTTTATACTAGGTAATGTTTGGTAATATGAGGACCCGAGCTGACAGATGATGTGAAGATCAATGTGATTAATTTTCTAGTGAGATGTCCAATATGATGAGAGTGGGAGTCTGAAACTCTGTCATGATACTATATTAGTTAACTCAGGTTACTAATAGAAAACATGGTACAAGATGATATTACACCCCCCCAAGATAAAACAAGTTGTAATCGATGTCTTCATGAGACAAAGACCCCCTACATTCAATGGATTATCTGATCCATCAATCGAAGAACAATAGATCAACTCTATTAAGATGATATTCTGTATTCATTAATGTTATGAACAATATAAGGTTCATCTGGAAGCCTGTCATATGTAGAGTGAATCTGATCCATGTTTTAAATTGATCAAAAATACTAAGCCTGAGGAAGAGATCGAGGCAATTGGAAGAAAATATTTCTGGAAAATGTTTTTAGAAAAATATGTTCCCCACACCTTCCATCATAAGATAGAAAAAGATTTCAAATCACTCAATAAAAAAGATGATGAATCTATTTGGGAGTATTAGTAAAACATCACTAGACATTCATGATACACCTCTGGTTTTTTTTACCCACAAATACATGGTTGACGCTTCTTTTGTGGGCTAAAACCTTGCCTACGGAAAGCCCTAGAAATATGTGACTTCAACATCTATGATGAGATTGTTAGATGTTTCCTAAAATTCAAGATGATTATTGGTGAATCTTAGGGGTATCATTGGGATATGAAGGATAAATTGAAAATTAATCATGTTGATTCAATGAGTAAATACAATGGTTCTATGAAATTCCATCATCCCACTTTCCAAAGGCACGGAAAGAAGAACCATAGAAATTTCCTGAATTGGACAAGGAAATGCTTTAGGTGCGGGATGGAAGGGCACAAAGACAGTGATTTATGATACAGCAACTACTATAACATAGGAATTGAATGATTTGTTTGTTCCTCAATGAATTATTTATTTCTACAACTATAATGAACTAGGGCACACTGTAAACCAGTTCCCTTAGATAAGGGTTTTGTAGGTAACCAATAAATTCCAAGGCAGAAAGGGTGTGCTTTTTCCATCTCTACAACAAAAATGAATCCTGAAAATGAATTGGAGACAAGTACGATAGTTATTCATTCAACAATAGTGAACATACTTTTTGGTTCTGGTTCATTGCATTCTTTTATATCCTGAATGTTTAGTAGAGTTATCCAAAAACCACCACAAATTTTGGAAGTAGAGTTGTCGGTAATGGGAAAATTATATCATCCCATGAATATAAGTCCTCCCCTATCAAAATTTATGGATTGAACATCTTAGATAACCTCATCATATATTCCTTGGAATAATTTTTTTTATTTATTATCATGGATTTGATTTTCCTATATATATCCAACCAAAATTTTAACGAGAGAGAAATCACTCTCCATCTGGTGAATCGACCCCCAATTCTATACAACTGAAAGAATGAGGATGAATATTTTTTTAGAACCATAATCTCAAGTATGGATGTTACTTCTATTTGAGCATGCATATATTTCTCAAATGATTGAGTCTATAGAAGGTACCATTCTCTTAGATGTATGAATCCAGTTTTTCACTAAGATGTGGATCTTTTAATTTTTAGTCTAAATCATTACTTTGGACATAATTTGGATGCTTAATAAATTATTAAAGCTACTATGGGTTTTTTTGGTTGTTCAGTGCCTAAAACCCATATTATTGGGGAAAACTGGCATAGAGCACGGTTTAGAGTAAACCGTACAACAATTCCACACAATTCTCCTAACTATGCTGATGGAGTTTTTCGGATAGAGCCTCCTCGCACTATTGGTGCACGACCGTGTAGCCTAACCATGGGATCACCCTTTTTCCCTAGGTACATGTGCATGGCATGTGTAGGGTTTGATAAAATAATGTAGAGGGAGACTTTTGGGGCAGAACTGTCTTGTATGGTTTCACCAACCCTACATAAAAACCATGCGTAGGCTAAAATTCTAGTTAAATTTATAGTTTCTCCCTTAATGAAATATTAATCCAACCCCTCCTTCTAATCCATGCTCCTGTGAGATTAACCCCATTTTCCTCTCAATCTAGTGCTTATTAAAGGCCAAATCTAGGGATCAATAGATCTCCTTCATCTGTCATTCGATCAGAATTCTGTTTGTCACGTTGGATGTGCAACGGTAAGTACTTGAGGCTTATTTATCCATTTTTATTCTCTTTTACTCTCGACCTAGGTATCATCTTGTGATTGTTTTTTTGATTTTCTTATATCTAATCCGATATGAGTCAAATCATGGGCCGATACTGGAGGAGGAGAGTCATAAAACCCCAATGTGTATAGTCTATATGTTATCCCTAAAGTTCTTGGTTCTTGGAATGTCATGTGGGGCCCACTGATTTCATCAGAGGACATTTCCTAAATTTACTGGCCATGGCTATATTGGATAGAATCTCATGGTTATGATATTTCCATATATGTGATTATTTGATAGTGGTTACAACCACAACTCAATCAACCCCATGTTGAAGGTTATGCCATATTTGGGTTTTAGTGTTTTAACACGTTTGAGCCATCATTCAGGTGTGCCATTTCATGACCTTTCTAAAGGTGAGTCTTATTATAATAAATGACTTGTTATTAATGAGAATTTAATAATGGAATGTGCCATTTATGATCACCACTTGACCCACCTAAGGTAAGTGTTTTCAAATTATTATTAAATGTGAAATGTGGAATGGAATGTATACTCAGTATATAACTTCACCTTATCAAAAGAGATTAAATAAATGTTACTAGTATGTAGAACCCATTTCTATATTGATGGAAGGTTGTGGATTGAACCTCAATAATTGAATATTTCATAATGGTTTATAAAGACATCATTAAATGGTTGAAATGATACTTGGCCTATTCAAAATAATGGAAGAAAAGGCTTGAAAATAAGGAATGATTACATGATTACAATACAAAAAAGGAATGGAATAACTCAGGATTGCCTTGGATTCTGAGATGAGAATTCCTTGGGACTCATGAACACCATTCCAATTCCAAGATGCGGTTTTATTAGGTTGATTCCCACCTAGACTCTGGTTCTTCTCTATTCCTGAGATGAATGGTATAATATAGTAGGGTCTTTTACATTATTAAAGGATACCTCAGATGCACTCCTTGGATCCATCATTGACTAGTAGATTCCATGGTGAAATCTTAATGGTCCATTTCATTACATTTCCCCATTTTTACCTTGGACGATCTCTTTGGACTCAGTAGGCACCTTATTGTGGAATTCCATGGATTACAATCCTTGGGTTACAATCTTCCTCCTTAGCTAGATTAAGATACTCTTGAGATATCATTCCATAAGATCTATGATAACATGTTCATTTCCCTGGGACTCCATCACTATATATCATTTTCAGGTTGCCTTGTTATGTCTTGGGACCTTCAATACATATACTATCATGAGGTGATGTCAGTGATGGATATGCCTTACATGACCTATTAAAATTAGATGGTAATTACATAATTAATTAACTAGTTAGATGTTCATATGCTAGCCAAAAGATGAAGCACGTACTGGGTATTTAGTTATTTTACTTTCTGATTTAACTTATATATACATGCATTCACTCATCAATATTCCATTACACAAGCTGAATGTTATAGACATCATTGGTGGTGACCCAGTGAGATTTATCTCACACCCTCTTTGGTCACTATTTGGCACTCGTAGTAGATAACATTGTTTAAGGTGTTGAAAAAGAGAAGCATACGACTTAAAAAACATGATTTCTTATTGTCTTGGATGGATCATGATAGCATATCACCGAGTTAGATCACATGATGCATGGAGTTTCCTTTGTTTTCTTTTACCTGGGGGAACAGTTATGCCTATTTTATGGTATCAATGTTTTCTAGTATTCTAGTGGCATGACATTATATCATTAGTATTCCAGTTGATACAGTTATTATTATTTTCATTTATCTATTGCATCCATTTTCATCCACTGTTTATTTACATTTCTTCTGATGTTCACTATTCATTTATATTCCTTCAGTTGTGTTAAAATTTTCTTATGAGGGCATTATACCCCCACGAACACACCCTAGGCCCCCACTGTGAGTCAGTAGCCTCTGGTGTTTGGGGATATGCGCTTGACGCCACGTGTCCCACCGAGCTCGGGGTACCCGTTAAGTGGCATATGGGTCCCAGACATCAGAAAGTGGTATCAAAGGTTTTTCTTTTCTGGACATACTATTTAGAGACAATATATTGGGGATTTTTAATGCCGGGTACTTGGTCATAAGCCATGCTTGGGCATCGCTAACACATTTTCGGGGTAAAAACCAAGTTTCCTCAATAATAATTGTTATTCTACTTTGTCCTATTACTGTTGATACAATTTCACCTTTGGGTGACACAAATGTTGTGTTGTGTTGTTTACTATTACTCTATATTTTATTTCCTTTTATCCTTAGCCCAATGACATGTGGGCAAGAATAATTGCTACATGGATCAGTATCGGCACCTATAATTCACATGTCATCAGTATTTACATGCCATATAGGTTCATTTTACTGCTTTTCATTTCTTGATATGGTTGTGATTGTTGAGTGATGTTGTGATAGTTATGTGTACATATACTATTATTGGTTATTATTGAGTAATTTCCTATCACAAATCACAAGGTGTATGGTATCTCTTGGGTTGGGATGATTAATTTTCCATGTCGAGCCATTATGCTATAAATAAATGTGTGTTTTTTTGTTGAATGGTGTATGGGAACCGATTCATTGGAAATGACTATCCGTTATAATGTGAATCTTGAAATCTAAAATGAATTGGTTTTACATCCTTATCTTTCCTTGTCATGTTTATTAAAGGCAAAGGATTGAACTTAAAAATTAACTAAAAAATGACCTGAAACATATACATGAGTACCATTTGATACCTAACCATCTAAGTGGGTAGTTTGGGAATGATTACATAGTAGTGAGTTTTATTATGTTCAATTTCGTCTAGTGATGCTATATTGTTTTCAAAAAGTTTTTTCCGAAGGTGTGTGCTTGGTATTTTTTGACAATTTTTCCACTATATCCTCGTGTCGTTTTCCAGGAGGGTGGGGATGACAATGATCTAGACATGGTGGGCCATGATCCACATGTCATACCTCCGGAAGTGCTACTTGAGGCAAAACTTGTTGTACTTGATCTGGGAACTGATGTCAATGTCTGTGATAGTTTCTTAAGTCTGATGCAGTCCATTATTGGTTCTATATTTGTTAAACCTGTGATTGATGATATGAGCCATGAATTTTAGTAGCAGCATCCACATACTTTTTCATTGGATGGAAATTCTCAGGCTGTTGAGTTAGGGCTAGAGTCCATGGTATCTATCATTGAGAATATCAGAATGCCTATAGAGTGGATATTCAAACTTGTTACACACATGCTTTAAGATTCATCCTAGAATTGGTGGGATATGGTTACCCCAACCGGTCGTCAATAACACATGTTTTGCGTGGATTTCCAGATTGTCTTTTATGATCAGTTCATTCCTCATGAACTTAGAGCTGACAGATCCAGAGAGTTCATGCATCTTGAGTAGGGTTCTATGTATGTTATGGAATATTCACCTCATTTCACAAATTTATATAGTTTTCCACTACTTCTAGTCAATTATAATCTTTCGTATTCAAGATTATATGATGATGGGATCCAGTACACCATATAAAATTAGGTGAATTTAATTCACCGTCCTATATTTTCTACAATAGTTTATCAGGACCTTATCAGTATGTGCAATCTAAGGGACCGTACAAGTATTGGGTCTAAAGTATCAGTAATGCATTAGGCCACAAGTTCTTCTGGAGGAAGGAAACATTTCTTTCTATTTTTTCATCAAATCATTGGTTGTCAGAGTATCCAGTTTGATAGTTTTGTGTTGTGTCATCAATACGGAAGACCAAGGCATAAGTATCCCCAATGTGACAGAGACCCTATGGAGTGTCGAGATTGCGGTTGTATAGGTCATCACCATTGTCTCAGCAAGACCTTCCCACTAGCTTCATGTGGAAAAGGATTAGAATCCTCTACACCTACAGGATCGAGTTCTTTTGCACCATATCAGGGGGGAGTTGGAGTAGCACTGGCAGGTCTAGTCGAGGAGGAGGTCATGGTCATGGTAATCTGACCCCTGATCAATTGCATCACCATCATATTATTCATGATCGTAGTATTCCATCAATTAAGTAGGGATATGGATCAGGTCAGTTTCTAGAATTATAGTCGTTACCCAAGGATCATGATTTTGGAACATCTACAATACAATGTACTATTCTAGTGGCCTCCACTATTGTCTCTACTGTGTTTGATATAGATGCTTTAAAATATTTCAATTTTGTATCTATTGTGTAATGTCTCAGATTATAGATACAATATCACTATGGTGTAATGACCCTCAACACACCATTAGGAATATAGATGCAGGGTGTACACCAGTATAGGAACTATCCCCTTGAGGTTGGCAGTTTCTCTTTCTTGTGGGATATCTTTGTTCTCGAGATGATGGGATTCGATTTCTTTTTCGGTATGGACTAGTTATTCCAATATCATACCTTTATAGACTAATATCACCATAGGTTCTCATTTACATCACTAAGAGTTAAGAGTTATCTTTTCAAAGTTGAGTGGGATGTCCATACTGGGAGAGTTGGACCGAAGCATCATGGGTTAGGTGGAGTGAAGTCCTATATTTAATATATTTTTATTTAGGGTAAAGGATTGCTTCAAAATTATTTCCCTACAGTAGTTGATCTTTTCTAGGAATTCATTCCTGATGATTTTTCTGGAATACCTCCTAAGAGTGAGGTAGAGTATCGAATTGAAGTTATTCATAGGGGAGCTCCAATGTCAATTCCTTCATACTGGATGAAACCTATTGAGCATTAAGAGATGAAGCAACAGATAGAGGACCTAATTCCATAGGATTTATATAACCTAGTAAATCCTCTTGGGTTTCAACCACGGTTTTTTCTAAGAAGGTGGATGGAACTCTTCTTTTATGCATTGATTATAGAAGTTTGAAACAGGTTATGGTCAAGAATTGGTATCCACATTCTTGAATATATTATCTATTTGACTAGATCCAAGGATAAAATGTGTTCACTATGATCAACCTGAGATCAGGTTAACATCATGTGTGAGTCAGAACATCAAACATACCTCATACATAATTCTGTAGTGGGTATGGTTTATATGAGTATCTTGTTAGGCCATTCAGTGTTACAAATGCACATTCAATTTTTAGGGATTTGATGAATATGGTTTTCCACCCCTATCAGGACTCATTTGTTGTGGTCTTTAGGGACAATATCCTGGTTTATTCTTTCACTCATAAAAACCATGCCAAACATCTTGAGATCATTTTGAGTACACTGAGAGAGCAAAAAATTTATTCCAATCATGGTAAATATGACTTCTGGATCATCATGGTCCACTTATTGGGGCATATTATCTTTGAATCAAGTGGTTAACTTGACCCTAAAGAAGTTAATGTTGTAGTTTCCTAGGAGCATCCCAAGAACGTGTTTGATATCAGGATTTTCATAGGGCTTGTTGGATATTATATTCATTTCATAAAAGACATATTACATCTTTCATCACCTCTTACTGGACATAAAAAGTAGGTTGTTAAGTTCTTGTGATTAGAAGAATGCGGTAAAGATATTCCGAAACTGAAAGGGAGGCTTGTCTCGACAATGATTTGGATTCTTTCAGTACCTGGAAACGGTTATATTATCTTCTGTGATGCATCAGTCATTGGCCATGGGGAAGTTTTGATGAAGGAAGTCAGAGTCATTTCATTCAGATCTCTGTAGTTGATACCTCAACAGAGAAATTATTCTACGCATGACCTCGAGCTAGTAGTAGTTGTTCATGCCTTACATTGCTAGAGAAATTTTGGGTTGGGTAAGCACTTTTTGGGTATGCAGATCAAAAAATATTCATATATATCTTTTCTCAAAATGACATGAACCTCAAAATGTGGATATGGGTCGATTATCTACTATAATTAAATTTTGATCTTTCTTATACGCCATGAAAGGGCAATGTGGTCGCAAATGCATTAAGTCAGAAAAATCAAACACATGCAACTAAAGAATCTAGTGATGAATGGAAATTAATGTCCCTATTTTCCAAATATCATCTAGAGTTTCATGATACTCATGAGTAGTATTACCTCTTGGCCTTAATAGTTACCTCTTTACTCTTTGAGAAGGTGAAGAGTAGGTGGTTTTTATATCCTAAACGTTTGGTTCTCCAGGTGAGAATATTAGGAGATAACCCACCTCTAAATTGGGTTGTGTACATAGACGATGTCCTACGTCTACATTTAAATATCAGGGTTCCTGTAGATATGAGAGAGGAGTTGATGAAAGAGTCTCATGCTTCTCAGTGGGAAGTTCATCTAGGAATGTTGAATATGTATTCAGATATGTGGTGCTTGTATTGGTGTCCTAGAATGAAATTTTAGATTCCAGGCTTCATCCGTACATGTTCCACCTGCTAGCAGGTGAAGGGGGAGCACCAGAGACCTGCAAGATTATTACAGCCACTTCGAGTCATTAAATAGAAATGGGAAGACATTATATAGATTGTTTAGTTTTCTTACCTAGGTCCCCAAGGGGTAGAAATTCTATTTGTGTAGTCATTGAATGACTAAAGAAATCATCAAACTTCATTATTATTTGGGATATTTTCCCAGTTGATGAATTAGGAAGACTGTGTGTCTATGAGATCATACAACTACACGGGGTTCCACATACTATAGTTTCAGATCTGGATTCTCATTTTACATCTTGGTTCTGTATATTTTTTCCGAACTATAGGGAGACTCAGGAGCTTCTAAGAACATATATTCACCCTCAGACTGATGGAAAATCGTAATAGACAAAACAGGTTCTAGAGGATATCCTCCGAGCATGTGTCCATGATTTCAGTGTTTATTGGGAGAAGCATATCCCTCCCATCATGTTTTAATATAATAATAGTTTTCAGGTGATAATTCATTTGTATTATTTTGAGTCCTTATATGGTAGGGCATTTCATTCACCTTTGTGCTGGCTAGAGGTAGGTGTGGCAGCCCAACTAGGTTGTTGTCTTCATCAGGAGACTTCAGAAAAGGTTCAACGGATTAGAAAGCTTATGACTACTACCCAATCTACGAATAAATATATTTCTGATCATCATCAAATACCCCTTTATTTTGAGTATTGGGATCATGTTTTTCTTTGGGTATCACCCAAGATAGGGAATATATATTTATGAATGTAGGGCTATTTTAAATTCATGAGATTGTTAGGCCGGTAGCATATTAATTACTACTACCTCAGAGGTACTATGTCGTGTATGACGCCTTTCATGTTTCATAGCTTCACCAATATCATGCTGACATATCTCATAACTTTGATCCTGATGAAGTTGAGTTAGATGACGATGTGACTTTTGAGTAATATCTAGTATGCATTGTTGGCCAAATCCTAAAGACTCGCTAATGAAATTATGCCCCTCTCATATAGGTGCTATGATAGCATAGATGAGTACAGGATGAGACTTGGGAGAGGGAAGCCGATGTACATGCCCAATGAATAGATTTTTTCGTAGGTAGTGTTTCTTTACCATTGGAAGAAGAATGTGAGGGTGAGTTCTTCTAAAGGGGTAAGACTGTAATAACCCTATTTTTCATGAAAGTATGGATCCTTTATTTTTTTTCTAAATATTTAATTTGGAAATAATTTGGAATCCTAGTGAGTTATTAAATGTTCTAAGGGTGTATAGGGTTTGTTCAGATCCTAGAACCCATATTTTTTGCAAACAAATAGCTGGGTGCAAGGTTTTTCATAAACTGTGATGGAATTTCACATGGTTTTCGAAAACATGTAACTGATGTTATTTTAGAAACGGGAACTCTCACGGTTAGAATAGGGCCATGTAGACTGAACATAATAATTCCATTTTATTCCTAGGTACCTATGCATTTCTTGTCCATAGTTTGATCATACCATGTCCAGGATAACTTTTCGGGCAGAACCATATCGCATGGTTTGCGCACGGGTTGAGAAGCCATGTAGAAAAACAATGTGCAGGCTTAGATTTTGGTTATATTTCCAGTTTCAACCTTAATTATCTATATATACAATTCATCCTCCTAATCCAAGAACTAGTTGGACTATCCCCTTTTCCACTCATTTTGGTTCTTTTTGAAGGCCAATGCAATGGATCAATAGATATCCTTCATTTGGAATCTAGCCAAGGTTTCATTCATTACGTTGGATGCGCAATGGTAATTACTCAAGTACTCTTTAGCCATTCTCCTTATCATTTACTCTCAAACTAGGTATCATCATGTGAGACTTATCTATCTTTTTATAGATCAACTCTGTTTGGAGGAAAATCATAGACCAATACCGGAGGAGGAGAGTCGTACAAACCTATGGTTGGTGGTGTATAACTTGTTCATCAAGTTCATTGTTCATGGAATGTTTGTGGGGCCCCACTAATTTCATCAGAGGTAATTTCATAAATTAACATTCCATTGTTATACTAGTTAGAATCATATGGTCATGGTCCTTACATGTATGTGATAAGTTGATAGTGGTTACACCCACAACTCAATCCTATCCATGTTGAAGGTTAATACAAAATTGGGTTTTAGTGTTATAGAATGTTTGAGCCATCGTTCAGGTGTACCCTTAATTGACCTTTCTAAAGGTGAGTATTGTTATAATAAATGAATTTTTATTAATGAAAATTTCATAATGTCTTGTACCATTTATGCTCACCACTTGAGCTACCTAAGGTAAGTGTTTTCAAATGATTATTAAATGTGAAATGTGGAATGGAAAGAATACTAACTATATAACTTAGAATTATCAAAAGAGATTAAATAATGCTTACATATATTTAGCACCCCTTTCCATATTGATGGAAGGTAGTGGAGTAAACCTAAATAATTGAATATTCCTTAATGGTTAATAAATACGTGATTAAATGGATGAAATTATACATAGCCTATCCAAACTAATGGATGTAAAGGATTGAACGTAATGAATGATTATATGATTACAATATCAAAAGGGAATGAAATCACTCGGGCTTGAAATTTATTTTGAGAGGAGAATACGTTGGGACTCAGGAACGCCATTCCGATTCAAGGATGGAGGTTTTATAGGTTGATTCCCATCTCAACTCTGGTTCTTATATATTCCTCAGATTCCTAGTATACTACAATAGGGCCTGCTACATAATTATAGTATACCTTAGACACACTCCTTGGAACCAGAATTGAACAGTATATTCCATCATGGAAGCCCATATGGACCTATCTTTGCATATCCCCATTTTACATTAGACAATCAAATTGGACTTTTTAGGAGCCTTATTGTAGAATGCCTTGGATTATACTCCTTGGATTACACTCTTAATGATTAGCTAGACTCAGATAATGTTGAGTTAGTATTCCATGAGATCTATGTTACCTTGGTAATTTCTCTTGAACTCCCTCACTGGATATCATTTTAAGGTTTCCTGGTTAGGTATTGGGACCTTCACTACGTATACTATCATGAGGTGATATCGGTGTTGGCTATTCCTCACATGACCAGTTAACATGAACTAGTAATTACTTAATTAATGAACTGGTTATATATTCATACACCATCCTATGGATGAGGAATGTATTGGGTATTTATTTATTGTACTACTTGATTTACTTTATATATGCATGCCTGCACACTGCTATATACTATTACATGGGTCAGATGTTTTAGACACCCATGGTGGTGGCCCATTAAGAATTATCTCACACCCTCTCCATGGGTCGTCTGGTACGAGGAGTAGATTAAATGGTTTAAGGTTTTGAAAAAGGAAATAATATGACTTCAAACACTTAATTGCTTACTATTTAGGATGGATATCGGGATGCTTGGAGCAGTATTTTTTTTCTTTTACCTTGTCATACTTTTATGCCTATTATCATGTATCCATGTTTTCCAATTATCAAGTGGCATGAAATTACATCATCATTTTACCAGTTTAAATAGTTATTATTATTTTCATTTATCTATTGCATCAATTTTCTTCCAATGTTTATTGACATTACTTCCACTATTCACTATTCATTTATATTCCTTCTCTTGTGTTACCCTTTTCTAATGAGGGAATAGTATTCCCATGGACACACCCTAGGTCCTTGCTGCTAGTCAGAAGCCTCTAGAATTTGGGAAGATACGCTTGAGGTCATGTGACCCATTGGGCTTGGGGCACCTGTTAAGTGGCATCCGGGTCCGAGACGTCACAATAGATATTCTTATTATGAGGGAATTCACAAATATGTTTCTCAAAGAATTTTCTGGTCTTCCTCCTAGACACGATTTTTAATTCCCAATTGATTTTATACCTAGAGCATTGAAAATATCCAATAAACCATATAATATGGTTTTTTTTGGAACATGTGTGGCTAAAGAAACAACTATAGGAGAATCTAGAAAAAGGGTTTATACGCCCAAGTGCATCATCATGGGGTGAACCTGTCTTCTTTGTCAAGAATAAGTATGGGTCAATGCCCCTTTTCATAGGATATCCTGATCTCAAAAGTATCACAATAAAGAACTAGTATCCTTTAACATGAATATATTACTTATTCGATCAGCTATGTGGAGCACAATACTTCTCCAAGGTGAATATGCAGTCAGGATATTACCATGTAAGGGTAAAGGAGGAGGATATTCCCAAGAATAATTTTCATACATGGTTTGGGAACTTTGAATTCATACTAATGACTTTCATACTCACTAATGATACACCAATCTTCATGGACTTGGTGGATAGATTCTTTAGTGATTACCTCAAACAAAATCGGTGGTCTTTATAGATGATGTTGTAATATAATTCAAAACCATATAGGAGCATTTGGATCATCTAAGCACTATACTAGAGAAATTTTGAAAGGATAAACGACATGAAAAGTACACCAAGTGTGAGGCTTGGTTGAAGGAAGTCTCATTACTGGGTCATTTCATCACAATAAATGGTATATCTATGGATCCTTCCAAAAAATAAATTGTGGGATGGCTGAGGATAGAATCTATGAGGGATATCCATAGATTCTAGGGGATAGAAAGATATTAGCGTCACTTTTTTTGAAATTTCTTATGATTGTCACATCCTCTTACTAGGTTGACATGGAAAGCAATCATGTTTTCCTAGAATGATTAATGTGAAGAAAGCTTCATGGAGTTGAATAAGAGTCTTATCACTACCCCTATTTTCACACAACTTACATGTGGGGAGATTTATATGAACTTCAACGATGCTTCAAAGATGGGTCTGGGTTGTGTGTTGATACAGAATGACAGTCATTGCCTATGCCTCACGGATGTTGAAAATTCATGAGAAAAATTATCCCACAAATGATCTAGAGTTGGAAGCTGTAATATTTTCATTGAAAATATGGCAGAAATATTACATTGGGGAAAAGTGTGAAATATATACATAACAAAACAGTCTCAAATATATATTCAAACCAAATGATCTGAACATGTACCAATTATGATGGTTCGATTTCATCAATGATTATGAATTATCAATCCATTATCACCATAGGAAAGCGAACAAGGTGGTATGTGATCTAAGTAGAAAGGACCTAGTGATTCTATCTTTGATGAGAATTAAAAATGATCCAATCTTTTTAGATTTGATGAATATGGACATGGGAATCACATTGAAGGTAACATCATCATTCATTACAAAAAATTATTTCTCAACTGTCTCTTTTGGAAAGGTCAAGGGTGATAAAAAAGATAATTTTGTAATTTAAAAGAATGTGGAAGCTATAACAAAGGTAGATCCTCAAAGATCAATGTTAATGAAGAAGGAATTGTGAGATTTGGGTCAAGAATATGTGTTCTATCAATTTCAGAGTTAAAGAGGGAACTTTTGAATTATGAAAATAGTTCAAAATTTTCCATTCACTCTGAAAAAACAAAGTGTATCAAGATCTATGAAAAAATTATTGGTGGGAAAAAATGAAGAATGGGATCGCTGAATATACATCAATGTGCCTGGTATGTCAGTATGTGAATTATTAGATGAAAAAGTATAAATGGTTGATGAAACCATTACCCATACCAACATGGAAATGTGAGAAAATCACCACAGACCTTGTAACTAGATATATGGTGACATCCCAAGGAAACAATGTTATCTGGTTCTTTCTAGATCACCTTATAATGACTACACACTTCATTGAAATTCGAGAGGATTTATCACTAGATCAACTAGCACAGATATACATTAGAGAAGTGGTAAAGCTGCATGGTGTAACATTATTTATTGTATCTAATCAAGTTCCCAGATTCAACTATATTTTATGAAAGAGTCTCCAACATGATCTAAATGATATGGTGGACTTCTGTATAGCTTATCATCCTCAAACTGATGTCCAATCTGAGTTAACTATCCAAAAACATTATTACATGTTGAGAGCATTCTCAATGGACTTCAAAGGAGGATGGGATCAACAAATTTCTCTGGTTGAGTTCACTTACAACAAAAGTTTCCACTCAAGAATAGAAATGGATCCTTATAAAGACCTTTATGTGAATTTGTATAGAACACCATCATGTGGGGATGAATTTGGGGAGTGAAAACTTATAGGTCCATAAATGGTCGATGAAATGCTGGAGAAGTTTAAGACCATCCAGTATCACATCAAAGCATCATAGAGTCGACAAAATATCTATGTTGACAATAGTCTATGAGTCCTAGAGTTTGATGTTGGAGATATAGTTCTCATACACATATATCCATGGAAGGGAGTTATGAGATTTGGGTAGAATGGAAATCTTATTCCAAGGCACATAGTAACTTTTGAGATCCTTGTTTGCATTGGGGTAGTGGCCTATCAACTATCACTCCCGTCGAACACATCTTAAGTACATGATGTATTCCATGTGTCACACTTAAATAAATATATTCCTGACCCATCGTAGGTATTCAATCCATAGGTGGTACCATTTGGGAATGAACTCTCCAATTAAGGGAAGTCGGAGAAGATCTTAGATCGTAGGGAGAAATTTCTACAAAATAAGAAAATTCCCCTTGCCAAGGTGTTGTGAAGAAACCACATGTTTAAAGAAGAAACATTGGAACCATAGGAAGTGATGAGATAGAGTTACCCTCATCATTTTTAGTGTGGGAAAAGGAAATATCAGGGGTGGAATTTCATAAGGGGAGAAGGTTATAAAAACCTGATCATTTATGAATAAAATTCACATTATTTTAATGTCTTATTGATATAGAAAACACATTCACTATTTTTTTTATTTTTTTAAATGACCATTAAGTATCATTATCATTGATACTATATACATTTATCATTGATCACAAAACTAATATAAATACAAGGTATTAACTAATAATTTTGAAAAATAAAAAAGAGAGGATGGAATCACCCATTAGACTTGGGTCGTAAAAATCTCATTTTTTGAAGCTCAAAAACGAAGTAGTGTCACTAGGGATCACTATGGAATACGACCAAGATGAGATTCAACACATTAAGATAGAACAAAAACTATTTTAATAGAATTTCAAGTTAATAAAGATTACCACCTGGGAAAAGTTATCCAAGATTCCCTAAGATACTTTCACCATCGCACACCATACCCTTAAATCTTATGCGGGTGTTACAATGAGTTATTTAATAAGGTATTAGTTACTTATTCTGTAATTATTTTTTATAAATAAAAATATTATTCTATCAATTCCTTTATGAGAATAATCTTTCTTAAAAAATAATGGATTTGATAAATTGATTTTTCAGGTAAAAATGGTACTTTTGAGAAAAACATGCATTAGTATATTAAAGAATTATTATTTACATTATAAAAATATTCTTATAAATGAGGAATATATTAGTTCCTTATATGTAAATTATTAGGTAATCATTTTGATAAGAGTTATATTTTTATATGATAAATCAAAAAGTGTATTCTTAGTGAATTTATTTTAAGGAATTAATGAAATTTTTGAAATAATTTATATATTATTATATTATTATTATAAAATTATTTTTATTAAAATAAATTACTATATAATTTTTTAAGTCAAATTAAATTTTTTATTAAGGTTTAACATGTGTTTTTTTTCAAATCCCATCAATTTTTAAGAAATGTCGGTTCTCATTTTAAAAGTGAAAATTCTAATATTTAGAAATTTATGTAGATAAAATGAAAATTATTTTTTGAATGAGAATGTTAAAATTATCCAATGGTGATTTATTAATAATTTTCTATGATAATCGAATTTTTGGGTAAAAATTACATAATATATAAATATATAGTGTGTTTTAGGACATCTTAATGACCCAATAGTGATATAATAAATACCATAAAAGGTATATGAGGACAAATATATGCTTTAACTATAAAATAATTTTATTTTAGATTTATTTGATTTATTTTATAATTCCTTAGTGATTCCTCCAAACTGTATAATATATTCTATGCTTTTAAATTAATTTCTTTATAAATGTGACTCAACTCCACATAACCAAAGATTATATTTTAATATATTGTGCCCGTGGACTTATATAATAATGTTTTCCACTCATTTTTGTAATAAAACATCGAAAACCCCATAGTTTTGTTTTTGGTTTTGAATATTTTAGTGTGTAGTGTCTAAAGCCTAAATAATAAAGAATTTTCCCTATTTCCCTATAAAAACCCACCCTAGAACCCATTTTTCTTCACAAAAAATACTTGCTACTCAACCTCACTCATCTTTCCACTCCATAGAGTCCTCCAAGTCACCCCAATCTTCAAGTAAGCCTCTCTCAAACAATTGGGAACACACATCCATGTAAAGGATCCTAACTTTCCTTCCTTTCTTATTTTTGTCTATGTATCCTTATATTGTCATACCATTTCATTTTTCAATTACAAATTATGGGGTATTTTTTAACCACAAAATACTTACCATTTTATTTTTTTATGATTGAATAAATCTATCTATCTCATTAATACCTCCCATTTACACCTATTACGAGGCTGAAATTTAGTAAGAGGTATTCTATTTCTCCTCTTTCTTCAAATTTAATTCTTATGTTATTCCTTATATTTAAAATTTATTTATGTTGGGAAATTTATTTATAATACCACCTAATTATAAATATATTGAATATATGATGATATACCGATTTATCGTACTTCAACCATTTTTTTGAATTTTTATGTCATGTCATTATGCTATTGAAATTACACTGTGATTTTCCATGACAAAATCATCGTGTAGTGGATACCATGCCAATTTATCTATCAAGGGTATTCACCTTTAGAAACACATAATTATTGATTATATATTTTCATTAATTAATTATACATTACTTTATCATGGATTAAATGATGATGTTTAATAAATCCAAGTTATATGATCTATATGTAACACTTATGCTTGTGATTGAAATGATTATAAATGTGGACCCCTGATAGCACTCCAATGAATTGGGTAATGTTTAGTTTCATGTTATGTCATATAGGATAGGAGTTTACCTTATTATTTCAGGAAATGTTTCCACCATGTTATTATAGTGGTTAACTGATTCCATTATGTTTATGAATCTGTGTTTTAAATGTTTTCCACATTTTCTTATTATGATAATCATGTTATATCATGTCTTTATGTTCATGTTTCTCTTGTTCTCCATGGATATGCCTATTTCCTAACATTTATTATATTATTCATTTTATGCCTTGTTTACACACTTACTAGGCTCTAAATATCACCCTTTTCTTATCTCTGTCTTCAGGTTATCCCATGCAATGCTATGTATGAAGGAATTTTTTTGGCATGTAAAAGAAATTTTGAATTAGGTTGTTGTATTTTATGTCTTAAGTTGTCATGTAATGTCCCTAATCCCCAATGAAAATATACCTCTCAATAATTCAGGTTGTATTATGTGCATTTTTATAGAATAAGTCATGTCTAAATATGAAATAAAGAGAAGGGTTGTTATATTTTCCCATGTCTATGTACCAATAAACATGCTCATATATAAGAATATCCATTGACAAGTTAATTTTGTGGTGTTTGAATTAGTGGATATGACCTCATGAAAACCCTTCATGGAGATCATGAAGTGATAATATAATTATATGAAGTATCATTTAAATTAATAATCTAGTATTTTAAAGTCCAAAATCACCATTTCCCTATAATTTTGGTGTATTTAGACCATAGAATATAGTTTTTTGAGTATCTCAATGTTATATTTAGGTTACCATTATCATGGGGTGATAATAAAACCCATTCATGCAGTAAATAATCAAAGGAAATTGTTACATAATTATTGTAATAGTAAATTAGATAAATTATATTGATATGACATATATATAAAAGGTGTGTTTTATTAAGAACAATTACGTGATAATATTTTTTCTAGGTGTCATAAAAATGTACTAAAAATAAAATAATGGTGTGATGATATAAAACATTTCATTGTTTTCATTGTGTAAACCATGACATAGTGATGTTGACAATGACATGGTTTACAACATTTTGATACATGAGTTAGATGATAACACATATTTTCCATTTTTCTTGTAAATTATTAATTTTAAAATATCGATATTGTTTGACCATCATATGAAGCAGTTTTAAGAAGTGATGATGATGGAAAATGAAATTTTTATGGATTTAAATTTATTATTATTTTTGGATAAGATGTTATAAAACATTTTTAATGTTCACATTTTATTATAAAATATTTATAAAATACCTGGATTATCAAGGAGTATCCTAGCTACCTATAAAAGGATATTTCACCCATACTATAGGGATTAAATATCATTGTGATTATAGAGACTTCATGTAAAAGATCCCATTTTCTCATGTTTCTCTTTATAATTTAATACAAAGGATAGAGAATACTAAGGATTGAAGGAAGATCTTCACAAGAATTGGGATATTTACACAACCCCTAGACAGCCAATGAGGAATGTATATTTTACATAATTTTGAATTATCTAGGTCAACCATGTCTGGAAAATAGCAGAAATATAATATCTTTATAGAAATGTTATGAAATCATCATTTTTAGTTAAAATTAATGGATTCATCCTATTCAAAATATTAATTCTCATTGATTATTTATACTGTGATGGGGAATGGGTTGTCCCATCCAAAAAACAATGATTAGTATTAGATCTTATTTCATTACATTTGGAAAGGGTTTTTTAATAGGTGAAGTAACTATAAAAATATGGTTTTCCTGAATCATGTTGTTTTTATTTAAAATGGTATTGTTTTATGAAATATTTTTAGGACAAGATGTATTTTGTGAAAAAAAATTTATTATAATCATTATAAATTCACTTATTTGATAGTGATTTGATTGTAATGGGTTTCTAAATTTATATCAACATGAGATGAGAATAATATAAGCATGGATTTTTTTTATGACACTCGTTATTTATATCAAAATATGGTTTCTATGAGAAAATCATGATGTGGTTGTGGAAAAAACACCATGGATTCAAAAACCAAGACTTCTAAAGGATCTATTCAAAATCGAAAATACCTTAGGAAAACCACCATGGCTTCCCTTGGAATGTGTTTTCACACAAAATAAATAACCTCAATGGTTCATTTGAAAAAAAATTTGGTTTTTTAATTTCTAAATATGTCATTTATTTCAATTTTAAAAAATCCACACTCTAATGGGCCGAAATCTAAAGGGGTATTTGAACCATGAAAAAACTATTTCCATGGATGTGATCTTTGTTTTATGTGGATTTACACATTTTCCTATTTTTAAAAGGTTTTTATATAATTTAAAATAGTTATAATATAAAATAGTTTAAATATATTTTTAAATTTTACTTACTCAAAATGGCTAGAAGGTCGTTTTTTATGGATAATCCCCTATTTAATGGTTGAAGGGGGCCCGAATATGACCCGTAAGACAAAGGCACAAGGCCCGATATGACCTGGAATACATGAAATAGAGGCCAAGAAGCATACAAGGCCAAATACATGACCCATAGGACCAACCCACTAGAACTACCCCTCCCCAACTTCTGCATCATTGATCGCCTTGCTCCCCACCTTGTATTGCTGATCGGCTAGCATTGCCTCGTACAAAGCTACACAGTGTCTGGTCCTAATGGCAGTTGTCAAACCCTCTCATTCTTCAAATCCGGTTATCTCTGCATCTGGTGACTGCTGCTCTTGTTGCACAGATCCTATTCTGGGGCCTACTCTATGTGAACTGTGCTACACCATTGTCTTTTTGTGGACTGAAGGCCTTTGATGGCCCGAAGGACTTGACACCCATAGGCCCAAACCGGTGGCTTGAAGGCCCAAATCGGGTGAATTGTTCTGACTGCTACAGTACCGAATAGTACCTTCTATAGTACCACTACAGTACCTACTAATGTACTACTACAGTACCCTGGAAATTCTCATCCATCTAGTTTTGATCCCGGGTCTCTTGGATGCCATGGTGTATCCCTTAACACTCAGTTACGGGCTCATTTTTTTATATTCTACTTGAATTTGTAAATGAAATTGACATAATAAAGACCTTATTTTAAAATTAAATTAACTAATAAAACATAATTTTATTGGATTTTTATTATGGATTAAATCATGGAAAATATAAGATATAGATTTTATGTAAAAATCATACATACAATATGAAATGATAATATGATTATAAATGTTTTCATAAATATCTCATTCCTTGAAATATAAACGAGTTTAAATTAAATTCCATTCCAATGATGAAATATAAAATGATCAGTTTTGTGATAATGATATAAATTCTTTATAATTATATATCATGTGATTTCCATAAATAATTTCAAAATTATTAAATATTTACATTTATTTAATTATGAAATTATCATTAAATTGTATCCTGTGATAGAGATTATGAAATGTTAATTTATATAATTTATTATATTTTTTTATTCAGAAATATAAATTTTATATTATGAATGGAAGTATTATTTAGTTTAAATTATTATTATTATTCGTATAAATGAAATACCATGCATTTAAGTAGTTATATTCTATATAAAACATATAATTTTGTTATATCAAAACATAGAAATGATTTTTGAAAGGGTTATGATCAGGAAAGAAAAGGTTGATTATGATTTATACATATTAGGTGTTAAAACTATACTAGAATTAATCTCTAACATGTGTATCCATCCATTGATAAAAAATATTCGGTTGTTACACACCGAATCCTGTTTTATGGAACTGTTTTTCATCTAACTCCATTTGAATATCATACAAATGATCACGTTGTAAGGGATCAAATAGTTTAATAGACTTGGGATAATAGATACATTCGTGATACTCACATAAAATTTGAAATCATGAAATACAACATATAATTATTTTAAGAAATTTATTATTTCTTATAGTATATAATTAAAATCATTCGTAGACCCCTTCATGGTATCATGTTGAAATAAAAACATATTAAAGGGTGGGATCAAGTGCTCCATAAAGGAAGGTGTAAAATAAAATCTATCATTGAATAAATAAATCATGAATAATATATAAGAAAAAATAATAATCAATAATGATATATATCTAATATAATGAAATGAGAAATATATCCATGGATGATATGAAAACGCAACTTTTCATATGGATAAAAATAATTTGTTTCATAATGAAATAATTCTTAATCCTAGAAATCAAAATATTTTTATCGAGGCCTGATGCCAAGATATCATTGATAAATATGTAAGGCATTCTCCAAATACCCAAACTAATCTGGCTTATGAGACCTTCTAATGCATTAATAGGCTATAAAAACCCCCCACCCATCCCAAATTAAGTCCTATTAATTCATAATATTAAATAAATGAATAAATAATCAATAAATAATCAACACTAAATTCATATTAAAAAACTATCATATTAAATGTTAATATTATCCCTAGTGAATAACTAATACAACATGGTCATAAGATATCTAGTGAAATATGGTTTATGGTATTAATAAATTATATCCCCCATTAAAAATAAGATTAATCAATGTATAGAGATATATATGAAAATAATTTTTAAAGAACATTTGGACACCCATTTGAAAACATGAGAAAAATAACCTTTCCTTTTGATAATTTTTTGGAAAAAAATATTTTTTTGGATATTTTTTACAAATTTTGATATCATTTTTATGGAATTAATGAAACATATAATGCATAAGTGTCTTGAAATTAGATAATTTTTAAATATTATACTATTTTTTTATAATTTCAACAATCATTGAGCATATTATTTAAATGTTTCTATTGAGATATTAAATAAACATATTTCCACCGCTCGGATTTATAAATATTTAATGAATTAATATTTTAGTGATTTTCAATTAAAATACAATACTCCTATATTGTTTTTTATTTTATAGATTTCAAAAAATAATTCTTTTATTAAAATATCATATTTTAATTGTGATCAAATTTTTATGGAGTTATTGTCTTTATTAAAATCATATTTTTATAAATTTGACTAAATCTAAAAATTTATATGCCTTTTAGGTATGCTACTAAGTTATATGATTCTGGTACAACTAATTAATTCCACTAATAGTCCCCCTGCTACTTTATTACATTTGACTTCCATCAGTGCTGCATATGTCTCCTTCTACCACTTAAAAAATCTAAATCAGTTTAGTGTGATGTATACTGCTTCCACTAGAAAAAATATGATACCATTAGGGATGACCACTAATCATCCCCATGATACCACTTTCTTCTACCATTACCACCAACAAATTTTTTTACCACCATATTTTCTCTAAATCTATCATCGACATGTGAAAATTTCACCCCCTCTGCTACCTCCTGCACCCTTTTTCTACAATAAACATCATGACATCGTTCCCTCACATTCATGCTACTGTCCCCCCTTTTTTATTAACCATGGATCTCTCTGAATATCTGATACTAACAATTCATACCTATTCACCCAAATTAGAAACTAAGCTTGTGATTGATTATTTCTGATAAATTTGGAATTATTATGTAATAATATTTGGAATAAATTGGAGAACCAACCCAAAAATGAATAAATTAGAGATTATGAATCATCTGAAGTTGTGAATAAGATCAATGAGGCACCATTGTGTTTGACTAGTTGAGGAAGAACCCAACGTTGATCTATTTATTAATGAAAATGCACATTTTAAATTCATAAGGAATCTAATTGAGTTTTGTTATTGACAAACCTTCCACATGTGTCGTTGTGGTTGAAGAACTATAAACATAATATCAATTATTTGATAATTATTGAATTAGATAACCTCAAATCGTCACCACTAAAGGAGGATAACCCATGATAAATGAAAAAATCCTTTGATCATGATATAGTTTTCTCGAATGAGACAGAGGTTTCGAACCAGATAAGGGAGATCATATCAATATGATGGGTTTAAGATCACATCAATTGAAGATTAATATCATTTTTTCATTGGATTAAATTTTTTTAAATTTACATATGATCTTTGATGAAAATGATGGGGCTCTAAAACTTTACAATTCCATGGTCATTGTTCTGAAAGAGGTCACACTATGTTCTATCTAAAATGATCAAATGTACTTTCAATTTTCCATTCTGTTTTTATTAATCCAAGTCAACCAAATTTTTCTAAATGAATAACTATTTTTAATCTTTCCCCTTGATACCACATAAGCTAGACAAGCCTAAACAACAAGTACCAAGACTATTTGAGCCCAGTTAAGGTAAACTGGAAATGGATAACGATGTTTGAAGGTAAGAGATTCATTTTCTAGAAAATTAATTTTTTTATGGGATAGACTAAATAATCCCATAACAAGGTTAAGAATAATAAAACCCAAAAAAATATTTTCAACTCATTTGTGTCCTAAAATATATAAATTATTAAATATTATCCTAAAGTAGATATGTTTGACATCTAATATTTTTTCTATTTTTCTTGATAAATTGTGATATTTAGTTGTGTGGTAAAGTTATCTTGATATTAGGAATTACCGAGAAAATTTGATGGTAGGCACATTGTATTATGGTAGGATGGATTCTTTTAATAGGACTTCAAAGAATTCTAGTGAAATGAACCATAGAGAAATACACATGGAATTTATTTTATATTATTTCATCACATCACCACATTTATTTTTTAATTTTATAATAATAGGATCAAACCATAATCTATACTGTTTATTCCAAAATGGCATTAATTTACCATTCATGTAAATGGGTTGCATCATTGAACCCCCGAACATGGGAGGAAACTCATATTCTATTATCTCATACCCCATTTATCACGCTTTTTATTTTGAGCTCATTTTCATAAATACATGTTGTTCATTTTTCAAATTTATTTGTGTTTTGATCCTCAACCTTCAGATATTAAGGTATAACTTATGATTTCATAACTAGGAGTAAATATCCAATGCTTCTTAATGATCCAAACCCCATTTTGATCATCATCAACTTCTTGCTATTGTATAATAATGGTAGTATAAGTGCTGATGTGAGAGAATAAGCACCAAGGGATGTTTTTTTTTCACTCTTTCCCCTTAATATCCATTCCATTATATTATTAAAACAATAAATGAAGTATATATGAGGGGTTGTGTGATTGATGATCTTAGAGAGATCACATTTATAATGAATGGATTCATGGTAGAATTAGTTTCATTGGCGGATATATTTACTTGGAAGAGTATTTATGTTCTAGATATGTGTAGTAGTTTATCAATTTGGGTTGTAGATTTCGGTTCCTTCGGAGATCAAGCATGCTCGTAGTGAGGTTAAGAAATTATTTAATCCATATGATATTGGAATAATTTTTGGGGGATGTGAAATTTGACTTATTAGTTTTTTCACATTTTATAATGTGTTATACTATAAAAAATGAATGTTAAAAACCCAAAATTGAAGTAAAATAAATTTTTTAATCAAATTTCACTATTATTTTATTATATAGTTTAATATATAAACGAGGTTGAGTCATAATTTCATTATTGGGTTAAGGAATGAAAAAATTATAATATACCGATGATGAAATATCATTCTATCATTTAGTGATTAATATTTATCAATAGTTATTTGTTATGAATGAAGTAGACCAAATGAGTATGATAAAACACTAATAATCTTATGAAATATTTTTAGGAATTACCTAATAAGAAAAAATAAATCAATAAAAAAATATAAAATAAATTATAGTTTCCAATATTTGAGCAAGAAATACACATTAAACAACTACTAGAGAATCAAGTTCAAAATTCTAAAACTTTTCTGGAGAGATGAAAAAAGATGGATCAGTAAAATACTAATGAAGCTTGAAAACTATTAAAGATAATTTTTCTTGTTATTTATTTGTTGCTTTTTTGATTTCTTAGTTGTCTAATTATCCTTAAATAAATAATCATATTGATGAATTACATGGTATCCAGTCAATTTCCATGTAAAACATTAATAATGAGGTGTTGTATTTTAATGAGTAGCTGGAGGAGGTTAACTACATCCCTTTTTATAACGACCCATACATTACATATATTGTTAAAACTTTAAAATTGAAGCATACTTATTACAACATATAACAAAACCATGGAAGGATCGTATAATTATAGTGTCATTAAAAATTGGGAAACATAAACAACTGGTTCATAAAGCGTCTACACTGTCTCCCATTTATTTCATCATATCTATAGTCCCTTTTGGCATATCTTACTTAATAAACTTCTTCCTAGCCTGGGGAAAGAAAACATACAAAAGGGTGTGCTCAAATGCTCAGTAAGGGTAAACAAAAGAAAAAAATCAATCACATCATGAACATAACATTTTGGCAATCTTAACCTACAAAAGAAATCATAATTTCATACCATGGGATAAATCATAGAACTGAAATGCAATCCCAATAATCATAATATAAAACATGAAACTTTGTGGCATACACACATAATCATAGATAATCATTTCTTATTAGTCATGACTCATTGCCAAGATTTTCCTAGTGGATAGAGTCTATTTCTGAACCAAGTTCATTCCTCGTTTCAGTCCTGTTTCACTGAACTGGATTAACCTGCCGTTCCAGCCATGTCTATCTCATGAGATATAAAATCATTACCCAATGCATTGAAGGGAGATATATTTCCCACCCATCTCATAATGACACCATTCTTATGTGGCCACAAAATCATAAATCATACATCATAGCATAACCCATGTAAATAAAATGGGATTCTTAAACATCGTGACATCATAAAACAATTCATATAAGATAAAGGAATTCATAAAAATAATTCCATCACAACATAATAAAATCAATGTAATAATAGGGATAGAAACATAACCCTATATTATATTAGATGGAAAATAATTTTGATAACACACTTGAACTCCATTCTTGAGGAAAATATCCTTTCTACTTCAAAAACAATTTTTATTTCTTAACATGTCATACAATTATAAACTACAATAATTTGATTAAAAACAAACTTGAAAACTTGTAAGGGAAGATTCTTGGAAATAATTTTTTTAAAAATCCCTTCATGCCATATAAGTTAAAAAAACATTCTTCTCTTACTTTTGTCGGAAACATTAAAAAGTATATCGTACGAAAAAAGACAAAAGATTCCTTTCATATCTTTTAATAAAAACTCACCGAAGGGTAGAATTGGATATAAACAATTGTAGAAGGATTTAAATATTACATATTGATGAAACATGGATGTGGATGATAAAATACACACCAGTAAATTCCAAAGTATAAACAATCTCGGATAAAAATGAGATTGTGATATTTCCCTTACCTTAGGACTAATTTGCTTCATAAGTGTCTGAAACTCCTGTATAATGATTTAAATAATGTTATTGACTTATTCTAGAATCACAATTATTGTTATGATATCATATATGATCATATTCCTAGCTTCATATTAGTAATATTTCATTACTACTTGTTATTCGGGTGTTTATTACTTTTTGTTCTTATGCGTGTTATGTCGAATAAATTCTTATTCTTATCTTTATGTAATATATACCTCATTTCAATAATGTTATTAGTGTAATATATATCATATTCATTCATTAAATTCATTTATATAATCATTATGCAATGAAGATCATGTAGAATGAGTCGTATCACATCATGGAGACGGTATTCCGTACGTAAGCACGAGTGATTATATCATTCCCATGATCATGGAATTGTATTGGAGTGTATGTATACTATTTCATAATCAATATAACTTTACAATAATCATATATAGTTATTATTTACACAATCATACCCATCCATATAATGTGGTGGGGGAAAATAGATTACACCACGGCGTGGAGACGGTATTCCGTACGTACGCACGCATGGTGATTTAATTTTCCTTAGGATGGATAGATGGTTAAATAGGGTTGTTTCATACTTATAATAACATATAGGTATATTAGTGATACTGATGTTATTATTTCATAATTGAACAACTAAAGAAGAATAAGTGGAAGAAGAAATAAAGTTGAAATATTTAGTAACGGACATTACCTCTTCTTTGAAGCACCACTTTGAGACCTCCTTTTAGGGCACTAAAATTGGTCTTTGAAGAAGAAAAGAACCTATAGAATGTCTCTAGGGAAGTGGAGAGGAGAAATTGGCAGGTTTTGTTCGAGGTTGAAGGCTCAAAGTGGTGTAAGGAAGAGAGGGAGGAGGTTCCCTTTTGTAAGGGAGGAGAGGGCCACCTTTGGAATAACAAAAAATATTATTTTATTATAAAGTCATTCGGTTTTTAATAGCTCCAAATTTATATATCTCGAAGCTAAGGTAGGTATGGGTCGAAATCCTCTCAACCGATAGAATTTAGACAAGTTTACGTCATTATATTAACCTTATCTTTTAGTTTTAACTCTTAGTTAATTAGATTGACATTTACCATGTCACTTTGTATTTTTATATTATATAGTTAATAACCTTACCATATACAAACAAAAGACCACCATGTGGTCCATTAATGATACACTTATCATGATATAAGTATCTTGGCCGACCCTTAGATTTTTAGGAATAACATAACAATCAATAATATAATATTTGTTTTAAAAACTATTTTTTTTCAATTTTGACACTAATTAGTAATTTATTTTTGTGAAAATCATAACAGAATGATTAATTCGAAATAAGTTAATTAAATCAATAATACAATGTCATATTAACCTATAAAATTAATTTAATTCATAAAAACTCTCAAATTACTTTTATTTGGGTATTTATTACATCAATTATGTCAATATTTCTTTAATAAGATAATTACTGCATTATCTTTGTTTCATAAATAAATTAACTTATTTAATGACTAAAAATTAAAAATAAAATACCATTATGTAGGAAAACATTTTATCTTTCTAATGAATATTTATAGTCGAATTTATCATATGTATAACCCTATATTAATAATTATTTACTTATTAAACTATGATTTTAACTATTTTAACCCTTCTTTAAATAAATTAATAATAAATGTCCTAATCTAATCCAAGTGGGCCTAAATGGTCATATTTTATTTCTAAGGTTGTTTTTTGGTCGAATTAAACTTATCCAATAGAATTATGACATGTGTTAGGGTAATAATAATATCATTTTTACCCTTAATTACCCTATCTACTTTTAACCATGGTAAATAAAAGTAAAAAGTTACTCTTCACCAAAAAAAATGTCATCTCATTGAACCACATTTTAGCTACTGACATCAATCGTGTCTCTCGGATTTTTGAAATTCCACTCACAGAAGAGGTAAAATTATGTTTTATGTAAATTTGCAAATTCTCATAGGAGATGGCTAAAAGACGGTGAAAAGTTCAATAAAATTTTTATATATCTAAAATTATTATAAAATTACTTCAATGAATTATATTGAACTTATATAGGTATTATGTATCAATTTTGACCTCAAATAAATTTAAATAAAATAAATAATTATTTAAATAAAAAGTCGGTTTTTAAATAGTAACATAGTGTTTTCACTATTCATCAAAAATTGAAGGATTCCAGAAAAATACCAAAATTTCACCGTAGGATAATTTCGATATTCCGAATCCAAAAATGAATTCCATTTTGAAAAATAAAATTTAAAAAATTTCAAAAAAGTCATTATTACTATTCAAAACGGCTAGTTTTTATAATATTTTGATAGCATATCGTTGTTTAGTGAAACTCGGTATTGCGTACGACGCAAGCTATTGAGGAAGGCAACTGTTGCATGTAAACAAAGCCAAGCTAGTGTTGTGTGTAGTGAAATATTCCTTTGATGATTTATATAACATAAAAACAAAATATTTCTCATAAAAGTCTTGGGTGTTACATTCTACCCCCCTTAAAATGGCTTTTTCCCTCGAAATTCGTCACTTTGTAACAAAAAGATGAGGATACCTCTCCCTCATCATATCCTCAAGCTCCCATGTAGATTCTACTAATTGGTTGTTTCTCCATAAAACTTTCACCAATCGAGTGGTCTTGCTCTGTAAGGCTTTTTCACTACAATCTAGAATCTATATTAGATGTTCTTCCTAAGAAGGATCTTGCTCCAGTGGTACAACTTCTGAGCTGAGTACATGTAAAGGATCAGGTATGTACTTTCTCAAGAGAGATACATGGAGCACATCGTGAACTTGAGAGAGATTCGGTGGAATCTCCAATCGGTAAGCTACCATTCCAACATGATCCAGTATTTCAAATGGACCGATATATCTACGGCTCAACTTCCCCTTCTTTCCAAATCTCATGACCCTCTTCTTGGGAGATATTCGTAAGAACACTTTATCACCAACTTCAAACTCTAGGTCATTTCTTCGGTTGTCATCATAACTTTTCTATCGACTCTAAGCTACTCATATGTTTTGTTGAATAGATCAGACCTTTTCTATCATCTCATCATCAAGATCAGGTCCTAATATCTTTTTTTCTCTAACTTTATCCCATCATGTTGGTGTCCTACATTTCTTTCCATAGAGAGCTTAATAAGGAGCCATCTGAATACTGGAGTGAAATCTATTATTATAAGAAAATTACACCAAAGGTAGGTGTTGATCCCAACCACCTTTTAAATCTATATAGAAAGCTCTCAACATATCTTCTAGAGTTTGAATTGTCCTCTCAGACTGACTGTCTATCTGAGGATGATAAGCAGTGCTGAAACTCAACCCTGTATCCATAGTATGCTGAAGACTTCTCTAGAACATTGAGGTAAACCTCGGATCCCGATCAGATATAATAGAAAGTGGTACTCCATGCAATCTTACCACTTCCTTTACATATATCCTGGAAAGCTGATCTAGAGAGAAATACTCTCTAATAGCAATGAAGTGTGCAGAATTTGTAAGACGATCAACTATGACCCAGATAGCATTATTTCTTTTGGATGTTTTAGGAAGTCCGGTGAAAAAGTCTATAGTGATGTTTTCCCATTTCCATTCAGGTATTGGTTCCGGTTGCAACATCCCCTTAGACTTTTGTCTCTCAGCTTTAACTCGCTGACAAACCAAGCATCGAGAGACATATTTAGCAACATCTCTTTTCATGCCATCCCACCAGAAGTAATCTTTCAGGTCCCTATACATCTTCGTGCTTCCCAGATGAATAGTTAATGAAGAACTATGAGCCTCATCTAGCTTCTCCTTCTTTAATTCTGGGATGGGAGGAACACAAACCCGATTCCTGAACATTATTATCCCATCACAATCAAGGTTAAATTCAGGAACATTTCTCACATTCTATTGTAACTCTACATCTTCTTTCTATGCCTCTTTAATCTTCACATGTATAGATGGGTGAACATTCATTTGAGAAAGATACGATTTTTTCCCTTTCATTATAATTCCAAGATCCATCCTTTGTAAATCCATAAATATTGGATCTTTTGTGATCCTCATCATGGATAAACTGGCATGGTCTTGTCGACTTAATGCATCTGCCACCTTGTTTGCTTTCCCAGGGTGGTATTGAACTGAGTAGTCGTAATCCTTAATCAGCTCCAACCATCTTCTTTGGTGCATATTCAGCTCATTTTCTGTGAATATATACTTTAAACTTCTATGATTAGTATAAATGTCACACCTTTCTCCATAAAGATAATGCCCCCAAATCTTTAATGCCAAGATTACTGAAGCTAACTCCAAATCATGAGTTGTGTAATTTTGCTCATGGTTTTGCAGCTGTCATGAGGCATAAGCTATCACCATATGATTTTGCATAATAACACACCCCAATCCCTTCTTGGATGCATCACTGTAGATCACCAACCTTTTTCCACTACAAGGAAGTGTGAGCATAGGTGCACTGGATAAACTTCTTTTAAACTCCTTGAAATTCCCATCACATTCCTCCGTCCAAACAAACGTAACTCCATTCCGAGTCAACCTAGTGAGTGGATTAGATAATCGTTAAAAATCAATCAAAAAACGTCGATAATATCTATCCAAAACAAGAAAACTTCGGGTCTCAGTTACTTTTGTTGGTCTCGACCATCTTTCGATAACCTCTGTTTTTGCTGGATCCACATATAACCCCTCTTTTGAGATTATGTGACAAAAAAATGAATCTTTTTGAAGCCAAAATTCACACATGGTAAATTTGGAATAAATATTCTCCTTTCTTAGGGTCTTTAATACAATTATCAAGTGATCTTCATGTTCTTCCTTTCTCTTTGAATATACAAGAATACCATCTATAAAGACTACCACAAACTGATCAAGACTGTCTCTAAAGACTCTATTAATCAGATCCATGAAGATAGCAGGGGAATTAGTAAGACCCTGTGGCATCACAATAAATTCATAGTGTCCATACCTTGTACGGAAAGCCTTCTTTGGTATATCCTCCCTTTTGACCCTTAATTTATGATACCCTAAACGAATATCAATCTTGGAAAAGTATTGAGCTCCGCGTAGTTGGTCAAATAGTTCATCAATGCATGGGAGAGGATATTTTTTCTTGATAGTTATCTTGTTAAGTTCTCGATAATCAATGCAGAGTCTCATTGATACATATTTCTTCTTAACAAACAGAACAGGTGCTCCCCAAGGTGACGCACTAGGGCGTATGAATCCTTTATCATGATTCTCTTGGAGTTGCTTATTCAATTCCTACAACCCAATTGGGCTACTCTATAAGGTGTCTTTGAAATTGGTAAAGCACCCGGTACGAGTTCTATTGAAAACTCAACTTCATGATTTGGTGGAAGAGCTGGCAATTACTCCGGAAAGACATCGTCAAAATCCCGTACAATGGGAATATTCTTAATCGTGAGTTTCTCTCCAGCCAATTGAGATAATTAACCCTCATTTAGTGGAATCAAGACCCATAAGATGGAAGAAATTTCCACTGGAAGGTTATGTTCATCCTTGCATCGATAGACGATCATAGATTGATCTGGAATATGAAATGTGACTTCCCTTCATTGGAAAATGATATGAGCTCCTTATAAAGAAAGCCAATCCATGCCAAGAATCACATAAAATTCCACAATAGGAAGGATCAAAAGATTTGCAGGAAGAACATTCCCACAAACTTCAATCGGGGAAGATTTATAAACATTTGATGCGACTGTTGTGCCACTAGAAGTTGTCACATCTAACTCAACATCTAATTGTTGAGGTAATATGGTGATAACCATAGAAAATTCTTCAGAACTAAAAGAGTGGGTGGATCCAGAATCAAATAAAACATTTTCTACATTAGAGTGGATGGTATGTGTACCTCTCACCACTTCGTTGTCGTACTCCACATCGCCAATAGTAATTGCATGTGACTTTCCTTTTCCTTTGGCCTTAAGATTTTATTGACTTCGATCATCATCATCAACCCTCAGATCTGGGCATTGATTGGAATAATGCCCCATCTCCTTGCACTTGAAACATTGAAGTGTATTAGGTTCATTATGTGTATCCCTTCCTTTGTTTGCATCATTAGACATCTTCTTACCATTATTTCGACATTCAATTGCGCGATGACCTTATTTTAAACACTTATAACATTTTCTTGTCCCCTTAAGACAATTTCCTCCATGTTTCTTTCCACACATTGAGAATAAGGGAAAACGCATCTTATTTTTAGTGTGGTCTTTAGATTTTCCTTTGAATTCCATTTTCCTCTTCTTATCAAACCCATGTTACTGATGGGTTACACCAATATCCATCTCAACCGTGAGAGCACATCGAACAATTTCCTCGTAGCTATTGAAGTCCCTTTTGGCTAACTCCCTTCAATGACTTGGTTTTAAGCCACTAAATAATCGATTGATCTTACTCTCAGGTTAGATAATAATACCATAAGCATACCTTGCATGTGTTGTAGAATTTGCTTCATAGGTACCAACAGGTTCATCATCCTTTTTCTTCAGTTCATGAAACTCTATCTCCATATTTGTTCGGAGAATACGAGGGAAGTACTTATTGAAAAATAAGTTCTTGCACTTGTCCTATTCCATGGACTCAATTTCATCCCTTTGCCTCATATTCTTAAAAAGATTACACCATTGATCAGCATCTCCTTCCAAACAATACACTGATAAGATGACTTTATCATGTTTAGAACATTGAAGAACTGAAAATATCTCTTCAGTAGTACTAATCCATTTTTCAGCCACTAATGGATCAGTAGACCTGCTGAATGAAGGTGGATGCTGCCTCATGAAGGATTCAACAGAATGTTGCTCCTTCCTTTTCTCATTTGGAAGTCATGCATGATTCATATCTTGAGAAATTTGTGTGAGAATGGATACATGATTTTTCATTCCAGCTCCCATAACGTTTGGTTTCTCAGGGGGACAATCATTGCATTTCCCGTCACATTCCGCATTAACACAATTTCTTCAGGTTCCAGCCATTGACTAAAACCAAGAATAATAATGTGAGAAACACTAATTATAATAGGAAAACCACATAATCAAGAATAAAATTTCATACTTAAGGTCTTATCATATGTTGTTCATGGCCATTTCTAAAACACTAAGATTGTGTTCTATTCTTAGACTTGTCCTTAGGATTCTTATTAAGGCTTTCACATCCTAGTTTTCAAAGGTTGACTATACCTTTCCTATGATACCAACTATAATGACCCATACATTACATAAATTTTTAATACTTTAAAATTTATCCATACTTATTACAACATATAACAAAACCATGGATGGACCGTATAGGTATAGTGTCTTTAGAATCTGGGAAACATAAAGAAACTGGTTCATAAAGCAACTACATTGTCTCCCATTTATTTCATCATATCTATAGTCCCTTTTGGAAAATCTAACTTAATAACCTTCTTCCTGATCTAGGGGAAAGAAAACATACAAAAGGGTGAGCTCAAATTCTTAGTAAGGGTAAACAAAAGAAAAAAATCAATCACATCATGAACCTAACATTTTGGAAATCTTAACCTGCAAAAGAAATCATAATTTCATACCATGGGATAAATCATAGAAGTGAAATTTAATCCCAATAATCATAACATAAAACATGAAACTTTGGGGAATACACACATAATCATAGATAATCATTTCTTATTAGTCAATACTCATTTCCAAGAATATCTTAGTGGATAGAGTCCATTTCTGAATTGAGTTCATTCCTCGTTTCAGTCCTGTTTCACTGAACCGGTTTAACCTGCCATTCCAACCATGTCTATCTCATGAGATATAAAATATTTACCCAATGCATTGGAGGGAGATATAGGTCCCACCCATCTCATAATGATACCATTCTTATGTGAGCCACAAAATCATAAATCATACATCATACCATAACCCATGTAAATAAAATGGGATTCTTAAACATCGTGACATCATAAAATAATTCATATAAGATAAAGGAATTCATAAAAATAATTCCATAACAACATAATCAAATCAATGTAATAATAGGGATAAAAACATAACCCTTTTATTATCTTAGATGGAAAATAATTTTGATAAAACACTTGAACTCCGTTCTTGAGGAAAATATCCTTTCTACTTCAAAAACACTATTCCTTTCATAACATGTCATACAATTACAAACTAAAATAAGTTTATTAAAAATAAACTTGAAAACCTGTAAGGGAATATTCATGGAAATAATGTTTTAAAAATCCATTCATGTCGTACAAGTTAAAAAAACATTCTTCTCTTACTTTTGTCAGAAACGTTAAAAATTAAATCGTACGATAAACGACAAAAGATTCCTTTCATATCTTTTACTAAACACTCACCGAAGGTTAGAATTGGATATATTCAATTGTAGAATGATATAAATATTACATATTAAGGAAACATGGATTTGTATGATAAAATACTCCCTAGTAAATTCCAAAGTATAAACAATCTCGGATAAAAATCAGATTGTGATATTTCCCTTACCATAGTTCCAATTTGCTTCGTAAGTGTCTGAACCTCCTGTATAATGATTTAAATAATGTTATTGACTTATTCCAGAATCATAATTATTTTTATGATATCATATATTATCATATTTTTAGCTTCTTATTAGTAATATTTTCATTACAACTTGTTATTCAGATGTTTATTACTTTTTGTTCTTATGCGTGTTCTGTCGATTAAATTCATATTCTTCTCTTTAGGTTATAGATAACTCATTTATATAATGGTATTAGTGTAATATATATCATATTAATTCATTAAATTCATTTATTTAATCATTATGCAATGAAGATCATGTAGAACGAGTCACATCACATCGTGGAGACGGTATTCCGTACGTACGCACGAGCGATGATATAGTTCTCATGAACGTGGAAGAGTATTGGAGTGTATGTATACTATTTCAGAATAAATATCACTTTACAATAATCATATATATTTATTCTTTACACCATCATACCCATCCATGTAAGGTGGTGGGGGAAAATAGATTACACCACGGCGTGGAGACGGTATTCTGTACGTACGCACGCATGGTGATTTCGTTTTCCGTAGGATGGATAGATGATGAAATAGGGTTGTTTCATACTTATAATAACATATCAGTATATGAGTGATACTAATTTTATTACTTTATAATTAAAAAACTACAGAAGAATAAGTGGATGAAGAAATAATGATGAAAGAATTGGTAACAGACATTACCTCTTCTTTGAAGCACCTCTTTGAGACCTCCTTTTAGGGCACTACAATTGGTCTTTGAAGAAGACCAGGACCTCTAGGATGTCTCTAGGGAAGTGGACATGAGAAATTGGTAGGGGTTGGCCGAGCGTGAAGGCTCAACGGGGTGTGAGGAATAGAGGGAGGAGGTTCCCTTTTATAAGGGAGGAGAGGGGCACCTTTGGAATAACAAAAAATGTTATTTTATTATAAAGTCAAATTCGGTTTTTCATAGCTCGAAATTGACAGATTTCGAAGCTAAGGTGGGTATGGGTCGAAATAATCTCATCCAATATAATTTAGACAAGTTTAGGTTATTATATTAACCTTGTCTTTTTGTTTTAACTCTTAGTTAATTAGATTGACATTTACCATGTCACTTTGTATTTTTATATTATATAGTTAATAAACTTACCATATGCATCCAAGAGACCCCCAAGTGGTCCATTAATGATACACCTATCATGATATAAGTATCTTGGCCGAATAAAAGATTTTTAGGAATAAAATAACAATCAATAATATAATATGTTTTTTAAAAACTATTTTTTGTCACTTTTGACACTATTTATTAATTGATTTTTGTGAAAATCATAACAGAATGATAAATTCTAAACAATTCATGGAATTCATAAAAAGTCTCTAATTAAATTAATTTGGGTATTTATAACATCAATTATGTCAATATTTCATTAATAAGATAATTACTGCATCATCTTTGTGTCATAAATAAATTAAATTATATAATGTCTAAAAATTACAAATAAAATACCATTATGTAGTAAAGAATTATATATTTCTAATGAATATTTATAGTCGAATTTATCATATGTATAACCATATATTAAAAATTATTTACTTATTAAACTTTGATTTTAACTATTTTAACCATTCTTTAAATAAATTAATAATAAATGTCCTAAACTAATCCAAGTGGGACTAAATGGTCATATTTTATTTATAAGGTTGTTTTTGGTCGAATTAAACTTATCTAATAGAATTATGACATGTGTTTGGGTAATAATAATATCATTTTTACCCTTAATTACCCTATTTACTTTTAACCGTGGTAAATAAAAGTAAAAAGTTACTATTCACCAAAAATTATTTTCATCTCATTGAACCACATTTTTCATACTGACATCAACTGTGTCTCTCGGATTTTTGAAATTCCACTCACAGAAGAGGTAAAATTAAGTTTTATGTAAATTTGTAAATTCTCCTAGGAGGTGGGTAAAAGACGGTGGAAATTTCAATAAAATTTTTATATATATAAAATTATTATAAAATTACTCCAATGAATTACATTGAACGTATATAGGTATTATGTATCAATTTTGACCTAAAATAAATTTAATTAAAATAAATAATTATTGAAATAAAAAGTCGGTTTTTAAATAGTAACCCAGTGTTTTCACTATTCAGAAAAAATTTATTGTTTCCAGAAAAATACCAAAATTTCACCCTATGCTAATTTTGATATTCTGAATCCAAAAATGAAGTCCATTTTGAAAAAAAATTACAAAATTTCAAACAAGTGGTTATTACTATTCATAATGGCTAGTTTTAATAATATTTTAATAGCCTATCGTTTTTTAGTGAAACATGGTATTGTGTACGACACAAGCTATCGAGGAAGGCTGCGGTTGCGTGTAAATCAAACCAAGATAGTGTTGTGTGTAGTGAAATATTCCTTTGATGATTTATATAACATAAAAACACAATATTTCTCATAAAAGTCTCGGGTGTTACACTTGTGACCCTAGTGAGAAATCATGGACCACGTCCACTCATTAGTAACCAAATATGGTTGGATAAAAGGCCTCATGTACACCCTACCATACGGTAGAGGATACCAACTATCTATAAGGAAACATGGGGTTTCTTTTGAGAGATTATTTCCTCATTTCATATTTTAATAGAATATAATAATAATGAATAAATAAACATAAAATCAAATTACTATTCAACAATAATATTAATCATCAAAATTAAAACTTCCAAACATAATAAACTAATGGATAAATACAATTTAAAACACATGTACAAAAGATGGTGATATCATGAAACCATACTAAAACTAGAATCAAGCATCATCAGTACATTATATACAAAAATACACAAAAAAAAATGATAACCTCTAAAATCAACCCAATACTATAGTTATTCATATTATCCCATACACCATCTCATCACATGAATCATACATCCATGGTTCGAACCTTTCAGATTACCTAACCTACAACCATAATGTATTTCCAGGTACCCATCGACTGCATGAAAAGGGTGTTAGTAAAAATTTGTAGACAACAAAAAATAATGTTTATAAAAAATCTAGTATATGAGTATAAATATTTCAGTGAGATTGTGAAATGATAACCAGTACATTAATCAACTAATATAATCACTACGTCAGGCTCAGGTGCCACATGGAAACCTCGACCAACCATACCTACTTTTGCATAAGCCAGATGCCTCCGAATTAGAAACGTATAAAAATATAGGGTCTATGATTATGAAAAGAGTTTGAATGTGATAATAATATTAATAATGGAGGAACAAAGGTGAAACAGAGGCATCCATGCCCTTATATGGTCAGGAAAACTAATATTAATAACCCAGAATCTTATCCAAATGGGTGTAAGTTTAATCTGAGTGGTGCAACCTTATAATTCCATTTCTCAAAATCACTAACTGGTTAGTTGTTTCATTTCAAAATTAAATCCTAAGACATGTATGAATAGAGCATGACATGTTGATCAATGTCGTTAGGTGTTCAAATACGTAAAGTAGAATCCAAAGAGATAATATGAGGAATTATAATATCTCAACATAAATCATAGGAATGACATATACTATGTTATGTAATTAATGTACTAATAAGACAAAGACCCGATTCCATTGTGGGTATCTCCCTTGAAAACTGACTCAATGAATTGGGGTGGCTTCATGTAAGTGATCAAGGCTTTCTCTCTAGAATCCGAGACTAGCTCATGTATGACTACTCTTTTGTCATGAAAATGATTCATAATCATTTGGAACCATTTATAAATAATCACATTCCATGTTTTAATCCATGCATCTTTACCATTATGTTTAATTCAAATATTTCTTTTTCATTTATAAATAAAAAATGTTTGGAAATTTTTTTCAAACATTTTAATCATGTTGTACACTAACAATAAGGTTCTGGTGAATGGTTTTTATCATTCTATATCACTATTATTAATATATTATAAATTAATTAAATTCCCACTTTCAATTCAAGAAAAATAATGTAATATGTTTCAAGGATCATCTATTTATAAGGAATCGCAACAAAGGGGTTATCTTTTATGAGGTTCCAACCCCCGACAAGGTCAACAATTAATAGAATATCGTTTAGGTCATATTTCTCACATTTAAATAAATATATATCATAACTACAAGGAAACACATAGTGATTCTACTATACATCACAATGGTGAAATTTAAAATCTAGTGAGACATTGAAGGAAAATGAGTAGACTACCTACCATATAAAGGTAGAGGGACACTCATATATATATTTTTTATTTATATTGGATTTCATAAAAAAACAATATACTTAAATACCCTAATAATAGGGTATATTATATCTCCCGTAATTGGTGGAAAAATTATTAGATGACCTAAGAAAGTAAACAATATGATTGAAGATCGTAATGGTATGATTCTAATGTGATAGTTGGGGAAGGGACAAATCTCTAATGAAGGGGAGGCTTTAAAGCCAAAAGAATAGGGAGAGGAGAGATCCCATGGAACACTATGCTCTGAAAAATGAAATGTAAAATGAGTGGTTTATTTTTAAAATAAAAAATAAAAAATAGTTATTTTCAATTTCATTTAATGAGGTATAATTCTTGGTCACACGACTCGACAAACTATGAACCAATTGTTTGCGAGATCTATCTTAGGGAAAAAACCCTTGTACAATTATCTACATGGTTAGAGAAAATAGGTGCAAAATGTAAATTTGAACTATACAACAGTACTGATGTTTCTCATATATACTTGTTTCCTCCCTTGCATGGATTTTCAAACCCTATCACCTTAATGTGACTATTAACTATGCTCCAACAATGAAACTCGTACTAATTCTATAAAAACCAGAACTTGTGGGTCCGAACAAGCCTCATATTATCCTGAACCATTCCATAGTCATTTAATCTTATGTATAATTCTAAAAATGATGATTCCAACTAGAACCTGAAAAATCAATACCTTATAAAAAAATATGGGACGTTATAACCTCCCCTCATAAAGATAACTAGTAGTAGAGCTTCCCTAAGGGTGACTGATCATCATCTACGAAAAGTTCCAGCGACTAAGCATGTATATCAGCCTCTCTCCTTGATTTATAACCATGTATACAACTGTACTGTGACAACAACCAACCTAGAGGAACATACCTACCTCAAAGATCCATCATGCTCAGATCAAAACATATGAATAGGGTACTCCTCAAAAAAAGAATCAACATCTAACTCAATATCTTGAGGTTCAATTATTTGGGATGTGTTTGAATGATAATGGTGAAGATAAGATATGTGGAATATTTTGTGCATGGATCAGTACCTCAATGTAAATTTTAACTAGAAGGATACCAACCCAAGTATCTCTAAAATACAAAAGGTCCCTAATTAACAAGGTTATATCTTTTCATTTTCTGAATTTACATATTCCCTAGCCTAGAAGAAACTCATAAGAATACATGATCACTAACATCGATCATCATAGTTGTTCAATATTGGTTATTATATAACCGATTCCTAGAATGAGTTATAGGCTTTTGATTAGTCATGCCTTTTTTGGTGTGTCTTTTACTACATGATGTATAAGTAACAGGGACAACCCTTCCTCTAACCACCTCAACGATGATTGGCATGGTCTACTATATAAGTCCTCATATGGAAAAATATATATAATCATCTGAGATGTATTACTATTAGATTTATTTTATGTGGTTGGTTATTCTTTTAAGAACCTCTGAAGTCAATGCCACATCTCTAGAGTATGCCTCCCAAATCATGTATCATACTCTTTGAATACCTGTCGATCTATGGGAGAAATGTTTAACTCAAAAGTACATATGAACCAAAATCCTTCTATAACCCCAGATAGAACCATGATTTAAAGAGAGAATTTCTATTTTATATGATAGTTTGAGGGAAACCAGGATGTCTGATAATCACACAGATGTAAATTATACTATTTTCATCCATTAATAAGGTCACTCTGACCAGTATAAAGGGCATGACCTTTTTTAGTCTCTTGTTGATCAGCCACACAACATCACTGCCTCAATAGAATCTTGGTAATTTGGTCAAAAAATACATAGTGAAGTCATCCCACTTATACTCTGGAATGGGAAAAGATTGTAAAATCCCATAAATCTAAAAGTGTTCCTCCTTAAAATGTGGACTAGTGGAACACATAAAGACAAGTCCAACTATCATTATTTTCATCCTTCGACACCATTCTTATATTTTTATGTCGTGATTCATCATTTTCATACCAGAGTAGACCTCCCAAATAGAAGAATGATATTCTCACATCAATTCCTCTCAAGCATGTCTAGGAACATAGAACATTACATGAATATAAAATCCCTAATCCTCAACCACAGTCAATCCAGTTGGTTGATCCTCACAAAAAAAACTCTCTTTTAAGACCAAACCCTCTATATTATATTTTTGTCTCATCTTCAGTCAATCTAAAAGTGAATATTTAACAACGAAAGTTGTTAGAAACAGTTTCTCTTAATGCTATTGGACCACTATGAGCATCACATAAAATAGGTCCAGCAACTATCTATTACTACTGGCCTCCTCAACTACCTAATTATAAGTCATCCGTTTGAGAAAATTTGATGCAACATTCAACAAACCACGAAAATTTGCAACATCAAAATTGAACGACTAAAGGAATTCAACCGACCATAATTTTTTTATATTTAATTTACTCTATATATATATGTATTTAATTACATTATGTTACATATACACCACGAATCATTCATATAGAAAGTAGTGCCTCTATAAATGCATGGAATGAACTATAAATTCTATCTTCAGATATTTTTTGGGTAATTCCACTCATGTGGAATCAACTGAGGAGACATGTATTCCCTAGATCGATCTTCCTACATAAGAACAACTCTCTACAAAATACACAATGCATCACAGTAAACCATATAACATACACCCATCTTTAATAAAATCAGAATCAATAATGTATTAATACATCTATTCAACTATTGAATGGATACTTCATAAGAATCTCACCATATGTTTTTCAAAACCTTTTTTTCAATCCTATCCCAGGTTCTTAACAGTGTGGTAAAATCTTAAATGTAGCACCTGTAATAGCCAATTATCCCTAAGAATCTCCAAATGTTATAAACAATTATTAGGTTTCACCTAGTAAACTATATCTCTCACCTTACCTAGGTCAATAGATACTCTTTCATCTAATATAGTGTGACCTGGGAAGTTCACATTGTTAATCAAAATGTTTCCTTTGGTGAAATTATTAAATAGGTGGGTTTATCTATGTTTACTCAAAAAGATATTGAGGTTTTAGGAATTTTCATATCACGTATGTAAATACATCATGATTTCATCCATGATAACTAACAAAAATGAATCTAGATACAAGAAGACGTCTTGATTCAACATATCAATAAAAATGATGGATGGGTTCATCAAATTGAACAAAATAAGCAAATTCCCATAAAGTCCAAACATAAATTGACATTTTTTATGAGTTATACCTAAATTCCTAAATCATAGATGACAATATCATGACCTCAAATAGACCTTTGAGAATACTAGTGCTCCTCAATGTAGGTGTAAGAGGTCTTATATATGGTGTAGATGATACCCGTTTTTTTTAATTTAAGCTGATTCAACTAGTGGAAATCAAAATAAAAGATTTAGCATCTCACCCACCTTCATAGAGAAAAAAACAGGTGAACATCATAGATATTTATTAGTTCATATAAAACCCATTACATATAATTCATTTTGCTACCTCTTGAACTCTTATAACAATTGAGTAGTCATCCTGTATAGAGGAATGAATAATGGTGTTTCTCCCATAAATAGGTTGATAGTGAAATCTACCATTCTCTCAAAAGACAGTTTGGAAATTTTGTTAGGGAATATATCCATTTAATTATCTATAAATAGGGGGAAATTATTATATCATATTCCTGGATTATTTATATAAATGCTATAAATCTAGAACGTCACCCTACCTAGACAACGATGCACAGGTCTATTTCGATTCATCTTGACATCCCACTAAACTTTTTGAATATAACATTCACTATCATGTGATGTTAAAGGAACCTCATGTTATTATAATTAACATGATAATTATGGGGAATAAATAATTCCATTTAGATAATTATCATGAATACAATCATCTTGAGGATGAAGAGGTATCGTAAGAAAAAATAAAAGCGAACATCATAGGGTAACTATCTACATTGGAATACACATTTTAACCATACTATTAGTGGAGTATCCAACATAATAACTCCACATAAATACTAAATTTCATGCCCAATTATTCCCATGATAGTCACATAAATTAAAAAATTTAATGCACCTGTATCAAAAAGGGAAGATATTAAAGTCGATGCTACTAGGATATTGCCTTGAACTGTAGATGGTTTGGATCCCATCTCCATAAGAATAGGTTTTAATATGTATGTATTTCCTAATAAAATTCCCTAAGATAAAACATGACCAACTGGAACATTCTCACTAAACTAGATCTACAGTTCTTGTGTCTAGACTCTTCGACCACACCGACCTTCCCAACTTTTATAGTCGGTGGTACTCTAAATCCCTCCTTGATGTGGTTTTACTGATCCTTCTTTTGAATATGGAGTTGGTGAGAATCCTCACCCAATATATATATATATAGGAATTATCAAAAAACCATTGAAGATGGCCCATGTTTTCCTAGAAATACCACACAACTAGCTCTTAGTCACACTAAAGCTTTAGAAGTCAATGCCACTAACATTGATGGTATATAATAGAATTATCGGTAAGACTAACTTGGGTGACACTAATCTATCAAGAACCCTCTAAATGACGCTTCCTACTATTGGATTAACTTACCTAACATGGTACTAAACCAACATACCATGTACCATTAACACCCCTCATGATACACTTAGTAATAAGGGACTAGTTTGATATATCTAAAATGGTAGTTAGTCTATAGATAATTATATCATAATCATAAAATATTTATTTGGATAAATCATATCTAAATAATAGATGCAAATAATAGTAGCTCTATGAGAGTAGTCGAATAGTCCCTAACAGGAATTGTTCCCAACTCTTGGTGCATGAAATTTGTCACTTGATTGGAACTCAACATCTAAGTAAAGAATTAATAATATATGCAAGATTGGAAATCTCATCAAACCATACCCTGTTGTTTTTCACACTAATTTTGAACATCCCAACAATGCTTGGAAAGGTGAAAATCATATAATAATTTATTAGGGCACTCCTTTTTGGAGGAATATTTAGATTGTCATTGATATATAATATGCCCTTTATCCACAATCTAGCAGTTTAGAGGATAACATTAAGAGAGAAACTAGGTGGGTGTTGTTGCTAGAATTATCTCGCCAACTCTAACATAGTCAGATCAAGTCATTTAGATCTATCTATAAAACTCACTAAGGATTGATAACCCTCATGAAACTGAGATTAATAACCCAACTCTTGTGTAACAGGAGTTACAACTGAAGGTTCCTCAATTAGCACTACTGAAACATTAGGTCCCATCACCTTATAAATATGGTTGTCACAACATTCAGAACACTCAACCTAAGTCCATCATAGTAGAACATATCTAAAATTACAAAGTACATGCCTCATAACTAAATATAAACGTAAGTAAATTGTCATCATGAATGATAGGCATAAGAGTTATCTTCCCAAAATGTGCAAACATAACTACGAAAGATCCACGGTCAGGGTATTTGTTAGATTAAAAATATTTAATCATAGTTTTTCCATTATAATATGTACTTATTATTATTTATTTAGAAAAACATCCTTTATGTTTTAATTGGAAACCCCATTTAACAACTACCGATTGTATTTTAATTTTTAGAACTCAACATTTTATAAATGAATTTATAAATATATACGTACATATATATATCAAGGTCTAGTTAGATGTGTCTTTCATTACCATGTTATAATTTCCTATACAATAGAAGTTAAAAATGGTACTACATATAAATATAGATAAGACTATAAATCTTGTAATAGAATGTAATATGTAATATACGATGAATTGACTAGATGAATCACCACTCCCAATTTATATATGTACATGATATACAAACTATATTTAGTAGTCATGTAATAAAAATCAAAAAAAAATTCATCCCTTGAAAACATTGGCTCATTTTCCAGAGAATTCCTAATTGGTTAATTGTGGTGATTCCCTCAAGCTATATAAGAAAACACTATTATAGATTAGGAATATACATTAATTAATCCAATTATTCTTATCCCTGCATGAAACCGATTGGCCACAATGCCTCAAGTGTACCTCCCCATATGCCAGAAGCATATGACAAACATTATGGTCCACTGGTTTGTCTATTGGGAGATGATGTGGCACTAAATTCTACATATTTTCCACATCTTTTTATTACGATTTTAAAGATTTATTTAATTATTTTTTTCACTTTTTTATAATAATTTGTAATTTTTTATTTTTATAATTAATTTATATATTTAATCAATTTTTATAAGTCATTTTCTCTTTTTGGACTTTTAGATTATTTTTTCATCTTTATTTGTTTTCAGTTCTTAATTTTATTTATTTTTTTCTTAACAATATTATTTATATTTTTTTAGTCATTTAATCAATTTATTTAATTAACTAAATATTTCATATTTGTTTTAATCATTTTTATTTTCATTTATTTTAACATTCATCCATTTAATTAATAAATGTGTTAAAACTGACAATTTAATTGAATTTTTTTATATTTAATTTCAATTTTATAAATCATTTTTCAATTTATTTATTTTTTATGTTTGTTAATGTCATTATGTTTATTATTTTAGGACCTAGTTTTTTATTATTTTATCATTTTTTTTTATTTAATTCAAATATTTTAATACGTTATTAATTAAATTTTCAATTTCAGTTTCATTGGGTTTCTTTGATATATATATATATATCCCATATTTAATTATCCTTTAACTATATTTTTATTTTTTTAAGCAGTTTGTTGATACGTTGATAGATCTGTCTCACCGATATATTTTCCTCACTGATACTACTCCCTTTGACTCTTCGTCACTGCATCTTACCAACATGAATCCCACAATACAACCTTTATTTAATTTTACCTCATTTATAAAATTTAATTCATTTTAATTTATTATTTTAAATAAATTTCATAATGATGTATCAATTTAGTTAATTATTCTTCTTAATATTTTAGTCAGTTGTTATTTAATATATGTTATATGTTTTCAAATTATTAATTAGCTAATTAATTTAATATTTATTAATTTAAATTTTTAGTTTATGATTTATTTGTTTCGATAAATTATTTATGTTTTTATGTTTATTTTTCGTAATAGTCAAATTGTTTTATTTATTTAATTATGTTATGTTATTTATTATTTAGTTTTGTTGTTAAATTTTGAGTCATCGGTGTACCCCATAAGTAATTCATTTATTCGGGTTGTTTATATATTTGGGTTTTAAAATTTTTTTTATGGAAAAAGGATAGGGTTTGAAATATTTTTAAATATGGGTCTTTATATGAGTAAACCCAGTTCATGCATCTTATTCTCCGCCAGATGCATGAACCCCATTCACGCATCCGGATGAGAAGATCTATGGAAGGTGGTCTCCCCCCCCACCAAATTTATTCTTCTCCTTTGAATTTTTTTGTGAAGCCCTATAAAATTTTTTTCTCAACAAATATTTTCTACTTTTAAAAAGGTAAAATTTATATTTAAATTTTCAATTGTTTAATTGTGTTTATTTATTTCATTTGTATTATATGTTTATTTGATTTGTGATATGTAGAAACTAGTATTTGTGTGTATGGTCTGTGTATTTCATATGTATTGATTTATAAATTAGTGTCTTTTGTATGATTTAATTTATGAACGATGTGTTTGTATTATGAATTTGTATTGAATGTTTATGAAAATTATATATCTTATAAAAAAATGTTATTTTAGAAGTAATATTAATTTAAATTATAATATTTTTATACAATAGTAATATAAATTTTGAATAGTATATTAGTTATATGTATCATATTTAAATTTGTTAAAAAATATGTAGAAAACCTTTTCTGTTAATGGTATAAAAATAGTTTGGAATATTTTTTTTAAAAAATTATATTAGTTGTAATTAAACATGTTAAATATAAAAGAGGTGTAAATATTAAATATTTATTTCATATATTAATAGATATAATTAGTATACACTAAAACATGGTAAGTTATGTGATGACTGATCTTGAGATAACCGACCGATGCATAATTTAAATTGTATGTCTTGTTTTGTTAATGTGGTTATTAAATTTGTAATAATTGCATTTGTTTTTCTGTATTGATGACATGTGAGTCATCTTGGACTATGTATGTAAGGACATTTGTGTCCGCATAAAAAAATTTATGCATTTCATACCCCTAGACCACCTCACATGCATGTGAGTAAATTTGTAATTAGAAATCAATCAATAAGAGGTGTCCCTGAAGAGGCATCCTCAAAGAGGTGTCCCTGAAGAGGTGTTTGAGAACAAGAATTTGACATGAGGCGTTCTATTTGAAAGGAAACTAACAGTTTCTGAAATATTTGATAATAGAGACTCCATGAGTCTACCCCTAGGTTTTGGTTATTTTATCAAATATTGATAAACTAATCGTAAGTCTCAAGATCAAGTTATGATTAATTATTCATAACTAACTAAAATATATAATGTTATATAAAATAATGTAAAATATTTATGTAGTATATAATATTTTATTTATTATTTTTTACAGGTAATAATGTCTGTGAAAATATATTTCAATGGTGAGACCATTTATACGGAGCATGGACATAGCTATAGCGTGCCACCTGTCAGGGTGGTAAATCTTCATGGTTGTATTACACTGGATGAATTTAATAATAATATTCATAACCGTTTAAAACTGAGGGTCGATCAATAAATTATTCAGTAACATATCAAAATCTACAACATCCTGAACATTGCTGGCACACCGAGTACCCTTTGATCTATGATGATGATTAGATGGATGCATTATCATTATTTAGATACCAGTATGCTAACAGTTTGATGGAGTTGTATGTGGTCATTTCTAATATATTTGTGGTCCAACTGACTACTACAGAATAGTTTTTTGTGAGCTCGAAAAAAATTGGTCCTTCACATCAGTCTTTTGCATTGCCTCCTTCTCATTTGACTCTAGTAATAGAAGCAGATGATGAAGTAGATGAACAAAATATAGAAAGAAATGTAGATGGAATCCCTCTTTGTGCTGATATAGTGAATGAAAGTTTATCTGAGGAAGAAGAACATGAGGTTCCATCAGGAGATGATGTGGGTGATGGTGATGTGGGGAATGAACCTTATGAGGTTCCTTGAAGAGATGTGTGTGAGGGTGATGTAGGAAATGAACCTTCTGAGGTTCCTTTGAGAGACAAACATCCATGACATCCACTGGTTAGTGGTAATCATCCTTCAGTATTGAGTTCCTTAGTTAAGATAATGTCATGTGAACAACATTTTGATTGGGATGTCATTACACCAGCTTCTGAATTCCCTGGCATTTTAGAGACTAGGTCTTCATCAATTGATAACACCATTTATGTCAGTAAAGAGTTTGAATGTGTATTGGTAATGAAAAAATTGATAATTCAATACCACATTGAGCGACATTTCACATTTTTGGTTGATGAGTCAAAGAAGACAAAATATATCATTAATTGTGAACAATATGGGCCAGAATATAAATTTCGATTAAGGGAAATATTTGATAATTTTTTTTCATATTGGAGGAAACCCATGTTAGAAGGGCCACACACTTCTGTGCATCCTTTCTTTTTACAGGATCACTCTTCCCTTGATTTAGAGTTTATATAAAATGTCATTTGTGAGATTATATGAACATGTTAATATGTTCTCGTTTCCCTTGTTCAAGAAATAATTCAAATATTTTATAACTACAAGATATCATATACCAAAGCATGAAATAAAAAACATAAGGAAATTTTAAAAGTTTATGGTGAATGGGATGAATCTTATGCTATGTTTCCATAACTTATGTAATTTTTATCTCTCAATAATCATTTTGTTTATCATTTTGACATTTTTGAGTATGTATCCCCTAATCACTAAGTTGATCGAACAAAGGTGAAGTTCAATAGGGTTTTTGGGAATTCAGGCCTTACATTGATGCCTTTCCCAATTTTAAACAATTTATTCAAGTCGATGGCACTTTCCTGTATGGAAAGTATATAGTTGTTCTACTCATTTCTACTATACAAGATGGTAATCGTGCTCCTCTTCCACTTTCTTTTTCTATTATTGAAAATGAGAATTTTGAATGTTGGAGCTGGTTTTTGGCATGTGTGAGGGTTCATGTCACACAAAACCATGGTGTGTGTCTGATATCTGATCGCAAACGAGTGATTATAGACGCCCTGGTTCGTGATATGGTTTCATGGACTGATCTTAATGCTTATAATCATTATTGCATTAGAAATATAGCATGTAATGTGCATAAGCATTTCAAAGATGATCCCATAAAGAAGGTGATCCTCATGAATGGTATGTTTTTCTAAACTTTTTTTAATCAAAATTTATTATCCATTGTAATATATTATTCTATTATGGTATCAGCAAATGAGCCCCAACAAGAAACATTTTATCGACTCCTTGAAGAGATGCGAACTGATAATGAAGATGTTTATGAATATATGATGCATATTTCAAAGGTGAAATGGTCATTACCATATAATTGTGGTAGAAGATATCTCCATATAAACACTAATATAGTGGAGTTCAAAAATGGGGTCCACAAGGGTGTGCACAAACATCATATTATAGGGTTAGTTTAAGAGGCATTTTATAGATGTGTTTACAACTTTGTTGACTGGTCCCAAAAGGCCTATCAGTGGATGGAAAACTGAATGTGTTTTACACAGCATTTCCAAAGTGATATTTATTTGATACTGAATGTGGCTTTAAGACGGATTGTTCTAGACTTTGACAGGGAAAATATGATCTTTCAGGTAAGATTGTGCTACGACCAGTCTATATGAAATAAAGGTCGAGTGTTTGAAGTGATGTTAGTTAATATATACTATGATGGCACCAACATTCATGAATTTTGATATCCATGTTCACATGTTATCGCAGCTTGTTCTTTAGTAAATATATCAAGTGAGACCAATGTTGACCCAATGTATTCCTTAATCACATTGGTGATTTGTTATAGAGCAGCTCAGATGCCTGTTGGTGACTTTCATACTATCTCATTGCCTGCTAATCAGCTGACCATCATCCCTGATATTTCTATGTTTCATAATTTTGTTCTTTTTTCATTTACGATTTTTTAATGTCTACCATTTTTAAAATTATTGGCTTCATACTATAAGGTTACATCCTCAAGGAAGACCAAAATCGAGTCGAATCAGAAATGAAATGGATTGGACTTGACAACAAGGAGGGATAATATAATGCATTATTTGTCATGACGAATGAAATACTCATAATAGATACCCCCATGTGGTAGGACATGGATCCACTTCTCATCATCCATGATCTAGTTTGTCTATTGTATCATTAATATGTATATTTTGATTTGTATGTGGATGTTTCAGTATTGAATCCTTTTATTTCTGAATTGATATATTTCTAATATGTTTAAATTTTGGTTTGTCCCATTATTTAATTCTCTAGTAATGAATTTTTTTATACACAAACTATTCAAAAAAACATATAATTAAAGAAATAGCTCATGGAAGCCCAAATGCAATTCTTAGAAGTCATCTATAGGTTTTAATTGATGCAGAACTCATAAATATTGAATCTCAAAATTAGGTCATAGGGTGATTTATTTATTGAGGGAATTTTTCATGTAAGAGAAACACTAATCCACACACAACGAATCAAGTATAAATTGAAAATATTAACGCAATAATTTTTCGTTTCATTGTTCTAGATTTTTTTAAATAATAGTTGAAAATTTTCATTGAATTCACTATAATAATGTAATGATGATTTAATTTGTGCAGATGGCAGCATTTCCATTGATCACAACTCAGGATACACTTGTATCACACCTGATTTTAGAGGGATGTCCAGTGACTCCATTGAGTGTACGCAGATCTCAGCAATTCTATCATACCACACAACCTCCTGCTATCGTCCCTTATCTTTGTCTTGCTGGATTCTATGGCGTAGAGATGTGCGACTTCACATTTATCGATCATCAGCTCACTATTGCTCTTGTGGATAGATTGTGGCCAGAGTCACATACATTACATTTTAGAGAGGGGGAGATGACTATTACCCTGTAGGATGTGGCCATTATGTTGGTCCTTCCCATCGATGGTGCAGCTCTGACTGGCCGAGTGGGAGAAAATTTTTCAGATCTTGTTCATAGACTACTGGGAAAAGAGGTCCCTGATGATGGCAGGACCATCGTTGGTGGTTGATTACGCATGCCTTGGTTAGACCAGTACTTCACGCAGTCAGAAGAGGATGCTGATGAGATGACCGTGCAGGGATTTCACGTGCATATATTTTGAGGCTGATCGGTGGCACATTTTTTGTTGATCACTCCACTACTTTTGTACATTTTATGTATTTATCTTTTTTGGAGGATTTGGACGATGCCGACCAATATATATGGGGTCTATGTTTCTAGAATATTCATACAGGGCGTTATGTAGCACATGTTGCATCGATAATATGCATATCACCAGATGCATGGTTCTTCTACAGATGTGGGTATGAGAGAACATCCCTCGTTTAGCTCCACATGCTCGTGTGCCATTACCAACAGATATTGTAGCAAAGGCTCCACGTGGACATTGGTATGCTATTCCTTCCTTATAATGTCTAATTTAATTGTATAACTTTCTATTATAAAATGTAAATATTACAATATTATCTACAGGTGGAGTCAGACACATCAACATTCAGATTCCCCCAGACAAGACGTCCACGCCTACAGACTTATGTTGGACTATATTCAATCACACGATGTATGTGATTATTATTTATATTGTTAAATCATTATTCATTACTTTAAATGTATTCATTTATTAAATGATTGTTAATTTTTTCATTATGATTTTATGGATTTCGTATACAGACGTTATTATGCAGAGTCTTCCACCGTAATGTACGAAGATGCTTTCTATCAGCTCTTATAGGGTTCCATTGAATCATTTTCATATAGTCGAGTGGCATCAGACTGATAGAGTTATGAGGAAGGTCAGATTTTTTCAGGCTGATCCTGACACACCAAGTCAATTAGATTCACTACATTTCTTGAAGATGTCAGGGAAGAGAGATTTTGATTGGAGGGGATACCACACCAGATATACTAATTTATGGGATTAACGACAGGACTTCATGGTGTGAGGGGTAGGGATAGTGCATTTTCATTTGGTGGATAAGATGGATTACGTAGAATGGTACTACAGGTCCCCAGTCAGATTTCTAACATGATATGGATGAGGCATTAATGAGCAGGAATAAATAGTGCCTTACACAATTAAGTGAGATTTTTATCCATATTACTTAACAACGTAATTTTTTCCATTGGATTCTTGTATCTATCATCCAATACACATGTTTTATCTAGTATAGCACACCATATTTGACACAACATATTTTCAAACCCTTGTATCACAGATTATTCCTTTGATGGATGAGATTTATCATGGAATTTTCTTTGATCCACCACATGCTGAGGAGGCTATGGAGCCTATTGAGGCTCATATAGTTGTACTAGGGGTGACGACCCTATTATGGATCTTTCTATTCCACAGTTGGAGGATGTTCAGATTGATCAGTCAGATGCTGTTTTTTCATAGGAAGAGGGTGTTCTGCGTGATCGGTCATATGCTCCACCAGCTTCTAAGGCTCAGGCACAGTTAGATACAAACGATGACTGGGTTGAGCTTGATTCTTTATTACATACATCATCATCACAACAACCATCTTATTTCCATGTTGGTGAGATTTCCATCCATCCTCCACTATCATTAGATGTAGGCAATGGTACATATAATGAGACTGTACATCCCCCGCCTGTCACACTGGAGGATGTGGGGGTGGCTGCTGAGCATGATGTGCAGCGTACACCAGAGCACAAATAGAGACAGACACGACGTGGACACGTCCAATATACACCTAGTTGTGGGATAAAGGAGAATCCATTCTAGAGGTGTAAATTAGGTATATTTGTGAATTACAATACACAATGTATTTTCATTACTATTATCATTTATAGAGTTTTACTTTTTTTAACAAGCGTCTTAATATAATCAAATAATCTACTAAAATTAATAATTTCAATTTGGTATTCATTATTAAATATTAATACACTGGATGAAAATATCTGTGAACTTCAATAAATCTTTACATTTATTATTGATCCCAATGATTTGAATCCAAAAATCATGAAACATGATTCTTTGTTTAATATAATTAAGTAGCATAAAGAAGAATTTCAATGAATAATGAATTATTATGAAGAGTATATGATTATGATTGAAGATAAAAAACCACAATATGAGATGTATATAATTTGAAGTTCATTTGGCCAATTTTGAGAAAATAAATATTCAATCATTATAAAAGGAAACATGTTTTACTGGTATGTAATCTTCACTGGAGGATTTTATTGTTAAAATTCCTCAATCGTGTGATTAAATTATGGAAATTATGAAAAATATTGATTTAATATTCTTCTGAAATAAAAAACCATCATTAAGAGGGTTAAGAATGTGTTAGCATATCTATGAATAAGTATTGAAGAAGATCATCCTTAGTGAACTTATATAATATTTCAAAACTGATGTTTTGGAGTGTTTCACTTTAAGGGAATGTAAATGAAGAAATATTAAATTAATGCCAGAATTAATATATCAATTAGAATAAAATCTAATTACTGCAGAAAATTCTGGAAGATCATGTTATTGATCGGTAAATGATTTCTAAATATCTTTTTCTTTGTTAACAAAAAAAACTGAATAGAAAGGGTCCGTAATTGAATTAATCAAATACATAAGAAAATTTTTCTTCTAAATAAATGATGATTTTTAACCATTATGTAGGATGCGTGAACCTTGTTCATGCATCTACCATTATTAGGATGCGTGAACAGGGTTCACACATCCTTAGAAGATGGGATGAAGGATGTGTGAACCCCGTTGACGCATCCAGTAGAGAAGAAGATGCATGAATGGGGTTCAGGCATCTATAGACCCATTTTTAAAAATATTTCAAACCCTAACCCTTTTCCATAAAAATAAATATTAAAACCAATTATAGAAAGAATCCAATTTACTCCTAATAACAAGTCATCATAGCGATACACATGTCGGTAGCGCTTCCTACTGAAAATTTCCCTCTGACTCACCGACACCACTAATACCCCTTTGACCCTTCCGAAGGACATAACAGCTCGTTGGTCTCATAGACACCACTGTCTCACTGATCCTTCCATCACCTGCCGATGTAATCCACCTGCCTAAGTCTTTCCATCCTCTCTAAAAATTCGAAATCAGATGAGAAACAAATTAAAAAATCAGATTTGGAGCCACTCGCCACAAAACGATTCAGAATCATTATATAAGAAAATCTCATTTTGAAAACCATATGTCACTTCCAGTCTAGATCTGATGAAGATCTACACCACTATGGGAAGAGGGGAGAGATACCTCTAGTTGATTGAGAATCATCCAGCCACCATTCAAGAAGCCATTTGAATTTGTTGTTGCTTTGTAGTCGAACCGAGGAGCGCCTCATAACTCCACTATTGAGCCGACCCAGGATAGAACCTCGACCACCTACTGGTAGTTCGAGATGCCACCGTGGTCTGAATCTGGAGAAGCTACCATCATGGGATGTCGAGGGCCGCTGCCTATTAGGAGGGGATACTCCATGATGAAACCCCCTTGTCCCCCTTATGATGGAGAACAACCAGACAAGGGGGGAGAATAAAAATAATAACTAATAATTATAACTATAATAAATAATAAGTAAATTAAATAATTATGTAATAAAAAAATAAAAAATAAATCAAATTAATTATATTAATTAAATAATATTTATAATACTAAAATAATAACAATAATAATAATAATAATTCACAAATAAAATTAATATAGACTAATATAATCAAATTAATTAAAAATAAATAAATTATTCTAATAATAATTGTTATAATAAACATAATAAACATTAATACTAATGTTTAGTAAAATAAATAATTAACTTAATAATATAAAAAATATTATTCTCAAAATAATAATATAAATAATAATATATTACTGTGTTATTAAAATATTTAACATTAAAAATGATAATAAAATAAATGAAACTGTTTTTAAATAAAGTAAAAGAATTAAAATATTAAATAATTTAAATAAATAATAATCATTAATTATAAATTAAATTAAATTATTATAAATTAATATATATTATAATTTATAATAATATATTAAAAAAACAAACTTTTAGCCTAATATTTTTATTATTTTCATAATTAATTATCAATGTAAATTATATATTTTTATTATTTTTTAGTTGTATTATTTCATCCTCTATTTCGTAGATTCAATCTTTAATCTAAATTCACATCCATTTTTATGAAGTGGTAGAGGAGTGAAGTTAGTAACAAGAGTTAAGATGGTACAACAAGTATTTAACTAAAAACGCATGAGTATGGTGGGAATGAAATGCACCTACCTAAGTCAAGGGGGAAAAATGGTAACCTGTAGAAGATGACATATGATTTAAAATTCAGCAATAATATAAGGAAGCAGAGACATCTCATTCAATAAATTGAATATACATTAGATATGACACCCACGATGTGGGGGTACTTCCATAGGATTTATTGAAAACTGATATATGGAGACTCGTTAAGCGAGAACAGAGCAGCGATTCAAGCACATAGAGGGGGATTTCTTCTCCAATAATTTTAAATTTCTGAACTCTATAATAAAATGTTTCCAATCTCTATAATTAATGTGATCATATGCTAAAACTCTTATCTCATGAATTTAAATAATACTTTTTTTATATATTTCTTCTAATGTTTTTCTTTTTATGAACATTGAATCAATCAATGAGACTAATTATGATTCTCTTTTTAATTGTTCACACCTCAAAATTTTCAAATATAAAACTTCAAGATCAATCGATGAGATTGATCTTGAATTAATTTATCAGAGCATTAATGTCACAAATAATGGAAATTAACGATAACTTTTTATTCCAAAAGTCTTATTTATAAACATCAGTTACAGTTGATTGATTTTTGGGAATAACTAACACCCTGTTTTAATCTTGTATATCTCCTGACGAAGGAGATTCATCAACTTTTCTTTGAGGGGTGAGTCAATAAAATGTAGTGAAGATTTTAAAATTTTTAACCTGTTGTTTATAATTCTTGAGTATTTTACTAGATCTATTTCCCTTTAGTCCTTGATTCTTTGTTTTTATTTTCTGTTTTTCAAATAGATTCATCATTACTGTAGTTTGAGTCTTAAAATCCATGTCTTACCTTTTTATTCACATTATGACATAAAAAAATATAAATAAATATTAAATTTTAAATTTTAAAAAAATGTTTCTTTCACCCACTGTTGAAAACAGTGGATTGTTTTAAAATGGAAAAAAAATAATTACTTACTATCTTCATGGGTTAGAACCTATAAACCTCAATACATTAGTGTGTAGGAGTTTAAAAATAATTATTCATTGACTTGGTTCAATGATGATTAGGTTATGTTTTTTGCACCGTTTTCGGGGAAGGCTTTGATAGACATATTTTCTTTAAACAAAATTCAAATTAATTCAAATGAAATGAACTATAAAAAAAGTTGAAATTGAAAACTAATTTAAAAAAATTTGCTTTGTGACGTTTTCTTTTTTGTGTAGTTGTTTCCATTAATGATACTTTTGGATTGATTTTGACATTTTCCTCTTTACTACTATGTTCTACTTTGAATTTTTTTACTGTTGAATTATATCATTTACTTTCTATTGCATGTGAATAAGTCCTTTTCCTATTATATTAGAGCCAATGATCCTAGAAATAGAAAAACATTTAACTACTCTAAAAAATAAAAATAAAACTTAAAATGGAGAATTTAGAGTATAGGTTTTTATTCCTAACATTAAACATGTTTTTAACTATTAAATCTTAATGGATAATGAGAGACCTATGATGAGGGAGTTCCAAATCCCTCATGTGTCAAGTACTCATTCATCCACTAAACATTTACCTAGATCCGTGAACTATTAACTGAAACAATCCAACATTTCTCTATGATCTGCTTTCAACGGGACCTCTAATGATGACTCTCTATCCTTCATTAGATACTTATATGACACTGTGCTAAAACATACACTATTATGACTCACTTAAAATTATTTTAGAATTCAATTGTTTCCCTTTTTCAATAATGGGAATTCAAGGAATTGGTTCTTTAGTCTGAATGAAAATATTTTTGACAATTTTGATCAAGTGTGTAACTCTTTCATAAATTTTTTTATCCACATAGACTTAAAAACGAGAATTCATAAATAAGATGAATTTCTTTTTAATAAGAGGATGGAGAAGCCTTTTATGAGTCTTGGTATAGATTTAGGGACCTTCCTTAAAAGTGTCATAATCACCAACTCATATCCCACACTATAATTGATGCCTTCTATGAAGGGAATACCTCCTCTGGTCAAAATCTTATTGACCAAGATGTTGAGGAAAAATACAATGATAATACTGATGAAGAGTTAAAAAAATTTAATAACCTATCTTTGAATTCAGAACATAAAAATTCAAGAATAAAAAGATATAATAGAAATCCAAATATGGGTTCTGGAAGAAGAATTTATGCTCATGTTCAACTTGCCGAAATAACCAACCAACTTCAATACTTAATGAACCGAAATTCCAAACAAACTGTTAACCAAGTTGGCTATCAAAACACCAACCATTCACATAGAGAACATTGTGCCAAATTTTTAATGTTTGTGCATACTGAATTTTTTTGTCCAAACTATGACATTCCATCAGAATAATAAAATTAGAATATTGTTAAGTATGGTCCTTATATTCCAGCATGGGATGACCCATTTTCAATCAATTTCAACCATGTATATCGGAACCACCCTAATCTCTCCTAAAAAACAAGGAATTATAAAATAGTCCATTACCCTTAATGACTATAACAAACATAGAAAAAACTTTTAAAACCAATCGATGTTAGAATCCTCTAATTCACATGGAAATTATGATGGTCTAGTGTATTAAAATTATATAAAATCCTAAATATAATAGACTCTCAAGATGAAAAATTCATGAATAAAATTAATAAACTTCATGATCAATATGAATTTGATAAAAATTAAGCTGATTCTAGAATTTAAAACATGGAAAATCAACTAGGAAAAATAGCTAAAGACATTACTTTTGGGGATAATGGAAGGTGACCTAGCACAAAAGAAATCAACCCTATGGATAATTTCATGGATTCTGTAACTACAAGTGGGATTAACCATCAAACTGTAGCTAAAAATGACATTGAAAATCACAAACTATAAATTTCAATGAATATGGAAGTAAAAATCTATTGTGTGCACAATCTGAAAATAATGAAAAAACAGTTGGAAATGAATATAATATGAATTTGTCACATAAAATTCAAGATGAAAATTTTTATGAAAATAATAATAATTAAGGAAAATAGAAAACTATTGAAAAAATGAGGGACATACCTATAGTTCTTAAGAGTTTTCCCCATCCATCTGTGTCCCTGGAAAAATGAAAGATTAAATTAACAACAAGGCTGAACTTATTCACTTCATTGGGGTTATAACCAAGCTCAAAGTAAACTTCTCTTTAGTCCCTACCTTGACCCAAATCACATCATTCCTTAAATATGATAAGAAAATTATTTCAGACAAAAAGTCTCTTGATTAATTTTCCACCTAAGGCCTCACTAAAGAGTTCAAAACTGTGCCCCAATAGAAGATTCCACTCAAACTCAAATACCCAGGTAGTTTTTTCATGTTGTGAAAATTAGGAAATTCTAGTAAACTCGAATTCCTACATGAATTGGTTCTTGTATTAACCTAATCCAATACTCATGGTTCTAATAGTTTAGATTAGGTGATCTTCACCCCAACACAATCAAACTAAAATTGGTTGATCGTTCATTCACACATCCTGCGAGTAGGATAGATGTCCTCCTAGTTGGTGTTGGGAAACATTTTCTACCTGATGAATTCTAAGACCTTGATATGGAGTGTGACCAAGAGGTGCCAATCATTTTGGGTAGGCCCTTCTTTGTCACCGGTGAAGTAGTTATTGATGTCTATAAGGGTTAGTTAATTTTTATGATTATTAAGAAACATGAAGAGTTTAATGTATATAAAAATAGCAAGTGAACAACATTTTATGATAACTATTCTAAGATAAAAATATTTTGTAGTTAAAAAATCAATTGAATGTTTTAAAGAATTTTAAGAACTATCTTATTTTGAAAAAATTAATTTGGAAGGAAAAATATGGTTATTCCCCTTTCCCAAACCGTTGATGCTATTCAAACACTCAATCTGGGAAATTTTGTAGAACTGGAAAACTATTTAGTTTGTACATCTACTGGAGAAGTGTCATCTGTTTCAGAAACATAGGATCTTTTTTAGTGAATTTTATAGTGAATCTTATTTCACCGATATTGCTTAAAATTTTAATTAATTATAGGTAAATATTCTAAAACAGCTTGATGATTTTGATTTCATAAATCATTTCAACTCAAATATGGAAAATCTATATAATGAACAGTCCACTTTGTGCAATATAACTTTTAATTCTTAAACTGATCTAGAAATTGAAAATCATTCATCATTTCATAATCCTTGTAAAAAATATAGTGAATACCTTGATCCTTGTTAGCCCAAGATCTATTATTCAATTGAAAAATCACCCATCACTGAGCTATAACCACTTCCTTGACATCTCAAATATTCATTCTTAGGTGTGAATTCCACACTGCATGTTATTATATCTACTGAGATAAAATATATCTGAGAGGAAATATTGTTAAATGTGCTATAAAAATTAAATTCTTACATTTGTTGGACCAATTCTGATATCAATCGAATTAGTCCTTCATTCTGCATACAAAATATCCCTATAGAGCCAGACCAAAAGTTTAGAGTACATTTCCAAAGATTATTAAATACTAACATGAAAGAGTTTTTTTGAGAGGATGTTATCCAAATACTAGACATTGATATCATTTATCCTATCTATGATAGTACTTGGGTCATTGTGGTTTAATTAGATCATATAATGGATGTTTCACTGTTATAACAAATGAGAAAAATAAATAAAATCAAGTTAGGAAAGCTACCAAATAGAGAGTCTGTATAGAATATAAAAATATAACTTTTTTCACTAAAAAAACTATTTTCCATTTCCATTACTTGATCAAATCTTTTTGAGGATTTCTAGGAATGAATTTTTCTATTTTTTGGATGGGTATTTTGGTTACAACCAGATTCCAGTTGTTCAACACGATCGGGAGAAAACTACCTTCGCATGCCACTTTAGGACATTTTCATACTGGTGGATGCCTTTTGGGTTATGTGAATCCCCTCCTACCTTTCAAATATACATTATTTCAAACTTTTTTTATATGATAGAGAGTATTATATAGGTTTCCATGTATAATTTCTCCATAGTGGGTAGCACATTCGATACTTGTCATAGTAATTTGGAGTTGGTGTTAGAAAGTTGTTTAGAGACCAGCCTTGTTCTTATTTGGTAAATATTTAAATTAATGTTCATTGAAGGGATATTTCTATGATATAATGTTTCCATGATGGGTTTAGAGTTTTACACTAATAAAATTTATGTTATTCAAAAACTTCCACCTCTAAAAAATGTTAAAGGGGTTACATGTTTCCTAGGGCATGCCAGTTTTTACCAATGCATTATAAAATATTTATGAAAAATCACTTATACCATGTGTTTTATCCTTGTTAAATACCCCCCATTATTATTTGATTAAAAATACTAATGTTATATTATCTACTTAAAAAAACTCACTGCAACACCTATCATCACTGCACCTGATTGGAAACTCCGTTTTGAATTAATATGTGATGCTAGTGATACAGCTTTTGGTGACGTCCTAGGACAGAGGTGGGATAAAAAGTTTCACGTGGTTTATTATGCTAGATTATTTATATATGTTTCATAATGAAACTATACCACCAGTGAAAAATAATTTTTGGTTATGGTCTTTTCTCTTGATAATTTTGACAGTATCTTCTAGGTTCAAAAGTCATCATTTTTATAGATCATTCTACTTGGAAATAATTTCTATCTAAGAAAGAATCCAAAATAGGGATTATTAAATGGATTCTATTGATACAATTATTTTATTTATAAATTCTAGATATGTAGTGGGATGAGAACTTTTTTGAAGATCATCTTTCTAAGCTTCCTCATATCCATTCTAAAGATCCAAATGAGATTTAGTCATTGTTTCCTAATAAAAAGCTTTTCACTATTTCAATAATGTTATCTTCATTGATTTTATACAATGAGAATTTTTGTGATGATAGTATAATTCCAAAAAATACTAATAACCAATGGAAGAAATTTATTTCAGAACTAAATTACTACATTTAGGAGGATCTTTTTCTATTTTAGTGGTGTGCTCATGGAATTCTAAGGATGTGTGTGCTAGAGAAATAAATCCTAGAAATTATGGAATGTTTTCACTCCTCACCTTGGGGAAGGAATAATGGGGTTTATAGGAAGGCACAAAAATTCCATCAAGTTATTATTTATTGGACCACATTATTAATGTATTCTAGTAGATTTTTCGTTGGATGTGATAGATACCAGAGGTTGGGAAATATTGGGAGGAAGCAATAGTTACCTCAAAAGGGTATTTCATAAGTAGGTATTTTTCATGGTTGGGGTTTAGATTTCATGGATACATTTCCATTATCTCAAGATAATAATAAAATTCTTATTTTTGTAGATTATATTTCTAAATGGGTTGTGGTAGTAGCACTTCCCAACTACCAGGAAAACAATGTAATAAAATTTGTTAAAAATAATATCTCTTCAAGATTTGGAGTATCAAATTGATTTATCACTAAAAATGGAAGAGACCATTCAAAATTATAAATTCATGGATTTGATGAATAAATATGGTTTCACTCATAAAACTAGTCCTTCTTACAATCCACAATCTAGTGGAAAAGAAAATATCTCAAAGATGGAGGTGAAACGGGTCATAGAGAAAACTACTTCAAAAACAAGGAAGGATTGGTATCTTAAATTAGATGAAGCGTTATGGGAATATAGAACAACTTTTAAATACCTAATAATAATTCCTCCATATATTTTATTATTCGGGAAATGATTTCATTTTCCTATGGAGTTTCAACACAAGTTATATTGGTTCGTTAAGTCTTTAAATTTTGATTTTAATAGTGCTGGAGAGAGGAGACTGCTTGATATGAGTAAACATGATGAGATAAAGAGAGATTCATTTGATAATTCGAGGATATATATAAAGATATGTATAATATTTTTCATGATTTTATCATTAACAAATATAGTCTGTAAACCTGGACAGAAGGTCCTCCTCTTTAAATCAAAACCAATGCTCTTTCATGGAAAATTGAAATCTAGGTGGTCTAGATAATTTATAGTTTTTAGAGTTATAAAGAATGGTTTTTGTGAGATTTTTGGAGAGGATTAAAACCAATTCATAATAATAATAATAATAGATTCAAGCTCTATTTTGAAGGATATCGAAAGGTCTTGGGTTCCATCACTATACTAGAAAACCAAATTTTAATAAAGTGTAACTAAAGATTTGAAACATAGTTTTTCATGGGAGTAAACCCATGTCTCATGCATTATCTTTATTTTTATTCCTATTTTATGTTTCAAATAATATGCTCCTTTCTAGTTCTTCTTGACATCTCTATTTATTTTGTCCTTATTTCCTTATTCTTTTATTATAAAACTTTTATTGCATTTGGTGTCACAATAGAGTGGAATTCCAACAACGGATACTGTCTTGAATTTTTTTTAAAGGGGAGGTCATTAATTTTACATCTACATTAGTTTTCTTCTCCTTGTTACTTTTAAAAAAATAATTGTTTCGTCGTAGTTTATTGGTGATTCTCTAACTCACTGATGAACTTGATTCACTATTGCACTGATAATGGTAAGTCACTCAATGGTGAATCAATGGTGGTAGTTTTGTTGAGTCATAAATTTTCGGCTACTACTGAATAAATTTTTCTACATGTCTCTTTGTGGAAAATTTGTGTTTCTTATGTTGGTATAAAAACATCTACTTTATATCTCTTGGTTGGAAAATTATGCTGCTTGTGATTTTTTACATAAATTATTATTTCATGAGATATATGTTTGAAAATTTAGTACTACAATTTATTTAGATTACATTATGAATAATTAAATTGTCTGAAATTAAGTCCAGGTTAATCAGTTGGGCATGTTATATTTGTTTTTTATTGTATCTTCTTTAAATTATTTGGTGTTTTAGCATGCATTTTTCAACTTTATTGAACATCTAATTGAATCTAATCTGTAAAACATTCTTATACCCTTTTCACTATGATACCACAAGTTTCACATGAAATTATTTGAATTTTATTGAAAATTTATTCACTGGATTAAATGTAATTTTATGTAATTTTTCTAAAAAGTAATTATTGTGGAAAATAGTTTACTATTGAACATTAATTAGACCCTTTAAACATGTCATGTATCTACTAAATGGGAAATCTTTTGTGAGATTTAATAGTCACAATTGTTCCTCCCCAAATTTTAATTCAACATTGAGGAAAAAGTTGGGTTTTATGTGTGGAAGGAGGTCAAATTACATTGAGCTAAGTTGTTCCTTAATGAAATCCCATCAAATCTCTCTTCCTTCATTCTTTTTGTTAAAAAATGTTTAATTATTTTCAAATTTTTCACTATTTTAAACCCATTATACTTTACCTTTAACTTCAATTCCTTCTTTACTAAGCATGATACCATACTGGTAGTTAAAAGCTACTAGAATGTAATATTTTTTAAGATGGATTATTTTTGAGTGAACTTACTTAGTAATATTATGAATTTTTTGTTTAAGAACTATTTTTTAGAGTGATATAGGAAAATTGTTTTTTGAATTGAGATCATAACATTAGGAACCTGAATTTTGAACTTCATTATATGGGAATCATATTATTTTTAATTATTAAGGAACATAATCACCTTAGTGATATAGTTTAAATGGTATTCATATAAATACGTTAAAACTGGAGAAAAATGGGAATTTGGGAACCCATGGCGAATCTTAAGACCCTCAGAAGTAGGTGCATTTCTATTAAATAAAATCTATTTTTCATTTTTAATAAGTGTTATGTACAATGATTTTCTCAATGAATATGGATAGGAAAAATAAAATAGTGTTTCTGTGGTTAAAAATAACTTCATGAAGTTGATGGGAATAATGAACAGTATGTGATGACGGGGAAATTATACTTTTTTGAAATCATATATATTGTTTTAATAAGGTGATTCAAAAAAACTAATTTACTTTTTATTTTTTGGAAAATAAGTGAGATTCGATGTATATAGAGCCATTTCTTATGTTTTTTTTTCCATGTTTTTTTAATTGTTGACACTCTTGTACACAGAAAATAAACTTGAATTTTAATAAAGTAGTATGTAGCTTTATAAATGAGGAAAGGCATCCTCAAAAGTGGATGATTCTTTTCTCTCTAGATTGTCTAGTGAGTATTCGAAATTGGGAATGACTTCTTTGAAAATTTATTTTTTAAATACATACCTATAGTTTTGGTTCCTATATTTTTAAACTCTTTAACATACTTCAATAAGATCTATTTAATAGAATACTTTTTCTATTCTAAAAAAGTCAATAAAGGAGGTAATTGATTGAAGACAATCATTGATTAAGTGTAGGGGACTTCAGGGAGACTGTGCCATGATTTCACAGTGTAAAAAAGGTATATAATAGTGGATATATAAATATCAAATTAGTGGAAGAAGAAATAATAATATAATGAAGGGGAAATAAAAAAACCAGAAAAAATAAAATGCTTATTAAACACAATATCCATGTTTTATAAAATAGAAGATGATGTCATAAAAATATATTAGAACAAGAATAAAAAAACTTCAACACATTACATAAAAAATATATATATAAATACCAAAAAGGATAAATCACAAAATAATCCCAATCCTTTTCTTCCTCTACTCTCATACACCATCCTATCATAGGAATCATACATCCGAAGTTAGACCCTTATTCTTTTCCAGACCTGCAACCATGAAATCCTTCTAGGTACCAATCCGTGTCCTGAATAAAATGTGAGTAAAACAAAACAAGACACTACTAATTTTACATAACAATGTATGTGAGTATATATACCTTATTTTTCAGGTAAAATTTTACCCAGTATAATGAAAACTGATATATTTACCATGTCGGGCTTAGGTGCTTCATGGAAATATCACCTGGCCATTCCTTCACCTTCCTAAGATTGTGTCTTTGTAATAGGTAACCTATAAAAAGTTAGGGCACATGAATATGATAAGTTCTTCCACCTAATAATAATAATTATCTATGGACCAAGGCGATATTGAGGCATCCTTGACTTTAGATGGTTCAGCTAGCTCATATCAATTTCAATGAATCAAAGAAAAAAGAAATAAGTGTGACATGAGGGGTACACCTTTGGAATTCAACTCGAAAGAATCTATAAATGTATCCCTAGATATATTCCATATTAAATCATAGGCTATGTGTGACTCTAGTTCAAGGAAATGATCCAAGGTGTCATACTTCCAAAGGTATAAAACTGAATCATAGAGATAATTCAAGTAATACTAATTTCGAGATGTAAATAAAATTATTTATTAGTTTTACACTGATGCATTTATGTATGAATTAAAAAAGGAATAATTCCTCTGTGTTCATCCCCCTTAGAAACCATCTTAATAAATTGGGGTTTCGTCCTTTGAGTGATTAAGTAATTCCCTCATGAATCCATGTCCAGCTCAAGTCTGACCTTTCATTTAATAGGAAAAAGGACCAAAGTCATTTTTCAACATTTATAAATAATAACATGACAAATTTTAATCCATCCATATTTACCATTCCATTTATTTAAAACATTTACTTTTCATTTATTAATTTTAATGGTTTGAGAGGGAATTCTTACATTTTAATACTATTGTAAAGTAATACGGGCCATGTGAAAGGTACTTTCCATACTACATCACTATTATTCATTAATTATAACCAAATAAAATTCCCTTTTATAAGTAAATAAAACTCATGAAATAGGTTTCAAATCTCATGTGTGTATAAGCACTCACACAATGAAGTGATCCTTTGTGTCGTTCCAACCTCCAACATGGTCGATGAGTGATAAAGACTGTCTACGTCATGGTTCACAAATTTAAATTAATATATTTCATAATTACATGAAAACACGTTGAGATTTTATCTTGTGACAGAACATCGAAATTTAAAATTTCGTGCCATTTATGAAAAAGCTATAGACTACCAGCCATCTGGTGGTTGAGGAACACTCATCCATTATCAGCTTCTTATTGATCCTAGATTAGAACAAAAAAGATAAATAGATGAATTCCTTGAAAATATGGAATATAAGATCACCAAGAATTTGAACCAGATATGGAGAGAGAAATATAGAATTTAAGGAAATATAATGAAGTTCACACTGGTATGATTCTAACATGACAAATATCTATGGAATTAGAGCTCATATTAGGAAAGTATTAAAAATTATAGAAAGAGGTATATGAGAGATACCATGATACCTTTTATTATGAAAAATGTTAGAGAGAATAAGATTTTTTGGGTTTTAAATTAGAAAATGAAAAAATGGTCATTTTACATTCATTATAAGGAGGTTCATGGTTTGGCCTTATGGTTGGGAAAATCATATGATGTCACTATCAAAGGGAACTACCCCCTCACACAGTTATGTGTATGGTTAGACAAAACTTGTGATAACTGTGTGTTTCAACATTACAATAGGGATATAATTTCTCACACAGCCATTTTACTTCAAACATATGGTTTATCAAAACCATTCTCTCGTACGTATGGGTCACATGGTTGATACACATATTTACTACTCAATGTGCACTGTTCATGTTACTCAAAAAAATCTCAAAAAACAGGATCTATGAGCCTAAAAAATCTCCAGAAACTCTTGAATCATTTCTTAATCTTTTTAACACAAATATATAGATAAGAAAAAGATAAAAACTTAAATTTAAGATATATATACCTATAAAAACATTATCATTAAATCAATATCAATATATAACCATAATAAGAACAAGATGATGAAAATTACAGATATGTTCACTTTATTGAATAAGATTTTATATTATTTTTTTATGATTTATTTAAGACGAATTTTTATGTTTCTCCCGTTTTAGAGTCATCTAAATTATGATATTTCATAGAGGCTTTTGAGAAATATTCAACATTAATAAAAACTATTAAATAATTATTTTTTGTTAAAAATTATTTTTTTTGTAGTAGTTAAAAATTAAAAGATGGGTTAGAGCTATGTAAAAGACCAATATATTGTTCATATAAAAATTTTCTTTTCATGTAGGAAATTATAGATATGAATGAACTATAAGAGATGTATCACCATATAATTGAATTCCGAAAATGTGTGTGTCCTAATACTCATGTTGAATAATAGGGTACGTTCGCCAATATATTGTTTTCATCTTCATTAATTCATAAAATCTACAATGTCGTGGAGGGGTACATGAATGATTTTGTATAGGGGGTACTCAAAAAATAGAAAATAATTTCATGTGGAAATAAGAATATCTATGGTTCGTAAGAAAGAAGCCACAACCACCATCAGACTTGGGTTGAGGGAAGGACAATCTAGTTGTGGGAAGTCTAAATATAGAAAACCCTAGGGGTTATCCCAATATTATCCTTTTTAGTTTTTGTTTCATCTTTTTTACTTGATTTTAATTGTGTGGTTTTTCGTATAGGATAATAAGTAGGTAATTTATTCCATGTGGATACCAATAAAGGTAAATAAGAGAACCATACTTGAATAACATGATCAATCATTCCTAACTTAATCCTTGATAGCTTTAATATTTACAGTCAATTTGAGTAATTATAATGTTAAATTTTTTAGATCGTTTAAAGACCTAAATGGAGTACCCACGGGTATTTAGAAAATCTACCAGGCAGAGTTTCATAAACGAGTTCTAATGAAAAAAACTACTTCTCTAGGGTGTTGATTTTTAAATATGCCCATTTTTACAACATGATACTGATGATAAGTGTGGGGAGTCCCCCCCCATCATTTTAATTTAGGTTATGAAAATCATTTTATATAGATATTTTCTAGCACACTGGTATATATAATATCCAGAATCCAATGTAATAAAATTTTAACATTGTTAGAACCCTTAGAAATGAATATTCCTTTAAAACGTTGTTTGTTGTACACAAAAAAAATGTTTACTGTGATTATAGTTTAGTTTAATTGATAATTAATTTGACATTATAAAAACAATAAAAATCATGAACATATCAAAAATAAAACTACCTTGAGAATTAATGAAAATTCATAGAAAATATGTTTTCTTCATATTTCATGTAACACATTCAATATTAATTGAAATATTTAATTTTCTATTAATTTTTAATAAAAAATTTCTCCCATATTAGGATTCAATATTGGGGAAAATTTTGGGTGTTATCTTTGGGAGTAAATGGAATTTCAATACACAAAACAATGCTTAGATTGTGTACAAATCAAAAAAACCCCAAATATTTTTCCAAATACCTTCCTATAAAAAATAATTTCATGATGTTGATAAATTAAATATTCTCTTTTTTAAACAAGGTATGTGTTTTGGTATGAATTTATGGTAGAAAAATAAAAATTCAATGTGAATATCCTAGGAGAAAATGATTATAAATGTTTTAAAGAATGCCATTGGTTATGAATATGTTATAATTGAGTGATGGTTGTGTAATGTTATGCACTATTTTGATAGAAATACTATTTAAAACCTCGAAAATGATGTTTGAAAGCCTATATTTTTTGTATTTGGAATTATAAGTTGAAGAAACAAGATATTTTATCTTGTAACAAGTAACATAACCTTGGTGAAATGGAACAAATCAGTGATCCACAAAAATTGATATTAATATAAGTCCATAAAATCTGAAGTAAAATTTGAAATTGAGATCCCATTGTGAATATCTAGTATATTATGCACCGGTTGTGTTATAAAAAAGAAACTCAATATTTCCTTATAATATTCTTATGCACAATTTCCCAACTAGGAAAACTAAAATAAATCACCATTTTCATTAATGAATTCATTAAGGTAAGGATAATATTTAACACAAATGAATATGGGTATGATTGATTTATAATAAATCTTTTGAGTTGTGTCAATGACGTTAAAATTAGATCTTTTGTTTGAGGAACTTGGGGAAGAGTAAAAATTTATTGTGCTGTTTTTGTAAATTAAATTTCACTTCAATCTCACTATTAAACACTCATATAAATGGAATTTCAACTATGTTAAAGGTAGTTCTATGAATTTTTATCACATTAGAGGCATGATTTTTTTTTAAATTTATATTTCAATTACTTTATAATAAATATATGTTCATTGAAACCAAGAAAAAAGGTTCTTTCATTTATAAGAGTCATTGTGAATAAATAAAATTCATTTATTTAGTCATGGTTGAAATTAATTAAGTGTTGAGGAGTTTGATGTGGCCATTTTTATACACTTTTCCATTTATTTTTTAAATAATTAATGAAATATGTAATCCTGGAGTGTTCTTAAATTGGATAATTTTTTAATATTCAATTTACTTTTGGAGTTCCTCCATTCATTGAATATACTACTCAAATGCATGTTTTTGGAGATTCAATAAAGATGCTTTATCTCTCTGTTTTTTATAATAATATTGATATTTTTATTGAGAATGTATTTTTCTAATTATTTTGATGATTTTATTTCTTTGAAATTTGAACTCCTTCACTAAAATTCAATGGTTTTATTTTGAAAAAATTTCTATTGAATTAATTTATAAATAAATTCATGTTTTTTAATAATGTCATTGAATATGATTTTTTTGTTTCTTTAGATGTGTTACAATTAAAATTTTGCAATCGGTCCCTCGGTTACCCCAATACTACCATCACTCATTCTGATACTATATGTGATACCACCATCTCCTACTTTTATTGAATTGATTTTCTTCTCTTGAGTGTGAAATAGAAGTGTACCAGTAAAAATAGTTTGGATACCATCAAGGTTTCATGCTAAAATTCCCCTTTCTATATTGGTGTACCTACACCCCCTAATAGTAATATCCATGAAGCCTTGAGAAATGAGTCTATGTGTAATATGAGGGGTACACCCTTCCCATTCCACTATGAAAAATCTCAAACCATGTCTTTGGAAAATTTCAAAATTAAATCTCAAGATAAACCTGATTGGAGACCAAGGAAATGTTCCAAGGCATCATGTGTTTGAATACATCAAGATGAATCCAATTTGATAATATAATACATTGAATATTTTATAGTTACGTCGAAATAATCATTGATACTAGACCAATGAATTCATGTACTAATAAGAAGAAGTATGACTTACAATGTGGGTATCTCCCTTAGAGACTGGCTCAATGAATTAGTGTGGATTTTTTTTGGTGATTGTGGTATTTCATCAGCAATCCAAAGGTGGGTCAAGTATAACCACTCATTTGATAGGAAATAGGACCAAAATAATTTAGTACCATTTATAAATAATCATGGGACATATATTAATCCATCCCAATTTACCATTCATTTTAATTCAATAATTTAATTTTCATTTATATATTATTATGGTTTAAAAGAGGTTTTATACATTGTAATCTTATTGTACATAAAAAATATGGGCCAACTGAAATGTACATTCAATACTGTATCATTATTCTTAAATTATCATAACTTAATCAAATTCCATTTGATATGTTAATCCAACTCATGTAATAGGTATTAAGGATTATGTGAATATAAGGACTCTCCCAAAAAGGTGATCTTTTTTGAGGTTCCATCCTTTAATAAGGATAAAGAGTGTTATAAAAAGGTATTGGTAATAGTTCCCACATTTAAATGAACAAATTTCATAATTAAAAATAATCTAACTATGATTATAGCATGATACCCAACAAGAACATTTACAAATTGGTAATACTATAAATCAAAAGGTATAGACCACCTATATTATGGTGGTAGAGGAACACTCATTGAGTGTCAGCTTCTGATTGATCCTAGATCAAAATAAATTAGAGAAATTATTGAATAACCTAAAAATATGACATATTATATCTCCTAGAAATAGAAACATGGATGGAGATAGAGAAAAATAAATGAAGGTAATAGATTGAATATCTTACTGGTATTCTTTTAATGTGACAAATGGTAAATAAATGATAGCCCAGATGAGAGGGAGGCATCATAACAAAAGGAAGAGGAAGAGGAGAGAGCATATTGAACACTATACTATGAAAAATTAAATAGATAATGATTGTTTTATTTTTTAATATCCATGATGTAAAATGAAAATTTTCTAGGGATTACAATGAGGAAAATGGTTTTCCAGAGTGTGTTCAAGGACTATACAATGAAACTACCCCCGCCCAGTTAGGTGAATAGTTATAAAAAACATGTTATAACCATGTTTTTTAACGTTTAATCATTACTATAGTTTCATTCATAGACATGAGGACCCACTATCATGGTTTATCAAACCATGGTTTCATATTTATGGGTTTCATGGTTGACCTAAATAGTTACTACTGACTGTGCTCCGTCCATTTGTCTTATACAAAGTCTCAAAAAACTAGATCTATGGGATCTGCAAAATCTCCAAAAACTCATGTACCCTTAATAATTTATGAAAATGTGTAATAATAAAAAGGAAGATTCAAAAAAAATATCTATACCTGATAAAAAACTAAGACATTACACCATAATCATTGTCTGCCCATAAAAGAGAATAAAATTTAGGGAGTTGTTCACTTTATTGAAGAAGATTTTATTTCATTTGATTATAATTTTATTGAAAAAGATTTTTATTATGTTTCTCTCTATATTGAGTAAGGTGGACGATGCGGTTTCATATAGGGTATTGGGAAATATTCACTTTATGAGAAATTTCAAGAATAACTAGTTTTTTTAAAAAAATGCATCTATAAAAACTATTAAAAAGGAATAAGATGGGTTAGTGTTGTGTAAAAGATTAAAAAAGTGTGCTGATACATATTTTATTTCTTTATATAAAATAATATATTGAAATGAAATAGATTATACTTCTCACCAAAGAATTGAATTCTCACAATCTTTGTTCCCCAATCCTCAAGTTTAATTAGAGGGGAAGTGCCCCAATATCATGTATCCCTATTCATTAATCCAAAAAATAAAAAATTTCATATAGGGGTACATTAATGATGTTGTATAAGGGTTAATAAAAATGAAAAAAATTCCACTATATAAAATAACATTTGGCGATTCTTAAGAACGAATCTATAACATCCTTCAAACGTGGGTTGAAACAAAGACTATCCACCAATGGAAAGTCTAAAAACATACATTCCGAGGTTATCCCAAGATTATATACTTTAGTATCTCATTTTTAAAACTTTTTACTTGTTTTCATTGTGTGTTTTTTCTTAATATAAAATAATACGCAGATAGATGCATTTGGAAACCAATAATGGATAATATGGGAAACACACTTGATCACATTAATCGTTTCTTCCTAACTCAATCCATGGTAGATTTACTTTTAAATTAATTCTGATTAATTATAATGTTATATTTTTATATATATTTTATTGATAGAAATAGAGTAACCAACGATATTTCAGCAGTTAGAATGGAGTGTTTCATACAGGAATTCTATTGCATAAAGCCTCATTGCTAGGGGTTTTGTTTTAAATTATAGTTATTTTTTCCAAATGTTACTAAAGATAAGTGTGAGGGATTCCCCCTCCCCCTATCATTTTATGTTGTGTTATGAAAATATATTTTCTTTTCTAGGTTTCTAGTGCACTGGTATCTATAATGTTTAATATCAATTAGAATCAAATTTTAAGCAGTATATCATCCTTAAAATGAATTTACCATAAAAATATTGCTTGTTGTGCACAAAACAGATACACATGAATATGTTTAAGCTGAATTGTGAAATATTTTGACTATATACAAACAATAAAAATCATTATCATTTAAAAAAAAACTATCTTGATAATTGAAGTAAATTTTTCGAAAATATGTCGTCTATATCTTTCATGTAACATCGTAACAATTCATTGAAATTTTTAATTTTCAATTTGTTTTGAATAATTTTTTTCTCCCATCTTATAATTAAATAATCGGTAAACAATTTTGTTAATGTTTTTTGCATAGGGGTCTTCCACTATCATAATCTACAGATCAATTTTGTAAACATATAATACCCTACATTTTTTTTCAAAATTACCAATTTCAAAAAACATTTTAAGATGTTCATAAAAAAAAATTTCCATTTTTGAAAACAAAATATGTGATTTGGTATGGCTCCGGTTTAGGAAAATAATAATTCATTGTGCCTTTACAATGAGAAAACGAACACACCTGTTTTGTGAAATTCCATTAGTTATGAAGTTGTTATAATTAAGTACTTTTTGAGTAATGTTATCCACAATTTTGATGGAAATACTATTTAAAAACTAAAAAAGGAAGTGTGATGGGTAAAATATTTTGGAATCATAATTATAAGTTAAGCAATCTTGATCTTTGAACATAAACCTGATATGTTATCCATTGCAAAATGGAACAAATCAGGGATCCTCCTAAATCAAGATTAATATAAGTCCTTTCAATATGAAGTAAAATAGACAATTGGAATCTCATGGTGAATCTCTAATACAATAAGCACCAGGCTTGTGGGAAAATAGAAACCCAATAAGTTCTCTTTATTGTGTTACACACAAATTACAAGTAGGGAAAACTAAAATAAATAATCTTTTTTGAAAATGTATTCATTAACACGAGAAGAATTTCAAACCAAAATGGTGAAGTGAATTATTGATTTATAATAAATCTACTTAGTTGTATCAATGAAGTGGAATGTAGAAATTTGGTGTAAAGAACTTATGATAGACAAAGAATAGATAGTTCTTTATGTTATAAATTTATTTTCACTTGAATCTTTCTATTTAACACTCATATGATAGGAATTTCAAATGGGTTTTATGTAAGACAATAAGTGTTTATCATATAGGATGTATGATTTTTTTTGGAAATGGATGGTTCAATGACATTATAATTCTACTATGTGCTTTCCAAAAAAATTATTCTAATGTTTAGAGAATTTATTTTGAATAAATAAAATTTATTTAATTAGTCAAGAGTGTAATTAATTAAGTGTTGGGGAGTATGATGCTGCTATTTTTATACATTCATGATTACCATTTTTGAAGGAATTAATGAGATATCGAATGTCAGAGACTTCCTAAATTAGATAATTATCTAATATTTCATTAATTTTTAGTGTTTCTAAATTCATTGAATATACTACTGAAATGTGTGTTTTGGGATATTCAATGAACATATCTTCATAACTATTATTTATATAATTTGTATGGATAATAATTTAGTATTTTTCATAGAAAATGTATTTTTATAAATATTTTGATGATTTTATGGATTTGAGAAATCAATTCCTTCATTAACATTACATGCTTTTATTTTGAATAATTTTTTATTGAATAAATTTATTATTAAAATAATATTTTTAAATAATTTAATAGAATCTACAATTTTTGGTGTTTATTATATTTTTTACAAGTGACTCTTCTGCTACCAATCCCATTGGCCCCCCACTTTTACCATCACTCATTATTCTACTATCAGAGATACTGCGAGCTCCTACTTCACTTGGAAAATTATAATTCTTTTGTGTGTGAAAAGGAATTCTAAAATTAAAAATAATAATTAATCTACCATCGGGTTTTCTACCCCACAATTTTTCTTCGACTATAGATTTCCCTAAAAATCGTTTACCCACGATCCATGCATGTTCTCCTGAATGAGATACCAATCCCTCAATTGAAGATGTGAGATTACATTATTATTGATATGCAATAATATTTGGACAAAAATAAAGATCTAAACCAGACCTCACCAACATAAAGATAATGAGTTACCCAATGCATGTAGGAGGGTAATTGATGAGAATTTTTGTATATAAGAGAAATAAAAAAAAGTAAAAACAAATATGTAAATTGGGTAACAATTATCCAATCTACCATTATATTTAAGGGTGTTTTTCAGTGATCGGTAGACCATGTACAAGACAATCCCTTCTCCAAAATATTTCTTAAGTAGCCTTCCATATATTTACCATCTTAAGAAATATTCTTTAGAATGCATTGTCTGGAACAACTCCTTCTTCGAATTATTTTTTAATAACATGTTTTCTATGATAGTGCATTCCCTAAAATGTTATCAAAAAAATCTTATCTATTAATGAGCACCCTCATTTTAATTTTTTCTTAATTTTTTTATTTTTTTATTATATATATATATAAACAAAATAAAGCAATGTAATAATTAAAATAGTATTTAACTGTTTTTTAAATTTGGTAATATTTTAAATAAATTATTCTGAAGATATTATATAAAATATCATCTACCCTCCCCTTTTATAAAGTTGTAGTAATCGACATTTTTTCCACATTTTTTATGTGGGATTCAAACACAACATTTTAACCATTTAATTAATATTAAATTAATTATAATATAACATTATTGAAAATAAATTTTTAATCATAACATATTTTCAAAAATTATTTAATATTTGATAATGTGATAAATAGTGACTAATAAATTCATAGAAAAAAAATTTAAATAATGTCATTAATGTTGCTAAAACTATAATTAATATTAAAAATGGTTTTAAATGATGCCCATAATAATTTAATTATTATTATTATTATTATTATTATTATTTTATGACAATGAAAATATATAATTTAATTAATAATACATTTAATTTGATATTATAAATAATTAATAATAATTAATAATATAATAAATATTAATTAATATATTATGATTTTATTTAATAATAAATATAATAATGTTATTATTATTATTATTATTAGTTTTAAATATATATCTTTTATGTTATGTAACTTATTTTGTGTTTATTTTATTTAATCTATATAATACTATTAATAATGGACTCTATGGGTGACTCCTCAGGGGTCGTCTCAAACTCAAGAAATCTTAACCCTAATAACTGCCTATTTTGAATTCTCTGCTTTCATATGATGTGTGCGATGTGGGAATTTGATCCAGAGTGGGAGATTTCTATTACAAGAACAAACTCATCAATGAAAGAAAAAGAAAACCTTGTTGAGGGGGCTCTCAATCAATCACATACAATTATATCTCAAGGGCTTTCATTCCTGGAGGCCCTTAAATTCACATATCTATGAAAATCTAATGACACTAAGCCCCCTCATTTTAATAAACATGATGATGGTGGTTTCTGGGTTGAATCCAACCCATATTCTCTCCAACATTGTACGCATATGTGAAAATATTCCATCATGGGTCTGGTATCATACATTAAAGGTGATTGTCATTTGCCCTTACATGAATTAAAACATAGAATTTCTCATGTTTGGGGTATCTCTGAATTGAAATTAGTGCTGATAGGTAGAGGGTGATATTCATATTCTATTCAAATCTAAAGAAGATTTTGACCGAATATGGAAAACTAGTAACAAAAATCTCAAACCTGGTTTTCTCATACTTTCTAATTAGGACTATACTTTTAACCCATTTACCCATAGGAACACATTGGCCCAAATATGGGTTAGATTTCATGGTCTCAACTGATATTTTTGGAATCCTAAAATCTTGAATGACATTGCCTCTTGTATTGGATGGCTATATTGAATGGATCAAATAACCCTAAATTTTGAATTGGGCCTATTTGCGAGGGTTTTGGTCAATGTTAACCGAGACTCAAAACTTCTTAACTCGATTAACTTTATTGCTAATGATTTCAATGCCAAATTTAAGATATAATATGAGAAACCCCCCCCCCCCTTTTGTGGGATATATATGATTTTTGGGAACTCAATATTAAATTGTATGGTGGTTAGGAAATAGGTTGTTCAACCAATTTAAAAAGAATAGAAAGAAGTGTGTAACAAAAAAAGGAATGGATTCTATTTCTTATTTTGTTGATACATCTATGAAAAAGAATGGAATATGGGTGATGAAATTAGAGAAGTTGGTAACCCTAGAAAACATTTCAGGAAAATCCTGGGAAAAAATTGTTGAAGATGAAGACAATGCCAAAAAATATCTCAATCTCTTTAAATAATTAGAGGTTTATGTGATGGATGTTATTCAATATCTATAAAAATATTTTTGTATTGAAAATATTAAATTTATGACCCCTGTTAATGCATCCAAATATTTTTCTTGTCCTTCCACTTATAACCTTTTAAAATCAGAAAAAGTAAGCACTAATTTCAAGGCTGTTACACCCATTATTCCTCAGGTATGCATTGATTGTAAGATGGTTGGCAATAGAACTGTTGTTGGATAGTCCACTTGTCCTCCTCTGGGTTTGGGTAGTGTTTCTCAATAGGTTAAGAACATGGTGTTAGGGCCTTTGAGTGATGTGTCTGAGCACATCACTAAGTATTCATTTTGGAAAACTGATGCCAACCCCAATTTGGTTTTGGAAAAAGATGAACAATAGGATGAAAAGGTGGTTGTTGCTGGAAAGACCACATTCTCTCTCCTTGGTTCAGGTCGTGATCCTCAAAAGGTTAACAAAATAGTTTTGAAACACTTGGGTGATGTGATAGAGAACAGTACTAAGGTATCCTCTTGGTAAAATGATTCCAAGACCAATTTGGTTTTGTACAAAGAAGAGTAATTTGAAGATCCTACAAAAAACTCAAGTGTTTCGATTCATTTACCAAATGATTTTCATTCTGTAGTAGGTACTCATAAAAATGGCATCTTTATTTCATCTTATAATTATGACAGTCTTATTTTTGTACACAATGATGATACTAGATCTTTGATGATTATTAGTATGGGTGCTATGAAAGTTCCTACCAAGGATTATTTGATTCCAGATTCTATTATTACACCTTTTGTTAAATGTAAGGAGAAAAACTCTTGCCCAAGCACCTTGAAATGTTTCCAAACATCATCTTAAAATACGGGCTTAGAGGGTGGGAGGAAATGGAGGTTTAACTATAAGTGTAGGTATAAATTACAATTTTTTAATGAAATTATTAAGTAATTTTCAACGATGATACATTTTTTGTTTTAAAAAGAATACTTAATATTCATCAACATTTGATATTTTCCATATCTGAACCCACGATAATATTTTCCCCTAAATCATTGCATATTTGTAGGATTGGTTGTAATTTTTTAGGGTCTAGTAAAAACATCTCCATTGTTGGGACTCTTTGGATTTTCATTCAAACATTAATTAAATATGTCAATATTTTCTATGTCTCTGGGAAAATCATTACATGTGATTTTGATCATGACAGAACACATCATTTTTTATCTTTTTTTATAGAATGAACAAATTCCAGGATATGAAGACTTTATGAAATGATATCTCATTTTTGAATTCTAATATTCATAATCCCTGGTTTGTAATCGGGGAAATTAATGAAATCCGTTCAATTAGTGATACGATGTCTCCTTCATCCTTTTTTATCTCTATGAGAGAGTTTATGATGACTATTTAAGACAATAATATTATTGAAATTACTCTTACTGGTGCCAAATACACTCGGTAGAGAAGGAACTATAATACGGTGGTTACCAGAAAATTGGATAGTGCGTAAAAATATGAGATTTCTTTGGATAAATGGGACAACATCATTAGCTCCACTCTCCCCATGATTCTACCTGATCACCATACTATTATCGTCACAATTTCTCTCAAAACTGTGAAGCATATCCTTCCTTTCAGATTCAACAAAGCATGGTTCTCGAACCCTGGATGTTTTAATATCATTAAAAACAATTTTTCCTCTATGACTAATTATAATGGTGCCTTTTATTGTGCTTTTAAATTAATGTCTCTTAACAAAATCATGAATTTTGGTGTATCTCAATGTCTAAAAATTTGACAATGAAATTATTCTTATGGAAAATGAACTACATCAGCTTCAAAATAGAAACACCAACTCTGAATTTTCCACTAATCAGATCAATGTAATTAATATTTTTCTAAAACTCAACATACTCTACACCATTATGGATATAATATGTAAACAATGTTTCAAAATCAAATGGTTATATGATGGTGATAGAAACACAAAATTCTACAACTATCTTCAGTTAATTAAGAAATATTGTAGGCCTTTAATCTCTCTCAATGATGGATACAACCTTTTGGATAATGAGGATGATATTTATAGTCATGTCATCTCCTATTTCGAATATATCATTAATGTCCCTGAAATTAATAAATATCTCTTAAAATATGTCATTCCAGTAGTTATCAATGATGAAGTTAATTCCATTATTTTAATCATTCCTCTTGATCATGAGATCAAGGATATTGTTTTTAGTCTAAATCATAATAGTTCTCAGGGTTCTAATGGTTTTAATAATGTATTTTACCAAAATTATTAGGATGTCATCCAAGATGATGTTTGTAAGCATTTTATATTCAGTGTTCCACATGGCTTTGTATTTAACAATTACTTTATCTCAATAATTAATGCCCTATTCAACTCGGCCTCCATATCTATCCTGGCGAATGGTTCTCCCAGAGGTTTCTTCAAAAGCTCCAAAGGTGTTATATAGGGCGATCCCCTTTCTTCCATCCTTTTCTCTATTGCGAATGACTATTTTAGTAGATTTCTCACCAGCCTTATGAACCATGGTAAGATTAATCCCATCCATAATTCTAGAGATGTGAATTCTCCTAGCCATCTATTATATGACGATGACATCATTCTGTTATTACAGGGTTATAAAAGAAATAATTAAACTATCAAAAAACACTCTCTCTCACTATGAGGAGGTTTCAGGTTAGGTCATTATCTAGAATAAGACATCTATCTTCAATGGTAGAAATTTTTAGGATAATAGAAAGTGTTCTATTATCAATGAATTATTAATTAATAATGGTTCATTTCCTTTTACCTACCTTGGTGTCCCCATATTTTTGGGGAAGGACCAAATCCTGCTACTTCCTTATCATTGTTGATTATGTACATAATCAGATCTCTTCATGGAAAGGGAGAACACATTCTATGGTAGGTAGAATCTGCCTTGATAAATCTATCATTATCTCTAAAATGGATTTCTCAATGATGGTTATAATTGGGCTAATTGTCATATAAAAAATTTTATGTTTCTATAAAATATTTTATTTAGACTGGAAGCACATTGGATTGGAAATTAGTAACTATAAGTTGGTCTATATGTTTTAATGAGATAGAGAAGGGTGGCCTTGGAATTAAAAGTTTAAATATTTTTAATGAGGCCCTTCAAGATAGACTTACTTGAAACATAATCCATAATGATACTCCCTATACCGCCTTCATCAAAAATAAGATTCTTGATAAGTTGAAGAAAGGAAACATGAATTTTTAGAACTGTTCAATACAATCTTCTATTAAGAATGTGTATTCCAATATAATGACCATATCTAGATGGATGGTCTTTAGGAACTCCTCTATTAGCTCTTGGTTGGAAAATTGGACCAGAACCCCCCTCATTTCAATGATTCCAAATGAAAAAACTCTTGAAATGATTAATTTTAATATTATGGATGTTATTAACTCTTATCCTGTTAGTCTCCATGATAATTTTGATCATATCATTGACACATATATTTTCTCTAACACATAAAATTTTCTTATTGGGGAACCATCACATAATGGAATGTTGGATTCAATTTTTTTATAACCACCTCTATCATAATTATATAACTGATTTATGCTAGACTAAAAACATAGATAAGACTTGGATTAAAAATTCAATATTAACCCTAATCTGGTGTATTTCATTCAATATGGTCATCACCGATACTTTTTTTCAGTCTTGTGGGATCACCATTTTCTCTAAATGTCATCTTTGTAATCATCATAGAAAAAATGGGAACCATATTTTTATTTTTTGTGCAACTGCCACATCCCATTGGAATTATATTTTTAACATTTTTTACTACAGATGGTTGATTATGGACTCTGTCAATTCCCAATTAAAGCATTGATTTTACATGGATAGTTCCCAAAGAAATCAAGAATTTATTTCTTGTTGTAGTTTTTAAGCTGCATCATGTGATCTGGTCTGGTAGAAATTTATTTATCATAATAAATGCTCACTCAACCTTAATTCAGGTTGAATGTGGATCCTCACAACTATACATTAAACCTCTTTTATTAAGAAGGGATATGGTAATAATACTGTCATAGAATTTGTGATTTTCAAATGTCTTTAGATTGACAACATTTATTATCACTCATGATTCACTTTTAAAGATTTCTGGAAACCACACTTCTCTGGATGGATTAAAGATAATGTTGATGGAGATTCTAAAGGAAATTCGAGCCCCACAGGATGTGGTACCATATTTAGTGATCCTTGTGGCTTGATCCAAGGGTGTTTCTTTGAAAGTAGTGGTATTACCTCTTCTTTGGAGGCTGAAATGACGAGTGTGATTCTTGCTATATCTTTCTCCAAGCATTAGGGTTAGAACAACATATGGATTGCAAGTGATTTGAAAACCATAGTGAAATAGACTTATAAGTGTTTGATTCATCTAGATTGGTCTATTACTATAAGTTGGATGGATTGTCTCCATTCGCTCTGCGACATCAATCGTATTACAACACAGATCTTTCGTGAAGCGAACATAGTTGCAGATGGCCTTGCAAATAAAATAGTAAGTATGGATATAACTTGGTTGAATGATCTCCCTGATGATTTACTACCCCTTTATGAGAAATATTTTAATATGACCCCCTTTTTTAGACTCATGTAGTTTCCTTTTTATAATAACCTTACCTTGGGCTTTTGTCCAAGGCACCGCTTTCTTCAAAATAGTAATAATTATGATGATGATGTTGATGTAAATATTATTTTTATTAAACATTATTATAATTATATAATATATGAATTACAATGACTTCTTTAATATAATTTATTAATTATTCTGACTTTATTAATTTATTTTTTGATAAATTATGACTTTATTATTATCATTTATGAATGAATTAGTAATTATTAAAAATAATTAGTAAAATGAAATAATAAGTATCTCAGTCAATAATATAAATAAAAAATTTGAAAATTAATAATATAATTATAAATGTAGTTATAAATTAATATAATAAATTATTTATCTAATATGAAATAAAAAATGAAAAAAAATCAATTATTAATAATTAAAAAAATATATATAATCAATAATGATATTCTTGATAAAAAATTATGCTAATAACTTTTTTAAAGTATAAATGCTATATTTTTAATCAATAATGTTTACATCATGTAAATTTATTTTTATTTATTAAATTTATAAATAATAAAAATATAATTTCATAATTAATTAATGGAATTTGCAAAGAAAATAATTTCATTAGGGAACTTGACCACGGATAATAATGTTTGGAAAATAAAGTCATGATAACAATTAAATTAAAATAATGAAGTCACCATAATAAATAAAGGATATTACTAATAAATATATAATAATAAAGTCATGATAATTATATTTTATTAAAGTTGTGATAATAGTAGTAATGTTATTATTTATGAATAATAATAATAATAATATAATTATTAATAATGTTGTGAATAGTCTTATTATTATTAAATAGTATTAACAAGTAATATAATATTAGAAATTATTACTTTAGTAATATTATAATTGCAAATAATAATCTTTTCTATTTTTAATAAGTAGAAAATATTAAATAATTATTAAATAATCATTTTTTATTATTAAGTCTTGTGTTATTTATTAAAAATAAAAATCATAATACTTAACAATAATAACATAATTAATAATTAATATTTATAATTTCTTTATATTCCTTTTAATTTATTTTTATTTTTATTTTTATTTTCCTTGTCTATGTTTTAAATTTCATTAATATTTTGTTTATATAATATTTTATGTGCATAAATTTTATGAAGTGTAAATATTATGTTTTTAATAAATAATTTGTGTGTCTTGTAAATTATATTTTTATTTTTTATTTATTATTATTTTTATTTCCATCTATTTGTAAGATTATTAATCCATGTTTTATGTTTCATTTATAATGGTCTTTGATTTTATATTTTAAAGGCTTCCAAAGTGACATATTTGAAACGTAATAATGCTTCATGTTAGTGAATTTTGAATCCTATAAAATATAACTTATAAAAAAATCTAAATAAAACATTATACATAAATTCAATATATAATAAATATATGAAAATAAAAAAATCTATACAAAATATTGATGAAAAATAATTTCAATGAAAAAAATATTGTAGTTTAAAAATAAAAAATTTATACATATAAATGTTTTTATAGAAAACATTTTTTGTGTTAATTAATTTTGTTTATTTTTACCACATTCCTTTTATTTTAAATTAATTTTCATTTTCACATTCAATGTTTTAAATTTCATGTAGATTTTACTTATACTATATTTTTTGTCCATAAATGTTTTGAAGTATAAATGTTATGTTTTCAAATAATAATGTTTGTGATGTGTAAATTATTTTTGGTTTGGTATATTTTTTTATTAACCAATATTTACTAATGTTTAATCCATGTTTTAATTTTATTTAGATTGGGCTTATATGTAATGTTTTATAGGAATCCAAAGTCAGCTAATGAAATTTAATATTTTTTCAAGTTGGTGACTTTTAAAACCCATAAGATAGAAATTATAAGACCAATCTAAATGGAAAATAAATCATGGATTAAAAATATAAAATTTAGTTGACAATAAAAAAATGCGAAAATGTTTTAATGGGAAATAAATTAGATATCACAAAATATTTTTATTTCAAAACATAACAGTTTTACTTAAAAATTATTTTTACAGCAAAAAATCGTTTATAAATTATTTATTTTATTTATTATTATTATTGAAATTCCATTTAATTTAAAATAATTTTAATTTATATAATCAATGTTTTAAATTTCATATAGATTTTATTTATACTATATTTTATGGACATCAATTTTTGGTTGTTTAAATGTTATGTTTTAAATAAATAATCTTTGCGTCATGAAAATTATTTTTGGGTTTTCATATTTATAAAAAAAATTATTCTAAATTATTTAAAATCTATTTAAGCCATGTTTTATGTTTCACTGAGATTGGTTTTATAGTTTATATTTTATAGGATCCCAAAATTTCCTACTTGAAACTTAATAAGGTTTCTTGTAGGTGACTTTGGAAGACTATATAATATAAACTATAAGAACAATATAAATGATATTTAAAACATTGATTAATTATATAAGAAATAGTTGAAAATGAAAAATTTATAAATATGAAAAAACCAAAAAAATTAACATGGATCAAAGCTTATTGATTTAAAAGATAATATTTAGACATACAAAAATGATTTTCATAAAATATTGTTTAAATAAAACCAATCTAAAATTTAAAACATAAATTGTAAAAAATATTAATTTAAAATAAAATGAATATCCATAAATTAATAAATATTTCATTTTAATTATGTTATTATTATTAAATATTATGTATTAAATTTCTAATAATGAATAATTATATTTTAAAATATTTAATATAATTACTATAATAATTATGAATAATGATTTAAATAATATAATTCTTAATTTAACTAATAAATTAGTTAATAATATAATTTTAAATAAATATCAATTAAATTATTTAATACATAAAATGATAATTTTCCAAATAATATTATTATCAACAATTTTAAAACAATTAGTAATCATTTATAATAACCATAATATTAATATATTTAATATCATAATAAAAAAAAAAGTTATATATTATATAGTCATATTATTTTTGTATTTAATAATACTAAATAATTATATAACTGATAATTTTATTAATTATATATAATAATTAAGTCGAAATGATTATATGCACATAATTATTAATTATAATAAAAAGATTTAATGATAATATGATTGTAATTTATTTGAATATATAAAATAATATATTAAATATTTATATAAATAAAAACTTATTTTATATCTTTAATAATAAAAATTATATTATTTTTATATTTATATATTTTTTATTTAATAATAATGTTATTATTATTTTAATTATATTTTTTAGTTATATACATCATCATCATTATTATTATTACTTATTGAAAATTTGTTATATTATATATATATATATAAACTAAACATAAAAAAAATTAAAAAAATATATTTTGGAGGGCGTTATTTGATATAACACCCTCTTAAAAAATGTTATAAATAAGTTGCTGTCTTGGAAAATTCCTTCTATAGAAAAAAGATATATAAGGAATTGTCTAGGACAAAAACTTATTTACAATAGTTATAACAAAAGCCCAGTCTCGGACAATTCCTTCTTCATAAATGTTTTAAATAGGAAAATTTTTCAAAAAACATTCATCTTTCTACCTAATTGGCCTTAATTTCAATGGTACTTTGGGAATGTGTTTCCCAAAATATAAATTATGGGAAATGATTTTGATGTTTCGGTTATTTGTGGAGTTTTCTGATCATCAACACGCAATTGGGATTGATCTGTTGAGGAAGAACCCAAACTTGATCTTTTTGTTGGTAATGACACTAAGTTTGAACTGATGATGAAACCAGTTGAGGCTAGTTGTAGATGAAATTTCCACTACTGCTATCACGGTTGATGAACCGGACACTTAAAATCCAATATCAAAGATCCAATAAATAATATGACCTACATTAAAATATAATGTTACTAGTTTCATGTATTCATAAACCCCCACTTTTTACATTCCTTGGGCTTGGTTTCATGTGGGGGAGAACCAGGTGAAATCTTGAGTGTTTTGAAAGATTCATGGTTGGAGCCCAATTAAAATACATTTGGTGAATGATTTCCCAAACTATGTGCCCTATAAGATAAAACATGAAAAATTGAGGAATTAGATACTATACAGTTTTTGAACGGTTAGTCAAGAAATGCACCCTATTAATAAGAACCGTGTATCCCATTTATATTGTGTGTATGGATTGGGAATTATATTTTTAAACCATGTTCCTCTACCTAGGATTTTGTGTGGGTGGGGTTTTATTTAATATTATGTTTAAATAAAAATTCATAAACACCCTATTTAGTTCCCTAAGGGAACTCCTTTGGGATAAGACAATTTCTCCCATCCTTCAAGATCCCAATAAGGATTTTTTCCCCTTCGATGCCTCCCAGAAGTGATCCGAATATATATAAATGTGATTGATCTTCTCACAGTTAGTTTCCTCTTTCTGTTCATGTTCTCCCACATACTCTCTTCTTCTCTATAGAGTTCCATGGTTCATTGTTTTATTTTTTGGATATAATACCTTCTCTTTTTTTATAGGACTAGCTTTGATCCTCGTCTGTTCAACTTCCAATATTTTTGTTATTCCATGCTGAATCCTGATTAGGGTTTGCCACTTCGAGATCTAGTGAATTCACAGTATGTGGTACCACTTCGATGCCAAATTTTTATTAACTCTAAATTGTTGGATTTAATTTAAACCATTATAAATTAAATGAAATTACTTGATTTATATTATATGGATTTCAATTTTTTTGGATAAAATTCCAATTACAGTGAATTTGGGTTTTTAGGATTAATGGGGTTTTTGAATGTAATTATAAAACATCCAATTCTATATAATTATGTTGTGTTATAGAAATTGTATAAATTTGAATTATTTAATTTAAATTTTGGATTTGATAAAAATTATTTTAATTAAATTCTGTATTTTAATTTTTGAATGGTTTTGATTGAATTTTTGGAAAACCATGTTTCCAAATATTGTACCTAATTAGGTACATGACCTTTTTTTCAATTGTTTGTATTTTAGATGAATGTATGCCATTATCATAAATATTTTTACAAGAATTTTCAATTTTTATAAATAGTTTTATATAAAATTGTTTATTATACCATTTGTGAAATGTTCCATTGGTTTTGAAATATTCCATAAATTGTATTGTGATGTTGTTTTATTTATATTTACATCATTTGAAATGTGAAGCATGAGTTGCTAAAGTATTTCTATATTTCGAACTAAAAATTATGATTTGATTAAATATTATTTTATTGAAATTCAAAATCTGTTTGTTTTAAAATTGAAATAATTTTTAATGGTCAATTTGATATTGAAATATTGTTATAGAATATTTGTAAGAATTGCTGATGGGACTTGGATAACACCCTAATTTCTCTTTTTGGTGTTTTTAGATTATATCCTTCCGGTTTTGAGGAGGGGAATGAAATCTCTGGGAGGTAGTTCTAATTGTTGAATTGTAGTCTAGGGGAGTGGAATCCGTTGGGAACTAGGAGAGTTTTCCTATTTTGGTACATTTTCTGTAGTACTATGGGTTGTTATTCCCTTTTGACTTCAGGTAAATTTCTCTTATTGGAGTTTATTTTTGTATGGATTACTTACTTATATATTTTACATCTCTATTAGTTAGTGAAAAAATTGTTCCCAAATTCATTTTTTATGATTCTAGTTTATAGTCACCAACCCATGGCGATGTAGAACATCCAGTAGGATATGTTTGGGCTAGCTTAGTTATCAGGTTATTAGGGTACCCGATCTGGTTTGTGACATGAAATGATCACCATTAAGGAAGGATGAGCCATGATTTATGAAATAAGGCTTTCAAGTGAGATCTAATATTCTCGAATCATACTAAGGTGTAAAACAAGAGAATGAGTCTAACATTCATGTAATGGGTGAATCTGATCTCAATTGATGTTTTATTTTGATTGGTTTAATTGATGTTATTTACTTATTTACATATATGATTTCAGATCAATATGGAAGGTCAATTGAAGATACCCAATCCTTCATCCATTGTTCTAAAAGAGGTGACAAACTAGGTTATGAGATAAATTCTCAAATGATTTTTTTGTTTTCCAAATATCACAAATTAATCAAATATAACTAAATATTTCTATGTGAAGAACCAGTGCCAAGTGCAACTTGACAATGCCTGGGCAAATTGATTTTGAAGAAACAATGTCGAGAGAGTTCAACCTCAAGTAGACAATACAGTAACTTATTAATGATTTATGGAGGTAGTAGAGGTATGGTTGAGTAAATAATTTTTCATATAGTCCACAATCAACATGCACACATCTTGGGTAATGTTTCTTTTTCAAAATAAAATTATTTTAATCTGGTTTGTCGCCTAAAATTTGAAAATGGGAAAATAATTCCTCAATATAAAGCTACACAATATTACATAATTTTTCTATTTTATTGAAGAATCATGATTATTTATCATGATAAAGGTGAATGTGATCATGATCATTACATTTCATATTTAAGGGAAGCACATTAAATTAGGGGTGGTTATCTTCAATCATTGGGACTTCACAGAATGCTAGTGATGAGCATGAGAGAGTGCAACATGTGGACTCCACGGCCTATTAAATTAGTATGTCGCCTCATTTATGTTTTAATCTTTAAATTATGTAATTAGGCATCACTCTATACTATTTTTTCCTATATGGGATGAATATTCAATTCATATAGATGGGAGGTATCCCAGAACCCCCAGACATGGGAGTAAACTCATATTCCATTTTCTCATCCACCAGTTATTACATTTTTTTAATCCAATTTTAAAATACATGTTTTTTATTATTCATCTCTAATATTTGTTGAAATATTTTAACATTAGAGTGGAAGGGTTTATTTGTGAGTATGGAGCCATGGAGTGAATCTATAATGATGTTTATAGATTTTAACATCATGTTTACCATCATTTTCATCTTACTCTTAGTAGAAAATGACTATGTAAGAATTGATATGGGACCATGACCACCCAATGGAAGTATATTTCACTCTAACCGCTTATCTTTATTCGCTTATATTTTCAAATAACTCAGGATATTATCTAAGGGTTGTGTGGTTTATTATTTCATGATGACCCCTTCAACCATTACTAGATTCTTGACTATAGTAGTTTTTTGGGTGACACATTCACAATGGGATATTATTTATATACTAAAAGAGATATTGTTCAAAAAAATTCATTATTTTGGTTAAGAGAGGTGTGTGTCTCGAGGGTTTGGCCATACCCTAACCGAGGATGGGAAATGATCTAATCAAACTGATATTTCCATATATGTAAGGGAATTAATGTTTGTCGGAGTGGTTTTTCCACCTTTTCATAAATTATTATTCAATAAAAATACAAAATCTAAAAAAACCAAAATATTTATGGACACTAAAATGGATTTTTAAAGATAAAAAATTATAAATAATTGGAATAGAATTTAACACATAAATAGTCATAAAAATGAGACAATAGAATAAAACCTTAACCCAATGAATTTTAAAGAGAAAACTTTGTTCGATAGTGCGTGCGATACGCATCACCAAACCCTAAAAAACAATCATTATTTAAATATGCATATTACAACCTACCCCTTAAATTAGTCAGAATAAATTGAATTAAATAATTTATAAAATATGTATAAATATTTTATATTTCTTATATTTTTTGATGCAAATTTACCAAATAATCACACAATTTTTTAGTAATGTCAACTTAATTTCCAAAAAAAATTAGGTTTACTTAAAGAAGGATTTTTTTCTTTTTGTTGGAAAATATTATAGAAAATTAAAAAAATTTGTTTGATAAAATGAACTAAATTTTGGAAATAGTGATATCGTATTTAACTTAGGGATAAATTTTATGATTTTTTGAAAATATGTATTTTTCAGTGAAGAGCAATTAATACAATTTTTATTTAAAAGTATCATTATTTTTGATAAATTAATTAATTTAAAAATCAAATTATTATTTTAGTTTTTATTTAAAAGTAAAATATGTATTATTTAATTATATTAATCCGAATTTATTACATCTAAATCATATTTATATCTAATTTTAGTAAACATTTATTTTTTTGATTGAAAACAAAATTTTCGAAAAATTGTTTTAAAATGATTAATGTTTCTTTTTCCTAATTAATTAAAATAAAACATAATGGGGATTTATTTTAATTAAATGTATGGATAATATATCTATTAGTACTAATTGAAATTCATATAGTGAATATTACTGGGTATAGAGTTAAAATAAAATTATCTTTTCCTTTAAAAATGATTTTTTTCTAAAAAACATCTTTACACCGCTCTTGTGGATTTTATTTTAAATTAAATTCCTCCAACTATATGAATTAATTTTTATGGATTTCATATTTGGTGTAATTATAAATAATATTTTTTAATATTTTTTACTTAATTTTTGGACAATATGAATAGTAAATTTAGTAATCATTTATTGATATAGTAAAAGGAAATTATGTTAATTATGGGTAAAAATAATTTATAAAAGACTAAATTTAATGTAACCCTAATATTAAGGATATGTTGATTATATTTTAATGAAATAAATATTAAATTTATTCCTAATTACTTTTATTTATAAATAATTAATTAACGATTTTGATAAAAATTAGATTTTATAATGACGAAAATCAAATTAAACTTTTTTATAATATGTAATTTCAATAAAAAAATTATATTTGATGAATTCATAAATTTTAAAAATAAATTTTATTTTAATAAAATAATATCATTATGTCCTTTTAAATTATAAACGATAATAAAATTTTTATGAAGTAAAATGTAATTGACATAAGGGTTTAAAAACATTATTTGTCAAAAACAAATATTTCTTAATGAATATATATTTATATTTTAAAAGTATAAAATTTAGATATTTATATAATTATTTTTATAAAATAAATATTATTTTTTGAATAATCTCATCGAAATTTTTTAACGGTGATTTGTTTCATAATTTTCTGATAGAGTTGAATTATTGTGTAAAAAATAAATATAGTTTAAAAATATGGACTCTGTTATTACATTATAATGACAGAAATTGATGAAATAAATGGTGTAAATGGTATACATTACGAAATATATTTTTTCACTTTAGAATAATATTTTTTTAATGTTATTTAATTAATTTTATATGGTCTTTATGAATCCTATAAATCATATATTATATTTTAAGGTTTTTAAATAATTATTTCATAAACATGGCTCACTTCTGCATAATGGTTTAGGTTCTTTGACATATAAAATTATGAAAATTACCCCCATTTTGAAATAACCATGTGAAAAAAACCATGAATTATTTTTGGTTTTGATTATTACATTTTATAGAGTCCAAAACATTTGTTTGAAAAAATAATAAAGAACTCCCCTCTCTATTACTATATTATACCACCCAATCTCCAATTACTCTTCACCCAAAAACCATGGATTATGTTCTTACTATTCCCTCACCTATCTATATTCCTCCCAAGGTTCCCCATGCTCTCAATAATTTCCTCACATGCATTTGGAACCACCCTCTCAAGGTAAGGGATCACACTCTCTTCTTTTAATCAAAGAACCTATTTTTTATCCCTCTTAATTTCAATTTTTTGGTTTTGGTATTTTATTATTCATACATATTACATAAATTTTTATTTCCATATTATTATATACCTCTTTAAATATAATTATTTACTCCCATTAACCTTAATGTAACTTGTAATACTACCAATATTTTCTTGCAATTTTCCATATAAAAAGTGATGGACCACTCCATTATATTTTAAATTCAAGAACCATGATTATATAAAGCCTTTATAATCTAAATTAGATATATTTTCATGATATTATATATATATATATCTACTATTAGCATTAAATTCTTTTAATGATAGATCATTTCTCACCTCTCATTATACCATCTACCTTAGCTATTGCTATGTCATAATCCTCTCTATATCCACTTTATTCAAGATTATTATTCATTTTATGCATTTTATTTTTAATTATTAATGTTATGATATGTTTATCGACATATCTATTACTATACAGTTTAATTTCAAATGATTATATTCCCAATTCTCTCTCATTAAACCATTTTATGAACCTTTATGTAATGTCATTATGCTATTGAAATTTCTCTATGATTTTTTTATGCTAAAATTTTTTGTTGTGAATACATTTTAAATTTCCATTCAAGGGTATTAAACATGAAATACGTATATGTATTTGATTGGGAACTTCCTTGTAATTAACCCATAATTATTAATCACGGGGTTAAATTTTATTAAATTTTTTCTTAAGTTATATGATCTTTGTGGAAGACGTATACATGTACATGACATTATTATGATGGGTGAACCCATTAAGCATTTTATAAGACTACCATATATTAGATGATGGGGGCTACCATATTTCACTCTAATGCATTGGGTAATGTTATATTCTGATTATATTGCATGTATAGTGTGTGAGAGTTTATCTTAAGCAAATTATGTTATTATGTCCTTGTGGTTAATTGTGAGTAGGGTTTATGATGTCATGGTTAATTTTGTTACAACATTTCTCCTTTTTACTTTTATGTTACCATTTTTTATTTAGCCTCATTATACATGTTTATAATTATCACCCCTTTTATACACCATCGAAATACCAATTTTATAACATATAATATTTTTTCATGTAATTGATTGTTTATTCGCATACTATAACTTATAGCTCATCTCATTCTAATGTAGATACCTAGGTTGTCCCATGCATTTTTAGACGACTGATGATTTCTAAAATCATGTGAAAGATGTTTTTAATAATGTGGTTTTATCAATTGTTTCAGGTTAATGTGTTATGTACTTAATTACCCCAAATACACTATATTATTCAATCTTTTATGTTGTACTATGCTTATTCATATGTAAAACTTCTTGAATTAATGTGTAATAGTGACTAGAGTTATCATAATTGGTATCAAAGAAATGTATATATTTTTTAATTATGATAATAAAATCTTTAGAAATAACCTTAAAGATAATACTAAGTATAAGACTTCATAACTATGTTTTGGTAAAATATATACAATGTTTTTTATAAGAAAATATATCCTGATTGAGATACTATAAGTGCATGTGGCTCTTATACAGATGTACAGAGTGGTAAAATCCCCGAAAAAACTATAATAAGATAGACTCAATTGGGAACCAGTGCATGACAACAGGTCTTTCTACACACCTAATTTCAAACTCTCAAGGGATATGATTTTGTAAATTCACAAGCTCATTAAGAAACATTATTAATAGAATAAAAATTAACATAAGGGATAATGACATGAAATAGATCATAGATAACTTTGGTTAAATCCTAGAAATTCATCAAAAAAAATACATGTCATTTATAAATTATAACTTTTATGTTAATTGGATTCCCTTTTTTTGATTGATAGTTTGAAAGTATCCATCCCTAATTTTTCCTTTATTTTAGTCTATGGCTAGAAATCGGGAAAACAGAGTCATGAATCAATGTCATAGGAAATGTGAATACTTCCCAAATGAGATTCCAAACACAACATGATCTTTAATAAGACATGTTCTGAATATTAGAAAACAAAATATAAAAAAAACAATTAACAACGTGAACATAGTATAATTTCAAAATAAACCAAATATTATGGGGAATATGTTTCAAGGAAGTTCAACTAATAATGATGATAAAGGAAAGACGATTCAATTTCCCACGTGGAAAATATGCGGAAAACAACACCAAGGGAAATGCCACAATGGTACTCCAAAGTGTTTTAAATGTGAGAAATGTGGCATAAAGTAGCTAATTTCTAAAAAAATTATATTTTTATGGAATTGAATATATTTCATTCTACAACACTCTATTTTGATCAATTTTTTATGCATTGAAAATATGATATTTATCTGATTCAAAGCCCTAATCTAAGGGCTATGTACCAGATTGAGGAAGGTTATATGTTACAAAAACTATTGAACTCTATGTATTTATATGTTTAGGTATTGGTATTTGTGAGATATATTGTAGAATTACTATATCAATGAATTTTTGAAATAAGAATTATGAAACATTTAAGGATTTTTCTATATTAGTTTATCTTTAAGGAATAAAAATATATGTTGAATGGTACTACTAACCTATAAAAGTAATTTAGTGACAAGTTTATTGATAAACCTTAATATGTTTTTACTAGTGGGGGATAAAATTAAATATTATTGGGACTATATTTAAAAGGATAATATTATGTTTAAAAGAATTAATTTTACTTTTTAAGACTTATTTAACTAAATTTTTGTATGATTAAAGATATTTTCAACAGAAAATATTACATTATCAAAAACCTTTTGAGTTTACTAATGATATTTTCAGATAATATTCATTAGGTTGACATATACACATTATTTTTATCTTAGAGTATTCAATGACAGGACTATTATTGAGTTTTTGGAGGTGTATGATAAAGGTTATGAGACAACCTTTTAGGTTAAAACATTATTTAATGTTAAGGTTATATGTTTTATTTGGGATATAGTTGTATGTATTTAAGGAATGATATATGTTAAAGAATTTAGATTTTTGATGATTTTTTAGATTAATGTGTTATGATTTATTCATTTTCGGTATAATTATAAAATTATTCAAACCATTTTGGATTTTTTAATGATAGGAGAAATAGTTTGTGGTTCTTTGGTGGATTATGTGATTCGTCAAAAGCTTATTCGAGTTTTTCTGGTGTAAAAACAACATCCTGACTACTCATTATTTGGAGAAAAGAAAATATTTTAGTGAAAATTGGTTAGATGATGAAATTATAATTTTCATAAAATTATATTCCTTGATTTATATATTGTATATTGTAGAGGTATTATTTAAATCTATAAAAAGAGGTATGAAACAAAAATATTTCCATATTATGAAATAATTCTATTTTCACCCATCCGATATTTATAGTATAATAGACATTTACATTCTCAAAAACATTTTCTATATCACTCTCTATTTGTCCTTGGAAATTATTTGTTTCTTTAATTACCATATTTTTAATTTTGACTAATTTTATCCTACTTTGATACATAGTTTTTATGAAGACCATTATTCTTCTTTTTCTCTCTTTTCAAGGGGATGTTTTATTTGCTTTTTTTACAATATGGGTTTAATTAAATATATTTTGTTACTTAAAAACATTTCTAATAGGGATGAACTTAAAAATTTGAGGTGAAAATTTATTAAAGGTAGGCTGATTGTGACAGCTATATTTTTTTAAAAGAGAAAAAGAGAAAACAATTTTCCATGGCGTATTTGCTACACAACACCAAACTCAAATAAACAATTATTATTTAAATATAAATATTATAAACTATAAATTAAACTGTAATGAATGAATATGAATAAATTTTATTTGAAAAATTTATAAATATACTATGTATTTAAAATGTGTTGTTAATATATTACTGAAAATCACTCAATTTCACGAAATGTCAATTTTTCTTCAAAAATGGATTTTCTTCCAAAATAATTTTTATTTCTTCATATTAAAAAATATTATAAAACATTTATTCAAAATATTTGATAAAATTAACAATAATTTTGAAATTCTCATATCAAAATTAACTTATGGTGAAATTTTCAGTTTTTTAGAAAATATTGATTTTTCATTGAATAGTGACAAATGATGTTTTTATATAAAATTGTCATATATTATAAGCAATTATGTAATTTAAAAGTTTAATTTTTATTTTTATTTTATTAATAAGTATCATGATTATTATCTAGAAAAAATTAATTAAAATATTTATATTTAGATCGTAAATATTCAAGATTTTAGAATACATTTATTTTTAGTCTTGAATATACATTTGTCTTAAAATTGAATTAAAATTCATAATGTTCTTAATATTAAATAATAGAAATAACCTATACTGGGAAATAATATAATTTAAATGTATGGATAATATATATATATATGTCAATAAGAATTGAAATTCACATTGTTAAATTTTCTAGTTATAATGTAATAGAGAAATAATACTTTCCTCAAAAATCAGATTTTTTGATGAATTGATTTCCATTACCCTTGAGTGTTTTTTAAAATAAATTATTCCACCTCAATTAATTTATTTTTTTGGATTCCATATTTATAAAAATGAATATTAATATTGGTTAAATAAGGGGGAAAATAATTTAACAAAGAATATAAGAAATGTAACACTAATGGTATGAATATTTATATTTTATTTTCAATTAAATAATTATTATATTTATTTCTTATTATTTTTTACTTTATAAATGATTAATTAATGAGTTTGATAAAAAATATATTTTAATATGAGAAAGCACAAATTTTATTTTTTTTGTAATGTGAAACATCTATTAAGACACTACTTTTAATGAATTAAACAATTTATAATTTAAAATATATTTTAAAAAAATTATACTAGTAATTAATTTTTATAACATATAAATGATAATATAATTTCTATGAAGTCAAATGTAAGTGTCATAAGGGTTTGAAACTGTTGTTTAAACAAGTCTTTCTCAATAATTGTAGAAGTATATTTTAAAATTAAAAATATCACATATTTATAAAATTATTCAAATAAAATAAATATTATTTTTTGAATCCTAAAATTTAAATTATACAGTAGTTATTTGTCCACAATTTTTAGAGATAGTCAAATTTTTTGGGGGAAAATTAAATAATGTATAAATATATAGTGTGTATTATGACATCATAATGACATAGAAGTGTTGTAACAAATTATGTAAAGGGTATCAATAACCAAATATATGTTTTCCCATTAAAATAATTTTATTTTTATTTGATTTGATAATTTTATAAAGACTTTATGAATCTTATAATACTTAAATTCTATTTTAAGGTTTCAAAATCATTTCTTTATAAACAAGACTCACTTTCACATTAATAAGGGTAATATTTTAATTAGATCGAATATTGGACTTATAAAATAACTAAAATCACCTTAATTTGGAAGAAACCATTAGAAAACACATGGTATTATTGGTGGTTTTGGTTATTATATTGTATAGAGTTGATAAAATAACTTTTTTAAATAATAAATAACCCCCACTCTTTTACTATATAACCTACAAAATATCCTATTAATTGTCAATGAAAAACCATTTCTCATGTACCTACTCTATATTAACCTCAATATAGTCCCCCCAAGGTTCAATCCAGCTCTTAATAATCTCCTCTAATGTTTTTGGAATCACCCTCTCAAGGTAAGGGATCTCCCTCTCTTGCTTTTATTCAAGAATATATTTTATGTTGTGACTCTTAATTTACATTTTCTTTTTTTTGGTAAGTTTTTATACATCCCAATTACTTAAATTTAAATTTAAATGTGATTATATAACCATTTAAATCTCATTAAGCACTGCCAAGAACATTTTTGTACTATTGTTATGCTGGCGAAATTGTCCTGTGATTTTCCGTAACAAAAGTGATGAACCTCTCCCCCTTATATTAAATTCATGAACCATTATTATCTTAATAATGTTTTTATAATAATATATTATAATTTAATTAATGTATCAATATCCCTCTAGTTTAAAATTTATTTTCATTTAATCATATATTATTTATCCCCTATCATTATAGTGTTTACCTTGGCCGTTAATATAATGAAATCCTATCGTTCTCCTCCTTATTGAATTATATTATTTATTTAATGCCATTTATTTACAATTAATAATGGTGGTATATATGTCTAAAAATCCTTATTAATTCGCATTTTATTTAAAATAGATGTGATATCTCTTTCTCTATCATTAAACCATTTAATGAACCTTTTTGTACTCTCATTATGCTTCTGAAATATCACTGTTATTTTTCCCTAACAAACCTTTTTTGTTTTAAATACCATCCCTATTTCCACTCAGGTGTATTCACTTATACATGACTATATGTCTTTTATTATAGAATTCCATATATATAACCCAAAATCCTTAATTATGGGATAATATGTGATGAAATGTGTTCATATGTTATACGATCTACGTGGAACACATATGCAAGTACAAGATATGATTATGATGGGTGAATAAAATAGAGCTTGGTAAGCCCATTATAGTTTGAATTATCGGCATTACTGTATAGGATTTTATTCAGTAAGGAATGTTTTAGTCTCATGAAACCCCATGCATAGATTTTGAAAGGTTACCCTAAGAATATTATGTTATGATGTCTTGGGGGTTAAATGTGGCATATTTTGATAATGTGATATTCTATATTTTTGACACAATTCCCATTTTTCCATTATGATATCATGCTATATAACTCTTTATTGTGCATGATTATGATTCTCACTTATTTTATCTCCTATTAATATGTTCATGGTATAACATACAATACTTCTATCTTGTTATTCTTTGTTTATTACCTTACCAAGATTTATAGATCACCCCATTCTTATGTAAGTACCTGTGTTGTACCATATAGTTTTAGAGTACCAAGGATTTATAAGATCATGTTAAAAAAGTAGTCAATAATGTGGTTGTATCCCATCTATCATGTTGATGTTTTATATTCCTAATTACCAAATATACTTGACTTCATTATATTACAGGTTCTACTATCTGTATTATTTTGTAAAAATAATTAATTAATTTGTAATAATGACATATATTTCCATAATAATCATAATTATCATATCTTATTATAACAAATTTATTAATAAATTTTTATTAAAATCATGGTTCTGGGTTATAGTTCTTTATTTTTAATGCTTGATTTTGTTAAAATGTTCTAGAACTTGAACATTGATAATGGTTTCATTATTTATAAAATGGTAATCATGTCGTTTATATAATGCTATAATATAATACAACTATTATTCATCATTCAATAATCATTCATGACATTATAGTTATAACTTCACACATGAATGTGGTACAACCGATCTAAACAAGTGTTTGTTGCAATGACTGAATGTGATAGAACATGCTAAGGTATAATATTAATATAAATTTTATATAAGTTTTTTCATTTCATAATTATTTTATATATTAATTTTATAACATTTTGGTGAAATCCATGAATGGTGGATATTGAAAATAAAATATATCGCTCTTGGAAATTGTAGTTTATACATACGCATGAACACCATTTTTATTTATCTAATTGAAGAAAATGAAATGATATAGATAAATATTTTCATTTAATGAATAATATAAATATTATAAATATCATATATATTCCTTAAATTCATCATTATTTCCACCCATTTTTAGAATAAATAGAAAAAAAATCACATCGCTACATAGGGGTGATCGTCCCCACATTCACATGAATGACGTTATCATTTTCCAACTGATTGATGGGTAAAAGGGTAGATTATTTATTATAGTAATAAAACCTAATTATATCATAAATAATATACATAAAAATATATATATTGTAATAACAAACCCTGAAGGGTGGTGATGAAAAATAAAATAAATCGATTCGTTGTGGGTAGTATGAACCTATACAAGAGTGAAACATTCGTATAACATTTATTGGAGAGGAGGTTGAAAATGGTTCTAACATAATAATAATAACATATTATTATATTTATGATACATTGTTAATTATGTTACATTGAATAAAATATTTTTATTTGAAGTATAATTAGAAGTAAACATTGAAAGAGTTGGTTAATATGATTATCTCTTCTTTAAAATACCTCATATGGATAACTATTTAAGTATACATAGGTTGATCTCAAGATAATATCATAATATCAAGATAGATGTTTGAAATATTTGATTTTATTGTTATATATTTATTGATCTATAGTTTTTAATGTTAGTGAATAAGGAAGGACAATAGGTCCCTTTTATAATTAATGGGATGGACATACATAGAATTACACAAATGATTAAAACTATATAATGTATTCTTATTATGAATGTTGAACCATGTGAAAAAAAATTATTTAGTTTGAAAATAATATATATCGCTCATGAAAATTGTAGTTTATACATACGCATGAACAACATTTTTTTTTATCTAATTGAAGAAAAGGAAATGATATAGATAAATATTTACATTTAATGAATAATATAAATAATATAAATATCATATATATTCCTTAAATTCATCATTATTTCCACCCATTTTTAGAATAAATAGAAAACAAATCACATCGCTACATAGGGGTGGTCGTCCCCACATTCACATGAATGACGTTATCATTTTCCAACTGATTGATGGGTAAAAGGGTAGATTATTTATTGTAGTAATAAAACCTAATTATATCATAAATAATATACATAAAAATATATATATATTGTAATAACAAACCCGGAAGGGTGGTGATGAAAAATAAAATAAATCGATTCGTTGTGGGTAGTATGAACCTATACATGAGTGAAACATTCGTATAACATTTATTGGAGAGGAGGTAGGAAATGGTTCTAACATAATAATAATAACATATTATTATATTTAAGATACATTGTTAATTATGTTACATTGAATAAAATATTTTTATTTGAAGTATAATTAGAAGTAAACATTGAAAGAGTTGGGTAAGATGATTATCTCTTCTTTAAAATACCTCCTATGGATAACTATTTAAGTATACATAGGTTTATCTCAAGATAATATCATAATATCAAGATAGATGTTTGAAATATTTGATTTTATTGTTATATATTTATTGATCTATAGTTTTTAATGTTAGTGAATAAGGAAGGACAATAGGTCCCTTTTATAATTAATGGGAGGGACATACATAGAATTACACAAATGATTAAAACTATATAATGTATTCTTATTATGAATGTGGAACCATGTGAAAAAAAATTATTTAGTTTGAGGTCTAAATATATTTAACTATTATGATTTAGAAAATTTCACAGGTACGGTTACCCATATATCTTAGTTTAACCCTCCCGGTAAAATTTTTTTACACTAACCGTGACAACAAATACTTAATATTTTAACTATTAGTTAGGAAATAATAAGATGAACATATTAAATAATATAAATTATGGTGATTCAAATTATGGAATCCATTTATCAAAATTCAATATATTATAGAGGTAAAAATTAAATTTTACACATGCTAATAAAATGAAACAATACTCATTTTTAAAAAAGTGTTTGATTTAAGCATAAAAATGATTTTACAAAAAAAAAGAAAGTATAATTTTGATTCTGATGGAATTATTATTATAATGTTAAATAAATGAGACTTCTTCATAAATCCAAATAATCCAAAACCCAATGTAAGCTTATGCAATTTTTATTATATGAGAAGAACCAGAAATAGTTTTTATTTGAATAAAAACAATACTTAGTTTTATGAATTACTAAGAATATATTTATATGTTTATAATTATTATTTTATATGAATTATATTACTTATTTAATATATATTTCGTATAGAAATATTTTTTCATAAAATTTCATGTTATTCGTATATCATTTGAACTTCATAAAATTGACAGTATTGGTAAAATCAGTATTTTTCACCATTCACTCCAAAAATAAAATATTTCTCGTTAATATATGATAGTAATCCTAATATAATTTTAATATGATAATTTAAAAAATGATTTAAATTTTTTCATATACTATTCATAAAAACAAAATAAAGTAATTTTAATTATTTCCACATAAAACAAAAAAAATAATTTTTATAAATAATGTATTGTTATGATATAAAATGTATTTATTATTATAAAATTTATAGACAAAACAATAATTATATGAATGTAATGTTTTTTAATTCATGAATTTTTATAATGGAAATTATTTATACATATATTTTATAATTTAGTTATTCGTACTCATATTTTCAAACCCAATGGTTGGGTTATAATGATCATCTTTGAATAAACATATTTCTATAGTAAGTCATGGTTTCATAAGCTTAATGTTTCTTGTATCATAAGCTATTGATTATAATATTTATACACCAAAATATTTGGTTTTAAAACTATCCCCTACTTATATAAATTTCATCCTTACAATTTTAATTTATTTTGAGCATATAATGACATGTTAGTTTTATCATGAATTTTAATTTCTCAGTTTAGAATAAGGAACTTATTATTTCATAAATAATTAATTTCAGTTCATTTATTAAACATACGCATGTGAATGTTTTTATAGAGGAGGAACATAATAATTAATTGATAATTTCCACAATAAAATGTGATATATTTATCTTATATTGATTGATTTTGATAAATTATAAGAAAATATACTTTATTCCTTTCAACATTCAATGTGTTTTTTTATATTTTGAATATTTTAATTGGTTTCCCCTTCTAATTCTAACGATGAAGGACAAAGAAGAATATTTTATGTCGGAATCATGAAAATAAACCCTTAAATGATAATAAGATCCATAAAAGAATAAAAATTAGTTCATATATCTAAAAATGATTAGAAAATGTTAAGATTATAATAAATATGAATAATCATTCTTCTTAATAAGTAATAAAATAATTCCTAATACCTCAATAATAACACCCATATAAATGTTATAATATTTTATCCATTAAATTATAATCTCTCAATTTCAACATAGATTCATTAATGTTTCAAATACTAATTACCAAATACTAAATAATAATTTCACCCCCCCCCCTCAAAGAGGATTATGTCAAAACCAAACATAGTTATGAAAACCATGTATGCAGTAACATATTAAATTTAATCTTAATAAGGATTTCTAAGTATCTTCATTATAACAATATTATCACTAGGTTCCATGATAAAAAATTCATTCATTAGAGTACCTTGAGATGATTCGATATCCATGAAAATATAAAATAGAGAATATATTTGATATCAAATAAAGATTTATTTTATGGTCAAATTAAATATTATTGAAACGTAAGGGATTTAAACATATAATATAGCTATTTTATAATATTAGATTTCCCCATTGAACTGTTTTAAGGTAAATTACCTCGATTATTGGAGAATTAGTTTGTGTAGTGACCCATATACTTACAGTGAAAAAATTTGACATTGGTATCTTTTTTCATGCCCTCAAAATCATGTTTCTAATGACCTTACTTTATACACATAAAGAAAAATATTATTCCATTCAAAAAATTATTAGGGTGTGTATTTCCACAATTATCACATGTAATTAGTTCTATCTTCCCCTATTTGTAATTTCCTCATATCATTTTTATTGGTTTCTAAATTATCCTCTTATTCTCGTGATTTCATTTGAAAATATATTATTTGGATAATTATTTCTTTATTCTTCTGGAACATGATATAATGAATTTATTTAGAGATTTTTTTAGAGACTAGTTACCTTTAGATTCTTAGATTAAGCCCCTAAAATAAAAATGGAAATATTAGTTTATGGATTATGTATATAGTTTATATAATGTTTTTTAATCATTTAATGTTTTCTACATACCTAGAAAAATTTTCCTCCTCTTTTCCCTAAAATTAAGGAATTTAAATTCCATGTAAGATCATTTTTCTTGAGGAAAAATTTCTCAAAGAATATTACCTTAAAATTATTACATTCCCTATATCTCCTTCTATATTTTATTTTGAATCAACAACCTCCATTGATGAGAATAACCACAATTGATCACTATCTTCATTTGAACAATACAATATCAGAATAAATTTCTCCATATTATTACTACTAAAATCATTAAATATATATTCTATGTAATTAATTTAACATTCATCTATAAATAGATGAATAGATCTATTAAAAAATTAAGGAATCATCCATATTATTTGATCCAATATCATTGAATCATGTTGCGAGGTAATAGGTCTTTCTATATGGTCGAGGTTATAGGTAATAACTTATGTCAACATTCCTAAAATATTAATAATATACTCAACTCCAAAACAATCCATGTTTAATTTCCCATGAATTAATTTCATATATTAATTATCAGTATTGAAACATCATCCATTCCTTCTATTAGGAAACATTTCTAAAAATATTACTTGCTATATTATCTTATAACATTAAGAATCATATTTTACAATTCAAAATTTGGTGTAATATAGAACATAAATTGAAAATTTATGTATAGATAATATCAAAATGATAATGATAGTTTATTTTGGAATATTATAAAATAAAAAAATTCAAATACTTCTTAATGGTTCATAACTAGAGTTTGAATGAAGTAAATAATATCCCCTATGAGTTTTTAATGAGGTGGGTAGTCTTAGGTCCACTAATCATTCCCTGAATGAATATTGATTTGATACTCAACCAACCATTCTCAGGGTATTTACCCATATGTGTAACTATGTTATAACCACCACTAGTTTTTAGTGTCTATATGTGGATTTTATTTCCAATAAAACCCACATTTTATTCTTTCCCAAAATTTAAGAATGTTTTCCTATTGTTAGAATAACTATTAGATTCTATCATTAGGTTATGTTATATAATCTATGTTTGTTGTTCCAAATTTAGTTCTCAATGTTCGTACTAAACTTATTTTGAAACCAATTATAACCCCCAACTCCAGAAACCCAAAGCTAGAGGGAATATTACTACATTTGTACAAGAATCATGTGATCATATCCTAATGGAATAAATAGTTTAGTAGTCATGATAGATTATACACAAAAATGATGTTCACATTAAATTTGAAAAATATAAAGTGATTAATTAATTTATTATTCTATTATACCCCCAAAATAATTCATGGATCCATTCTTGGTAATTTGGGGAAAAGGAAACATAATAATGTGTGATATCAGGGGATGAGTTTGGGAAATCATGCAACCAATGTTTTCTTAGAAAAAATAAAGTATTAATAATATAGAAGAGATAAAAGAATATTCCATATAAATAATGTAATTGGAAGGGTAATATATCAATGTATGAAATATCAACATAAATAATCACATGGATCACAATTACTAGACTCATGAAAATGTAATTCATAATTCTAGACAACATAATATTACAGTCAAGGCCTCATGACCATATATCGTACATTAATAAGTAAGTTTCATTCCAATAACCAAAGTAGTGTGTCTCATAACACCCACTAATGCATAAATTGGCTATAGATGACCCCACCTACAAGTTACTACATCTAATTAATTCATCATATGAAGTAAATGAATAAAAAATCAATATAAAATCAACAAAACATTCATATTACAAAAAATCAAGAAATGATAATATTTTTCCCAATCAATAGTTAGAACAAAAAGATCATAATCCATATATAGTAATATGGTAGGTGTAATCATTAATGTATATATAATCAAATGATTAAAAAAATGATGTTAAAATAGACAATTTTATTAAAATAACATTAAAACCATCTTTTTAAAATTTAAGAAAAATAAACTTTTCATTAGATAATGTTTTAAATAGAAATTTATAAAATATAGAGAAAGTTTATATTTTTTAAAATATACACGATAAACTATAATTTAATTTTCAAATAAAATAATTATAATGATGGTTGGAAAATTATTTGATATAGTAACTGTTAAACCAAATTTTCATTTAACAATTTCTATAAAAAGTTGAAAATACCTTATTAGGAAAATTATAAGAAGAATCCATTTAATAAATTTACAATAAAAACAAATTCTATTGAAAATAAATTTAAATAATAATTTTATCACTTAAAATAACATTCTTTAAAAACATTTAAAAACATTTTCGGGGAAGGAAATGTTCACTAACTAATGAAAAAATAAGTTTATATTTTATTAAAAACAAATTATCGATCTTATTAAGTACCAAAGATAAGAAAATAAAAAACATTTTCTATAAAAAGATAAGAAAAGGATAATAAAATAGGTGGATTTTAAAATATATGGATCTTATAATTTATTTCTATGCATTTTTAAACATAATCAATCCTAACTAAAAATGAATCTTTAGAATAATCCCTTTCCTCAGACTTCTCCTTGGTGAGACACATTGTATCCTTCTAAATAATCATTTAAAACTTATTAAAAAGTATATTATATAACCATATTAATACTTATAATGTCATAATTTATCTGTTTAAAAAATATTATCACCTATTTATTAATAACTATTTAATAAAATTATTATTTCATGTTATAATTATTTCATTTTGTCATTATAGTTTTGGTTCAACTGTTATAGTCCTTGAACTTTGATAATGGTTTCATCATCATAAAAATATTAATAATTTAATTTATATTTTTTATTTACTAATATTTATATCATTAAAAAAAATTAATCATTCTTCTTAAAATCAGTAAACCATCACCGATGTTGGTGGTAAAACCAACTTCAACTATAGCGTATGATAATGGATGAGTGAGAGTAAGAACAGGCTAAGGTATAATATTAATATAAAATTTACATAATATTATCCATGAAATAATTATTATATATATTAATTATATAAAATTTCATAACATTCCATGAAAGGTGGATATTGAAAATGAAATATATCTCTCATCGATTTGGTAGTCTCTTTGTACATAGAAGCCGCATCTTTATTTTTCTAATAGATGATAAAGAAATGATATAAATAAAGGTTTAAATTTATAGATTAATATTTATTTAAAAAAAATATAATATTTATTCATTAAATCCATACTTATTACTGTCCATGTAAAATAGATATAATAGAATAATCACATCGCTTCATAGAGGTGGTAGTCTACACGCACACACAAGCAACAATATCATTTTCCAATAGATCGAAGTGGAAGAATGTAGATTATATATTATCATTATTGAATAATAAGTATATCATAAATATCATAAATTATCATTATATCAATCATAATAACCAATAAGGATGATTGGTGTTGAATAATAAAATGTATCTTTTCAGGGAGGTGGTAGTCTGCACATACGCATGTGAGATACTTATATTTTCTATTTGGTATAAATGACATAGAAAATAGATTCAAGATTATTTTAATAACATATATGTATATTGAATATATGTGATTCATTATTTATGTATTTATATATAATATTTAGTGTAATATAATGAAAAAAATAATCATTTATAAAGTCAGGTAAGATTACCTTTTTTTGAGAGACACCCTTTAGATGAACATATGGCTTCGTGAGATGGTCTTAGGGTAAGCATAAAAACTCATGAACAAGGGGAAGGATACTAGGAATTTTTTTGTTAGATAATGTCCTAGATATAATGATCAATGTGTGTGAATAATGGAAGAAGGGATGTTCCCTTTTATAAGTGAGGTGTGTGACACACAAGGAATTACTTAAAATATTTAAATAATATAATTTCAGTTTATTGTGAAAGTGGAATAAAGTTCCAAAAAATTATAATTATAGATATGATAAGGTATATATATCTCCAATAAAATAATATTTATACACTGATGATTATAAATTTTACCCTTATATCATTGTTTAACCTCCGGTAAACATGTTTTAACCATAACAACGATAGAAATTTTTTAATGCGTTAACTTTTTAGTATGAATAAAATTATATTGAACTTATAACATAATAATAAATATTTTGATACCAAATATTGTATACATTTTGTTTATGATCAATTTATAAAAGTGGTAAAAATAACTTTTAACATATGTTCATAAAATGTAATGAAAACAATTTTTAAAAAGTTTTGATGCCTAAAAATGATTTTATAGATAAATAATATTTAATTTTAAATAAAATAGAATGAATTTTTTATGAAAAATTTAAATTGGACTTATTTTTATACTAAAACAAAATCTAAAGGATTTTATTAATATTTTATTAAGAGATTAGAAAAAATAATAATTTTTTACTTGACTCCAAATATTATATTTTTTTTCAAAATGTTAAGAATATATTTCTATGACCGACTTATATTCTTATATGTATTATATTTCTTCTTAAATATACATATGGTCTATAAAAAATTAACAAAATTTCATGTTATTCAAATATAATTATAATGTCCTAAAAGGGACACTTTTTGTGAAACCAATATTTTTCATTATTCTCCATAAAAAATATACTATTTCTAAAAAATATAATTAATTAACCCTATTCAGATTTTTACATGAATACTTAAAAAATATAGAATATTTTTTTAAATAATTTTTTAGAAATTGTATAATTTAATTGTAATTATTCCCCCATAAAACATATAAAACCCATAGTTTGAAGAATATATTCTTATGGAATGAAAATGGATTTATTATTATAATTTTTCCAGTCACTACAATTTAATTTTTTATGTTTTTTATTTAATTATTAGTATAATATAAATAATCTATACATATATTTCAGAATTTAGTTTTTTCTATTCATACCCTTTAACTGAATAGCTTGGTTATAGTGTTTATATTAAAATAATAATATTTATATATTATATCACAGTTCATTTAAGCCAGGTCTTATTTATATAAATTGATATTGTACATATAATTTATAAATTAAAATCTTGAGGTGTTATATTAGGCCAGACATCAAATTTTCCTGGGTGCATATGCTCTATCTTGAAAAGTTGGGGTTGGCTACCTATCACACCATGATTACTCTTGTAGGGATTTTTATTTCATTTTATTAGAAACCTTTAATTAAAGGAGTTTTATATGTGTTATGTGTTGAATTCATTTGGATATATTTAAATAAAATTGTGTTTCAGTTTTTGTTATGTTGTATAAATCATGATTTAGAGAGAGTTTTATACATTAATATGATTTGAACATGACAATTTGTTTAAAGTATTAGGATATTAAAACTAAATTGATATACCTATTCATGGATATAATTAATACATGTGATAAGATGGTGATATTTAAATATCTGAAAATAATAATTTTCAGTTTATTTATAAATAAAATAATCACAATGTCCTTGGTCAATCAGTAAGGGTGAGTATAAAGGTTAGGTTCACATGGATTATCTTATGTAAAGAAATTATATTATATGTAAGTATAAATCATTATTTCATATTTTTATCGTGTGAATTGGGATATTCAAAACTAGAAAGCATAAAATGTTAGGATACAAATAAAATAATGCTGGGGTAATCCATATTATTAATTTGGTAAATGAGTCTCTTTATCAACTATAGATGAGTCATATAAGATATGATCATCACGATGTCCTATCTAAATAAATATGAAATGGGAGAAATTAATAAGATAAATAAAATTATATTGAAATATAAACCTTGTCCCACTAATTGATATGTTGTAATTTAAAAGGGGTTTTCATTTTAATTGGAATATATTAAATAAAAGTCTGTAATAAATGATTTTAAAACATTATATTCATCTGATAAAACCTTTTATTATAGGTAAAATAGTATTATAATCATCAAATTTATATTAACATAAATGTTGAAGAATTAAAATTCCTAAGTAGGTTTCCTTCTAGATAGGCATATAAACATGATAATAGTTCTAAAAAAATTGTGAAAAGTTTATGTGTTAAAGAAACATGTTCCTACGAATTCAACTATTTATGTTATCAAATATGTAGATCTAAATAAATATGTGAAGCAAATAAGGATTAAATTGTTGGTTTCAAAATCATTTTTAAATGAAAAATAACTGAAGTAATTCTATTCTCCACTCTTATAATCTATATAATACGGTATATCAATGACATGTAGAGTTTGGGGTTTCCTTTAAAAAAATATCATTCTATTTAATTCATTCAATATTCATTGATGGAATGATTTTGAAAATGTGAATATGTTTTTTAAAATTTTACCTTATCTTATCAATATTATGAGGATGAGTGAGTAGTATACGAGATTTATGGGCTCGAGTTTTGGGTTTATCACATATAAGAATTAAATTTTAATCTAGAGGAATAATAAGGGAGTGTTCAAGAGTCTTCCAAGGTCATTGAAACCTAAGGCAGACATTGGGATAGAGGTAAAGTGTTTATAATGTAAAAATACTTGTCATTGAGGGATTAATTTTATAGATTACCAAAATAGGTCTGAGAAACTCTACGAGTTTCAACGTCATGTATTAATGTTATAGAAGTCAATTCGTCTATTTTAATGATATTTCTTTTATAATATATATTTTCCAATTTATTAAAATATAACGTTGTTTAAAAATAAGGAAAATATTTTCAAAACACACATTTTTCATTAAAATAAATTACACAAGGTTGTTACTAAGGTAATTTGGAATCTAAAGGGATACTTTTTACACCAATTAACATGCAGGGGTTAAATGAATAAATAATATAAATCATGTTAACAAGGTGTTAATTTATTTTTGGGATCCATCCTAATTAGAACATCATAATTAGGCATGCTTGTCCTGTAGTAGTGATCAATATGGGTGACCCCATGGGAAGTTTTCCACGATGTGTTTGAGTGATAAAAAGAAAACCTAAAAAAGAAAATGTGTTGTCCTGTATAGACAATAATTAGTCAAATGACCCGTTTAATAATGTGGGAGGTCTCTAGGGAGGAGTCCACATGTCTATAGGAATACTGATGGTACCTGACGGTCCATGTCCCAATGACCATTATATAGTGAGGTGCATGTGCATTCAGCTGGGCCGAGTTTAACATTGATATCACATCTAGATCTGACCCTTAATTGGGGAGACATTTCCTGGGATGATATCTTGGGACAAAATGAAAATGTTGTTCTCTAAGAGGGAGAGGGGTGAATGTAACACCCCAGAATTATAAAGGATTAAATGAATAAATTATATGACTCATGTCAACAAGGTTCACCTTTAATTTCAGGAGCCTGCCTAATTAGAACTCCAAATATATATTTGAATGGAATTGAACTATGATCAGGATGTTTGACCTTATTAGAAGTTTCCCTTCATATGTGAATGTTAGGAAAAAGAATAGTGGATATAACTTTTATTATCTTGTGGGGAATATTATTATTCAGATGGCCAGATATGGCACATGCGAGGTCTCTAGGGTGGAGACCACATGTCTATGGGAAAATTGGTTGTACCTGGATGGCCAAGACCCAACATCCATGTTAATGTTGGGTGCTTATTCTATCAACATGGATTATTTTTTACAATAATTTAATATTAAAATATTTAGCTATTAAATAGAATGTGTACTTTCATACTATTTTAACTTATATGATAAGATATTTTTTTGTAAATATATATTTATTATGAGTGATATGAGATAGTGATTTTGTTACACATGGTTTTTTCATGGTACAAATATATAATTTTTTAAAAGATGGTTGTAATAAAAGGATTTTTATCAATGATAAATGTTTCCTATCAATGTTATTTATTAAAATATAATGGAAATAATCATTATTTTTAAGTAATATTTTAAATAATAATTTAATCTTTTTAGAATGTTTCTCTAAACACATTCAATACCATATATGATACTATCCTAGACACACAAATTGTACCTCCATTAAGATTCCACGGAACCCAGAATAGTTCCATAATCAATAGGGATTAGTGATTAGGGTGACATGTCTCTATGTGACATTATGTAACAATTTGCATACATAGGTAATAATAAAATGTCCTGGGAGGCATCCCTGTGAAATCATGCATGACACAAAATTATGATAATATTTCAACAAATAAATTATAATAAAAAATATGTTACATCAGTGTGGAAAAGAATATAAATACACCAAAACACTTTATATTTATGTATACCGGGTTAATCCTAATTTAAACTATAATAAAAACCATACGATAAATAATAACAGTTCTAAACATGGGCTATAATGAGGAAAAACATGTTTATAAAAATTGGTATACCAAACTGGCCCTCTAACCCTCACCCATCTGCTCCAATACCAATTTGGAAATTCAACCAACTCTAAAGACATGTATGATAAACAATGACATTGTCTACCCAAGCTACTAGAATGCCTATAAGTAATTGAAATGAAACAAGGATATTTCTTATACATCAAAGTGTACAAATAGGGTGTGAGTATAAATACCCTATCAAAATCCTCCAACAATGTCTCAACTCATAGAGTGAAATAAATAATTAATTCAGGAACATGTATACACACATATATATATACACACACATAATAAAATGGTTTTTAAATAAATAAACAAGGAATAACAGAATATAAAATAGGGAAAATCATAAATAAATATATACTATAATAGATAACTCCCTCTGCCATTAGGATTCAGACCTATACTAAAATTTTTAGCCTAACACGAAATATGAGATATTATTATAGTTTCATACCCTTATATAGGTAGTGATCATTCCTATATAACCAACACATATGTACGTATATAACCAACTATATATGTAGTTGTGCGTAATAATGTTAGTCCCCTGGTAACCCATACCATCAGGAGAAAGGGAATCATATATAATATGTTTGGGAAATATTATAACCTATCCCTTTGGGAATAAAAGAATTAGTATAACAATTCAAGAAATTGTGAGCATGTCTTATACCATCAAACATCATACTCAGTTAGTGTATAATAACATGTCCCATAAGATTAAAATTTATATCATTGACTAGTATATCTTTTTAAGTAGTATTTAATAACAATATTTCATATTGAAGATGTATACATACAATATCATGATGAAATTTCACATGATCTGATCTATGATAATGAGCATGCTGCACAAATATAAAGAAATACAATATGAAAATTATCATGAAATATCAATTATTTATAAATTAGTAGTAAATAAGATGCCTAGACAATAAAATAACAACGATTTTTTAGAATGTATAATCTATATTATTAACTACCCTTCCAAGTACCAAACACATATAATAGTGACAACCATGATGTGTAATAATTTAAAAGATAATAGTCTTCTTATAGATAAAACACAAAAAATTAGTGGTGAAGCATGTTATTCACAATCCAAATAAAGTATGGGGTATATTATATTAACTAAAAAGAAAACTCAAGAAGATTATAAATGATGAAAGGTTACATTTATATATTTAGGTTCTATTAATGGTATGAACTATGAAAATCATGCACAAAATATATCTCACAAGAATAAACATTTATAATAAAGGTGAAAAATATCTAATCATAGGTATAAAATCCTAAACTTCATTCTAGTATAATAAAATTGGTTCAAGTTCCCTCTTAAATTTAAAACCACACAAAATTAAATAAAACAATTACCACATTTATCATACAACTTTGTTTTCATGGAAACCCTTACTTTATATTAAAAAAAATTAAATCATTTGTTAAATCATTAAAACCCAAGAAAAAAAAGGATAAATAGAAACGTACTTTTTATGAGTACATTTTATAAAAGTATATTGAACGAAAATTTATGAGAAAAATATATAGAATAGACATTTGATGTTTTAATGTGGTAACGAACATTGAAAATATTTTTTGATAAAACATCTGAAATATAATATGGATTAACTAGGATGGTTTTTTATAACATATCCATTTTCAAAACATGGGTTTATTTAATAAAAAATAAATCACATTGACCATTATAAAACAAATTTTATTATCATATACCAATGATTATGATTAAATGAAAAAAATTCAAATTCATAGGTTAAATCACTCCCTTACACAGAATTGACCAAACTAAACAGCATTGCTAAACCACTCTCATAAAAGGGGTTAATTGTGGTTACATAACTTATAGTTAAATCATTATTATGTGGTAATAATTGAATCTCTTTATCTGGAAAATCATCCTAACTCAAGAGGGTTCATTTAATCATATTAAATCAATCTAATAGGATTTACACTAAGAACCTAACATGATAACAAGTTATCCTAATGGATTTTAGATACAAGGACATGAATAAAGATCCTATTTCAATATCTTTAATATAAAAATAGAATGAAATATTTTTTTTCTAGATGCATGTCTCATATAAAACAACTACATGAGCCACCCAATTCACATTTCAATGTATTTTTAAAAATAAAGTAAAGACCTACCGATATTTAACTATAAATGAATCATAATTATTATATTTATAAAATAATAATAAAGTGTAGTAAACCCTAAACAATATCATAAAATACAAAATTGTAAACATGTTTATGTTATACCATAATAACCTTATGAAAAAAATTTATTTTGTATTCTCAAAATATTTTATATGTATTATTAATAATATTAAGGGAAAAATGGGAATTCATGTTATGTGAATATAATTATAATCACTAATTTGGTTATTATTTTATAATAAAATAATAAAAAATCTTTAATACTTCCCATTATCGTCAATTAAACTAATGAATCATTAAAAAAATTCTATAACCAATGTAATCCAATTTACACAATCACTAAAAATCAAGAACAACTAATGTTTAATAAAAATATATGATTCCGAACCCTAAAATCCAATTAAAATAGAGCATCTTAAATTTTCAAATAACCACATGAAATCACCCCCAAATTCTAATATCAAATTCATAAAACTATATGGAAAATTTTACATTAGTTTCCTTCCAAAAAAATAGTGAGCAACAGGTGGTAGGAAACACATTAAATCCTCTTATAACTAATAGAAGAGGAATCTCCACCATTTCATATTAATTCCAATATTCTCCTATGTAATTATCTTAAAAATCCATAATTATTGAAAAATGGATTAGATAAAAATGAGGAAGAGTTAAAGGATAGGAAAAGTGATACATTACCTTCATTTAGGCATGAAGAACACCCATAATCCCCTAATTGAATCAGTAAGATATAGGTAAGGGATAATAGAGAACAGTACATGTCCAAAAAAGATACCTCTACGGTTAAAGTGAAGTAAATTATAATGAGGAAGATAAATGATAAATATGGTTTAATGAAGGAATGATCCAAATGACTATTTAAAAAAAACTCGACATAAAGTTACTCGGTATCTAATCAGGTATCACCAGGTAACTGGAGTAAACCTCAAACCATAAGGTTGCTTCATGGTTTAGTGGGAACGTAGTGACCTCCAACTATGTACCATGTGTTTCATACAGTTCTAAACATATGGTGGAACAAATATTGATAACCAATCGATATCTTGAACTCTTAAAAAAACCTTAAACCATATCTAAAAACACATTATAACTTGTGAAAAAATACTGAAATTCCAATATGAATGATTAAACATAAAATATATCTTTATCCAAAAATAATAAATCAAACAAGAACTTGATTAAATCATTAATGATTAATTCTAAAGCACTTAATAACACCTTAATCACTATAATCCATGCAAGAGTCCCTACATGATATTTTTTGAAGATATTCTATTCTAACTCAATCACAATCATAGATTATTATTGTTAAAAAATAACTCTTTATTTGATTATGATATATGGGGTAGTTTGAAAACTAAATCTACGAAGAGAAATATAATTTTTTATCCCCTTATATCCCCTTGGATGATTATTTATCTAGATATCAAAGATATCATCAAAAATTGTGGCTTTCTAAATATATATCAAGGATCCTATATCAACCATGGGTATATCTATATCATGTAGTTTTATTTATTAGATTATAAATTAACCAAACATATTTAAAACTATAGTAATTAGTTCTAACACATTGTAATAATGAGATATTTTATTGAATGTTTCCATTCATGACTCCCTATATAAATTCTTTCCCTCATCAAGTAAATAAAAAGTGTCATATCATCACTTGAAATATTGTTCATGTGACATGTTAGGCATAATATGTTAGGGATCCAACTACATTAGGTAATAAGGAAATGGGTTTCCATTCTAAAATAAAAAAAATATACTAAAACTCTATTGCATCGATGAAACCATGAATGATTCCAAAGGTATAATTTCATGGGAATGTGTGGAAATAAACACCTTGTGGAATAAATTAATGCAATAAAATTATGGTAACCCTATCAATATTGTTTTTCATAACTCCCTGAAATAGTTCCTCTTCCACATAAAAATAGATTGGGGTAATCATCCCAATCTGTCCTATGTAAATCAAATTAGATAATCAATGAAGAATCTAATTATTTTTTAAAATACAACTAGGAGTGTATTGAAATTTATTAATTTGTATATCCAATTCCTCATATGATTTTTTAAATATTTTTAATCTATAACCCCTTATCAATGTGGACCTAGAAGATCATTTTAATATATTTGTTAATGAAATCATTTTTTAGGTTAACCTGATCAGATTGTATTTTTAGGAAACTTAAAAATATGTCCTCTTTAGATTCATTCTATAGGTTCTCTTATTATCTTATGATGTTGGTTCAATAGTTGGTATTCCTTCTGAATAATCTTATTTTGAAAAATATGATCTTTATTTTCTGGTGTCTCTTAAAAGGAATGATTCTTAATGATCTTGTGATTTAAAAGTACAATATTTCTCTTATTTATAGTTTCTATAGTTTTATGAATCCATCCTCAAAATATATATACCATCTATTCATGTGTATTTTTTGTGTGTCATCTCTATTGTTCCACTTCAAAAGTATTCTGCATTTTTGACCCAATATACATCCTTTTAACTCATTCTAAACTCTTAGTTCACCTAGCCAAAATTAAAACTATCTACATGAAAGATGAACTATAACTCATTACCTATTCTTTTCCCTGATATTATATATATATTCCATATGTAGGTGTTATTCATCCTTTGTTGTTCCTTCCACGATGGTTTTCTTTTGGAAGTATACTAATGATATAAGGAACTGATTAGGATTGTTTCAAATATAGATCAATGGTCATTCATGGAGATAAATTGATTTTATCCCCATTATATACCCATTCCATGATACTCGTATAACATATGTAGTTGTATTAGATTATTTCTACATACACTAGTCTTGATGTAGAATACAAATGGTACATGAGTTAAACGAATCATTGATAGTATTGGTTTAGTTTGTAATTTAATAAAGAAACCCATATTTAGTTTTATAGTTCCTTTTTTCATAGACGCTTCCAAACTAATTGATGATATGCAGACTATTTTTTAGATATAGATTTATGTTATATAAGGCTTTCATATCTTTGTTTATAATGTTTACCTTCTTTTAATTTTTAGGATCCTCAATCATTCAATCATCCCACATTTCTCAATCATCTACATCACCCGCTAATGTCAGCGAATTTTATCTTTTAATATATCCTTAATAAATACCTAGAGAGAAATAAGTGAATTAGATTATTATTTGGCCACCATCAGTAGATCTCTTAAGGAATCTAAATTCTCCACTCATGTAGGATCTAGTAAGGATTTGTATAAGTACATTGTGGATATAATTCCTTTGGTTTGAAATTCTCTATAGAACCTGAATCCTTATCCACCCCATTTTTGTTTTTTATTTATATAATAAATGATGATTATTAATATGATAAGTAGAAAATAGATGTTAACGAAATAATATAATTTCATGTTGAGAATTAAATAGGTTTGAATATATTAAAATATTTTAATATGAGGATTGTATATCAAAATCCCACTATTTTTCAAATAGGGATTCGTCAATTATATTTCATATTAGATGATTTATTTATATTATTTATCATATGGTCACATAGAGATGTATAATGAATTTATTATATATGTAAGGAGATTAAAACCCCTATAAGGGATGAAAAAAGAATCTCCAAAGGTCCACCATGACAAGAAATATACTTTTTCCTGTTTTTTTATAATTCTTAAAGGAGTTTAATATTATATAAAATGTATTATGATATAAAAAATTAATTTATAATTTATAATTATATTATTTGGGCTTCATATATTCAAAATGTGAAATAATAATTGACCTCTCAAATCAGGACATTGATTTATCTCCAATTGATGTTAATCATGGGGTATTATTTTTTGTGAAGTAATATGAGGAATAAAATGTGTTAGGATTTATATATTGATAATTAATATTTCTCATTATGTTCATAATGAGTTTTTTATACTAGATGACCCAATGTGTATACCACATAAAATTTCATACGCTATATCTTTGCTATACTAGGGGTACATGTTTCATAAATAATCATACTAATAAACTTTAATAAGACACCCATCATTATAAACACCATAATATGATTCCATTATTATGTCATCCTTGAGGTTAAGATAATCAAGGGTGGTTTGATATGTTTTTATCATTTAATAAGTTTAGGATTAGACAATATCATATTTTCCCAATCATATGATTGGTATAACATATTGGCCCTCGATTAAGGTATACCTAGAATGTGTATATCCATACCCACAAATTGGAAGGTGGTTTTATTTTTTATAAGGATAAGGGTAATATTGTTCTTGTATCCATATAACTAAATGATTTTTTAATGTGTTATCCATTAGGATTTTCTATATTTAGATAATTAATAATGTATGAATTGGATTCATCATATTAACATAATCAATGACTAATTGTATCTTTATATCATATAAAAATTTATTGTAAGATTATTCAGACATGTATATTATACAATTGATTGACATGGGTATATAGATACATGTGTTTGATGATGAAGAGTCTATCATATTTTGTAGTTTGAGACACATTGATGGTTTTTTCATATCTTCTATGTAATCTAAGTTAATTATTAATTAATTTAGGATTTGTTTTCAATTATATAATGTCTCAGGGGGTCCCAAATTTTGGTTTTTTGAATAAGGATTATGTTTTTTAAAGCGTTAGTTTGAAACTTTTGCAGAAACCTCAAAAGTGTTTTATAGGGTGTCTAAAACAACATTGAAAACCAACATTGAATTTTTGAAGAAATTGTATCTATTTTAAACCATTTATTATAGAATGAAGAGAAAATTTGAAAATATTTTTTTTGTGTTTGGTTATATATGAGAATGGATGAATAAAAGTTTCTGATTATCTTGTAAAATCAAGAAATATTTTATTAGAAATGTTGTTTTGGATAAGTATGACTATAGAAGAGTCCCTACCATCTTCCTATAAAATATAAAAATTGTAACAGTTTCATTAGACATATAAATAGTAATATCGAACTTTATAAGAGTTGTTTATTAGTTCAGAAGAGAAACACTTATGTTTGAAAGAGCTATGTGGGACTTTGGCAGAGAAGAAGGCGAGTTCAAATAAGTGCATCGATGCTAGAAAATATTATCCAACATGATTTGAAGATTTTTGTTTTAGTATAAAAGAATGATATAAGACATCAGATGACTTATTTACTCTTATAGTTAAATCCAATGAGTAGAAGAAATTAGAAAATATAGAGGTGCTTAGAGGCCTTTATAAGAATCATCTAAATTTTCGAAGATATATATTATTCTAATCCATAATGTTCGATGTTGGAATTTAAAATTTTATTTAAATGATGATTTTATAGACATAAATACTCAAATATAACAACCATGGTTAATTTTTTTATTCAATATAATTATTGGGGAGACTATAATGATGATTAAATGAGAAGATCATAGGAATATTTTCATGGAATTTAAAATTTGATACATGAAATTATTACTAATGGTCCAAGATAATATTCTTTTTGATAAAATTATACAATAAATAATACATTATAATTTCTATATAATACCTTGGAAATAATATTTACAATTATTATGGTCATATAAAGAAATATAAAAGGAATAATAAATATGGTATGGTAATTGAGAGGAGAAATAATAATTTATTACATTGAAAAAATGTAGTATTAAAGAATAATAAACTAAAGAAGATAAACTTATAGTACAACTATGACATTTTAAAGTTGTTGAGGTAAGTATATTAGTGTGGTAATTATCTATATTATTGTTACTGATAAGGAAGAATATCATCCCATTTATATATGATCTTGTGCATGAGAAGATAATTATAATGAAATGAGAAGGGTGCCTAATGTACATATTATAGCATTGAAATCTATTTTGTAGTCAAATATCATTTTGTAGAAGATATTATGGCTAATTACCAATCATTTGAAAGAGTTATAAAGATCTTGATAATAATAAAGATTGCGGGTAGTCTTTAATTACTTGTGGTTCTAGTATAAATAACTGCATTCATTATTTATGAGATGTGGATGATACGTACCTTTGAGAAGTAAATGATACCAACTATATCCATTATATATGGCCAAAACCACATTTATAATCATTATAATGCAATAGTTATAGAAAAATCCATAGTACATCTAGGGTTGGACATAGTAAGGAGTAGGCTCTCACACTAAGGTTGAACCATCCAAAAATGTCTCGTATGATGCTTGTCTTTTATTAATATAATATATGGGTGAAGAAGATATTATGAGAGATATGATCATGACTATAATCAATCATATAGATTATTTTGAGAATAAATTGTAAAATGTGTGCACTAATTTTACCCCCTCTCAGTGGTGTTCCCTAACATGAGATCTACAAGTGGTTCCAAACATCATCAAGGTTACCTTGGTAATCCTTTTAAAAGGTTGAATTATGAAGAATCTATGTTATATGAACATCATAGGATATCCCCTTTTTAATGGAAATAAATTTCAGGGATATAAAAATATAATACTACCTTATTTTATATCACATGTTCTAGGGGTATGTGATTTTGAAACTTTGGGTTTCCCAACTCTTAATCCATATTCTTTTATATACTATATAGAAAATAAAATTTCATAGGTGGATGGGGGGACAAATTTTTAATTATATATTCCCAAAAAAATAATTTTATAAATGTGACGGGTATTAGTAGAGAAAAAGAAAATTGTGACAAACTTGAAAACATGTATGAAGGAAATTTGAAGATCAAGGTAGCAAAAAAATGAAACTTTGGAGGTCTATGTTTGTATGATTATAATGGATAAATGTGAGAATGTTTTTGATTATTTCACCAAGGTAAATGAAATAGTTTTTTTTATCATAGGATTTGGTGATAATGTAGAATATTATACTATTTTCAAAATGATAATGATCAAATTTCTATATATATTTGATCTAATACTTTTAACTATATAAAATAGAGAAGATTGTACCAATGATGAGTTACATAATACTATTTTCAATTATAAAATGGAAAGACCTATAACTGTTATGAATAAGTATAACAAAAATATGACAAAAAATCCATGAATATGATGATTATCAAGGAGGATTTAGTAGAGTACTCTATTGATTCAGAACTAGATATTGAGATTTATGACAATAAAAAAAGAGTTATATTATTTATATTTAATTTTTTAAATGAAAAGATAAATATAATGAAATAATTACTAGGAAATCATAATATATTTGATAAATTATAATATTTTCAGAAAACTACCAAAACAAGAAGATGAGTGTTAAGTATGACGAGGATACAGATAAAGAGAAATCTAAAAAATTGTTAAAAGAAAACATTTCTAAAGAATTCAATAAATCAGATAAATGAAGAACAATGATGATAGTTACAATGAAAAGTAGTTTGATTATTAATTAAGAATTTATTTAAAAAGTACTTAATTATGATCAACTAATTTCATGCTAGACATAGAAGGATAATAAGACAACTTAATCAGTGAATATGAAAGAGAAGGAACATATATAAATAACTTCCTAATATCATAAAAAGAGGTTTTACTAGAGAGAAAAAATCATCACAAGAATGAATTTTAATCTATTATGAAATAAGTTAACAACACAAAGAATGAGGTATATGTGTTTCAAATAATAGATAACGATCACATCAAAGAGATCAATAATATGAAACTGAATGTGGATGAGAAAGAAATAATTATAAAAGAATATGAAAGTAAGAGTTTTTCAATAGAAGAATAAAATATCATAGATGAGCCCTATTGTATTTGGGATAAAAACAAACAAAAAAATGAAGTAATATAATATGGTTTTGGTTGTGAAGGTTGAGTAATCAAATTAAATTAATTTTTTTACTTAATTTTATGTAAAGTTCATGCATTTTTTGGTTCAATATATGAGTTCTATTATAGAAAAAGTACTTTTTATAAATGAAAATTTGAGAAAACATGAGTTAAAAATCATGAAAATAAGAATTGCCAATCAAATGGATTTGGGAAAATTCAAAATAAAAGATATTATTAAGGCGAAATCAAAGGGATGTCAGTACCTTTCAAAAAAAACAAGGAAAATATTATAGAAAGACTAAAATGATTTCTAAAACAATAGTTTAGATGAAATTTTTGGTTTTTTAATTTTTTTGGAAACATAGAATACATTTTGTAGAATAATATATCCCACCCATTAAACTAGTGAATGCATAAATTAAGGAGGAGCTATCAAGATAAGATGAATAATAAAACTTTAAAGAAGCAAGATAGAATTGGAAGAACAAATATTCTTTCTATTAATAATATTATTTATTTTCATGATAATATATACGGAATATGTGTTTAGGAAAGGACATTTTCAAAAGAATTTATTTACATAATTCAAGTTCAAACACAATATCATTCGAAAAAAATAAGGAAAAAAATCAATTCGGAGAGATCATTGATTGTGTATGTTTCTCTTAAAGATAGTTTAAGGAGAAATCAATGGATTGTTGATATTGGTTAATTATTGCATAATATAGGTAATAAGAACCTCTTAAACAATATTAAATATAATTATGATGGATTTATAAACATTATTAATGAGCGATCTTTTAAAATTATGCGAATTGGAACAACTAAAATTAATCCTTATAAATTAAAATAACATAATGAATATTTTTTTAATGGGATAACTCATTACATATTAGGTTTGAGATAGTTTTAATGTAACAATTATTTCAAAAATATATATACAAATATAGAAGAATAGATACCAAAGGGTATATTAGTAATGGGAATCTATTTCATGTACGAGATCCAAACCATTCATGTTTTCTCTATTTTAAAGAAGAGAATAATACATGAAATATAAGAATTAAACACCTTGGATAAAAGAATTTGAGAAAATTATCAAAATAAGTTTTTTTAATTGATCTACATTAGTTAATAATATACAATGATATGATTTGTATCTATTTTCAAATGGGTAATATAATTCAAGGAATTAAATATATAGTAGAGATACAGCAAACTAGACCACCTAAGATGGTTAACATAGATCTACGTGGTATTATGAGACACAAACCAAAAATGTGAATTTTGTTTATTTACATTCAATTATGAATGTAAATTAATTAAAAGAGTGTTATTTATAAAACAAAAGTCACAAGTAGGAGAAATGTTCAAATGTTTTAGAAGTGAAACTGAAAAAATAGTTGGAGTTCATATTCAAAAGTTGAGGACGCAAAATTTTAGGAATTTTATAAGGAGTAAAACTCAATATCATCTTCATAAACACGTGATAAAGAACAAATATAATTATCCCAACATTCTTTATTAAAATTGATTTTATGAAATAATGAATATAATAAATTTAATAAATTTAAGAATAGTGCTAGTTGAGTTTTGTAGTTCAATATATTTTCTAATAGAAGACATGTTCATATCTATGACAATTCATAATTGATATAACTAAGACCAAACTTAAATATAACTTCATATGTGATGTTATATAAAATTTATCCAATAATGAGTTATTTTTGGGTGTTTAGAATCCCTTGATCATGAAAATTAATGACCCAAATCTGAGTAAATTTTATGAGAATGATGAGTGTGCCATATTTCTTGGATACCTATAAATGGGAAATGTAATTGGTTGTATAGTAATAAACATCCTAGGGTTGATGATTCTTTATCTAAATATAATTTAAAATAATTCCAATAGTGTTTAATGTGAATAAATATAAGATTATCTAGACTAAAACAATGAAAAAAATATCATAAATTTAGTTTTTAGAAAGATGAAACAAAACTGAAGGTCGATGCAACCGATGATGAAAATAATTGTGATGAAGGGGATACAACTGGTATTAATAATTGATTTTCTATAGTATAGAAAATCATATAGAAGAATAAAACATCATTGGAAATCATAGTGTGCCTATATAGACCAAAATAACATGGATATATGAAAAATAATAATTCTTTGATTTATCAAATTGAACAATATTTTGTGGATGATGATAAAATAAATGAATGTTTGGTTAAAAATCATATTGGGGAATATAATAATTTGAGATAAAATTCAAATGGGATATCATTGCTAAACCAAATGAAAATGTTTTATTAGAAAGAAGAAAATGGCCATAAATAAATTGAAGAAAAAAGGAAAGGTTATTAGAAACAAGGATATAATTCATTAAAAATGTTTATCAGAAGTTGAAGGGCCTATTTGGAAAAATATTTTTATCCTATTGCATGTTTATATTCTATAAGAATGTTCCTAGAATTTATAGCTTATATAAAGTTTATTTTTTTTCTAATGGATGTCATATTTTCCATCATGAATGTGTAACTATAATAAATCAAATAAATTGAGAATCCTAAACTTTTTAGGGTTAATAATGATTGTTATATGGTATGAAAAATAAATAAGTATTTATCTATATTGAGTAAGCCCCCAAATCTACTCATTCTAATATAGAAAGTTTCTTAAAACACACGTAATTAAAAAATGGTAATGTGGAAATGAATTTGAACATGAAAAATTAAGGAAGGTACTCTCATAGTAATTTTACATGTTAATAAAATGATTTTTATAGGCAATTCAAACAGTTATTTTAAATAGTTTTCTAAATAGATGAAGAATCGCATTGAGATTAGGCGAGTTGAGATATTTCTCAGGATTTCTAGTTAATTATGAATAATGTTTTATTTCTCAATACCAAGAGATGTATGAAAAATAATTACTGAAATTTTTTTAGATTGAGAAATCTAACTTTTTTTCCTAAAACAATATTAGTTAGGTTGAAAATGAATATGGATAGTTAAATAAAAAGTATTGATCAAACAGAGGTTAAAATATTTATTGGATATTTTCTTTACCTCACTCTATATAGACATAATATTGTAAATGTTTTGAGTTAGTGGGATATATAACATTATTTATAAGTAGTGACATATTATGAATACATTATGGGTTCTTAATTTTTTCAAATAATATTGAGATTTGGGGTACTATATAAGATAGGAATGAACATGGATCTTTCAGGAAATACACATGCAAACTAGGAATGCAATTATACCAATATAAGGTCCTTTAGAGGAGGCATTTTTCTATTAGAATATATTTATGTTATTTAAAACTAAATTAATCAAAAAAATTATAATTTTATTAAGAAAAAATTATATATTTGGAAGCTATAAGAGCTTGCAACCAGATGATATGGATAATGGATTTACACGAAGACTTAAGGGTAAATATTGTAACCCCATGAAATTTTAAAAGGTGAAAACCTTGTTCAATTAATTATATAAAACACAATACATATAATATAAGTTAATATAACACCCTTATAAATTATGATATATCTAGTTTTAAGTAAATTCAATATTGTCGAAAACATTGGGAATACGCAACCCTAAATCTAAATAGACTGTAATTAAGTATGTTGTTATAACCTATCCATTAAATTGGAGGGTCAGAATATTATGTACTAAATTATGAAAAAATTATTATTTTCACATGTATAAAATAAAATCAAAGTTTATCTATATATTATAAATAAAAGAAGAATCATTTAAAAGAAAAATAAATGTTTTTTGAAAATGGAATTTTTTTAATAGACAGTTATGTTATGCATTACATGTATCATTTAATATTAATCTTAACCACATTTAGAAAATTTATTTGAAAAAATATATTTATTTTTAAACCATAATTCCTATATTTACTTGAGGTGGAATTTTTATATTTTTCATTAAATATTTATTATTTATTGAATAGTGAAAAATTAAATTTTCAATAAAAAGGTAATTTCCTTAAAATAAATAAATTAATTTAAGTGGGAAATTATGATTTATTTTTATTTAAAGTAAAATAACTTCCAATTTTTTATATTTTATAAAATTATTTAAATTTTAATCTTTTTTATAATATATTTTATTATGAGTCTATTTTTTGTCTAAAACACATTTTTCTAAAAACTATTTCAATGTACATAATGTTTCTCCTTTTTAATTATTAAAAATAAATCCTATTGAAGAATTAATTAAAATAAATGTATAGATTATAAATATAAAAATTTTATTTGAAATTAATAAAATGAAGATCTCTACTAAAACTGATATAATATCATATCATCATTGAAAAATACAAGTCATGAAAACAAATTTTCATCATATCTGTGGGATTTATTTTAAATTTAATTCTACCACATATATGAATAGAATTTAGAAAAATGGATTACATATTTATATATATCATAATTAATATTATCTATCAATTTAAACATAATATTTTACAGTAATGAAAAGTAAAAACAATAACAATTAATTTCATCATTTCAGATAAAAATGAGTTTACTAGGGGTTAAACAAAAATGATAAGGTATAAAATGACCTATAAACTTATCCAAAACCTATTTTAGGGACATATTTTGACATTATCACATATAAGGTTCACTAATGACTCGTTTTGGTGTCTTTTTTCTATATAAAAATATGGGTATCAATTTTTAGTTTCAAAACATCCAAGTGTGTCCTCAACCCCACTTATAAAAGGAGAACCCTACCCTCTTATCATCACCCTTCAAAACAACTTTGGTTCAAAAAAGGCCATAAAAATGTCTTCCTTATTCTCTCCCTACATTCTATTGTCCTTATTTTCATTATTAAGCCCTGCTAATAAGTATTTAGGTTTAAACCAAATAATGATCTCAAGAGAATAGGTATAATTATTAAACATTTATTGATTTTATTTCTTCTTACACATCCTTAAAATAATTATCAAATATGATAATATAATAAAAATATTATTCCCTATTTATAAATATATTGTTATTTTAATTTAATAATCCATTTAAATTTATACTTCTATCAATTGGGACAAAAAACTACCAATCATTTGTATGGTGGACTACTGCCTCACAAACCAATGTAATTCATTTTTCATCAAAACTATTCAAGGATGGATATAATAATTTATTTAAAATATTTATATTATACTTTTGATGTTAATGTACTTCTAAACGTATGTATTAGATATACCTTCTTACATTCTATTTTTTGAGGGATATTATAACATCGCTCGTGTGTTTGACAAACTACGACCTCATGAAGTTATGTGATTAATTTTTCAATCTTGATTTTTATAGAAGATAGTAAGGATAAGGTTAGTGAGTATAATTTATATTTATAACTTAAAAATTGGTGTAAATATAGTATTTCATCTATCTTCTTACCTTCTAATTCGTTGAAAAACAATAATGTCGCTCATGTGTATGTGTGGACTACCGCTTCTATGCAGTGAGGAAAAATGTCTTTCATTTTTTTTTCATGGTTGTTAATAAGGATATATTTTATTCATATAAATAATATATATGAAATAATAATTAATCTGTAATGGTGAGTTAATATTAATTTTATTTTCATTCCATTCCCCATGAAAATGGAAATTGTTTTCATGCCTACATAAAACATACAATCTACATGAGCAGTGCAATCCATTTTTATCTATATCATTTTTTTATTAATATAAATACATATATAATTAATATATATTGTAAATATATCATAGTATAAATTATATATAATATTCATATATCATAAATATAAAAGGATCAAAATTACTAAACCAAAACATATAAGAATAATGAAGCATTAATAACCCCAAACAATGATTTTAACCAATAATTGTTAATAAATAGATCATAAAATAATATAAGTAAATAAAATTTCTTATTAAATATATGATTATGGTTCTATAATAGATTTATAAAAAATGTATATTTATTATACAGGATGTATGGACACATATGAAAAAATAAGATATGAGGTATGGGTTTCGTGTCTCACTATTAGTTTCATGAGACATATGTCACATTCCCCACTTATTAGATTTCATGGAATATATATTCCATTTTTATATGTTAAATTTATAAATTTATTTCTATTCATGGTATTTAATTTTTCAGTTGAGGTTATTTCATTTAAGGGGTTTTGATTAAAATTTTACCTATGTGGTAAGAGCGTATTCCACAATCAAATTGTTATTAATGATTTTTTATGTTTATGTATTCCTTGGTAGAAATATTTTATATTTATGAAAAAACAAGATATTTTTAATTCTTAATTAATTCATCCAAATAATCAAGACAATACCATTTTTCCTATATTTGGTACTTAAAACTACTGTGAATGTTTTAAGAAAATATGACTTTATTTCTCTATATCGTATAAAAAACATTTTCTTCCCAAATAATGTTTTCTAATAAAATTTCATAACTTTTTAAAAAAAATCATACAAAATTATTTTATAAATATATTTTTTAACCATATATTTATTATTTAAAAATGCATAAAATATAATCTTTCTATCTTTTTTCCAAAATATTCCCATTTTATTTTTACTAAAAATTTGAATGGAATATTTGTTTTAACATATGCAACAGGTAAAATATTTTCACCAACAATACAACTCAGTGTTTTATATATAATTTTAAAATTTTTCCAGTTTATCTACAAAGAAAAATATGTTCAAAATGTTTAGTGAAATTTATTTCTATATGGATATTTTTACAAATAAATTAATATTTTCCTCCCGAAAAGTTTAAATGGAATTATTACGGTATTTTTTTTCATAAAATACAGCAACCCTTTATTAAATTATGATACAATAGGGATATGTTTTCTTGATATCATCCTTATTATTTATGTAGATGGTTTATGATTAGTTTGAATGGGAATTAATAATTTTATTACCATTCAAGATATTACTCTTGATAGTTTATGATTATGTTTATTGATTTGGGTATGTTTTAATATTTTACATGTTAGTTTTCAAATAAAAATGTATATTTTTATTATGTTTAACCCATTTCATATAAGGAATGAATTAGAATTATTATGTAATGGGTGGATCCTAGAATTAAATATTCCCTCGAGGCATTAGTTGGCCTCATGGGAGAAATCATTTTTTCAAATTAAATGGTTTTTTATCCATACTCTTAAATTTTCTTGTTAAATTTCTTGATAATATTATTATGATGTCATAAATTGTGTATTATCTCATTAGGAGATTAGTAATTTATGTCCATGTTACTATTAGATCTATTATGAAATCCATGGAAAAATTTCAATCTTATGTTATTATATATATGACAATATTTGATAAATATTTGTTCATACCACATTTAGCATGATTTATTGATTAAATCATAAGTGTTTCGATTATTTACCTTTCCATATTAATTATTATTATTTATCTATGATTTTTTTTATTTTACGTGTAACATTACGGATCATTGGAATACAAATATTTCTTATGTTTATTTCCCCATGATGTGAAGATGTTTATTATGATTGATATACATTTTTTGATAGAAGATATTATTATTTACTTGAAGAAAAATAAATATTTTTTATTTTAGGTTTTAAATTGTAATGTGAGATTCAAAAATGTACAAAGTTTACCAAGACTAATATATTATAAGGTCCACTGGGAAGTGAGTCCATTTATCATATGAAAATATAATGAAGTAACCATTGACTACGGGATACTAAGTTCAGGGTCATTATAGTTTGTATCAGGGGAGCTTTAGTAGAAACCTTGGGAAATAGATTTAAAAAAATAGATTAGGATAGATAACCCTATGATAGACATTTATGATACGTGTATAAGAACGTTATAATGATTTTACAAGAAAGATATTATGTATTTATTTAGAAATATATGTCTTTCTAGATACTAAAAGACAACATGGTTCTTGAGAATATTTTCTTTGATGTAATAGCCTCAAAAAGAATGTATGATTGGATTGAACCATGAATTTCTGAGTACAAAATAATATTCATTTACATGAACCTAATTTGACACTCCTATGTTATATTTTTTGTTAAATTACATTTTCTTCAAATAGTTAAGATGTATTTGGAATAAATTTCCATTTCAAAATATTCCCAAAGAATCATTGTTTATGATTATGAGATTAACTATGCATAAATTTTTCAATTTATTCTATGTTTATAAGTAGAATTGATATTACATATTATGTTTTATAATGTAATTATCTAGTCTATTTTATTCTACCATTTAGTAACTGAACATAGAGGAAGGACTGAGAACCATATCAATACACATACTCTATATAAAGATTTACCTCATAGGAATGAAAATAAATCTGATGTTGAAGCAATAGTTGGAACTAAAAAAATTATAAACATATTGGGTTACATAACTCAAGTTATGAATATTTTCCTTTCCCATATAGAAACGAATAATAATTCACCATGTACTGTAAAAATGATATACTGATATATGCATCAGAAACAATATATAAATTAAATGGATAATATATTTATCACATTGGGAAAAATAGAATAGTGAATGTTTTCATAGATGTATATCATCTTTTTGGGGAATCATTTCAATGGTGTTCATTGATTAAAAATACTAAAGATGACAAAAAAAATATCAACAATGGTATATAATAATTATAAGGTACTCTTCTTGGAAAATTATTTTAATTGTGTAAGGAGTGGATATATTCATATAATTCCTGAGAGTAACAGAAAATGAAATTGAAAATGTTTCTAGGTATGAAGAAAAATTTCAATGGTTAAAATGGATTTCTATGAACTAAATATCTAATTTAATTAGAAATATTAACCATTTATTTGATGGATCAAATCAAATTCATTGGATTTAACTAAATCTCCCAAAAGTTATCATCACATGAGGGCATAATATCATGTAGTACCAAGAAAGAGAAATAATTCTTCATTTCATATGTATAAAAAGGGAATCATTTTATGAAGAGTAATTTATAGAAAAATAATGATAAATAGAAGATTAGAATGCATGATTTCTCTTATGTGATAATTGTGGATGGAAACACCATGGTACTTTCTTGAAGGTGCTGAGATTTTTCTATGAGTTTGGAGAGAAATGAAGCTATGCATATGATTATATATGAAATAAATAAGTTTTAAATGGTTAATTATTATATTATATGGATATTGAAATTGTGTAATTGAATTTCCCAAGCATCAAGGGAATATACTCTAAAATATTCTAAGCAATCAAGGTCTAGCTTATTCTATTAATACGACTGAGGTGGAATAAAGTAATTCTGTATTTTAATTCAATAATATTATTGAAGAACTAATATATCAATATTTATTTCATTATATGAAATATAAAATGTATAGTGATAGAAATGTAGTGTTTTTATTTTAATTATTTGAAGACATGTGATGAATGATACCAAGAAAAGTGATTTAATGGAAAATTGATCTTTTTTTTTGGAAACACAAGATAAATGAAATAAAAACCTTTATATGTGCTCAATGTTTATATAAAAATGATAAATATATGTTTATGGTATATTATTGGTGACATTGAAATTGGTTATTGATTTGATTGTTTTTGTAATATATGTTGTAGTTTACCACATGTTTGGATTTATAGAATTTATTTGACAATATGTGATTTTATTTTTAGAAGAAATCATGTTTTCATTAAGGCTTTATACTGATCAATGTATTAATTGTTTTTGAATGTGAAATTTAGAAACTCTTTATTTTTTATTTTTTTCGCATTTTTATTAAATGGAGAAAAATAAAGAAATAATGTTACATCAAGGAAAAGACCAACAAGCATGAGACAAGGACCAAAAATCATGGGGTTCTAAAATAGTTGTTATAAAGTGAGTATACTCTATCAAATTTCATATAGATTGTGGATTAATATTAATTTTAAATAATTAGGTAATATATTAAGATGATATTTTGGGTTTATTGTGTGACACATTCTAACCATTTCTGTCTTGGAAGATATTTAGAGTCATATATAAAGACTTTTCATCCTTTTCTAGATCTTATGACATGATAAAAGTCAATTTAATTTATTTAAGAATTAAAAATTAAATTTAAATAATCAAATTTTGGATACAAATATGGTATTTTGGTGGAAATTGATTAAAGGATGAAATTATACTTATCACGTATATTTCCTTCTGTTCATAGTCTTGAAAGTAAAATAATTCCTCAACTATAGGAAAAGTCTCATGAAAGAAAAATATCATTATAGAAAAATCATTTTTGATGAGAAAATGGTATTTTAACCATTTATATATTTATGGTTTTGTGATAATTAACCTTTTTTATATCACCCACCTTATTGTTACCACTTATCTTTATCACACTTTATAATTATTTATAATTCTAAATCTTCACTTCCCCCAAAATGTTATCCAATTTGGAAACCCAGTATGTATAATTCTAGATGACATACATATTTATCATTGTCTATTATAAATATTATGTTTTAATAACATGTTTTATGTTTTTTTCCAATAATGTTTTTTCCAAATGTTAACCCTTTGATTACTAAGACCCAGATTATATTATGATGACATAATTTATTTATGTAGCAAAACATAAAATCAAGAAATTTTGATAGAGGAAAATAATTCTAGGTATCATATATGACATGAAATAGAAATAATATAAGATTATATAACACCCCAAGTACTTATGATACATTCATTTTTAAACAAATTCAATCTCTTCAATAGCTTATAGAACACGCATCCCAGATTCTAAAGGAACTGTATTATAGTATACTGCTATAAGCTAACTGTTAAATTGTTCAATATAAATAGTAATAATTAAATAATAATAAATATACTATTTAAATATTTATAAAATAAATTAAATGTTTATATACAAATTAAAAATAAATAATATTCATTTTAATGAAAAATTAATGATATCTAAAAATTGTATTTTTTCTAAAAGGCGATTTAATGGCGCTTTAGACACATAATTTAAAATGATTTTCTATCAAATTTTAGAAACATTATCTACAATAAGAAGCATTATTTTTCAAATAATACTATCAAAATTTACTTATGTTTACTTTTTTTCCATTTTTCATAAAATATTGATATTTCAGTGAATAGTGGAAAATACTTATTTTCTTAAAACTATCATTTCATTACAGTAAATTTTGTAATATAAAAGTTCCATTATTATTAATATTTTATTTAAATTAAATCCATTATATTTAGTTTTAATTAATTCAATTAATTACATTAAGTATACTTTATAGTGAATTTTAATATAACTCTATTTTTATGTCTAAAAACAAATTTTTCTAAAAACTATTTTAAATTGCATAATGATTTTTAAGATTAATTGAACAAAATAATACATAATGTGAAATTTTTTAAATTAAGTATATATATAATAAATATATATTGTTATTTTTATATTCATCTAATTTTTATCTCTATTCATAAAGATAATATATGATCATATTTCTCCTAAAAAGTACATATCGTAAAAACCGCTTTCATATCGCATCAATAGAATTAATTTTAAATTTAATTATTCCACTTATGTGAATTGACTTTGTAAAATGGATCAAATATTTGAAATTATCATAATTAATATTATCTAATAAGCTTAACATTATTTTTTACCATAATTTATATTAACAACAATGAATGATAATAGCTATGTTTATGGTAAAAATCGTTTTACCTAGGGTTAAACTTATTATATAAGGGTTAAAAAGACCTATAAACATGTCAAAAATGAATTTTATTATTTTATTTGTATCTTATATAATAAAATGGTTGATAATGAAACACTTTTATGGATTTTATTATGAAGAAAAACATGGGTATATCTTTTTATTTTCAAAAATTCTAAGTGTGTTCTCCCCTCACTTATAAAATGCCACCCCCTCTTCTCTCCAATTTTCTCTTAATTTTTTTTCGTTTAGAAAATAAATTTAAAAAATATTTTCCTTATTTAATTACCGGTAACATATTTTAATTATTTTTATTTTGATCCCCTCGTATGAGGGATTTAGGAATAAACCTAAAAGAGATCTTCAAAGAAGAGGTACAATTCTTAAACAAATGTACTTGTTTTAATTATTCATCCAAAAACATAAAATAATATTAAACTATTATAATATAATGAAATAATTATCCCATATATTCCATGATATTATTATGTTAGTTACATAATCCAGATTTATCTCCACTTATATTAAATGTGATAAAAAAACTTTTGATCGTTTGTACGGCAGACTACCGCCCGACAAACTGACATAATTAGTTTTCCATAAAAACCATTAAAGGTCAGATATAATTATGTATTTAACATTATTATAATATATTTTTCATATTTTATACTTATTTTATTATTATATAATACATACCCACTAAAATTTCATTCTGTGGGGTATACGATAATGCCATGCGTGTGTACGGTGGACTACCGCCTAATGAATCGATGTGATTCATTTTTCACTTATACATTACATAGAAGGTATTAAAGATAAATTTAATGAATATATATTATATTTATATTTGAATAAAACTTCTTGAAAATTTATACAACATCTAGCTTCTTACATTCGAATCCTTTGGAAAAAAATTATGTCACTCTTGTGTTTGTGTCGACTACCTCCTCCACGGAGCAATGTGACTTTTTTCATTTTTTTCATGTATTGTTATATGTATATGTTTGGATAATATAAATGATATATATTATATAATATTTATTCATAGATGATATTTTAATATTTATTTTCTCTTCATTTCATCAATCGAGAAAAAATGGAAATAACGTTCATGTGTACGTACAACATACCATCTCCATGAATAGTGTAATCCATTTTTTTTCCAAAAAAATTATAGATTACTATAAATATATATATAATGAATATATATTATATTTATATCGTTTCTAACACTATTTATATGAGTTAACCATTATAAATATGAAAGTACTAAAATTATTGAACCAAAATGTATATAAAAATAAAGTAATTATCACTGAAAAAATGTATATAACAATGAATTTTTAATAAACATATCATAAATGAAAATAGTAATATCATATATGATATGTAATATATGAGAATGTTTAATTAATATATTTATATTAAATCTATATTTATTATATAGGAGTTATGGATACGTATTAAATAAATAATAACTGAGGTGAGAGTTTCTTGTCTCTCTTTTTCTTTCATGAGACCTATGCCATATTCAACACTTATTCTTTTACGTGGTGTATATACATACCTTTTGGATATATTATATCATTAATATAATTATATTCATAGTGTTTAATGTTTCTTTTTAATTTATTCCTTTCATGGGGATTTTGATTCAAACGCTACCAATGTTTTAAGGGTGTATTTCACAATCTCATCATTATTCAGTACTGTTTATATTTAAGTCTAAATGTGGGAAATTATTTAATATTTATTAAAAAAAATATTCTATTCTCATATTTTATTATGATATTTTTACATTAATATTACTACTTTACCTCTCGTTGTTACTTAAAATATTGTGAAAATGCTTTTAAGAAAATATGACTTGATTTTCCTCTTTGGTTGAAAATCCATTTTCATCCAAAAAAATTTTCTCTAAGTTCTTTTCAAATTTTTATTCAAAAATTAGCCAAAATTATTTATTAAATACATTTTAACCCATGATTTTATTTTTAAAAAATATTTTAAATGGAATCATTATATCATTTTCCAAACATGGCATGTTGGTCTTTTGCCAAAAATGTGAAAGGAATCACTGTTTTTTCATATACAATATGTATGGAATTTTACACATTCATGGAAACTAAATGTTTTAAATATTAATTTACATTTCCCCAAGTTTATTTTCAAATAATATTGTTTAAAAAATTCTATGTTATTTTTAATAGTGATTTTAAAAATGAAAATAATATATTCATCCAGAATATTTTTAATTAATCTTTTTTGATATTTCGATTCATAAATGGCATAAACCATTTATTATACTTGTGGTCCACTGGGGATATGTTTTATTGATACCATTAATATTATGTCTCTAGATATATTATGTTCAGTTTTAATAGGTATATACAATTCTATTACAATTTACCATACCATCCAAGATAGTTTATGATTATATTTATTGATTTAGGAACATTTTAACATTTTATATATTTGTTTTTAAATATAAATGATTATGTTCATAATATGTTAACCCTTTAATATGAGGAAGTCAATAGGCTTTATATGTTATGGGTGTATCCTGAAATTATATAGCCCCTCATTTCATTTATAGGTCTTATGATACAAATTAGTTGGAAAAAATTAGTTTGGTTTTACCCATAGTTTAAACTATCTTATGAAAGGTATTGAAAAAATATTTATGATGTGTTGCATTATGCCTTTTTTCATTATGATATTAGTTATTTATGTCCATGTTATTATTTAAATAGTTAGAATATCCATGGAAAATATTTAAGCTCGTGTGATAATGTATACAATATAATTTGATCAATATTTAATCCTTCCATGTCATGATCATGTTGTTGATTAAATGAAATGTGCTTTAGTTTTTGACCTTTATAGATTGATTATGATTATTTAGTTATAATAGATAACATTGTAAATATACCCTTATTTAGAATTTTATCTCACCAATTTATTATGGTTCTTTCCCAAAGATTCCAAGATGTGTATTATGATTTAAATGTAGGGTTATGCGAGAGTAATTAATTATTCACTCAATTAAAATAAAATTTTTATTTTATTTTTTCAATCCAAACATGATATTCAAGTATGTATATAGTTTACTATGACTAAAAAACTATAGGGACCATTGGATTTTGATTTTATGTATCTTATTCTAATGAAATTAAGTAACCACCAACTCTAAACTACTTGAGTCGAGCACCTTTTATTGATTGAAAACCATCTTAGGATTTTATGTGAAAAATAAATGTTCCATTGAAATTTTTAAATAACCAATACATCACTCAATGTATAATTACATTGATATAATATATCATCTTGTTAAAGGGAGTTTTTACAAAGGATACATCGAGTGAGAAATTATTTCCACCCAAGACAAGTTGGAATACATTTTCAACAAGGACATTGAAAAAGATATGATCAGGACTATGTAGTGAAACATGAATGTCTAGACCACACCTTATTATTAATGTACATTAACAGAAACCCATATAGAATTTTATTATGTTATAATATATGGATAATATGATTATAAATATATCTCTAATAGGGTGTGAATAAGTTAATTTATTTATTATTTCCTTTAATATTGAATGATTTGTTGGTATTATAAGGAGGGTGATAAAATTAATAATAATGTTCTTTAATAATGGAAGAGAAACATTAAAATTACTAGTCTAAAACATTATTGTCACTAAGGGATATTAATATCATAAAAAAATTAATATCATATGGTGTAGAATCAATATTCACCTCATATGAGATTGTTTTTAGTTGATATATCTTAAGTGAATTGTTTTGTTTTGAATGATTTGAGTGTATTTAAAAACTAATCTAAAGAGGGGGATTGAAATATCCCATGGAATTATTAAAAGAGTTTTATTTTTTTCAATGATTTGTTAATGTAAAAGTAAAATGTTTCAAAAAAATGATTAAAGTGTTTTTAATGTATTTATAGTTGGCTAAGAATAATTTAATTTTTTTGATCATCTTATAATATATTGAAATCCTAAAGTAGAAATGATATATTAAATAAATAAGACATCAGAAGAGAATTTTTTCTAATATTAAATAATATAAAAAAGGTTGGAGGCTCCCAATATTTTTGAAGACTAATATCTATATTAATTATATACCATGTGGGATCTTTTAGTAGTAATTCATAACTTCAGAAGAGTATAATGTGATTTTGGAGAAGCACATAGAGACATTGAAAGAGTAATTAGCATATTTGGATGGGTTTTTCATGACATTGTATGATTGGAAAATGAATTTGAAATACCCATTGACTCTTCCAAAAAACTATGATTAGAGGAAAATGGAAAAGGTAGAGTTTCTCAAAATACTACATGAGATTAGACTAGAGTTAAATAGAATCATTTTTTACTCTTCCATATTTTATATTCGAGGATATTGTAATTTTATTCAGATGATGATTCACTAGACATAAATTATTTAGTGTCCTTGCATTATTTAAATCTTTAATTCAAGCCCATTTTAATAGATTTTTTAATAGTGATAGAATAGTAGGATTGTGGTGTGATATCCAGAATTTTTCAAATTCATTATTTTAAATTATTATTCACAGTTAATGATAATATTATTTGTGAAAAACTTATATATCTGAGAATAAAGGATAATTTCTATATTTTTTTTTGTAAATAGTATTCAAACTTATTATTGCAATATAAAAAAATTTAACAGGAAATAATTAATGATATTACAATTTATAGGAGAAACAGATTATTTTCTTCATTCAAGATCTATAATATCAAAGAATACACACTAAAAATGATTGACCAATGATCTATTTATGATGTTCTGAGTAGGTTTAGGAATGAAGATCACTGTTTTGATCATCTTGGTTCTTTTTTATGAAAATTATTAAGATTACGTATTTCATGATTCTCTCATGCATGAGAAGATAATTATAAATAACTAATAAGGGAGGATGATGTTCATTTTGTAACTTCTATTTCTGTTTTACATTTCATGGAATTTTAGAATTGGGATTCATATATGATGCTAAAGCATCTAGAATAATAGTTAAGATTTTGTTTATAATAAATTGCAATATGAATCTTGATGAACCAATGGTTATATTTTAAATAACATTTTTTATCATATTTGAGATATAGAGGATACTTATCTGTGATAAGTGGATGATACCTTATCAAACCAATTTTTGAAAATAGAACTATATTTTCAAATAATATAATTATATAGTGATATTAAATTTTCTGTCACAATAAGGACTAAATAGAAAATTAGTATTCTCTGACACTGAGATCAAACTCTGAAAAATTTCATTTCTGATACTATTCTTTAATAATTAATAAACATTGCTGAGGAAGATATAAAGGTAAAATGGATTACATTTTTAATTGGTCACAAAATATAATTTAAGAATAAATTGTAAAAATTCTACCAATGACTCAACCCTTCTCTATAGTGTTCACTGACTAGGTATGTGACATGTTTTAGATATATTTTTCCAAGTTGTTACATAAGATGTTTCCTATTTAAACAATGAGGGATTTATTTTACTAATATAGTTTTGTATGATATTTAAAAAGAGTTTTGGATATATATATACTTGTTTCTATATATGACATGACATATGTTGGATGTGTTCCATGACTATGAGGACTTAGTATAAATTAGTGGTTGTTATTAATATGTAATAAAGCTCAAATCATGATATAGTCAAATAAAACAATTCATGTTTTATTTTGTGGTAAACCATGTTGTAGTGAATTCAATAAATAATGGATTATTAAATGGTTGTGCATGCGTGATACGATAATTAATATTGATCAATATTTCTTATTAACATTATATTGTAAGTTATTCGGACCGGTTTATAATAATGTGATGATTATTTAAGTTTTATATGATAAAATATAAATTTTTTATGAATTTATATGTTCCAATGTTTATTAAAGGAACATAAAAAATGTTAATAATGTTAACAAGGTACTATCAATAATTTATGTAACATTTAGAGCCTTAGACAATGGCCTTGGAGAATATAAAAGGAGTCATAATCTAAAAAAATTGTTCATAAACATCATTCTAATAAAAGAAAAACCAAAGACAAAACTCTTTGAAATTATTATTTTTATTCAATAATTAATATAGTGGTTCTTATTTACTTTAGATAGAATAGATTAATTACTAACAATTGGGAGATTAAAAAAGCCCATGTATATCTAAGGAGTAATAAGTATATTAGATTTGTCTTTGTGATCATTATGATGCTCATACAACAAACCTAGATAAATCTAAATATTATAGAAAATATACATGTTCTTCATTTATTTTCTTCAATTTAAATGAATTGATTTATCTAATAAAAAATATATTTTGGTATACTATTTATATTGTGATAAGATAACAGATTTACCTTCCAAAAACCCAATACAAAGTCCCCATATCCAATAAACCCCCACATTCAATTGATCCAACTGCTATCATTTCTTAACTTATTATCTATAATAAAATTATGTTACTTAACGTAAATCCCTAGGATTTTAAAATTTGACACTATGGTTATACATATAAAAAACTTATTTTCAATGTGAAAAAAATATTAATATAATAAATTTAAAAAATATATGCATAATACTTATTTATCAGAATTAGATTATATAATGTATATATATATATTTATACAATAAATTGAAAGCATATGTTTATTAGATATTCTATTTCCCATTGTAAAATCATTACCCTAACAATAATATCAGATCAAAATAATCATTATGGTAAATTATATGTTCATATCCACTCATAATTATTTTGTAATATTTTTTATATACTATGAAAATAATCTATGTACATCTCTAGTATCGCGGTATGGGTTTATATATTTCTCAATGTGGAACCTATAAATTTAGTAGTACATAGTATAAAATACTGGATATATCTGATTATAGAATAAAATTTAATTATAATCATTATTTATATCATTTGATATAAGAAATAATCATTGCTTAATTACTTTGTATTTTGTCCTTCAATGCATTTCAATGAATTACATTGACTTAGCTTAAATAGCCTCATGGATTTATATCATTATATCATAATCATTGGAATTTAGGTAGATAAATAAAAATATTAAATGGGGAAAAACATTCTCAACCAAGTCTTAACAAAATGAAAGGCTAGTATCTTGATTCTATCAATAATATACCTTTGAAAAATATTTCTCAAAAAACATTACCACTCACAATAAAATTATGTAGGTGAACAACTCAATTTGTTTTACACAAATAAAAATTCTCATATATGTTTTCAAAATGATAATTCCATAAAATTGATTGTTAATTTAATCTTTAAATAAATCTTTGTATTTTTTATACCTTATTATATTATTTGGGTTTTATAAACCCTCCTAGTTGTGTTATATTGAAATCTTTAATATGTTTTACAATCATTAAAAATCATCCTTATATACATTTACCAATCCTCACAACCACAATAGGAACCATTTATTACCTCTTATATTATATGATTTCTTTATCTTTATTTTATAACATTTCACCTTTATTAATGATACAAAAAACATATCTCACTATTTATCTAACTTCCATAGTTTACTTACATAGTATGTTCTTCTTATGAAACAACTTATACCACTGAGTTTTTAGTGTTTTTTATTCATATTCCAACTCTTTTTCAACTTGAACCATGACATCATTGAATTATATTTTTCTCCTAGTATCAATTATAGAGATATATTCCATTTCTACATATATTTATTGTATTTCTAAAATTACTATTTTATCTGGGAGATCATTTAATTTTATAATTACTGTATTATAATGCATCTTTTTTCCTATAGATAAAATTAACAAAAACACTTCAACATTTTTTCCCAATATTTCATTCCAACATATATAAAATATGATATCTTATTTATCTAAGAAGAGATGGATTGTTTTGGGATATTATATTAAAGACTTATAAATAATTAATAAAGCATTGGATACAATTTAATTCACATCACTGATATTCATTATCTTCTTAGTAAAATTATTATATACATAAATTATATATTTCTTAAATATCTCAGGGGAATTTTATTTATTCGTCATCAAGTATATAATTTCCTAAAACCCTCACTCCCTAATCTAGTACTGAAATCCATATCAATAAATATTCGTCTTTGATGACGATAATTGGGGCCCAATTTTTTTCCAAAGAGCCTTAAAAAATCCAAAGGAAAACTGGGATCACTTACATTATAGATAACCTTTTACTTTTAGAGTTTTACAGAATTAAGACAAAATGTTTGAAAAAAAATTCACAAGTCATCAAAATAAATTTTTTCCAATTTAACCCATATTTTCTTATATCACAATTTGTAATCAACATAATAATTAAAACATAATTTATATACACAAATTTTAATAAATATTTATTTATTACATGGGAAAAAGAAACATAATAATGGTAGGCTCAAATTCTCAGAAATGGAAAACATAATAATTGGAAATAGAATGTTTTCAATGAGTAGAAGAAGTGAACAAGGGTATGAAGGAAAAATCATAGTGTATGACTGAATCGTAAAGGAACTCATACCCATAAATACCTAAATAATAAAATATTAAATCATGATAGAGTAAAAAATTTAATATAATCAATAATCATGATCCATGTGATATCAATATCAACCATTAGAAACATTATAAACCCATAGAAAACATAATAGAATATTTATGTAAATTGGGATAACATTTTCACTTCACTATTATATTACCTCATACAAATGGACTAATTTTACTTTCGACTTCCATACCAATTGATTTAGAGGGTTATCATGGACCCAACCATCATTGGATTATCCTGTAACCACCTATCATTGGTTTATCATAGAACCACCCATCATTGGGTTGTCACGGAACCACCCATCATTGCTTTATAACAGAAACACCCATCACAATTCCAAGTACCATTACAAAATAATAACATATAAATCACTGAATGTCATCATAAACATACAGTAACCAAAATTTCCCATTTTATGACTTGATTAAACCATATAACATAAATGGTTTTTATAACCATTTCATTGAAATATTATTAATACATGGAAGAGAAATGAGTTTCATAAAAATCTCATTGAAACATGATTAAACCATTGAAAAGAATTGGATTTCATAACAATCCCATAGAAAAATGACTAAACCGTGTAAATTAAATGGGTTCTATATTGATCTCATTGATAAATGATAACCCAATGGAAAAAAAATTGGTTCCATAATAATATCTTTGAAACAATATTAACCCGTTGAGAATAAACATGTTCTTTAACAATACCTTTGAAAAAATAATAATAATTAAAAATAAAAAATCAGTATCGCAAAAATACATAATATACCTAGTGGAGGATAAGTAAAAATACGGTTTCTTGATGTTGATGAATGAAAATTATCATAAAATATCATTAAAAACATTCTTGAAGAAAATAATTTTTAAACATTCAAAGTGTCTTATACAACATTGAAACGTTAGAATCAAGATCCCCATGAATGTATTGACATTAAATGAAACAGATAATCTCTTGAGAATAAGGATATTCATGATATAAATTTTCAAAGGGGTAATATTTACACCTCATAAATTAATATAGCTGTATAACATTACAAACATCTGAAATAAAGAAAATTGTGACAAATATCCATTACCACATGGGTAATATTAAAACTGCAAACCTCATAAAAGAGAGATTACACTATTTTAATATAAATCCCCATAAATTAAATTATAATAATCACAAGATAAATTAATGTTCTGGATAAAAACCATATAAAATTAATTAGGTTCCAAATTATTGAAAAGTCTAAATGAAATGGAAATTGAGACGAAACCCTCTACCTTTAGTCTTATTTGTCATGATTGTCCTATATATTCCTAAATAATAAAATTATGTTAATTAGTTAAATGATTAAGAAATTTTTAAATGTTTATTATTAAATTTATTTAACTTTTAAAAAATATATATAATTACATAATAAATAATTTTTATGTCTGCTGTTTTCACCATATTCATCTTAGGTGTCAAAAATTACTTTTATAGGTCAAATATATTCAATGAGTTTATTATTTAGGCATATAAATAATAATAAATATAAAATAATAATAAATTTTTTACAAAAATTCTATATTTAATATCAAATAGGAAATATGGTTCGGAAAAATGAATCGATGTTACGATCATGGAGAATGTTGGTTGTACGTACACATGAGTAACATTCCAATTTTTCAATAATCATTATAGAAAAATGGTAAGTAATGATTATAATTAAAGGAATAAAATGATATAATAAATAATATCTTATTTTATTATACATAATTATATACATCATTATTGTGATGTGTTTATGAAAAAGGAATAATCGCATCTACATGAGGAGGTGGTACTTCACACATCCACAAATAATGTTATAATATTATAAGAAAATGGAAAGAATGATGTTATGTGTTATAAAAAATTATATAAGAAAAATGAAATAAATAATATCTTATATATCATATAAAAATATAAATTCTATTGATATCATCAACCCAGTGGGGTTGTAATGTATGAACAAACGATATTAGTTCATGAGATGGTAGTCCGCCGTACACACGAATGTTGATTGCACATCCCATTTGATGGAAGTGTTTATTGGTATAGGTAAAACCCATAACATAAAAAAATATAATTTATTTTTATTTTTAAGGCATCATATAAACACAAAATAATAATAATTTATTGGGTTGAGAAATAAATAAAACAAATGTGCTCATTGAAGAATGTTACCTCTTCTTCAGGTAATTTCTTTATGTTTGCACCAAAGTTCATCCTTGGTTTTTTTATTCCCAATTTGAGGCTTCTAGGATAAAATTATGGATTATATGATATTATATGGTCATGTATTTTACATGAAAAATATCTTAATATGTTTGAATAAGTGATGAGCATGAGTGACTTTTTATAGTGGAGGAGAAGTGAAATTCATGTAAATACAAAATGGTAAATAATATTGGGAGATATACCTTACATAATGTTCCTCCAAAATGACATATAATGAAGTATTGAGAATTAATTTCGATCCAAACTCACAAAAACCAATATTATTTAATTTTATAAATATTTTATTTCATAACTCCTATGTTTCCTCATTTGGTTTTATTTTGGGTTTTCATTAAGGAAACTAGTTTTCTAACCTATTTAATTAATCCATTAAGAATGTAATTAAAGTGATATTTTTTATAAATTTTTTTCCCAATTATTTAAAAAATGAAAAAAAATTATTAAATTAAAATTCATTTGTATGTTGGAAATTAAATTTAACATTATTGAATGTATCGTGCAAAAATACAGCGTTAACACTAACCATGAAAATAATGATTTTAATATTAAGGGGTCAATATATTCATTATAAAAGATAAATTTCTCCCTCAATTTAAAATATTTGATATTTTATAACATTTAAAAATTCTATAATTGAAGATAAGATTCTAATTAATTTTTAATCATTTTAAAAAAATATCATTTATTATAAAACAACATTAATGTCTATTTTGACATTATATATTTAATTAAATTTTAAAAAAACATCAATGAAATGATGAAATTAAAATATATTAAGTTAGAAGATATTTATCATTATATATCTATGTAAAAAAATAATTAAAAACAAATATTCATTATATATACCTTATATTTAATATCTTTAGTATTATTTATTTTATTTTATTATTAATAATATAATCCATGCGTTTGCATTCCTTAAACACGAAATGTATTTATATCATCACTAAAATTTAAATATAAATCATTATGAAAAAAAAAATTTAAACTTATAAATGATATTTATAACAAAACTGATATATTTTTTCCTATCCCCAATGCTTTAGATAATATAAAAGGACAAAAGGTACATTTATTCAATTTTTCTTTTCTTAACTTATTATATGGGTCACTTTTGATGAATAGTTTTCCAAATAACCCATATAAATATTAAATAAATCATATAATTACATATATGTATACACAAGGTGTGTTATAAATGTTTATATATCATTTGGCCCCTTAATATAATGTTTTAACGACTAAGTAAACTCATTTTTATATTAATTATAGTAATTAATTTAAATTGATTTCCCAAATTTATTTTTAAAAAAACTATGTTTACCTTATTATAGAATATAAATTATTATTATTCCATATATTTAATCCTTTTTCAAAAATTACAATAATATAAGTGTTATAATTTAATTTAAAATTAATCATCTAGATGGGACAAACCAACGAGTTTTTAATGTAAAAATGATCAAATGCAGGAAATGTTTTAATATCCAATTTCAAAGTAAACTTGATTCCAATGAACTAAATTAATTTAAAAGATATAAAATTTATATAATAATAATATATAACCAATTATAATTATAATTTAACACTATAAATTATATAGGTGGAAAATTTGTGCTCAATTAAAATATAGTATTATTTACTATTCATCAAAATATGAATGTTCTTAGAAAAACATAATAAAATCATCAATTTTTTTAATATAAATCTTATGAAAATATGTTTATTTTTAAAAATAAAATTTATGAAAGTGTAAAAAATTATTTTTAATAAAATCCTTCCAGTAAAAGGCCTCAAAACTATATTTTAGAATAATACAACTTTTTATGCTTAAAATTAGATTTATTCTAAACACTTTTTATAAAAAATATAAAACACAAACACAAATATATATATATTTAATTATGTTATTTCAATAACATTTATTAATTTAATTTATTAATATAAAACTCTATTATTTTCATAAAATTGGTATTTCATAAAAAGACCTCCTTTATATTCATCGGGATTTGATTTACATTTCAAATTAACTGGTAACCAAATAATTAACTAAATATACACGTGTAAAATATATTCTAATAATTTAGTAAAACTCATTCAATACTACCATTCCAATGTTTATGTGATAACTATCATGTCAAATAATAATATTAATATTCTATTGTTGTTTCATAAAAATCAGTCTTTCGTGTAACACACATTGTCGAAGAAACACGATGTTTTGTGAAATAAAAGATAAACTTGGTGTGGTTTATAACCCAACATAAACTATGTGATTCATGTAATATATTCTACTAATTAATTTAAATTTATTTTAAAATATATATTTCATAAAATCATGGGATGTTACATCCTACCCCCATTAAAATGAATTTCACCCACAAAATTCATCTCAGTTATAAAAGGATAAATATTTATAGATATTAAAATATTGAAACTCATATCTTATAAGGGTTCACTAGGAAATACTCTTAAATATGTAATGTGGATAACATAATGGTCAACATAATTTATTCATAAATAGGATTCCATATTGGGAGAACATGGATGAAAAGTATAACTAATATTATAGTGTGATTGAGCTCATTGATTACAATCATGGGAATTATCAATGAAAAGTTAATGGCCTCAGAAATGTTTTGTGATTATAGAAAAGACCTCCACATCATCATAATTAATGGTACTAGGATAACACATTTGTTCAAGATCCTATTCTTATATTTATGGAATTGTATTACCAATTATAAATCATGATGAAAAATAAATATACTTACTTGGTTAGTATAATTTCATCCTTTAATCAATTTCCAAAAAAAATCATATTTTCTAAAAAGATGTGTATTAAAGATGAAACTTTAACTACTAAAGCAATCAAATATACTTTTAAATACTATATAACTATAAATGGTACAGTTAATATATTTATCTCATCATTACACATTAAAAAAACAAAATGGTTCGAGAATGATATGAAAATTTCCAGAAAGAGTAATCCATATTATAGTACATTAATCTTAAAAATTAATACCCAAATATGAATCTTCATTATTCAACAAAAAAATATCCATTTGATTCATCAATAATTTTTTAAATATGTTAGAAACCCTTTGATTATAATTATTTTATCATATATTCTTCCAAGATAAATAAACCATTATTCCTAATAAAATCCCATATGTATCCAAAATAAACACAATCATTACCTTTAAAAGAATTTAGTGATAACTAGGATATCGTGTAGTCATGTGTTATTGTGTAAAACCCTTATAATCCTTCAATCATGGGTTTAATCTCCAAATACTAACTGGGTGTGATGGGTTGTCATCATGAAAATATATTATCCCCCCTTTTTCATTAATCCTGAAAAATAATTCTTACCTAAAAACGCTGCATCTTAATCATAGGGGTTATAAATATCTCATACAAAAAAACATCTCCAAAAATCACTGTAAGATATCATCATTTAAAACCTAAAAATGGTGTCGAATAATTTGATATTGTGATCATACATAATCTTATTGACCTATGAAGGTATGCATAACTCTTAAGATAACCTCAAATGAACACACCATAATCTCCAAATTTATCTAAACAGGCCATTGTTACAATTAATAACATACCAAAACTTTCACTCCCAAATTCTATGCTCAAATCCATAACTTTAGAATTTGTGATTTAATGTAGATAATTATGAATCGTTTTTTCCATCAAAACATACAACATCAAAATAAAAAACATGGATCAGTAGCATTCTGGATGAACTTTTAGTTTTATAGTTTTATAGAATTAGGATAAAATTCTACTTAATATTTTCACAATCCATGAGAAGAATATTTATCCCATTTAACCCAAGTGTTATTATCTCATAATAGGTCATAAACATCATACATGTGAAATATTTTATAGAAATAAAACATCCAACATAATTCATTATAACCTTGGAAAATAGAAACAAAAGAATGGTGATTTAAAATGTGCAGTAAGGGTAAACATAAGCATTGATAATTTAATTTCATAAATGAACATAAGAAGTTTATAGGGGTATGAAAAAAAATCATTATTTATTATTGAATCACAAAAGAACTTATACCAAAATTACATATATCATCAAATATGAAATCAGGGAAGAGTCAAATGTCAACATAATCAATAATCATGAGCCCTTTCATATCAATCATGATCATTGTAAACATTATAAACCCATATCAAGAATAAAGATAACATTTAAGTAACATGGGACATAATTTTTAATTAACTCTTACAATCACAATTAAAAATGGAATAACCATATGATTGAATTCGATACCCATTGAATTGGAGGGATATCATAGACCCACCCATTATTGGTTTATCACTTAACCACCATCATTGGATTATCACCGAACCACCCATTAGTGGGTTATCACGGAACTATTGATCACTGGTTTATAACATAACGAGCCATTGATTGTAGAAGAATTATTAAAAAATCAGAAATCATAGAATCTTTTATTTCATTATAATATCATAGAAAAATAATTAGCCTTTTTATAATATGATTAACCAATGGAAAATTATGGGTTCTCTAAATTCTTTTTGAAACATGATTAACACATGGAAACAAAATATTTTCAATAAGAATCTGATTAAAACATTATTATACAATTGAAAACAAATAGAAACCCTAAAAATATCATTTAAACACGATTAATCCATAAAAAAAGATCCATAAAAATATCATTAATACATGACTAACCCATGGAAAGGAAATGGGTTCAACAACAATCTATTTGAAATATGATTAACCCGTGGAAAAGAAACCTATTTTCTAATAATATCATTGAAATTTCAATATTCCATAAAAAGAAATAAGGGAATTGAATAATGAAATAATAACACTAATGGATGAAAAGTACCAATAAGTGTTGTTAAATTTGATGAATGATATTTCCATTAAAATAATATTAAAATCATTCTTGAGGAAAGTAATCTTTAAACATTCAAAGGGTCCCATATCATTTTGAAATATTTGAATCATAATCCCGATGAATGTAATAAAAATAAAAAAACATATAATATCATTAGAATAAATAGATTAATGATATAAAATGTCAAATAAGATATATATATACCTCATAAAGGAAGATATGTTTATAACACAACAACCATCTCAAAGAAAGAAAATTGTGAAAAATCCATTACCACTTTGGTAACATTGAAACCATAAACCCCATGAATGAGAGGTCATAAAATTCATATTTAAATCCTTATAAATTATATTATTTTAATCATAAAATATAATTATGGGAAGTATATACACCATACAAAAGTACTATGGTTCATAATAACAAACATGTCTCAATGAAATGTAATTTGAGACAAAACCCCTTACATTTAGTCTGATTATCCATGATTTTACTCTATATTGTATAATAAATATCTTATATTAATTATTTAAATTATTAATAAAATTTTTCCTGTTTATTAATAATTTTATTTCACTTATAGTCAAGTTATATATAATTACTTAGTAAATAATTTTTATGTTAGTTGTTTTTAACATATTTGGCTTATTTTTTAAAACTAACTTTGATCGGTCGACTATGGTCAATGAGGTCATTATTTAAACATCTCCAAGATAATAACCATGAAAAAATTATCAAATTACACATCATTTAAACTTTTAAATTCAAACATGGAATTTGGGTTTCAGAAATGAACCAACATTAAGATCATGGAGACAGTATGTTGTACGTACGTATGAGTAACGTTCCTATTATTCTATGATCATTATAGAAAGAAGTTAAGTAAAATTTATCTTTATATAATTTAAATAATATATTAAATACTATATTATTTAATTACATATTCTTATATATATCATTATTATTATGTGGTGATGAAAAATAAACATTCACATCGCTTCTACGAGGTGGTAGTCCACACGTCCACAAATGATGTCATCAAATTCACAAAAAAATTGAAATCATGAAGTTATGTATAATTTAATAATTAAATAAGTATAAATACATCATTAAAATAATTTAAATCCTATAAATAGGTAAATCCTTTATTGTTCCCAACCATTAGAGGTGGTAATGGAAGAACGAACGACATCGGTTTATGAGGCTATAGTCCTCTGTACACACGAACGATGAATGAAAATCCCATTTGATGGATCTTTGTGTAGGTGTACATATGAACCATTAAATAGAAAAATGATAGAATATTTTGGATAGTTAATGTATTATATAATCTTGAAATAATAATTATTGAATGGTTAGAGAATGAAACAAAACCAAAGGGCTCAATGAGGAATTCTACCTCTTCTCTAGGTAACTACTTTTGGTTGGAAAAAATGAACATTATTGGATTATTTTCAGTCCAAAATGAGGGTTCTAATATTAATGTATGAATTTTGGGTGTTTATTTGAGAATTTTTTGGATGAGACAAAAGTATTTATATTTTTGAATAAGTGATGAGGTTGAGTGCCTTTTTATAGTGGAGTTGGATTACCATTCTAGTAAATACATAAAGGTAAACACTATTGGGGGTCTCCAATAATTAATGTGATTCCAAAATTAAAAATAATGTAATTTAGCGGAATTATGGTTGATTTATGCTCACACTACACAAGATAAATTCGTTTTTTAAACATTTTATTCATTAACTCTTTGGTTTCCCTTTTTTTTCACTCTGGTTTTTCATTAAGGTAATTAGTTTTTTACAACAATAATTCATCCATTAAGAAAAAATTAATGTGATAATTATTAGATAATTTTTACCCATTTATTTTAAAAATGAAAACAAAATTATGAAAATAACCCATATTTGATGGGATTTAAAATCAACTAAACTGCATGTAGTGCAAAAAAATTCTACTTTAACCTAAACCGTGCAAACATTATTTTTATTATTAAGGGGTAAATATGGTATTTATAAAAACTCATTTGTTCCATGAATGGAACATATATTATATTTTTTAAAATTACAAAATCAATTAAAATAAGATAATAAATTAAGTAATTTATAATCAATTAATAAAATATAATTTATTATCAAACAATATTAATGTTTAGTTTGACATTATATATTTAATTAAATTTTTAAAATATCAAAACAATATTTAAATTAAAATATATTAAGTTAAATATTTTGTTTCATGATATATGCATCTAAAAAAATAAATTAAAATAGAAATTCATTCATTCCACCCTACTTTTAATATTTTTTGTGCCATTAATTTTTTTTAATTATTAAATAAATAATCCATGCATTGTCATTTCCTAAACATTTAATACACTTATATCTTATATAAATATTATAAATAAACTAGTATGATATAAAAAATGAACATATATTTAAAAAATATTTATAAACAAACCTATATAGTTCTTCATTTTCTCCAAATCTTGAGAGAAAATAAAAGTAAGAAATCTACATATTTTGTCATTTTTGCTTAAATTATTATATAGGTAACATTCATTGAAAAGTATTCCCAAAATCTCATATAAATTGAAACTGAAGTAATATGGGTCTATATATTTCCATTAAATCGGTGTTAGACAAGTTTATAAATCATTTTTCCCCATAATATTAAGGTCTAATCATTAAGTAAACTCATTTTTAACTTAATTACAATAATTAATTAAAATTCATTTATTTAATATTTTTTGTTAAAAAATAAGTTTACCTTATTATAAAATATAAATTATTATGATTAAAAATATGGAATGTATTTTTTAAAATTAAAATTTCAAAAGTGGTAGAATTTATATTAAAATTAATCTCGCATATGGGATGAAACAATGGGGGTTTTAAGTAAAAATGTTAAAATATTTGAAATTATTTTTATCCAATTTGAATGTGAAATTGATTCCAATGACCTAAATTGGTCTATATGGTATTCAATTGAAATAATTATAATTTTAAACTATTTATTTATATAATTCAACACTGGAAATTATTTAGATGATAAATCATTTTCAATTAAAATTATGCATTATTTACTATTAATAAAAATATGAAAATTCTCAGAAAAATAAACAAAATACCCTAAAGTAAATTTTGAAATTATGATTTAAAAAAATTATTTTATTTTTCTAAAAAATTATAAAATTATCAATTTTTAGTTTTAAATTAAGTCTTCAATTAAAAGTAGTAAAACCTATCTTTTAGAAAAAAAACATATCATTATGTTCAAAATTTGTTTTATTCTTATATATTGTCCAAAAAAATAAGGTGAATTTTAAATAGTGTCTTGAATATATAATATATATATATATATAATTATTATATTTCACCAATAGTTATTAATTTAATTTATTAAGATAAAACACGATTATGGTCATAAACTAGTTTTTCATAAAAACACCACCTTTAAATTAAAATGGATTTTTTTCATTCTTAATTAGTTAGTCATAAAATAATTAATTATATATAAAATTTTAAGTTATATAATCATAATTTATTTAACCTTATTTATTCCCGATATTCCAATGGTTAGGTGATAACTATCATAATAAATAATATTATTAATAGTATATTATTGTTCTGTAAAATTTGGTCTTGTGTGTAACATACGTTTTTGAAGAAACACAATGATTTGTGCTATGAAATATAAACATTCTATTTTTTATAATGCTAATAAGACTATTCATTTCATGTAAAACAATATATTTAATAATTTAAATTAATTTGAAAGAAAATATTTCCTATAATATTGGAAAATTACATCTTATCCCCATTAAAATGAATTATTTCATAAAAATTCTTCTTGGTTATCAAAGGATTGAAATTTTACGAATTTCCATGATTTAAACTCACATCACAAAAAGGTTTACTAAAATATTCCCTTAAATTGAAAAGTAGGAAACATAAAGGTCACTATATGTTACGCATAACTAGGATTCAACATAGAGAGATCATGGAGGAAAATAATAAATTATTATAGAGAGTGATTGAGGTCATTGATAAAAAATGTAAATGATAAATGGAAGTTTAAGGGACAAAACAAAATTAATTTTTAATGATTCAAAAGACCATTGATTTATCATAATTTAATGTACTTGGATAATAATTTACTTTCATGATATTTTTCTTAGGGTTAATTATTTATCATACCTTTTAATCCTAGAGAAAAAAAATACATATACTTACTTGATTTTTATAATTTAATTCCTTAATAAATTTCCACCAAAATATTATATTTTTATACAAATTATTTGTATTTAAGTTGATATTTTAATGCATGAAGCACCACAATAAAATTTTAAATACGACATAACCTTAAAATGTATAGTTAATTTATTCCTCATATCATTATCCATTAACCAAAACCAAAAATTCTCACAATATGGTAAGATAATTTCAAAAATGAGTATAACATCAAAAGACACATTAATCATAAAATGTAGCACCGAAAGTGGAAACAAATTTTTTCCATAAAAAAAAATCCTTAAAATTCTTCAAATATTTTCTGATTATGTTTGAATCCCAATGATCAAAAGTATTTGATTATAAATTATTCCAAGAAAAATAAAAAATTATTACTCAAATAAATCCTCATATATTTCAAAAATAATCATAATATTTACCTGTAAATAATTTAATGCTAACGAAGACACTGTGTGGGCTACTATTTGTGAACTAATCCCTTATCATCCTTCAATAATGGGTTAATTCCCTACCACATAGCTCAATTCAATGGTTTTTCAATGAGAATATGAGTTGTCCCCCTCCCATTTTAATTAATCCAGAAAAATAACTCCTCTTTAAAAATACTTCGTTTTTGTCCTAGGGGTTTTGAATACCTCATCACAAAAAATCAACTACAAAAATCACCTTAGAAACTTATTTCATAAAATCTAAAAGTGGGTATAATAATTTTAACTTATTATAATCATTAATCTTAAAAACATATGAAGGTATAAATAAATCATACTAAAACCTCATTTGAAAAAAATCATAATCTCTAAAGTTATTTAAAATTTATTTTTATTCCAACTTTAATAGCCCAGAACCCGTACTCCTTAATCATGTTCTAAAGTCCATAACATTAAATTTTTTTATTTGATGTCGGTGATTGTGACCGAAATTATATTCATAAAAACTCATAACATAAAAAGTAAAACTTAAATCACATAAATTTTGGAGGTCCTTTTAGGTTTATCATTTTATTGAACTTGGAAATACTCCTACATAAACAATTCACATGCCATAAAAAAACATTTATCCCATTTAACAGGTCTCTTATTAGCTCAAAATAGGTTATCAAATTCATCCATGTGAAATCATTTATAGGCATACATTATTCAACGTCATTTATTTAACAAGTTGAAAAGGAAACATAATAATTATGATATCAAATCTTCAGTATAGGTAATATAAGCATTAAAAATTGAAAACCATCAATGACCATAACAAGTTCATAAGTGTATGACAAAAAATTCATAGTGAATGAGTGAATCATAGAGGAACTCATACCCATAAACTATGGTATCATAATATTTTAAATCATGGTAGAGTGAAAAATAAATATAATCAACAATGACGAGCCATGTTCTATAAATATCGATCATGATGAAAATTATAAATCCATAGAAATCATAAATAGAATAGGTTTGTATGTTGGGACATCATTATCACATTACTTATTTATTCAATATTGCATATGGAATAAAAATATGGTCGACTTCTATACATAATGAATTTTATTTGAGTGATTTAATGGACCCACCCATTATTGTTTTATCATGCATCCATCCTTCATTAGATTATCAAAAAAAACACCCATCGTTTGTTTATCATTGAACCACTCATCATTAGTTTATTACATAACCGACCATCAAATGTATAAGTACCATTATAAAATAATAACACATAAAATATTCAATATCATAATAAAATAATATGAATAAACAATATCCCTAATATAAAATGATTATGACATGGAAATGAAATTGTTTCTATAGCAATATCTATAAAATAATATTAACCCGTGGAAAAGAAATGGGTACCATAAAAATCTCATTGAAAAATGATTAACCCATGGAAAATAACTTTTTTTACATGAAACTATCTTTGAAACATGATTAATCCATGTTTATTAAATGGGTTCAATGAAAATATCATTGATACATGATGAACTCTGGGAAAATAAATGGGTTCCATAACAATCTCTTTTAAACAATATTAACCCATGAAAAAGAAATTGGTTCCTTAATGATATCAAGGAAACTATCATAATCTATGCAAATAAATAATGATTATGGTATTAATAAAGAATATACCTAGTTTAATATATTTTAGAAAATGATGTTTTATGTTTATCAATAAAATTTACACTAAAATGTCATTAAAAACATTCTTGAGGAAATAATCTTTAAACATTCAAAGTATCCCATAACAATTTGAATCTTTTGAATTATATCACCCATAAATTAAATACCATTAAATGAAATATAAAATATCTTAATAAAATTATAATTAATTATATAAAATTTTAAAAGAGCTTATATAAAATTTATACAAGAGGATATGTATATAATAAAATAGACAACCTAGAGAAGGAAAATTGTGACAAAATCCACTTCCACTTTGGTCACTTAAAAACTGTAAGCCGCATGAAGTAGATATCAGAAAATTGATATGTAAATCCCTATAAATTCAATTATAATAATAATACAATAAATTAATTATATGCATATAAACTATATAAAAGTAAATAGGTTCATAATAATAACCAAGTCTTAATGAAATTCAAATTGAGATAAAACCCCTTAACTTTAGGATGATTTGTCATACTTGTCCTATATATTCCTAAATAATAAACCTATTTAAACTATTTAAATATTTTAATACCTTTTAAAAGTTCATTATTACAAATATTTCAATTATAATCATGTTATATATAATTACTTAGTCAATAATGATTAATTTGAATGTTTTGACGGTATTCAGCTTATTAATCAAAACTGTCTTTCATAGGCCAGTTATGGTCAATGAGTTCATTATTTAAACATATAATGGATAATAAAAATTAAATAATTATCACATTATACATAAACTGTACATTAAAAATATAATGGTAATGACGTATATTAAAATTGAACTATTTTACAATCATGGAGATGGTTGGTCATACGTACGAATGAGTAACATCCCCAATTTTTGATGATCATCATTGAAAGAATATCAATAATGTTTATCACTCCATAATAAGAATTATATCAGAAATAAATAATTATTTAATTATATATCCTTATATATATCATTCTTGTGATGTGGTGATGAAAATGGAAGAATCACATCACTTTGAGGAGGTGGTAGTCTACACATACACAAATGATGTTATCATATTCCCAAAAATAAGAATGTAAAACTTTTTGTGTTATATAATATTTAAATTAATAATAAATGCATCATAATAAAATATTTATCATATAAAAATATTAATTTCTTCAGCATTCTAAACCTTGATAGGTTGTAATGGTAGAATGAACGTCATCGGTTCGCAAGGTGGTACTCCACCGTACCCGTGAGTGATTATTTAATATCCCATTTGATGGAAGTTTGTGTTGGTGTAGGTTACAAACCTAAAATAACAACATATAATTATATAATATATATATATTTTAGTATAAAATAATTTATTAAAAATAATTGAAGTGATAGAGAAATAAATAAAACAAAAGCACTGGTTGCTGAATGTTACATCTTCTTCAGATAAATCCTTTTGGTTTTCCCCAAAATACGTCCTTAGTTTTATCTATGAACAATGTGGGGATTATAGGATGATATTATGTATTTTTTTAGTTGATTTGGTCAAGGTCTGGATGATCCAAATGGCTTCATAGGTTTTATGAAGTGAGTAGGGTGTGTTCTTTTTTATAGTGGCGGAGGAGTGGCATTTTTATTAATAGAATAATGTAAACAATATTGGGAGGTATCACTTACATAATGTGATTCACAAAGGAAAAAATAATGGATTTTAAGGGAATTATATTCTCTAAATTCTCTAAAAATCAATATAAATTCATTTTTTTACATTTAATTTCTTAACTCCAAAGTTTTCTTTTGGATAACATTATGGTAACTAGTTTTATGTCCAACATAATTCATCCCTCAAGACTAAATTAAAGTGATAATTATTTGAAAATTTATATGCAATAATTTTAAATATGATAAAAATTATAAAATTAAAATCCCATGTATGTTGGAAATAAATTTTAATATAATCTCATGTAATGTGTGAAATAATCACTTTAACACTAACTGTGCAAATAATGTTTTTATTATTTGAGAGTAAAAATTTTAATTATAAAAGATCATGTGGTACATGAATGTGTCCAATTTTTTATTTATTAAATATTATAAATCTCTAAATATAAGGTATAATTTTTAGTAATTTTTAATCATTTAATAAAATATCATTTCTTATAAAACAACATTAATTTGAATTTTGATATTATATATTTGATAATTTATTAAACATATTAAGAATATAATTAAATTAAAATATATTAAATTCGCATATGTTTGTTGTGAAATATTCTTCTAAAAGATAATTTAACACAAAAAATCATTATGTTTACTATAATTTTAATATTTTTAGTATCATTTATTTTAATTAATTATTAACTAATTCATTCATGTGTAGGAATTTCCTAAACATTAAATATAGTTATTTTTAATCAAAAAATTAAATAGAAATTAATATAATAACAAAAAATAATTTATCATTCAAAATAATATTTGAAACAAAACCTAAATAGTTTTTCTCTATCCCTTATCTTTAGTGAAAATAAAAAGAAGGAAGGTTCATTTTTTTCCTTTTCTTTTCTAAACATATTATATGGGTCAATTTAATTAAATAATATTAAAAATAACTCATATATATTGATAATAATGAAATATGAGTCGATATGTTTCTATATTAGGTTTGCTATACACCTTTTAATTCCATTTTTTTACATATGTTATAGTTAAACTACTATGTAAACTCATTTTATCATAATTACTATAATTAAAATTAGTTTCTTTCAATAATGTTTTTATATAAATTAATATCACTCTATGAGAACTTATAAATTAATATGATTCCAAATATGGAATCCTTTTTCCAAATTCCTAGCATATATGTGGTGGAATTTAATTTAAAATTAATCCAGCATACGAGACAAAACAATTGATTTTTTATGTAAAAATATTCAAATGTTTGAAATGTTTTTTTCTATTTAAATGTTAAAAATATTCCAATGAACTAAATTTATTTTAATTATATATAATTAATCAAATTATAAATTCAAACAAATTAAATATATAATTTAACACTATACATTATTTAGGTGAAAAGGAATTTTTCTATTAAAATTCAATATTATTTACTATTAATTAAAATATAAAAGATCACAGGAAAAATAACAAAAAATCACCCAATGTTAATTTGGAAATTATGATTTGAAAAATGTTTTTTAAATAATTTTTCTAAAATTTCAAGTTTTAGTTTTAAAATAAGTCTTCCATTAAGAGGAGGCAAAACTACCTTTTAAAAAAATACATGTTTTTATGATTAAAATTCGATTTATTATGATCACTTGACTAGAAAAAATAAATATGATGAATTTTTAATATTTAAATTAATTTATATTATATTTAGTTCATTAATATATTTTAATAATATTATTTTATTTAATTTATTGATATAAAATATTGTTCTGGTCATAAAACTAGTTGTTCATAAAAACACCTCCTTTAAATTTAATTGTATTTTGTTTTCTTTTATAATAAATTTTTCACCAAATAAGTTATTATATAAATTTTTTTAAACTATAGTATATTTTTTATTTATCCTCATTCATTCCTCCCATTCTGATTGTTATGTGATAACTATCATGTTAAAAAATAATAATTGTATATTGTTATTCTATAAATCCTTATCTTGCTTACAACACAGGTTATTGAAGGAACTCGATGTTGTGTGAAAAAAAGAGGAACATCTTATAACATATAAAAGAAGAAAAAAATTTCATTGTTTGTAACACAATCTATTGAATAATTTAAATTAATTTCAATGAAGTTATTTTATAAAATATTGGGATATTAAAAAGTAGAAATATATATTCCTATTTAATTCTTAGGAAAAGTAATGAAGTATGTGTGTTAAAATCCAGATTCGATAAAACATAGTTCACATGTAACTATATAAACTAATTCTATAATATTTGTTTCATTTTCATATTTAACACCAAATGATTTTAGTTTATTTTTTCTTATATACATGTTTAAAAAAATAACCAAACATTTTAACTTAGAGAATTATAAACAACCCTCATGGTTTAATTCTTTTGAATACATATAGTTTACATAAAAAACATGGCAATGAAACAATTATAGGTATAATGGGTAATGTTTCTTGAATGTTTTATTTATTAATATCTTAGAATTAACCGATTCAGGTATACATTTAAAATATTATATAAATGTGTTATATCATAAATATGTATTTTTTATTAAAAAAATTAAAAATAATATACATTTCGATATTTCAACAGATTTTTTTGGGTTTTAATAGAAAAATAATTAAATTGAATATCCACATATCTTCTCAAAATCATTCATTGTCACCAAGCAACCCGGTTCGACCCTGAACTGGTCACCTGAGTTAGCTCGCGGTAAGGCCCAATAGGTGATCCTGATCTTTCCGAGATGGATACATGTGCCAAGGGAATCAGCATTGTGTCGCTGGGAATGATTTCACCAAATATAGATAAACAGAGGTAGGGAGAAAAAAATAATAAAGTAGCCCAAAAATAAATAAATTGAACAAATCAACTAAGAAAGAACTGAAAAGAAGAAAAAACTAACTGGACCTGACGACCACTAAACTCTACGTGACCCCGCAAGTCACTCTTCGGTCACAAGACACAACATCGCCCACTGCGATCGAGATCAAGCTGAAACCTTCACTTGTTATTAAAAATAAGAATGAAGTATAGGCGTGAGTATTTAAACTCAGTAGGTGTGCCAATGTAATCCATTCCCAAATGAATTTTCATTAATCAAATGAATCATCAATTTCAGGTTTGAACTACAACATTTAAAAGTAAATCTTTCTATATGTTACTCAAAATAAAATTATGATTCATTTCCCTTATTCATTTATCAAAACCGAAATCAATCTTTTAGTGAGACATTAGCATTTGAAAAGATAAAGTGTTGTTTATATTTTCAGATTATTTCAAAAAGGATTAAACACTTTCATTGGAAAACCATTTATAGAAACCTAATAAAAACCATTTTTCCACTTTCCAAGGAATACAATATAAAAAATACATAAAAGAAATCACACGGAAAGGGAAATGAATGTATACATATAAGAATCATAATCACTACTACAATCAACAAAAGATGAGTAGACATAGGTGAACCCAGGATATTGAGAATAATCTAGAAGACACCAATATATGAGGCCTGATCCTTGTTGACATGTCACACATGATGAAATCAAAACACCCAAAATGCTCAACCAACCTTTCTCAGGCAAGCCGAGGGAAAATACCATAGTAAAAAACCCAATATATCAACCTACTATGGGCCACTGGTCAGTACCATAACCTACTAGTGAAACAATCATTCTCAGAATGTTCTCTCAATATGTCAGGTTCTCATGTCTCTTGTATTTAGAATGGCAGTGGTCCTACTGATGCCATCTTAGCATCTAATCATAGTATATTTAATAATAAATCAAAATAAACAACACCCTGAGTCACCCTAAGGAATATGTCCCTCACCTTTCTACCATTGATCATAGGGAAGTCCTATACAGTGGACCCCCATAACATATAACTCAACCAAATCAAAGGGACCACATCCGTGGAGAGTTTTTCTGAGATAACTAGTTTTACAAAAGTGCCAACCGGGCCTCACATGATTTTCACATGCCAAACCATTTCTTAAAAATCACACGCACACAACATTAAAATCCAAAAATACACATTAAAATCCACTTAATAAACCAAAACCATAATTTTAAATATAAAACATGTTCACAAAAGCCAAAGGGTTATTTAATCAATAGATTAATGTGAAAACACAATCAAACTACTTATTGCAACACATTATAAGAAATAACCACTCCATTTAAGGGCAGACAATTTACTAACAGTTCAATATCAATAATTAATATTAAAAATAGGTGAGAAAAAGAAGAAATAAATTATTCTAATATTTAAAGGAAAATTCATAGGGAACCCTACCTCAAAAAGGGAGAAAACCAAGGCAAGCAACTCGGCACCAGACACCTTTGATGAAGACGGCCCCGCAATTGTGCGCACATACACCCCAATATATATATACCATGTAATCCAATATGTATATTCCCAACTACATGAGGTAAAATATGCAAGGAGGTTATATATATATATATATATATATATATATATAGGGAAACATACCTATTTATGTGTGTACAACCCTTCAAAAAGGCCCCGAACAATCTAATTAACCCCAAAGAGAATCGTAGATTACCAAAAACTCTAAATAAAATTGAAACCATATATGAAAAGTGTGGAAGCAATCAAACAAAGTTATCGGCCAAACCCTCTTGTAGAACATTAAATATTCCTAGATAATTTGAATACATGACCCACCATTCAAACCCATCTACAATTGATATTAAAAAATCAATATTAATATCACAGGTCAAATATTTCATTATCCTTCAAAAATTATTTCAATAATAATATGCACCTTAAGTGCCCTTAAAAAAGGACCACGCCCACCAAACAACCCCCAATAACATTCTCGTAAAACTCTACACCAAGAAACTCACACAAAACATAACCAATTTTCGATACAAAATCTAAACCCAATACACGAGCATGTCAAACCCTTCAAAAATGAATTTCACTACACTCAAACAATATTATAAGCCATTAAAACATTTTATAAAAACCCTTTAGAGAAGAAAAATAAGATTTTACAATCTAAATTACTCGTACTTTCCAAACAAATTCTCCAGAAATCCCCTTTTAATAATTAAATAAATCTAAAATGTATACGTAAAAATACACTACAAGGTATACATGCCAAAAAAACTCCATTCTTAAATAAAAACTCATTTTGAACCAAAATATGCCTCAAGTTCCATTGAAAAAATAATTTTCACATTCCAAATAAGGCATAAACCACATTTCAAGAAACGTTACAATACAATATCACAAGACATAGTTACTTAATTTGAAAAAACTAAATTCCAACCCATAAACATGTTAAAAACCTACCAATTCACACTTCGCACTACCTAAATAACATTTATAACACATTAAAGATAACCAAAAAATTAAGAGGGTAAAAGAAATCAACCTAAAACAATGATGGATGAACCAGAATGAACTGAGATGCTTCGCCTTCAGTGGTGGATGTCGAATTCTGCATGAGGAAGACCCCCAAGACCCGCCACACACCATATAAAGGGATGAAAACACAAAAACCCGGACAAACCATGACCTATGGTTCAACCGAGACAAACCCTAAAGGAGTTACCTAATACTGCGGAATTAGAGAGGTCACACAAGAGAGAGGAGGCCACTGGAGTGAGATATCTATGGAGAGGGAGGCTCGCCGGGAGGAGGAAACGTTGGCCGAGGTCCGAGAGGGGCTAGGGTCATTGCGCAACTAGAGGAAGGGGAGGGGGGTTCGGCATCACGAGGTAGGGGGAAAGGTGGAGGCCATGATGTAAAGGGGGTAGTTTAGGTTTTAAACAATTTTATTTTTTAATTAATTAAATTTTATTTTTAATTCAATTGATTTAATTTAAAAAAAATCCAATAAAAAAAGAAACTCAAGATGAATAAAATTAAATTGGAAACTCAAAAATAAATAAAATAACAGCGAAGTTTCGGGTCGGGGTGTTACATAGATAATCTACTTGGTTGTTGAATACTAATATAAATGTACGAGTCATAAACTGTATTCATTTATGTACATATAGAAATTAAAATATTTCATTTAATGATGAATATACTCAAATACTCCCTTTAATTATTTATTATACTATAGTCTTTTTCTAGTGGTATTTCATTCCACATGTAAAACAAACAAACTCATGTTCATATTATCCCTCATTATCCTTGGATTCATTTAAGAATATTTCTTTGTCCCCTCTAACATTGACTTTTTCAACAACCTCTATCCCTTCCCTTTTTTCATATTAAAATATAAATTAAGGAATTATATTTTTTATATTATTATATTGTTGGATAACTATATACAAAATATCTAGGAGTGTTTTTACAATGTGTCTAGTTCGATTATTATAATTGAAATAAGAGAAACTAAGTGGTAATGATGAAAGAGTGATTTGAATAATTTAATTTTTATCGAACTTAAAATCCAAGTCTGTTATTTTTTTATGAACCCAATAATTTTATATAGATTAGTTCTATCCTTGAATCATTTTCACAACTTTTATGTGAATGTACTATTTAACACCACATTCCCTTCTTTCCTCAATTTCTCTTAAAAATGTTCCCTAGAGATGTTACAACAAGGTGTGTACATCCATGTTAACATGTTGTGTTTTTATCTTAGCATAACTTGAGTAATAAATAATATGATATATATCATATGATTTATCTATGTACCTATTGAAAGTTACTTATACGTAACGAATTCTCAAGAATTCTTGTTGGATAATAGGTATTTTAGCACATACTATTTCATTTATTTCCCTAGTACGATGAATTAGATCACTTATTACACTAGGATATTTACACTAGTAATGTCATTAACCTTATCTATAATATATCACAATGATAGTGATTTTTTTTGTATTTTTTATTATCATTCATAAATAAAATATTATTTTATTATTATCTCCTGGATAATAATTGAAATATTATTTATTAGTAATTCTATTATATTTCCCACTATTTTATACTATTTAATTATCCCTCACTATTAGCATAAAAATATCCAATCATTAGGATATTCATAATGAAATTATCATTTTTTCCATTAATATAGTAAAAAATATAGTTCTTGTACTTCTCATAGGTATTTAAGTAATCTTTACACTTTTTGACTTCATTAACTCATTTCACCCTAACTTGTTGTGTAATTTTTGTTGAGCGGACTCACTAATCCCAAAATACTATTATTAAATGTAGTCTACACTTCCCTCTAAATTATTTCAGGTGAAGCATGGTTATTATAACTGATTACAATTTAGTTAAGTAATTCGAAAAATTTTATATTCAACACATCATTAAATTGAAGACACGTGGATAATGGATAAACAAGAACCTCAATCTATTGTTTCATTACAAATCAATTCTTGTTGTCATTAAATTACTTAATATTTTATATTTATGTATTTATATTTAATCACTATATGAAATATAGTTTTATCTATCATGTTTGTTAGTTATTATATGTCAAAACTATAATTAGTAATTAACTATTCTCTATTAAACATTTTTTGTGTGTAATAATCTTTTTTTATCTCAAATTTAGTGTAAATTATTATGAAAAATGAGATCAAAATTGTATGTAATAATTAAACATAAAATGACGAATATACATGACATGATCATAAGCATTAATCTAATAGTTTATTTAACAACTAGAAATAAATTAACCTAGACCTTAGGAGTATTATGTCCTTGATTATGGTTCAACTCAAGTTGTTGTATGATTTGTTATGTTCTGCTTCACCTTAATTTAGATTCATCTTTTTTTGCACATGAATCACCATGATGGGTAATATTCATCATTACAACTATATACTCAAACAAAATTGAGGATATTTTAGTCATAAATAATTATATTTAATTGTTAATTTGAACAATTGTATCCTTATAAAATTTAAATAATTATGGTCAATGTGTTGATCATCAATATTAATTTAATAATTATTATAAAAATATTATACCAAACAATAATTAAATAAATTTAAATTAATAAATCCAAGAATACATAGATTATTCAAGATCATGATAATTCATAATTCAATGATCGTTTTCAACAAAAAACATTTAAAATACATCATTATGGCCATCTAATAATTTTAAATTATTAAGTAAATTGGTTCTACTTATTATAATAAGTCCCCTTAAAAAACTATTGAAATTTATTTCCTAATTTTTTGTAATTTTTAATATTATAATATTAAATAAAAATATAAAAAAACGAACACAGAACGATATATATATATATATAATAGAGAACCAATCCGAACATTAATTTATTTTACATATTTTAAATGATCTTAAACATTAAATTTCATCAATAATAATATCCCAATGACTAATAGGTTTAGTGTATTTGAAGAAAAGCTACATAATTAGCTTATTTAATAAAATATCAATATCAAGCCTCTATATAAAAACAATAATAAACTATATTATTGATATATCAATAGTAAAAATCATCTTTAAACATGGGGAATAATATCAGAAGAAAGGTGTGAGATCAAATCCTCAGAAATTCATGAATATACATTTCATCAAGGATGAGGTCCTACGAATATAGATAACATGATAATAAGATAAATATCATCACATCATGAGATATAAAAATAACAAAATTTAACATCAAAGTACTTGGAATATGAATATATAGACACAAAATATCAAATGGAATAATAATATAACTAATACGAATTCGTATCATTTATCATAAACCAAAAATCATTATATCATTATATCTTAATTTATAATAACCTTTAACTATATCATAATAATTATCATAGGTAAAAAATACTTTTATAAACCACACCATTATATCCCATGCTTATGAGAAATAAAATGGACACATGAATACTTATCTTGTGAGATATGAAATCTTATCCAATGCATTGGAGGGAGATATTGGACCCCACCCATAATTCATCAATACTTATGTGTCCCACCTAAATATTATTCACTTTTAACACCATAAAACCCCATTATGTTAAAATGGGTTCCATAAAACATAAAAATGAATTATTTTTATTTTCAGAAAGATCCCATGGAATTAAAATGGTTTTCTTAAGACATCCAAATGAAAATTTTTGAATTTTCATAAAGAAACCATGGTTATAAAATGGGTTTCAAAATACATCCAAATGAAAATAATTTGATTTCTAAAAATAACCCTTGGAAATAAAAATTAACATAATAAAACATTCAAATATAAATCATTTAATATCCACAATGAACCCAAGGAAATAATATTTGATTCTTGAAACATTCAAATGGTTTAAAATAACATCATCAACTAACTCATTTAATATAAAAAATCAGTATAACACAAAATATAAACTTAATAAAATACAAATATAGTGTTAAACATAATAAATAACTCCATTTTAAGAAAAAAAAAATTGAATATAGAGGGGAAAATAAAACTAAATAATGAAAATAAATTTCTTGAAAACATTTTTATCCAATGATGTAAAAGCCATAGTTTGGAGTATCTTTTTAAAAATACCCTTTAAAAAAAGTTAATATAAAACCATTCATGGGTGTTTAATTTCATTAAAAACATATATTTCCTACAAATAATAATGGAAAATCTTTTAATATAGAATGTATTGGGAAAAAATTTAATATGAAATTATATAACACAATGAATTTAGTTTAAGTTACTAGGTCCCTTACCTTTTCTTTTTTTTTACATAGAGGATACTTAACCTCCAATATCATAATGATAAAAATATTAAGTAAAAATTTGATAAACCTGGTCATCTAAATTTTCATATATAGTATTTATTAATAACAATATTTTTCATGTATTATTTTGTTGTAATCTCTTTTCAACATTGGGTGTTAATAATCTGAACCATTTTGCACTCAGTTTGAAAAATAGTGTTGATATTCCATCATATACTAATTAATTATATTTATAAAAAAATAAAATCTCTATTATTGATGTATTATAATGATATTATAAAATTATAATTCCATTACATGGGAGTTTTAATCATGTTTTGTGAAGATGAAAATGATGATGAACTAGTTTTAGGTTACTAATTGATATCATTGCAGTTCCTGAAAATGGTCATTACATTTTGTTTCATCCCTAAATAACTAAATTAAAATTATACATTAATTATATATATCATATATACTAAAAATAAATAATTTAAAACAATCCATGATAATTTTAGTGAAAAACAGAATTCATCATTCCATAGATTTAGTAGTCCACACATTCACATGGAAGATGATTTCATTTTTCAAAGAGAGGAATAATGAAGCAACATGGTTTATTATTTCAGGAAATGAAATATATATATATATATATTATTAGGTTAAATTTTGGACTAACCAATATAGGAGATGAAGGAAAATGAATCTCATTTCTTCCTAGAGGTGGTAGTCCTCACATACACTGAATTCCCATTTTAAACATTCTTGAAAGAAAATAGAAAGGTGTCGAATGATTGTAAAATATTTAAAATAACATAATATTATACAAATTATACCTATTTTATCATCTTATGATAGAATAATTTATGTTTATGAAAATTAACTGTGTATAGAGGCAAAGAAATGAAAAAAAAGTTATTAGAAATTTTTACGTCACCTATTCAATATATTTTTTTAAAAGTACGCTATAATTTTGAGAGATGGTATTTTTAGAATACTATAAATATTATAAGGTGGATAGGAATGATAATTATAGTTTTTCTTATATTTTCATCCATAATAAGATTTTTTGTTGTGAGGGTAAGTAGGGATGGGAGTGACCATTTTATAAGTGAAAAGGGATGAAATTTTTGAAAATACGCAAAAAAATTATAATGGGAACTCACTTTGATTGAAAGTTAAAAAAATTGAAATAATATATATAGGAAGGGATAAGATTAATCAAGTCCTCAACCACCCATTCTCACATGTGTTTTAAAGATTATTTTGTTCATTTATTCTTTGTTAACCAATTTTACCACATTTCATTTTTACTTTGGTAACTAGTTTTTAAAAAAGTAATTAATATGTTAATATTGAAAAAAAAATTATTAATTATAAAATTTAGACGTAATGATTCCTAATTTAAATAAAATTTTATTATATTAATTTTCTATAAGTGATTAAAATAAATTTTTAAATACTAAATGTGTAATTAATTAAAAATCTTTTTTTTGAAAAATATAACTTACATAAAAAATATCGATTATGGGTTTGTAAATTAAAAACCATTTTTTAAATTTATAAATTAATATAAAAAATTAATATTTGGTGTTATATATTTTTTTAGTGTATTTATAATCCATATTTATATAACAATAATTTCATAAAACTCATTTTATTAGGAAAAATATTATATTATATTATTCACCTAAAAGTCAATCTTTTGAGACAAATACCTAAAATTAATATTTTATGAGTATTGTTATAATAAGTTCAAAAATGAATTCTTTTATTTTATAATTAACATTATAAAATTTAAGAACATAACATTAATATAAAATCATAGAATATTATGGAAAAAAATTTATAAGATGACAATTTTGTTATATTAACTATTCTTTTAAATTTAGTGTTAATCATAAATATGTGAAACTTAAAAAATATCAGATATATATAATAAATTTTAATAAAAAAATATGTTACTAGATATTTAGCCGCACTTTTTGAAATATTATTAATAATATCTTTATATCATTAGTTGTCTAAATCTTATTTGTAACATCTTATTCAATAGATTCCATATAGTGGTAAATATCTATTTTCATAAAAAAGTTATTTTTTATTAAAGTTTGGAGTTATATGTGGTTATGGATTTTGAACATAGTATTTATTTAAGGATGATCATTTTTTCAAAACTGATGTCATTATATTATTCAACTTTATAATAAGATCATCCTTAAAATTTAGTTAAATTGAATAAATAAGTGATGGTAGTTTTCTATCATCTCATATTTCTATTCCCATGTGACCTCCTCAAACTTATGATATCACCATTTAAATTTGACAACATAGGTGGTATTGTTTTGCAATTCATTATCTCTATAATCTAGGATCCCCACTAGGTGTTTCTTGTATGATATATCATGCCCCAATTACATAAATTATGAGCATAGAACATGTGAAGGGTCAGATATATACTCTCTCAAAAGTGATATATGGAAAATATCATGTGTTTGATAATGTTCTTTTCAGAGTAATTTGTGTATGCCGCAACCCTAAAATTATCATTGATTTCATCGGGACTGATATAACTAGGGGTCAACTTCCCTTTCTTCATAAATCCCATAACATTATTCCAAACATATATCTAGTAGAACACCTGATCACTAACTTTAAACTCTATATGTCTTCAATAATTATTTTCAAAACACTTCTACTAAATTTATATATATTTCATGTGCTGTGAAATTTCATGAACCTTCTCCATATTTTTTTGATAAAGGTCAGGTCATATCATCTTTATTTATCTAAATTCATCCCAACATGTTGGAGTATTACATCTCTTTCCAAGTAAAGCCTCATGTGGACCTATCTGAGTTCTATAATTGAAACTATTGATATATTTGAAATCTATTATGTGTGGTTTTAATCTAAACATAATGAAATCTCCATTTAAAAATATTTCATTATGTACTAAAGTGTTTATGTTGTCCTCTAATACATACCATTAACCCGGTGGTGATAAATGATACTGAAAATCAACGATGTCTCTAACGCTTTATGAATAATTGTCTAAAAAATTAAGGTAAGACACAAATCTTGATCGGATACTACAGAGAGTGGTGCTTCATGAAACCATACAAATTCCCTCATATATACCCCAAAAAATTGGATTAATACAGAAATATTATATAATGAATCTAATATGCACTAATTTCATAAGGTGATTAATTACACCCCAAATAGTATTATGGAATTTAGATGATTTGGGGAGTCCTATAATGAAATCTAAGCTGAATTGTTTCCATTTCCATACTAGTATGGGTGATGGTTGAAACATACCATCATAATTATTTCATTCATTAATAAATTTTTAACACATTAAGCACCGAGATATGTATAAAAAAATATCTCCCTTCATGATATCTCACTAAATTTTTTTCTTTATTCCTTACATATCATTATAGTTCTAGGATGAAAATATAAATATAGGATATGTGAATCCTAAAAAATGCCCCACATCTATTTTAGTTTTTAAATGATATATATTTCGGTTATAAATATTATATCTCCTTATTTAGCAACAAAATACTTTAGAATATCCACTACCTTTTTATGTAGCTCTGCATCATCTTTTTGGGCTTCTTTGATCATCAGATAAATTTATGGTCGAGTAGTTCTTTGGTACAAATAGTATATCTCACCTCCAATTATGTATTAACAATTCACACTCTAAATAATTATAAGTTTTGGGTATTTTTCAATCCTCATCATGAAAATAGTATCACGATCTCTTTTTCTCATATCATCAACCCGTTGTTTTCATTACCTGGGTGTTAATGTATTGACAAATCAAAATATTTAATCAATTAAAACCACCTAATTTAGTTCATATTCAACTCTTTTTATGTGAATAAATATTTCAACCCCTTTTGATTGTTATATATATCACACTTCTCTCTATATAGGTAATTCCACCAAATTTTGTATGCAAATATCACCACTACACATTCAAAATAATATGTCTATGAATTTTTTCCATGAGTTTTCAATTTCCCTAAGGCATAAAAAATTATCATTGAAATTTTATTTAGGATTAATCTTAATATATTTATTAGGTAGAAATTTATATTAAAAACTATATGCATTATATGGTAATGTATGTATAGGTGTTGTAAGCAATCTATTATTCAGTTCCTTTAAGTATTATTCAGATTACTCCATCCAAAAGAACTTCACTCCCTCCAATGTAAACATAATTACAGGATTTTATAGCTATAACATCAATCATATCCATATAACATAAGAAAAATATAGATATGAGTTACTTTTTTTGGTCGGAGAATTTTCTAAATTACTTATGTCTTTTAAGGATCTATAGATATTCACTTGATAGTTATTACGTAGACCGAGAATGAAAACTTATGAATCAAGAATTCAACCTTTTGATATTTGGAATAAAACTTATCATTTGATAATTTCATAAACATAATTAAGAAAATATATTAATGACCATTCTTACACCTAAAATAAATAAGAATACCATCTATGAATGCATCCATAAAATGATCCGGGTTATTTTGAATGATTGTATTCATTAGATCCCGGAAGATTTCAAGTAAAATAGTCAATATGAAAGGAATCACTATAATCTCATAGTGTCCATACCTCATATATATATATATATTTTAAATATCATACCTTTGAACATTGACTAATGATATCCCAATCACATGTAAACATTTTAGATGTATTGGTCTCATTTGAAAAAATTTAATAATTCATAGATATGGGGTTGATGATACATGTTCTTAATTGTGAATATATTAAGATCAGGATAGTACATGTAAAGGAGCATTTTTATATCATTATTTTTGAAAAAAAGGGATCCCACACCTCATGATGAAGCATTATGGTTGATAAAACACTATTCTATAATTTAATATAAGTGAATATTTAATTGATTCAATAAAATTGGATACATTATATATGGAATCCTTGAGATATTAATATATCATAGAATGAGTTTTGCTGAAAATTCATCCTCTCCCTCTAGGGGTATTCTAGGGATATGATCTATGAATACATATATACTTTCCCATTCTATGGGAATATCCTTAATGATAAATTACTCTCTAATAAATTGACCTTTACATAACTTAATGTAACTTGTAAATTTTTCCTTCATTGTATCATGTAAAGTGTATATGATCATCCATTGAATATCCCTATATAGTTTCAATCAAGGCGTATAGTTATGAGTATTTGTATAACATGATGACATGATTGATTTAATACCCAACCCACCATTTTTATGTTTATTACCCTAGCTATATTATTAGGTCCACTAGGTTAGATATGTTGAGGGGGTGAATCAGGGTATGACAGATTAAAACAACTGCCCCTATTGATCTTGTTTCATTGTTTGACAAAGATATCTTCTCTATCCTTCACATTTTAGTGTATGAATAAATCTTAATTCAAGAACATGACACATAAATTTTACATGTTTCACCCTCCCAAGAATATGTCTAAGGAGCATACATCGGTGATGTGTCGATGTACCAAATCCACTAAAAGCACACTATTGTTTGTATTGATCGGAGTGGACTCATTGTCCCTCCTGGTTTACAACCAATCACAATTTGAAAGTCCACTCCTCTCTCAACTGAAGTGTGATCACTACTTCTTTATAAGATCCACTCACAGCTTAAAGACATGTTGGTCCCTTCATTATCACAGATGAATGAATCTTCCTCTATATGTAGATTCTCTGTTGAAGTTCCACATTCATTCACTTATGAATACAACTTTATCATGGGTGTACTAAGAAATCATCGAACATTCACGCGACCCTATGGAGAATGGAATGCTTCTCCAAGCCTAGCATGGAAGTCTGAAAAAACCACTTTCACGAAACTCCCTTATTTAACTCAATACATTGGAATATCACCCCCTTTTATGCCAAACTAATATTTGTGCAAAGCTAACAACTGGTGCACAAATTATGAAAAACATTATACTTATGCCCCCAAACCACCACTTGCACGCCCAAACCTACTTGTGAAATTAAATCTATAATTACCTCTAAGTGTTTATCTTTTTAAAAATGAGGAGGTTTATCCCACTATTTATAGGCATTTTGGGCACCTTGAGTGCCGCACATGAGTTTCCTCACGGTGTAGAAGTATATTTGCCTCAACCTCTATTACCCTAGTCACCTTGTGCGCCCAAAACAAAACATGGGTACATCTCTATCCTTTGAAATATTTTGATGTTTTGATATTGATAATATATGGTTCCCAATTTTAAAATCCTTTAAGAAACTAGCATGAAAGTCCATTTTACAAAATCACTCTTCTCCATTTATCGATTTTGAGGCCCAAAAAAATATAAAACACTATAAAATAGCACCACCTTGTATCCTATCTTTTTGTACCACCTCCAGATCATCCATTACTTTTCAAGTTTCTTCTGTTAATCATTGATTGTTAACAAATTCTTTTGAACTCAACAACTCACCATGTAAACCCACTTGGTCAATAACTTGAACATTGATACCTGTTTTTTCAACAAACACAATCACCTCAAAAATTCTTCAATGATACCTTGATGGATTTTCCCAAAAATCTCCTCCTTTAGGTTTGTTGAAAACACTTCTCTTAATGATTCTTTTCACTTTGATATCTCATTAAATATTCAACCATATTCTTCCACCATTCACCTCTTGCTATTCATATAGTGATCAAAGACTTACTCAACAAATACTCTAAGCCCACACGAGCAATAATTGGTGTGAGAAACAAGAGTAGTGTGAAAATTATATCAATGAATCACTTCATTTCTGACACCAATTGTTGATACCAAACCGATTCCAATTTTTTGAAACATTCAAACACCATTCCAACATCACTATTCTTCTTTTATTATGACCCTTAACTATCATGATATCTATTTCTTTGATAGATCACTTATAGCATCGCCATATTTTTTTACTCCAAATCCATCACATATAAACTCTTGTGATTTCCATGATAAGCTATGAATGATCACATCGTACACCGAAGGATTCTCATCTATCTTGATGCTCCCCCTATCTCGTTGCTTCACCTGTCATCTTCTCCCCCTGTCTTGACTGAGACATTTTATCTCACTTTGATCATCCACATTTTTTCACCCTTTTTCAATGATCCCAAAGTCACTCTTTTGAGGTCTGAAATAGGCTAAAAACACATATAAGTACATTAGAGGAAAACTCACCATACCTTAGAGATAGGGGGTGCCACATCCCTACTCTATCAAGTGTGAGAAATTGACTGAAATCCCAGAGCTAGTTGATGTCCCTCTAACACTTCCATGGGTAAGGCCTTTGTCAGAATACCAACAACCTATAGCTCTATAGGCACATATTACAACTTCACCAATCCATGTTGAACCTTCTCCATTATAAAATGATACCATATCTACATGTTATTTTTCTGTGAGCGATGGACAATTTTTTGATGAGATTTATAGAACTTTAGTTATCACACCGGATTCCGATTAGAGACATCACGTCAGATCCCGTATCATCAAACTGCTTCTTCATCCACAATAACTGTCTGCATGATTGAGTGGCCACAATATACTCAGCTTTCACGATGCTTAATAAAATAAAATCTTTCTTATTTCATAGCTATGAAATACACAATCTACCATGATAGAAATCACCTCCTGATGTTTATTTCATGTCATCCGCTGAACTAGCCCAATCTGCATATGTATAACTCAAAAACTTCAGCTAATATTTTTCATCATAAATCAAACCGAAATCTATAGTGTACTTAATATACTAGAGTATTATTTTCACTGAAAGCATGTGACTTTTCTTGGGATTAATTTTATTTCGCGTTGCTTGGTATGTAGTAAAAAAATACCAGGTCTTGTCATTGTAAGGTACAGTAAACTCTCAATAACCTGCATATATTCTATTATATTAACTACCCTTCCATCATTATCATTTCATAATTTCATCTGAGTATCAACCGAAGTATTCATCTCTTTGTAATTTTCAATTCTGAATCATCACAAAACCTCCTTGTAATATTTTGACTGAGAAATGAATGTTCCATTCCTTCATTCTATCACCTATAAACGTAGGAAAAATGTAATCTCTCCAATAATTGACATTTCAAACTCACAATTCATGAATTCGGAAAATTGTTTGCACTGATCTTTTTCTGATCCTCCAAATATTATGTCATCGACATAAACTAGCACCATAGTCCTTTGATTACTGTCGTTGTTTAAATATAGATTATAATCAACTCCACCATGTTGAATGTCAACATTCTTCAAATACTGATCAAGCCTGGTGTACCATTCACGTGGTTCTTATTTCAACCCATATAGTGCTTTCTTCAATTCACAAAAAATGTTCTCATCATAATGAATGAGAAAACCATATGTATTCTCAATATAAACTTGTTCTTCTAGAACCCCATTCAAAAATGCTGACATGGCATCCATCTGGAACCCATTGAACGTCTGTTGCACTGTAATGTCCAAGAATAATCTGATTCTTTTTAGCCATGCGACATGTGAAGATATATCATCAACATTAATAACCTCTATCTGGGAGTATCATTTACACACGAGATGTTCTTTTTTGGATCACAACCCCATCTTCCTTCATTGTGATTGGAAATACCCATTTTGTCTTGATGAAATACTTATCTCCCAGCCTCAAAAAAATCTCAAAGTCTGATTCTTCTAAATCTGTTCTGGTTCTTTATTCATCACCTAATCCCAGTTTTCACCTTTAGCTACATCAGAAAAACATTTATGTTCGACTTGAGATAAAAGAGATTTCTGCTGTAGTTACTTCATTATTGTTTTCTAAAATGGTTCTCTCGGACCACCAATGATATTTTATCTATTAATTACGGCTCAACGCTTTGGGTTCTTTGATGATCCAGACATGAGTTCTTCTTGTTCATCATTAATATCTTCTTCTGAGTGAGCATCTTCTACTTATGCACCCCCGGTGTTACTTTCTTCTTCATCATTTTCATCAAGATACTGTTCACTGTGCTTTTGAGTATTCTCTTAATTTTCCAAAATTGTGACATCATTTCCCTCAACTACTTTTCCCAGCCTCTTGTTAAATCATTTTTATGATTTTATTTTACCTGATTAGCTAATGAATATCCCCTCATATCCAAACGACTCAAATTTCATATGTATTTCTTTGTTGAGAATGAAGTACTTACATCTAATGATTCGAAATTACTTCACTATTGGTTTATTTCTATACCAAATCTCATAAAGAGTCTTTCCTTCCTTTAGACACAATAGTAAACTATTAGAAATGTAGACTGATGTCAATACTGCTTCCTTCCAAAATTTCTCAAATTAGATTTTTTCTATAAGCATTGTTTTGGCCATGTTGATGATGATTCGATTTCACTTTTCAACCACTCTATTCTATTATGGAGTTCTTAATTAAGAAAATTTATTCCTTATATCATGTTTCTCGAGATAGTCTTCCACCTGAGTGTCTGTTAATTCCATACCATTGTCAGTACAAAACATCATAATTTTCTGCCCAAGCATCCTTTCAGATTCCATCTGATACTCTTTTAGGTAACTGAATACATCAAATTTAAGGTATATATTGAATACCCATACCATTCTGCTATAATCATCAATGAAAAAACATAATATCTCTTTCCGTCAATGGATCATGGTGAGAAAGTTCCACAAACATCAGCATTCACCAATATGAGCACTCTTGTTGACTATGTATCCTTCATTTTGTATGTATTTTTGATGATTTTCCCCTGTTGACAAGCATCGCATATATGTGTGTGATCATGTGATAGGTTAGTGAGATCTATGGTTGCATCACACAATACCAGAACTTCCAGGGAAGGTTTTCATAGATGGACAAGTTTTTTATGCCATAACTTTTTTTCCTCCTCTATGGATAAAAGGAACACATCTTCATCACCACTTACAAGGTAAAGATTTCCCTTTGTTATTTTTCCCTAAAAATCCAAAATACCATCTCTTCCTTTGATGATACACATCTTTTTATTGAAGCATAGAGAATTCCTTGACTCACACTATAACACCCCAAGTAAGTAATGAATAATAGATTTTTTTTTATATGTCTATTAATGAATTAGATAGTGTTTTAGAGGCTTAAAATGAAAATAAATCCAATCTTATGCATGGAATACACTAATATTTTTTTAAAGGATTATTTTACTACCTTTTGATGGAAACCCATTTTTAAATCTATATTTTGACAATTTTATAAGCTATTTTTTTCAAAATAAACTTATTCTTTATGATTGGGACATCAAAATTTACTTTGTGTGAATTTTTTGTATTTTTCTGCCAATGTTCATTTTTTATGAATAGTGAAAAATATTGTATTTTACATCAAAACTGCTTTGTAATCCACTTTATTTATATGATTAGATTATCTTTTGAATTGGTTTTAAAGTTAAATTAGAATATATTATTACAATTTCATCCAATGGTGGTCATTAGGATTAATTTCACTTTGGAATTGGTCATAAATTAATGCCAAACTTTTGATCGATATTGTTTAAAAAAAACCCTGCTATTTGTTTTGACAACGGGAATTATTTTTAAATAAATTATTGAAATTTCTGTGTTTGGAATTTGGTAAAATGGATTACATATTTGGAATCAGAAGGTCCAAATTATGTAATCAAGACTCTTTTGTTTTTGGACATTATGAATAGTAACGACGGTAATTATCTTTAATTATCTTGATTAATGAGTAATCAGGTAGTTAAGGATAATAAAATGATATCATAATAATAAAAAAGAACACAAAATGTGTCCTAAGGCTACTGGTTGTCTCATGGCCGACCATGGTATGGCTTGTGCCAAACTTGGGGGCTCCAAGGAATCACGTTTGTGAGAAAGTGACTTGTTATCTTTATATTTTTAAAGAATGTTAAATGTGAAAAAGAATTTATCACCTAAGTAAAATATTTAAAATTTTGTCTACATAAATGATATTTTGGACTATAAATATTCATTAGAAATCTAAATGATTTCCTACATCATGATATTTTTTTTATAATTATTATACATTAAATTTAATAAATTATTTATGACATCATGATGATGCAGCGATTACCTCATTAATAAACGATTTAAATAAAATGAAATGATAATGTAAAATATATGACCTACACATGTCCAAAACCTATTGTATGGGTTTATTTCGAACCCTTATCACCTTACCCTCTAATTATATCAATGTGGGACCTTTTGAATCCGAAAATCATTTTCATATAAAGTAACATTTCTTTACTTTCCAAGAGTGCCCCTCATCTCCTCTTATAAAAGGCCCCACCTATACCTCCCTACCCACACTCCCAAAGCCTTTTTCTCGGCCAAACCTTGCCCATTTTGTCTCTCCACATCCCTCTATTACTCCTTGAAGCCTCACTTTGGGCATAATTCTTCCCAATGAAGCATTTGAGCTCAATCCAAAGGGAGTTACCTGATTTTAAGGTAATGTTTTCACTTGAGTCCTTTTGTTTTATTTTTCTTCTCCAACACCCTAAACTCTTTTTATTCATTTCTTTTGTAAAAAATACAGTATCATCAATATACAAGGATGTTGTTATAATAAGGATTCGAGCTACATTTACACACACCTACATCTTATGGTTAAAGGACATACTATTTCTGTGGATGGTGAATTTATGCCTCCCGAAACGATGATTGTTCAACATTATTTTAACAACTTCAAAGGTGGCCATTAAGATGTCACTATATTTAAATATGATATATAATATGTTTATGTTTTCCTTAATCTTCGGTATTTTTCATTTTGGGCATACTTTTATTGTTTCCATTATGGGTAAACACGATATCTTCATTTAAGGAAGTGCGGACTACCGCCCCCTCAAAGTGATTATATTCGTTAAATACCATATGTGGGTCGTATAAAGTATGGAACTATGATATTATATATGATATTATACTGGAATTATAATACACCTTTATATCATTATGATTCCATTCTATAAAATACAAAATAGAAATGAAAGTAGCATTCATGCGTACATACGGCTTACTGTCTCCATAAACGGTGCATTTCATTTCTTACCTCTAAATGATTATGTAATATTATAAATGCATGTATATACTGGATATATATGATATATAAATCATGATTATAATTCTGGATATAATGGATAAATGAACAACTTGTAATTATAAAGGGTTTATTTTTAACTCAAGTACCAATGATCGTTAAAACGGCCGTTATTAACTTAAATAATTACATAGTGTTCATGACATGGAAATAAGTGCTATAAAAGGAACAATGAACTTGAAAAATGTTCTTATGCTAGTAGAAATTAACTCAAGTTTATTATTCATGACATTAAAGAACGATCGAGTCAAGTCGGACCTGAGGTATGGGACTTCTTCTCAATCTCCTTTCATTGGGGCATATTTTGTTTTATACACAACCTTCTTTTATACGGTGTATAAACCCCTTTGAATTTTACGTTTATCCAACAGGAATATTTTTTATTCGAAGCGTTTTACTAAATGAAAAAAGGGAATTTTTTTGTCGTACGTATGCGGCGACAACAACTTCTCCACCGCCGTGACAATTATTTGAGTTTCAGCTTCCTCTACAAGCCATACTTTTTTTAAAAGAAAAATAAATACCATGTTTTAATTTTCTTTTATTTTGGTATTAAAAATGGTTTTCATAATGTTTTTATATCAATGTGTTGTATTGATATCTTGTGATTGAAAGGTGTAAATGATATTTTTTCTTTATGCATGTATTATGTGATACGATTATGTTGAAGTTCTTGGGCATTATTATGAAGACGGGTGGTTCCGTGATAAACTAAGGGCGGGTGAGCCCGATATAGCTCTCTAATTCATTGGGTAATGCGAAGGAGTGAAACGTTAAGGTTTCTCCGAATAGATTTAGGGAATACACTTAGATGGGTATTCCAAACATAACCAAGAGGGTTACTCCCTATGTAAGAATGTTATGAATGCCTCAAGTTACCTTTATGTCTTATGATTTCTAAGATTTATTCATGATTTGATGAGATATGTTAAAGTGCTTATGTTTTATGGGTAAAGTATGATTTCATTCTTATGTATATATGAACTCATGTTTCCTTTCCATATTTTTTGTAACCCTTACTGAGCTTTTTATGCTCATCCCAATTTTTTTGAAATGTTTTTCACAGGTCATGGGAAAGGTACCTGATATGATGATAGTTTCAAGGAAGTGTCAAGAAAGAATCCATGTTTTATTTTAAATATGTTTCCATTGATGGGAAAGAAGAATACTATCTTTATGTAACCACTTTTTTTATATTTGGGATGTAATGAAAGTTTTATGATCTCATTATCTAAAACTCTAAACCTGAAAATATCCTCAATGAGTAATCTTGTAACAACTCTAGATTAAGTAAGGTTTAAGGCTGGGGCCATATAGAGAGAAAGGAGGAATCAACAAGAAGAATGAAAAAACATATGGGGGTATATATATGTTAGATTATTTGTGACGATACTATTTACGATGGGTCTCATCACAAATACCTTTGACCAGATTAATTATTTTCGGCGGTTAAAAGGTTATTTGCGATGGGTCTTGTCGCAAATAGTGACCTATTGACACACTATTTGCAATGGGTGTAGATCCAGTCGCAAATAGTATTTACTACCGCTGGGTATTTACATGATTTTGAAACATATCCAGTGATATCCTAACTAATAAAATCATCATGTGTACATTAATAACTAATTTCATAATTATTGAATGCATAATTATATACATCATAAACTTATCATTTAGGCATTCTTACAAGATAAATTAAACTGTAGGTAGGTATACACTAAAACCCCATTTGATAGGGCTATCCAAATAGTTTTTTTCAATAGTCCCAATGAATCATTGAGGGAATCTGTAATTCATAGTCTCACTAATCACTTAATATATTTAATGAATTCATCGTACAAATAAACAACACAACTTAATCAACATGCCTTATTAAAAAATACCAATATAGGAAGAACTATTATATGAAATGTCAATACATTCCCCAGTCAAAATGATCAAAAACCATCCATATAAAGATGTATTACGGTATCAATACAACATATCCCTATTGAATAATAAAGGGTTTTTTTATTTTATTCTAAAATAAATACCAAAAAAAGATCATTAAAAACATTCTTTTCAAAAATACCATTTTGATTTTGAAATATAAATTTAAAAACAAAAAAAATTACCAAATATTAGGTAACCCATATTCATTGAAAATAACAATTGAAACGTGTAAATTAACATTCAATGAAATGAGTGGCCATGATGGTGGGATAATTTTTTTCATGCTAAGTAAGTTAAAATATATAATCCTTTCACATTTTCTATAAAAAGTCAAATTGCCTTATTTGGAAAATTATAAAAATATTACTTTTAAACCATTATTTTATATAAATAGTAAAAATATATCAAACAAATCAATTGAAAATATTCAAATTATTCGTTAAAACATTTTTTTAAATATATATAGAATAAAATGATACCTAACAGAGTAAAAAAACAAGTTAGTTTTCATTAATAAGATGAATTTTTTATCTTGAGAATGTAAAGAGTGAAAAATTAAATGTAAAATTTTAGTTTCTAGAAATAAACATAGGATAACAAAGTATATTTTGATTAAGATATAAATTTCAAATAATTCCAAAATCATAGACTTGATCAAAAATAATTCAGAATAATAATAATATTGGGAAATAAAATCATACAAATTTAGTAATTTTTTAGTCATAACACCCATGAATGATATAAACTCAAATGAAACATTAAATACCATGTATATATAGATATTAAAGATATAAAATATCATATTATTAATGGATATTCCTAATGAAAAAAAAATTGGGCATAATACAAAATATTTCTTAATAGAGTTGAAATTGATGCGAAATATCTTACAAAGATCGTACTGTTGAAGTGATAATTAATCAATGAATTGATTATGTGAATCAAATATAATTTGACATAAAATATTTGGAAATAAAATGAAATATAATCAAAATTTATTACACACATAATAATATAATACCTAAGACATTTACAAGGTAATATAACCCAATGAAAAAAATTGATTTATGAAATTCCTTACCTCATTTCCGAATCATGACATACATTCTTTATATTTATGAATAATTAAATTTTATTAATTATTTACATTCTTATTAACTATTTTTATTTTAATTATTCCTCTAATTTCATATAATATCATGTTATATTTAATTACATAACAAAGTAACTTTAAGTCAGATGTTTTAATGATATTCAATTCATATATCAAAAATGAATTTAGTAGTTTGATTATGGTAAAAAAATCATTTCTTCCATCAAATATAGAATATTAATCATGTAATAAAAATAATTTTTATATATCACTTTTACATTTTAATCCATCCCTGAAATATTGTTATAAAAAATGAACAACCTAACAATCATGTATACATTTAACCATATGTACGCATGAGTAACATTCCCATTTTTCAACGATCATGATGGAAAGAAAATAAGTATTATTTTAACATTAAATAATGATCATTATAATATAAATATCATATTATTTCATTAAATACACTTATATAAAACATTAAATTTGTGTGGTTTTGAGAAATTAATCGCATAGGTGGTAATCCACATGTATCCTTGAAAGACTTTAACAATTTTAAATGAGTGTAAAGTTATTAAATTATATGGTATATTATATAAATATAATAATTAATATAACACAAATATATATATATATATATATATTAAATACATCATTAAAACCATCCATGAGTGGTAGTGATGGAATAAAATTACCTCAGTTTGCAAGGTAGTAGTTCTTCACACACACAAATGATGTTTCATTTCCCATTTCATGGAAGAGGAGATATATATATAGGGTATTCCATTAGAAAAATAACATATATATATATATATGGGAGATAATTATTTTATTATATTAGAATGTATTAATAATATTTTAAGGGGGTATAAGAATAAATTAAAAATTCTCAATTATAAACAATACCTATTCTTAGGATAACCACTTTATGTTTACAAAAAAGGCTTTCCACAGAGAGATTTATAATATAAAAGGCCTCTAAGAAATGGAAATTTTAATTAAGGAATTTATTTAGTGATATCATGAATGAAATAGAATTAATTTTATCTGTGAAAAGAAAGTGATAAAAGTTTCCCTTTAATAAGTAAGTGGAATTCCAATTTAGGAATTTCATAAAATATTAAACTAATATAAGTTAACTTTAAGGGAATTAAATGATCCAATTTAAAATAATTTTTAAATAGTATGAATTGGATTAAAAATATGATCATAAAATAAAATTTGGACAAGATAATATTATCTTTTTACCGTTACCATTTTTTAACCTTTATTAACTATTTAAGACAATTATAGTGATTATAATGTTTTTACTCATTAGGGGTAAAGCTGGTAACTATAGAAGTAAAATAAGTAAACAAATTGAAGTTTTTTTTATATTTTAAACCATATCCAATTCTATTGGATGAATTTTTTTTTTGAATTTTAAATCATTTAATAATAAAGTATTTGTTTCAAAATATAATTAATGTCATTTTTAGAACCATATATTTTATTTGACATTGAAAACAACATGAAAATAATGAATTTAGAATATAAAATTTCACACATCAATAAAATTTTACATTTATGTAAAAAAAATTCGTATAATACAATAATTTATTCAACTTATATTTCTCTTAATATTTTTAAAATAATTTATTTTATTTTTCTATTAATTTTATAAATATTGTGTCACTATTGCTTCAGAATATTATGTAATTATATATTTAATAAAAAGTAGAAATTAATTACCATGATCATATATTAATTGATATTTTTAATTACTATTTATAACCAAATATAATTTTTATGTCCCCATCACAAAATAATATAGTTATTAATAGAAAGAAAGTGAAATGTTTGGCTTTATCTATTACTTAAATATTATAATCATGAAATTAAAAAATATATCACCAGGTTGATATATATTCAATACTTTGATGAAAATAGATGGTATACACTCATATAATTGGACAAATTTAGTTTTATGGTCAATTTGTATTCTTTATCATATTATATTTAACCTTAATTACCAAATTTACCCTTACTGTGGTGATAATTAATTAATATAGTTTCTTTTCATAGTGGATAAAAATAGAAGAGAAATAATTTCAAAATTTAAAATTTTTTATTCCATATATTTAATAATTTTTTCTATAATCAATTATTTCTTTTATATTATTTAATTTAATATTATACCGATGATATGCGATGAACAACGGGTTTTCAGAGAACATTCTTATTTTCTATATTATAATTTTATACTATATGCATGTATTAAAATCATTAAAACGAAAATAATAAATATATTTATAACGCAAATTAAATAATTAAATTTTATAAATAAAGAAAAGTATAATTTTACTTTTTGAATACTTGAAAATGAAGTACGGGTTTCAATAAAAATCAACAATTTTCACTATTTATGGAAAAATCACATTATTCCAAAAAAATCAGAAAATTTCATCATGATATAATTTAAAAATTATAATTTATAAAATCATATCATTTTCATGAAATTAAATTTCAAATATTACCAAAAATTAATTATAATATTTCCTCATGAAAATCAGTGAATGTTATTTGTTGAGAAAACATAATTTTTAATAATAAAATAACATTACAAAAAAATTGAATGATTATTTACTACGAATTTATTAGTATTGTTATATTGAGTAGTACCATTACATAAATTCCATAAATTATATATTCCTATATTTAATTAAAAATTCAATGGCTTGTTTATAATAGTTAAATTTAAATAATATATTTCACATGTCATTAAAGCTCCGTGTTTCACATTGTATACACTATCAAACAAATCGTTCCTTTAAAATCTCTAGGTATCACAATAAATATGAAAAAATAATTTATTTTATTTTATTTCGATAAAAATATATTTTAAATTATAAATAAATAGATAACAACATTTAGAATTTAAATTCAATAAAAAATTATGCTTAATAAACAATTGTATAACTCAAGGAAGGGATTGTGATATACAATGTTCCTTAAAAATACAATTAATTTAAAAAAAGTTATTTAACTTCATGAATAATAAATACAAAAACAATAATTAACTATTTTCAGACCGTATTTTCATATATTTCTTTTTGTTTAATTAATTAATAAAAATTCTCTTAAAGTATTAAATTTTTGTAATCACTTTTCAAAATCTGGTGTTTGTAATCCTGGTCATTTTGAACTAGGTTCATAAAATAAATATTTACATTATTACTTCTATAAGAGATAACAATTTAAAATTAATAAAATTTACAGGATTTATTATATATATATATAATGTTATAATTTAATTACATGGGAGTTTTTATTTTCTATGGAAAGACAAAATCATTGATGAACATGTTTGGGTTATTCAGTAATATCGATCGATTTCCATATAATGCTTGTTAATTTTTATGTTATACATAAATAACCAATTTAATGAAATATATTAATTATAAATATCTTATATACTCATAAAATATCATCTAGAACTATTCATGACAGTGGTGGTAGAAAATCAAATGAATAGTTCCATGGAGGCTGTAATTCGCACTTGCACAAGGATGTGGATTTCATTTTTCAATGGGAGGAGGATATATTTAACATGATTTATCATTTTAATAAATTATATATATAAATATATATAATTACACATTTAGACAATCCTAATTAGGAGGTGAAGTAATACTGAACACATTCCTTTATGGAGGTGGTAGCCTATAGGTATGCACGATTCACATTTTCTATTTTAATAAAGTAAAAGGGAAATTTGTTAAATGATTTTACCATAATTATAATATAATAAAATTATTATTATTATTATCATGTTGTAATATTATGATGGTGTAATTTAATTTTATTACTATTAAGTGCAAGTAATGAAATAGAAATGAGAATGGAGCTGTTAAAAATTTATACCTCACTTCTAGGATTATATACTTTGAAAAGGGAGTTAATAGTTTGAGAAATTATATTTTGGGAAGAAAAAAACTATTAAATGACTATATTAATTCTGAGGAGATTTTTACATATTATTTTTGTTGAACTTTTTGGTTTTGGTGTGCGAGGAATTAAGGAGAGGACGTCCACTCTTATAAATTAAATGGGATTTAATTTGTGTAAATACCAAAAACTTTTTAACAAGTGGAAATCAATATCAATAAAATTATCTCCAAAAATGTGAAATAATTGAAAGGTGGAGGGATAATGTTGAGAAATTACAACATCATACATTCCCACACATTTTTAAACTATTATTTTTTTCTTTCACTCTTGGTTAACCCCTTTTTTCTTTATTTTGATTTCTAAAAAGGTTAGTTGTTTTTACCAAAGTAAATTTTCTAGTGTAATTGATAATAAAGTTGTCCTTATAAAATAATTTTGACCTAATTATTAAAAATTTAAAAATAAATTTTATAATATTAATTTTATAAATGTTATAAAAACAATATTGAAATACTAGATGTATAGTTCCTTAAAAACAAATGATTTTTTTAAAATATAACTTAAGATAAAATTTAAAATGGTGTCTTATAAATTAAAACATAAATTTTAAAAATTATAAATTCACTTATAAAATACATATCTGGTTCTATAAATAAGATTAATGTATTTAAAATTCATATTTATATACTAATAATTTCAAAATTTCATGTAATTTTAATAAATGATATTTTATACTTTCACCTAAAAAATCAATATTTTTAGAAAAATTAAAACAATTATTCACAAGTTAATGTATTTATGATATGATAAAAAAAATAATTTAATTTTTATTTAAATTATAATTATAATATCTTTAAATATAACCTTCATATAAAATTATAAAATACTATGAAGAATTTTTTTATTAGAAATTGTTTTTGGTATACATGCCATTCTTCTAAAGGGACATTTATTTCATAGGTTATTTATAAGTGTTTGTAATCGATTATTCAACATCTACCATACATTGGTCAATGTTAATTTAATAAAAATAATTTTTGTTTGTTCATGTTTAATGAGTCATGTGGAGAAATATATCAAATATAGTATTAATTTATAGAGGAACATTTTACTAAGGATAAGTTCATTAGATTTATAATATTTTGGGGGATCCAAATCTGAAAAATGAAGAATTACACCAATATTGTAGAGGGTGAAAATTTTACAAAGAGGAGGGGAAGGAAGAGAGTCACCTTGATCATTCTCATGCCTAAAGAGTACCATGAATCCATTTATCCATAACACTTAGTTGATCTATATTCCCCTCATTACTTCATACACGCGTTGTGTACTATGTTCAATGGATCTAGGTTCAAAATTAAGTGAACAATTTGGTTTAATGTCCCAACCCATTATTCCTATATAAAGACCCCAAGACCCAAATATTTTGGCACATAACAGAAATGAAATATGGGGGAGCGTTATATAGGTGTGAAAGGAAATACCCAATAGAAATTGGGTGTCCCAAATTTTTACCCATCTATTTGAAAATTTCATTCATGATTGTTTTGACACCAAGCTATAGTGAAAAAGGAAATATGTCAAGGGTAATTTTATCCTTTAAAAAATATAATTATTCAAATAACCCTTATCCCATTTAATTAACATGGTTAGAGAAAATGTCCCTTCCTTAAAGGTGTATTAATTATAATAGGGAAATATATCATGGTGCACTCTATATCCTATAAGGGGAATAGCTACATATACCTAAAATGGTTATTCCCAACTCCTAGAGGCTACTCAATTATGAACATATTCACTCAGAACTATTGGAAAAATGGAAATAGATCTATGAAACCTACTTCATATAATATCAATGATTACCTAGAAGGATCCATGCATATTTACTCTCAATAAGTTTGTTCCTAGATCAATTACCTGGGTGCCACATCACCCATGGAACATACCCTATGTCCAATTCTCCAATTTCATATACCATAGGCACCATCATTCTTATGTCACCTAACATGAAGATACTTTGCTCAGGTAACTTACCAAGGGTTCAAAATCACCCAGTTCACCTAACTAGGTTCCTAATTCACCCATGTTTTATAAATGGGTACCCATTCCCATAAGACTCACTACCTAGATGAATCATCTTTTAAAGTTCAATACTTAGGTGTGTATCCTCTTATGCCTCCAACATGGACTCCTAATATACTTTATAAGGTGATGAAAATTATTATGCTTCCCTTTAATTATTTACTCTTTTAAAAATGCACAACATGCATCTCATTTAAAAACCTCCTTCACTTTTCCACCCAGACATATAAGACACCCAGGGAGATAAAAATCATGTATTCCCTATATTACAAGGGTAACTATTGTGTGGTGTTTGATGAAGCTCATTCGGCCTTAAAAAACTTATCCTCGATAACCTATATTTATGAATGGATTTCAGGCCCTCATTTTTCTTTTATTATGGTTAATTTTCCTTTTAAGGGATTAAGGGGAACCTGTACATGACCTGTAGGCCCAAGGCACAAGGCTCGACTGACCCGCAATACATGACCTGAAGGCCCAGAGGCATACCATGCCTAATACATGACCCGTAGGCCTAGCCCACTTGAACTGCCGCTCCACAGCTTCTGAAACATTGATAACATATCTCCCCACCTTGAATTGCTGATCGGATAGCATTACCATGTACAAAGATGCAAGGTTCCTGGCACCGATGGCGGTATCCATACACTCTCATTCTTCCAATCTGGTTAGCTGTGCTTTGGTGGCTACTACTCTTGTTGCTCTGATCCTCTTCTGGGGCATGTTCTATGTGAACTGGGTTACTCCACGGTCTCTGTGGCCTGAAGGTCATGTGTCACAAAGGCATTTTGATGACCCGATGGTCCTTGATACCCGTAGGCCAAAACTGGTGGCCCAAAGGCCGAAATCAGGTGAATAGTTATGGTTGCTACAGTACCACAAATTAACTACTATAGTGATGAAACAGTAACTGCTATAGTACCTCATGGAAATTTTCATCCACCTGGTTTTCAACCTCGGTCTCTTGCATGCCTAGAAAGATCCCATACCACTTGGGTATTGGCTCATTAGCACCTAGAAAACTTATTTAAATTTTTATGTAAGCCTCAATATCTAATGAGACTCTTTTATCCACTCAATGTGTTGAGGACCCATATGTGGGATACCCATGAATATTACATAAATCTTCCTCAATGGGTCATATTACCTATGAGAAAATTCACCCATACATTTTTAATTATCAATAGACTGAGAGTAAATCCACATATGGGACTCTAATCTGGTGTAATCCCAAAATCTCTGCATACTCCAAGTCATCCAATATGGTGAAAATTCATGGGACTCTAATATTTAGTTAGCCATAAACATACCTTTTCTTGAGTTATCTTCCATGTTGAAGAAATTATAAATGACCCATGCATAAGCTACAAAATTTCATTAATGGTATGTATTCCCTACAATTTAACTCTTCTTCATTAGTTCATATTCCATTGGAAAAAGCTCTTCCTCAATGGTCCATATATCCTATGAAGCCCTCTACCTCAATGAGTTATATTCCTAGTGATTCATTACATACCCTCTCTTATTTATTTACTAATAAATGGTATTCACTAACTAAAGGTTCTCCCATTTTTAATCCATAAAAAATATCATGTTTTTACCCTCTTTTAGGAACAATTGTTCTTACCATGTGAGGTAAAACTACATGGACTATTCCTATCACATGGACATGGATGATGAAACCTAAACTAAATTTTCCTTGATTCTTGTGGTCCATGAAATGTAGGAATTCTGAAATGTCCAATCTTAAAACCCCATAGGTTATATATGAAATACTTTAAAAGATAATTTAAAATTTCTTGGAAACAACAACCTAAATGGAACATCATTTATTCATGGTTTCATGACTTTAAAAGGCACCATATCGGCCTTATTCACAAGATGTTGAAGGGTACAACACATCTCGTTATTTGGAACCACACTAAATGGGTTCTAATTCCATTTAATGGGACATATATAAAGCCCCTCCCATGGGTCTGATCCCAAATCCAAACAACCTACCACTTCACCACATGGAAATGAATTACATAGTTCTCAATTATGAAACATTAAACAATAATTCAACCAACTAGTAAAATATATGGTTTCGATTGATCACTTATATGTGGGTAACTAGTTTTAATATTATTATAGTAAAATATTCATTAATACATCTGAAATAGTTAAGAGAGTGCTATAATATGGCTTCAAATCCAAAAGGACCAAGAATATATTGTAACAACCCTAAATCTAATATCCCAGAGTCATTATTTATTATATTACAATAGTACAAGAAACAATACATTGCATCCTACACGAACATATATTTTAGTCATATTGGGATAATATATGCATATGTAATTTTCATATTACATTGGAAATATAAAACATATTTCATTAAAATTATGAAATCATTATTATTACTCTTTGAAATCATTCAAATTTCCCTTATTTGTACCCTGAGGGAAAAAACTAAATATGGTGTGTGATAAGATTCAAAATAATTGGTAATGAACAATAGAATCTATTATTATTACTTAATGTATACATAAAATTAAAGAGTGAAAGATTAATAAATGTGTCATATAATTAATGACTTGTGCATTAAATATACCCCACAGATAATTAAAATGTATTAATCACATGGAAAATAAAAAATTATTTATAAAAGATGGAATTAAGAATTAAATACTTCTAAATCATACCACCATGTCATTTTTTAGGAAGTTTTCTAAAAAGGGCAGTCATACACTCAATACCCAAATAATATCTTATACATTCCAACTAGTTTTTCTCATAAGAATTGCTGGATTCATCGAAGAATATATAATTTACATTCCCCACATGAAACATAACATGTCATATGAATTCCTCATATATTGAATTAATAATATTATACATAATATATATTTATTAGTTAACAGTAATATTCATTTTGAATAAACTATATATAATGTAAATATTTTCCATTCAATAAAATAACATTCTTAATATTCTTTATCCCACTAACATATTATATAAAAAGGGGCACATAAATAAAATAATATAGAGATGATATTGAATAAATTCAAAGTACTAGATAAAATGAACATGAATGAAAAATATAAATTCAAAAGTAATCTAGAGATTTATAGGGAACACAACATTAAGGACGTTAATTAATTAATAATAAACCTTATATGAAATATAAGTCATATACCATAAATTAATGGGGAATAGATGGGGACCAAAAAATTAATTAGAAATAATGTTTTTGTAATAAAGGATATTATTTTTAGTAAAGAGTCTGTAATATGGAAGTATAACTTTGAAAAGGATGTTCTTAATGATTTTATAACTTATTCACAAAACAAAGTGAAAATTTAATTTTCATTCTCTTTCCATGAATATTAATGAATAATTTTATAACCTTATTTATAATATAATTTCCCATATTTGAATCATAGAGAGAAAAATATCTATGTAATAAAATGATTAATGTATGATAAAAATATATATAAGTGAAATGGTATCCCTTTTCTAAAATTTGAGGAATATAATTTTTTTTTCATTTTGGGATAAAGATTTAATTTAGTAGTGGGTATGGATACTACTTTGAAAAAACATCAGAACATGGAAAGGAAAATAAATAATGAATAATAGTCATAATAGTGGGAAAATTCGTTCGTATATAAAATTCAAATTATATATTCTTTTCTAAATTTTGTAATGAAATTATAGATGACTTATATTGAATTATTAAAAATATTCTATTTAAAATTTCTAAAGGAAAGAAAAATTTTACAAAAAATATTCTTAAGAAATAATTAATATATATATAATAAACATCATGAAATAAAATAATTAATATTGAAAAGGGGAAAAAATATTCCCAACCAAAAAGTATAAATAAGAACATATTTTTTATAATCACTATTTTACTTGATTTGAGTGAAAAAGTGAATAAAAATTGAAGGATTACACGATAACCACCCCACGAAATATTAGAATAAAATATATTTTTTAAGGGATAAAGAACATAAAATCACCTCTGTAAATTGAAACACAAACAATCTCAATAAATTTTGATTATAAAATAAACCATTACCATAGACTTCCAATTAGTCAAACATACACGAAAAAACTATATAATAAATTTTTATTTATTATAAATATATCGAAAATGAATATTTATATTTATATTTCAATGTAACATTCACTTATAATTTCTGATTACATATTTATTAAAAATTATTTGTTAAAATAATTGTTTTTGTGTTATCTCTTTCATTTTTCACACATATTTTAGGTTCAGAAGTTATGGTACTTCTACATTTATCATGGTTTCATCATCTTTTGAATTTTATTAATGTATTATAGAATTTATTATATATTTATGCAGTATCATATATATTTCTTAGAACTTATCCTTCTCATAGAACATTTAAAAATCATTTTTTGAAAATTTCAATTTTATAAAAAGAATTCATTTTATAAACAAATATACATAGATATGTTAAAATTATATTATTATGAATTGATCATAAATTCCTAATTATTACATTTTATTATAAGAATATATCCATTGAATACATTTTTAGAACCATCCATGTTAGGCGATGAAGAAAAGTGAAACATATCGTTCATTAATGTGGTAATCTGCACGTAACATCTGAACCATTTTTATTTTACAATGGATTGTGGGGAGGTAATTTATGTTTTCTACATAAAAATAATAAACAATTATTAAACTAATAATAATAATAATGTATTTATTTTAGGATTCTTTTAGAATAATTTTAGAATTTTTACGAATAAATAGACTTGACATAACTCGGTTAAAACAATTACCACTTCTTTAAATATCATCCCTAAAATCTCTTATAAAGCATTATTATATTGGTATTTTTATTATAATATAACCTATAGGGAATTAAAAATAAACTTAGTGATGGATTATTTGAGTTATTAGTTGATATAATGTTCTAATGCTATTTGGATATGTGAGTAGGTGAATGACTCCTTTTATAACTAAGAGAGGTGGTGCTTTTTTAAATATTTAAAATTTTAAAATAAATAAATTTTATTTCAAAATCTAAGTGGAGAAAAATTCTCCCAATATTTAATATATGATAATTTAGGTCAATAATACACGTAAAAATCAATTTGAGTTAAGTTTTAATGATATTTGTGGCCATAAACCTCAATTTAACTCAATTTTTAAACCTTTTAACCTTTTTTGTTGTGACCAAATTTTATAATGGGAAATCATATTTATAAAAAAATGTAATTTATATTATTAAAAAAAATTAATATTATTATTTAAAATTTGAAAAACATTTTTTAATATTATATTTCTAAATACAGTAAAAATAAAATTTTTAATAAATGTATGTTTAACACAATGAAATCATTTTAAAAAAATTTATTTTTTAAGAATAAAAAATTTCCACTTAAAGAATTTATAATATTGATATCCATAACATTTATTGATTTATTATTAATAAAATGAGGGTTATAATACATTTATAATATTAAATAATAAAAAATAACCTACCTACCACTCCATTTAATTTAAAATTCTAAAAATAGATTTATGGTAGAATAAAATATGGGATAGGTTACAAAAAGTCAAGAATCAATTTATTAAATAAATACATTAATTATATATATATATATATTATTTAAATTCATAAAATATTTTATGATAAATAAATCTGTTTCATATATTTTTACATCATTATCATATCATAATGATTTCATAACAGTTATGGTATTTTTAAAAATAGTATTTTCAATATGTACCTAATAATAAAAAATTTCTAAAAAATATAAAAATTTAACCCCAAAATAATTTGTACATGATTATTTCAATAAATGAAGTTAATTTCATCAAATTAAAATTAAAAAATTGATAAAATTTTATTTATTCGATTAATAACTTGTGCATCATGTTGCAGTTTCTTCAATATAACATGTTTACTTACTATAATTGAATAACGAGTCTTATATTATTCCCCATTAAATAATTTCTTCATAATAATGATATGATGTCATATCATATGAAAATTTTGATATTTAACCACCATTACTTCCTCAGTTTCATATGATTCCTCATATATCTTATGATTTCTCTAAAGCACTATTACCAACTAAGTAACATGATCTTGTAACACATTCTTTACTTTGTCAATAATCTAGATAGGATCTTAAAAATAAGATAAATTTGGTTGCAGATATATTTATTTAGTTTTGATTTACATACATTTTTTATAGAATATACTTTCCCAATAATGATATTGAGAACACATCATTCACTTTAGAGAAAATGTGTACTATTACCAAACTATATTCCATAACATTGATTCCTTCAAAAATATAAAAAGGGATATGGACCATAGTAATTTTTATATATTATTTAATAACCCTTATAACTACATTAAATAGGTATACCATTAAGAAAAATTACCCCCAATTGATATACCAAATCATTTATCTGATATAGATCTCTCATCTACTTTTTATTTCCATAATATGATTCAAATATTTTATTATTTAAATACTTAACTCTTGAATTAGTTCTCTTACTACTAACATCTTATTTCCATATACATTCTAGGAAGTTTAAGTGCAACATATATTATTTTGAAATGATTCATACGGTGCCATTAAAATTCATGAATTAAAGCTATTATTATAATTAGATTCTACCAAAGGTAGAGAATGACCCCACTTACCTTTAATATAAAGTGATACTAAACTTAAAATGTCCTCCGAAGTTTACATATTCCTTTCAGAATATCTATATTTTTTTGGATGATTGGTGGTTCTTAAATGTATCTCAAATTTTAGATCCTTCTAAAGAGTCTTCTAAAATTTCAATGTAAAACTCATGTCACAATCAGATATAATAAAAATAGGTATACTATGAAGTCTCACAAATTAATTAATATTGTATTGTGCGAGGAACTCAAGTTGTAGAGCCTCCATTATAACAAGAAAATGTACGGAATTGGTATGTTGATCAACAATAATGCAGATAGTATCATTTATCCTAGGATTATTTGATAGTCTAGGGAGAAATTCTATAGTAATATCATCCCACTTCCACAATATTATAGAGAGAGGTGGTTTGTATCCTTTAGGATATTTTCTCTCAACCTTTACCTATTAAAAAACCAACAATAATAACACAAATTAAGTAATTTCCTAATTTATATTTTTAAAAAAAATGATAACTTAAATTATTATACATCTTTATTCCACCAAGGTAAATCGATAAATTCGAGTTATAGCATTCATCTAGTAATTTCCTCTTCAGCTCAAGTATGAATAGAATCAAATGTCTTTTCCCAAATTTCAATACACCATATTCAAGCTAAGAATTTTAATCATTATAAATAAATATGGTTATGAAATAATTTATAAAATTAGTGATTCTTTCCATTATGTAATAATTTCCATATCAAAATTTACTAATAACTTGAATAGTGTATCCTTTTCTATCCTCATCTTGGTAACTCAACGATCTTTCCTAAATAACTCATCATCCACCAAATTCAATTCCCATGGGGGTAGTTTTTTGATTAATCATAGTCATTGAGTAGTTACATACAGCTCCATTATAATATTTTGAGCTACTTATATGAGAATATTTATATAAAACTCTCATGATCTGTATATATCTCAAATATATTACTATAGATATAACACATCCATAACATAAATTAAAATATTATGATTTCAAAATCATGATCATAGTTTTTATAATTTCATTCATTGATATTTAACTACTATGGTCTATAAGAAACAAATCTATCATTCTATATAATGAAACATCCTAGTCATTTCATCATTGCATCACTCTATATCACTAATACATCTATTCCTGATGGTATTTTTAATATTAGTGTATTTAGTAATCTCATATTTACAACATAATAAATTTATTCTTATTCATTAAACCCTATGAATTTAACCCATTTACATGTTTACTGGGTTAATGGGTTATCCAATTAGGAAACATTTCGATCAAATCATCAATAGCAACATGCTAATAGTGGAAGATTATATATCTCAATTATATTAATCAGTATAGTCCATTCATAGACCTCCTTTATATTAGATGGATAAATATATATCCCATACTTGAATACAATATATTAAATAAAACAAACTCTTAGAGTAAAATTTCACACTTACTAAATTACACTTATAACACATTTCCTTTGAGAGTCTCCAGATGGATTAAATAATGATTCTTATAATATATATGTCCTCCTTCACTTTAGTATTTTGAATCAATGGCCAAAATTGATCAACATCTACATTTTAAACAATAAAATTATAGATCAAACTTCTCCTTTGATTACTCCCCAAATCTATAGATATCATTTTGAGGGACTTAATATTTTTCTCATCTACCAAGGAATTTGTAGTTCCATTAACGGATGAAGGTGTTTCTATATAAGGCCTTCCATAATTTTTTCATTGTACAATGAAGAAATTTTTTATTCCATGTGGGTATGATTAATGATCATAACCTGAGTCAACTACCTTAATACATCTATAATTGTTATAGCTCTAACACCAGTTCTGTTGACATACGTAGGAGGATAATCCCTATATGGATTATCGGTGTTGATATATTTTTCATTCTCTTCACAATTATCCATATGTAAATGATGGAATACACATAATTAGATCATAAAATTATATATATTAATGCATAGAATAAAAAATAATTTGAAGGTAAATGGTTTTAATAATTATATGGTATTATCACAATGATCATATTAGACATTTTTTCTAAAATATAGTTCAACAGTTTCATATTAAACATTCTATGATATCAAATATAACAACCCTGAATATGGAAAAACAATTTATATGTCTACTATATTATATTTGTTAAAAGATTAAAGATATCATGTCACAGAAGATCAAATATTTTAACACTCTTGGTAGACTAGATACATACATTATTTCTATATTTCATAAGAACCATAAAACAACACTTATAAACTTCATGATAAATTATTATTCCTATTTGGAATCATTCAAATATCACTTCTTGGAACCCAGGTTAAAGGAAAAAAATAAATGGTGATATTAGATTTATAGTAATGGGATTTTAATAACATAACATTTAATTAATACATAAGGTATAAATAATAATGGGGAGTGAATGATCAATATATATTACATATAATCATTAAATTAAATTGAAATAAATATAAGGATAATAATAATGTATTAATAACATGGAAAATAATTATTGATTTATTAATGATAGAATAAAAAATTTAAATCATATTAATCACACACTACATGTCTTGTCTAGGAAATTTCGAATAAATTGATATAAATACACCAAATAACAAATAATAGGTAACCCATTCAAATTAGATTATCACATGAAACTTACCCAATGAAATGTGGGACTATATAATTTAGGCCCCATACATCACTAAACATATCTAATTCATTAATAATATATTAAATGAATAATAAAATATAAAATCAATATTACTTATGGATCAATACGAATTCATATTAAATCAAGTACATGAAATGCCAATATTGCCCAAAAAATAGAATAACTTTCTTAGAAAGATTCCTTCAAAAAAACCATATATTTTAAACGGTATATAGTTAATAATATATATATATATATATATAATGTTTAATATGTCCATGGTATTATTTAACATAGACATAAAAGAGAAAAATAAAGTGAAAATAAATTTATAGAACAATAGGGAACATAACTTCTATGTAGTGAATAAACTGAGAATGAAACCTGTGTGAAAATTAATTTTTAAACCATAAATTATTAAGTAGTATAAATAGATCATAAATTCATCAAGAATGAAGTATTTTTAGTAATTTCAATTATTTTAAAAAATTATGATGAAAAATAAAAATGAATCATTGAAAATATCATTTTTAATGATTTTGTACATAGTCATACAATAAAGTAAAAGGTTATATCCAAAACAGTTTTAATGAGGCGTCAATGATACAATTAAAATATTACTTTAAAAATAATTTATATTAATTTACTTATGAAAATAAACAATTATTTTGTAAGAATATGTGGAGTGGAAGATAAACATATATATAAGTGAAATGAAATTTCGTTTTAAAACATAAAATAAAATTATATAATTAAAATTTGGTATAAAAATGTAAAATTAATTGAATAATGGGAATATATATTTATTTGAAAGAAAACAAATTATTTTTTAAATGAATATAAATATTTAAGAATATTCATGATAATGGAAAAATCAACTCATTTAGAAAATTTTAATTTTATTATTTTCTCACTTTTCCAAACAAAGTGTAAAATGAATTTCATAGAAAATGTAGAAAATTTAGTTCTAAGTTTTAAATGTTAAGAAAATTTTAATAAAATTACAAAATAAATCATTTTAGTAAATAATATAATATTATTGATAGAAATAAGAAATGTTTATATGGATAAGAAATATTCCTTACCAAAAATATGAAATATGATCAAAATTTTTATGACCATTATTTTAGTTTATTTAAATACCTACTAAAATAAAAATGTAAATACTAATTTATAAAACTATAAATTACTGAAATAGAATAAAATATATGAGTTTTAGGAGAGAAATAACATAAAATTTTCCCAATGTAAGTGGAATCATAAAAAATCCTATTAAAACTTGGGATTATAAAATCGACCCTTACCATAGACTTCTAAATGGTCAAAGACCCTCCAAACTTTTGTATAATATTTTCTATCATAATTATATATCAAAACCATATTTATTATTTCCAATGATATATCAATCACATATAATTACTCATTAACCATTTATTAATAATTTTGTGTTCAAATAAATATTTTTATAATTAACTATTCTATTTTCCATGCATGTTTTTTGTTGTAAAGTTATTGAACATTCACCTTAATAATGGTTTAATCCTATAAATAATTTTCAAGAATTATTATATTATGTTTATGATATAATTATGGCTTCCCATATCCATTTTATGAATCTTATAATGTCAGTTCACATGTAATGCTTGAAAAACATTTTTCTGTAAATTTTTATTTCATAAATTTATTTAATAATATAAATCAATATATTACCATTAAAAATTGTGAAAACCTAATAAATTCATCACTATTACATTGTATTATAACTATTTATTCCTGAAATACATTTTTATGGACATCCATGTATGATGGTGATGAAAAATAAAATACATCAATCATAGAGGTTGTAGTTCGTACATTGCATGAGAGAGATTATTCCATTCCAATGGATGATAGAGAGGTAATTATAGATGTTAAATAAATATAATAACAATTGAGTAAAACATTAATATTTTATTTGTTATTTTATGATTAATATTGAATATTTTAATGAGTACTAAGAAGAGATAATTTTTATAGAATGATGTTAAAATAACAATTTCAACCCATGGATATCCTCTTTTGGATCTCTCCTTAAGAAATATTATATCGGTATTTTGGTAAGATAATCACTTCTTGGAAAATTAAAATGGATTTAGAGAGTAATTTTATTGTCATATTATAGATTAGGTGATCATGTATTGTGTAGAGGTGAGTTTTTAAAGGGTTCCTTTTATATGTAATATGAGAGACACTTTCATAAATGTTTATAAATATAAAAAAAAATAATTTTCCTAAGAACCTTATACCCAATTATCCCAATTTAGAATGAATTATAAGTTAGTTTGATAATCCACATAACCTATCAATTTTAGAGATGAATTTTTTATATTTATGGTCGTATATCTTATATTAACTCCCTTTCAACCCTTTTAAACTTCACGATCGTTAAAAAATATTACCATAGTAACCCATTTTTTTTGAAAAAATAAAATATAATTTATAACCAAATTTTATTATATTGATTTCAAATAGGAAAAATAATTTTTCAAATTCAATTTATAAAGTTTTCATTATTTTATTTTGATAAAAGTAGAATTAACGTAATATTTTTTTAAAAAATGTATTTTTTGGAATATTTATGATTTTATATTAAAAAAATAATATATATTTTCAGGACATTTATTGATTTATTATTTAATCATGGAGGGTTCTTTTCATTTAGATCAATCTAAAACTGAATTTCATTATTTAACAACTCAATTAAATGTAAAGATCCACAAATTGTTTTTTACTTGAATGAAATATAACATTAGTTGCTAAAAGTCATGAATTGATCTATAAATTCAATATAATAATTTTAAATTCATTATTTTACTACTTGAATTATTTTTTTGGTGAGAAATAGGTTTAATATATTTTTATTCCATGCCTATATCCTAATGATTTCATAGCATTTATGATATTTGTAAAAATGTTATTATAACTATTTCTAAAAATACACATTTTTTGAAAAATAAAAAAAATAATTCTAAGATAATTTTCCCGTGACTATTTCAAAAATTTAATTTCATTTCAACATGATCATATTATAAAATTTATAAATATTATGATATTGGAAAAATGGAATGTGAATCGGGTTATAGTTTCTTTAGGATAAGATATTTACTTACTATAATTGAATATCATGTCTTACAAATGTCTCATCCTCTCAGCAAATATTTAAACCAATGCATCATTATAATTTTTTATCAAATTAATATATTTAGAAATCTAGTATGAATTTCATAAATGAAATGTGAGTTGTCTTTCTTTCTTCATGCATCATATAGTGGGTTTTTTGTGATGTGGTTATTTAGGATAGTTGTTTTATTCTTAAAGGGAAAATTCTACCCCACATGATAAAAGCCCATTGAAATTTATTTCTTTCTTTTTGTGCCTTAGTGATGCCGCTTAAGGAAATGTTTAACACCCCATGCTTCCATGGTACACTTATCTATGAATAATACAGTAGTGTGTGTTGTACGAAAATTCGAGTTCTAACACACCATAACCAATCAAACTAGCCATTATGAATATTAATACCTAATTTTTGAAATTATATATATTTTTCCATTTAAAATGGATTTAATTTTTTGATTCAAAATATCGAAATTAGTTTTGGGTGAATTTTTGGTATTTTTCTGAAAAATTTCATTTTTGGATGAATAGTGAAAAACACTTAGTTATAGTTTAAAACCGAATTTTTATTTAAATAATTATTTATTTAAAAATATTTTAGGTCAAAATATACACATAATACCTATATAAGTTCAATGTAAATCATTAGAGTCAATTTATAATTATTTTAGATATATAAAAATTTTAATGAACTTTTCACCATCTTTTACCCCCCTCATACGAGAATTTGTAAATTCACATAAAACATAATTTTACCTCTTCTGTGAGTGGAATTTATAAATTCCAAGAGAAACGGTGAATATCAAGGAGTAAAATGCGGTTTAATAAGTAAAAAATATTTTTTTGTTAATAGTAACTTTTTACTTTTATTTACCGCAGTTAAAAGTAAATAGGGTAATTAAGGGTAAAAATGAAATTATTACTACCCTAAAACTTGTCCTAATTATATTGTCTAAGTATAATTCGACCAAAAAATACATTAGGAATAAAATATGAACATTTTTGGTCTACTTGGATTAGATTAGGACATTTATTATTATTTATTTCGAAGAAGAGTTCAAAGAGTTAAAATCAATGTTTAATAACTAAAACATTTTTAATGATGAGTTATATTTAAGATAAATTTGATTATTTATATTCATTATAAAGATAAAAAGATTTCATACACAATGGTATTTTATTTATAATTTTTAGACATTAAATAAGTTAATTTATTAATGACACAATGGTGATGCAGTAATTACCTAATTAATGAAATATTAAAATAATTGATATTATGAATAACCAAATAAATAAACTTTCGGCCATTTAATGAATTAATATAATTTTCTAGGTTAATAGTATATATTAGGGTTGTTTATATAAATTTTATTTGAAGTAATAATGCTGTTATAATTTAAAAAAAAACAAATACCAAATAGTGTCAAAATTGACATAAAATAGTTTTTTAAAAAATATAATTTATTAATTGATATAATGGTCATAGAAATCTAATTTTCGGCAAAAAAGACTTATATAATAATATATATTACATTAATGAACCAATTGGGGTTATATTCGCTATTTATTGTAAGCTTATTAACCATATAGTGTAAGAATACAATAAGACACCGTAAAAGTTAAATTATATAACTTTCAGTAAAATCTAAATGATAAGGTTATAATGGTAACCTAAACATGTCTAAAACCTATTGGTTGAGATTATTTCAACCCATACCCACCCGATACTCAAAATAAGTCACTTTGGAGCCTTCATAAACCGAATATGAATTTTTTTTAAAATAATATTTTATGTTTTTTCTATAGTGCCCCTCGCCCCTCTTATAAAAGGTCACTCCCACTTCTCTCTAATTCACACCTTCAAAGCTATTTTTCTCGTCCATCCACTGAAAAACTACCCTCTAAACCTCCCTCAATTCATCCTAAAGGAATTCCTTTATTCATAAATCCAACCTACGTAGTCCTTTTGATCAAATCAAAAGGAAGAACCTAAAGAAGATGTAAATGTCTCACCACCTCTTTCATGTTCATTTCATCTTCCAATAACTTTTTCATTGTTGTTTCCATTATAGAATAATAAATACAGTATCTTATATATAATTTTATGTTATTATAATCATGTTACAACAAAATTTATTATTCTATCCATCCTTTGAATGACATGTCACCATACATGCGTACGTACGGCTTACCATCTCCATGTCGTGGTGTAATTTTTATTCAACACATTATTATTTGGATGGTTATAATAATGATGTGTAATTGATTTAAATAATAAATATAACATTATTATGATTATGTATATATATGATATACCATCCAATTATATATTACTTTAATATCAAAATAATGATTTTGTCGCTCGTGCGTACGTACGGATTACCGTCTCCACGAACGAGATGAGATTCATTCCCCATCATATCCATTTAAGAAAAAATTTCATTAGATTATTTAAAATAATTTTTAATAAATTGTTATAATTATGGATAGGAATAATAGACTACCCATCCATAACATATATGACTCACATAACAAAGAATATAAAGGAAAACGAATCCGTTAACACCCGAAACAACCATAATACTATGATATTATTAACAAAGCAATGTTAAAAGATCATATATGATATCAAATTAATGTATATGATTCTTGTATAATTTAGTAACAATTATGTAACCATTATACAGGAGGTTAACCAACCCTCTACCAAGGAAAAGAATAAGGTAAGGGTTTATTTCATAATTTCTTCATTATCCGAGGTTGCTTATTCGTAATTATCTGCTGGGACCTCTTTATCATACACATCCATGTTTCTCAAAAATGCGCCTCAAAATTTTTTTAATATTTTATAAAATATGGGTTTAAGTAATTTATACCAATGTTTTACTTTCATAAAATTTTTATTAAGTAATATTTCCGTCATTTTCTAAACGAGGTCCTTTTTAACCTTTCCAAAAAAATTAAGTTAAGAAATTTTTTTGAATTATACGGTGGGTGAGGCTATTTTCTTCCATTATAAAATTTTTTGAAGCTTCCCTTAAAATCATATAATAATATTTTCAAATTAAATGTTTTATTTTATAATTATGTGAATTTTAAATGATTTAAAAAAAGAGATATTTCTCTCAAATAGTTTTGATTTCATTTATATCAACATCCTTTGATGGATTTTAAGCTTATTTGAAGTTAATTTACTATGATATAAACCTTCCATATTGTATTTAAGGTTTTGTGATATGTTTGGCTATGAATGTTTTATTTTTATACCATTCATGGTTTATGGATAAAGGATTAACATTTCGTATGCTAGTTTTAAAACGAATGTTTATGTTATGTTTAAACCTGTTCATATGATGAATGCATTGGACTTAGTAAGTGATGGGTGGAGCCTGCTATAGCTCCTCGATGCATCGGTAGGTCTCATGGGACAAACTAGTGTCTTGGAACAAGGACTTGAAAAAATATTAGTTGTAGTCTTAGCACAAGGCCTTCACTATGTGGTTATTATCCTCTGGGATTATGAATTCCATCATAATGAAAGTGGTTATTAATATTTCATGTGATTATTCGACTATTAGAATATCCATTTTAATAATTAAATGGAAGTATTTCATTTTATTTTTTCCATATAATGTTGAGGATCACGTTTAAAAGGATTTTGTTTTAGTAATACATTGCCTTAAATTTTAATGATTATTTATGAAAGTTTCCACTATATTGTTATCTTTTCTGAGCATCCGAGCTCACCCCTTTCTATGTTTTATTTTTCCCAGGATGTGAAGAAGTATTTTATGAATAACCTGTAGGGATAGTCTGTAACATCCTAGGTAAATAATTAATAAAACATTTTTGTATTTATTAATATTTATGAATTAAATATTAATTTTACTTTAAAGGGGTTGCTATGTTCGATAGTGTACCTGATACGCAACGATGAGTTCCTTTGAAAACTTACATTGCACACTAGTAATATAATAATATTATTTTAAATGGTAGTTAAAATTTAGCCGTTGTATTGGAGGTAATGGATAGAAATAACTAAAATATGATTATATATGTTTTTAAATGTTTTTACATTTATCCAATAAAAGATAAATGCTTAAAATTCGGAAACAATTCAATTTTAGGCATTTATACCCAAATTTTCACTAAGGGTTCACTTATCACCTTTTGATGGTGAACCGTCATTAAATATAGTTTTGATCAATCTTATAAATTCTATTGGACCAAATATAACTCTTCATTAGAATCGGGACATCAAAATTTACTTTTTGTAATTTTTTGGTATCTTTCCGATAAAGTTCATTTTTTAATGAATAGTGTAAAATGTTGTATTTTAATTCAAAACCTCTTTTTAATCTAATTTATTTATATTATTATATTATCATTTTAATTGTTTTTAAAGTGAAATTAGAAAATATTTTTACCATTAAATCTAATAGTGGTCATTGGAATTAATTTCACTTTGAAATCAGACTTAAACTATTGTCAATCTTTTGATACTTATTGTTTCATAAAAACACGCTATTTGTCCAGACAGCGGGAATTAATTATAAAATTAATTAATGAGACTTATATATTTTTAATTTTTTAAAATAGACTTAATTTTTGAATTTGGATATCAAATATATCTTAGGGTGAATTTTTGGTATTTTTCTGAAAAACTTCAATTTTTGATGAATAGTGAAACCACTAAGTGGTACTTATAAAAACTGATTTTTCGTTTAAATGAAATTTTAACACATCTGTGTTTTGAATTTCAAAAATCCGACATACATGGTTGTCATTAAGAAGTAAAATGGGGTTCAATGAGATTAAAATTATTTTTTGGTGAATAGTAACTCTTAAGTTCTTAATCGTGATTAGAGGTAATTAGTGTAGTCTAAGGTAAGAATAAATATTTTCATAAAATTAAATGACCTAGACACATGTCCTAACCTCATTGGATGTGTCATGGCCGACCAAGACAATCCATGGGTCAACTTGGGGACCCCATGGTGCCACTTTGGTTGGAAAATTACATAAATACCTTTTATTTAATGTTAAAGTTAAAAATGACACAAACATGATATGTTTTACTACAACAATTTTTACATGGGGTTATACAAGACATATTTTTGACTATAAATAATCATTGGAAAGATAAAAATATTTCCTACATCATAGTTTTTTTTTTTTAATTTTTAGAAATTAAATAAATTAAATTATTTATGACATCATAATGATGCCGCGATGACCTCATTATTTAAAGATTTAATTAATATGGAAAGATAATGTAAACTCTAAGACCTAAACATGTAAAAACCCTATTGGATGAGTGTAATTTTAAACCTAATCACCTTATCCTAGAAATAAATCAATGTGGGACCTTTAAAATCCGAAACTCTTTTGAAAATAAAGTAACATTTTGTAACTTTACTAGAGTTCCCTTCCTCTCCTCTTATAAAAGGCCCCCACCTCGACCTCCTTACCCACACTCCCAAAGCCTTTGGATCGGAAAAACCCTACCCATTCTGTCTCTCCACTTCCCTCTATTACTCCTTGAAGCCTCACTTTGGGCATAATACTTCCCAAGGAATCCTTTGAGCTCAAATCTAAGAGAGTTACCCGATTTTAAGGTAATGTGTTCTTTTGAGTCCTTTTGTTTTATTTTTCTTCTCCAACCCCCTAAACTCTTTTTATTCTTTTCTTTTGTAACAAATCCAGTATCCTCAATATACTAGGTTGTTTTAATAAGAAATATTCTAGCTAAACATACACACACCTACATCTAATGGTTAAAGAACATACTGTTTTCGTGGATGGCGAATTTCTGCCTCCCGAAACAATGATTGTTCATCATTATTTTAACACCTTCAAAGGTTTCCATTAAGATGACACTATATTTATATATGAAATATAATATGTTTTTGTTTTCTTTAAGCTTCTGTATTTTTTATTTTGGGCATACCTTTATGGTTTCCATTATGGGTAAACGCGATATCTTATTTAAGGAAGTGCAGAATACCGCCCTCTCAAAGTGATGTGATTCGTTAATGCCATATGTGGGACGTGTAAAGGATGGATTTAAAGTTATTATATATGATGTTATACTGGAATTATAATATACCTCTATATAATTAATATTCCATTCCATAAAATTATGAAATAGAAATGAAAGTAGTGTTCATGCGTACGTATGGCTTACCGTCTCCATGAATGGTGCATTTCATTTCTTATCCCCAAATGTAATGTACTATTATAAGTACATATATATAATGGATATATATGATGTTTGTTACATCTAAATGATTAATATAATTCTGTAATTAAAATATACATACCTCTAATTTAGTTTTAATTCCATTAATATGACATAGAAATAAAAGTAGCGTTCATGCATACGTACGGCTTACCGTCTCCTTGAACGGTGCATTTCATTTCTTACCTCTAAATGATTATGTGATATTATAAATACATGCATATACTAGATATATATGATATATATGATATCCAAATTAGGAATGTCATTCTGGATATAACGAACCTTTGACCACACGAACAACATGTAATCGTAAGAAGTCCACTTTTGACTTAAGGACCAAATATCGACAAAACAAACATTATTAACTTAGATGATTACATAATGTTTATAACATGGCAATAAGTGATATAAAAGGAATAATGAACTCGAAAAAGGTTCTTAAGAAAATAGAAATTATCTCAAGTTTATTACTCAGGACGTTAAAGAACGATCAAGTCAAGTCGGACCCGAGGTAAGGGACTTCGTCTCAATCTCCTATCATTGAAGCATATTTCGTTTTATACACAAATTTATTTCATACAGTGTATAAACCCCTTTGACTTTTACTTGTATACAAAAGAAATCTTTTTCTACGAAGCGTTTTAAAAAACGACAAAAAATAATGTTTCTTTTAACGTACGTGTTGACAACGACCTTTTCTGCCGCCGCGAGTATTATTTGGTCTTTGGATTCCTGAACAAGCCGTAACGTTATTTTTAAAATGAAATAAATACCATATACTCTTTTATGTATTTTTGTATTGAAATTGGTTTTTATAATGGATTTTTTATGTCAATATATTTGTGTGATATATTGTGATCAAAGTGTGGAAATGTTTGCTTTCCATTATATTTGTTTTATGTCTTATGATTTTATAATGGTACTTGGAAATTTGATGGGTGGTTACGTGATGAACCATATGATGGGTGGTGCCGTGAATACCAGGACGGGTGGTTACGTTATAACCTCCAATGCATTGGGTATGTAAGTCGGCCGTATGGCTATTCCATTATGTTTGTATGGAATTTGGCCGTATGGCTATTCCATTAAGTGATATGTGTGGATGTCGACCGTATGTATTTTCCACGTAAGTATGTTTATGTCCCAAGATACCTTTATATATGTTATGTGTTCTTTATATGGGTTTTATGGTAATCCTTTGGTTACAAAAAGGTAAGTAATGATATTTTATTCAGTGAAGATTTTTTACAACTTCATGAAGGTGAAGGTATTACATTGATAAAGTATACATGGTTTACTTGATATTTGAAAAACTAATAGTGTTCATTATTTGTGTATCCCTTACTGAGCTTTTTATGCTCACCCCAAGTTTTTTTTGAAATTTTTTTCACAGGACATAATGTGGAATAGGGTCTAGGATGAGATCAAGGGAAAGTCATGCTATATAAAACATGGAACTAGACATGTTTCTTTTTAAGAGTTTTTTTATTCTATGGAAACTTAGTAGAAGTGTCTACTTCGTAATCTTTTGAGATGTAGTAGTTATGTTCTAATTCTCTAAAACTCTGAACCTGAAAAGATCCTCAATGTGAATTATTCATTTAATTCAATATTAAGTAAGGTTTTCGGCCAGGGCCTTATAGTTGGTATCAGAGGTCAGTTTAGACAACTTTAGGAGTTATAAAAGTGTAAAATTATAATATGATTGAAATGATATAGAATTTATGGATTACCATGTTGCTTCGCCTAAGATATTTCTATGTTCAGAATGGTTTTTTGCAGAGGAAACAAAGAAGCTATGTTGGGACAACATCAGGATGAAGACAACCTTCCAAATCAGCAACCTGAGATGGTCGGAATCGGAACTGAACAGTTTGTGGTAGTGATGGCATAGTTGACTCAGGATATAAATGGTGGTGGTATCCATGCACAAGATCAGCCAGATCAACCGCAGAGGAACATGTCAGTGGTAGAACATTTCATGAGGCAACATCCCCCATCATTCAGAGGATCATCTAACCCCGTGCAAGCTGAAGGGTGGATTAATGCACTGGAGAATATTTTTGATGTCATGGGGTGTTCAGAACCACAACAGGTTAGTCTTTCTATTTACCGTTTTGAAAGTGAAGCTGATCAGTGGTGGTCGATGGTAAAAAATATCAGGGATAGTGATGAGATTGAGGATCTTCACTGGGACAAATTCAAAGGTATGTTTCTTGAGAAGTATTTTCCTAAGGCTGTTCGAAATAGGATGGAAAATCAATTCATGAAATTGAGGCAAGAGGAAGTCTCAGTGGCTGCCTATGAAGAAAAGTTCACTCGATTGGCAAGGTATGATCCAATCTTCATACGAGATATTGATAGTAAAATAAACCATTTTTACTCAAGGTTAAAGCCAAAGTATCGAAGGGCTTTGTCTTCTCGTGAGTTCAAAAGTTAGGAAAAACTTGTTCGATGTGCGGAGAACGTGGAAATTGAGTTTGCCGATGATCAGGTGTTCTATGACAAACAACAGAATAAGAGGTCCAGTTGGCAGGCAAAGGGGAATAATTCACCAAAGAAGCAAGGAGGTAAGAAAACCAAATATCCATCCTATGAGAAGTGTGGTAAAATGCATCTTAGAGAATGTTTATCCAAGTATGGTAATTGCTTTCGGTGTAGTATGTCTGGTCATACTGCTCGTAACTGTAAAGAAGATGATCAAGCAGGCAATAAAAAGCCAGCGGTAAGATGTTTAAAGTGTAATGAAATGGGTCATTATGCAAATGAGTGTCTAACGAAGAACTCGATTGGGGGAAAGAAGCCATACTACAAGCAGAAAGGGGTGGTTAAATCCTTTGCAACAACTTCAGCAGATGTTGGGCCATCGAATGAAGTGGTATCAGGTACACTATTTGTTTGTTCAGAATATGCCAATGTGTTGTTTGATTCAAGGTCTACACACTCTTTCATTTCTTAGAAGTTTTCTAGTAAATTGGAAATTCCATAACAAGATATGAACCCTGAACTTATGGTAAAAACACCCAGAGGGAACGTTGAGACAAAAAGGAATTATAAGAACCTTCATATCCTTGTGTGTGGAAAGAATCTACCAGAAAACCTTATTTTTTTGCCTCTAGTAGAGTTTGATGTTATTTTGGGCATGGATTGGCTTTCTGTTTATCATGCTAAGATTGAATGCATAGCTAAAATGGTTTCTTTTCAGAAAGATTTTCAGTTTGTGTACAAGAATGAACCCTTTATTTTGATAACATATCAGGAAGTTGAGAAACTAGTAAAATAAAGAAATGAATGTTACCTTGGACATATTGTTGAAAATAAAGGAACTGATCAGATTAATGATGTACCAGTGGTAAATAAGTATCTTGATGTTTTTCCTGATGAGTTGTCTGGTATTATTCATGATCAGGAAGTTGAATTTACTGTTGACTTAGTTCTTGATTCTAAGCCAATTTCAAAACCCCCTTATCTAATGGCTCAAGTTGAACTTTTAGAGTTAAAGAAACAATTGCAATAATTATTAGATAAAGGTTTCATTCGACCTAGCACAATACCATGGGGTGCTCCTGTCTTGTTTGTTAAAAAGAAAGATGGATCAATGAGACTTTTAATTGATGATAGGTCCTTGAATAATATTACTGTTAAAAACAAGTATCCTTTTCCTCATATCGATGATTTTTTTATCAGCTCCAGGGAGCTCAGTATTTTTCAAAGATTGACTTGAGGTCGGGGTACCATCAGTTGAAAGTAAAAGAAGCAGACGTTCCAAAGACTGGGTTCCGTACTAGATATGGCCATTATGAATTTGTAGTTATGCCTTTTGGGTTAACCAATTCACCTGCTGTATTCATGGACCTTATGAATAGAATTTTCCATGAGTTCTTGGATAAGTTTGTGGTTGTTTTCATTGATGACATTTTGGTGTTTTCTAAATGTAAAAAGGAGCATGAAAGTCATTTAAGGGTTACCTTGAAAACATTAAAAGAAAAGAAACTATATGGAAAATTCAGCAAGTGTGAGTTTTGGTTACAACAAATTTCTTTCCTAGGTCACATTGTTTCAAAAGACGGCATAAATATTGATCCTGATAAAACAAAAGTTGTTGAAAAATGGCCAAGACCCACAAATGTAACCGAGATCCGTAGTTTCCTTGGTTTGGAAGGTTACTACTGAACGTTTGTTGAAAATTTTTCACCGTTATCTAGTCCAATGACTAAGCTAACTCGTAAGGGTGTTAAGTTCATCTGGACAAAGAATGTGATGATTGTTTTCAGGAGTTGAAAAGAAGATTGGTGAATGCTCCAGTTTTGGCACATCCTTCCAGGAATGGTGAGTTTGTTATATATAGTGATGCTTCATTAAAGGGACTTGGCTGTGTCCTTATGCAGAATGATCAGTTAATTTCTTATGCTTCACGTCAGTTGAAAACTCATGAAATAAATTACCCTACACATGATTTGGAATTATCTACTATTGTTTTTTCTTTAAAAATTTGGAGGCATCATTTTTATGGAGTAAAGTGTGAAATATATACTCATTACAAAATTTTAATGTATATATTCACTCAGAAATAATTGAACATGAGACAGAGGAGACGGCTGGAATTAATCAAGGATTATTATTGAACAATTCACTATCATCCGGGAAAAGCAAATAAAGTGGTCGATTCTTTGATTCGAAAAAGTAATGCTTCATTAACCATGATACGTTTGGAACGAGATCCTTTTGTTTTTTATTTGATTATATTTGGCATAGAAGTTGTTGGTGGAGGAAGTTATTCTATTTTGTTTCAGGTATCAGTGAGATCATCCCTATCAGACAGAATTAAGCAAGCATAGAGGGAAGACAGTGAGTTGCAGAAAAATGTAGAGCTGGTTCAGAAGGGTAAGTTTCCTGAATTCAACATTGATATTGATTGTGTTTTGAGATTTGGGAAGAGATTATGTGTGCATTGTGATTCACAGTTGAAGAATGAGTTGTTATGTGAGACTCATAGTTCCCTGTTTTCAGTTCATCCTGGCAGTACTAAGATGTACAGAGATCTGTGGGAGTATTACTGGTGGGATGGAATGAAAAGGGAAATTGCTGATTTTCCTGTGAAGTGTTTGACTTGTCAGCAGGTTAAAGTAGAGTGGCAGTTACCGAAAGGGATGCTTCAGCCTTTACCAGTGCTAGAGTGGAAATGGGAGAATATATCCATGGACTTCATTGTGGGATTACCGAGGACATCTCGAGATAATAATGCAATTTGGATTATTGTTGATCACTTGACTAAATCTGCTCATTTCCTTGCTATACGAGATAATTTTTACCTAGATAAAATTTCCCGTTTGTATCTTAGAGAGATAGTCAGGTTACATGGAGTTCCTCTCTCCATTGTGTCCGATCGTGATCCCAGGTTTACTTCTAACTTTTGTAAAGGCCTTCAGAAGTCGTTGGGTACTGAATTAAATTTTAGTACAGCTTTTCATCCTCAATCAGATGGGTAGTCAGAACAAACAATTCAGAACTAGGAGGATATTCTACGAGCTTTTTCAATGGATTATCAGGGAAGTTGGGACCAACATCTTTCTTTGGCTGAGTTTCCATATAATAACATTTTTCATTCCAGTATACAGATGGAACCATTTGAGGCATTATATGGGAAGCAGTGTCGAACTCCAGCATTTTGCGATGTAGTGGGTGAAAGGAAGCTGATGGGACCAGAATTGGTAGAAGTGATGGTAGAAAAAGTTCAGCTGATTCAGAAACACATGAGAACAGCTCAGAGCAGGTAGAAGAGTTATGCGGATAACCGGAGGAAGGATTTATCTTTTGAGGTAGGTGATCATGTTTTTCTCAAGGATTCTCAATGGAAAAGTGTGATGAGATTTGGTAATAAAGGAAAGCTGAGTCCAAGGTTCATTGGACCATATGAAATTCTGGAGAGAGTTGGATCGGTTGCATAATGAGTGGCATTATCTCCATGTTTATCTCAGGTACACAATTTTTTTCATGTTTCGATGATGAGAAAGTATATGCCAGATCCATCTCATTTTTTGAGTCCAGAGGTAGTTCAGCTGGAAGAGAACCTATCTTATGAGGAACAACCGGTCCAGATTCTTGACCATAGGGAGAAAGTGTTACGAAATAAGGTAATCCACCAGGTAAAGGTTTTGTGGAAATACCATATGGTTGAAGAGGCAACGTGGGAATCTGAAAATGCTATGAGGGATAAATACCCCCACTTATTTTGATAAGTGAATAAAATTGTGAGGATGCAATTCCCAAAAGGGGGGAAGGATGTAACATCGCAGGTAAATAATGAATAAAACATTTTAGTATTTATTAATATTTACGAATTAAATATTAATTTTAATTTAAATGGGTTGCTATGTTCGATAGCATACCTGATACGCAACGATGAGTTCCTTTGAAAAGTTATGTTGCACACTAGTAATAAAATAATATTTTATTAAATGGTAGTTAACATGTAGCCGTTGTATTGGCGGTAATGAGTAGAAATAACTAAAATATGATTATATATGTTTTTAAATGTTTTTACATTTATCCAATAAAATATAAAGGCTTTAAAATACGGAAAGAATTCAATTTTAGGCATTTATACCTTAATTTTCACTAAGGGTTCACTTATCACCTTTTGACGGCGAACCGTCATTAAATATAGTTTTGATCAATATTATAAATTCTATTGGACCAAATATAACTCTTCTTTAGAATCGGGACATCAAAATTTACTTTGTGTAAATTTTTGGTATCTTTCTGATAAAGTTCATTTTTTAATGAATAGTGTAAAATGTTGTATTTTAATTCAAAACCACTTTTTAATCTAATTTATTTTTATGATTAGATTATCAGTTGAATTGGTTTTCAAGTTAAATTAGAAAATATTTTTACCATTAAATCCAATAGTGGTCGTTGGAATTAATTTCACTTTGAAATCGGACTTAAACTAGTGTCAATCTTTTGATACTTATTGTTTCATAAAAACACGCTATTTGTCATGACAATGGGAATTAATTATTAAATTAATTAATGTGACTTATATGTTTTGAATTTTGTAAAATAGACTTCATTTTTGAATTCGGAATATCAAATATAGCTTAGGGTGAATTTTTGGTATTTTTCTGAAAAACTTCAATTTTTGATGAATAGTGAAACCACAAAGTGGTACTTATAAAAACAGATTTTTCGTTTAAATGAAATTTTACCACTTCTGTGTTTTGAATTTCAAAAATCCAACATACATGGTTTTCATTAAGAAGTAATATGTGGTTCAATGAGATTAAAATAATTTTTTGGTGAATAGTAACTCTTATGTTCTTAATCGCGAATAGGGGTAATTTGTGTAGTTTAAGGTAAGAATAATGTTTTAATAAACTGAAATGACCTAGACACATGTCTTACCATCATTTGATTTTTCATGGACGACCAATACAATCCATGGGTCAACTTGGGGACCCCATGGAGCCACTTTGGTTGGAAAATGACATAAATACCTTTTATTTAATGTTAAAGTAAAAAATGACACAAACATGATATGTTTTAATAAAACAATTTTTACATGGGGTTATACAAGACATAGTTTTGACTATAAATAGTCATTGGAAAGATAAAACGATTTCCTACATCATAGTATTTTTTTATAATTTTTAGACGTTAAATAAATTAAATTATTTATGACATCATGATGATGCAGCGATGACCTCATTATTTAACGATTTAAATAATAAGGAAAGATAATGTAAAATATAAGACATAAATGTGTACAAAACCTATTGGATGAGTGGATTTAGAACCCTCATCACCTTATCTTAGAAATAAATCAATGTGGGACCTTTAAAATCCGAAACTCTTTTGAAAATAAAGTAACATTTTGTAACTTTACTAGAGTGCCCCTCCTCTCCTCTTATAAAAGGCCCCCACCTTTACCTCCTTACCCACACTCCCAAAGCATTTGGCTCGGCCAACCCCTGTTCATTTTGTCTCTCCACTTCCCCATATTACTCCTTAAAGCCTCACTTTGGGCAGAAGTCTTCCCAAAGAAGCCTTTGAGCTCAAATCAAAGAGAGTTACACGATTTTAAGGTAATGTCTTCTTTTGAGTCCTTTTGTTTTATTTTTCTTCTCCAACCCCCTAAACTCTTTTTATTATTTTCTTTTGTAAGAACTCCAGTATCCTCTATCTACTAGGATGTTGTAATAATAAATATTTGAGCTAAACTTACACACACCTACATCTAATGGTTAAAGAAGATACAGTTTCCGTGGATGGTGAATTGTTGCCTCCAGAAACGATGACTGTTCAACATTTTTTTAACACCTTCAAAGGTGGCCATTTGTAATACGCCGAGCTTCCACGATACACCTCTATTTCAACAATGCAATAGCTTGCATTGTATGCAAGTTCGAGTTCTAAAACATCGTGACTAATCAAAGTAGCCGTTATGAATAGTAGTAACCACTTTTTGAAATTATAGAAAATTTATATTTCAAAATGGAATTCATTTTTGTATTCCTAATATTGAAATTAGCCTATGTTGAATTTTTTGTAATTTTCGGAGAACTTCAAAATTTTTATGAATAGTGAAAAATACATGAAACAAATTTTTTAATCAAAATAATTTATTGTGATAAATTATAATATTTAGTGGCCTTAGAGTATAATTAGAATATATTTTTACCATTTTATCCAATGATGGTCATTAGAATTAATTTAACATTGAAATTGGACATAAACAATTGTCAATCATTTGATATAAATTGTTTCTTAAAAACACGATATTTGTTGTGACAGCGGGAATTAATTATAAAATTAATTAATGCAACTTAAATGTTTGGAATTTTTTAAAATAGACATCATTTTTGAAATCGGAATATCAATTATAGCTTAGGGTAGAATTTTGGCATTGTTCTGAAAAACTTCATTTTTTGATGAATAGTGAAACCACTAAGTGGTAGTTAAATAACTGATTTTTCGTTTAAATGAAATATTACAACTTCTGTGATTTTATTTTCAAAAATCCGACATACATGGTTGTCATTAAGAAGTAAAATGTGGTTCAATGAGATTAAAATATTTTTTTGGTGAATAGTAACTTTTAAGTTCTTAATTGTGATTAGAGGTAATTAGTGTAGTTTAAGGTACAAATAATGTTTTAATAACATGAGATGATCATGAAACTTGTCCTACTCTTATTGTATGAGTCATGGCCGACCATGAAAACCCATGGGTCAACTTGGGGACCCCATGGAGCCACTTTAGTTGGAAAATGACATTAATATATATTTATTTAATTTTAAAATAAAATTGACACAAACATGAGTTGTTTTACTAAAACAGTTTTTAGGTGGGGTTACACAAGTCCAACTTTTGATTATAAATATTCATTAGAAATATAAAACGATTTCCTACATCATAGATTTTTTTTTATAATTTTTAGACATTAAATAAATTAAATTATTTATGACATCATTATGATGCAGTGATGACCTCATTATTTAACGATTTAAATAAAATGAGAAGATAATGCAAAATACAAGGCTTACACTTGTCCAAAGCCTATTGGATGAGGATATTTCGAACCCTTATCACCTTAGCCACGAATTATATAAGTCTGGGACCTTTATAATCCGAAAATCATTGTGTAATAATGTAACATTTCAATCTTTCCAAAAGTGCCCATCCTCTCCACTTATAAATGGTCCCCACCTCTACCACCTTATTCACACTTTCAAGCCATTTGGCTCGGCCAACCTCTGTCCAAATACTCTCCCAAATTCCCCATCTTACTCCTCGAAGCCTCACTTTGGGCAGAACTCTTCTCAAGGAAGCCTTTGGCTCAAATCAAAAAGAGTTACCCGATTTTGAGGTAATGTCTTCTCTAATGTTGTTTTGTTTTATTTTTCTTCTCAAACCCCCTAAACTCTTCTTATTCATTTATTTTGTAACAACACCAGTATCCTAAATATACTAGGATGTTTTTATAAGAAGTATTCGAGCTACACTTACACACACATACATCTAATGGTTAAATAACATACGGTTTCTGTGGATGGCGAATTTCTGCCTCACGAAACGATGATTGTTCAACACTCATATAACACCTTCAAAGGTGGCCATTAAGATGTCACTATTTTTATATAGGATATATAATATGTTTATGTTTTACTTATGCTTCTGTATTTCTCATTTATGGCATACCTTATGATTTCCATTATGGGTAAAATGCGATAATTTCATTTTAGGAAGTGTGGACTACCGCCCCCTCAAAGTGATGTGAATCGTTAATGCCATATGTGGGATGTATAAAGGATGGAGTAAATGATATTATATATGATATTATACTGGAACTATATTATACCTTTATATAATTATGATTTAATTACATTAAATACGAAATATAAATGAAAGTAGCGTTCATGCGTACGTACGGCTTACCGTCTCCATGAACGGTGCATTTCATTTCTTACCTCTAAATGTTACGTAATATTATGAATGAATATATATAATGGATATATATGATATATATGATATCTACATCATGAATATAATTCTGCATATAATGGATATTTCACCACATGAACAACTTGTAATTATAATAAGGTTATTGTTGACACAAGTACCAAAGATCGACAAAACGACCGTTATTAACTTAAATAATTACATAACGTTCATAACATTGTAATAAGTGATATAAAAAGGATAATGAAATTGAAAATGGTTCTTAATAAGGTAGATATTAACTCTATTTTATTATTCCAGAGGTTAAAGAATGGTTGAGTCAAGTTGGAAATGAGTAAGGGAATTTCTTAACCCAACTTCCATTCTTTGGGTTAATCTCCTAGTTTCAAATTATGTCATGATATTATTATGTCCTATATTGTATTTTTAATTTATTTATGTGTACATATAGTGAATACACATAATATATCTTTTTTATATTAAAAATTATCTTTTTAAGGACTTCGTCTCAATCCCCTTTCATTGAGGAATATTTGGTTGTATACACAACTTTCTTTCATACGGTGTATAAACCCATTTGACTTTTATGTTATTCAAAAGGAATCTCTTTTATACGAAGCGTTTTACTAAACGACAAAAAGGGAATGTTTTTCTTTCCGTACATATGCGGCGACAACGACTTCTCCGCCGCCGTGACCATTATTTGAGTTTCGGCTTCCTCTACAAGCCATCACGTTTTTTTTAATAAAAATAAATACAAAGTTTTAACATTATTTTATTCTGGTATTGAAAATGGTTTTGAAAGCATTTTTATTTTATCAATGTGTTGTATTGATTTCTTGTGATTGAAATGTGGAAATGTTTTGTTTCCATTATCCATGTTTTATGTGATACGATTATGTTATGGTTTATGATATGTTTAAACCTATTCATATGAGGAATGCATTTGACTTAATAAGTGACGGGTGGAGCCCGCTATAGCTCCTCGATGCATCGATAGGTCTCATGAGACAACTAGATGTGGAATTGGCTGAGGCCCTTTCCCAATTTGATTTATGGTTTTGGTCGAGGCCTTAATCATTTTAGACGTCTTGGCCAAGGCCTTGACAAAGTGTTTCAGAATATCTGGAATTATACATTCCCTCATTATGAAAGTGGTTATTGATATTGCATGTGATTATTCAACCAGTAGAATATCCATGTGAAGAAGTGAATGGCATTATCTCATTTTACTTTTTCCATTTATATTGAAGTTCTTGTTTAAAAGGATTTTGTTTTAGTTCTACATTGCCTTAATTGTTTATGTTTATTTATGAAAGCTTCCGCAATATTGTTATCCTTACTGAGCATCTGAGCTCACCCCTTTCAATGTTTTAATATTTTCCAGGATGTGAAGAAGTATTTTATGAATGACCTGCAGGGGTAGTCAGAAAGGGATATGAGTGTGGACTATGAAGACCATGTTATTTTAGTTTTTCACTTTATGATGTAATGTAATGTTTACGAATGTATCTAGTGTTTCCAAGGCTACTAAACTAATCGGTCTTTCGAGACATGATCTTTTGTGATCATGCCAATGTTACGAAGTAATGCACCAACTCTGGGTAGCTGGGGTCGGGGCGTTACAGTAGGTATCAGAGGCAGTTTAGTACTAACCTTGGAAGCTAGATTTAGATAAACTTTGATTAGAGCACATAGGCCAAAGATAGACTTTGAGGATTAGTATAGAAGAACTTCCTCGAATTTTGTTATTGTAGAGATTTTGTGAGTTTTCCGAGAAATACATCCCTGTCTGGATACGAGCAGGTAGAGGCGGCTCTGGCACAGATGTACCTAGGGGTAAAACCCGAAAACACCTTTTTTAGCTAGACTCGAACGGGAACTGGTGCACAACAACGGGCCTTGCTCCACTCTTGGTTACGACACTCCCGGGGGATATGCTTTGGATAATTCCCATTTTCTATACAAACCACTATGAAGGTATACGAGTATATACTTCCTCAAATAAAACCTTTTTATGATTATGGATTATATCCATAAATAGTTCAACTTATGTTAAGTATTTTACAAGTATGGAATTATGTATTTTGATTCATAAACTAATCTAGTTTATGCCATTGTTTAGAAATGGCGCCTAGTTGAAGGAATGGAAACCGTATCAATGCACGCACTCAGTGTAGGGATTTCCCTCCTGTTCATGATAATTATTGTGGATCTGGAGATACAACTGGTGCTGATCAACTTATTACAATACTGGGACAACTCACTCAGGTTATGAATAGTAACCTTACTCGTATGGAGCACCCTGATCCGCAACGTGGAGGATCAATGCTAGACCATTTCATGAGGCAACAACCACCAACCTTCAATGGGAGTACAAATCCTATAGTAGCTGAGAAATGGATAAATTCCTTAGAGAAAATATCCCATGCCTTGGGGATTAGTGAAAGGGAGAATGTTGTCATGGCAGTTTACCGCCTCACTGGAGATGCCGATCAATGGTGGTCACTAATTCAAAACACAAAGGAAGATGATGAATTAACAAACATGGAATGGAAGGAGTTCAAAGAGCTGTTCTTAGAAAAATACTTTCCTCGAGACCATCGAGCAGATATGGAAAGGCAATTTCTGAGTTTGATGCAGAAGGAGGATGAGAATGTCGCAAAGTATGAGGCTAACTTTACAAGGTTAGAGAGACATGCTGCCGATTATATACGTAACCCAAGGAGTAAGATTGATCGTTTCTTTGATGGGTTAAAACCATTTCTCCGTCGAGCTTTAGTATCACAATCTTTCTCATCATACGAAGATATCGTCTCGTGTGCTATCAAGACAGAAAAGGAATTCTCTAAGTCTTATGACAACAATGTAAAGCAAGAGAAGAAGAGAACGGTGGAACAAGAGACAGATAAAGGGAAAAAGGGAAAGAATGATTTTCCATTATGTGATAATTGTGGGAAGAATCACCATGGTACGTGCCTAAATGGAATGGGAGTTTGTTATAAATGTGGAGAAAAGGGTCACCAGGCTCGTGATTGCAAGGGAAAGAAATAGGCTGTCAAAGTTGAATGCTACAATTGTAGGGAAATGGGGCATTATGCAAATAAATGTCCTAAGAGTCAAGGAAACTTACCTCAGAAAAGGCCAAGGGATCAAGGCCAATCTTATGCTGTGACTACAGTTGAAGTGGAATAATTAATGTATTGGTGCTTTTGGACTCATGGATTATATTCTGGTTATTAGAATAATGTGATATATATATAAGGATTTTACTGCAGTACTTTTTGATTTCAGTAAGGTTTTAATATGATTAAGGTAATCATATTTTTAGTATGTGACAATAAGAGAAACTTTTCTTGTTTGGGGAATCTGATGTTACAATTGATTTTGGAATTTAGAGACCTTTTAGAGAAAGTCTGGACGGAGGTATTTTGGATAACTATTAAGGTTGGAATGGATTAAGTTGAACCATGGATATTATTGTTTAAGGTTAAATCATTTCTAAAGATTATTTTTGGAATATTATAATACTATAGTTTTAGGAAAAAGGACAACCTGAAGGGTGGGGCATAACCCGTCGCGTCGGACAAAGCTGCAGGAATCGAACCCAAAACCATAGTGCGACATGCCTTTATTTCCTACCACTAGCCTACAGGAAGTCCCTGGTTATTAAAAAAATAATTTTACTAATCTAAATGGTATGTGTTAACATTTGGAACCTTATACAATTAGGATAAGTATAATATTTTTGAGTTCTATTATCTTTTTGAGTGAAAGATGAGTTGAAGGTTGAAACTCTAGTTGTCAAGCATAAATATATATATAACTATCTCTTATTCAATGAATAAATTAATTCTTAAACTTTAGTAAAGTGATATTAAAACAAAAAAATGTGTTATCCTAATACCTTATGTCTTGTTGAACTGATGATATTTTAAATCAACATAGATTGAAGGCTTTGAGGCCCTCAATTTGACAGTTGATTGTGATTTATGACCTCAATCGATCCCTACAAATATTTACGTTTTTCCTCCAATTATATGTCTCTAATTTCCACCAATGTTCTCCTAATCGAGATCATAATTGGGTTGTGACTTTTTCATTTCCCTTTCCTTCTTATTAAGGCTAAATTTTATTAATGTTATTTCCGATGTGGGTTTTCCTCAAAGGTATTTTCTATTTTCAACCTTTTATTTTCCAAGAAAAATTTCAAATTGCGAGGATGCAATTTATTGAAGGAGGGGAGAATGTAACACCCCGAGCTTCCACGATACGCCTCTCTTTCAATAATGCAATAGCATGCATTGTACGCAAGTTCGAGTTCTAAAACACTGTGACTAATCAAAGTAGTCGTTATGAATAGTAGTAACCACTTTTTGAAATTATAGAAAATTTATATTTCAAAATGGAACTCATTTTTTTATTCCTAATATTGAAATTAGCCTATGTTGAATTTTTTGTAATTTTCGGAGAACTTCAAAATTTTTATGAATAGTGAAAAATACTTAAAACAACTTTTTTAATAAAAATAATTTATTGTGATAAATTATACTATTTAGTGACCTTAAAGTATAATTAAAATATATTTTTACCATTTTATCAAATGGTGGTCATTAGAATTAATTTAACATTGAAATTGGACATAAACAATTGCCAATCTTTTGATATAATTTGTTTCTTAAAAACACGCTATTTGTTGTGAGAGCGGGAATTAATTATAAAATTAATTAATGAAAATTATATGTTTGGAATTTTGTAAAATAGACATCATTTTTTAATTCAGAATATCAATTATAGCTTAGGGTGAAATTTTGGCATTATTCTGAAAAACTTCAATTTTTGATGAATAGTGAAACCACTAAGTGGTAGTTAAATAACTGATTTTTCATTTAAATGAAATATTACAACTTCTATGATTTGATTTTCAAAAATCCGACATACATGGTTGTCATTAAGAAGTAAAATGTGGTTCAATGAGATTAAAATAATTTTTTTGTGAATAGTAACTTTTAAGTTCTTAATTGCGATTAGAGGTAATTAGTGTAGTTTAAGGTATAAATAAAGTTTTAATAATATGAGATGATCATGACACTTGTCCTACTCCTATTGGATGAGTCATGGCCGACCAAGACAACCCATGGGTCAACTTGGGGACTCCATGGAGCCACTTTAGTTGGAAAATGACTTTAATATATATTTATTTAATGTTAAAATTAAATTGACACAAACATGAGTTGTTTTACTAAAATAGTTTTTAAGTGGGGATACACAAGTCCAAATTTTGATTATAAATATTCATTAGAAAGATAAAATTATTTCCTACATCATAATATTTTTTTATAATTTTTATACATTAAATAAATTAAATTATTTATGACATCATTATGATGCAGTGATGACCTCATTATTTAACGATTTAAATAAAATGAGAAGATAATGTACAATCAAAGGCTTACACTTGTCAAAAGCCTATTGCATGAGGAGATTTCGAACCCTTATCACCTTATCCACGAATTTTATAAGTTTGGGACCTTTAGAATCCGAAAGGCATTGTGTAATAATGTAACATTTCAATCTTTCCAAAAGTACCCCTCCTCTCCACTTATAAAAGGCCCCCACCTCTACCACCTTATTCACACTTTCAAGCCATTTGGCTCGGCCAACCTCTGCCCAAATACTCTCCCAACTTCCCCCTATTACTCCTAGAAGCCTCACTTTGGGCATAACTCTTCTCAAGGAAGCCTTTGGCTCAAATCAAAAAGAGTTACCCGATTTTGAGGTAATGTCTTCTCTAATGTTGTTTTGTTTTATTTTTATTCTCAAACCCCCTAAAATCTTTTTATTCATTTCTTTTGTAACAACACCAGTATCCTAAATATACTAGGATGTTGTTATAATAAGGATTCGAGCTACACTTACACACACATACATCTAATGGTTAAGGAACATACGGTTTCTGTGGATGGCGAATTTCTGCGTCACGAAACGATGATTGTTCAACACTCATATAACACCTTCAAAGGTGGCCATTAAGATGTCACTATTTTTATATATGATATATAATATGTTTATGTTTTACTTATGCTTCTGTATTTCTCATTTATGGCATACTTTATGATTTCCATTATGGGTAAAACGCGATAATTTCATTTTAGGAAGTGCGGACTACCGCCCCCTCAAAGTGATGTGAATCGTTAATGCCATATGTGGGATGTATAAAGGATGGAGTAAATGATATTATATATGATGTTATACTGGAACTATATTATACCTTTATATAATTATGATTTCATTATATTAAATACGAAATATAAATGAAAGTAGCGTTCATGCGTACGTACGTCTTACCGTCTCCATGAACGGTGCATTTCATTTCTTACCTCTAAATGTTACGTAATATTATGAATGAATTTATATACTGGATATATATGATATATATGATATCTAAATCATGAATATAATTCTGGATATAATGTATATTTCACCACATGAACAACTTGTAATTATAAGAAGGTTATTGTTGACACAAGTACCAAAGATCGACAAAACGACCGTTATTAACTTAAATAATTACATAACGTTCATAACATTGTAATAAGTGATATAAAAAGGATAATGAAATTGAAAATGGTTCTTAATAAGGTAGATATTAACTCTAGTTTATTATTCAGGAGGTTAAAGAACGGTTGAGTCAAGTCGGACATGAGGTAAGGGAATTTCTTAACCCAACTTCCATTCTTTGGGTTAATCTCCTACTTTCAAATTATGTCATGATATTATTATGTCCTATTTTGTATTTTTACGTTCTTTACGTGTACCTACAGTGAATACACATAATAGATCTATTTTATTTTAAAAATGATCTTTTTAAGGACTTCGTCTCAATGCCTTTTCATTGAGGCATATTTGGTTTTATACACAACTTTCTTTTATACGGTGTATAAACCCCTTTGACATTTATGTTATTCAAAAGGAATCTCTTTTATACGAAGCGTTTTACTAAACGGAAAAAAGGGAATGTTTTTCTTTCCGTACATATGCGGCGACAACGACTTCTCCGCCGCCATGACCATTATTTGAGTTTCGGCTACCTCTACAAGCCATCACGTTTTTTTAATGAAAAATAAATACAAAGTTTTAACTTTCTTTTATTCTGGTATTGAAAATGGTTTTGAAACATTTTTATTATATCAAAGTGTTGTATTGATATCTTTTGATTGAAATGTGGAAATGTTATGTTTCCTTTATCCATGTTTTATGTGATATAATTATGTTATGGTTTATGATATGTTTAAACCTATTCATATGAGAAATGCATTGGACTTAATAAGTGACGGGTGGAGCCCGCTATAGCTCCTCGATGCATCGGTAGGTCTCATGAGACAACTAGACGTGGAATTGGCCAAGGCCCTTTCCCAATTTGATTTATGGTTTTGGCCGAGGCCTTAATCATTTTAGACGTCTTGGCTGAGGCCTTGACAAAGTGTTTCAGAATGTCTGGCATTATACATTCCCTCATTATGAAAGTGGTTATTGATATTGCATGTGATTATTCAACCAGTAGAATATCCAAGTGAAGAAGTGAATGGCATTATCTCATTTTACTTTTCCCATATTATGTTGAAGTTCATGTTTAAAAGGCTTTTGTTTTAGATATACATTTCTTTAAATGTTTATGTTTATTTATGAAAGCTTCCGCAATATTGTTATCCTTACTGAGCATCTGAGCTCACCCCTTTCAATGTTTTAATATTTTTTTCAGGATGTGAAGAAGTATTTTATGAATGACCTGCAGGGGTAGTCATAAAGGGATATGAGTTTAGACTATGAAGACCATGTTATTGTAGTTTTTCACTTTATGATGTAATGTAACGTTTACGAATGTATCTAGTGTTTCCAAGGCTACTAAACTAATCGGTCTTTCGAGACTTGATCTTTTGTGATCATGCCAATGTTACGAAGTAATGCACCGACTCTGGGTAGCTGGGGTCGAGGCGTTACACCATTAAGATGACACTATATTTATATATGATATATAATATGTTTATGTTTTTTTTAAGCTTCTGTATTTTTCATTTTGGGGCATACCTTTATGGTTTCCATTATGTGTAAACACGATATTTTCATTTAAGGAAGTGTGGACTACCGCCCCCTCAAAGTGATGTGATTCGTTAATGCCATATATGGGACGTGTAAAGGATGGATTTAAAGTTATTATATATGATTTTATAATGGAAATATAATATACCTCTATATCATTATTATTACATTCCATAAAAATATGAAATAGAAATGAAAGTAGCATTCATGCGTACGTACGGCTTACCGTCTCAATGAACGGTGCATTTCATTTCTTATCCCCAAATGTAATGTACTATTATAAGTACATATATATAATGGATATATTTGATTTATGTTACATATAAATGATTAATATAATTCTGGATTTAAAATATACATACCCCTAATTTTGTTTTAATTCCATTAATATGACATAGAAATTAAAGTAGCATTCATGCGTACGTACGACTTACCGTCTCCATGAACGGTGCATCTCACTTCATACCTCTATATGATTATGTGATATTATAAATACATGTATATGCTAGATATATTTGATATATATGATATCCAAATCAGGAATGTCATTCTGGATATAACGAACCTTTGACCACACGAACAACATGTAATCGTAAGAAGTCCACTTTCGACTTAAGGACCAAATATCGACATAACAAACATTATTAACTTAAATGATTACATAATGTTTATAACATGGCAATAAGTGATATAAAAGGAATAATGAACTCGAAAAAGGTTTTTAAGAAAATTGAAATTAACTCAAGTTTATTATTCAGGACGTTAAAGAACGATCGAGTCAAGTCGGACCCGAGGTAAAGGACTTCATCTCAATATTCTTTCATTGAGGCATATTTCGTTTTATACACAACTTTATTTCATACGGTGTATAAACCCCATTTACTTTTACTTTTATACAAAAGGAATATTTTTCTAGGAAGCGTTTTACAAAACGACAAAAAATAATGTTTCTTTTAACGTACGTTGTGACAAAGACCTTTTCTGCCACCGCTAGTATTATTTGGTCTTTGTGTTCCTGAACAATCCGTAATGTTTTTTTTAAATGAAATAAATACCATATACTCTTTTATGTATTTTGGTATTGAAAATGGTTTTTATAATGGATTTTTTATGTCAATATATTTATGTGATATATTGTGATCAATGTGTGGATATTTTCTTTCCATTATATTTGTTTTATGTCTTATGATTTTATAATGGTACTTGGACATTTGACGGGTGGTTATGTGATGAAAAATTTGAAGGGTGGTGCCGTGAATACCAGGACGGGTGGTTACGTTATAACCTCCAATTCATTGGGTATGGAAGTCGTCAGTATCATTATTCCATTAAGTTTGTATGGAAGTTGTCCGTATGGATATTCTATTAAGTGATATGTTTGGAAGTCGACCATATGGTTATTCCACTTAAGTATGTTTATGTCCCAAGTTACCTTTATATATGTTATGTGTTCTTTATATGGGTTTTATGGTAATCCTTTGGTTAAAAAAATGCAAGTAATGATATTTTATTCAGTGAAGAGTTTTTACTACTTCATGAAGGTGGAGGTATTAATTTTATAAAGTATACATGGTTTACTTGATGTTTGAAAAACTAATAGTTTTCATTCTTTGTGTATCCCTTACTGAGCTTTTTATGCTCACCCCAAGTTTTTTTTTGAAATGTTTTTCACAGAAATTAATGTGGAATAAGGTCAAGGATGGGATCAAGGAAATGTCATGCTATATAAAACATGAAACTAGACATGTTTCTTTTTAAGAGTTTTTTTATTCTATGGAAACATAGTTGAAGTGTCTACTTTGTAATCTTTTGGGATGTAGTAGTTATGTTCTAATTCTCAAAAACTCTAAACCTGAAAAGATCCTTAATGTGAATTATTCATTTAATTCAATATTAAGTATGGTTTAAGGCCGGGGCCTTATATGGTCTATGGGGATATGAGTCTGGACTATGGAGACTATGTTGTTGTATTTTCTCACTTTATCATGTAATATAAGACCTATGAATGTATCTATAGTTTCCAAGGCTACTAAACTAATCGGTCTTTTGGGACTTGATAATTTGTGATCATGCCAATGTTATATAATAATGCACTGAATCTGGGTTACTGGGGTTGGGGTGTTCAATTTGGTATCAGAGGATGTTTAGTACAAACCTTGGAAGCTAGATATAGATAAACTCTTATTAGAGCACATATCCCTAAGATAGACTTTGAGGATTAGTATAGAATAAATTCCTATAATTTTATTATTGTATATATTTGGTGATTTTTCCAAGTAATAAATCCTTGTATTGATACGAGTAGGTAGAGGCGGCACTGGCACAGATGTACCTAGGTGTAAAACCCGAAAACACCGCTTTAAGCTAGACTTGAATGAGAACTGGTGCACGACAACATGCCTTGCTGCACTCTTGGTTACGACACTCCCGGGGGATATGCTTAGGATAATTTTAATTTTCCTTAAAAACAGTTATGAAGGGTTTATGAGTATATACTTCCCCAAAGAATTTTTTTTATTAATATTATGGATTATATCCACAAACTATTCAATTTAGGTTATGTGTTTTAAACATTTGGAATTATGTATTTTGATTCATAAACTTATCTAGTTTATGCCATTGTTTAAAAATGGTGCCTAGTGTAAGGAATGGAAACTGTATCAATGCACGCACTCCATGTAGGGATTTCCATCCTACTCAAGAAAATTATAGTGGAGCTGGGGATACAATTGGTGCTGATCAGCTTATCACTATACTGGGACAACTCATAAAGGTTATGAATAATAACCTTACCCATATGGAGAACACTAATCCACAACATGGAGGATCAATGTTAGATCGCCTCATGAGGAAACAACCACCAAAATTAAATGGGGGTACAAATCCACTAGTAGCTGAGAAATGGATAAATTCCATAGAGAAAATATTCCATGCCTTGGGGAGTAGTGAAAGGGAAAAAGTTTTCATGGCAGTTTACCACCTCTCTGGAGATGATGATCAATGGTGGTCATTGATTCAAAACATAATGGAATATGATAAAGTATCAAATATGGAATTCAGAGAGTTTAAAGAGATTTTCTTGTAAAAATACTTCCCTCGTGACCATTGAGCAGATATGGAAAGACAATTTCTGAGTCAGAGGCAAAAGGAGGATGAGAATGTCGCAAAGTATGACGCTAACTTTACAAGGTTAGCGAGGCATACTGTAGATTATATACATAACCCAATAAGTAAGGTTGATCATTTTTTGATGTGCTAAAATCATTTCTTAATTGAGCATTAGTCTCAAAATCCTTCTCGTCATATGAAGACATTGTCTCATGTTCTATCAAGACAGAAAAAGAATTATCTAAGTCTTATGACTTTAAATAAAAGCATGAGAAGAAGAGATATGTTGAACACTCTGGAAATGGAAATATGGGGAAGAAGGGGAATGTTGAATATCTATCATGTAGTAAATGTGGGAAAAAACACCCCGGTACTTGCTTGAAGGGAATGGGAGTCTATTAAAAGTGTGGGAAAAAAGGACACCAAGATTGTGATTGAAAGGGAAATAAAGAAGCTACCAATGTTCAATGCTACAGTTTCAGGGAGATGGGACATTATGCAAATGAGTTTCCAAATCATTAGGGGAACTTACTTCAGAAATGTCTTAGGGATCAAGGCCAAGATTATGCGATCACTACTGCTGAGGTTGATGCTCCAAAAGACATGGTGGCAAGTAATTTAATGGTTTTCTCAAGTTTAGCTAATGCTTTATTTGATTCTGGATTGTTGCATTTTTTCATATCTTCTTAGTTTGCTATGAAAATTAGATATTTCCAATTTTATTTAACAAGGGAGTTTTCTGTCAAAAGTCCTAAAGGAAGTATCATTGCAACAACGCTTTGTGAATCATTCCCCATTAGAGAATATAAATGTTTTTTATCTAATGATCTCATAGTCGTTCCTATGATTGATATTGATATAATCCTTGGTATGGATTGGATTTCGGACTATGATGAAATGATTTATTGTAAGAAGTAGGAGGTTACGATTTTTGATGATGATGATAAAGAACACCTTTATCTTTAGTTCAGAATCATAACCACCTAATTCTTTTCTAGAACCACCCATACAGCTCAACTAAATTCAATTATTGAGGAGGAATAGAATGAAATAACTATGGGTGAGGAAAGGAATTTTCAAATATATGATGTACCTATAGTGATAGAATATGTTTATGTGTTTCCAGAAGATTTACCTGGACATCCTCCAGAACAAGAAATTGAGTTTTCCATTCATTTAATTCCCGAATCAAGGACCATATCGAATACCCCTTTTAGAATGGTCAAGGTGTAATTATTGGAACTAAAGAAACAACTAGAGAAATTGAGTAATAAGGGATTTATTTTCACTAGTGTTTCTCAATGGGTATCCCCTATCCTTTTTGTTAACGAGAAATATGGATCTATGAGGTTATGTATCGACTTCAGAGAGATCAATTCTATAACAATAATGAACAAGTATCCCTTACTTCTCGTTGATGATTTATTAAACCAACATCAGGGAGCTCAATAATTTTCAAAGATTGACCTTCGATCTGGATACCATCAGTTTTGTGTGAAGAAGGAATACATTCCGAAGACAGCATTTCAAACCAGGTACGGGCATTGCAAGTTTACAGAAATTCCTTTTCGATTGACTAATGCACCCTATGTCTTCATGGATCTAATGAAAAGAGTTTTCAAGTAATATCTTGATTCTTATGTAGTGTTTTTCATTGATTATATCTTGTTATGCTACAAAAGCAATGAAGATCATGAAAATAACTTGTGCATTATCCTGAACACTCTTAGAATAAATGAATTATATGGGATGTTTAGCAAGTGTGAATTCTGGCTTCAAGAGATTTCTTTTCATGGACATATTGTCTCTATGGATGGAATCTTCGTTGATCCTTCTATGAAAAGAGAAATCTAAGAAGGGAAAGCACTAATGAGTATAACTGAGGTATGTAGTTTTATTGGTTTAGTAGGTTATTATCGACGCTTCTTCCAGAATTATGCTCGGTTGGCTAACCCATTAACAAAGCTCACAAGTAAAGGGGTTAAATTTGTTTGGGCAATAGAGTGTGAAGAATGTTTTGAAGAACTGAAAAGAATATCATTCAATGCTCTTTTATTGACTCTACCATTGGGGAATGATGGGTTTGTTATTTATAGTGGTTCTTCAATGAAAGGACTTGGTAGTGTATTTATATAGAATGATAGGGTTATTGGCCTATACATCACAACAACTAAAAATTCATGAGCAAAACTATCCTACTCAGGATCTTGAGTTAGAAGCTGTAATATTTGCTTTGAAGATATGGAGACACAATCAATATGGTTAAAAATATGGGATTTATACTGATCACAATAGATTGAAGGATATTTTCTCACAGAAATAACTCAACATGAGGAAAAACAGATGGCTTGAACTACTCAAGGATTATGATTGCACGATACACTATGACCCGGGGAAGGAAAATAATTTGGCAGATGCTTTGAGTAGAAATTATCATGGTGTTTTGAACAAGATGATAGCTGAAAGGGATCCTATTTTCGTGGATCTAGTAATGATGGATATGGGAATCACCATGGATGGTGAAACATCAATACTTTTTCAAATGGTTTCCAACCCATCTTTACATGAAAGGATAAAGAGTTCTCAGACTGAAGATAAATAGTTTCGTAAGAATATTAAAGCTGTAAATGATGGGAGATTGAGAGACATTGTGTATGAAGATGGAATTTCGAAATTTGGGATGCAGCTTTGTGTTCCCAATATACCTGATCTAAAAATAGAATTGTTGGACGATTCTCATAGTTCCAATTTCTCTATACACCCTGGGAGCACCAATATGTAAAGATATTTGAAGGAATATTTTTGGTGGGACAACATGAAGAGGGATATTGCTGATTTTGTGTCAAGATTTATGATTTGTCAATAATTGAAAGCTTGAAGGCAACAGCTTGGAAGAGTGATGCAAACTCTTCTCATACCTGAGTGGAAATGGGATAATATTGCGACGGAATTTGTCATGGGACTACCAAAGACTCCTAGAAGGAATGATGCAATATGGTTAATTGTCGATCATCTTACCAAATCAACACATTTTCATGCTATAAGGGAAGATTTACCACTTGAATGTTTAGAAATAATATATATTAATGATATTGTGAGACTTTATAGAGTACCCCTATCGATTGTTTCTGATCATGATCCATATTTTACATCAAGATTCTAGAATAGTCTTTAGAAATCCATGGATACTGAACTACGTTTGAGCACTGCCCACCACCCCCAAACTGATTGACAATTAGAACGGACTATTCAAACCATAGAATACATGTTGAGATCATGATCACTTGACATTCAAGGTATGTGGGATCAATATTTACCCCTATTATAATTTTATTATCAAAATAGCTTCCATTCAAGTTTTCGGATTGCACCATATGAAGCGTTATATGGAAAGAGAAGTTGCACACCAACCTATTGCGATGATGTTGGCAAAATAAAACTCGTAGGCCCAAAACTTGTAGAGGAAACGATGTAAAAGGTGGAGGTAATCCAAAACCACATCAATGAAGCTCAAAGTAGAAAGAAGAGCTATGCCGATAACCGAATGAATGATTTGAAATTTCAGGTAGGAGATCATGTTTTCATGAAGGTATCTCCATCGAAGGGTGTTATACATTTCGGTAGGAATGGAAAATTAAGTCCTAGTTACATCAAACCTTTCAAAATTCTATAATGAATTGGGGTTGTAGCTTACTGTTTGGTAATACTGCCAAGTCTCTCCAAAGTTCACGATGTGTTCCACGTATCACTGTTGAGAAAATACATGTCCGGCCTAACGCATGTACAAACCTATGAGGAATTAGAAATGGAACCCTATCTATGTTATTTCTAAGAGCCTCTCAAGATTCTTGATATAGGAGAAAAAGTCATGAGAAACTAGACGACTCGTCTGGTAAAAGTTCTATAGAGAAACCATAAGATGGAAGAGGCAACGTAGGAAACCAAGGAACATATAACAAAGAACCACCCGAGTCTTTTCATGCATTAATATTCTAGAAAATTTTAGGAAGAAATTATATTAATGAGGGGAGAATGTAACACCTCAAGCTTCCATGGTACTCTTCTCTTTGAATAATACAGTAGCGTGTGTTATACTCCTTCGAGTTCTAACACACCACAACCAATCAAACTAGCCATTATGAATAGTAATACCCACTTTTTGAAATTTTATAAATTTTAACTTTCAAAATGGACTTCATTTTTTGATTCGGAATATCGAAATTAGCTTAGAGTGAATTTTTGGTATTTTTCTGAAAACTATAAATTTTTTATGAATAGTGAAAAAATATTGAGTTACAGTTTAAAACAGAATTTTTATTTAAATAATTATTTATGTAAATTTATTTTAAGTGAAAATAGACACATAATACCTATATTAGTTCAATGTAATTAATTAGAGTCAATTTATAAAAATTTTAGATATATAAAAATGTTAATGATCTTTTCACCGTCTTTTACCCACCACCTAGGAGAATTTTAAAATTCACATTAAACATAATTTTACCATTTCTGTGAGTGGAATTTCGAAAATCTGAGAGACACAGTTAATATCAAGGAATAAAATGTGGTTCAATAAGATAAAAATAATTTTTAGTGAATAGTAACTTTGAACTTTTATTTACCACGATTAAAATTAAATAGGGTAATTAAGGGTAAAAATGATATTATTATTACCCTAAAACTTGTCAAAATTATATTTTCAACGTATAATTAGACCCAAAACAATATTAGAAATTAAATATGAACCTCTTTGGTTCACATAGATTAGATTAGGACATTTATTATTATTTAATTCCAAGATGATTTAAAAGTGTTAAAATCAATGTTTAATAACTAATATATTTTTAATATAGGTTTATACATAAGATAAATTAGATTATAAATATTCATTAGAAATATATAACTATTTCCTACATAATGGTATTTTATTTATAATTTTTAGACATTAAATAATTTAATTTATTTATGACACAATGGTGATGGAGTAATTACATGATTAATGAAATAATAAAATAATTGATATTATAAATATCCCAATAAATGTAATGTGGGACTTTTTATTAATTACAATAATTTTACAGATTAATATGACATATTAGGGTTGTTTATATGAATTTTTTTCAAAGTAATAATGCTATTATGAATTTGAAAAAAAATAAATATCAAATAGTGTCAAAATTGACATAAAATTGTTTTCAAAACAAATATTATATTATTAATTTATATAATGATATTAAAAATTGATGGATAGTTAAAAAGTATAATATAATAATATCTATGACATTAATGAACCAATTGGGGATCTATTGATAGTTTATAGTAAGTTTATTAACAATATAGTGTAAGAATACAACAAGACACGGTAAAAGTTAAATTATTTAACTTAGAGTTAAATCTAAATGATAAGGTTAAAATGGAAATATAAAATTGTCTAAATCATGTTTTATGAGATTATTTTGACACATCCCCGCTCTATACTCGAAATAAGTCACTTTTTATCCTTTATAAACTGACCATTAATTTATTATAAAATAATATTTTATGTTTTTTCTAAGGTGCCCCTCACCCCTTTTATAAAAGGGCCCTCCCCCTTCTCTCTAATTCACACTTACAAAGCCATTTTTTGGCATACCATGGCCAAAATACCCTCTCAACTTCCCTCACATCATCCTAGAAGCCTTCCTTTAGTCATAAAGCCAACCTACGGAGTCCTTTTGATCAAATCAGAAGGAAGAACCCGAAGAAGAGATAAATCTCTCACCACCTCTTTCAAGTTCCTTTCTTCTTCCACTTCCTTTTCTTTGTTGTGTCCATTATAAAATAATAACTACAATATATTTTATATAATTTTTTGTTATTATAAACAATTTATAACCAAATTCATTATTCTAACCATCCTTTGAATGACATGTCACCATACGTGCGTACATATAGCTTACCGTCTCTACGTCATTGTGTAATTGTTATTCAATAAATTATTATTTATATGGGTATAATAATGATGTGTAATTGAGGTAAAAAATAAATATAACATGATAAGGATTCTTTATATATGATATACCATCCAATTATATATTACTTTAATATCAAAATAATGATATTGTTTCTCATGCGTACATACAGATTACCATCTCCACGAACGCGATGAGATTCATTCCCCATCATATCCATTTAAGACTACTTTTCATTAGATGATTAAAAATAATGTTTAAAGACTTGATATCATTCTGGATATTAATAATAGACAGCACATCCGTAACAAATATGACTCACATAACAAAGAATATAATAGAAAATGAATCCGTTAACACCCAAAACTATTATAATACTAAGATATTATTAACAAAGAAATGTTAAAAGATCATATATGATATAATATTAATGAATATGATTCTTTTATAATTTAATGAAACTTATTTCACCATTATATATGAGGTTAACCTACCCTCAACTAAGGAAAATTATAAGGTAAGGGTGCATTTCACAATCTCTTCATTATCCGAGGTTGTTTATACGTAATTATCTACTAGGACCTCTTTCTCATCCACATCCATGTATCTTAAAAATTTATTTCAATACATACTTAATATTTTATATAATATAGGTTAAAGTCATTTATACACATGTTTGACTTTTTATAAGATGTTTATAAAGGAATCCTTCTGTAATTTTCCAAACAAGGACCTTTTTAACCTTTTCGACAAAATGAAGGTAAGAATGTTTCTTTGACTTATACGGTTGGTGCATATATTTTCCACCATTATAAAATCATCGAAGTGTCCCTTAAAATATTATAGGAATATTTTTAAAGTAAACGTTTTATTCTATAATTATTTGAATTTTAAATGTTTTTAAAAAGAGAGATATTTCTCTCAAATAGTTTTGATTTCATCTATGTCAACATCCTTTGATAGATTTTAAGCTTATTTGAAGATGATTTATTATGATAAAAACTTCTATATTGTATTGATGGTTTTGTTTTATGTTTTACTATGGATGTGTTCTATTTATACCATTCATGGTTTATGAATAACATATTGACATTTTGTATGCTAGTATTAATAAGAATGTTTATGTTATGTTTAAACCTGTTCATATGAGGAATGCATTGGACCTAGTAAGTGATGGGTGGAGACCAATATAGCTCCTCGATGCATTGGTAGTTCTCATGAGACAAACTAGTGTCTTGGCACAAGTCCTTGACAAAATCATATTTGTAGTTTTGGCACAAGGCCTTGTCTATGTGGTTTTGATTGTCAGGCATTATGCATTCCATCATTATGAATGTAGTTATTGATATTGCATGTGATTATTTTACTAGTAGAATATTCATGTGAATAAGTAAATGGAATTATTTCATTTTAATTTTGCATATTATGGTGAGGTTGAAGTTTAAAAGTCTTTTGTTTTAGTTATACATTGCCTTAAATGTTAATGCTTATTTATGAATGTTTCCGCTATATTGTTATCCTTATTGACCATATGAGATCACCTCTTTATATGTTTTATTTTTCCAAGGATGTGAAGATTTATTTTATGACTGACCTGTAGGGATAGTCTGAGGGGATATGAGTGTATACTATGGATACTATGTAGTTTTAATTTTTTACTTTATCATATAATGTAAGACCTATAAATGTATCTAGTGTTTCCAAGGCTACTAAACTAATCAGTCTTTCGAGACTTGATTTTTTTTATCATGCAAATGTTATGTAATAATGCACCAACTCTGGATAACTGGGGTCAAGGCGTTACAAAATGTATCATAATTATACCTTCTCAAGATAATGAGAAGTAGGGGATCTTAAAATTGTATCGATTTTGTTTGGTCCAAATATTTTTTAAGACAAATGGTGATGTTAGTCTTGGAGTTGAATAAATTCATTTTCATTCCATAGGTAGGAATATTATAAAGTATTAGGATTATCAGAACTTTAAATCTAGGGAATGAAATGTAAAAATCCAGAAATTCTATGATAATTTTTTTCTTAAATTCATGGTATTTTTACGAGTCTGTGATATCTGACGAAACGCAACTCTGAGGCCCCAAGGGCCCGGAATGATCTGTTAATGTTTTTGTTAAGCTCAAGTTAACGCGCTTAAGCAGTTTTCATGAAAAAGTGGAATAACTCTTAAATGATAACTTGGACCAAAATATGAGTGCATCGTTACGCTCAGGATGGCGGGTTTACCCTTGTAGTGACTTAAGATTAGTCAGCACGGGCCTCCTGTGAGGAAACCCAATAATGGAATAATCATAAATAATATAACAATATAAGTTATTTTATTTTTAAAATGCTTATAGCTCACAAACAGTAAATCGGATTGAAAATCTGAGACCACCACTGAACTCGTGATTGTATGCTTTCTTTAAGAAGATACTAACTTTGGCCAGTATAGGCCACCAAAGAAAGTTAGTTTTTGGCCGCAAATAAAATAATTAAGTAACAATTATTTTATTGTAAAATTCATAACTACTATACGGTAACTCGTATTAAAAATATGTGAGTACCTTTGGGTTTATTGGGTCGTGTTTCACCTAGGAAAGGCATAAACTTGACTGTATTGAGTCGAGGGTTACTTGTAATAATTTTCTGAACTTTATTTTAGGTACGTTCATTAAACAGGTGAGCGGCGTTTTGTAACATTTGAACCGGTGCTCGGAACTGAATTTTGAGGTCACTGTTGAACTCAATACGTCGGCGATTTCTTAGTGAGACTTTCACCGCGGTTGCATTATAATGAGAATTGATGTTATATTTTGGGGGTTTTTAATTATGTTAAAAAAAAATAAGAGTCAGCTTACTTTTATTTGGGTGGTTAAAACCTCTAAGTGGTGGTTGGGGGTGGGGGCTAACACACATTAACCTCCCATGAGAGGTCATGGTGGTGGGGACCACATGATCATAACATCCCTTGGGAGGGTAATTTAGGTGGGTCCCACAAAAACTTCTTAACCCCCCTTTAACTCCTTGGAACCCCCAATTAAGTGGGGAGCCTCTTCACCTTCTCCTCATTAAAGTGCCAACTCCTTCACTTAATTAATTGGATCATTTTGAATTCTTTTGAATTCATGCCAACAATAAAATAATAGAAAAAGATATTATTTCATTTTGGTTGGAAACTCTCTTTTGGTGGAGCCTTTGGGGAAAACATGAAAGAATTGAGAGAACTACATCCTCTCTACAAAGAACACCAAGAACGCCCCTCCCCATCGAAGAATGACGAACACCATCTTTTTACTTCGTCAACCAAGGAAATAAATGGAAGCACCACTTCCCATGAAGTATGCCGACGACGTCATCTCGACTCGTTTTCTTCGAGCTCTTTCACCTTCAACATTGACTGAACGATGTCCACCTTCGACGACTCCGTCATCGATCACCAAACTTGAGTTAGGGTAATTTTGAGTTGATTTTATACTCATTATACATCGTTGAGTTTGTGAATGTGAATTGTCGAATGATGACACCACAACGAGGAGGGCTCAGACCACACAAACACTACCCGACCCTCCCCCTTTTTATTGTTCTTGTTTGTTGACGACGGTGGCAGCGCAACGACAATGTCGGAAGACCGGACCACAACAAAGCTATGCGACCGTCATCGGGACGGCCGCGAAGAAAACCAGTGGTGTAAGGGCCACCAGGTCGCCGGAGGGGCGCGACGTTGTCGAGCCACGCCGGAAGAAGGGGCCCAGGCTAGGAGGGTCGTGACAGTCGGATGATGAGCATGGATCCGTCGCGCCGTGTGGAGAAGCTAGATGTCGTGTCTAGGCCGGGAAGTGGTGGTGGTGGCACATCGTTGTCGCGCCATGTAGAGGCCAGTAGAACCATGGCGCCGTCGCGCAGCGGTGGAGGAACCAGGGGCAGCCGGCTGAGCTGGCCGCCGGTGCGCACAGTAGGCGGGACACTTTCGGTTTAGCGGGGATGATGCCATGCGCTAGCCATTTTGATAGATAGTGGGTGTAACCCCCCCCCCCATGTATGGTCATCCGGCCACGTGAGGCAGCTAGTCGGCCTCCCTCGACCGAGCCGCCCTCGACGCAGACTACTCGGGTCGGGCTGCATTTTCGGGTCGGGCCGCCCCCTCAGGCCTGGCCACTTCCTTGCAAAAGATCGGACCAGCGGACTAGGATAGACCCTCGTCCGGACTGGGTTGGTCTGACTGGGTTACACCGGACGTAAACCCGTTTGGACAGTTTACACCTTTTCGCCCCTATCATGGGCTACAAGTGTCTGTTTGACGAACCGCATGTGGCGATGGAAGGATTAGAGCGATACGGTTCTTTTGGAATACCCCACATGAGATTTGGAAACTGTTGGAGTACAGTCGAGTTGGTTTGAACCTAAAAACCAATCGTGCCCCTAGGACGGAACTGCCAATAACTCACAGATCAGTCATCCGATTGACGCACTGTCTGTCGCATTGGAACCCTTATGACATAGAGGACCTTTGATTTACTCCTTTGTGGAGTTTAGTGGTGTTATAGGTATGAAAGTTATCTCGAGGTAATATTCTATGGAACTCGAGCGCACCAAGTGCGATGAATCTAGTGGCTGATAGTGAGGCGGAGGTTGGAGACAGATCATACGAAGGTCAGCGCTCAGCGATCCTATGTGGGTTAGTGCATACTAATCCTATATAGGTCTGATCTTGTGTGGTTCATCACTCAACAATATTGTTTGGTTCAGTGCATACCGACCCTATGTGGGTCATTACGGGAGTTAGTTCTTATCGATCCTGTGTGGGTCAGACTTCGTATGGTCAGAAGTAGTGCCTCTTGATAGAGTAAGATGATCTAGCTTCATGACTAATCATTTGTACTTCTATAATTCACTAAAATCCTAGTTTGAACTTAGTCAATGACTTTAGTGTTTTCCTCATGATTGAGATGGGTTACTAAATAACTTAGGTATATGTATGGGCATATACCTATGTTAAGGTTGTCCATTGACTCTGTACTTTGCGGATATCCTTGTTGGAATTTGTGAGACCTTGAGGGTCTCGGGGTCTCTACTGAGTATAGTTATACTCACCCCATTCCGAGCTATGCCCGAACCTCGTTGTGTTGGTTGTAGATGACGGACAGTGCTAATTGGGGTAGAGAGTAGAAGAACTAGACAGTACCCAGAGGTGGACTACTCGGTGAGACGTACCCGGTGCGGACAGACGGACAAGGGTGCTGAGGAGACCATTTGTACCCACCCTTCATGTGGGAATGTCGGAGGATGACCCAGTAGCTGATTTACTTCCTTTCTTCAGTTATACTAGAATTTTAATTTTATTGTACTTTACTGTTGGTCTTGTATTTCTGGCCCCTTTACTTTCAGCACACTTTTTTTATACAGTTTTATCTAGCGTTTTACTATCAGTTTCCTACTATGTTGTGTTTTTTTCTATTATAAATGCAATGTCTTACCAATTTAGGGATCTTTGCCTTTGGTGCTAGTCGCCAGCCCCTAGACTATGGAAGGCAGGCTTGGGGTAGTCACGATACGGGCCCTGGGGGACGGGTCATGACAAATTGGTTTCAGAGGATTCGGTTCTACCGCAAAACTTCGGGCTCTGATCTTTTTGGTGAAGCAATAGTGTTAAGTGTATTGAGTAAAGTTATCAGTTCAAGGAATCTAGTGTTTGTGCGGCGGCTGACGAATCCATACACCAGGACCAGACTTCTATTTTCTTACTTGGTGAACGAAAACATTGATTTTGTGTGTTTTTTCAAAATTTTTCATTAAGTAAACTCAACCAGGTCAGCTCACCAGGTATAATCATTTGACAGTGTCACATCTGTAAAGGATTCCTCCACACAGATAACCAGTTAGAGCTCCAAGAGAGCACATGATGATGGACCATCGAGAGACGAGGCTCTAGTGTAGGGCCCTCTTACTATATTGTCACATTTGGGTGGTGTACTAGGAGCACCACCACTTTTTGGGAAGCAGATGCCACTATCCACACTAGCAGAAGATGCACACTGACTAAGCGTGTTGTATGAGTTCCAGCGGTAGAGGCCTCTGAGCTTACCAGGTGAGACAGATTCCCCTGTAGTATAGGACTGAATGGAGGTGATTGCTAGAGTTATCCTCCAAGTTGAGAAACCAGGAGAGAAGATGGTGATCTTAGATACTAGTGTTTCCCATTGAGTGACCATGAGCTGAACCGCATAGTGATGAGGATTTGGTATGTGGATAGTTTCCTGAGATTGTACCTTCAGGTAGTATGTCAGCTATATCACTTCCTGTTGGTCGGGAGTTTCAGCCTGCGGTACCGATAGATAAAACATGTAGGCTTAGTGCCTTACACATGTTTCATCATGAGATACCCCATAGGTTCTGAGGTGAGCCCGACTTATAGGCGGATGAGGACTGACCTGAGGAGGTGGCTGAGATTTCTCTATAACTTCTACAGCTTTGACATGACGACATGTAAGTAACTGATTATTCATCAAGGCATATCTATCATTCTTGGAACATGATGAATACGATAAGATCACTGCTTCCGAGCATGGACCTCCGAGTGAGGTGTGTTTTGGGACATCTGAGTCAGAAATTTTTCTTCTGCACATTTCTTCCTATGTTAGGATGCAAGAGATATACTTTGAGGTTGAATGTTCTTTTGCTGAGCGGATACATCCAGTGACTGTTAGTAGTGGGAAATTAGGAAACTAGCACCAGTCTCAGTGACATGGGCGTGTAAACTATTTCCGAAATAGGAAGTGTAAGGACAGAATAATCTACAGAGCTACAGACGTGGAAGTAGAGCTAGAAGCACAGCATGAGGTGGTGTACATTTCGATATGTTACAACTGCTCCTTTATTTGGTGGATCCCACCAGGCTCAGGGAGCTGGAAGGCAGGGGAAGAGAGTAGCTACATGTGGTCAAGGAGTGTGACCCAATGTCTCTAGGAATTATTAGAGGTACGGACTATGTCTACTTCTAGCTGTTGTATCAATAGACATAGGTACGAATCATTCCTTCCTTCCACAAATCTTGTCCCAGAACTTGAGTTTCTGGTTAAATCATTGACTTGACCCTCATGTTTGAGATACCATTGGGAGGATACTTGATAATCACACTTATGCCGACGGTGTTATCTGAACCTAGAGGAGAGAGTTTCAGTTGTAACCTCTTGGTGGAAACGTCGAGGCCTTACAACGTTAATTTGGGTATGGACTGGGAAACCAAAGGTCATACATAGATTTAATGAATTAGGAAAAAAGGTTGTGGTTTATCTAAAATGTTAGGATGATGTTTTCCTTAGTTGGAGAAAAAGGGAACCCAGGTAGCACATATCAAACTCATTCATAAGAGGGTGCGGCTGATCACTCTTGAGTCGGCCATCCTTACCCTCGTAGCAGCAGGAGTTTTGAGATTTCAGTTCCAAACATGAGTGACAGAACATGGGGACATATTTTCAAAATATGTTTCCAGGATTACAACCAATGGGGGAGGGAATTCTGCTTTCGCTGGATACTACGGGTGGTTCATTGTAGATATCACCAGAGTTGCAACACACCTATCAGCCTTGACAAAAAAGGGGCAACCCTTCGTGTGATTGGAGAGATTCCAGCAAAGCATTCAAGAGCTGAGGTAGAGGCTCACTAGTTCTCCATATTGAGGCTTACAGAAGAAGGCATAGGGTATGTAGTTTACTACGACGCATTAGGGACCAGACTCGGATGTTTCCCGATGCAGGAGTGAGAAGTGAGCGCATATTCTTCTCGAAGACCAAAAAAGCACGAGCATAACTATGCTACAAATGATCTATAGTTAGTAGTAGTGTTTTTCACTTTGAAGATGTCATGACACTATCTGATTGGAGAACGTTTTACCGTGTACTCTGATCACAAGAGTCTCAGGTATATCTTCTCTCAGAAGGACCTGAACCGGAGACAACAATGAGGGCTTGAGTTTCTCTAAGACTATTAATTCGAGATAGTCTATACTCCCAGGAAGGGAAGCATTGTTTTAGATGTGCTCAGTAGGAGGACAGGTATACATGTGCTAGGAGAGGCGATAGAGAAGTTGGTTGCTTTACAGTTATCCTTTGTGGATAGTGATGGAGCAGCATTCCTGCAGTCTTTTATGGTGACTCCCCCACTTCGTCAGCGAGTCAGGGAGGAACAACATGGGGATGCTGACTGCGAGACACGACGTGATCAAATATCCACAGGACATGCACCTGATTGATTTTATGAAGGTGGGGAGCACGTCATCTTCTTCAGAAGATGTACCATGGTACAAGTAGCACTTCAAAAGGAAGTGTTGAGGGAGTTCCACACATCCCCTCTTGCGGTACATCCAGGTGTTTCGAAGATGTACCAGGACCTTCGACAACAGCATTGTAGGCCAGGTATGAAGAAGGTGGTAGCAAAATTTTTCTCTCGATGCCTAACTTGTTAGCAAGTGAAGTTTGATCACTTTGTACTAGCTCGCTTTGTTCCACTATTAGAGGTCCTAGTGTGTATGTGGGATGGGATATCCATGGACTTCATTACGAGTCTTCCATGTACATCCAGGAGTCACAATTTGATTTTGGTGATTATTGACCGACTCACCGAGTCGGCCCACTTCCTACTGATCAGAGAGCAGGGATATGTTGAGAGCTTGGGAAGCCTCTATGTGCAAGAGGTAGTGTGTTTTCATGGAGTAACTTCTTCTATCATCTCCGACCCTGACACATGGTTTACTTCCCGGTTATGGAATGGGGTGTTAGATGCTTTCAGGATACAAATTCACTTGAGAACTACCTTCCATCCTCAGTCAGATGGCCAGACTCAGCGGGCCATTTATACCCTTGAGGACATGATACGTGCTTGTGTCCTCGACTTCGGTGGCAACTGATAGGACCACATTCCTATGATGGATATTGCATACAACAACATCTATCACTCCACCATCGGTATGATACATTTTGAGTCCTTGTATGGTCGACCTCACAGATCATCACTATGCTAGACTGACCCAGGGGAGCTAGCACTACTGGGACCAGAGACGGTATGGGCTACCACAGAGAAGGTGCAAATCATGCAGGAGCGTATGAAGACTGCACAGAGCACACAAAAGTTGTATGCTGACAGGAGATGAAGACCTCTAGAGTTCATGGATGGTGACCACGTCTTTTTATGGGTTTCACCTCGACGAGGTATATGGATATTTGGACAAAGAGGCAAGTTATATTCGAGGTTCAATAGACCTTTCCAGGTCCTCAGCAGAGTAGGCGAGTTGGATTATTGCATGGATCTTCCTCCTCAGTTGCATAGGTTGCACGAAGTCTTCCACATATTCCAGGTGAGGAGATACGTGCATGACCCTTCCAACATCATCGACCATGGTGAGTTGGACGTTGACAATGGGGAAACATTTACGGAGGTTCTAGTATATATTGAGGATCTACAAGAGTGGGTCCTTCATGGACGGTTGATACCTCTAGTGCATGTTTTCTAGAAGCATGGGAACCTCAATGAGATCACATGGGGAGTGGGTGGCTCAGATGTGTGCTCAGTACCCCCACTTGTTCCCTTATTTGTGAGTTGTAGCTTATGGAGACGTAAAGCACTGGGGTGGGGAGAATGTAAATACCTAGAAATTCCAAGGACATCTTTTTCATAAATTTATTGGATTTATACGAGTCTGGTAAATCTACCGGCGGGTGATTCCGAGGCCCAGAGTGCCCAGAATGATCTGTCGATGTTTTTGTTATGCTTAAGTTAACGCGCGTAAACAGTTTTCTTGAAAAAGTGAAATAACTCTTAAATAGTAACTTGGATCAGAAATCCAAGGGCACCATTATGCTCAGGATAGCAAGTTTACCCTTGTCGTGATTTAAGATTAGTCGGTGTGGGCCTCTAGTGAGGAAACCCAAAAATGGAATAATCATAAATAAAATAATTAAATTTATTTATTTATTTTTCAAATGCTTATAAATCACAAACGGTAACTCAAATTAAAAATCCAAGACCATCGTTGAAGTCGTGGGCGAGTGATTTGTTTAAGAAGATACTAACTTTGGCCATCGGGAGCCACTAGAGAAATTTAGTTTTTGGCCACAAATAAAAAATTTATGTGAATATTATTTTATTGTAAAGTTCATAACTTCTAAACGGTAACTCAGATTGAAAATCCGAAAGTACCATTGGGTTAGATGGGTCGTGTTTCAACTAGGAAGAGCCTAACCCTGACCGCAATGAGACGAGGGTGACTGATAATATTTTTCTGAACATTTTTTTCGGGTACGTACGGTAAACGTGCGAGCGGAATTTCCTAACTTTTGAACTGGTTCTCGGAACTGAAATCTGAGGGCACCGTTGAACTCCCAACGTCGGTGATTTCCTAGTGAGACATTCACCGCAGTTGCGTTCTAACAAGAATGGATGTTAGATTTTGGGGGTTTTTAATTAAGTTAAACAAAAATTAGAGTTATCTTATTTTTATTTGGGTGCTTAAAACCTCCAAGTAGAGGTTGGGGGTGGGGGCTACCACACCTTAACCTCCCATGAGAGGTTATGGTGGTGGGGCCCACTCGAGCATAACCTCCCTTGGGGGGATAATTAATGTGGGGACGATACGAACTTCTTAACCCCCCGTTAACCCCTTGGAACCCACAATTAAGTGGGGATCCTCATCACCTTCCCCTCATAAAGTGCCAACTCATTCACATAATTAATTGGCACATTTTGAATTCTTTTGAATTCATGCCAATAATAAAATAATAGACAAAGATTTTATTTTATTTTTCTTGGAAACTCTCTTTTCGTGGAGTCTTGGGGAAACTTGGAAGAATTGAGAGAACTACATCTTATCCATGAAGAACAAGAAGAACGCCCCTCACCACTGAAGAACGATGAACACCATATTCTTCCTTCTTCCACCGGGGTAATAAAGGGAATCACATCCACCCATGAAGTACACCGACGACGTCATCTTGGATCGTCTTCTCTAAGCTCTTCCTCCTCCGACATTGAAGAAATAACTTCCACCTTCCGCAACTCCGTCATCGATCACCGAAGTCGAGGTAGGGGAATTTTGAGTTGATTTTATACCAGTTCTAAGTCATTGAAATTGTGAATGTGAACTGCCGAATGATGACACCATAACAAGGAGGGCTCGGATCGCAAGAACATGGCCCAACCCTCCCCATTTTTATTGTTCTTGTTTGTTGATGACGGAGGCAGCACCGAAAGACCATACCACGATAGAGCAATGAGACCGGCATCGGGCTGGCCGCGAAGAAAACTGGAGGGGCAAGGGCCACCGGGTCATCAGAGGGGCGCAGCGCCATCGTGCCACCCCTAAAGAAGAGGCCATCGTACCACTCAGTTGGTCGCCCCTACGTGCTTTATGCGGGACCCTTCCGGTCCCGCGGTTACTAGGTCAGCGCCATACGCCGGCCATTTCGGAAGACAAGGGGTTGTAACCCCCCCCCCCCTCCACCCCCCCATGTGTGGCCGGCTAGCCACATGAACCTGTCGGTTAGCCGGGCCACCGTTGTCCTGGACCACTCAGGTTGGGATGCACCCTTGGGCATGGCCTCTTCCTCGGACTGGATTAGACCCGCAAACTGGTTCAGACCAGACCTGGACCCATTTAGCCAGGTTACACCATTTAACCCCTATCTTGGGCTACGAGTGTCTGTTTGAAAATCCGCCTATGGGGATGGAAGGCTCAGAGCGATATGGTTCTTTTGGCATACCCCACATGAGTTTTGGACACAGATGGAGTATGTTCGGGTTGATTTGAACCTAAAAACCAACCGGGCCCCTGGGACGGAAATGCCAATAACTCACAGACTGGGCGTCCGATTGACCCATCGTCTGACATGTTGGAACCCATACGACATGGCGGTCCTTTTGGTTACTCCTTTATGGAGTTTAGTGGCAGTCGAGGTACGACCGATATCTCAAGGGAAGATTCTATGGAACTCGAGCACACCGGGTGCAAGGAATCCAGTGGCTGATAGTGAGGTGGAGGTTGGAGACAGATCATACGGAGGTCAACGCTCCGCAATCCTGTGTGGGTCAACACATACTGATCCTATGTGGGTTAGATCCTGTGTGGGTCAGTGCTCAATGATCTTATGTGGGTCGATGCATACCGATCCTGTGTGGGTCAGATCTTGTGTGGGTCGTTGTAGGGGTTAGTTCTTTTCGATCCTATGTGGGTTAGACTTTGTATGGTCAGAAGTAGTGGCTCTTGACAGAATAAGATGATCTAGCATCGCGAAAAATCATCTGTACTTCTATACTTCACTAAAATCTTGTATTGAGCTAAGTCAATGACTTTCATGTTTTCCTCATGATTGAGAAGGGTTACTAAATAACATAGGTATATGTATAGGCATATACCAAAGTAAGGGTTATCCGTTGACTCCATACATTTTGGATATACTTGTTGGATTTTGTGAGACCTTGAGGGTCTCGGGGTCCCTATTGAGTATCGTTATACTCACACCTGCACGGGTTATGCCCGCACCTAGTTGTGTTGGTTGTAGATGACAGACAGCATTGATTGGGGTAGAGAGTAGCAGAACTGGATGGTACCCGGAGGTGGACCACTTGGCGAGACCTACACGAAGCGGGCGGATGGACTTGGTTGCTGAGGAGGTCATCTATACCCAACCATTAGTTGGGAATACCAGAGGATGACCCAGTAGCTGCTTTACTTCCTTTCTTTAGTTGTACTAACATTTCAGTTGTATTGTACTGTACTATTTGGATTGTATTTCAGGCCCCTTTACTTTTAGAAAACTATTTTGTATATAGTTTTACTTAGAGTTTTACTTCTATTTGCATAATCTTTTTTGTTTGTTTCCTATTATAAAGGAAATGCCTTCCAAATTTTGGAATTTTTTCCTTTGGTGCTAGTCGCCAGCCCTTGGCCTATGGAAGGCAGGCTTGGGGTAGTCATAATACAGGCCCCAAGGGATGGGTCATGACATTAAATGACATAGATAACATTTTTAAGTTGATCTTTATGTAAAAAGGGATTTGGGTACATATGTTTTTTAAATAAACTTATAGGATCCTTAAATCTCATTGTCAAGTGTTTATCCACTGAGATGAGCATTACATGAATTAGAGTAATTAATTCCCACCAGTTGAGCACATATTAGATTGACTAATGATTTATGATTTTGTGCAAAAATATTTATTTCAAAAAAATTGTGGAACTCTTTTTCAAATGAAAGATTTTGGAAACGAGCATGGTTGTTGTATTTTTAAAAATAGTTTGATTTTCAAAATCTTGTTAGAAATTTTTAAAACAATGATTAACATGGAAAGGGGCTGATTTTGGAAAAAAAATTGTGATAGTTTATGTGATAGGATTTGAAGCTCTAAGTATTTAGTCTCTTGATATTGAGACTTATGACATTTTTTGTTGTTAAAAAATGAAACCCTATAAGCATTCTAGAAACCAACTAGATGATGCTATAGGGAACATGGTTGCACCTAAGCCACATGTGAACCAATAAACAGATCCGAGTATCATCCAATAATTTCAAGGTATGAACATATGTAACCAGAAGGATTAGCTATGACCAGTGGATCACTATATATAGTCCAAAAATAGAATCCAAACTTCTTATAGGGCGATTCTGAACTGAAAAGATAAAAGGAATGGATGAATATGATGAATCATATCCTTTATTTCATTGGTACACCATCAGATCTAAAATTACAATTTGTGATGTATATTCTCAAGGATCTTGAAAGACAATGGTGGGAACTAGCCATGTAGGCTAAAGAGGATCAGGGACTTAGTTTTAAGGATATTAAGGAATTGATCAACATTCAATTCTATCCTCACACATTCAAGATCAATAGAATGAAAGACATCATCATCCAGAAACAGAAAAAAATCTCTCTACCATTGAGTATGTAGATAAATTCATAAATTTAGTTCAATTTTCACCTAAAGATTCTTATAGTGCGTTCTTTAATGAAAAAATAATTGAATCTAGGCTAAGGATGTAGATTATCTCGAAGATTATTATACTTTTTATTACCAAATATACAGATATGGTCAATAGAGTAATGATTGATAAAAAGTAAATCTAAAGAGCTATGGGAGGAGTATGTTTGATGATACCCATGGGAACAGGTGGTAACTCTAATGATGGAATAATGTTGAAGAGGGACACATAATTTTAGGGTGAAAGTGAGGATCAAAATCATATATTAAGATCAAAGATTGATTCTATGAGACCCAAGACAAAAGATGGATGTTTCCAATCTAGTTTTTTGACCTCATCAAATGAAATTGTAGAAAACCACCATGAGCATACCATAATTGCAGCAATATGGGACATCATAAGTTCTATTATCACAGTAATATGATCCCAGGTGGTCGAGAAACTTCATAGGCCTCACAATCACCATTTTATTCAACGGGAAAAGGACATTAGAATTTGTCGATTTAGTATAGAAGTCCAAGCCATAGTGATTTTAGGAATATCACAACACCTTTTGAAGGGAAAGATCAGAAAGGAAACAAGGAGAAGAGTGCAGTAAGGAATAAATTATATGGATATAAGTATGTGGTTATGGATGATCAGGCTGTAACATCTATGGTGAGAGGAACAATTATTTTGAATTCTACCATTATGAATGTGTTGTTTGATATGGGTGCATCTTATTTATTCATTGATTCTTATGCTGTTTATTTACTAAATTTACAACTTGAGATGATTCACTGTGTGATAAGACTATAAACACTTCTTGGAGAAAGATAATGTTAACAGTTACTATATAGTAATTTCTCTATAATCATTGTTGGAGATGTGTTAAGATGGTATTTATTTGTGTTATAAATGAATGTATATGTTGTAATCCTAGTTATGGATTGGTTGAAAACATTCAATTCTCACATCAACTATTATAGTAGAATAGTTTGTTTCACGACTTTGGACGGTACCAAACACTTATTCAGAGGAGAAAGGGTGGTAAAATATGTGAAACACATTTTCTAGCACCAATATTTTGAAATATCTCTTACCATTTGGAAGAAATTATTTTGGCATCGATGGAATAAAAAGTGGATAACATTATTCTAGTAATTTTTTATCAGTTCCCAAATTTGTTTCTAAGATATTTTCATGCTCACCACATAAAAGGGAAGTGGATTTTACGGTTGATCTCTTTCTAGGGTCTAGTATAATTTCTCTTCCATCATATATGATGGCACTAACAGAATTAAGTGCTTTTAATTTGGAGTTTTATGGCTAGAAATAAATGGTTTCATTTAGGTGAGAACATCATTGTGGGAATCACTAGTCTTGTTCGTAGTGAAAGAAGATGTAACTAGATGTATTTTTGTTGATTATCGTAAGCTTATCCAAGTTATGATAAAAATATATACCCACATCCATGCATTAATGGTTTGTTTGATCAATTTAGGGGATATCATAGGTTCTCTATAATTGACTTGTGATCAGGATATCAACAATTTCGAGTTTAGAAGGAGGATATTCTGAGAATATATTTCAGAAGAAGATATGACCATTATGAATAAGTGGTCATTCCTTTTGGTTTTACGAATACACCAACAATCGTTATGGAACTGACGAATAAGATATTTTAGAGATATATAGAATCTTTTATTGTGGTGTTTTTTGATGATATATTGTTGTATTCATTGACAATGTCTGAGAATTAGAAACATTGGAAGATAGTGCTGGAATTCATGGGAGGTCGTCTTCTGTTTTACAAATTATCAACGTGTGATTTTGGGATTCAATATATATTCATTATTGGCTATTTGATTTTAGAAAAATCTATTTATGTTTATCCAGAAAATATAGAATATATTGTATCGTGGATACCGGTAGAGAATTTATTTAAGATACGAAGATTTATTGGTCTAGAGCCATATGTAACAATAAAAATGTTGGAAGACATGTTTCGGGCTAGTGTAATAGATTTTGGTGGATCATGGGAAGATCATGTGTAATTAGTGGAGTTATCATATTACAATATTTATCATTACTTGATACATATGGCTCTATTTGAAGCATTTTATTAGAATCATTATCATTCCCAACTTTTTTGGGTGAAAAAATGTGAGACCTCACTAATTATGCTAAGCCTTGTCCATGATCAATGAAGAAGATTCAATTGTTCTAGATATAGATGGAGACAACTCCATGTCATCATAAATCTTATGAAGATCATCATTGATGGTCGTTTTCCTTTTATGTGAGTGATCATGTGTTCTTACGGATTTCACTATGTCTTCTTCATCATCATTTTAGAATGTATGGAATGTTTATCCTTGATACATATGCCTTTTTGAGATAATGGAACAGGTTGGAGGGGTGTCATATCAGTTGTCTTTGAAACTATGGTTATGTGTGGTTCATAATGTGTTCCATGTATCTCAATTAAAGATGTATCATCCTGATCAAGAGCATGTGATCAGATGGTATCGTGTTGAAATATATATGAATGCTTTATTGATACATAGCCCAGTGATGATTTTGGATAAGCAAGAGAATGTATTGCATGGGAAGAACATTGGCCTTCTACAGATTTTGTTGTAACATGGTCAGATTCAGGAAGATCCTTGGGAACACGGGAAGGAAATGAATGAGAAATGGCCTAATTAATTTTATAGAATTTTTTTTTGTTTTATACTTTTTTGGGATGAAAAGTCCAATGGTGGGGATAATTTAGCACCCCTGGTTTCTGGTATGTTTCCCTTCTTTTTTCATTTCTACGTTTACATAGTAGTTGGGTGAATTTTGGGAGAGTTTTTATAACTTTCTAGAGTTTTTTGGGGATTTTATCTTGGTGCATAAGTGGGGAATGATTTGTGAAAACCATGCAACACTATAAAGAAACCATTCATAGTGAAATAGGTGTTAAAGGGAGGTACACGGGAAAAGAACGACTTGTCTAAACCATGGAGAAGCCTAAGAAAAGATATACAGTGTCATGAAAATGTTTTACAAAAAAATTTGGAATGGTTTTTTCAGTGTTTAGAAGTCATGTGATCCAACCATGTGAGGCATTTCTTAAGATAGAAGAAGAAGCATTGTTAGAACATGGTTTTCATAATTGTGCAAAAAAATCTGTTCACAGTCAAAACTACCTCCTTCAAAAGGGGTTCACACTCATTTTTTACTCTATGTGTTTCTTTTTTACCCCAAAACGGCCATAACACAGGTTTTTGGTCTCTTAATGGTTGGATAACCTCTCCTAAGAGATTTGTAAATTATCTAAAGCCATACCTTGGTGCATTGAAGCCCGGTTCTTATAGTATGTGATCATTCTTCTTTATTCTTAATATTTTTTCATAGATCTACTTCAACCTTTCCTATTATTTTCCCAAATCTATAGCCGATGTTGGTAGATCTAAAGTTTTTTATGCCAAATTAGTTTATATTTCGGGTTTCTATGGTAGGGGGAGAGATCTAAGGTGTGTTCATGGAGATTTAACATGTTTTTTCATGTTTTTGTGTCGTTTATCATTTTCTCCAATACTCTCGAGGTATTTTTCTTAAATCTTGACTCATATTGTTAGAACCGATTGTCTTAATTTTAAATAGATTTAATTGATTGAAATTTATTGTGATGTCTTGCTGAAAAGCATGATATAAATCATCATTAGTGATGATTTATGGTTTTCAGTGAAATTGTGGAATTTGGGTGAATTTTTGTCCAAAGTGATTTAGTTTCCTCACTTTATAATATTGATTTTAAAATATATATTTTCTGCATTGTTGAAATGTTTTGTTAGAGAAATGTTTTCAATAAATATATTGTTTTATTGAAATGGTTTTGGATTTTAGGAATTGGAATAGTTTTTAGGCATACTTTGTGTGTGTGTTCATATTTCATTTCCAATGAATAGTTGAAATATGACCTTCTTCATGGTTCCAAAGGTGTAATAGCACATGAGATATAATTACCTTGTAATGACGTGGTAGATCGATGAGATACCACTGATGAGAATGGTACTATCATAATGAAGTATGAATGGTTTGATGTGTGAATGTGTGGAATGGGATGACTATGAAAATGTAAGTTGTGAAATGACTTGGATGCAAGTTTTGGTTGTTTTCTTGAAAAATATCTTTTCCTAGATAAATTGGGTGATATATAACTTATTTATATTTAGTTATAAACTATTTGAGAATGTTTTTTATATATACTATTCTATATAAATGTTTTTAACTCTTCTATCCTAGTGATGTGTGTAGGGAATTAATTAGGGAAAAACTACTAATTATTAGTACTCATCCCTACTTTGGAACATTAGTGATTTCTAGATTTCATCTACTAAGACATGGGAAAAGGAAAATTATCAATTTTATTTATCATTAATTTGTGAGGCATGGTCTATTTTGTGATGTTGGAGCATGGAAATTATGGATAATGGAGTCTTGTGGTTGTCCTAGAATTTTATTATTTTATCTTCCACTGTTTACTTTTATTTTTTAGTCTTATTTTGTGATAATTGATATAGTATATATTTGATAAATAAAATTTGAGTTGTTTTTATTACTATAATGAATAATATATTTGTTTGTTTGTGTTTTAGTTATTTTGGATAGTTGTTTTACTCAAAAAGGGAAAATATTCCCCCACATGTATTGAATCCCATTGGAATTTATTACCAACCTTTGATGCCTTAGGGATATGTCTTAATTCCATGTAGAATTTCTCTTCTTTATCCATACAATGAGAAGAAGGGGTATGGTGTAATGATAGTTTTTTCAAAATAGGATGGTTAAATCAACATGAATCTTTTAACCAATATATTGATCCATCGATCATACTTTGATTTTCATGCTCCATTAATCGATTTTCTGTATTTATTTATTATACCCTTTAGAAATCCATTCAATAAATATAGTATTATCAAGTGAACTAGAAAATTTGGGATCCCTAGAAAGGATTTTATTGGTTTTAGTACACCTTAGGCCATTGTACATAACCAATATATGTTCTAGGCATGTGCCTTAACAAAACTAATTGTTGTGGACCTAAAAACTAAAAGGAAACTGTCATTAAATTGGAACCTTTTTTTATTGGTGAGTTACATGATGAGGTAATATCATATATATGGATCCATACCAAATCTAGAGGTGGTAAGAAAAATCCACAAGAAGATGAAACCTCACTGGTTATCCAATCAGCAAGGGGCCACTGAGAATCAGATTACATCTCTGGCCACTTCCCACCACATAGATATCCACTAATCATAGTGAAGTAATAGGTACCTACCTTATTTGTAGTGTGGTATGTCAGACTCTTCTTGGGAATTTTTTAGTAGGTCTCCCAATAGCTCCATTTTCACTAGTTTTTTGTGAACACAACTTCTTAGTAATATGTGATGGAATTCACCACTAAGATCCAAAACATGATATTATAAACAAGGATGACTATTAAGATGAATTTTCAAGGTAATATAGATAATGAATATTGAAATACTAATTTTATTAATGTCCCTATAAATAATAGTTTTTATCATTTCCCAATTGAAAGTGAATCTTTGGAGTTGGCTTATATCTTTATTCCTAACACCGAAGTCGGTTGGTATATCATATTGGAAACAAAGTCTCTAATTCATGATTATATTATTACTATTATAAATATATATAGGTATCATTATAATATTCTAGAAATAAATAACTAAAAGACCCATATTCATTCTTCTTCCACCATTATAGTGACTTTTCAACATATTTGGGTAGTGACGTAAGAGTTGGCCCATATTCCATCTCCCATACATGTGGATTCATGACTTATTATAATATAAATGAATGATTCGTACCATATCCTTTCTCTTGAAACCCCATTATATAAGCTTCATACCAATTTTCTCATCCATACATGGTAAGATCATCAACATATTCTAGGGGAAACTAAGGGTAAGTCCCATATTTGTACTCTGTCTCAAGAAAAATTTCAACATATATCGATAGAAATCACGGAGTATAATCATATTCATGAATTACTTCATAAATATTGTAGGTATATTCTGATTCAACTAATGGGTATCATTATATGGATCCCACTCATAAGGGTCATTGAACACACTACCTGAATCTATTTATGAACACTGTTCATACCCTATTCAATCAATGGAGGATACCAAGAATAAAGTATCACCATGGTAAATATACAGTCCATGAGTATGATTATGTTCCTACCCCTTACAATTTGGATACTCTTGAGTATCTTTAATATATTTGATTAGTTTTCTCATAATATATATGGAATTCATCAATAAGGAATGGTAGTAAGAATCACATTGGTCAACACCATTGTACCATGATTAGAAACACATGAGTTCCTCCCTATAGTACCCACATTATGGTACTCCCCATATTAATATAATGATCAAAATTGAAGGTTCTCCTCATTAAACAAGTTACATAGGTCCTCCCTATAGCATTAATATTGACTCTATAGGAGGTCCATACCATTATAACTCACCAAAAATGGGTAACCACTAATTTCAAACATGTAGAAGCTAAGGTAAAAATAATACAGGTTCTCTAAACGATATTTTTTTAAAAATCCATTCTTTTGAAGAAGTAACAAACAAAAAAGGTGATTCCCTTTTTATGTTGATGAATACAAAGTTACCAACATGGGAGGTCCTCCAAATGGTTTTTGTAATGATCCAAAGTTTTTCAATGGAAATTTCATTCTTATAAATATGTCATAAAATCACATGAAAACACAACATAATGAACTATTATGTGTAAAGTGACCGTTAAACATAATATTTCCACTTCTTTGTTTTGAATTTTGAAAATTCTACATACACCATTTTGTTCAAGATGATTTTTGTAGCCTAATGAAACAAAAATAATTTTCTGGGAATAGTAACGTACCCTTGTGAATAGAAACCTACCCTTATGAATAGTAATATGACCCTTATGAATAGTAAATCAACCATCAAAAGAGTTTCCTTACCCATTAACAATTAAATAAAATTTAGACATCATAGAAAGTGACAATTTAACCTTAGTAAATTTTTTGGTCTTTTGTATGTCATAAAATATTAATTATAATTAATTAAATAATTTAAAAAAAATTATTTTTTTAAAATGTCTTCATAAATTATCAAATAAATTTCTTATAGTTATTAGATAGTTTTATAAGACCCTATATAATTTTTGAATGCACTATAAAATTAGTTTTAATTTTAAAAACTATTTTTTATGTTAATTATGAATTTTATTAAATATAAAATTAATAATATTTAGAAAATTATTCTTGAAAATTTTGACTTCATTTTTAGATTCTACACATCGAAAAATTGATGGGTTGAATTTTTCGGATTTTTCTAAAATACTTGAATTTTTGGTGAATAGTAAAATACATTAATTTACCGTATAAATACATTATAATTAAAACCCATTATTCCAGACATCACAAGTGATGTAAGAACCCAAATCCCAAACTCACATTCCTTATTTACTATTCTTTGTCATGTATGACTCACTATTCCTTGTATTGTGAGGAAATAATAAACTAATGAATTTTATATTAAGAAAACACCTCTCCCCTCCACTATAAAAACCACCCTTCACAACCTTATTTTCTCACACCTCTCAAGATACAATCCTTCTCTAAAGTCTGCCCAATAACCGTCCCTAGACCTTATCACACGTTCAAGAGTTGAGTGTCTCATAAAAATACCAAGCGTAGCTTTTTTTTTGGAGGATATCAAGAGGTGGATTTAAGATGTAATTTCTCTCCCTCTTCTCCTTTAATTTCCTTTCATGTCCAAGTTCATTTCTTGATCTCCCCCACCTATATTCATCAAAATGGTATTGTAACTCCAGTATTATAAATGTACTGTAATTTTATGATGATAATGGTATATTATATCATCCAACCCCCTTTTCCTCTTCATTTTTATTAAAGAGAACATTGTTCGTGAGGTTTTAATTTATCACCTTCAAGAATGAAATATTTTCTTCTTCCATTTCTATCTTCAAATCTGGTCAGGAAAACATTTTTATTGTATAACCAGAATATTATTTATTTATTATCTCCTATTTAATGTTCTGGAACTGACTTATGACCATATTTCTTGTTATAAAATAAAACAAGTTCATTATGATCGAAAAATCGATCAAATTAACCTAAACAATCATCATTTAATTATTATATAATGATTCATCCACATGGATAAAATATAATTCATTATAAGATCATTAAAACTATGGTAATATCATTAATAACATGTAATTTTAGTTCTGGATGTTTACCCAGGTTTTACCCGAACATCAATTTAAGAATACAAGTGAACCACTCAAGAAAACCATAAAAAGAAACATTCCCGAACAATGTTTTTTTATACTCTATAACTCATAAAAAGGAACATAAAATAACATAATAAAACAATAATGAACCATATAAATTTAAAAAAAGGTTATTTATTTTTAATAAATGAATATAATGTCATTATACAGGACATTAATGGGAAGGAAGCATTCAGATACAAGGTAAGGGGAAATTTTTGAACCCACCTTTCATCCTTCGGGTTCTCCCTCTTTCACTCAATTTTTTGATATGGTTACTCCTTAAAGATCATTTTTTCATCATTTCCATTTATTTTTTAGGATATACATATTTTTAACTATTTTTTATGTCAAACAAAATGTTTTCTAAAAGAACACTTCTTTTAATAATACACCTTTTACTTCTCTCTCACAGTGGACAGTTCTTGTAACACGTATGTTATTCCCTCTTTTTTTGGGAACCCAAAGTTTATTAATGTGTTCTTATGAGATTTAACCCATTCCTTTACATGGGTTATTTATTTTTAATTTTGATATATTTTCCATGTGTCAAGCGTGGTAATGATAATGTTATGATGTGACGAGTGCACCCAGAATTATATAGCCCAATATGAATGTCTGAATATGACGGGTGCGTTTAGAATTATACAGCGCTCCAATGCATTGTGTAAAGTTATGAATCTCATGAGTAAATGTGAAATGATGTGTAAAATATTTTATATTTTTTCACATGTTTGTGTGGTAGTTAACCACTAAGACATGATGTTTCATTTTTATGCATTGCCACATTTCAAGTCTTATATTTATGCTTCCTTTAATGGTCATGATCTTTTTCCCATGTTTTGATTATAATCACCCCATTCTATGTTGTTCTTATCTATCTTATTACAATGCTTCTTGATCACCCCTTATTATGTATATCCTCAGGTGGCTACAAGTACTAAAGAGAGGACAAGTTCCAATAAGAATCTAAAGAAGAAGAAATTAAATAAATGTTTATGCTTGATGTCGTAATTGATATGTATGGTCCTAGTTTTCCCAAGACACTAAATCTTTGTATCCTTCTATGTGTAAAAAGATTATTATTTTTATCATTAAAATGAAATAATAGTAATGTAAAAAAATGTTAGGTCCTTATAGTTGGTATTATAGGAAAGGTTTAGTTAATTTGGAAATTAGGATTACTGAACCCTAGAGAAAACCTCTAGCATGAGACTATTCAAGTATGCACAAAATATGGTTTACATAGGGATCCCATATGTTATGATTTTAGTTTAAATTGGGAAAATAAACAAGTTATTTATTCATTAATTGTTGACATATGTTTTTTTCTAACCTTTTCTATTTTAGAAAATGGTGGGAACCAAGAGAAATCAGGCCAACAAATCGTGCAAGGGCCAATGAAAAAGTTGCCCAAATGACATCCTCAATGATTTGGGAGGTAAAGTTCATAAATTTATGGTGATTATAAACCAATTATATCAGGATATGAACAATATCCATAATAATGGGGAACACCCTATTCACCAAAGAGAGGGAAACTGGCTGTCGAATGTTTTATGCGTCAACGGCCACTGACATTTAGTGGGTCTTCTGATCCTATAGTTACAGAATATTGGGTCAAAACCATGGACAAGATCTTTTCTATTATTGACTATTCTGATATGGAGATTATGACCCTAGCCGTTTATCGTCTAGATGGAGCAGCCGATCAATCGTGGTCTTTGATTAATAACACCAAGCTAAGAAAGGAAAATTGAAGAAATAGAATGGGAAGAAATTAAGATAATGTTTCTTAATAAGTATTTCCCAAGAAATCTTTGTACGAATATGGAGTGAGAATTTATAGACTCAAGAAAAAAAGAAGGAGAATCTGTCCCATCCAACAAAGTAAATTCCACAAGGCTTTAACGGAACGCTTTGGTTTTTCTAATAAATAATGGTAGAAAAATTTTATAGATTCTTTAGTGGATTAAAACCAAACCTTCAAAAGGATCCTGCGATTCAAGAATTTGAGAGTTATTAAGAAGTTGTTCGGTGTGCTCTCAAAGTGGAGATAGAGTTTGAATAATGGTCCTTTGACTATGGTGATATTAAACAAAAGATTGAATTTCAAGCTGGTGGATCTAATGATAAAGGTGGGAAGAAAACACAACGACCCACATGCCAAAAATGTGGAATGTTACACCATTGGAACTAACTTAAAAGGATTAGAAATGATTCAATTTTGGGAAAGAAGGAAATCATGCTCAAGTGTGTCAAAAAGACATGAAAAGAAAGGATAATTTAGTGGAATAATGACAAGAACCACCCATGTTTCAATGATACAACTGCAGGTTTCTAGGGCACTATACAAGCTAGTGCACTAAACCTCGAGTTCTCGAGGGTAATCGACATCAGCAACCACCAAATCCAAAGGAAAAAAGGAAGTCTTATGCCATCACTACTGCAGAAGTGGAGAAAGATAATTAAGTATTTACAAGGTACACTTCCAATTCACTTAAGAATGGAAAAATTATTATTTTATTCTGGTTCTATACATTCCATTGTATATTGAACGTTTTCTAGAACTATAGAATAGGATCCCCAAAACATTAAAGTAGATATATCTGTAAAAACACCAAGTGGGTCTATCATTGAAACCCAAGTGTTTGACTCTTCTCTTTTTGGCGTATGTGGGAAAATTATTCCGTCAAATCTTTCATACTTACCTAGGTGGAATTCGACGCTATAATAGGAATGGATGGGCTCTCTTTATATAGAGCAGATATCAACTATAAGGAAAATGAAATATATTTTCAAATTCTAAACCATCCCATTCTCCTCTGAAAATTCAAGTATGGTCATAAATCTCCATTGAAAAGTCTTTTTTCTATGTGGATGTTGATTCCCTACGAAGAAGCATACCTCTCCCAAATGGTTGAGTCAAAGGAAGGTGCCAACCCTGGGGAAATGACCATCGTGAGAGAATACGGTAATGTATTTCCTGAAGAGTTTCCTGGAATTCAATCGGAGAGTGAGGTAGAGTTCTCAATTTAACTCATACCTAGAGCTACTCCTATCTCAATGTGTCCCTATAGGATGGCTCCTATCGAACTGGTGGAGTTAAAGAAGTAGTTGTTAGAGAATCTGGACAAAGGGTTCATACGCCCAGGGGAACCACCTTGGGGTGCGCTTTGCTCTTTGTGAAGAAGAAGGATGAAATAATGTGATTGGGTATCGATTATCAGGAACACAACAAGATCACCATAAAGAACAAGTGTCCTCTTCCTAGGATTTACGACTTGTTCAATCAATTAAGAGGTGCTCAATAATTCTCAAAGGTGGATATCATCAGGTAAAGGTAAAAAAGGAGGATATTCAAAAGACTACCTTCCGAACAAGGTATGGGAACTATGAGTTTTTGGTGATGCCCTTATGACTTATTAAATCCCCGAAAATATTCATGGATTTGATGAATAGAGTCTTTTGAAATTACATCAACAAATTTGTGGTAGTTTCTATTGATGACATTCTCATCTACTCTAAGAGAATGTAGGAACACGAAGAATATCTAAGACTTGTTTTGGAGACATTAAGAAAGGAGAAGTTGTATGCCATGTTTAGAAAGTGTGGCTTTTTGATGAAGCAAGTCACGTTCATAGGACATGTGATCACAAGTGAGGGAATTTCTATGGATCCATAACAAACAAAGGTGATTGATGAATGACCCAGACCCTCTAGTGTAACGAAAATCCACAGTTTACTTGGATTAGTTGGGTAATTCTAATGTCTTGTGAGAAAATTCTTGCGATTGTCAAGCTGACTAACTATGTTCACAAGGAAAAGGGTAAAGTATGTCTGGACGGAAGAATGTGAGGGAAGCTTCAAGGATCTAAAGAGAAGTCTGATCACTGCACCTGTACTCACACTACATAAAAGAGAAGAAAGTTTTGTGATATAAAGTGATGATTAAAATAATATCTTGGGTTGTGTACTCATGAAAAATGATAATGTGATATCCTACACCTCACGATAGTTGAAGAACCATGAGAAGAACTACCCGATGCATGATCTAGAGCTGGAAGCCATGATTTTTTCCTTCAAAATCTAGTGGCACTACCATTACGGTGAGAAGTGTGACATATACACTGACAACAAGATCCTAAAGTATATATTCACACAAAAGGATTTCAACATGAATCAAAGGAGTTGGTTAGATCTAATCAAGGATTATGATTGATCTATTCACTATCATCCTGGAAAGGAGAACAAGGTAGCTTATGCACTAAGCAGAAAAGAACCTACTACTCTATCCATGATAAGGATTGAGAAAGACCCTATCTTCTTATATATGAAAAGGATGGATTTGGAAATCATATGGGAAGGGGATACATTCTACCTTTCTAAAATGATTGCACAACGGTCCATCCAATATAAGATTAAGGAAGCACAACGGGATGATGTGGAGATAAAAAAGAGGGTGACTGGTGTAACGGAAGGGAAGATGTCGGAGTTCCATATCGATGATGATGGTGTGATTCATTTTGGAACACGACGTTGTATGCCCTCATCACTCGGGATAAAGACAGAGATATTGGATAATGTACGTAGATCAACATTCCTTATCCATCCTAGGAGTACCAACATGTGATGTGATCGCTGAGAACACTTCTGATGGGATAACATAAAGAAGGAGATTGCAGAATATATATCATGGTTCTTGGTATGTAAGCAAGTTAATGTTGAGCAACATAAGACAAAAGGTATGATGAAACCATTGCCTATACCCATGTGAAAATGGTAAAATCTTACTATGGACTCTGTCACGGGTCTCCTGAAGACATCATAGGAAAATAATGCGATATGGGTTGTGGTTGATCGACTGACCAAGACTGCCAATTTTATCGCTATTCGGGAAGATCTATCGCTTTAACAACTTGCAAGGATATATGTGAAGGAAGTGGTGACACTGCATGGAATTATACTCTCAATTGTCTCTAACCATGGTCTAAGGTTCACATCTAATTTATGGTGGAGCCTTCAACATGCATTGAGTACTAAATTAAATTTCAGCAAGGCCAATCACCCCGAAACTGATGGCCAGTCTGAAAGGACTAATCGGAAACTTGAATATATTCTAAGATCCTGTTCTCTAGAATTCAAAGGTTGATGGGATTAGCAATTCTCATTGGTTGAGTTCTCATAAAACAATAGCTTCCACTCAAGTATTCAGATGGATCCATATGAATCTCTGTATGGAAAGCGATGTAGAACTCTAACCTGTTGGGATGAAATTGGATAAAGAAAGCTACTTGGACATGATCTTGTGAAAGAGATGACTGAGAAGGTTATTGTCATCCAAAAACACTTCAAAGATGCTTAGAGTTGGCAAAAGAGCTATGCTGAAACCGTCGAAGGGACTTGGAGTTCGACAATGGAGATAAATCCTTCCTACAAATATCTCCATGGAAGAGATTCATGCAATTTGGGAAGAAAGGGAAGCTAAGACCAAGGTATATTGACTCCTTTGAGATCCTTGACCGCATTGGATTCGTGGCCTATCGACTTTCACTTCCACCGAATATGTCTCAAGTTCATGATGTGTTTCATGTATCACTCCTAAGGAAGTACATATTGGACCCCTCACATGTACTAAACTTAGAGGTGGTACAGCTGGAAGATGGTCTCTCTTATGAGGAACTACCATTAGAGATTCTGGATCAGAGAGATAAGTTACTATGCAAAAAAGAAAACCCTTCTTGTTAAAGAGTTGTAGAAGAACCATATGTTTGAGGAAGAAACTTGGGAACCGGAAGAGGCAATGAACGAGAAGTACCCTCACATGTTTGTGTAAAGTGAAATTTCAGGGTCGAAATTTCCTAAGGGGGGAAGAATGTAACTACCCAAAGTTTTTCAATGGAAATTTCCTACTTATAAATATGTCATAAAATAAAATGAAAACACAACATAATGATATACTAAGTGCTAAGTGACCTTTAAACATATGTTTTTCACTTCTATGTTTTGAATTTCAATAATCTGACATATACACTTGTGTTCGAGATGATTTTTGGAGTCTAATGAATCAAAAATATGTCTCAGTGAATAGTAACATACCCCTATGAATAGAAACCTACCCTTATGAACATTAATATGACCCTTATGAATAGTAAAAAATCCAATATAATAGTAACCTCACCCATGAATAGTTAAATAAAATTTAGACATATTAGAATGTGACAATTTGACATTAGTAAACGTTTTTTTTATTTTGTACATCATAAATAATTAAATATAATTAATTAAATAATTTAAAAGAAAATTTATTTTATTAAAATGTCTTCATAAATTAAAAAATCAATGTCTTATAGTTTTTATATAATTTTATAAGACCATACATTATTTTTTAAAGCACTATAAAATCAGTTTTAATTATAAATTCTTTTTTTAAGTAAATTATTATTTTAATTAAATATTAAATTAATAATTTTTAGAAAATAATTTTTGAACAATGGACTTCATTTTTGGATTCTTCACATAAAAAAATAGTTGGGATGATGTTTTGGAATTTTTCTAAAATACTTGAATTTTTGGTGAATAGTAAAATACATTAATTTACTGTATAAATACATTATAATTAAAACCTAATATTCCTGACATCGGAAGTGGTATAAGAACCCAAATCCGAATGTCACATTATTTATTTAAAATTCTTTTACATGGATTACTCACTATTCCTTTTTATGTGGGGAAATAATAAACTAATGAATTTTATATTAAGAAAACCCCTCTCCCCTCTACTATAAAACCCACCCTTCACACCCTCATTTCCTCACACCTATAAATACCCAAGCCTTCACTAAACTTTTCCCAAACATCATCACTAGCCCTTATACCATGTTAAAGAGCTTCTGGTCTCATCAGAAGACCAATCTTAGCTTCATTAAAGAGGATCTCAAGAGGATAATTTAAGATGTAATTTCTCTCCCTCTTCTCCTTTAATTTCCTTTCATGTTAAAGTTCATTTCTTGATCTCTCCCCAACTATCTTCATAAAAATGTAATTTTAACTCTTATATTATACATTTTATGGAATATTATGATGCTAATGGGTTATTATATCATCCAACCCCCTTTCCCTCTCCCTTTTATTTTATTAAAGAGAACGTTGTTCGTGAGGTGTTAATTTATCACCTTCAAGAACGACTTGTTTTATTCTTCCATTTATAACTTCAGATCTGGTCATGAAACCATTGATATAGTTTAATAAAAATTTCGTATATGTATTATCTTCTATTTAACGTATTGTAACTAACTTATGACCATATTTCTTGAGATAATATAAAAGAAGTTCATTATGATAGAAAAATCGCTCAAATTAACCCAAAAAATCATCATTTAATTATTATCTAATGATTCATCCACATGGATCTAATATAATTCATTATAAGATCATTAAAACTTATGTAATGTCATTAATAACATATAACATCAGTTCTGGATGTTTACCCATGTTCTACCTGAACTTCAATTTTATATTACAAGTGAACCACTCAAGAAAACCATAAAAACAAACATTCCAAACATTGTTTTTTTAAACTATATAACTCATACAAAGGCACCTAAAATTACTTAATAAAATCAAAATGAACCGTATTTATGTACATAAGGTTATTTGTTTCTAATTAATAAATATATTGTCATTATACATGACATTAATGAGATGGAATCATTCTGATACAAGGTAAGGGGAAATTCTCGAACCCAACATTCATCCTTCGGGTTCTCCTTCATTCAGTCCATTTTTTTATATGGTTACTACATGAAGATCATTTTTTTATAATTGTCTTTCCTTTTCTATAATATACATATTTTCACTGGTTTTTATCTGAAACAAAAAGTTTTCCAAAATAAATCTTCTTTTAAGAACATGCCTTTTACTTCTCTCTCAAAGTGGATAGTTCTTGTAACATGTATGTTAATCCCTCTTTTTTTGGGAACCTAACGTTTATGAATGTGTTCTTATGATATTTAACCAATTACATTAAATGGGTTAGTCATGATTAAATTTTATATATGTTCCATGTTGCCATAATGATAATGATAATGTTATGATGTGATGGGTGCACCTGGAATTATATAGCGCAATATGAATGTTTGAAAGTGACTGGTGCGCCTAGAATTATACAGTGCTCCAATTCATTGTGTATAGTGATGAATATCATGAGTAAATTTAAAATTATGTGGAAACTATGCTATATGTTTTCCCAAATATGTGCGGTAGTTATCCACTAAGACATGATGTATCATTTTTATGCATTTCCACATTTCAAGTCTTATATTTATGATTTCTCTCGTGTTCATGATCTTTTTACCGTGATATGATTATGCTCACACCATGATGTGTTGTTCTTATATATCCTCTTAATGGGATTCCATCTCCCCCTTTTGATGTATATCCTCTGGTGGCTACAAGTACTAAGGAGAGGACAAGTACCAATAAGAAGTTAGAGAATATGAAATTAAATAAATGTTTTTTCATGATGTTGTAATTGTTATGTATGGTTCTAGTTTTCCCAAGACACTAAACCATTGGATCGTATATGTGTAATACTATTATGTTTTTTATCTTTAAAATGATGTAATGGTATTGTAAAAAAGGCTGGGTTTCTATGGTATTTGTGTGGAGGTACCACACAATTTGATTTATACTATCTAAATAAAGGTCCCAATATGATTATATGTCTATAATTTGACCATCTTGTCATGATAAAATCCATAAATCTAAGTCATATACACTAAGTACGTCATCACTAATAGGAATCATGTCATCCTAGGTGAGTGTTATCTCAAAGGGATGGTCATATTTTGTTCCTCCCTTAGATTTGTTACCCAATAATGAAATTGGGGAAATTTAAAATAATCCCATTCCACTTGAAAAATGTTAAATGAAATGAACTTTATGGATAGATCAGTATGAGGAACCTCTAAGAGAGGATGAATATAACACTCTCATCTTGTAGTATGTTCTAAAAATGGAAATAATAGTGATCATGTTATGGCCCATCAACATTACCAACATTACATTATGTAGGAGTTGAATGTAGATAATAGACTATAATTTCATCACAAATATTTGGTGATCCACCATCAATATACCGAGAGAGATATGCCTTATGAGGAGTGTGTTATCCATATAAAGGTGATAAAATATCTCCCCCACTTAATTAATGTGGTAACCTTTTCCATGTCCTAGAACCCTATGTTAGGGAGACAAAATTAATTCCTCTAATATAATTAACATGGAAGTATGAAGGAAAATTTCATGATAATTACCAATTCCTAAGTTGATGTGTGTATGAGAGTGTGGTTTGAAGACTGATCTCTACATTTTATCCATATCACATTCCAATGAAGTCCATCAGAAAAAGGAACCTACAATTTCATCACTTTGATATAAGTATCAAGCCTTACATTTGTATATGGTTGTCAGTTTATCAAATAAAACAATGATATTCCTAAGGTTCAAAAGTTTATTACATAGTGGGACTGATTCATTAAAAAAATTATAAATAAAGCTAATAATAACTCCAAACATGCCTCCCATCTATGGAATAACAAAATATGATATAATAGGAAAACCCTTGGTGGTGACTATTTTGTTCAGAATATAAGAAATGTATCCATATCATGCCAAGATATAGTCTATATTGATTACGGTATCATTAGATTCAGTTTCCTTACCATCATTATCAAAAAAACAATGATATACAAGGTTGGGGAATTTATTACACCCCCACTATTATTGGGATAATCAAATCCATAATCGATATAGGAAATGATGGTGATAATAATAATAATAGAGACAAGGAATCCCTATCCCATGGGGCTAGGGGAATTATTACTTATCAATCATCCGATGAAGTCAATATTTTCCCAAATGGGATAAACATCAGAGGAAATACCCTCATTGTTTATTCCACTTTGTGATCCATCCCCTAAATTGGGGTCATGGTTAAGAAAATATTTTAGTGACTTTTAATGGATCATATTTCATAAAATAATTCATTCGAAATATATGAGAGGAATGATGAATCCTCAAATGTTTCATACGGTAAAATAGACCTATAGGGAATTAGATATTATGAAGGATTAAAATTTTTCCCTTCATTGATATTAAGAGGTTGAAAAATATCCCTGAAACTATAATGAGTATATAAATCTTATTGTATGATTTACATTATTGAAAATCATTAGATTAATCCTTATTGATAACATGAAATGAGACATATTTACAAAAAGAATAATGAGACTGTATAAATTAAAATTATGGTATATTCCAAAGTCTATGAAGAAGGTGTGTGTACCCAAAATAAAATGAAGACTCATTACATGGTGTCTCTTCTAAAAATACTACTATTTATCACTCAGAGAGCCTTGGATAGTGATAAATGAATGGGAATGACTATATCACACCAATAAGTTGAACACCTCTCTATAGTGGAGAGGATTTATCAGTATCAAGATGATATATAGAAGTTGAAGCAGATCAATGTACAGATACGTAGAGAAAAAATTTCTACGCAATGAAATTCCCAAGTATAGGAAAATATCCCACCTCCATCTAACCACTTTCAATATTAAGGGACTACTCAACTAGTTGATTTAGTGTCTATCCATCCATTTATCCTAGGTTCCAAAAACCATTTTATATGACCCCTACAACAAAGTAATGACAAGATTATAATCCATTAGGATATAAATCATTCTCATTTTAAGAAATATACTCTCAATAACTCAACATAACTATCAATAGTTGATCAGTGAGCAGAACATATTCGGTTCTACTTTCTTTTTCTACTCAATCAAAAAACTAAGAGAAAATATCATTAAAACTCTTTAATTAAATTAAGTCCCTTACTACTTCATTGGAATCCATAGAGGGTTTAAATGCACAAGTGAAGTGAGAAATCTATATACCGAATGTGTGTAATTTACATCTCCAACCCACTTTAGTTATCCAATTTTCCTGATATTCAATTGAAGGGGGAACAATAGTATAATCTCATGTACTTTTCATCTCAGTATTTGTGTGTTAAATGATTATATTCATTGTGATAAACCTATAACAGATAATGTTCATATACTATTGTAATTTATAAGAAAATTCTATCACCAACTGGGAAGACCTACAATGATTGTTCCATTATGAATTCATCACTATATTAGGGAAAATAATTTTCCATGGTCTCTTGAATAAATAGAAATTTAAAAATTATAGGGTGTCATACTTTATCGACCAGTTGAAAGGTATGACATACTCCCAAAACATGAATCTTATATAGGATAATATGCTAGAGATATTTATAGAAAATATATGAGATGAGCTATAAATACTATTTATTCCCTTAAATTTCCATGGTGGTTTTCGAAGGCATGTAGTAATCTCTGAACATGTATCTTATATAATATGATCTACTAGGGATATGTATAGAAAATATATTAGATGAGCTACAAACACTACCCATTCCTTTAAAGCACCCTGGTGATTTTTGGGAGTTTACTGTAGTATAATAAAGTCTTGAAGATGTTACTAGATGTTTGAAGGGAAATTATTGACTGAAAAAAATACAAATAAGGGAAGAAACTCGGTAGAGTATAGAGAAAAACTATCACATTAAAACTGATACCAATGTAAATTCTAGCTCCTAAGACCACATATAATCATGTAGTTCCTCATCTTAAAGAAAATAAACTTAAAAATGGCCTCCCTAATAGGGGAAGAAGGAGTAATGTCACGCAATGTTTGAGTAATAAAATAATAAAGTCTATTCATTTTGAAATAAAACATTCTAAGTATATATCAACTATCCACTAAAAATTTTCTTTGTCCAACCATTAAGGAATTAAAAGACCAAATGAGGTTGATTTGAATGATTATCCAAACTATTTCCCCAACTACAAGCATCTGAGAGTGATTCCACAAACCAAATCACATTTATTGGGGTAAGGTACCACATGTCATCATGTGTGACTCCATATACACAGGAGGTTGATAAATAGAAGTGAAGGACTTATAAAAAAATATAATATTCCCCTGGTAATAGATAAACATCAAAGTACACATAAAATATCAAAAATAAAAATTATAGTGAACAAAAAAACTGAAATTTAAAGGTTATAACAACATCAATATCAACCGAAGATATATTAAATGGAATGAAATGTAACAACCCAATATTTTTTAGTACATTAACTCTTATAGGTAATTTAATAGACCATATTTCATACAACACCGACTTGGCTTGTGTTATGTGCTAGATTGAGTCATTGCGAAACAACACATTAGTATTATAATTATTTAAAATATATATTTATTTATTCATTAAATATTGTAATATGAATTGGAGAAAATAAATTTTAAATGTTTTTTATAAAATTTTTACATAAATAAAACATATTTATAATGAAATTTATAATATTTGTAAAAATAGTAATATATTTAGAAAAAACTATTTTCGTAAAAGAACTACTTTTTATGTCCTTTTGTGAAAAATAATACAAATTAATTTAAACAGTTCAAAAAATTGAATTTGGTAAATTATTCTTCATTTTTGAATTTTTAATATCAAAATTATCTTAGGGTGAATTTTTTGTATTTCTCTGAAAAAATTCATTTTTTGATGAATAGTGCAAAATACTACATAGTACATAAAAACAGAATTTTTCATTTAAATAATTATTTTTAATTTATCTTGAATTCAAAATAGATACATAATAGATATATTATTCCAATTTAATTCAATAGTGTCATTTTATAATAAGAATAGATATATAAAAATTTATTGAACTTTTTAATGTCTTTTACCCACATTTTAAGCGCATTTTCAAATTTGCATAAAATGTAATTTGACCGCTTCTATGAAATGAATTTAAAAACCTTTATAGACATGGATGTCATCAGTAAGTAAAATTTGGTTAAATAGGATGAAAGTTATTTATTGTGAATAGTAACTTTTAAATTTTATTTACCACGATTAAAAGTAAATAGAGTAATAAATGGTAAAAATAATAATATAATAATATAAAATTACCCCAACACATGTCCTAATTAGATTGTATAAGTTTTTTTAGACCATAAAAAACCTTATTAAAAAATATGATCTTTTTTATCTACTTTTATTATATTGGAAAATTTATTATATTTTATTTAAAGAAGAGTTAAAAATGACATATTAAAATTTTATTAAACTAAAAAAACTTTAATATAAGGTTATACATAAGATAAATTCGACTATAAATATTAATTATAAATAAAATAATACTTCCTACATTATGGAATTTTATTTATAATTTTTATACATTGTATAATTAAATTAATTTTTGACACAACGGTGATACAATAATTACCTTATTAATTAATGATTTAAATAAATGATATTAGAAATAAAACAATAAATGTAAATTGATACTTTTGAATCCATAAAAAATTTTGAAGATTAAATTTACATATTAGGTATGTGTAAATTCATTTTTTAAGGAATCATGTTTTTATGACATTATCAAAAATCAATTACTAAATAGTGTCAAAATTGACATAAATGAGTTTTAAAAAACTATTTTATTAAATGATATAAAAATCCTAATGATCAATATTTAGGGAAAATAACTTGTAAAGTTATAAAAATTTTATTAATGATACTCTTTATGTTTCATTGTAATTTTATAGTAATGATATTAACTATGTAGTATATAAACAAAATAAGACATGGTAAGAGTTAACATATTTTACGAAGGGTTAAATATAAAAGATAAGTTTAATTTTATAACCTAAACATGTATAAAACTTATTGGTTGAAAGGATTTAGACCCATACAAATATTATCCTATAAATAAATCAATTTAGAGCTATTAGAATCTGGAAAACATTTTATAATAAATTAATATTTCAAACTTTTTCTAAAGTGACCCTCATCTCACTCATAAATTGGAACCTCACTTTATCTTTAATTCACAAATACAAAGCCCTTTGGATTGGCCAAAACCTGACCAAATATCCTCACAAATTCCCTAAAATCATCTTAGAGGAATTTTTTTTCTAAAGCCATATTATGGAGTCCTTTTGTGCAAATCAAAAGGAGACACTTGAAGAAGAGGTAATCATTTTATCCCTTCTTTTAAAGTTCATTCATTCTTAGACTTCCTCTTACTACGTTTTTACCATAAAAAAATCAAGAATATAATATATTATGAGATATTTTTAAGATTATGGTATAACCATATTCTTCATTTTACTCATCCTAATAAAAACAATACCACCATGCATGCGTACGTATGACTTATCGTATCCACACCATGATGTAAATTGTTTCTCATTTACACTTTATAAATATGGTTATAAAAATGAATATAACGGATTTCTATAAAAAATATAACATGATATTTATTATATAAAATTAATATTCCATCCAATTTCATACCATTTAACTGTAAAAAAATGATACTGTCACTCGTGCGTATGTATGGCTTACCGTCTCCACGACGTGATGAGACTCATCTTCCATGTTCACCATCAATGAATGATTATAAAAAATATATTATTCCAAATTATGAAATATATTACATAATAAGTCTTATTGAATTATATATACATATATGTATGTATTTACATATATTTCATTTAGTTAATTGCATTCAATACGATAAGAAAATGGAAACAATATTCATGTGTACGTACGGTCTACCGTCTCCATGAACAATGTATTTTATTTTATATATCTATCTATTATATATATTTATATTATAAATATATAAGATATATAAATTATATTATACTTTATTGAAGTAATTAAATCATTATTTAAGTAGTATGATAAATATCAAGTCAAATCACGTACGATAAACAAAGCGATATTACCCAAAATGTTGCATTAACTTGGAATTTTTAATAAATGGGTAATATAAACTCAGAAAATAATTATATATGATATCATAAATATGATTATAATTCTTATATAAGTTAATAATATGTTTAAAAACATTATATATTTTTTTTAGACTCATACAGAGAGTATAAGACTTAAGGTAAGGGTTAATTCATTAATCTCATTAATATACATGATTTTCTATGTGTATGTATTTAATGCTTCATATTTATCATCCATGTTCATGTTTCATAATTTTTTTTTGATGGATTCTTTTTAAGGTACTATTTAACTCAAACACAATTTTAAATGTTTTAAACATTTATTCTTTTAAATCATTCACATTAATGTCTATGTTTTCAAAATGGTTTTAATGATTTATTTTTATGGACATGAATGTTTTAAAATGATAATTCCTTTCAGAAGATTCAAATAGGTATGGGAATCATTGATTCAAAAATATATTTTAAATTTACTCCTTTATAATATTTGTGAATTTTAAATGATTTCATGAAAATGTACATTTCCTTAAAATAGTTTTACTAAAAAAATTAACTATGTCAATGTCCTTTATTGGGTATTATTCTTGATTGAGGATGATTCATTATAATGAAATCTTTTATATTGTATTGAATGAGTTATGAATTGTTTGACTATAAATAATCCATTTTCATACCATTTATTGTTTACAGATAATGTATTTACATTTCATATGCTAGTTTTAATACAAAAGATTATGTTATGTTTCACCCTTTTCAAGTGAGGAATGCATTAGACTTAGTAATTGATGGGTGGGGCACTCTATAGCACCTAGATACATCAGTAGGTATGATGAGACAAACTTTTTTCTTGGAACAAGTCCTTCACATGATATTTTTGAACGTTCTTGGCACATGGTCTTGATGTAGTAATTATTATTCCAGACATTATGCCTTCCCTCGTTATGAAATTCATTAAAACATGTGATTATTCAACTAGTAGAATGTCCATGTGAATGTTTATATGGTAATTTTTGATTTATTTTTTGCATATTATATTCAATATTAATGTTTAAAAGGATTATGTTTTTATTATACATCTCACCTTAAATGTTAGTTGCCTCTCCTGAATTATTTACCCTTACAGGGCATCTGAGCTCACCCCTTCTTATGTTTTATTTTCCCAGGATGCCCAGAAGTGTATTGTGATTCATATGAAGGGTTAAACTAGGTGAATAGTGTAATTTTCAAAGGATTATTTATGTTTTGTTTTATGTTAAAATTGTAAATTTATGTTCATGTATGTAATCTATTTTCCAAGACTGGTAAACTGATTGGTCCTTTAAGACATGATTCATTGTAATCATGCCAATGTTTTAAAATAATGCACTGACTCCGGGCTTCTAGGGTCGGAGAGTTACATGAAATATTCAGCACAACTATTCAACATATCCCTAGATGAGGTAGATAAACAATCAATTATCAAAACTAGAAATATAATTAAAGAAGAGTCCCCATAAATGAACTTGGAGTCTGTCCCAAAATCACCTCGAATAACCTTATCTTCCAATAAAAATTTCCTAAGAAGGTCCCTCTCCCTCATATGAAATACCTAACCATTAAGATAACTCATGAATCTAGATTCTCATACATGATGTGATTTTAAAACCTTTAAGATAACACAATTTCATCCTTAATATAAGTAAAATAGTCATATAATTGTGTGTATGATGACAAAAAAATTAATATATAATAAAGCATACAACCCATTGGGTCATCCTGCACTTACCTAGTTACCATAAAACGTGACCCTACCTGAAACTACTAATTAATAGATAGAATGTACATTGGTATAAAAATAGCACATAAAAACATGGTTTGTTCTTGCCACTCATGTCATAGACCCTTAAAGCATCCCAATCCATCTCTGATAACTTGATAGAGGTCACAAATAATCACATCGAACCATCCCAACATTGTCAATGCAAGTCGCATACAGTCACACTAATCCATCCCCATATGGTCAAGGTAGGTCACATAAAATTACACTATCCCATCATCCCAGACTATGCTAGGTTCATCACAGTCACACTGACCCATCCCTTTAGTCACTAGGGAGTTCACAAAAACTACACAAACATATACCTGCAAACTCTACAAAGGTCCCAGAATTATTAAAGAACAATAATTAATATATTCCAAAATCAAACATAAATAAGGGTAATCAAACATCTATTATGCAACCTGATATGTCACTCATGATTATTAACGTCATCACAATAGACTGAAACCATCTCAATCATGGTCATAATCACATCAAAATCCATTCTATTCTATATATTCCCTAATTAGCCTGAATCACAACATTAACTGAAACATCATCATAAAACTTCATCATTGATCTTTCAAAAGATATACAAAACATCCAAGACCAAATACCAATGTGAATATCCCTACCGCTCACACTGTTATAATAATTAGATTCACTAGTGTCATGTCATGCATGAAAGGGGGTTAATTATCTGAATACCTAAATAATTTTCCTAATTTAACTAAACCCAGCTGATTATAAACATATAATTATAATCCCATTTATAAAATCATATATTACAACTCAAATTCTTGTGATAAGGATCACATTCCTCATTTAAAAAAAACTCATACTCCCCCTCTATGGGTCTAGGTACACTAATCAGGACCTCACCCACTCACTTTGACACTAAAAATAGAGATCTCACACGGCTTTATAGACACCCAAATGAAAACAGTGTCATGAAATTTTTTATAAGTATTGTATGAAGTTATGTAATTCACGCATTACATGTGAAATATCTTAATCATCATGAATTTATTCCTGATTCTATCCCAAGACATTCATTTTTTAAATTCAAATCTAATACAAATATTAGGGTTTCAGGGAGGGAATTCCAAAAATAATAAATGTAGGAGGGATATCGGAAATTTGTTGATTTTTTCTTAGATATAGGATCCCGTCACTAAAAATAGAACTTTGATTCAACATGAAATGAGGTCGGATGAGAGAAAATCACCATGAGGGGAGCTCTATAGAATGAAATAAAATAAGGGGTTCATGGGGATGAAATTAGAGGGGTTACCTATTTCAAAAAACCAAAAAATTTCTATCCATGTTTCATTATGGTGTGAAACCCTATTTCACACAATTAAAGTTTCATTTAGATCCTCCAAAACCCCTTTCCTTATCTTTCCATGGAATCACACATATTCTGGTTTACAAACCCTTGACTTTAGGCCCTAAAAAGCTACTCTTTAACATAGATCCTCTTGAAACAACTCTTGATTCCTCTAATCACCTCGAACAGACTAAAAATAACATGATACACATTTTATGCCAAAACCAAACTGTATCATGCCTCAAAAATCAAGGGTCCTTACACACTCCCCTCTAAGGGATTCTTATACATGTGAATAATATCTAGGGGATTCACCCAAAATAATGATCTCAAGGCCTTGAAATGCAATTAATATTTTCCAAGACTATTTCATGGTATATCTATGAACTCACACCAATTTAACGACATGAACAAAATTTCCTTCATGACCATTCCTCTCATTGATCTACAACCAATATTGGATTATCATAAAAGAAAAACATTACTCAAACTCAAAATTTCAACTAACTAAACCACATGTATGGTACTGATCATAATCTTTATCTATGGTGTTATCTTCCATTTACTTCTAAAATTATGTTTCCTCAACAAGAACCATCAATTAATTTCATCAAATGATTCTCACCTTAAATCAGGCGGTGAATCATAGTTCACCCCCTGAACCATGTCACGAATAAGGGTTCACCCAATTAATCATATCACAAAATGTTTATCACCCGCTAAAAAATTTCATGAATCATGGTTATTCATTTGATAAATCCTATGACCAGACTTACGAAAAATAAAAATCCTACCTTATGGCCCAGGGCTCACTCCATTGGTAAGTTTCTCCAGTTTACACCGGATTGATTCCAATTAGTTCCCACACATGGGTATCTATTATTTATTGATGAAAATCATCCATTTACAAGGGTTCTGTATTATAACTCACCTACTCGAATATTTTAGGTTCACCTACATGTTACTCTTAATCTAAACAATTTAGTTTCTATCACTATAAATCTACATGCATGAAATCATGTCACTTTCAATCAGGCACTGAAACTCATGAGAATCTACATATATTTCATGATAAGACACACATGTAACATCTAATAACTATTTAACTATTTAGAACATCATGCAACATAGTAGGTAACTACTCAAATTATATAACCATCACACCAGACTACAAACCCCAAAATATCTTTCCAAACATAACCATTCACCCTTAAACTGCCTGATTATTGTTGTGTCGTCACTCATTATACATATGAGAAAATAATATCACTTTCACACAACACCAAGATGAATTTTTAATCTATTTAAATTTTTTAGTGGCCTCAAATCACAATTTAGTCTTCTCCATACCCATGTTTTATCGGTTATCCTTTCAAAAACACACCCTAGAGGCATTTCAACTGGCGATACAACTGATCCTAAACTCACCAGCCAATAGACACAATAATCACCTCCACCACTACCACAAAACCATAAAATATGGAATAATTTATATATATATATATATAATGATATTAAAATACCTCCTAGAAAAAATCAATTTCACAGAACTCAATGTGAATCTACACCCTTTTTTAAAGGGCTTCCATTCTTCTACTACACTACTATAATAAAATCATGCTTCTCGAGTTCTACATTTCACAAAGGTTCATCTTAACGATTCCTTTACAATAAATTCTAATTACCTTAATCCAAGGAAAAATATTTCGTCTTAAAAGGAAAACATCTTAATAAAATTTATAATATATGAGTCAATTTTTCTAGAATATATTGTTGATGATTATCATGAATATCACAGACTCCTCTATGAATCAATATCATGCTCTATAGAAATGAGAATATGTGTTACCACTTTACACTTTGTGAAAAAAGCCCAAATATATTAATAGATTCACTAAATTCTCTCCTCACAGGTTTTTCACTAAGGCACTACCCATTAGAGACACTTGAAACCACACCTAACACCTTAAAAGAAACATTAAATTATTTTTAGATGCCAACACCAACTACAAACAGAAATTAAATTCCCTAGTTAACATTTTAAAAACCCAAGGTCCCTAAAACATTGTAATCTAAAGCCAAAATGTTATTTTAACATGGCTCTATAAGAATTCCACCTCTAATAATTCTTATAAACAACAATGTTTCACATGGTTTCAGGTATTCCAAAAAGAAAAAATGCCTTCGTCTCACTATAAATTACAATTTTGGTTCCCAAGAAAAAATAAAATGCTGAATTGCACATATTACACATTCCTAGGATACCAAAGATTCCATAAAAAAGAACTCATAGAGTTCATGCTATTTAAAAATGAGACATCACCTCATGAGTCAATGGCTCATCCCATACCAATCTAGAATTTCCAAATATGTTATTCAGAGCCTAGGGAATGTACTACCATGCACCCAACACTATAAAGCATTCCACTCATTTTATAATACAATAATGGAGAATAGAATAGGGTGAAACCACACATAAACCATCTAACATGTAAATTTAAAACCCAAATAACACCCTATTAGCCTAACTAATAGAGGATCCACATCTAACTCAGGGGAATAAAAAACCACCTCTCTACTTTAACCCCGCTCTACTTACATTAGAGAGATACAGACAACTATAGGGAGGAAACATAAAAATCTAAGATAATCTTTTTTAGGATCCATCACTAAACAAAGTTTGAAGAAAAGTTAGCTAATCAAATCCAATACTATCCTCTAAGGGTGGATATCTGAAAACCCCCACAATATAAATCATTACCATCAACCAATGAATCGCGTAAAAAATAAAAAAGGGACCCAAAAGGTCCTCACATACACACACCATAAAATACCACTTAAAACCAAAAAACATACCATACAAAAATCATGGATTGGAACCCAATCCATTTCACCTTTTGAATTTGCATTTTAAACACTTTTTTAACCTAAATATTTTGGAAACACATTCAATCAATTTAAATAAATAAACCCCAATTTTCCATTTAAAAATATTTAGGAAATAAAAACATCTCATTTTATACAAAAAACAATAGAAACCATTTATTATCCCATAATAGGACCCAAAAGAGCTCAAATATCATTAAAATAAAATTATATTTAGTAAAAACATTAATTTTTTTTTTAAACAATTGTAAATAATAAATCCCATTTCAAAACCACCCTCATTTAAAAATATATTTATAAACCAAAACCCTTTATAATGATCACATTTTATAATAAATTAATTTTACTTTTAAAATCACTAAAATGGCCAAGTAATAATGATATTCTAATGGGAGGCATACAAAAAAACTTATTGCCTAATCATGGATAGAGTCCACACCATCAACATCTTCACAGAAGTTACAATGTGAAAATATATAACATGATTAATTTAAGTTAATTATATTTCCATAAAAATGTATTTGGTAAAAAACTAAATATATTATAATTTGAATTTAATTACACTAGGCCTCTATCAATCACATGAAATTAGAAAACAAAACATGTGAAAATACGTGACAATCCATGGTGAATGAAATCCCCCACACATTCTTATTGGGTTAATAGAAAATGTCATAAATCTAAATTACCAAGACCATGTGTATCCCTCAAAGTGAAATCTATCAATATTAAAAATTACACCCATAACAAAAATCTCACCCATGGAATCATGGAATTCTCTAAAACCTGGGTTAGCTGCTCACATGCAAGATTTTTAAACTATGTCCCAAATACTCTTTATCTCTTGGTTACCAAATTAAGAATAGTAAAACAATAGGAATAGTCCTTGGATACCATTATGTGATGCATTGGCCTAGATCACCAGGCCTGGATGGAAGAGATACATGGCCTCACAAGAACTTCAAATATGTAAGAGGCTACTCACTAGATACAATGGAATATGTAAAAATGGGGGGAGATTATCCCCACTAATAAAAAATAGAATTTTAATAGTTCTTGGATTTATTATCTCTAGCTAAAATATGATATAAAGGAACCCATTATCAATGCTAGAAAAAGAGCTGATAAAGGACCCCTTCAGCAGCACTAAAAGCACTAATAGGGGGGGTCTTTTTTATAATAAGAAATAACTTATAAAGGGGAAACATTATCTGTTCTAGTACAATTACTAATAAAGGGGGTTCTTTTATTATCATTAATAAAAAATAACTTGTAAATGGGGGAATTTATTAGTGAAATATGAATAATTCTAGTAAATGGGGGCCTTTATCAGTGCTATGGGAAAAGCACTGATAAAGGGGGGTCTTTATCTATGAATTTTTAATACTGTTGATAAAGGGTAAATTTCATAAAAACTTAAAAAAATATAAAATATTATACTAACATAGAAATTTATTTACATTTCGATATATATTATTTATTTTGTTATATATGATTTATATAAGTCTAATTACACATTTACACATAATATACAAGATATTTATTGAAAATCATATTACAAAATAATTAACAAATATTAATTAATAAATTGATAATTATTATTGATTAATACTCATTTAACAAGAAATTGAAGATAAAAAAATAAAAAAAATTAATAATCACTCTAAAATAAGTTGAAAACCTGACTCAATCATCAAAGAAGTATAACTTTTAATTTTTGAGTCCATTTGAGCTCTACCATATATCTATTCAATATCATGAAATAATCTATGCTTTAGTGTCCTAGGGTAACCCCTAGTTAAATTTTTTGACATTAAAAAGGACAAAAAGTCCTCTAAAACTGAGTTTTTAGTCAGTGTGTCCCAATTTTTTAACATTAGATAGAATTTCAGCCTCATTTATGGGGGTCGTATTAACTTTTTTTGTGGAGACTGGATTTATTTTCAAATATTACATTCATTTAGATATAATAGTTTTAAAATTTTTATGAATTTTAACAATTTATTTTTATTTTCAATTAAATGTATTCATATTTTTTTATATTTACTTATAATAAATAAATTGTATTAATACATATTCACATATATTAACATAAATTGTATTTTTAAATATAAAAAATAATTAATTATCAGACAAAATATTTAAAAGAAAAAATTTTCCATTTTATATACGTTATAAGAATTCATTAATATGTATATATATACTTATACAATATTTTTTATATATTAAATTATGTTTGTAAATAATCAAATATATATATATTTATAATATAATATATGTAAATAAATACATATTATTTAAATATTTTTATGTGTTTGTGAGAAATGAAAGTATATAATTGTGTGTGTAAATTTGTATGTGTGTATTATGTATATATATCATATATAAATGTATTTTTATGAATTAATCATTATCCTTACATTACCATTAAATATTTTATATAAATTTATTTTATATAAAATACTTATAAATACATTATAAACAATTTGTATGTAAATATTAGATTATATGTTAATATGAAAATATATTGACATATAAATATATATTTATTAATGTGTTAAATTTAAAATTTAATACATTTAAAGAACTATTAGTATATATATCACATCCACACACACACAAACTTAAATTTTATATATGTACATAAAAATAATTATATAAAAATATGAAGAAAAAATATAATTGGATATATATATATGTATATATCTTAAAATAGACAGTAAAAAACATGTTGTATTGGTAAAGGCATTCGACTTACAAAGTACAGGTACAATGATAAAATATAGAAGCACACATGAGGATGAAATTATATAAAGAACGAATTAGGGGGAGTGCCTGGGTGTGTGGGTAACATGTGCCAATATTTGGAGTGTCACACCCAAAACATTTAAATTATTTATTTTATCAATTTTTGTGGCATCGAGTAGTTTGGGTTAAATCATGGATTAAATTTTTGAGTTTTTATTTAAGACTGAATGTTTTGACCTTGAGAGCAATCATTGCGCCAGAAGGACATGTTCAATGCTGCACGACATCACCCGAGTCACCGCACGACCTCCCCTAGTTCACCGTACAACCAACCTGATGATTAAGTCAAATAAATGAAATAAAATTAATAAATAAATGAGTGTATAGTAAAATAAAATGGATAATAAAATAGAAATAATATAAAATAAGAAGTGTTGTAAAATTTATATTATTATTTTAATGATAATAATAATAAAATTATTGGAGAATATTATTATTGATATTGTTAATAGTGTTAAGGATATAAATTTTACTATGTTATTATTATTGTTATTATTATTTATATTAAGAGTTTGTTTTTATTTATATTTTATTTTATTCTTTTTTTCTTTTCCTTCTTTCTAGGGTATTCTTCCCCCCTATGTTGTTTCAAACCTCCTTCCTCTACCGCCCTCATGTGTCACACATTCCAGGCCTCCTCCCTTCCTCTTGTTGGTCAGTGCCCTCCCCCTTACCCAAAACATGTCACCATTTTCTCCTCCTCATCCCAAAAGGCACGCAAACCTCCTCCCCCATGGCAGCTCTCCTCTTGCACAACACTCCCCCAGCACAACCACCACTGGAGGCTCCCCTATTGGACGCGACCTGGTCCATCGGTGCCTCCCCTACTGGTCATGACCTGGTCTGGTGTGCTCCCCCCCTCGCTAGCTGGGGATGCTCCAATGGTCTTCCACCGACACCATGATCCCCTCTGGCCGCCCCGCACCCCTACAACCCACACACAACCCCTTAGTCGCACCCCCTCCACTTATGGAAAGACATTGGCGACACTCTCCTTGGTGACCATCTTCTCCGACACCTCACCGTAGGTTCTTCCTACACCAGTAGTTAGTTTATTCCTTTTGGTTGAATTTTTGAGTTATGTTTTTCTACCACATTGGGTTCATTTATGATGAATTTGGTTCAAATTCTTGTTTTTAGTGTTTGATCTGAGTTTGTTGTGGTGCGACTGATGAGCAATTGGAGTTAAGCACCAAAATTTTGGAGTTTTCCTACATCGAGGTAGGTGTTTTTTCATGTGAGTACTAATTGATGAATTATTTTTATTATATAATTAATTTATCATGTTAATTGAACTAATTTTTCTCTGTGAATCTAATTTTACCTGAGGTTTAATATGTTTTCGATTTGTTTTGTAGTGTGTTTATATGGTATGAGTTCGTATTTTCTAGAAACTTATATTTAGTCATTTTTTAGTGTTTTAATAAATTGTGTAGCTGGTTTTTAATATATGAATGTGGTGTGAACTATGATTTTATGTGGTGTTTTGTGCGTTTGGTCATAAATGATGTTTTTTTGTGGGTTAAGTGGGTAATGCCAAGTGATATTTTTTAATTTTTCTTATAAACTTTTATTTATGGTTAATTTAATTTTATGAACGGTGAAATGATATTTTATAAATGGCATAAGGGTTTTATATTATTGTTTGCGTAGAAGAAGTCACATTTTAAAATTTTGTTGTGTAGTGTGTTGGACTATTTCTATTGGTTTCAACTCACTGAGTCAAGGCCAACTTGCCTTTGTATTCATAGATATGTATATATATATATATGTGTGTGTGTGTGTGTGTGTGGGTTCACCCAATACATGTATAGTCATCCATGGTAGTGAATATACATGTATGGGGATAGGTGTTCCCATGTATATATATATGAAAATGCATACGTAGGTGAGTGGCGACTAATATAGGCATATAAATATATGTGTAAGGATCTTTTTGCACATGTTCATTGCCATGCGGGTGTGTGCATAGGGTCTAGGTGTCCTTATATGTATGAAAAAGTGCCTATGCCTGGTGGGGGATGAATAACTTTTAGATAGAAAGAACCAATAGATGAAAGTTCAGCTTGTTTCAATCCAGTGGTTGGTCACTATGCCTATGCCTTTAATTTTAACACCATAAATATTTTCTTGTTTTAAAATTTTGATTTATATAAATTCTATATTAAAATGATATAATATCTGATTGTGGATTCTAGAAATTATTATGACTTTGTTTTAGAAATTGAAATTTATTTATAATGCCAATGGTTCTTAAGTGAATTTTCATGAAATGTGATTTCTGAAGTGGTTTGAATTGATAATAAATACTTCCAAAGGCATTTGGCCTATCATCCAGTTAGTTATAAAATGTAATCCTTGTATGTAATTAAGCTCATTCAAATCATTATGAATGTTTTATGAAAAAAACCTATCTTGAAGCCTGCCCCATTGTTTTAAAAAGTGATGTATGTTTGGAATGTATGATTTTTGATATGTGCCTAGTAAAGTGGCTTATTCATTTTTGTGTGACGGAAAAAGGAGGGAATCTTTCTAGGAGGGAGATTAGTGATGATAGGTCAGATGTGTTTTTTTTAAAGAAAATGATAAGTACATATATTTTTTCTTGATGAAAACTAACCACCACTTCAAATGGAGAACAATGGGAAACCCAAGTATCTAGGTGGGCGGACTAGGACCAGTACTCTAGATGGTACATATTTGTTTCATCCTGGTTTCATCTAGAAGTATTGATACTAAAACACTAACTAAATACTGTGATGATTAGAGACCACTAGGTTATGGGTGTGTTCCCTACTAGGGGCTCGTGCATGAGAATGCAGATCGTTGTGGTTCCTATTCCACATTTCACCGATGTATGAGGATACTTGTTCCCCAAATAACACTAGATTCTTAGGGAATTCCCATGGTACATGTGATGTGATTTCCATTTTAGTTGTTTTAAACATGATGTCTCATTTATGAAAATGATATTTTAATCTAAAATGGTTTCCATTCACTTTGAAATGTTTACGCATGCTGGGAACCTAATTTGACAATGTAGTGGGAGAAAAATGCTTTTCTAGAAAATGAAAACTTGTTACTTGAATTTGAAAAGAATTAATGTCATTATTTTATTATGTCATATTTCCAAACTAGCATGTTTTTTTATTTCTTATTAATGGAAAGGGAAAAGCGTGTTGTTATATTTCGACATTCTTGCTGAGCATCTCGATGCTCAAAATAACTTTACTTTTCAGTTTTAGCTTCCTCTAGTTTTGGATTTATCTTACAACGAGCATGCTTTTATGTTTTTTAGTGATCAATGAGGTCACATGGAGATATGTTTAGTTTCCTGGTTCTATTATTATTTTCACCACTACTATTGTATTTGGTTTTTTCTATTTACATTTGTTTATTTAATTGTCATTTTGATGGGCCAAATAGTCCCCAACTATACAATTTTGATGCCTGACATTAGTTTCCATCACTTGGGAATTGGGAACACCCTTTGGACTATGTCAAATATTTTCTCAGGGGACTGGTTTAGGGCCAACCCCAGCTGGTTCATGACAGGGGGTGGTAAATTCTATTAAAAGGTAGGGCTAGATGTGGTTTGAACAAAAATAATTTTATCCATTTTTCAGAGCTTAAATAAACTCATAAAGGGGGGCCTTTAACATAACATTTTTAGCACTAATAAAGAAGGCCTTTAATAGTGCTAAAAAATATTGAGAAAAGTTCCATTTTATCGCAATATTAATGGCATGTATTATCAATGTTAAGATAAAGGGATGATAATGGACCCCATGCCAATGCTTTCATTACCCCTATTAAAGGGTTCCTTTATCATCACTTATTATGAGAGATATTAAAGAAAAACATTTAACATCACTCACATCATCAACACTTTAATAGCACTGGGGGTTTTTGAATCATTTTATTTATTCACACCTGATAATAAATTACCACACAAACTACTTGTAATTCTGAATTCTAATGCATGAATTAATGTCAAGGCATTAATACCTCTTCTATGATAATTTTATTATAAAATAAAATAATAAGATATTGAAGAATATCTTTACCCAAATGGGAATCAACCATGGGTTGACATTTCAAGTGGATACTATTCAGGATTTGTATTTCAATGGATCTCATAACCCCGAGAATGGATATATTTTCACTGATTCTATAAGTAGAAATGTTTTGGTCTAGGATATTTTGGAATCAGTGGATGAGTGGAGCTTGATGAGTTTGTTTTTGATATGAGGATGGAGGTGCACGAGGGTAGATATCATGTGTTTTTTTACCAATTTATAGGTCTCACATATTTCTATCTATCTATTTTTGATTGAGTAATAATCCAACCTCTACTATCTATATATTGTATTTTTAAAAAAATTATGTGGAAAACTAAGGTGATTATTCTATATATCTAAATTGTTATCTCCTTTTTTAGGAGTCATCCAGTAGTTCCCTTAGTCTTTAGGTAGGAGGTGATGTATGAGGGGATTTCCTTGTGTAGGAATGTGTACCTCTAGGCTATATGTTCTTTACCTTGATAAGTTGGTATTGGAGGCCCTGGATGAGACAAAAAGAATGGGAATTTTTTTCATTATGCCTGACTTGCAGTAGAATAAAAGCTAATCATTAGAGATATGCTATGTTATTTCCACCTCTTCCCATACTAGTTTGGAAGTATGATTAAATATATATGTATTTTTTGATCATCCTACCAAATACTCAGAGTGGGAATAATTTCATAAGGATGATTTTTTGATCTTTTAATGAATTCATCCCTTTTTCATACAATAAAAGAGTCTAAAAAGTTATATAATCACAGTTACATGGCAATTAGAAAGTTTTTTATGCATCATGGGGTTCCCTTTGTGATATTTTCTAACTATGATTCATATTTTTCTAATCATTTTTGGAAGGGACTGTAGAAATTAATGGGATCCAAGATGCGTTTGATCAAAACATATCACCCTCAGATGGATTTCTAGTTTGAGTAGAACATCCGAACACTTGTGGATATGTTTTGTGAGTGTTTACATTACATTAGTGGTTCATTGGAGATTTAATTATCATTGGATGAGTGTTATTACAATAATAGTTATTGGGGATTTATTAGGATCTCTAAATTTCAGGGGTAGTACTGATGGTCATTCTGATCACCATTCTATTAGGAAGAGGTGGATAGGGTTACATCAAAAGATTGAGTCTCTCCCTAGAGACAATGTAGAAATCTCATATGATTCAGAAAAAATTAGAGATACATCATAGTCACTGTAATCCATATTCAAATCAACATTCTCACCCATTAGAGTTTGATATTAATGATCAGGTGTTTCTTCGGGTATTTTCCAGGAAAAATGCCATCACTTGGGAAAGAAGAGGGTGTTTTTGTTGTGTTATATTGTGTAATTCTATATAATAGGACCTCTTGGGAAAAAATACTATCATCTATAGTATCCTTCATGTATTAAATAGACTGATGACATCTTTATTATTTCTGAATTGATAAGATACCATCAAAACCTATATCATTTGAGAGATTGGAAATATTTGTATTATAATCCCGGAATCACTGTTGTATTGTAGCATGTTCAAATTTGGGATTATAAGAACAAGGTGATCAATGGAAAATATATCCCATTGGTCTGATTGATTTTGAATTTTGGTTCTAATAACCATGATACATATGAGTGAAAATATTTATTTAGGGTGTAGTGGCCTCACCTTTTTTATTCGGAGGATGCCTAAATAATTCATTAGGGAATAAAGTAGAATTGTGGGGATACTTATAGAACCTACTGAGATATCATTACATATTTTTTGAGTTTTTTATATTTCCTATCATTCATGGAGTTCTTAGGAACTTGGTTCAGGAACATTGATTTTGGGGAAAATAGATCATGGTGTATAATTTTTTCACAGTCTTTCTAACTGTGTGGCTAATAAAACAAGTTGGGTGTCATGGGAGAAAAATATATTTTCCATGGATTTTTCTTGGTTTTAAAAACCATAAAATGTTCCACAATAACCATGAATAATGTTTTGGGGTGACAGTCACTCCCACATAGTTAGTGCATGGTTTTCATAACAGTGCGGTCAAACTAACTGATTTGTCTAGATCATAAATATTTTTCAAAATGACTATTTTCAACATATGATTATTTATTATTTCTGTATTTCTCACCCCATGCATGCGGCTCTTCTTCTCAAATCATAGGAGATCATTCCACTTCATTTTGTGGGATTTTTATTGATTCCATTATGATTTTATGTAAGATAAGACTCTTTCTTCATGAGTCATTCATCTATACCATTCTATTGACATGTCCTTCCATTTATATTGAATGTGAAAAACGAAGAGGGAGAGTTTTTTGAACCAAGGGTATTTAATTGGGGGGGGGGTCTCTTTTTTGTAGTTTTGTTTTTTTGAGGACTTATCCATTCTAAATGTAGTGGTTATCATTGAATGTGACAAAGTTGAAACCAATTATAAGGTAAGTGTATCTTTTAAAATGCATTTTAAATTGATAGAAATAGATTTCATTGTTGTATTGTTTATTTATAAAGATAAATTTATATATTTTTTTCATTTATTTTTAATCAGTTTTTGATGGTATTCATGGTTTGTATTGTGATTTAGAACTTTTAAAGTGTGTTTTTAAGGGGAGTTGTCGTGAATGCACTCATAGTATTCGATAAAATGTATTGAAGTCATTTTATGTTTAAAATAGATTTCTAAAGTAGTTATAGAAATGGTTTTACCATGATTAAAGTGTTTGGTTTTAAAAAGGGAATGTTTTTTTATTAAATAAGAATTTGAAATGGATTTAATGAATAACACTTTTGATGTTTAATGTTTGGGATTGAGTATCACATGGAAAACCTAGGGTGTGAGGGCGTTATATCAAAGGGAAGATAGATCCTTTTGGAGGAACACTAAGCTGGATTCCTTATGGTTTATCAAGGGACTAAGGGAGACTATGGATGAAGGCTGAGAGAGTGTATAAAATGTAGACTAAGATACATATAGATATCATGGGAGTTGGTATTAAGGAAGATCTAGAGATCTTCCTATTGTCAGAGTGAAATACTCAAGGGGGGGGGGTGAATTGAGTTCCTATTAAGAAATTTTGATTAAAAATATTTCTATTAATATACCACAATTTAAATAACAAGCTAAAATATAGTGAATTTGTAATACAATAAAGGTTTAGTTAGGTTCTCAAGAGATTGATTAGTTCTTAGCTAATCTAATCTAAATATTAGATTAGCTTTTGAAACTAACCTACTGGTTTACAATAAATACAAACACTGGCTAGTTTAACTATCAGAGTATCTTTAAAATAGATTTATATTTAATTTAATTAGTAGAAAAATATTAAAAATAGTTTTAAATAAAATAAAAATGCACAACAATTTTAACCAAGAGGTTCAGTCTCAAGAAGAGACATAGCCCTCTCAAACAGTTTTATAAAAACTGTGATCCACACCATAGATCAGGGTTTTAAAACAGTGCACATACTGTCTAGGGCCTCAGACATCTACCACAGTTCTATATGGGAAAACTAAACAACATCACACAGGCTATCCAGGTCACACATGACCACTTCCACTATCCACAGTGGGATACAAGAGTGTAAGGGAAAGATTGAGTGAGGATTTAGAAATCCTCCAGTTCATCATAGGAGACAATGTGTGCTTAAAATACAGAGCACACACACTGATCAAAATGTATGTAAATGTAAAAAAATAATATCTAATGAAATAGATATGAGTTAGAATGATCTATGTGTTTTCAGTGAAGCTCTAGACTCCTTAGATTGATAAGTATTTTCTCTGAGTCCTTCTATAGTTTATTTAAAAAAACAGTGTCATTATTTTTCTTTGAATTCCAGGTCCAGATTGATCTCCTTGATTTGATTCAGTGTAGGTGTTGTCGTTTAAGCTATTCACTCCTTGAATGTTCAGGTTTTACAGGTTCAACATGTGTTCTTTCTTCTTCTTCTATGTATGTATGTCCTCGTGTATATCTAGAAACTTGTTTTGTATGTGCGTTGAAACACAGGTTCTCCAGTAGCTCGAGGTTGCCTTTTATATTCCTTGAGCTCCGGTAATAGGATTGATTTGTATGAGGTACGATTAAGTGTCGGTTGTCTGGTGGTCTCTGTAATGGTGGATGTATGTAGAGGTAGCTCTTTCTAGTGGTATCTCTAAGTATCGATGACTATATGTACTAGTGACTTCCTTTAGAATTAGCACTCGGTAGCTGTAAAAATATGTAGTAGTGACCCATACTGGTGGGCTTGTAATGGTAGACTTCATAATAGTAGTTGTCACTCTGTATCAGTCGACTTGTATATACCGGTAGACTTACTCTATCGGTAGCTCAGGTGTAATGGTATCTGTCTGCATACCGGTGAATTTTTGTATCGGTAGATGTTTGACTATTTATTCAACATATCGACAGATTATGTTAGTATAAAACATTACAAAGAAAATGAACATTTGATTAACCGAATGTTCTTGAATGAAAGATATATCATTTGAAAATAATCAACAGTATTTATATTTTTAAATTAAGTACATAAAAATTAACTAAAGTAATGAAAAGTTTAATCAATAAACATCATTTGGGACTATCAAAACATAATTAATCATAATTGAGATTATCAAAATAGGTGAGTCTAACAATATCCCACTTTTTGATAATCACAAATTATGGCAAGTAATCCAAATGTATCAAACTAAAATAAAATTGATCTTATTTCTCTGTGTTTTCCAACACATGTAAAATATGATTCATAGATAAATAGAAATTCTCAAGTTCAAATGTATCAGAGAATATTGATTTTAAAAAATCCTCCCCATTTATCATTTCTCCCACTTGGGAAATATTTCTCCCACATTGGAATTAGAAAAAAGAAGGGATGATTAAGATAAGGATGTAAGGAATGTATTAGAGAACAAAAAAGATGGGGAATAAGAGTTAAAATATAAGTGATAAAGTTGTTAATCAAAGGAAAACTAGATAATAAAAGTATGAACCATAGGTGAAAACAAAAATTTAAAAGTAAAAAAGAAATAAATTAAGTAGGCATCATTGGGAAAAACTTTGACAAATAGATTGCAAAAGAGGTATTTATTAAAGAGTGAAAAGTACATATTTATTAAAAAATAGTATACAATGTAAAAATGATCCCTATAAAATTAATATATACCCAATCAGTCCACATTATTAATTTACACATTGGATTTTACTTTGGGATCTGAGGTAGAATCAAGCTGGGTAGCTTCAGTTGAAGTCTTGGGAACTCTAGAAATGACCACTGGAGGTTGGACAACTGAAGCTGTTCCTGGCTTGTAGTGGGTACTCCTTTGAGTAATCATTGGTGTCAAGCTTCTGATAGCTTGAGCTGGGGACATCTAAAAAGTTGATGTAGTAGAGCCAGATGCAGGTAAAGCTGGAGGTACATTCACTGGCTAGCATCAACATGCGAAAAGGGCAGCAAGAGATTTCTGAAATCAATGATAATCCCTCCTCATCTCTCCATAGCAGAAATGATGTCATCATTGTTTTCCATGAATTTTTCCAATGTTGGAGTCAGCTCCTTGATCTTACTCACTTGATCACTGAAGGCTTGAGCCACATGAGGTAATTTAAAATTTTCTAACAATATTTTGAAGTTATTGTTCAACTGAAGTTTAGTGTAGACCTTTATGAAATAGTAATCCACCTTGTCCTTTACTTATTTCTGAGAAGCAGTGGTCTCCCTCGTAAAATCCGGAACATTTTTTCATATATCCCTAGTGGTAGTCACCACATGGGTCAAGGTACCAGAGTCTATAGAGACACTGGTGGAAGATTGTCCAAGCTCTTCTCTAATCATAGCTATAATCTGATCAACATATAAAGAAGGTCATGGAGAACATAGAGGTGCAACAGTAAAATCTACTATTTCCTATAAAGATTTAGTCATCCCACAAATGAGATTTTTCACAACAAGGTTTTGGGTGTTGACATGATGCTTCATGGAATTCTTAAATTCCACAAAAACGGATACCATCTGGCCAACTATACTTTTCACAAATGTCAAATCCTTGTCTGCTTGAGATTTATAACTCATATAAGTCTTCCTAGAGAAAAATGATTTCTTTGGAGATTCAACATCCTCTGTCAAGCTTGATACTGGACTCTACAAGGTCTTGATGTCATCCAAAATACTAGATACATATTCAGTCATAATAGATTGAAGAGATGATATTAAAGTGGTTTCCATTCTTCTCATTTCATCTACATAAAAGGTCTTGAGATTAGACTTCAACTGGTGTAGGTCATATATTCTTACTAAATCATCATGTAATGTCTCGGAAATGATATTATAACTGACATGTGGTCTTCTGATGGGTGTCTCATCTTCAGAATCATGATAGTCCAACCGAAAAACTACAAAACTTGGGACTTCTTCCCAGACTTCAATCTCTTGAGCTACTGATACAGTACCATGTCTGGTGGGATGCTCCCCCTCAATTTGTGCATTATCCTTTACATGAACATCAATATTAGCCTCATTAGGCAGGTCTTCCTTAGAAGAATCATCCACAACCATCTCAATTTCAACAACATGAGGCTCATCAGGGATAGGTGCATGTTCTGTCATCTCAACTAAAACAGCCTCTATAGGCATAGCCGAACTCCAAATTACTGGACTCAAACTCAAAGTACTCTCATATGAGCTATCAGAATCAGATTCTATTATGGGTAAAGTAGCTGGAGGTCTAGCCTCTCCATAATAAATACTATAAAGTGTAGGGCTAGGAGGCAGGCCAGGGTCTCCTCCTTATTCCACTAAAGTCTCTTCATCCTCATCATAAATAGCATCCTCAACATCACTATAAGCAAGTTCATCTTCATCCAATCCTGGACCTGGATCCCTCTCATCCTTAGTCATAGAAGGATGGTCCACATGATTTAATTTATAACACAATTCACCATCATCATTCACCCTTTTTTTCTTCCAAAGGTTCCAGCTTACTTCTATATACTTGCAAATAGTCTTAGTAATGCAGAAATTGTCTTTAAAAACAACAGTATCATCCTCAGATTCAGAAATAACTTTTAATTTTAACATAATGGAAATAATCTTAGAAAAGAAAAAAGTATTTGTCTTTGATTTAGTTCTGGTCATATCTTTTATCTGAATCATCAACAATCATCATTGATTGACCATCACTCCATTCCTCAACAAGTACATCATATATATACCCTGAAACTTCAGGGTTTCAAAATCTCATCTCCTTGGAATAATCAAATGTTGAATGAACTTTAAAAATATCATGTTTTCTCCTTCCATTTCAGTAGCAATCACTCTTCTTGGTGGTTCATTCTTAGTTAACTCAAGAAAAGCAGCCTCATACTCAAAATTGTCACTAGGTGCAGGTACTGATTTAGATGAAAAAACATACTCTCCTTCATGAGGTACTTTCAGACTTTCTTCATATTCAGCAGATGAAAAATATATCTCATTATCATTTACCATAGAAATCATCATGTTCTAATCTTCATTCATTTCAAATCTAACAAAGTCATCAAATTCCTTAACCAGTTTCGGGTAATAAGGCCCATTGTTGTTTGCAAAATAATCTATCCATTCTTGATCTTGTAAAATCCTCAATATCAGAGACTTTCTTAACATCATCCTCTCAAAATAAAGCTCCTTCTCAATCACTATTTCCCTCTTCGATAAATGCATATTCTCAGACTTTCTCTTCTCTTTATTAGTACCACTATAACTACCATTGGCTCTAGAACTAACTTTTTGTCACTTCCCACTCAACTCATTACCTTTATCAATTATTGGTTTCTTAACACAGGCCATTTCCAAATTGAGAAACTTAGGGCTCGCAAGATTTTAGATCCTTCGGTGCCTGAGGACATGAAAGGGTGGATTTTACGGTGGATTGAATGTGATTTAGACTCGACTTATTTCATTTAGGAATCGAAACATAATAATAATAAAAATATATACATTAAAATGATAATGTCTCTAGGTTAAAAAAATATTTAAAACAATGCGATATATTGGTAACCATTCTACCGGTGAGGATTATAATGGTAAGAACTACCAGTGAGTTATCCTAATAATGATGTTTCTATAATGGTGAGGTGTGTCTAATAGTGAGGTTTATCTAACAGTGGGGATTGTCTAACGATGAGGTGTTTTTAACGGTTACGTGTGTCTAATGGTGACATGTGTCTAATGGTGAGATTTGTCTAAAGGTGAGGTGTGTCTAACAGTGAGGTTTGTCTAAAGGTGAGGTTTGTCTAACTGTGAGGTTTTTCTAATGGTTAGGTGTGTCTAATGGTGAGGATTATCTAACTGTGAGGATTGTCTAACTGTGAGGTTTTTCTAAAGGTGATGTTTTTAAAATGGTAAGGATTAAGGGTAGTTGATCTTTCATAATTTATGTCTAATGTAACTTAATCTCTCTGAACATAAAGGCTTTGTAAATATATCAGCTAGTTGACGTTCAGTGCCTATAAATTCAAGAGTTATATCAGCCTTTTGATAGTTATCTCTTAGAAAGTTGTGATTTACATTAATGTACTTAGTTCTAGAGTGAGATACAGGGTTCTTAGAGATATTGATTGCACTAGTGTTATCATAATTAATATAAAGATGTTCAAAATCATATCCATTGGACGAAAAAGTGTGTTTGATCCATAGAATATGTTCACAACAACTACCAGTAGCTATAAATTATGCTTCAGTAGTAGACAATGCAATTGAATTCGGTTTTTTCTACACCAAGGTACTAAGGATTTCACAATAAATGACACATTATTGATGTGATTATTCTATCTAACTTGAAAGCAGTAGATTCAACATCTGAATAACTTATTAAATAAAAAGATTGACCTTTTGGGTAAAATAAACCTAAATTAGTAGTATGTTTAAGATATTTGAAAATCCTTTTTACAGAAAGTAATTGTTATTCTGTTGGATTAGCTTGAAATCATGCACACATACAAACACTAAACATAATTTCAGGCTAACTAGATGTAAGCTAAAGGAAGCTTCCTATCATACCTCTGTAATTGGATTGATCTACTGGTTTTACAGATTCATCAATATCCAACTTACAAGTGGTACTCATAGGTGTATCACTTAACTTATTACTATCCTCCCAAAACGTTTTAGTAAATCCTTTTTGTATTTACTTTGATTTAGAATATTAACATCCCAATTTCAAAAAATAAAAAATCTAATAAAATTTTTGAGTTCTCCCAATATGGTCATTTCAAATTCATTTTTCATAATCTTTGAAAAATCAGTACATAATGAATTTTTAAGAGATCCAAAAATAATATCATCAACATATATTTGTACTATCAAAACATATTTGGAAATATTTTTGATAAAAAGACTGGGATCAGAAATTCCTTTATAAAAACCTTTTGACGTAAGAAAATTAGTAATTATATCATACCATGCTATTGGAGATTGTTGTAAACCATATAAATCTTTAGAATGTTTAAAAACATAATTTTAAAAATGGGTATTTGTATATCCAGGTGGTTTTCAAGAAAAACATCTTCAATTATATAACCATTTAGAAAAGAACTTTTAACATCGATTTGATATAACTTGAAATTATGATGAGATGCATAAGCATGTAAGATCCTAATGGATTCTAATCTAGCTACGGGTGAAAAGGTTTCTTCATAATCAATTCTTTCTTCTTGAATGTCACCATGTCCAAAAAACCTAGCTTTATTTCTAATGATGTCTCTAGATTCATCAACCTTATTTCTAAACACCCATTTTGTGAATATGTTCAAAGTGTCCTTAGGTCTATCTACTATTTCCCATAATTTGTTTCATTTAAATTTATTTAACTCTTCTTTCATAGACATTCCCTAATATTCATCAGTGATACCATCGTTGATATTTTTAGGTTCTTACTGTGAAAAATATTTATGTTCAACCTAGTTTCTTTGAGAAGGTCTAGTTTGTGTCCCTCTATCAATATTACATACAACATTATCTAAAGGATGATTCTTTATAATCCTAGTTGATCTAGTAAGGGTAGGACTTGAAATTTCAGGTTCATTACTAGGTTTGGGTTCACCAGTTGCAGATTGTGAAATATTTCCAGAACTGGTTGTCTTTACAACAGGTTCACTGATTTTATCATTAAGGTTCAGAACAAAAAAATCCTCTTCAATATTTTCAAGAGAAGTTTTAGGTTCATGTGTATCAGTTTCATCAAATTTGATGTGAATATATTCTTCCACACATTTGGTTCTTTTACTAAAAACTATATAGGCTTTTCATGTTAATGAATTACCAAGAAAATTACATCCCTACTTTTACATAAAAATTTATCCAGATTACCTTTAGTATTCAGAATAAAAAATTTACAACCAAAAACATTAAAATAACTAACATTAGGTTTTCTATTATTCCAAATTTAATAAGGGTTCTTCTTAAGTACTGGTCTAATAAAAACACTATGTATAATTTAACAAGATGTATTTATAGTTTCAGCCCAAAAATAAACAAGTAAATCATATTCCATAATTATAGTTCATGCAATTGCCTAAAGAGTTCTTTTTCTTCTTTCTACTACACCATTTTGCTGCGGTGTACTAGGGTTAGAGAAGTTGTGATTATAGCCATTGTGTGAGTAGTATGAATCATATTCATGATTTTAAAACTCCTGACCATGGTCACTTCTTAATGTTTTAATCTTAAGTCCACTAAGGTTTTCTATAGACTTGGATAATTTAATAAATTAAGAGCAGGCTTCACTTTTGTGAGCTAGAAAATATACCCAAGTATATATAGAAAAGTCATCTACAAGGAAATAGACATAGGGCTTCCCATTTAAATTAGAAAATCTGGGTTGTCCAAAAAAATCTGTGTGAACCAACTCAAGAGGTTGAGAAGTTGAAACTTATTTCTTTGATATAAAAGAAAGATTATGTTGCTTTCTCTTTTGAAAGGGATTGAAAACTTTGTCACCTGGGAATTCATGTTTAGGTAGGTCTCTAACTATGTTTTTCCTATCCATTTTTCTAAGTGATTGTTTATTGCAGCATCCTAATCTTCTATGCCAAATCCAAGATTCATTATGAATATAATTTAAACAGGTATTATTTTTCATAGCTAAATAATTCAAATCGTCAGCATAAATTTTTTTATTTTTTAATGTAGTATATAAAAAAAAATTTAGATTCAAATAAATTACATGAATAATTTTCAAACATAACATTAAATCCATTATCACACAATTGATAAATTCTTAACAAATTATAATTTATTCCATTAACAAATAAAACATTAGAAATTAAAATTGATTCAGTGTCACCAATTTGGCCTAAGCCGATTATCTTTCCTTTTGAGCTATCCCCAAAGGTGACATATCCTCTATAAAAATTGAATAAGCTTTTAAAACATGAAATGTCTCTGGTCATATGTCTTGAACATCCAATTTCCAACTACCATGACTTCCTATATGATCTTTTTAGGCAGGTTTCCTACAACACAATATTAGATAGAAAATGATTTTCGTACCCAGATTTTCTTGGGTCCAGACATGTTATCAAGAAGAACTTTTGGTACCCATATTTTTCTAATGGGTTTTATATAATCAATATATTTAAAATATTTTGAAAGATAAACTTTCTTTGATCTATAACTATGTGAGTAGCTAGTTGAGACATATGAATTTCCAGAACTAGAACTAGAAGCATACTATCTAGATTTAGGAATAAATATATTCTTTGTAATGTGTATATGTCCAGGCTGATAGCCTAAACCAGAAGTATAATTTGGTGCTACTTGTTTTCTTATAATTTCTGTAAGAGTTTCCTTTACATTAGTAAATTTTTCTAAATTATTCCAGATTTGATCACTAGAGAATTTCAGTTCAGTATTCTCTTGTGGTAGTTGAGCATTCTTTTCCTTTTATACTTCTAGTGCAGATTTGACAGTGCTAGTTAAAACATGTTGTTTTTTAAGGCTCTATACTTCTCTTTCAGCTCATTATAGGTATCCTATAGCATGTTACAGTATTCAAATAATTCTTCACTAGATATGTTTTTAGAATCAGAATAAAGAAAACCTCTATAATAATAAGAGTTTAAATAAGGAGTATCCAATGTTACCTCAGATGTGTTTGTCATGAAACACATTATAGATTTTTGATTTTTTTCATCCTGAGTGGAATCAAAATCACTTGAACTATCTTTTGAAGCACTCCAAGTTTCATTCATATATTTCTTACATTTGATTGTCCTTGTACTCATATTTCTTCTTCTACTTTAACATCAAACTGTCATCTTTCACATGTCCTTTCCTCTTGCATTCGTAGTAGACTATGAAATCACTTTTATCAGCCCTTTTTTAAGACTTCTTCTAATGACCATTATTGTCATATATTCCCATGTAATTGGATTTTCTGAAAACTTCTTTTTCCTGTAAAACATCTTAAATCGTCTGGAAATCCGAACCATTTCAGCGTCACTGTCAGATGCACTCTCTTAACTACTTGAAATATCACTTGCATCTTGAATTTTCTCTTTGTCCTTGATTTTTGTTGAAGAGGTCTTGAAGGCTATTGATTTTTTTAGGGTTCATCGTATTCTTTTTTTTACCTTTAGCTCTTCTTCAAACATCATCAACATACAAATCAAGTCTTTAAGAGGTAGTAAACTTATCTCCCATGATTCTTTTATTGAAACTGTTGTGCCTCTCTATATTTCTGCAAAACATCTGAGTATTCTCATGATTTTCTCTTTTTATTGAACAACTTTTCCCAACGAGCTCATAGTGTTAACAATTTAATTGAACCTGAGATACATGTACGAAATAGGTTCATTAGGCCTCATTTTAAAATTATAATATTTAATTGTGTAAGAGTTTAATCTCATATTAGCCAAGGAATACCAGATTTCCTAATAAGTATTACAAAGAAGATATTGGATTAAATTCTTCGTCTCCTAAAGCACAATACAGGGCATTCATTTTTATACAATTATTATTTTAAGCAGCTTTCGTAGGTTCAACCAAAGTAGTTATAACAGTTTCTGGAATCTTATACTGAGACTCTATAGTAGTCCAGATGTCAAATCCCATACTTTCTAAATGAATTTTCCTTTTTTTTCCATTAGTCATAATTAACAACATTATAGAAAGGTGTTATGTTAGTTATTGCACCTTCTAATATATTATCCATAATTAGATTTTAGAAAATGTATTTAAAGAGATAAAAATTTGGAAATAACTGAAATTTATGATCATTAAGATACAACTAGAATCACAGTTATAAAACATAGAGTTTTGAAAAACATTTACCCAACCCTCTGAAACCAATTATTATCAGAGAGTAATACTCAAGAGGGTTGGTGAATTGAGTTCCTATTAAAAATTTATGATCAAAAATATTTCTATTAAAATTCCCCAGTTTAAATAACAACCTAAACTATAGTGAATTTGTAATATAGTAAATTTTCAGTTAGGTTCTCAAGAGATTGATTAGTTCTCAGTTAATTTAATCTAAAGCTAATATTAGCTTTTGAAACTAACTTAATGGTTTACAATAAAAAAAATTATAGTTTAAATATAAGAGTAAATTTAAGAAAGATTTATATTTAAAGTACTTAGCACCAGAATATTCAAAATAGTTTAACCTAAAATAAAAATTCACACTGGTTTTAAATAAGAGGTTCAATATCAAGAAGAGAGTTATTTCTCTCGAATAGTTTTATATAAAATATGATCCACACTCTGTATCAGGGTTTTAGAGAAGTTTGCATACTATCAAGGTCCTCAGACCTCTACGACAGTTCTACGTGGGAAAACTAAACAACATCACATAGGTTGTTCAGGTCACACATGACCTCTACCACTATCCACAGTGGGATACAAGAGTGTAAGGAAAATAATTAGTAAGGATTTATAATTCCTCCAGGTCAGCATATGAGAGAATGTGCGCTTAAAAAACAGAGCACCCACACTGCTCAAAATGTAAATAAATGAAACAAAATATATACAAAAAATATATAATATTTTAGAATGCTCTATGTGTTTTCAGTGAAGCTGTGGACTCCTTGGATTGATCATAATTTTCTCTGAGTCCTCTTGTTTTTGTAATGAAAATAGAGTGTTGTTTTTTTCTATGACTTCCACATCTAGCTTGATCAGCTTGATTAGCTTGAGTGTAGCCGTAGTCATTGAAGATCTTCACTCTCTGAGTATTTAGGATCTACAGGTTCAATATGTGTTCTTCCTTATTCATCTATGTATGTATGTTCTCATGTATATCCAGAAGCATGTTTTATATGTGCATTGAAAGACTTCTTCTCTAGTAGCTCAAGGTTCACTTTTATATTACTTGAGCTCCGGTAATAGGAATGACTTGTATGAGGTACGGTTCAGTGTCAGGTGTGTGGTGGTCACTATAATGGTAGTTGTATATACCAGTAGCTCCTTCTAGTAGTAACTCTATGTACCGGTGAATATATGTAGTGGTGACTTCCTTTAGTGGTAGCTCTCTATAGTGGTAGACTTATGTACCAGGGACCCATACCAGTGAGCTTGTAATGGTAGATTTCATAATAGTATCTTTCACTCTATATCTGTCATCTTGTGCATACCGGTAGACTTACTCTATCGGTAGCTCATGTGTAAAGGTAACTTTCATCATACCAGTGATCTTTCTATATCTGTAGTTATTTGTTTGTTTATGTAAACTATCCACAGATTAAGTTAGGATAAAACATTACAAATTAAATGAACATTTGATTAACTGAATGTTCTTGAATGAAAGATATATTATTTGAACATATTCAACAGTATTTTTATTTTGAAATTAAGAACTTAAACAATAACTAAAGTAATTAAAAGTTTAAAAATAAAGATTATTTGGGATTATGAAAACATAATTAATAATAATTGAGATTATCAAAATAGGTGATTCAAACACTTCTAATATTTTTTTACTCCATTTGACAGTTAGAATATTATTTTTTTTACTACATCACACTAAATAATTATAGATAAATTATATGAGGTAAATTACTTATGACCGGTATATTTATATTTTTTCATGCATTATGACAATGCCTTATTTTATGGTGATATCTTGTAGTATTCCCATTTCATCTTATTTCGTTATATAAGGATGTTGTGCCTATACCCATGTTTTTTCCTTGGATGGGTATGTTGATCATGATCATTCTTATTTACTTTATTTTATTACTTGAGTCATGTTGATTATATTTTAGAAACATGTATTTTACTTAAATAAACCAAAATGGATTTTAATGGATTTACATAAAGTGATTTTTTTTAAAAGTGATGTGGTTTTGGAAAAAAAATAGAACATGATTTATTAGTCCCATGATTTAAAAATAATTAAATAGATTAACAGTGGTATCCTTCTAGGATTTTTTCCTCACTCTCTAAATAATCCTTCAAGAGTACAACAAACATATTTTTAAAGACACATGTATTGTCATGGTAACAATGAATTTTACTTGATCTCCTTGATTACAATCATTTGAGTTATTTAGATAGATGATATTTGGTCTCAATAGGTTTTCTCAAGAGAAGTTGATCTAATTTTTGGTTTAGTTGGGATGTTATGTATTTCATTTTTCGTTATTAATACAAATTTTAAGTATTGAACTTTAGACTATGGATATCATGATTATTTCTTGTATACGAAATTTTGTATATACTAAAGTGAATTTTTTATGATATCCTATTTTATACATTATTGCATTAATCTATTTATTTATTTATTTATATGAACTCTATATATATTGCTGTGGTCATCCAATTATGGAAGGGTCCTGGAAATTTACAAAGGTATAAAACATTACCAAGTCAGTTTTTATAATTCTATGGTGTTTTTCAATAACCAATGGTGATTGTGAACTTTCTTCAAGACTTCTGGCATACTGGATCAGGTGAAATGTCAGGTCAACCTGAGTTGGATTTATTTTTATAAAGGGTTTGAGTGGAAGATATAATTGGAGTTAAAAATTTTGATGCCCCAAAATTTGATTTCCAATAGTTTTAAAAGGTGTGAAACACACTTTCACAAAGTGATTGTTTCGAGCATTTACCTTAATATCCCTTCCCCACCCTTATCACAATGTGACATTATTTCTGACCATGACAGATTTCCTACAGATCCCAAACAAATGTTGGTCCATAATGCTCATATGAAACCTACTCATGAGTCATTTTGTCACCTCAAAAAAGATATAAAAGAATAAGATACACATGTCTAGGATAAAAACTAACCACGACATACCTTAAAAATCATAGGTTAATACATTGAGGAATAACATGTATGAATTATTTGACATTAATGATATACACCAAAAGATGGATGACACCAGTCATGTCATGTTGGGAAAACCCCTAAAATAAGTGACCTTTTTTTCTACTCTATCAGTGTAGGGAAATAAATGTAAATAAATCATAAACATGAATACCTATAAATTCAATTATTACATGAAATGAAAATTAGTCAATCATGTAAAATATGCAACCACGGTGTCAATGAATTAACCAGTTATGACACAAATTTTCTATGTAAAGTTAGAGTTTATGTCGTTATTTTAAAAGAGTTATTGGTTTCAACCTAACCAATGTTGTTAAAATATGTTACAAAAGGAGAAACCCTTTTCGGTTATCAATCCAGTCTAGACCCTCTTGGATTTATTTCCCACTTTCATGGGAGGACATTTGTTACCATGAAAAATGGGATTCTCATTAGATTAGGAGTACTGAAATGGATTGGTTAATGTAATAAAATTTATAGAACTATTATATTTGGAGGATTACACATATAAAACCAAGTACCCCATCCATTTTTGGGGAAATTTCATAGAGGCTGAGGAAGTCAGGGGAGACAATGGATTGATTGACTCTAATTTTTAGGCATCATTTCCTTGAGAAGATATATAAACACAAAAAATTTAAAGATAGAAACACCAAATATATCAATGGGATAATCAATATAATATTGGACCATCTTGATTTCATTTAGACTGAATTATCCTAGAATACCAACAATAATACATAAAAATGTCGATTCAACATCGAGGTGTAGGAATTCCTATTTAACCTAACTCGTGGGCCAATAATATGTCCCCTAATTTTAGTTAAGGTAAAGATTACATATTAAAAATTGATTTTGAACCTAATTATCAAGCTACGTAGAATCGTAAATGTAGGAATCTTAAACCCTTAGTCCTTATGTATGATAGCTTGATTCATCTGGCCATTATTCTAGTCATGCTATCAATCAAAGTTGTTATTTGCTTAATGACAGAACTCAGGGAATCCCTTATTGATTCCCTTTTAATCCATCAAGAATTGTAGGGTTAAATTTATACATCCAAGATATAAATCTCATATAATAGTAATATTGAGTTCTAAATTCCCATTAGGTTTGGTGTGAACAACGAAGGGGGAGGGGTGAAACAATTGTTGTCTATTTTTTAACCATTCCAAATTATCATTTAAAATGTTATTTCACTTTTGTTATAGACCTTTTTTACTATTTATATCATTTTGGTAAATTTTATAACCATCCTATAATTTATATAATTTAACAAAAATAATGTACAATAGAATTACGTGGAATTTTTATAAGGTTCACTAGAAAGTTCTACTCGTTTATGTGATTAGTTATTCGACATAATAATGGATTTTCACTATTATAAAATATTTTCTAATGTGGTGTGGTGGTTACCACACCTATATAGAGTCTAACTACGTATAAAAATCACCTTTTCTCACATGAGTTCTTTCAGAAATTTCCCACTATAGTCACAAAGTCACATAGTGATCTCCTTACATTTCCTAAGTCCCACATGTTATGTGGATTCACTGAATGTATACACAAATATTTATTTTACCTCTTTCTAAAGAATATAACTAAGTATGCAGAAGATAATTTTTCATAAAAAACGAACTCATTAATGTCAATACAAGGTCTTGAAATAATAGTTGTTCTTCAAGATATACATCATTAAACATATTCCATGTTCATGATTAGCCTGAAAAATAATCATATGTACTCATCATGTGGATTTTGATATCAATCAATGCTCTAAAAATCAAATAGAACTTTATATTTTGAAGGGATTGACACCATTAAAACAAATACATAACATATTTGGAATCTACATTATATTTATTCTTTATTACTCATACACATTTTCCTCACACCATCTGTTCTCAGAAATATAATTAATTCATTCTCCTTCCATTAGCTTTCATAGCCAATAGATATTACACGCAATGATATATCATTCCTCTTATTATTCAAGAGTTCTTCAATATCTTCACACAATACATCTCTTGATTTTATAAACACTTTTTATCACTCATGATTTTAATTTTATATGAATTTCACTAGAATTTAGTTTACTATATTTATAATACCTAAAAATCAACATAAAACATGAAGACTCTTGATTTACATTTAGTTATATATCATTTTGGTAATACCATGAGATTTTAAAATATTAGAATTGTATTTGAAAACATATATGACATAAAAAACTGATCATTGATGAGAATGTAACAACCTAAGATTTTATGAAATATTTATTTTTAAATAAATTCCATCTTTATGCGATCATACAGAACATGAAACCTTGAGTTTAAATGAAATTTAATATAGTATATGGTTATAACCTAGCCATTAAATTGGTGCGTATGAATAGTAGTAATTAAATTATTTAATGTATATGTTTTTAACATGTATAAATAAATTCATTTCTAATCTCTTAATTAAGAAGAAAATAAAATTCATTTGGGATAAAATTAAATATTTTTTTACAAAATATTTTTCAAAAAGAGAGTTTAGTTATGCATTGTGCTCATTATTTAAAATTTATTCTTAAAACTTATAGAAAATTTATTTCATAAAAATAACTTCATTTAGCATATAACAATATATAAATTTACATATATTTAATTTTTCTATTTTTTTTAAATTTTTTACTTTTCAATGAATAATCAAAAATACCGAATTTTATTGAAATCACAATTTTCAGTAAAATTATTTACTTTGGGAAAGAATATTTTAGATCGTTTTAAAGTAAAATAAGTTAAATTATATTAAAAGTTATTTATTTTAGTTCATTATAATAAATTTTACATTGAATATGGATTTTAAAACCTTTTATACTAGAGAATTTTCTCTATAGAAATCCTATTTTTCATCATGTCTAGAGTTATAATTTAAAATTGCACTCTAACACTTTTATGAATTTAATTTTGAAAATTAGATTACATATTTGGAACTAAAATTTTTTATATTATATATTAGGTTCAACATAATTTTTTACCATAAATAATAGTGAAAAAATTAATTATAGTAGTTATGGTAAAAACTGATTTAACAAAAGCATAAACTATGTAGATAAGATTTAAAATAACCTAAAAAATTAAATTACATTATATTCCCATATTTAAAAATTATAACATGTAATTTTCTATAATGTCCCATATTTTTAATTTTCGAATAATAAAAAATTAGTTTAATTGATTCTTTTTAATTAAATCAATGTGTATCCCCTCTACCACTTTTAAAAGGCCTCCCCAATCCTCCCCTCTTCTCACTTACAACGAAATCTGGTTAGGAAAATACCTAAAAAATAAATAAATTAATCCCATTCCAACATTCTAGAGCCTATTTTTATCACAAATCAAACATAGGATGTCTTTTGGTGAAAACCTAAAGAAGCTTTCTGAAAAAGAAAGAACATTTATTAACAGGTGTTTTTTTCATTGTCTTTTTCCACCTAAATATAATAGTATTAAACCATTATTATGTAATAAAATTATAATATAAAATATATTTATACGTTATTAAGTAATTTTAATGACTTATTTCAATATCCTCTTCCATAAAATGGGAAACAAAACCATCGATTGTGAGTATGGAAGAATACTACCTCACGAACCGTTGTAATTCATTCTCCATCACCATAATTCACATATGGATATAAAGATGGATTTAATACATTAATATTAAATTTATTATATTATTTTAATTATGGCATTATAATTTAACATATAAATTATTACATTCCATGCCCTTTAAAATACAATAACATCACTCGGGTGTACAGAGGACTACCGCCTCACGATGCGATATGATTTTTTCACTCACACATTAAATGGAATCTAGAAAAGGTATATTTAATGAATATATGTGATATATATGAAATTATATTAATTCTAAAAAAATATATCAACTAATTTCTTATCTTTTCACATGTTAGGGAAAAATAATGTTTCTCATTTGTATGTATGATCAACTGAATCTGTGAAGTGATGTGACACATTCTACATTTTGAAATTTAAATAATTATTATAAATTGCATATAATGATAAAAATTATATTTATAATATTAATATATTTTTTATGATTATGAAACTATATAATCTTCTTTGGAACCATAAATTTCATTTTAAAACATAAATAAGAAAACAAGGTAGTTATCACTCGAAACAATAATAAAAAGGAATGATTATAAAAAAAGGGCTGATAAGATTTTATAAAATGATCATATATGATATTATAAACATAAATATGGTTCTGAAATATTTTAATAACATTCTTAAAACCATTTTACTAGTGGTTAAATTAGGTTCAACCTAAAGGAAACCTGATAAATGGGATATTGTCTCAATTTACCTTCATTGAGGAAATATATTAATGTTATTCACCTAATAACATGTATAGGGTGTCTATACGTCCAAGTTTACATATAATATCATAACTCATCAATATTTCATGGTATTTTATTTTTCAATTTTAATTATTTCTTCGTAGGGGTTTTGAATTGAAAATTACCAAGTGTTAAGGAATTTCATAAAAAACATTATTTCATTGGGTTATATTACATCTTCATTGTCTTTGATATTAGAAGATTATGTGTTCAATGAAATTTAACTTCCTTATATTGTATTTACAATTGTTCTATATGGATTTAATTTTGATACACATAATTAATTCAATGATTAATTCTCACTTTATTGTTATGATCTTTGCAGGGTTTCATAACAAAATATTTCACTTTTTTCAATAGGGTCATATTGATGGTAATAGTGTATTTTTTGTTGGTAAAACGTTTTACCAACATATTGTCCCTTATCACTAAACTGTTGGTAAAAATCTGTCTCTAAATGTTTTTGCGACCAATAAAATAGTTCTGTTGTAATTATAATATTACCAATAGATAATATATTTTTCACTCTTTAAGTAATACCAACAAAAATATATATTTCTAATATATTTTTTTCTATTACCATATAAATTACATTATATACAAAAATATAATTATATATAATATTACTAATATAATTATTAATAATTATAAAACTAGTTTGAATTAAACATTTATAAGTAGGATATATAGAAGTCAATTTTTTAAACAATCATTCCCTCATGGTCCACAGTAACGGGACAATCTCATGAAAATTCCTCATCACACAGACAAGGAGTCTCAATTCAAAAAGATCAACTTTAATAAAAATGGAATCATATTATAGTGCACAAATGATAGCCACATAACATTAGAACCCAATCACCACGAATCCTCCTCGCCATCTGAATATTTAGGGCATAATCATCACCCTCCTCCAATGGATGGCGCATAGATTGGTGTCCTCGAACAATCTTAGTAGAAATGCCTCCCCTGCCTCCTGAAGCACCACCATGTTGGAGCTCTTGAACATCATACCAGTCTTGAATTCCTAGACGATTTCACACAGGAGTCGCTAAAATGGAATCCTGCATTTTCGGGGTGTATAATGAGGTAAATGCTCATAGATACCAACATAGCTCTTCCTTGACCAGGGGATGCACATGAATGGGGGTCATCATATCAGTTGTGTTTACAGTCACAACCAAATCTGTCATTCTCTCCACTTTTCTAATCAATTTTTTTCAATCCTGTAATAGGATAAAATATCTATCAAACAACCTCATTCATTCCAGGAAATAAAAAGGAATAACATGATATAATTTAGAATACCCCACCTTTTCTATGTGTTCAATAGTTATTGAATATAATTCATAACACTACACACTCATGTGGTCCCACACATCTTGAATAGATTCTCTACAACTTCAATAATAGTTTGGAATAAAAAAAGTGATCCCAAAACTAAGAGTTCACATAGAATCGAAAAGATATTAGAAATAAAGGATTTATCATAAAAATGTTATGGAATACCTTTGAAATTAGTTAGTTGGGATTACTGATTCCATAAATCCACCTTATAAAATATGTGTATTCCTGCAGTATCACTAAAATACAATCAAACATGCACTTTCATTCAATGAATTGAAAAGGAATAAAATGATACAACATAAAAGGCCCTATTTAATGAAGAATGTTGGGTCCAACTTCTATCATTGTACTCCAAAATTTTCTATGGGATGCTCACTCATCCCCTTTGCCACATATATTACTTCTCAAATAGTAGAGCAACCACATAGTAGTTTTGTCAAAGCTACAATGAAATATTTTCTCACATAAGAAGAATAAACTTATAATAGATCAATTCTATTGTCAATATAAATAATAAACATATATTTGACCAGAATATAAAAATACTTCATCCACCTGATTCGATCATCATAAAGGAATTCTAATAAATGAATAGACTCAAAATTCACCCAATTTTTTTTCCAATTATTTTTCCAAGAATTTATAAAAAATGATTGTAATTATTGAAAAAGAATAATAATAATAAAAGGAAAACATCATATTTTATATTTTTACAAGATAATCATTATGAAAAATAAAAAAAAGAACATATGACAAAATTAAATGATGAAATAAGTCATTGGATCATTTGTAATACATATCACTAAGATTTTCTCTAATTTTCTATTACTTTTATTTATAGATCAACCCTTTTCTTTATATATTTACCTTACTTCTCTTTATAACTCACCACTTTTTTTCACTCTTGTGATCATCCCCAAGAATAGAAACATTTCCTTGAACCAATATTGGCTTATATATCATTACAATGATCCATAAAATGTAACGGTGTCCATCATTAATTCTAAACTATAACTGATTCGTTAAAAAATAATTTCAGAAGAACGACATGGATTCATCAAGGGAAGGTGTATCCAGGGAGTGATTAGTGTACTAAAGTGATGATATGTGATATAAATAGAAAATAAATGGGGGCCAGTGTGGTTTTCAAAGAGGATATAGATATGTTTTATTATAGAATGTTGTGGAACTTAATTCCTAAAACCATATAATGATATAACATCACGGACTAGGTTAGGAATTTTTTATGTTTCTCTTTCCCGTGGTTCTCCATATCTCATATGAGATGCATGAATGGATTTTTCAAACTAGGTTGAGGGTTTCAACATGTATATCCTTTATCTCCAAGTTTTTTCATTTTTGGCTCAAGTGGTCCTCAGTAACAACATCAAGTATAACATTTATACATGGAAGATAGTTATATAAAGAAGTAAGAAATAATTATCTAGAGTATCACACTTTTTTTCACTGATAAAAATTTCTTCATAAAAAAACAAATGTCCATTCAAGGTTTCAATAGGTTCGTGAAATAATAAGGTTTGTTGAGTAAGAAAATACTAGACTTAGGGAAAAGAAGTGTGTATATATCCTTGAAGTCCACTCCCAGACATTCCAATCAGATAGAGAGATGGCTGAGAATTGAAATATGAGCATTCCCTTTAGAGTAGTTAGGTACTCTTATAGATTTGGGGAGTTTTAATAGTCACCATTTTGATGGGATAGTGAATAAAGTTAACAATTGAATCATCAAATGGAAAAATAAGTTCTTCTCTTTTAGTGGTACAATTACATTTTTAATTTTTTTACCCTCTTCAAACACATGCACATTCTCTCAATTCGCAAAGTTCTTAAATCTATAGTGTGGAAAAATTACTCCATCATGAATGGTTAGTTTTTGTAATATCATCTGTAAGGAAAATTTCATTAGGCAGGCTAGGCATGTGTAGCTAGATATATTAAAGTGGGATGTATTAATATTAAAAATTTGGAAGATCCCATGAATGAAATGTAGGAGCTGATATAATGGGAAGCAATAAAAGGAACAACTCCAAAAGGAAATATTATCAAAGAAAAATATAATAGGCATGAAATCATTCATCTATATGTGAATGGAACCCCTCTCATAAAAAAAATTCAACAACCTCTTGAGAATATATAGGATCATTTCAGATGGATTGTGGGGGAAAGACAACATCAACTTGTGTTCTGACTATTAGTCTAGTATCCTTCATTTTATAGTATTCTGAGTCCTAGAAATCACCCTATAGAATTCTATAAACTATCAGATCTTCATAAATGTGGTCTTTGACCAAAAACAGATGGTTCTGAGGGATATTATGCAGTTTATAGAGGAACATGATTATTATAGGTTTACATATTTTGCTTCAGGATACCTCAAGGTGGTGGAAATTCGGAGGATCACATGTTTCTAAAATGATATTTTGGTCAAAGAATTCATTTATGGGATATATCAATTCCACCCAAATTCTACTTCTTCATTTAGATAATTCCCAACCACACCCTTCCCATAGATGAATAAGTACAGAGTGATGTCATTTAGTAAGCTTCAAAATGAACATGTTGCAGCTAGCAGAAAGTCAAGATCACTCACCATTAATCCATGGAGGAAGGAAGGCGCGCTTATTCTGGAAGGTTTTTGGAAACATCATTATCATAGAGGTTCCGAATCTATATATAATTGATTTTACTTATACATGGTTTTAGGACTCAAGAAACTAAAAATAAGATATCCATAAGTATCATATGATTATATTTGTGGATATCTGCTCATCTAGGTGGCCTTCAATGAAGATAGATGCAATGGTAATAGAATATCATCAAATAATAAAAAGGTGAATGACTAATCACTCACAGTAGATCATAGCTCCTTGTTCAAGTAGATGGATCATTTCATACTCTCTAGAATCATACTCTACCTCTTATTAGAGGAAATTATTTTAGATCTACTCTTGTATGGTGGGTGAGAAGTAATCCTCCCACCACAATGTTTATATTTAATTTGTATGGTGCATGTATGCAGGGAACCATGAATGGTGGAGGAATCACCCATGAATCATAAGGGATCAGTTGTATTGGCCTTAAATGTATTTTATTTCTAGACAAATTCTCCAAAATTTGAAGGAAAATGCACACTAAATTGGCATTGTCTTTGCAATCAACTCAATTTAAATTCCTCTATGGTAGAAATAGAATATTCATTGATTTACAATTTTTATTGCGCTACCCAACAAATCCACTGGATCATTTTTACGATATTTGAGATTTCATAGGTCTGTCCAGTTAGGACATAGTTATTAGTCACCCTTGGGGAGAGTGTATCATGGAAGCAGATGACTTGGCTTCAAAATCCAAGTAGGATGACACCTTCATCACCTATACAAACATTATATCTCTTCCTTTATTCTGTACTATAATTATTATAGGATATTCCCATATGCCCCATAACTATTTTCCACCATAAAGGCTTGGTTTTATTTTTTATCATGAACTATATCATCTTTTACATTAATAGAAACGTTAAATTTCTATTATTCAATAAATGTTTCACTAATGTATTCGGTATAAATTTTATTATTCCATGAATAATGAGTCTTATTTTAAATCAAGTTGTTGTTTTAAATCTTCCAGAAAGGCTATAAAATTTAAGAGGAACCTTAGATAAAGAGATCCAAGCCCTTTACACATGTTATTACAAGATCAAATTAATAGTTAGAGAAACACATCAGAGTATCAATCCATGATCCAAATCCACCTCCATTGAAAAATTAAATATAGAAATCCCACAATTATAGGGGTTGAGTTGGAAGATTCTTACATGTTAGATTGTTAAAGCTACATGTAATGGCCCTCCCGATACATGTGTGTTCCCCTCCATTGAATAAAATGACTATTTTATACACACCTAGACACTACAATTCCAAAAAATATGTGAGGAATCAATGCTAAGACTGGTTGAATGACAATGTTTGTCCACAATATACATTCATACCTGAACCATGATAGAATATGAATATAAAGGTCAACTCTACTACACACCACAATCTTATTCACATGCACTATCAATGATGATGAAGACTCAATCACATCTATAGAAATGTGTGATCATAAAAAATAGTTAAGTTGATTAAAAATAGAGAGAACTCGAATTATAGACTTAAAAAATTGTTATAGAATTCTTGAGCTTGTAAAATTTTGCAATTCTATCAAAAGAGAACCATAATCATGAAATTAACAATAATGATTCATATAGAATGTCATAGGGAGTTATTGAATTATAGTAAGCAAACCAGAATTAGAATACTCTAAAGAAGCTTCGATCATTGATTATTAATTAGCCAAAAAGGAAAATACAAACACAGGTATGGTATGGTCATGTGGGTAATCTCGGGGATGGTGGGGGACGAATGAGAAATGTCCAAGATGGCGTGGGCCAACTGAGGAAGGTTGGGTATGGCGGGACTTGTCAGGTGGGGACAATAAGGTTGGCACAGCGGTCACTGAAGGAGGGAAGATGGCCAAGGTCAACTGGGCCAGTGGCGTAGGCAGAGGGTCGTAGAGGAGGCAGAAGGGGTTATGAAGGGGGCAGCTGGTGGCGACGGAGTGTGGTAGAGTACACAACGGGGATCTTTGAGGGTAGATGTGGTTATCGAGGAAATTGGGGGTCACAGAGGATGTTGGGGGTCACGGAGGCGGAGGCAGCCATGTAGGGAGATGATGCTACTGAAATAGGGTGGATGGGGTGGTGCTGAATTAGTGTTAGCGATGGGTTCTATTTTTTTAAAATTAAATTAAATTTAAAATGTAACAAATACCATTGTGTTTTTAAATTAAAAATATACTACATATATGTATGAATGGAATATGATTTTATAAAAAATAATAATAATTTTTATAATATAAAATAAAATTTCAATACTTGAATATCAATTGTAAATAAAATAATATTATTGAATTGATTGTTAAAATTATTATTTATTAAATTTAAATAATTAATTTTTTGAATTTATATTAGATAGACCTAATTATGGTTAGTAAATTTAAATATAAAAATTAAATTTTCATGTATATAGATATTACGAAACATATATGTAAATATATGAAATATAGTTATGGTTTAATTTTTTTATAAAATAATATTTAAATGATTATTAATTGGACATCATTAAAAAATATAAACACTATTGATATTTAGTGAATATTTAAAATTAAAATCATTAAATAGTATATTTTTAATAAGACCTCAAGAAATTGATATTTACTTTGGTCATAAAAATAATAATATATAAAAATGTTTGTTTTCTATTAATTGAATATTGATAACATATTTTTCGTTATTGAATGGTATATTTTAAAAAAATATTTTTGGTAAATAATTTGTTAGTAATTTTTATTATTACTATCAAATTAATATGTTAGTATATAAATTTTAGTTATTAATATGATAAAGTAATAGATTCAACCATTGGTAAAAGATTTGTTAATATTAAATTATCAATATCAACATATATATATATTGGAAAAAAAGTGATGATACGTAAAATAAATACCAATAAAAGTTAATATATGTTGGAATTACCCATTTTTACCAATAAATATATTATTTGTCAACAAATTTATAGTAGTATAATTTTTGTTGTTGTGTTTATTTCCCAATCCTATTTTAATTGTGATTTTTTATTAAGTGAAATTATTTGATCATTTAATAATAACCCATTTAATTATATTATTCTATTTTTATTCATGTATTTTTTTTAAAAATAGTACAATTTTATAACTCATTGGTACCTAGAATGACTGAGAAAGTTATATAATAAAATCTTACTTTACATCTCTCTTTGATCGAAAATCCATTTTCATTAAAATCTATATTTTCTAAAAATGTTTCAAAAAATATATTAAAACCATTAAAATTGATTTACTTAAGAAGTTTTTACCCCTTTTGACTTTTTAAAAAAAATTAACAGGAATATTCGTGTATTTTTGAAGATAATTCTTGTTCAACATTTACCAAAAACGTGAAATGAGCCATTGATATTAACATGTATTTTAGGAGCCCAAATTCCAACCATCATAACCAATCAATTTTTAAAGATTATTTTCAAAATTACATAGGGAATTAAAAATGGAACGTATTTTGAAATTTTTTTGTGAACAATTATTTTTAAAAATTTATTTTTATGATGGACATGATATTTTCTTAATTAATGTTTTTAATGATATTTCATTTATATTTCTATTCATCAATGAAAACCACATTATTTTAATTTTAGTCCACTAGAAAATTATTGTATTTATACCATCGTTACTCTGTCTATATATGGTATTTGATCATTTGGTCAAAGGAAACTATTTACATCCACTTTGTTGATTCATTTTATAGTCATTCACTTTCCCATGAGATATTTAATTTCATGTGATCATTGTACATTAAATTTCTCCTAAATATTTATTTTATATATCATCAATATGTTTTTCTTTAAATATTTCATTTCCACATATGATGTTCTACATTGAATGTTTTTTATCTATGTAAAATTGATAAATTAGTATTCTTTACCCAATAAGAATTTTTTACAACAATGAACATTTTTCTTGAATGAAGTTAATTAATCGATATTTGAGGAATCATTTAGACATGTAGTGATGGGTGGGGCATACATTTATATTTCCCATTGACGCATATGCATTCTCATGAGGTGAATGTATAATATTTCATTAAAAGGTCTTTTACATTTAATTTTAAACTCTCTTGATAATAGTCTTGATAATAGAGGTATCATGATGCTTGAGATCATGATACCCAATAATTAAGAATTTAATTTATTAAGAATTTTGTTATTGTTATCCATGACATGTTATCAATGATATTATCATTGGGTGAATTTATGATTTAGTTATTTATTAAATATAATGTTTTTTTAGTTAGTTAATTTTCCATATTGATTATGCCTTATCTATTCATGATAATGGATGTATTTAAATGGAATGTGTTTTTAGTTATTTATCTTTCCATGTCTATTTTATTTATCTATTCACGATAATCATGTTATATAAATTGAATGATAATTAAAATAGATACCTTTACCAATTGATTATTCCACAACTATCCATGTTATTCAAGTTATTTAAGTGAAATGTGTGTTTAGATATTTAACATTCCATATTTTTTTTAAGGATTTTTAACTCCCCCAGAAAAAAATTATATTTTATTAAATAAAAAAATGTTACAAAAGTTGGAAATAAGTATTTTGAAAATAATCCCTTAACAATAAAGGAAATAATCATCAAGAACTTCATTGATCCATGTAAAATCATGAGAAGTAACCACTTTCTTTTTAAGTGCATCAGACAAATGGTTTTATTCATGATATGAATGTGTGATGATGTAACTCATGGATAGAATAGAATCCATGATATTAATCCATTTGTAAATTATCTTCTAATAGAGGTGAATTTAGAAATTTCTAATAGCATGTACATTATTGGTAGAGTCATATTCAATCGGAAATATTATCCATTGACATTTATTCTCTATTTAAACCACATATCTATGCAAATATACATCGAGGAAATTAGTGATTCCACCAGGTTCATAGAGATGTCTTGTTACATTACCATTGTGGTTTATAGAGATTTAAAAATATCTATATAGTCCAATAATTCCACTTTTAGCTCCATCGGTATTTCATTAGATCTAAACAAAAATGGATGGGTCTGAAAGTCATAAAAGTTTCTAGAAAAAGGATTATAATACCGTAAAATTTCAAGATGATTAATCAAGAAATGGTAATGAATATAATTGTTTTAACACCCATATTTAAGTTCATTTTAGTTTTTTATAGTAATTATGATGGGGGTAGGGGGCTTCTATATACAGAATGGTGAATTCTCATGCAGCTAGTCATTATTACTTTTCCAAGTCACATGTGTAACTTTGGTGTGGGCCACCAAGAACAAGATCATCACTTCCTGTTAAGGAGGAAGATTGATGCATGTAAAAAAACCCATTGAATAATTTTTGTGTAGGGGATCCTTACATAGAGGAGGTTATAAGAAAAATCTAGATATACTTAGTGGTTACACAAGTACGAAACAGGTGATTTATATTATCCATATGGTGATTAAATAAGATAAATTGAGAGAAAACATTAATGAAATCATAATAGAGAAAATCATCATTAGTAATCTTTGGGTATATCACACTATATGTTAGGGTAAATCTGTATTGGAGATTGTATCTTCTGAAAAAACACTTATCCCACTCTTTCACATTCCATATTATAGCATCATGGTGGAATAATATAGTGGATATCCTTCTATTAGAGGTATAATATCAAACCAAGATATCATCACCATTGATGAATTTTTAGTTCAATACCATTTCCATGATTTATGTAGGAATCATATCGAAGTATTTGTTCATTTTAACTTTAATCAATAAATTAAATTCAATTGACGGTTTGGGTGAATTAACAATATTGAGAGGGGTATAACTATACAATCATGAGACCAAAAATTAAGATAATAATTTATGTTCTCTAAAAAGTGATAATTCAATAACATTTTTAAATTAAAGGCCTTATGGTATGGCCAAATGGAAGAATTCACATAATTCATGTTCCATGATTTAAGCCTCCTCAAAAAACAGCCTCTCATAAAGGAAGTGCCTTTGAGCTCCAATTTAAGATCATCAACATTAAATAAACTTGTAAAAAGTGATTGAAATTATATATATTTATTATGAAAGACCATATATAGTAAATAAGTTTATTACATTATTTCAATGGAATTGTTGAAATTCTTCACTGAAGAATTCTTCCAGTCCGTGATTTTTTTACTGATGTTTTGATATTATTAATGAGATAATCCGACCACTTATAGTGTAACGCTCTAACCCCAGTTACTATAAGTTGGTACATTATTTTATTACATGTTCGTGATTATAGTGAATCATGTCCTGAAATACCGATTATTTTAGCTGTTTTGGAAAATAGATTACATATGTGAACATTTCATTACACATTCAAACATAAAACCCAACATAAATATTACGTTGAGAACACAATTACTCCCCTAGAGTAACCCTTCATATAAAACATAATACAATTCTTGGAATCCTGGGAAATACAATAAATTAGAAAGGGGTGAGCTCAGATGCTCAGTAAGGGTAAATAATTAAGCAAAAGGTATAAACATTTAAGGCAAGATGTGTAATAAAAACAACAAACTTTTAAACATAAACATGAACATAATATGGAGAAAATAAAACATTAATTACCATATAAACATGCTCATGGATATTCTACTATCCGAATAATCACATGTAATAATTAATATCATAACGAGGGAATTCCTAACACCAGACATCATTACCACATTGTTAAGGCCTCTTGCCAAGACTATAAATAAATTTTTTGTCAAGGCCTTGTTCCAAGACACCAAATTGTCTCATGAGACCAACTGATGCATTGAGGGGCTATAGCAGGCCCCACCCATAACTAACTATGTCCACTGCATTCCTCATATGAAAATTGGTGAAATATTACAAAAACATTTGCACTAAAACTAGCATACGAAATGTCAAAACTTTAACCATAAACAATGAATGGAATAAAAATAGCACATCCACAGTCAAACATGTCATAACTCATTAAATAAAATATGGAATCTTTTATTATAGTAAACCAACCTCAATCAAGAATAATATCCAATAAAGGATGTTTACAAAGTTGAAAACAATTAATTAAACTTTTTTAGAGAAATACACCTTTTTATGATATCATTTAAAAGTTTCACAATTGAAAAAGCAAGCCATTTAAAAAATATTTTCGTATAAAAATTTCCCATGCCACTTTTAAACTTTTTAAATAAATTAATACTTTAAAACAATCTTTTAAAATTAAATAAATCCTTAAATTCATATTGAAAACAAGGACATTAATTATAAATATTTAGGAAAATAAATCTTTAAAATCATTTACAATGATGATATAGTTAAATATTATCATCCATAAAACCTTAAAAAATTTATTTTTAAACCATTTTAATGAAACATGGACATACTAAATAAATATGTCACAGTAGATACATATAGATAAATAATCTCATATAATAATGAGATTGAGGAAATAACCCTTACCTTGTACTTTCCTTTGGTCGAGGGTACGTTTAACCTCTTGTATAATGACCAAAGAATGTTATTAAATTATACCGGAACTATATTCATATTTACTATATCATACATGAGTAATTTATGACTTTATACTAACCATTAAAATAATTATTTTGAGGTTTAGTTAACTTTTCAGGTAATGATCACTTTCTTTATCGTACGTGTTTTAATTTGTTATTCTAGTTTGTATCATTTAGATCACGATTTAAATACTTATAGAATATAAAATATTATTAATTTATCACGGTGTGGAGACGGTAAGGCCTACGTACGCACGCATAGTGATATTATCATTCATTGGATGGATAGAATAATGAATATGTTTGTACCATATTTATAATAACATCATAGTATTTATAAGTTATTGAAATAATTATTTTGTTATGGAAATAAAGAACAAAAGAAAGTGGAAGAACAAAAGAACATTGAAAGAGGTGATAAAATAATTACATCTTCTTTGGGTGTTTCCTTTTGATTTGTACAAAAGGGATCCTTAGGTTGGCATTATGCTCAGGAGAAGGAATCTAGGTTCAAGTGAGAGAAGATGGGAGGAGATTTGGGCAGGTTTTGGCCCAGCCAAAAGGCATTGGAGGTGTGAATGTAAATGAAGGGAAAGTAATATTTCATAAGAGAGGTGAGGGGAACTTTAGGAAAAGCTTGAAATATTATTTTATTATAAAATTATTTTCGGTTTCTAATAATTCCAAATGAATTTATTTTGAGTCTAACATGGGTATGGGTCGAAATCCTTTCAACCAATTGGTTTTATACAAGTTTAGGTCCCTATATTAACTCTATCTTTTATATTTAACTCTTAGTTAAATATTTTATCTTTTATAATGTCCTCTTGTGTTATTACAATAAATGGCTAATAAACATACTATAAAAAGTCAAAAAAACCCCAAGTGGTTCATTATTGATATATCTATCCTTATCTACATGCTTTGGTGTATATTTATATTTTTAGAAATATTATTTCAATTAATGATATAGTATTTATTTTAAAAACTCATTTTTTTTAAATTTTGACATTATTTGGTGTTTTGCTTTTGATAAAGTCATAACAACTTTCTCACTTCCAAAATAAATTATTTAATAAACCCTAAAATGTAGTATTAACCTAAATATTCGTGGATGGTATAAAAGTACTAAATTTAAATTTATTTTTATATTTATAATATCAATTATTTTAATATTTCATTAATAAGGTAACTACTACATCACCATTGTGTCATAGATAAATTAAATTATTTAATCTCTAAAAATTATAAATAAAATAAATTTATGTAGGAAATAGTTTTTTATTTCTAATGAATATTTATAGTCAAATTTATATTTTGTATAACCCTATATTAAAAATGGTTTAGTTATAAAACATTGCATTTAACACTTTTAAATCTTCTTTAAATAAAATAATAATTAATGTCATAATCTAATCCAAGTGAACCAAAAAGATCATATTTTTTTCTTTAAGGTTGTTTTTGGTCCAAATACAATTATCCATTATAATTAAGACATGTTTTAGGGTAATCATAATAACATTTTTACCATTAAATACTCTATTTACTTTTACTTGTGGTAAATAAAAGTCAAAAGTTACTATTCACCAAATATTATTTTCATCTTATTGAACCAAATCTTACAGACTGATGTCAAATGTGTCTCTCATATTTTTGAAATTCAATTCACAGATGTGGTAAAATTAAGTTTTATGCAAATTTGTAAATGTGCCTAGAAGGTACGTAAAAGACGTTAAAAAGTTCAATGAAATTATATACATATAATTTTATTATAAAATGACACAAATGAATTACATTGAACATATAAAGGTATTATAAATATTTTTTTCCTTAAAAAAAGTGTAAAAAATAAATAATTATTTAAACAAAAATTCGGTTTTAAACAATAACGTAGTGTTTTTCACTATTCCTTAAAAATGGAATTTTTCAGAAAAAAAACCCAAAAATCACCATAAGATAATTTTGATATATAGAATTTAAAAATGAATTCTATTTTACAAAATTCATGACAAATAATTTGAATTAATTAATTTAAAATTAATTCCCATTGTTAAAACCAAAAAACTGGATTTTAAAACGTAAAAACTTTCAAAAGATTGACAAGGGTTTATGTCAAATTTAAATGTAAAATTACTTATAATGACCATCATTATATTAAACGAAAATAATATAATATGATTATACTATCAAACCAAAAAAATTCATAATTTAATACTATAAATTATTGTGACTAAAAACGTTGGTTTCAATCAAAATTTAGTATTTTCACTATTCATCAAAATATGAAAGTTATCCGAAAGTACAAAAAAATTATCCAAACTAAATTTTTATATCCTATTTATAAAGAATAATTTAATTTAATTAAATTGAATATATAAAAGATTCATATTTTGGTTTTAAAAAGGGTTCTCCATTAAAAGGGGGTAAAATCGTAATTTTTTAAAAATACTTCTTTATTTTAAAAAGAATGAATTTTTTCTTATATTATGTATAAGAAACACATAATATGTATTTTAAAATTATATGGAGTATATAAAATTAAAAATTTAGTTAATATTATACATATCCACTTTTTGAATGACTAGTTTGGTTTGTCGTGGTGCGCTCCAACTCAGTATTGCGTGTAGAAAAAGTTATTGAATTAATTTAAAGAGATAATGTACTATGAAATCTTGGGGTGTTATATTCTCCTCTCCTTCAATAAATTGCATCCTCGAAAATTAAAATTCTTCTTGGGAAATAATTGGTTAAAAATAGAAAAATATTTTTGTGGAAAACCCCAATCTGAAATTGGGTTAATAAAATTTAGTCTTAATAAGAGGGAAAAAAGAAATAAAAAAGTCACCAGAAAATTAGGAACTTGATTAAGAGAACATTGGTGAAAATTAGAGACACATATTTGGAAGAAAAATTTAAATATTTATACGGTGTGATTCTGGTCATCAATCACAAATATGTGTAAAATTCAGGGTCTCCGAGCCATCAATCACGGATGATTTAAAATATCATCAGTTCAAAAAAACACAAGGTATTAAGATAACAATTTTTTTTTAATAACCCTTCCCTAAATTTAATAATTATTTTATTCATAGAATAGGAGGAAAAAATATAATTTACAAGTAGAATTTCATGCTTCATCTAATTCTTACCACAAAATCATCTTTCACTCCAAATGATACTAGAATTGAAAAATATTCTATTTATCCTAATCATATAGGGTTATAAAAATAATTAATTTATAATTCGTTTTTAAAACTATTTACAAAAAACTACATTATACAAACCAGGAGATCACATAGGCCAGTGGTAGGTATTGACCCTTTTCACCCTTCGGTTGCAGGATCAAATCTCGCGGCCTTACCAAACGAGACTGGATGTCGCTCGACCTCCAGGTTATCATTTTTATAACAATAAAAATATAATCTTAAGAAATAATTTAATCTTAAAAAATGTATCCAATGTCAAACATAATTCATTCCAACCTTTAGACTTATCCAAAATACTTATGTCGAAATTCACAATCCAAAATTTATAAGGAAGGTAAACACAATGAAAATTCATTTTTCCATGTAATAACATGTCAATACCTTCATAATCTATTATTTTAACACATGGTAATACCCTAAATTACCATAAAACCTTATTGATTACATTCATGATCAATTATTCCTTATAGAATATTGTACACAGTCCTTATATCCAAAAATTTTGTCAACTCAAACAATAATGGAATAAAAAACAATTAATCAGTTTTAAAGTAGTCATGAATATCAAAAATAATTTATCCAAATCATTCATATATTATTCCATAATCACTGGCTCAGTATTAGAAGCATATTAAGGATTATATTTCCTTTAACCATTTATTTTACAAAAAATTTAACTTTCGATTGAGTCACTTTTCATAGAACCATAAAATCTCGAATCCTTAATGAAATAGTACTACAGTACAATCCTTATTTATTTCCATAATTCATATAACCAATAAATCATTGATAAAACACTAAAATGAAATAATTAATTAATAAGAAAATAAGAAAAATAGTCATTCCTCTTCATCTACGATAGTATCATAACTTGATTACTATCCAATAGCTTCATTTGGGACATACTCTGATGATTTGGACATTGATTCGCGTAGTGTCCCAACTCCTTGCAGATAACGTATTGTACATTTAAAACATTTTTTGTACCCTTGCAATCACATACATGGTTTATTATTTATCCACACTTATAAAAAACTCTCATTCCTTTCAAACATTTACCAATGAGGTTCTTTCCATAGTTATCACATATGGGAAAAATCCTTTTTTCCCTTCTACCCTTTATCCATATTTCTCTCTAAAATCCTTTTCTTCTCTATCATCCCATTAAATCCATATGACTCAAATAATTATTTACATATCTTATTAATTCATGATATTATTTCCTCATATGATAAGAATACGCGGGAGAACATTTCCATTCTAAATGTTGTATTAATACCATGAAATATATGATCCTTCTTAATCATTGGATCTTCTGTTTTGTTGGAGTTCTCTTTCATTCTACTGGGAACCATTTCTAAACAATGGCATACACTAGGTTATTTTATGAATCACAATTCATAATTCCAAACTTGTGAAATACCTAACGTAAATTGAAAAGTTTTTGAATGTAATCCATAATAATAAAAAAAATTTCTTTGAGAAAGTATTTACTCTTAAATCCTTCATAATGGATTGTAATGAATATATGAATTTTCTTATGCATATCCCCTGGGAGTTTCATAAACAAGTGGACAGAAAGCCCCGTTATCGTGTACCAGGATACCCTAGGTCATGCCCGAAACTCCTTGTCGGAGTTTTCACACCTAGTTACATCTATTCCGGAGCCACCTCTACCTGTTTGTATACAGAAAAGGATGTATTTTTTTGAAAAATTCTCAAAATCTCTACATTACCAAAATTCTAGGAATCTCTTCTATACTAGTCATCAATGTTTAACTTTTGGTAATGTTTCAAAATTGGAGTTTACCTAAATCTAGTTTCTAAGGTTTGAACTAAACTTCCTCTGATACCAACTATAATGACCTGAACCCAGTTATATAGAGTCGGTATATTATTTTAATACATATACCTGATTACAAGGAATCAAGCCCTGAATGACCGATTCGTTTAGTAGTCTTGGAAAATATATTACATGCATTCATGTTACATTACACATTCAAACATAAAACACAACATTAATTATCCATTGAAAATTCTACTATTCATTTATCTTAACACTGCCTATCAAACACAATACACTGCTTGTAATACTTGGAAAAACAAAACATAAAAAATGGGTGAGCTCAGATGCTTAGTTAGGGTAAATAATTTAGTGGAATCTATAAACTTGTAAGGCAAGATGTGTAATAAAAACAGCCTTTTAAAAATTAACTTGAACATAATATGGAGTAAATAAATCAAACATTACAATATAAAAATTCTTATGGATAAATAACTAGTCGAATAATAAAATTTAATAATTAATTTCACAATGAGGGAATGCCAGGACGTCATTACCACATACTCAAGGCCTCGTTCCAAGAATACAAATAAATTATTTTTTCAAACCTTCTGCCCAGACACTAAATTGTCTCATGAGACAAACCAATGCATCGAGGGTCTATATCCAGCCTCACCCATCACTTACAAAGTCAACTTCATTCTTCATATGAAAAAGGGTGAAATATAAGATAAACATTCATACTGAAACTAGTATACGAAATCGAAATACTTTAATCACAAACAATGAATGGTATAAAAGTAGAAAATCCACAGTCAAACATATAATAACTTATTCAATACAATATATAAGATTTTCTTATAGTAAACTAGCCTCAATCAATAACAATATCCAATAAAGGATGTTGACCATGTTGAAAATAATTAATAAAACACTTTGAGAGAAATACCCCTTTTCATGAAATCAATTCAAAGTCGCACAATTTATAATGGAATCCAATTAAATGAGATTTTTGAATCAATGTGTCCCATACAACTTTGAATCTTTTTAATAAAATTAACACTTTAAAACAATCATGTCCACCTAAATAAATCTGTAACTTCCTTTTGAAAACATGGACATTAATTAAAAATATTTAAAAAATTATATCTTTAAAAACATTTAAAATGATGATCTAGTTAAAGATTAAATTCCATAAAACATTGAAATATTTTTTTTGAAACCTTTTAAAGAAAAATTTACATAGATAATAAATATTTCCCAATAGATACCTAGAGATATGTAATCTCAGATAATAATGAGATTAAAGAAATGACCCTTACCTTGTACTTTCCTTTGGTTGTGGGTATGTTTAACCTCTTGTATAATGACCATATTATGTTATTAAATTATACCAAAACCATATTAATATTTATTATATCATAAATGATTCATTTACAACTTTATACAACCAATTAAATAATGATTTCCATGTAAATTTAACATTCCATGTAATAATCACTTTTTTATCGTACGTGTTTTTACTTGTTATTCTTGTTGGCATCATTTAGATCATTATTTTAATAATTCCAGAATATAAAAAATGATTTAAATATCATATATATTTAGAATATAAACATTTATAATAGATATATATATGAAACATAAAACACAATTTATGGAGATTTTAGGTCGTACATATTCATAATCGCTATTTCTGTTTTCATATCATATTGAACGGAAGTAAGTGAATAAGATATATGTACGTAAACACACACACACACACACAGATATATATATATATATATATCCAGTACCATTATTATTTCATATATTACATAAATATTAATAATATATATTTTTATAATGTTCATTGAATGGTGAACGTGGAAATGAATCTCATCGCATCGTGGAGACGGTAAGTCGTACATACAAGTGAGCGACGATATCATTTCCTCAATGAAGAAAAGGTGTGGAATTGGATGGTATATTAATTGTAAAGAGAAATTATCATGTAATTTTAATTATTTATATACATATTACTCATAATTATTTCCATCCAAATAACATAGTGTTTAATAACAAATTACACCATGATGTGGAGATGGTAACTCGTACGTACACACGCATGGTGACATTATCATTCATAAGACGGGTAAAATAATGAATATCTTTGTAAAATATTAATAATAAGATAAAGTTATGTATAAGGTACTTAATTTATTATTTTTTATGGAAATAACACTGAATATAAAGTGGAATAATAAAAGAACATTAAAATAGGTGATAAAATAATTACCTCTTCTTGTGTGTTTCCTATTGATTTGAACAAAATGGCTTCTTAGGTTGCCTTTTTACTCAAGGGAAGGCCTCTAGATTGAAGTGTGGGATGTTTGGAGGAGATTTGGATAGGGGATGGCCGGTCAAAAAGGCTTTGTAGGTGTGAATTTAAAAGAAGGGGAAGTACCCATTTATAAGAGAGGTGAGGGGGACTTAAGGAAAAGCTTAAAATTATCTTTTATTATAAAATTATTTTATATTTATAATAGCACCAAATGGATTTATTTTGCTTTTATGGTAGGTATGGGTCTAAATAGTCTCATCCAAAAGGTTTTAGACATGTTTATGTCACCATATTAACCCAATCATTAATATTTTACTCTTAGTTAAATAGTTTAACTTTTACAATGTCCTCTTGTATTATTATAATAAATGGTTAATAAACTAACTATAAAAATCCATGATTACCCCAAGTTGTTCATTACTGATATATATAACCTTATCTAAGTACTTTTGATGATCCTTATTTTTTTAGAAATATTATTTCAATTAATAATGTAGTATTTTTTTTAAAAACTCATTTATGACAATTTTGAAATTATTTTGTATTTTGGTTTTGTTAAAGTCATAAAAAATTATCATATCAAATTTTTTTGATTTAATCCACCCTAAAATGTCATATTAACATATAAAATCTGTTTATGGCATAAAAAGACACAATTTTCATTGACATTTATATTAATAATATCAATTATTTTAATCTTTCATTAATATGGTAATTATTACATCATCATTGTGTCATAAATAAATTTAATTATTTAATATTTAAAAAGTATAAATATAATAAAATTATGGAAGAAATATTTTTATATTTATAATGAATATTTATAGTCGAATTTATGTTATGTATAAATTTATATTAAAAATGGTTTAATTATTAAACATTGAATTTAACACTTTTGATTCCTCTTTAAATAAAATAATAATAAATGTTCTAATCTAATCCATGTGGAAAAAAAGGATCATATTTTATTACTAAAGTTTTTTTTTTGAAATACACTTATCCAATAGAATCTGGACATGTGTTAGGGTAATTATAATATAATTTTCACCTTTAATTACCCAATTTACTTTTAACAATGATAAATAAAAGTCAACTGTTATTATTCACCCGAAAATATTTTCATATTATTGAACCAAAATTTTCTTACTAATTTCAACCTTCTCCCTCATATTCTTGAAATTCTATTCACAAAAGTGGTAAAATTACATTTTATGAAAATTTACAAATATGCCTAGAATGTGGGTAAAAAACGTTAAAAAGTTCAATAAAATTTTAAGCATCTAATTTTATTATAAAATGACTCCAATAAATTAAATTGAACTTATATAGGTATTATATATCATTTTTTACTTAATATAAATTTAAACAAAATAAATAATTACTTAAATATAAAGTTGGTTTTAAACAATAACACAGTATTTTTCACTATTCATTAAAAATTGAATGTTTTCATAAAAAAAATTCACCCTAAGATTATTTTTAATTTCCTAACTAAAAAATAAATTATATTTTTACAAATTCAAATCACATAAGTTTCATTATTGAATTTAAAATTTATTCATTTTTCAAAACCAAAATGAGGGTATTTAAAAATTAAAAGCTATCAAAATATTGACATGTGTTTGTGACAAATTTAAATGTGAAATTAAATATAATTACATAAATTGTATTAAATGATATAAATATAATATTATTACACTTCCAAACAATTAAAATGAAAATTTTAACAATATCAATTTTTTCGATTAAAATTTTTTTTTCCAATTAAAATATTGTATTTTCACTATTCATCAAATTATTAAAGTTATCTGAAAAGTACAAAAAGTTTATCCAAACTACATATTTATATCCTACTTCTAAATAATAATTTAATTTCATTAAACTGAATATATTAAATTTTCATATGTTGGTTTTAAAAAGGGTTTTCCATTAAAAAGCAGTAAAATGGCATTTTTTTAAATTTACTTCTTTTATCTAAAAAAATGATTTTATTCTTATATTATGTCTAAGAAACACATAATTTAGATTCTAAAATTATCGGGAGTATATAAAATTCAATATTCAGTTAATACTATTCATAACAGCTTTTTGAATGGCTAGTTTGGTAAGGCGTGGTGTGGTCGAACTCGGTGTTGTGTGTAGAGAAAGTTATTGAATTACTTTGAAGATATAACGAACAATGAAATCTTAGGGTGTTACATATAGACCATAAATGAGTATTTTGTTTATAGAAAAGGTATTTATAAAAGGGCTAACTCAGGTAATCATTGAGATATTTTTTTCCAGTTATCTAATTGATTTTTAATCTAGATCTTAATTGTGTAAAAATAATGGACACATGGTTTTCCCCGAAACAAAGGGACACCAAGAAAAGTGAATAAGATTTCACCTTCTCTAATTCTCAAATCATTAACGATTCAAACTTTTCTATCATAGGGAGAATTTTTTCCAATAAATAATTAATGATTTACCCTAACAGATCTCTTTCTCAATGATTTTTTCAAAAAATAGATGATCCTTATTGATGTTTCTAATACTTATTTTATCACCTTGAGTGAAAAGTATAATTTCATCATCATGCAAAATGTTATTAGAGGTAATGGGAACCTTAGAATATCTAATTGGTCACATTTTATTATCATTGTCCATGTTGAGAGGAATCATGCATAAATAATTGTTAAAAATATAGAAAAATGTCTCAAAGAGGATCACCTTTTCTTACGCCTGTAGATCATGTGAAGAATCCCTAATGGGAGAAATTTATAATCACTGATATATGGGATAAGATCATAATAATTATAACCCATTTCATATATACCTCATCAAAACCAAAATTTGATAAAATAATATTGGTGAATCTCACATAAAATGTGGAAAAAGATTTTTTTTCATCAAGATTGAGGGTTAGAATACCCCCTATGGTGGATTTATAGAGAATATTAACACATTCAAAAGTAGTGATAAAATAGTCTTTAATGGTTCTACCTTTAATAAATCCTATTTGTTTTAGGAGACTATCATACAAAAAATGTTGGAAATTTTATTAGGAATTTTTCTTCCAATAATTTTGTAAATAATGTTAATAAGAGACAAACTCTTAAAGATATGAACCACATTTATGTTATTCAATTAATAATGAGTGAATGAAATTGAGTATTGATACCCTATGTCATCTTACCAGATTTTAAAATATGAGTGGAAAGTCTATAGATATAATAATTAATAGTTTCTAAAATGTTTTGAGAGAAAGTATTTCTGATCTTTTCAATACCAGAAGAGATGCCATAATCATGACAAAGGACAACCACATTGATATAAAACTCAAGGGGAATACAAATAATATGTTTATTGTCAACATTTTTTACAAGCCTTAAGAAGATATCTTCCAAAAAAAATTATGATGTTATGTCCATCAAAGATATTATTATAATAATAGGAAAAATGAGTATCTATGTTTTCACTTTTACTGAAAAAATCTCCACTTTAACTTATAATAGTCAAGGGTCTATTGTGTTTCATGAATATTTAAAGAGAGTTAAAATAAATTTGTATTTATTTCACCCCCATATATCTATTTAATAATAATTTCTTCTTTTTGTATACACTATATGGGATTAAAAAGAGTCTTGAGATTATGTGTGACCATATTTACATATCACGGTCAGTAGAAAAATCACATACATAGTTATTTTCATGGATGGAGTGATGTAAGGATTACAGGTGAGAAATTTCTTTATCCATGCGACTGAAGAACTCTTAACTCTAAACTTTTAATTTTTTATTAAAAACTTTAGCTTTAAATCACCACACATGGAATCATCCTTATACTTAATATAATCTTGGTGTCTTGAAACAACTTTTTACAATCAAAGATCAGGGCCCAGGAATTGTGGAACATATAAAGGAAGGTATAACCACTTTAAAGAAACAATTTTTAACTATTATATGATGATAAAAATTAAATATCTCTTGATTTGTGCATGATATTGATTCCAAAGAATCAAGGGAGGCATCATTTTCAAAAGGCATATACATTTTACTGGTAACCATTTTATTGAGGTATTGTATCTACCATGTATACATGGAACCATCCAGGATAACGTCATAATAGTTTTTTTATAAATAAATTAATCAACATTCATAAAAGTGGTAGAAGATTTCATCATGCCATGCCTCTCATCTAGATTAATAATGGAATTTAAATATCCAATAAGATTATAAGAACCATTTTTTAAGATACTAAAAATTTTAATGTTCTATCATAACTCTCTTCTTTCTTAGAAATCATTTTAATAATAAATGAATGGGAAAATTATTTCATCCCTCGTACATTTATATCTGAGAGTAACCATCTATTTTTTGTAATTGATAGATGAAATTACATCCAGTATTAAAATGAGATATGTCTTAAAGTCATTTAATGTCATTATTGGATTGATTTTTATTTATAATTTTTTAGACCAAATTTCATAAAGAAGAAATCATCTCATAAAAATCCATTTATGGATTAGAAAGTCCTAGAAGATCAGGATTTCTTTTACATAAAAAAATATGAAGGGATATAATTGTTTCAAGGTTGCCTATACCATGACAATTCTAGAATAACTTCATCATTTAAATGTATTAATAGAGAAAGAGACCCCATTTGACATACCATCTAAAATTTTATTTATGGTTAATTTATAGATGACAATATATTTCTTCACATTATTGTTAGGGATGTCTTATTTTAAAATTCAATATGTATCTCGACTAGTATAGGGCATTAATTTTGTTTTCTTTTGAGTAATTGATCACAACATATTAATCTACCAGTAAATCATCATTTTGACTTCCATCAACTTTCTATCCCCATTATCAAATGTAACCATCAATTTAGTATCTTTCTATTCAATAATATGGTGAAGTAAAATTATGATTTCATAATTACCACTACTACAACATTCAAATTTCACTGACTATGACTTTACAAAAGTTGTAGAAACATTATTGGTATGGTAATATTTTTTTATTAAAATATCATCCTCTTATAAATCATTGTGATAATGAGAAAGTCCATAACTAATAAAATCATTAAGATGAATCACAAAATATTCTATGTTGTTTATTATATTTTCTTTAATATATTTTACACATGATTTATCTGCATTATCATATGCAATCTTATCAACATGTATTGATGATTACCAATCGAGTTTGTTAAGATAGGGAGAGGAATTGTTGGTTTTTTCTAAATTATCTTCCTCCAAACTATATTGAATTGGTTTACTATCAGTATGAGGATTTGTATTCTTAGTACCCATACCATCATCTGAATCTATAGAATGTTTGAAATAAGTATCATCAAAATCCATTCCTTCTATATTGAGAATAAATGATTGATTTATACCAGGTTAATGGATTGAGGAACCTTCATGAATATCATATGATTCATTTACATGTCCATCCTCATTGCAATTAAGAGAGACCATAATTTCATCGATAATTTCAAGATAAGTAATTTCATCCCCATTTTTCGCACTCCCATTATCATCCACATTTCCAAAAGGAAGCATTATAGAATTATTAAGATTTGTAGAATAATCAGGTAATTCACTCTCCCTTTCTTCTTCCTCAATATGGACATCCCAAGACATTCCAATAGTATTTTTTATAGAAATGGTATTTTGGTTGGGTTTTCACCCTTTTCCTAGAGTCATTATTTTTAGTTTGTCCCCATTTTCCCATAACAAGGGATTTTCCTTTTTATTTATGTCAACCAAATTCCTAGAATTTGAATCATGTTTTTTTAATTTATTCTGTATAACCCTTTTCTTAGTATGGGAATATCCAAAAAATCAACAAGCCATACACGGTGTAAAATATTTATACTCCACCTTTACATATTATTTGTAATCATATGGAGTGAAATTAAAAACATCTGGAAAATTGGTATCAAATTGGAATCAACCAATATTCTAGAATGACGTCCAAGATTACCATTAATTTTACAATAATTTATCCTTAAAGGGATCCCAATGTAGGTAGTAATATCATTTATTATTCTAGGGTTCTAAAACACCCAATTTATACCATGTAATCTAACACAAAATTTCACTATTGAATTCATTTGATTAAAATAATTGAAATTAATATCCTATTCAGATATCCTCATAATACTAGGTTATAAATGAACAGTCCTAATCATATTAATTCAGTACAAAATTTTGAACATAATAATATAGAAGAAACCTCTTATTAATAAAATAATCTTCCCATTATATCTTCCTAAACAAAGTTCAATTCGGGATTTGAGGTTTGCATAGGAAAATGGTTTATCAACCTTAGAGTATGTGATGTTCCTAAGAATAGAGAATTTATATAAACACATTCTATTTTAAAGGTATTCAATATTTGTTACCATAAAGTATCCACCATCTTGTAGTTTTTTAGAATAATAATTTCTATTGAGATTATCTTTAGATTTATCCATACCTCAAAGATAATACACAAAACAGATTTTTTTCCATTTCATTGACCGCGATGCCCTAATAAAAAATATGTATTAAGTTTATTTCTTGTTTATATTAGAATAATCTCTAATAACATACATGAACGAACATTCCCATTCTAGGTTAAGTGAATCCATGATCTGAGAGAGGATAAATCTAAGGTGATTCATCACTGAATCATAGTTGGAAGCTTGAAGGGTTTCATGCGAGATTAATCTTAATAAGAAGAACAAATTACATCTCCCATATTTATATTTCGAAATTTATTATTACATATATAATATTTATATTCATGTTCTTGATAAAATGGAATCCATGTTCTTATATTTACCTTTCCATATTTATTATTATATATAGATTATTCAACATTTACTAATGATAGATTATGATTTATGTAACACTTTCTGAGCATCTGTGATCACCTTTTTTTCTCCTTCCCTAGATATCTTGGTAGTGTACTATGAATGATATGAACGAATAAGATAGAGGGAATAATGATATTTTTGTAAAAAAAAATCTATTTTACTTTTGGTATTAAAATGTAATGTAAGACACAAGTATGTATCTAGTTTACAGAGACTACATAACTATTGCTGCTTTCGGGATGTGATTCTTTATATCTAATTCCATTGTTATAATGTATACACCAACTTCTGGTTACAGGATTTGGGGTCTATAAATTTGGTATTATAGGAAGTCTAATCAAATCCTTGCAATCTAGATTTTGGAAAAAAGAAATTAGGGAACAGAACCATATAATATACTTATTGGATAAGTGTAAAGAAACGTCCAAATGTTTTTTATGGTATAGATTATGAGATTTTTACTGTAAATGCATTCCTATCATGATACTACAAGTGGGAATGGTTCTGGAACATAAGTACCTAGGAGTAATAAATTTGAAAAATTAGTTTTGGTATTGACTCTAGCATTACCTGGTATATGAAAATGGGCCTTATTGTGCTTTTGATTTGAAACACTCAGGGGAAATGCTTTGTATAATTAAGATTTTCTTTCCAAACCATTGTGATTTATTTCTATCTATAATGACATTAAATGAACTAGTTTAAACCTAAGGTGTCCTATATTGCAAATAAGGTTTCTGGAAGAAATGAGATAATTTTTTATGGGTGGAAAATAAGGGTATAATGCAATGTATTTTTGAGGAAAATTGAAGAGTTTCATTGAAGGAAATAAATATTATCTAAAGGATCCATTTATAGTTTGTTGTCATATGTTTGGGGAAACTATGAATTATCTGACTCAATTACCTCTTCTAAAGGTTAACTCATAAGACATGGAAAGTCCTATTTTGAAATAAACTATTTGAAGTATTTTTGTATTGGGATTTCAAAAATATATTTTAGAATGATTTTTACCAATATTATTTTTGTTATAATAATCATGAAACATATAAGGGATATTTTAAATTTTAGAATCCTATATGTCTTCATTACACAATGTGATATGAATACCATCATGTGTTTATGAGGGTAATATTGACCATAATATTGAAGCCTTAAACACCCATTTTTAGGTTTTATGTCTTGCGATTCTACAATGATTAACGATATTTGTGGAAAAAAAATTATGGGAATACCACCTATAGGTTTTGTTATATGAACAAGTTATTTCAGGATAAATTCCCTTTCATTTTTTGTGGGAATTACGTTTAAATTTATTAGTAACCTTAAATGTTTATCTTATGTTTAATGTTATAATAAATATGGGTCATCACAATTTGGGAATGTTATCGGAATTATATTAATATGTATTTTGAAAAAGAACAAATTAAATTTTGGGCGACAACCTGTCACATCCGCTAAGGCTATGGGGCTTAAAACCACAAATGAAGGTCGATAAAGATTTAGTTCCTACCTCATTCCAAGATGATATTTTGGTTAATATGACATTTTTAACACAAAAATATTTGAATATAAATATTATTGTTGAACTAGTGGTTTTCTATTGAGGATTATAGATTTATAACTTGTGATAATTATGTTAGATTTAGAAAATATTTAGGTATGGATAGAAATACTTTTTACTCTTTTATAGATCTTATGATGTGTTAAATGTGAATTTTATTACTTTAAGAAGAAAAAATTAAATTTTGGATATTAATTTCATGGATTAAGAGATGAAATGTAAATTGTTAAAAGAACATCCAAAATTTGAAATTGTGATTATGAAATATAAATGAATCAAGTAATTTTATTTCCTTATATTCTTAGATAGTAAAATAATTTCTCAATATTAGAAATTGATCTTAAAAAAATGTTATCTTGTTAACATTATGTATGATAAATCAAATGGTCTTCATAATGATCATATATTTATGATTTTATGGTTTTTTACATTCTCTTTATCATTAAAATTATTGTGATTTATGACTTATATAATTCTCTATAATTATTTAGACTTTTCATTCATACCCATACATTCACTTCCCACCTATGTTCTCATACATGGAAAACTAGCTATTTTTTATTTTAGATGACTTTTTTATTTCAATTTCTATTTTATGAAGTGGAATTTTTATTAACCCTCTCACAATGTGGGTTTTTAAAAAGTTGTGTCTCTAAATTTTAAACCATTGATTACCAAGATCATGTTTAAATTGTGATGACACAATCTATTAAAGGTAAAGAAAATATAACACCCCGATATATAAAAAAGAAAAAAATTGTATTCAATAGAACATGTGACATGAATAAATGATCTTATTGTAGAATTTATGTCCCCACAACTTTATAATATATTTTTTTTAAATAAATTCATTCTCTTTGATAGTTTGTAGAACACAGAACCCCAAGTCCAAATGAACTATAATATAGTATACCATTATAAACAAGACATTAAATTATTGAGTAAGAATAGTATTAAATAAATAATGAATATTATCTGGATTACACATGTATAAAAAATCATTGGTTATCTATTGATTATGAATATAATAATAATCATTTTAAAGGAAAAGAATATTTTTTCAAGAAAACTGTATTTTTCTAAAAGATGTTTTAGTCGTTTTTTGAACACATAATTTAAAATTAATTTTTAAAACTTCTATAAAATATATTTTTTAAAATTAATTTCCTTTATTAAATAACTATATAAATATTAAAATAGTGTGATTTTTTTAATTTTTTTCAAAATGTATCACTTTTCAATAAATAGTGAAAAATTATGATTTTTAAGGAAAATGACTTTTCATTTTAATTATGTATATTGACAAATTAAATTTTAAATTATTTTTAATGGAAATTTTGTTTAACATTATTTGAATTTGACTAATTTACTTCATTTTAATCAATTTCACATTAAATTATGATATTAAAACCATCAATAATTTTCTGAATCTTTTCCTTGGAAACTCTCATTTTTGTTGCATATACAGGTATAATTTTAAATTAGATTATTCCTCTTCTAGGAATTATATAAGAAAAAATTTATTGAATATTTAGAATCAAATTAATTTATATTATCTAATATGTTAAATATAATTTTTAACCATAATATATAGTGAAAACAGTATGAATTATTTACAGTGGTTAAAATAAATACTAATTTAATTCGTGTTAAACTAAGTCGACAAGGGTCAATGTGACCTATAAAATTGTTCAAAATAAATTTCCAGGACATATTTCAACCTTATCACCCATAAATGTTTATAATGAAATATTTTTTAATCTTTTAGAAAAATAAAAATATTGGTTTAATTGATTATTTTCAGAAATTCCATGCATGTCCTCTCCCACACTTATAAAAGGACAAACCTCACCTCCCCTGTTAACACTTGAAAATCCATTTTCATGATCAATTAACTACCAAATTAACATCATTAATTCAATAACAACATACGAGATCCCTTGGTTTTATCATAAATCCATCCATGGAATTAGTTTTTTCCAAACCTAATGAAGTTGTCTGAAGAAGAGATAATGTTCTTAAATTGGAATTTATATTTTTATCTTCCTTAAATACATTCAATTATTATTAAACTATTAAAATATAATTACCCCAGTATATTTCATATACTTACACTACAAAAAAAAATATTCTATACCAAAGGTTTTAAATTGTTAATAAAGGCTGGAAAACCATTTGTATAAACTATACCAACAGTTGTCCAAACCATTGGCTGCTGAGGCATGGTGACAAAAATATTCCAGCGGTTATTGAATAACCATTCGTTTTTTAATTTGTAATTCAAATTATACTAATGGTTTCTACTAACCATTGGTATGAATGTTTACCAATGGGTTGTTATTGTTGAATTTTTTTAATTTTATGTGTATTAAAATGGTTTGAAAACCATTGAAATATTTTTTTCCCAATGGTTTTGGTAAACCATTAGATAAATATTGAGTTCAATTTCTATAAAAATAGGTTAATAACCAATGGTATAAACTTTTACCAATGGTTTATTTGTTACAACAATATTTATTCTTTTAATTAAAACCAAGTAGATAACTCTTTTCTATGAAAAGTATCTCTCCTTCTTATAGATAAATAACGATGCTTTCTATTTATCAATTCTTTATGTTACATGTAGATAAAAATTAAATAGTTTAACCGATATGTAAAATTATAAAATATGATATAAGATATACATGTTCAATTTACTTACTAAATTTTTCATCTAGAAAATCACATTTGAACAACACTGTGTGATGTGCCATCTCCCGCACTTTAAGGATTAATGTCATAATTGTATATGATCTAAGAATTCCTTCAATTTTAGGAAGTAATGGAAAATTGGGTTCGATTTTCTCATAATATTATTATTGATTTCTCAATGGACTTTTTATTCTTGTAGTATGATTAGACAAATACATTGAGAAGAAATCTATACATTCTTGAGCCATGTAACCATTCATGGTTGATCCTTCAGGATGATTTATATTTGAGCCATATGATTTCAAAGTGTAAATCTTTATTTCACTTGGATACATAAAACAAAAAAAACATGCCCTCCAAGAAGTATTTTGGCTGGAATATGGATAGTTAGATGCAATATGCCTGTGAAAAAATGAAAGAGTAAATATTTTTTCATACTCGGACAAAATTAATTGTGTCTCTCCCATAATTTTTTTCAAGACATACTTGAAATAATTCATAGAATAAAGATATCAAAACAAATGGGAGAATAGAATAATAAACACTGTTACATTATATGACAAAAGATGAATGATTTCTATTGGAATAAACTCATGTAGAAGGACGTGATAGTAACGAGTCTTCAATTATTTCAGCATCAACTCACTTATGTTGACCCATTTTTATATATTACTTGAATTTACATCAAGGACTTTAATAGTATGTAGTACTTCGAACAATTTATTTTTTTCAGTAGGTGTCTTCACATAAGAAGCACATGGAACATGCCTTTTATTTTTATCGATACAAACATGATGCAATTCTGGTCTAATTCTCCATTCCACCAAGACACGCAGAGATTGTAAATCATATTTTTTCATTCCCTTGAAATTTAGAAGAATAAAAAGAAACATTTAAAATATATTCATTTCATTATGAATTACATCAACAAAATGACATAACAAATTGGGTGACAAATACGGAATCTCAAAGAAGATACTCATCTTCTTCCATTTTTAACATGTATCATTGGAAATATTATTTATCTTTCTATATTTAATTTGAACCTTCCAAAATGAAAAAATGAAACCTTTCTATTCATTAGGCACATTAGTTCCAGATATATGAGGTGGATCGTTGGTTTCCATGTAATTGTCAAATCTTCGATGATTGTTTCTATATGGATGGTTCATTGGTAAGAATCGTCTATGTCCCATTAAACTAAAACTATAGTGATATTTCATTCTTTTCGAATTGAGTATTCTTCATAAAAATATGACAGGACAATTTTCCATTCACTCACCATCCCTACATCATTACATAATAAATAAAATCATTCATCACTCACATAAGTGCAACACACATCTAAAATATATATTTCGAACATGCATCTTATATGCATACACCCACTTCCTAAAAAAGTTTTAACTCTTTTATTTAAGGTTTCATATGTACGTTTATATAATTTTTGGTATTAGAAGGGCCAGATATAAGTATACTCATGAAAGTGAAAGGTTTTTTCATACATAATAGTGGGGTAAGGTTATAAATATATATAAAAACTAGCCATTTTCTATGGGAAGTAAGAATCTGACCGAATAGATTAAAAATATCACATGAAATACCCAACCTCACATTAATCACGTTAGCTACAAAATCAGGATATCGAGCATCAAATCTCTACCATGAAAATTCATCTGCAGGGTGAACCAACTCTTCATTATTCTTATTTCTCTCAGTATCATTCCGTTACATTTTTATTCATATTTCATCATACATGAAAAGATTTTGGATTTTGGGGTTTAATGTGAAGTACCACATTACTTTCTGTTGCACACGGGGTGGTGTTCCACAAGCTTTTGGATTGCATCAGGATGCTCCACATTTGATACAATCATTTCTTCCAGTGGTTTCCTCCAAGAAAAAGGTGCAACATTTTTGTGAAGCATGAATTTTGTTTTTTTAAAATCCAAGTTCTTCAACAAATTTCCATACAATATAGTAGTTTGAGGGAATATCTACATCACGTGTGAGTATGTCCAGAAAGAAGGTATGAATTTAACCGATGGTAGTATTAGAAATACTATAAATGGTGTTTCCAGGAAACAATCAAATTATAAATTCAAGCTTAATCATTTTACCACATTGAAGATATACTTGAGTCGCCACAATATCATTCAATTTTTCACTCGGTCAACATCATCATTTTCATTGGACACATCATATGTTCTTGTATCTAAGTTTTCGTGGGTCGAAATCCTTTCCATCTCATGATGAAAAATAAATATAAACTGGTCTTATGTCAAATTTTCTAATCAAGCTCTCTCAGTTGGATCATAAGTATTTTCAGATTCCATTTTATCGCCATTATTATACCACACATAATTGTTTGCTTGAAACCTGTATTTTTCTATATAATAGCTAACAACATCATAGCTCATCCAAGGTCTTCCAATATCATTATAAAATTGGCAATGTATGTTCGATCAAAAATATTTTTATTTAAATGATAAATTTTCACTTTATATAAAACCATAACCAATACAATATGTTGATACATGTTGAAACATAGAATCGGACATTATAGTATTGTATCAACATCGATTTTAGAGTGTATAATAGAAAACTAATTGAAACATAGTGGAATTAAAAAAATGATGTTTAGTTCCAATATAGAACATGGTCATATCCATGTCGTAGTAACCCACTACTAATCAATAAATGAAATTTCATAACCCTATTAACCAATAATTAACAATGGATATGGGTTCATGAATCACCAGTTTTAGTACTATCATAAGCCCAACATGTTCCTATCACTATATAATTACCCAAACATAGTAAGAAAAATTATACTTTCTAATATTGATTTCTAATGCCCAGAATAAAAGAAAGACAATATAATCCAAGTAGGTGTACAAAAACACCTCAGGTGAACTTCCAAATACCTCAAATGCTATCAACTAGTAGTGAATAATTATGTGAACCTGGCCATGATATTTTTTTTCAGGAGATATATATCTAAGAGTAAATAATTTGTAGTCATGAACCTCTTTGGTGAGTTATGAGATGGTTTTACTTCTTTTATTACTGGTGTCTTCCTAGGATAAAATATCCTAAAAACTCTTTAATAATGCTTTATAACTACCTAAGAAGGTTGTGACATGAACTCCTAACAGTCATTTTGAATTTCAAAAAATACAACCTTACAAGTGTATGATCGGAAATCTTAATGGAGTAGTACTAAATGATCACATAATAGAGTAAATTTTGGTTCTATCACTATTCACACATGGAAATGACCCCAAAAAAACTCTAATAGTTCAAGTGGAGCACTACTTCATTGAATGAATTATAGTGAGGGTATCATCATCTTAATGTTTGAGTGTGCTATTTCAAAGAAAAAATTCAGGATAAATTCATAATGCATGAGTATCTTGTCATTCCTCTTAGGATAAAATATTCTATAACTTTATTTATGTCTAACCAATGAAATCATGTCAATAAACCATAAATTTAAAATAAACGAAGGATAAAATAACATAGGATCATATTTACCTCTTCAATATCAAAACCACAACAAAACCTCAACCAAAACCACAACCTAAAAAACCACAAAAAATCCACAACCAAAACCCCAACAAAATAGAAAAAACAGACAAAAAAATTATAATACTCAACAAATACACATGAAATTAAAACAAAAATTATTCCATAAAGATATATCACAACATAACCACAACCTAAAATGATATATTCTTGTGTTCATAAAGGATTATAATAAATAGTACATTTCAGCAAAACAAAATGAAAAAATCTAAAATAAATTAAGGCAGACAAACCAATTTAAATTGGAAGAATAAATATTACTTGAATCAAAGATAGATGGATAGTAGGAAGGTAGAGTTAACAGAAGTCATCTAATTCAATTATTTCAAAATGATTCTAATATGAAAACAAAATTAGGTTATGATGTTGGTGGAATAAATATGAAGGACGTGAAGACCCTTCAATGATAAGAGAATCGAGTGAATCATAATCCTGTGGGGAATCATGGATCGTTTTATGTGAATTTATATGTGTTTGAACAAGTTCTTGATGATGATGGAGAGGAACATTTAGTAGGTTCAGTTATGGTTCTTATATTGTTATACACTATATATTTCATTGTTTGATATAGGTGTTTCTCATTAATTCATAAAATATATCATGGGATCAACCACGGGATCCCAAATGTGATACAAATATATTTATATACTATTTTCCTCTAATTAATCATTTGTTGTTATATTTTATGCCGAATGCACACGTCATCCAACTGGCCTACACAAGCCTCATTGTGAAGACACACCCCACCATACCCAATTTCCTAGCATGATTGGAGTTCCCCAACTATCAAGAGAACCCTATAGCGAAATATAAATATAAGACCCCTACATAGCACCAAAGATCTAATAACAAATAAAGTAGTGGTGATGAGTATTAAGTAAGAAATTATTAACAATAAGACATAAGAAATGTCTCTCCCTCACTTGTAACACCTTAAAATGAATATGATCCTATATCATGACCATATATTGTTTATAGAATCATATTACCACACAGGGTGAGAAACTAGCATCATGTAGTCCCAAAAAACACACAATGGGTAAAAAACACAATGGAAATATTAACATGTTATTTCACAAAAAAACATTTAAAAAAAGTTCCAAATATGTATTTAATTTTAAAATGGGGTTCAAAATCCCATGTTCTTTTAGTTTTTATAAACTATGACATCAAAAATTATTTTCAATCTTATATAAATATCATATAAAATAAAAAACATTTCAAAGACACTACAAAAACATGAAACTTCATCTTTCAAATCATTTACCTATCCTAATGACTTCATTTTCGATCAAACGAATTATCAAATAATAATTAATTCATTATCTCATGGAGAAAATAATACACTCATTTCAATCAAATATTTCTAATTCATTATGGAAAAACTTTTGAAATATGTCAAGTTAAACACCTCACATTAAATTAATATTCATATTTAAAACATATTTTTTCACTCCATAAAAAATTAAATCATATGAAAATCTATCACACACCATTAAATCCATTTGAAATTCTTTCAAATCATTACATATAACCACACAATCAATAAAAATAAATGTAAAATGAAATGACAAAATTTAATTCAAAATTAAACAATTTCATTGAAACACCCACCATAAAGTGGTGTAAATTGACATAAAACCATTCAAACCAATTTACCATCAAGGATGAGCACCCAAAGGAGAAATTGAATCAAGATTTTAGTGAAACAGAATTAATAAAGATAAAATAAATAGAGTGATAAGATGTAACTCAGTTACCACTTATGAATTTGAAGATGAAGAGGTCTTTTATATTTGAGGAACATATCTGATTTCGGAAGAAGAAGGCTCGTGACTGGGGATAAATATGGATAGAGGCTCGCGGCTAGGGAAAAATACAGATAGATCTAGCATCTAGAATTAGGACGGTCGCACAGTATATTTGGGGTTTTCTATCCCAATTTTTTTTAATAACTATTAGGATATATGAGATATACCAATGGTTTATTAAAAACATTGGTATACCCTTCCAAAATCCCAACACTTTCATAAAACCATTGGAAAAATAAAAACACAACAATCATATAGTAATGGTTTCCTAGAACTGCTGGTAAAATCATGTATTAACAGCCTTATACCAATATTGTTATTGAATCATTGGTATATGGAACGTATCCCTATGGTTTTTTAAAACTGATGGGATATTTTCATTGGTATAGAACTAGTTTTTAATAGTTTTAGATATTAGTAGGTCAGGTTCATGAACTATATACATCACAACTTTCATGAAATTGGGAACAAAATATCTGATCATTCAGATTAAATTTATTTTCTATCACCACATTTCAATGGTGGATATAATGGTGTATTTAAAAAATGTATTTAATTTTTGATATTATTATACTTCTTAAATTATAATATAACATACTCCTACTTACATTCCATGCTCTTTAAAATAAAATAACTATAGAAACCCTACATTTTATTACATTAATATTACATCATTTTAAAGATAAACAACGTAATATTATTACAAATACTGGATCTAATGGTTTAGTTTCTTGTAAAAACTAGGATAATACATAACAATTACAACATGAAGCATACAAATTTATTTAATTTCTTCATATATTTCATCTTATTGGTGTGTTTCCTCTTCTTAGTACATGTATCCACCTGAGGATATACATCAAAAGTGGTGAGCTAGAATCCTAGTAAGAGGATAGATAAGAACAATATATCATGGGGTGAGCATATTCCTATCATGGGAAAAAGATCATGAATTTGAGAATAATCATAAATATAAACATGAAATGTGGCAACACATAAAAATGAAACATCATGTCTGAGTGGTTAACTACCACACATACTTTTGAACAAAGATAGAATATTGTCCACATAATTTCACACATACTCATGAGATTCATCACTTTACCCAATGAATTGGAGCACTGTATAATTTCGGGCTCACACGTCACATTTAAACATTCATAGTGTGCTATATAATTCGGGGCGCACCCATCACATCATAACATTATCATTATCATGTTTTCCACATGGAACATATATCAAAAGTAAACATAAATAAATTATGTAAAGTAATGGGTTACATCTCATAATAACACATTCATAAACATTGGGTTCCCAAAAAAAATAGGGAATTACATACATGTTACAAGAACCGTCCACATTGAGAGAAAATTGAAAGGTGTGTTCTTAAAAGAAGAGTTCTATTGGAAAAATTTTGTTTGACATAAAAACCAGTTACAAATATGTATTTTCTAGAAAATTAAAGACAATGATGAAAAAATTATCTTTAAGTAGTAACCATATCAAAATAATGGTGTGAATGAGGGAGAACCCAAAGGATGAAAGTTGGGATCGAGAATTTCCCTTTACCATGTATCCAAATGCTTCCTTCTCTTTAATGTCCTGTATAATGAAATTATATTAATTAATTAGAAATATATAACCTTTTTTAAATTAATATGGTTCATTATGGTTTTATTAGGTGATTTTATGTGCCCCTGGATGAGTTATAGTTTTTAAAAAAACATTGTTCGGGAATGTTTGTTTTATGGTTTTCGTGAGTGGTTCACTTGTATTATTAAATTGAAGTTCGGGTAGAAAATGGGTAAACATCCATAACTAATAGTACATGTTATTAATGATATTACAGGAGTTTTAGTGTTATTATAATGAATTATATTAGATCCATGTGGGTTAATCATTAGATAAGAATTAAATTATGATAGTTTATGTTAATTTGAGCGATTTTTCGATCATAATGAACTTGTATTATTTTATCACTATAAATATGGTCATAAGTTAGTTACAGAAGTTTAAATAGGATATAATAAATATAAAAAATTTTGGTTCAACCAAAAAAAAATTTCATGACGAGATCTGAAGGTATAAATGGAAGAAGAAAGCATATCGTTCTTCAAGGTGATAAATTGACACCTCAAGAACAACATTATCTTTAATAAAATAAATGGAATAGGGAAAGGCGGTTGGATGATATAATATCACATTAGAATCATAAAATTTAGTACATGTATAATACTAGAGTTACAATACCATTTGTATGAATATATGTGGGGATAGATCAAGAAATGAACTTCAACTTGAAAGGAAATTAATGGAGAAGTGGGAGAGAAATTATCTCTTAAATCCTCCTCTTGAGATCCTCTTTTATGAAGCTAGGATCAATCTTTTCATGAAACCAGAAACTCTTTAACAAGGGAGAGGGTCTAGGTAGGATTTTTGGTCAGAGTTTATAGAATTATTGGAGCATGATATGTGTATGGAAACGAGGGTGTGAATGGTAATTTTTATAGTGGAGGGGAGAGGGGTATTTTAAATATAAAATTCATTAGTTTTTTATTTCATCACAAGACAAGGAATAGTGAGTCATCCATGAACAAGAATAGTAAATAAGGCATGTGAGTTAGATATTTGGGTGATTACATCACTTGTGATGGCAGTAATAGTTGGTTTTAATTATAACTTATTTATATAGTAAATTAATGTATTTTACTATTGACCAAAAAATTCATATATTTTAGAAAAATCCAAAAAATTCACCCCAACAATTTATCAACATGTGGAATCCAAAATTGAATTCCATTTCTCATAAATATGTTTCTAAATATTATTAATTTAATATTAAATTATAATTATAATTTACTTAAAAAATAGTTTTGAAAATTAAAACTGATTTTATAGTGCATTCGAAAATTAACTAGGGTCTTATAAAATTATCTAAAAACAATAATACATTGATTTGTTAATTTATGGAAACATATTAATAAAAGAAATTTTCTTCTAAATTAATTAATTAATTATAATTAATTATTTATGACTTACAAAATACCAAAACCTTAACAAAGTCAAATTGTCCCGTTTCTAAGATGTCTAAATTTTATTTAATTATTCATGGGTAATGTTAATCTTATGATGGATGATTTAATATACATAAGGGTCATATTACTATTCATAAGGGTTGGTTGATATTTACAAGGGTATGTTACTAGTCACCGAAAATTATTTTCATTTCATTAGACTCCAAAAATCATCTTGAACACAACCGTATATGTAAGATTTTCGAAATTCAAAACACAGAAGTGAAAAACTTATGTTTAAAGGTCACTTAGCACTTAGTTGCTCTTTATGTTGTGTTTTCATGTGATTTTATGACATATTTATAAGATGGAAATTTCCATTGAAAAACTATGGGTCGTTACATTTTCCCCCCCATAAGAAATTTCGCCCACGAAATTTCACTTTACACAAATAGGTGAGGGTACTTCTCCTTCATTACCTCTTCTGGTTCCCACTTTGCTTCCTCTATCTTATGATTCCTCCACAACACTTTAATAATATGGGTTGTTTTTTTGTAGTACCTTATCTCTCCAATCTATAATCTCTAGTGGTTATTCCACAAAAGAGGGATCATCTTCGAGCTGTAACCCCTCTGAGTTTAGTACATGTGAGGGGTCCGGTATGTTCATCCTCAAGAGTGATATGTGAAACACATCATGAAATTGAGCCATATTCAGTGGAAGTGCAAGTTCATAGGCCACAGTTCCTATGCGGTTAACGATCTCAAAGGGGCCAATGTACCATGGAATTAGCTTTCCTTTCGTCCCAAGTCGCATGACTCTCTTCCATGAATATATTCGATGTAATAATTTATCACCAACGTCGAACGCCATGTCCCTTCGATGGCTGTCAGTATAGATCTTCTGCTTACTCTGAGCATCTTTGATTTGTTTCTGGATGACTTGAACCTCCTCTATCATCTCTTGCACAAGATCAGGTCTATGTAGAATTCTTTCCCCAACTCTATCCCAATAGGTTGGAGTTCTACATGGCTTTCCATATAGTGATTTATATGGATCCATATGAATACTCAAGTGGAAGCTATTATTGTCTGAGAACTCAACCAATAGGATATTCTGATCCCATCCACCTCTGAATTCTAGAGAGAAGTCTCTTATCATATCATTAGGCATCTGAATAGTCCTTTCAGACTGGACATCAGTTTAGAGGTGATAGGTCATTCTGAAATTTAATTCAGTACTCAATGAATATTGAAGGCTCTTCCACCATTTAGATGTAAAACATGGATCACGGTCAGAGACAATTGATAGTGGAAAACCATGCAGTATCACCACTTCCTTCACATATATCCTTGAAGTTTTTCATGCCAGAGATCTTACCGAATAGCGATAAAATAGGCAGTCTTGGTAAGTCAATCGACCACAACCCATATCACATTATTTCCCTTTGACGTCTTCAGGAGACCCATGACAAAGTCCATAGTAACATTTTACCAGTTCCACAAGGGTATAGGAAATGGCTCCATCATACCTTTTGACTTTTGTCGCTCATCTTTAACTTGCTGACATACCAAGCACCTTGATATATATTCTGATATCTCCTTCTTCATGTTATACCACCAGAAGTGTTCTCAAAGATCACAGTATATCTTGGTACTCCCAGTATGGATAGATAATGTTGACTTATGTGAATTGTATAATAGCACTTTCTTTATCACGTGTGACGAATGCACAAAAATCCGTGTTCCAAACAAAATCACACCAACATAATCGATATGGAACTCCTGCTGCTTCCCTTCCTTTACAACATTCATCCTCTTTTTTAACATTACATCATCCCTTTGTGATTTCTTAATCTTATCTTGGATGGATAGTTGCACAATCATTTGGGAAATGTAGGATTAATCCCCCACCCTTATTGTTTACAAATCTATTATTTAAATATCCAATAATATAGGGTCTTTCTCAATCTGTAACATGGATAGAGTAGCATGTTATTTTCTACTTAGTGCATCAGCTACATTGTTCACCTTTCCAGGATGATAGTGAATATATAAATCATAATCCTTGATTATCTCTAACCATATCCTTTGACTCATGTTAAGCACCTTTTTTTGAATATATACATTAGGCTCTTGTGATTGGTGTATATGTCACACTTCTGGCCATAAAGGTAGTGCTGCCATATTTTCAAGGAAAAAATCATGGCTGCCAACTCATGATCAAGCATCAGGTAGTTCTTCTCATGAATCTTCAACTATCTTGAGGCATATGCAATCACATTATCATTTTTCATGAGTACAAAACACAATCCTTTCATTGAAGAATCACTGTATATTACAAAAAATTCTACTCTTTTCGGTAGTGTGAGTACAGGTGCAGTGATCAGCCTTCTCTTTATCTCCTTGAAATTCCCCTCACATTCTTCCATCCAGACATACTTTACCCATTTCCTTGTTAACTTAGTTAGTGGGCTTGACAATCATGATATGTTTTACACAAAACATTGTTAGTACCCAGCTAATCCAAGAAAACTACAGATTTCCATGACACTAGAGGGAGTGGGCCATTCCTCAATCACCATTTTTTTTAAGGATCCACAAAAATTCCCTCACATGTGATCACATGTCCTAAAAAAGTTTCTTGCTTCATCCAATAGTCACACTTGCTAAACTTGGCTTACAAATTATCATTTCTTAATGTCTCCAAAACAAGTCTTAGATGTTCTTCATGTTTCTCCTTTCTCTTGGAGTAGATGAGAATATCATCAATAAACACTACCAAAAATTTGTCAAGGTAATGTCTAAAGACTGTATTCATAAAATCCTTTAAGATTACAGGGGAATTAGTAAGTCTGAAGGGAATCACCAAAAACTCATAGTGTCCATACATTTTACAGAAGGAAGTCTTCTGAATATATTCCCTCTTCACCTTTAACTGATGATTTTCAAAATGAAGATCCAAATTTGATAAGTATTGAGCTCCTCTTAAATATTCAAATAAGTTATCAATCCTTGGGAGAGGATACTTGTTCTTTATGGTGATCTTGTTGAGTTCTTGATAATCGATACACAGATGCATTGTTCCATCCTTCTTCTTCACAAAGAGCACTGGTGCACCCCAAGGTGATGCACTAGGGCGTATGAACCCTTTGTCCAGATGCTCTTGAATCTGCTTCATTAACTCCTCTAGTTTGATAGGATCCATCCTATAGGGACACTTTGAGATAGAAGTATCTATAATTATGAGTTCAATTGAGAACTATACCTCATGATACGAGGGAATTCTGGGTAACTCTTCAGGAAATACATTACTGTATTCCCTCGCAATGGGAATTTCCATAGGGTTGGCACGTTCCTTTGACACAACCATTTTGGAGAGGTATGCTTCTTCGTAGGGAATCAATATTCACATAGATGAACGAATTTTAAAAGTAGATTTATTAACATCCTTGAATTTGTATAAGAGAATGGGATGGTTTAGAATATAAAAAGATATTTTATTTTCTCAACAGTTGATATGTGCTCTATATATGGAGAGCCAATCCATTCCTATTATAACGTCGAATTCCACCAAGTAAAGTATAATGATATTTTCCGGAAGAATATTCCCACATACATCAATAAGAGAAGAGTCAAACACTTGGGATGTAATGATTGCACCACATGGTGTTTTTACATATATCTCTACACCAATTTTTCAGGGCATTGATTCTATAGTTCTAGAAAACATGCAAGATATAAAAGAATGAGTAGAACTAGAATCAAATTTAAATTTTTCCATTCTTGAGTGAATAGTATGTGTACCTTTTACGACTTCATTATCTTGCTCCACTTCAGTAGTAGTGATGGGATAAGCCTTATTTTGTTCCTTTGTATTTGGTGGCTACTGACATGGATTACCCTCAAGAACTCGAGGTTTAGTGAACTTGATTGCATGGTGCCCTATCTCCCAACATATGTAGCATTGAACCATAGGTGGTTCTCTCCTTTCTTCTGCTAAATAATCCTTCATTTTCATGTATTTTAGACACTCCTGAGCATAATGTTGAGTTTTCTTCCCACCTTTATCACTATATCCACTAGCTTGAGAATCCATATTTCATTTCATATCATCATAGCCATGGGACCATTCTCCATAATCCATCTCCACTTTGAGATCAAACCAAAAAACTTCTTAATAAATCTCAAAGTCTCTAATTACAAGAGCCTTTCGAAGGTGTGGTTTTAATCCAGTAAATAATCTATCAATTTTTCTATCATTGTTGATGACAAAACCTGAAGCGTACCTTGCAAGACTTGTGAAATTCGGTTCGTAGGTTGTGACATATTATCCTTATTTTAGATTTAACTCTATGAATTCTCTCTCCATATTCATACTAAGAGTTATTGGGAAATACTTATTAATAAGCATTATCTTAAAGTCTACCCATTACATCTATTTAATTTCCTCTATTGGCATGGTGTTCATTATCAAATCCCACTATTGATCAGCTTATACATCTAGAAGATAAACGGCTAGGGTCACCTTATCCATCTCAGAAAAGTGAAGAATAGAAATGATATTATCCATGGAGGTGACCCACTATTCTACAACTAGAGGATCAAAAGATCCCCTAAACGTCAGTGCTCATTGATGCATAAAACATTCGATAGCCAGTTTCTCCCACTTTGGTGAGGGAGGAAGTTCCCCGTTATTGTGGTTATTGTTCATATCCTGAGATAATTGGGTAAGAATTTCCATGAAGTTCGGAACTCTAAATCCCAAATCATTGGGGATATAGTTCATGAAATCGTTGAATTTCCCTAGCATGGGTTGTTGGCGTAATTTCTCCGGGTTCCCACCATTTTCTAAAATAGAAAAGGTTAGAAAAAAACATAAGTCAACAATTCAGGAATAAATAACTAATTTATTTTCACAATTTATACTAAAATCATAAAACATGGGATCCCTATTTAATGCTTATTGTGTGTATATTTGTACATAGTCTCAAGATAAAGGTTTTCTCTAGGGTTCACAAATCCTAATTCCCAAATTAACTAAACCTTTCCTCTGATACCAACTATAGTGAACTTTCCTTTTCGTACATTTCTGTTACATCATTTTAAAGATTAAAAAAATAATAGTATTACACATATAGTATCCAACATTTTAGTGTCTTGGGAAAACTAGGACCATACATAAAAATTACAACATCAATTATAAACATTTATTTAATTTCTTCTTCTCTAGCTTCTTATTAGCACTTGTCCTCTCCTTAGTAAATGTAGCCACCTGGGGATATATATAAAAAGGGGTGAGATAGAAGGCCAGTAATAGGATTGATAATAACAATATATCCTGGGGTGAGTATAATCATAACATTTTAAAAAGATCATGAACATGAGAGAGTGCAAAAATATAAGACATGAAATGTGTCAATGCATAAAAATGAAACATCATGTCTTACTGGTTAACTTCCAAACATACATTTGAACAAAGATGGAATCTTGTCCACATCATTTCACATTTAATTATGAGATTCATCACATTACCCGATGAATTAGAGCACTGTATAATTTGGGGAGTTCCCGTCACATTCAAATATTCATATTGCGCTATATAATTCCATGTGCAGCTGTCAAATCATAAAATTATCATTATCATGCTTCCCACATGGAACATATATCAAAAGTAAACATAACTAACCCATGGAATGTAATGGGTTACATCTCATAAGAACACATTCATAATATTTGGGTTCCCCAAAAAAGGATAGAATAACATACATGTTACAAGAACCGTCCACTTTGAGAAATAAGTAAAAGGTGTGTTATTAAAAGAAAAGTTCTTTTGGAAAACATTTTGTTTGACATAAAAACTAGTGAAAAAAATTTATATCCTCGAAAATTAAAGACTATGATAAAAAAATTTCTTTAAGGAGTAACCATATCAAAAAAATGGTGTGAAGGAGGGAGAAACTGAAGGGTGAATGTTGGGTTTGATAATTTCCCCTTACCTTGTATCTGAATGCTTCCTTCACTTTAATGTCCTGTATAATGAAATTATATTATTTAATTATAAATAAATAACCTTGTGTACGTTAATATGGTTAATTATGGTTTTATTAAGTGACTTTATGTGCCTTTGGATGAGTTATATAGTTCAAAAAAACATTGTTTGGGAATGTTTGTTTTTATGGTTTTCTCGAGTGGTTCATTTGTATTCTTAAATTGATATTCGGGTAGAACATGGGTAAACATCCAGAACTGATATTACATGTTATTAATGATATTTCAAGAGTTTTAATGATTTTATAATGAATTATATTACATCCATGTGGATGACTCATTAGATAATAATTAAATGATGATAGTTTGGGTTTATTTGAGAGATTTTTTCATCATAATGAACTTGTTTTATTTTATCACTTGAAATATGGTAGTAAACTAGTTCCAGAACATTAAATAAACTATAATACATATAAAATATTCTGGTTCAGCCATAAAAATGGTTTCATGACCAGATCTGAAGGTAGAAATGGAAGAAGAAAAAATGTTGTTCTTCAAGGCGATAAATTATCACCTCACGAACAACATTCTCTTTAATAAAATAAAAGGAAGAGGTAAATGGGGATGGATGATATAATATCCCATTATCATCATAAAATTATAGTATATGTATAATAATTATGTTACATTAACATTTGGATGATGATAGGGGGGAGAGATCAGGAAATGAACTTGAACTTGAAAGGAAATTAAAGGAGAAGAGGGAGAGAAATTACCTCTTAAATCATCCTCTTGAGATCCTCCTTAATGAAGCTAGGCATTGTCTTTTTATGAGACCAGAAGTTCATGAACATGGGATAGGGGCTAAGGAGGATGATTGGGTAGAGTTTAGGGAATTCTTGGAGATTTAGAGGTGTGAGGAAATGAGGGTGTGAAGGGTGGTTTTTATAGTGGAGAGGAGAGGGGTTTTCTTAATATAAAATTCATCAGTTTATTATTTCCCCACAAGAAAAGGAATAGTGAGTCATCCATGACCAATAATATTAAATAAGTAATGAAATTTCTAGATTTAGTTTTTTACAACACTTGTGATGTCAGGAATAGTGGGTTTTAATTATAATGTATTTATAGGGTAAATTAATATATTTTACTATTCAAAAAAATTCACGTATTTTAGAAAAATCCCAAAAATTCACCCCAAACATTTGTTGAGGTGTAGAATCCAAAAATGAAGTCCATTATTCAAAATTAATTTTCTAAATATTATTAATTTAATATTTAATTAAAATGATAATTTACTTAAAAACTAATTTTATAGTGCTTTCAAAAATTACGTAGTGTCTAATAAAATTATCTATGAACTATAAGAAATTGATTTGTTAAATTATGAACACATTTTAAAATATCATTTAAATTAGTTAATTAATTATAATTATTTATTTATGAATTAGAAAATACCAAAATGATTATTAAGGTCAAATTGTCACTTACTAAGATGTCTAAATTTAATTTAATTACTCATGGTTAAGATTACTCTTATGTTGGATTATTTACTATTCATAAGGGTAATATTACTATTCATAAGGTTAGGTTTCTATTCACAAGGGTATGTTACTATTCACTGAAAATTATTTCTGTTTCATTAGACTCCAGAAATCATCTTGAACAAAACCGTGTTTGTCAGATTTTCGAAATTTAAAACACAGAAGTGAAAACATATGTTTAAAGGTCAGTTAGAACATATTAGTTCATTATGTTTTGATTTCAGGTGATTTTATGACATATTTATAATAATGGAATTTCCATTGAAAAACATTGGGTCGTTACAATAATATCGCTCCTGTGTACGGCGGACAACTGCTTTATAATGCGATGTCCTTCATTTTTCAGTTATATTTTAAATGATATGTAATAAATATAAATTTGAGAAATATATGAGATATATTTGAAATTATATATATTCTCTAAAATTAAAATATCACGTAATTCATTACCCTTTAACCCGTTAAGGAAATTAAGATGTCGCTCATGTGTACGTAAGACCAACTGTCTCCACAAAGTGATGTGATCCATTATCCATGTTCAATTTAAATGATGATTTCCAAATTGAATCGAATAAAAAATTATTTTAATAACATTAATATATTTTTTCATATTGTTTAACTTTATAATATTTTGAATAACCAAAATATTCATATTAACACCTACGTGAGAAAACAAGGTAGTTATCACTTGAATAAATAGTAATAATGAATGATTATTAATAAACATGTGATAAGATGTTATAAAATGATCATATATGATATTATAAATAATAATATGGTTATTTTATTACATAATAACATGATTAATACCATTATATTGGATTTTAAATCTTGTTCAACCAAAATTAAGCATGATTTAAGGGAGTTTATCTAAATTTCCATTCATTGAGGCATATTGTATTATTGTCCACCTAATTTATTTTATATGGTGCATATAAAACCAATTTTATATATAATATTGTGATTATTTAATACTTAATTGTATTTTATGCTTCAATAAGAATTATATAATCTTATGATATTTGACACCAAAATTACTAAGTGGTAAAAAATTTGATAACTCAATTTTCTTTCATTTGTTTATATTACTTCTTCATGCCTTTAATATTCTAATATTTTGCAGGTAATGAATTTTTAATATCATATGAACTATATTAAATTGTTTTCTGTGTATTTAAAAATTTATACAAATAATTTATTTATTTTATTTATTCAAACATTAACATTATGATCGTTAGTAGGATTTATTTCAAAATCACATTTCTATTGGGTTTGTTTATGATTGAATTTTATTTTAAGGATCTTATTTTATAATTGTAAAATAAACCACATTAATTTTATTCCATTATAATTATTCATTAATTTTTCTTGTAATAGTAAAATATTTCTACTCTTTTGTACTTAAAATTATTGATAAAATGTTTTCAATAAAATTTGACTTTATTTTTCCCATCGATCAAAAATCATATTTCATAAAAATCCATGTTTTCTAAAAATGTTTTCAAAAATGTTTTTAACCTTATAAAAATTATTTTTTAAATAAATTATTACAGATTTTTACATTAAAAATAATGAAATAAATCTTCATACCTTTTTCAAAAAGAGGCTCGTTTTGGATTTTACGAAATATGTGAAGGTATTATTTTTTTAAAATGTAGGCATGAAAAAAATTTCCAGCCATCCTAACCAATCAATTTTATCAATATTATTTTATAAAATTCAAAAGTTATTTTCTTTGAAAATTTCCTTCATTTATTTTTTGGGCCTTTAGTTTTATAAAGATATTTTCAGGTTGAATATGATATTTTTCTTATGATGGTTTCTATAGATATTTTTAGGGTATATAAATTTATAATTGAAAAAAGCATTATTTTACTTACACTCCGCTAAAAATATATTGTATTAGTACCATGTTTATTCATTATAAAGTTGGTTTAAGACCATTATGAGAGAGAAAATTATTGGAATTCACTTTCTTGCTTAGTTTTTGTAGACATTAACTTTCCCATGAAATATTCACTTTTATATTGTCATTAGACATTAGATTTCCCCTAAATATCCACATTATCTATCATGGAAATTTTTATTGATTAAACCATGCATAATTTATAAATATGGTGTTCTAAAACAAAATTTATTACTCTATCTGGGGAAATATTGAAAGATATGTATTCTTTACTAAAAAAATTATGATAAAACACATTGTTCTTAAATTATATTGATTAGTTGATATGTGAGGAGTTCTTTGGACATGTAGTGATAGGGGTACCCATAATTATATATCCACTTCATGCATCATTTGTATCATAATTGATATCAGTAATCTAGAATTAAATGGGTTTTACATATAGTTTCAAACTATTTTATGAAAGATCATATTGGTAGAGTTATCATGATGCATGATATCCTGAAGAGAAAAAAATAATTATTTCCTTAATTAAAAACATTGTAATTATTATCCACGATATTTACCCTATGATATTATATTTTTATGCATTTCAATTTTAGTTATTGATTAAATGGAATGTTTCTCCAATTATTTACCATTATATATTGATTACTCTATATCTATTCATGTAAGTCAAGTTATTAAAATTTATTTTGTGTTTAGTTATTTAGTTTTCATATATATTATTCATTATCTCTTCATGATAATCAAGATATTTAAATGGCATGTGTGTTCATTTATTACACTTCTATACTAATTATTCCTTATCTATTCATGATTTTCAAGTTATTTAAATAAAATTTTTGTTTAGTTATCTAATTTTACAGATATATTATTCCTTATCAAATCATGATAGTCAAGTTATTGAATAAATTTCATGTTTGTTTAAATATTTGACACTCCATATTTATTTTTCCATTTTGATTATTCTTAATTTACTCATGATAGCTTCCACATTACATAAATCATACTAAGGATATGCTCTCAGAATTATTTTGTTTCCTTTCTTAGGAATACATGATATGTACTATTAATAATATGATAGGATACTATTGAGGTTATAATGATATTGTTAAAACAATATGTTATAATTTGTGTAATTAAATGTAATTCATGTCTCATGTATGTATCTAGTTTACAAAGGATACTAAACTATTCAATCCTTTAGGATGTTATTACTTCTATTTGATGCTAATGTAAAAATACATAGACCAACTCTAGGTTACTGGAGTCAGGGTCGTTACTTTTTTATATGTTGGGGTGGTCCATGATCTCTATTTTCTTTTGATCTCCCAACTTCTTGTTCCTCATAAAAAACTGTGACTAGCCTTACCTTTTCCTTTTCATTTGTATTTATCATTATCTCACATAAATGTATTTATTCTTCTAGAAACTTATATTAGGCTCGAGATACACATCAACATAATCTTAATATATATCCAAAAATATCCATATAGAACATTCACTAAAATAGAATAATTCATAAATATAAATAATTATCAATCTTAGAAAGAGCCATTCTATTACTCTCATAGAATCATCTAAGTTCCTTATTTTTTTCTACTTCTCAAATCAGATAGTAGTAATTTAAAATAAATCAATATATCAAATCATTATTCATCTAAAAACACACCAAAATTTCATAAACCGGAGTCCCTTCATCTTCAATCTCATTCACTTGTGATATTTATAATAATTTTGGTAAACTCTAGTTATTTCATATTCACATTCATTGTTAATAACTAAGGATTATTTTAAAAATAATCTCATTTTAAAATCATAACATTAAGAGAAGATATATTTCATTTTCATTTCATTCTCCATACTCAAACTAGGCTTCAATTATGTCTTTACAACATCATGATGTTTTAATCATTTTAGACTAGCTAAATCCTCAAATGAAATGAGTTTCCTTTTAATTATATAATTTCAAAATATAAATATAATTAAATAATAAAAAACTATTCATACATGGAGACACTTGACCAAGAATTATTACAAGTTTCTCATTACTTTTATCAGGAATGACACACCTCCATGGTGTTTGTGATGTTTGAATCCTTTTAAGATAGTTTAATCAGCACCAGACCTTGTTTCACACCATAGATAATAAATTCTTGAAATTTTTCATAATTAAAGGGTTTCATTAGTCATTAAAATTCATATGACTATTTAATTCACACAATATGACCACTGGTTTACTACTTTATATGACTTTAAATATACATGGACACTATTTCATATGAGTTACTCAAATTTATATAATCTACTTGTATATTTTATTTTAAACAGAAACACTATTTCATATGACTAGGAAATTCGTATAATGTTTCAGAGGGAAAAAATTAAAGATATATTTTCCACATAAAGCTATATAATTGACTCAAAAAATTCAAAAAATGAAGTCTTATGGTGTTGAATTGTTATGAAAAATTTATATACTATACAATACTCTAACCTCCAAAATCTTACCCTGAATTCATATGAACTATATATATCAAATTCATAAACTCTATCATAAAGTCATATGATTTTGTATGTATTCTAGACCTCCTTCGAAATTACATTAAGCCTATTTCAACCAACTATATGCATTCTAAAAAATATAAAACAATTTTTAAAGATAATCCAAAAAACCAAAACATGGATCCTGATATCTTTGAACCACCAGAATCATTGTATGGTTTCTCTATACATTAAGCACTATAATATTCCATCAATTAAATATCTTTCTATACTACTGTAGAAAACACAAAATAAACTCCATCAACAATAGCTATTTTGTATCATGAATACTAACTTTATAAATTTCCTAATTTGTATCTAGTATCCTACATACTATCTATACATCTGTTCAAATGTAGCAGCACCTATTCCCATTACCAAAAAAGTATTAGAATCTCTCTTTTAATTTCATGGTTTAATACCCTAATCCTTTATCCAAAGTATCCATGTTTCTCTAGACATGATCACTTAAAAACCGTTAACTACTAATACAACCAAACACATCATTTTGAACTCCAACAAACTAATTTTAGGTTTATTTTCAATACCATTGATCTTATTCACATCAATTCATGTAATTATAAATTCACTTTTCCTATCCCCCTTAATGGGAATAAATATAAAGGAGTAAAAATGTTTTTCTCTGCCCCTAGTTTATATATTTTATAGTTGGGGAGGCCTTCAAAGGGAATTTTTTTTGTACCAAATTCTAATATGATTTCAAGAACTATATTTCCACCAAATGATCTTTCATTTTCTTTAGACAAGAAAAGAACAAAAAATTTATAACTAATGATCCTTAAATAATTCATCTCTAAGTATACATGGGATATCCAAGTTTAGAAAAAAAGAGTGATTTTATAAAAGAAACATACCTAAAAATTCTCCATTCTTAATGTTCTGACAACTCTAAATTAACATATTTATGGATTCTTTTATAGATTTAAAAAAATATTCATAATGATAGACTAATCATAAAAAATGAAAATGAACATTCAAGTATATGTTATTTCACTTCCCCATTTTTCTAGAAAATCACTTCACATTGATGAATAAAAAACATTAACCATAATAGGAATGGATGAGTTATAATCATACCTTAAAATATGGAAATTATTACTCATTCTCATATCACCCCTAGATAATATCTTCAAAAAAACTAGAATAAAAGACAAAAAAATAATCAGATATCTAATTCTTTAGTAATAATTGGTGCAATCTAAATTCTAGATTTATAATAAAATTATTAATCCTAAAATAAAAGCATATAATTTTTTAGACCCCCCTCAAATGATGAGGTTAAAAAAATAAACATAGAAATGAAAACATACTCCATGAAATATTGATATCATTTTTTTCTGATACCAATTTAAAATGAACTCCAATTATAATTTTCTTAAAGTTTGATGTATTTTATCACTATAATAATATCAAAACCATTATTATATCATTATTATAATATATCACCTTAATTAACTTTTTGTATAATCACACATATACAAAAATACGAATAAACTGGTCTTTCATTGATTCTTTATTTATAGTAGTAGGAATAATAGTTCTTCCTCAACCAAAATAATTTCTTCATTGTAGCTCCACTGTATTGAAAATTATTTGGGTAATTTAATCCCTTTATTTTCTAGGTCTGATTCTATGGGGATACCATGATTTTCTATTTATTTAAATCTTATTTATTAGATTTATAAATCAATTCTTTTTCACTCTAATAGAGTTTTTCCATATCAATTTTCAAATCCAACAAATCATGAATTATAATCAAAATGTCTTTGACAACATTATCTTCCATTTTTCAATAGATTTTTAACCTAAAATCATTGATGTGTTTATTTTTTTTAATGTTCAACAACCTTTGTCCAGGAATGTATATCAGTAAATTTTTGGGAGTCTGTCCAATAAAATATCACCTTACACCAAAAATTTATTTAGTCTTAGATTTATTCATCTTGGGAAACCTCACAAAATCTTTATCTATGATGTCATCTACCATTACAATATTCTTATAAATTTCCTTCATTGAATATATATTTATTTTCATATTTATCACATTTTCCTTTTGAATCATCATGGACATTTTTTTATTTCAATAATGTGTTCATTTATACCACATCAAAATCATATTAATCTAGTCATTATTACATCATTAATTTACTTCAACATTGGCTTCTTTAGAGATACATTTTCACTGCTGTTTTTCTCTATATTACTCTCCAATGACGAATTCATCAAATTTATATTTTTTTTCATATATTATTTTTGACTCCTAATTACATAAGAATAAGTGTTATAAATTGTTTGAAAATAAAAATATAAATCTTTTCTGTTTCCACAACCATTGAAATATTCATAAAAATTATAAAGGCCTTATAATTTTCTTTAATAAGAAAAATTCCTGTCCATCTATGATTTATATTGAGAATATTTTTTCTTATCAATATCTATACTCCCCTTTTTATAGTTTTAAATATTATGCCAATAATAAATATCCATATTCCAAAACCTCTACCAATAACCACAGTATCCTAAAAATATTATTCACTTTTATTTTTTTTCATGTTATACATCTTTTATATACCTTAATGATTTTGGGTTTAAATATTAATCCTTATGTCTAATTTTAGAGATATGGAATTATTATAGTTTATTACATCTACCATTAATATATTTTGTGGGTTTCATAGTAATTTTGGTTACCCATAGTTTTATATAATTTGAATTATATTTAGCACTTTCAAATAAAATAGAATAATCACTTAAGGATTATTAGGGAAGTAGGATAAAATCTACTAAGATGATGATTTATAGGCTTCTATACATGTTAGCAAACTCTCATTTACACTGATTTGAGTCCCTCTAGAGGGATAAAACCCTTATAAAACATGAGTGATATTAGTATTTTTTTAGAATCATAAGATGTTCTAGGTTGTTTCACTACTGGGTTCATTAGTTTTACCTCTATATTTTTACACATTAATTTGAGAAAATTCTCAGTAAAAACTGAGTTCGATTTATCCTCCCACTGAATTTTCATCTTATGAAACTATTGTTTAAAAAAATACAAAAATGTTATAGTGAACTATCAAATTCATTCTATCTTTTATCTCAATATCTTGATGAGAATGTTTGACATTTTCTATGACTTTATATAGCTTAATAAATGCATGAATTACTTCAATAACAAATGATTATAACCCATCATTCTACCAAAACATTTTTTGATACTTCTTATTAATAAAAACAATATCATTAGTGAAAATTAAAATTTTTTCTCCCTAATATTTCACCAGTTTTGTAAGAGTTATTATTCTACTATAGAATCTTTTTCCTTATCTAGTTATTATTTACCATAAAATAATTCCTTCAAAAATTAAAATTTAATAATACAAAATTAGTAGAAACATTCTTCATGTAACCAAAAATTTGTGAGTAAAGTTATAAAACTATTTTGATCTTTTGTACTCCTCATTGTATTTACTTGAATCGTTAAAAGTTTCTTTATATACAAATACATTAGATATTAAATTGTTACTGTTTTCATTTTCACCAAGTGGTAGATCCTTATACATCTTAAAATTTTTAGTTACTTTCATTTCATTCCTTTTCATCATGTTTTAATTCTCTTGGAAGAGACTTTCATTTTAGTTTTGAAAAGGATGGAATCTAAATTTTCCTTGTGAGCATCTTAAATTAACTCTTCAAATTTCTACTAATAAATTACCACATGTAATAATAATTAATAAATAAATAATGTGAACAATATTTTTAGAATATTCATCACAAATGAATACTCCTTTATATGATTGTAAATTCACCCCAATCATGGTTTCCTATAATAATTTTTTAAATATAATGTTATAGTTATTCCTTACCCATAAAAATTACCACTTTATATACACATTCTTAATTATCAAGAGACGTATTTAAATATCTTCTCACTATAGTCACTGATCCACATTGTGATATCACTACATACATTGAATCCCAAAGGTTCTATGGCTTCTCACAATGTATATGAAAGTGTTGTTTTCAACTCCTTTTGACTAAGAAAAAATAGTATTCACATGATTGTTATTCATTAAAAAACCAATCTTATACTTCTCAACAAAAGGCATTATCCCTCCCGCAGTTCTTCAAGATACACTATATACAACTCAATCTCTATCCAAACTAAGCATCATAGATCTTCAAAAGAACTAGTCATTATGATTTCACAATAAATATAAACTCTTACGATGATCTATAAAAAATAATATCATCAACTTATGAATGAATTATTACAATGAATTAAACAATGCACAAGACTGTCAATCTTATCTTTTTCCTCTTTCTTATTCTCAATTCTTTTCCTCACATCATTTGATCTCATAAATATGGTATGATCCTTATATTTAATTTATCTTTGATTCAATTGAAATATAATTTAAAACATTGTATCAGTTCTATTATTCATCGAGAGTACAATAACAACTTCATAGTACACAAATATAGGTTTTATAAACAAAATTTCTCTCTCATTATTTTTATTTATATAAGTAGGTCACCAATATTTAGTTTCAAATATTTAGAATATAGAAAAATACATATCACATATAGTGACCCATTATTTCCATTACAGTTATCACATTTTTATGATTTAGGAGTTCTCGATGACCACCCCTATCTTTTTTTCCCTCAAAAACTTTTCCCCAATAAAATATATGGGCAACACTTTCTTGTTTCCTTAAAATTTCTTTTTATAATTATCTTTTTCTTAGAAAAAAGAATTTATTTATCTAGATACTTTTAGTAGGCCCACGATCCTCATATCCATTATATCAGAATAAATCAATAGATGTTATATTAAATATTCACTGTAGTATAATAATTTATAAATATAAATATTTATATATTCTATATATACACATATTTATATTATTAATAAATTAGCACAATTTCCTCATTTTATTTTTCTTCTCAAATCTTAGTTCAGCTCTTCAAAATTACACAATTTCCCAAATCATCATTCACTTGAGAAAAACACATCATTTCATTAAAATAAATCCCTTCATATTGAATCACATTCACTTTTTATATTTGGAATATATCAAATTATCTTTAGAACCATTAAAATGATTTTCCTCATTTGATTACTAATGATGATTTTCAAATATTCTCCCATGAAAATAATAAAGATTCGATCCATGATATTTTATCTCATTTTATTCTTTAATATAAAATATTTTTGGACATAAATTCATAAAATATTGATTTTGAGGTCATTTGATAATATTTCATGAATCAACTAATGTAATTTTCAACATCATTATGGGATTTTGCAACACAAAAAATTTAAATCAAACATAATTTTTCATTCATTGATCCTATTCAACAGTCATGAAGATCAAATCCACATGTTTTTTATCTTGAATCATGGACCCTTCATTGTGTTTGTGATGGTTTAATAATATTCACTAATTAGGGGGATAAAATCCTCATGTCATTAAATCATATGAAGTTTCAAAATAATTACACTAAAGACATATGATCTACTTCAAGCCAAATGAATGGATCAAAAAATTCATTCATTAATGTATTTTTCTGAATACATAGGACATGAACGTTATATTGTTAATCCAAATGATAGGCTAGAAGTTATTCTCAATGTTTAGAATTCATAAGATTCAATATCATGAAAATCCCTATGATGAAGTCATAAAATTTAAAAAATTCAAATTCACATCCTCCGTCCAAAATTCATATGATACTCTTAGTATTACATAATTGTTTTCAAATTCCTTTTTTCTACTAAAAATATCTAAACATTATCAAACACTTCAACTCCCTTACAAATGTCATTATAAAACCTTGAATATAGAACTAATTAACCATGAGCCTCAATAACCTTGAAATAGTTTATATATAGTAATAAATCTTCAATATTAGTTGTAGAAAACTTTAAAATTCTTTAATAATATCTCATAAACTATTCATAACATCTATCTCTTCCATATCCTTATATACTATTTTTAAAAATACTTGATTCAATCCCTCAACACTAGTCAGTATGTATCATTTACACCATCTATATGAATCATATGATTTCAATCTAGAATTCTATAATATTTCTAGTGAAATATTAAAAGTAAATAGAACCTATTTAGTTTACCCAATATGTGTTTTAAACTCTCTATTCATTTATTGGAAACTTTATAATTATTTATAGTCATTTCCTTCACTTGGAAGTATTATGAGGCTACCATGAATGAAAAAAACATGCCATATACATATCTTAAAATCATAATGATATAAAAATCCATTAGTAAATAATTTTTAATATTTCTAGGATCAATCTCATTCTAATATTAAGCTTTAGTCACTTAGGCTATATAGATGTTTAATTATCCCCTTCTAATCTGATCATCTAATATATGAAAAGAGTGAATATAGGTCCCTCAAAAAATAATGTTAAGGGACTCAACTAGTAACCAAATCTATGACTTTAAATTATTAGTGTAATATCAATTAAAATCATATAATTTTTGTCTATGAATATTTTTTCTTCATATGATTCTAGCATAGTTCATGAAGTACTCTATTAATGGGAATGTCGAGTAAATATATTTTGAAAATCCCCCTTAATCCTTGTGAATCCTAATATATTTATATTAATGATTTTAATAATTGGAGGTGAAGAATACAATAGTAAATAATTACATTAAAAATAATGCACCTAATATTTTGGAAATAACTCTTTTTAATTCATAGAGTTTACATGGTTGAGAATTCATTTTTCTATCAGTTAATTATAAAGGAAAACCCTGAGCTTGGGAACCCATCTTGTATCTTTACGCAAAGGATTAAAACACCCAATAAATTTTCTTTTATATAATGGATTGGTTGACATTTCCATTTCACATTCACCACTAATAAAGGAAATGTCTTCTATATAGACCATGTGTATCAACTATTCCCTTGAGCTTCTTACCATGTGGGTGGGGCTGATAGATATTCTAACAACACATCCATGAATCATTAAATAGTTAGATATGAAACATGGTTAAAGAAAATTGTGGTTTTAGGGAACATTCAATTCAATTATCATTGTATTAGTAGAATAAAATTATCTACACCATTTATGATAAGGATATCATTCTTATGGGAATAATAATGATTCCCCAATGTCATTTTCTAGATCTGAAGGTGAAAATCCATATTCTACCATAAATTAAGGTGAAGAGGAGGAGTAATATATCAAATATGATTCTTTTGTATTTTAGGAAGTTGTTTTAATAATCATTTATGTACTCAGATGAGTTAATGTGAGTTTTTAAGATGCTTTGTGGCCAATATTGATCAGTAAAACCATGACTCCGGAGGAACATGAGTCACACATCTATTTATGGAAGAAAAAAAAATGAAATTTATTCATGTGTGAAATTGGATCCCAAGTGGCTACCCATCAGTTGGGTCAGTTAGATGGACCCATGGTTATGAAAAAATTGCAAGGTGGACACACCTGACCCATGCTACCAAGACGGAAGTCGAAGATGATTAGTTGATCAAGGATAGATTAACTCATGAAGTTCAATAACTGAGATGGATTTCCAAAATAATCCCTATTTATAATAATTTTTAAAATTATAATCTACATTGATATAAGGGATATCAATTGAATTAATCCCATGGATTATTTCTTCATTCCTATCATAGGGAAACTAATCGACGCAACTACCAAATTTCAAGATCCCTTCTTCAAGGAATAATATTTTGGATAAAACTATATCTGACTGTATCCTAATGAAGAGAATGTGACCACCTACATGAAACATGATGTGATATAAAATTATAAAGTAATACACTTGGGATTATATAATTTTGGCGGCACATATCAATGTTTCAGCCACCATATTTTCAAATCATATAGAGGAAAAATCATAAAATATTGTGTGTTTGATCTTGTGGTAAAATCTCTCTAATTCCATGATAATGCTTTTGATTCAACAATCTATGAATAAAACATAGAGATGAGTAACCTAATATTCAATTTTATTGTATAATTATAGAAGTTTATTAACTCCATTTTATTCCAAAACGATACCAAATTCAACCCAAAAAATGAAATTCTTAATGATCCCACGCCATAAAAACTCAAATAATTGAGAGGACTCTAGGGATATATTGGTTATAATAAAAAATTATAATCCAATATTATTTGAAAATGCTACTGTTTATAATGTTGATGATGAAGGGATTCAAATTTTAGTGGGATAAATATTTTTTAGACAACCTTTAATGATATTAAGAAATACCTTCTACACTCACTAGTCCTGATTCATTCTTTATAAGGGAAAATATTCATCCTCTATGTGGAAACCGTAGAGTTATCAATCATTTCCCTATTTCCTCATATTAATCATATGAGTATAATTATTTGTCTATATTATCTTACAAAAGTAATATTGGATGCTAATACTATATATTTTTACATCATGAAAAACTTCCTTTCACTGATATTCACCTTAAAAAACTGAATCATTTTTCCCAACCCAATAAGATACCTCTAATCTCTCGTATTGATTTGGTTAAGTGAATAATTATTTTATTAATTCTAAATAGATTTATATCATAGTGGGTTGTTATTATATAGTAGTTTGACATCCAATTCTGGTCTTAGAAGGTGATAAAAGGATAAATGGTAGCTTCATTTCTTATATTTCACCTTATCCCATAGAAGACACTTTTGAACATACATCTCCCTCATAATGGTTTATTCTACACCCATAAAACCTTCTAATCAAAGGAAACATACAGAAATGGTGCCTCTAGGATTCTATCATGTAGAAGGATGGAATATAAGATGCTCAAATGGGTTGTCTTGGGATTATGTTCGTCACCATAGAAACTGAAGTTATGACATACCCAATCCTTCTACAGAATTATAAGCCTACAACAATGAAAAATACCAAGACCTCATAACGAACATAAACTTGTACCTATAGAAATTAGTGGTATAATTGAATATCATGGGTGTTTCAGGTTTTATGATTTTGAAAATCAATGTAAAATACACCATCAATAATGAGTTGTGTATTTTCTTAGATGTTTATGAATGAGGTTTGATGGATGAATTCCCCTTATAGATAACTCCATATCACATCCCATATTCACAAAATTCCAAAGAAGATACATAGTATGACACAAATATAACCCTAACTGATTTGGTATAGAAAGACATGTTCAATCACAATATACATAAAAAGGTGGTATAACTATTTATCTGTAATAATTTGAGATAGATTAGTGAGAGTAACACCACCCTTGATCTGGGTGAAACTTTACCTCAATATTTCATAGCAGTTATAGATGGACGTATCCTATGATAAATTACCCCAAAAACGTGATTATATCACTAGATTAGGCCAATTAGGTATAGATCAATCATCAACCAACAAATTTCATCCTTTATGATGGCTTGAATTCCTATTAGGCCCTCTACAAAGGAGGCTTTTATGGATCCCTTTTCAGATTCATTGAAGGAGTAGAGAACCTCACTATTATATAGGAAGTCCATCTTGAAACCTTTGATGTCCCACCATTTTGAGACATCATCTTAAAAATAATTAAACTATTTGGATACTTCAAGGAACTAATGACAATGGCTATGTAGAGTTCATAAGGAAGTGAAATAGTTTCTAGATATTTGAAAATTTCATCCATCAACGTCTAAAATTATTGCACAATGCCAAATATTCTGGATCCTTTTCCAAATGGGGAATATATTTAATAGGGTCATATCCTATTATTATAATCAAGTAGTTCATGTTCATCCATATTTCCATTGATTTCTTTTTTAAGTGGGCTATGTCTATATCTTTCAATGAAGTTAGAATTAAAGCTATGATGAATTTTTTGAAGTACAATATCATAACCATATTTAATGTCTCTCACATGATTTTAATGGAAAATGTAATTAATTAATTTTCTTTCAAATTGATGATTTTGTAACAAGAATATAATATCCAGTCTTACCACTAATCTCATTATCATGTGAGAATGAATAGAAAAATTAATTATTTCAACAAAAAAACTACCTAATATCATAAAAATATGGTGGATAAAGACAATAAATATGTGATTAAAAACTTATATATGTTCTTTGGTATTATTAAAACATGAATTGTGCTACCAAATAGGGGACCCCATATTCTATTTTGTATAGAATATAGGTAGTCATTCCCATTGAAGTTCAACTAGAATCACATTATATTTCCATCCAAAATCAAATATGGCTCAATGAGAACAGGTTATTCACATTTCATATCCTAGGAATCTATCAAAAATAATGTTGTGTTAGAATTAAATAAGAATATTCATTTGACACATTAAACCAATGGAAAATGATGTTAACCTTGAGAACATATATGATATGTCAGAAGAAACCTATGAAGATGGAATCCAAATGTAAAGGCCCTTATATCATATATGAGTTATACTCTAATAGAGATTATTCGTTGATCAAACTAAATAGAGAATGTATCACACTAGCCAATAATGAGAGGTTTCTAGAAAAATACATTACATTGCTCCATGAAGGGTTCATAACTTCATCACTATAAGACATTAAATTTTATTTCATTAATTCCACTCTGCATGTCTATAAAAAACGTAGAATAGATCCTCATCTTATGATGTTAAACTAAATGAGATCCATGTCCTATACAGATGAATTTATATATAATAGTACATAATAATAGTCAAAAAATTTGTAAATGAATGACATGTATTTCATACAATATGTATTTTAACTATTTATAGTGTCTTATATTGTATGAGCTTATACTTCTAAGACATGTATATTCCATGAAACATGAATACATAAATTCCCCCTCCCCCATGAATGATCAAAATTTATATATAATTATGTCATTCTTGGTGTATTAAATGGTTATAGACAGATTAGTCAAACCAAAAGTAATTGTTAACTTAACCTATGACAATAATACCCTTTACTAGAATTAAATATAGTGTGATTCCTATTTACTCGTGACATATTTTGATGCCTAGATCTCTTATTATAGGCCTAGTGATAGTTTCAATTTCCTTGCCTAATCTTAATTGGGTGATGAGGCCTTTCATAATTCCCATTAGGTTGCATCATTCTGGTTCAGCAATAGATTCATATATATCTATATTTTTACCTTGAACATGATCAATATATATAAAACGAGATCAATATAAAAACTATGTGTTCGATGATTCATTTTTCCTCGAGATATATTACGGTGTCGGGATCTGTTATATCAGGTCAATCCACAGATTCTACCTTCATTCTAGAGGTCACATAACCAATGAGATCACCATTCACTAATGAACTCATCAATTTTCAAAATAGGGTAACCCTGTATTTCACTTTCATACTATGTATGGGTCAAATCTGCATAGAGAAATGTCCATTAGGAACTATGTGTGGCTTGATTCCTATTATTTTAGGATATATAGTGATGTATGATCCATATTTATTTGACCCACAAAAAAATACACATTAACATCAACCCCTCTCCATCATATTTTTTGGAACCTCTCATTAATTCAAGGTTTTAACTTTGGTAACTGGACACTATAACTAAATAATCATATGTTTTCCAATATATGAATAAAATTTAGGAAAAGAGACATTATAAGTACTATGGTGGTTTATGAAATGTTACCTTTGTATATGTAGTAACACCAAGATTGCATATATTAAGTCCAGTTGAATATTCCACTTTCATGTTAGGCCTCACATTGGAGAAGAGAGTTGAAAAACTCATTTAATGTTTTCCCATGGCTATGCATTACGATGGGACCATTTGAATATGTTTTTATTTTCTGAATTTATTCATGATAGGTTTTATACCATCTCAAACTAGGATAACAATCCATTTCATTTTACGTATACATATGAGTCTGGTCTGCATAATGTCATCTCTTTTAACAAATAGTTAGGGTTTGATTCCTATTATTTTGAGATATATAGTGATCCAAGGTCCATATATATCAATACCGGTTTAAAATTCCTAACAACATCAACCCAATCTCTATCCCGATATATGGGACCTCTCATTCACATTAGTTTTTCCCGTTAATAACTTAATGTTAGCACACAATCATTGTAAATTTCCCCTGAATATGTGTTTGATCAATCCAGATACACATTATAATATCTATGTATGGAATATGTCTTATCATTTCATGATAAATAGTGACACTTAGGTAACTTATCGGGTCTAGTCACAATTCTCATTGAATTAATCCAAAATTCTTAGGCTATTAATCAGTCACATCAGGTCAATCATAGTATCATGTTACATAAATTAATCCTTATAGTTTTTTATTTATAAAAAACCAAGGGTCTTGAAATTGATCCACTTTATTTGATTTCAAATGATATGAAATATGAGTCCTCATTGAATCAATTTAAATAAAATGATATATTTTCCACCCTAAAATAGCCTGAAAACCTATTGTTGCTTTCCCAATGTGAACTAATTTTCCATATATGAGATTCATATCTAGGTAAGGGTACCTATAATACGGTTTATACTAATAAAAAATTGATAGAAAAAATTACACTAGTCATAATTCTTGCTCTTCCTATACTTATATCTGGTTACATGCACCATACATATAGCTAGGACATTATGTATAATATAGATATCTCTTATATTTGGTACAAACATACAATATATTCTTGTTTGGATCACATACCAGAGTATAAGAATTCCCAACTTGATAACTCAATGTGGCTTGATACATGTTATCTCTAGATACACAGTTACATTTGAACTGTGTATTTCAGACCCATCCATAGATCACCATCCACCTTAATTCACCCTAATCATTCCATAACAACCCAACCATGGTTAGTTTTGGGCTATAATGTTCCAATTATCATTTAAATATATTATTCCTATATAACACAACATAATCCTTATGTTTTTGAATCACAATAAATATTTATTTTTTACTGGTAATAAGAATATTCAATATGAAAAGGACACATATATTTAATTGTGATGTTTGTGCCACCATATCAAATCTACTGACCAGAGCTATGTTTTATATTGAGGATAAGTCCCTCTAAGATCATGTTCCCTTAACAACACTATAGTTTAACATGTCACTCAATTGTGTTTTCTGTTCATCCATATATTGATTATTTCATCTATCATTTCCAAGAGTCAAACACCTAAGGTTTTTATTTAAATAATTATAATCCCTCATTAATAAGTGTTAGTGAAATCCCATATCTTGATACCCATTTGGGACATTAAACTAAAATCTCTATTATTAATATGATAAGTATTTCCTTAAACCATATGAAACATCATTCAGGGGGTTTTTAGTAGTATTGGGAACACATTCAGATATGGTTATTATCACTCATTCACATTGGGTCATCATTACATATTTTTGAAACAAATAACCTCAACGTTCACCTCATTAGTCATATCACTATGACCTTAATCTACACTAAACATCTCTATGGTGGCCTGTAGTAACATTTTTCACTTATTCACATCTGGTTTACCTCACACTTGTTGGTATGTTTCATGACGCATATTTTGGTTCATGCTATACAAACATAATCCCTAACATTGTATATTCTAATCATTATGATCATAAACTACATAAAACCATATCTATGAATGTCTATGTTAGAATCGGGATCTCATTCACATCATGTTGGCATATTTACATCACAATATATTCTATCCCTTATTTTAGTCAAATATTTATAAACATTAAATATTGAAACAAATGGTCCAAGAACTATTATCTTAAATGATATGTTTTCATCCTTGAGATAACCCATAATATCGGTGTTTTATTATTTAGGTCTATTTTACCACACCCTTGCTAGAAAGACCTCTCATCCTTTTTCAAGGCTATATGACATTATTCTTCAGCCAACGTTCTAGTCAAAGTTATGTGACCTTAAACTCCAACTATTAATGGTTAAAATAGAAACACCCATAAAAGTAATGTTAAATAGACATGTCTAGATAAAAAATCATTAAAGGAAGATGGAGAAAAATTAAATCCTATGTTAACTAATCCATTCCATGTCATTTAATAGGAAAAAGATAGATCATAAAATTATATAAGGCCCAATTATTTTAGGGCCAAAAAAATTTAACTAGAAGAAGTAAATCTATTCTTGATTCACCCATTAGTCTAAGAAAATGTTAAATCAGATCATCCTTTCCCCAAATAGGTATTCTTAAACTACTTCATGGGTGTATTGTCATTCATGATAAGTATAAGTCCCCAGCCTTAAACCTTACTTAATATTGAATTAATTGAATAATTCACATTGAGGATCTTTTCAGGTTTAGAGTTTTAGAGAATTAGAACATAACTATTACATCTTAAAGGATTACAAAGTAGACACTTCTACTAAGTCTCCATAAAATAAAAACTCTTAAAGAGAAAGATGTCTAGATTCCATGTTTTAGATAGCATGAAATTCCCTTGATCCCATCCTTGACCTTATTCCACTTTAAGTCCTGTGAAAAACATATTCGAAAAACTTGGGGTGAGCATAAAAAGCTCAGTAAGGGATACAGAAAGAATGAAAACTGTTAGTTTTTCAAACATCAAGTAAACCATGTATACTCTATCAAAGTAATACCTTCACCTTCATGAAGTAGTAAAAAATCTTCACTGAATAAAGTATCATTACTTACCTTTTTGTAATCAAAGTATTACCATAAAACCCATATAAAGAACACATAACATATATAAAGGTAACTTGGGACATAAACATACTTAAGTGGAATAACCATACGGTCGACTTCCACACTTATCACTTAATGGAATAGCCATACGGCCAATTTCCATACATACTTAATGAAATAGCCATACGTCCGACTTCCATACCCAATGCATTGGAGGTTATAACGTAACCACTCGTCCTGGTATTCACGGCACCACCCGTCATATGGTTTATAACGTAACCACCCGTTAAAATGTCCAAGTACCAGTATAAAATCATAAAAAAAAAACCAATATAAAGGAATGATAACATTTCCACATTTCAATCACAATATATCATAAATATATTGACATAATAGAATCCTTTTTCAAAACCATTTTCAATACCAAAATACATAAAAGAGTATATGGTATTTATTTTATTCTAAAAACATTACGGCTTGTTGAGAAAGCCAAAGATCAAATAATACTCGCGGCGGCGGAAAAAGTCGTTGTCACCACGTACGTTAAAAAAAACATTCCTTTCTGTCGTTTAGTAAAACGCTTCGTAGAAAAAGATTCCTTTTGTACAAAAGTAAAAGTCAAAGGAGTTTATACACCGTATAAAAGAAAGTTGTGTATAAAACGAAATATGCCTCAATGAAAGGAGATTGAGACGAAGTCCCTTACCTTGGGTCCGACTTGACTCGATCGTTCTTTAATGTCCTGAATAATTAACTTGAGTTAATTTATACTTGATTAATAACCTTTTTAAAGTTATTTATTCCTTTTATATCACTTATTTCCATGTTATAAACATTATGTAACCATTTATGTTAATAATGATTATTTTGTCAATATTTGGTTCTTAAGTCGAAAGTTGACTTCTTACAATTACATGTTGTTCATGTGGTCAAAAGTTCTTTATATCCAGAATGAAATTCCCGATTTGGATATAATATGTCTCATATATATCCAGCATATACATGTATTTATAATATTACATAATCATTTAGAGGTAAGAAATGAAATGCACCGTTCATGGAGACGGTAAGCCGTACGTACGCATGAACGCTACATTCATTTCTTTGTCATATTAATGTAATTAAAACTAAATGAGAGGTATGTATATTTTAATTCCAGAATTATATTCATAATTTAGATATATCATTAATTGTATATATACATTATATACATGTAATTTTAATAGTACATTACATTTGAGGATAAGAAATTAAATGCACCGTTCATGGAGACGGTAAGCCGTACGTACGCATGAACACTACTTTCATTTCTATCTCATACTTTAATGGAAATAAATAATAATGATATAGAGGTATATTATAATTCCAGTATAACATCATATATAATAACTTTAAATCCATCCTTTACACGTCCCACATATGGCATTAACGAATCACATCACTTTTAGGGGGCGGTAGTCCGCACTTCCTTAAATGAAGATATCATGTTTACCCATAATGGAAACCATAAAGGTATGCCAAAAATGAAAAATACAGAAGCTTAAAGAAAACATAAACATATTATATATCATATATAAAAATAGTGACATCATAATGGCCACCCTTGAAGGTGTTAAATGAGTATTTAACAATCATTGTTTCGGGAGGCAGAATTTCGCCATCCACGGAAACCGTATGTTCTTTAACCATTTGATGTAGTTGTGTGAGAGTGTAGCTCAAATAAATTTTATAACAACATCCTAGTATATTGAAGATACTGTTGTTGTTACAAAAGAAGGAAATAAAAAGAGTTTAGAGGGTTGGAGAAGCAAAATAAAACAAATGAACAAGAGAGAATGAATTACCTTTAAATGTGTAACTCCTTTTGATTTGAGCCTAAAGGCTTCCTTTGAAAGGATTCTGCCCAAAGGGAATCCTCTAGGATGAGGAGAGGGATGTGGAGAGAGTAAATGGGCAGGGTTTGGCCGAGCCAAAGGCTTGAGGAGTGTGTGAAATGAGGTATAGGTGGGGGCCTTTTATAAGAGGAGAGGAGGGGCACTTTTTGAAAGTAAAGAAATATTACTTTATTTGAAAATGTATTTCGGTTTCAAAAGGCCCCACATTGATATAATTCGTGGATAAGGTGATAAGGGTTCTAAATACACTCATCCAATTGGTTTTGGCCATGTGTAGGTTTTAGATTTTTTATTATCTTTCCATTTTATTTAAATCGTCAAATAATGATGTCATCGCTGCATCATTATTATGTCATATATAATTTAATTTATTTAATGTCTAAAAATTATAAAAAAAATACTATAATGTAGGAAATCTTTTTCGATTTCCAATTACTATTTATAATCAAAATTTGGACTTGTATAACCCCACTCAAAAATTATTTTAGTAAAACAATATATGTTAGTGTCATTTTCACTTTAACATTAAATAAAAATATATTAATGTCATTTTCCAACTAAAGTGGCTCCATGGGGTCCCCAAGTTGGCCCATGGCTTGTCTTGGTCGGCCATGACTCACCCAATAGGTTTAGGACAAGTGTCATGGTGTTTTCACATTCTTATAATACCATTTTTACCTTAAACTACACTAATTACCTCTAATCGCGATTAATGAAAAAAAGTTACTATTCACCAAAAAATTATTTTAATCTCATTGAACAACATTTTACTTCTTAATTAAAACCATGTATGTCGGATTTTCAAAATTCAATACACATTAGTGGTAAACTTTCATTTAACTGAAAAATCAGTTTGCTTGATTACCACTTAGTGGTTTCACTATTCATCAAAAATTGAAGTTTTTCAGAAAATTACCAAAAATTCACCCTAAGCTATATTTGATATTCTGAATTCAAAAATGAAGTCCATTTTACAAAATTCAAAAAATATAAGTCAAATTAATTAATTTAATAATTAATTCCCGCTGTCATGACAAATAGCGTGTTTTTGTGAAAAAATAAGTATCAAAAGATTGACACCAGTTTAAGTCCTATTTCAAAGTGAAATTGATTCCAACGACCACTATTGGATTTAATGGTAAAAATATTTTCTAATTTCACTTTAAAACCAAATAAAAAGATAATCTAATCATATAAATAAATTATATTAAAAAGAGGTTTTGAATTAAAACACAACATTTTACACTATTCATAAAAAAATGAACTTTATCAGAAAGGTACCAAAAAATTACACAAAGTAAAATTTGATGTCCCGATTCTTAATAAGAGTTTTATTTGGTCCAAAATAAAGTATAAGAGTGATCAAAACTATATTTAATGACGGTTCACCATTAAAAGGTGATAAGTGAACCTTTAGTGAAAATTAGAGTATATATGCCCTAAAATTGAACTCTTTCCGTATTTTAAGCCTTTATCTTTTATTGGGTAAATGTATAAAAATTTAAAAACACATATAATCATATTTTAGTTATTTATATCCATTCCCACCAGTACAACGACTACTCGTTAACTAACATTTAAAATAATATTATTTTATTACTAGTGTGCTACGTAAGTTTCAATGAAACGCATCGTTGCGTATCGGGTACGCTATCAAACATAGCAACCCCTTTAAAATAAAATTAATATGTAATTCGTAAATATTAATAAATATGAAAATTATTTATTCTTTATTTACCTGGGATGTTACATCCTTCCCCCCTTTTGGGAATTGCGTCCTCGCAATTTTATTCACTTATCAAAATAAGTGGGGGTATTTATCCCTCATAGCATTTTCAGATTCCCACGTTGCCTCTTCAATCACATGGTTTTTTCACAAAACCTTTACCTGATAAATCACCTTATTCCGTAACACTTGCTCCCTGTGGTCAAGAATCTGGACCGGTTGTTCCTCATAAGATAGGTTCTCTTCTAGCTAAACTACCTCTGGACTCAAAACATGAGATGGATCTGGCATATACTTTCTCAACATCGAAACGTGAAAAACATTGTGTACCTGAGATAAACTCGGAGGTAAAGCCACTCGGTATGCAACTGATCCAACTCTCTCAAGAATTTCATATGGTCCAATAATCCTTGGACTCAGCTTTCCTTTCTTACCAAATCTCATCACACTTTTCCAAGGAGAAACCTTGATAAAAACATGATCACCTACCTCAAAAGATAGATCCTTCCTTCGGTTATCCGCATAACTCTTTTTCCTGATCTGAGCTGTTCTCATGTGTTTCTGAATCAGCTGAACTTTTTCTGCCATCTCTTCTAACAATTCTGGTCCCATCAGCTTCCTTTCACCCACTTCATCCCAAAATGCTGGAGTTCGACACCGCTTCCCATATAATGCCTCAAATGGTGCCATCTGTATACTGGAATGAAAACTATTATTATAAGGGAACTCAACCAAAGAAATATTTTTGTCCCAACTTCCCTGATAATCCATATAACAAGCTCGTAGCATATCCTCCAATGTCAGGATTGTTCGTTCTGACTGCCCATCTGATTGAGGATGAAAAGCTGTACTAAAATTTTAATTCAGTACCCAACGACTTCTAAAGGCCTTTCAAAATGTTTGAAGTAAACCTAGGTTCACGATCCGATACAATGGAGAGAGGAACTCCATGTAACCTGACTATCTCTTTAAGATACAAACGGGAAAGTTGATCAAGAGAGAAAGTATCTCGTATAGCAAGGAAATGAGTAGATTTGGTCAAGCGATCAATAATAACCCAGATTGCATTATTACCTCGAGATGTCTTCGGTAATCCAACAACAAAGTACATGGATATATTCTCCCATTTCCACTCTGGCACTGGTAATGGCGGAAGCATACCTTTCGGTAACTACAGCTCTGCTTTAACCTGCTGACAAGTCAAACACTTCACAGTAAAATCAGCAATATCTCTTTTCATTACATCACACCAGTAATACTCCCGCAGATCTCTGTACATCATAGTACTGCCAGGATGAACTGAAAACGGGGAACTATGAGCCTCACATAACAACTCAGTCTTCGGAACATCTGCTTCTTTTACTTTCAACTGATGGTACCCCGACCTCAAGTCAATCTTCGAAAAATACTGAGCTCCCTGGAGCTGATACCACTTCATTCGATGGCCCAACATCTGCTAAAGTTGTTGCAAAGGATTTTAGCACCCCTTTTTGCTTGTAGTCTAACTGCATTCCCCCAGTTGAGTTCTTCGTTGGACACTCATTTGCATAATGACCCATTTCATTACACTTAAAACATCTTACCGTTGGCTTTTCATTTCCTGCTTGATCATCTTCCTTACAGTTACGAGCAATATGACCAGACTTACCACACCGAAAGCACTTACCAGACTTGGATAAACATTCTCCAAGATGCATTTTACCACACTTCTCACAGGATGGATATTTGGTTTTATTACCTCCTTGCTTCTTTGATGAATTCTTCCCCTTTTCCTGCCAACTAGACCTCTTATTTTGTTATTTGTCATAGAACACCTGATCATCGGAAAACTCCATTTCTACCTTCTCCGCACATCGAACAAGTTTTTCATAACTTTTGAATTCACGAGAAGCTAAAGCCCTTAGATACATTGGATTTAACCCTGAGTAAAAACGGTTTATTTTACTATCAAGATCTCGTATGAAGTTTGGAGCATACCTTTCCAATCGAGTGAACTTTTCTTCATAAGTAGCCACTGAATCATCCTCCTGCCTCAATTCTAGGAACTGTTTTCCCATCCTAAGACGAACCACCATAGGAAAATATTTCTCAAGAAACATACCTTTGAATTCGTCCCAGTGAAGACCCTCAATCTCATCGGCGTCCCTGATATTCTTAACTATAGACCACCACTGATCTGCTTCACCCTCCAAACGGTAAATAGCAAGACTAACCTTTTGATTGTCTGAACACCCCATGACATCAAAAATCTTCTCCAGTGCTTTAATCCACCCTTCAGCTTGCACAGGGTCAGATGATCCTCTGAATGATGGGGGATGTTGCCTCATGAAATGTTCCACCACTGACATGTTCCTCTGTGGTTGATCTGGCTGATCTCGTGCATGGATACCACCACCATTTATAGCCTGAGTCAACTATGCCATCACTGCAAAAAACTGTTCAGTTCCGATTCTGACCATCTCAGGTTGCTGATTTGGAAGGTTATCTTCCTCCTAATGTCATCCCAACATAGCTGCTTTGTTTCCTCTGTGGAAAACCATTCTGAACACAGAAATATCTTAGGCGAAGCAACATGGTAATCCGTAAATGCTATATCATTTCATTCATATTATAATTAAACACTTTTCTAACTCCTAAAGTTGTCTAAACCACCCTCTGATACCAACTATAAGGCCCCAGCCTTAAACCTTACTTAATATTGAATTAATTGAATAATTCACATTGAGGATCTTTTCAGGTTTAGAGTTTTAGAGAATTAGAACATAACTATTACATCTTAAAAGATTACAATGTAGACACTTCTACTAAGTCTCCATAAAATAAAAACTATTAAAGAGAAAGATGTCTAGATTCCATGTTTTAGATAGCATGAAATTCCCTTGATCCCATCCTTGACCTTATTCCACTTTAAGTCCTGTGAAAAACATTTTCGAAAAACTTGTGGTGAGCATACAAAGCCCAGTAAGGGATACAAAAAGAATGAAAACTGTTAGTTTTTCAAACATCAAGTAAACCATGTATACTCTATCAAAGTAATACCTTCACCTTCATGAAGTAGTAAAAACTCTTCACTGAATAAAGTATCATTACTTACCTTTTTGTAATCAAAGTATTACCATAAAACCCATATAAAGAACACATAACATATATAAAGGTAACTTGGGACATAAACATACTTAAGTGGAATAACCATACGGTCGACTTCCACACTTATCACTTAATGGAATAGCCATACGGCCAATTTACATACATACTTAATGGAATAGCCATACGGCCAACTTCCATACCCAATGCATTGGAGGTTATAACGTAACCACCCGTCCTGGTATTCACGGCACCACCCGTCATATGGTTTATAACGTAACCACCCGTTAAAATGTCCAAGTACCAGTATAAAATCATAAAACAAAAAATCAATATAAAGGAATGATAACATTTCTACATTTCAATCAAAATATATCATAAATATATTGACATAATAGAATCCTTTTTCAAAACCATTTTCAATACCAAAATACATAAAAGAGTATATGGTATTTATTTTATTCTAAAAACATTACGGCTTGTTGAGAAAGCCAAAGATCAAATAATACTCGCAGCGGCGGAAAAGGTCGTTGTCACCGCGTACGTTAAAAAAACATTCCTTTTTGTCGTTTAGTAAAACGATTCGTAGAAAAAGATTCCTTTTGTACAAAACTAAAATTCAAAGGATTTTATACACCATATATAAGAAAGTTGTGTATAAAACGAAATATGCCTCAATGAAAGGAGATTGAGACGAAGTCCCTTACCTTGGGTCCGACTTGACTCGATCGTTCTTTAACGTCCTGAATAATAAACTTGAGTTAATTTATACTTGATTAAGAACCTTTTTAAAGTTCTTTATTCCTTTTATATCACTTATTGCCATGTTATAAACATTATTTGACCATTTAAGTTAATAATGATTGTTTTGTCAATATTTGGTTCTGAAGTCGAAAGTTGACTTCTTACAATTACATGTTGTTCATGTGGTCAAAAGTTCTTTATATCCAGAATGAAATTCCCAATTTGGATATAATATGTATCATATATATCCAGCATATACATGTATTTATAATATTACATAATCATTTAGAGGTAAGAAATGAAATGCACCGTTCATGGAGATGGTAATCCGTACGTACGCATGAACGCTACTTTCATTTCTTTGTCATATTAATGGAATTAAAACTAAATGAGAGGTATGTATATTTTAATTCCATAATTATATTCATAATTTAGATATATCATTAATTATATATATACATTATATAAATGTAATTTTAATAGTACATTACATTTGGGGATAAGAAATGAAATGCACCGTTCATGGAGACGGTAAGCCGTACGTACGCATGATCGCTACTTTCATTTCTATCTCATACTTTAATGGAAATAAATAATAATGATATAGAGGTATATTATAATTCCAGTATAACATCATATATAATAACTTTAAATCCATCCTTTACACATCCCACATATGGCATTAACGAATCACATCACTTTTAGGGGGTGGTAGTCCGCACTTCCTTAAATGAAGATATCGTGTTTACCCATAATGGAAACAATAAAGGTATGCCAAAAATGAAAAATACAGAAGCTTAAAGAAAACATAAACATATTATATATCATATATAAAAATAGTGACATCATAATGGCCACCCTTGAAGGTGTTAAATGAGTATTGAACAATCATCGTTTCGGGAGGCAGAATTTCTCCATCCACGGAAACCGTATGTTCTTTAACCATTTGATTTAGTTTTGTGAGAGTGTAGCTCAAATAAATATTATAACAACATCCTAGTATATTGAAGATACTGTTTTTGTTACAAAATAAGTAAATAAAAAGAGTTTAGAGGGTTGGAGAAGCAAAATAAAACAAATGAACAAGAGAGAATAAATTTTCTTTAAAAGTGTAACTCCTTTTGATTTGAGCCTAAAGGCTTCCTTTGAAAGGATTCTGCCCAAAGGGAATCCTCTAGGATGCGGAGAGGGATGTGGAGAGAGTAAATGGGCAGGGTTTGGCCGATCCAAAGTCTTGAGGAGTGTGTGAAATGAGGTATAGGTGGGGGCTTTTATAAGAGGAGAGGAGGGGCACTTTTGGAAAGTAAAGAAATATTACTTTATTTGAAAATGTGTTTCAGTTTCAAAAGGTCCCACATTGATATAATTCGTGGATAAGGTGATAAGGGTCTTAAATACACTCATCCAATTGGTTTTGGCCATGTGTAGGTTTTAGATGTTTCATTATCTTTCCATTTTATTTAAATCGTCAAATAATGATGTCATCGTTGCATCATTATTATGTCATATATAATTTAATTTATTTAATGTCTAAAAATTATAAAAAAAATACTATGATGTAGGAAATATATTTAGCTTTCCTATTAATATTTATAATCAAAATTTGGACTTGTATAACCCCACTAAAAAATTATTTTAGTAAAACAATTTATGTTAGTGTGATTTTCACTTTAACATTAAATAAAAATATATTAATGTCATTTTCCAACTAAAGTGGCTCCATGGGGTCCCCAAGTTGGCCCATGGCTTGTCTTGGTCGTCCATGACTCACCCAATAGCTGTAGAACAAGTGTAATGGTGTTTTCACATTCTTATAATACCATTTTTACCTTAAACTACACTAATTACCTCTAATCGCGATTAATGAAAAAAAGTTACTATTCACCAAAAAATTATTTTAATCTCATTGAACCACATTTTACTTCTTAATGACAACCATGTCTGTCGGATTTTCAAAATTCAATACACATTAGTGGTAACCTTTCATTTAACTGAAAAATCAGTTTGCTTGATTACCACTTAGTGGTTTCACTATTCATAAAAAATTGAAGTTTTTCAGAAAATTACCAAAAATTCACCCTAAGCTATATTTGATATTCCGAATTCAAAAATGAAGTCCATTTTAAAAAATTCAAAACATATAAGTCAAATTAATTAATTTAATAATTAATTCCCGCTGTCATGACAAATAGCGTGTTTTTGTGAAACAATAAGTATCAAAAGATTGACACCAGTTTAAGTCCAATTTCAAAGTGAAATTGATTCCAACGACCGCTATTGGATTTAATGGTAAAAATATTTTCTAATTTCACTTTAAAACCATATAAAAAGATAATCTAATAATATAAATAAATTAGATTAAAAAGAGGTTTTGAATTAAAACACAACATTTTACACTATTCGTAATAAAAATGAACTTTATCAGAAAGGTACCAAAAAATTACACAAAGTAAAATTTGATGTCCTGATTCTTAATAAGAGTTTTATTTGGTCCAAAATAAAGTATAAGAGTGATCAAAACTATATTTAATGACGGTTCACCATTAAAAGGTGATAAGTGAACCTTTAGTAAAAATTAGAGTATATATGCCCTAAAATTGAACTCTTTCCGTATTTTAAGCCTTTATATTTTATTGGGTAAATGTATAAACATTTAAAAACACATATAATCATATTTTAGTTATTTCTATCCATTCCCACTAGTACAACGGCTACTCGTTAACTAACATTTAAAATAATATTATTTTATTACTAGTGTGCTACGTAAGTTTCAAAGAAACGCATCGTTGCGTATCGGGTACGCTATCGAACATAGCAACCCCTTTAAAATAAAATTAATATTTATTTCATAAATATTAATAAATATGAAAATTCTTTATTCTTTATTTACATGGGATGTTACAATAAGGACAATTCTTCATAGTTATGTGGAACTCTTATTCAAGTGATCATATAATCTGTAAATTAAATATTACATCCCTTCAAACTAAGATTGTGTTTAATTTAAGTTGGCATTTCCGTTATGGTGTTTGAACCCTTCATTAATATCCTTTTTCCAGAGAACCTAATTTATACTTATGAATTTGAATCATCAAAAATATTTCATGGATATTGGTAATGAAAACATTCAACTTTGTAAGAAATGATATTCTTAGTTATTATATATGTATCACAATATTTTCATTTCCAACCATAGGTATGTTTTCAGAATGAGGATAAAGTCTTCTAACCCCATGTTACATTAAAAACACTATAGTGGAACCCTATCAATAAAATATCATATTATATCTCTATCCTGAATAGTATTCCTCTCTCCCATAATTTTTTTATTCAAATTTCACAAGTTATGATTTACATATTCCATAATCAAACTATTCAAGTGGATTAAAATGTCCCAAATGTTACATGTTGGTTAATTATACCCAATTTCAAAAAAAAGGTTATGAAATCCTATAATTATACCCTTTAATATTTGGGTATACATTTTCAATGGAAAATTCATTAAGTTAATATATTCTTCTGGAAATTGTAAATTATTTGATTACAAATACATTTATTATAAATTTTTTATTGTCTATTTATAATTAGTCACATTGACCCTAATAATACAATTCAATGGTTTGGATTGTAAGAAATTAACATGTTAATGGTTAGAGACACAATAATTTCTATATTGAAATTATTAAAACGGTGTCCAGGGGAAATTCATGTCTATCATTATTAGGTATTGGCATTGAATTTCATTGGAAAAATGTTAGAGTAAAAAATGGAAGTGGTGAAAAAACATTCCGGATGAAATCATACAAATGGAATTCTGAGAAAAAGCTAAGATATTATCCTCTAAGCATCAAAATCAATTCCTTAGAAAAAATTGTGGCAAAAAAGATATAAATATTAAAATTTCTATTATTTGAGAATAATAAAATTCATGTTATGCTCTCTAGGTTTATATTTTGGGAGGATACCACCATTATCACCATAAGATACTCCATCCAAATAATTTTGACAAAAAAAGGTAACCATAACTTCATCTAACAATATAGTAATCCCTGAGTTAATTGTATCCAAAAATAGAAATAATAACCTCACTTTAATAACCATAAATAATTGAACCTCATACATACTTGAAATAAATCTCCTAAACAAATAAAAAAATGGACACTAATTTTTTTTATGGCTTTGATATTAAGTACTATGTCCATTGGGGAACCATTATGCATTTCCATTCCATTAGAAGTTATAATAATTACAATAACTGAAGATCGTTAATTAATGGTAATCACATGATCTAATTACCCTTTGTGAATAAGTTGTCCAACCCTCTATAGTGGGTCCCAAGAGTTCATACCATTGCCCTAATTTTTAAAAATCATCGAATTCCCTCCATTGATTCTTGCACCGTATGATTACTTATATAAATTGGAACATAACCTTTATCGTATGGTGAATTGGCCAAGTTACTCTTATGTTCCATTGAATTAATTTCACATATAAATTCCTTTGTGGAAAAATATTTCTTAGAATAACTATCACTTATAGCCATCAAAAAGCCCCAATGTATATCGTAAACTCTATTCCCCATCTTCTTAACCAGCAACCCCCAACACAATCTTGAAGTATAACATTATAACACTATCCTTTACTGAAGTATTAATGTTATAAATATTTATATTAGAATAAAGTAAATTAAATATATTATACTTATAATAATTTCCGATGAATATGAATTACAGTTTTCATTATCAACTGTTTACCACTTAAAGATTGCTTCAAGAAAATCATCAGAACCTATAAAAATAAGGCATAATTCCAGTCCTCTTTATTTTCATAGCACACAACATCTCCCTTCCCTTCCCTCCCACTCACCTATGTCCAATAGAGTCACAATGTTACCTATGCCTTTCCAGGACTAAAACTTTGTTGAACAAGTTAGACTTATTTTATCTTACGACTATCTTTCGTAAATCTAGCATGCCATCATCTATCATCATTGAGATGAAATAATATTTTAGGCAATTTTGTTTCATTTAATATTGAAATATTATATTATTCTCAAAATGTATTTCACTTTGACAATAATGTTATAGAAATTCACCTTTTGGGATTAATTTTAGTTCCTACAACATATATCTCAACCATATTAGTTATTTACCTAAAATATATATGGCTATATATTACACTTTCATTATATACAAATCAATCACTGACTATTTCCTTGACATTTAGCTAACTATAATTCATATGAATGTGAACACATGGCTTGTTAAATTCTTATATTTATCTAAATCTCCCTTGATAGTTGAATATTTATACCCCTAAAATGGGTCATCTTCCATCAAATATATTTTTGTGTCTTCTGACACTTTTTGATACTATAAAATCAATTTCACGGATTCTTAATGTAATTTCCTCTAATTTTTCATGAATATACTGAAAAAATCATATTGAAATGAGATTTCTATGAAAGTGTAATCCATAACACACATCAGGATACCCACTGATGATATGAAAAAACAAATTTCTCCATGTACATTACCTCAACATTCATTTTTATTGCTTACTCAATAGAAAATTTGACGTTCCCAACTCATGGAGTTAAAATTTTCTTATATTCAGGCATTCAAAATCATTAATTATATTCTCTGTTTAATACATATGGGACAACACTAAGCTTTCAGTAAAAATATTCCTCTCAATTCACATCCCAAATATTTTATTTTTATTTTTAAGAAATTTCATCTCAAATCTTCCATAAAAAATTTATCTTAGGAATCTACCTTATTTTTAATATTTATAGAATAATTTCATCCATGTACTAACTATAATGATAAAACATTCATCTTAAAATAATTTATAGTATAAATATTAATATAAATTTTCTATCATGAAACCATACTTCACTATAAATGCATATAACTTTAAGTTACATTACCTTGGTTATTACATCAAAATATAATTTTTTTTCTTTATCTTACCCACCAAGTACCTCATCTAATTGTCTTTGAAAATAGATATATGATTCATGAAATTTTATTTATCTAAATTACCATGGTAAAATTTCATATTTATAACATTCTTATCTATGGGAAATATATTAGTAATAAATATTATCAACCATGTACAGATGAGAGTATTCTCAAATACATGTGAAAATATTTTAGAGAAGTCAATTCATTCCTTCTTATGAAATAATTTAAAACCATATTATCCTTACAACTTCATATTATATAAAATTCTTGTGATAACAAATAGATACCTTTTTTCTCGAGTGATTCATTCACCTATGGTAGCACCATTAGATCCCGAGTTTCATTTGAATAGAATGAGACCATCACATTTATCATAGATAACTCCAACTTCATGAAATCAGTAAGTATTTTTTCCTCTTCTAGGATCTTAGTATCTCCTCTATGTGTTAATATTAATAAGATTAAAACATTTATAAACCTATATACCAGTTATTTTAACTTTTCTTACCTTTTTAATTCTGCATGTGGCTATACTCTTTTTTGTACTGTAATTTTTGAAACAAATCCTTCTGATAATCTTACCTAGAATTATTCATTAGTACTAGAGATCATCGATGCATATTCTATTGCCATATCTTTTAGACTCCCAGTGGTCACAAAAATCACCAAAACTTATGTTCTTTTGTAAATTATTTTAATATAAATATAGAATTTTATATTAAATTATTTGATATCAACTTCATTTTCCACCATGTTATGGTCTGTCCATTAGAACTTCTCATTAAATATAACATTCTGGATCATAAATATATTAAAATTTTCATCATTATTAGGCCAAAATAAAAAAAATTCATCCTCATATCCAATAATAAAAATTCCCGAGATATAGCTTTGAGATTGTATCTTTCAATGAAATCTATATGTATATAGAATAAAATTTAGAAAACATTTATGTTGTTAGATTCCATTAGATTTAGACCATTTTTCATTAAAATATCCCACCCTATGGATGTTAAAAACATTGTATTTCTAAGTATACTTAACATTTGACCACTTTTACCAAAATTGCCTTCGAAATGGTAGAATGAAAAATCTTGCTCTTTTCCTTTTCTATTAATATTTAATTCATTTTTTGAACCATAATATTTTCCCCAATGTATTGGGTATTATATTTTTCATCTTGATTATCTTCTTCTAGTAGTAGTTCTATAAATATCATTGGCTATATTCTGTACTATTCTCAACCCTTATGAATTTCAGATTCTATCATGTTTCCATTTATGCAAATGATTTTTTTTAAACACAGTATTTATAAAATAAAATTTTACTTCAATAAGTAAACCCATAAATTTAATATTTCAATATCAATGAATGTGATGAAATATAAGGATCCTCCCTAATAACAAAAGGGGAAAGAACCATAGTTTTCCATGTGAATACTTTCTAACAGTTAATATGTATGACTTTTTTATTCATGTTGAATGATACATTTTTATTCATCCTGAATAAACAAATCTAAAAAATTCATATTTCAATGTGATCAAAATTCAGTATACCCTATTTTGTTAGAAGATTGATGATCATCTCACTATGGTTTTTGAGATGAAAATTACACAACTTTGGACTTTTAGAATGTATTTCTCTAGAAATTATCGAGACATTTAATGTTATTGTCAAATAAATTTTTCCACCATACTCCTCTAGTTAGAAAATAGATCCCTAGGTAAATCTTTATAATTCATTAGTAAATTTTTTTTATCCTACTACTATTATCAAGACAACTGAAATTATGTTATTCTTTTGATGTGGTATGTGTTAGAATAATTTCAACATTAAGATTCTCTTATTCAATATCTAAATATGGAAATGTCCCATCTCCACTACTTCAAGTTCCTCATCATTGGACCTGTGAAATTTTATCAATCTTTTAAATATATACATTACCCTGAATCCTTGATGTATTATAAAATTTATTTAATCTCCATAATTTATCACCCATTATTCTACTAGAATGTTAACACTCAACATTAAGATCATACTACCTTTAATTGTATTCAAAGAACATTAAGTTCTAAAATATTCCCTTAGTTCACTATATGATCCATGTAGTCCATATTTATATGCCCTCTCTTCCCATAGTTCCAACACATTGGTCTAGTTTTGGTCAATTTACCTTGACTAATATCTCAATACATATCTTCTAATTTTCTCTCAATTAACTACTGATATGTTGATACTTATTTATATTTGGAATTTGTTGTTATTTCTATACATTCTTGGACTTACATAAATTTTAAATACTCATTTAGTATAAATTATTTTTTCATCCTCATTCACTAATTCGGTCTTCGCCCAATGGTTCTAATTGTAATTACCATTGATTTCCAACACTAAATATGTGATGATTAAATCATTTTTCTCACATATCATCTTTAAAAATAATATTAATTGTCTCAAGATTACTTATAATCATGTTGAGGTCATTCACATGAACATAAATAGGTCTTCCTTTCAATAATACCATTATAAATAACCTTTTCACCATGAACACCTTGTTTAAATCCTCCAAATTCTCATATATGTCCATGAAATCATTCATTACCTTTACCATGATATTGACCTCTATAATGTTTATGTATACATTTAGAGTTAATGAATATATGATCAAAATAGTTTCATTATATATACTTATTCCCATTATGATTACACCATCTTCTCTAGTATAAACCCCATCAACGGAATATCAATATCATTATGAATTAGATATTCATCCTTCTATATTCTAGAGAATCCAATGTCTATCACATATAATTTATATACATAAACATTTCCTTATTTTATTTGATAAATTATAATAAAATGAATCCCACTTAATTGAAATAATTTCAACACAAGAGAGTAATGATAATAGAATCTATCATGTGTGTTTGTGTCATTAAATCTTGAACTACGCTTTGATACTTCTTATTTGGAACTACAATTTCCCATTTGAGATAATTGTATTACTAAGAGGGGAGATGTGAATGAGTGATTTATTTTTCTTTTATGTTTCCTTAATATGAAACATAATTTTCCTCCAGTTAAAGATTTACTTCACAAGTTAAAACAATCGAAACACTCATCCATAAAAACATAAGAATATACAAGGTTCGCTATTCAATATTAATAAAAATGTCCTCTGAATGGTTTTTAAATGATCTAATTCCACACAATCCCCTAGAAAACAATCCTATTTTTTGGAATACAATGAGTAGGATATTCCCTTAAAATCATGTAGCACTATGTTAACAATTAAATAGTGTGTATGCTCATTATAGTGCAAGTGATGTAAAATAATGTTTAGTGGAAAACATGTTATGGTGATTCTTTACCAAATGTCAAAAAACATATCTTTCAATAAAATTATTCACTCTCTTACCAAGAAGCTGGATAGAAATTTTCTAGATTTTCTTATATAACTAAGTCTGATAGCTCAATATAAAAAATATATTTCTTTATATGAATATAGTTCTTATTCAATCTTGAAAATACATTATGATTTCTTCAATCTGATTATCCAGTCTAATATAAAAATCTGTTGAAAACGATATTTTACCTTATCTTATGATTTTTCAGTCTGATATACTTTGTTCATGAATAAAAATTTGGAAACCTACTTTTCTCTCAAGAGCTCTACCATATCACTTCTTCACCATCAATAGTACATCACTCAGTATTTAAAACGTACCTTCCCTTTTATAATTTCCCTAAAAAGTCATTTGGTCAGGATTTTTAAATTTTTCTCACTCAACCAAATTATATGGGGCATACATTTCTTTTGAATTTTGGGTGAATCTTGACTTCTTCAATGTTTATTAACACTCCCTGAATATCCTTGAATCTTATATAGATTTCATATTTAACAACCCAGATATATATAAAATAATGGTTATTTCATTCTAGAATGAAATATTTAAGTTCATTATAAATATATAATAAAATAATTGGTATTTATAGAAATATTGAATTTCAAATGATAGAATAGTAACTTGACCTTAAGAATAGTAATTTTACCATTAAGAATAATAATCTAAACAATAGAATAGTAACCTCACCTATGAATTTATAAATAAAATTTTTCCATCTTATTTGTGAAAATATGATATATTTATATAATTAATTTTTTTAAATAATTTTAGATTAAGTGCTGGTCATTTTTGAGTAATAAATAATTAAAAATCATTTGATAATTTATATAATGATTTAAAAAAATATATTTTTTCATTAAATATATTCAAAAAAAATTATTTTTTTGTTAAAATTATAATATAATTTAATGACACATTAATTAATTTTTCAAATTTTATAAAATCAGTTAACATTTTAAAATTTGTATTTTTAGAATAAATAATGATTTTAATTTAAAATAAAATTTGGAAAAATTGGAAAATTTTAAAAATAAATTTAAAATATGTAGCACATTTATGAATTCTTCACATCTAAAAATTATAGGGTGAATTTTTTGTATTTATCTAAAATACATGAATTTTTTTTAATAGTGAAATATGGTAATTTATATTATATGCCAAATACATGATTTATTACATCATATATGATGTATGGATGATCAAGAATAAAATATATAACTCTAATTAATTAATTTAAAATATTTTATGGAAATACTTATATTATTCATAGTCATGATCCAAATTAATCAACTAAAAAATATAATAATTAGAAATCACATATATCCAACATAAATACCACTGCTTATCCTCACACCAGAAACCCTTTTACCTTCTTTAATTACTACCCAATAACCTTCCCACGCCTCCTCCACACGTCCAATACCCTTGTTTCTCTCCAACACTCCAATACCAAGGTCCTCAAATAGGTTATCTATGAGGAGCATCCAAGAGGTAAAATCGTCATTCATTTTCTTTTTATTTTATTTTCAATTTTTTTTATTTTCATATTCTATATTAATCTCCCATAATACAAGTGGAATTAAAAATATATTTTCATATTCATACTAAAATTTTATCATGTATATTCAAAAATTCATCCTCAATATCCTTTTCATCTCCCTTTTATTCTAAAAATAAAAACATCACCCGTAATGGGTCGATTTAACAAAATCTAGGATGATGTGTTTCCAATTTCCATTACCACCTTAAATAATGGTTATAAAACCATTAATATGGTTAATTAATAATTTATTATCAATTATATAAGTTATATAATGTTTTGGGACCATTATATAAACATGGTATTAAATAAAATGTTTTAAGTTCATGATGGTTATAAAAACTGCCAAAATTAACTAATTCATTTTTATTAAGTTTTTATCTAATGATTCATCTTAATATCATAAAAAATTAACATATGGAAAAATTTAAAATTATATATAATTATTATCTCTATATATTTTTACTTATGTATTTTCCCTTCCATTTGACAAGATTGACCATAATGAACCAACCATGGAAATCAGGAAATAAATGCACCCAAGACAATGAAAATAATAAAATTTTAATAAAAAATGGGTTGAAAGGTGTTATAAGAATATCATATAATTAATTTAAAATATTTAAAATACTATTTAATATATTAATACCACTTTTTAAAACATTATAATGTAGGATTTAACACATTTTAATTTAGATGAACCGGATGTAAGGGAATTCATAACCCAATAACCATTCTTTGGGATAACCTTCTACTTCATTGATTATATTGTAGTAAGATTACTTTTGAAATAAATTTTTATCTTACTTTTTATTAATATTTATACTTACAGTTTATACATATATTTTATTCTTTTTATTTAAACTAAATTCAAATATTTGTTACTTTTGAGGGAATTTTCTTTAAAATCCTCTTTTTTATTTCTTTTCTTTTTTAAAGAAAATTATTTGTATAATGTAATTATTCTTATTTGTTGATTAATTTATCATAATTTGGAAATTTTTATGATGATGTGTGGGACCTATATCTCCCTCAAATGTACTGGGTAAGTTTATTTTCTAGGTTTATTTTATGGTTACTCCAAGCATTACTGCAATGGTTATACCATAAGGTAGCTGTGATGGTTGCATTATAATGTGGCCACGAGGGTTTCACTGTAAGGTAACCATGAGGGTTACAAATCATATGGTAGCTGTAGGGGTTAGAAATATTAATTAATAAATTCCTTATGTAACCTTTATTGTATTATTTATGTTTTCTATGATTTATGGAAATCAATTCTTCTCACAATGTATGTAAATGATACTTTATGGGTGAGATGTATATCTTGTGAAAATGATTTCATATGTGAATAAGTATTCATAGAACAATATGGAATTTACTTATTTTTATATACCTTTCTAATATTTTTATTCACATTCCATGTTTTAAATTTTTTTTATAGGGTTTATGGATGGTTAATGGAAAGAAAGGATTCATGTTTATACTCATAAAGTTTTTTCCTAGAAATAAAGAATGTTTTGATTTAAAAAAACATATCGTGAAAAATGGATATTATTTTATTAGTATCAACTTTGTATTCTTATGGGATGAAATGTATGATATTTTTACTAATTCTATAATACTATAAATTGAAAAAGGTCTTTTGGAATGTAATATGTTTTATGTAGTTTAATTAACATGATTATATAATGTTTAAGATTGAGTGCTTATTATAAGTATCATTGCATCGTTTAGATAACATTAGGGGTTATTATCATATTAATATAATAACATAAATTATTTTTACATTATGGATAAGTTGAAATGATATATCATTTAATGATTAAAAAGTTTCTTCATCTTAGACATGCCTATTTAGAATGATTTTCTGAAGAATGAACAATGTTGCTAAAGTAGGAAGGCACATAGTGGATGATAACTTTTTGAATCCACAACTAATAATTATTAATATTGTAACCAAGAAGTTTTTAATAGAAATGTATTTGTAGACGGATGATGTAAATTTTATTGGAATCCATGAAAGATAACAAATAGAACTACACAAATGGAATTTGACAATAGGTGAGCATTTTACGAGGATACACCCTCTTTCTTTGAGTGCATCTTCTGACCTAGTGGTGGATGACCATTGGATTAAATCCCTTTAAAATTTATTCGGTGTCATGGGATGTTAAGATAATCCAAAGGATAGTATTTATATTTAAAATTTTGATGGTGAAACTGACCCATGGATGTTAATAATAAATATTATAAGGGATAACGAGGAGGTTTATGCCTTGAAATGGGATGAATATAAGAATCTCATAATTAAAAAATAATTTCCTAAGGTTTTTCAACATAGGATGGAAAAGAAATTCCTTGAATTGAAGTAAAATGGAAAAGATTCAGTGTCCTTGTATAAAAAAACATCATCCATCTATAAAGGTATTCTCCAACTCTAATTTGAGATCTTAATAGTAAAATTAGTAATTTTTAATCATGATTGAAGCCAAGATATAGATGGTCTCTAGCCTCTTGGGAATTTAAAAGTTATGAGAAACTTGTCTGATGTTCCAAGAGGCTATAAATTGGGTTTATTCAAGATCATGTATACTTTGAAAAGTAGTAAAAGAAGATATCTAGATGGATACTAATGGGTTAAAATTAATTCAAATCTAAAGGTAATAATGTTCATTTCCTAATTTGTCGTAAGTGTGGTAAAAAGAACCCTAGGGAATGCCTTAAAAAATTATCATGTTTTTTAGATGTGGTATGTTTAGACATATGGCCTTAGATTCTAATGAAAAATATCATAGTGATGATTTGTTTAATTATTATAAGAACACTGTAAAGTGAATTAAATGTTTTGAGATGGGTGATTACACAAATACCTACCCAAAGAATGATTGGAAAGCTATAAAGTAGTAATATTATAAGCATAATGGTTTAGTTAGTTCCTTTACGACAACTTCATATGATGTAATACCTTCCAAAGAAGTGGTATCAATTACATTGGTTGTTTACTCATATTTTAATAATGTTTTCTCTAATACAGGTTTTAAATATTTCTTTATCTCTTATAAATTTTCTAGTAAATTATAAATTCCACCTCAATAAATGAAACTTATTCTTATGTTTAAAACACTAGGGGAATTATTTTAGAAAAAGGAACTATAAAAATCATCATATCATTATCTATAGAATGAAATTACTTACAAACCTTATTGTATTACACCTATTAGAGTTTTATGTTATTCTAGGTATGGATTGGATTTATGTTTACCCATATAAGATTTGTTATAAATCATAAGATGTTTTTTTGAAATATTTTCTCTTTGTATTTAAGAATGAAACCATAAAATTGATAACACAATAAGAATCTGAGAAACTATTAAAAGTTAGAAATTAATATTATCATTCAAATATTCTTTAAAACTAGGTAAATTTTATATTTAATGATGTATCATTGGTAAATGAATACCTGGATAGTATTCCTGATGATTTTCCTGGTGTTATACCTAATCATGAAGTTGAATTTAATATTTATTTACATCCTGATGTTAGTAAAATTTATAAAACCGCTTATCAAATTTCTGAAGTTTAACTTCTTTAATTGAATAAGCCATTATAGGTGTTTCTGGATAAAGGATTCATTCATCCTAGCACTTCACCATGGGGTGGTTAGTTTTTATTCTTTAAAAAGAAATATGGGTCCACGTGACTTTTCATTTATTATAAGGATATAAATAAAATTATTGTTAAGAATATATATACATTTCCTCATATCAATGAATGGTTTTATTAGTTCCAGGGTGCTCAGTATTTTTCCAAGATTAACATGAGATTCAGGTACCATCAGTTAAAGTTGAATGAGGATAACATCACAAAAACCCCTTTTCACACTAGATATTGTAATTATGAGTATGTTTTTATTCCCTTTGGTTTAAAAAATTCCTCTTATTAATTCATGGATCTTATGAATATCATATTTTGAAAATATTTGGATAAGTTTTTTATTGTTTTTATAGATGATATTTTGGATTTTTCGTAAAGATATGGGTATCATGAAAAACATTTAAGGATGTTCTTATAATTTTGAAAGACAATATGAAATTCATAAAATAGAACAAATTTTATTTTCGGTTACTACATATTTATTTTCTTGAGTAAATAGTAAACAAGGATGATATAGTAGTTGATTGCGCTAGAACAAAATTTGTTAATGAATAGACAGTACCTATAAAGGTTATGGAAATTTATTTTTTTCTTGGATTATATAGTTTTGATCAATGGGTTATTAAAAACATTTCATTGTTATCCATAAAAATAACAAAGATTACAAGAAGAGGGTTTAAATTTATTTGGATAGAAGAATATGATGTTTTTGTGAATAAAAGAATATATTAGTGAATGATCTAGTTTTGGCCATGCCTTCAAGATAGTTATTTTTTCATCTACCGTGATGATTAATTGATGGTACTTGGTTGTGTTTTGATTCATAATGATCAGGTAATTGATTATGCTTCAAGGAAAATGAAATCTCAGCTGTTAGATAATGTCACACTTGATTTTGAATTAAAATTTTTGGTTTTCAGTTTCAAAATATTGAGTAATCATTTATATGAAGAGAGATTTAAAATATATACTAACTATAAATGTTTGAAGTATATATTTACTCAGAAGGAATTGAACACGAGACAAGGAAGATGACTTCAACTAATAATGGATTTTGATTACCAAATAATTTAAAATCGAAAAAATGAAAACAAAGTTGAGGATTCCTTAAGTAAAAAAATTCATGATACATTGACAATGTTATGTTTTAAATATTACCCTATAATTAATGATTTGATGAATTTTAGAATGGATGTTGTTGTTGCAAGAAATTACTATATTTTGTTTCAGGTGTTAGTGTAGTCATCTCCAACTGATAGAAATAATAAAGTATATACGGAAGACTGTGTGTTACAATAAAGGTTGCATTGATTAAAAGGAGTAATTTTAACAAATTTAATATTTGTAGAGATTTTGTTTTTAGATTTTGGAAAATATTATTTCTGCCTTGTGATTCCCATGATAATAAAGAATTGTTGTGTGAAACTCATAGGTCTCCATTTTCCATTCATCGTGTAAGTACTAAGATATACAGACACCTTTTGGATTATTACTAGTAGGATGGAATGAAAAGATATATTGTAGATTTTTATGGTAAATATTTGACATATCCACAGGTTAAATCACATTGAAAAATAAAAATGGTGATGCTTCTACCTTTTCAAGTACCGTAGTGGAAATGGGAAAATATATCCATGTACTTCACGGTGGGACTACCAAATAATTCTTAAGGTGACAATGTGATTTGTGTTATTGCTGATCAGTTGACTAAATCTACACATTTTATTCCTATTAGAGATATTGTTCATTTTGACCATCCTTTTCAACTATACCGCAAAGTTATTTTTAGGTTATATGGATTACCATTATCCATTGTATCTAACCAGGATATCAGGATCACATCTATATTTTAGAAAGGAATTAAAAAGTAATTGGGAACTTAATTAAATTTCAGAATAGCCTTTCATCCTCAGTTTGATGGATAGAGAGAGTGAAGAATTTAGATATTGGAAGACATACATCATGTTTTTGTAATATATTATTAGGGAAGTTGGGATCAAAATCATTATTTAGTTGAGTTGTCTTATAAAAAATTTTTTTATTCATAGTATACAAATGTCACCTTTTAAGGCATTATATGGAAAGTGGTGTCAAACTAAATCATTTTGGGATGAAATTTTAGAATGGAATTTTATGGGATCAAAATTAGTTTAGGATGTAATAGAGAAATTGATGATGATCTAGCAATAATTGAGGAAATCTATGAGCATGCAGAAAAGTTATGCAGACAATAGAAGGAAATACTTTTCTTTCGAGGTAGGTGATCATTTTTTTCTTAAAATACCCTCTTGAAAAGTATCATATGTTTTGTTAATAAAGGGAATTTGAGTCCAAAGATTATTGGACCTTATGAAATCTTGTGTAATGTTGGACTAGTACCCTATTGAGTATCTTTTCCTCTGATTTTGTCTTAGGTACACAACGTTTTTCACATTTTTATGTGGATAAAGTATACGCCATATCCAGCTCATGTTTTGATTATAGAAGTAGTTCTTCCAGAATAGTACCTTTCATATAATGAAAATCCTATTCTAAATCTTGAACATATATATCATATATTTTGGAATAATTTAATTTACATAGTTATGGTTTTGTATACAAACAACATGGTTGAAGAAGCAATGTGGGAATCTAAAAATGTTATAAGGGAAAGGCACCATCACTTGTTTAATAAGTAAATAAAAATTATGAGGAAATAATTACTAGAAGGCGGAGAGAATGTAACAACCCATGTACTTATAAAATAATTTTTATTCATTCTAGTATTAAATATCTAAATTCTTTATAAATGTATAACGAAATAAGTAGCATTTATATAAATTATAGAATTTAAACTAGTGGAATACTAACTTGACATTAGGAATAGTAACATTAGAATTGGGAATAGTAATCTAGCCAATAAAATTGCAACCTCACCTAATAAATTATAAATAAAATTTATCTATCTTTTAAGTGAAAATATTAAATATTTATATCATCAAAAGAAAATAATTTTTTGAGAATTATAAATTAAGTGTTTATATTTTTTTGAGTGATAAATATTAAATTACAATATTATAGTGAATATAATTAATTAAAATAAAATATAATTTCATAAAATATATTCATAAATTATTATTTTTTGTCTTACGATTATATATAAATTTTATGATACATTTATTATTTTTCAATGTTTTATAAACTGAGATATAGTTTTTAAACTTTTATTTTTCAAAAAATTCATAATTTTAATTTAAAAATAAATTTATTATTTTATAAAATTATTTTCAAAAAATTGAGTTTGTTTTTTAATTCAAAACATTTAAAAAATTAGGGTAAATTTTTAGGATTTTTTTAAAATATTTGAATTTTCTGTGATTAGTGAAATATGGTAATTTACGATATAATATAAATGCATGATTTATAGACTCTTATATAATGTAAGTATGGTATAAGAAAAAAATAAAAAATATTAATTATTTTAATATATTTGATCATAATTCTCAAATTATTCATCGTCATGAGCCTAATTTATAATCTAATGAATATAATAATGAGAAAACAACCCTCTTCTCCAAAATAAATACCACCTCTAACCACCTATTCTATTCACACTTCTAAGCCTTTTATATTATTTAATTTCTTCCCAATTGCCTCCCCAAGACATTTCTCCACATCCATGAACTTTTCATCTCACAGAAAGGCCAAAACCAAGGGCCTTAAGGAGGTTCTCAATGAGCAGAATTCAAGAGGTAAACTCCTTTTTTGTTTTCTTATTTTTTTTCGTTTCAATTCGTTTTTATTCTACTTTATCCACCTGCCATTATTCAAGTGGAATGAAAAATATTCTATCATATATATAATTAACTTTTTTAATGTTTATGGAAAAATTCATCAACAAAATTTTTCTCCTCTTCATTTTATTCTAAAAATAAAAACATCATCTGTGATGTGTGGATTTACTAACATCAGGGATGATGTGTTTTTAATTTCCATTACCGCCTTCAAGGATGGTCATAAAACTATTAAAAAGGTTAAATTAAATTTTATTATACATGATATATGTTATTAATTGTTATGGAACCATTATATAAACATGACACTAAATAAAATGATTTAATTTATCGATGGTTGTAAAAACCTTCAAAATAAACTAATTCATTTTCATTAAACTATTATCTAATTATTCATATTAATATCATAAAAAATTATATAAATATTCATTTAAAATTATGTAAATATATTATATCAATATATTTCCACTTTTGGAGTTTTTCTTCCATTTGAAAAGAAATTCTATAATGAACTAACCCTAGAAACCATGAAATAAATGAACCTATAACAATAAAAATATCAAATTATTATTAATAAATGGCTAGAAATATGTTATAAAATTATCATATAATTAATTATAAATATTAATATTGTTCTATAATATATTAATAAGACACTAAAATCCATTATAAATATGTTTTTAACATGTTTTAGTTAAGATGAACCTGAGGTAATGGAATTCTTATCCAAATATCCAATATGTTGTTTAACTATCCACTTCATTTATTAAGTGGTACTAAGATTATTTGTGAAATTATTTATATTATATTATGTTCTATTTTATGTATTTATATTTTTTTACGCATATTCCATTATTTTTTTCAATTCTCACTTCAAATATGTGATATTTTTAAGGGGGTTTTCATTAAAAATCATCTTTTAATATCATTTTTAAATAGAATGATTTATAGGATGAAAGTATTATTGTTTTATGATTATTTTTAGGTTCTTCAGAATTTTTTATGATGAATTGTGGGAACTATATCTCCCTCTAATTCATTAGGTATATTTATGTTTTAGTTCAACCATATGGTTAATCCAAGTGTAACTGTGATGGTTAAACCATAAGGTATCCACGAGGGTTATATTGTAAGGTAGCTGTGAGGGTTACAAATAATATGGTACCCATGAGGGTTACAATCAAAAGTAATTAATTCACAAATTTAGATTTATAGTATTTTTTATTTTTTCTAGGTTTTATATATATCAATTTTATTGTCAATGTAATTATATTATAATTGGGATTGGAGAAGGATCAAAGGTGGGTTTGGGAGCCTATTCCTATACGATGGTTGTAGCTGGGGTTTCTCACTGATGGAATTTATTATATATCTCCGATTTTATTTTCATTATGGTGGGGATTCTCTACTATTGATTCATTCTCGAATACCATTTTCGATGAGAGCCATTCGCAAAGGTACTATGAGATACGACGATAAAAGATGGAGGAATTTTGATTCTTTGAAGGACCGTTCTCCTAAATGGATCATCTGAAAATGTAATATAGTTCATGTTAAATATAATGAAGATACTTTCACTGAATGTTATAATTTTCTCCTCTTTTCAATTCTTACTCGATTGATTTTTCTGGTAATGTCTAATCAATTGAATGAATCTAACCTTTCGGGCGGACTCAGTTCTGTTTGGGGTTTCTCTTATTTCAGATGTATCCCAAGTAGAAAAGTGTTTTTCTACATCCTCTTCTAGACTGATGACTTATAGCATCATGTGTGGGGGTTAGGCTCCATTTACCTAAAGTTAGGCTTGGTTAACATAGAATAATGGTACTTCTCTTTCAATCATTTATGGATCATGAATTATATAGTTCAGTTATGGATTCAAATTTTCTATTTGAATTGAATTTATGTAAACCCTCACATCAAGTTAAATATTTTTTTGGATGTGAGAAATCCTATTAAAATGGATAAGACTATTGAGGTGGCTTGTTCTGTCTTTTATTTAAGGGATTCTATTTAAATTGATCTCAATTATAATATAGATGATCAGGTTTCTCTCTCTACATAAAAGTATGAAATCAAATTTTAGATTAAATATTATAAGATACCTTCCATTTTCTCAGACTATCAATCCATTGGACACCGCATGGAACATTTTTTAGGAATGATAATTTTAATTTATATTTTTTCAGGGACCATAACTAGAAGAAGTGAAATAATAAATAAAATTGAAAATAAAAGGAAGGATCCTCCAATGCACTGTAAGAATGAATGGAAGATGATACATTCCATTTAGATGTTATTGAAGACAAGAGGTTCTTCAAGAGAATAATTTTTTTATGTCAATGAATTACATGAGAAGTACTCACTACAATATGGAAGTGTGAAATTTCAATAGGAAGAGACTCTTTTTCAAGATAAGGTGATTCATATAACGGGTTATGGGCCTATTTAGTAGGAAAGGCTTGGTTCTTTATGAAAGGAAGAGTAGAAGTTGATGGAATTGGTTCCTCATCCTGAGTCTACAAGAAATAATTCTACTAATTTGGTTTCATGTGGAATCAAAAATGCATCTTCCATGATTATTTAAGAACGCAGCATGTAGTGAAGTTTAATCAAAATTGGGGGTAGTAGGACTGAAATGGAAAATGATGAATCACTAAAGAAAAAATCTTATTGAGATGTTTCTGATAATGGGATGGTGGATGTTGAAGGTTTTTCTTCATAACATTTGAGGATGGAAATGACAAAGAAAGATTTCCCACACTTTAAACCCATTATGATAACTAGATCCATCTCAATCAGGAGAAATGATCAAGGTAATATTTTTTGTCTATTAGAGGATGAATCAGACTGGTACTATGATGATTATAATCCTATTGGATTCAATTACTGATGTTCCTTTGGCAATTCTTGTTTTTGAATGAGGTCATTTTATCTTTTATGACCCCATTCCCCTCCATCATACACGTTTTTTTATTTTATTTTATATAGTATTATCCCCGTATTTATAAAGAAATATTATACTTTTTTGAGGATAAGTATATCTTGTGAAATTGATTTTATATGTGTACATGTATTCATGGAATAACATTTTATTTCCATTTTTAATATCCCTTATTAATATTTTTGTTCTCATTTCAAGTTTTAAAATATTTTTCAAGGGGTTTATGGATGGGTAATGTAACAGAAGGATTCATGTTTAGCATCATGATGTTTTGTCACAAAAAGAAGGCATGTTTTGTTTTAAAAAGTCTCATATCGTGAAAAAATGGATATAGTTTTTGTAAAATCCAATTTTTTTCTTATGGGTTGATATGTTTGAATTATTTCATAATTATATAAAATAGTAAATAGGAAAATGTATTTGGGAATGTAATAATTGTTATATTTTCTAATTAAATAGAATATATAATGTTTATGGTTGGTCCTTATATTAGTAGTGCTTGAAACCTACACTACCAACATCAGTCTCATTCCAATTTCCTCAATATGATTCCATCAATATTATGTTCCATAAAAATTTTATAGAAAGATAAATAGAAACAGTTTTTATACAACATTATTATTTCTTCATTATGATGATCTATACCAAATAATGAAAACAAAAATCTTCATTGAACATCAAGCTCCCCCTTTATATCATATTTGTATTCCTTCAAACTCTCAAAAAAAGTATAATTCCAATCTTGATTATCATTATGATCCCTCTCATTACAATAACTAAAAATAGAAACCCATATATTATTCTTTATCTCTTATCTTGAAATACATGAATGATAAAAAAATGTAAATCAACCTATATTAAACGACTTACTAAATTTTTGATAATACATTGAAATTAATCATCATATTGGTCACCATATACTTTTCACATTTTTTTCAATAATCAGTCCAAAACAATTCTTCCTCTGATGATGACAATAGAATATATAGTCAGATGGAATGGTATCAACATCATTGACTTTATAAAATTATTTATCCTTTGAATATGATACTCATCAACTTCTTTCTCTAAGTATTAAACCCTTTTGGATATTGGTCTAACTAAAAATCAGCATCTCTATTACGGTCAACCTCCTCATCCTTTAAAAAAATCTATATTTGGTAATATCATTATGATGATCTTGATATTGGAAACATTATTCTTTATAAACCTTATTATTTCACATACTTATTCTTCTATCATTATTATAAACCAAGCTAGAGATCCATTGAACTCGATACCCAATCAGGACCATGGCACAACCTGAAGGGTATTCTTGATCCCCACATGCTCGAAACATGTTCTTGGGTATCAATATTATTATTTTGAAATGATTTTTACCATTTAGATAAGAATAAATAACCAAATAAATATATAAAATACAAAACATAATTGACATAATTCAAAAAGGAATAAAAATTTTTAGATTTGACATTTACAACTCTAAATAACAACTATGACACAAAAACATAAAAGAAGACAATAAAATACGTCAATACATCCATATGACAAGAGGGACATCACCCTCTATCCCCTTCAACCATAACCTTCATGAGAGGAATTCTAGAAACCCAAAACACAAACACATCAAACCTTTACATTACATATTCCAAAAAACTAGGTCTACATACACCCAAAGGTGTATGTTGGGTGTGATTAAAATCCTAATATGATGTCACAAAAAGAGGGATTCCATTATATAACATTAAATCACTAGTGTACTAGAACTACTCATCACACCTAGATACCTGGGATTCCCTTATTCTCAATCCCTCATTTCACATGTCACACAAATCCCCCTTTTCAAAATACACATTTCTAGCAATATAAAATTTCTATGAAATCCATATTTTCCAAAAAAAAAACTACTTTCAATTTTACAAACATGAATAACCATTTTCAATACATTTACCATCACATAAAAAATTTATAAATCCATATTTGATAAAGAATAAGAAAATCACATAATTGATCATCCAATTTAAAGGTCCAATCCCCTATTTAATTCCACACAATATCCAATATCATTTTTGAAACATTATTTTCATCATATAATTAATTTACATTTCATATTCACGGGTACAAAAAAAATACAACATTCCAAAGTAATAAATTTTTTCATTGCAAACCCACTTTGAAAATTTTTACACACTAATTACCTTTAAAACCCCATTCCACACCATCCACATAGTGCAGAAAATTATTTTTTAGAAACATCACAGTGAAACATGCACAAACATAACATTTTACTTTCTAAAATCAACGTTCTACCTGAATGCATTCCAAAAAACACCAAATATATATTTTGACGATATAATTTAACTATAGAACATGGTTAAATAAAAAACAATCATACTGTAAGCATCTAAAAATGTTAAGGCTTAAAACCACATACCTCATTTATAGAAACATCAGAAAATTGGTGTAAAATCGCAATCATACCACCACATGACCCTAGTAAGGAATGATCCAACCCAAAAAATGAATATAGAACCTTAATAATAAATATTCAATCCAGAAAGACCCCCAAACCAATTTTCCATATGAGTCCCATAATTAGAAGAGAAAAACCCCTAAAAAAGAGGTATGAACAAGATGAAAACCCACTTACTTGGAGGGTCATTGAAAAATAATGGTCAAATACACCAAAGGAGTGGTTCTAAAGGAACATTGGAGACCTTGGAGGAGGATACTAGGGATGATAATCCCATTGGAGTCGAGTGGGAGATTTATTAGGGTTAAATAACAAGAGTAACAAAGGGTATTTTAAAATTTTTGATGCCCTGGATATTGTGCATGGTTAGCCCGCAATGTTTGTTAAATCGTGTAGATACTGTGATCCCCTCTCTGCCTAAAAGGCACCCAACGCATTATTTGTAATGACCCATGTATTTATAAAAAAATATTTTCTATTAATATTTATGAATAATATATTAATTTTACATCAAAAGGGATTATTTTTCCAATAGTTTACCCAATAAGAAACACCATGTATCTTTTAAATAATACGTTTCACAGAACATTGCGTTATACTGAAAAATAATACAATATTATTATTATTATTTTAAATTGTAGTTAATTCCTAGCCATTGGTATAGAGGGAATGAATAGAATCAAATGAATTTTTTAATATGGTTTATATATGTTTAAATAATGATTCATTGGTTACCAAATTTTTTATAAATGGAAATAAATCAAATTAAATATAAAGGATGTGTTTTTATGAAAACCTTTTTAAAAACAAAATAATTATGTTTATAAAATATTATCACCATTTATGGATTTTTATTTAATGAAAAATATATTTTATTTATTCAAATAAATGTTTTATATTGGTCATATATATTTTCTAGACATATAATATAATAACAAATTCAATTTTTTCAGATAAAAGAAGTATATTTATAAAAATCCAATTTTACAACCATTTGTTGGACAACCCTTTTTGAAATTAGTTTCTGTCACTTGTATATATTATATTTTAAAAAATAAAATTCTTCTACAGAATAGGGAAAACCAAATTTACTTTTGTTAAATTTTTGGTAATTTTCTGATAAAGTTCATTTTTTTAATAAATAATGAAAAATACTACATTTTGATTCAAAACTGTCTTTTTATCTAATTTATGTATATATTTATGTTTTCATTTTACATGGTTTTAAAGTGTATTTGGATTAATTTTTTATAATTTAATCCAATATTGATCATTTTATGTAATTTCTCATTGAAATTGGACATAAACACTTGTCAATATTTTGATAGTAATTAGTTCTTAAAAAACACGCTTTTTGGTTTTGACAACAGGAATAAATTTTAAATTAATTACTGAAAATTATGTGTTTTGAATTTGGAAAAATTAATTCCATATTTGGAATCATAATTTCCAAATTTGTGATTATGTACATTTTATTTTTGGACATTATGAATAGTAATTTCAGTAATTATTTTATTTACCATGGTTAAAGGGTAAATTTGGTAAATAAGGGTATAAAATAATATTATATTAAAAAACAATCAACCTACCACAAAGTTACCTAGATAATTGAACATATTTGGGAAAACCATGTGCCAACTATTCGAATAAATATAATAACACAAAAAATTGCATTTTTTAACGAAAACTCATGGTGTAATCACATAGAAAAGTAGTATATTGATAATAAACAAAGGAAATACATTAAAATTCAAACTTGTCACACCAAAAACATGAGAGAAAATTCTAATATCCAAATTTAAACTACAAAAAATGATGAAAACAAAACCTGGCTATGACAATCATGACTTCCATCATGACTATGATGATATTAAAGATTGGATTTAACATTGTCTGAATTACCAATGAATGTATTGTAACTATTTTATAAATATCTTTCTTTCAATATCATCTATAATTATATTGACATGGTATTTTTTATTCCTCACTTTTTCCTAGCTTTCATCAAAAGTTTTACATAATAATTATGATTTATGAGAACTCCCAGATCACTAAGGCATCATTAGATTTATATCATAGTCATGAAGACTTTGATTCTTCCCCATTAAGATCAAACATTTCTTCCTAGACTCATGGTGTGTCGAATGATACTTTTCTTCCATTAATATTCTCTATAATCTAATGGATTTTTTCATGCATGGTGAGTCTGATTTCTTGAATACTATGGTCATGCTAATATTCACCAAAATCAAAAGTGAGGTGATTTGTTCTCTTATTTGATATTTTCAGGCTAAAAAATACAATATATTAAAATGAGAATCATCCTTATCAGCTTGGTCATTATAATATCTCCTTCTGGATTTTATCGTAAATCATGATTCAAAAATATCTAATGATTTTAACCTCAATAAATGGATTACTTATCAGAAATTATAGGCCTATATGATCTAACTCTTTGTATGAAACAAAAGTTATTAACAAGATATACTTTTTGTCAAAAAGTAGTGATAATGAAAATTATTTATCCTTTCTCCATAACTTTCTTCCGCATATTTTATTCCCCATATTTTCAACACCCCTAGAATACAATTTTTGTTTCGTACAACCGCTTTAGGAAATAGTTATAATAGTTCACACACATGAAATTAAGGATTCATATGTTACCCAAAACTCCCCCTTTATACATGTATTCTTTATATATTTATTAAAGAAACAATTCTCCCCCTCGAAAACACTTTCCAATGGTAATATGAGGTATGAAACAAAAAAAACACACCTTAACATTGATGAAAAGGGGTCTGATGCCCCTATTCAACATCAATTTAAAAACAAACATTATTCCATGATGGTTTTTTAAAAATTTTATGAACCTATTCAAATATAGGAACATACTCCACCTTAAATTCATTCTTATCCACATTCTCATTGATGAAATTATATATTATATCAATATTTATTTAATGAGAATGTTGTATTTTGTTGTTGGCGAGGTTGATTTTACTATGATTATTAGAACCCAATAGCAGGGGAAACTTCACTCCAACAACTATGATTTTTAACTGAGTCTTCATATGCATAAGTAGGGTAGTGACTTGACAAGAAGTAACATGCTCATATTTAGTCATATTAAGCGTTATCGAGTTATCTTACTTTGTATGACAATTAATACAACTTTACCTTTGAAATATAACTCCTCATGATGTGGATCTTCTATTATCCATGTTTCCTTCCCAATAAACTTCTGAGTACCCAAAAAAACATTTTGAGGTGTCATACCTGATTCTGAATTTATTAATGTCTGTAATGTATCAAAGAATTATATTTCAAGAAATTAAATGTTATTCTCTTGGAGAACTCTGAAATATTTCACATAAGGTAATAACTTAAACAATGTCGGCTCTTGAGACAGGAAAATACAAAAATCATACAATGATCTTCTAAAACTATTTCTGATCAACTATCTTTCCTTTTCCATCTATATAAAAAATTTTCCCACTGAATTTTTTTTGTAAATAGGATTTTAGTATTCCATTGAGAACTTCATAAGATGTTACACGTCATCTTATTCTTGAGAAAAAAATTGTTTTTTTATATAAATTTTTGTTACCCGTGATATTATTTAATTTCCCCCAACATGGATATTTCAAAAAACATTTCATTTCATTAGAAAATAATTTAGAACACCTATCTTTATTCAAATAAAATATAATTTCATCAGCATAAACAATTATGATAAGGGAAAACTCTTGACTTTATTTTATGTAAAACAATTTATCAACTCTTCCTTTCATAAAACTAATCTTCTTTAAGAAATTACCCAATTTGGAATCCATGCCCTTATAGCTTGTTTCACTCCATACATTTCCTAATTCAATATTTATACATAACTTTCATCCTTCCCAATAACATATTTACATGTTTGTTCAATATAGAAATATTTACCAAGATCCCCATTTCAAAATTTAGACTTTACATCCATTTAAAAAAAATTAACTTTGATGTGAATCAATTATAAGAAAAACTCTTATTATTTATAACATGACCGCTAAAGAAACGTTTCATCAAAATAAACATCTTTATTTTTATATTCACCTTTTCATTCTACTTTTTCCGTATTTCTTATCACATCACCTTCTTCGTTTATATTGTTATAGAATCCACACTTTGTACCAACAACATATTTGTCAACTATAATAGGTAAAAATTTAAATTTATCATTATTTTCTATCTAATAAAACTCTTAATTCATGGAAAGAATCCATTTAGGATACTTAAAAGCTTTTTTCACATCATTTGGATCAACTTTTGAATACAAAAAAGTTAGTGTAAAATCATTTTTCTTCATCTTTGTTCATTTTGAAGATGATCACCAATAATATTCAAGGTTTTAAATTTATTTATTAGTATGAGATGAGATTGTAGAGATACTTTTCCATCAATGGGAATATATATGATTGATTATTCTTCTAGAGTAAGATTTTAATTAGTTGTACCATTATCATTATTGTTAACAACACTTTTTTTATCCTGGTCAACTTCCTTAGATGTATGAGTCTATATAACAATCACAATTTTTTCAATAACATTCACATCAATAGAAACATTAATTATTCATTTTTATTTATTGAAGCATATGTATCCTATTCCTTCCAGAGCATAGCCGTGAAATATAAAATCTCTACCACTCTGCTCAAACTTTTCATGGTTTCCACCTTTCTTCTTTGTAATTTATGGACTCTCAAAAACATTTATGTTCATAAAACACGGTTTTCAATCATAAATAATTTCATATAAAGTCATATGGGAATTTTTTCTGCCGAGAAATTGTTTTTGAATATATACAATAGCCCTCATGAATTGCCTCTAATAGGAATGAGAAATACTATGTTCAAGTAGCATTATTCTCTCAATTTCCATGAAATTTTATTTTTCATTTCAGCAAACCCATTTTTTTGGGGAGTGTATGAGAAAATATTCTCTTATGGAATTCCATGAATCTCAAGATAACTTTCAAATTAATCATTTTTATACTCACCACATTTGTCATTTCGTAACTTTTTCACTGAATAATCACAATCATCCTTAGCTTTCCACCTAATCCATTTAAACATTTTTAGATAATATGATTAATGATTCATATACATAACCCAACAAATGGGAGTAAAGTAATCCATGAAAGAGGTGAATTACCTTTCTCTATTATTTTTTCTTTTTGGCCCACAAGAGTCAGAATGAATAAGTTATAGGGGTAATTTTGAATAAATATAAACATTCTTATGAACTGTGTTTCTAATTTTTCCCTTCTGGAAAATAGTGCAACACCAATCTCTTATTCTTGGAAAATCAAAAATATATCAAACACAATCTCACATTGATAAATTTTTCATGTTTATTTTACTCATTTGTCCTTGAAGTTTGTGCCACAATTAATTCTATTCCACCATATTCATGTAACAAAAGTTTTGTATCACACCAACATGAAACAAATTTAATTTTGTATGTTGTAATATTATAACTATCTTTCCATATTCCTCACTTATAAAAAAACCATATTTTCTGAAAATAACTTTTTCCCACATAAAAATTTATTGAAACACTTATCAAGTTGTGTTTAATCCCATAAACATATAAATGTTTCTTGGATTTCAATTTTTATTCCTAATGTTGGTTGATCCAACAACTTTGTTTCCCAAGGATTCATTATTTCCAAAAGTAACAGTTCCTTTTTTAAATTACTTCCATTAATTAAAACAATTATATCTTCTTCCATATGATAAGAACACCCACTATCAATAATCCAAGGTTATTATCCTTTTGAAAAATTCATTGTTATTTCTATAAAAAGATACTTCTCTTTATTAATTTTCATATTCTGAGAATTGTTAAAAATCTTTTGTTGTTTTGGTAACAAAACAAGTCATCATTTTCCAAGGTTTCTAGGTTGTTCACATTTTTGAAAACTATTTTCCAAATATTGAAACCTATTTTCAAATTTCATACCAAACATTCCAAATTTCTTTCAAATAACCATCTCATACTTATACATTTGTGGAGATTGACTCCCCCTCAAACATTTCCTTCCATAACCTATGGAATATTACTAATCGTTTTTGTTGAATGAACTCATATTTTCCAAATTTATGAATCCACCACAATACCAGAATTATCCATAGAAATAATATTTTTCTATTAAACCTCCATAAAATCTAGAGTTGTAAATATTTTTCTTAGAAACATTAATGTATATCTTTTAAAAACAACCAACCATTCTTTTATCAATATGAAACACCTTTATTATCATCGTTTTCTTATCAGACTGATCAGAATAAGAATTAATAGTATCGTTAAATAATCAGATTGTTTAGAAACATTTTGGTACATAGTATTTTTACAATCCTCTAAATTCTACACTCTCTTAATCTTGGTCACGTAAATAACTTTTCCATGTTTTATCCTTTCAGAAAAAAAATCCAACTATATTTTCATAATTTGAAGGTAATTTTTTATCCTTTTCAAGATTCTCTTTAAGATAAATCTTACCAACATCAAAGATATAATTTTTGAAACATATAATGTTCTGTTCGTATTTGGAACGTTTTTGTTGACTAAGTTCTAAATCATATTCTTTTTTTCATCAATTCCACTTCTAAATATTCTTGAGGATTTGTTTTTTACTCGTGATATTTCTTCAAATCATCAATCTCTTTATCATCATAAAATTCACACCAGGATAATATTCGTGTTTATTTATTGAGGATATCCATTTTCATCTTCTTGATTTATTTTTCAATCCTTAAAATATTTCATAGAAATTAATTTATTTTTTATTTCAGATGATATTTTAATCGAGTTTCTTCTTCTTCAAAACCATTAATTCCTAATTATTTATTGCTAACTATTGAAATGAAGGTATTATCACCAACATAATCAACATATTTTTTGAATTCTCCATTATTATCTTCTTAATCATAATTATATATGAAACTACTTCTTTTGGATTTTAAGAACATTTTATACTTACCTATGGGAAAAAGATTTATATGTATCACCCTGTTTATTCTATGACCTCCATGACCTTCTTTAGTCTTAATCACTATCAACTTCATTTATTTTTCAAGGAAAACATTCCACAAAGTGTCGAACAAGTACACATTCAAAAAAATTCAATAGATGTTTTACTTGATATTAACTTATACGATGTCTCACATTTTTTGAGAAAAAAATGATAAAATGTCATCATTATTTTTACATAACATGTTTTTAGAATCAGAATCACCATTCTTGTCTTCAATAAGATCCTTCTTTGTCTTTTCTTTCTTTGCCTCCTTGAAATACATTTCTCTAGAAGCATTTTTTTCTTAGATTTCTCCCTTCTCATTTCATATGTTGTTTGAGGCCTGTAGGAATCATCCTAATATAAAATTTCAGGATCTCTTTCTTTCCATCATGAAAATATAGAATCATACATGTCCGGAATGATTCTTTTGGTCTTTAAAAAAATTATTGAATCTAATAACCTTTCACTAAAACTTCTGATTGTGCTGAAAATATTATTTACCCAAGTAATAAAGTCCCCAAAATATTCATAGTCACCAATTTTTTAAATCTTCATACTTCAACCTCTATATTTGTAATTTTTCATTATTCCCTTTGTATTTGCTTCATATATTTTTTTAAACATATACAATATACCTATAGTTGTGGAAAAACCCTTCACCCTAAGAAATTAACTTTCATAATGTGAGGATAGAAAAGAATTATTTGAATTTTCACCATTCTCATAATTCTATTTTTTAATATACATAAGAGGAACATTACAAAAAAAGGAGGAATCAATATGTTTTATCTTCAGTAACATCATACCTAATAGACATAAGATAAGTTTACAATCTATTTTATTGATATGACAGTTTTTACCATTGACTACTGGGATACCATTACTGTTCCAAAAATTTTATATTCCCTATAAACTAAACATCAAAACATTATAAAAAAATATGTGAATGGAATATTTATCTTTGATACCAATTGATGTTTCCCAGTTAAGATAATTATTCCATTGAGAGGGGGAAGGTGAGAATTAGTGATATAATTTTCCTTTAGGTTTCTTTACTATGAAATAACATTCCCCACTTATTAAATATTTTTTCCCTATTTAAATAAATTAAAAAACACATCCACATGAACATAACAATTTACAAGGTTCACTATTCAATATGAATAGCTACATTATTGGTATGGTTTGGAAATGATCCAATACTATACAATAAACTATAAATCAATCCTTTTGTGTGGAATACAATTAGTAAGATATGCCTTTTCACTCATGTATTACAACGAAAACAATTAAAAAGACCATGTGGTCCTTCTGGTAAAAAAATTTAATAAAATATTTCTTAACAAAACTTGTTACAACACTTCTTGACCAACATTCTCAAATTTGGTATTTCAAAATAATTATCCACTTTCATACCTAGAATATAGTAAGAAATGTTTTGAACATTTTTATAAAACATAGTTGGATTTCTATGTCCAATTTGTCTATTCTGAAAATATATTAATTTATAATAATACGGTTGAGACAATTCAGAACACTTACTTCCTCAATTAGGAATACTTAGCTAATATGATTTCCCCAATTTGATTATCCAGCCCAATATGATAATCATCTTTATAAAATCTTTTCTCTTCCACTTTGTTTCTTTAATAAAATATACATCTTCAAGAAAGAAAATATAGAGACCTCTTCTTCTCTATAAAACTATTCTTTCTCTATTCTTCATTATGAATAGTACATATATAAAAAATTACCATGTATGTTCCCATATATACATTCACTATAAAATTTTTTGGATATGATTCGTGAAAATTTTCTTGCTCAACTAAATAACCTGAATCATACATATTTTTTGGTGAATATTTAATTTTTCAATGCTTCTTAGTACTTCTGAAATATTCTAAAAACATGAGATCTACTTCATACTTCCTTTACAAGCATCAATCCGATTCATATTTTTGTAGTATGAATCCATCAATATGATGCTCCTTATCAACTTCATATAAAGATAAATATACACCATTTAGATTTCCCAATAATATTTCTTAAATATGTTTCTCTATACCAAATAATGAAGATTGACATCTTCTTTTAACGTTAGGCTCCACCATTCCATCACTTTTCAATATCCTTCAAACTCTTAACAAATGTATTAATCCAATTATAATTTTTAATATGATCTATATCATTACAATGATGGAAAATGTAAAATAATAAATTATTATTCATCTTATCTCTTGACCCACTTGAATGATATAAAAATTAATTCAACGAATTTTAAATGTATTAATAAATAGTTGATAATGATCTGAAATTCATCTTTATATTAGTTTCCACATACTTTTTTTCTTATTTCCATTCATCAGTCCAAAACAATTTATCCTCCGATGATGATGATGGAATACAGAGTCCATAGACATATATCAGATGCTTCGACTTATAAACTTATTTCTCTTATAAATATGATACTCATCAACTTCTTTCTTCGAGGATTAAACCATATTGGATTTTGGTCTGAATGAAAACTAGAATCTACAATACAATCATCCTCCTCATACTTTAAAAAAATATTTATAGGATAATATTATTATGATGATATTTAGACAAAAAACATTAAAATTCATAAAATTTCTTATTTCACATACTTCTACTTGTATCATTAATTTCTTCATGACCCGAATTACATTGATGATCTGATTCAGCATCATATGACTTACCAAGTAAAGGATTGATAATTTCCTATGAACATATTTCTTTCAATCTAAGCCTAAATATGTTTGACAAGATCTTTTATCTTGATTTATTTTTATCAATATTCTATCATAATTTTTACTGAATACATATGATTTATATAAACTCCATGATCGTAAAAGCATAGTCATACTCATATCGTTTTCATTGATACTCATATTTTTACCCATTATAATAAAATCTATCATTCTATATTCCAGGTGAGTATGATTATCCTTTTCTTCAAGATATCTTCTATAGAATATAATGGACCATTACATGCATCGTGAGACTTATTTCTTGAATAAGATCATCAGTCTGATTTTCACCAAAATAGAATGTGTGGGATTTCCTTTCTTCATTGATATTTTCTTGATAAAAAATACAATACCTAAAATCAATCATAATACTTATCATCATGGTCCTAAGAAGATAAAAATACATACAATCACCAGAAGATACACCATCCAAAAATTTATGAATAGTGTAACATTGAAATGGGACTTCCTCTTACTATAAGTTACTCCATGATAATAGTGTTCAATAATATTGGAATAAGTAGCTCTGCCGAATGAGCATATAGAGTAAAAAATTATACACACACACAAACAGAACTCACAAATGAAAACTAATAGTAAATAGGACTCTAAAAATTTTACACGGAGAAGACATTAAGTATTACATCTATGTGGAAAAATATTTCCCCTAAATTACATTCTATATTATAAGAATTAAATTCTTTTATAGTTAGTAATTACAAGTTATCAGTCAATATCATTACACTACATGTACAAGTTTTCATAGTCATTTATAGTGGGTAATTTCCAATAATCTAATTCAAACGACTTCCAATATTCATGGAATTTAGTCCAATGATCCTAAAAACATATATTTACATAAAAAATACACTTGACCACAACAATTTTTTAAATTTTCAATATAATTCTAATATTTCACTGAATGACTTTCACAAATCAGTCCTTTTATTGTATGATCAGTCGAGGAATGAATCGCATATAACACCACAATTGATCCACAATGCATACTTTGACATTCATTTACCACCTTATTGACCATTTACTACCACCACCATTGGATACCAAAATTTTGGATGCATTCCTTCGTAGAAGTATTTCTGCTTTTTTCATCCTCAACTGGAAAAACTAAAATCCAATTCTTCTCCTTCTGGTCATTTCATCAGAATATCATCCGTAGTTTACATTCCCAACACTATCAACCATGTAAAATTTTTGAGAACCCACATGTTCTTCACATATTAGTTCATATGATCTGTGTGTAATGCATAGAGATGTAATTGTAGGGTACTTTTGCATTTTTTAGCATTATAATACTTATTATAAAATTTATTACTATGATTTTCAGTATCATAAGAAATGTAACTCTCTCATATGTGAATATACTAACCATGGAATATGGTGATGGTATATGTGCCACTATATACAACCATCTTATATTATTCTAAGAGAACAAATTTAAGAGAAATACATCTATATATGATTACCGTATATTACTTGGTAAACAAGTTGCTATATTTATCCTTCATATACTATTCAATGTGATCATGCTTAAGAAGAAGAAAATTATCAAAAACCTTCCCTCACATATAGTTATAGTATATGTGCTTCCATATTCAGCTAGATAGTATCCATCCTAGTGTATATGTTTCCAAAAATTTGTATTGATTGATACATGTAATTAAATCAAGTTTCCTTGAGTTATGAATTACTTTCTCTTCTTCATTATCAAGCCTTTTTTCTCCAAAACTTATTATTTTATCTGGGTAATATTGAGACTAATAGGTAATGTTTTGTTTGGTGTAGAGAACAATATTTTACAAAATGGATACTATTATGTTGTTGAATTTTTTGGTTAATAACTTGAAGAAGATTCTAGTGACCATGAGAAAGAAATGATGAGGATGTCATTAAATAAAGAAATAAGAACATGTATGGTTGGTCATATGATTGTGATGAAGTTTCCAGGATGAAGTGAGCACATGAATAAATGTGGACATCCTTGGTACGTGAAGTGACCATGAGAAAGTTCCCATTATTAGGTGACTACCAGAAGAAATGTTGACTTGAATAGTCAGTTAGGTGACAATGAGGTGGTGACCATGTATGTGTAGCAGAATAGAGAAATGCGGAAAAACATTTTTGGTCAAGTTACCCTGATAAAGAGACAACAGGTAAGTAACCAAATCATGAAATGTGAAAAAACATTGTAGGTTAAGTGATAATGAAGAAGTGACTATGAGAAAGTATTTGCACGATCATGCACATTGAGAAAATAGTTGAATAAGAACGTTGATTCAAAATAGATGATCCAATGTGAAGCATTATTCATGTGTTTAAGTATCATGACTAAATTTATCATGATATTTTAAAAGTGTTCATGAGTGATGTTTGAAAAAAGAACCATGTTGCTGATTGCTACATATGTATTTGTATAAGGAACCATATTTTCGAATACTATATAGGCGGTCTAAGAAGAAATCACATAGAGGATATATGTATCAAAATTCTCACAGGTATGATAAATTTATCTTAATATTTCCCCAAGTCCAAATGATAATGTATCCATTTTCATTAAAATAGTCAAATGAGATACATAGGCAAATTCTTCACAAAAGTGTTCTATACTAAATATGAAATATAAAATATTTAATATTTAAAGTGGTTAGTATTTTATAAGATGAACTCCATGATTGAATCTGGAATAATTATGTCCCTTTATAATAAACAAATAAATTCATATGTTTTGGATTAATGATATTGAAATTGATGATCGAAGAAGAATAAATAATTCGTGTTGTTTCTGCATGACCCAATGTAGTTACGAATACTTATGGAACCATATCTAAGGGATGATATTATTGATACCAGATCTGATGTTTCTAGAAATCTGAATTCAAAAATATTTACAAGATATCAAAAGTATTTATATAAATAAGAAAGATAAAATCTTAACCAACAAGGCTAAATTTATGATCATCTGAATTCTATTGATTGGAGTCAATTTTGTTGTGTGTGATGAAGGAGAGAGAGAGGGATTGGTGAAATATCAAGGGTTATATGTAGTGTTTTATATGTAAATCGATGTAAATTACTTCTTATGAAAGATGAGAAGAATGATAATAAGATCCCATAGCATTAGAAAAAAAGATTGCATTCTATTAGAGGAAGTTGAATGTAATATCTCTTATAAATTGAATTATTATTTTACTATGGGAGGCTCTCGATGTGAGAGATAAAAAGTAGTAGGGAGTCTTGTAAGAAATTTTTAAGGACATACCAACTCAGAGTGGTTCAAAAATATTTTTTAGTGGATTATATGATCATGGGTTTTACCATATCATTCCAATAACTAGCTACTCACATTGAGTAGAGAACCTTGTAAATTAAATATGGTCTCTATGTGTGTTCCGGTATTCAGATTAAATAACACACTCTAACAAGAGGATAAGGTTGATTAATAGGATATAAATAATAAAATAGTTGAATCAATTATTCCCCCCCCCCACTCTCATCGATATTTGACCCTATATTCCCATAAGTGATATCAGATCCATCTTCCCTTCATTGGTGTTTTACTATTGAATGAAAAATAATTTTTTTATTGGGTTCCTCAAGATACAAGGACGAAAGCAAGAAATAAAAGGTCATGAATCATGGGGGCCTGAAATAGTGAAGGCCTAAAGAGTCCAAACACAACAGATTCACTACATACATTGGGTGAGACCCAGTGCTCAAGAAACATGAAAATAGTTCATTTAGAGTTACAATGGAAGCCAGGAGGTCCGCCACGATGTTTCCTTCGCTACATGTATGAGAGAAAACCGTGTGGTTGTTCAATAACTCTTTACATATTTGAATGATATATTCAATAGACCATGGTGTAGACATGCGACTAATAAGCGCATTAATGATGTCCATCGAATCAGTTTCCACTACCGCGAGCTGGATATTCTTATGATTACACCAATTAGGCCCAATGAAAACGGCATTCACCTCCACTTGAATGGAATTTCTAGATCCAAAGTGATCAAAAAACACCATAACCACAGAGCCTCTTGCATTCTGGATCACCCCTATACCCTTTATCTGACATGAAATTCATGAGACATTAGTCTTCATTTTAATCCCCTCAGAATGTGGTGCCACCACACCCACCTGCCCGGCCAGTTGTTGGGGACACCGAGTGCATAAGTTCTCGGGATCAGTTGACAAATGGAGGGGTTTGTACCAAATTTCTTGAATAGTCAGGATAGATCAATGAGAGTGATGTTGGTCTTGATCACAAGACCCTTTCGTGTACTTGCATATCCATGATGACGTGCCCCATTCTGCTCTCTCCATATACACCGACATCTAGCTACAAGTATAATGGAATGTGCAGTTCTCTCCAGACCATTATTTTTGGCACCTTGGAACCGTCGGCTGAAGAAGTCAGTACCCAAATCCCCCTATAGAGACCAACCCATAAAACTACCAAAAGCCAGCCACACCATTTTAATTTTCAATATCTAAAGTCACTATGCTTTTTCTATTATCCATTATGGATAATTTAATAATAGAAAATAGAAAGGGGATTCTCTTTTTTGATTGTATGGTTTTTCCTATATGGATGGAGAACATGTTGTTTTATCTGTTTTACATCAATAAAAATGTTCTAGAAGTGACAACTAATGGATTTTTCTCTATTCTAATGATGCTACCACTATAGTGGCCTATAATAAGAACTTAAAATATGATATCTGTGATGAGAATTTAACAAAATAATCTCTTTATAAAGATAAATAAATAAAATTTATGGTGCTCAAAACTACTAGACATATCTTGGATAGAGTCCAAAAATTATATTATGTAAAGACCAAGGTGAATAAGACTATGTTACAGTTATGGAGACTTAAATATGAATATATTTTATTGATTTATAATGATAGTGATTATAATATCTTTATAAGATCCAATGCATTTTTGGGTACCATCATAGGATTTGATGATAATTTGGAAGATTCTTTTGTTATTAAAAATATTTTCCACATATTACTAGATAAATTTGTTACTAAATTCTTTACTCTGTAATAAATGATTGAAAATGATATTTATCTTGATTACATACACAACAATCTAATTTCTTATGAAATGGGAAATATGATGTTGTGAAGAAAAACGTTATGATAAAAAATAAATTCCTATTAATGTCTCCAAATATAAAAGATAAAAGAATATTTTTTTTGAGGATGATGAAGTTTTTTTATGAAAATAAATACTCAAATACATATGAAAAATTATATTAGATGGTGTATTCCATCTTGATAAATGACAATACAGGAAGAGGATTGTTTAAAGGTAATCTACCAGTTAAATTATTTAATTGGGGGGTTGTTAGATATTTTGTAGAAAAATTTCTTAAACTAAAAGAATATGAGGATGATGAATAACAAGAAAAAAGGTTAAAAAAATAACATTATAAAGAAATTAATCACTAAAAAATTTATTTTCTAAAATAAAGAACAAGAATTTCTCCGAATACAGAAAGAGAAATTTTATATCGAATATTAATAAATTAAAATTATAAATGTTGTTGAAGAGGTTGATACTGAAATTAATACTGGTGAGAAGATTATTATTTCTATATTTAATGATTAATACTTTAATAGTGATGAAATTGGTAACTCTATAATTGAATATGAAGAATCATAAACAGAGTCTATATTAAAGAGAGAATTGAGATATTGTATTTCAAAAATTTCAAAACATGAAAAAAAGAAAAATTATTTTTAACAAATATTTTCAATCTACATTAATTATATGAACATCCAATTAGGAATAAAAATCTATTCATTCAATGTATATAGAAAATATTTTGAAATTTTATTACATGGAGAGGACCCCAGGAATCAAGATAAAATAGGACATTAATGAATTTGCAATGATTTGTGAGCTTAATTAACAAAAACTTTCAATATAGTGTAAGAACTAAATCGTTCAAAAATTATATTTTGGACTTATATTCAATAAGTTGTAGAATTTTCAAAGAATAATAAATCCAGAGAATTCAAGTTTGTGGTTAAATCTATTGAGTCTCAAATATATGGAAATTATGGTATTTTTTACATTTATCGAATAATTACTACACTAGGATACTCTAAATGGGTTGAAAATAAGTCAATTGTCAAGACATAAACATCATTATTTCTTCCAAAAAATGGTTCACATGTTGAATTCAATATTATTGATCAAAATAATATAGAGACATAGAGATATTATTTTGTACAACGTCTTATGTTCAAAGGTAGATCTACCATTTATGGGTATTCTTAGTTCTATGGAGGCTTCAAAAGTATATCAATAATATTTCGATTTAATTTCCATTATTATAAGGATTTTATAAAATTTGGGATAAATAATTTGAGAGGGATTTATCCCACTCTATGAATAAAACTTCATAAAAAAAACTAGAAAATCTGATTTATAGGATAAAAAATAGAATCTAGGTGTTAGATAAAGTATGTGAAAGATTATATCTACCAATTCATAATAAAAATAATGTATCTTTTTTATTATATTGATTTAGGCTTAATATACATATATATTTCAACATTTAGATCAATATTTATCACATTAAAAAATTTATTTCGTGTTGACCATAATAGATTAGTGTCTCTGAAAACATGGAATCAAAATCTTCTAACCTGGTGAAATATCTTAAATATATATTTTAAAAATCTTACCCTTTATTATTCCAACATAAAACATTTCCTCGTAAACTAGGTAAAGAATGAAAATCAAGTATAGTTGCTCAATAATTGTAAATAAGGGAGATATATAAGAATAACATGAGTATAAGGTTATAAAACATGACCTTAATGATATAAGATCATACCCTGCATATCAAAGATCATAAACAAGATTCATTGCATAAATATTTGTAGTTCATAAGACATTAATATTTTGGGTGATAAATTACCAAAAATAAATCATGAATCATTATCTCATGTCATATATGTGTGGAAAAATAAATATATAAAACCTTTTGAGGTATAAATTTTTACTACCAAGACCATCAACATAGTGGGCCAGGACACACCTTTCCCCCTTTTTTGGATCAGGTTATGCATGATTCCCATAGTGTATCAGGACACACTTGTTGCCCATAGTGTATCATGACACACCTATTTCCCATTTTGGATCAGGACACTCATGTTACCCATTTTGGATCATGACACTCATGTTACCCATTTTGGATTAGTGCACACCTATTTCTAATTTTGGATTAGGAAACAAATATTGCCCATTTTATGGATCAACCTTGTCAACATGTTTCTAATAATTTTCTCATAAAATATAAATCTATTCCTAATGTATTTAAGGGATATATAGGTCCTACCCGTCACATAAAAAATTATAAATACATGTTCCACAAGATACTAAATATTTTAACATATCATGCCCCATAAAAAGAGATGGTTTCAAAAATATCATTTACTAACACTTGCAATGAAATGTGTACCATAAATAATCCCTAATATCTTGACCTATAGAAAATATATAGGTCACCTAATAATTTCATCAATGCATAACCTAAGAATAGATGTGGGTATGAAAAGAAAATAAAATACAGGAGAGAAACCGGTGTCATAAAAATAATTACATCAAAATGTAAACCATTAAAGAATGAATAATAATGGAATTCATGGATAATATACCCATTAAATCCTAACCTATAAGAATTTCGTTATCTTAGATGAATAAATATATTTGAAGGATCACATAGAACATTTATTAAGAAAATAGCTTTCATTTGAAGATCCCTTTCATAAAACCATTTCAAAAATATTTTTCTTATAATTAAATATTCTAAACAAAATTTAAAACTATTCATGAGTAAAATATCATTTCCAATTTGAAAATATCTTTTTAAAACATTATACATTTTTAGATACTTTTAATTTGAAAATAGATTTGAAAATTTATAAAGGAAGGTTTGGAAACCATTTTAAAATTTTTAAAAACAAAAAATTTCATTAAAATAATTTTATTAGAAAATAATATTAAGATATTATTTAAAAATATTTTTGATAACTTTTTTAAAAAATATGGTTTTCAAATAAAATGGATTTTGAGTGAAGATAAATAATGTATGATTTTCATAAAATATTTTATTAATTATTATAACTAACAAAGAGTGGAAAAATGGTATCAATTAATGAATATATCATTAATAACCATATGTTAAGAAAATTAATGATGTTTTTTAAGATATGGATTATAATATTTCATTAATTGAAGCATAATCATAGACAATCTCAATAAATGATGGGATTGTAACAACAAACTATTACCACTTTGGTAACATTGAATCATAAAACAATGGAAAGAATAAAACTACATAAAGGTTAAAATATAAGTAAAATAAGGATATTCATGATATAACATGTTAAAGGGAAGTATATACACCTCATAGAAAAATATAGTGGAAGAACATGGCATGTGTCTCAAACAAGGTAAATTGAGACAAAATTACTTTACCGATTTTGTAAATTTTGAACCGTACACTGCATGAAATAAAGATCATAAAAGGCATATGTAATTAAAAATAAATTTAATTATATGAAATATTTAATAAATTTTTTGGCATTATATACACCACACACAAAAATAAGCGGTGAATAGATCATAAGTCTCATCGAAATAAAACAGAGATGAGAAAACCCTTACATTAAGTCTTGAAAAACTATGTACACGTTAGAACCAAAAATATAAAAAATATAAGTTCATTATAAATATACCATAGAACCGTATTATTATATCTAATAACATATATTATTTTTTTATTAATTTATATTACACATTGTTTAACAATTCCTTGTTAATTATGCATTTTGGGTAATATCTGCTTGATTTTTCGTATACGTTTTGACTTATTAGTGTTGATCCTCTAACATAAATCATGATTTACTTATTACTATAATGTAAAAAACTATATAAATACCACATATATTTATGATAAATATATTTATAATAATCTATAAAACAAATAAATTTGAAATGGAATACACTATTCATGAAGACGGTAAATCGTACGTACACATAGACGATGTTTCTGTATTATTGTCGTATTGAATGAAAGAAATTAAATGATATATATATATATATCATTATGGAAGAAGTATTATGTCATATATATCATATAATTTCAGTAAACTCATTCTTAATACGTTCTATGTAATGTGTGAATGACTAACATCGCTTAGGGGGGGGGGGGCGAAAGTTCACACATCCACAAAAGAAGTTATCATATCTAAAAAAATGGAAAGCATAACGATATGATTTACATAAAAATTAAATAAGTATAAAAAAAATTTATATATCATATATATCATATATATAAAAATTTCCATCATAATTCTCACCCATTAGAGGTTGCAAAGGAAAAAAATGAACAACATCATTTCGCGTGGTGGTAGTCTGTCGTGTACACGAATTGTAAGTTTATTACCCATTAGATGAAAGCGTGTGTACATGTTGGAATGAAAAATAGAATAAAAACAAATAGGAATATTTATTATACAATGGTTATTATATAATCATGAAATAAAAAAATTTAAGAGGTGGAGAATGAAAATAAAACAGCAGATATTGGGGAAGGATGTTACCTCTTCTTTGGATACTCCTATTAGTTTTCACAAAATGGAATCCTTGATTGGATTTATGCCTAATGTGGAGGCTGTAGGATGATTATATGGATTTTGGGAATTTATTTGGGAATATTGTTTCCTAGAAAAAGGGCTTTAGAGTTGTATATTATTTAGAGGGGTGAGTGATTTTTTATAGTGGAGGAGGATTTAAATGATTGTAATTTCATTAGAAGGGAATTATACCCACATTTCCCCCTCTAAAGTGGATCCAATAATGTAATTAATAAATTAAATTTTATTATACGGTATAAATATGACAATAAAATGGCTTTTGTACATGTGTCAAGGTTATTTTTCCCCTATCATTATGGTTTAGTCATTTTTTAATCTAAATTTTCTCTTAATCGCTTCGTTAATTTTAATCACTTTCACTATTTTTTAGGAATAATTGACTTAAAGTTATTAGAAATTATAAATTGTGATTATTTGAAAATATCAAATTAATTTTTCCATTTTCTAAAAACATAAGGAACCAAAATTAATTTAAAATTAATCCTGCAGACATGATGAGACCATAGGGTTTTAATGTAAAAATGTCCAAAAATTTGAAATGATTTTATATTCAATTTCAATAGAAAATTGGTTCCAATGAACTAAATTGGATTAAATGTTTTATATTTGATATAATTAAACATTAATAAGAAATTAATATAAAATTTAACTATATCTATAAATTAGATGAAAGAGTTGATTTGAATAAAATATAAGTATTTTTATTATTCATCAAAAAATGAAACTTCGTAGAAAAATACAAAATATTCACCAAGATTGAATTTTTATATTATTATCTTCAAAATTAAATTTTAATTTTTCAGTTAAAAATTATCAAATTTTCCAAATATAAATTTAAAATGGGTTCTCTATTAGAATAAAATAAACTTATTATTTTGAAATATACATCTTTTTATTTGTAAAATAGGATTTATTCTTTTATTAGACCTATCAAATCTATTGTATGTGTATAAAAATATTTATATAATATAAAATATTAAAATTTTAATTAATACATTCATCAAAATATATTTGTTTAATTTATTGAGATAAAATTGTGTTTGTATATAGAGAAATAGTTTTCATTGAAAAGTTATTTCTATATTTTAAAATAGTTCTTACATTAATTTCTTACTAATTTCTATCCAAAGGATTCATTTTATATAAATGTGTAAATATTATTATAAAAATTTTAGTTAATATTATTCAAATGATCTATTTTAAATACTATGTGGTAGCTATAAAAAATATTTTAATAATAATAATAATTGAATATTGTACCAAACATAGTTTTTTTGTACCTCAAGCTAATCTAAGTGTCATTTTTAGGGAAATATTATCTTGATTTTGTGTATAATGAAATCCAAACATAGTTATTTACAATAACAAAAACTATATTCAATCTTGTGTGAAAAGAATAATTTTCAATAATATTAAATTCATTCAAAAGAAAATAAAAAAATATCATTATCTCACATTCTAAACCTCTTAAAATGAATTTATCCCTTAATATTTTTCTAGTTAACCATATTTTTAATATTATAATGATCCTTTTTTATAAACTTACATCTAAAAATAAATACAGAAATATTCTTTTAAAAGGGAAGGTTATAAACATAACAGTTACCCAAAAAAACTCATAACTAGGTTTTCACATAATAGAACATAGGTTGAAAGTGAAAACCTAGACATGGAATTAAAGTGTAAATAATTATATATATTGATAAAGATCACTGATCAAAATATATAGGGTGATCCATAGTAGGTTAAAAACAAAAAAAAACCAAAAACTAAAGAAGTGTGAAAGAGGTCATTAATATCATAAAAAATGATGAAAATAATAAAACATTTTATTTCAAGACCCTTTTTCATAAAGTTTAAGAATATTAATAGGAAGATATAAAAACATGATTTTAGGACAGCCTCACTCTTCATTGTTCCTTGAAAAATCTTCACTTCATCTCTTAATCCATGAAATAAATGTGAATTTTAAATTCTTGAAGTATAATCAGATCATGAGGTAGAATGATAAGTCATTCCATATTCTTTTAGATATAAAAAAAATTACAAGGGTTATCACAATTTATCAAATATTAATAAATCCTGATATGGAGATATAATATATGAATTGTTAAAACCTCATTGGTTTTTTAACTTAATCCATTTTAATAATGGTTGACTTTATAACCCTTCCAAAAGAATATAGTCCAAAACATTAGATATAAGGTCACTAAATTTATAAAAAACAACTTATCATTGATCCCCCATATATCATAAAGTGTATCTTATTTGTCACATACCAAACATATAAATATGTTCATCATGTACTCTATTGGAAATGGTAATAACTTAAATTACCATAAATACTTTCTGAAAAAAAAATTCATCCTTATTCTAAATATTAATTGATATATTAATTAAATACAAAAATGTTTTAAGATTAATCAATGAGACCAGAATATATTTTTTCAAAAAATAATTTTTCAGTTCTCTAGTGAAAAATATTATGAAATTTACTTTATACATATCACCATTATCTTTATCCATACTAAATGTCCTTTTTTATCCTTGGGAACATGTTACAGGTTACCATTCATTAATGTAACCTTTCCATTAACTTACATTTCTATGTCATCTATATCATTTTACATATTGTTGAAAATGATTAAAAAAGCTCTTCAAAAAATACTTATATACTTCATGATTTATATAACATAATCTTTGAATTTAAAAAAACATATACTTGAATCATAAAACATTCTTCTTAAAAAATTGCTCATGATTCATCATATTATTCCTTAATACACCTTTTGTAGAATATGAAATATGAATAATTTCTTAAGGTTCTTCTAACTCGTTTTAATCATGCATCATATGTTTAATGAAAAAAATACTAATAGAATATCCAATACCTTTCACATGTCATTTTCGGACTCTTTATCTTTAGTAGTATATCCAATACTCATACCACCACCAGGATTCCATTCATAATATTTCCACACAGAACATTGATTTTCATAATTCCCATACTTTCCAAATATGAAACATTCAATGTTAACCATGTTTCTTATAGATGAAATTATGGACTATGACTAGAAATGAGAGTTTCAGAAACAATTATCAAAGTATAAAACACATAATCATGAAAATTTACTTATAGGTTTCCTAAATCATGACACCTAATTTTAAATCTATGACACCATAGGATAATCATAGGACACAACCCATGTAATATGTGTAGAAATATTCCTATGTATCTCCCAAATGTGTTATTATACTTGTTTATGAATTTTGATTAAACACTTCATTAGATACCAAATACAAGGACCCATAGTCAATATAGATAGAAATTACATCATTTTAGATGAACATTCATCACAATAAAAACATATGCCTGAGGACCATAATAGTTTAGTATCATTGGGAACTCCAAAAAGTAATATTCTAGTATGTTGAAAGATCTTCAACATCTCCCTTAAATAACTTCCCCTTTATTAATCCTACATAAAACCTTTCTTCATAAATTGGGAAAAAGAAACAAAATGAAGGGGTGAGATTAGATGCACAACAAGGGTATATAATAAAGATATGTAAGAATACCATGACTATAATGGTATGATAACATTATATTAATGTCATAATATAATAACATGCATATAAAATATCATAATCATGATTCATAGAATGAATATTATTAGTTTATATGACATGACTCATAATGGTGAAAAGTCATCATAAATTAATCATGAATAATAAGCTCATGCCATAAAAATGTGGCACCAATATAACATTATAAAACAATTTCATGTTACAAGGATAACATCCAAGACTGTAAACATAGTGTATTAGGACATGTCTATTTCTCCTTTTTATATTAGGACACAACTTTTTCCTATAGTGGATCAAAAAACACATGTTTCTGATAGTGGAGTAAGACACGCCCATTTCCCATTTTTAATCTGGGCAGTCATGTTTCCTATTTTGGATTAGGACACACCTATTTCCAATTTTTGATTAAGACAAACCGATTTCCCTTTTTTTAGATGAATACCATTGATTTTTATCCCATAATTATCTTATAAGATAAAAATCTTTAGTCAATGAAATGCAGGGATATATAGGTCCCACCTATCACATAATATAATCATACATACATGTTCCACAAGATAATATAACTTTCATCAAATCATGGCCCTTAAAAAGGGAATGGTTTTAAAACATCATATCATAACCCCTAAAATAAAATGAACATTATAAATTTTTCATCATATAATTACCTATGAGAAAGAGATAGTTCTTATAAAAATTTCATCAATGAAAAACTCAAGAAGATAAGTGGGTTTCAAAAGAATATAACCAATGGAAGTTAAATGAGGGTCACAATCATTATTAAATAAAAATTTAAACCATTAAATAGAGAATATTAATGGTATTCATGGATTATATCCCCAGTAAATAAAAAACTATAACAAATTATGTAATCTTAAATAGAAAACTATTTGGAAGGATTGCATGGAACATTTCTTTAAAAAATATTCTTTCATTGAAAATACCTTCTATAAAACCATTTCAATTTTTATTATTACAATAAAAGACGTTAAATTTCTTTTAAAATATATATTGAGTAAAAATATATTTTCTTCTTTGAACAACACAATTTAGAACATAAACTATTTTGAAAACCTTTTTGTTTGAAATTAGATTTTAAAGCATATAAAGGATTCTTTGAAACCCATTTGAAAACTATAATACAAAAAAAATAATTGAAATAATTTTCCTTGAAAATTATCTTAATATGTCATTAAAAAAATTTAAAACATTTTTTTGAAAACACATTTTTCGAATAAAACAGATTTCCAACCGAAGAGAAATAATGACTTATTTTCATAAAGAATTTTATTAAATATCATAAGTAACAAAGAGTAAAAAAATGTTATCAAAACTTTAATATATAATTAATAACAAAAGGATAAGAAAATTTATAATAGTTCTTGATTTATATATAATAATATTTCAACAATGAAATCATAATCATTGACAATCTAGATAAAAAATTAGATTGTAGCCACAACCAGTCCCCACATTAGTAATATTGAATCATGATAAAATGGAAATAAGAAAATTAAATGAATCATAAAACATGATTAAAATTCTTATATTCATTATTTAACAAGAAAAATGGAAGTATATAAACCTCATAGAAAAATATAGGTGCATAACATGGCATGTGTAATAATTATGGAAAATTTGGAAATAATTACTTTACAGATTTTGTATGTTTTGAACAGTAAAACAGATGAAATAAATTCCATCAAAGAGACATGTTATTACCCATAAATTTATGTTTAATAATAAAAGAATTTATTCTGGTGCAGTATATACACCACAAAAAATATTTTCTGAATAAATCACAAGCCTCATAGAAATAAAAGTGAAGCGAGAAAACCATCACCTTAAGTCTTCACTTTTTCATATATGTTAAAACCTATTGTATCATATATATAAGTTTTTCATGCATGTTAATAATATCCATTTTATTATATCTAACACTATATATATTTTTATTACATTATATTACCCATTTAAAAAGAATTCCATGTTAATGTTATATTTCAGGTAATAACCGCTTTGTTTTTTCTTATAGATTTGGGCCTTTTATTCTAGATCCCCTTACTTCAATCATGATTTACATATTTAAATAATTTAAAAAATATATAAAAATATAACATAAATTAATTATATATTTATTTATAATGTTCTATGAAATATAGAAATAGGAAATAGAATACACTGTTCATAGAGATAGTATCCCGTACATACACATGAACATTATTTCCATTTTATTATCATATTGAAAGAATGGAAGTAAATGAAATATATTTAAATATTATTAATATTATTAATTTATCATTATTATGTCTTATATATTATATAATTTCACTAAATTAATCCTTAATACATTCCATGTAATTTTTGATGGAATCACATCACTTTGAGGAAGCGGTAGTCCACACGTCCACAAACAAAGTTATTGTATTTAAACAGAATAGAAATCCAGATGTTATGTTTTAAATTATAATTAAAGAAGAATAAAGACAACATAAATAACATATATATCTTATAAAACCATATTTTCCTTTATAATTCCTAGTCATGAGAGGAGGTATTGGAAAACCAACAACATCGTTTCACAAGGCGGTTGTCTACCGTACACATAAACGATAAGTTCATTACCCATTATATTTAATTGTGTGCGAGTTTAGGTAAAACTCTTATAATTAAAAAATATAATAATATTTAATATATTTAGGTTATTATATAATAATTTTTCTTACAAAAAAGGGTTTGTCATTGAATGAAAACAAAGAAAAAGAGTTTGTGGAAGGATGTAATCTAATATTTCGATAACTCCTCTTGGCTTTCACCAAGAATATTAACATATTTAATTTATGAAAAAATGAATCCTTATTTTACTACTTGAGTTAATTTTGAGGATATTTGGGAATATATTTCCGGATTTAATGTGATTGATTAATGTGAGTAAGTGGGAGGGGTGACTGCTTTTTTATAGTGGAGGAGGTGTGGTATTCTTATAAATTTATGAAAAGTGTATTCAACCAAGTTTTTGAATTTTAAATTGGATCAAATAATTGTAAAAATAAGACCCACGAAAGTTTATTGTTGAAATAATAATAGAAAATTCATTTTGAATAAATTTCTGGGTTAATTTGTGCCTTAAGTTTATGGTTTAGGGTTTTGTTAAGTATGTTTTTCTCTTAATTCGTGTAATTAGTTTTAAACACTTTCCCTAAAATTTTTTGTAAACATAAATTACCATAATTAGACATTAGAAATTATTATCATTAAAAATATTGAATCAATTTTCCTAAATTCTTATAATATAACTAGAAGAAATTAATTTAGAATATATCATGTAGACATGATGAGAAGTTGAGTTTTAAATTGAAAAGGTCATAAAGCATGAAATGTTTTTATATCTAATTTCAATGTGAAATTGGTTCCAATGACACACATGGGATTATTTGTATTATTATTTATCTATTTATAATTTGAAATCAAATTAATATAAAATTTAACTATATAAATAAATTAGATTAAAAAGCAGTCTTGAATTAAAATTTATTATTTTAAACAATTCATAAAAAATGAGACTTCCCAGAAAAATACCAAAAATTATGCATAATTAAATATTGATATTTTTATTTAAAAATATATTTTTTTGATTAAAATTTATAAATTTTAAAAAAATTATATTCAAACTAGGTTCACCATTAAATAGTGGGAAAATTACCTTTAAAAAGTGTTTCACTCATAAAATTAAATTAAATTTTATCTCATTCCTATCAAACTATTATATGAGTATCAAAATATTGATTGAATATATAATATAAAAATTCTATTTAAAACATTCATCAAAATTGGTTTGTTTAAGTTATAGAGATATAATACTGTTTGTACATAAAGAAATAGTTTTATTTGGAATGTTTATTGATTTATTTTAGAATAGTTCTTACATTAATTTCTATCTAATTAATAACAAAAGGATTAAATTTATATATATGTCAATATAATATTTTAACAGTTTTTTAATATTATCGTTAACTTCCATTACAATGCTTGGTGGTTTCTGTAATAATATTTTAATAGTATTATTAATAGTATAATATAGTTTACTTAAACTCATCCTTGGATGTAATTAAATCTATTGATGGGGCTCAATATTTTTTATAAAAAAAGAAAAACATAGTGATGTCTATCCCATAATCTAATATAAGTGATTATTTTAATGCAATATTAACTTGGTGCTTTGTATAATAGAATCCAAACATAGTGCTTTCATATAACAAAATCTATATTCAGTGTTGTGAGAAATTAAAGAATATTTAAAAATTTATATTAATTAATTGAAAAATCACTAATTATAAGGTTGTTACAATTATTTTATCATAATAAGAAAAACAATATTAGAAAAATGGTAATTTAAAGGCTCTTATGGTAGATTTTTATCTTGAATCTTCAATAATGGAATATTCATTGCTATTGGACAATGTTTTCTCATCGCATATGATATGGAACTTGAAGTCGTTAAAAAATGTTGTTAATTTTTAAGAAGGATACATGACACTAAGAAATAATAGGTATCTAAATAATAAAAGAGTTGGTTATGTTGATATTATAGAAGAAAATTTTAAATCCAAGAACACTCTTTATATTATTATGTTGAAACACAACTTCTTATGTTTTTCATAACTCTGTGATAAAATGAATGGCGATATATTTAGAAAAAGTTGATTTTATATAAAATAATTGAATATGGAAAAGTTTTAAAAAATGCAGTGAAATGGAAAAAAAGTTATTCAAATCTGAAATGCTCCGTGTTTATGCTATTTAACAATTAAATTTGAAAATAAACTGTGAAAAAAAACTTTTGGTCATTTTTTCCAGAGGAATATGACTACAATTTTTCAAATAAAAACTGTTAATAACATTCCTAATTATAATAGGAAGAGTATCTGGACATTCTCTACATGTAAGAATGGGAAGATCTCTAATTCCTCACATAAAAGGTTTGATATAATGGCATCACGTCCTTCGAAACTAATCTGTTCGAATATTTGGAGGTACATGAGTAAGTACTATACATAGAGAGATGAGTTTTTTTACTTTATTGATGAATTTAATCAAATTACGTGTATTATGTTTATAAAACATTAATTAGAGGCTCTAAAAGTGTTTAAAAGTTTTATAATATGTGTTAAAAATAAATTATTTACAATCTGTAGAAATTTTAGAGAGAAAATAGAACTAAAAATACTAATAAAAGGTTTTGGATATTTACTTAAAAAGTAATAATTTAGCATGAAATCAGTACAATATACACACAACCACAAAATGGTGTAGCTTAATGTAAGAATAGATGCTTGGTAGAGATGGATTAAACATTTTTTATAGAAAGCGATATCTCTATGTATTATTTGGAGACAATTTTTTTTTGGAGAAATAGTACATGTTCAAAATAATTTTTACTATAGAATAAACTAGGACTTGACTTCTAATGATATATAATAAAATAAGTCCCAAATTTTAAAGCATATCATATTATTTATAATCCCTTGTATCATCAAAATTAAATTTGATAATCATGTTATATTTGAGCCAAGATGTGCTTCTCAAATATTCCATGGTTACCCTCAATAAAGAATATAATTTTTCTAATAAAAAAAAATTATTTTATAATTTTCTATACTTAAAATGTAATTATAAGTGAATTATAGAAAAAGTATATTTATTATGATTAAAAGAGATCTAAAAGTGATGTTTATGCTATTTATTTTAAACATCATGTAGAAATAGAAGACAATTACTTAAATGTTGAAGATGTTCATGGTGAAGGAAAATATTATTACATCTCAATATATGAGGGGAAAATATAATAATCGCATCTTAGGCTTAATAGATAGGTTAAATATAAATTCATCATAGTAAACAATGAATAACAGGTTCATACTAGAATAACTCTAAGAACACCATCTTAAAAATCTATGATTTCTCATGTGGAACCTATATATGTTGAAAAATAACTATTTATTCAAGAGTGGATTGGTTATTTGAATGATTAATTGAATCAAATTGAGATCAATGATACTTGGGAACTTGTTCTGAAACCCAATAATAAAAGATTCATTAAACAAAGTGGGGGTTCATGAACAAATTGAATGAAATTTGTGATGTAATGAGTAAAAAAGTAATATTTGTGTGTAGTGTCTATTAAGGGATTGAGGTGGTCAACTTTGATGAGGACGTTTCAGTAGTTAAAGAGATTTAATCCATTATAATGATAATAGATATTATTAAAAAATCCAATAAAAGATATATTAAATGGGTGTCATTTTTCATTACACAATGGAGAATTAGATGAAAAGGTTTACATTGAACAACCATGTGGCTTTGTTCTTGGGAGAGTTGAAATTTATTATTTTCAATTAAATAAGGCTTTATAATGGTTGAAATAAATACTAAATGGAATGGTCTTATATACTTGACACCTACTTAAAAAGGTTGAATTTTTAAAAATGAATAGTAAACATCAATATCTTCATAAAATATAATATAAAAGAATCCAAGATTTTTATTTTTAATATAGATGATACCTTTTTTCATAAGTGGAAAAGATATGTCTAACGTTATTTCTAATGAAATGAATGATTCATTGGAAATGTATGTGATTGGGTAAATTAAGTACTTTCTTTGCTTATAAATTTCTAAAGAAAATTATCATTTTTCTATTTCTCTATAGAAGAATGAAAATGAAACCTTGAAGAGATTTGATAAATAAGATTAAAAATCTATTTTCACACAAATTTCTATGGGAATAAATCTATCCAAATATGAATAAGGAAAAATATTTAATCTGAGAGAGTCCAAAAAAAATTATTGGTATTTTGTTATACCTTACTTCTTCAATTCCATATATTCTAAATTTTCTCACTCTTTTTACCATATATCAATGTGATCCAAAAAAAATACCATTTTGTTTCATGAAAAGGAATTATGAAGTGGTCAAAAGTAATACCATGATTTGGATTAAAATATTACTGAATAAAAAGTTTGGATCTATTTACTTATGTTGGTTCTTATTAGGTGGTATTTATTAATTTCATAAAATACAAATCTAGTTGAGTTTTATTTCATGGAAATAAATGTGTCTTCTATAAAAAAATTAAGAAATTATCTATAAATATGAGAATTATAGAAAAAAAAATATGTGGTTTAAATTCATGATAAAACTTAGATGTCATGGACAAAAAATATTTTGGAATATCATTAGGTGAGTGTAGTGAAGCCACATCTTCATTTATGTGATAATTATATACCTATAATTTTGATAAAGAATCTACTTCACCATTCATAGAGAAATCATATTATTATAAATAATCACTTCATTAAGGGAATTATTGAGAAAAATGAATTAATTTTTAAATTTATTTCAACAAAATAGTTGATTACTGAAATATTCAACAATAATTTATCTGAAGATGAATTTTAGAATCTGGGTTTTCAACCTCACCCTATATATGGCTAAGGTATGTCTATTTGTAGAGTTTATCTTCTTCTCTATAGATATTGTTTTCATGTGGGTAAAAAATAAAAAAAATAATCTATTCATTAATTTTTGTTCTAAATTTTTATGAGAATCATAATTGGCGTGGTTTAAATGGGTAAGCTATAATTTTAGCATGTGTGAAATATTTTAACAATTTTTTGAAGGGGATGAAATAACTATCTTTTGATAGGTTGTGGTGAGTTTCTATTAAGCAGGTATGTTGAAGAATGTTTGGTTATAAATCATTATTTTATTGAAAACATATAATTTTTGTCTAAAAATTAGTGTTTCATACATTGATTACGATCAAGATGGTTTATAATTGTTAGATATTGATACTTTCTTGAGTTTTTTTAGTATCAATTATTAATATTTCTTTATTGGTAAAAATAACAAAAGGGGGGAATTGTTCAGGCCATGAGGCCATGTTTTGTTAGATAATGTGATAAGGATAGTAAGTAGAAAAGGGTTCTTGAAATGTTTTTATATATTTCTATCAATATTTTAAAGAATATTCAAGTGTCAATGTGATAGTGATCATATAGAAGTGACTATGTGAAAAAATGTGGACACACATGGTAGGTCAATGATCCTGATTATTTGATTGTATTTGTAAATATAGACATTCGAGGTAGGTTACATGACTCGGAAAAAGTGACCACATGAAGTAATGTTGACCTGAAAAGTTGGCCAAGTGACTGTGAGGAATTTAATTTGAAGAAATGACCACAATAAAAAATATGAAAATGCATGGTAGGTCAAGAAACCATGAGAAAGTTACTATGAGGAAGTAACTGCACGAAAAAATGTGGACACATATGGTTGGACAAGTGATTGTGAGGAACTGAACATGAGAAAGTTACTTCGTGATCAACCACATTGATAAATAAATAGAAGAAGAATGTTGGTTCAAACTAGATGATTCAGATCATTGTTCTCTTAATTTTTTTTAATATCATGATAAAATTTATCATTACTTCTACTAACTATTCTTTGATTGTGTTTGAAAAAAGGAACCCCATAAACGACTTCTACATTGGTGGTTGTGAATAATCCATATTGTCGAATAATATATAAGTGATTTGAGAAGAAATCATATATATAATGGACATAGATAAATAAACATGTAGGTGGTTCACATGTACAAATGGTTCCATATAGTTGATTGATCACATATCCATTTTCAGCGACGTAGTAAAAATAAGGTATGTGGTTAAATTATTCACATAAACTTTTTCTTCTATATAAGAAATATGACATAGAAGATTTTGATGGAGGTTTTTTAGTGGATGAATCCCATGATTGAAGATATGATAATTGTGTCTCTTTATCATTACAAAGTCAATTCTTATTTTTGGGTTTAATGACGAGGAAACAATGGATTAATGTAAAATGAAGAATCTATGTTATTTCTGCATGACCTGATGTAGTTACAAATAGTCATGGAGACATTTCTAATTGATGTAATTATTATGAATATATATAATGTATCTAAGAATATGAATTTAAAATATTTAAGTATTATCATTAATATTTGAATTTAGAATTAAGATAAAAATATAATCGTTAAGTGTTTATGTATAAAAATCATAATTTCAGAGATCTAAGTCTATTTTTTGTGTGTGATGATGCCGATAGAGTGTTTAGTGAAGGATTAGTGGTTACATTTAGTTGTTTTTTATGTAAATCTGAATTAATCCTTTCTTGTGTAGTAATATAATATAAAGAATAAGAAGATCTTATAACACAAGAAAAAAATATTATGGTCTACAAGTGGAATACAAATAAATTATCTATTATCAATTGAAGTCTTTTATTATTAAAGTATGAACTTGATTTTTGATATTAAAAAATAGTAATGAGATTTCAATAAATTTATTTGTATTTTAACTAATTCCAATGGTCCATAAATATTTATTAGTATATTGTATGCTCATGGGTTTTACTGGATCATGATAAAACCTAGCTACTCGCATTGAGTAGTGAACCTTGAAAATCATATGGCCCCTCTTTATATATAATCCTATTTGTATTGAAATCAAAACTAAATATAACTAGTTTAATTTTTTTAAATTGAGAAAACATAATATTGATGAATAACTAATTCACCCACTCTATTGATTGATACATCTTAGTCCCTCCATAAATGGTATCATATCTGGGTTCCCTTCATTAGTGTTTTTATGTAAAAGATCTAAATTTTTAGGGTTTTCTATTGTCTTTTATGAATAATTTAAATATAAAAAATATCTTAATGTTTCCATTGTTTTACGGGAATATATTTAATATATGAAAGGAAAAAATGTTTTCCTTAACTTAGGTCTATCAGTTATGATGTTCTGGAAGTGATAACTGATAGATTTTTTCCCCATGATAATGATTCTACAATTATATCATAAAATAAGAAAAATAAAAAAAATGGTGTTTCTATTATTAATTTCATTATATCTCTTCATTGAAAAGGTGAATATTTAAAATATAAGGATCTCAAAACAACAAAATACATCTAGCATAGACTCCAAAATATCTATAAAAGAGAGACCAATGTGAGGAGGGATAAGTTGTTGTTCTGGGGACTCAAATATGAAGATCATAAAATTAATAATGATGAGACCATTGATAGTTTCTTTATAAGATTATATGAATTTATGAGTACCATCAGAGACTATGGTGGAACGTTTGAAGATATTTTTGTTATAGAAAATATTTTATTCATATAACCAATTAAATTTTATTCTAAAATATCACATTTTAGAGAAAAGGATCTTGGTAATATTCGTATTGATGATCAACACATCATTATAATTTCTTAAAAAATATTGAATGATGATTATAAGAATAAAAATGTAAAGATAGAAAAATAAATTTCTTTTAAACTCTCCAAATCTAAAAGAAGAAACAATATTTTTTACAAGGATGAGGAATATGGATCCAAAAAACTAGACTTAGATATGGATATAAAATTCATTAAGATGACGTCTCTCAACTACAAATACTCAAGAATATTAAATAGAACATTTTGGGGTCAGATACCACTTGAATTCTTTAATTATGGGGTTGGTGGAAATTTTATAAAAATTGTCATAAATTGAAGTAAGATGTGAAAAATAAAGATGATAATTAAAATTTCAAAAAAATATTTAAAAAAACAATTCACCAGGGCAAATTTTATTTCATAAAATAAAGAATAATAATTTACATGTAAACAAAAAGATAATTTTTCAATCAAAATATGAAGAAATTGAACGTTCTTATGAGTAAGAATAGGTTGATATTAAAACTAATGATGGTAAAAAATATTTTATTTTCAAATTTTAATGAAGAATAATTCACTAGTAATGAAATTTGTATCTCTATAAGTTCTGAAGAATAAACCCAAATTGAGTTTATGTTAAAGGTATAATAAAGAGTATTACTATAAAAAAATATGAAAACCTGAAAACAAGAATAATAACTTGAAGGAATATAATTAGTCTACTAACATTATTGGAACAACTCGTAAAAAAGAGAAATTTAGGCCGTCAAATGTGATTAACAATCTGGATAAATTTCTTGACACTAAGAAGACCTTAATAATCAATATTAAAGAGCATATTATGTAATTTAAAAATTAGTATGAGATTAATCAACTAAAAATTTTCAAATTAGATAAAGAAAATAATCATTCTTTAATTATATTCATTTATATTGTAAATGTGAAAATAAAAAGCAAGTCACAAGAAAGAAGATTGTGGTTAAATCTGATGAGTCCTATAAATATGAAAATACTGGTATTTATTACATAGATTAAAAAATTACTACTTTTTAAAACTCTAAAAGTATTGAAAATAATTTTATTTTGGGGGTAAAATCATCATTATTTCATCAAAACTGTGTTTCAAAAAATAAATTCAAGATTATTAATCAAAATAATAAAGAAATCTCGAGATTTTTTTGGGACATCATGTTATGTTCAAAGGTAGTTATTACATTTATTGCTATTATTGTTTCTTTATGGGATTCAGGCATAACTCAATTATTTTTTTGTTTACCTACCATTATTAGAATGATTATATAAATTTATGGTGATAAAATTTGATGGGAATCCATCGCACTCTAAAAAAAATTATTTATTGATAACTAAGAAAATATTCTTTGACATTTAAATAGATTTCAGCGGTTAGAATAATTATGTGAAATTTTTTATATAATATTTCTTCTTATAGAGTAATGTCTCACTATGTTTCTAGATCAATAATAAAATAAGTCTTAAAAATGTTAAATACATGTCTCGTCTTATATAAGTTTCACTTAATGAATCCAAGTAGAAATGTCCATGGATGTTAGAAAGTGGGTGGTCTTCACATATGAAAATTAAAATTATATTGTTAAAACATGTTGTTAAATTTATATAAGGCTCAATGACCTTTGGAAATAATTGGTCTCTCAATATTAAATGATTTTCTTCTACTGATATTTAAAAGTAAAATTAAAATCTAAGGAAAATATTTCTATAGATGCATTAATTCTCAACTCGTTAAGTGTTTCATAGATCTGTGATGAAGAGAATAATGTCGTATTCAATAAACATGGAATTTAATAAAAAGACATTATGATTGAAAAATCGTAACAAAAGTGCATCGAACAAAGGGGACTTTATTTCAAATTGGTGATTCTTGGATTTCAAGTTATTTAAGTATGAATGCTAAAAATGAGCTCTAGAAAGGAATTATTCTCCATCATGGACAAAGGAATATGTGTAAGATATCTCAAAGAAAATATGTTTGTGACATGAGTATGTTAAAGAGTGTGATTTACTGTATTTTCCCTACATGGATAATTATTTTATTTTCATTAATGATGAATTTTATCAAATCACATTTATTATATCCATAAAAATTAAATCCAAGGCTTTTCTTCTTTTAATGTTTCATAATAATTGTTTAAAAAGAGAGTGGATAATCTATGAATAAATTTTTGATAAATAATAACACTGAATAAACTAATAATAGGGTTGTAGATTATATTTAAAAACATGACATTCAGTATGAAATTCATACACCATACAAACCATAATAAAATGTTGTACCTGAATAGATGAATAGAGAAATGGAAGAGATGGATCAAACAATATAGGTAGAAGTAGATATATGGAAACATTTTTAGAGTCAATATTTTAGAGCAGCAGGACATGGTTAAAATAACTGATACTATAGACTATAATTGGATAGGAATATATATGATATGTACTACAAGAAGAATCCAAGATTTAAACATATCAAGATATTTGGAAGCCCTTGTATCGTCAAAATTAAAGGTGAAAATTTGGTTAAAATTGATCTGAGTTGTTCTACTAGAATATTATTTGGTTACCCTCCCAACAAAAGATGGTTTCACTGTTATAATATGATTTTGGTAGAAGTTTTTATACATATAATGTGAAGATCCTAAATGCATAAAGAAGAAAATTATTGTCAATGAAACTAGATCTTGAAATGATTTTCCACTAATTATTCAGAACAACTTAAACAAATAACAGACAACGATGAAAATGATGAAGATGTTTAGACTAAAGTAGAATATAAAGATATATGATGCAATGAGGAACAAATATACTCATCTTATTCATTTTTATGATAACATGTTCAAACTCCAAACATCATTGTAAAAAATGAAAATTAATTGTATACAAGAATAACTTTAGTTACATATAATTCTTTATTTTATCTAGTAAAACCTATATATGATAGGATGCTCTGGACTTTCATGTGTGGGTTTGTTCAATGAATATATATTTGAGAATAATTAGACCTAATTACATCTTCCTAAACCCAGTAATTTTAATTTCATCATAACAAAGTTGGTTATTATGAAAAAATTGTACGAAAAGGGTAATGTGGTGAGGAATAAAGCAATATTGGCATGTAAAAGAAATTTATATATTGATGGAGTTGACATTGATGGGAGAATTCCACCATTTATAGGTCTTAATATTATTCAAATATTACTAGCTATTTCATCACAATGAAAATACAATATTTACAAAATGGATGTCATGTCTTTAATTCTCAATGTAGATTTAGAGGGAAAACTGAAAATTGAAGAACAATTTGGGATTCTTCTTAGGGAAGATGAAAATAATATTTTCATGTTAACTATGTATTTAAAAGGGCGGAATAAATTGTCCAATAGATTGGTATTCTAATCTTGACACCTTTTTGATGATGTGGAATTTCAAAAAAGCAAGAGTAGATAAAAATATCTATATAAAAGATGAAAATAGGAGTCACTACATATTCCGTTTTAATTATATGATATCATTTTTTATGGAAATGATAAATAGAATTGTGAGTATTTTTATTTTGAAAAGGAAGATTCATTTTAAATGTCCATTCTTAATTAAATGAGGTAATTTGTTTATTTTAAAATGTCATAAAATAAATATCACATTTTAATCTCTCAATAGAAGTATAAAAAGTATGTCTTAGAATGATTTGGTATAGATGAATAAAAAATTTTCCCACACCAATTTCAGTGGGATAAAATTAGTCCAAATATGAATTGGGAAAGTATGTAATTCAAAATAAATTGTAGAAGGTTGATTAAATGTTTGTTAAAGTGTACAACTTATAGACCAGATATTATATAACCTATTAATCTTTTTATCATATATCAATGTGATAAAAATGAATCCCATGTTTCTGTAAGAAAAAAGGATTATAGAGTATTTAAAATTCACAACATTATTTGGATTAAAATATATAGGAATATAAATTTTGGTTTTATTTGGTTCTGTTGATGCTGATTGGGAGAGCCATACAGATGATAGAAAATCCACATCTGGTAGACTTTCTTATCTTAGTTATAGATGTTTGATCTAAAACAAAAATAAGGAAAACATAGTAACTTTGAAAAATAATGAGGTAGAATGTATGTCTTCAAATCATGCTACAACTCAAATATTATTGATGAAAACATAGCTACAAGATCTATAGGGGAGGGAAGATAAACCATGTCTTATTCTATGTGATAATTATAGTTCTATCAAAACATCAAAAAATATAATACCCCACTTCTATAGCATTCAAATTGATATTAAATATCACTTCATTAAAGATATCATAGATATAAATGATTTAAAGTAGAAATTCAGCCCAATAAAATATAATATTTCTGAAATATTTCATATGTCATTTTCTAAATATTCATTATAGAATCCAAGAATAAATCATGAAATTTAAACTCACCATGTACAACTCTAGCATTTTTCTATTTTCCCCCTATCTTTTATTTAGATTTTTTGGTCAAAGGGGTAGAAAAAATTACAACAAAATCTATCAATTGATTTATATTTTACTTTCATAGGAAGATCCTATTTTGGGAGGGTTTAAAAGTGGTAATCTTGGATTTTTAAATCTTTAAATTGTTTTAAAAGTTTATTAGAGTTGATACAGTTACTAATTTTGTAAAAGTTGTTATTAATTATGGTTGTGAAGTTGTGTTGAAGAATGCTTGGATATAAATAACTATTTTTGGGAAAACATGGCATTATTTTCAAAAAATTATTATTTCATAGGATGATAATTCTCATGTTGGATTAGAATTATTGAATATTGATCATTTTTTGATATATCAAATCACCAGTGATTTATGTTCCTTGGTAAAAGAAATCCAAAGGGATAGATTGTTGAAACAAAGAGGAAGTGTTTTTTTGGATGAGTTGATGAATATGATAAATTGGAAATGGTTCATAATATCTTGTGGTATTTTCTAGTCATTATATTTAGATACTATCAAGTGACCCTAAGAATATGACCTCAGGGAAGTGAATGAATGATGAAATATAGAAATAGATGGTAGGTCGAACGACCTTGAGGAAGTGAATATGATAAAATGATTGTATGAAGACATGTGGATATGCATGGTAGGTCAAGTGAACATAAGAAAGTGTAAATAAGGAATAAACTACGTGATGAAAAGTGGACTAGCATGGAAGGTCATGCGACCCTGAGGATGTAATAGTGAGGAAGTGACCGTATGAAGAAATGGGGATATGCATGGATGGTCAAGTGAATGTGAGAAAGTGACGATGATGAAATAACCCAATAGAGTAATATAGACACACATGATAGGTTATGTGATGGGGAAGAAGTGTCCATATGAAAGTGACTACACGATCAACCACATTGATAAATCAATCAAATAAGAATGTTCATTCAAACCAGATGATGCAAGGTGATTTTCACTACTACAGAAAATTCCTTTAATAGTGCTGACATTTATTAGTGTTGTTAATATGCACTGATAAAGTCCATCTTTACCAGCGCTTATTTTAACACTCATAATGGCTACCCTTTATCATCTCTTAAGTTTTATCACTCATATAGGATACAGTATATCAACACTATTTTAGCACTCATAATGGTCCAAAATTAAATAAAGTAATTAGACAAATAAATAAAATAATTAACAACTTCATAAATTAAATTATTATTATTAAAAATTAATAAATTGAATATACATTTCTATAAATTTTAAAAATTAATAAATTTATTATATTATATATATATATATAATAAAATAAAATAATTAAACAAATCAAATTTTATAATAAGAAAATTAAGAAAAATATTATTCAATTTATTAATTAAATAATTATTGATAAAATTGAATAATTTTAATATACATATATATTTTAAATATTAATAAATTGTATATATTATATATAGATATATAAAATGAATAAATTTCACGAATTAAACAAAAAATTGAAAATTAATAAATTTAAAAATTATTTTTAAAATTATTAATGAATAAATTATAACTAAAATGAATAATTATAATATATATATATATATTAATTATAAATAGTAATAAATTTAATACGTTAAATAAATAAATATATATATATATATAATAAAGAAAATGTTAATTAAAACATATTATTATCTTATTTATTTTAAATGTTGTTTGATTTTTCAATTTAACATATATCAATCGTCAAGTGTTACATTGATTTAACATACCTATATATATATATATATATATGTTAGAAATGCATTTTTATATATAAACTCACATGGAAATATATTTACTTAAAATATAAGAACTCATAAACCTAATTTTTTTTGCAATTTATTAAAAAAATTATATTTTAGAATTTGATTATAAAATGATACATTTAAAATATTATGTTTTTAATAGGTCTATTTAGTTTATTTGTTTTTAATACTATAACTGTTAGGGTGTTCATTTTTTTAAATTTTTTATTTTTTATTTTATTTTTCAATTTGATCATTTTCTATTATTTATTTATATTTATTTATTTAATATGTTTTAGTATATTTAGTATGTATTCATCCACTTAAAAATATATATATATATATATATATATATATCGATATTTATTTAGTAATTTATATTAAAATAATAAAACATTTCCATTTTTTTTAATATTTTTTTGTTGTGCTCATTTTGAATTATTTAATTTCACTCATTTTTAAAATGTATGTATTTAAGATTATATATCCACTAGTAATGTTAAAAATATATTTGTAAATAAATATTTATAAATAAACATATTGATAAATTTATATTTAATATATTTATATATTTATATATTTACAATTATTATAAATAAATAATTATTATTTTTTAAATAATTATTAATATAATTATAAAAAATAATTACATATATTTATATAATTTTAAAATTATAATAAATTTATTTAAATAAATATAATTATGAAACCTTTATTAGTGATATGGTTTTGGTGTTGATAAAAGTCATTTTTTTAGTGCTAAAAAAGCTCTATTAAATGAAATATTTGTTAGTGGTAAAACAATATCACTGATAAATATGCCTTTTATCAGTGCACTTTTAGAATTTATAAAGCTTGATATTTATCTGTTCTAAAAAGCACTGATAAATATTACTTTTATCAGTGTGTATCTATTTAGCGCTGATAAATGGGGTATTTATTAATGGTTTTCTGAAAGTGTTGTTAAAATTGTACCCAATGTATTTAAAAGGACCCTAATTGGGGATCAATCACTCATGATTGCCAAGATATCATGAAAATCCGCTACTTCTTGTGTGACTCCTCTATGTTCCCTCAGATTAATCATGTCTATAATCCAATGTATATTATTTTCTACTATTTCTTAATCGTTGTTTGATTTTTTGGGTTAAGTGTATTGTGTTTTTGTGCTGTTCTTAACGATGATTAAACCTACATCTCGTCCCCTATCCACTGAAATACAAAAAGTGGTTATATTTCATATTTTTTCTCTATAGAAAATTATTTCAAAGAACTAGAAGGTTGTTTTCATTTGGTAAGCTCAATCAACATATGTTTAAGGGCCTCTGTAGATAAATAAAAAAGATTTTTCACCACACACTACCCCAAAGGAAATGATTGATTTATTGCATGGTAAAATTTATTTTAGTTAAACATTTACGTGGTTAACCCATTTCTAAAACATGTTATCTATATCCCTTTTAATTGACATCATATATTGTTGACTGAGATGTGTGTCAGAGGTGATGTGTTGAACTAAATTGTGAACTATTTGGGTATACTAGGTAAAAAAATGATACAAAATTTAGAGTGAAAATAAGGATATTGGTGTTGATTATATCAAAAATAAAAAACGAACATACGTAAGAACTAATCCATAAATATGTTTGTATAGCATAATTATTTTTGGATACTTGAGTTACCATATAAATTTTAGGTTTTTATTAATTTATTTTTTCCTTGATCTATCCTTTAGAGTCTAATGCATCTTATTTTGGAGTTTATTTTTAGGAATTAGTAAGAAAATATGAGATAAAAAAATTGAAACATTAAAAATAAATAAATATTGTATTCTTATATACTTATTAGTGATGATTAGGTTTATATTAATTAATAATTGATTGTATTTATTTAGTAACCACCTATATTGAAACTGTTAGTCAGTTGTAACATACTTATATTTAAAATAATTCTTCAAAAATCATTTCAATTATATATAAAGTATGAAAATACTAATTTAAAAGGGAATTAATGAGACAAAGGGTCATGGGTTCTCATTTAATAAAAATTATTTGGTGCCAATTTCTAAAAGATTATTTTTTTTGGAAGGGGAAAAGTTTGTGAATCTCTATATTAATATATAATATGCCACCACTCTGACCCCTATATATCTATAAGTGTAAGCAAATGGGCATCCTCTATTTTCTATAACTTATATTGATCCCCAATTCATATAGATAATTATAGATCTACTTCTATATATGTGGTATAGTTCTCAGTGAATGGAATATATAGTGTCTATAGATCCTCAAATATTTTATCAAAATATATTATAATTATAAATTTAGGATTTAACTGAATAGATTAATTTCATTTATAAGAGTAAAAATATTCTTGATCAGGAAAAATCATACGTTGAAAAAGTCACCCTTTAAAGGTATGCATAATATTGGGGGGATCTTATAAGGGATTAAAAAAATTTCTTAAATTGGAAGGCAGGTAATCTTTGTGTAGTCATAAGTGATGAAGAATATATGTGGGGGAGATTTATTTCTTTAATACCATTAGAGTGGATGTATTCCAATTTCCCTTCAATTGAAAATATTTTTTAGTGATTCCATCAGTATAGGTTCCTCGGACACTTTAATCCATATTTCCTTTCTAATGTGAATCATTTCTATCAACATGGCTAGTAAGAGAACCTATAGTTTTCAAGAAAATCCTTCTAGGTATGGTCATTAGATATTATTGTCAGATTATTTATGGTTTATTAGTCTATGGATGATGCTATAAATGGTTTTTCTATAGTGATAGGTACAATACTAGTATATTTTGCACTTATTGATGGTCCTAGGACACATAAAATTAATATTCTTAATTTATGAGTATTAAGTATTTCATCTGAGATTGGTGTTTGAACTAATTCATGATGTTATTAAAATAAATATTTTCTATAATTAAACATATTTAAAAAGAGTAAAGAGTGTCAATTTTATACAATAATGTTAGGCAAAAGTGTGTATATCTTCCTTAATTTAGTGTGAAATTTTCCTCAAAGTTGACGAATATTAATACACGTATAAAGGATGGATGTAATATGTGATATATTTATGAATTTAGATATTATAATGGGTATATAATGTCATTTTAATGATTTTTCTTTCATTATTATGGCGTAATTTTATTATATTTTTCATATAAGATCGTGGCAAACTACATCTCCATCTGTTGATGTGAAAGAAGCATATAACACATAATAGTTATAAGAAACATAAATAACATTTCACTAAAAAGGACTGAGGGTTTCAAAAATAATGTTGGGTAAATAAGAATTTATTTTGGTAAGATTGATATACAATACAATACAATCCATGTATAAATGTCCACAATTTCATGCATCTTGTATGAAATTTATTACTGTCTTGAAGAGATATATAATACTTCAATAGTACAATACAACTGACCTTAAATACGTTTATTTATTACATCCATATATGGTTTATTTCCTTTCTTCTCTTGGTGATGGATTGGACTCTTTATTTCAAACTAGCCTTCCTCTCATCATTTTGGTTCCATAGTTCGGTGATTATATGAGTCCCACTCATATCGTATTAATTAATCACTATTAAAGATATAATCATAGCTTTGAATACCACAACTCCCAATTCATTCTTCAACTCTTTCAACCTTTAATCCTCCTTATTTAATACATCCTGAGAACAAATAAAATAACACTGATTAATTAATCAAACCATAATGATTGATTTTTTTTATTCTCCGGAAACTCATTTTATTATAGGACTCAGTCAATTACTTTTAAAAAAACTTGATCAAAAATTTCTTTTATTTTGATTGTGTAATCATTATATCCTATAAGAACTATGTAGTTTAGAATACTTGGATGGGAATTATACTATAATGAGTGACCTCTTAAAAATAATCATGTATCACATTTTTTGATAAAAACCACACGAAACACACATTCGATTATCTTCCCCATCACACATAATAAATTTAAAAGGGTGAAAATCAAACTCTTGAAGTTATTCCACCGATAATGTGAAGATCTCTCCAACCCTATTTTCAGATTCATATTCAGGTTAATATCTTATGGTATCTTGAAGAAAAGGCTGATTCTCATGTTTTCTAATCCACCTCACACCAATACCACCCCAATTTTGTATCTCCTCTAAGCCCTAAAAAAAGGAACTTTTCAGTGAAAATAGATATCAATAAATGTATTTGAATACATTTAAATGAATGAATATGGATGTCATGTGGATTTTAATGTTCATTACTTTCTTCTGGAAATTTAATATGTTAGAATCAATAATTAAAATTTTATTTATGTTATTTGTAAACCTCAGTAGAAACTATGATTTCATCTCTGAAATAGTAATTACTGAATTTTGTTTCATGATACTAATCAGCCATATCTTATATGTTTTTTTAACTACATTGAGTAGTGGTCATCCAAAATGATCACATGTACATGATATGGGATGAATATTGGTATGAGTAGTTCAAATAATATTACTGTATGTCAAATAAATATGGGAGATAAATATGAAACAACAAAACATAATGCTAACTATTTGGGAGGTACTCCATTAATGAACATTGGAACCACAATGATGGGAGGAAGTCTAAATTGAATGATGGAGCCAAATCCATCATCAAGAGATGAGAGGCAATCAAGAATATTAGGGTAGAAAATATAAACATAGTGTAGGGTTTTTTATAGTAGTATTGTATTATTGTATCTCTATTCAAGATAGTAACAATATTTATACAAGATTGATGAAATTGTGTAATTTTATGCTAGAATGTACTATATATTATTATTAAAGTCAAATTAAATGATTTACTCCTCATGAAGACAAAGTGTTTAAAACTTGATGATTTTACAAATCCAAAGTAATAATAGTTCATTGATGATGAAAATACAAAATTATTAACGGATCAAAAATATCTTGATGAAAAAACAATAATCATACATCATCAAAGCATTGAATAAAATTTTAAGGCAAGAATTTGGGATATAAAAGTTGAGGTTGGATAAAATCAACAAGGCCAACCTATTGACTCCAACAAGCATTCATTTGTAATCTTGGGATCCCAATGAGGATGAATTTTCCAATTGATTTTGGCTCATGGATCGATTTCCATCCTCAAAAAATGGAAATCCTTTGAAATGATATAACTGTAATGTTACAATATACTTTCTCTATTTTACTGAAAAATTATACAACGAAATATTGATTAAATTTTTAATATTCTTAGGAGAAGTAATTTATTTTAGAACATTTCCATAATAAATTTGTCTTAATTTATACTGGAAAATCCCATAGAGGTTTCTGGACTCTTCTGGAGAAGTTTCTTCTTAGGGATTCTAAGTGGAAGATAAATCCCCATCCACCACTTAGTTATACACACATTAAAAAGAAGAAAGCAAGGAATGATTTCATCAATTTTCATAATGAGAAATCATTCTAGGTGAATTGTAGTGGATAATATATTATTTTTCCTTATTTATTTTATCCAACATGATTCAAATTATTAATTTATGAAACAAAAAAATTGTGATGAAAATAAATAATGTGAATGAAAACCAATGTACCCCTATGACAATGGAAGTGTTGCGTACACTTCCAGAGAGAAGAAATTGGTATGTATTTTAAATCAACAAAAAAAATTATTTATGTGATATAAAACAACATATGATACTTTTTTTATATACAGAATGATGAATCAAAATCTGAATCCACTTCCATCCCACATCATGTGCTATGTAAGGAGGCCCGTGTTAATAAGGTGGGTAAATCAGATGATGAAACATGAAAGAAATATGGGTATCAATTGTAAGTTTGACAAAATTTTAGTTCATTATTATTTATAAAATATTTAATAAAAATATATATTTATTATCAATTTTTATATCGTTAAGACACAAGAATAATCAATTATCATACTAGAAGAAAAGTTACATTCAGTAGCTTTGAAGCAGCCTGAACAATATTGTCACATTAGAGGAATGGGTTATAAATTCTCTCCTCACACATATTTAGAGAAGATAAAACCACATAAAGATACATATAATATGTTGATATTATTACAGAAAAAATAGATTCACTATAAGATATTATTTTATATTCTGGTTTGATAGACCGATGTATAAGAAAGGATCAAAGAGAATAGACATTTGAAAAAAGATCTTGATATGAACCAAATGATCCCACTACCTTTAAGGATAGTCATTTCCCAAAATCACATACATCAACCAGGGTAATCTATTTGGTACTTACTCTTTAACCAAACTTTGAATCAAACAAATTGTAATAACTCTATATTTCAAAAACATTATAGGGTACAATTATATGCGATTTTTATTTTTCAACACCCTCATATTATCGTGTTATGATGGGTATAGTGAAATATATCTTGGTAGACATGATACACAATCAATACCTCCCAAAATATAACATGAGAGTGGAGATTGAGGTATCTTATGAGATAATTACTGAGTTGAATATACCACTTTATGGTCCGAATATTACAATTGATGAATTTTCTATTGTATATTTCATATCATGGTCATATAATCTTATGGTGATATATGAGGTAATTCATTATCAAATTTTTTCAAATGAAAAACAAGAAACCATTGATGATAAAATGTCTAATGTTAGTTATGATAATGCATATGGATAAAGCAGAGAAGAAATATAAGGTCACCTAGAAAACCCAGTGAATCGACCAAGAAAAAATGACCTTCTAAGAGCACCTTCTTCCCACCAATTCCATGGAAACATTTATAATCATTACAACTTCATGCAGTGACCACATTAAAATTTAAAACTATTTATTAAATAGAATATGATGATATAATATATATATAGATATTATTTCATGTACAAAATTGATCTCAAGACTAACTAATATTCTCAAGAAATAATGGTTGGGAGCCTCAGTTATGAATACATGCATATTTTCATAACACATCAATCCAAATAGAGAGATAATATGTTTATCAAATTTTATAACTATTCATATTTTGTATAGGTGTTTATATATCATCTATATAAATTGATGATTGTGCGATGCCCAATTCGGATTCATTAATTTCTAAATAATTTTTATTCCAAAACATACTTTGAATGAGGATGCAATTAAGAAGAAAAAAATATGATTTACTCAAAGAATCTAATAAATAATCATCATATGAGAGACACTTTTTATGCATATAATTCATAGGTAAAACTCTAAAATATAATAAAATATAATATATTTCTAATATTTCATTACTAAATTGTTTTTAGGAAATACTAGATGCTGATACCAGTCAATATATACATCAAATATATTTATTATTTGGATCCAATACATGGATATGCAACCAGCCCACCAAAAAATATGTGTATTGTGAATATAAAATAAACTAAAATCAACATTTTATAGATATAATTGAATTATATGTTCATTATATGTTTTAATAAGAATTTTCTTATAATAGTGTAATCTATCAATACTTGTTAGATCATGGTATACAATCATTTTCTAATGGGATAAAGCCTGTGTATTACTAAAATTGAATAAAATTAAGGTATATATAGAAATATTTAAATGTCAAAACAAATAATTTTTTTAATAATTTTGGGAAATGTTTCTATAGTATCTGAAATAAGGTAATGACATTAATTTTGGATATTATGTATACAAATTAATGACTGAAATCATATATAATGAAAAGACCAGCATCCCCCAACTTGTAATTTCTAATGTTAATTAAAATGTAATTAAATATATTTCATCATCATTAGTTACTTTATATTTTTTCATTACTATCAATATTTATTAAAAAATATATACTAAAAATATGCAATAAATTTGTTTAGAGATGATTGGGAAGCCTAATTTTTGTCTGAATGAATTCCATCAAAAAAATAGGTGATTACCTACTATATATGTATCTAATATGAGTTATGACCTTAGAATGATATTTGGTGTGGGAATAATTAGTGTCAGAATGATTATATATTATTTTTTTATCTCTTTCTCAAGGGGAAAAAATAGAAGGAAAAAATTATTTAGATGTCCGGACCTAGAAGAAATAAAATTTTTGGACAATTGTATAAAAGTAGGTAGAGGCGAAGGTGAAGGAAAAAGCTGAGGAATAGTCAGTTGCAGAGTCAGTGATGGAGACCAGTGAAGAGGAGGAGGTAGAGGTGAAGACTGAGGTGGGGAATGAGGAACATGAGGATAAGAATAATTGGATGAAATCAACATAATTTTTGGGAAAGGGTGTAGAATTAGGATCACATCATGATTGTGTTTGAGATTAATTTTGTAAAAGTGCACACACCACTTGTCACATAAGATTAGATCCATTGTGTAAGTTTTTCATGTGAATTATTGAAAAAATATTTTTTACCAATTTTTTATGTGATTTAATAAATGTTAGCAATCAACCTTTAATATCATTATTTGATGGAAGCTTAAATTTATCCACTAGTGTTATTGAATCAATATCTATACCACTCCCAATCATCAAACAATAACATAATCCAACATAAATGTTTGAATAAATATTTTTGTAATCAAAAACCAAAGATAAAAGATGTTTGTCTAAACTATTATAGGAAAACCATCATTGACACATAATGGCCATCAAAGAGGGATTTTGTCAAACTGTCTGTTATCTGTTTCAAAATTAATTTCTATTAAAAAAAAGTTTCACTCATAAAAATATGATAAAACATGCTAGAATTGTCTTGATAATTTGAATATGTGATATATAATTTAGTTTGGATGTGTATGAATCAGTATCATGTCGAACCCACACATGATTCCACTTATATGGGTAAAAGTGTGTGTTTCTAGTTTAAAATAAAATTTTAGTAACAAACACTTATGGCATACTCAAAACTGATGAAACACATTTAGATTGTTTTAAAAAATTATGAAAATGATCCAAAAGTTATTTGGTACATTTACAAAGCAGGATCACCACAATCAAACACATGGTGTGACTAGTTTGACTTCAACTGCATATATTTATTAGAAATTAACTTTAACTATTGTGAAAAAACCAACCGAATTTCTAAAAATCAATAAAATGCATTCATATTGTTTGGGTACTTTGGTGAAATGATCCATAAGTCATTGGTGGCATGTAAGAATCATCTGCACCTCAATCTAGCACATAGTGTGACCGGCTTGTCTATATTTGTCCGTTATCATTTTCAAATTTAAATTTTATCAAAAAATGGTCACTCAATAAAAATTGAGAATCCATTCTTACATTGTGTTGATAATTTTGGGAAAAAATCATAATTAATTTTTGATGTGTATGAATTAGTCGCATTTGAAACCCATGCATGACTCCAACTATATGGATCAATGTGCGTGTTTCCAGTTTAAAATTACAATTTTCTAAAAAACATGAGTGACATACTCAAAACTGAGGAAAATCATTATTATTATTTTGAAATAATTGTAAAATGATCCATAGGACACTTTCGAAAAATGAGAATCAGCCTCACCTTAATCGGACACACGGTGTGACTGGTATGACTCCAAGTGCATCTGTTTATTCAAAATTAAAAATAATTTTAGTGAAAAAAACAACTCACTTACTCAAAAATGAGAAAAGGAATTCGTATTTTTTTATTACATTAGTATAGTGATTCGTAATTAGTTTTTTATTTGAGTAAATAAACCACACCTTAATCTAAAAAACAATGTGACTGTTATGACTCTAAGTGTCCATTATTAGTTTAAAATTGACATTTTGATATGAAAAAGTGTCAATCACTAAAAATAATGAAAATATTTTTGGACTGTCTTAATAACTTTTCCAAATGATTAATATTTCATTTTTTATGTGTATGAATAAATCTCATGTCAAACCCATGAATAATTCCTCATGTATTGCTCACACATGTGTGTTTCCAGTTTAAAATGACATTTTAGTAAAAAACACACGTGGCATACTTAAAACAGTGGAAATAAATTCTGATTTTTTTCATACTATATTAAAATGATCCATTAATATTTTTGAATGTTTAAAAATTATCTAAACCACAATACAATGAACAATGTGACTATTATGATTCCATTTCTGTCTTTTTATTCAAAACACGCATTAATTGAAGTTTAAAAAACAAATAATATACTTAATACAAAGAAAACATGTTCATATTGTTTTAGTACATTAGTAAAAAGATCCATACATCATTTTTATGGGTATGAATAATTTACACCTCAATATGATGCACAGTGTGACTAATATTACTTACAGTTTCCATTATCAGTTTAAAATTGACATTTTAATACAAAAACGTTTTCCTCACTGAAAACAAATAAAAATCCCATGGATTGTCATTATAATTAGGTAAAGTGATTTATAATTATTCTATGACATGTATGAATCTATATCCTGACAAAAAAACACACAATTCCACCAGTACAGATCAAATTGCATGCTTCCAATTTAAAATAAAATTTTAGTAAATGCACAAGTGGCATCCTCAAAACTGAAGAAAAAATGTTCTTATAGTTTTGATAATTTATAAAAATGATCCATAAGTAAATTGGGACATGAAAGAATAAGTTGAACCCCAATCTGATGAACTATTTCACCGGTATGAGTCCAAGTGCAAATTTCTACTCCAAAATTACCTTAATTTTAGTGAAACAAAAATACTAACATACTAAAAATGATAAAATTTCATTCGTAATGTTTTGGTAATTTTTCATAATGATCCATATGTCATTTTTTTTTTAGGAATCAGTCGAACATCAATCTAATTCATAGTGTGATTAGTATGACTCCACGTGTCTATTATTAGTTTAAAATTGATATTTTAATACAAAAAAAATCACTCACTGAAAACCATGAAAACACAGTCATATTGACTTAATAATTTGTGGAAAAGATTCATAATTCATTTTTAATATTTTTGAATTACCATCATGAAAAACCCTCACATGATGCCACCTGAATGGATCAAAGTGTATGTCTCCAATTTAAATTTAAATTTTTTATATAAACACAAGTGGCATACTCAAAACCAAGGAAATACATTCAGGTTGTTTTAATACACTAGTAAAATAATGAATGTGTAATTTCAGATGTTTATAAATCATCCAAGCCTCTATTTTATGAACAGAGTGATAGTTCGACTACAAGTGTGCTCTTTTCAAGAGTGGAATTAATTTTAGTGAAAAAAACAACTAACATACTAAAAACTAATAAAATTCATTCATATTATTTTGGTACTTTAGAAAAACAATCCATAGGTCATTTTTGAAGGGTCGAAATAAACAATTACTAAATATGATGCATGGTGTAACTGTTATGACTTCATGTGTCTGTTATCCATTTCAAATTTTCATTTTAATAAAAAAAAGTTTTGCCTAGTAAAAATAAGGAAAAAATGATCGAATTTTCTTTACAATTTTGTAAAATTATTATTAATTTATCTATGACATGTATGAATTAGTCTCATGTCAATCACACATATGATGACACCTGTATTTCTTAAAGTGTGTGTTTCCAGTTTAAAAAGACATTTTCGTAAAAAAACAAAAGTAGAGTACAAAAAAATAACTAAAAACATTATGATTGTTTTGATACATTAAGGAAATGATCCATGAGTTATTTTTGATGTGAATCAATCTGCTAAACCTCAATCTGACTCACTGTGTGACTAGTTTGACTCAAAGCACATCTTTTTATTTAATATTTAAAATAATTTTAGTTAAAAAATAATTGACATACAGAAAACTGAGAAAATAAATTTTGATTACTTTGGTAATTTATAAAAATTCTACATATTTCATTTTTTACAAATGACAATCATTCTCACCTCAATATAATGTATTGTATGACCAGTATGACTCCAATTGTGTCTTTGTTTTTAAAACTGACATTAAATTTACTAAAAAAACAAACAAACTCTAAATCAAGAAAACACATTCATATTTTTTTTGGTACATTAGGAAAATGATCCATAAATCATTTTTTACATGTAGGAATCAATCACACCTTAATTAAATACATGAAATGACTATTATGACTCCAAGTGCACCTTTTTATTCAAAACATACATTAATGTTAGTAAAAATAGGATACATACTCAATAATAGCATTTTATTTTTCCTGTATTTGGGTTGGGAATTTTATTTCATTAAAATTCAATATTTTTATCTTATATTTGTAATTTATATTTCTATATTAGTCGATTAAGTGTGTTATTACAACACATTTTACCTATTTTAGTCGATATAGTGTGTTTTAGCATCACACTGCAGTTTTCACCTTTATGAGTGATGCAAAATGCACTGATAACGACATCTTTTAAAGCATTTGTATATGTTCTGTTAATTGAATCCTTTATATGTTCTTTTTAATGTTCTGATAACGGGAAATTTTATCAATGCTATAGAATAACGTATAAATAATACATTTATCAACAATTCTAGAAGCACTAATAAAGGGTCTTTTTATTAGTAATAAATAAAAGAGCTTATAAATGGTGTCTTTTATCAACATTTCATAGGGAAGATAAAAAACATTTCCTTTTAACCACACTAAGATAGTCAGTAGTTTTTTGTGATGATAAAGGCAGATTCTGTAGTTGTTAAAGGTGTCTATTGTAGTAGTGATTCTAAAAAATTGTTTAAATATCTTGATAATGTTTTCGAGATTCCCATAAAGTGTTCAAGAGTGATGTTTTAACATTGTGACCACATAGGTGATTACAATGTTGGTTTTTTAGAAGGAACCATGTAGTCTAATGTAATAAAAGCGATCTGAGAAGAAATCATACGAGGCTTCTATAAAGAAAAATTCTTATAGAGGTGATTCACATGATATAATGTTTCTACATAAATTATTTATCATGTAGTTATTTTTAGCAAAAATGATGAATTTGTTATGTAGCTGAATTGTTTATGTATTTTATTTATTCTACAGAAGAAATACAACATAGATGAGTTTAAAAGTACTTCATTTTTGAGTGGATGATTTCCAATATTGCAGCGCACATAATTACATATCTTTATCACGAACAAATAAATTATTAAATATGAGTTTAATGATCAAGAAAATGAGGTATAAAGTAAAATGAATAATCCATGTTGTTTCTTCATTGAAAAAAGTACTTACAAACATTTATAGAGATTCTTTTAGATGAAGTTATTTATATAACCAAAATTTACATTTCTGGGAATCTTCATTCAATCTTATTTACATAGTACTGTTAATATATGAATAAAGAATACATAAAAAATATTAACATCCATTGTTTGATATATTATCAGTTAAATTTCACATAGTTGAGTCAGTTTTTTTATTTATGAGGAAGAAGATTGAGGGTTTGATGAAGGAGTAGTGGTTATATGAATTTTTGATCATGTACATCGCTGTAAAGTATTGCTTGTACAATAATAGAATAAAAATAATAATATATTATCACACTATACAATAATATTAATGACGCTGTGAAGAAAATGTTATAGAAAGAAAAAATGAATTTCATTTAAAATATCAAAATCTGAATGTGGTATGAAAATTGTTTATGAGTAAAATAATTTGATCTCTAAAAAAAGACATAGATATGGATGTAAAATTATCAAATGCGATGTATCTTATCTTGAAAAATATTAGATGTTTCAATAGAAGGTTTAAAGGTAATTTAATACTTAAATTCATTAATTTTTGGGGATTTGATACATATTACCACAAATTCATCTAAAATGGGTGAAGATGAGGCCAGTAAATATGAAGATTATGTTTTAAAAAATCCTTAATGAATAATTCATCTTGGAAAAAGTTCATCCAAAATGAATGAATTATAATTTATCTGTAAATAGAAGGAGAAATTTATTATTGACATAAATTCATTGTGAAAGTGTTATTGAAAAAGAATAAGTTGATAGTGAAACTGATGCTGGTAAAATATTCGTAATGCTAAAGTTTATTATGGAGACATCACTAGTGATGAATTAGTAATTCTCGAAGTGAATTTGAGGAAACTCAACTTGAATTTAGGTTAAATAAATAATTAATAGAATGTATTTTATAAATATAAAAACATCAAAAAGAGAAAAGGTATTTTAAGAAATATGATCAATCTCTTGATATTATGGGAAAAGTCAAAAAAGAAGAGAAATCCAATCTATCAAGGGAGATTGGAAATCAAGATAAATTTATTTACACTTGCAATACCTTAGGAATCAATTTGAAATAAGATATTAAATAATTTGAAAATCATTATGTGCTTATTCTATAAAAACATTTCAAAACATAAGATGAATACGATATTTATGGAATTATATTTTAGAATTAACTTCAAGAAGTAGGAGAATGATCAAAGAATAAGAAAGTAAAAAAACCATGTTTGTGGTAAAATCTGTTATGACCCAAAAATATGAAATTTTTTGGATTGTTTACATTGATTTAAAAACATCTTCTCTTTAAAACTCTAAAATTATTGAAAATAAGTCGATTTTAAAGAGAAAAACATTATGAGTTCATAAAAACCAAGGATTGAAAAATGAGTGCATGATTTTTTATGAAGATAATGAATAAATTTTAGGATATTATTCATGAACACATGTGTTTTTCAAAGTTATATCTTCCTTTTATGATAATTTTTGGTTATGTGGTGGATTTATGCATACATCAAGAATTTGTTGATTTAATTACCACAATTATTATGTTTAAAGAAATTTTGGCAGAAAAAATTTTAGAGGATTCATCCTAGTATATGTAGAATGATTCATAAATAATAATGAAATCCAATTTAAAGGATAAAATTATATTTTAGGTGCTGTAAGAAATATTTGAAATTTGTATTTTCCATGTCATCTTTAAAAATAATGTAACATTGTTCTTCTATCCTTAATAGAAACTAATTCCCATGAAAAGGTTACAGAAAATGACTTTGTTTTAGATGTTTCACTAAAATCCTCAATGGAAGAATTTCTATTGATATAGGATAGTGGTATTCCCTTCACATATGAAATGGAACATGATTTTGTTGAAATATGTTGTTAAATTTAAATAATACAGGGTGACCTTTTGAAATAAAGGGCCTCTCAAGATTAAAGGATTTAGTTTTTCTAGCATTGGAAATTAAAAAGTTAAGACAAATAACAATTGTTTTGTCAATGGGTTGAAATAAAAAATTTTAAGTGATTCACATATAATTGATTATATTAATGATGTTATATTATGTAAAGATGAATTTTATGTATAAAAAATTGAATATAGAAAAATCCATACCAATTTGTAGTGAATAAAGATACATTTATTTCAAATTAGTGATGGTTATAATTCATGTTATTTAAAAATGGAATCTGAGAATAAATTATTAAAACGAATGATTGGTCACCGTGGCCAAAGGAATATGAAAATGATTTATTAAAGAGAAAGTGTTCACAAAATTTCTATGTTTAAGAAGAATGTTGGTTAGATTTAGTCTACATGTCATAAAGGGGATGTCTTTAATTCTTTACTCTAATGGGTTGATATTTATACTTCGCACCCTTTGGAACTAATCCATTAAGATATTTATAGGTCCATTAGAATATATCCCACACATGGATACCCCTTTCATGTTGCTACTAACTTGATCAATTTTCTACATGATCAGAGTGTGTCAGCTCCCCAGTAATGAGCTTCTAGGTAGGAAGAGTCTTTCAATGGATTGGATGATCAAATGTCTCTATCATGGTCTTCTATTATTATGGATTGTGAGTATTGTTTATTATATTGGTAGCTGTACCTAATGTGACTAATCTAGAGACATTCTAATATATCTTTTTTTTGGCGTCAGATGAAATCCTTGTATCAAAATAGTCTAATGTAAACTTGATTCCATCATTTAAGGAAGGATAGTTGATCTTATCATAGGTTTCCTCCCAGATTATCATCAACCAGAGCTCCATCACCGCTATGTGACATAACTCAATCCTAGAATCCACAAAAGTTGTTGAAAACCACCATTGTATACACACGAATTGATGGAAGAATTGGTAAAGTTCATAGAAACCACTATTCAAGTCACAATTGATTCCATCCAATAGTATGTAGTCATCAAAGAACATAATTAATGATCAATTCTCATATCCCCCATTATCATTTTAATGTGATGGATACTATCAGGGCATCACCATATGGAATGAATATGAACATTGAATATATCCTCAGAGTCTTAAAAACAATAAACTTATCCAATATTACAACCTAGAAGAAAAATAACACTTAAATTCAAGGCATAAATATAAACATCATAAACATGACCATGTTATGAAGTTAATATGTCTTGATTTTTTTCATTATCCAACTATACAACACCATAAATTTTCCAAACAAATGTAATGGGGATTTCCCTTCATAAATGTGTAGTAAGAATCAATATATTATGGCCATTATTGGTGGTACCAGACTAATTAGCCTCATTTTATCATCTTATATCCTCACATACATCATGAATATACTTGGCATCATTCTTTTGTTTGATTCTTGTTCTAGTAGAATGGGCCCACTAAGCCACATGGGCCAGAATCTAACAAGGAAGACTCAGGGCTCTATGTTATTGTTTATTCTATATCCAAATCATTTGTACTTAACTATATCCAGATCATTCTATTAAGTACTCAACGTTTACATATTTTTTTATAATGGAATATAAAATGAATTTCTATGAGGGTATCCATTCTCTATGAATCAGTATAAATTCATTCAACCAGCATTCAAATTTGATATCGTTTTAGGGTCAGGTCTCCTCTCCTGTAACCTTCTCAGCATTCATAAGTAGTGATTGATCAAATGGTGGAATCATTTAAGCATCCCTATATAGAAAATCAGTAAGTAGGAACCTGTAATTATTCTATATAATAATTGGTTTCGATATATAATTTTTACGTGTCCTAAAATTTGATCCCCTCGTATCTTTTTGTTGAATGAATGGTGTTAATCTAAGGGCTCCATCGGCTAAAAAAATATGGGAGGATATTAGAATTCTTATTTATGTATGATTTTAATTCCCAACTGAAATCATATATATGTGTGGCCAAAAACTATTTATCAAACATTTAACTTGTTTATAAAACCAAAAAAGCACAGATCCACTCAATATTAATGTTTCCGCAAGGAAAAACATCCAGTTCTCATTCCACCTCTTGAGTTGGTCGGCCACCATTTAGTGGTACTTCTATTGGTATAAATGAGTATAGTGATACTTTCAAATCTTTCAGATCTTGGGATTTGTTTCCACATACAACATAAAGATTCTTGGGTATACCAATTCAAATATTATGAATACATAATATATAGGATAATTTTTTCCCCTCCATGATTGATTAGAAAAATATCCAAGATAATGGAAGGTTGTGGTCTGGACGAGGAATATCAACATCGCACAATAATTTGTGACAATTTAGGTGAAGGAAGTATAATATCTGAAATCATGATGATAATTTATAAATATATTTAAAAAAACTACATATAGGATTATAAATACCTAATTTTTCTTGACTCGATGCTCTCAATCACTTGCTTAATGTGAGAAGTATCTACAATAATAGAGACTCTATTTAATGATACATCTATTTCTTATAATTGGTATCAATAAAACATATTCATTAATATTTGGATAGAAGTATAATAAATTTTTTATAGTTTGGGGAGTGAAATATATATTAGAAAGGTATGTAGAAAAAAATTCACTATGTATGGAATTTCAATCACCTTCTTACATTCAGCCCATTATCCCTAGGTGATCAAGAATCATAGTTTCTAAATATGTCATCCTACCTAACAAAAAACTCTCATCTCTCCTACATGACAAATTACAACCCTAATATATGTACCTTATCACTTTTTTTCATCCCTTTCAATATGATTATTTCTATTAAAACAATAATGATGTTGTAATTGAGGAATTACAAAGTTCATCCCAATACTAATGAAAAAGGTGATCATAAAAAAATTTAGGATTAACCCATGTTGAGTGATGAAAACTAGTTGAGAGGGGGGATTCCTCTATATTTTTATGTGGTTGGTAGCACTAAAAAACGTGTTTCAAATATAGCATGTGTCTTTTCCATGACATGAGAATGGGTACTACACCAAATTATCTAACAGCTCATATATTTATCTCATAATTTGATCATCAACATGATAATCACATAAAATTATAATGGTTTCATTTTTTAGTGATCTAGTTTTGGGAAAAGTTGAATTCTATAACTCATTAATAAGGTAGTAATAATTTAATGGTTCGGGAAAGCAATATGGGTTCTCATATCATCTTCTTCTAAGTAGGTTCCTTGACCCCAGTTCTCCTCAGTGATCTAACAATATATGTATCCATCCTTACTCTATGCCAATTTCATTGGAAAGGATCAAAGAATTTGTTCACTCAAGTTTGAAACCGACCATGTTTAGTAAACCATCCCTCGATGCCAATATAAGGACTCCTAGACCCCAATATTTTGACACGTGAAGTGACACATACTATAAGGGAGTACTAGTGGATCATGAAAGCAAATCTGTAATTTCAATTGAATGTCTAAAATCAATAACTAGCTCCCTGAAAATCCCCTTCAAGTGTGTTTTGACTCTGCTATATAGGGGAAATGAAGGAATTCCAGTGTAGTTGTATCGTTTTATAAATATTGTTATTTAATGAGCACTATTCCCAGATCATTATAATGGCCAGGGAAAAGTACCCTTCCTAAGAGATGCATTTGAGGGTCCAAGTCTTGTTATTGATTCACCCTATCTATCTTAGGAAGGGGGTTCCTATGTCTAACTTGAAATTTACTTCCTATATACTATTGGATACCAAAGTCTATAATATTTCACTCTGGACTCCAGGAAAAATGGGAACATTGAACCTCGTTCACATGTTTCCCAAGTATTTCTAAAAGGTGTCAAACCGAGTTCCTCCAAATGAGGCCATAACATGGTCAGCTGCAAGGTAACCACTTCTCCCATGTCACATACCTTAGACTCAACTTCATTCAAGTTATATACATTATGATACACTTTTTATAATTCCCCTACTAGGTTTCCCTATTATCTCATTTTTAAAACATGTGAACTTGTTCACCCATGCCTCCCTACCAGGATCGCCCATCTTAAAAGATACCATACTTGGAAATCTATTCACTGAAGACTCCCCCATAACCAAATAAGATGCATGATTAGGTTATTCACACCAGTTTTCGTCACTTCTATCTTGTATTAATTTGATAATAGATACCAAGAATTCCATGAGAGGCCCTCTCCTCGGTTTTCTCCTAAATCGACATGAATATTAAATAGATAAAAATCGTATATTTCCCTAATAAATAGGGTCCATATCGTGTCAGTATTGATGAAACCTCTCCTAGATCAACATGATCAACCTAGATAAGAAATATAATGAATCATTTTCACTCCATACTGTAATGGTTGTCTTTTGTCCACTCAAAGAGACAAGGATCCACATATGTGTTTCATGTACATAATCCTCAAATCTTCTTCAATGCGATATATTCATCATGATTATAATCACTCAAAATAATTTAACTATAAAGGGAGAAGGTGTACACACACATATAGACCTATAATCTATTTTAAGATCTAAAACATACCTTCACCAGATTTATCTTTCATATTAAACAATCATATTCCTCTAATACGGTATAATCCTCTATACCTATCTTTATTTGAATCATATGATAGGATAGAAACATTATGGGTCACACATGTGTAATCCCAAACACTTAATAAATGTCATATATTCCACATGAAGAAAATATTCCTTAATGAACCATATAACCTATGATAAAACTCTTCTTAAATCAGTAATATTACCTGGGAGCCTACTCCTTCTCAATGGTCCAAATTCCCTATGAGTCCATCTACCATAATAGTATATATTCACTATGAGTACAATTATATCCACCCTTATTTAGTTACCAAATATATTAGGAACCAAATAATGTTACTCCCATGTATAAGATCTTCTCAATCTCTTGTTATCACTCCTTTCATGATATAGGTATACCTACCACATCACATTAAACTGCATGGGGTTGTCCTATCACATGACCATAACATGTAAAACACATACCAAGGGTTCATTGATTCTTATTAGTCATGATACATAGGATTTATCCTTGTTGTTAAATCTCAACACACCATAGGACATGGGTGAATGAAATTAAAATAAACATTAATATGTCAGAGATTAATGAAATTTAAATACATTTAAATTGTCCTTGGTTGTATAAAATTATATTGTATTATGTCAATCCCATTTAAGTGACCTTAAATGGTATGATATGTCCTATTAAGATACACTAAACTACATGAGTTTTAGATTCCCTTAAAAGAGACCTATAAGATGCCGCTTTCATGGGATCGATAATAAATCCACAATACCTACCACCTCCCTAGATTGAAGCAAATTCTAGGGCTCCCAGCTATGAATCTGTAGACTATAGTATAAACATCTAGTAAAAAATAATGGTTTTGATATATCACTTACACAAAGGTAAATATAAGTAATATTATTATCATAAAGGATTCCAAAATGTTTATTAAATCTATTAGTGAATCTCAATTTTTGCATCAACACCCAAAAGGGTTGATCCAAAATATCATCCTCTAAATTGATGTGACACCCAAAATTTCATTAGTATGTCCCCTCGATTGTCTTCTGTTATGAAAGAAGGTATGAGCAAACTCCAATGAAAACATGTGTGGAGTAACACTGGGAACAAATATTATATATTATATTATATATATTTATAGTTAGTTTTCTGGTCTGATGAACCTCCCCATATGGTTTATATATATATATATTTTATGAAAAACACCCACTTATAATGGCGGACCTGACCTAAAGTGATTAGATGCATTGGGACACATTCCCGCCAATTTTATATTAATTCAATAATTATAAAAATATAACTATATATATCAATATAAATTGACAATAATAATTTTAGTTTTTCTAGATCAAACAAAGAAAATTATTTTATTTCATTTTTTGATTTTATCTTAATAGTAAAAATAAAGATACAAAACAACATCATTCTAATGAATCTAATATATTCATAATTGGATCATTCTTGACCATAGAAACATTGATTTAAATTTATTCTTGACCATTTGAATCGAAATAAGACCTTTGATAAGAATTATAAAAATATAATCAAAATACTAATTAATATTAAGTGTGACCTTTCTAATATTACCTAAACTATCCAAGGATTCTGCAAGTTATGGGGTGCAATACATTTTTTAAAATTTGTTCATATAAAAATGATTAATTTATCTTAAATATTCTAAAAGGGTCATTACAAATGATTTATATTTAATTTATTAATTAAAAATAATTCCTTCTTTAATTGTTTCTATTTGATCCCCCGTCGTTGTTGGTATCATCAATTTAATCACCGATCATATTAACATTTTCATTACTTTAATAATATTAAAGGGAATTTTTCAGCAGATATCGAAACATGTTCTGTGAAGTTTCTAGTGGAATTATTCATATTCTTGTTCTTAAATAAGTGAATTAGTTTCTTCATATCATTCATTCTTAATTTTATACAGAAATGTATTACTTTCCCACTCTAGGAACATGAAATATCTATGATATTTCTATATAATTACCTATATAGGTCTTGAGGAGATATAAGAAAAATGGATTTTATGTCAAAACAATACACCTATGTTTCTATTTATATTTAGATTAAACATAAAATAACTTGAAATATTCTATTTCATTTAATTTAAAGTAAATAATAACCTCATGTCACTCTTTAAAATGATAACAATTAAATAAAAAAATTTAAGAAACATGGACCCGGAATATATTTTCTTAAATATATAAATATTTATTTATTTTAAATGATATTAAAATATGAATATTGGATCATTATCTCAGTTTTAATTCTCCCACATATTTTTAAAGAACCTTAATCCCTAAAATAATTATTTCATTCATTAAAATAAATAAATTAATTTGTCTGATAAATAAATTAATATTATATTCAGTATCCTTATTATTAAATTAATAATATATATATATATATATTTACGTTATGAATAAATAAGAGATAAATGTAAAATCACTTATTCTTGACTTGAATAACCTAAGATTGAATTTATGATTAATATAAAGTGAATAATTTTATTTCAATAAATTGAGAATGAATTTATTCTTAAAAAAATTAACTAGATTTAAATAGATTTCTGATACACTTAGTGTATGAACTTATAGATATATAACCTAAATCTATATATAAATATTATATATTTTGGTTATATCATATTATATGATATGTGGAGTTGGGGTCCTATCATAGTGGTTGAGGCTACCCCGTAGTCTTGCACCAATCAAGGATCAAACCCTAACCATCTTAAATATGGGGATTTCTAACTTTTTTTGGAACAAAGTGTTGTTGTTAATGAGGGATTGGTGGTCTTTGGTGATTACAATACGCTATGAGGTAGGTGGACCATGCTTCAGAAGGTATAGAATCTGAAGATGTCCAGGCTCCTCATCTTCTTAATAGATGTGGGTTCCTGATATATCTTATAAATAGTGTGGGATCTTCAGTGAGGTGGATGGATTAAAGGATGAATGATGCAATATCATGGGAGTTAGTGGATTGATGAAGGCACTCGAGCTAGCCAATGATGGGGGTATTGGTGGGATCCTTGTATGTGGTGGCATCAGGAGATAACTTCATCTATAAAGCTATTGGAGGTTGTCCAGTAGAGCATGCGATAGGCTAAAAAAAGATTGGGGGATCTCCTCTAGTGCATACATAGTGATAAGATACCCAGTGCAAGTCAAAAATGAGGCTAGACCATGAATATATCTCCTCTAATGGAATAAAATTTTAATAAATGATAAGGTATTCCATTTCCATCCGTACAACACCCATACAATCATGAATTGGTATTTCTTGTTGAGAAAATTTGTAGGTCAGTAGTTCTGAAAAAAATAAGCACTAGTTGGGTAGGGATTTTTTTGGTGTGTGGTATTTGGGATTGAAATGGATATGTATTTAGGATTAGGGAATCTAGGTCAAAAAACAATGTATGATTATCCCTCGTCCATTAAAAACAGGATAATTAAAATTAATAAAAAATAAAAAAGTAATTTGTGTGTTCACTCAGTCATATTATCGGATATATGGTATATTGTAGTGTTTTATATTCAGGAATCCAAAAAATATTTTATACCATAGAATGAAATTTCATAATCCATTATATATATATATATATAAATTATTCCACTCCCTTAAAATTATAATATTATATGATATCCCCAAATCTAAAGTGTACTGATATGTATTAGTCGTTTGTTAGGATTTACATGGTAGTTGATTGTTAAACATAATCTTCCATGTATGATTATCCTTGATTATTGACATTTTATATGATTAAATTAAAGGGATAATCAAATAAATGTTTTTAAGTGTTAAATACATGTATGGATAAATAGTAATAAAATTTTTATAAATACATTTCATTAACTATAATGTTATGAACATTTGAGTAAACTCATGGAGGCTGTAGGAACATACTAAATAACTATATAATGGACTAAACCTTGAAAATGGTGATTTCCCATATAATGTCCAAAAAATTCCCCCATTCCCAAGATCCCTTCTTCTTCTTCCATTACCACTAAGAGTTTCTAAAATATTGCGGTTGAAAGAAGAATCATACCCATGTATTGGGTGATCATCAACCCAAAGATAACTTATGATAATGATGCCATTTGGTAAATTTTTAGTTTTATTCATCATGTGTGTGACTGAAGACATGTGGCCTGAAAATCATATCAGAAGGTTATATTCTTAATTTTACATTACACATAGTTTTATATTCAATGCATCATTTATCTTGGTTTATAGTCACATATCTCTTTCACTGCATAAATATGTAGTGTGAGATTTGAAGAAAACTATATGTGGTTTTTGAGTCATTCCATGCTTAAATTTATTAATGAAAAAACAAGTTTAAATTGATTAAATTTATATATCATATGAGGTATAAATAAATATAATACACATATTGTTTTAAGATTTATCGTATGATGCGTGATATCATATGAAGCAATTGGATTGCACTGTATGATATATAATATTGTTGTATATCATTCGGGATGAATATATCTATTTAAACATATTTTAATGCATAATATGTGTTATCCATGTTTGTGGTACATATGTTTTCAATATCATGGAATGAAATTAGGGTATTGTATGGAAGGATAACAGCATTTTACACTATTTATGTCTATAAAAACAAAGAATTATATAGCTATAGTGATATAAGGCATGTTTTATATTGTGATAGCTAGTCTTAGAGGGAGATATAATGGGTCATGGTGCACCTTTCATAAATTTTGATGTATATTATTTCACTAATAGTTGAGGTTATACCATTACATATGATATGAGGGGAAAATATGTTTTTTCAATATTTCAATTAAAAATTAATTTAAATAATTTATAAATAATTTATAAATTATATAAAATATAATTTAGGGATATTTATTAAATTTATAGTGTCTAAAAATTAAATTATTTCAATATTTTTTTAATTAAATATTAAATATTTTTGGAACTTTTGATAAATAAATATATTTATTAATAATTTCTAAACATTTCACTACTTTAATTTATATTACATTATTTATAAATTTAACAAGAATAATTTGTCAAAAAAATTATAAGTAATTTTTAAAAGTGTTTATAAATCGAAAATAAGTCAAATTATTAAAGGTTTTATAAAATATGACTTGTTCATAATAATTAATATGAAATTTTCAAATTCAAATCATTAATTGAGAAACTATTCAACCCATATCACAAAAGTATTGATAATTGATATGATCAAGGTCTAAATAATATTTTATATGTGTTACTTTGTTTTATAAAATGTTTTCTAAATATATGAATATTTTATATAAAATATAAAATGATTACATTTTAATAAAATACCATATATTGAGACAAATTAAAAATATATTGATTATATAAATGAGTTAATGTTAGAAATTAATAATAACTTTTTATATTTATTAATTTGTTGAGTTTATAGAAATAATACTTAAATATACTTTTTTATAATTTCAAATTTATGAATTGGTCATAAATATTTATATCATGTCTAAATTTTTAAATTTTAATTTATTTATTTTTTCCCATACTCTATAGATCAATATTAGTTATTTATATTTATAATTTCTATGTATGTTTTAATTTAAATTCATTTAAACTACTTTTTTAAAATAGAATATATAAATTTACATAGATATATGTATGGTATTATAAGTGATGTACTTTTTCATATACCATGACATTACCTAATTTAGATGTCATAATATTAATTTAAGATGTTAATTATAGGTTATAGTAATTAGGTGTTTGAATTATTATTTAAATAAGTACTCCCTTGAGTATTGATCCAGGTTTAGAGGGACTATGGTTTAGGCTTCTCTCTATCATGGGAGATTAGGCTTTGCCTAAAAAAGAGGGGGTTCGCTACATGTCACACAATGCTTACTTTTTTGGAGATTATTGATTTCATATGATTATAATCCTTTTAAAAAATAAATTATACCTTATTCATGAGATGAATTTAGATATGTGTAAATATAGTCAAATATTAATTTGGTTTAGTGGAACAAGATATTTGTTGTGTGAAGAGTTACAAATCAATGTAGTTCAAACATATTGATTTGGTGGGAGGAATACAAATTGAAAACTAAATAATTACAAGAAGACATACGTGTAAAGGGAATACATGAGATACGATTATGATATTTTTAAACCCTTTAAAATATATACTGTAAAATTTTATTTCATATAAAACACATATAAATACATTGATCATTCAACTGAGTAATTTTATGCAGAATTTGGGTGCACATGGATTATATTATGTAAATAATTTTGTAAATTGATTATCGTATGAGTTAGATAACTAGATATAGCTATGAATTTTGGGTTGTAAATATTTAGGGAATGATATGAGATCATATTCCTAAGTAATAGAGTTGGGATAATCAATTTGAGGGGTGTGGGAAAAATATTATTCTCAACTATCTATGCGTCATATATGATATGATTGAATTTATGATCTACCTAAATAGATATTTTTTTAGAGTAACACTAAAGATGAATCAAATAGTTGTGAAATATGTTAAATAAAACACTAAAATATATGATTAAATTGATATGGTTCATCATTTTAGTGAGGGAACATTAAATACAATTTCTTAATTAATGAATATAAAACATGATACTCATCTAATAAAATATTGGTATATAAAAAAATGGATCATCAACATCATAAATGTTTTTTGAGTTAAATCAAAGATATAGATAATTTGAATAGAACTAACATCTTATACTGATATATAAACATAATAATCATTCTTAAGAAAGAAAAAATGTCATTTGTATTAGAGAAACCCATTCTACAACACTAATTTGTGAATATATTCAACAAAATGGATCTGCAAGATTGTGATATGAATCTAAATAATTCAATTGATTTTATCTAATATAATTATTATGTTCAAGGAAAATATGTTTAAAATCAATCATGAGAACATATATCCATTCATGATGATAGATTACCTAGAATGGTTCAATCAAGAATAGTGTAGTCATTACAGGTATGAGGTTTTAATAGAATTATTTAGTTGAAATATTGAAAAAGGAAATTTATTCTTTGTACATGTAATAAATATTATTGGGTACATTAGTGAATGGATATATCAATGAATTATATAATAAGTGGTCTTCTTTATGACATGATCTATCTATGAACTACATTATATTATTTTTATTAGAAAGAAACATCCAGTTTATTATAAACATCAATATTAATGAGATTAAAATAATTTTTACTCAATCCTGTAAATATATTGAGGATAGATAAGTAGAAAAAGGTTTTTCCAAAATCATTTTTTATATTCATAGTGAAATGGGATGAAATATTAAAATGGATGAAGAAAAAAAGTTATGTTTGAAAGTACAATAGGAAGTCTTCTAGTATCCAATTGAAGATATGAAAACCTAATATGGGAAAATAAAAGGTGGGGAAGTGTATCCGTTATAAATATCCTGGTCATTGGATGATTAATTTCCCAAAATACATAAATGGATGGAATAAAATTCATAGAGATTCTTTTTCAGGTATAAATATTATAGAAATAAATTCTTATATTTTGATGGATATATGATACTATTGATATGTTAAACAATTATTATGAATATATATATAAGAGTTAAAAATCGATGAAGAACTAATATTTAAATCATAAATAAGTAATTAAAATGGTGGAATAATATTTTCTACATCAAAGGGTTGGATACAAGGGATTACTTTAAAACATGGAAAAATTGGAGTAAAGGATATGTATTTATATCTCATTTATCATATATAATAAGAGAAGTAATTTTAAAATAAGAATTTTTTTATAAAAAATAACAAAATGATTCTATAAAAATGGAATATAATTCATTATGTATTATAATATAGTTTATAATAAATAAAATGATAAAAAAAATTATCCTAGATGAAAGACTTTATCCAAGATAATTGTTGAAATATGAATTAAAAAGTTCCCATTACCTAATAAGTGGTATATTTTATTGTATCAATTTGATTATAAACATATAATATCATATTATATATTGAATTAAATAGATTATATTTTAAATTTTACAACTAATGTAATTGAATTTTATTTCTAAAAGAAATATTTTTCCTTGAATACTATTTTGGAGAAAATATAGTTTCTAAGAGGATAGTGGGGATCTATTTGGACTTTGAAAAATTCAAATTGTAAAAAATAAAATATCATAAAAGTAATATTTATCATCACTTTGTCTCCTAAAATAGTTTAGTTTATGTTGATACATAATGATTTCAATAAAAAGGGTTACATTTTGTTAAAAAGTGATCTCAAAGAAAAAAATTATGGAATGGTTCCAAGATAATAATGATGAAGTTATGATAAGTTATAATTAAAACAATATATTCTATTAACATGGTAACATTAGATTTTTTTAGTAATTTAATTTGAATAATATTTTTATGAATTTAAACATTGCGAATATTATTTCTCGCCTCTTCATTATTTATACCATCATTGTTTATAGAAGTTAATCACTGAAGAAGTTTTGTGGGAGATTTTATCTGTTAGAAACATACAAATGTGTAAAAAATTATATAGTGATGTGATAGGTTTAATAAAGCCATAAAATTATGGAAAATATAAGGTATATATAGTGGTATATCATATATTATATGGTTATACATATTCTTATGTATGGTTTTGATTGTAATCCAAAAGGATTTTAAGAATATGAAATATATCATTTTATTTAGAAAGATTTCTTTAATTTATCATTCACTCATGTTAGATACATGTAATCATAAATTTAAATGGTTATTAACCTCTTAAATTATGGCTTGTAGTTATACATAATTGATGTTCATCATATTGAATTATATGATATGATAAAATGTTAATATTACTTTGAGTAGGATTTCATATAGAGACACTGAATATGTTCCTGATACAAAAAATATATATTAATGTGTTAGAATACTCACCAAATAGTCCAACTAGAGTTCCATATTCTATGAATTCTGTACACTAGGGGTGTATATTTCACATTTGATATATGTATCTAATGTTAAACAGTTTAAATAAAATGAGAAACATTATACTTTGATACCATTATTATGATTTCCTTGGGGATAATATAATTAATGGATAGTTGGATATATTGTTTATCATGTCTTCATTTGTGGATTTTAAAGAAAATATTTTTACTTTCATATTAAGGCTACAGATTATGGGCCCCAATTTCGATAGACAGAAGGATTTAATGAACAAGCCCAGATAATAATATATGTGATATGATTATCTAGTAGGATGGGGATCATGTGATATTATCAAAAATTTGCATGAGTTACTTATGTTGTGTTCATGTTCTTGATAATTTTAAACTTAGAGATCCAAGAATGTATGTATTTAACATATGGTATTAAACTACTTCATATATGATTCTCACTTGATGTCTTATAAAAAGAAATTTAATGATTTTTAAAACATGTATATGATATAGTTGGTGGACATATGTATAAAGATACATATGTTTAATGGATATAATATTATATCACTTTATATGTTGAGTAGAACCAATGCATTGTTAAAGTAAACACTTGGATTACATTTTTTGGATTGAAGAATTAATTATTTTTACCAATTCCATAATTTCCCACTAGGTTTCACTTAGTGATTAAATAGATGGAAATTAAGTATTTAAAAACATAGTGAGTCACTAAAAAAGTGTTTTTGTGTTTACCCAAATGGATATTTTTTTTATATTCACAAGGTATTACAAATTAAATGATGTATGCTGAAATTGATAAAAGGTTTTAAAATATTTTTTTGGAAAAATCCAAAAGAAGTTATGAAAGTGGTTTTAAAAATTATTTTATATTATGTAATATAAGGTGAAATGACTCCTATTATATGTGGATTTTTTGAATGTGGGATATTTATATTGATATGATATAGATGATTATAAATATATTATGAATTTTTTTATATGTCATATTATATGATATATTGATTTTCTTAATGTGTGAGATACATGAAGCTAAGGAATATCATATCCTTTGGAATGGTATGTCTTTAGAAATGATATATAGAAATTATTCCACTTACATTTTCCATATTATATTTAATGATTTGGTAATATCATATTTTTTGGGATATGTATCAGTAATATGTTATGATTGATATGGAAGTTTAATGTTAAATTTTTATTTTTGGGTTTCATATTCCATGAATAATTATCACTGATTATTGACATTACATGTGATGAAATTAATGGGATAATCAATTCATTCATTTAAGTGTTTAAAGCATATATGTTTGAATGATTAATGAACACTTTTAAAATTTTGATAAACACATGGATGATTGGGGAGTGTTCATAAGGGAAATACAAATAATATCGTGGATACGAAAATGGAATTCAATCATCATTTATGTGAAAATATTTACTCTATGCCTAAAAACTCTTCACATTATTCTTTTTTCATTTGGAGGTACTATTATATCATTGTAAAAAGTAGAATCCTACACAGGAATTGGGTTACTCGTTAACTCAAGGGTACCCTAGGTTGAATAAGTCTTTTGACTTCATATAAGTGATACTAATTGAGCATGTAATTGAATATATGAGGATTTACCATTGTTGTAGAATAATATATTATTTATTTTATTTTACACATGGTTTTAGTTTTAAGCCATGGTTGATCATGGTTTATGGTTTATTATGTCTTATATTGCATGAATAAGTGTTCTTTGATCCAAATAATCCCATTATGACAATCTAGGATCCTTTCTTTGTGATAGTAGGTCTAACCTAAAGTCCAATAGTGATATCAAAAAAACAAATTAGGGCCCTCATAAAGAAAAGGACATGTTATTATAAAAAATTCAAAAGCATTCAATAAATGATGTTGTGCAACATTATCCGTTTTGTAAATAGATATACTAACAAGATGGATGAAAATGTGTTTCACTGTAATTTCTACAATATTTTTATTTCATTAGCTTACTAAGATGAAATTGTTTATAAAATACCATGTCCATGACTTTTATTCAGACACGTACATATCAACAAAAGTGTTAGAGATATCTTCTTTCAAATCTTGGAATGACAAATTCTTCCTAGAACATTAAATTAATTACATGCCATTCATGAATTACCTGATGTATGACACTTCTCTATGAGTAAATAAAACATGTTTTCATTATAAATCTATATGTGAAAATCATGATATACAATGATAATAATCTCAAGTATAAGGATCAATAATCACATTAATACAAATTAAAATAATATTGAAAATTAATTATATGGTGTTCCAATTTGTGTTTCTATCATCATAATCTCCCTTTTTAGATTCACTACTTTTAAATTTTATAAGAATAATTATAAATTATTATGATACACCCAATACGTGATAGTTAAACATCATCGGTAACCTACCTGAATAATGTATCTATACTATATGGAATAATTTTAAAAATGTGATCTGGAAATCATTAGGTTCTTATTAAAAAAGAATGATTATAACTGGTTAATGTGAAAAATATAATAAAAATATTATTAAATAAATAATATAGACTAAATTTCAAAAATATATTACAATATAACATGTATAAACATAATACATAGTCTGGTATTCAAAATAAAAGATAAATTTTGTTCTGAGGTACCTACACTAACGGTTTAGTAGAAAAGATATGACATTGGTCAAACTATTATTTTGGAAATAGAAATGGTTAGTAAAATTTTTGGAGTTCTTTTATTTATGTCACCATAGTTATTGGATCAAACAAGAATAAACTAAACCACAATGTAGTTTAGGGTATCAAGCCATGATTTTTAAAATCTCCAACTAATTGTAAATTTAAAGTTAAATACCTTATCTCCTTGGGTTAACACTCCTCTTTGATAACCCTTAGTGACCAAGAGATCATTATAAGGGTTATGTTGAAGTATATATTCCCTATTTCTATCATATAATTTGGTAAAATATGTTCATATTATATAATATGAAATTAATGACCATAAATTATCACTTATTCTTGGGTTTGTGTATATTATAGGGTGTGGTATGGTTAAATAAACCATTTCTACTACCATGACAAATTGTCATGTGGTAATATCTCACACCTCACTATAATTAAGTGTGGTAATTTTATATTATGAAATATATATGTTATTTATTGGTGGATGGTTATAAAGTTTTCATACTATAATGTTTTTACTCAAATAGAATATATAGAATTCGAGTAAATTTCATTGAAGTGTCAACAATGTTTTGAGATCTATATAAGGAAGTTTATCATGTGATTTTGGTTGATCCTGAGTTCTTACTAATTTCGTACCTCTCCCTAAATGGTTAAATGGTCTATCATGTAAGGTCCTCAATCTCTTTCTTCATTTTATATAATATCATGGTTTCAGGATTCAGGCATGGCCAATATTTCATTTTTCGGTATTTAGTATTATTTGTTGTTTTGGAAGAGTTTCAGTCAATCATTAAATATCGAGTGGTGGTTCCAAATAATTTCCATGTGAAATTATTTATGAAATAATGTTTAAAATTAAGAATATTTGATATTTCAAGGATTTAATATTGAATATCACAAAATAAGAACACAAATTTTAACTGTGGATAGTTAAATGATATACGATATCATTATCTATGAGGTAAAATCCCATTCTGTTATGTGATATCATAATATTAAAAACAATTCAAATACCATTATTTTATTATATCATGCAGTATGATACATGGAAATAATAATGTATGATAACATTATATTGAAATATTAAAGAGGAAAAAAGATATTTTTGTGGTGCTATTATGATATATGTAATATTTTAAAAGTATTTTCCCAGGTACAGAAGGGTTACCCTTATGCAAGGTGGTGCACTATGTTACTCTTATTCCATAGTGTACTGTATGTTTTGATAGCAAGTAATTCAATTTTATTCTTACACAATCTATTGATAATAATATATTAGGTTATATGAGTCATATTGAATGCCTTGATATCCAATTTTCATAGGATTGATGTTCCACAAGAGCAATGAGGCAACCCAAAAATTACATACAAAAATATTATATCTTATTATAAGAATATTCATTGTGAATCATCATGATAAATTCTATAACCGTAAAGGATTACTATCTTTGGAAATATGGATAGATACAAAACTTGAACATAAACGATCTACAGTGTCTCCCACTATTTTATTCACAAAAATAGCCCTTCCTAGACATATCATACATAAATCCTTTCTTTATAACCAATGGAAATGAAAACAGAATGAATGGTGATATCAAATGATTAGAAAGGGTCAAATGGGATATATCAATCAATGATCATATATAAGAATATTAAAATTATAAGGGTATGATAACTTGATCTTGATATTTGATATTTATACCCAATAATTTATAGAGCATATTCATGACACAATGATTTGGAATATCAGAATACATGAATAAATAAAGTACGAAATATCACAATCCTTAAGATGGCATCATAAGCATTCGAACATTAAAATAGAGTGGTGTAAAATGTGTGGAATTTTCATATTCATATAAATATTATGTCAAGGATACCCATGAATATATTAGTCTAATGTTAGGCAATGGAAAACCACTCATGTATGTACTTCAGGTATGGGAGAACATCTAGTGTACCCTTTTGGGGCATGTGATAACCTCCCTTGTACCAAAAGAGCTCATAATACATTAATATTTTACCCATGCATAATAAAGATATAATAGACCCACCCATAATGTAGTAATAATCCATTATCATCTATTCCACAACACCATGAAAACATTTATCATTTTTTAATTATGTACTGCTTGGAAAAAAATCATTTTAATCATGATTTCATCATCACAATCAATAACCATCCAAAAATAATAATAATGGTGGTTAGATTGGATCATATCCCTATTAAATCATAATAGACATTAATTGATGTTGTTAAGGATGAAAATACATTTAAAATATATTTATACCATTTCTTTAGGAAAATAAACATTTCATTTTGAAATCATTTATATAAAATATAATAAATTTAATAGATATTATGGAAAAAATTTATAAAAATGAAAATGAAAACATTTCATGTAATAATTAAATCATATAGTGTTCATGATTATAGGAAATTTTATTCATTCCATAAAATTTAAAAAAATTCATGCCTTCAGTAAAAAGTACCATGTTGAGAAAATGATATGACTATTGTTTTGAATTTTTTATAGAAAATAAAACATGAGTAAAAATTAATTTACTCAATTTTTTGAGAAAATTAAAAAGGTTCATGAAATAATTTAACAGAAAATATGGACATTTTATTAAAATAATCTCGATTGAATAGAAAGGCAACATTGACATTATTGAAAAATATTCATTCTAGATTTTGAGTTCATAGATAAAGGAAAATGAAAGGAAAACATAATATTTACAAAAAAAAACAGATAAGAAAATAAATGTGACATATGAGTGATAAATCATATAAAATTCACATTCATAATTTAATAATAGACAATCCCTATTAAAATGAGATAGTAACGTAAAAACCATATTGATTAGATAACTATTGATTCGTAAGTCCCATAAATAAATAACATGAATTTAATCATTAAATACCACTAGAATAATGATATTATTAATACAATATATAAATGTGAATTAGATACACATCATAATAAAAGTGTATAACAAAACATATGTCATAAAGAAAAAAATTATGCTGATAAACCCTTATCACATTGGAAACATTTGAATTAAATCCCCTTGGATGAAATAATTTGAATTTACTATTAAATACGACAAATTAATATTTATCTACGATATAACATGTCAAAGGGTATTTAAACTCACCTTATAAACCTAAATAGGTGTATAACATAAAACATGTATCAATGAATAAATATTAAGATAAAAACCCTTACCATATGTTTGTTTTAATTTTTAAGCGATATATCCCCATATATAATAAATTTACATTTATTATAATTATTTAAGAAACAATATAAATACTTATAATATCATATATGATCAAACTATAACATTTCAATAACGTCTTATGAATAATGTTTTATTAGAATTGTTGATTTTAGGTGTTAACTTTTTCATTTTTTTATATATGTTTCAATTGAATAGTTATGTTCCATGAACATTAATCATGGTTATATAACCCTTATAATCTTAGTAATGTAATTATTATCATATTTAATCATTAAATAAACATTTATAACCATTCATATAAAGTGGTGATGAAAAATTTGTTATATCTCTTTATTGAGATAGTGGAATGTACATACACATGATTTATGAAAAATAGAAAGGTAAAAAGGTTGATATGATATTGTAATTAAATAAGAATAATTATTTTATAAATATCATATATAATAATAAAAAACATAATAATAACCAACCATGTGATATGGTGATGGAAATTGTATTATATCATTACGTGAAGGAGGTAGTTCACACGTACAAATTAGTGATACTTTTACTTCTCATTTGATGGAAAGGAGGTGGAAAATTGTTGTTATATAATCAAAATAACAAATTATTATATTTATGACACAATATTAATTATTTTATAATTGATAAAATAGGTTTATAAAATATGTAGGAATAAATAAAATTAAAAGATCTCGGCTAATATTTATAACTCTTCTGTGAGAGACCTCATTTAGAATACACCATAACCTTTGGAATACTAGTTATAGAAGAATAACAGAATATTTAGGATGAATGGATTGATTATATAAAAAAATTTATGGTTTGGGTGTTAAATAATGCTCAAATTTTGTGAATAATTGAGAAAAAGTGATGCCCTTGCCTTATTGATGGGACAGACACACATGGAATTACTTATAAGATTTCAATAATATATGGTTCATGTAAAAGTGGGAAAAATGGACAATAAAAAATATTTATGAAAGCATAAATTTTAAATGTATTCACAAAATAAAAATTAGTAAATGTTTTGGCCATTCCTTCCGTTATCTCATAATATATCCTTCCGATAAACCCCTTTAAACATTAATCATGGTGATAAAATTTTATTATTTTTCATTTTATTACGACCAACTATTATATTGAACCTATTAAATTATTTTAATTATAACGATTTTAAATATTTAATCCTTTTGACAATTAAATTTCTATAAGTAGAATAACTTAATTTAAAATAAGTGTGCAAAATTATATCAAAACAGATTTTTAGATAAATGCATTTTTCAGAATAAAAACGAATTTACTTCCATTACCTACCCTATAAAAACAATAAAATCATTGCTAAAATATTATATTTAATATATAAGATATGAATTTAATTTAAAAAATTAATAAAAAACTAATTATTAAATTTATTATGATAAAAAACCTTCTTAAATACAAAACTTCTTTTAAGAAAATTTCCTTTTAGAACAATAAATTTATTTATACCAAAATCTAGAATAATACAAATTACTAAGTACTTAATTATAAAATTTCAAATTAATATATAATTATATTTCATTATTATTAAATAAAAAAAATAATGAAACATTTAAATTAATTTATTTAATGAAAAATAATGAATATTTTACTATAATCTGTATTTTTAATACTGAATTAAAAATATATCTTCTCACAAAATACAAAAAAATCACCATAAGATAGTATTTACAAACATAATTAAAAATTTATATTCATTTACTAAAATATAATTTCTAAAAATGTCATAAATTAACTCGAACATACGTACACAAAATTCAATTGAATCCCACTTTGATTATGATATATTTTCAATAATAAAATTGATTTATTTATAATTGGGTACTTTTTTATTATGAAATCCTCAATAAATTTTCATAATATAAAACATTTATACATATTTTTCATAATATTTTTATTCTTATTCAAACAAAAAATTTAACAACTATGTTAATATGGTCTCATTTAAATAATAATATTTTTATACTATATCGTTATTTGTGTAAGGATTAGTGCTTCATGTTCAGAAAGATATCTACCATAGTATTATTTGAAACTAAATTTTCACAATGTTACATTATTCCCCCTTTAATAAATTATGTCATCTTAAATTATTTTATATTGTTAATAGAATTTTTAATATCTAAAATTACTTTTATGAAAAATGAACATCATACAAAGGGATAATATAACATCCTTTGAAAAGTAGAACTGGGAAACATAATATTTATATGAAATAACATATAATAGGGTTCTGATATAAGGATAAAATTAGTGGGAATTAAAAATATGGAACTGAATGAGAAAAATAGTTTTATAGGAACAATTTAGAGTGACATACAACATTATGATGATAATGTTAATGGCCACAAAACCCTTAATTAGTAATGGATAAAAAAGGCCAAAAATTCATTATAAATGAATTTAAAAGGGAGAAAAGTTTATTTCAATATTCTTTTCCTTGAGTTGGTGGATTATTTTACTCACAAGATAGAGAACATTATAAAATAAACTTTCCTTATTTATTTCCATTCAACAAACACAATTTAATCCTTTGGTTATTCTTTGATCAATTTATACTAAAGCATCACCTCTTACAATAAGAAATGAATATTAAAGAATATTTTTTAATGACCAAATCACTAAAATTATTTTTTATAGCTTATAAGATATATAAAATAATTACATTCCAGTCCTTCTCTCTCATGATATTTATGAAAACAAAAATGGTTAGAAAAATTTATCTAATTTAGATAAATATTCATACGATAAAATATTACATTAATCCCTAAAACATCATAATTAACATCCAAATTTCATCTTCAACCATTACATAATGAGTTAAAATTCTGGATCCACCAAAATAAATCTGAATAAATTCAAATTCCAAAAAAAATTATTTGATTACTTTTTTTTTGAATATCAACATTAATGTTTTTCCCCAAACGAAAAAATATCTTATAATGTCACATACCAAATATGTGAATATCATACTCAAATATTCTCCTAATATATTCTATTTTTTTTACAGTAACCCAAATCTCCTTAAAAGATCAATTAAAAAAAGAAATTTATCCAAAAAATAATTCTACACAAACTATTTAATATATTCCATAAATTAAAAAAATATAATAAACCTCAATATAAATCACTTTTTCATCAAAATAACTTTTTAATTTCAAGGACACAAATAATTATCAATTTAATTTATCAATATAAATAAACTATTTCATCCTAACAATAAATCATTACATCAATATTAGGCACATGTTAAGGGTTATTTGTTCTTAAATAATGTGTTTTCTAAAAATATCAACATAAAACTAAATCACTTCTATAGGTTATCAATACCATTAATCATATGATTGAAAATACATAAAGAAAAAAATAATAAATAACAAAACAATAGTGTTTCTTAATTTTATAACATAAATATCATTTATAAAACCTATCGAAATCATAATTCTTAAATCCTAATAAATAAACACTTTAAGCATTATAATTCCTTGTTAAACCATTAATGAGGCTCTGTCATATTATTCATTAATACTTACTTTCTAGAATATGTACAATTATTCATGGTTTAAAATTCATAAACCTTAATTTAATTTTGTTTGTTAAATTTAACATAATAAATATTGTTAAAATAATACATACATACCATATTTCATTTATTATATTGTCATCATCAAGAGTAAAACCATTACTCACACAACCTTGTTTATCCTATTCTCAAGATTTCCCCCTAGGACATTGATATTCTTAATTCCCATACATTTAACATAAATAAAATTTAACTTTATATGAATCCTTATAGATTATATTATTACCAAAAAAATTGGTTGTCAAAATTTTAATTTTTCATCCTTAATTCAAAATTTTATGCCCTTGTTTTAAATGCAAGAACTATCTTTATGCCTTTTAGAAATTTACCATGGTTTTTATTCTAAAAATATTAATATATAGTATGGTAAAACTTCTTTCTTATATAGTCTTCATAAACCCCTATTTTCACTTATTAATTTCATTCAGAAACACACTTATGTCTATGATATTAATCATATATCAAGATTACTAGTTAATAATAATAACAAGAGTTTACATTTAATCTCTCATTTTTTTTCTCATGAGTGAGAACATTTAATCCTCTATAAAAATAAGTATTAACTTGATTCCCCCTAGTTTCAACCATTAAATAAAAAATACATATATTTTGAAATAATAATCACATTGAGGAATAAAATAATAATGATAAATATTTCATAGGATATCTAAATCATGACATCGTATTTTCAATCTGTGTCACCTAAGGTTCAACCTTGGTCATCAAAGGTCAATTTATATTTAAATACTTTGTAATGGTTCATGAAGAAACTTTTAATTAACCCAATAATATCCCAAAATAGTGTCTAAATATGTGTGAAATATTTGTACCAATAATCATGCATCAGTGATGATCAAGTTAATGGATAATACACCCCATTTAGAGTAATTACCCATAGTTACTGTTGTGATACTACTATATACACCTTCTAGTATCCAAAAATGTATTTATTTTCTAGTATAAACACCATAAATTATTTAACATATCTTAGGGTGTTATAATAAACAATGGATTGTACTAAGTATTCTCAATAATGTTTTCACGTCGTAGATTTCCATAATAATCGAACCTGTTCTCATACAAAACTGTGGTGACAAAAACAAAAAATTCTTAAATATTACATCTTTTTAGATGAATATTTATAAAATATCATTATGATCAATGTTTGAACAACAATTTTTTAGTGTATTTTTAAATATGTATACATAAAAAATTGGTATATAAAATAAGTACATCATCTCCCCCCAATTCCATCACAATTAGAACCCTTATTATACATATCATACATAAAATAATTTTTCATAACTTGGGTAAGAAGAAACATAATTAAGGGTGAAATTAGATTTCCATTGATGATAAAAATTTGATATATTAATCAATGATCATATGTAATAATATTAAGATCATAAGGCTATGAGTAGATTATCTTAAAATTTCAAATTTATAAAGAATAATTCATAGATCATATTCCTGACATAAGGATTTTTAATATCATAGTACATGAATTTTTGAAGAATCAATGATTATGAGTTGTGAGGGAACATCATAGGTGTAAGAAAATGTTAAAGATATTTTCATAAAAATTGTGTCATAATCCTAATCATTGAAATATTATGTCAATTAAATCCACCAAGTCATTTATAACATGTTAGGTTTTAGATAACCACCCATGTACCTATTTTGGTTTTGGAGTAACCTCCCCTATATGCTCTTTTGGGTTTGGGACAACCTATCATGAACCCAATTTTGGGGCTTGCATAATCTATTGTGTACCCTTTGAGCTCATAAAAATTAATATTGTGATAATGCAATTGAGGGATATAACTAGACCACCTTACACGTAGTTATAATCAATTCATTTGTATTCAATAAAATCATGAAAACATTTCTCATTTCTTCATAGCTTATCCCATGGAAGAGAAAACTATTTTCACTAATATTTCATCATCATATTCAATACAGATCCAAAGAATGAATAAATATGGTAACATTTTATCTTATCCCCATTAAATTAAAAAAACCTAAATAGTTCTTTTTTGTAAAATTAATACCACAAAAAGATCAATATATAATTTCTTGATAAAAATACACATTTCATTTTCCAAAAAAATATCTAAAATAGAAAATGTATTCAAAAATTTTAAGGAATTATTTTAATTTAAAATAACAACAAAAACTTGTAATGAAAGCTTCAAATCATTGAGCAGTCATCATTGTTAGAAATTCTAATCATATTATAATAGTAAAAATAAAAAGTATTATATTCACACCATTGGAAAATGTACAACATTTATAAAATATCAATAATAATATTTATAAAAAATTATAAAAAATAAACTATTGAAAAATTAAATTTTTTTAATCATTATATAATATGAAAAATATTTATGAAAACATTTTAAAGAAAATATTGACATGGAAGAAAAATAATCTCGAACGAATAGTGATTCAATGTTAGTTTTCCAAGACATGGATTCAATTCTAAAAATATGGGAGACCATGTATCTATAAAACCCTCAAGCGATTTGGGCTTCCTTGCCTGCTTCATTTGACCTATACAAGCATGGAGGATTTCCTTACACCTGGAAGATTTTATTACCACCTCTTCGCGACTCCTCAGATGAAGTAGTTACCCCATGTTCATGATCATTTCATGGAAAAAACATAACAAAGATGCCCCTGAAGGTATATCTCTCATTTGTTCCTTCCCCAGAAGATACTATGGGATCTCATTCCTAGACGGTATGAAGATTATAGAGCTAAGTAAAGAAATCATCATAAAGCCTCCCATTGTCAAGAGGATTGATGACGGTGGGTTATTGGCAGAAGAATACATAGATACTCTTCAACAAAGGACGCAAATGTGAAAATTTTCTATCGTGGGCCATATCTCTTTCCTCAAATGTTACTGCCTTTAGCCCTTATCTTAATTATATACCTGTATTGCACACTGTTGGAATTCTTTGAATTATAAACTAATCCCAATAACCAAAGGATATTTTCACATTATGTTGAAAACACAAGAGGTTATAGATAGGGTTTGGAAGACAAGAAACCATAATCTAAACCCGGTTTTCCTTAGACATTCTGACTGGGATTCTACTATAAATCTTCATACTTATATGAACACAATGGCATAAGTCTAGATCAAATTGAATGTACTTAATTGGTTCTTTTGGAAACCAAAAATTCATAATGATATTGTTTCCTCCATAGGTTCTCCCTTTAAAATTGATCACCGAACCTTAAATGCCGACTTAGGACTCTTTTCAACAGTTATGGTGGAAAAAAATCTTGACTGAAAACTACCTAATACTATTTATTTCAATTCTAATGACTACAAAACCGAAATTAGAATTTAATATGAGATAAAACTCCCATTTTATGGCTTTTTCAATATCATTGGTCAATTAATCTAAATCTATAGGGTTATTAGAAAACATGTAATTCACCCAACTGAAAATGATTGGATGGAAATAAAGTGAAATGTGAAATATAAATCTGCCTTGATGAATATACCTGAACCACCCCAAAATAATTTGAAACATGGGTGAAAAAAAAGCACAAATAGGGGAGAATTCAGGTATTAACTGGGCTGATATTACTGAAGAGGATGACAACTCCATTAATGATCAGGTCCTCATAGATGAAATTGAAATTACTGTCTTAGACGCTATTAGGTTATCCATGATGGAAGAACCCAATACAAGTCCAGCTGATAAGATATCAAGTTCTAATCTCATGATTAATGCTGAACATACCCTGGGTAGGAGGGATAATATTTTGAAGTGCATTGAATGAAATGCATGCACTGCATCCCCCCACATTTGTGATTTCCCTGGGGACAATTCTACTAAATTTGTGTATGGGAACACTCCAACTTGGTGTACTTGATAGTCCCGGAACCCCTCCCACCTAATTTAAAATGATACTTTAGGATCTAAGAGTAAAATCAACCTCAAAAAAAACAACATAGACTCATTTTCATATATTAACAGTACTTCAATTAATGGTTCTAAAACAGTAGATTTAAGCCATGCTATAAAATCTTGGAATTCACTGTCTAACCCAAAAACTGTGTAGGACATCGCACAACCTATTAGTACTAATGTGACTCCATATTTTCCTGAGGAATTGGTAACTGTCAACCCATTGAGTACACACTTGGTATAGGATCCTAAATTACAAGATCTCAGAGGCTCCACTAAATAGCTTCAACCAATGGAGGACTCTAAGGAGGATAAATCCAAACCGAACTTTAATGTTTCATTTACGCAAACTACTATGAAATCTTTTTTTGATAAGAACAATAATGCTACCCTAGATTAAAATTATTCTACTTTAGAAATGAAGAATGGTACCAAAACTACAATGAATGAACTAGTTTCTTCTCCCAGTGCTCTCATCAAAACTGTTTGAAGTTCTATCGATACTGAACCTAAGGCTGTAAAAAACATGAGACAAACAAAACATGTTAATCAAGGTATTAATATCTTGGTTCTAGACCCTAAAATTATGCATGAAAAAATTTCCACTTCGTGCAGATACAGTGCTAGTCTTCATATCTGGACACTGTCCAACAGCAGGCCATTATTCCATCAATGTCTCTAGGTACAACTATTTCTCCACTTATAGTTAGTGATGAATGCCCTATGAAGTCTGGAAACTTAATTACTAAACCAATTATTAATCCTTTATTGTTTTGTCCTATTTTTTCTACAGACTCTACTATGAATAATCCAATAAATTAACCTTCAATAAAAAATCCTATTACATCTAGAAATGAAGAAAACATGACACTAACACTCAAGAAGATAGAAGGTCTACTAGATACAAAGGTTACAGAAAAAAGAAAAAGGTAAGTTCTTACTCCAAATTTATGTTTAAATGAAGAAACTCTTTTTGGAATTTTCAGGGTATTGCTAACTCTGAAACGTTCATCGTTTTAAAAGGAATGGTTAATACTCATCGTCCTATGTTATTTTCTACAACTGGACCAAAAATTTCTTTTTACAGTAAATAATCATATTTATGTCATCATAATTATGTGTTTATTGGTGTTATCAATAATTATCTCAATTATGATTCATTGTGGATTTTTTCACACTCTTTTTTAAAGAATTTTAGAGTTTTCAATATCTCTGACCAAATTCTTACTTTTACTTTTAATATTTACGGCAAACACTCTTTCTTCTCCTTTTTTTATACAAAAAATTGATATCTGAAAAGAATCACTTTTTTAATGATCACTCTTATCAAGGCACTAACATTAATTCCCCCTAGTTTCTTATTAATGATTTTAATGTCATTCTTAACTCAAGCGAAAGAATTGGATCATCTCATGCTTTTATACCCATGAGAAAATTTAAAGCCTCAATGGAAGATAACAATATCATTTAAATTAACCTCACTTGTGTGAAATACACATACTATAGAATACTTTATAACAGAGTGGTTGCCTTTTAATTTGATGGATCCTTCACGAATGTCACTACTTTAGATAACTAAGACATTATCTCTATCACCACTCTTCACAGGATTAACTCAGATTATCACCCCATCCGAGTTAGTGTCTCTTCCAAAGTCATGAAAACCATGATCCCTTTGAGATATAACATTGTATGGTTCTCTGATTAAGATTTCACCCATATCATCCAAAAAATTCTGTCCTCAATGTCTCATTAAAATTATTCCTTTACTGGTAACCTCAAATTAAAACTTCTAAGAAAGACTCTAAAATATTAGTACATCTCTAAAGCTAAACAAGTTAACAATGACATTATTATCCTTGAGAAATAACTCAATGATATTAAAAATAATATCACCACCTATAAACACAGTACTGATCATACTCAAGAATTAAACATTTCATTCAAACTAAACTCCTTGATTATGTTTAAAGAAAATATAAGAAAACAAGCATTTAAAGATAAATGGTTAACTGACGGTGGAAGAAATACCAAATTCTATAACTCTCCTCAATGAATTAGAAAGATAGTCATGTCGTTAACCATTCTAAAGGATGGGGACAACCTATTGAAAATTAAGAGGACATCTCTCATCATGTTGTCTCCTACTATGAAAATGTATTCAATGGTACTGATATTAACAAAGAACACTTTCCTTAGGTCATTAATTTAGTGATCACTTATGAGGATAACACCTTCCTCCTCATCACCCTAATGGAAAATGAAGTCAAAGACATTGTCTTTAGTCTTAATAATGACAGTTCTCTAGGTCCAAATGGCTACATTAATGGTTTCTTTCAACATTATTTGGATATTATTCCTATCTATGTTTGTAAACTGGTAAAATAATTTTTTCTAATGGGGTGCTTCCTCATGATCTAAATATATTATTTCTCACCATAATCCCCAAAGTGGATAATGACTCTGAGATTTACCTGTTTAGACCTATTTCTCTTATCAATAATCTCTGTAAAATCATCACAAAAATCATTGCTATCAAGATTTCAGCTATCACCGAAAAAATTCTTTCATGGATCCGATTTGGTTTTATAAAGTGTAGATCCATTCCAGACTATATCTATCGTTCCAATGAGTGAATAAATAACTTAAACCAAAAATAAGGAGGAAACAAAGCTATTAAACATGACAATATAAAACCTTTGACACTATAGAATGGAGCTTTATCTTTAAGGTGATAAAAGGTTTTGTTTTCATTTACTATTTCATCCCTGTAATCATAACTCTATTCAACTTGGCATGTATATTCATGTTGATCAATAGACCTCCCAAGGGAAATATTAAATGCACTGAAGGTGTCAGAAAAGGTGATCCCCTTTCCACCACTCTCTTCTTAATAGTGGAGGATTATCTTAGTCGTCTGATCAACTACCTGGTGGTCCAGAATAAGATGAAACCCATCCATGTCTCTCTAAATGTGAATAATCCTACCCAACTTTTTTATGCTGATGACATCATTCTTTTTTCCTTAAAGATTTTAAAACAAGCATTCTTAATCTCTTAACTTCTCACTCACACTGTGAAGAGGTTTCTGGCCAAACTATTAGTTAGAATAAATCCTTCGTTTTTTGGGATGAAATTTCCACTTAACAAAGAATGTAACATCATCAGTGACCTCCGTCTAAAAGAAGGTACACTCCCTTTCACTTATCTTGGTGTTCCTATATTTTGGGTCAGACCTAAGTCTTGTCACTTCACAACTGTTGTCGATCAAATTCAAAATTATATTTCTTCTTGGTAAGGTAAATCTCTATCTATGGTATATAGGACTTTCCTTGTTAAATCGTGTATTGTCTCCAAGATGGTTTACTCCATGATGGTCTAAAAATGAATTTTGGGTCTTATTAATAAGTTGAAAATTTATATTAAGAATTTCATCTTGACTGGTAGTACATTGGAATGAAAACTTTTGACTATTCCCTGGTCAACCTATTGCAAGTTCATTGAGAATTGTGGTATTGGTCTAAATTTTTTAAAATTCTTTAATGAAGTCCTTCAAGCTAATATCACTTGGATCCTTCTTCATAATACCTCAGATGCTACAACCATTCTCGAAAAAATATTCCTTTAAAAACATAAGATGGTAAATTCAAGCTACATTATCTCTTCCATTAGTCCTACCAAAAAACACTCCATCATCAATACTATGAATAATTCCAGATGGATGGTCTCTAGAAACTCTTCCATGAAATTTTGGTTTGATAACTGGACTGGAACACCTTTAATTTCTATGATATATTCTGATAAAACTCTTAAAAATATCATGAACACTATCAGAGATATTTTAAATTATAAACATGACCACATCCCAGATACAATTATAAATGTCATTAAAAACTACACTTTTACCTACACTAATGATTTCTTAATTTGGGAACCATCTCACAATGGTATGATTAAGTCAAAAAACATCTACACTAATTATTTCTCTAACCATGCTAATGATTAATGTTGGCTAAAACATTTTAAATGAAATTGGATTAAACCCTATAAATATTCTCTCATATGGAGTCTCACTCATAATAGTGTCCCCACTGATATTTGCCTATAATATTTTGGAATCCAACTTTTCTCTAAGTGTAAAATCTATATCCAACAAAGAGAATGTGTTAACCACCTATTCCTTTCTTTTGATACTTATACAGCTCTTTTCAAGAATAATCTTGAAATTTTTAAACTAATATGGTTGATTCTTGAATCTTTTGAAAATCAACTAATGAAATGTGTAGAAATTGAAGGATCTCAAAAATCAGAAATCTTTTCCTTGTTGTAGTTACTGAACTCCACCATATGATTTGGTATGATCAGAATGAAATTATTCATAACAACAACACACTTATTCTAAATTCAGGTCAAATGTGGATCCTTATTGGCATATATGACGCTGCTTTGTTGCAAATGGGACATTGACACAACACCATGCACATCTTTGGAATCCTGAAGCGTCTATGGATTAACAAAAATTTCTATCAACTGCATCGTACTCTGGAGGTGTTTTGGAGAGCCCTCTCACTGGATATATCATAATAAAAATTGATGGCTCCTCTAAGGGAAACTCAGGACTTGCAGGGTGTGTTGTTGTCTTCAAAAAATCACCTCGGTCAGATTCTCGGAGGTTTCATGGATAATTATGTCATTTCCACTACCCTTGAAGCTGAGATGCTGAGTTTGATATATGCCATTTCATTTTCTAATCTCTTTGTTTGGAATAAACTCTAGATTGAAAGTGAATCGACAACCATCATTCAATCAATTTGGAACGGATTTACTCATTTTAAAAGGCCGATTACTACGTGATGGATGGAATGCAATTGTTCTCTCATCGATATTAACTATATCATCACACATGTTTATTGAGAAGTAAACATTGTTGCATATGGCCTGGCCAACATGGGAGTAGATCAAGACATTTCTTGGTTTGCAGAACTCCCCACTGATCTAATTTATTTTCATGAAAAATATTGTATTAAGATACCCTATATTCGAATCCTTTAAACTTACATTTAATAATATTTTTTATTTGGTCGTTATGGGTAAGGCATTAACAATAAAAAAAACTTCAGTTTTCCAAGAATAAATTTCTTTGAACATTTCAGTAATTATGATGAATTTTTTTAAAAAAAATTATTTATAAATATAGTTATAGTAAAATAAAATAAATATAATTTATAAGGGATATATCATATAACTTCATCGTTAGAAATTTCAGGGAAGACAGTTTCATTAAAAATTGAGATTATAACATAAAACCTTTACTAATTTTGTGAAATATGAATCAAAATTCCCTATAATAAATAACAAAAAATAAAATATTAGTTACCATGATCAGAATTATATTCATTATACAATATATTAGTGGATTAGTATATACATCTCCTAAAATAAGATTGGTGTATAACAAAACATATGTCCCGAAGAAGACAATTTCAGATGACAAACACTTCCACAATGGTAATTTTCAAATAAAATTCCCTTGGATTAAATAATTTTAATTCTAACTTTAAACAAACTAAATTCATAAGGATAAATACTAAACTGGTTTATAACAACAAACATGTCACAATGAAACAATATTGATATGAAGACCACTTACATTATGTATGACTTGATTCGTAAGCACTCTAACACCCTGTATAATAAATTTAAATATATTATAATTATACAATAGATCCATATATGTACTTATAGTATAATATATGTTCTTTATGTGACATTTATACACCATCTTATTAATAAATATTTTTTAAAATCATCGTTTCCAAACGATAACTATTTCATTTTTCATATATGTTTCAGTTTGGAAATAATTCTCCACATAATTTGATAATAATTCCATAATCTCAAGAATATTAATAATGTCATAATATTCATATTTAATAATTACATAAAATTATATAAGTATTAATATAAATTGGTGATGGAAAATTAATTACATCGATTCATGGATACAATAGTTTCTATGTACACACGAGTGATGTTTCAAATTTTCAATTGATTAAATGAAAGGAAGGTGAATAAAAATACACGTTTACAGGATAATTATTATATAAAAATTCTCATATATATTAATTAAATCTATCCTATTACCAAAAATGTATATCATAAATTAAAAATGAATCACATTTCTTTGTGGGGGTGATATTTCACACGTATACATCAAGGAATTTTTCATTTTTTTAACAAATATAATGTTAAGAATATTGATAAGATATTATAATTATAGAAGAATAATTATTCCATAAATATAAAATAAAAAATTAAATACATCATAATAACCAAACATTTTTGATGATTATGGAAAAATGAATCATATCTCTACACGGAGGCAGTAATCCACACGTACGCACATGTGATACTTTCATTCCCCATTTGATAGAAATAAATTATAAAAATTTTCTACCTTAATAATAATAAAATATAATTATATTTATGATACTAGAGTCATAATTTAATAATTTAAATAATATTTTATATAGGATGTATTAATAATTAAAATTCAAAGAGCTCGATTAAGATTTACACCTCTTCATTGAGAGACCTCATTTTACTTACACCTTAAGCATTAAATTATTAGTATTTGGATAAGACCATAATATCCTTGGTTCAGTAATGGAATATAGTATTTTTTTATTTAAAATCTATGGAGAGGTATAAGGATTTAATTTAATGAATAAGAGAGGATATTGGGTTTCCTTTTATATGTGAGGGGAGTGACATGTATGGAATTACTTAAGAGAATTCAAAAATACAATGTAACCTTATTAAGAACATGAAAAATGGAAATTATAAAAATTTAATATAATATAAGGTTGAAATATATTCATAAAATAATAATTACTTGTGTTTATGAGTAATTACTACTCTTGTCTATTTAATTAATCCTCTGGTAATCTCGTTTTACCCTAAACCATGTCAAAAACAATTTATTGTATTTATTAGTCATTATGAACAAAAACAACTCAAGAATATTAAATTATGTTACTTATTATGATTCACAATATGGGATCCATTTTACCATATTCAATTTCAATAAGTTAAAGAATTTAATTTCAAATAAGAGTCTAAAACCCATTGAAAACCCACTTATAGAAAATTTCAATTTTTATCATAAAAATGAATTTACTTCTATTACTTGACTTGAAAATTTATAAAATAAATGTTAAAATATTATATAAATTATATAATATATAAACTTAATTATATAAATTTTATAAATAATTAATTATTCTATTTATTATGATAATAAAACTTTTCTCATATAAAATCTATTTAATGATAAATGTGTTTTTAAGACCAAAAATGAACTTATAGCAAGATCTAGTATAATGTTGATTATTATATAAAAAAATTAGATAAAATATAATTAAATTAGTATTACATTACTATAACATAAAATTTAAAATATAATGGGACTTTTAAATTGCTTTATTTAATAAAAAGAAATGGCAGTTTTACAAAAATTTGTATCTTCACTATTCACAAAAAATAAATCCTTTTATAAAAATCAAAAAAAAATCACCCAAAACTAAAATCAAATTTATGATTTATAAATTTATATTAATTTAGTAAAATATAATTTATAAAATCTTATAAATTAATTATAATTTCTACACACAAAATGTAACAAATCCCATTTTTGATGAAAACCAAATTTTGAAGCATAAAATTACCTTACTAAAAATTGGGTAATTTTTTATTATAAATTAATAAATAAATTTACATGATATAAACCCTTTAAAAAATTTATAATTTTTTATTCTTATTCATAAAAATAATTTAACAACTATGTTAAAATTTTCACATTTAAATAACACTATTTCAGTATATATCAATCAGTTTTAATCTCATTGTTTTATGTGAGGGAAGATATTGAAAAAATTATCATTTAAAAAAAATTATAGTTGTTAAAACTCATGTTCGAATTTAATAATATAAAACACTTAATTAATAGGATTAAGCTAACTCAATTCCCTTAATCTTTTCTGTCATTTGTGGTGCACTGATATATTCTTATGTATCCAACACATGGAGTCGTATTCATGATATATAAGTCCAAAAATATTATTGATATCACTTAAATTGTTTAAGTATCATGACCTTTGGATGTTATACTAGGATAATTCAATATCATTTTATATGACTAAAAATAAATTCATTTTCAATATTTTAATATATAATTGAAATAAATGATTTATTTAATGTTCATATATCAAAATAAAAGTTATTTTTGGTTATTTATTTCATTTATAAAACACGTTTACATATAAATTATTTATAAATTATTTATATTTAGTTATTAAAAGTTTATAAAAAATTTTTAAATAAATATCCATAATATTAATTTTTAATATTAATATAAATTCTTCATATTATATGGAATGGCATATAATTTAGATACAGAATATATATATATTACAATGGAAACCTAAAAATGATTATAATCTAATGATCTAAGGAAAAAATAAATATAAATAAGTTTTCATTTAAAATTATGAATTATTCATAATTATTTAATTTTAATTTTTTAAATTAAAAATCCTTATTAAATAAATTATTTAAACCATATCAAACAGGTGTTTTGAAAGTTTATTTTATCATAGTTTAAATAATATTTAATATATTATACATATATCATTTAAATTTTTTAAATAATATAATTGGAATATATAATATTTATATATCATTTAATATAATATATATATGTAAAATATCATATAAAAGATAATATGAAAAGTTCATATTAATAGCGAATATAATGTGTATATCTATTGTATTATTGAAAGTATATAGTGCATGAAAGGTTTTCATGTACCTTATGTATTGAATTCATTTATACATGTATGAATTTTGTTAGCTTTTGATTTGAGTTAGTCACACAAGTTATGAGTGGTGTAAAGAGTTACACAAAAAAATTCTTCGTGTATATTGATTTGGTGAAGGGAATATTATTTGAAACTAAATAATAATAATAAGGTTTACATGTAAATGGAATAACATGATATAATATCATGACATTAATTTTGTTTAAAATTGAGTGTTAGATTAATTCGAAAGAATCACTTTTCATTACCTAAATCATTATATATGCGTGACCCTTACTATTAAATTATAATAGATTATTTTATTTATGGAAATCAAGTAATTTGGTGAACATGGCTATTAGTTTAATTATTCAAGTAATTTAATTTCAAATATCCTTACCTATGAAACCTAACCATTATTATAGTAGAGGAATCAAGTTAAGATATTCCATATGATGGATTGGATATAGAGTGTTCCACTCTATTATCAAATGTTTTTATTTTATATGCTTGATATAATTTTCTACCAAATATAATAATTGACAATTTATACGATTAATAGATGTATTTCATGATTAAATATGAATCTTGGATCACAAATGGATATTATGATTTTAAAACGGGTCAATATTTTAGTGGGAGTATGTTTAATAAATGACCTTATTAATATTTTTTAAAAACATGATACGCTTATTATAAAAACATTTTTTGGAGATAAATTATATCATTATCTTCTAAATTAACATTGAAATAATTCCTTAAAAATATAATCTGAAGGTAAACCGCTTCATTTATTATTAAAAACATAATAACTGTTTTTAAAATTAAAATCATATATGTTATAGAAACACCTTCTTGAGTCATTAAATTATCAAAAAAATTCAAAAAATAAATCAATATTCTTATGAGAATCGTATTTTGATTGAATCAATGTTTTCATATATCTTTTTCTAGTTATTGATTTTATTATATAGTAAATGTTTCACAAATTTAAATGAGTTCAAGAAATGATCACCATATTTTCTCAAATTATTGTGGTTAGATGAACTATTTCATGTGATGTCCAAGTTATGGTATTGTATTGATAGTAAATATGCGTAAAAGCTACAACCTGGTGAAAAACATTATTTTTAAGTCTAATAATGCTAATCTAAATATACTATTATGTTCTTTTAAACCTAAATAATGTTCTAATAATATTTAATGATCACATATGATTTATTTGATTATAATTTCTAAGTTATATTAGAAATATATATATAGAAATTTCATTTCATATATTTTTGTTCTAAAATATATTTATTTATTTTCAGAGGATATATGATATAAAATTTATATTGTACAAACTTTATTAGTATACATGAGTTAAAAATAAATGTATATAAGTATACAGCTTATAGTTTTTTCAATTGACAAATAAAAGGGTTGATGGATCATGGAATGGATGTTTACAAATTTATCAAGAACATATGAATCTTTCTAAATAACTATGGTCTTATTTCTAAAATGTGACAATAAAAAATTTTATAAATAATTTTTTATTATGAATAATATGAGATAATGGATTCAACACAAGTGGTTTATGATTCATATGATTCTATAACATACATAAGAATAAGATAACAAGGATAAGTATTTTATAAAGTTATTTTTTAAAATATGGGTGATATGATATCACTCACATTATTATAATGTTTTAAATAATTAACTTATTATAAAGAAAATACTCTAAAATGCCTAAAATGTTATATATGATATAGAAAAAATAGTTTTCCTAAATTACCCATTTAAATTAAATATTTATTCTTTCCTACCATAGAGATGTTTTTAAATCTTATCCAGATATTCTAAACAAAGTACATTGATTAAGAGGATAGGGGGAATATTTTTGGACTTTAAGAATTTCGATGTTAATAAATAAATTATTATTGGAATTAAAGTACAATAAGAATATTAAATTAAAAGAAATAAATTTGATGAAAAATGTTTTAATATTATTGATTAATATGAACTAATAATGGGTTCTGTGTAAATAATATAAGTTTTAACATAATAATATTGGATGTTGTGAATTTATGTAGTATGAATATAATGTTAAAGGAGTGGAACATTAGGAATATGATTCCTAAGTCTCAAAAAATTTCAATCCTAGTATATTCAATGATTTTACTCAATAAAAAAGATTAGTTTGATATTTTTTAAGGCATATACATATAGATATGATAGTAATTTCATAGATATATAATGAGTTTAAAAGAAAACTAACAGTGATGAAAAACATTAAGGTTCATATATAATTATATCGTATATGATATATTATAAGTGTTATAATGTAATTTTTTTTATATATTTGTAAAATAAGTTTAAAAACATAAATTGTATCATTTTATAAAACATGAAATCATTGTTTTACATTTCATTGATGTTATTTGTTTATACATATAGAGATAAATATTCCGTGAATTTAAATGATGATTTACCTATCAAAGTAATACGTTGAATTATCCCTTAATAATATATTTAATGGAGTTTTTAGGTTGTGCAGAAATGTAAATATTATTATGAGTACGATTCTTGGATCATGATACATAAAATTCTCATGAGGATCATAATAAGTTTCCTTCATGGGATAATCCAAAAATAATACCACATGGAGTGTCATACCTTATTAATTCGGTATACTATGGTTTCTTGGTTTATATTTAGAGTTCCAAATACCTTATTTTAGAAGGATTCCTTACACTATTACAGTGATACTATGATAATTTTCTTTTGAAATCCATTAATATTACTAAAATTGGCGGTGTATGAGTATGTTATTGATCCAGTCCTTGGTTGTAGTGTAACTAAGATGATATTTGTCCTATAATATGAGAAGCATGACATATGAGTCCCCGGTTGAGTGCGACTAAGGAATTGTACTCTAATACTTAGGAAAAACAATGTTTCTGTTTTATATCAAGTGAGGTGAACATGATATGGTAATCTATAAAAGTGAAAAACTTGTGATGTATCTATCACCTGGTCGATATATACTCTGATAATAAAGAAAATATGGCTTCACAATATTGGAATAACATAGTCTATGTTTTATGGTCACTCTGTGTTTTGTAAAAAGTAATCATACAAAAATTAATTCCTGTATATGATACAACATGTTGACATGGGTATAAGGATATATATGTTTAATAGAGATCACACTAGATCTCTATCTATATTGAGTATTAGTGATGATTTTATAGAGTCTATACATTTCTTACATTTATGAATTCTAGATATCATTTTTGTTTCCAATTCAACAAAGGCTCATGGGTTTAAAATTTATGGTTAACTGGATATGTATTTATTTATACTCAAATAGATTCTCTAAAAGTGTCATAGAGTTTATCATGGAAATATTTTTGAATGAATATTCACATGGTACTTCATATGATGTAATACATGGTGATGTTAATGATATATTTACAAATGTGTTTCGGAAATATAAAAAAGGGGTTTTGGGTAAGGTTTCATATTATGTTGTATATGGTATAATATAAGTTGAAATGGAAGAAAGTCAATGAGGAATTTGTGTATGGGTAAGATTGATGTATTTAATCCCCAAAATCAATCATATGTACATTTCATATAATAAAACTTTTATGATCATAATGAATATCATATTCTTAGGTTGTTTGTATATCACATGGTTTAATAGGGTGACATTATATTATTACCTCTACCAATTCACTTCCTCACAAAACTATCTCACATATAAGGATATCACAATGTGTGAACATTTCATAAGACGAAATGTATGTGTAATTGATTAGCTACAGGTTTTCCACCTTTGTTATCAAAAGTCTCTAGTATATCATGATAGATAAGGAGAGTCTCACTTGAACATAATTTGATTCATATCAAATCATGATCACACTAAATTATAGATAGTATTGTGGATTCCTCTAAGGGATATTCATCAACCTTATAAATGATGATGGTTGATACAAAAATCAATGGTTTAAGGAACCAAATTAGTTTCTTCATTTTTTACAGTATCATGGTTTTTCGTTCCATGCATGGTAGATCATGTTTTCTTGGGTTTATAGTGATTTACACTATTTTTATTGAGTGTGAATCCATCCTTAGAGACCAATAATCTTGGGAATTCCTTGGTTCATATTTGATTTATTTATCTAGTGAGATTTAATTTTTAAAAGATAATATTTCACATTCTCTTTCTCCCAATTTTAATATATTATTTTTTCTAAAATATCCATGGGTAGTGGCTATCGTGTATTGAAGGATGATAATTTTTATAATTTTTTTGGACTATAGACACATTTTGGAATATTTTTTAGATGGTGGGAGTTTTATAATTGATTTGAATCCCAAATTAACATGATTATTTGATTTATATTTTTGGGTAAATAATTGAAGAACTCTCTATTTTTATTTATTAATATTTATGTAAAATTATTATTATTTAGGTTAATTGAGTATGTATAAGAGATTATACAAGTAATATTAGATGGAATTAATTATTATAAGGGGAGATAAGTTGTTTGGTATTTATGATAATTTTTTTACATTTTTTATTAGTATATACAATTTAGTCAGATGATAATATTGTTAATATTTATTAATTAGTACATTGAATTTTTTTACATATTTATTGTACATTGATTTATGATGTTATTATATAATACAATATATGATATTGAAATGGATTTTTATTCCTTTTATATGTAAATTTAATGGATGAATAAATTTCATAAATAAGATGAATGAGGATAAAATAATTATATAAAACCTAATGGGAAGTTAGAATTGATTATATAATGAGGTTAAGGAATTGAGTAGAAATATTATAGTGGATTATTTGGTATTTTTTAAGTAATTTTGTAACATAAAGAATTATTTTCTGAGATATTCACCGAAATTTTTGGTTTATGTTCTTTTAGGATAATGGAAATATTAGTTGTTGTGTCATAGTGATAATTTGGGTGATGAAATGATTATAATTTTATCATTTATATTATGTGAATCTGAGGACGGTATTTCTATGATACTATATATCATTTTATGTCTATTTAATTTCCAACACACCACCACCCAATTGTATTTTGTTCCATATAACTAACTATATATAGTAATTTAGATTACTATTTCATTTATTGATTTTGATAACTAACTATATCTAGTAATTTGGTTTACCATTCCATGTATGGAGTTTGATATATTTTTGTGTGTGTGTGCACATGAATTTATCATTATAAAATTGAATTTATTCTTATATATTAACAATGTCTTAATAAACATGGTATATTTTTAAAATTAACATTTTAATACAATTCCCTTGTATAATGAAAATCCCATAAGTCCATTAAAATGTTCTATAAATAACAAATCAAATGGTTTAGATAAATAATAAAAATAATACATTGATAGTGTTTAACTATCTATTTTGGGGGGATCATAATAAAAGAAAATTATTATTGGGAATTTATCACATTGCGATCTCTAATATATGAGGTCATGAAGATAGACTCGTTATTCAAAATATCATATATAATACATTTAATTGGAATTACAATGCATGGGAAAGTGTATTAGTCAATAAACATGATATCATTATTCATGTATGTCATAAATCACTTACATTGATATATATATATATATATATGAAAACCATGGTTATATATACATCCTTTAATGTAAATTTTTTTATATAAAACATAATTTATATGGCATTGATTAAATGTTCAAGAGAGGATTTTTCCATTCATAGTTAATAAATAAGGATATCATGATCCATTTGAATAATTTAAATGTTCTAAATAAGTTCCCTAGATATAGTGATCTAAAATAACTCTTTTTGGGAATTTAAATAACCATACAACAAATTTAGAGCTTGATGACATTTATACACATCTTAATTAAGGATATATCAGCTTAAAATAGATTCTATTACATATTAGTGTTTATAGGAAGGGTATTATTGTTTTTCTTATGATTTATCATTTTCTCCATATAGGGAATGATTTATTTCAAGATACATCTCGTGGTATGTGGGATGTACCAACTATCACTAGGAAATGATCACAAAGGGTCACACACTAAGTATATCTAATATATGAATAGATTTATTTTAATATAAGTATAATAAAAAAAATTATTCCATGTTTTTTAATGAATATTTATTCATGTTATATTAATCATAAATTAAATCACAAGATTATTTAATTCTAGAATAATTCTTTTTAATTATATCTCGTATTTAATCAAAATATAAACAATCATAATAATTATATATTCATGATATGTTTCTATATAAAAATTTCTTATTTATTTATAAGTTAAGTGAATGAAATAAATATGTATTCCCATGTAATGTGAAAATAATATTTATTTTATTGATTATACATTTTTTATCATTTATGGGTCAATAATATATATGGAAGTATTTTGATAGATTTAATGATTTGATAAATATATTTTAATATCAAATAAATAAAAATTTATTTACTTTTTTATGAAATAATATTAGAATAATAAATTTCACCTAAAATGATAATTGATTTATAATTATTCTAGGTTAGTTTAAAAGATGTTTTTATTATAGTAAAATTAAAAAAAGGATTAAGTAACACAATTTTAATTCTAGCCTATGTATAAAACTAAATAAAAATATTTGACATACCATATCTATTATATCGAATTCTCCTCATAATACCTTGGGAGGGAATCAGAGAGAATATCCCATGTTCTATCAATTTTATAGGGAGATGTAGTATTAGATTTCTTCTCATGATCAATATTGGACAATTTAATGAACTTGATTCCCACAAGATACATCTGAGACATCAAGAATGATATTTATAGCTACATTGACAATGTGTTGATATCACTAGGGTAATTATTATTTATATTCCTAATGTAATGAAAATACCAATAGAATCCCCGATCAAGTCAATAACATAAATGATGAGTGAAAATGAATGTTAAAATAAAATAATTTTTGTAGTTATTTTATTTAAATAATCAATTAAAAGTTATATGTTGTGGTCCAATTAAAGAAGTTTAGAACATTTTAATAAGTATAGATGGAGAAAATTCATATGAGCATCATGTCCTGATGCTTTCGTTGCACCAGGATCTTTCAAGTGGTATTAAAGTGGCCACAAAAATTTATAATTTATATTTAAATTTGATTTGTTAAAATTCATTATAAGGTTGTAGTTACTATACAAATGGTTAAGATAATGTGATATTAGAGTTATTATAGTCATGAATGTTCCAAATATGACAATATTCAATTCCAAAGAATGTGTTTATATTATTTTTTATTTCATTAGTTTTTTTATGAAATAAATAATATAATATAATATAATATAATGGGGGTGTTAGAGTAAATTTTAGTGGGTTATAATTTTTCATTTAAAATTAATTAATTTTTTTATTTATAAATGATTATATATTAGAAATATTATTAAGGTGTACATAAATATGTTTTTACACACACCCACACACACATATATATATATATATGGTTATATTTAATAGTAATAATACTATTAGAATTAATAGAAATAAAAATATAATTTTTTTGAGGTCATGTTTCACACCCACCTCCCAAATTTTGAATATTGTAAAAACCCCATTATGGGAAAATTTTCATGTTTATAAAAAAATAGAACAAAATTAACGGAGGTGACTAGGAAGCATCCTTTACATGATTTATATATATAATACAATAATTATTATATATTTATATTAAAATTAATATATAAATATGTATCTTAAAAATTCCAAAAGTCAGGAAAAAAATCTAAGAGTTATTTAAGGTGACTTAAGAACCATAAGAGGGGTCGAAAAAATATGTAATGAATTTAAGTTGATTTATTTATTTAAATTAATTTGAAAATATTTAATAGCCATTAAGATGCATTTTAATGTTTTTATTCATGGTAAAATAAATTCATTTTTAATGATCATGAGCTAGATTTACCTATGTATTTTTATGATAATCTATTTTATTTTATTTTATTATTTCATGGTTAAAAGTTATAAAAATTTTATAAAATTAAATTTTAGGATTTTTGTTATCCCACATCATTTTAATATTATAAAGGTTTATGTGTCCAAATTTAATTATAAAATATATTCCCCACTATCCAAAATCTCCTCATCTTTGTGTTTTTATATAATTACGATAATACAAATTTCATATGAGATGGTTCAAGTGATGATCCATGGTTAAATTAAAATAAATGAGATGTAACATGAAATGGAGGTTTTGAAAGCTCATGTTATGTTAAACACAAAGAATTATTTCCCACGGGTCGCGGTTGGTTTATTATACCTCGATAAACCAAAAAGTTTTTAAATCAAATTATCATATCATGTTCTTTTTATTTATTTTATTTATACATGGTTTATAATTTATTTATGAAATTCCATGTTTACTTGTTAATTAAACATGAACCCATAAATAATTTATTGTCATGGTTACATAAAATGAAAAAAATGCCTGAGATTTATTTTTTCAAAAATGGATAATTATTTATTCTTGTACTGTCATGAGATAATTAAAAAGAATACAAAGATAATAAAATTATCTTATGAAATTATAAAAAGAAAAAGTCTTTAAAAAAATACTAAGTAATTATTTTTCATCCATTAATCGAGTTAGAATACGACAATATAACAAAGTAATTGTATGGATCTTTTCAAGGTACTTTCACTTATTAGAAATTTGTTATAATGATTTTGGGATAACATAACCATATTAAATAAATTCAAGTTTCCCTATAAATCATGGTGTAATTTAGGGACAAGTGTTGAGAAAATCCAAGTGTATGATTTTTATATTGGGGAGTATACCCAAAAAACCAAGGAACGAAAAGTTTCTATAGTTAGTAAGTTTAAATCCTACCCAAAAACAATCATGTAATTCAAAAGACCAACAAATAGATTATTATCATCATAATATGGACCATTTATAATAAAATTTCCAAGAGGGTAGATATTTTGAATCTAATTAAACGGTTTTTTGGGATTCTATAAAAAATTAGACTAAAAAATTGTATGTTAATCAACTCTTTCATAATTTATAATAAAGATAATTTTTTGAAAAATTAATTTATTTTTTTATAGAAAATAGAAAGAAATACCACGAACTCACTATAATTGCATTCTTTTTTAGATAAATAGAATGTTCTTATAGCTAGAAATTTTTAGTCGTAGTTCAAACTCATACACGTCATACTATGATAAAAAAGAAAATATTATGTACTAAAATCCGAAATACATATGGACACACCACTAAAGGATAGTAAATGTGAGATTAATACATACTAGAGGAATAGTAAAGACGAATAAAATTTCTATCACATCATATATTCATCATCATTCACTAAGAAATAAAAATAATAATATTAAAATAAATAGATACACCATGTTTTCACATATATAAGAAATTTATTAGTATAAAGTTACACCATAAAGAAATTGTATCTTCAATCCTTCATTTATGTTCAGTCCAAAAGTAGTTTAGGTTTTTCCTCATGTATTAAAAGTGACTGGGTACATAAAATGATTAGCACATTTGGATTTAGATCATTGAAAAATATTATGAATTAACCGCATTTCTAATCCATAAAATCAAGTTTCTATAGTTTTATTAAAAAAATATAGAATGAATCACATGCAAAAATAACTTAAAGAATATAAATACTATCATCTTTACAGGTAATATTTCTCTCTTAATATTATCCATTTAGTTCATTTTTAGGTGATTTTTGAGGTGGAAGATAAGATTGTTGAGTTTAATAGAGAACGTAATAGATAAAGGAGTGATACCTAGAAATTGGTAAAACATTGATAACCTGGTGGGTAGGCACTAGGTTCTTTGTGGAATCCTAGTGGCCACAGATATACTAATAGCACAATTAAGTATCTAGAGAACTGGGACTATATACTTATGGAAATTGAGTTTTTAAAAAAATAGGTGTAGTATTTATATATAAAAATTGAATCTCCTAAATCCCTAAATCAATATTCATATCTTTATTTTGTTTCATAATCATTCTTAGTAACTCCTTCAATATAAATAAATCTCCAACACCTTAGGAATGGTTATATATCAAAATTCATCTCTGAGTGGCCATATGAGCTAGTTTTTTGAAAAGCTACAGTTGGTCCTATATTCCTTAATTTTTTTTCAATGTTTAGAAAAATATTATATGTATTCCACCCTTATATTATTCTAGGGTTTGTGTTAAATAACCCTTTCTTACTATTAATCCTTCATGTAGTTGATGGGGATGATAATCGATTGAACATGAGGTTATCCTATACCCAAAAATTATGGATTTGTGATGTAAAAAAAGGAAAGTGATCTAAATTACCATTAATTATATACTTGATTTTCATAATTTGGTTTGGTGTGGAATATATTGCTTCCTTGGGTAGTAGGATATTAATATTTATTTGATAACATTGGTGACATGTTCATTTTCTCTCCCACTATCAAAATTTTACTATTGCAGATCCATGGTTTTGAATAATGGGTGATAATATTATATTATTCATTAAAAAACTCTAATAAAATGTTTTCCTTTATTATCAAAAATATAATTACTTATCCCTTATTAGATCATGAAGCATTTTTCCTTAAATTTCCTTTCTTACGTATTCTCTTAAATTAATGTTTTGAGTAACATATGATATGATTTTTTACTTGTCTTACATTAATTCATCTTATATACATGAGTTTTTTCTTTATAAATTCCATACACATAGTAGTTTTTTATTAAATTATTTAGTATGACCATTTTCGGATTATTGGTTAGGATATAGATCTAGAGGCTATATGTTATATTGATATGAAGTTATGAGTTAATGATTAACAATATTATGAATTCCCGCCAATTATATTTCTTGTTAATAACCTTTTATTACAATTTATTACATATGCAGGTGTTCGTACGTGTCTCAAAAATTCTATTTTAAGACATGTGTACTTTTTACATGTGAGTATTTCATATATACATTTTATATGATCACTATAATGAAAAGAGAGGAATAATATAGAGGAATTTCATGCACATATATATATATATATATATATATTATGTACATATATATATATATATATATATCTGTGTTTGTGTGTGTGTGTTCCTTTAGATAAAATAAGAGTAGCCTCTTAATTGAGGACAAAGATAATGTGCATGTGAATTTCCTTTCTATGTGGAGATAGTATCTTCCCAAAGAGGATGATTATGGATACATATAAATATATACATATATATATATTGATATGTATGTTGTTGAGAAAAGTATTTTTTTCAACAATACATGTTAATGTAATTTAAAGGGGGAGATTATTGAAAATAATACTCGACTCTCTTTACGATAAATTTGATGCTCAAAAATACCCTTAGTTATTTTCTAATGATTATATTTAGTATTTTTTAGAAATTTATTAATATATTTTACTCGTGAAATATTGAGAATCTATTACTTATTTAGAATCTGCTTTAAGCACGTTCTGGAATCACTATTCATACCATATATAGATAAATATAGTGCGGAATCTGCTTTAGCGCGTTCTGGAATCACTGTTCATACCCTACATGGATAAAAATAGCATAAGGATGAAAAGTGTGTATACTTTTTGAGACAAGAGAAAAGTATGGTTAAACAACCATACGTTTTCAGCAATGGTTGGAAGGAGAACCTTACGTTAGGAAGGAACCTTACGTTTTGCTTATCTGCAAAGTATGGAAGGAGAACCGTACGTAAATTCTAAGCAATACATTTTTTTCTCAAAAGTGCGGTTCATAAACCATACTTTTGTGAACAACCATACGTTCTTGGAAAATTATGGATCATGTAAATGTATGGATCTTTTACCATACGTTTGAGTGTTGAAGAAAAAGTATGGATGATCAACACTGCGTTTTTGTTCAACCTTACGTTGTCAACCCTATGTTTGTGTTCAACCTTTCATTGTTAACCTTACATTTGAAGACTATGATTAACCCTACGTTTGGAGGCCACATCATCAAACTTACGTTTGGTGTTGGAAATTTTGACGGACGATATTTTTGTGCATCAATCAGTAAGCTGATTTCTGGGTGGATTTCAAGTCAGATTTAAAGTCGTTTTTAATGTACGACTTTGACTAATTCAAAGTCGTTTTATTAATGGATTTAAGATCGAATTAAAAGAATATTTTTATGATGAGTCTTAAGGGAAGTTATGACTTCTCTATAAATTCAAATTTTTGAACATCGTGAATTAGAAGGAAAATTTTATGGATCTAAATCTGCAAGAGATATGCTTCGTTATATATGTTCTCTTAAAACACCAGGGATGTATAGATGTGATCTATCTATTATTAAAAATGGTGGAAAACAGATATTGCAACTATTCACGATTGATCTGCTGATTTAAGAGGAGCATCAAAGCTATGTTTGTTCAAGAAGAAGGAACTCGATAGAAGATTCACCTGTTCTACATCGAATATCTACCGTGGATCTACTACTGTTGAGGTTGTGAAATATATCCTTATATCTACTACAACTGGATCAACTCAGAACTGCTTCGTCTTGAAGATTAATATTTATAGAGACATCGATCCATCTGTTGTCAATTCCATTCTGTTGCAATTGTGAAGATCAACTGGAAATTTCTTTCTGGAGTTATTTTTTTCTTCTTCAGTAACCAGCTTCTCATTCTAAGGTGTGTAGGTTTGTGTTTGAACCAGAAGGATTTTTTTTGCCTTAGATTGTAAAGGTATCAACTGCATGTACTTAGTTGTGAATCGGCCTATGGAAAAGAAGACCAGATTGTGAAAATCACCAAGATCGTGTAGTTGAGAGTTGGTGGAGTGGACTAGGGGCCTTCTGTTCCTCGTACCACTATACATCTTTGTGTTCTTGATTTTACTTATTCTGGTGCATGATCAAATATGATAAAGTATAAAGGATAGAACTTCTTCAAGAAAAGAGTTATCGAAAAATTGAAAAAGACACAATTTACCTCCCTCTTCTGTATAATCTATAAAATTAGATCCAAAAATAGGTATCAAAGGAGGAGTTTCAGAAAGAGCCTTAGCAACCTAGAAGCAATTTAAAGATTATACAACAGAGCATTAGGACTGATACAAGAGAAAGGATGTCGATGGTCAGAGCACCATATTTTAATGGAGACAACTATGGTTTCTAGAAATTTTGCATGATAATATATCTAAAAAACCTTGGATATAGAGTTTATTTAAAGATTATGACTCCTTATGAAATTCCTTAAAATCCTGAGACATGGAGTGCTGCTATAGAGGCAGAATACAATATGAACTCGAAGGCTATGAATGCAATTATCTGTGGTCTAGGACCAGATGAATTTAACATAGTATCTCAGTGCCCTACAACATATGAGATGTGGAAAACAATAGGTGTGGCATATGAAGGAACATACAATGTGAGGAAAATGAGATATGCAACTGCAAAATTGAAATTTGATACTTTTAGAATGGTTGAAGGTGAGACCATTACCCAAATGAATGGGAGATTGACAGAAATTTTTAATAACATAACTGCTTTAGGAGATCCTATCAAGAAGGATTATCAAGCATTAAAAGTACTGATAGTACTTCCTACTCGATGGAATGGTATCTCTGCTGCAATAAGACAATAAATACCTTTCAAAGATCTAACTATGGGAGAGCTGATTGGTATATTGATGATGTATGAAGCTGAAATGAAAGATGAGGCTAATGAACATAAAGTGCTTATCAAAAGAGAAGATACTTCTTTGAGGTAACTTCACAACAAAAGATTAGAAAGATGAAGAGCAGAGAAGCCAAAGCTAAATCAGAAAGCTCTGACTCATCCAACACAGATGAAGAGCTGGCTTAGCTAGCCAGGAAATTAAAAAATTCTTCAGTAAGAAATGTGGCTTCAAAAAATCCTTTAAGGGAGATAATAAGGAATTAAGATGTTATGACTGAAAAAAGATGGGACATATGAGACCAGATTTCCCACAATTGAAGGATGCAAAGAAGAAGAAATTCTTCAAAATAAATGACTTTGAGAAGAAAGATAAGAAAGATATGAAAGCCACTTGGAGTGTATCTGAAGACTCTAGTAGCTCTTCTGAATCAAGATCAGATATAGAAGAAGTCATTCTAAAGTCAAACATGTGTTTCATGGCAGAAACTGATGAGGTACGCTCATATTACTCATCTGAATCAAGCTACTCAAATAAAAAATTTGCAGCCTATTACAATATACTTGAAGAAAGATATGTCTCACTATTTAAGAAACATAATTCACTAAAAAATAAACATAAAGCTGGTTCAGATGAAAGAGATACAACGCTGAAACAACATAAAGAATTAACTGATAAATACAATTCGATTAGCACTACCTATATTAATTTTTAATCAAGAATAAAAACACTACAGGATGAAGTAGAATCATACAAAAAGGATGCATTGGTTTCTACAAAAGGAGAGAATTCATTAAATGAAATTCTTGGAAAAACTATTATTAAAAAAGAGAGATTTGGAATTGGCAGTTAAAGAGAAAAACCAAAGCTATATAAAAATTATGTTGTTCCTAGCACTAAAATGTTTAATTGTAATTTTTGTGGGACAAAGGGACATATAGCTAAAAACTATTTCTTAAGACAACCTCAAATTTGTGGTATTAAGAAAGCCTATGTTTCAAAAGACTTATATGATTCAGCTAATTTTAAAAGAACAAATAAAATCTGGATACCCAGATCTTTGCTAGCTAACACTACTGGACGCAACAAAATATGGGTACCAAAGCAATTTGTTTGAATGTCTTTGCAGGTAGCAGGCCACAAGATAAGAAAATATATATGGTACATGGATAGTGGCTTCTCAAGAAATATGAGTGGAAACTAATTGAATTTTTCTTCACTCACTCAAAAGGAAGGAGGACATGTCACATTTGGTGACAATGCCAAAGGAAAAATCATTGGCATTGGAAATATTGGAGATCTAAAAAGAGTCTCAATAAACAAAGTACTTTATGTACAAGGACTAAAACACAATCTAATAAGTATCTCTCAACTTTGTGATGATGGATATACTGTTGATTTTACTAACAATTTATGTATTGTTTCTAAAGGTAAACTGTTTAAATTTAAAGCACCAAGAACTGAAAATGTCTATACTTTGGATTTAAATTACTTGTGTAAACAACAAGTAAACTGCTTGAGTGCTAAAATAAGTGAATCCTGAATCTGGCATAGGAGACTTGGTCATTGCAATGTATATGCTTTTCATAAGTTATCAAAGAAACATTTAGTTTCTGATTTATCTTGTCTCAAATTTTAAAGGGACAGATTCTGTGATGCATGTCAACTTGGAAAGAAACATAAATCATCCTTCAAATCTTTTAATAAGGTTGCGACATCTAAACCTCTAGAACATATTCATATGTATTTGTTTGGACCTTCAATAGTAGAATGATTAGCTGGTAAATTATATGTATATTTTTTAGTTGATGACTATTCAAGATTTACATTCATTTTCTTTTTGAAATTTAAAAATGAGGCCTTTACTTTATTTGAAAGGATCTGGAAATCTTTTCAAAATGAAGAAGGTTTCAATATTATATTATTGATAAGTGATCATGGAGGAGAATTTGAGAATCTGGAATTTAATTCCTTTTGCTCAAATATGGGTATTAAACATACCTTTTCTGTACCAAGAACACCTCAACAGAATGGGATTGTAGAAAGAAGAAATAGAACAATTCAAGAAATGGATAGAACTATGTTAAATGAATATATCCTACCTATATATTTCTTGGAAGAAGCTATGAATACACCTTGTTATATAATTAATAGAGTTATAATTAGACCTATTTTGAAAAAGACACTCTATGAACTATGGAATAATAGAAAACCTAAAGTAATTTACTTTAAAGTTTTTGGATGCAAGTTTTATATCTTAAACATCGAGGATAATATTGGTATGTTCGATTCGAAATCTGATGAAGGTATTTTCTTAGGATATTCTGCTACCTCCAAATCTTATAGAGTTCATAATAAGAATTCAACGATTGTTGAAGAATGAGTTCATGTGAAATTTGATGAATCTGATCCCTTTGATAAAAAAGACAGAACAAATGGATGAACATGACTCTAATGATAACATGAGACTTGAGAATTTAAAAAATGATTATGAAAATTATATAAAAGAAATTCAGTCGTGTTCAGAGGAACATGATACTGAAGAACCTTCAAATATATTACCTAGAGAGTCTAGAACCCTAAATAATCACCCTTTAGAAACTGTAATAGGTGACCTAGAAAATGGTGTTCAAACTAGAAGAAACTTAGGAAACCTAGTTAAATTCACTTCCTTTATATATCAACAAGAACCCTAGACTATAGAAGAAGCATTAGATGATGAAATCTGGGTAATAGCAATGAAAGATGAATTGAACTAATTTAATGGAAATGATGTTTGGGAATTAGTGGAAAAACCTAAGAATTATCCAGTAATAGGAACCAAATGGGCCTTTATAAATAAACCGGATGACCAAGGCACAATAACTAGAAATAAAGAAAGATTAGTAGCTAAAGGATATATTCAAGAAGAAGGAATAGATTATGATGAGACTTTTGACCCTATAGCTAGGTTAGAATCCATTAGAATCCTTTTAGCCTATGCATCTTATATAAATTTTAAATTATTTCAGATGGATGTTAAATCTGCCTTTTTAAATGGTTATTTAATGGAGGAAGTTAATGTTGAGAAACCTCCTGGTTTTGAAAACTCTCAAAAACCTAATTCTATTTTTAAACATACTAAATCTCTTTGTGTCCTTAAACAAGCACCTAGTTCTTGGTATGAATGATTAAGTTCATTTCTTTTGAAAAATGATTTTACTGTTGGTATGGCAGATCCATCACTATTTAAGAAAACTATGAAAAATAATTTTTTATTTGTTCAAATTTATGTTGATGATGTAATCGTTGTATCAACTAATAAAACTCGTTGTCATGAATTTTCATAATTAATGCATGAATAATATGAAATGAGTATGATCGGAGAATTAAATTTCTTTTTGGGTCTTCAAATTTTTCAAAAATATTTTGGAAATGTTTTAAATCAAAGAAAATACATTACTGATTTACATAAGAAATTTGGACTTGAAAATAGCAAGTCATTTACACCTCCTATGTGTACTAATATAAATCATGATTTGGATGAAACTGGAAAATCAGTTGACAACAAGTTATATAGAGGTATGATTGGTACTTTGTTGTATCTTACTTCTAGTAGGCCAGATATAATTTATTCAGTATTCCTTTGTACTAGATTTCAATCAAATACTAAAGAATCGTATCTAACTATTGTTAAGATAATTTTTCGATATATAAAAGGAACTGTTTTTCAATCTCTTCATTATCCTAAAACATCTTATTTTAATTTGATTTCTTAATCAGATGCTGACTTTGGAATTTTTAGGTTAGATGGGAAAAGCACATCAGGTACATATCACTTTTTAGGAAAGTCCTTAGAATCATGGTCTAGTAAGTAACAACATTCAGTTGCCCTGTCAACAGCTGAGGCAGAATATGTTTCTACTGGCAGTTTCTGTGCACAAGTGTTGTGGATGAAAAAGAATCTTATGGACTTTGGATTTAATTTTATTAATACACCTGTTTTATGTGATAATACGAGTGCAATTAATATTTCAAAAAAATCTTATTAGTCATTCTATAACTAAGCACATTGATATAAGGAATCACTTTTTAAGAGATCATGTTATTAAAAAGGATATATTTTTAGAATTTATAAATACTGAAATTCAATTAGCAGATATTTTTACTAAACCACTTCCCACTGCAAGGTTTGTTTTTATTAAGGGGGATCTAGGTTTATTTAATTTTAACTAATTTTTAAATGTTTATTTACTTTTATTTATTTATGTCAACTTTGTTGAATAATTTTTTAGTTTTTCATTCTTTCTTCATATGAAAATTTTATTGGTCTTTAAATATACATAATGATTAGTGATTACACGGGAATCAAGGCTGTTAGAACCTTTTCGACTTCTAAACCCTTTCACTTCTATCGAAACCCTTTTGAAATCCGAAAATCGCACTTCCTCTTCTTGAAACCATAACCTTCGATCTTCTGAAACCCTAACCTTGAAACCTTCAGAGACTCTTGTGAAAATGGTAAGGAATAAAAGATCAAGTGAGTCCGAGCCAAGAAATTCCAAGAGACAATTCACCGATGGAAGAGAAATCTTACAGGGTAAGGTAATCGATCTCGACTGGTTATTTCAGAAAAATATGTTATTGAAGAAAGTGTTGTCGTTCCAGAATCTTGAAAATATTTTCAATAGTGAAAATATGGAATTTATGTATAAAGTTGAACATAGATACTTCTTCAAATCTGTAAAATTTAGTCTGGGAGATATAGAGGACAGTATGATGGCTAAGATAGAGGATAGGTATTTCTCAATCTCTTTAGTAGAGATTAGTCAGATTCTTAACTGCCCTCATGAGGGAGTTTTTCATTTTGACTTGAATAATATATGAGATTGTGTTCATAAATCCAAAGATGACATGTCTTTTCTTTTTGGTTCCAAGACAATAAAGAAAATAGTTGTCAAGGATTTGGAGCTTGATCAGATGATTTTGGTCAAATTTATTCAGACAGGAATAGCTCCACGGATGGTAGAAATGGAGAAGATTTTGTACCCTAAATTGTATATAATGTTTCTTATGTTAAGTGATATTAAGTTAAACATTCCATGATACATGATAAGGTATCTCAGTTACTACTTTCAAAGCGAGGCCAGGATGAATTTCTACCCTTTTGGTAGATTTATTTCTAAACTATTGTTTAAGAAAGACATGGTGAGATTAGTGGATGTTAGACTTAACTGTCATCACAGTAATACATTTAATGCTGGAACTTTGAGGAAAGTTGGATATTTCTGGAGCATAATTAAAATAAAAACTTTTTCCAATAGGAGATGAGGAAGATTTGGAGTGTGCTCAGGCTCAACCTGCTATGACTAAGTAGGGACAAACTGAATCCATAGTCAGAAATGTAGAAAGGAGGATTCTCTTTGCAGTGGTAGATGTTGAGGAAGACAGAAGTCCGGAGGGACTTCAATCAAAAAGAAAAAGACCATTAAATGAGGAAGTCACTTCCACTGTTTTGGAAACTACAATAGATGATTTAATTTCTTATTCTTTTGTGAGAGAAGATTTTTTTGATAAGATCATGGAATATGTTTCTGAGAGAATAGCTCCAGTAGAAGAATCCAGAGCTCAAGAAGAAACTCAAAGGGAAAATCAGGAACAGATTGTAGCTAATGTTGAAGTTGCAATTCAACAGGAACAAGAGTTAGAGGTAGTGCCTAGTGAAGCTGTGGCCAGACCTCTAGAAACTACTGAAGGTATTATTCTTGAGAACCCAATGGAAGACATAGTTGTTGATGTTTGTGGTGAGAATTCTTCTGAAGCTCACACATAGGTACTTCAAAAGGATTTTCCTGTGGAGGAGTTTGAAAACTCTAAGGAAAAAACTGCGGACAAAACTTCTCAGGAAGGAGAAAAAGAAAAATCTGATGCTGAATCATTGCCTTTGGTACTACTGCATCAACCGGATACTGTGAATCAAGCACAGGGTGCATCTGATTCAAGAAAAGAAGAAGTTGAAGAACTGCACAGAAAAGTATCTCAGTTGGAATATGAGAATGTTTCTCTAAGAAAATTCCATGTATTTAGAGCGTTTAAAGTTTCAAAAGCTGAAGGAGTGTACTGTTTTAAGGCAAGAAGTTGAAATGTTTATAGATGATATGCTGACTACTATTACACAATTAAAATCTGAAATGGTTATGAAGTCAGATTTATCAGATCTGAAGCTGTTTATGGAGAATCAATTTGCAAATAATGTTGTTAGTGGATCAGGTACTTCACTGGATTTAATCAGAAGGGTTCAGGATATCACAGCTGCAATGAGCAACATGAATGACAGGAAACGAGATCATCAATGTAATACTTCTCATTTTTTAGTGTTTCTAGAAAATCATAATTCCGTAGTGGATAACCTGATATATAGTGAGCCATCGATCAGAATTCTGTTAAATCAGTTATCAGAGAAGCTGTCAGTATTTGTTGAAAAAGAGGAAAGGATGCATGAGTTTTTCAGAGTCAATTTAATTGATGATATTCATATGACTCAAGAGAACAGAGAGATCATTATCAAGCTTGGATATGGGATGATGAAGAGACTTCGGGAGGAGTTTATAGAAATCATGTTTGCAATCCAGAGGAGATAGACCTTGTTGCCTATCATACCCAACCCTTGATTCCTGGGAATATCATTGTCATGTATATACTACTGTTTTTGAATGAAAATTTTCTTCATTGTTTATTTTTCTCTTTCCTTATTTGTTTTATTGACTTTATTTTTGATATGTCAGTACTCCAGATTTAATTTTTGATACACAGTTCATAATAGTATTTACTAATAGTTCAGTGCAATATTAAACATGTTAAAATCCATGATTTTTTATTCTTTTTGATATCACAAAAGGGGGTGAATTTGGATAAACACAACATCAAAACCTACATTTTATTTAGGGGGAGAATTAATTCATTATATTGGGGGAGAAAATTAAATGAGAAATTTGTATTTATAATTATCTTTTTGGCAGAGAAGTTTTTATTTATAACTTTATAACTAATTTTGAATGTTAATTTTTGTTTAAATAATTTTAATTATTTTAGGGGTTTTGTGATCATCAAAAAGGGGGAGATTGTTGAAAATAATACTTTGTCTCTTTATGATAATTTTCATGATCACAAATACCCTTAGTTATTTTCTAATTATTTTATTTAGTATTTTTCTGGAATTTATTAATTTATTTTACTCTTGAAATAATGAGAATCTATTACTTATTTGGAATCTGCTTTATGTGCATTCTTGAATCACTATTCATACATTACTTAGATAAATTTAGTTCGTAATTTTCTTTAGCACGTTCTAAAATCACTTTTCATACCCTACGTGGATAAACGTAGCGTAAGGATGAAAAGTGTGTATACTTTTTGAGATAAGAGAAAAGTATTGTTAAACAACATACGTTTTCAGCAAAGTATGGAAGGAGAACCTTACGTTAGGAAGGAACCTTCTGTTTTGGTTATTAGTAAAGTATGGAAGGAGAACCATATGTAAATTTTATGCGATATGTTTGTTTCTCAAAAGTATGGTTCATCAACCTTACTTTTGTGAACAACCATATGTTCTTGGAAAAGTATGTATCAAGTAAAAGAAGGGATCTTTTACCATACGTTTGAGTGTTGAAGAAAAAGTATGGATGATCAACCCTACGTTGGTGTTCAACATTATGTTGACAACCCTACGTTTGTGTTCACCCTTACGTTTTTAACCTTACGTTTGAAGACTATGATTAACCCTATGTTTGGAGGCCACATCAACAACTTTACATTTGGCGTCGGAAATTTTGACAGACGATATTTATGTACAACTATCAATAAGCTGATTTCTGGGTGGATTTCAAGCTGGATATAAAATCTTTTTTAAAGTATAAATTTGACTGATTCAAATCTGTTTTATTAATGGATATAATATATAATTAAAAGGAGATTTTTATGTCGAGTCTTAAGGGAAGTTATGACATCTCTGTATATTCAAATTTTTGAATATCGTGAATCAGAAGGCGAATTTTATGGATCTAAATGTGAAGGAGATATGCTTTGTTATATATGTTCTCTCTGAAACACCAGGGATGTATGGATGTGATCGATCTATTTTTGAAAAAGGTGGAAAATAGAGATTGCAACTATTCACGATTGATCTGCTGATTTAAGAGGAGCGTTAAAGCTCTATTTGTTCAAAAAGGAACTCGATAGAAGATTCACCTGTTCTACATCGAATATCTATCGTGGATCTACTACTACTGAGGTTGTGTAATATATCTCTATATCTATTTCAACTGGATCAACTCAAAACTTCTTTGTCTTGAAGATCAAAATTTCTAGAGACTTCAAACCATCTGCTGTCAATTGCATTCTGTTGCAATTGTGAAGATCAACTGGAAATATCTTTCTGAAATTATTTTTTTATTCATGAGTAACCATCTTCTAGTTTTAAGCTATGTAGGTTTGTGTTTGAACCATAAGGCTTTGTTTTTCCTTGGATTGTAAAGGTATCAACTGCCTGTACTCAGCTGTGAATCGGTCTGTGGAAAAGATGACCAGATAGTTAAAATCACCAAGCTCGTGGAGTTGAGGGTTGGTGGAGTGGACTAGGGGCCTTCTGTTCCCCAAAACACTATACATCTTTGTGTTCTTGATTTTACTTATTCCTCTGCACGATCAAATCTGATAAAGTATAAAGTACAAAACTCGTTCAAGAAAAGAGTTATCGAAAAATTGAAAAAGAAACAATCCACCCCCCCTCTTGTGTATAATCTGTAGATTCAGATCCAACATATGTATGTGTATATGATTGTGTGTATGTTTGTTTGTATGTGTGTAAGTATTAATTTGTGTGTGTTTTTTTTGTATTAATTTATATATGTATGTAACCTTTTATAGAGCATTGTTTGGGTTATCCACCCTTGAAAGACAAGTCCCATATGGTGGAAGATATTCTACATGGATTCTGAGCATGGATCAAAGTTGGTTTGTTTGATGCCCATAAAAATTATTAATGTTTAGTTATATCATGATATTAGTTTAGTTGATAAATATATATTCATACCTAATTTATTTAGCCAATATATTATATGATATACTTCCTATTATTTCAAGAAACATGAAAACATTTTATTCCATCTTCGTGCACTTGCCATTACGATAGATAATTTGAGGCTATTTTATGACTACCATGGGGTATATTATACTCACACAAGACATGTATTCCATCAAAGAATTTGTATAACCTGTTTTATGTGACTATTTAAAGTAATTAAAATTGTAAATGAGGGTTGAGGGTGTGTAATCATGGGTGTTCACTGCATTTGGTGGGTAGATTCAAGATTTACCCTATTAGATTTTTTGAGTGATCTATGGAGTGGGTAAAATGGGGCTAAATTGGAAAATATCCCTGAGCGATCACTCACATAGTATTTTCATTTTACCTATATGGATAAGTTTGGTTTTCTTTATATGGGTAATGTTTTTTTTTCTAGTTTCATACATTTTATATACCTTATGGATTTATTGAACTGTGGTTTGATGTATATCCAAGTTTATATCAATATTTTATCTCTTATTATTCAGGTACCTCAAAAAAAGAGATCCACTAGTGAATACCTCTATTTCGATCCTGAGAGAACAAATATTTTTAATATTTTTTCATTTGTTTTCGATTTAATTAATCCCAAAAAAGTGTTACTTTATGTGACATTCTTGCATTTTATGATTTTAGTTTCCCTTTCAGCTAAATCAAGAAAATGGTTTGTTTTGAATTTTAAAATTTTTTATTTTTTTTATTATTTAGGCTAGGAAGATATTATATAATTATCAAAATAATTAATTTATTTATTTTTATAATTCTATAAAATTGGGGATTAACTTCATTCTTTATGATATAAAGCTAAATCCCTCTATTTGGAAACACAAAACCATCTCACAATTTGGGCCATGAAAATTGATCACGGATCAATCTATTTTTTATGGTGGGATCTTATATATTGATCAGAATACCTAAATTTTCAGAAATTTATATTGAAGAAGCGAACAAAATTTCTAAATAAATTTCATGTAGGCCAAAATGTGTGGATCTGTTGTTTTCAAGGCCATTAATCCATGGGAAACTAGATACATGGAATATGGAGATCTTGTCTCTTCAGATGAAATTCTCAGATTCAAACAAACATAACTCTCACTACACATGGAATAATATTCTGAAATTCAGTGGTAAGATGAGAATGATATTTGTGAACAACATTCATTAATAATTTCATGAATTAAATAGCCATTTCTTGAGGATAACATGTGGCGGATTTTGAAAGTGAATTCTAGCATATAAAAGGAAGATAGCTCCTCTTTCCCAAATCATTCTGTATCATTATCTCACCACCATAGAGGATTTCTCCAATGAGGGAGGATGTCTACTACATTATTTTATCCCCCTCCTTTATTCTTTATATTTTTTTCTTTTACTTTTGTTTTGTTTTATTTCATATTTTTATTTTTATTTTATATTAGTTTAACATAAATAATTCATGCATTTTGATTCCACCCAAATCCATCAATCTTCCCCATATTTTTAATTATATATTTTAAATTATTAGTATTATAATAAAAATATTAATAATTCCATTATTATTATTATTATTATTTATTTTTTAAAAAATTTATTATAACATTCTAAATTTAAAAATATTTTCTCATTTTCCCTCTTCTCTCATTTTTCATTGAAATATTTTCTTAAATTTAATAATAATAATAAATTTTAACTCTATTATTATTTTAAGATTCCTTATATTCTATATAAATTTAATTTATTTTAGTTTCTTTTCTTTGATTCAATTTTATTTTAAAATCACTCTCACTCTAATGTGCATTTTATTTTTATTTAGTTATTTTTTTCTCTCATCCCTATTCTTTTTAAATTATTATTTCTTTTATTTTATTTCCCTTCTTATTCTCTTATTCCCTCTTCCACCATTCTTATCTCTTACTCATTAAAAATATAAGATGACTTAAGTCTTGGTCTAGGGGAGGTCAAGGTGTTTATGAATTTTCATTAATGTTTTATTTTTAGTTCATATATAGAATTGATTAGCATACATGGGTGAGGGGAATTACTTGATTTAGTGACTACTCCCAGTGACATGTAACTCAATCTATCTTTATTCTTTTATTTAATCACTTTTCCCACTCTCCATTGGTTATTTATTCACACAATGCACCTGATCTCATCAATGGATGAAACAACATCAATATAACTTGGTCATGAAAGATGGAACACCCTAGACTAAGGTGTGTCTTCAACCTTCATTATAAGAGGAAGTGGAATTAAGATTTCGTAGGCATTCAATGATATTTCTCAATTTATAGATAAATAATAGAAGTCCAAATATGATATTTCATGTTTGGATTATCAAACTGAAATGAAACATGTAAAGAATAATAATGAATGATTCTTAATAGGTTGTAATCAGACAAAAATTAATGTACCAGATGATTTAAACATAAACCAGACCCCAATTACAAGTGACTTCATTTGTTAACTCACTCTACTAAGATTTTGATCGTAGTTTAAATTCTATTTTTTCATTTCATAAATAAGTTATCAAACACCCATAATCATTGTGTATGTTTTCCTTGAAAACATTAAACAAAAAAAATAAATAGTTTATGTGATTTAGAAAAAGTACATAAACAAACTAGGAATCTCCTCTACTGAGATGAACTTATTCTGTCACTTTGATTCATGATAAAAAATTCTAATTTCTTTTTTACCATTCCTCATTATAGGCGTGCATAAAAACTTTAATCCTTATCAGGGAACCAATCATCCATTCACTTTACTTTTTATATTTTTACATTTTATTTAGTTTTTAATATCTTAAAAAAGATAAAAAAAATCAATCCATAATTAATTAAAATGATTATTATTCTTCATGTACTGATGATTAATGAAAGGTTTCATAACCGGTAGTTAAAGCCCCTGGTCTAAAGAAAATGTTGTTTTAATATCAGCTAAACAAATCAGGGGCCCTGAATCCAAATATGAAAAGATATGGAATTTAAGGACCTCGTCTTGGATCTCAAGGATAACATTGAGAAATCAATGGTTGAAAATTTAGACAAATATCTCAATGAATTCTTGGATAACTTCCATTAATTATATGAATAGGATCCCAAGACATAAGAAGAGTTATCCTCATTTCCCCCCAACACATTTGTATAAGTTACCCCAGAATATTTCCATTTTAAATGGAAAAAACAAATAATCATGTACAATATTCAAGAGCTCGATGAACATGTTCAATTTTAAAAGAAAATATATATTTTATAACTGTATACATCCAAAAATCATCATAAGAACCTGATCTTGAACTTGAAACAAATGATGAGCCTTATGTATTAGTTGAGGAGGTAAAGAAGGAAGAATTTACTATAGAGATACATGTTGGAGATCAATAAGAACTAGATGGATTTTTGAATGAATGTGAGGAACTACATGATCTCCGTACACCATGAAATGAAAAATAGCAAGAACTGCTAGAGGAATACACCCCCCAAAATGGTTGAATATAAAGTAAATATAGAGGAGCCTGACTAGCTACCTTCATCCACTGAGAATATACTCCATGGGTCACATACCACTAAGGAATTGATTTAATATTAACCAATCTAGGGAGTGTATATTATCTCATAATCTAACCACTCCCATTTGTTTTGAAATTTTATATTCAGATAATCTTTTCTATGACTTATAAGAGGATGAAGAACCAAGACTTTAACCTATTGAAGAACACATGGACATCCGTATTTTTATTTTAAATTCAATTATCAAGGCCCATGAAGTAATATAAGTTGTTGAACTTGATAAAATCAAGGCATAGGTTGCAAATATTTAAAGGGGGATTTCTAATTTACATTCTTCGCATTTAAATTATATCAAATTAAAAATACATTCTAACCCTACTTCAAAAATTACATGTCCTGCATCCTATGTGAGGATAACACTAAAAGAGAAGGATTTTGTAGAATTAGAAAACAGGGAAGGGTATGGTCCATACCCCATTCTACCCCCTCCATAAAAACTATACATCATTGTGAAGGGGGGTATCTTGTGTACTTTACCCATGGATAATTCCTCACCTAGAAGGATGAAGAATAGGATGAGAAAATCCACATGTGGTGGTTCAAAAGAAAGAAGCTTCATAAACCATATAATTTTGGATAACAAATGGTACTTACCTCTAAAGGTAGTAAAAATCCAGGGTCTACATGAAGGATCATACCAAGATTTATCGTTACATTATTTCTAGGAATTTATATTTCCATTTTAATCATAAAAAATAATTTTTCATACAACCCCACTCCCTCCTTTTCTTTTTAAACGTTAATAACATGATCCTTGTGATTAATAGTGTATATTATCTTTTGTAGGGTCATAAATGGTTGAATGTTGCCTCAACCACTAAAAGAGGGTGACTAAGATTCATGGTAATGAGAGTTCACATTTTAATGATTATCTTTTAATCTCCTTTATTATTTTTTTGTCCAAAACATGTTTTGATATTTAATGAAAAAATTGAATACCCACTCTTCAATTCATGTTTTACTTGTCTAATCTATGATACATGATTATCTTAGGAATCCAATAATTCAATTTTTTAGATTTAAATTTTAATTAATTTCAATGAGTAAAATGGAAAATTTTCTAATTACAGTGAATCATGGATATCTAATTGAGCTCTCATGATTTTAAGGAATTAATTGATTCATGTAAATTAAATTTCCAAAAAAAATTATGATTTTATTCTCTTAATTCATGTGAATTGATTTATTATTTTTAATATTTCCTTGAGTGATTGTCCAAAATCATATATCACATTCCCAATATAATTTATTGACCATGAAATTCTTACTATAACATTGAGCATATTTCATGAGTTATCTTGGGACATTCCACCATTTAGTACTTGAATTTTAACTCTTCAAAGCCATGACTATATAAAAACATATTTAAAATTATTGAGGTGTCTTTTCATAAACCAATTATTCAAAAAACTAAACCTTCCATCAATATTTCATTACCCTAAGAGACCTTGAGTAACCTTTATATGTATCACCCATGCATCAAGATATTTTATCTACTCCTACCATTCTCTAGGTATTTTCATGATATTTTATAGTTGGAGTGTTGGGGTAAAGGAAATCATGGTAAATATAATGATTTACATTTTAAGGAAGAAGTATGGGGTGATTATTGTAGGAATTATAAAAGGTTGTGAAATCATTTATTGTACTCTATTGTTTTCCCCTCTTGAATATATAGAAAATGAAAAAGAAAAAATGCACCCAAAATGGGAAAAAAGGATTTGTGATTTTGGTTAACCAAAAAACATCATTTCTAGATATATGATTTTTTTCAAACGTGGTTATGCTATGTATGTGAGGTATATTACAATCAAAAATTTGAAAAAAAGAAAACAAATGGAAAAGTTTTTTGAAAAAAAATTAAAAAAAATCAAGAGAGGGAACAAATCATTCATTATTCTTAAACTGGCCATAGTATTTACATTAGAAAATTGAGAATGTGGGGTGTTAATATAAATTGAATTGCATAATTTCATTAAAATTATACTTTTAATATCATGCTTTATTCTTTAATCTAAAATCCACCTCCTTGGGAATTAATTTTTAACATCAAGTCATACCAACCTTAATCCTCATATACATTTGAAACTTGATTACAATCCCTCGTGATTTTATGCATTTTATATGTTTACAATGTGGAGAAAGTAGTTCATTTGTAATATTATGTATACAGATCATGTTCTTATGATACGATCAAAACTCTACTTGAATTTTATCATGAGTGATGAGAGAAAATAATAAAAAAGTGAGGAAATACATTATTTTACATGATTTTTAATAATTAATTGAGGATATCAATTCAATGAGAAGATACGTTTCATAATATTTCAATGTGGAAAAGAAGAATATATGGATTTGATTTTTCATTGAGAAATGTGAATTTGAATTGATATTTTATATGTAATTATAAATATTCATTTTACATTGATAATTATATTATTTTATTACAATGAAATTTTAATATTGTTTACATTGTTTCCCTCCATAATTCCTTATTAAGATTTTATGCCTAAGGAAAAACACAGTTTATTTATTGGTTTATTTCATAGAAAAATAATTTTTTATAATTTTACATTGAATTTAAATGTTGTAAACCTAAGAAGTGTTATATTAATGAAAATTCTCACATTTTATAATTTTAGTGGTATTTTGAGAACAATAATAAATGACCAAATTTAAATTTAAACTATTTTAAATTATATCTATATTTATGAAATAAAATATTCTATACATATCCAAATCATAATTTTTTTTAATTCAATACATCATGGGATTCATTTCATTCTTCGGGACTCAAAATTGAATCTACTATTTGAATACCCAAACCCAGCTCACAGTTTGGGCCTACAACACTATTCACAAATCTTGATATTTTTAATGGTGGGACCTTAACTCTTTATATTAATTCTAAAACACACTAAAAGTAGGAGTGGATATAAAAAATTCATTATTTTTAACAACATTCATGAAGGCGTTCATGCATGAATTGTCCTTTTAAGTCCATTAATTCTTAAGAAACTATATACATATAATATGGAGACTGTCTCGGCATATTAAATTCCAAGAATAAAATAGACTTAACTATCAATACAGATATCCATATATGATGAAATTTATAGTAAATAAATGCAAGATATTTTTTAAACAATATTTCTAGTAATTCCATTCATTAATTGTTCATTTAATGTGGATATCACATGGAAACATTCGAAGGGAAATTATTGGCCTATAAAAGGAGAATAGATCTTACTTCCCAAATCATTTCATACCTTCATATCACCACCAAGGAGGATATCTCCACCTATGGAGGTTAGAAAATGCTTTCTTTTCTCCCACTATTTTTTTTTTATATTTTTATTTTACTTTTGTTTTTTTATTTCAAATTAAATTTTGTTTAAATTAAACAATTCATGCATTCTATTTCCACCCAAATCCATAAATATCCTCTTACTTTTAATTTCATTATTTTTTTTTGTATTATAAAAATAATTATTTTCTTAATAATAATAATTTATTATTTATTTATTTAAATTATTATTATAACCTTCTTATTTTATAATTATTTTCTCATTTTGTCTCTTATCTCTATTTTCAAAAAAAATTCAATTAAATAGGAAAATAAAAAAAATATTACTATTAATATTATTAATATTATAAAATTATTTATATTATATAAAATTTTAATTTCATTTCTTTTATTCTTTGCTATTGTATTTTACTCTTTTTCTCTCTCTCATCCCCATTCTATTTTTATTTTATTCTTTCATTATCTCGCCAAAAATGATATAAATTATTATTTATTTTATTCTACTTTTCTTCTTCTATTCTTCCCACTTCCACCATTGTGATCTCTTACTCTTCAAAATGAGAGTTTGATCCCATGCATTGGACCAGGGGGTTGTCAAGTTTTTCATTAATTTTCTATAACGTTTTATTTTAAGATGGTAGATATAATTTAGTGGCATGTATGGGTGAGGCGAATTTCCCTGATGTGGCGACTACCCACAATGACATGAAACTCAATCTATCACTATTCCTTCATTTAATCACTTTTCCCTCTCTATATTAGTTATTTCTTCACAAGTTGGAGTTGAGATAATCAATGAATGAAATAAAAATGATTGAGATTGGACCAGGAATATAGAACACCCTTGAAAAATTTGTGTCATTAAATATGATTATTAGAGGAGGTGGAATTAATATTACTTATACATTCAATGATATTCCATAATTTCTAAATAATGAATATTAGTCCAAACATGAGATTTTATGTTTTTATTTTAAAAGTAAAATAAAAAATAAATATATATATATATATTAGAGAATACTGATTGAATCTTAAACTGAACCCCAAAACCAAGACATTTCATTCCATAACTCATTTTGTTTAGATTTTCATTTTAGTTTAAATTATTATTTTTCAAGTCATAAAAAAGTAATCAAAACCCCTAAAAAATAATCATTTTTTCTTTTAAATAATAAAAATTCATAAAGAAATAGTTTTTGTTATTTATAATATTCAAGTGAAAATACTGAGAATCTCCTCAAGTAAGACCACCCTCATTAGACACTATGCTTCACTAGGAAATATTATAATTTATTTTGAGGATGCCTCTTGACAATAATGTATCAAAATTGGTGCCATTATTGAGGGGTCAATCATTCATTTACTTCACTTTTTCTAACATCACATTTTATATTGTTTGTAATGTCTTAAAAATAACATATATAAACTCATTCCCCAATGAATTAAAATGATTATTATTCTACATGGATTGAAGATTACTTACTAGTTCCGGAACTAATAGTTAAATCCCCATAGTCTACAGAAGATGGTGTTTTATAATGAACTAGACCAGACATGGGGCCTGAAGACAAATATTAAAAGAGGAAGAATTCATGATCCTTATCCTAGATCTCGAGAAGACTATTAATATATAATTGGTTGAATGATTGGCCAATGTGCTCACAGAACTCGGGTAGAACTTCCCATAATTCTACCAAGAAGAGGACAAGACAGAAGACGTGTTTTCCTCATTTTCTCTTAGCACTTTTGAATAATTTCAACCAAAATATTTCTAGGATTATGTGGAAAAACACAAAACTAAGTACGATATTCAAGAGCTTGATGAAAAGGTGAAAATTATATAAAGGAAAATGGATTGGATAACTACACACTTCCAATATCATCAGAAGAACCTAGGCCTGAATCTAAAACAGAAGATGAGTCGTATGTCCTAGCTGAACAGACAAAGGGGGAAGACATTCCTAATGAGTTACATGTGGGATATCAACAAGAACTATATGACATTAAGAATAAATTTTAGTAACTACAACTTCTCCTATAACCTTTTAATGAAAACAAGAAAGTACCACTAGAGGAAGACACCACACAAACGGATTAATTTTATGTAAATATTGAATATCCTGACAAACAACCTCTATATACTGAGAATCTACTCCAAGAGGCACTTACTACTAAGCCATTGATTGAATATAAAGAAAAAAAGAGAGCGTATCTTTTCTCATAATCTATATATTATTAAAATATTGAAACTAAATTATCCATCACTCCCTCTTTTTTGAAATTATAGATTTAGAAAATATTTTTATGCCTTAGAGGTGGATGATGAAACTAGACTAACACCAGTTGAGGAACACATAGAACTCCCTGTTTTTATTGAACATTTATTTTTGTAGGATAAATAAGAGATCCTAGTGGTTGATCCTGATGAAATATAGACATAGTATTATCATATTAAAAGGTGTATTTTTCATTTATATTTTTTATGTTTAAATTCTATCGAACTAAAAATACATTCTAACCCTACTTTTGAAATTAAAAGTCATGAATCCTATGTGAACCCAACACTAGAAGAGAAGGAGGTTGCAAATTTAGAAACCAAAGAATATTATGGTCTTTATGTCATTATACCCCACTCAATGAAAGTTATAACCCATTCTTAAGGGGGGATATTTTGTATACTATATCCATGGATCATTCCTCACCCCGAAGGAAAAAACACAAGATAGTAAATTTCAGATGTGGTGGTTTAGATCAAATAAGCTTCATCCACCATCTAATTTTGGAAAATATGTGGTACTACACTCTAGAGGAAATAAAAATTTAGGGCCCATTGAGGGAATCATACCACCATTAATCATTAATTTTTTTTCTAGGAATTTAGATTTTAATTTTAGTATTATAATGTAGTTCAACATGAAATCATGATCCCCTCAATTCTTTTTGAACGTTTATGAAATTATCCTTGTTTTAAATTGTATAGATTATATTTTTTAGGGTCATAAATAGTAGAAGAAAGCCTCATCGAGTAATGTATAAGGACTAAGATTCATGGGAATGGGACTTCAATTTTTAATAATTATGTTTTAAACTCATTACATTTCTTATGAAAAACAATTTTATAGATTTAATTATAAAATTACATGCCCACACTAAAATTCATGTTTTAATAGACTAATCTTGGAGACATATGTTTCTTAAGAATCATGTGATTCCATGTTTGAAATTTAAATGTTAATATAAATTAATATGTAAAATATAAAATTGGACTATTAATATTAATCAAGGATATCAAAATAAGGACTCATGATTTGAAGTAATTAATTGGTCGATGTAAATGAAATTTTCCAACCATTTTTCATGATTTGATTTTATGAAATACATGCGAATTAAATTATCATTGTTAATCATGCCTTGTGTGATTTTCCCAAATAATATTTCCCATTCCTGATAGGATTTTTAGACCAATTACTTCCTTTATGTTCTTGAACATATTTCTTGAGTGATCTTGGGGCATTCCACCTATAGAACATGAATTTGAACTTGTAAAAGCTATTATTGTGAAAAAACAGAATTAAAATGATTCAGAAATATTTTGATAAACCATTTATCAGTAAAATACCACTTTTACATCAATCCTTCTTTATCCCTAGAGACCACGAATGACATTTATAGAAATGGGACATGTTTCAATTCATTTTACACATTCCAACCATACTCTTAGTATTTACATGATATTTTAATTTTGAAGGATGGGGTGATGAGAAATATGGTAAATATGATGATTTACATTATAAAGAAGAAGTTTGGGTGTTCTTAATATGGGAATTTTAAAAGTTTTTGGGGTTATTCATTGTATTATATTCATTACCTCTCTTGAATACTAAAAAAATGAAAATGACAAAAGGAATAAGAAAATAAAAAAAATTAGTTTTGGATAGGGTAAACCAAAAATCACCCTTACTAGACCTATGATTTTTATCATACATGGTTTGGTGGTGGATGTGAGGAAAATTATAATCATAAAATTTGAAAAAAACTAAAAAAAATTATATATTCCTAAATAAATAAAAAAAGTATAAAAATAAAAAAACAAGAGAGGGTGAAAATCATTAATTATGCTTAAAAATATCATAATCAATACATTGGACATTTGGGGAAGGTGGTATTTGATATAATTTTTTGGGGTAATTCCCTTTATATTTTAATTTGAATATCATACAAAATTCTTTAGCATATATCCCCATATAGATTTAGTTATTAATGTCATGTTCAATCAACCATAAGTTTAAGAGGAATTTGAACCATGATTTCAAGACCTAATGATTATATGTGTTTTTTGTTATTACAAAGGGTTGAAAATAGTTCTTTTACAAAACCAGGAATAACAAGAATGTTCTCAAGATAAAATTTAAAACCTTCTTGAATTTTTTCATGAGTTATGATATATAATAATCATAATTGAGGTAAAACATGATTCAATATATTTAATAATAATTAATTATGGAGGCTAAATAAATGAAATGATATGTTCCATAATTTTTCAAAGACAAAAACTAAAATAAATGATTTTTTTATTTCATTGACAAATAAGAAAATAAATTGATAATTTATGTTTTATTTCAAAATTTGATTTTACAATGATAATGTTTTGATTTTATTGCATTCAAATTTGAATACTGTTAACATTTCTTCCCTGTTTAATTCCTTGTGGAAATTTTATGCTTGAAGAAAATCATGGTTTAGGTGTAGGGGTATTTGAAAGAATACATAATTTACATAATTTTACTTTTAATTTCAATTTTTTATTCCTAATAAGTGTCATTGTTAGGTAAATTATCTCATTTTATAATTTCCTTGGTATTTTGATCTCAATCGGAAAAATTTCCTATTTTGAATTTTATTTATTTTAAATTATTTCTATATTTAGGGAACAAAGTATTTTATACAAATATTAATCATGAATTTATTTCTATATAGGATTTTATACACCCTCAAGTTCAATTCATCATTTAATACCCAAAGCTAGATCCACTATTTGTATATCCATAACTAGATCACTAGTTGGGTCTTCAATACTATTTATAGATCTAGATATTTTTAATAGTGAGACCATATCTCTTAATTTCACAGCCCAAATGCACTGAAATGTGGAGTGGATACATGGAAGACAATTCATAAAAACTTTTATGAAGGTTTCCACTTGTGAATCAGTTTTTTTAAGACCATTAAACCCTGGGAAATTGGACACATGTAATACGGAGTGTCTTCTTGGGCAGATTAAATTTTTAAAATAAAATGGACATAAATCTCGCTAAAATTTTACAAATATGCTAAAAGTTGGAGGTGAGATGAAAAATATATTTTTGAACAAATATTTTTTAGAATTACACCTAATAATATGTCATTTAATCTATCTAACACATGGAAACCTTTGAAGAAAAATTACGGCCCATAATATTAGGAGACTTCATCCTTCCCAAATAATTCCTTACCATCATCTCAACAACAAGGGGAAGATCCCAATCGAGGGAGGCCTACTACTACATTCATTTTTCACCCTCCTTTATTATTTATTTTATTTTATTATTTCAGTTTTCTTATTTAATATCGTAATTCCAATTTTAATTTTGTTTAAATTAAATAATTCATGAATTTTGTTTCCACTCAAATATGTCCATATTATACTTTTTTTTTAATTTTATTATTTTAAATTATTAATATAATAATTATTATTGTAATACTTTTATTATTATAATTATTATTTATCTAAATTATTATTATAACAATCTCATTTTAGAATCATTTTCTCATTTTCTTCCTTATCTCCTTTATCAAAAAAATCATCTATTAAATATTATCATAATAATAATTTTTTATGAATATTTTCTTTTAACATACCTTATATTATATATAAATTTATTTTCCTTTCTTTTATTTTATTATATTATATTTTACTCTCTCACTCTCATCCTGATTCTATTGTTATTTTATTCTTTTAATCTCACACCCTAACTCTTTTTAAATTATTATTTCTTTTACTCAATTTTTCTTCTTCTTCTATTATTCACACTTCCAATATTGTGATCTCTTACTCTCGATAGGCTAGCTGCAAGGCATGGCCCGGGGGGAGGTCTAGGTGTTCTTTAATTTTCATTAAATTTCAATTATTTTTTTATAGATAAAATTGAGTATCATATATGGGTGAGGTGAATTTCCCCGATGTGGTGACTTCCCCCAATGACATGCAACTCAATTTATCTCCATTATCATATTTAATAACATCTCTTTATCTCCATTGGTTAGTTATTAAAACCCTAAAGTTGAGAAAATCAATGGATGAAACATCATCGATAGTGTTAGGTTCTCTAAGATGAGACACCAAAGATCATGGTGTGTCTTCAAACTTGATTATAAGAGGAGGTGTAATTAAGATTTCTTAGGAATTCAATTATATTCCAGAATTTCTAAATAAATAATTTTATTCAAAACAAGATATTTAATTTTTAAATAATAAAACTAAAATAAAAAATATAAATGAAAATAATTATTGAATCATAAATTGAACCCCGAAGACAATTTATTTCTTTCCCTAAATCATTCGGTTGAGATTTTCATGGTAGTTTAAATTCATGTTTTGTATGTTATAAAAAAACAAGAAAGAACAAACATTGTCATTTATTTAATATAAAACATAAAACAACAAAAATAATTTTTCAAAGTTGCAGGAACCAGTAGCTGAATCCCCCCAGTCTATAGAATATGGTGATTTATTATGAGATAGACATGTTATGGGGATTAATGCTAATTTAAGAACATGAGGAATTAAAGGACTTCGTCGAAGATTTCAAGGATACCCTAGGGCAATCATTTGTTTAAGGAGTGACCCAACAGATCATTGAATTACGGGTGTACATCTCTAGATTATATCAAGAAATGTCCAAGACCCAAGAACAGTGCTCCTTATTTCCACCTAACACTTTTGAATAAGCTCCACCAGAATATTTCTTGGTGAAAGTGGAAAAACAAAATCTATTGTACAATATTCAATATCTTGATAAAAAGGTGAAATGTCTCCATGTTAAAATGGATTGGATAACTATATACTTTTATGCATTATCAGAAGAACCTGATACTGAACTAGAAATAGAAGAAGGGACACATTTCATACATGAGGATGCAAAAGAGGAACGCTCAACTATTGAGCTACATGTGGGAGATCAACAAGAATTGAATGACTTTTTAAAGAATTTGAGAAACTACTTGATCTACCCACACCATAAAAATAAAAACAGTGACATTCACCCAAGGAAGACACCATCCAAATGGTGGAATTTAAAGTAATGATGGAGGTTCCCATTTACATACATCCAAACACAGAGAATTCACTCATAGAGGCACTTACCAATGGGTAATTAATTAAATCTGAACAAAGCTAGGTATTTAATCTTTTTCATACTCTATCTCTTCTAATTTAATTTAAACTATATTTTTCTTCACTCCCACTTTTTTTTAAATTTTAGGTTTGGAATATATTTTCTATACCTTAGAAAAATATGATGATCTTGTTCTTTTAGTTGTCGAGGATCCCATGAAGACACCTGTTTTTATTGAACATTTATTTGTGGAGGCACATGAATAGATCCAAGTGGATGAGCCTGATGAAATAAATATAGGTGTTTATCATATATAAAGGGGGTTATTGATTTATATTCTTCATGTCTAAATAACATCGAATTAAAAATACATTCTAACCCTAATTTTGAAATTACAAGTTATACACCCTATGTGAAGACATCACTGGATGAGGAGGAGGTTTAAAATTAGAAATCAAGGAAGTTGATGGTCCATACATCATCCAACCCCCTCCATGAAAAGTAATACTCATTGAATAGGGGGAGGATCTTCTGTAACCTATCGAGGGATCATTCATCCCCCAGAAGGGTGAATCACGTGTTGGTAAAAGCATACTATGTTGATTCAAAAAAAAGAAACTTCATTAATCACATGATTTTGGATAATAGTAGGTACTTCTCTATGGAGTCATTAAATTTTAGGTCCTTCTTTGGGGATCATACAAATGTTTATATTTATAGGCTTTAGAGGAATTCATATTTAAATTTTAGACATATAAATTTGTTTAACATGAATCCCCACTCCATCCAATTATTTTTTCAACTTTTATGGCATTATCGTTGTTCTTAATTGTGTAAATTCAATTTTTTAGGGTCAGACATAGAAGAATGTAGACTTGTCCAGTGAAGGGGAAGGACTACAATCCATGGGAAATGGATTTTAATTTTTAATTATTATCTTTTTAGCTCCTTAAATTTTTGGTCTGAAACATGTTTTCATCATTAATGTTAAAATTGAATGCCAACACTTAAATTCATGTTTTAATTGACTAGTCATGGAGATATGATATTCATAGTAATAATGTTATATCAGGTTTTATATTTCAATGCTAATAAAATTTAATGAGGAAAATGGAAAATTAGATGATTAATGTGAAGCATAGATATTAAAATTAGGACTTATAATTTGAATGAATTTATTGATTTATGTAAAAAAATCCCAACCATTTTTCATGATCATAGTTTTCAAAATTCATTTGAATTAATTTATTATTGTTAATAATTACATGATTAATTTTACCAAATAATATTTCTTCTTCCCTAGATGATATATAGACCAAGTACTTTCTATTATATTCCTGAGCATATTTCATGTGTGGTCAAGGAGAATGCCACCTGCTAAAACATTAATTTGAACGTTTCAAAAGATATTACTATGAAAAATAACTTTTAAAAAGATTGAGGAATCATTTGGTAAACAAGTAATCCTTTAAATATCACCTTTAAATTAATATTTCATTATCCCTAGAGACCATGAATGACCTTTCTCGGAATGATCCATGTTTTAAGTAATTGTATCCATTCCTACCCTATTCTTTTTATATTCATTTTATTTTAAATTTGAAGTGTGGGGGTGAAGGGAATCATAGTAAAAAAGGATGATTTACTTTGTAAAGAATAATTGTGTTGGTTCCAATGTGGGAATATTAAATGGTTTTAGAGTCATTAGTTATACTTTTTTTTCCAATCTTAAATATAAAAAAAATAAAAATGAAAAAAAGAACTAGAAAAATGATAAAAAATGAGTTCTGTTTTGCGTAAACAAAAAACCACCATTACTAGAACTATGATTTTAATCATACATGGTGAGGTTGTGGATGTGAGTTATATTCTAATCATAAAATATGGAAAAAAGTAATGGTTCCTTAAAAATGAAAAGTATTAAAAATATTCAACAGAGGGAACTAATGATTAATTAATATTTAATTGATCATAATATTTACTTTACACATTTGCGGAAATTAGGAGTTGATATAACGTTAAGGGGATAATATCATTAAACATTAACTTTTCATATAATTATTTATGATTTCAGAGATAAATCTCCTCCTTATAGATTTATTTTTTAACATGAAGTCATACTAACATTAATCATAATTGACATTTGAATATTGATATAATCCATCATGATTTTATGTGTTTTTGTCTTTAAAATAGGATACAGTAGTTCATTTAAATGCCTATGGATAAGAATAATTTTATCATGATATGAGAATAAATTTACTTGAATTTTATCATGTGTTATGGGATAAAAGAATCTGATGTGGGGTAAATGTGATTTGACATATTTAATAATAATGAATTCATGAGCTTGAATGAATGAGAGGAGAAGTTCCATAAATTTTCAAAGGGGTAAAGTAAAATACATGGGTTATATATTTCATTGGAAAAGGATAAATACAATTAATATTTTTTTGTGTAATTTGAAAACATAATTTTACATTGATATTTTTTTATTTTATTACATTAAAATTTGAATATTGATTACATTTGTACCCCCTTTTATTCCTTGTTGACATATTATGGTTGAGGAAAATCATAGTTTAAGTGTGGGGATATTTGAGAGAACCCATATTTTCAAAGAATTTACTTTTAATATAAATACCTTAAATTCTAGGAATGATTTACTTTAAGGGAATATCTAGAATTTTATTAATTTAGTGGTACTTTGAGCTCAGTTGGGAAAATGACCTATTTGTAATTTTAATTATTTTAAATTATTTTTTTTATTTTGGATATAAAATATTCTATAATTATCAAATTCATGATTTTTTTATGATTCTATATATCATAGGATTCATTTCATCATTCTGGACCCAAAGCTAAATCCACTCTTTGGAAACCCCAAAGAAGCTCATAAGTTGGACCTTCAAAACTGTTCATAGATGTTGTGATTTTTTAAAATGGGACTTTATATCTTGATATTAATTCCCAAATACACAAAAATGTTTTTTTAACATGCAAAATAAATTTCATAACAATTTTCATAATGGTGCTCATATGTGAATCGTCCATTTTTTTAAGACATAAAATCATGAGAAATGAGATACATGGAATATGGAGAGCCTGTTTGGGTAGATTAAATCCTCATACTAAAATGGATTTAACTATTACTATAAATTTACAAATATTCTAATTTTTATAGTGGAAACACATAATCTATTTTTGAAAAACCTTTATGAATAATTCAATGTGTGAATCAGTTATTTATCAGGGCTAACAGATGGAATCTTTCAGAGGGAAATTATGGACTATAAATAAATGATAGCTCCCCCTTCCCATATCAGTCCATACCATATTATCATCACTAAAGAGAATATAACCACCGAGGGAGGCCTAATGTTGAATTTTTTTCTCCCTTACCTTTATTTTTTATTTTATTTTTTTATTTAAGTTTTTTTAATTGTAATTTCACGTTCAATTTAGTTAAAATTAGCTAAATCATGTATTTTTTTCCAAAAAAATCCATCCATAATCTCCTTATTTTAATTTTATTATATTAAAATTTTATAAAAATAATAATAATAATAAGAATAATTTTATTATTATTATTATTGAAATTATTATTATAAAATTTTTATTTTAAAAATATTTTCTAGTTTTTTCTCTTCACTCCTTTTACAAAAAAATATTATTTTATATATATTAATAATAAGTAATATTGTTATTAATTTAATGTTATCTATATTCAATATAAATTTAAATTCATTAAATTTCTTATATTTTGTTCCTTCTCTCTCCCTCTCTTACCCATTTTATTTTTATTTTATTTTTTTATTATCTCACCCCAATTCTTGTTAAATTATTCTTTCTTTTATTCTATTTTTCTTCTTCTTCTATTCTTCTCAAATCCTCCATTGTGATCTCTTACTCTTGAAAATGTGAGGATGACCCCAAGGCTTGGCCTAGTGAGAGCTCATGTTGTTCATGAATTTTCTTGGAAGTTTTATTTTATGTTTGTATATAGAATTTAGTATCACGCATGGGTGAGGTGAATGTCCTCGATGTGGTAACTACCCCTAATTACATGCAACTATATCTATCATTTCTATTTTATTTAATAGTATTTTATCTCCATTAGTTAGTTCTTTGCATGTTAGAGTTGAGATAATCAATTTATAAAACAGCACTGATAGATACGGGTCTTTGAAGAGGGAACACCCAAGACAAAGTTGTTTCATCAACATTGATTATAGGAGGATATGGAATTATTATTTCTTAGACATTCAATGATATTCAAAAAATTTAAAAAAAATAATAGTATTAAAAAAATGAGATTTCATGATTGGATTATAAAAATGAAAGAAAACATATAAATGAGAATAATGATAAAATATTAAACCAAACCCCACAACCATGTATGTTCTTTCCTTAACTCATTCTCATTAGATTTGTGTGGAAGATAAAATTATAATATTTCATGTAACAAAAATTAATCAAAACAAAAAAAATCATTTTTTTCCATTAAAATTTAAATAGAAAAAATAAATAGTGTGGGTGATTTATAAATAGTAGGTGAAAAAACTTAGAATCTTCTAAATTGAGTTAACTCTGGTATACCACTATGCTAAACTAGGAAAATTATAATTTATTTTGAACACACCCTTAAATTTTCATTCATTAGGTCCCTTGGGTTTAATGTGCCCAAGGATCCTGTAAATATTTTATCTTAACAATTTATTTACCTATTGATTCATTGTCAAATATGTTACACAATTTCACACATTTTTTTCGTCTATCTATTAGAATTTACAATTAAACCTATAGATCAAAAGGTAAACCGAAAGTCTTATGGTGATATAACTTCGGTCTGTTCCGGTATCTTGGTGAAGTCATTAGGAAATATTATCAGAGTGACTTAAGGGATTTGGGGTATGAGATTAACAGTAGTAAAAATAAAGAAATTTCATGGATTAGGAAGATACACATAAATATAAAATAACAATTTTTTATATTGGGTGTTCAAGATTTAAGAGTACTCTTTGAATGATTTTGTTGTTCTCCTTAGGTTAATTCATCATTCAGAGTCTCATGAATCATGAGTAGACACGTCCTGTTTGGTAGATGTTAGATAACATGTCATATCTTGTTTCCCCCAAAAAATATTAATTTTTAGAATAATTTGTTTCTTATATTACCTAAATCACATATAATAAATAAATGGTGTCTTAATATTTATTTATTAATGATGGGTGGGTTGGAATAAATCATTTAATAAATTTCGTTGGTACTAAAACCTCTTTTACCAGTTGTTACCTATATCTCACAGGTTTTCTATTAAATTCTGGTTTCTATATTTTCTTTGAAAATTTTTTTTTAAATAAAAAAATATTTTAGAAATTTATATAAATGAGAGAGGGTATTGGATTATTTTATAAGTAGGGAAGTGTATAGTTAAATTCAAAATGAATTATTTCTTAAAAGGGAATCTGAAGGGATTCTATTCGTTAATTTAGATTATGTTGTTGTTTTTTGACCCCTAGTAGTATAAAAAAGGATATACTAATGATACTATACCTACAAAGACTCCCATAAATACTCATGTTATTTAGGCCCCATCCCAGCTAATTTAAGTAGTGTTTCATGTAGCACTATAATAAGGACCCTCACTTGGGCTTTATATATGGTATTTTCAATTATATCAACCATCAACCTTATTAGGTAAAGTATACCCTATAAATTAATAGAAGTGGTGTTATAATATTACTCACTTCTGAAAGAGTAAAATATATATATAAACATTATTATCATCATGTAACCTATACTATAACTATTTTTTTATCAATGATTGTATGTGATGGTCAAGAAAAAACAAGGACTGAAGAATTTACTAGAAGGATTTAATGGATTTTTTAAGTGGTTCTATCCACAAACTCTTTGTTGGTTAAAATATATAATGTTTATAGAGTTAATAAATGGGATTATTCACAAGATGGAATATATTTAAAGGTATACTAACCTACTCCTATTTTCTATGTATATTGGTAGGGAAGAGAAATAAAACCCAGATATTGTGAGATGTGATTGAGAGAACCACTCTAGATTACAACAGTGATGATTAATATCTCAACCTTATCTATGTTATTGAAGAGGAAAGTGATGTTTGATATTGTTTCTAATTGAATCATTTTGATATATTGGTTCTTATAGTGGACAGAAGAGATGATTGGAAGATTCGTATTGAGGGGGATCTAAGAATAGTAATCAAGGTGGGAGTGGGTTTTCACCTAGCCATAGGGGATCACATATAATATTCATATAGTGTAGTAATAAATGACACACTATACCCAAATTTACATAAAAGAAAATTTAATTATGTCAACATGGTTGGTTTGGTTATTTACATATGTTTTTTGGGTCTACACATTCATAGAGTGTTGGGCAATAACCTCGATGTATCCAATCATCACATGTGAAAACTTAGAGGGGTTTTGGTGAGAAAATAATTATCTTATGGGTTATATAATTAGAGGAATATATGATTTTGGAAGAGTATTCAGTTATTGGTTCCTTCACCAGCGAAAACATCATATAGACAAGTACATTGTAATGGTTTTGGCAAAACTTTTTAAGTTATTCCTTCAATGGATGATACTAATTATGATCATTTTATTGTGATAGGTGTTTTTTAATATATTCTACCATATATTGTGCTCAATTAGATGCCGAATTATCACATAATTTTATTTTAATGTAATTATGGTCTCATTTTGGAATTTGACTGCATATAACCCATAACCTTAGGAATATAGATACTTTATTGGTTCAATAGTTGAATAATTGTAAAAAGATCCTTTCAATTATTCCTATGTTATATCATTTTGTATTACATGGAACATTTACACTATTAATATTGTATTAATTGTTGTAATATGGGGTATAGATATGGTAAAACAATTTAAATATCTTAATAATTTATATAAGAGGGGATTATCCTTCCCTTTCCCTGATGAAATCCAGTACAGCCCTATGGAATAATATGAATTTAAAGAAATAAAAGCTTGGTGGGATTATGATAATGTTCAATTGATTACAACTGAAAATGAATTTGTATATCTCAATTATATTTAAATAAAAAGATATAAGTGTTCCCCCCCCCTGTGGTGGGATTATTCCCAAATTTGTTTCCTGAGGGTATTTTTGGGATTCCATTTAAACATGAGGTAGAGTTATCAATTAAGTTAGTTACTATAATTTAATCAATTTCTATAACATTATACCCTAGTGTTTGAGAAGTGTTGATAAAATTGAAAACTCATCTTTCGAATCAAGATTACCGGGGTTTTATTTGATGCAATACTTATACATGGGGTATTTTATTCCAATTCACAATGAATACAAATGGAAGTCTAAATATATACATGGAATACTAGAAGCATAATCTTTTTATGATCAAGAACTAATACCCATTACCTCAAATTGATGACTTTTTGGACAAATTTAGATGGTTTAAATGGTTCTCCAATATTAATTTATTGTTTTGGTATAGTTAACGTTGCATGAGATATAAAGTTATTCCAAAAAAGGATTTTGGAATTCGGTATAGAAATTTAAAACATGTAGTTATTTCATTTGTCTTACATAATGCACCAATATTTTTATATGGCTATAATGAATTGGATTTTATATCCACTCTAAGAATCATTTGTTGAGATCTTTGGGGATGATTTCATAGTATATTCCTATATAAAGTAAGATTATTCAATACATCATCAAGTAGTTCTATGAAAAATAATATAGTATAGGATTTATCTTAAGATCTCGAAATATTATATTTTGATTCATGTAGTTGAATTATTTAGATATGTGGTTTCCAAATTCAGAATCACCGTTGATTTTTAAAAAGTAGAATAATTGAAATATTTGGAAGTACATAATAACATCTTAATAGTTAAAAATTTCTTAGTACTTTTTGGATATTATTATCAGTTCATTAATGTTTTTTCACATAAAACTACTCTTATTACTACTCTAATAAATATTGGGGGGAAATTCATTTAGTCAAAATAATATGAGAAGGATTCTGGGATCTGAAAAAAGGGTATAAATTACCCATATCCTAATATTATAAATTCAAGTAAGGGTTTCAAGGAATAGTGTAACACATCTTCTATAAGAATCATATGTGTGTTGATGAATGATTTTTTGGTGGTGACCTATGATACAGGGTAGCTATGATGCCATGGGAAGAATTATCTAACTGATTATTTAGAGTTATCCATTTCTGTACAAGCAATAAAGTGATAGAGACACTACTAATTAGGGGGGTGATTTATCATATATACTAACCATAAAAAGTTAAAATATTTCTATCCTAGAAGTGGTTATAATATTAGTTAGCTTCTATAGTTTGAGAATAAAAAATATTTTGATTTATAGGTTCTTTATACTTTAGGTCAGGGGAATGATTCAGCTGTCACCCTCATTTGGAAGTATCATCCTTGAAAAGCATAAGATGTTAATTATGAATAGATGATTATGTATGTGAATGATAGCCTCTATATAGATATCACTAAATATTTTGGTGGGATTTTTTTATGTCGCATTAATATTCAATCATTAGTTATGGAATGGGTGAAGGATTATAAAATCTTGGATAATCTTTGTATCATTATTCATGAGAGATTTTATGGTAGGTAGATCATATATGGATGGTTTTTTGATTTTATAACCTTATTCTATATCTATGTATGATTGGTTGGTTTTACCAACATTTAAGAAGTGTTTTTGAAGGATCCCCATAACTCCCATTAGGATTCACACCCTTGAATTCCCATGATGTATCACGATGTTTAAATGTAGTTTTAGTGGCCTAGAATAGAAAAAGAAATCACTAGATTTATATCTCGATGTGTTTTTTATAATTGGGTCATTATGAAATATTAATGACTAATGGGTGAACATCATCCAATTCCCTTATCGGAATAGAAATTGGATGAACTCCCTATGGATATAATAACAATACTACCTCTCTCATCAAAGGGAAAAGATATGGTATGGGTAATTGTTAATCGAATAAATAGGGATTAATATATTCTACATATTAAGTAGGAATCCACTATTAATAAATTCAAAAATATATATCTTATGTTAATTTTAAAACTCCACAAGCTTTTAACTATCATCATATTGTATGTGGAACAAAGGTCATGCCTTGTTTTTAGGGAATTCTTTCAAAATAAATCATGGGACTAAAGTAAAGATGAGTATAACTTATCACCCATATATGAATATTCAATATGTGATTACCATTATCATTCTTGATTATATTTTTTGATATTTCAATATTGATTTTGGAGTCTCTTGGGTTGGTCATTTACTACATTACAATGTTTTCATAAAATAATAGCTATCAAGCATCTATTTAGATCGATAAATTTGAGGTATTATATGGAAGACTATGTCATTTTATATTACACATGAAAATGATCAAAGAGTCATCATTGACTTCTCCTAGAATAGTCGATGATGATTTGGGGTAGGTGAAATTGATACAAAACTAGTTGATGATTTATCAATGTTTCTAGAACTATTATGTTGATAGTATGATATTAAAATTAGAATTTTAGGTCATTTATCATGTATTCATCCAAGTCTCCCATTTATTAGGTCAATTATGAAAAAAAATATAGGAATATTTCCCCTTGTTTTACCAGACCCTATGAGAATTTGAAGCATGTTAGAGAAGTGGATTATAAATTTGATTTACCTCCAAGATTCAGTAAAATGCCTAATGTTTTCCATGTCTCACAACAAAGGAAGTACAGGATCAACCCTACCAATGATGTTCATTTTGATGATATGATTTTATAGGTGGAAAGTTCCTTTATTGAGAAACTCATTGTTTATATTGACTAATGTATGAAAATCATGTGAGGAAGGATCATCCCATTATAACTAGTATGATAGATTCATGGTCAATACAGATATAAGAAATGGAGTGTGAAGAATAAATGTGGATTCAATGTTTAACATAATTCCCTAAAGAAGTTATTTAATGCTTCTCAATGATGATAATCCCAATGGGGGGAGTTTGAAAAGATCATAAACTTTTTGAGATCGGTTTTTATTGTAATTTTGACCATTTATTCATTTCTGGGCATGTTTTAAAGTGGAGTAGAATTTAGGGAAATTTGAATGGAGGAAGAAGAGAGAAAGTAATGGAAAATAGGTGTTGAGATAGTATAAACTCCTTGTTGGGTTGGAACAGAGTACCCCTGGGCATCCTAGTGGTTTTAGATCCACTAAAAACCCCATCATGTACCTTTTGGACATGGAAGATTTACTTGGTAGCACTATAGTTTATTTTTTATAATGTTGGGGGTAAATTTTTGTTTCTACCTAAATATTTTATCCCATAAATCTATAACACAAGATTCATGTCCTCATTCTAGTCTATAATTTATCTCAGGGGTTCCTCCATTAATCCCATTTAATATCCCGCATCCCAAGAATGGTTTCTCACCTAGATTATTCGTTGAGTAGCCTTAGGATTCCATAATTGGAAAACCTAAGGTGGTTCATCTATAATTATATTACTTTTAATAATAGTTATTATATTATGATATGTCTCTCAAACATATCTCCATAAAAGTTTCCAATCTGATGACCCATATAGATCATGCATCCCCTAGGTGGTATTATAAGGTAGTAACTAGTAATATTAATGTTAGAATACTCCCATACATGTTAGATTGGTGATTTAAATTTTCATTAGTGATATAAATATCTCATTAGTACAATGTTTTTTTCTTAAATTGGTTGGTCATAGAATATCTATCTTACTTAGTTAGAGGGATTTGAATTCACATAGTCTAAAAAGGGTGACATATTCTTTATATCTCATTCTATTGCATTGTTATTTTACTAGATCAAGGTTTAATGTTATGGATTAACAAATAATGTTATTCAATAAAAATATATCTAATAATTTTTTTTATTTATAATAAAAATGAACTTATAATCATGTTCAAGTTCTTAAAACATTATTCCTTAAATATATATATCCTTTTTTTTTGTTCTTTTGATTTATCTATGAGTAAACCATTTTATTAGTTTCCTTTATTTTTTACAATGGTTCATAATATATTAATAGTTTACATGTTTTTAAATTCCTTAAACACATTAATTACTAAATTAAATATCTGATCATTATTTATATATGTCTCCTTAGTAGGTTTTTGATTTGTAACCCATATTTAATGTTGTTATCATGTGATACCACTGTGTTTTCCATGGTTATGAATTTACTTTTATGAAATTTCTTAAGTATATCCTTGTATTTCCTTGTACTTCATATGCACATGTTTTGAACTTATCTCAAATTTTACAGTTTGAGACATGTGTATTGGTTGCGTATAAGTATTTGTATACATATATGATATGTTCCTCCTGAATACAAGAGATTAATCCTATAGATGAGCGTTAAGTGAATGTTTATAATAAGAAAATTCCATTTAGTACTGTTTTTTTGAATTTAGTAGTGGTTTGAAGATCCATAATATGGTGTTAGTGTGTTCTTTAAAAAAATTAATAAATGAGAAATTTTTAATAATTTAGTGATGATTTTAAAAATAAACCATAAAATGAATTTTCAAAACATTTAAATTTATTATTATGATTAATATGATGATTGTTATTATTATATAATTTTTTTATTTAGTATTCCCACCATTTTATTTCACACCCAAACCCAGCTTGAAAAACCAAAAATATATATGTATAGGGTGATATTTGAACCCCTTAATTCTTAGTTATTATTTAATGACATTACCACTCCACCAATCCCTTTATGTAGTGATTATAAATACCCTCATTATCACTAGTCATAAAAATCAAGAGGAATTTAATTTTTTCCCTAAAAATTTTTTCGAGGGGAAAAGTTTGATTTGTCCTATAATATGATTGTAGATAAATTTTTTGACCACTCTGTTGGTCCTTGAATATGGTGTTTACCATAGTACAATAGATTCTTATAAATCTGAGTTATTAAAATTTCATGGAGTATTTAATATTTATTTAATTAAATACTAACCTTTCTGAACATTTTTTTGTGATGTGTTTTAAAAGGAACATTAGATTGAGATTAAATTTTCGTGGTTGAATTTGGAATATATTTTTTCAAGCGGAGGCACAAACCCTTGGTGGGAACTAGAACTAGGGAAGGGAGCCTTTTTTCTCTTTTTTTTTCTTTTCATTTTTTTCAATTTTTTCTTTTCCTTTTCCCTATTTGGATTCATTTATACATCCCCTTGGGGGAAATATTTCATGATCCCAATAGATGAAGAGGGAGAGAAGATGGATGTAGAGGATTAGTTTCTTCCCATAGAGTGTGCCAAGAGGTAGATCAGGCATCGATGGGTGCATGGGGTTGATTTGGTGTACAGAATCAGTTTTTTCCCATTCATATAGTTTTATTTATATGTTAATTTTTTCAAATCTGCATCAAATAGTTATTTATAATGTTTTAAATCCTTTTATTGGTTATTGGGACCCCTTGGGGGTTGATATGTTGTATTTTTAGGCTAAATGGGGGTTTTGGGTATATTTTAAGGGATTTCTATTTGGGAAACTAGTCTACACATCGTATAGTTTATAGAAAAAAAATCTTTTATTATTACATATAGAAAAAAAGTTGTAAAATAGATTACATCGATGAATTATTCAATACACGATGTGAAAGGGTGACTTAGGGTGTGGCCCAAGACATGACTAAACACCCCATGGCAGGGATCATGGATATATATAGAATAAGAATAGAGCATGTGTGAGGTACCAAGCTAGAGAAAATGTTATATGGTTATCCAAAACTCGTCTGGTGGTACACAGAAAAGTATATGGTTATAAAACCCATATGGGTTACACAAGATATACTTAGGATAAAAACATTTCATGTGGTAAATATAATACAACCATGGAGGACCTTTATGGGTATGTTTTGTAACACCCCAAGCTTCTACGATACGTTTCCCTTCAAATAATCCAATGGCGTGCATTGTACGCAACTTCGAGATTCTAACACACCACAACCAATCAAACTAGCCGTTATGAATAGTAATACCTACTTTTTGAAAATTTATAAATTCTATCTCTCAAAATGGACTTCATTTTTGGATTCGTAATATCAAATTTATCCTAGGGTGAAATTTTGGAATTTTTTCGGATAACACTTATATTTTGATGAATAGTGAAAATTACTAAATTTTTAATTAAAAACAACCTTTTAAATCAAAATAATTTATAATGATAAATTATATTATTGAGTGGTTTTAAAGTATAATTAGAATATATTTTTACGATTTTATCCAATGGTGTTCATTGGAATTAATTTCATTTTGAAATTTGACCTAAACAATTGTCATTCTTTTGATATATATTGTTTCTTAAAAACACGCTATTTCTTATGACAGCGGGAATTAATTATAAAATTAATTAATGAAACTTATATGTTTAGAATTTTTTAAAATAGACATCATTTTTGAATTCAGAATATCAATTATATCTTAGGGTAAAATTTTGGCATTGTTCTGAAAAACTTCAATTTTTGATGAATAGTGAAACTACTAAGTGGTAGTTAAAAAAACTGAATTTTTCATAAAATTAATTTTACCGCTTCTGTGAATGGAATTTCAGAAATCTGAGAGACACGGTTAATATCAAGAAGTAAAATGTGGTTCAATGAGATGAAAATAATTTTTGGTGAATAGTAACTTTTTACTTTTATTTACCACGGTTAAAAGTAAATACGGTAATTAAGGGTAAAAATGATATTAATATTACCCTAACACATGTCTTAATTCTATTGGACAAGTGTATCTCGACCAAAAACAACCTTAGGAATAAAATTTTATCATTTAGGTCCACTTGGATTAGATTTGTGCATTTATTATTATTTAATTCAAAGAAGAGTTAAAAGAGTTAAAATCAATGTTTATTTACAAAAACATTTTTAATATATGGTTATACATAAGATAAATTCGATTTTAAATATTCATTAGAAATATAATACTATTTAATACATAATTATATTTTATTTATAATTTTTAGACATTATATAATTAAATATATATATGACACAATGATGATGTAGTAATTACCATAATAGTGAAAAATTAAAATAATTGATATTATAAATACCCAAATAAATATTATTTAAGACTTTTAATGAATTAGACTAATTTTATAAGATAATATGACATATTATTATTGATTTAATTGACTTTTTTCTAAGTAATCATTCTGTTATGAGTTTCACAAAAATCAACTATTGAATAGTGTCAAAATTTACATAAAAGAGTTTTTAAAACAAATATTATATTATTAATTAATATTAAATTTATAAAAATCTAAGGATTGCCCAAGAGACTTATATCATGATAGTTATATCATTAATGAACCACTTGGGGGTCTCTTGGATTTATATAGTAAGTTTATTAACTATATAATATAAAAATACAAAGTGACATGGTAAATGTCAAACTAATTAACAAAGAGTTAAAACTAAACGATAAGGATAATATTGTGACCAAAACCTATCTAAATTCTATTGGTTGAATGTTTTTAGACCTATTCCCACCTTAGACGTTTAATAATCAACTTTGGATCCATTAGAAACCGAATATAAATTTATTATAAATTAATATTTCTAGCTTTTCCAAAGGTTCCCCTCACCCCTCTTATAAAAGGGCACTCCTCCTTCTCATTTCTTCACACCATCAAAGCCTTTTGGTTCGGCAAACCCCGGCCCAAATACTCACTAAAATTCCCTCAATACAACCTAGAGGCCTTAGTTTGATCATAAATCCATCCTAAGGATCCGTTTTGATGAAATCAAAACGAAGAACCCGAAGAAGAGGTAAAGTTTTCACCACCCCTTTTCATGTTCTTTTCTTCTTCCACTTCTTCTTTCGTTGTTTTTACCATTATAAAGTAATAACTCCATTATATTATATATACTGTGATGTTATTATAAATATGGTACAACCATATTCAATATTCTATCCACCCTTTGAATAACATGTCACCATACGTGCGTACGTACGGCTTACCGTCTCCACGTCGTGGTGTAATTGTTATTCAATATATTATTATTTGGGGGGTATAATAATGATATGTAACTCATTTAAATAATAAATATAACATGATAGTGATTCTGTATATATGATATAACATCCAATTATATATTATTTTAATATCAAAAGAATAATATTGTCGCTCGTACGTATGTACGGACTACCGTCTCCACGAACGCGATGAGATTCATTCTCCATCATATCCATTCAAGTATAATTATCATTTGATGATTTAAAAATAATTTTTAAGAACATTATATCATTCTAGATATGTATAAGATACAACCTATCCATGAAAAAAATGGCTTACGTAACAAAACATATAAAAGAAAACGAGTAAGTTAACACCCGAAATGTCAATAATTCTAAGATATTATTAATAAAGCAATGTTAAAAGATCATATATGATATCATATTAATTTATATGATTCATGAATAATTTAAGAAAAATTATTTCAACATTATACAGGAGGTTAAACTACCCCCAACCAAGGAAAATTACAAGGTAAGGGGTTTCTTATCTCACTTTTAATTCCGTGATAATTCCATTGTTCACCACTTATTTATTACATGTGGTGTGTGTAGTGCCCATTTTTGTATTCATTGTGTAATGTACTTTAATTCATGTATATTTACATCATCATTGTATGATCCTTCTTTCATGGGTGTATGTTTTGTATATTACCAAATCAATAAGGGAATTTGAAATTTCAATTTCCATTGATTCGGCTTTACGCAAACTTCATTGATTATTTTACTCCGAGATTATGTATGGAATAACTATTCATTTTCTTATGTCATAATTTCCACTCCCCTTTTCTATGGATATAATTTTGATACACATAATCAATCAATTGATAATTTCTCAATTCATCGATTTGAATTTGATAAGAGTAATTTTAATTCACTCTCCATTTGTTGAGTTAAACATCCATTTCATTGGTGTTGTTTTTATAAGATTATGTGTGAATATCCTTTGATTTTTTTACACAAAATATCCAATCATATTTAGTGTATTTATATTTGTCACACATAACTATGTCGTTGATTTATCCTTAACCTAAGGATACAGCCTTTATGAGATATTTTATCTCAATTTACATTCCATTGAGACTTCTTTGTTAATATACACCAAATCACTTTTATGTGGTGTATATAATGTACTTTGACATAGTATATCATGAATACCTTTATTCTCGTGATATTACAATGTTTTGATTACCTCAATTATTTGTAGTCAATTTTCTCTCTTTTGGTTAGAATCTCTAAGTAAAATACCATTTATAAATATTTTAAAGACTTATTCATCTAAATCTTGCTCATTAATGTCCATGTTTTAAAAATGGTTTTAATGATTTATTTAAATGGACATTAAAGTTTTAAAATTAAAACTCATTTTCAAAAGTTTCAAAGTGGTATGGGACACTTTGATTCAAAAATATATTTTTAAATGGCTTCTTGACAAATAGTGTGACTTTTAATTGACTTCAAGAAAAAGGGGGATATTTCTCTCAAATAGTTTTGATGATTATTTTCATCTATGTCAACATCATTCATTATTCTTGATTGAGGTTAATGTGATACAATACAATCTTCCATACTGTATCGAATGAGTTATGTTTGACTATGGATGTGTTATTTTTATACCATTAATGGTTTGTAGTTAATGTATTGACATTTCATATTCTAGTTTTAATACGAATGTTTATGTTATGTTTAAACATGTTCATATGAGGAATGCATTGGACTTAATAAGTGACGGGTGGAGCCCGCTATAGCTCCTCGATGCATCGGTAGGTCTCATTAGACAAACTAGTGTCTTGGCACAAGGCCTTGGCAAAATCTTATTTGTAGTCTTGGCACGAGGCCATGGCTATGTGGTTATGATAGTCTGGAATTATGAATTCCATCATTATTAAAGTGGTTATTGATATTGCATGTGATCATTCGACTAGTATAATATCCATGTGTGTAAGTAAATGGAATTAATTTATTTTATCTTTTCCATTTTATGCTGAAGTTCAAGTTTAAAAGGCTTTAGTTTTAGTTAAAAACATCCTTAAGTATTTATGCTTATCTTTGAAAGCTTCTGCTATAATGTTATCCTTACTGATAATCTGAGCTCAGCCTTTTCAACATTTTATTTTTCCCAGGATTATGAAGAAGTAATTTATGAATGACCTGCAGGGATAGTATGAGGGGATATGAAGACAAGATGTTGTTGTAGTTTTTTTACCTTATGATGTATTGTAAGACTTATGAATACATCTAGTGTTTCCAAGAATACTAAACTAATCGGTCTTTCGAGACTTGATCCTTTTTTATCATTCCAATGTTATGTAATAATGCACCGACTCTGAGTATCTAGGGTCGGGGCGTTACAGTTGGTATCAGAGGATGTTTAGTATAAACCTTGGAAGCTAGATTTAGATAAACTCTGATTAGAGCACATAGACCTAAGATGAACATTGAGGATTAGTATAGAATAACTTCCTAGAATTTTGTTATTGTAGAGATTTTTTAAGTTTTCCGAGCAATACATCCCGGTTTGGATACGAGCAGGTAGAGGCGGCTCTGGCACAGATGTACCTGGGGGTAAAACCCGAAAACACCGCTTTGAGCTAGACTCGAATGAGAACTGGTGCACGACAATGGGCCTTGCTGCACTCTTGGTTACGACACTCCAAGGGGATATGCTTAGGATAATTTACATTTTATTTACAAACCAATTTGAGGTATTATATATATAATATGAGAGTAAATGACCTCGGTTAATCCTAATGTGTTTCAAATTGAGAATATGGTGACATGTTAATCTCTAAATGATTTTATGACTAATGTTACTCACACAATGCTTTTTGGTTTTAGTCAATGGCTGGATTCCAAGGAAGTTATAGTGACTTTGAGAATTATGTACAAGGTGGGAACTGTGGTGGCAGTGAGCAACAAAATGGAATGTTGATAGGTGTAAAATATATCATCTTTATTCCAAATCAATTTTCCAAAAATATGATCAACAATATATATTAACCAATTACCGGACTCAACAAAGAAGATAAAGGTGATGAATGATAAGAGCTCCAGTAGTGGAGACCATGGAGAAAGAAATCCTCAATTTCCATCATGCAGGAAATGTGGAAGGAGACACCCAGGAAAGTGTCTCAATGGGACAAAGAAATGCTTTACGTGCGGGAAGGAAGGACATAAAGTGAAGAATTGCCGAAGAAAAATTAAGAGTACTATGGAAGAAGATAAAAATGGTCCTAAGAATCCATTTACAGTCATTTTCCGTAAATGTAGGGGACCTAACCATTACCCGAGTGAATGCTCTATTATATAGGATATTTTCATGGTAAAAGAAGAAGCTATGTGGAAATAAATGGTTGGAGAAATGTTGAAAAAGTGTTAGTGCTCCTTGTTTATGGGGTTACATTGGAATAATTTTCTCTTGTATTTGTAACCCTGTAGTTTTCCATGTGAGAATGATATTTTAGGAATAATTATCTTTTCTCTTATGGATATAGTTATGAATAACCATTTGGTTTTATATGATCATTGGGTTTGAGGCAATTATAAGTTATTATAATTTGGGATGAAAATGCAGGGTATGACATAACATTTGGGGTTAAATTATGTTATGGTTATTTTGAGGAATTTATCTCATTTTGATAATGTTATAAAATATAGTTTTTGAAAATAGACAACACGCAGACCGTGTGACAACCCGTCGTGTCGGACAAAGCTGTAGGAATCAAACCCACAACCAAAGTGCGATTGGGATTTATCGCCTACCACTGGACTACATGAAGTCCCTGGTTAGTGTGACTATTATTTTTAGTTAAATGATTTTATTGATCAATAATAATTTTATTTGAGATCTTATGTCTTATCAAATGAATACCCTTAGTATAGGAAAATGATTTGGTGATTAAGTGATAAATGTTATTTTGGAAGTTGTTCGCTTTGTTGAGAACACTATATGCCAAAGGAAAATAGAGTAGTATGGGATTTCATTTGAGGAGTAATGGTAGATTTTTATCTATGTTTTTATTTGGAGTTTATAATGATTTGGGTTATTTATGGAAATGATTAAGTTAATTACTTTCAAGTATGTCACTTTAAGAGTAATTAATGTCATTTGGAGATACAATTTAATGTGGAAGACTACATTCTTAATAAGTTTTTGTTTTCAATATTAGTTTTGATTATATTAAAGGATTTTACAGACAATTGATTATTGAATGGTATTTATTTAACTTTGGGGTATTGTAGGTTTAATTTTGGAAATTAAGATTAGTGTTTATTTCTCTCAAGGAATATCTTTTTGGGGGATCATTAGATCTTGTACTAACCATTTTAGTTTTGATTAATCTCTAAAGACAATGTAAATATATAGTTCATCCTGCATGGATCATGTGATTCTATAGAAGTTTATTCTATCTCTTCTAGTGTGACCAAGTCTTCTTGAATAATCATCGTTTAAAAAAAATGAGTTAGTGGTGGAAATTTATTAAAGAATGAAACTCTACATAAAATGTAAGTATATATCTTGATATTCTTAGTCAATATCATAAATAAATTCCTCATCCTTATGTAATGTAACATAAAACAGAAAAATGTTGTCCGTTTACTTTCCTACTAGGAGACTAATGGTCGTTTGACCCAACACAGATTTGTGGTTTTCTTATTGTTAACTTTCTCTTGATCATGATTTCTATCCCTCTCCATTAGAAATTGACACTTAGTTTATCATCCATATCCATGTTTTCTTACATGGAATCCGAGTATGGGTTATCTTGGTTGACCTTTATACCTCTCTTTCTTCCTTTTAAAGTGATAGTTTTATTGACTCTTTTTCTGATGTGGGACATTCCATTATATTCCCATGCACAATTTTAAAAATTGTGAGGACACAATTTATTGATGGATGGGATAATGTAACACCCCAAGCTTCCACGGTACGTTTCCCTTCGAATAATGCAATGGCGTGCATTGTACGAAACATCGAGATTCTAACACACCACAACCAATCAAACTAGCCGTTATGAATAGTAATACCTACTTTTTCAAATTTTATAAATTCTATCTCTCAAAATGGACTTTATTTTTGGATTCGTAATATCCAATTTATCCAGGGGTGAAATGTTTGAATTTTTTCGGATAACACTTATATTTGGATGAATAGTGAAAATTACTATATTTTTAATTAAAAACAACTTTTTAAATCAAAATAATTTATAAGGATAAATTATATTATTGAGTGGTTTTAATGCATAATTAGAATATATTTTTACCATTTTATCCAATGGTTTTCATTAGAATTAATTTCACTTTAAATTTGACCTAAACAATTGTCAATCTTTTGATATATATTGTTTCTTAAAAACACGCTATTTGGTGTGACAGTGGGAATTAATTATAAAATTAATTAATGAAACTTATATGTTTAGAATTTTGTAAAATACACATCATTTTTTATTTTGGAATATCAATTATAGCTTAGGGTAAATTTTTGGCATTGTTATGAAAAACATCAATTTTGATGAATAGTGAAACTACTAAGTGGTAGTTAAAAAACTGAATTTTTCATAAATCATAGTTTTACCGCTTCTGTGAATGGAATTTCAAAAATATAAGAGACACGGTTAATATTAAGAAGTAAAATGTGGTTCAATGAGATGAAAATAATTTTTGGTGAATAGTAACTTTTTACATTTATTTACCATGGTTAAAAGTAAATAGGGTAATTAAGGGTAAAAATGATATTTATATTACCTTAAAACATGTCCTAATTCTATTGTACGAGTGTATCTCGACCAAATACAACCTTAGGAATAAAATATTATCATTTAGGTCCACTTGGATTAGATTAGGACATTTATTATTATTTAATTCAAAGAAGAGTTAAAAGAGTTAAAATCAATGTTTATTTACAAATACATTTTTAATATAGGGTTATATATAAGATAAATTTGATTGTAAATATTAATTAGAAATATAATAAGATTTCATACATAATGATATTTTATTTATAATTTTTAGACATTAGATAATTTAATATATTTATGACACAATGATGATGTAGTAATTACCATAAAAGTGAAAAATTAAAATAATTGATATTATAAATACCCAAATAAATATCATTTAAGCCTTTTAATGAATTAAATTAATTTTATAGGATAATATGACATATTATGATTGATTTAATTGACTTTTTTCGAAGTAATCATTCTGTTATAAGTTTCACAAAAATCAACTATTGAATAGTGTCAAAATTTACGTAAAAGAGTTTTTAAAACAAATATTATATAATTAATTGATATTAAATTTCTAAAAATCTAAGGTTCGTCCAAGAGACTTATATAATGATATTTATAAAATTAATGGACCACTTGGGGTCGCTTGGATTTATATAGTATGTTTATTAACTATATAATATAAACATACAAAGTGACATGGTAAATGTCAAACTAATTAACTATGAGTTAAAACTAAAAGATAAGGTTAATATAGTAACCCAAACCTGTCTAAATTCTATTGGTTGAATTTTTTTCGACCTATCCCTACCTTACCCTTTTAATAATCAAATTTTACGCCATTATAAACCGAATATGAATTTATTATAAATTAATATTTCTAGATTTTCCAAAGGTTCCCCTCACCCCTCTTATAAAAGGGCACTGCTCCTTCTCATTTATTCACACCTTAAAAGCCTTTTGGATCGGCCAAACCCTACCCAAATACTCTCTCAACATCCCTCACTACAACCTAGAGGCCTTAGTTGGATCATAAATCCAACCTATAGATCCCTTTTGATCAAATCAAAAGGAAGAACCCGAAGAAGAGGTAATGTTTTCACCACCCCTTTTCATGTTCCTTTCTTCTTCCACTTCTTCATTCTTTGTTTTTACCATTATAAAATAATAACTCCAGTATCTTATATATACTGTGATGTTATTATAAATATGTTACAACCATATTCAGTATTCTATCCACCCTTTGAATAACATGTCACCATACGTGCGTACGTATGGCTTACCGTCTCCACGTCGTGGTGTAATTGTTATTCAATATATTATTATTTGGGGGGGTGGTATAATAATGATATGTAACTCATTTAAATAATAAATATAACATGATAATGAATCTGTATATATGATATACCATCCAATTATATATTATTTTAATATCAAAAGAATGATATTGTCGCTCGTACGTACGTACGGACTACCGTCTCCACGAACGCGATGAGATTCATTCTCCATCATATCCATTAAAGTATAATTATCATATGATGATTTAAAAATAATGTTTATGAACTTTATATAATTCTGGATATGAATAAGATAAAACCTATCCATGACAAACATGGATTACGTAACAAAACATATAAAAGAAAACGAGTAAGTTAACACCCGAAACGACGATAATTCTAAGATATTATTAACAAAGTAATGTTAAAGATCATATATGATATCATATTAATTTATATGATTCATGAATAATTTAATAATAGTTATTTCAACATTATATAGGAGGTTAACCTACCCCCAACCAAGGAAAAGTACAAGGTAAGGGGTTTCTTATCTCACTTTTAATTCCGTGAGAATTCCATTGTTCACCACTTATTTATTACCTGTGGTGTGTATACTACCCATGTTTGTATTCATTGTGTAATATACTTTAATTAATGTATATTTACATCATCCTTGTATGATCCTTCTTTCATGGGTGTATGTTTTGTATGTTACCAAATCAATAAGGGAATTTAAAATTTCCATTTCCATTTATTCAGCTTTATGCAAACTTCATTGATTATTTTACTCCGAGATTATGTGTGGAATAACTATTCATTTGCTTATGTAATAATTTCCACTCCTCTTTTATATGGATATAATTTTGATACATATAATCACTCAATTGATAATTTCTCAATCCATCGATATGAATTTTATAAGAGTAATTTTAACTCACTCTCCATTTGTTGAGTTAAACATCCAATTCATTGGTGTTGTTTTTATAAGATTATGTGTGAATATCGTTTGATTGATTTACACTGAATATCCAATAATATTTAGTGTATTTATATTTGTCACACATAACTATGTCATTGATTTATCCTTAACCTAAGGATACGGCCTTTATGAGAGATTTCATCTCAATTTACATTCCATTGAGACTTCATTGTTGATATACACCAAATCACTTTTATGTGGTGTATATAATGAACTTTGACATAGTATATCTGGAATCCCTTTATTCTCATGATATTACAATGTTTTGATTACCTCAATTATTTGTATTCAAGTGTCTCTATTTTGGTTAGAATCTCTAAGTAAAACATAATTTTTAAATGTTTTAAAGACTTATTCATCTAAATCTTGCTCATTAATGTCCATGTTTTAAAAATGGTTTTAAGGATTTATTTATATGGACACTAAAGTACTAAAATTAAAATTCCTTTTCAAAAGTTTCAAATTGGTATGGGACACTTTGATTCAAAAATCTATTTTTAAATGGCTTCTTGACAAATAGTGTGACTTTTAAATGATTTCAAGAAAAGGGGGGACATTTCTCTCAAATAATTTTGATGATTATTTTCATCTATGTCAACATCCTTCATTATTCTTGATTGAGGTTAATGTGATACAATACAATCTTCCATATTGTATCGAATAAGTTATGTTTGACTGTGGATGTGCTATTTTTATACCAATCATGTTTTGTGGTTAAAGTATTGACATTTCGTATGCTAGTTTTAATACAAATGTTTATGTTATGTTTAAACCTGTTCATATGAGGAATTCATTGGACTTAATAAGTGACGGGTGGAGCCCTCTATAGCTCCTTGATACATCACTAGGTCTCATGAGACAATCTAGTGTCTTGACACAAGGCCTTGGAAAAATCTTATTTGTAGTCTTGGCACGAGTCCTTGGCTATGTGGTTATGATAGTCTGGCATTATGCATTCCATCATTAAGAAAGTGGTTATTGATATTACATGTGATCATTCGACTAGTAGAATATCCATGTGAGTAAGTAAATGGCATTATTTTATTTTATCTTTTCCATTTTAGGCTGAAGTTCAAGTTTAAAAGGCTTCTGTTTTAGTTAAAAACTGCCTTAAGTGTTTATGCTTATCTATGAAAGCTTCTGCTATAATGTTATCCTTAATGAGAATCTGAGCTCACCCCTTTCAATGTTTCATTTTTCCCAGGATTATGATGAAGTAATTTATGAATAACTTTCAGGGATAGTATGTGGGGATATGAAGACAACATGTTGTTGTAGTTTTTTTTACCTTATGATGTAATGTAAGACTTATGAATACATCTAGTGTTTCCAAGACTACTAAACTAATCGGTCTATCGAGACATGATCCTTTGTGATCATGCCAATGTTATGTAATAATGCACCGACTCTGGGTATCTAGGGTCGGGGCATTACATGTTTCAGGTGCCCAATATTAATGTTGCATACCTTTCTTTCCTTGGTAGTTTTTGTCCATTATTTACCTTCAAGTCAGAATTGGACAAGTGAGTAGTCCGTTTTGAGCGTTTGATTCAGTATAGATCATGATGGTGTTATAATTTAGTGTTTCGAGGCTATTTGGTGGTTTATTTAGTTTTATAAAAAAAATTGGATAATTTCCTTGATTTTTAAATTAAAATCCATCCAAGAAGTTGGATTGTGAGATGTGAGACCGGAGTGAGGGTCGTGAGCCCATTACTTATCTTTTAATTTACATTCTTGGTTATTTTTGTTCTTGGTTCATTCAGATGAATTTGTAGAGGAAATATTGAGTAGTGCCTTTGGTGATATCTTGGATTTTCCCTAGATATCAGGACTACCTTCTCAAGGATAGAACATTTGAGGTTTAGATCATATGTTTGATGATTAGATCTATTGGAGACTCTAGGCTAGGTTTCACTGATGGGATGGGACTTAAGTTCAGATATATTTGAAATTTTGAGATGGGTCTAAGGGACCTATTTTAATTCTCTTATATGCAAGATAGTACACTTAGAATGGGTTTTATTCTAGTGTGTTGAACTGAGGTTTTCTAATAATGGGATTTTCCATGAGGTTTCCCTTGTGCTTAGGATCTCTTATAGGGTTTCATACTTTTGATTCGGTCTTGTGGACCATTAATAATTCTCTTATAAGAATTTTCATGCTTTTGGATTCCCTTATGGAAAAATTTTGGATCAAGGGTCACTATGAGGTCATTATAATCTACATGATGATGTTTCTTTTATTGATAATGGCTTGAGTTTTTTGATGAGATAGAGGAACCCCTCATAGGGTGTCCTTATCTTGTTGTGGGATTTTAGCCATTTGATTATCGATTGATGGGAATTTATTGTGTTCTTGAGTGTAGTATGGTTGTTCGAAGTAGCATATCATTTTATATTATGACATGGGGGACTATGGGAGCCCCAAATATTGTGAGATCCGAGTTGATCAACACTGCTAGTTCATATTTTTTGATGACGTGATTGTTAGTCTGATCATCCCATGGCACGGATAGCCTTTATTTGAAATTTTATCAGTGTCACTGGTTCATATATTACCATAATGGGTTTTAGAGTTTGATTGACACAAATTTCAGTGGACATTGTAAAATATTTTTGAGAAGGAGACCCATAGGGTATCCTAGACCTAGAATTGGCCTGATGTTTGGATTTGGTTATATTTTCTATTGGATGGTTTTGGTTCTCCCCTATCAGTTTCGAGGATTTTATTATGTGGATAATTATATTAAAAAAATAAAATAAAATGTATCAAAAATATGTTTTGTTGTAATTGGTATTAGAGAATGTAATCTTATTTGTATATATTAGGACTAAAAACCCATAGTTGAATCCTTAAGGATAATTCAGGATATATAAAACATACCTCAATTTTGGTAGATTATTTTGTGCGTTGTTTTATGATACAATATACCCTTATCTGGATACTAAAATATAGATACGACTATAAAATAGATGTTTCTAGGGAAAATAACCCCTAAAGGGATCATTGAGTATTAAATCCACGAGTCCATGTCACAAAATGAAGATTCCTGAAATTCACACTATTCACGAAACTCTTGGGAGATCTGTTTGGGTAAATCACTTATCTTTAAAAACCATTTTAAAGGGAATAAAGGGAAAATTGTGATAAAATTTAATGATAGAAAAAAAGTCATGGAAACCCAAGATTAAATCCTAAAAATTCATGAGATACACTGAATTTTCATTAGTGACTTTTCCCTTTTATATTCATAGTAGACCTTTTATATGCTTAATAGCATGAAAAGTATCATCCATAATTTTGATTTATTTTTGTTAATGACTTGGAATAGGTGGGACTGTGTTAACTACCAATTAGACGGGAAATGTAAATATTTCCCAAATGATATTCTTATACTAATGGAAGGAGTTTAGAACTTTCTGATAGTCCTTCTTTAATAATCTCATGTTTTGAAAAATATATTAAATCAGGTTGAATACCCACTTCCCCTTAAAAAAGATAAATTTATTTTTAGGAATTTTATGATAAAAATATTGCATAACCCTAAACCCATACTACTATATTAATTTGTGAATAAACACATTCCTTACATACCATCATTAAAATGAACCAAAGTGACAAAATTTTAACCATCAATAATAAAAATATCACTAAAAAATATTGAGTCAAATATATTCAAAGGAACATTTTAGTTAATAGTTTTATAGAGTTAAGAAAATTCATTAGCTAGTAAAGACGATGTATTTATCAACTAATTGAAAATTTTACACCATATAAGAAACTACTTAATCCATAAAAATCCTTCAATGTGTCCCCAAAAACTCTTAACACAATGTAATATTATAAACATATCATGTGTAATGGATTTATTCATAACATGGGGAAATGGAAACAAAAGAATGGGTGAGATGAAATTCTCACTAAGGGTAAACATAAGAGATAGAAATGAAACACCATATGTTCAGATACCAAGAGACAAAATAATATTTAATGAATAGATAATCTATATATTTTCATAATAAAAAAACTATGATAATAACATAACAATTGATTACATATTAATAAATAAACTCATGTAAAATAATTATTAGTTCTGTGGTGATGATATTCATAATGCTCGAAATCTAATTTCATGCCTTATTAAATACATGATGATATTACCATTATTACCATGTGTTTAGGAAATATTCTGTTCTGGGATGGCATGCACTAAAAATCTAATGCTAGTTTGACTTATGATACCCTTAGATGAATCAAGGAGCTATCAATATCAGATCCCCCACATTGATAATTAAGTCTAAGGAATTAATCATATGAATTAATGAATAAAATATGAATTACATAACCAGCATGACTTAGTAATCAATTAATGTTTTTATTGAAATAACACTTTTATATATTGAAAATATTTCCCCAATCAGTAAATGGAATAACTATCTATATTATAATCACATAAACAAACAGTGGATGATTTTGAGATAAAAAATAACTAATGGATTGTATGAGAGATTAATACCTAAATAGAAAATATTATTATTTTATTTATAAGGTAATCCCTGACTAATACATACACCAAAAATGGAAAAAATATGTGAATATGAATCATATCACAATGAAGCACAATTGAGATGTAAAATCCCATATTTTAATGGTAATGTAAGAATCAAACGAACATGATAGGGATTCCATGAAATTAAAATATAATTAAATGAAATATATTAATTATAAATGAATTAAATAGGATAGTGAATACACCATATAAAATAAATTATGGGTAATGTTATCAAACATATCCCATGGAATTAAAAATAGAGAAAAATATAACTTAAGAATTTAGATAAATTCAACTAAAAACAATAGAAGAATATAATTTAAAAAAACATTAAATTCCATGGATAATTAGGTGATCATGATAAAAAAACTATTAAATGAATATTAGATACACCATAAAAAAATCGTGGTGCATAATAAGAAAAATGTCTCAAGCTGTGAAAATTGAGGAAATAAACCCCATTCAAGTAATATATATTTTAAGGGAAGAATCATATGATATTTAGGTTATAATAAAGAATTATTGAACCCTAGAAAAGAAGAAGGAAATATAAAAATAATATTCAACTGGTGGAATAAATGATACTTTGAAGAATATAGTTTAATATGATATTTTGTAACTCAATAGAAGAAAATTGAGCTTTCACAAACACTTACAACCTTATAAAATTCCAATTTAAAACCTACTGAATGATTTTATTTAATATGAAATCTTAATTACCATGATTAAATAGAGGATAATAATAAATAATATTAAATGTGAATTTGATACTATATTCTAATAAAACATGGTATACAACACGATGAATGTCTCAAGCGGAGAAAATCCGAGAAAAAGAAACCCTTATAACTTGGGTAACACTTGATTCAAAATAAAAATGAATATATGAACTATATTTGGATTTATATATCCCATTAATTAGTTTAAAAATATATTATTATACTCTCATGTGAAATAAACCTAAATAAAAAATATACAATGGAAAATGGTGCACCATATATAACATGTCTCAAGGAGTTAGAATGGAGATAAAAAACCCATACCTTATTCCTAATTCATTCTATGAATGCACCTAACTTTGTGGATAATAAAATTATGTTTCTTAGAAAACATATTAGTATTGTTTTTTATAAATTCGAACCATTTTTAATTATTTTATATTTTTTTATTCTATAGTTTTTGTTATGTTTCCTAGAAAATTGAATCGGTGTCATCTTATATCAATATTTTTTTCATTAGATAAGATGTATTTATATTAAGTTAAATACCTAATATAAAATTTCCAGAACCATAAAAAATCATAATTTTATTATTATCATAATACTAATGTTTTCTTATTCATCCATGATAAATTTGTAAAGCATTATTCCAGTAGGTGGTTCGTGTTAATTCCCAGCCAGGAAAAATGTATCATTGAGAATGGGAGGGGTAATAAGTAATATATTTTTATTTTATGTTTCCTTTGTTTTAAAACAACTGTTTCTTCTTATTAAATTTTTTCACTTTTCTAAAAAAAAATAAGAAATCCACAATAACACAATTATTTACATGATTCGCTACTCAATAAGAGTAGTTATGTTACTGGTATGGTTTGTATTCAATCCAATACCATAAAATAAACTATAAAAAATACTTTTTTTGGATAAAATTAGGTGCCTGTACTCTTACACTTGTGTATCACTCTGATAAATATAGTAGTGAATTGTCTTCTTCTAGAATTATTGATGTAAAACATGTTTGTGAAACAAGTAATGAAACATTAACTAGTTAGTTCAAAAAAATAACTACGTTTCCTTAAAAAATTCCACATGAATATATCTTCAAAACACAAATCATTATGTTCATACACAATAGTATGTAGAAACAACCTTTATAGCCTTTTTAATAGAAAATCAATCTAATGAATCAATCTGATTTCTTGGATAGATACTTTTGTCCCAAAAATAGGTAAGAAAATAATATCCTCTAAACAATTGTGAACCACTTATTCTCTCCCCTGAAACTAGCATCTGATTGATCAATCTGGTCAAGTAACTCTGAATTCATGATTATTGATCAGTCTAAACTCTTTATTATGAAAACATTTCCTAGAAATTATTCTCTCTTAAAAAACATTCGGTTCATTCTCTATAACTGTGAAGGTGAATAGTAACTATTTCAGAAAGTATAATTTACATTCTTCTATTTATAGGTGTTCCTAAGAAGAATGTGTAGAAAATAACTTTCACATTCCAGCTCTACCAAATTTCCCAAAAAATGAATTTTATAATTATTTATTATTCATCACTAAATCTTTGATTTCTTCTCAACTCTTATTGAATCTTCTCAAAACACATCCAAACATCCCAAACATTAGTTATCTTTGAACTTTCTATTCATTATTTAGTTTGATAAAAAAGGACATTATGATGAAATATTATGTAAAAATTAAGTCTTTTCATTATAATTCTCCATACCGAATGAATGGGAAAAAATTTGAAATCATTCCACCTTATAAAATATTTATACTTCATAATACTTCAATTGATTTTACATAAACATCACCACAACTTCTAAATATTCCATTAATCCCTCGACAGCACTTCGACAAAAACATCAAACCCACCTTTGTCAAGAACTTCCGGAAAACTCCTCCGACAATTCTTCATTAATTCTATTCCTTAGACCGATGATCCCAACATTCGATGATGTTCAGAAACCGATGACTTTATTGGTGTTATAATGCATATGATGGGTTGATCTCTCCTTCATTACGATGTATAGGTGTCAGCTCTAGTCCAATGAGTCTTAAAAAAATTTAAAACAAACAACACTTTGGTTTTTTTTCTTACACCAATTGTAATGTAATTAAACATGATTAAAATTTTTTACTACACAATTGATTATCACCTTGTTGATTAGATTCTGATGATCAAACATGCATCTGTCCAAAAGAATCTGCATGTTGAACTTCTTAAACAAACTTTTATGCCTCAGATAGATCAGTGGGACACCACATCCGATTGAACAGTCAATAAATACTTCAACATCACTATAAACATCATATACATTCTCCATCCGAAAAATATTTCATATATGCTAATGAATTCTTGACATTGATAATGCAAGGATTGTCATAGAATCTTCTAGCTTAAGGTATCAAACAAATATTCTCCCCTTTCATTCATTAGTCATTCATCACATGATTCTCAAAAAATATATGTTATTTTGATTATTATCAAACATTAAAGAATCATCATATTTTATATGGATATATGGATTTTGTGATACATTTTTTCATTATGATCGAAGTATTCATTCCAATCCCAAGGTGTGTCTCAAAAACATTTTAACATAGAAAAATTATTTATAAAAACACAAAAAAAAATTAACTTTCTTATCAAGAGTGTCTGATATTCTAATTGTGATTAATAATTTCATTCCTAACATATAATCCCCAGAAATTATAATCTGAAATTATTTTTTTCATAATAACAATAAATATTAAAAATAGTCATAAAAAATTATTTTAGAATCCCAAAAATAACATCCATCCAACATGATCATAAAAATATCTCTCTTTGGATTTTGTTGTCAACCAAGGTCTATAAATCACTAAACTGTGTAACTACAACATATAGATCACTAATCAATAATTCTAATCCTATTTGAGAAAGCTAATTATGGGGAAAAAGAATCATTAAAAAAAACTTTGTTTTCCAAAATTAGCGACTTATGAGATATTTATATAAAACATTAAAACATTTCAAACTCTTCACAACTTCTTTTCTTATTACATCCTATAAAAATATGTTTCCAATAACTGACTCAAAAAACTGCTAGAATTGTTTAGACACTTACATGTTGAGTTTATAGTTATCCCATAACTCCTCTTGCATAAGTGATTCCTTTAATATTTTAACATATATCAGTCGAAAAATTGTAAAAAAAAGCTTCCCTTGAAATGACTATCGAATGATTAGATGGGAGTGGGGAAAGAAACGCATACCTCATTCTTGGAGATAAATATGTTGTATTCCCTTGTTCAACCTCAGCTTGAAAAAAATATTACTTTGGAAAAGGATTTTTGAATATATCCAAAACATGTTTATATGTAGGAACATAAATCATATGGAGTTAATTATTTTATATGTGATCTTTGATGAAATAATATTTTATATCAATTTTTTTTGAATGAGAACGTCGAACTGAATTACTTGTATGGATAATAGAACTTTGATTATCACGTATCAATAGTTTTGGTAACTATTCTTTAACATGTCAGTATTTCAAATGATTCTTCATCCACATATGTTGTGAAGAAACATGACTGGTTTCAACAAAATTAACTTCATCCATTATAAGAGTTACTGTATTTTTTTCTTAGTATCTCAACTAACACAAATTTTACCTAGAAATAAAACTCCACCATATATAGATCATATATCATCAAAACATTCTTCCAAATCAATATATGTGTAGCCGAACAAATTAGTCTTTTTCAAACTATCATACCAGGTTATGATATCTGTTTTCCCTTTTATATATCTAAGAATTATTTTTACAACCAATTGGTTTGATTATTTTGGAGCCCTATATAATATTTCACATATGGTAACATTATAAAAAAATTATAGCCTTGAGTAATTCAAATACATAAAATTATACATGTGACTTCTGAACACTTTAGAGTCATCTTAACTACCATCTATATGTCTTGAAAACATCTTTCCCATAAAAAATTGTGTGGAAACGTGTTTCATGTTTTCCATGCCAAAATTATTAAAACATTCCTTTACCTACTTATATTGAGAAATAAATATGTGTTTCATATTTTTGTGGTTTTTAAACCAATAATTCATTCCATTTCACCTTGCATGTAAATTTCAACCAATTTATTCATATCTTTAGAAAAACATTCATAAGTTTGTTCATCATTCCCAATAAATTTAATATCATCAAAATAATCAACTATATTGAGGTAAATATCATGAAATTATTTGATGTACATATTACTATCAACCCTTCCATTGATGAAATTCTACATTCTAAAGTGGGAATCCATTTTGGACTACCATTCCCTTCTAGTTTTCTTATGCCCATACAAGGATTTCTTCAACTAACACACATAACTATCATTATTTTAAATAAAAAATCCACACATTTGTTCAATATAAACTTGTTCATTGACTTCCCTATTCATGAATGTCGACTTCACATCTATTTGAAATAATTTTTAATTTCACTATACAAAAATATAATGTAAGTTAGTAAATGTTTATATCCATTCCACTAGTGAAAAATTATCATCAAAATCAATGCCTTAAATTTGGGAGTAACCATTTCACACTAACCATGAAATATTTCATATCACTTATCTATGTTCATTAAAATTTTCTTAAAAACACCACTTTATACCAATAACATATATTGAATTTTGTTTAGGTATTATTTTCCAAATATAATTCTTTTCAATATAATCCAAATCTTAATTTATAGTTTGAATGAATTACATATCCTCAAAATCATCACTAACATCTTTCAACTCAAATTTTGAATACAAAAAATTGTGTGAAATAAGTTTTATGTTAATATTGTCAGAACCTTGTGATATTGGTGACCAATAATGTTTTGATCTTTGACTTTATTTCTTAGTTGGGGATGAGATGTATGAGATTATTTCTCATCACTATAAATATTGGAATTTGATTCTTCCTTTCATATAGTATCACAATTGTTGGAATCATTATCAGGTTTCATAATAAAAATTATATCATCCACTTTATATTCCACACCTATAAGAGTCTGTATAGGATCTTCCTCATATTTTTCATAAAACATTTACATGAATAGATTCAAATAATCTTCATATTTCTTTTTTAAAGAATCTATATCCTATTTCGTCTAATGAACATCCCTCAAAGACTCCATATTCTTTTCACTAATATAATTTTCCCAAGGTTTCCACCTTTTTTATTTATGATATAGGGACTCATAAAAACACTTAAGTGTTTCAAAAACATTTTATATAGAGTCGTATAAAACATTTCATGTAGAAACAATAGATCTGAATAAAATCAATTGGACTCTTAGATTGAATCCAAAATTAATGAGAAAGACAATGTTCATATAACGTAGTATGCCCCATTCCTACTTAACTTCTATTATTCATTTTAGAAACAGCATTATTCTATATTGTGATTGGTGTTCTAAAATCATTTCTAATTCAAAAAATTTCAAGATAATTTTTGAAATATTAATTCTTGTACTGACCACCATTATCATTTCATAACTTATTCATATAATACCAACATTCCTACTCATCTTTTCTCATGAAAAATAGAAACATACATAGAGAATCTATCTTATGATTCAAATACCTACAATAAGTAATACAAGTGAAAGGTTAAATGAAGGAAATGATTTACTTATCTTTGTGAGTTCATTATTTTCACATTGGCCCATAAATATTATAATAGATAAGTTCCAAATGATTGGTTGAACAAATATCAACATTCTTATTCAATGATTTTTTTATCTTCCCTTTCCAAAATGTAGAACAATTTTAATCTCTTACTCTTAACATATCAGGTATACCATGGAAACCTTCTCTCTTCATTAACCTTTTCATGTTCTTCTGACACATATGTCCCAACCATTTATGTGGAAACTATTTTTCTCCCATCATTTCCACATAACATGAGTTTTGAACATTATCAAATTGAAAAAAGTTTTCCTTTGTATATTTTCTTCTTGTATCAATGTTTCCATATTCATCTCTTAATACTAAAATCCCATATTTATTCATAACAAAATTATTTTCATCATCACAATTTTTTAAAACACTCAACAATTTGTGTTTCAAACCATAAAAATGATTTTGTAGATTTAAAATATTCTCCACAAATAATAGTGGATGATAAACCTTTGATTTAGAGGGATTAATCATATCCAAATGTCTTTGTAACTTTTTTTATGTATTTCAGTTTCATAAATAATTTCATGTATCCTCTCATATAATAAGAACACTCACTATCCATTATCCTGGGATGTTATCCTTTTCTAGATTTTAGATCATTTTCTACAACAAGATATTTTTCCTTCCCTTTATCTTTTACCCCATCCAGCTTTTGAGAATTATTATACACATGTTGTTGGGCAGTCCAAATAAATACATCCTTTTTCAAGATTTACAAAATTTTACATCTTTCACAAATGGTTTAAAAAGGTTGGAACTTATTCTCAAATTTCACACCAACCTTCTCAGGCTTCTTCCTTTGAGGGTATTGAATCACCCTCAATATATTATTTCATTAACTCATGGGATAGTTGAAATGTTTTTTATTAAACCAAAACATATTTACCATATGACCAAATCCATAAAAATTCTAGTAGTACACAAAGAAGGAATAATTTCCTCTATAACATTCATTTGTTAGGTATTCTGAACATGTTTCTCAGCAACCTTCTTATCTTTCTCATAAGAATATTGTTGACTCACAAGATATTTTTCATTAGCCAGAATGTTATTCTATAATTCAGAGTTTTCACAACCTTATTGAAATTGATTGCGGTTGAAAGGTTTTTGGACACATATATTTTAGAAACATATGAAACTCCAACATTATTGGTTTTATCCACAAACATCACATTCCCACCATTATTATTCTTAGGAGAATAATCAATATTATATCCATCCATTGATGGTAGATTTTTATCCTTCTCAAGATGAACCATTCCATAACTTTCACCAACATCAAATACAGAATTCTTGAATCTTGTAACTCCCTAGTTAGATTTATAATTTTTCTGATATATATGTTCTAACTCTTTTTCATTTTCATTAAACTTTACAGTTACATGTTTTGTACAATTCTTTTCCTCATCTAGGTACTTATTCATATTATTAAATAATTTAAGTCTCTTACCGTTCTCTTTTGGAATACATTCTTGATTTTTTGGTTGAGGACTTTCATTCTTCAAATTCATGATTTCTCATTCAAGTATAACCATCTTTATCAAACATTATTTCAATTATATCTTCAGATTAAATTCTAACTATGTCTCCTCATCTTCAATATAAAGACTCGTATTTTTCCATGTAAATGTTTCTTTTTTATGGGAATTTTACAAGACCGTGAAAATTGACGACGTGATATTTCGAGCCGCGGTGTGACCGGAATTAATTTATGAACTTTTTTTCAGATATGTTTAGTAAATGTGTGATCGGGTTTTTATAACTATTGAACCGGTGCTCAGAATTGAAATCTGAGGACACCGTTGAACTCGCAGTGCCGATATTCTCTTAAGGAGACTTTCACCTTGACTGCAGTATGTCAAGAGTAGAGGATAGTTTTTCTGCTTTTCGTGGAAGAAGAAAAAAAATATTTCACAATTTATTTTTCTATTGAAACCCATTATTTTTTAGTTTGGGGGGTGGGGACCACCCAAACTAGAAAACCCCCATTTTGAATTCTAGTGGTGGGGACCACCTCAACACCTCTTTACTATAGAGTAGTCCCTTGAATCCTCCTATTTAATTGTTCCAACACAACACAATTAATTATGCTATTTAATTGTGCCCACATTAATTATGCCAACGCAAATTAAATTGATAAACCTATTTTAATTTGATGGCTACTCATTTCCTTGGGGAAATTGTTGATGAAATAAAGGCTTGGAGAGATATTTGGAGAAACTCTTTCTCCAATGAAGAATGCCATCTCCAATGAAGAACATAATTCGGATTCAAGAACAAGGATAATGCACGAGCCCACCTTCGGAAGCGTGTTTCAGAAGAGACGATCATTAGAACCCTCCTCACCTTCACCGACTTCTTCTTGTGACACCTCTAATTAGTAATCGAGGTAGGTATTGTTGTTTGTTTATCCCTTACCCCATTTTTTACATTCATATTGATTTAAGGACATTTATATTCTTCTTGATTCAAGGAAAAATAAGCCACTTGATACCGTTATAACGCGAAGGGTGTGGGACGAACAAACATGGACTGACCTCTCTGAAACCTTTGTGGGATTTTAGGTGGTCTCAAATGGACGATGACATCCCGAGGTGAGTGAAGAAATATACGGAATGAAGAACCGGCCACTGGTATGCGCCCAGTTCCCGAGGAATGTCGTTGGCAACCCATGCTGGTGACTAGTACTGGTGGGACTCAGGAGCTGCAGTCAGCACTCCGGCCAGACGCAAAAATGGTGGTAGCGCAACTGCACCGCTGGAGAAGGGCAACGGTCCGTTATCCACGGTGGAGCAAGGGCAGTGTCCGATGCACGGCCGGCCCCCTGACGGTGATGGCGGCAAACGTCCACGCAGCTTGACGTGTAGGTTCTGCAGTACAAGGTCGCGATGGTGGTGAAGGGGAGGCCAAATCACTGCCAGCCACCGGCAATGGTGTGCCACACGACCGCGTCGCGCAGAGGAGGCCTACCGACTGGCCAACCACAAGTCTCGCGGGCCACCCTCAGCGGGCCATGGCGGCGGACTAGGCCGGACCCAGTGGGTCGGGTTGGACCTAGGGTTGGACCCGAGTCGGACCAGAGCCGGACCTACTTCGAATCTTTTCATTCTTTCAAATTTATCTTGAGCTATGGGAATCTCTTTAATGAACTATCTCTGGCACTAGAAACATTGGATTGAGACGGTACTTTTAGAATAACCCACTTGAGTTTTGGATAATGTTGTGTTATGGCCGCGTTGGATCAGACACGAATCCAACCAGGCCCTCAGGACTAAAAGTCCAATAACTTACAGACCGATTTACCAAGTGGAGCACCATCTATTGTGTTGATACCCCTATCACGTGGCGGTACTTTGGGTTACTTCTTCATGGGACATTGTGGTAGTCGGATAATCGACATGTGGCTTAAGGATAGGACCCTCCCAGAATCAAGCGAGCTTAGTGTGGGAACATTGTAGTTGGCTGTAACATGAGAACGGTATCGTATGTGTGTCTGTGATTTGGGATCATATGTGGGTCTGTTCTTTGGGATGGTATGTGGGTCTTTTCTTTGGGATCCTACGTGGGTTTATGATTAAGATTCCCACATGGATCCACTATAGGAAATCCATGTGAGACTACTCTAGGTTCCTATGTGCGTCTTCTATATTAGGATTATATATGGGTCAGATGATTAAGGATCATATGTGGTTTTGCCTATTAACATAGAAATATGCATTAGTAGTTATATCTAATCATATTTACTACCATACCTATGTTATACCTGGTGTGAGAAAAGGCTTTAGCTTTGTGGTAATCTTCTGTGTGGCGTACCATTGTGTTACTTACCTTCATGGTGATCTCATTGTGATATTATTCTATGTGGCGTACCTTTGTGGTACTTACCTTCTTTGTGGTTACCTTTGTGGTATTCTTTCCTTTGTGGAACAATTGAGCTTTGGGATTTTGAGTTATCCCTTGTGTTTTCTCATTGTTAATATGGGTTTACTTGACATCTTAGGTATATGTATGGTAATATATTTAAGTATGGTGGTTAGTTGTTTTCATGATTTTTGGTTTATCCTTTGTGGATTTTGTGAGACCTTTGAGGGTCTCAGGGTCCCTACTGAGTATCATTATACTCACCTCTACATGGGCTATGCCTGCAGCTCATTGTGTTTGGTGTAGAAGATGGACAACATTGATTGAGCCAGAGGGTACCCAGACTAAAGGTAGCTTGGAGGTGGATATTAGATGAGGCATACCGTACTGATGACCGTTTGAGAGATGTACCTACCCTTCAGGTAGGATCCTTGGTGGGTGTTCACAAGAGTTATTCCAGTATACTTTTACTACCTAGTTTTCTTGGACTTTCCTATTTTTCGAGTATTTTGGCTCCTTTTTCTTTCTATACACACCATTTTTTACTATATGGTTTTTACTTTGTGCTTTTATCCTGATTATTGCTTATTTGTGTGAGTTTAAATTTTATAAAGGCAATTCCTTCCCAGTTTTAGGGAATACACATTTTGGTGGTAGTCGTCACCCCCAAGCCTATTAAAGGAGGGATTGGGTTAGTCATGGAATGGTCCCTGGGGGATAGGTCGTAAACAATTGGTATCAGAGGAGTCAGTTCTACCGTAGAACATTGAGATTTGATCTTTTTAACAACAATAGTGTTAAGTGTAGTGAGTGTGGTTATCATTTTAGGGAATCCATTGTTGGTGTAGTGACCAACGTATCCTTACACCAGGACTATGACTTCTGATTTCTGACTCAATGCATGAAAACACTGATTGCATGTGTTTTTTGAAAAGTTTTCTTTGTGAACTCTTTGATTCAGATCACCATGTATAAATTATTGATCGTGGGGCACCTGTTTCTTTTCAGGATGCCTCCACACAGACAACCAGCTAGGGTTGAGTATAGTACATGAGGATAGCACACTGAGCGAAGATTCCTCAGTACATGGCCCTTTATTAGTAGAGGCACTAGCGTTACAATTACTCATTGGGCCACTGATGCCAGCATCCCCAGAAGAAGAGGGTGCATGCTGCAAGAGCACATTGCACAAGTGCCAACATCAGAGTCCACCCAAGTTCAGGGGTGATATGGACTCACATGCAGCTAAGGATTGTTTGAAGTTCATGGTGAGAGTCTTCTGACTGGTAGGGACACCAGCTGATCTCATGGTGATCCTTAACAACAGTCTTCTATAGGCAGCAACAGGCAGATAGTGGAGCTTGAAGCCCCGGGTTCCTGATGAGGTGACTTTTCTTCGGGTAGACTTTTAGAGCCTCTTTCGGGCAGTGTTTGTTCTACCGACCCTTTATGTAGTGCTCATGCAAGATCTTCTTCATCTGCATCAGGGCAGCATGACTATGGCTCAGTACGCAGTGAGGTTCAAAGACCTCTCATGCTACTCCATTAATATGCTGTGGGACCCATTATTCAGGGCCTGAACATTAGAGCAGTGACTCATAACAAAGATTAGGGCTTCGATGATTTCTCTCAGCATCCTGATGCAGGTGAGGGTGTTAGAGTGAGCCATCTTGGTGGAGTGTTTTCTTGCTGAGCAATCACCAATAGCGAGACCCACCACTGGGCATCACATAGTGGAGTCTTCTATAGCTGGCAGTAGACAGAAGTCACAGAGGTCCAAGAGGACCAGACCTAAAGGTGGATGACCGCAGGGTTTATGGTCATTTGTGCAGGGCAACATAGATAGATCCAGCCATGTGTGGAGCAGGCCGTGTTACGGATGAGGCGGGTAGGGTCACATGGCTCGTGACTGCTTGACCCGCCACACAGAGGATCAAAAGACAGTCGAAGGACCACCCAGGTAGAGACTGAGGTTTGACCGAGGTGGTCTATAGGGAGAATGCGTACATAGAAAAGGATTTGGTCATGCATCTAGCGGTGGGTGAATATTCAAGTTTTTACCTTCATTACCACCAAGTGGTCCACCCGAACCATAAGAAGCTGGTGGACAGGGGTGAGCTCAGCTCCAGGAAGCCGAGCCTTATGACCATAGTGCTCTAGATATGATACGAGGTACAATCTGTGTCTAATACACTTTATCTATAGTAATTATAGACACAAGTTCCAATCATTATTGTATTTCCACTACATTCGTTCGGAGCTTGCAGATTCCAGCGGATCCGTTGGCTCGATCCCTACGGATAGAGACCCCTATGAGAGAGTATTTGATGATTACACACTAGTGCTGGCAGTGTGAGCTTACTCTGGGAGGTGACATCTTTGGCTCGGATCTCCTGGTAGCAGATTCGAGGCCTTACGAAGTCATCTTGGGTATGGATTAGTCATCTACAGTCCATGCTCTGATTGACTGTATTAGGAGAAAAGTGTGGTGTATTCACAAGGATGGAACTAGGTTTACATTAACCGGTGAAAAGAGAGCCTTTACATCACAGGATGGACTTAACCAGAGGAGAGTTCAACTGATTACTCATCAGTTGGCTAGCCTTACTCTCAAAGCGGTTGATGTGGAGATTCCAAGTTATCCTATAGTGGTGGAACAATACATGGATGTATTCATTGATGATGTTCTGGGAATACCTCTACACCGAGAGGTGGACTTTTACATTGACTTGTGCTCTGGGATGGCACCAATATCTACACTAGCGTATCAGATGACTCCCACTGAGCTTCGTGAGCTACAGGTATAGCTAGAGGACTTGTAGGGAAATGGACTCATCTAACCCAGAGATTCTCCTTGGGCAGCCCCGATTTTGGTTGCCAAGAAAGAGGATGGGAGATTCAGACTTTGTGTTGACTATCGGCACCTGAACCAGGTGACCATGAAGAACAAGTACCCACTCCCAAGGATTGATGACCTCTTTGATCAGCTGAAGGGAGCACGGTGGTCCTCAAAGATAGATCTCAGATGAGGCTATCACCAGCTCAGAGTTCGAGATATGGATGTACAGAATATGACTCTCAGATATTGGTACAACCATTATGAGTTTTTGGTCATGCCATTCAGTGAGACCAATGCTTCATCAGTGTTCATGGGACTCATGAACAAGATATTATAGCCATATCTTGATCTCTTTGTAGTAATCTTCATCAACGACATTCTAATCTACTCGGCTACTGAGGAGGATCTTGCTTATCATTTGCAGATAGTTCTGGACACACTCCGAGAGCACCAGCATTATGGTAAGCTTTCAAAGTGCCAGTTTTGGATCCGAGAGGCTCGCATTCTGGGACATTTCATCTTGGAGGTTGGAGTTGTTGTAGATCCTGTGGATATTGAGACGGTACTTTCTTAGGAGCCACCCAAGAGTATGACGGAGGTCCGGAGTTTCTTAGGTTTTTCTAGATACTACTGGAGGATTGTGTCGTATTTCTCTAGAGTTTCGGCACCTTTATCAACATTGATGATGAAGGGAAACCCCTTAGTGTGGTTGGAGAAATTCCAGAGGAGTTTTTAGGAGCTGAGGTAGTGGCTGATTAGTGCCCCCATCTTGAGGCTTCTGGAGGAGGGCGTTGGGTACGTAGTCTACTGTGATGCAATAGGGACCAGGCTCGGATGTGTCTTGATGCAGGAGTGAGTATTAATTGCATATGTTTCTCGATGATACAGCATGAGAAGAACTATTCTACCCATGACCTGGAGTTAGCAGCAGTGGTCTTCTCCTTGAAGATGTGGAGACATTACTTGATGGGCGAACGTTTTATAGTCTACTCTGATCATAAGAGTCTCATGTATATCTTCTCCTAAAAGGACCTGAACCTAATACAACGACGTTGTCTTCAGTTCATACAAGACTATGACTTTGAGATAGTCCATACTCCTTTGAAGTGGAATGTTGTAGTAGATTCACTCAGCAGGAGATCTGGTATACAACTGCTATGTGAGGTGACAGAGAAACTGGCTGCTTTGCAGATATTCTTTGTGGATCTAGATGGATCCGCCATTCTCCAATCTCTTATAGTCACTCCCACACTTCATCAGCAAGTTAGAGAGGCACTGCGTGGAGACATTGATTGCAAGGCTTGATGTGCTCAGATATCCATAGGACAGAAACCTGATGGATTTTCTAAAGGTGTGGAGCACGTCATCCTCTTCAGAGGATGTACCATGGTACTAGTGTCTCTTCGAGAGGAGGTGATGATGGAGTTACACACATCCCTTCTAGCGGTACATCCAGGAGTATCAAGGATGTGCCAGGACCTCCAACGATAGCACTGGTGGCTGGGAATGAAGAAAGCAGTAGCAGAGTTTCTCTCTCAGTGCCTCACTAGTCAGTAAGTGATGACGGAGCATCAGGTACCATCAGTCTTAGTTTAGCCTTTAGAGGTCCCAGAGTGGATGTGGTACGAGATATCCATGAACTTCGTGACATTACTTCCACATACATCTAGGAATCATGATTCTATTTGGGTTATTTTTAATCGGCTCACCAAGTTGGCTCACTTCCTATCGATCAGAGAGCAGGGTTCCATATAGAGCTTTGGATGCCCCTATGTGTTGGGGATTGTGAGGATACATGGAGTACCCTCGAAAATTGTCTCTGATCTTGATGCACATTACACTTTCCAGCTATGGAAGGGGATACATGATGCTTTCGGGACATAACTTTGTTTGAGAACCACCTTCCATCCTCAGACGGATGGCCAGAATGAGTGGACCATTGAAACCCTCAAAAAATCAATAATGAGGATGATGCACCATCCTGAATTCGGAAGCGTGTTGCGGAAGTGACGATCATTGGCACCCTCACTGCCTTCAACAAATTCTTCTCGCAACACCTCCAACAAGAAATCGAGGTAGGGATTGTTGTTTGATTATCCATTTCCAAATTCGTGAGATTCATCTTGATTTAAGAACAATATATTCTTCTTGATTCAAGAAAAAATAAGTCACTTGCTACCGTTCTAACGTGGAGGGTGCAGGCCGAACGAACACAAATCGACCTATCTGCAACCTTTTGTGGGATTTTTGATGGTCTTGAATCAATGGTGACATCATGAGGCGAGTGAGGAAGTCTACGGAATGAATAATGGGCCAACGGGTCGCACCTAGTTATTCGAGGAACTCCGCTGGAGACCCGTGTCCGTAACCGGCAATGGTGGGACGTGGGAGCGGCATCCGGCACTCCGTGCGGCCGTGATGACGGCAGCGGTGCAACCGCGCCACCAGAGAAGGGTTACGGCCTGTTGGCCGTGGTGGAGCGAGGGCGACAGCCAGCGCATGGCTAGCCACCTGACGATTATGGCGAAACATGTCTACACTGCTCGGAAAGCAGGTGTCGCGGTGCAAGGCCACGACGGCGGTGGAGGGGCATCTGGCTCACCACCGGCCGTTGGTGATGGCATGGCACATGGTCGCGCCGCGTGGAAGATGGTGGCCGAACGGCTAGCCTTGAGCCCAGCGGGCTGCGCCAACAAACCAGGTCAGTCCCAGAGGGACAGATTGGACCTAGGGCCAATCCCGGGTTGGGTCGGGTCGACCAGAACTGAGTTGGGTCAGCCCATTCCAGGTCGGTCTGGGTCGGACCAGACCCGAACAAACTTCAACCGTTTTCGTTCTTTCGGTTATATCTTGAGCTACGGGAGTCCATTTGAAGAACCGTCTACGATGTCGGAATACTTGGATCGAGGTTGTCTTTTTGGTCTACCCCACATGATTTTTCGATAAAGTTAGGGTAGAGACAGGTTGGCTCGGACACGAATCCAACTAGACCCTCAAGACTAAAAGGCCAATAACATATAGTACGGGCATCTGATTGACACACCATCTGTTGTTTTGATACCCCTATCACGTGGTGGTCCTTTGGGATACATATTCATGGGAATTCTTGGAATTTGGATTATCGACATGTGTCTTGAAGAGTGAACCCTACTAGAATCAAGTGAGCTTTGTGCGAGAACTCTACAGCTGACTATAACTTGAGAAAGGGATCTTATGTGGTCAGTCCATTATGATAATATGTGGGTCTGTGCTTTGAGATATTTTGTGGGTATATTCTTTGGGATCCTACACGATTCTATATTTGAGAGTCCTACTTGGATCTGCTCTTGGAAATCCATGTGGGACTACTCTATGATCCTACGTGTGTCTGTTATATTAGGATCCTATGCGGGTCTGATGATTTATCATCATATGCGGGTCTACCTCTTAACAGATTAAGATGATTCTGTAGTTACATATAATCATTTTTCTATTGTACCTATATTATTCCTAGTGTGATCTACGTCTTTACATTTGTGGTAGTTATTTTTTTGGCGTACCATTCTGGTACATACCTTCGTGGTGATATCTTTGTGATATTCTTCTGTGTGGCATACCTTTGTGGTACTTACCTTCATGGTGGTTACCTTCATGGTATTATTTCCATTTTGGAATAGTTGAGATTTGGGCTTTTCAGTTGGTCCGTGTGTTTTCTAATGATTGTGATGGGTTTACTCGACAACTTAGGTATATGTATAGACATATACCTAAGTAGGGTCGTCAGTTGTTTTCATAATTTTTGGTTTATCCTTGGTGGATTTTGTGAGACCTTCATTGGTATCGGGGTCCCTACTAAGTATCATTATAATCACCCCTACATGGGCTACGCCCGCACCAAGTTGTGTTTGGTGTAGATGACGGACAACATTGATCAAGGCTGAGGGTACCAGGACTGGTGGTAGCTCGAAGGTGAACATTAGACGAGGCATACTGTAGTGACTACCATTCGAGATCTATATCAAACCTTCAAGTAGTATCCTTGGCGGATGTTTAAAGGAGTAGTTTCAGTTTACTTGTGCTTCCTAGTTTTCATGTACTATCCAATTGGGCTTGTATTCTGGACCCTTTTTCTTTCCGTACTCACCCTGTTTACTAAATAGTTTTATTTTTTGCTTGTATATTTCTTTTTTCTTAGTTGTGTGAGTTTACAGGCTATAAATTCAATGTCTTCCCAGTTTTAGGGAATACACTTTTTGGTGCAAGTCACCAGCCCCTGGCCTATGGAAGACGGGCTTGGGGTAGTCACGGCACGGGCCCTGGGGGATGGGTCGTGACATTCATAATTCCTTCTTCCAAATTCTTTATGATTAACTATAGAAATATACGTACATTATCCAATAATATTAGTAAAATTTTCATCCTAAATTTCACTATCCTCATCATCGTCATCTTCGGAGAAAAATATTACCTTTTTAGAATTAATTTACTTCTTATCTTTACCCGTGAAATATGATTTTGACGTATCGCCCTATTTATTACAATATCTACATGACCTTATATCGTCTTTAACATTATCTCACTCCTTCATTATTAAATAACAATTTGTAGAAATGTTCCCAACATATCCATATTCAAAATATTCTAAAGGAATTTTACCTGTATACATTCTTATACCCCTCTTCACATATTTAGAAAATAAGAAAACAAACTCATCAAGATTATTCAAAAAATTGTTTTTGGATTTAGAATTAGTACCCTCTTCTGATTCAAAAATCTACTTAGAAATTCCATTATTTGAATCCTTGAATAAAATTTACCAATCAACTTTTTTCCCTTTAACAACATTCTCCCTTCTCATTTCATAAGTAATGAGAGTACACTGAAGTTCATCAAAAGATAGAGATTCAGAGTCTCTATCTTCCAAAAATGAAACTATAGAATAAAAAATATCATGATGAATTCTTAAAATATTTTCAATAATAAATGAGTCTTTAAAATTATCCCCAATAGATCTTATGGTCCTAACTATATCATTCACACGGGTAAAGAAGTCAGGAATAGATTCATATTCACCCATTTTCAAATACTCATATTTCATACTCTATATTTCTAAATTTTCCTTCATTTCCATTGTATTAAATTAATATGTGCTCTTTAACATTTCCCAAACACTTTTCGAAGTAGAAAATAACTTCATTCTGAGAAACTCACATTCAGTAAGTGATGAGTGAAAATTGTTCTTAGTTGTTCCATTATTCTCCAAATTCTTCTTATCCACAGTTGTAAGAGGAAAGTTTTCATCAATATTTCTAAATCTATATGTAGATGCATTATAAACATTATACCCAAGTAAAATAAGATATAAAAATGTTCTATCTTTCTCGATATGAGTGATCATTCCATCAAATATAGGAATCCCCTTACTGTTCACACAAATTAGATTCTCCATCACAACTTCTCTTTAAAAAAATAATAAAAGAGTAATAAAAGTTTACCTTTATTATAATACCAATTGTTAATATCCATATAGGATCAATGTATTACTATGATGTGGAGGGAGTGAATCAATGTTACATTTTTCCTTTAAATTTTGTTTTATTTAAAAAACCTTCACCATTTGTTAAATATTTATCACTTTCCTAAAAAAAATCACACATCTACCAGAACACAAGTATTTGCAAGCTTCACTACTCAACAATAGTATAAACGTCGTTGGAATAGTTTTAAAACAATATAATTTCAGTTATACCCTAGAAAACAATCATTTTTTGTGGATGCAAAAATTAAGATATATCGTTACACTTGTGTATCACTATAATCAATAAAACAATTCATGTGATTCTCCTAGCACGTATGATGTAATACAAGTTTGTGTATAAAATAATGAAAACATAAAATCTTTATTCAATAAAATTTTTTGTTTTTCCTTATAAAATTCCACATTAATATATATTCAAAACAAAAAACTTCTCTTCCTACCCATCAATAAGTAGAAACCAGCTTTTTGGACATTCTTATGAAAAATAAATCTGATGGATCAGTCCAATTCCTTTGATCGATACCTATGATAAATAAATAGATAAGAAAAAAATACACCGGAAACAATTCTGAACCACTACTTATTTTACTAGAAACATATGTATGATCAATCAGTCTTATTTAGTAACTTTGAAATACTTCTTCTTATTATATCTGGAAACATTCTTAAGGAATATCTTTTTGGAAACATCTTCCCTCTTCCAAACATTAAATGCCTTATCTCAAACATTTAACATGATCAATACATGTGATAGAAAGTATGGTGTACTTTCTTATATTTTTATGTGTGATCATTGGGCTATGGGTGGAAAATAACTTTCACTTTCCCACTTTTCAAAATTTCATTAATCTCAAATTTCACATTTATTTCTAATTCATGTTTGACTATTTTAGAACTTCTCACATATTATATAATCTTATTAAAACAACTTCCATCTTCTCAAAAAATATCCCTCTTCATAATTTTTAACAATTCTTCATTGTGATAAAAAATTTCATTATGATGAAAAGTAATGTAAGATTAAAAACTTCTCATTATGATTCTCTGTATCAACTAAAAGACATAATGAATTGAAACCATTATACCTTTAACATTATTACTAATTAATTAGACTTTAGTTTTTATTTCCAAAAAATATCCAAAACATCTAAATATTCAAGAACCCACAAGGCAACACTTGAGGAACAACTTCAAACCCCACTTTTAAAAATGCTTCTGTAAAACTCATCAAACAACTCTTATTTACTTATTTTTCTTAGGCTAATGATCTTGCATATGATTTTTTTCAATGTATAATGAATATACTAGTTTCATCATTGATATGATGGATCATTATCTACATCATTTTGATGTATCAGGGTCAACTCGAGTTCAATGAGTCATGAACCAATTGTAATACAAACAAAACTTTTGTTCTTTTTTCTTAACCAAGATATAATAAAATTTAACCTTATGGAAATATTTGAATAATTTTTTTATCATAATCTATTTTATTAGTCTATAATTTTCATACATTCATCATTCATAAAAAAATCTCATACAGATCCACTTCAATTGACTTCCCTACCTCAGATGGATCAGTGCCACACTGTGTCTGTTGGACCGGTCGATCAGTACTGCAACAACAATTTAATCATTGTATCCTTTCTTCTTCTAGAAACTCATGGTTGTTTCATTATAAATAAATGAATTTTATAACCTAAGGACTTTTAAATATGGGATGAATTATGTTAAAAATCACATATTCTCCCCCTTTTCTTAATAAGGATTTAATCACTAGTTTCTCAGACAACAAATGATTTTTTGAATTAAAAAAATAGAAAAACATCATCCAATTTTTAATTGATACATTCAAATTATATTATATATTCTCATTATGATCTAAAAAATCATTCCAATCCCAAGGTGATTCCAAAAAACATTTTTAGTTAGAAAACTTCTTCAAAAAAGAAAACTGAAACAAATGAACATTCTTATCAAATGTGTTTCTTATCAGCTAATTATAGTGAATCCTTTCATTCGTATTGTCTGATCACAAAAAAATATAAAGTGAAATTATTTTTTCATAATTAAAGAAGAAAAATTAATCAATATAAATTCCTTTTAGCATCACAAAAAAACATCCATACAAATTGTTTCCAATAGTTACCCAACACAAAAAAAAACATACCATAATTTGTTGGTTGAGTGTGGCTAAAAATTATTTATTTTGAAATAACATCATTATAATAGTAGAATAATATAATTATTTATTTTTTAAAATATTTTGATTAATATTTAATATATATCGGAAAAATATTTTATATAATTTTTAAAAATAAAAAACTTTTCATCATGGAGGTTGTAGTCCCCCCAACGCATGAATAATTTTTCCATTTCTCAGAAAATGAATCTAGATTAAACAAATTCTTTAATTTTTAATAATTATATTATTTATTTCCTATTTATTCATGAATTACATACTTATTATAAGAAAATATAGGTTCTTGTGAAAAAATAAGTATGTCTCTTCTTTGAGTTGGTAGTCCATAAAACACCTGATCGATATTATTTTGTTTTTCTAAGTGGATGGGAAGGAATAAATAATGGTTTTATAATTAATTCAACAACCCTATAGTATACTAATGATAACAATGCCATTATATTACCATGATTAGTGTAGTTTTTTTATAGGAAGTAATAAGAAAAAATGGTTGAACTCATGAAAATTTCTCACCTTCTGATACAGATCTACATCTTCCTTATTTACTTATATAATCTTTACATATATTGATGGTTGAAAACTCATTTGAGGAAGATAATTTTTTCCACCTAACCTCAATATTTAATGGACCATCCTTATTAAATCAAATAATATTTTATCATTCATGATCATCATCATAGATAAGGTAGCATGTTCCATTCGACTCATATCATCAACTACCTTGTTGGCTTTCTTGAGGTGGTAATGTGTTGAGCAGTCATAATTATAATCAACTACAATAATCATATTTATCATATATTCAACTATTTTAGGTAAATATATATTTGAATCTTTTATTATTAGTATATATTTCACATTTTCCCTATAAATATAATTTCATCAAATCATTAATGAAAAAATTACCATTGCTAACATTAAGTCATGTGTGAGGTATTTTTTCTCAGGTAATTTCAATTTTCTAGAGGCATCGACTATCAACATAAAATTTTGAATTAGGAAACATCATGGTATATTTTTCAATGCATCGTTATAGACCAAAAACCCGTCTATCCCTGTAGGATAGCGTGAATATAGGTATTTTTCCAGCCTTATATTCATCTCCTCCAAATTTTACTTATATTTATCTATTTAAATGATCTTGGACCCCTTAAATGTTTACTTGTTTTTTAGATTATAAAACCCAATGAGATTATTCAAAATGTTTTGATAATACCAAGCTAATTCAAGAAAATATTGGATCTCATTCATATTGGTTTCTATAGTCCATTTATAGATAACTTCTATAGTTAAAGGATCCAGCAATATACCCTCTCTTGAAATTATATAATCTCATAATTAATCATTATATAATCAGAATTAAAATTTTATAAATTTGTATGTACTTTCTCATTCCTCCTAGTCATTAAAAAATTCATAAATGATCTTCATGATCTCCCTTTATCTTTGAATATATAAGAATATCCCATATAAATACTACCACAAATTGATCAAGGTAATATCTAGAGACTCTAATCATAAAATCCATGAAGATAACAGGGGAATTAGTAATCCCAAATTCCATCACTAAAAATGAATAGTGTCCATAACTCATACAGAATAGTGTATTATGTATTTATTCACTTTTAACCCTCCATTGGTAGTACCTAGGAAATGTTAAATCTTTAAAGAAAATTAATCTTTTCTTAGTTAGTCAAAAAAATCACCAATATGAGGTAAATTATATTTATTACTGATCATTTTATTTTTAGTTTCTTGATAATCTATAAAGATTCAAACTCATCCAAATTTCTTATTAGAAAAAAAATAGGTACACCCCATGGTGATGCACTTGGTCGAATGGATCCCTTATCAAGATTCGACTGAATAAGATTATTCAATTCCTAGAACTAAATTGGGTCCATTATATATGGTGTATTTAAAATACGTATAGAACCATGCATGGGCTATATTGAAAAATGAACATCATTTTTTGGAGGTAAAATAGGAAACACTTAGATGAATACATCAAATAACTCATGTACAATAGGAATATCTTCAATTTTGAGTTTCTCCATCACCATATAAAAAAATACCCCATATGAATAATAATAAAGGCCCATAAGATGACATAAATTTCCATCAGGAGATCATATTCATCCTCACACCAATAAATAATCACATGTTCATTACAAATATGAAATTTGACTACCTTTCTTTTACAATTGATATCGATGGAGTTTCCCAATCAGTATTAAAGTATCACTGAGAGGGGGAGGTGTGAATCAGTTATATATTTTTCATTTATGTTTACATTCTAATGAAACAACCCTTGCCTCCAGTGAAAGATTATGTTCCCTAATGAAAAAAATTTAAATACACACCCATAAGTATAAAAGAATTTACAACGTTCACTACTCAATAAGTGTTTCTAGTCCTTGGCAAGGTTAGAAATAATACTAAACACCAAATACACTAGATAAAAATAATTTAATATAGAATTAAATGTGTAAGATGTGATCATAAACTCATGTAGTACTATGAAAACAATTTAACAATGTGTGTTTCTCTTTTAGCACAAAATTATTTAATAAAATGTTTCAGTGCTTCTTGATCCCCTTCCACAAGCTTGATATATCAGAAAAATTCTTCTCCATCCTACCTAGAAGGTGGTTAGAACCTCGTGGAATTTGTAATGGTAATTATTATGATACATGAGTATCTCTTGATGAACTTGGAATGTTTTTTCACTTAAACAGTGTATTCAAAATGGATTTTTGGAAATCTCCCTTTCAATGAAAACTGCTATGTTTTGCACAACCTTTATGTGACTTGATCGAAACTTTTTCACTTTCTGGGAAACATTTGACTTTTTCATAGAAAACTAACTTGATCATAACATTTATGTTTTTTTCACATATATATTCTTAGAATAAACCCTCTTCTAATGTGAAACTTTCTTCATGCACAATTTATACATGGTTTAGATCCCTAATGTTTACTAAGGGTAGAAATTACTAATTAAGGGGTAGCCTTTTATTTATAGGGATCACTAGCCCTACATGTATGATCCTGAAGCATCTTCCAATATGCGCATAAGATTTCCCCCTGGTGTATAAAAATATATTTGACATCACATTTGGCGTGTAATCATATTTCAAATCATTCACTTCATATTTATTTCTATGGTGCGTGAAAACCACCATTCGCATAAAAACCAATCATTGTCAATATTTTTTCCATTACCATATTTTGATATGATGATCTCAAAACATGTCTTATGCTCAAATTTCAAAAACCACCCTCAAGAACACCAATTTTGGTTTGAAGTCATTTGGATTTTTCAACAAATAGATACTCTCACCACAAACCTTTTCTATCATGACATATTGTATTTTATTGAACATATTTAGCATGGTTGGATTTAACAAGGATATTTTTTTAACATCCATGTCTTTTAGAAACATATTTTCTTCCAATAAAAAAAATTCTTAATATTTTTGAATCTAATTACTTGAATATTATAATCAATTTGATCAACCACTATTACAAAGTGAGGTGATTTCCTTTCATCTCAAGCTTCTTTGACAACAAAAGACAATACCTCAATTTGATAACCTTTTTTTATATTTTTTCTTAAAAAGAGGCTCTATATGAAGAGTGTAAATCCATTTCCAAAATCAAATAAATTTCAATAAAATAAAGAATAAGAAGATTTGTAGGAAGCATATATCCATAAACTTCAATCAGTGAAGAATCACTGTCTTGATGTGAAATCATAATTATATTAGAAGTTTTCTTACTAAATAAATTTATAGTCATTGAGGTTGTAATTTTATACCCCAATAAAATTATTCAAATATAAAATAATTATAAAAAAATCAAAGAGGAAATTTTCATTACTAGAGTAGATGGTTTGTGTACCTTTCACCGTATTATTCTCATAACCCATATCAGAAAAAAATGATTTTATATGAATGATATTTGACATTGGGATTAAGATAATAGTAACATATATCATTTTTATCAAACCCAAATTTCATTAATTTGTTTGAATAATGCTAATACTCCTTCCATTTGAAATATTGGAGTGTCGGTGGTGGATTATGCAGAGATTTCTATCCATTTTAGTCATTTGATTACCACTTACCACCACTCAACATCTGATTTCCCAATGACCTTCCTATCCAAACATATATAATTTACCAGTCCCCTTAAGATAACTTCATCTATGTCACTTTATGCACTTATGTAATAAATGAATAGTCATATTCTTCTATCCATGTTTTATGTTATATGAATTTATACAGAATTAAATATTTCATTTCTTATAAAACCATGGGAATTATAGGTGAATCTAATCTCAATTTTTTCCTTGATTATACATCGAATTTTTTATATATTTCGATTGATGTCCCTTATGGTTAATTCCATTTGAAGAGGTGGATTGAAGCTAATATATAATAGATCAATATTAATTTTAGGTTTAATGACAATTTAAAAAGGTTACCTAAAATGTATTGTAAAATTTTCCACAACTGTATTAATGGATTCATCATCCTTAAACTTCATATGACAGAATTACTCTCTATTTTCATTTGAAAAATATGATGAAAGTACATATTGAAAAATACATCATAAACCCATGACACTCTATGGAGTAAATTTATGCAATTTTCCACATTTTATTGACAAGATTTCACTATTTATCTTTCTTTTCTTCTCAATAATAAATAATCTAAAAAAATTCATGCATTGAGCACTATAGAATATAAAATATTTTTTTAGTGTTACTAATATAGTGGTCATAAATTACATGATTAATGGAACAACTAATATAAGGTGGTTGTATCCTTATGAAAGACTCAATGGTATGTTGTGCCATCCTTTACTCATTTTAAAAGATCATCATAATTTATATCTCAATAATGTTTTGAAATCATAACAACATGGATATACACTACAACTCCCATTAAGTCAATTATATAAGTGTAAAATCATATAATTGAATGTAAAATTCAATGATCACATGATTCCTCCATGTTTTAATCACTGAATGAAACAAAAAATATTTTTTTAGAAATAATAATCATAGTGAAAATCATAAAATCATGAAAAATCATTTATGTGATTTCAAAACCATGAAACATTTTTCTCAATCTATGACACTATAGGTTTAACCTAGTTCATATATAGTCATTATCTATTGAAATCATTTATTGTGGTTCGTAAATAATATTTTAATTATCCTAAGAATATCCCTCAGGAGGGTGTATCGGTTGTGCTAACATATCCCTACTCATTATTCACCAATGATGTTTAAGATAATACCCAATCAAATCCTTTTATAATTTTTACCCTGAGGTGCATACGCGCAACAGTTTCATCGACATTCCATTATCCAAATAGGGTTTTATTTACTAGGAAAACAAAATAATCTCAAATTAACCAAACATCTATGTATTATTATACAATTAGACATATCACAATGGATTTTAAAAAATATATCTAATTCAAATATCTAAAAAACATACCATAATCTAGAATAAATTTAGGAAACTCAATAATTACATACATAAATGTTACATCATTTTAGAAAAATATTTAATAGATATTATAATAATACATTCCCGAGAATAGTCAATCTTTAGTGTCATTGAAGACTGGATAAAAAATGAACTTATTTAATACAATATCTTCAACATCTCCCACATTGTTCTCACATAGTATACTTTTTAAACATACCCAAATTCGAACATATATTTATAGCATGTAGAAAATTATGATAAGAAAGGTTTATACCAAATTCTCATTAAGGGTAAACATATGATATATCAATCAATGATATGAGATTTATCCATAAATCATTGATCACATGTTAAGATTGGTTTATGCATCCAGGTACCTGTTTTAGGCTTGGGATAACGTCTCATGTACACTCTTTTGGGATTTGGGTAACCTCCAATGAATACTCTTTTGAGCTCAAAAAAATTATATTTACCCAATTTATTAGAGGGGTATAACAAATCCTCCCATAACATAATCACAAACCATTAAATTATTTTCTAAAAGATCATTAAAAATTTATGATTTCATAATAACTTAACTAGTGAAAAATAAAATATGTTTAATAAATATTTTGAAATTATAACGATAAAAAACTCAAATAATGGATAAAAATTGTATTATTGGATAATATCATTGGTCAAACATATTCAAAATCAATGGATGTTTTCATGGGTAAATTTACTATTAAAAGATAATTGTAACATTTCTTGAGGAAAATACCACTTTTATTTCTAAATTACCTTTTCAAATTATAAATATTTCAAAAATATTCCAGAAAAAATTATTTGGAAATATGGAAACTTGTAAGATAATCTTCGTAGTAAGCAGTAGTCATGATGATGAGAAAATTCAGTCATGTGGTGTATGTTAAAAGAAAGATGTTGATACCATTGGTAAAAAGTACATCATTAAAAAAATTAAAATAATATTCCTTTAAAGACATTTTATAGAAATTATATAATTGGAGATAATTTTTTTAATAAATATTTTAATAATATTAAAAACATTCTTGAAAACATTTTAATGAAAATATAGACATGGAATAAAAATATTCTTGAAGAAAGAGATAAAAAAAAGATGATTTTCTTAAAAACATTCTTTGAGCATTTTAAGTACATAGAGAGCATAAAAAAATTGAAAACATATAATCTCTTGAAATACCCATAGGTTATGAAAATAAATTATATATTATATAGATATATCATATAATTTCATCATCAAAAAATTTAATCATGAACAATCTGGATAAAAAGTTAGATTATAACATGAAACCCTTACCTCATGTTTTACATGCTTTGTAAAAACATTTAACATAATGTAAAATATATTTAAATTTAATATACATATATACTAAAATAATAATCATACTTACATTACCATATATGGTTTACATATAATATCTTATCACAGTTTTGTTAACAATCTTTCATTTTCATTATCACTTTAGCTATTAACTACTTTTTTTCCATGTATGTGTTCATTCGGTTGTTTGTCCTTAAACATTGATTATGGTTTATTTAAATAAATAATATTAAACATGATATATATCTTATATATTAATTATATACATATTTATATCATTTAATTTGTTTGTTAATTAATAATAAATTAGGTCACTTTATGGAGACTATAGTCTGTACATACACATGAGTGATGTTTCTATTTTTTTATGGATAAGATGAAAATTAAATAATAATAAAATTAAAAATTAAAAACAATAATAATATAATATATATTCATTAAATCCATAATTATAAAAATGAATTTGAATTAGTTATGGAAAATGAACCATATCATTACATGGATGTGTTAGCCCACACATACGCACAAGCGATACTTTCATTTCCCATTTGATAGAAAGGATATAAAAAATGTTTGACACATAAATTTAATAATATACAAGTATATTTATAATACCTTATTCATTAATTTTATGATATATAAAATAGATTTTTAATGATGTAGAAGAAGAAATAAACATAAAATGTGTAGGGTAAGGTAATTAACTCTTCCTTGAGATACCACCTTTGGATCACACCTTAAGGCGTCACAAGATGGTATTAGGGGAAGAAAAGAAGCTATAATATTATTATAAAAGATCTCATATGGTATTAGGGAAATCATTGTCTGAGATATAAGGCTAAAACATTGTGAATAAGGTAGTAGTTGGGGTTCCCTTTTATAAGTGAGGGAAATGACACATGTGTAATTACATCTTAGATTTAAATATAATATTTATATTAATCATTTCATGTGTAATATAGCACCCAAAATTAAAATATCAGATGTTATAGAATAAAAATAGACAAAAAAAATATAACATTCAGACAAGGTTTGGAGATTTTTAAGCTTTATATCCTAGTTAAATGACTTTAAACTTATTTTAACATTAATCGTGATAACTTATCTTTTTACCATGATAACATAATTATATGAACAAAAATCAAATGTTACATAAAAAAAGCATGATGTTTATAAAATTAAAATTGATTTTAATATATTAAATTAAAGTTAGTGGAAAATTTTTCTTTTAATATATAAACACAGAACGCATGAAAAACTTTTTTTATGAAATACCATATTTAAATGTAAAAATAATCCTACATTCAAATGAAGTAGAAAGATGATTTAAATAATTGTTTTATAATTTAATAAAATATTAATTTTTTCAATTTATGATCAAGAAAAAACATAATGTAACCTTCTAACCATACCATTAAATGAAAAGACACAAAAATTGTTTTTAAATTTGAAAAAAAATAAAACTTATATTCATAAAAGTCAAGCTTAGGTTACCGAATTCAAAATAATTATTTTAAAGAATTATTTTACTCAATAAATATATATATGGTATATCTAAAGGTTTTAAAATTCTTTAATTTATTATTCTTTCCAAATAATGTCATAAAATTGACTATATCTAACAAATTAGTATTTTTCACTATTCCATCAAAAATCAATATTTTCAAAAAAAATCAAAAAAAAACAAACTAATGCTATTATAAAATTATTATTTCAAAAATGATATAAATTTTTTCATATTAAATTTATAATGTTTCTATAAATTAATTATAATATTCCTGCCCAAAATGGGAACGAAATATTTTCAAAAGAATTTAATTTTGAAGCATAAATTGAATTTATTCTCAATTATCATCTAATAACAATAGGTAAAAGAATGTTAATTTATTTTATTTAATATATAATATGTAAACTTAATTATAATCATTCGTAAATAGTTATTAATTAAATTTTCTATTATAAATATACATTGCACATATAAAAATAGTTATTCCAAAAAAACATCTATTTTAACCTTCAAATCCATTTATTTTACTTTTTAAACAACAAATATCCATTGAATTAAAATTATACGTGTGTAAAAAATCATCATTAATTTGGTCAAATACATACCTTTGAGAGAATGTAATTTTAGATTGGGTTCATTGAATGGAATCTTCTAGTAATTGTGTTATCACTATAGACTTGTGGAATCTTCCTAAATACTTTATCAGGATAAAAGGTGTTTATAGCTCACCTTAATGATTTTTAGATGGTAGTTCCATCAATTTATCTTGATATAGAGGGATATTGAGTAAATAGTTTAATCATTTCTATCTGGTGATGAAGTCAAAGAACCTCTTATTTTAAAGTTGTTTACAATTCATGAGGTCAATGATTATTATTTACCATATGTTGGGCCCCAACTTAAGAGTCTATTGACAACCCTCTCCCTTAATTCGTTATATATTTTCACCTTTAAAGTGTCATAATATCATTTTATTGACCAACTGTACTATGCGTTACCTGGTCCTATAATTTTTCTTACAGTTATAACATTTTATGTTGTTATATCTAGGGATATTTTCGCTCTTGGTGACAAAGTGAAGTTTGTTTCAACCTATTTTCCCCATCCCCATATATGTATGTTTTATAGGACTATGGAAATTCGTTGATGGATGGTTGTTATGATATAGAGACCCACATATCATTGTAATCTTTCATACTCTTCTATACCATGGTTTTGGGCTATGGAGAAGGTGTTCATCTCCATTTGACAACAGTGTACATTTTTTATCTAGATATTACCCTCATATCCTTGATAATATTGGGGTTTATCCTTAAACCGTTGATGATTCACCCATATTTTTGAGTGTTAGTAATACATGAAATCCTTTTATAGGTTATTTGGTATCTCAAAGTCGGAATTTGTAGTGGTCCAAAGCATGGTTGATAGGTTGTTTCCAGTTGAATATACCTATACATCAATTTTTACCACTTATTCATCAGAATGATATGACTCCAATTGGTTAGACTAAAAATGTTTCTTCTCTAGGTCACCTTCTGACTGCGGTGAAGTACTTCTGATATTTGGTGGTGAAATACATATTGTAATCCTCAGTGTTTTTATAACCCCTAAATATGAAGGAGTGTGATTTTTGATCACCTCTCCATATGAATTTGTCTAGTAAAGTGGAAAATTTCCTTATCCAAAAGATATTTCACCATGAGGTCACTAACCATGGTCGATGTGAGGAGTAAAGTCCTTATGATCCATCTCTTCATTACTGTGTGGAGGAAAATTGAAGTAGTGATCACCTAATTCTTCATCTTAAGAGTAAATTAACCTTAATGTGTTGTTGATACGTGCTTCAAAACCTTAAAAACGCTAGAATTGATTGGATTAGGAACATTATCCTCATTATGCATCATGGTTGGAATATGTTGGCCTTTATTTTGCAGTTGAAGAAGCGATATAATCTTACTTCATGATGGTTTTCAAAAAAAATTGATAGCCACCTGGTGTTTGGGGATATGAACGTTCTATTGATATGATACTGAAGCATGCTGGGGAGCTTCTTTATAATTGTAAGGAATATGAGCTTTCCTATAGGTTGTTTCCAAAATAATCTGATCAATCTCACCTGAAGTGGGTGTATGATCCTGAATCAAATATAAATTAACAAACAGAATATGACCATATAAATTCATAATGGGATAATGAATATGAAACCCATTTTTTATATCCACTAAAGGATACAGGTTTATTCATTCATTGATGGATGTTGGGATATGATCCCGACTTCGATAAGGTATAAGATTATGATGACTATCTTAAAAGGTATGGATATGATCCATCTCTATGTTTATTTCTGTATTGTGTGGACATGCCTCAATTAGAACAGGGATATGAGTTAGGTCCTATTCCTTTTTGGTATGCCATTAGTATTTTTCGATAGAAAAATGTGCATGTCCTAAGGCATGTTTCAAACTAAGCTGGTGATCCCCTATAAAAATGGGGATACAATCCTGGTCCTATTCTTTTGGAGTATCCCACTCATCATTTTTATTGTAATGTGCTCCTATCCCAAGGCATGTACCAAAATAAGATGGTGAGCCCTACTTGAAATGGGGATATGAGCCGGATCCTATGACTCTCACTTTACGAGAATATGATGACAATCCTCCTTAATGGGATCAATAATTTCCACCTACACTAGAGAGCCACATATTCATAATGATCATAGAGATATAATTCTTTTGATGCTGGGATAGATATATATACCTATCCATACTTCTATACCAGTTATTGAATATGTTAAAAAATATCTTTTTCTATTGCTAAAATATATTAATACTTTAGCAATATCTATGTTGAAATATAGGGCTACACATTCTCAGCCTCCAAGATATACTGGAATGATTCTTTTATTTAATCATGGTTATAATACTACTCATGTCCTCTATGTTTCATCAGAATATGCTGATGGTCTCCATGCATGGGGGAAGGGATATTTGACTCCCACATTCCTATTATAAGAATATTTATGTATACATGATCTGAATGAGTAGGGATATGATCCTTCTCACTAGATACTTCCAAAATTTACTAACGGGATTTATAATTGGAAGAGGGAATATGATCCCAATATAGTTTATCAACAACTATATATACCTATAAATACCTCCTGGGTAGTTTTGATTGAGTTTCCAAGGTCGGAAGCTTTTAGGTGGTTCCCTTAACAGCAACTAAGAGGTACTGGTTGGATGATACTGGTCATGGAGGTTGACAAGATCACTCTAAGGTATATCCTAAACCAGTATGAATTCATTTTCTTCTCCATAATATGCCTTCTTAAGATATAGAAGTTGTTGATTGTGAAACTTTTAGGATAATCATTAATAGTGATTGGTGGTTTTGAATCATGCCACTGGTTTTATTACATCTTTCCTTGAATGAAATTTATTTAAAAACCATAGAATCTCGAGACCTCTACATAGAACCTTGAGGTTTGGGATCATATCATGTTTGTGGTATCCCTAAACCATCATGTCCACCACCTAAATCTGAACACACCGGGTGGGTGAGGTACATTTATGACCCATGGAGTTTACTATTATAGCTGAGGTTCCAAAACAAATCGCTTGATGAAGACATGATCTGTGTTCAAGATGTTTTTTATAGTATTTTAATTAGTCACAAATACAACAAGAAATAATGTTAATGATTATTGCATCTTCGCAAGTGTGAATCATTCTTAATCATGGATTCCTTGGTAACACAATTTTCATTCATTATCCCCTATTTGGCCTTTTTTTTCATGGGTAATTTTCTCAAAGAGAATTTACTATTTCTTGGGAACCCCAATTACATTTTTATTGAAGGTTTTCATGTTAACGGTACCATGTTTTGTGTAAGAGATGAAAAAAATATACCAATTCATGGTAAATTGATCAATTTTATTATTTTAGATATTTAAATAAGGTTTAAAAAATTTCTTTTATAAATATTGTATGGTTCCCCTTGTTTAAAATACATTATTCCCAATTCCTATAATGATTAAGTTATTCTATCATTACATGATTTTACACAGGGTTTACCATTTTGGATTCCATTTAAAGATGTAGGATCTGAGACAATTGTTTTTGGGGGGGTTTAAGTATGGTTTGACAATAATTCACATCGGGTTTTCCATTCTTATCTCTCATGGATACTACCGATGTATCTCACATCCATAGCAAGGCATGTACCTGATTTCCAAAGTAAATTTGTCATTTTGTTTTTCAATATGAAAGACACTTAGGAACTAAAATTCGTCATTATTATGGGAGGAGGGGCATTACGAACCATATTTAGGGGGGAATTATTTTTTATTGCAAGACACTCTTATAAATTCAATATATATTAATGAATCTATTCCAAAACATAATACCATATTGATTTCATTAATAAAATTATCAGGTGTTGAATCCACCTATGTGTAAAGTGGGTTCTATTAGTGAAACCATATATATGTATTTGAGCCTCTCTGTTTATTTCTTGTTATTTCATCGAAATGGGTATCTTATTATATTTTAAAGATTCATAACTATGAACTCTGGAGCTTACTTCCTTCTAGAGAGGCAATTAGTGGTTTGAGGATGGGATTCAACATTCATGATGTGTCACACACATTCTTTTTATAATGTAAATCAAAACCCACACAGTTTTTTAAGTCTAAACCATTTTGTTTAATGTCATAAACATAAGAATTAAGTGAGGGTACATAGGAATCACGTATGGATCTCAATCCTTATAAATGATTCATATGTATCATGCTAATAATAGTTATCAATTTCATCATAGATTAATTTTTCATTAACCCGCTGATGGGTAGTGATAGATAGTTAAATAATATTAATATTATTTCCCAATGGTTTTCATGTATGGGAATTCCTTAGTGGATTAAAATTAGGAGGATTCCCTTTTGTGGTGGAAATCATATCATGTCATTGAATGGGGATTACACACTAAGGTTTCCCAGTCTGAGTTAAATTTGTGATATGAGTTATATGATCATTTTAAATCTCTAATCCTACATAATTCATTCGCATTGTGAGAAATAATAAATATAAATTGATTGGACCCACCATAGATGGATAGGAGACTTATTCACTGGGGATGTCTTTATGGAGTTTTTGATATGGAGCTCGAGCTTTAAGATAGCCTTCTGTAGATCATACTTATAACAGGAATCAAAGTCATCATATTTAAATTATCTTACCTATCTTATAATGATGGAGGAAGAAAAAACCTTAAGAGAGTTTTTGTCCCATGGGTTAGAGTGTATAAGACACGAAGGGACTTACACTAAGGTGGATGCCTATTGGAGGTCAGGCTATTGGAAAGTTCCCTATGTATTTGGTTTGGACAAGAATCCAAGTTATCATAGTTCAATTTTTTATTAACCCACTGATGGGTTGGAATATGTGATTACATTTGGGAAAATTATTATTATCCCTAATGTTTAATAATTTTTTTTAAATATACAATGATGGATTTCCATTAGAAGAGATCCAACCCTTACCTTCTAGCGGGTAATGAGTTAGAACCATGAGTGGTCATCTGAGCATGTCTGGATGTCTTGAAGATCCCATAATACACATTGGATTGTATGACTATCCATTCATAACCCATTATAGAATCATCCCATGAGAAAGGGGAATTCCCAACCAATGAATCGTGGTTTAGGGCTCACATGGTTTGAGGGAACATTCCCAAGTACTCATGCTAGAAGGGATGATATTTCTAGGGGTTTCCACCTGAAATATCTTGCTTATCTTCCTAATATGTCTATTTTGTTGATCTAACATGTATAGGGTTTCTTCTTGACAATGATGAAATGTACCAGGGTGTTTCGTATGATCGAATGTGACATGTTAATGGGATGTCACATGACAATACTGACATGTATGAGGTGTTTCACATGATGAAATTAGACATGTCCAACTACTTTTTCATGATCAAGGATGATATGTTGGAGGGAACTTCATGATCTAGATTACATGACTGAAGGACTATCACAATAATTGGATGACTTGTTCGAGGTTTGTATCATGATTCAACTAACTTGTCTGAGGAGTCATTGTGTGGTCAACATAGACATGTACAAGGCTATCATGTGACCAAGGATGATATGTCGTGGGGACATTTCCAGACATATATAATATGTTTTCAGGATGTTTATCATCATGGATAAAATTTATATGGGGTTCAAAGAACTCAGATTCCATGTCGAGGTTCTATTGCATGACTTGGATAACATATCCAAAGGGATTTTCATGACTTGGATGACATAAATGGTTGTTGTCGCATGACATGGATGACATTTCCTGAGGATTTTCAAATGACATAGACGATATGTACATGTGTTGTCTCATGGATAATGAATAGTTCACATGAAATACATGATCAGGCTACATGAAAATCAGTTTATATATATATTTTTTAAGTATTTCATATTTTTTAATCTTTATTGCATAAATGCCTCAATGTTCATTAGGTTTTATCCTATTGGGATATTGTGTGACCAATTAGATATACATAAAATCATTTTCATAACTCGATAAGTGAACCAGAGGAACTTCACATGATCAGTAGGGTGATTAGATGAAGTGTATATACAAGATTTTTAATCCCTTATACTTTTCCCCAGATTTACTTGGGGGAAGATTCTTGAGACCGCATGGCTTTTTTCTTTGACCAGTCCACTCTCATCTCGATTCTCTCATATATGTATTTTTTATTCATTGGGGGTTGAATTTATTGGTCATCCATCCCATATCTATGGTGCTTAATATGATGAATATATCACTGATAAGGGATTTATCCGATAGAGTATCATGTGTTTCACGTAAACTTGTCATGAATCATCCATTGCATCAACTTTTTCAAACATGATAAAGAGTTACCACAAAAACATTATTTCATCAACATGTTTATTAAACTTATTTCATTTCAAATGAATTTTGCATAGTCAAATCAAAATGTCATTGGTACTTCATAATAACAGGATAACATTTCACAGAGTATTCGTCATATTTGGATGTGTGTTGAAGAGGCTTTCATATGACCAAGGAAGAATTGTCTAGGGAACATTGAGATGTCATGTTGGCTCGTCAGAGGGTTTTCACATGAAAAATCATAATTCCTCTTTTAATACAGGCACCACTTTTTTAGGTTTATTTTAAATATCATATGTCTCTCACCCGTCAATTTTTTATCAGGGAAACACGTGATCAAATGGACATGCCCAAGATCCTTTTCCTGATAGAGGTGACATGTCCACCTTCCTTTGTATGATGAGGAAGACATGTAAATGGGGATTTAACATGATCAACGGACTGATCATGTGGACTAAAACCACCCATCACATGAAAAATTGATTAACTTACTTTCACATGAGGCATCATCGAATTTTATATTTTTATCTTCTATTTTTTAAGACCTTTGAATTTTTTCCACTGGTTGTCTATCAAGTAGTTTCATGATCAATAGGGAATCTTATGATGGTGTGTGATTATTTTCATGGAAGACTAATCCAATTGTGTGTGGTGGGTCATGTGATCAGTCTTGGATCTCGTGACAGAGTGAAATCATTGTCATAGAAAGTCTCCACTTTTTTGTGAATTTGAAGCGGCGTTACAGGATCGAATGAACATGTATGAGGGCCTCCACATGATTAAAGTGACATAACCAATGGATTTCATGTGGTATGGATGGCATGCCTCTAGGTATCGCATGTGATTGTTTTACTGATCAAGTGAACCATATAATACATTTTCAAGAAAATCAATGTGACCTCAATTGCATAAAGCTTCCTCATTTTTCAAGTTTTATTTTATAAGGGTATTTGGGTGATTGTTGTGATTCAATCTATAGTCATGTTTCCTAATTTGAGGAACTCATCTTTCATCCATCACTAGATCATGAGGTCTTGTCAAAGGTTCTTTTTGTAATCATTAATAGATCATGCAATTCACATGATTTTTTTATTATTTTCCTTGGGTCTTATGACCATGTTTATTCTTGGGGTTCACACATTTCTCAAGAACTGGTAACTTAATATCCTTATAGCCATGTTTCTCATTAATTAATTTTTAAAGAATATAATACCTATAAATTTACAATTTCTTAAATATTAAAATTTTCAATTCCCTTTTTTCAGGCATCAATACTGTGACGCGTATTTTTAACGTAATTAACCCTTTTAAAGAAAGAATTCACTTTCAGTCATACAAGTTACAACTTATGTCAGATTTATGTATGATTTATTATCTCACATCACAAATAAATTATGTATTTATATACTAAAATATAAAGACAATAAAAGTGTATTAGATCATTTTTACTATGTGAAGCATGTTTTGAAAATCAATGTGACTTTTAAGTAGAAATACACACTATCAGTCTTACCATCCATATCAAGAATTGAATTGATGTTTGATTTCTTAATACACATAAAAAATAATTTTTTATTTATTTTTAATAAAATATAAAGAAAATTCAAGTGTATTTTATGGATTATGATTGTGGGACACAAGTTTAAAACAAAAATTCCATTTTTAATTTAAAATAAATTATTTTAATCTTACATGACACACCATGTATAGGATTAATGTATGTTTAAATCATACACATATAGAATGAATTTTTAATTTTTACAATAATTTATCAAGACAATTATAGTTACTTTTGTTGATCTTGAATTTATAACATATGTTTTGAGAAAATATGTCCCTTTTAAATGAAAACGTGCACCTTCAATCATATTCCCCAAACCATGTATCATATTGAAGTGTGGTTGATTTGTGCACATAAAAAATTTATTATAGATCATTTTTATAAAATATAAATATAATTAGAAAACTTTTTCTTAGTTTTCAGTATGTGATGTTCACATAGAACTCATATGTCATTTTTTAATAAAACACGCAATTTTAGTCAATCTTTCAATTCCATGTGTTAGGTTGATGCATGGTTGATTCCTAAATTTCATATATAAATGATGGATTCATTTCCTAATGTATTATGACAATATGATCATGTTTTATTGGTTTTAACTATGTTACGTACGTTTTGAACAAAAATTCCACTTTTAAATAAAAACACATTCTTTCAATCATTCTAGACACACTTTCTGACTGGTTTATATAAGAGTGATTGTTACACATAAAAAATAATTATAGATCATTTTATTAAAATATCAATACAATATGTGTTATTTATTTCAGTTTTGAGTGTGTGATGCGTAGTTTTATCTACAATGTCATTTCTAAATGAAGACACTCACTTTAAGCCACATTGGCCTAATTATGTGTCAGATTGACTTGTGGTTGATTCATACATGAATGAAATAACAATTTATTGTTTTAATTATGTATACTGACAATCAAATCATTTTTTTATAGATTTTATTATGTGATTCTTTTCTTGAAATGAAAGACCACTTTTAATTAAAAACATGTAATTTTAGTCATACTAGCCATACCATGTGTTGGATTGATACTTGGTTGATTCCTAACCATAAAAACATTTATAGATATTTTTCTTAAAATATAAAGACAATCCAGTTTCATTTTTTATCATTGTATTTACCTTTTTAACTAAAAGTTTTTGTTTAAATGAAATCACACACTTTCAGTCATATCAGTAGTACCATGTATCAAATTGAAATATGGTTAATTATTTGAAAAAATGGATTATATATTATTTATACTTATTTATTAATAAAATTAGAGTGTTTGTTCACAGTTTTGACTATGTGGAGTGCATTATGAACAAAAATGATGCTTTTAAATGAAAACATACACATTCAGTCATACCGAACACATCATGTGTCAGATCGATGTGAAGTTGATTCCTACACATAAAAAATTAATTTTGGAATCTAATATTATTTTTTTAAGACAATTATAGTATATTTACTCAATCTAAAGTGTGTATATTGAATTTTTTTTACTAATATGTAATTTTTCAATGAAAATAGGCATCTTTGGTCATACCGACCATACCATGTATCATATTGACATGAGATTAATCCATAGATATGAAAAGTGAATTTTATGTCATTTTATTAAATTAATAAGATAATATGAGAATATTTTATATCTTCTAATTATGTGGTGTAAATTTTAAACTAAAATGCCATTTTTTAACGGAAAACATGCACTTTTGGTCAATCCGACCACACTGTGTGTCAAATTGATGTTTGATAAATTCAAACACATCACAACTGAAACATGGAACATTTTACTAATATAAAAAGTCAAATTGAGTTTGTTTTATTGTTTTTACTATGAGATGGGTGTTTTAATTTAAAAGACACTTTTAGATGAAAATATGCACTTTCAATCATAATTGATACATTGTGTTTTTTTAAATATGTGAGGTTAATTCATAAACCTAAAAATGACTTGTTAATATTTATAACAAATATCATAAAAATCTGTTTATGTTTGCCTCAATAGAGATCTATATGGGGGAGGACTACGTGCAACTTCTCAAGCATCATCTCCCCCTTCCCTCTTTCCTTCCTTTCTTCCCTCCCTGCTTCCCCCTTTTTATTCTCTGTATGCTCTCTCTTATTATTTCATTTAAGTCTTTCCTTCCCCACAATCTTTCTCGTCAGTTTTAGTCTTGGATCCCTCATATGAGCTCTACTTTCATCTTTTATCATATTTATTTGGGTTTCCCTTTCATGTATATCCTTTCTTCTTAAGTGTGAAGATCTTGTGCTCTTTTCCAAATTGTGGGTTCGATTGTCAGGATTTGTTGTTCTGAGTAATATCTTGTTTTTGTGTGGATTAAATCATTCTACAACATCTTCTCTAAATTATATATCTTCATCTGATCTCCCATTTATTATGTTTTATTAGTTTCAAAGAGACTTGGGAGGTGAGTTTTTGTGGTTGACGACATTCCAGGTTATTGCAGTTCAAGGTGATAATTATTTTTCATGTTATTGATTATTAGGTGTTCTATTTTTTATTTCATGGGAGATGCTTGGTTTTTCACACCCACAATCTAGAATTAAGACCTTAATCTTCCCCCTACTCAATTTGAATGTCCTTAGTTTTTGAATTTGGTGATGAAGTTATACTAAAATAGTTTTTTATTACTAGTGATGTTGATGATGATGATTGATTGATTATGATTATGGGTTGTGAATTAGGGGGCATGGATTATGGTAGATCATGGATCGAGGTGTTTATATGTGTTTTTTCAATATTTTCTCCTACTTTTTAATTTAAAATTTGACAGTTTGGGTGTATTTTGAATCACGTATGCTATTCATTTTTGTTATATTAGAACTTTTGTTTCTAGTATTGTGAGGTTCCCACTCATCCAAAAATTTGTTTATTAAGATATTTAAAAAAAATGATTTGGAGGATTAAAAACATGCACTGTCTATCATACCGACCACACCATGCATTATATTGACTAGAGGATAATTCATATATGTTGAGCATGAATCATAAGCAAAATTACTAGTAGAGAATATTATTCAATCATTTTTTCTTGGTTTTTATTATGTGATGCTCATTATGAATTAAAATTTTAATTTTAAATGAAAACATCAACATTTATTTATACCAGCAACATTGTGTGTAAGATTAATTTCTAATTGATTTCTATATGTTAAAAATGAATCATTAATAATTTTCCTAAAGTATTAAGACACAATGAGTGAATTTGATCATTTTTTAATATTTTACCTATGTTTTGAGATAAAATATTACATTGAATGGAATGGATAGCCTAAAAACTTTTGACAATAAAAAAGGGAGTGTGAAAAATTTATACAAGTTATAGTTTTAAACCCAAATCGACTACTGTTTTAAATTTAATAACAATATTTTCTAATAGTAAAACACAAATTTATCTCATGTTACTGTTATTAAAATTCTTTTAAACTAAAATTTCATTCATCACATCACATATGAACATAAATAAAGAAAATAAAGAACAAAAGACATAATATAGAGAATATTAAAGAGTAATTTAGTGCATCATCCTTAACAAATCCTTCATCGGGACTTTATTTTTATCCAATCATTTTTTTCCTTTGAAGAGAACAAAATGAAAACATAAAATGTTCACGGTCCGTTCTAAAGGGAAATATAATTTCTTTTTTATAATCACACTTCATGTTAACTAATAATCTCCACATAATATTTTAGTGTTATTCTCTATGAAAATGATTTTAGATTTCAATAAATACCATGAACATTTTTTAGAGGCCATTTGTGCTCTCTAAATTCATATAAATGCTCGGAGAAAAATATTTAGGAAGACACCTATTTATGATATTAGTGAAAACAAACTAAATAAAATGTTTATTAAAATGATATGAAAATTATATAAATAATAATTACATAAATTGATAATAAAATTAACTAAATAACGAGTAGGAAATTAAATCATTATTATCTTTTTAAAATTCCATAAACCATATATTATTCCCACTAATTTCAAAAAAATATATAATCTTTCTTTTTAATACACAAAATATAGAAAATCCTCAAAGTGGTGGAAAATATTAATTAAAAAATATTAAAAAATATATTAAATTATATTTAAACTACCATAAAAATACCTCATTTGGGATGCTATTTTATTGATGGAATACAATATATTTCATAAATTTACAAATATAATAACAATAATCATTATAGTTACTTTATTTAAAACATTGATAAACAATGATAAATTTAATTAATCTATTTAGATATATGGTTTATAGATAAATTTTATTATATATACCCTAATACATATCCATTTGTTTGAAGTATATAGGCATTTTGATATCATTTTCATCCACATACCGTGATTTTAATAATATGTGAACACCTCTCTATCATAGTTAAATCAATATTGTATAATATAAAATTTATAATTTCATGTTTAATTATAAAATTTTTAATGAATTTTTTTCATAATTGAAAAGGACATCTTTTATAGCCAATTCATTGGATATCCATGATTTTGATCCCAAAAAATTTTTGGAGCATCCGAGTTCAATTGAATGATAATCCAATGATTCCTACAAACACAATGGAATAAGTAATGAAAAAAATAAAAAATTATTCTACTTGATTATATTATAGGGTTTTCCCTTTCATTATTGGTACTAATACAATTCTTTCTTATGTTTTTTCCTTTTAAAACTTTCATCTAGTTGTGGTTCTTTTAGTGACATTTTTTGTTCTTCCGTTAAAAGTTTTTTAATAAAAGTGATAATAGGACTAATGATTACAAATTCCTTTCATATATTAGTGATATATACACTGGTAAAATATATTAATAGTATTTAACTATAATTAACATAGTCTGTAATTTACTTGATAAAACAATTATGAAATTGAACCTCATGTATACATTCACAACTGAGTATACATGCCATTTATGTTTGATAATTTTATTTAAACACTCATGAAAAATCATGTTTGGAATGTAATCTCCATAAATTTTTTCTTTAAATTCAATGTAGGTTATATTATTATCTTTGAATATTGTATTTGCTTGAAATTTTAATGATATTAAATGTGGTAGTTGAATTAGTGGGATAAATGTGATCTTAGAAGGTCTGTTGATTTATTATATGATCTTATTGATTATTTTTCACCTTCTATTTTACCTTATTTTTATCTATATGTAATAAAATTGAATTTATCATACATTTTCAATTAATTACATACACTTTTTCATAAAAAAATTTAAGGCACACACCTCATTATATTTTTATATCTTTATATGATTAATCATCGATGATAGAAAATTTCTAATAGAATGTTCAATAATGTGAACTTCAAAATCATCATAGGGAACCTGTAGCTCAATGATCATCTAGTGAGATAAATTAATCCCTACTATCATGTGATATTTTATAAGTTTTTTGCGTGTAGAATATCTCCTTGCATACTACAAATTGCATCCCTTGCAACAAGTCCATTTTTGGGTGCTAATAGAGATGTATTAACATCAATTTATCCATGTACAATTTATTATAACAAGGGTATATATATATATATTATTCACATTAAGTAAAAATTGTTATGATAAAATCAAATATCTTGGTTAAGGCAGTCATTAATGGGAATGATTATCCTCAAATTTGGTGTATGCCTCTCATGTCGTAGTTGAGGGTGTGTTTTTTATTATCTATAATTCTTTCTTATAAATGTATATAAATATTTATAACACAGTGTAATTTTTTATTTTGAAGAATATATTTATTCTTTATTTTCATCTATTTTTTATCTTAATACCCTTGTTTCTTTGATTTCTCAAAATATGTTCGAGTTGAAACATTAAAACTTGCACCTCCGACACAGATATATTGTACTAAAAGCTTTATGAAAATTAAAAGGATTTGTTCATTAGGTATAGTCGATGTTCATTCATGTGCCTAAACATGATAAAAATTTGGGAAAAAAGTTATTCATTGTTATGTTATATTGATTTATAGTTAAACAAATTTTTATTATGTAATACTTACATATGATTCTCATACTATTTGTGTGTTTTAATATAATATTTATCCATATTTATTTACACAAGAATTGTTAGTTAGCACATAATATGTTATTAAAGTGTCTTAGTATTTTGATTAATTAATATGAATATATATAATGCAACCTAATTATGTTTTTTTCATGTCAGACAAAATTATTACTATATATTTAAAATACATATCATTTTTTTCAAATGAATTGTACCCCATAATTGATTTATGGTAGGGGTAAATTGGTTTTAATGCATGATTATTATTTCTAACAGTCATTTGTTATTTCAGAAATCATTAATTACAAATAAAATTTATTATTACATGTAATGTCAATTAAACTTTTCCAATTACAACATACATGAAATGATTACCCCTCACAATATCTAATGATGGTATTTAAATTTTCGTGGTATATAAAATTTTAATTTATAGGTGGTTAGTGGGGGTTTACATTCCCTTTCACTTCCATGGGATGATTCATCAAAATAATGTTCTAAAAGGCGCTATGATCCTTTCCAATAACCATTAATATGATTTTCATTTGAAAATCATCGAATATAAATTTATTCTATAAGGGATAATGAGGAGTATGTAACTAATCCATTATTATATTATTTAATAAAATAGAGAAATTATACCATAGTTTTATTGTAATTTCTTCAAAAATTAGATCCATTAGTGAAGACACATCATTATTCCATGTATTCATATCAATCAGAATATATCTTGATGTGGTAATCCCAATTAAAAAAAATTAAAAATGGAGATATTAGGGTAAACATGTTAGATTAATAAATTCTACCCAACCTATAATTTTATTCATTTGAGACTTACCATTATAATTTTTTAAGACCATTCTTCTACAACAGTACTATATTTTTTCAACCACATGTTTTTCACCTTATAACATTTCATCAGTTTCAGAATATAAAATATTGTATTCCTCGATACTCTTAGATTTGAATAGTGTGGATTCTATTACCTATAGAATTAGTCCAATAGTTAATTTTTATTACATAAATGTAGTAGTGAACACATAATATTATGAGGAAACACATTGTAAATTAAAAAGTCCAATAACTTATTAATTGAACCAAATTTTTTTCATTAATTTTTTTTGTTTTTTGGCCCCTCTATCAAGGATCCAAATGACCTCTTCATAGTCCCATATGAAATAAAAAGCCCATAAACATTAAGAATATACTGAAATTATTATGATGTCCTAGTGAAATGGCTATCCTTAATTGAATTAAAATTTGACCCTATAGTGGTTTTATTTGATAAGGGAAGAATTGACCAATTTCTATATATACAATTTAGGAAATAAAATACTTATATTTCATGTGATTCCATTATAAATGGTTTTAATTGGTACCCTTCCTTGCTCAAATCCACTCCCTTGGATTTCAATTCAATAATTCTGATTGAACTGCTATTAGAACCCCATTTATATTGAAAATTACAAACATGAAATTTTGGATAATCCAACAACCATATTTTAACAATGATACCAATATATATCATATTAATGAAAATGTTTTTATGTCCTTCATACCAAATACATGCATTACTTCAGACCAAATAGTTTCTCTACTATTTTTCATGGTACTACATTCATTATAACCCTTTCTATTAAACATGTAACCATTAATTATATAACCATTATAAGATAATACATTAATACATGGTCATGGGGATTTCAATTGAAGTTGATCTTAAATTAAATTCAAATCCATAGATGACTACAAAAAAATTATTTATCAAAACCATCATCTAAACTATTTATTTGGGTATTTTCATTCCATATTTTAGCTGATATTAGTTTAAAATGCCTAAAATTTAATATGGGGGTACCAAAATATTTTAAAAACCATAAAATATTTTGAAAAATGTAAATGTGAGATTTTTATCACTCTGTAATTGTAATAAACACAATACATATTATGGAAATTTCTTCACCCATAAGGATACCATTATGAAGAGATTTTTTGAGACCAATTCTATCCACATCAGAATGTTAGCTAGTATGAAATTCAATGGATTCCTCAGTATTATATTTATATACATATTAACCTTTTTTTCAACATTTATTTTTGATGTACCATTTCAAAATATTCATATACTATTCAATGGGGTAAATACATATATAATGTATGGGAACAAATTTTTAGAATGCTCAAATAGAGTAAACCATCATGTGAACTGTTAATATAAGAATGGCGATGTGATCAACATCTCCAATTCAGTTAATGTGACAGTAATTTCCTTTTACATAATTAGTATCCTTTTCAGGTCTATAACATTACATTATACAACATTAAAACAGAATAAAAACATGTTTAATTTGTGTCAAACACATTTAAGAATAAATCAATGTAAAGATACAAGAATTAAATCTCACATGAAAACATGTGAGTTACGTTATTTTAGGTTTTCACAACCCAATCCATATAGACCCGACCTAGGTCAGCAGTAAGTGGATGGTGACACACCAAGCCCCCTTTGAATATGCTATATTCTAGAAACAAACATTGTGAATGAATAAAAAAATTAGAGGCCATACTAAAAATACTTATTTTCATTCACACAACCAACTCCATACAATACTATATGGATATAATAAAATACTGAAACATATTGGGTTTAATAAATTCATTCAAAAAACTCTATGAAATACATAAATTATAAACCAGTAAATAAAAATGATATAATGTAAAAAAATAAATGACCAACCATAATTTAGTTCTCATCCTAAAAACTATTGGTAATCGAGAAAACTGATGAGCCCTGAGCTCACAATCTCCAAGGATAATTGCCAAACACTTCCAGATACCCCAATTAAAAAAATAATCCACTAACATTGGGTCCACAAAAGTCAACAACAATCTTTCCATCCCCTATATGATACACAACATGTGTGGTTATAGCTCTTACAAGGGTGGTTATATATATACATAGTAGGATGCCACAAAAGAAAAGAGGGAAGAGAAAATATAAAATAGTCAGTTAAACACAAAAGATATGAGGGTAAAGTAACACATAATAATATATTCTCAAAATAAACCCAATAGAAGAAATAATGGGTATCTCTATCGTCAACGAAGATAAAAAATATGAATCACCATGCAGCTCCAAAATATTAATCTCAGATTCCAGGAATTATACGCAACCTTATAAGAATCATATTGCAGGGACCACACCTTTCCACTAATCTCCACAATCAATGGAACACTAAATCCATTGGATAACCTAATACCTATAAGTGATCAATGATAAGGTAGTACAACTCCAAAAATAGATGACCCACACCCTCTATAGTTTGGGGATGTTCCAACACTACCTATGTAATTAGTGTGGGGGACCTGCACTCTAGTACAACATGGGGGGGGGGCTGGCCCTTTCATCTCTCTGATGAAAAAAATATTATCATTATTATTGACTGATAATCTATAAAAGAAGTTTCTCACTCATATCATATCATGTAATATCTCCAATTCCAAAAATAAGGCTACCAACACATATAAAATGGAAATCCACTCCTGATGTACTACTCATGGGGACAAATTAGTGTCTCAAAGAAAGAGATACACAAGGTATAAGTTCCTAGGAAAATTACATGGTGTGTATAGAAAATAAACACCATTTCATAGGAAGTCCTAATATACATATTTCTTCTATCTCATTCCCATGTAATTTGGTAGGTCCAGAGTAAACATGTCATGCATGTGAACTCTAGTTGTGCCTAGGTGTTTTGGCCAAGCTCATGTTCTTTATCCATGTTAATATACTCCGACCCATCCCCGTGTATATGGATGATCCTGTGTAATTTGGTCTGGTGGATGTACATATTCATTCATGTGCATGTGTAACTTGATGTACACATAGTGTCTCCAGCTATGAGTTACATGGAATGTGACATGTCACATATTGTGTGAAATTTATATCTTCATGTAAACCCTATCCACTATACAATGGGACCACACGAGGTGTGTTCTTCCAAAATAATCACCATGAAATTCATAAATTTATAGAATTTTTAATCTTCATGTAGACTCTAGATCTGTAAATTATGCCACATTACTCATTTATTGACAAACCTAAATCTTCTAAAAATGATGGGGCAAGCCTCCTATAATTAATTCATGGCCTTTGGAGGCTGAAAATCAGAACTCTAATCTCCCATGGGGTAGCCGACACATCTCATGTCATTGTTTGGGGTTTTATACCATGAATCCATCACTTTAATCCCACAACCGATCTTGGTTTTCCTACTAACATGACGTCCCTTTATCATTTATCTATCCATCAAGAATCTGGGTGTTTGATCATGCTCAAATAAATCCCAGAAATTTCAAATCATTGACCCCATGGGCCAATGGGGAAGAACCCAAAGAATATTGGTGGGAAAATGAAAAAGAACAAGGTAAGATCATTATTGGATGATGTGATCCTAACAAAAGACTATAATTTTTGGATGATGACAGTGTGAAATATATGAATAATCAAGGAAAAATATTCAGTTCAAGAACACAAAAATAAACGAGGCTCTTATTGGGAATGAAACACAATGGAAAGTAAAGAGTTAGGAAATCCATGTTTAAAAAGTTAATCAATGGGTGGAAATCAACAAAATAATGAACCCTATTTCAATAATTGATTGATTTTTGATGAATAACATTTTCACTAAACATGAACATGAATATCCTATTGTGTTCATCATTAATCTTGTGATTCTGCTGGATCATCATCAATCCCCATTCCTAGGTTTTCAATTACATGACTCTCTCTTCCTTCTCCCCTTTAATATCCTAGTTTTATCTATTTAACCCAATTGATTTACAAAAACTCCATTTAAAAAGAGGATGGGGCTAAGATAAACATTATAAAAATTAAATTAAATTTATATTTAATTTTTATAACACACCCACCAATGACCAACTTTCTTGAAACTTCTAATTCCAAACAACATTATTCCATTTCGTAGGTAAACCTCACCTTACTCAAATAACCATAGAATTAGATTTCCCATTTTAAGTCCTAATCAACTAGAAACTAATTTATTCTAAAAATATGCACATGATTACGTTAATATAAATTAATATTTTAAAAATATCAATTCAAGGGTCCTACGAAACCTATAAAACATTACTAACTTGAACAAAAAATCCATATATATATATATAAACATTCAAAGGACCAAACTACAAAAAAATTAGAGTCATTATGTTCATCCCTAATTTAAGGGTTTTCACCCTAAAAAGAACATGATATGGAAAAATGTGGGGCTATAATGCTCATATCTAGCTCTCACATTCCAATGAGCTCTATTATACACTCCCATTCTTCCAAAGCACTCAAACCTAAATAATATTTCATCCATGAAGGATATTCTCTTATTAGTACCTACTCTCTAGTAGGTACTCTAAGAAGGCGGCCCCATCCTTAATGTCTTGCTCACCCCATTCAATGACGTATGATGAGTCATGTACATATCTCCTCAACTATGAAACATAGAAAAAATCATGTACTCAGTAAAATTGTGGGGGTAGGGAAAATTAGTAAGAAACCTCACCAACCATTTATCGGATCTAGAATGGTCTGATGAACCTTAGGGATATATTGATTACCCAACCAAATCACCTCAATACATATTATCGGGATACATTCATGAAAAAATGTTCTCCCTGATCAAACTCTCGAGGCATGTGGCATCGGTCTGTTTAATATTTCTATCAAATATTTTTATTCCTCATATTCTTGAATATAACTTAATCCTTCTATATTATCTCCTTCACCAATTCATTCACAATAATAGATTTCACTCCAATATCAGTCAAATAGGGGTGACCTACAAGGTCTTTCGTATAGGTCCTCGAAAGATTCCATGCCGATAGTGTAGTGATAGTTTTTATTATAAGAGAACTCCACCAATGGAAAGAGATATCCACATAATTGGATGAATTCCATCACATTTTTTTCAATATATCTTCTAAATCATGGATGGTATACTCAGTTTATCCATGTGTATATGGGTAAAACATTATGCTTATCAATAAATGGGTCCCAAAAATACTAATGGAAACATCTCCATAAGTGTGATCTAAACCAAGAATCATGATTGGGGTTGATCTTCATTATAATAATATGGATAATTAGGATCCCATGCATAAAAAATCACCCCAAACTCTTTACCAAAAACTACTCCCTAAAAGAAATAAGGTGTGCTAACTTAGTGAGATAGATTATAATCTCCCAAATAGAATCATGGCATCTCATTGTATTCGTAATCCCCATCAAAAAATATATAGTGATACCATCCCACATAAATTATGAGATCTCAATAGGATGAGTCAAACCAATGGGAAATTAATTCTCTACCTATACATGCTGAAATTTGTGTCATCGATAGACAAACCCGGCAACACTTTGCCTTATTCTAGCCCACCAAAACTACCATTGGAGGACATCCTCCACATTTTTAATATCCTGATGAACTGATACGGGGGCAGTATGAAACTTCCTCAAAAATTCCTTATTCAACACAATTGTAACTATCATGTGTCCCTAAAAAAGCATGGTGTGCTCCCTACCTTCATAAAATCTATATAGTGAATAACCTGGGGATAACTAGTCATGAAAAACCTCACAATCAATATCTTTTAAATAAGAATCTCTCTCACACTGAATATGCATTGGAGTCACCAACATTTATTATTTTCACAATTCACCCCTCTCCTCCACCATTTTCATCAATAAATAATCCAAGTACTTTAAATCCTCCTTTCCTAAGGAAGATTATCTTTCCAACTAAGGTAATATTCATCTATGTTTCACTTCCCAAGAATGTGTACTATCTTGAAGTCAAATCCAAATAGGAACACCAACCAATTCCAATATTTAAGGTTAATATCTCTCTGGTTAATGATGTACATAAGATTCTAGTGATTTGAATCAATAATGAAACTCTCTCCCAAAAATAATGCCTCCACATATTCAATGATAAAACTACCGCTACCAACATTGTGTAATGGTTTTTTGTAAATATGTTCATGGGATCTAAAAAACCTTGACCCATATTTGATCACTACCTTCCTCTACATGAAAATTCATCTTAGAACTAGCTCAAAAAGAATCACAAATCACCGTGTACACAAAACCCTCATATGGTGTCCCCAACAAAGGATCATTGGTCAACCTCAACCTCACATCCTTAAAGGCCCTCTGACATTTTTTAATCTATAATTTTTTTTCCTTTTCATACCAATGTATTCAAAGGGGATTATATCCTAGAAATAGTTTTTTGAACCTTTGGTAGAACCATACCAAACTAAAAAAACTGTTCACCTTTGACATGATCTTGGATGGTTCCTAGGAAATCATTACATCAATCTTTTCCAGATATTTATTTACAATATGCTCATATATGTCATTCCCTAGAAAGTAAAACACTTAAATCCCAAAAAAATACTGATATACTACAACATAGTTGGTACTACCAATTTGACTCCAAAACTATAATCAAATTATTTTTATACTACTTATATGATATAGAGTTTATGATAATTTCTTTAAAAAATAAAACTGTGATATATTTCAAGTATGGTTGGAATATTTGTTTCATAAGATCCATAAACACATTGGTGGGATCATTAACATAGAAAATAATATCGAGGAACTCATAATGCATCTAACGACATCAAGATGTTATCTTCAGAACATCATCCTCGTGAACCCTAAATTGATGGTATCAAAACCTGATATCAATCTTCACAAACAATCTTGCGTATTTCAACTGGTCGAAAAGGTTTTCAATCCTCGATAAGGGGTACTTATTCTTGATCGTTACATTATTCAAGAGATGATAATAAAAAAACATAAAACTCCCATAAAAAATTTTCACGAACAACATAGGAGATACCCTAGTGGATGCACTAAATTTGATAGATCATTTCTCTATAAGGTATTCCAACTATACCATCATCTCCTGGAGCATGGTAGGGGCCATATGATATGCCATAAAAGATATTTATGTTGTCCTAAAGTGAAATTCAATGAAAAATTCGATATCACATATCATATTTAGTCTCAAAACAAATTTAAGAATGAGATTCATGTAATCCACCTATACTTCTCGAATCCAAATGCTATAATATTCCATAGTACTAAGCTCAAAACTCACCAACTGATGGGTGATTGATTCAGCTTCCTTCTCATGAGCACCACTCAGTCATACATAATATCTCTCTACCCACAATAGAGAATATCATCTCATATGTACATATTCATATAAATATCTTAGAAAAACATTTTATTTGGGAATAAACCATGGATAACCATTCCATGACTAGGATGACGCCATAATATTTCATTATAATAACCAAGAGGTCCCATGAGAAACTCTCCAAGTTGAGTGTGAACTTACACTAAATTATGATTTGTGATATAAAAAAGTCACTCCCTATATGAACATTTATCCATACGTGAAAGTATAAATACTGAATAAGAATATATTATTCTAATAAAAATGATATGGTGGTAAATCAAGGAATTTCATAGGTGTCTATAATAACTCAAGAAAGATTAGAAAATACATATATAATACCTAAAATCATCTAATAAAATCTTGGTAATATCCCTCAATATAGTTTAAATCACCACACCCTTGACCACCCACACTATGAGCCTACCATGGGCCACCCAATGGTGGTAGTGGGAGATATTTCAAAATATTCCTTCCCTAGTATCTCCTCTCTTTGGAGCTCTGCCTACTCTATCTACACCACTTTCTAGTAGCTTATCCTAACTATAACTATTAGATCCCAAATCATGACACTCCCTCTACCAAAAAGTTCTATCCACTACCTTTCCACTACTCACATCTCAATGAGAGAGGTATTTAATATCGATATAACATCACATGTCATAAGTATAGTATCACCCCTCGTTAGGATGAGTCATCCATCCAAATATCCACATATGGATCCATACAACAACTATGCATATTCTAGAAAGTTCTTTGTAACCAAAATCCACTCTAATAATCTAATATAAGTGGGAATACATAAGTATCCCATAGTATCATGGATATATCTTTGAATTCCCCAATCAAACTTCCACACCTATAAGTATCCATCACACACCATATCAAGAGAGTAGTGAATGATGTTGATAAACCATGAGGCAAACTAAACAACTAACATATATCTTTTCTTCAGATCAGGACGATTCTATATCCGTATAGAGTGTAAAATAAAAGGTGAATACTCCTCAAGGAGTAATCAAAAAAAATATTTCCATTAGATAATCATCTTTTCATGAGTATTAGTTATCAAAATTTACCAGTTCCCGGATGTCCCTTGAATAATAAGGGTCGCCAAAGAAACCAGATAATCGATCAGGGTATGAACAATCAAAAAAACATAGACCACATCATAAAGCCTATTTAATGTTGTTTAAGGGTATGAATCACCATAGAACCTAAGAGGCCTCTTCCGCTATAACTCATTTAATGTGCTAATACAAAAATCATAATTTTATTAACATGCTGATGCTATCAACTACCAAACATGTAGCTGATTATCCACTAAGACCACTTGAGGTGAACCCATACACTACTCATCAGGTAGAAGCAATTCTCTATGATCACTTGGGTAAAAAACTTCATGAGTAGGTACCTACGTGGAGGAATCATAACTCAACTAGTCCTCTTCACCACCACGTATTGGAATTCGAGCTAGTTTTTATCATGGAGGAATCCAAAAAGATAACAAGATGTACCACTATTAGATGGAAATATTTGGTGAGATGTCTTAATAAAGACATGAAAGTGAAAAGAATAAATACAATTTGATGCATATACATTTGGTTCCATGAAACTGTTTCCACAGCGTGCTAAGTGGAAAAGTAGGTATTCAAATTCTTAGTGTATGGATATGTTGTCTACCACACTTATATTGGGTTCTTATTTGACAGAGATAAAATCAAGATGCTCCGACATCAGTTCCCTATGTTCCCCAAGGAAGCCTCAAATCATGTCCCACACTAATCACCAGCCTTGGAAAAAAAATCTTTGATAAAACACAATCATGACCCAACCCAATGGGATCCCACCTAGTCTAGCTATAAATCATGGGTGACACCCCAACCGATCATATAAAAAGCTATGGGTTGGAAACATGTTCCAAGAAGCGATAACATTGAAATGGGTTGAATTATCCTAATGTTCTTATATGCATGCACAAAACCAGATCCATGTAATACTAAATTGATATAATAAAAGAATGAAAAATATTGGGCATAATCAAGGCATGTAATAACCTCTATGAAATTTTTCAAAAAAAGGTAAGGTAATAAATAATATATAATGTTTAAAAATACACAACTAACTAGAAATGATGTCCCAGCCTAATGACTACTAGGAAATGGTAAAATTAAGATATATAGGGTAAAAAACTCCATGGATAACCCTCGAACAAGGACAGTACCTCCATGTACCACTGTTATCCTATAACACTAAGTCCACCAATGTCACCATTAATATTCATGTCATCTACATAAGACACAAAAAATGAATTCATATACCATGTAGGAGAGAGTATATACTTACCTATTAGGATACCCAAAAAATCAAGATGGAAGAAAACATATAAAATAATCAGAACACACCATGAAAAAATAGGGTAAACAAACCCATCAATAGATATGATCAAATGAAATTTATGAAAATAGATAAATGGGATATCCATTATCACAACCATCTAAGAATGATGTGTCATACTAAATCTCACAAATTTAACTCTCTGATTCCTGTCTCCATGCACAACCACACAAGAAATAGAGTATATGGATTTTACCTCTCCACTATGCTCCACAGTTGATGGAGCACTAAAACTAGTGGAGGACATTATCCTCACAAAATCGTGATGAAGGTGGTGTTCCAATACATAGATAAAGTTTCCAAACCCTCCATAGTGCGTGGGAGTACCAAATCACCCTATATAGAGAGTATGGGGTCCCTCACCCCAATGAAATAGGGGATAACTAACCCCATCATCTCTCAAATGAAAAAACTAGATCACTATCTTCATCCAAGTGTCACTAAAACTATAATCTCAGTTGTAAAACCACATTTTATATCTGTAATGCTAATACAGAAGCTTCAATCAGGTACCATGTACAAAAAAACTCTGGCTGGGCTACTCAAGAACCCAAAACTAATTTCCAAAGATGGATATGTACAAGTTAAAAATTTTTGGTAAAATTGAGTGTTATGTTTAGGAAATACATGGCATGTTTCGGCTAGTCCAGGTATCCCTAAGTCCCCTGACCCTTGACCATATACTTTTTCCATTCCATTGTACACTGGTTATTCTTATATACTCTGGTCATACCCAATAGTTCTAGTTATGCTCCGGTTCTCTGGCCATGTTTAGGTACTCTGGCATGTACCCATGTACCTATTTATGCCTGTGTACTCTTATCGTTCCCATGTACCTGGCCATTCTCATTCACATGTACCCCAAGGAACACTTCAGGTTGCTAGTTATATTTCACAAGCTATTTCATATTTATATTTATTCATAAACACTAGATCGTATAGAAGGGGACCAAACATCGTGTCTTCCTTAAAACTATAGGTTGTGTACTTCATAAATTTCCATATTTATGTAGTCTTCACCCAACCTCTAGATCCATTAATTATAACACCATATTCACCATCTCACCCACTTTAATATTACAAAAATTAGGGAAAATATTATGATCCTCAATTCTTATCCTTCAATGGATGGAAATTTGAACTATGATCTCATATGGGGTAGCAGACACGCCTCTCATCACCGTTTGGGATTCTTAACCATGAATTAATATCAATTATCCTATAACCCATCTTGATCCACATGAAAAAAATTATCACTACATCATCACACATCCATCACAAATTTTGGGGTTTGGTCTTGCTCAAATTTAGTCTGATAATGTCAAATCGCCAACCTTATGGTCCAATGAGAAATAATGTGAAGAATGGTGGTGGAGAAAGAAAAAGATTAAGGTAAGACCACCATTTCCCATTGATATCATGAATAATGAATATAAATTTTATAATACAATGGTGTTAAATATAGGAATAAGGAGGATAAAAAATTAGTTCAAGAACACCAAATAAAATGGGGATCAAGTGAAGATCAAGAATTGAAGGAAAATAAGAACAAACTCTCTCTATGAATAAAAATTTAACCAAAGTGTTTGAATCCAAAAAAAATAATGACCCCTAAATCATGAAATGATAAGATATTAATGAAGAATTAATTTGTTATAAATGAAGTTGATGTTCCCTCTTCATTCGTTGTTTGCCTCATGATTCTTCTTAATCATCATCCATCGATATTCCCAGGTCATAAACACCTCGATGATCTCCTTCTCCTCCTCTCTAAATTCCTAATATTATGTAGTTATCCCTAGAGATTATCCATAATGGGATTGAAAAAGAGAATGTTAATATGTTAAATGTAATAATAAATTTAATTAACATTTAATTTATTTAATGCACCTTCCCAAAACTATTTTTCTTGGAACACCTGATATCAACAATCTTTATATTAATTGCATTAACCCTAGTTTTTGTAAACAATTATGGTCTCATATTTCCCATACAATATCATGATCAATGAAAAATCCTTTTATTCTAAAAATATTCACACACAAGTATTTATATATATATATTTATATATATTATTAATATATAATTTCTTGGATCCTATAACACCCCAAACGTTTTTCCAACTCTATGGAAATAGGAATAAATAAATATATATATTAAAATATAAAATTATAGAAACTAGGGTCATTACACAGATGGTATAACTTAAAATTAGTCATTGACGTTGAATTTTTTTATATTTGATGAATATACCTTTAGAACCATTACATAATTTATTATGTTTCAAATATGTTATTTATTTCTTGGAAATAGTGTAAACCGCTGAAGGAAGAAAAATTTATCTTTCACCCTTAACTAATATCAACTCCTACCTTACCCCCATCTCTATCATATCCATCCTCGCTTTAATACCATATTTAATTTAATAGGTTCATTTATTATCACGAAAAAGAAACTATCACATACATATCTTCTAAGTTCATGACATCAATAAACTGTATAACGTAAAAATAGTTCTACTAAGAAAATTAAAAATATAGATCACTTTTTCCATCCAGTGTTTCTAATGTTTTTAAAAAATGGTTTACCAAAAAAAGGAGGAAATATCCTTTAATTTCTCAAAATACTGATCACAAGGTAGTAGATATGGTTTTGTTCCATCTTTTGAAATATTAATGAATGGTGTTGTGTAGGATTGGTATTTAAATCATCAAGGTAAAAGATTTTGATTCTTTATAAACACAGTAATTAGGGAATGCTTCAACCAAATTGAGTGTGTACGTTCTTCATAAATGTGACACCATATAATTTTTTCAATTCTATATACTATAAAATTTATATAAGTAGGAGAGACATTTATAAATCCATAAAATATGTCTCTTAATGTTAACTATTCATTTCTATAATCATCAAACAACATAACACCTAATTCTCAGATTAATTTTAGACCATCGATCAATGGATCCAAGTAAACATTAATATCATTACCCAATTATTTTGGTCCTAATATATATAAAGAAATCATAATGTATTTTTTCTCTATAAATTACCACAATGGAAATATGTAATTTAATAACATAACTAGATATGTGTTTTGAGTTCTACTTTATACACCAAAAGTATTCATTCTATATGTATATGGTTCAAGATAGAGGTTTCTCAAATCATTTCCAAATTGAAGATACCCGTGATTAATTGTCTTTCACTAAGTAGATTATTTTGGTGGAAAGTTTTCCCATCATTAATTATTTTATATTCATGACACATTATTTTTTTTATACTATCCTCACTTAAATATATGTGTCTAATCCATTGAATGATAAAATTTACAATAAAATTTTTGAATGGCATGACTTTTCTTTCTTGTATCCAGATACACCACACTTCGGTCATGTTTTTAAGTGTCACGTCCTCCTTCAAAATAAATATAAATTACTTTGGATATAAAATTATTCTTTGAGATATCATTATCATCGAATATAAAATTCTTTTAGATTCATGTGCCTGACAAGGAATCTCACTATCTTTTGGTAACAAGTCATTCAAAAGAGAAATTGGTTCTTAAAATTTGTGTCCCTCCATTTTTTAGCAACATTCAAATTATATATATTCATTATAGATGAAAATGTTACATATTTAGTTGAAAAAATACAATTTAATATTTTAAAATATATTTAACTTATCAAATATCTTTGGGAAACTACAAAGGTCATATTTGGTTTCCATTTTCGTTTCCTCAAAACGACCTCCAACATCATGTACACTTGTAGTCATATCCTTGATAAAATATTCATCATAATTTACCCTTATTATCATATCATATGATCCATAAACTATAGTGTTATCCGAGTAACTATCTATATTAAATTATTCCTCATAGTCAGTCCAATATTTATAACATCGACCTATTCTATGACTGATCGGGTGTTCTTCAAACTCCTCTAGAAAAAAATATCTTGAATAGAGATAATGTAAATATGAAAAAAAATTATTTCAAAAGGTTTATACAAATTCCCTTTTGAAAAATTTATGAACAATTCAACCCCATCCTCATAATAATTTATCTTTCAATCGGAATTGATCCATTTTCAATTCATAACCATCTTATTTGATTCAATAATATTCATATATAAAAAATACACATAAGGTTTTATCTTAAAATTTTAATATACATATTAAATCATTAATGATACTAAAAGTTATTGATCATATTTATATATTTCAAGTGATTTTTTAGACTAATATTAAATAAATAGTTTGATTTTATAAATTAAATAATTTTATTTTACAATGGTATTTGATATTTTTTTGATAAGATTCATATTTTACCACATAATCATTCCTCTTTTATAAACTCTACAGATAAGATAATTCTGAATTTCATACACCAACCAGTTTTCAAGTATACCATGTTCAACTATTTCTATAAAAAATATTTTAGGAAACAATACAAATATTTAGAATTTGTCAAAGTGAAATGAAATTTCACACTGGATTTTTTTTAATTTTTTTTTGACATTTATTTAAAAGATTATTTTATGAACACAAATTATATATATATATATATCAAAAATATAAATGTATCCATATTAAAATATCCATTTAAAACTAAAGGGTTTTGAAGGGTAAGCACTTCTCATCATGTGGGTGGGGATTGGTATTTCCAAGGTAATAATGGAGGATAAAAAATGAAAAGAGGGGAGGGATGGCCAAAACAAGGATTCATGAATTGGGGTGTCATCCACTCCCTATTTATTGAAATACAAATTCCAAAATAATGTTAAAAATCAATAATATTTTGTTCAAATACATAAAAAATATTTAAATACCATCACATCATTTTTTTATCTCAATTTGTCCAAATTCGTCTATAGAGTCGCAACAATGATCAGCTTTCATAGCTGTTGCAAAGGCATGAGAAAGAGGCATGTAGTGTTGTGGTTATTTTAAAAGAGGGGAAATGGTTTCACCAATTCAAACCAAAAAGCACTAATAAAATATTCCTTTATGAGTGATAAACCAATATTCTCGGATAGTGGTTGAGGGATGGCCAAAAACAAGGATGCGTCAATTGGGGTGTCATCCACTCCCCATTTATTGCGATAAAAATTACAAAATAATGTTAAAAATCAATAATAGTCGGTTAAAAATACTTAAAAAATATTTTAATATGCATCATTTTTTTATCTCAATTTGCCCAAATTCATCTATTGAGTAGCAACAATGATCAGCTTTCATAGCTGCTGCAAAGGCATGAGAAAGCGGCATGTAGTATTATGGTTCTTTTAAAAGAGGGGAAATGGTTTCACCAATGCAAAACAAAAAACACTAATAAAATATTCCTTTATGAGTGCTGAACCAATATGCTCGGATAATGGTTCTTTTTAACAGTGCTTCAAATCACACATAAATGCACATTTATTAGCGATAAAATATTTAATGCGGATATAGGTTATTTTCTTCCATCAAACTATAATGCTAATAAACATACGATTTATCGACACTAAAAATTACATCCAGAAAATAAATAAATAATATTAATAATATAAATTAATATATACATATATATTAAAATTTAATAAATATTAAACACCACATTTATACTAAATTTCATTAATTTATGTTAATAAATAAATAACTAATAATAATATAATGATTGAAGAACACAAATATTAAAATAAAAATGAATAATTAAAAATTGTAAAAAATTAAAAACATTTGAAAAATATTAAAAAAATATATAAAAATGTATGAATAAATATTAACAAATTAAAAAATTAGAAATAAATTAAATGAACATATCTTAAAAAGTAATAAATTATAGACAAATTTTAAAAAAAAGTAAATAGTGAAAATGAATTGATAACAAAAAATAAGACATTATGGACCCTAAATTTGGAGAAAAAATCTACAAAGTGGATCTTCTAGTATTTGATGTGTTCTTAGAAGTTGGGAATTATATTGGAAATAGATGAGTCGACATAAGACATTATGGACCCTAAATTTGAAATTGATTTATATTCATAAAAGATTATTATAGGGAATGTGCCTACATTTGGTAGAACAGTTATTAGTTGGATATATAAACATCTACTACTGGTCACAATTTCAATAATAGAAGATATATACAACAATATGATGGAAGATGTGTAATATCCTATTACTGTTTTCAAGTAATCCTAACCCCATATTTTAATAATTCTTTAGTCTGGTTATGTTTGGGGTTATTTTAGGAGAAATTTTGATGTTTTTTAATGTGCCTTGGTTAGTGCACGATTGGCACACTATTCTCCCAAATAGTGCACCCTGGTAGTGCAAATCGTGGAAACCAAGTTAGAGGGGGGTGTTTCCTGGTTGGAACACGATATGAAATGCCTTGCGCCACAAATTAGAAACCATGCAAATAGAGAAAAAGGGATGCAATGATAGGTAACATGGTTTGTCTAAACCATGTGACACTTCCCATATAACCATGCATAGAGGTTTTTTAAATCTGAAATTGAGTTTTCAAATCCTTCAACACTTCTTTTGGGTCATTGACAAACATGTATGAACTGAAACCAATTTCTCCATCCATAAGAGCTCCCAAGAGCAGTTTTTGGACCCTCGGTACCCTCTCATATGAAAATCAAAGCTAGGTGAAGAGTTTTTTATCTTCACCTGGTTAGTTTCCACTTATCAATCTCATTCTCCCTCTCTAACTCCCTTTCTATCTCTATGGTTTCATGGATCTTCGTATTGTTATAAGATCTAATAACCATTATTTAGGATCTTAAACATAGCATTCATTCTCGATTTCTATTGTTTTAATTTTTCATTGTAAATTCAGGATTAGGGTTTACAGTTTCAAGATTTCATGATCCCAGTATAGGTGGTTCCGTTTTGATTGTCCAATTTAATTAACACAAAATTTCTTGATTTGAATAAATTTATTTCAATTTAATTTGTTGGATTTGATTCTGATTAAATCGAACAGTTAATAACCCAATTTTATTGATTTTTGGGGATTTTTATTTGAAATTGAATTTTTGGAATAAAAATGGGAAAACCATAATTCCATCAAATTGGGGATTTATTCTGAAATTGATTGCATTTGGTGATATTTAAATTATTTTAATAAAATTGATAATGTGGACAGTGAAGTTTTATTATTAATTCATTTCAAATTCATATATGTGAAAAATGACTTTAAATGATTTTGATAGAAACCTTTGGGTTTTGTCATGGAAAACGAATGTTTTTTATTAAAAAACTTTTTTTGGTTTTTTATTTGAAATTGGAATATTTGAAATGGATAATGAGATTAATTGAATTTTAAATGGTTTTTAAATGATTTCCCATCATTTATTGTCTTATATAATATGAAATATTAGTTAGGTAGTTAGTTATTAGGGATAACACTCTATGATCTTTCAATGTCACAAAAATAAAAATGTAGAGTGTCGCATACCTGAATGTATGGGGATGATGTCCCTTTGACAAGTTTCAAAGGGGGAGTCTGTATACACCTTTTCTCATGTCAAGTTGAGTTTTTAGATTCTTACAGCCTAGAACTATCGTTCATGTAGAACATGATCTTATGGATCCCTTGTTTATATTTGAAATGAATATTTGATATTGTTGTAAAAACTTTTATAAGCCTATAGAATTTATATTAATTAGTTTATATAAAATGCTTATTTAATACATTTTTTTAAAATATTAACATATTTTGAAATATAAATCATGATTTTTTTAAATATTATTTTTAACTAACAATCCTATTTATTGAAACTAAAAAACTATTTATTTGGTTAATTATATGTTGGAATCTTTTATGGAATCCTTAGTTACACCCTGATGATATTTTATCTCACACCCTACCTATGCCTTTTGGTTTTTGTAGATTATCCACTTTAAGGTTATAGAAAGGGTAAAGAACCACCTGGAGGTGGTTCTAGCTATTTATCTGTTGACATTGATAGTTGCATCTGTTGGGAATTGGGTTATCTAACATGTTTTTCTGGTACATTGTTGAAGTGTATTGGGTTGCTTATACCTATTTGACTTCTGTTAAACTTCTACATATTGATTTTTTTACCGACATGCTGATCTTACTTATGTGATGTTATTGGTAAAATATTTCCCACTTTCATTTTGAATTATGTTAGGTACTAGTCATTAACCAATGGGGATCTGGAATTCCCTTCAGGCTATATCAGTGTCATCTTGGTTATCTCATTACCAAGGTACCAAAGATGGTTTATGAAAATGTCATACCATAGATATATATTGATCTTGTTAACATGAATTCAGTATTCATTGTGTAATATTATCAAAAACATACGAGATAGTTGCGATTGATTTCCTAGCCATCTCTCACTGAAATGAACCATATGTCACAGAGGATGGTTTTGGAATGTCCTCTTGAAAATTGTCTCTAATCATTTTCCTGCATTTGATTTGGATTGATTAAAATACAAATCTTCTGTGTTCAATATTTTGGGATTAATTGTCCCTTGTTTCTCTATTTAAGTGTTAATTAGACGTATTGTTTGTCGTTTTCTGATGTTGTGAATCATCATGCCTCCTAGAAGACATATGGGTCTGATCCCGTAGGAATATGCTACAGAAACTCAGTGAGAAAATCATCTTATGAACCTGAACCTAGTTTAGGATATTATACACACTATCCAAGCCCAATGATAGGAACCAACACCAGCTCCCATTCAGGATATAACTATGTAACCTCAAAGGGATGATCTCTGGAACCATTCAAAGAAATTTCTTTGCAAAAACCAAAAATTTTAAACAGTTCAAATGATCCTCAATGGGCTGAGAAATGGTTGACCAGGATGAAGTGTTTGTTTATGTTCTTGGATACACCAAATAAAATTATGGTCAATTGTTCCACCTTTATGATAGAAAGGTCGAGCAACAGATATTGGGACACAATGGTGCTGGAGAAGATGAATTAGGTCTTAAAGTGGAATGAATTCTATTCTCATTTCACAGACTAGCTCTATTTGGATTCAATGATTTTTTCCAAGGCTATGGTTTTTTTCAATCATAAGCTAGCTAACTCGACTATGATAGAGTATGAAAATTTATTTTCTAATCTTGAGATGTTTTTATATGATATAGTATCATATGAGAAGATGAAAGATAAAAGGTTTTTTTGCTAATTTGATATGATATTCATTCATAAGATTTATTATTTATGTTTCCTTCATAGCATGATGTGGTATATAGAGATCTGATGGAATAAATATATAATTCTAGAAAGTTAGGATTTCATGATTTCCTTTCTTTACAAGTGGTAGTGCAAGTACTTTAAAAAGAAAAAGGAACTGTGATTATTCTCATGGTGGTCTCGATATCAGGGTTTTTATAAACCTCCTACAGTACCTGGAAGAGTTCCTTTCATTTTTTACTAGTGTGGAATGTTGGGTCATTCAATGAGGGTTTTCACTGAGGTACTCAAGATATGGTATTTGTGAGGAAGCCCAAGAAAACTACAGAAGTTCTATCATGTATATACCACTTTGAAAAATGAAACGAGATCATCAGAACCTTATAAAACTATGTCCTAATCATATAATTCATGGAAAAAGTCTTTGAACCATTTTCCTCAGGAATGAATATTATTCATGTAGTGGAAGAGTCTCTAGATGAAGAGGATATGGGTTCAATGACTTTGCGAGGTAACATTAATATATCTTATTCATTAGTGGTCCATCTCTTTGATACTGGTGCATCTCATTCATTTATTTCAACATGTATTGTTAAACAGGTAATTCTTTAAATAGATCTTTTATCTTATGTAATGTATTTTAATAAACCCTCTGGTATGAAGAGAGAATATAGTCTATAGTCCCTCTTGTGTTTTCTTTATGTCAGATGTTGATATTTCTTGGATATTTTTTGTTCTTGATATAAAACCACTTGACATAATTTTTTATATGAATTGGATCATCCCCAATAAATCCCAAATTGATTTTTAACTTTGAAATGTCTCATTTAACACACAATATCGGGTTTCTCAAATAATATTAGGAGAATGGGATCCAAGGTTGAGAAGAGTCAGGCCATCTTATCAAGATTTTGGAATGTAATATTTTTTTTCTTTTGATCTAGAGTGATAATCACTGAGTAGTGATATCCCATAAGTTATCTACGACTTTACTAATGTTTTTCCTTATGAAATATCTGGTTTTCCACAGATAATGGATGTAATGTTTACTATTTATTTGGGGTTCGGTACTCAATTTTTTTATATTCCCTCTTACCAAATGGAACTAGCTAGGTTGATAGAGATGAAGACTTGGTTTGATTAATTTTTAGGGAAAGGATTTATACACTAGAGTGTTTCTCCTTCGGTAGCCCCGGCTCTCTTTGCTAAGAAAGTTGATGGTTCATTATAAATTAGAATTGATTATCATAAACTCAATCATGTTACGATAAAGGACTAGAATCTTTTTCCATGGATTATTGATCTATTTGATTAGTTGAAAGGGTCATAGTGGTTCTCAAGGATTGAACTTCGATCTGGTTAACATCAGTTGAAGGTAAAATAATCTGACATCCATGAAACCACCTTTTGGGGAAGGTACGACCATTATGATTATAGAATCATGACCTTTGAGGGAAAAAAAATCCCCAATAGTTTTCCTAGATTTAATTATATAATTTTCTATGAGTATCTTAATAAATTCATGGTTGCCTTCAAGGATGAAATCTCCGTTTACTATAAGTCTGAGGAGGATTATGTGCTTAATCTGAGATCAGTTTTAGAATTATTGGTAAATCGTCAAATTTATACCAAGATTTCAAAATGTGATTTATGGATTCATGAAGTGAATATTTTTGGAAATGTGGTGACGAAACATAGGATATCTATTGATCCTGATAAGTTTAATGCTATTATAACATCCACTAATTTTTTGAGATTTAAAGGTTCTTTGGTTTAGTGGGGTATTATCACATTTTATAAAAGGGCTTCTAAATGTTGGCTTCTCCAATGACTACACTAAGTCGGATTGGATTAATGTTTTATTGGGAAAAAAATTTTGAATTATGTTCATGAAATGAAACATATTTTTAATACTATGCCTTTGTTGACTCTTGCAGAGGCCAAACAGGGAAACATTGTCTTCTATGATGCATTCGATTTAGGTTTGGGAAATGTTCTTATGCACGGTGATCATGTTGTTGCTTATTTATCTAGTCATCTTAGGCCATGTAAGAATAATTACCCAACCCGTGACCTTTAACATGCAGCTGTGATGTCCTCACATAATATTTGGAGACATTTAATTTATGGATAAATGATTACCATGCCTTCTAAACACAATAGGTCTAGTTATATCTTCCCTAAATAAGATTTTATTCTTCTCAAGGGGAATTGGGTTAATACCTACAATATTTGAATTTTTATAATTCATATACCCTAATAAAATGGAATTTCATTGTAGGATCTTTGAGTAGGAAACATTCCACCCAAGCCCTGAAAGAATCAATAGAAAATGTGGAACTTGATGGATCTCTCTTCATATTTTCTTATTGAAGTCACGAAATTAGTGGATGAGGTTTCCTTGGATTGTGTTTAGTTTTATTCTTCTATTCTTGATATGATTCTTCAGGAAAAAAAGATTGATGATGAGTTTAGTATCATTAGAGACTCTCTTAATGGTGGGGAGAGCATACATGGCTGGTCATTCTCCATTGAGGGAATACTATGCTATCAAAATAATTTTTTTGTCGTTATCCGTATGGAAAAATATTATTGGGGGTTTCAATCTCTACTAGTGGGTAGTGCACCTGTGAACCATGAAGATGTTCTATGACATGTGGTGAATATTCTGGTGGCTAGGTATGATATAATGAATATCATATTTTTTATCCATTTATTATACATTACAATAGGTCAAGGCCAAGCACCAGAAACCTTCAGGTTTTGGTTATCCTCTACCAGTCTCTACTTGGAAGTGGGATTAGATATTTATTGATCTTTTTCTGGGGTTGTTGCATACCCATATAATGAATAATTTGGTATGGTTTGTGATCGATAGGGTAATGAAATCAGCTCACCATATACTCATTCCTGATACAACCAACTTTTAGGTGTTGGGAAATATCTATGTGAAAGATATTGTTCACTTGCATCGAGTTCCATAAACTATAGTTTATTATAGAGAACCTTGGTTCACATCTATCTTTTGTAGAGGAATTTAGGAGGCACTAGAATATTAGGTTTGTTTGAGAAAGGCATACCATCAACAGTCGGAAGGAGAATTATAAAGAGATTTACCAATTCATGAGGTCATTCATTACACCTATGTCCTTTACATATTCATGAAAATCAAAAAATATTCATAGATTCTTGAGTATATTCTTTACACCAGTTCACTATCAAAATAGATCATTTTAATGCCTTTTATTTTCAGCCTTATATAATTGTATTTTGTTGTTTATATATTAGTAAATGTTATTTGGATATATCGAGCTTGGTCCAAGATATAAAAAAAATGATTTAGTTGATTCATCGCAGAATTTTGATGTCAAAAATCTAGTATAATTCTTATAATGATTATCATCATAGACCATTGGAATTATTAGTTGGTTACCATGTGTTCATGAATGTTTCATCCAACTTGGGTCATTGAAGATTTGGGTGGAAAGGGAAGACTTATCCTAATTTTGTATAAACTTTTCAGGTTGTCAATTATGTGGTAAAAGTTTATATCATTTAGAAATTTCACCACAAATAACATGGATACATAACAAGTTCCATGTCTCGTAGTTGAGAATGCATATGTTAGATCAATCTCATATTAATGGATGGAGTGATCTCGATGTCGAGCCAAATTTATTTGTGACTGAATAGCCTGTTATGATAGTTGATTATGAGACCAAGGTACTTCATGGGAGGGAGATACCATTGGTTTCCATTATATGGGAGCACAGTTTTAATAATCATTAGATGTGGGAGAGGGAGGCATTGATGAGAGGGAAATGACCTCATATTTTTTCCATGGAAGCTTCTGAGTAGGATTTCTGGGGAAAATTGTTTCGTTGGTGTAGAGGTTATAAAATCATTTAACTGATTTTAGGTTTTCCTAAACCCCTATTTTAAACATGTTTAGGTTGGGTTTCATATTAGGTTGTTTTGGAGAAATTTGGAAGATATTGACAGTTTTTGGGCTAGTGCAAAGTTGGAAAATAGTTTACCTAGACCATGAACCCTAATATTGTAATCCATGAAAACCGAGACATTGGGGTTTTTCATAGTGGGCTAACATTTCGAAAAACCCTACACCACCAAGTAGAAACTGTGCACCTGGAAGTAAAGGGTCTCCGGGATTGGGTGAAAGGTTTGTATAAACTATGTGTCTCTAATTTGATATATGGGTTTATGTGTTTTTTTTAATCTGAAATTATGTTTTAAAATCCCAAAACCCTTATATTAGGTCTCTGAAAAACCTTTTCAACCCCAAACTTATTTCTTCGTCCCTAAGAGCTCGTAGTATCATTTTTTTCTCTTTACACCCACCCAGAAAAAGATTTAAGCTAATAAAATGACATGTTTTCTTCTCCCATTTAGTTTCATCTTCATGTTCACTTTTTCCCTCTCTCACTCTCTTTTTCTCCATAGGGTTTTGTGGATCTCCATGTTATTGGCAGATCTAATAACCCTTTTTCGAGATCTTAACCATTGTTTTGATTCCCAGTTTTCATAGTCGTTGTTCTTAAGTAGAGATTCCTTATTAGGTTTTCGAGTTTTGTGATACCTTAATCTCCAGGTATGTGCTTCAATTTTGATTGGCCAATTTAATTAACCCTAAATTGCTTTATTTGATTAAATTTATTTCTATTGGATTTTTTTGATTTTATTCGGATAAAATTAAAATTTTAGCAACCTAATTCAATTGAATTGGGGGATTTGGGTTTGAAATTATGTTTTTTACTTAAAATTGGGAAAAATTCCAATTCCATTAAATTAGTGATTTATTATGAATTTGATGGAATTTTTTGAAATTTTTATTGTTGAATTTAAATTGTGAATGTCAATTGTGATATTTAATTATGAATTTATTTTGAAATATTTTCTGTGAAAAAAGGATTAAAATGGATTAGATAGAAACCTTTGGGTTTTATATTGTAAAATGACTAATTCTAATTAAACACTTGTGAATATGTTTTGTAAATAAAAATTGAAAAATTTCAAATAGATAATGAGATGAATTTTATTTTAACTGTGTTACAAATGAATTACACATCATTAATTGTATTAGAGAACATTAAATCCTAGGTAATTAGTGAGTTATTCAGGACAACACTCTATTATTTTACAACATCACCAGTGTTAAAGGTGGCATGTTTATACACATATTTTCATGTCTTCTTGAGTGTCTGGAGTCTAATAGCTTGTGACTATTTTAACTTTTTCACATGAACATGTGGCTATATTTTTTTTATTTTAAATGAATATATGTCATTTTTGTAAACTTTTTACATGCCTATTGAATTTATATAAAATGTTTTTTAAAAATGATTATTTAGAAAAAATTAATGTATTTCCAAGGTTTAAAATGTAAAGAATGATTGGTTTAATTATGATTTTGAAATGACAAACCTATTTGTTTAAAATTTAAATATCGTTATTTGGTTAAATAAATATTGGAATATTTTATGGAATCCTTGGTGAGACCTTACTGATATTTTATCTCACACCCTACAAATGACTTTAGTTGTCTTTAGATTGTCTCTATACATGTTTGATTAGGCATAAATCCACACTAGGAGGTGGTTCTAATTTTTGATATGTGGACTTGGAGAGCTGTTTCCATTGGGACTTGGGTTATCTATCCTATTTTAGTTGTAATTTGTTGTAGTATAGTGGGATGTTTTTACCTATTAGGTAAAATTCTCCATATGGAGTTTTCTTCTATGCATACTAACTTATTTATCTAACTTATGCATTTATTGTGGAAAAGTAATTCCCACTTTCATTTTTTATGACATCAGGTTCTAGTCACAAATCAGTGCGGATCAAGAATGCCCATCTGGACATGTCAGGGACAGCTCATTTATTGGGTTACCAGTGTACTCGGGATAGTACGTGACAAGAAGGAAATAATGTTTTGTTGAAGACGGGGTTACTATAGGATCTTGAAAAATAATCAATTGTTAATACACTATTTTTTGACTCATAATTAATTATTCATTTGTTCATAAATATATTCCTTCACTCTAAAACAATGAATAATCATCTAAAGTACCACTTAATTAGTATTATATTGAAAGAATAAGGGTTAGATCTATGTGATATTTAAGAGACATAGAACCCATTCAACATGTTGACACATTTAATGACTCATGAAATGTTGTGGTGATGCTTTTCCTTAGTATGTTTAGGTTGACTAAAAGGAAATAATTGTGGGGAACCATGTAGTTGATTTATGAAATTTTAAAGGAATAATTATATATGGGTGGTGCTGGTAGATATAATTGAAAAACAAAAATGAATGCCAATTTTGATATTGTTTAGGGATGAGGTTCATTTTTTAGAATGATGGAATGTTATTTCATCAAAATGAGAAAATACAATGAAATTATTTCTAAAAATACTCATAGAGATGGAGATGCGGTGGAAGAGGGATAGTTCATCAGAAGTAGAAGGCTGACATTTAAGAGCTAGTCCATGAGATGATCATCCACCAGAAGATGTTTTGATTTATTTACCAGTGATATCTTTAAAAGGGGATCAATCAACAGTCTGAGCATGTTTTGTTGGATATATTATTTGACTATATGAAGGGATCCTTTTTGTATCTCATAGGAAAGAGAATTTAGCATATATTGATCAGTTTGTGATGATGATTATAAGAAATGGAAGGACATCGTTTTAAAGGTAGTGGGGGTCAATTGTGATCAATGATGACTACAATAAGTTAAAATGAGTGAATAGTGACCTTTTGATCATTATAATAATTCCTTTCTATTATTTTAAATATAAGTGAAGAAGAACATTACTGTGGATTAGGTTTTATGTATAAACAACATAATCTCCTTATGTTATTCATTCTCATTCATTTTTTCTTCTGATCATTTTTTCTAATAGTCTCTTTTTTGTTCTTCTGGAGGGTTGATGTTTTGGAGTTGTGACACTTGTGAACATTCTTATCTATTTTGGGCACCATATGTGGGGTTAAATTTTGATCTATTATTGTTTATTAATAAGTTTCAGTTGATATGCTTCTGATGGTTTAATCAGAATATTCCCATAAACCAAACACATGTATACAAATATGTAAACTCTTAAAAACATGCAAAAAATAATTCCCACCCCCACAAACACAAACACATTCATAAATAAACACATAAATATATAAATGTACATTCACATACATGAATATAAATTCTAATCCATTCACATACATACACATACACAGACATATGTACACATATATACATATATAATTTTTAGAGTGCATTAGAAGTAGTCTAGAAAATGACCATTAATGGAAATTCATTATTTTCATGAGATGTCTCATCATAACTAGATGAATATAACCCTCAAATACTATGATAAATTATCATCACATTTAATTTAAAAATAAATTCATGTAAAAACGAATAATCTTATAATGAACCTCTTTCTTTGTTGACGAATCATGTGGCAGCATCACATCATACCATCATTGAATAAGAGGAATAAAGGGTATAATCTCTCTAGTAGCTATACAGATGTGTACCACAAAACACTAAACACCACCATATAAATATGAGGTTTATATCATAATATATTCTAATACATTCACCATTCATCAATGATCACCACAATAATCCATTCGAGATAGAAGGATTCCTTTTATTCTTTTTAGAATTTAGGGGGTGGTAGAGGAATATTGTTCTCCATTATCAAGAGTTTTATATGATAGGATATCTATAGGTATTAATATAATTGTCTCAAAAATTAATTGGACGCAAAAACCATTAAGGATAAGAATATTAGAACTGGGTTTAAATAATTCTAGGGTTAGAGAATAACAGTTTCACATACCCTTTTATCATTATCTTAATCCACTATAAAGACCTTATATAAATAATCATATTTTTTTATTTAGTTAAATGGAATGTAACCGACTCTTAAATAAATAAATATTATTTATTGAATAATAAATTAATATTTAATATATTATTTCTCATCAGACCGATAACTCATCCCATATTTCTTTGGAATTTATGAAACATTGAATAATTACTATTTATTTAAAAAAAATACCACTACATTATTCATTGACAAATAAATAAATATTATATGCAATAAAATAGTGAATAAATATTTATTAAATATCTTACTCACATTCTTTTTCCTGAATAAATTTTGATTGAATATTTTTTATCAATATGAACATAAATAATTAATTAACTGTGTTTATGAATAAAATTTATTCAACATGATAAATTATTATAAAATTTTACTGAGGCTATGGATAAACTTTGTTTGTAACCCTTTAGGAACATTTCTCAGAAGCATTAGGTGGAACCCAATAAAATAAAAAGCAATAATTAAGTAGTATGGAAAGACACCCACAATGAATGATGTTTAATTCACAATGACAAAAAAGTCATACGTATGTATATTATGTAACATAAACCCTTTATCACGCTTTCTCAAATAAGGAATTTTCAATACCGATGTCCAAAACCTTTGTTCTTAATGTATCTTTCATTGATTTTTTGAAAATGATATTTTTGGAAGAACGCCATGATAATGAACTTAATAAGGTTTCTCTACCATTAAAGGGAATGGTATATCAACATCCATTAAAGAACAGTATGGAAAAATCAATTCACGAATTACTAATTAATTTAATATGATTTGTGACACACACAATTTCACCAAGAATATATTTCATTATAATTTACAGAAATAAATAAAGGTACACAGATCCTGATATACATTAACCATAATCATAAAGTCTAAGGACCATTATACACAGATGTAGATATGCGCATAGAGTGGTATATATAAATATAAATTTCCAACATGTTGGTCAGGTTCTCATAACATCCTTCTCTTGGATATTACTATTGAATAAATTTAGGAGAAATGGTATCAATGTATTATGAACCCCTAACCCTAATATCATGTGTCATCTATATCCCCTTAGACGATGTCATCTAGACGTAGAATGCTTATTTATGAATATTTTCATAGAACTTAAAAGTTCTCATCATGGTGGGGAACTATCATGACATATTTTTGTTACAATATCCCATAGGACATTATCATATAGATTCCAAGAAAAATAATGATCATCATGTGATAATATATAAATTCATATTTAACACTATGAATTTTTAGTAATAAAATTTCCAAAGTAGTTGGTTCTAGGGAAACTTCTCTGATTGAATCCCACATACACTAGATCCAACTACAAAACTATATAACGTTTTAGTCTCACATAAAAAACCTACTTCTACTAATATATGATTAGAGATATTTATCTTACTAAGCATCCCATGGTTGTTATTCTTATTATGGCCTTATCTCTTTTAGAAAATCCCACATGAGATTATGTCACCATGAATATAACATTTTCCACTATCAACCATGTAATTTTTTATAATACCATTGTTAAAATTCATCATTATTTGATAGAATTTTACTATTTGGGTACAAGTCCTAAATCTTGGAAAAATAATTACTGAACCTGCTTCTTAAGCTAAATCATAATCTCAAATGTACTCGATGGAATGTTGATATTAAAACTAATAACAATAAAAATGTTTATACTTCTATATTACTTTATCGTTATAGTGATTTCAGAAAACAAATGATTTATAAAAGACAAACTTTTATCCCTTTAAAACTAGTATATGAATTTTTCTAAATACCATGAAATCATCTATTTTTTCATTCTTATGAATTGTTAGACTGTATTAACTATTGTCCTATATAGTTCTCCTAGTCTTATTTGAATTTTCATTTTATTTTATATTAATTAGAAATATAAAACCTAGATATATTTAATGTCATGTGAGATAGATTTATAAATTACTCTTAGGAATTTGTAGCATATTCATCACAATAATACCATGTGAAAATGGAAACAATTCAGGAAAAGTATTCCCTATTTTATTTTTCAATACCATATTATTTGTGCCCTATTGATTGGATTGAGGAACACTTATATCAAATAAAACAGATCATGTTCCCTAGAACTTGGGTATATGGAATGTAACCTGGGTTTCTTCTTAAATCAAATTTGATAAAATTATTTTTTCTTAAATAACCATAAAATCAATCATCTATTTTCTATAAAATATAAAACATATATGTATTGGAAAAATATATTTCTCACACTAACCATTAATAGACACTTTAAATCATTTATTTTCAAATGAATATAATATTATTATTATACTTGTTTCAATATTTAAATTGATCCTTGAGACATAAAATCCATATTTTATTTTTATGATGTATCCACCCTTTACATCAATGTCACATTGACAAGTTTAATAATGTTACCACCAAAGGAGTTGGCTTTGACATCCGATAAATAATATAATAATCATAGTAGCTATAAAATGTTTAATTTAAATGGATTTAAATATGATGGTTTAGTAAAACTATTCAAGCCTTATCATTATCTAACTTATACCATCCATGTATTGATTCTGTTGAATACCGACTAATTATATTTCATCAATCACCAAAGTAAAGATTAAATCAAATTATATGGATTCTATATCTGAATTAATTTGATCTTTTCAAAAATATATAATTTTAACTCACTTATTCATATAGAATTTCTTATTATTATTAAATTATATATCACCTACCATGGTGAATATAAACCCTCTTCTATAATTTAAACCTTCCACCATAGTGTGTGTATCTTAAATATTTCTTCCCACATTTACTTTTGGAATTTTACGTTATTATTCCAACTTATGCTGGTAGAGATGAATTAAACTGAATTATTTATCACTCTAATTATATTAAAATAGTTTTACATACCTCATATAAATATATCTTTTATGATTAATATATTTTCTATCATGGGGATGTTAATATATTTATTATAAATGGATTCACTAAATGAGATTCACAGTGTGTTTTTTCTTGATGTACATTTAAATCATTCACCATATCTATAAATGGATTCCAACAGAATCCTTAGTATATGAAATAATTGATTTTATTTGTATCATGAATTCGTTGATATCCATTAGGAAATATGGTTAACATATAGTTTGTAGTTACAATATTATTTTCAAAACAGGTCTGGAAATGAATCGTGGAAGACTATAACACATATATAAGACTCTTTATCGATGTACCTTATCTCTATAATGCAAATAAGGCTCTGTGAGTTTAGGAAACCCTAACTCTATATCAAATTTCAAATGGATACTTGGTTATGATATAATCCAACATTCTATCATATAAGATCATATGTAATTTACCAAGTGTATTCATTATATTACTGGGAATTCTTAATATTTATTAATGTAATATCATGGAGTGTATGAATTTACATCTAGATTTACCTTGGAATTATTCATTCCAACATATTTTTACCAACTCTATAAGTACTGTGAGTTACATTTATATATTATGGTTTATTATTTTAAAACATAATTATAACGTATAAATAAGAGTTTGATCTCTAATGTTTCTAAACTGCATACCGAGTATATACATCAAAACTTATTGTTTTACTTGTTAATGAATTTTCTTTCCAAAAATGGTTATGAGTCTTATAAAATTATATTCTTCAACTATTTCCAAAGTAGGATATGTAAGATTCATGTTTATCTGAATTATTTAGTATATATTATCATAAAATAATTCATTTCAAAAATAGTTCTCATTTTGTTCTAAATAACATTAATAAATATGTTTCACTAAAACTTAAGACAAAAAATAGTTCAACTATAAAATATCCATTCAGTTTTCTAAATTCGTGTCTTTATAATTGTTGAAATTGTGAACCACACTTTATCAACCACTAATAGAATTCACCTAACTTATAAAGTTATATTTTTTTAACTACTAACATATGATTCACCCTTTGTCAATCCTTAGGAAAATAAACCTTAATTATTATAATGTTTTAGTATGTTTCTTATTGATGACATAATAATACCCTTTATTATCTATTAGGAGAACATGGATTACTTATTTTGTTTTTTATTAAATTAAAAATATATTAAATAACAAATAATTGAAATAGATACATTATATACTCCGATGAATATATATTTCAAATTGATGTTATTGATTTATATGTCATTAATTCATAACATTTTCTTTTCAAATGATTATTCAATCCACATGAAATGAAAATAGCCTTAGGTTCACTTCAATTTCTCAAAATATTTAGTTTCATAATAATATTTTTTAAAGGAACCATTTAAAATAAAATATTCCTAGGATTTCTAACTTTTCTATTCATGTTATCCATTTTAAGAGTTCAACAATTGATTTGCCACTAACCCTTATCTACCAAGTTATGCTTAGTAAAAATATTTTAAATACCATTATCCATATTATTCTTATCATAACTATTGACTAATTAGGATAGTATAGAAGGAAATGATGATAATATGAGATTAATGGATAATTTATTATGTATATTAAAGCATAAACTCTGCTAATAGATCAATGTATTTTATTATATTGATGGAAATATCAATTTCTAAGTACCTTTTTCTATTTTACACAATATTATTGTAGTGATAGTCACATTTATCTAAAGTCACTCTCTATCCCCCAATAAGATATAGAATATTATATTACACAGTATAGGCATATATGTCCATGTGTTTAATAATCAGTTCTCTAGACATAACCGATATCTTTGTGCAATGGATAGTTAGATAACCCCCATATAACTCATGTAGGAATTCTTATCACCTTTTCACTCTCTATAATATATATGAACAAGTCATGGGAATCCCATCACATAGTTTAAATTTTCTTATAGTGGTTAAATGTGTGAAAAAACTACACTACCGTTGTAATTATGTATTGATGAGTACATGGTCGATATCCTGAATGATCATAGTATTATAAAAATTTCACTTATAATACTCAAAATAAATTAAAAATAATATTTCTATTTTTTTATATTGATTACCAAAAGATATAACTTGATAAATTTTACATATTAATCGACCATTTTTATTATCAAAACTTAATAACGATCATAATTTGTTTTTGAATATGTTTTCTTATTAATATTCTAGTGGTAAGGTTCCATATATCCCTTCTCAAAACCCATGTGATAGATTAGTAAAATTATAAGAAGGTATTTAGGAAGGAAGGTATTTTACCAATTCATTAGAATTAAGCTCATTAATCCATTATGTGGAATACCCATTCCTAAAATCATAAACATTTGTTTCATTAACATATGCCACTGAATTTTCAGTATAAAAAAAAATTCCAGTATAATCACTATAAATTAAATTAATTCTACCAAATATTTCTTTAAAACACCACCATTAAATGGAACTATACAGACATGGTCCATGAAAACACTATGATCCAGTCATTACATTCTAAATCAAGTGATAGAAGAATAAAATGACTTAACATATTGATTGATTTGTTTTTAATGTATATGAATAAATTACAAATTTTATATTATTATAGGTGTATTGATATTACGTGAATTTTAGTTAATTTATTAACCATAAAATGAAAAAATTTAAATATAATCTAATTTTATTTCAATTCCATATTGTATTTTTGTTAATTCATTTATTCGGTGATCATATTAAGGATCCATTTAAAATTAACCATGCAACCGACATAACTAAAATAATAAATTCAGCATGGTCATGAGATTTTCTAAGGGGTTTGTGGTCTTGAAGATAATAAAACCAACTCTTAGCCCTAGCGATATAACTCTCGGAACCACTCATAGTTTATGTTTTTGTAATATACTTGTGAACTTGTATACCTCCTAGGTTGGTTTCACCTTGGCAACATAATTGGCCATCCACCTCTTGAAAGGGATCTCCATCCTTTAGATATGTTTATATTTACACACATGTGAGGGGAACCAGTGGAGTGGTTCAGGGTTTATATAAATGAAATATTAGATGCATGGGGCTGACATAAAATAGAAGAGGGGATGACATGTAGGTTATCATTTTAATTGAATAATAATACATTAAAAGAAACCAATTATATATAGAGGTCAACGTAATATCCTAATCATCCATTCATTCAACAAGAACAAATTTGATAATCTATATTTATTTTTAGTCATTCATAATTAAGATAAAACATGTAAAAATTTAGTTATCACTTTATTAATTAATTCATTCAATTATCTTATTTTCCTTTCATATAATCCATTATATTTCCATCCATTATAATTTTCAACAAATTAAATAAATTATTTTTTAATAAAAACTACTAAGTAAATAACATTTACAATGAAGAAACATGTTATGTACCCATTCCAAATACCCAACATATATTGTGGCATTATACTATCTACTCATGTGGCATATAACATGAATGTTTTTATGTAATTAAAAAGTATTTGTTTTCAATAAATTACACATGGACACATTTTAATATATATAGTGTGTCATGAATTTAATGTGTATAAAGTAGTAGGGGTAATGAAACTATACAAGGTATATAGTTTTAAATATTATTTATAAATTAATTAATGATTATATATATTTATAACATATTATGTAATGTGTTATCATGACCCGACCTCCTTGATCTATAAACCAATTTATCTAAACCCGAATATCTCTTATAATACATTGGTTTCCATTATAGAACACCATAGGATATTACCCACTAGGGTCTCTTATCAGATAAATTATTGACTCCCATGGCCAACACATATTCATTTAGTGAGTTTATTTCACACTTATACACACCCTGGAAAACATCCCAGGAGGTCACCCATCCTGACACTACCCCATACCAAACTTGTTTCGGTGTGAAGTTTTAATAAGGTAGACTCTTGAAAAGAATAGCGAACCGTTTTTACATGGGTTGTAAATTTTTTTCTTTTAAGAGTTACATTTTGAAGGGTGTTACACTCACCCCATATAAATAACAAAACGCATGTTGTGGACCCTCTATCTCAAACCATGGAAATTCCACTACACTTGTGATTGAGTAAGTCTCTGATACCATGTTTCATGACCCGACCTCCTCGATCAACGAACCTGGTCATCTGACCCCATAAATCTATTTTAATTATATGGTTTCATTCCCAAAATACCACATGATAAAACCTTCTTGTTCAATTATCATTCTAATGACAATACCCATAATCCAACACATTTTATTTTTGTTTTATTTTTCCTAACACACACACCCCCTAGGAAATTTCCCAAGAGGTCACCAATCATGACTCTACCAAAGACCAAGATCTCTTAACAATGTAGTTCTAAAAAGGTTGGATCCTGAAAAGAAAGGTTCACCTTATTTTCATAGGTAGTAACATTTAATAATTTTAGTTTTGTTTTTCATTGTTTTTTTAAATTTAATTTCAATAATTGACACACGAACAAATTTTTTATTAGTTTAAAATGAAATAATTAATTAATTTTACATTCTATGTAAATATGTAGGATATAAAAAATATAAATATAAATTCAATTAATGTATTAACTTCTACCCGTATCCATAAAAAAGGCCCATAGAAATGGAAAGTATACTAGTTGTGAACATCTTTGGGGTACATATTATGTACACTGGCTACATGTAATGTGACCTCTGATTTACATGGCTATTAGTTTCTTCATTGTGTAATAAATATATGATGTGTCTTTGAACATATATTATATACTGTGAAAATTCATAAACTACACGATGAGTAAGAAGTTAACATGGTGTGCAATCTAACAAACTGTGTTCTACCCTGCCATAGTGCATACATAATGTTTTAATCACTTCATATATATTTCAATTCATGATACACTAAATTAAATTTTTGGTTGGTCCTAGTGCACTGAACATTGGTATACAACGTGTACCATCAAGCTACACATCGGGTAGTCCCATTCTATCAACTCATAATTATAAATACCTCTATACAGGTTCTTTGGGTATTCATCATATTTTTTAACATATTATTGGTCATATGAGAGAGAAAATAAAGGAGAAGAAGAAATATCAATGTTCATACTTTTAAGATGATGAAAACATAAGTGAAAACTAACATCAAATATGTATAACAATAAAAAATTAGTAAATAATTATAAATTATTATGTGACTGCTCTGATACCCGTTGTATATTTTAGGTCAAATTGAAAGTGGTAAGGCTCTTTCACAATAATGAAAATTCATTAACTTATTTAAATTTCTCTTATGAACTAGACAAATAGAATCCTAAAAATCTATTATATGGGATCATAACATAAAATTTTTAATTAATTAATGTACATAAATAATTACCTTGGGTTGAAATTATTTATTCACAGATGAATTAGATATTAGAATCACGCCACACATTAATTTTTCTAGAGGACTAGAGGGTATAATACCTCTAGAGGTGATCAATACATGCACCAAAAAACCTCCAAACATCGCCATAGAAATCACCTAGTTCTAGAATTGATGAATCTAATGCCTGGGTTGTTTGTCGATGATTAAAACAATAATTCATTTGAGATATATAGACTTTTTTATTATGTCTATAATCTAGAGGGTGGTAGAGGGGGATTTCTCACTTTTCTCAAATGCATTCTTATAAAGTATCTCTCTTGGGCCTAATATAATTATCTCCATAAATTATTATGCATAACAATGATTATGGTTGAAAATAATATAATCATGTTTAAATAGATTTGGGGTTGGATAAGAAAAACTAAACATTGTCTGATATCATTTTTTTAAACCATGGTGAACCCAATGTATAAATTATAATTTGATTATAATTATTATTTACATGACATGTGCTAGACTCATGGATAAATAAATATTACTTCATGAATAAATAAATTGAAATTTATTAAAACTATATTAAATATATTTTTTCTCACTTAACAAATATCTTGGATCATCATTACTCGATATTTATTGAACTTTGAATCATGAATAATTATATAAATAAATATCACCATATTATTCACCAGTAAATAAATAAATATACTATTCACTAAAATATTGAATAAATATTTATCAAATATCTATCTCACATTTATTCTATCGAATAACTAGTGATTTAATATGTGTCATCAATATAAATATTAATAATTATTATAACATGTATAGGAATAATATTTAGTCAACATGTTAAATACTTACATAATTTAACTAAGGTTCTTGATACACATAGTGTGTGTCCCATTATTCCCATTTCTTTATGGCATTAGGAAGAACCACCAAAAGCCATTAATTAGCATCTTGAAAAACACCAAGGAACTAATAGAAAAATAAGTTAATGTCTCAAAGTCATACAACCTTATATAAATGCACAATTTGACATATAATCTCATTATCTTGATATCTCTAACCATGTAGGATTCATACTGACATCATCAAACCTATATGCCTGATGTATCCTTCCATAACATTATCAAAATGAACTATCTTATACAATTCCATGGTAATATAATTAATAAGATAGTTCAATTCGCATCAATGGACATGATAAATCCACCACAACTAAATAATAGAAGGGACAAAACCTTTGTCACATTATTCAATAATTCCATATTAGTCGGGATGAACCAAACTTCATCACAATCATATGTCATCATGATTTACAGTAATATACCAAAACACACATTTCATGATAGCAATTAATAATATTTTTATGGTATAAGGACCATTATACATGTTCACATATAGGATTATCCAATGACACATAGAAATATAGATTTCTTACAAGTGAGTTAAGTTATCTTTACCAGTTTCTCGTGGAGATTTCCAAGGATGAAACACATTAGAATTAGTCTCAATCTCTTATGATCCCCCTACCCCTAAGATCCAATATAATCTATGTAATTTCAGATAATTTCATCCAACCACATTAAATGTATTTAACAATTTTTTCATATATCTTCATGTTTATCATCATAGAAGGTTACTGTGGTGACTTGTTTTTTGCAATAAGTACTCTTAGAACATTATCACACCAATGTCATTCATAAGAATGATTATCTTGTGATAAAAATTAAATTAGTATTCAAGAATATGAATATTTTGGTAATACGTTTTTCAAATTAGTTGGTTCTAGGTCACCAACTACAGCAATACACACCCACAAACCCACACATACATAAGAATATAAACACACAATGATATATATATAAATACATATATAAATATACATAAATACACATGCATACATGTACACACATAGACACACATTTAAAAAAAGATATACATACACATACATACACATATAAATACATAAACATTTTTACACAAATATACACACACACATATATATATATATATAAACACACATGCACGCACACAAACACACACACACACATATGCATACATATACACACACGCACAAGCATAAATACATACATAGACACACATATACATTCATAAATATATAAAATATAAATAGATATATATATACATACATATTCATACATACATATATATATATGTATGTATATTTCAAATATATTAGTATATATAAAATTATTTAATATGAATATAAATTTATAAATTCAAATATTAATGATATTTAATGTATTTATATCAGTCATATCACTATATTTATCATGAACTGTAATGTAGTTGGAATTTTTGAAATAATATAATATCACAATAACTAAAAAGATGAAAAAAATAACAATAATCCATGTCTTATAAGCTTATTTATGTTCATGATTTTGTGTTTCAATAAGTAACTACATGTTATATGAAATGCAGGAATGTGTGTGAATGCAAAAAACACTATGGGAACATCACATCCTTCTGATTTAGAATAGGACATCCTTAGAATAAATGTAGTATTATAATTGAACATAAGAATAATCATGGATTCAATTAAATTCCAATAACCTAATGTGGACAATATTGGGATGTGAATTTTGCATCATGTTTCAATATAGGATGTGAAGTGGTTTCAATATATTATTATACGACACACCTTGTCTTTAATACACTTCATTTCATGATGTTATATATAAATGTAAACATAAAATAGTCCAAGAAGATCGTAAAGCCCAATTTCCTTTGGAATTAGGTTAATCACACATCAAATTGAGACATGTGTACAAAAAAATATTTTAAACTCTCTTAACAGGCTTCTAATATTACATCGCTTTAAAAACTGAATAGGATAAGCATTAGAGATACCTAAAAAAGGGAAGAGTTATAAAGCATAGTAAGGGAATAAGAAAATAATAACATTGTTAATGTATTACATTTTAGTCAATATGTATTTCAATGGGAATGAAGGGGGTTATAATCATAATCCTAAATAACGAGTCATGATACAACGGGATAACATAAAGTCAACATAGAGATGTGGAAACAATATTAAAAATGACATCATAAACATAGGTCAAGGATAATCACCAATAAATAAAAAATGGAGGTAAATGTACCATAAATGAGTAGTTTTACTCCATCATCACATAGATGATGTATCATGAGACGAAAACATCAACCAATGTATTAGAGTTCTATATAATTCCAAGAACACTCTTCTCTTTCATATCCAGAATATGCGTAAGTGTTCTACAGTGATCATTCAGCATAAGATCATATTTCATAATATTTAAATCCACTATTATGTATTTTACAATAAAAACATTGATTTACTAAATAAAATAGATATAGTTATGTCTAGATAAAAACTTTTGAGTGCAAATTATGATGGTATTCACAACACAATGTTTTGGAATAGAATAATCATAAGATAATTTCGACGACATAATAGGGTTACATAATGAATTATTAGAGGCCTTGATGAGAGTGAAAGGGATTTATCATCACTTATAAATCATAAGTGAAGTAATATATAAATTTAATAATATAATTCAATTGGAAAAATTGTTAAATAAAATTCCTAAAAAAATTGTGTTGGAATAAAATTTTGGCCTGGAAAACTCATAAGATAATTTTGGTAGAACAACGAGGCTACATAACAAATAATGGGAAGGATTAAAGAAATTTAATGGGGTATATAATAAATTTTAAATAATAAGGAATTAAATGGGTTGTGTAAAATCAAAAACAATAATGATTAATTGGAAGTAAAAATAAATTACATAAACTAGGTTCCTGAATAAAGATGAGAAGTAGAGGGCACCTTACCTTGAAATAGTAATTGAAAAATCATAGGAGGATCTTATTGGGAAATTGCAGTTACTTTGGGAAGGATATACACAATAATGGGTAGATTAATTTCATTATAAAAGGTTTATAGTGAATATAATCGGGGTATTGGGTGGGTTTTTATAGGAAAATAGAGGGGTGTTCTTTATTATTTTCACAATTAAGTTTTGGAATTTATATATTAGTGTAATCAAACCCACACTAAATCCCATTATTCTTTACTGTGGTTTCTGAAAACTATGATTTTTTAAAAAATATTTTATAATTCATGTTGGGCAAAAATCCCTCAAGGTAACATTGTAGTATTTTTGGGTTGATTGTGTTTGTTGACAAATCAGGTTTCCATGGAGAATTGTCGAGTTCCCAAGAAGTTGTTGACATTCCATGTTGACAAAGAATGATGACAAAGGAAAAGGACGATCTGGAGGCGGTACAAAAGAGCAGTACAAGGTGGCGTCGTTTCCCAGTGTTTGCCAAATTTTTGGGGTCCAAAATTTGGAGTTTGGTGAGCATCACGAAGAGAGGATTTCCATGAAGAGCGTAATTTAATATGGAAAATGCATGAATTTCGCGAAGCTAGGATGCATGGTTTGGAAATCGCGAAGACCAGAAGAATGGAGGCGGTGATGCTTCGTGATTACATCAAGCTTCGCGAACGGCAGAGGCTGAAGTGCATCGCGGCGGAGAAGGGCTTTGCGAGAGAGCTTTGCGGCGAAGGCGCGAAGGAAGGTTGAGCTTCGCGAGGGAGCTTCGCGGAGTAGGCTCGAGTCACGAAGGTAAGTTGACGGTGATTCATCGCGACTACGTCAAGCTCCGCGAATGGATGATTGTCGTGGAGCTTCGCGATTTGGACAGAATTCTGGCAGAAACTTTGGAGCTTCGCGATTTGAGATGACGTGGCGTTGACTTCGCGTGGAAAGTTCGAGGGTCGGTGGAATCACCTATAAATAGAGGCCGACCCCTTCGGGCGAAGTAGAAAGAATTTTTAGAGAAAATACTTTGCTCTCGATTTGCGAAGGTGGTTCGCGGAGCCAGTGTGCTTCGCGAAAGAGGTGCTTCGCGGCGGCTATTGTAGCTCAGCGAAACTTGCAAGCTCTGCGTTGGCTTACTTAGCTTCGCGAGGGTCGTTGCTTTGCGACGGCTTGAGCATCGCGAGAGTGCTTCGCGAAGGAGCTTCGCGAGTGAGCTTCGCGAAAAGGCAGGAGCTTCGCGAAGGCTTGTTTGAGCTTCACGAAATTGGGAGCCTCGCATTGTAGGGTGCTTTGCGAAGGTCTTTCCAAAGGTATTTTGCCCAGTGGATAGTGGAAAATGGGTATTCATCTACGGGTGAAAGTTGAACTTCAACAGAGCATCTACATACAGAGAAAAATGCATTCCTTAATGGAAATGAAGAGACCTACAGGTCTATAAACTGTGAGTGAATCCCTTCTGGAGCAGTGAGCTTAGGAAGAGGAAGAAGGTGATCCTCTCCACCGGAAGTGAGCCAGAGAGAGAGAAACAGGGAGTGACCCTTGGGAAAGCAGTGAGCTGACCCTAAAACTTGTATAGGCAGTGAGCCTGGGCATAGAAGTGATCTAGCCCGAACATTGTAATCCACAGCTAGTGAAGTCTAGTGGAATTTGGTACGAACCGGCAACTTGTCGGCGTAAGCTCTTTGGACGTAGCCCTTAGCGGTGAACCAAGTAAAAATCTCTGTGTGTCTGCCTGCTTACTTTCCTTCATTGCATTCAAAGCATCATCATCAGGTAAAGGAGACAAGTGATCACAGTAACCACACAAGTGCAAACAAAGTGACCCTTGTAACAAAGAGGTCAAGATCCAGTGGGGCAGGAAGAACTTTGAAAAAGAATATCCATACCCTGATTCACCCCCCCCCCCTATCAGGGTATATAGGCCCCTATTGGCCCTAACAATTCCATTAACCATGCTCCTTAAAATAATAACCTTGGTGATGTTTATGTAAATCATGTTAATAAATAAAAGATTTTAAAACCTTAAAATATATTATAGGTTTTAGAGGATTCATATAGGGTTTGTTAAATAAAAAAATAATATCAAACCACATTATTTTATAAGATAAATATTTATTTGGTAGTGTGTACCTTTTTATCACATATTACTACATTTTGGGGTAATTATAATGTCATAATACATACCGTATATTTGAATTATATTTAATTTTTACACTGAAATTCGGTTGTCTTAGAAAATTTATAAAAAATAACCATTGGATAATTTAAAAATGATAATCCCAAAAATAATATTAATTTTATAAAAATAACTCTAAATATGAGAAATTAAAATTTTAAATTAAAAACCCTTTTAATGAAAAATACTAGTTTTTTGACATTGTCAGTTTTCTGACCCTTATAAAAAAATATTTTCACTTCATAAAATTATATTATAAATTATATTAAATATATAATATCAGATACCAATAATTAATTAAAGCATCAATTATTTAAAAAAATCATGAATTCATCAAAAGTAATTTCTTAATCTAAATTTCAAACTAGCCAAAAAAGATAATTTGTGTTTTGTCGTATTAAAATATAATTATAATTGAGATCATTTATTTAATAATTTATAAATCAAAAATGATAAAGAATAAATATAATCCTTATTTTATTGAAATGAAAATATTTTTATTTATGCTATTATGGTTGAGATACATTTCCTTTTATTATATTATTGAACGCTCTAAGGGTAAGGTATGGAACGATGAGATTCTCTACATGTGGTTCTGTGAATATGGATTAGGACATGATATTGATGAGCATTAATTTCTATAATAAATGGGTTTTCATGAGATTTAGTTATTGGATATCACTTGGTATTATTAAATAGAAAATATTAGTGCTGTTATCTCCTTTAGAAGCTCCAATAAAGGAGCTTCATATGGTATGATCCAAATATTCGAGGGAATTGCGTATTTTTTCTCTATCAAACAGACTTTATCATAACCCTTTATATATACTAATAATATGACCAATATTCAACAGATATATTATTAATAGTGATGATTCATACCGGTATTTTTAATCTAATAGATATAACATATAATTGTACAATATAACCAAATTAATTTAGGTTTTACTATTACCACATTACATAATATAGAAATTAATTAAATAAAAAATTAATGTAATTTATAAAAGTTTAGGTAATTTAAATATTCCCCCTTAAAAAATATCACACTTGAAATTTTCATTTCATACATTAAATAGTTAAGGGTAGTTGTGTTTCATTTACACTTCTGGTTCCAAAGCCTCTTCCTCAAACTTTTTGTTCTTCCAAAACACTTTGACCCGAGGAGTTTTCTTATTTAGTATAACATTGTCTGTATAATCTTAGATGTTCACAATTTTATACTTGTTTGGAATATCATTTTACAATGTTACCACTTATGTATTTAGAACATCTGAGAGGTTTGGTATGTACTTTCTCAAGAGAGATACATGGAACACATTCTGTACTTGGGATGAAACTATCACAAAAATTTTTTATCCAGTGCTAGGGATTTAACAGTGCTAGCTAAAAGCATCGTTTAAGACCCCCTATGTCAGGTATAGAAAAATCATTGTTAAAAGGGGTATTTAACGGTTCTTTTTTAGCATTGTTAAACAGGGTCTTCAACAATGCTAAAAAATTCTTTTGAAGGGGGCCTTTATTAGCTCTAGTAAAAAACAACTGAAGAATCCTCCCACGTTATAAGTGCCAGTAAAAAATCAGTAATAAATGGGGAACCATTATAAATTCTAGTAAAAAATCATTGATTGAGGGGGGTCCAATATCGGGGATAGTAAAAAAATCCCTAATAAAGGGGGTGTCTTTATAAAAACTTTTTTAGAAGAGCTAATAATAACACTTCATTTTTAAGAACTTTTTTACTAGTGCTGATAAAAGGTGTATTTTAAAAAAAATAAATTCCATTTAAAAAATATTCATAAATAAATATATATTTACATTTATATAAATATATTATATATTTCTTAAATAATTTTTTGTTAGGGGTAAAATTTCCATTACACTTAATATATAAGATATTTACTGAAAATGGATTATAATATAATTAAAAAAATAATTTTAATTAACAATTTACTATTTTTTATAAATTAATAGTCATTTAATAACAATTTGAAGAAAAAAAATTAAAAAATTAATAAAATATCTATAATAAGTTAAAAACATAACTCAATATTCAAAGGACCATAACTTTTGATCAGGGTTTTCATTTTGGCTATACCATATATCTAATAGAAACATGTGATGGGGTCTATTCCGTAATTTTTGGTGAACCAAAGTCACATTTTTTGAGGCCTAAAAGGGCATAGAATTCCTCCAAAAATTATTTTTTATTATGGGTAGCCCAATTTTAGAACATTCTATAGAATTTAAAATTCAATTAATGGAGTCTTATTGTATTTTTCAGTTGGGACTAAATTTATAAATAGGTTATACATTCATATTGATTTTATGGTTTTGAATTTTTATAATTTTCCAAATGTATTCTTATTTATAATTAAATATATGCATATTTTATATTTTTTTCTAATAAATCACTTCTATAAACACATATACCAATATATTGATGTAGAAATGTATATTCAAAAATATAATTATAAATAATTATAATTCATTTTATTTAAAGTAATTAAACTATCCATTTTAATTAACTTATAAAAATGAATTAATATGTATATATATACCTATACAATTAATGTTTATATATAGAAATGTGTGTGTCAAAAATTAAAAAAATATATATGTATATGTATATTCTAATATATGCAAATAAATACATATTCATTAAAATATTTAAAATAATATCTAACCATTTTTTATGTTATACAAATATATAAATATATATAGTGTTTATATATACATATATGTCTGTAATAATAATCAAATATATATTTATATTATATATATTAGGTGTTTGGCGGTACAATTACAATCAAACACACTTAAACCGCACACACACAGACCTAAGAGGTTGGTCATAGCACCCCTAAGGGATAAACCACCCAACCAACCACTTATATTACATTATATTTTAATTCCCTGAAGGACCATTATTCATGAAGCCCTTTATATGGAATTTAAGCCTAAAAGTTTTTCCCAAGACCCATTTGGTGAATAGTACTTCTACAGTAGCCAGGCTGCTAAAATTCCTTCTATAGTACTCTTTACAATACCTTCCACTACTATAGTGTCGTCCGCAACACATAGAGTAATGTAACATCCCAAGTAAGTAATTAATAATAGATATTTTTATCTACATCTATTAATGAATTAGATGGTGTTTTAGAGGCTTAAAATGAAAATAAATCCAATCTTAAGCGTGGAATACACTAATATTTTTTTAAAGGATTGTTTTACTGCCTTTTGATAGAAAACAATTTTTAAATCTATCTTTTGACAATTTTATAAGCTATGTTTGTCAAAAATAAACTTATTCTTTATGATTGGGACATAAAAATTTACTTTTTGTGAATTTTTGGTATTTTTCTGACAATGTTCATTTTTTTATGAATAGTGAAAAATACTGTATTTTACATCAAAACTACATTTTAATCTACTTTATTTATATGATTATATTATCATTTGAATTGGTTTTGAAGTTAAATTAGAATATATTTTTACCATTTAATCCAATGGTTGTCATTAGGATTAATTTCACTTTGTAATTAGGCATAAACTAATGCCAGACTTTTCTTAGATATTGTTTCAAAAAAACCCGCTTTTTGTTTTGACAACAGGGATTATTTTTAAATAAATTATTGCAATTTCTGTGTTTGGAATTTGGTAAAATGGATTAAATATTTTGAATTGGAAGGTCCAAATTATGTATTCAAGACTCTTTTGTTTTTTGTCATTATGAATAGTAAAGACAGTAATTATCTTTAATTATCTTGATTAATGAGTAATCAGGTAGTTAAGGATAATAAAATGATATCATAATAATAAAAAAAGACCACAACATGTGTTCTAAGGCTACTGGTTGTCTCATGGCCGACCATGGGATGCCTTGTGCCAAACATGGGGGCCCCATGGAATCACCTTTGTGAGAAAGTGACTTTTTATCTTTTTATTTTTAAAGAATGTTAAATGTGACAAAGAATGTATCACCTAAGTAAAATATTTTAAATTTTGTCTACATAAATGATCTTTAGGACTATAAATATTCATTAGAAATATAAAAAGATTTCCGAAATCATGATAATTTTTTTATAATATTTAAACATTAAATTTAGTAAATTATTTATGATATCATGATGATGCAGTGATTACCTCATTAATAAAGGATTTAAATAAAATGAAATTATAATGTAAAATCTATGATCTACACACGTCCAAAACCTATGTATGGGTGTATTTCTAACCCTTATAACCTTACCCTTGAATTATATCAATGTGGGACCTTTTGAATCCAAAAATCATTTTCAAATAATGTAACATTTCTTTACTTTCCAAGAGTGCCCCTCCTCTCCTCTTATAAAAGGCCCCCACCTGTACCTCCTTACCCACACTCCCAAAGCCTTTGGCTCAGCCAACCCCTGCCCATTTTGTCTCTCCATATCCCTCTCTTACTCCTTGAAGCCTCACTTTGGGCAGAAGTCTTCCCAAGGAAACCTTTGAGCTCAAACCAAAGGGAGTTACCCGATTTTAAGGTAATGTCTTCACTTGAGTCCTTTTGTTTTATTTTGCTTCTCCAACCCCCTAAAATATTTTTATTCATTTATTTTGTAACAACTCCAGTATCTTCAATATACTAGGATGTTTTTATAATAAGTATTATAGCTACACTTACACACACCTACATCTAAGGGTTAAAGGACATACTGTTTCCGTGGATGGTGAATTTACGCCTCCTGAAACGATGATTGTTCAGAATTCTTTTAACACCATCAAAGGTGGCCATTAATATGTCACTACATTTATATATGATATATAATATGTTTATGTTTTCCTTAAGCTTCTGTATTTTTTATTTTGGGCATACCTTTACGGTTTCCATTATGGGTAAACGCAATATCTTCATTTAAGGAAGTGCGGACTACCGCCCCCTCAAAGTGATTTGATTCGTTAAATACCATATGTGGGACGTATAAAGGATGGAACTGTGTTATTATATATGATATTATACTGGAATTATAATATACCTTTATATCATTATGATTCCATTCTATAAAATACGAAATAGAAATGAAAGTAGCGTTCATGCGTACGCACGGCTTACCATCTCCATGAACGGCGCATTTCATTTCTTACCTCTAAATGATTATGTAATATTATAAATGAATGTATATACTTGATATATATGATATATACATCATGATTATAATTCTGGATATAATGGATACATGAAAAACTTGTAATTATAAAGGGTTTATTTTTGACTCAAGTACCAATGATCGTTAAAACGACCGTTATTAACTTAAATAATTAAATAGTGTTCATGACATGGAAATTAGTGATATAAAAGGAATAATGAACTTGAAAAAGGTTCTTAAGAAAGTAGAAATTAACTCAAGTTTATTATTCAGGACATTAATGAACGATCGAGTCATGTCGGACCCCAGGTATGGGACTTCGTCTCAATCTCCTTTCATTGAGGCATATTTTGTTTTATACACAAAATTCTTTTATACGGTGTATAAACCCCTTTGACTTTTACATTTATCCAAAAGGAATTGTTTTTATACGTAGCGTTTTACTAAATGACAAAAAGTAATTTTTTTGTCGTACGTATGCGGCGACAACGACTTCTCCGCCGTCGTGACTGTTATTTGTGTTTCGTCTTCCTCTACTGGCCATACCTTTTTTTAAAAGAATAATAAATACCATTTTTTAATTTTCATTTATTTTGGTATTGAAAATGGTTTTCAAAATGTTTTTATATCAATGTGTTGTATTGATATCTTGTGATTGAAAGGTGGAAATGTTATGTTTCCTTTATTCATGTTTTATGTGATATGATTATTTTGAGGTTCTTTGGAATTATTATGAAGACGGGTGGTTCCGTGATAAACTAAGGGCGGGTGAGACCAATATAGCTCTCCAACGCATTGGGTAACACAAAGGAGTGAAACTTTACGGTTTCTACGAAGATATTTAGGGAATATTCTGTGATGGGTATTCCAAACGTAACAAAGAGGGTTACCTCCTACGTAAGAATGTTATGAATGCCTCAAGTTACCTTTATGTCTTATGATTTCTATGATTTATTCATGATTTGATGAGGTATATTAAAGTGCTTATGTTTTATGGGTAAAGTATGATTTCATTCTTATGTATATATGTACCCATGTTTCCATTCCATATTTTTATATCCCTTACAGAGCTTTTTATGCTCATCCCAAGTTTTTTTGAAATGTTTTTCACAGGTCAAGGGAAAGTTACATGATATGATGATAGTGTCAAGGAAGTGTCAAGAAAGAATCCATGTTTTAATCTAAATATGTTTCCATTAATGGGAAAGAAGAATACTATCTTTATGTGACCACTTTGTTTATATGTGGAATGTAATGCAAGTTTTAGGATATAATTCTATAAAACTCTAAACTCGAAAAGATCCTCAATGAGTAATCTTATAATAACTCAAGATTAAGTGAGGTTTAAGGCTGGGGCCTTATAGTTGGTATCATAGGTTGGTTTAGATAACTTTAAGAGTTAGAGTTATATTAAATTATTATCCAAAAATATTTTTTGAAATGATATAGCATTTGAAGATTTCCATGTTGCTTCATCTAAGACATGTTTGTTCCGAATGGTTTTCCGCAGAGGAAACAGGGAAGCAGTGCTAGGAAGGCATGCAGAAGGAAATAACCTTCCGAATCAGCATCCTGAGATGGTCGGAATTGGAACTGAATAGTTTGTTGCAGTAATGGCGCAGTTGACTCAAGTGATAAATGGTGGTGGTATCCATGCATGTGATCAGCCAGATCAACCGCAGAGGAACATGTCAGTGGTGGAACATTTCATGAGGCAACATCCCCCATCATTCAGAGGATCATCTGACCATGTGCTAGCTGAAGGGTGGATTAAAGAACTGGAGAATATTTTCGATGTCATGGGGTGTTCAGACAATCAAAATGTTAGTCTTGCTATTTACCGTTTTGAGGGTGAAGCAGATCAGTGGTGGTCGGTGGTTAAAAATATCAGGGACGCTGATGAGATTGATGCTCTCTACTGGGATGAATTCAAAGGTATGTTTCTTGAAAATTATTTTCCTAAGTATGTTCGACTTAGGATGGAAAAACAATTCTTGGAATTGAGGCAAGAGGAAGAATCAGTGGCTACCTATGAAGAAAGGTTCACTCGATTGGCAAGGTATGCTCCAAATTTTATCCAAGACCTTGATAGTAAAATCAATCATTTTTCCTCAGGATTAAAGACAAAATATCGAAGAGCATTAGCTTCTGGTGAGTTTAAAAGTTATGAAAATCTTGTTCGATGTGCTGAGAAGGTGGAAATAGAGTTTTTCGATGATCAAGTGGTCTATAACAACTAGCATAAGAAGAGACCAAGGTGGCAGGAGAAAGGGAATAATTCTTCAAAAATGTTCTGATGGTAAGAAATCTATGTTTCTAGTTTGTGATAAATGTGGAAAAAGGCATGCTGGGGAATGTCTTCTGAATTCTGGAAAGTGCTACCGATGTGGTAAGATGGGACATAAGGCTCGTGATTGCACTGAAAAATATCAAGGTGAAGGTAAGACCAAATTTGATTTACAGTTAGTGAAATGTTTTAAGTGCAATGAGATGGGTTAGTATGAAAACGAGTGTCCGACAAAGAGCTTGAGTTATGGGAACCAGTTAGACTACAAGCAGAAAGGGGTGGTGAAATCCTTTGCAACTACTTCATAAGATGTCGGGCCATCAAATGAAGTTGTATCAGTTACTTTTTTTGTTTTTTCAGATTATTCCAGTGTGTTGTTTGATTCGGGGTCCACACATTCTTTCATCTCTGAAACCTTTTCTAGTAAAATGGGAATACCATCTCAAGAAATGACTCCTGAACATTTGGTAAAAACACATGGGGGAAATGTTGAGGCAAAAAGAATTTATAAGAATCTTCCTATATTTATCTGTGGAAAAAACCTACTTTCAAACCTTATTGTTCTACCTCTAGTAGATTTTGATGTTATCCTGGGTATAGATTGGCTCTCTATTTACCATTCTATGATTGAATGTATAGATAAATAAGTTTCTTTTCAGAAAGACTTTCAATTTGTGTACAATAATGAACTCTTACTATTGATAACTTATCAAGAGGCCAAGAAACTTGTAAAAGATGGAAATGAATGTTACCTTGCACACATTCTTGAAAACAAGGGAACTATTCAGATTAATGATGTGCCAGTGGTAAATGAGTATCCTTATATTTTTCCTGATGAGTTTCCTAGAATAATACTAGATCGGGATGTGGAGTTTACTGTTTACTTAGTTCCTGATGTTAAGCCAATTTTAAAACCCCTTTATCGAATGGCTCAAATTGAACTTTTAGAGTTGAAGGAGCAATTGCAAGATTTATTATAGAAAGGTTTTATTCGACCTAGCACATCACCATGGGGTGCTCCTGTTTTATTTGTTAAAAAGAAAGATGGTTCAATGAGACTTTTCATTGATTATGGAGCCTTGAATAACATCACTATTAAGAACAAATATCCTTTTCCTTATATCGATGATTTGTTTGATCAGCTCCAGGGAGCTCAGTATTTTTCAAATATTGACTTGAGATTGGGGTACCATCAGCTAAAGGTAAAGGAAGAATATGTTCCGAAGACCGCGTTTTGTACAAGATATGGCCATTATGAATTTGTAGTAATACCTTTTGGGATAACCAATGCACCTGCTGTATTCATGGACTTAATGAATAGAATTTTTCATGAGTTCATGGATATGTTTGTGGTGGTTTTCATTGATGATATTTTGCTGTTTTATAAAAGTAAGGAGGAGCATGAAATACATTTAAGGGTTATCTTGCAAACCTTAAAAGAAAAGAAACTGTATGGAAAATTCATCAAGTGTGAGTTTTGGTTGCAAAAAATTTCTTTCCTTGGTCACATAGTTTCTAAAGAGGGGATAACTGTTGATCCTGCAAAAACAAAAGTTGTGGAAGACTGGCCAAGACCCACAAATGTAACTGGGATTCGTATCTTCCTTGGTTTGGCAGGCTATTACTGAAGGTTTCTTAGAAATTTTTCACGGTTATCTAGTCCAATGATTAAGATAACTCGGAAGGGTGTTAAGTTTTTCTGGAAAAAAGAATGTGATGATTGTTTTCAGGAATTGAAAAGAAGATTGGTGAATGCTCCAGTTTTGGCACTATCTTCCAGGAATGGTGAGTTTGTTATCTACAGTGATGCTTCATTGAAAGGAATTGGTTGTGTCCTAATGCAGAATGATCAGGTAATTGCTTATGCTTCACGACAGTTGAAAACTCATGAGATAAATTACCCTACACATGATTTGGAATTAGTTGTTGTTTTTTTCACTTTAAAAATTTTGAGGCATCATTTGTATGGAGTAAAGTGTGAAATATATACTGATCACAAAAGATTAAAGTATATATTCACTCAGAATGAGTTAAACATGAGACAGAGGAGATGGATGGAATTAATCAAGTATTATGATTGTACAATTCATTACCATCCGGGAAAATCAAATAAAGTGGATGATGCTTTGAGTCCAAAAAGTAATTCTTCATTAGCAATGTTGAATTTGTAACGTGATACTTTGGTTAAGGATTTGATGAACTTTGTCATAGAAGTTGTTGGTGCAGGAAGTTCTTCTGATTTGTTTCAGGTATCAGTGAGATCATCTCTATCATATATAATCAAGCAAGCACAGAAGCAGGACAGTGAGTTGCAGAAAAATGTAGAGTTGGTTCATAAGGGTAAGTTTCCTTAATTAAAAATTGATAATGATTTCGTTTTGAGATTTGGGAAGAGATTATGTGTGCCTTGTGATTCACAGTTGAAGAGAGAGTTGTTATGTGAAGCTCATAGTTTTCCGTTTTCAGTTCATCCTGGCAGTACTAAGATGTACCGAGATCTGCGGGAGTATTACTGGTGGGATGGAATGAAAAGAGATATTGTGGATTTTACTGTGAAGTGTTTGACATGTCAACAGGTTAAAGCAGAGCGGCAGTTACCGAAAGGGATGCTTCAGCCTTTACCAGTGCCAGAGTGGAAATGGGAGAATATATCCATGGACTTTGTTGTGGGATTACCGAAGACATCTCGAGGTAATAATGCAATCTGGGTTATTGTTGATCGCTTGACTAAATCTTCTAATTTCCTTGATATACGAGATAATTTTTCCCAAGATCAACTTTTCCATTTGTATCTTAAAGAGATTGTTAGGTTACATGGAGTTCCCCTCTCCATTGTATCTGATCGTGATCCCAGGTTCACTTCTATCTTTTAGAAAGGCCTTCAGAAGTCGTTGGGTATTGAATTAAATTTTAGTACAGCATTTCATCCTCAATCAGATGGGAAGTCAGAACGAACAATTCAGACCTTGGAGGATATTCTATGAGCTTGTTCGATGGATTATCAAGGAAGTTGGGACCAACATCTTTCTTTGGTTGAATTTTCATATAATAACAGTTTTCATTCCAGTATACAGATGGCACCATTTCAGGCATTATATGGGAAGCAGTGTCGAACTCCATCTTTCTGGGATAAAGTGGGTGAAAGGAAGTTGATGGGACTAGAATTGGTAGAAGAGTTTCTAGAAAAAGTTTAGCTGATTCAGAAACACATTATAATAGCTCAGAGTAGGCAGAAGAGTTATGCAGACAACAGGAGGAAGGATCTAACTTTTGAGGTAGGTGATCATGTTTTTCTCAAAGTCTCACCATGGAAAATTGTATGTGATTTGGTAAGAAAGGAAAGTTGAGTCCAAGGTTTATTGGACCATATGAAATTCTGGGGAGAGTTGGATCAGTTGTATACCGGGTGGCTTTACCTCCGAGTTTATCTCAGGTACAAAATGTTATTCACATTTCGATGTTGAGAAAGTATATGCCAGATCCATCTCAGGTTTTGAGTCCAGAGGTAGTTCAGCTAGAAGAGAACCTATCTTATGAGGAACAACCAATCCAGATTCTTGACCACAGGGACCAAGTGTTACGAAATAAGGTGATTAATCGGGTAAAGGTTTTGTGGAAAAACCACATGATGGAAGAGGCAACATGGGAATCTGAAAATGCAATGAGGGATAAGTACCCCCATTCATTCGATAAATAAATAAATTACGGGGATGTAATTTTCTAAAGGGGGGAATGATGTAACATCCCATGTAAGTAATGAATAATAGATATTTTTATATATGTCTATTAATGAATTTGATAGTGTTTTAGAGGCTTAAAATGAAAATAAATCCAATCTTAACCATGGAATACACTAATATTTGTTTAAAAGATTGTTTTACTGCCTTTTGATGGAAAACCATTTTTAAATCTATATTTTGACAATTTTATAAGCAATTATGGTCAAAATAAACTTATTCTTTATGATTGGGACATCAAAATTTACTTTGTGTGAATTTTTGGTATTTTTCTGACAATGTTCTTTTTTTATGAATAGTGAAAAATACTGTATTTTACATCAAAACTGATTTTTAATCTACTTTATTTATATGATTAGATTATCTTTTTAATTGGTTTTAAAGTTAAATTAGAATATATTTTTACCATTTAATCCAATGGTGGTCATTAGGATTAATTTCACTTTGGAATTGGGCATAAACTAATGCCAAACTTTTCATAGATATTGTTTAAAAAAACCCGCTATTTATTTTGACAACGAGAATTATTTTTAAATCAATTATTGCAATTTATGTGTTTGGAATTTGTTAAAATATATTATTTATTTGGAATCATAAGGTCCAAATTATGTAATCAAGACTCTTTTGTTTTTGGACATTATGAATAGCAACGACGATAATTATCTTTAATTATCTTGATTAATGAGTAATCAGGTAGTTATTGATAATAAAATGATATCATAATAATAAAAAAAGACCACAACATGTGTCATAAGGCTACTGGTTGTCTCATGGACGACCATGGGATTCCTTGTGCCAAACTTGGGGGGCCCATGGAATAACGTTTGTGTGAAAGTGACTTTTTATCTTTTTATTTTTAAAGAATGTTAAATGTGGCAAAGAATGTATCACCTAAGTAAAATATTTTTAATTTTTTCTAAATAAATGATATTTTGGACTATAAATATTCATTAGAAAGCTAAAAATATTTCATAAATCATGATATTTGTTTTATAATTTCTTGACATTAAATTTATTAAACTATTTATGACATCATGATGATGCAGCGATTACCTCATTAATAAAGGATTTAAATAAAATGAAATGATAATGTGAAATATATGACCTAAACATGTCCAAAACCTATTGGATGGATGTATTTTGAACACTTATCACCTTACCCTGGAATTATATCAATGTGGGACCTTTTGAAACCGAAAATCATTTTCAAATAAAGTAACATTTCTCTACTTTCTAAGAGTGCCCCTCCTCTCCTCTTATAAAAGACCCCACCTCTACCTCCTTACCCACACTCCCAAATCCTTTGGCTCGGCCAAACCCTAGCCATTTTATCTATCCACATACCTCTCTCACTCCTTGAATCCTCACTTTGGGCAGAAGTCTTCCCAGGGAAGCCTTTGAGCTCAAACCAAAGGGAGTTACCCGATTTTAAGGTAATGTCTTCACGTGAGTCCTTTTATTTTATTTTGCTTCTCCAACCCCCTAAACTCTTTTTATTCATTTCTTTTCTAACAAATCCAATATCATAAATATACTATGATGTTCTTATAAGAAGTATTCCAGCTACACTTACACACACCTACATCTAATGGTTAAAGAACATACTGTTTCCGTGGATGGTGAATTTTTGCCTCCCGAAACGATGATTGTTCAACATTATTTTAACACCTTAAAAGGTGGCCATTAATATGTTACTATATTTATATATGATATATAATATGTTTATGTTTTCCTTAAGCTTCTGTATTATTCATTTTGGGCATACCTTTTTGGTTTCCATTATGGGTAAACGCGATATCTTCATTTAAGGAAGTGCGGACTACCGCCCCCTCAAAGTGATTTGATTCGTTAAATACCATATGTGGGACATATAAAGGATGGAACTATGATATTATATATGATATTATACTGTAATTATAATATACCTTTATATCATTATGATTCCGTTCTATAAAATATGAAATAGAAATGAAAGTAGCGTTCATGCGTACGTACGGCTTACCGTCTCCATGAACGGTGCATTTCATTTCTTACCTCAAAATGATTATGTAATATTATAAATGCGTGTATATACTGAATATATATGATATATACATCATGATTATAATTCTGGATATAACGGATACATGAACAACTTGTAATTATAAAGGGTTCATTTTTTACTCAAGTACCAATGATCGTTAAAACGACCGTTATTAACTTAAATAATTACATAGTCTTCATGACATGGAAATAAGTGATATAAAAGGAATAATGAACTTGAAAAAGGTTCTTAAGCAAGTATAAATTAACTCAAGTTTATTATTCAGGACATTAAAGAACGATCGAGTCAAGTCGGACCCGAGGTATGGGACTTCGTCTCAATCTCCTTTCATTGAGGCATATTTTGTTTTATACACAACCTTCTTTTATACGGTGTATAAACCCCTTTGACATTTACGTTTATCCAAAAGGAATCCTTTTTATACGTAGTGTTTTACTAAATGACAAAAGCGAATGTTTTTGTCATACGTATACGGCGACAACGACTTCTCCGCCGCCATGACCGTTATTTGAGTTTCGACTTCCTCTAAAAGCCATACGTTTTTTTAAAAGAAAAATAAATACCATATTTTAATTTTCTTTTATTTTGGTATTAAAAATGGTTTTCAAAATGTTTTTATATCAATGTGTTGTATTGATATCTTGTGATTGAAAGGAGTAAATGTTATGTTTCCTTCATGCATGTTTTATGTGATATGATTATGTTGAGGTTCTTGGGAATTATTATGAAGACGGGTGGTTCCGTGATAAACTAAGGGCGGGTGAGCCTGATATAGCTCTCCAATTCATTGGGTAACGCGAAGGAGTGAAACTTTATGGTTTCTCCGAAGAGATTTAGGTAATATACTGTGATGGGTATTCCAAACATAACCAAGAGGGTTACTCCCTACGTAAGAATGTTATGAATGCCTCAAGTTACATTTATGTCTTATGATTTCTATGATTTATTCATGATTTGATGAGGTATGTTAAAGTGCTTATGTTTTATGGGTAAAGTATGATTTCATTATTATGTATATATGTACCCATGTTTCCTTTCCATATTTTTATATCCCTTACTGTGCTTTTTATGCTCATCCCAAGTTTTTTTGAAATGTTTTTCACAGGTCAAGGAAAAGGTACATGATATGATGATAGTGTCAAGGAAGTTTTAAGAAAGAATCCATGTTTTATTTTAAATATGTTTCCATTGATGGGAAATAAGAATACTATCTTTATGTAACCACTTTGTTTATATGTGGAATGTAATGCAAGTTTTATGATCTAATTCTCTAAAACTCTAAACCCGAAAATATCCTCAATGTGTAATCTTGTAATAACTCAAAATTAAGTAAGGTTTAAGGCTGGGGCCTTATAAGTAATGTTTCATTACATGGTATTTTAACCCCCCCCCCAACCTATGATGTATAATTATGGGGTTCTTACCACTATGCTAAACCCCAACTACCAAAGTAGACCTATTTTTTAGGATTGGGGGTTACAAGGTATTGGTGGGTCATCACCCACCACCAAGAACCTTTATGTACATCTCTATCAATTGGCCTAAGTGTAATGACAGCTGGGATTTCAGGCTAGTTTTACACATGGTTATAGTACCCATGGGTGATTTATTTAGGAACATCATGCATTTCTATATCAATTACTCGTACCCAAAACCTCAGTGACAGACTCCAAAGCCGCAAACAACTCAAACATTCCCCTACTACAAATATTAATATTATATTATAGTTTATGTATATGAATATAAAATATAATATATTTATAAATGTTTTTTAAAAAAATTATAAAAATATAAGAGTAAAAATATATATATGTAAATATATATAAATAAATAGAAATATCATTTGACTGATAACAAAACAACATGGTGTAGTGGTAAATTTGTTCCATCTTCAAATGAGAGGTGCATGGTTTTAATTTAGGCGGGCATAAGAGGTTATTAAAATCTAAAAACATTGATAAAGGGGTGGTGGGGGTGAAAAGAACTAATAAAGGGGGGTGTGGGAGGACCGTTGTTAAAGGGGTCTTGGATGTGCTAATAAAGTTCAGGTTCATAGAGGTCTAAATAAATAAAAAAATTCACACTTTAATAGCACTAATTTTGGTGATGATAAGGGGTTCCATTATATGTTTTAGAAAACCATTGTCAAAATATTCCTTTATTATTTATAAAATAATCATTATTAAATGGGTCATTTAATAGCTCTTATATTGATAGCACTATATCTAAAGGCCCTCATCTAGAACTATTAAAACCCAATTGGGTAGTAGTGTATGTTTGGTGGGAGGGTTCGTCGATATGAAACTGCTTCGATGTGATTAGGGATATTAAAGGAAATGATATATCTTGGAAAAAGATTTCCGTTCATTACAAACATCATGACTTTCTTCCTTGGTGATAAATTAAAGAAAATTTTATCTATAACCTCAAACTCCATTTCTCATCGAAAATTGTGTGAATAAATTTCTTATTTAATTTGTAACGATTTTATGTGACACTAAATGGTTTTAATCTTTTCTTTCAACTCTCCAATAAGATCATCTCCTATCAACTTCCACACCACATCATTCTCAGAACATGTAGGAATTTGAAACCTCTTCCCATATAAAGCAACATTAGGGTCAATTTGAATTATATAATGGAAACTATTTTAATATAAGAAACCCACTAGGGAAAAGTGTTGGTATTAACATATGTGGAAATCCATTTAAAATGATCCCAACATATTTTTTCATGTTTTAATGGTCTTTTCAAATTTAACATCTTTTTTTGGGTGAAAAGAAGTTTTGAATCTCTGTTGTTTTTAAAACGCATGCTGAATTTTTCTCCAAAATATCAAGGTAAACATTTTATGTCAACTAGATTCAGTAGAGATTGTAACACCATGAATTCATACAACTTATCTTAAATAAATATTTTTTAATGTTGGTTAAGATAAAAATTGTCTAGGATATCAATGAAATGTGCTGACTTGGAAAGGTGATTGACTAATACCCAAATGGAATTATTTACATTATTTTTCTTAGGGGTTCCTATGATGAAATCCATGGTTTTGTTTTCTAATTTACATAAAGGTATGGAAAAGTTTAAATAAAAATATTATACTTCTATCATTCCACGTTGACTTATAGGATACCAAGCATTGAGATAAAAACATTGTAATATATCTCTTTAAGTTATCCAACAATTTTTTAAAAATGTATTTACATATTAGTGATTCCAAGATGAATAGGTAAGGATGATCTGTACATATCATCTTGAATTTCAATCTTTAGTTATGGTTTTTATGGAATGCATATTCAAGATCCAAACCTTATAAATAATACATTAGCAAAGTTTAACTCTAGAATATTTTTTACCTTCTTTTGTAGAAACTCATTATATTTATGAGACTCGTTTATTATAGTTTAAATATATGGTTGTGTTGTTATTTGAGAACTTTTTGATGAAAATATTTTTATTATTCTCATTCCCATACTTATTATGCCCAAGAATATTTGTTCCCATGAAAACATCATCAGGGATAGTGTTGTAGGATCCTTTTTACATAGAGAATATTCTACTTTGTTTTCATTCCTATGATGGTAATAGATTGAGCAATCATAATCCCTGATTTTCTTTAAAAACCTTTTTTGGCACATATTAATCTCTTCTTGTGTGAATAAATATTTCAGGCTTTTATTGTTTGTATATATATCACACTTATCCCCATAGAGACAATTTCATCAAATATTTAACATGAGAATTACTAAATCCAATTCTAGATCATGATTTTGGTTGTTCTCGTGATGGATCTCTAGTAAGCAGGTGCCATAGGATATCACTTTGTTATTTTTCATGAGTAAACTTCTTGATACCTTTTTATATGCATTATTGTATATCACAAATTCTTCCCCACTAATAGCTAATTTCATTACCATGAAATGATTATCCTCTTCATCATCTCTTTAAAACCTTACTCGCATTCATCATTCTAGAAAATCGTATCTCCTTTCAAAGTTATCAGGGATCAAGAGCATGAAATTCATGATATGTTTCTCACAAATTGATTATAAAAAACATCTAATTCAAGTAATATATGGATTTTTCCACAGAGGTTGATCTAGTTCACCCTTCAATCGTCTATGTTTTTAGAGGATTCATAGATATATATTTCTTGGTGATGAAATTCACCACGAATGTTACACACTCTAACTAAAACCCATATTTAAAATAGTTTTCATAAATTTTTACCTTCTATAAGTTCTTCAGTACAATATTATTTTTCTTCTCATGTTCTTCCTTGATTTTGGAGTAAATAAGAATACCATCAATAAAGGCATCAAAATTTTTTTAGAGGAAATAACTATTGACTCTGTTAATAAAGTAAATGAATATTTTTTACAATTAGTGAGTCCAAATTTAATAACTATGAACTCATAGTTCCCATACCTTGTATGAAAACCAGTATTGGGGATATCCACCTTCTTCAACTTTATTTGATAATATCCCAACCAAAGATTTATCATAGAGAAATATCATGATCCACGATGTTTATAAAACAATTCATCAATCCATAGAAGTTGGTAATTCATATTTATCACAACCTCATTGAGATCACAATAATAAATTTAGATAAACATTGACCCATCCATCTTCTTATTGAAGAGGACCAATTCACCCCATAGAGAAGCACTTTGGTGTACAAACCCTTTATCTTAATTCCCCTATTGATTTTTATTTATCTTTTGGAGTTTAAAAATGACCATTATATATGGATTATTGGATATTATAAAACATCATGGTATACACATGATTGAAAATTCAACCTATTTTATAGGAGGTGGACAAAATAATTCTTCAGGAAACACATCATCATATTCTTTCATAATTGGAATGTCTTCAAGGATTATATTTTCCTTATACATAATCATTTGATCTAGATATGAATTCTCATAAGGAAATAATATCCATTCATGGGGTGATGATACCAAAGTAGATTTATTATCCTCCTTTAATTTCTTAATAATTGAAGTGTGATTTATGGTATATATGGTGAGCTCCTTCTCCTAGAAATTTATATTGGTTTTAAGAAATAAAACCCATTAGATTATTAGGATAACATCAAATTACAATAAAGGCAGATTTATATGATTTCAAATAATAAAATACCCTGAAACATCAACTCATGATATAATAATTATACAAGTGTTCCCCAATGATATCAAATAATTTAGAGTGGTGACTCAATGTTTTTGGAAAACATTCAAGACATGATAATAAGGAAAGATTTGAAATATTACATGACATAAAAAAATATTGGATGTTACATTTAACTTAGTCATAATTATCCATCTCATCATATTATATTACATATTCCATTGGTATTAGAGATTGCTGGTTCTCATCATGATTTTCATCCTTGGAATAGAGCATTGTCTTAGATAATCCCCAACCTCTATATATTTAAAATATACTACTATGTATGGTACCATATATTTTAATTTATTCCCATCCATAACATTATTCATTTTTCATTGAATTGGATATTGTATGCCCTATTTTTTTACACATAAAAAATCTTCCAGTTCCTCTGGGAAATTTCCCTTAATGCCTTTTTCAACATTTTTGCACAAAAGAAATTGGGTATTCGTTTATTTATCACCATTATCATATGAACTTCATTGAGATATCTTCCTCGTTTTCTATGATGTAACAATAAATTAAACAATGTTATAGTTTTTAATTTTAATTTTTGATAACTGGTACGGAAAAATAACAATATGTATTACTTGATCTCCCATCATGTTAGGCATCTCATTTGTGCATTCATCACATTTACCCTCACATTGGTTGTTGATTAAGATCCTCGTATTTCTAATCATTAACTAAATTAAAAGGAAAATTAGGGTTGATAATTTTTAAATTATTCAACACATATAATGCAAAATAAGAACATTAAATTGATAACTCATAAATAACATATATTCCATAGCCTATGAATTTTTATTCTTTAATCCAAGTTTTACATGAACAATTTCCTAACATAAAATCTTATGGAAATTTTTTCGATTAAAAAATGGTTCATAATGAGATTTTAAAGATACCATGGCATATCCCGTATGAGTGGAAAACTAGGTGTGTAGAAAGCCTCGTTGTTTTCCAATAGTTCCTAGACAAGTCTAGCTCAATACGGTGTTTTTGGGTTCGTTACCCCTAAGTACATATATTCCAGTTCCATGTCCACTTATAGAATGCAATTAAGGAGGTATTTTATTGAAAAATAATTAATATATACTATACCAAGATTTAGGGGTGTTTTATTATGTTTATCATTATACCTATGAGTTTATTTACTATTTTAAAATCCTAAACCGAAATATAAATTATCTTTTCTCCGATTCCAACTATGAAAACACTTGTCAATAATACTCTTTATTTCATGATACAATACATTAATGTATACATAATAAATCATAGAAGATTGTGAACTATATAGTATTTGATAATTATGTACATGGAAAATCAACATGATAGAAGGGGAAAACAATAATATTTATAACTTCATTAATAATATTCTAATATTTCATAGCATTTAAAACTGTACGGGATAACATTGGGATATTCATAAGAAAGGTGTGACCTATAAAATATATTAAGCTGAACAAAAGCATAACATGATAAAATTATTAAATTTTAGTGTATATGTGTTTTAGTGTGACATAAAGGCAATGTGAATAATAATCATAAAAAATGAGGCATGATACAACATTATATCATAAAGGCAACATTGTAATGTCGACCCAACATTATACAAGACATCAAAATCATTGGTCAAGGACAACATCCAAAAAATCATAACATGGGGGAAAATTCCCCTAATGGATTAGGTGTACTCCTTAATCCTATACAATAAATATCAGGAGATTAAAACACTACCCATTTCATTTAACCAATTTATAATTCAAGGGACGCTCACCGCTTTAATATCATGATCATGCATATGTGTGAAACATAAATCATTCAATATAGGATAAAATTTCATCCAATTTAATTCCAATATTAATAATTTTGTAATATATACATTGAATACCACAATATAAATAGTATATATATTTCTATATTAATACCCTTGAGTGGAAAATGGTGATGGTATTCACCACACAAAGGTTTGGTATGAAAAAATCATGATATATATTTAGTGCCACAACAAGTGTGTGTAATAAATCATGGGAGGCCTCAATGAGAGTGAAAGGGGAAAATAATAATTTTTAAATAATACTGGTAGTAAGAGGGATATGTGAGAATATAATCCCACATGGAAAATTGGGAATTAAAATGCATAAGTCAAAAATTGAGCTTGAATAAAATCTGGGCATGAAAAAATAACAGGGAAATTTTTGTAGCATGACGGGGTTATATAATGAACCATGAGAGGGAATAATGAACGTTAAAGGGGTGTATAAAAATTTTTGATTCATAATGGACTTAAAATGGATGTGTAAAATCATATCCCATAAATATGAATTGAAATACAAAATAGATTACATAAATAAGGTGCTTGAATAAAGAGGACAAGGAGAGGATCCATTACCTTGTGAGGGTGATTCCAAAATCTTGGGAGGAGCTTCTTGAGAGATTGGGGAACCTTTGGGTGATATAGAGAGGAATGGGTAGAATAATGTCATAATCCATGTTTTTTTAGTGAAGATAAATTGGATATTGGTTGGGTTTATATAGTAAAAACTAGGAGAGTTCTGTATTATTTTATAAATTTATGTTTTGGAATCTATATAATAAGGTAATCAAAACAACCCAACATACAATGGTTTTTTCCATGGTTAATTAAAAAGGATTATTTTTAATTATTTTATAAATCCATGAACTTATCACATTAGAATAATACCATTGGTGATGTTTAAGTGAATTATTTTTACAATGAATTTATTTTAAAAACATAAAATATAATATAAATTTTGGAGGATTTATAAAAGTTTTATAAAAATAAAATAATAAAATGTAAAAAACACAATATTTTAAAGGGTAAAAATTTATTTTTTTCTTTTATACCATTTATTTTACATATTTAAATTATTTTGGGTCATTATGATGTCATAATACATACTGTATATTTTTATCATATTTAATTTTTAACTTGAAATTCGAATGTCACGAAAAATGTTGAAAAATTAACAATTGGATAATTTTGAAATTATGATTCAAAAAATAATTTTTATTTTATCAAAATAATTCTCTAAATATGATAAATTAAACATCTAAAATAAAATCCATGTTGATGTGAAAATACTGTTTTTGAAAATAATAGTTTCCCAACCCGTATAAAAATTAAATTTTCACTTCATAAAATTATATTATAATTGGTTTTGAATATATACTATTTAATAATATCATATGAATAGAATAATGTTTATTTCAAAAATTCATGACTTCATAAAAAGTAATTTCTTAATTAAAATTTCATATTAACCAAAATTACAATTTTATTTTATTATATCAAAATAAAATTTTTATCAAAATCATTCATATTATCCTTTATAAAGTAAAAAGAATAAGGAATAAATCTAATAATTATTTTATTGAAAATAAAATATACATATTCATGTTGTTAGGGCAGAGATATTTATGCTTTTAATAACCAGCGAACACCCTAATGGTAAGGTGTGCGATGGTGATATTTTCTTGTGGTGATTCCACAAACATGGTTTGATTCATGATCTCAATGAGCTTGAAATTGTCTCATAAATAGTTTTTCCTGTTATTTAGTTATTGGATATCAGCTTAGTCTTGGTTAGGAGCTAACAATTGTGATGTTATTTCCTTTGGAATCTCAATAAATGGGATTTATAAGGTAAGATCCCACTGGTCGAGACCATTTCCTTTTTATTCTTTGTCAAAAAGAATTTATTATAACCCTTAATATACACTAATCATATAATCGTTGTTCAAATAATATATAATCAATGGTTATAAAGCTTAACAATATTTTTAATATGATAGGATATAAGTTATAATGGTCTAGTATAAAAAAAGTTGTGAATATTGTTTCTATAATCACATTACATAATAGGGAACTTAATTTAATCACAATTTTAATTTTATTTATAAAATTGTGGGTCAGTATATATTAAGAGTTAATATAGATAGTTAAAATAAGAGAAATAAATAAGGGAATAATGTTTATTATTAGTTTTTATATGCTAATTATTATTAACATATTAATTTAATATAATGACTATTATTGTTAGTGAAGTATTTAAATTATCTATTTGATGTTAACATTTAGGATGTTAACATTCCACTACAATATAATAGGCTTTTATCAATTATATAAATCTCTATTATCAATGATAAAAAATAATGTATGTTTTATGTTTCCTTAAAAGCCATGATTTTTTATCAATGATATAAAAAATGATCAAACACCCTTCTTAAGAAAAAAAGCGACGATAAAAGTTTCTTTTATCAGGATGCATTTTAACACTGGTAAAGTATAATTTTATCTGTGTTATTTCTAATGATGATAAATTTACATTTTATCCATGCTATATTTTTAACAGATAATATCACTAGCTAAATTAGTGTTCAAATTCATTTACAACACACAACAAAAAAATTATACAAATAAATTCAAATATTTCAATACATTTTCCACACACTTAAAAATTCAATTTAAAATAAATTTAAATTAAAAAAATTCAATAGATCACAATTACATTGGTATATAAACTTTTTTAAAAACATTATATTTTCTTAAAAAATCAAAAATAACATGGTGGTCAGGTATTCCACTATCATCGAGACATCCTTCTAAAAGTTCTTAATCACTCTTCCAGTTTCTGAACACACCACCCGAACTCGAACAAAACAAGAGTGTTCCTATAATAAAAATCTATGAAAATGTTAGTAATACTAAAATTAAATAAATTTAACATAAATATGAAACAATAATGAAGTAAAAAAATATCACTTTCAAGATGAAATAACACAATTTTATGAATTGGCTATTATTTTACTCAAACATGTCACAAGTGGTAATGTTTGAGACACTACTATAGCATGTAAAAACTATATCCCAAAACTATTACATAATGTGCTCTCTAATGAGAGTTTACTTGTAACGCCCCGACCCCAGTTACCCAGAGTCGGTGCATTACTTCGTAACATTGGCATGATCACAAGAAAGATCAAATCTCGAAAGACCGATTGGTTTAGTAGCCTTGGAAACACAAGATATATTCATAAGTTTTACATTACATCATTAAACGAAAAACTACTACAACAACATATTGTCTCCATAATCCACACTCATATCCCCACATAATATCCCTGCAGGTCATTCATAACTTACTTCTTCACTTCCTGGGAAAAATAAAACATAGAAAAGGGGTGAGCTCAAATGCCCAGTAAGGATAACAATATAACGGAAACTTTCATAAATAAGAATAAACTTTTAAGGCAATGTATAACTAAAACAAAAGCCTTTCAAACATGAACTTTCAACATGGTATGGCATAAATAAAATGAAATAATGCCATTTACTTACTCACATGGATATTCTACTAATCGAATAATCACATGCAAAAATCAATAACCACTTTCATAATGTTGGAATGCATAATGCCAGACTATCATAACCACATAGTCAAGGCCTCGTGCCAAGACTACAAATAATATTTTGTTAAGGCCTTGTTCCAAGACACTAATTTGTCTCATGAGACCTACCGATGCATCAAGGAGCTATAGCGGGCTCCACCCGTCACTTATTAAGTCCAATGCATTCCCATATGAAAAGGTTTAAACATAACATAAACATTCGTATTAAAACTAGCATACGAAATGTCAATACTTTCACCATAAACTATGAATGGTATAAAAATAGCACATCCACAGTCAAACATATCACAAAACCTTCAATACAATATAGAATTTTTGTATCATAATAAATCAACTTCAAATAATCTTAAAATCCATCAAAGGATGCTGACATAGATGAAATCAAAATTCTTGTTAAAGAAATATCTCCTTTTATTTTGAAATCATTTAAGATCCATATAAAATAAAACATTTTCTTTGAAAATATTCTTATAAGCTTGTAAGAGAATCTTTGAAGATTTTATAACAGCGGAAAATAGCCGCACCCGCCGTATAAGTTAAAAAAAACATTCTTACCTTAATTCTGTCGAAAAGGTTAAAAAGGACCTTGTTTTGAAAACGACGGAAAGATTCCTCTTATAAAAAGTCAAAAAGGGTATAAATGACTTTAAACCATATTCTTGTAAATAATAAAAATGTTTTTAAATACATTTTGAAGAAACATGGATGTGGATGATAACGAGGTCCCAGTAGATAATTATCTATAAACAACCTTGGATAATGAAGAGGTTGTGAAGTAAACCCTTACCTTGTACTTTTCCTTGGTTGGGGTAGGTTAACCTCCTGTATAATGGTGAAATAATTTTTATTAAATTATACAAGAATCATATATATTAATATGATATCATATGTGATCTTTTAACATTGATTTGTTAATAATATCTTAGAATTATCGTCGTTTCAGGTGTTAACTTACTCATTTTCTTTTATATGTTTTGTTACATAAGCCATGTTTGTTGTATATTATTCATATCCAGAATGATATCAAGTCCTTAAACATAATTTTTAAATCATAAAATGATAATTATACTTGAATGGATACGATGGAGAATGAATCTCATCGCGTTCGTGGAGACGGTAGTCCGTACGTACGCACGAGCGACGATATCATTCTTTTGATATTAAAATAATATATAAATGGATGGTATATCATATATACAGAATCATTAACATGTTATATTTATTATTTAAATGAGTTACACATCATTATTATACCCATCCACATAATAATATATTGAATAACAATTACACCACGACGTGGAGACGGTAAGCCGTACGTACGCACGTATGGTGACATGTTATTCAAAGGGTGGATAGAATACTGAATATGGTTGTACCATATTTATAATAACATCACAGTATATTTGAGATACTGGAGTTATTATTTTAGGATGGTAAGAACAAAGGAAGAATAAGTGGAAGAAGAAAGGAACTTAGAAAAGGGTGGTGAAATCATTACCTCTTCTTCGGGTTCTTCCTTTTGATTTGATCAAAAGGGATCCTTAGGTTGGCTTTCTGATCAAACTAAGGCCTCTAGGTTGTATTGAGGGATGTTGGGAGAGTATTTGGGCAGAGTTTGGCCGAACCAAAAGGTTTTGAAGGTGTGAAGAAATGAGAACGAGGAGTGCCCTTTTATAAGAGGGGTGAGGGGCACCTTTGGAAAAGCTAGAAATATTAATTTATAATAAATTCATATTCGGTTTCCAATGGCTCAAAAGTTTACTATTAAAAGGCTAAGGTGGGGATAGGTCTAAATCCACTCATCCAATAAAATTTAGACAGGTTTGTGTACTTATATTAACCTTATCTTTAAGTATTAACTCTAAGTTAATTAGTTTCACTTTTACAATGTCTCTTTGTATTTTTATATAATATGGTTAATAAACTTACTATATACATCCAAGCGACCCCCAAGTGGTCCATTAATGATGAACCTATAATGATATAAGTCTCTTGGCCGAACCATATATTTTTAGGAATTTAATATCAATTAATAATATAATATTTGTTTTAAGAACTCTTTTATGTCAATTTTGACACTATTCAATAGTTGATTTTTGTGAAACTCATAACAGATTGATTACTTCTAAAAAATTCAATTAAATAAATCCTAATATATCATATAATCCTAGAAAATTAGTTTAATTCATTAAAAGTTTCATATTATATTTATTTGGGTATTTATAATATCAATTATTTTAATTTTTCACTATTATAGTAATTACTGCATCATCATTGTGTCATAAATAAAATAAATTATTTAATGTCTAAAAATTATAAATAAAATATCATTATGTAGGAAATATTTTTATATTTCTAATGAATATTTATAATCTAAAATCCAACTTATATAACCCTATGTAACAATTGTTTTTCTAAAAGATATATGCTTGTGTCATTTTTGTATTCATTTTGATTAAATTAAAATAAAGTGTCATTATCACTTACAAGTGGATCCATGGGGTCCCAAAATTGACACAAAGATGCCCATGGTCGACCATGTATCAACCAATAGGTTTAAGACACGTTTTAGGGTAATTTAGTATTATTATAATATTATTTTTTAACCCTTATTTACCGGATTTACCCTTAACCATGGTAAATAAAATATTTACCGCAGTAATTATTCAAAATGTCTAAAAATAAAAGTTACCTATTTACACAATTTGAACATCCTGATTCCAAATATGGAATCCATTTTCCTAAATTTAAAAATCAGAAGTGGCAGAAATTAATTTAAAATTAATTCCCGCTGTCAAAACAAAAAGCGTGTTTTTAAGAGATAATAACTATCAAAAGATTGACACTTGTTTATGTTCGGTTTAATTGTAAAATTATGTCCAATGACCAAAATTATATTAAATGGTAAAAATATATTCTAAATATACTTTAAAACTACTAAAATGCATAATTTATCACTATTAATTACTTTGATTAAAAAAGTTGTTTTTAATTAAAATTTAGTAATTTTCACTATTCATCAAAATATGAAAGTTATCCGAAAAGTACCAAAATTTCACCTTAGGATAAATTAGATATTCCGAATCCAAAAATGAAGTCCATTTTGAAATATAAAATATATATAATTTTAAAAAGTAGGTATTACTATTCATATCGGCTAGATTGATTGGTTGTTAGAACTCGGTGTTGCGTACAACACACGCTATCGCGTTATTCAAAGAGAAGCGTACCGTAGAAGCTTGGGATGTTTCATTTTAAATTTTTGATGTCCCCATTTAGTCAAAAAGTTTAAAATATAGTATTTAAAAAGGGTTCACTATTAAATTTGATGAAAGTGCAATACTGAAAATGAATTTGTTCTTGCATTATATCTAAGAAACTCATAATATGGATTCTAAAATTATAAGGATTATATAAACATTAAAATTTATCTAATAATATTCATAACCTCTTTTGAACGGCTTGTTTGGTAAGTCATGGTGTGCTTGAACTTGGTGTTGCATGTAGTGAAAGTTATTGAATTATTTTGATGAACTAACACACTATGAAATCTTGGGGTGTTACATTCTCCCCTCCTTCAATAAATTGCGTCCTCGCAATTTGAAATTGTTCTTCGAAAATAAAAGGTTGAAAATAGATAATATATTTGTGGGAAACCCCACATCGGAAATTGGGTTACTAAAATTTAGTCTTAATATGAGGAAAAGAGAAATGAAAGGGTCACCACCAAATTATGATCTCGATTAGGAGAACATTGGTGGCAATTTGAGACATATAATTGGAGGAAAACGTAAATATTTATAGGGAGTGATTGAGGTCATCAATCACAAACAAGTATAAAATTGAGGTCCTTAAATTCATCAATCTATGATGATTTGAAATATCATCGGTTCAACAAAACATAGGGTATTAGGATAACACATTTTTGACGTTTCAAAATATCTTAGTTGAAATCCCACATCGAAAAATGAATTAATGAGGCCTCTATTTTAAATAAAGAGTAGAAAGTATTAAGATTACCGAAAAAAACACATACTAGGGTTCCTTGTAGGAAAATATGGATATGGAAGAAAAATATAACCATCAATTATCTGTTGGAAAGTGGTAGAGAACATGGCTATGAAAAAGCCAACAATCCCAAAGCCATAAATTAG